>CM070606.1:5847474-8432053 GCA_036346395.1 Hsuehochloa calcarea
AAGAAGGCTGCTGGTGCTTTGGGCTCCTTTTACTTTAAGCTTCAAGACGCCAACAAGAGGGGTTTCCTTTTTGGCTACCAAGGATGCTAGCAAAACATGGAGCAGGGATTGGTATTACTCTCACTACTACACAAAAGCTCATCACAGACGGTTCTAAACCATCATCACAGACGATTTTTGAACCGTCTGAATTTTTGTCTGTGATGACACGAGGTCATCACAGACGGCTTTTGAACCATCTGTGATAGCGACTATCACAGACGGTTCATGAATAGAACCATCTGTGATAGTCTGTTTTCACAGACGGTTCTATTCATGAACCGTCTGTGAAAATAGACTATCACAGACTGTTCTATTCACGAACCGTCTGTGATAGTCTATTTCCGCACGGTTCGTGAATAGAACCGTCTGTGATAGTTTTTTCTAAGGCAAAAAAATGGATTTGCACTTCGTCTGGAGCCTCACGAATGAATTTGATATTGATTTTCGGATTGAACCTTTCGCTAGCTTTCCCACAATAGCCATAGCATCACAGTAGCATCAACTCAATCCATTCACAGAGCACTAAAAACAACACGGCATGCATCACCCACATCACAGTAGCATCAACTCAATCCATTCGCAGAGCACTAACACATCACAATAGTAATCCACATCACAGAGCAAAAGGGGGGAGTAGAGAGAGTGAGGTCTGGGAGGCTGGGGTGACGAGGTCATGGGAGGCCGGGACGATGAGGCCGGGGCGAGGTGGAGGAGGCCACGGTGATGAACTCAGGGGAGGACGGGGCGACGAAGTAGAGGAGGCCGGGGCGACGAGGTCGTGGGAGACCGGCGACGACGAGGCTGGGGCGAGGTGGAGGAGGCCGCGGGCGACGAGGTCGGGGGAGGTCGGAGCGCAAGGTCAGGGCGAGACGGAGATGGCAGAGGAGAAATGGCAGAGGAGGAGATGGAGATGGCAAAGGAGGAGATGAAGGACTCTGTTAATATAGAGAGATTTTCGACAGCCCGCCCATTAAGTGCAAATTTTTGTTTTCCCGCCCAAGTATCACAGACTGTTTTATACAAAAACCATATGTGATGACATATCACAGACGGTTCGTATCACGAACCATCTGTGATAAGCGTCTCATCACAGACGGTTCTTAATACGAACCGTCTGTGATGAGCTACTCATCACAGACGATTTTGTATTCGGAGAGTAAGGAAAACCCTAAACCATGGTAAAATTTCAAACCATGGTAAAAATCCAAGTTATAGTAAATCTAAAATCACAGACGGTTCTAACCACGAATCGTCTGTGAAGTGTCACAGACGGTTCTAACCACGAACCGTCTGTGATATCGACATATCACAGACGGTTCTCTAGAACCGTCTGTAATAGTTGCATATCACAGACGGTTCGTCTTGGAACCTTCTGTGATTATTTTATCACAGACGGTTTCAAAGAACCGTCTGTGATGAGGAGTCTTCTATGGCATATTTTGTAGTAGTGTCTGCTATTCTGAGAGAGAGTAGGTGTAATACCCTGGAAATGATCGGTAATTAGAGATTCAGTCGGAGGAGAAAAATGCAAAGAAAGGAATAGAAATTCTGAGAAAAATAGGGGGTTTTCCACTTTTATTCGACAACTTTGGGCGCGGGCATGCCCGTGGGAAGCCCATGTGTTTGGCCGGCCATAAGGGGGGAACCCCACCCCCCAAAACCCTAGCCCCACTCCTCTTTTCCCCTTTCCACCACTTGGAGCCGCCACTTCCTCCTTCCCCTGCACCAGCGCTTTTGTTCGTCAGATTTGGGTAAGTTCCGTACGTTTTCTGATCTTCTCACCTCTTAGAAAGTTGTATCCCTTGGTCTTAGCTTTCTTTTGGCACCGAGATCATCTGATTTGGAGTTACGGTTTAGGAGATATGAATTTTTAATCGCGCGCTGTCCTGTCTGCCTGAGAATTTGGAACTGTCGGTTTGCCCCTCGGTTTTGATCTAGTTAGAGTCCGATTCAGAACTTCCACCCAACTAGGTTTTTGTAGCCCTTGAAATTATCTTTCTGATTTGATAAAGATCATCTCAATTGGATCTGTAGAGTAAAAGTTATGCCATGTTCTTTACTGCTGTGCTGTATTCTGGACAGATGTCTGTCAGTTGTTTTCAACGGTTGTTTAGACCACTGGTTTGGCCGAATCAAAGAATCCCACCAACTAGTGTTTCGAAGAATGTTACGTTAAGAGTATTTGAGCACTGATTTCAAGTCATTCGGAGTTACATATATTTAATTACGATTTTTCTCGTACTGCTGATCAGAAGCGCCGATATTGGCTGATTAGTTACTTCGTCGTTTTGAGTTTTTGGTTATGTTGATTAGATAGAGGTTATGGTAAGGCGCTTGTAGCCACGTCATGTCTTGTTATTCTTATTTGAATAAATATTTGTGTAGGCGGTGGGGCGGGAGTGGAGAAATTCGTCGTTGCCTCCTAACTCGTCCACAGTAGCGGAAGGCAAGTATATGGTAGAGTGGTGAACAATGGGTTGTTCACCATGATCATTGATGTTACTTATCATGCTATTTATTATGCTTTCATTCAGCTTATTCTTATACATGATATTGATGACCTTGAGTGAATGAGATTATGATATTGAGATAATGAGGAGGAGATATTGAGTTAATGAGATGGACTATGTTGATGAATAAATAAAGATGTCGCATCATTTACATTCATCATGACAGGGGTTGCATGAGCAGTCGGTGAGAAAGTCATGTAACTTTTCCGTGAGGTCGGTGAGAACGATACATGACTATTCCGGAGTGCTCTAGATAAAATCCTACTTTGGTGGGGACTTCACGGGAGTGAAGGATAGAGTGTGTCATCGACGGGTGAACACTTCGCTATACCCCAGTATCGGTGATGAGATGCATATGAGCATGAGCATGTTGGTGCATTCGCATATCTAAGTAAATTGTTAAATTGTGCAACTTTACCTATATGGAATATGGCTTGTTTGTTTGAGAATGACAATGGCATTAACTAAATGGATGATGATGATAACTTTAATTATGGTTAATAAACTATTGTTTATGGCTTTATTATGTATTTGCTGAGTCTTGGACTCATTCTTGCTCTATTGTTGTTTTTAGGTGACCAAAGATGATGTTTTACTCGGGAAGGGCTAGCACACTTGGAATCATGCACTTCACCCAATTATTTGATTCATTGGACATGAGAAACTTTTAGAATAACATGAATATTTATGTTTAGGACATGATGGTATTGAATAACCATAGATGCTTGGTTTATGTTAATCTTGGTTAATTATTTTGCTATGCTCCTAGGTCTAATTTATCTATGATTGTCTTAGTGTTATGCTTGTGTTAATGCGACCCGTGGATGGGTTTTAATGTTGTTATGCTTGCTGAAATTTTATAGTAAGTTGATGTAAATTAGATGGTTATAGTAGTTTAGTGGCATTCCAGGCTCAATGTTGGTACAGGGTGTTACTGATTAGTATCGAGCGGGCTTGTGTCCGTGGTGAATAGATTAATAACTCGCTTAACCTAAAATTGCTAAAACTTGTTTTAGGACTTGTAAAATAAACCAAAATTTGATAATGGTTAATTAACTTAAAATTTTGACACCTTGGTGCATGAGGATGGGAATGGGATGAGTATCGCATTTACGCTTCCGTTATGTTGTATTGATGATTTATGTTATGAATTGGTTCTGACTACTTATGATTTGATTATGTGATTGCTATGGGTCATGATAGTCGAGAGGTAGAGATTGTGGTTGTGGCCATAGGCATGACCAAGTTATATCACCGTTGGTTGTATGATAGTGGTGAAGTGTTTACATCGGGTAACTTAGTTCTGTGTGTTGAGGTTATGTTTCTTTAGAAAAGTTGTTTTCTTCCTTGAGTTTGAATTTGATTATTCATGTTATAGTTGCGGTTGATGAATTTTCTTGGTTAGTATTTACAATGCGGTTGATGTATTTTCATTGGTCTTTGTTGGTTCTATTAAGTTATTATTTGTTCTCCGATTTGTTGATCTGTTGTTTCTTGTGAGCGTCGTTAATTTGCAATGTTGATCTTTTCACGAGAGATCGCCTTTCTTGTTCTAAAAATGACTCATTTGTTAGCTTGGTATTTTGGATAACGAAAGTTTTCTTTTTCAAGTCCTTTAACATGTGGAAGCTTTGACCCAATGTATTTCTTTTGGGTATTTTGAGTATTGAAGTTGAATGCTTCTCTTTATAAAAGAAAATATTAAAACCCTTTAGCGATGTCTTGTTGTGGTTAAGTTAAGTTAAAGGTTGTAATTAAATAAATTAATGGATATGGTATGGGTTATCAAGTTGGGTGCAGAGTGTGGTGTATAATCAATCTTAACCAAGAACCTTGGAAGGAAAGTTGATTAACTTGATGGTGTCATGTGGTAGTTCTTGATGAACTATGATTAATAGTATGGCTATACCTAATTGGATTAAAAGGAGTTATTAAGAATTGTAGAACATTGATGACCGGTATGATCATTAAAATTATTTAGTTTTGCTAAACTTGTTGGATTAGTTGGTCTCGGTGGATTATTCTTCTTGTGTGGGAAGGAAAAGTTGGGGAGATGCTAGATTATTACTATAGTGGATATTAATCTTGGAGTTATCTTATCTGTAGATACTAGATGATTTTATATTATGGAAGGAGTTTCTAGATAGTTATTTTAACTAGAATAATTGGACGAATTTGGTTGCGAGTTGTTGAGACTTTTGATCGATGGAAGGCTATGATTTTGGAAGTTTTGTCGGATTTTGCAATCAAATATGAATATGAGGATGGACAGTTGAACATGTATTTGTGATTGTTCATGTGATTTGAAAAGGAAAGTAGGTAGCATCTAGATTTCTTGATGAAGCCAGTTGATAGCAACAGTGGTTGGAGTGCAACAATTGTGTGTTGACGTTTGGTGTTGAGCATCTATAAGAGTTGAACTGTTGGATTTAATTGGTGGCCTATGCTTTCATGATAGTGGAATTGTCAGACGATAGCATGTCCATAATGAAAGGGTTTTGGTATAACATTTTGATTTGTGTAGTAGATCTCTGCTAAAATAAAGCTGTTGTTGTAGTAGTTTATAAGCTTTTGGTGAACTATCGATTTGAGGACGAGATGATAAAGTAGTATGAAACAATTTGGTGAGTTTTTAGAGAGCTGTACAATGGAAGGGTAGACTATGATGAATTTTCGTTAACAGTATATTATTCTGGATGTTAGAAAGATTATCAGCAATAGATTGGTAGTGTGTTGTCGATTCTTATAGAAAGAAAGTAATTTGATCGTCACTCGTGGTATCGCTCAAATGAAAATTTTCAAGTTTTGCATCCGTGATTTTTTGTAGTTCATGGTTTATGTAGTAGCTGGGATTGGATTGAGCAAGTGGCCTGTTGGAAAGCTTTATTGGTTCTTAAGTGATTCATGTGATTTGGTCTTACAACTTTTCTTGTTTGAGTGGGCAGCGTGACGTTATAAAAAAAGAATTACTTTCTTTGTTAAAGAAAGAGTGAAGTAGAAGTATTCGAGATCGAAGTCAAGTTTTGTAACTCGCAGTTTACTTGAAGTGTGCCTAAACTTTCTATTTTTGCCCCATAGGAGTTTCTCGATTTTCAAAAGTGGTGCTTTGTTTTATTTGAGATTTCATATTTTCTTTTGTGGGACTTGTGCCTCAATTGTGGTCTCCGCTTTTGCTTTTCCGAGATCCTTGTTATTTGTCTATTTCTCCGGTCTTATGTCTTGTTGTAAAAGAAAACATTTTTTTCGGTGTTGAAAAATATATATTTTATTTGCCACTTCATCAATTTGTTTTACAAAACCTTATAGGGTATCTGATGGCATCCGGTTAGTAGTGGTCAAGTATATGTTGATGTGAGACCGATGTTGTAAGTTATTTCAAGAGCATTGGAGGAAGAATTGATTTTGTGATGTAAATCTTGTAGAGAATTGGATCCAAAAGCAATGATGGTCGTTGAGGTAAAACTGATTATGTTGTTACAACTAGTAAAACCAATAGTGAATTGTAATTCAAGAACCCTTGTTCATGTCGGTGGAATATTGAAATATTCAAAAGTTTGGAACTTGGTCAATTAGTTAGAGTCTTGCGAATGTGTATGTTGCGGTCGTGTGGGTGAAATGGAATAGTGTGGTTTAATGGGTTCAAGTTTGGTGAAGCTAATCACATTAGGCAGTTACTTGATTAGTGAGGAATGTTGATATTAATGATTGAGGATATTGTTTGGATTCCAGGAATTTTAGTTATCCGATCAAAGAATTTCCTATCAAGTATACCAGAAGTTCATTGTAAGAGTCTTAGAGGTTGAATCTGGGCTTTACATTTTTATGCTAGACCTTTGGTCACACAATGAGTTTGTGTAAAGAAAGTGGAATAATAGAGTTTCCTGAGTAGTGGAATGATCATTGATAGAACCTTTCTGATGTAGTACATGAGCGTGTGTACTGAGAATTCTGAGTTGTTCTTGAAAATTAGAGGTAATGTGATTGTGTGGGATCTATTTTGTGGCGCTTTGGGTGCCTTCAATCAAATTAATGTTGATTAGTAGAATGAGATGCCTAGAGTAATTGGAGGATTCAATGGAGCCTCTTCACAATGGTGTTAATGATGTATTTCAGTTTGAGCATAATTTGAGGATGTTCAATTAAAAGGTTTTAGCTCATGTGGTATGCGATGAATTCTAATTCCAAGGTTCGAGAGAAGTTTTACTCCTAAAAGAGAAACTGAGGAAAAGGATGTTTCCTCGGTTAGTGAAGCGTTTTCCTGATTTCGTTTGAGTTATGTGTTGTTGACTGTTGTTTCTGCAATCTGAGTTGGCGTTGTGTTGGCATGTATGATTCATTTTAATTCAGACAAACCAAAAGAAGTATTTAATTTGGGCATTCGAGTGGTTTCTTCTTTGGCTGTCGTGGTGTTCATTCGTAAACTGCCTATTTAGAAAATGGATTTGTTTTCGTGTTGAAATGTCAAATTTTGGGATTTTACCTTTTTTGGTGGATAGTTAGCATTGCGTGGATGCGATGAGGACTCTCTATTTCCAATTGGATTCTCTTCGTTCACGAAACTTGCAGAAATTGGAAAGTTAGCATATCGTTTTGTCCGTCTCGGGTTCATTCGCGAATTACACAACGTCTGTTGTATTCTGAGCTGAGTGACCAGCTGAGCCATTCAAAGTTTGAGATTTGGTAAAAGACGTTGACAGTCAAGTAAGGTCTTACCTTCGATCCTCTTCTAATGAGTGAACCTAGAAAGTTCAGGTTGAGCGTTAGGTCAGTCATCGTTTTACATTTTTGTGTTGTGGTTTCTCTAGTCCGAGAGAGAGGCCACTTCAGGGCTAGAGTCTCGCATGTGCGAGTGTTATTTAGACCTGTTCGTTTCTGATATGTGCTAATTCGTTGATTGCAATTCTGTGATATTTTTAATCGTGTATTCGTTTCATTGGTAGAATTCGGGGTCGAATTCTGTTAAGGGGGGTAGAATGTAATACCCTGGAAATGATCGGTAATTAGAGATTCAGTCGGAGGAGAAAAATGCAAAGAAAGGAATAGAAATTCTGAGAAAAATAGGGGGTTTTCCACTTTTATTCGACAACTTTGGGCATGGGCATGCCAAGGGGAAGCCCATGTGTTTGGCCGGCCATAAGGGGGGAACCCCACCCCCCAAAACCCTAGCCCCACTCCTCTTTTCCCCTTTCCACCACTTGGAGCCGCCACTTCCTCCTTCCCCTGCACCAGCGCTTTTGTTCGTCAGATTTGGGTAAGTTCCGTACGTTTTCTGATCTTCTCCCCTCTTAGAAAGTTGTATCCCTTGGTCTTAGCTTTCTTTTGGCACCGAGATCATCTGATTTGGAGTTACGGTTTAGGAGATATGAATTTTTAATCGCGCGCTGTCCTGTCTGCCAGAGAATTTGGAACTGTCGGTTTGCCCCTCGGTTTTGATCTAGTTAGAGTCCGATTCAGAACTTCCACCCAACTAGGTTGTTGTAGCCCTTGAAAGTATCTTTCTGAGTTGATAAAGATCATCTCAATTGGATCTGTAGAGTAAAAGTTATGCCATGTTCTTTACTGCTGTGCTGTATTCTGGACAGATGTCTGTCAGTTGTTTTCAACGGTTGTTTAGACCACTGGTTTGGCCGAATCAAAGAACCCCACCAACTAGAGTTTCGAAGAATGTTACGTTAAGAGTATTTGAGAACTGATTTCAAGTCATTCGGAGTTACATATATTTAATTACGATTTTTCTCGTACTGCTGATCAGAAGCGCCGATATTGGCTGATTAGTTACTTCGTCGTTTTGAGTTTTTGGTTATGTTGATTAGATAGAGGGTTATGGTAAGACGCTTGTAGCCACGTCATGTCTTGTTATTCTTATTTCGAATAAATATTTGTGTAGGCGGTGGGGCAGGGAGTGGAGAAATTCCGTCGTTGCCTCCTAACTCGTCACAGCGCGGAAGGCAAGTACATGGTAGAGTGGTGAACAATGGGTTGTTCACCATGATCATTGATGTTACTTATCATGCTATTTATTATACTTTCATTCAGCTTATTCTTATACATGATATTGATGACCTTGAGTGAATGAGATTATGATATTGAGATAATGAGGAGGAGATATTGAGTTAATGAGATGGACTATGTTGATGAATAAATAAAGATGTCGCATCATTTACATTCATCATGACAGGGGTTGCATGAGCCAGGTCGGTGAGAAAGTCATGTAACTTTTCCCGTGAGGTCAGTGAGAACGATACATGACTATTCCGGAGTGCTCTAGATAAAATCCTACTTTGGTGGGGACTTCACGGGAGTGAAGGATAGAGTGTGTCATCGACGGGTGAACACTTCGCTATACCCCAGATCACCGGTGATGAGATGCATATGAGCATGAGCATGTTGGTGCATTCGCATATCTAAGTAAATTGTTAAATTGTGCAACTTTACCTATATGGAATATGGCTTGTTTGTTTGAGAATGACAATGGCATTAACTAAATGGATGATGATGATAACTTTAATTATGGTTAATAAACTATTGTTTATGGCTTTATTATGTATTTGCTGAGTCTTGGACTCATTCTTGCTCTATTGTTGTTTTTAGGTGACCAGTGATGATGTTTTACTCGGGAAGGGCTAGCACACTTGGAATCATGCACTTCACCCAATTATTTGATTCATTGGACATGAGAAACTTTTAGAATAACATGAATATTTATGTTTAGGACATGATGGTATTGAATAACCATAGATGCTTGGTTTATGTTAATCTTGGTTAATTATTTTGCTATGCTCCTAGGTCTAATTTATCTATGATTGTCTTAGTGTTATGCTTGTGTTAATGCGACCCGTGGATGGGTTTTAATGTTGTTATGCTTGCTGAAATTTTATAGTAAGTTGATGTAAATTAGATGGTTATAGTAGTTTAGTGGCATTCCAGGCTCAATGTTGGGCTGGGGTGTTACAGTAGGATCACTTACAGTTGTAATGCACCACCAGAGTGGTTAACAAAGAACCGATTCGCTCACAAAGAGATCAAGCTCACAAATGATGAGAAGAGCGTGGTCCTAGTGATCAACGACCTGGTGAGGAGAGGTTTGACTGGACGAAAGATCATCCATAACCTCCTCAAGAATAGGATCTCCCCCTTCCAAAAGAGGGAAGTACTATCCTATGATTATGACATCCCAAAAGAAGGTAATAATTTGTTTATGTCTTTACTCGAACTGAATTTCATAGTTGAAGTAAAGTAATTGTTATATCTTGTCATATTGCAATTCTTCTGGATGATGAGGTCTTGGCTAGGACCACAGTCCTGTTAAAGGATCAGATCCTAAAAAAGGAACCGATCGATTTAGAAGCGTAATCCCCAAGCTTGATTAGAGCTGTCTTATCATTTAAGATAGATTGCAAGGTGGTAAGTATTTGTAGGAATAGTAAGACATAAGTAGTGTTCTTTTTCTATGCCTGACTTGTGTATTTCCGAATAGACGACAACAAGGAAGCCACCGATCTCATATGTCGGTATGTGCTCTGCTCCTCTCGAAAAAGCGCAAGGACAAGCTCCAAGCCTCCTAGTGCACCAGAGAAAACAAAGCTCGCACCGGTTTTGGTCGTAGTTTCACCAAAACCTCCTGCTTTGACTCCGACTTCTACACACAAGGTATTGAAAACCAAAGTCAAGACTCCAATTTCTCAATATGCCTCTAACCCCTAGCCAATGTCTACTATATCAACTTTTGTGGCTAGGGTGATCCAGGGTGAGGATCATTTGGGAGTCCGAAGAGGGGACTCCTCTTCAGTGGGTTCCAAGGTCAGAGACCTCCCTGACCTTGGTTCCCTCTTCATTAGAGCAAGCGGGACAACCAACCTTCACTTTGAATGAGGACTTCATGGCGTTCTTCAACAAGAGTGGATTCGAGATCGAGTAAGTTCTTCGATAATAACCTCATGATTTTGGCTTGTAATGATCAATCCTCTTTTTTTAGCCTCTCCTTGTCGTCGGATCCAAAGAGGGGACAGCTGGTAGTGCAAGAACAAACATCACCACCGACTGTACCGGAGGCAGTGGAGTCCTCAGCAGAAGAGATTCTGTAGATAGAGGAAACTCTTTGGACCACTGAGGAGGTGGTCCAGGATGTTCTGGCAGCAACTGCCGGGACATACATGGAGATGCCACAAGAAACAGTCCGTGGGTCCATTATAACCGAAGGAGTGGACCGTGAGACCACATGGTGAGAGGAGGTGGTCCATGAGGCCACCGAAACCCAGGACAAAGACGACCATATCTTGGTAAACCATTTTTATTAGGTTATTTCATATTTGAATATACCATTATAGTTCTAACTCGTAGAATATCTTAGGAATCGCAAGATGCCGGAGCTGATCCTACCAGAAGAGTTTTCCGTCTAGTTGAGTTAGATCAGTATGAGGATGAAGCTCCCCTTGAAGGTTCTCCTCCCAGAGCCGAAAAGAAGAACCTCCAATACTTAATGACGTCTGCCAAAAAGTGTTGGAAGGTTTGCATTGACATGATAGGGGAGATCAAAGCTTTTGTAGAGGAGAAAGAGAAGTAAGTGTATAAAGTTATTACTCAATCCCAAGATTCTAACTGAATAATTAACTTATAATTTTATTTGAACTATAGGGAGTGCTTGCTAGCGAAAGCCGGAAAAGAAGATATTGAAACTGTGCTTCATACTGTCTAAAGCAGAGAAAGTTTTTTGAGAGGAATGTGATAGTGATGGCAGAAAAAGCCGAAGAGATCCGCTTCTTGACTCAAAGAAATGAAAAATTGCAAGAGATCCTGGGTAAGCAATCCGAGGTAAACCACAATCTCTTTGAGCAAAACAAGGTGCTTATTAAGGAGAAGGAAGGTAAAAATCTCTTTCTTCTTTTCTCAGAGCATTTAACCATGTCACTATTAGCGATTCATGAATTCTACTCTCTTTTTTTTGTTCTTTCTTAGAACTAGAAAAGGAAAAAGGGGATCTTTAGAAGACCTCTTCTAACAAAGATCTTCAAATTTAAGACTTGTGAGAAGTGGAAGCACGATACCGCACCACCATGCATGAACTTGAGAAGAAGGTGGAGACCTTGATAAAGGCCAGCAAGGAGATTACTACATTTACGGCAAGGAACATTTCTTAGATCTCAGCTTCACTACGAGAAATCGTAGAGCAACTGAAAGCTCCTGTAACTTCTCCCGCTACCAACATGACCTTGGATGACCCTAGGAATGATATCTATACTCAGATTATATACATTCAGAAGCACATACCTGCTATGAAGAAGACTGTGTATCAATCTTTAATGAGAGCAATGGGTCAAGCTTTGAACCGAGTCTTGTTGAAGATTGATCGCCTTTATGGGGATTCCGTTAATCTTCAGAAGCTTATTCTTGCGCTCACGTTTAAAACAAAAGAAGTAGGTATTGAAGCTCAAGTCAAGATTACACCGGTGGTGGTGGAGACATCAAAAGTATTGAATCTAGTGCTCCTGCCACTCATGCCAGTGCTCTTGCCGTAGAGAGTACTCTTGGCTCAAGTGCTTCTTGACACTTCTCCATACTAATAATGATTATACATTTTTAATGTGTGAAATGATGAAAGTATTTGGTCTATAATAATTTTAACTATTGTTTCGAAGTTGAATTTCTTTTGTAAGATAGATTTCTTATTTATCTTATTATGTGTAGCCCCCCGCTTGGAACACTTTGTCCAGCAATGGGAGAAGTGTTTCGGGTGAACAAATGCTTTAGGACCAGTATATCTTTACAAAGTTAATGATTCAGACCAGTGTGTATTCAGAAAGATGAAGTCAAGCTGTTGGGCTCCTGTGTAGTGAGAATTGGCTTATGGAAGAGGTTACAAACATTTGTCATTTCCCAAATGTATATCGGTGGCCATTTTACAAGTAAAGATACTATGACCCATTAGCGGATTTGATCAACCGTAGGCACTTGATTAAATAACAAAAAAAGACAGTGATCATGTATGCGAGATGATACGAAAAAATTTGTGAAGAAGAAAACTATACGAGATGATACTGACAGTAAAATATAGTCTAATTGTATACATAAAGAATACAGAAAGAATATACTTATACATAGAATCTTTGAAGATGTTCAATGCTCCTTGTGTTAGATAGAACACGACCATCCTCCATGGCTAATCTAACAGAGCCTGGCCTAGTGACAGAGAATACAGTATAAGGAACCTCCCATCTAGAGGACAACTTGTTCAAGATGACCTGGTTCTGGATTTGTTTCAGTACCAGGTTACCCACGTGAAGTGTTCTTTGACAGACTCTTAGATTGTAGTAGCGTCTCAGCCCTTGCAGATAAGCAACCGATTTTAATAGTGCTCGATCACGTCTTCCTTATAGTAGATTGACATGGTCTTCACGCAATCCTCCTTGATGTACTTGATCTTGGTGGTCTGTACGCGTTGAACCTAGCTGAATCTCATTAGGTAGCATTGCTTTCGCACCGTAAACTAGTGTGAATGGTGTTTCACCAGTTACTCTACTAGTAGAAGTGCGCAATGCCCATAGGACAGAGAAGAGCTCATCCATCAAAGTCTTTGAGCGTGCCTTAAGACGATTAACGATTAAAACTCTCTTTTTTGCCTTGTATAATCTGACCATTGGCCCTTTCTACTGCTCTATTGCTCTGTGGATGTGCCATTAAGGCAAAGCAGATCTTGGTGCCAATTTCATCACAATAATCTTGGAATATGTCACTAATAAATTAGCTCATGTGTATGATAAGACGATTGGGTATTCCAAATCTGGTGACAACATTCCGTATGAAGAATTTCTTTGTCGCTGCAGCTGTTATACAAACAACTGGCACAGCTTCTATTCACTTAGTGAATACATCAATGGGCACTAACAAAAATTTATACCCATTGGGTGCTTGTGATAGTGGTCCAACTATATCAATACTCCAAGTCGAAAAAGGCCATGATAAAGGAATGGTCTATAATTGATAAGATGGTTCGTGCACTTGTCTAGCATGGAATTTACACTGCTCACATGTCTTAACAAGGTGCACGACATCTTGTAGAGCGGTGGGCCAGTAATATCCTTGCCTAAAAGCTTTACCATCCAGGGTTCTATAGGATGCATGCGTTCCACACAAGCCCCCATAGATGTCTTTTAGTAATTTTATCCTAGAATCTTGGGATATGCAATGCATGAGAACACCATATGCTCCCTTCCTATACAATGATCTTTTGACCATCTTGTTCATGCACGCTCTTCGAATTAACCTATCCTTCTCTTGAGGATCATCGGGTAGTGTGTAATACCCCAAAAGTAAATCGGCGTACTAGAAGAAGTTTCAGAAGAAGGAGCTAATGTGAGAATCTGAATCGTTTTTTTCTTGAGGGTTTTTCTGTGTTTTTCAAGAACTTGGACTCTGGGCCTCACCCAGGGTGGCCCATGAGGGGCTGGCCAAAGGTATCTCTCCCCTAAACCCTAAAACCCCTTCCCCCTTCCCCTTTTCCCCTCCCCAAGCCGCCACCCCCTCCTCCCCCTCTCCAACCGGCCGCCACCCTCCTCCCTGCAATGCAGCAATTTTGTTCATCAGATTTGGGTAAGTTCCGTACGTTTTCTGATCTTCTCACCTCTTAGAAAGTTGTAGCCCTTGGTCTTAGCTTTCTTTTGGCACCAAGATCATCTGATTTGGAGTTACAGTTTAGGAGATATGGAAGTTTTACCGCGACTGTCCAGGAGAGCTGACGTGATTTAGCAGATTTTCTTGTCGGGCCATTATGATTTACTTAGAGGCCGAATCTGGTATTTTCGTCTTCTAGAGTTTTGTTCCTGATGTCGTTATCTTTCTTTTGGCACTGAGATCATTTGATTCCACCTTACGGTTTAGGAGATATGAATTTTTAATCGCGCGCTGTCCTGTCTGCCTGAGAATTTGAAACTGTCGGTTTGCCCCTCGGTTTTGATCTAGTTAGAGTCAGATTCAGAACTTCCACCCAACTAGGTTATTGTAGCCCTTTAAATTATCTTTCCAAGTTGATAAAGATCACCTCCATTGGATTGGTAGAAGAAAAGTTAAGTCATTTTCTTTACCACTGTTCTGAAATCTGGGCAGATATCTGTTAGTGTTTTCAACTGTTGTTTAGGCCACTGTTTTCGCCGAATCAAAGGATTAAACCAACTAGAGTTTCATAGCCTGTTACGTTAAAAGTATTTGAGCACTGGTTTCAAGTCATTCGGAGTTATAGATATTTAATTACTATTTTTCTCGTACTACTGATCAGAAGGGCCGATATTGGCTGATTAGTTAATTCGTCATTTTGAGTTTTTGGTTATGTTGATTAGATAGAGGGTTATGGTAAAACGCTTGTACCCACGTCATAACTTATTATTCTTATTTGAATAAATATTTGTGTAGGCGGTGGGGCGGGGAGTGGAGAATTCCGTCGTTGCCTCCTAACTCGTCCACAAAGACGGAAGGCAAGTACATGGTAGAGTGGTGAACAATGGGTTGTTCACCATGATCATTGTTGTTACTTATCATGCTATTTATTATGCTTTTGTTCAGCTTATTCTTATACATGATATTGATGACCTTGAGTGAATGAGATTATGATAATGAGATAATGAGTAGATATTGAGTTAATGAGATGGACTATGTTGATGAATAAATAAAGATGTCGATCATTTACATTCATCATGACATGGGTTGCATGAGCAGTCGGTGAGAAAGTCATGTAACTATTCGGTGAGGTCGGTGAGAAAGATACATGACTAGTCAGGAGAGCTCTAGATAAAATCCTACTTTGGTGGGGACTTCACGGGAGTGAAGGATAGAGTGTGTCATCGACGGGTGAACACTCCGCTATACCAGATATCGGTGATGAGATGCATATGAGCATGAGCATGTTGGTGCATTCGCATATCTAAGTAAATTGTTAAATTATGCAACTTTACCTATATGGAATATGGCTTGTTTGTTTGAGAATGACAATGGCATTAACTAAATGGATGATGATGATAATTTTGATTATGGTTAATGAACTATTGTTTATGGCTTTATTATGTATTTGCTGAGTCTGGGACTCATTCTTGCTCTATTGTTGTTTTTAGGTGACCAGTGATGACGTTTTACTCGGGAAGGGCTAGCGCACTTGGAATCATGCACTTCACCCAATTATTTGATTCATTGGACATGAGAAACTTTTAGAATAACATGAATATTTATATCTAGGACATGATGGTATTGAATAACCATAGATACTTGGTTTATGTTAATCTTGGTTTATTATTTTGCTATGCTCCTAGGTCTAATTTATTTATGATTGTCATAGTGTTATGCTTGTGTTAATGCGACCCGTGGATGGGTTTTAATGTTGTTATGCTTGCTGAAATTTCACAGTGTGTTGATGTATAATAGATGATAAGAGTAGTTTGGTGGCATTCTAGGCTCAGTGTTGGGCTGGGGTGTTACATAGTGTCCCTGATGTGAGATAAGTGGTCAATGGTTTTATCTAGTCCGCATCTTGCTCGATGACTCCGACCTCTGAGGTGGTCGAGCCCATTTCTATTGAAGGTTTTATAAGGTATTCGAGAAAGGCACCTATTGGAATAGGTGATCATAAGGAACCCAATTTTGATAATTGGTCCGTTGTGGCGTTGTCCTTGCGCGGTATATGTTGTATTTCGAAGTTGCTAAAGTGTTTTTCCAACTTCCACACTCTACCCAGGTACCGAGCTATTGTCTCATCAGAACATTGATATTCCTTTGCTACCTGATTTACGACTAATTGCGAATCTCCCTTCACTAAAAGCCGATGGACTCCAAGGGATTTGGCTACTCGAAGCCCGGCTAGAAGTCCTTCATACTCTGCCATATTATTGATGACAAGGAACAGAAGCGGTATGACATATTGAAGTTGATCACCTTGTGGGGTTTTTAGTAAAATCCCGACCCCCGAGCCTTTAAGTCCAAGAGAGCCATTGAAATACAGTGTCCAATGGTCGTTTGGTACTAGACTAACTTGAGCCTGATTCTCAGTGTTTGTCCATTCAGTCACAAAATCGGCCTAGACATGACTTTTTATCGTTGTTCGGGTAGTGAAATGAAAATCAAATTCTCCCAGTTCTACTACCCATTTGGTTATGTAACCCGTTACTTCTTGGTTATGAAGAATATTTTCAAGAGGAAAAGTTGCAGGCACTGTAATCTTATGAGACTGAAAATAATGTCTTAGCTTTCTGGAAGTCATCAAAAGAGCGTAAATTAGCTTTTGAACCTCAGGGTATCTTTCCTTTGGTACATGTAAGACCTCACTTACATAGTAAATGGGTCGTTGAGACCGTTCTCTCTCTGTGACAAGTACCGCACTAACCACATTTGGTGTCGCTGCCATGTAGACCAGCAAAGGTTCACCTTCTAAAGGAGAAACCAATACTGGAGGATTCAAAGGATAAGCTTTTAAGCCTTCAAAGGGTTTATTAGTTTTTTTCGGACTATTGTAACTTTTTGTTACTCTTGCGGATCACCTTGAAGAAATGTCAACCATGTTCTCCTGATCGAGAAATGAAATGACTAAGAGCTGACATCCGACATGTTAAGGCTTGGACCTCCCTCATAGCGGAAGGTGGTCGTAATTGTTCAATGACACGAATTTGTTCTGGATTAGTTTCAATCCCACGAGAACAAAGAAGGAAACCAAGTAATTTGCCATAATTAACTCTGAAAGTACACTTTTTGGGATTAAATTTTATTCTAGGTTTGGTTACATTTTTGAAGGTCTTTGTGAAATCCTTCAGATGGCCATATCTATTGCTACTTTTTACAATGAGGTTTTTTACATAAGCTTCTAAATTGTGCCCTAGCTGACTGTTGAAGGTCTTCTGCATTAAACGCTAGAACATAGATCCAACGTTTTTTTAACCCAAATGGCATCTTGACATAGTAGTAGACACTGAAAGGTGTGATGAAGGCAGTCTTCTCTTCATCTTCTTTACCCATATTGATATGATGGTATCTAGAATAAGCATCACGAAAACTCATCAGTTCGCAACCCGCTGTAGAATCAACTAGTTGATCAATGCAAGGCAAAGAGAAGTCATCCTTTGGGCAAGTAGTATTTAAACTAGTAAAATCAACACACATGCGCCACTTACTGTTAGATTTTCTGACCAAGATTGGATTTGTGAGCCACTCGGGGTGATCTACCTCACGAATGAAGCCAACTTCGAGGAGCTTATCGAGCTCTACTTTGATGGCCTCTTGAAGATCCAGGGCAAAGTGTCTTAGTATTTGCTTGACTAGTTTTTTCTCAGGCTGAATGGCTAGCATGTGTTCAATCACCTCCCTTGGTACCCTAGGCAGCATGTCAGATGGCTTCCATGCGAAGACATCCGAGTTGGCCCGAAGGAAGGCGATGAGCTCGTCTTCCTATTTCTCACTTAATGTCGTGCTAATCCGAACTGTCATGGATTGGTCATCGGGGTAGAGTGGTACTATCTTTACCTGCTCATTAGGTTGAGGAGTAGTCTTGAATTTTACGACCTTCCCTATTTTATCCTCTAAAGTAATATCTTTCGAAGGTAACTAATCGACAAGTTCTAGCGATTTACGATCACATAAAAGTGCGACGACATGGTCACCTTGCACCATAATTACGGCTTTTGGCCCAGGGATTTTGATCTTCTGGTAGACATGGTGTGTAGCTCCATAAACTTTGTTAGAGATGGTCTACCTAAAATTGTTGTAATACTCTAAAATGTTCTAAGGGAGAAAATCACTTAAAAGTTAAAATTAGAAGGATTTAAAAGGGGTTTTCCGCAGTGGTTTGAGAACCTAGGCCTCGGGCCTTTGGTCCACGAAGCCCAAGGGTGGGAGGTGGGTCGGCCATCAACAAAAGAGGGAGAGGAGGGGAAACCTTAGTTGTTACTATAGCACCAGTTACTGTTGTGGTGGCCACTGTAGCGCCACCTCCTTATACTGTAGCAACCCCTCCATTTGTCTCCTCCCATGGTCGCCCTAGTGCCTCCATTCCCATGGGTGCAGCCGGCCAAGTGAGAGAGGAGGAAGGGGGATAAGAAGGAAGAAAAGGGGGATTTTTGTGGAGACTTCTCTGTGTTCTTCGTTGCACCATCGTGGTTCCAAGGGTACGGTCAGATCTCCCTGGTTGTGTTTAGCACTTTTGCTAGTTGGGAGAATTGAGTAGCAGATCGGGTATCCGGTTGTTCGGATTTCTATGGAGTTTAGGATCATTTCAGTACGAAATATGAGGATTTCATCTCCTGGAGATTTGTAGATGAATTCAGTATCTTTCTGTACAATATTTCGACATGTTGATCGGATGTGTAATTTGGAAGTTGTGATTTTTACACTGCTGCTAGCTAGAATTTTCTGGCAGATTTTGGTAATCATAGTAATTAACAGACTAAAAATAAATAATTGCTGAATTAGGGGTGCTGACCAAAATGACTTTCGTAGATAATTCAATTAGCTTTCCAAAATGTTAAAGAACGCAAATTTTGGATCATCAGAACGAAAGTTAGGGAGTTTTCAATTTTACTGTTCAGAATGTCGGTCAGTTTCTGACACTTGTTTTTATTCTTTCTTTTTAATTAGTTAAAAGCAGAATTTGAGAATCTAACCAACTAGACTTTTCTACACAATTTCGTCAACTTTCCATAGAGACCGAGAATGATATTTTTTGATAATCAGAATGGGAGATATGGATTTTAGAAGGTTGCTGTCTAGTAATGAGTTACTGCAAATTTGTCATTTTGTTTGAGTAGGATCAACTTATGAAATGTTGTGTTTTGGGGTGACGTCAAGAGCGTAGTGATTGAGCGTTTTACTTTTTTTTGTCAAATATTGTTTTGAGAAAAATGTTTATTGTAGGCAGAGTGAACTTGGGTTTGGTTTCGCCTTGTCTACGTTGGAACTTGTCACATCATGAAAGGTAAGTACATTATAGTCATATTGGATGCTTGTTTGTTCACATTGGTTAAAGGAGTATGATGTGGATAATCTTCTAAGATATGAGTACTTTTCGTTATTTACATGCTCCCGTTAATGGTTGATATAAATTACAAAGTATGCAAGTATTCCTTTCATTCCATTACATTCATTTCAAGCATTCATATTTAACCCACGGGAGTGGGTATTGAGATCTCCATATTTTCAATATGGGCAATTGATCCCTGTAAGAAAGATTCTTCATGCGGGCAATGGATCCCTGTATTTTGAGAATGCAAGCTTGAGTGAACACCTACGGGTGTTACACTCAGCTATACCGGTATTTGTAGAAGAGGAGTGTAGTCATATGCATATCGTATTCATAGCATATTCATATGTATATGACAATTTGAGAATGATATGTCTCCGATTCAATGTTCTTATGTCGTTCATTTGTACTTGCTTAGTCTTGGACTCACTCTTGCAAATTTCATTTTAGGTGTTAGTTGAGGACGACATGAATCGGGAGGGAACAGTTCACATGAAGAAATCCACTTTATCACATATTTCATCACACAAAATAATATTTATGTTACTATCCTTCAATTGGAAACTTTTAAATGTAATAATTGAATTCATGGTTCTTCCATTATTCGTCCTTAAAGTTTGTTGATACTAGTTGATAATTTAAACTATCCGAACCTATTCATGATAATGTTCTATTTGAATGAAGTGTTATAATTGCAATTTTAGTGCTTAGATCATTGCTGAAATTTATGTTAGTTAAATTATTAGAATTATTTTGTGGTGAAGTTTAGCTGTCATTAGATGTTGATTTGATGAGAAAAATTTATAGTGTTTATTGGTGATAGTAGTTTAGGTTGCATCTTGGCTTCTGCATAGCCAGGGTGTTACTGTTGGTATCAGATCGGGTTTTAGGTCCGTGGTGAATAAATTGATAACTTTTGTAAACTTAATTTGAACAAATTTGCTAATGGATGTTGACTTAAAATATGACACACTGGTGCATAGTAGGATGACATTTGGGCCAAGCAATGCATTTGCATTTCCGTTATGTTGCATTGTTAATCTATGATATGATCTTCTATACCTATGAATTTATTCTATGATTGTTGTTCGATGATAGTTGATGTTGAGAGGTAGAGATCATGGTGTTAGCCGTGGGCATCGCTAGGCTATACCACCGTTTGGGGTATGCGAATAGTGGAGTATTTACTTCGGGTTAGCTAGTTCCAGGTGTTGAGGATGGATTTCTTTGGAAAGGTTATTGTCTTCTATGAGTTTAGATTGGTTATTCTTATTTGGTTGCAGTTGATGAATTTCTCTTGGGTTAGTGGTTCATTGCAGTTGATGGGTTTCAATTGGTCTCTAATTTTTCTCTGAAATAATTATTGTTTCTCTGACTATTGAGATAGTCAGAGATACTTTTTCTACTTGTGAACATAGTTAAATTGCAAGGTTGGTCCCTTCATGAGAGTTTTGTCTTCTTGTGGTTAAACACGACTCATTTATTTGCTCAGTACTTTGGTTAATGGGAGCCTTCTTTTGTAAGCTCTTAAATGTGAGAAAGCTTTGAGCCCCAATGTATTTCTTTTGGGGGTAATTTGAGTATGAATTTAATACTTCTCTTTTATGAAAGAATGCCTCAAAGCCCTTTTTGCAATATCCTGTTATGGTTAAGTCAGAGATTGTAATCAAATAAATAGATATGTTATGGGTATCAAGTTGGATCAATGGCGTGGTACATAATTAATTTTAACTAGTATCCTTGGAAGTGAAATCGATTAAGTTGATGTTCTCTTCTAGTAGTTCTTGATGAACTGCGATTGTGAGCATGGTTATACCTAATTGGAATCAATAGAGTTATTAAGAAGTGTGAGATATTGATGTATGAGTTTGATAACTAAGGGAGATAAATTTGGTTAACTTCTTTGGTAAAGTGGATTAACAGGTCTCAGCGGATTGACCTAACCCTTTGGGATGGTTAAGTTCGAAGGTGTTAGATTATTATCTTAGTGGATATTAATCTTGTAGTTATTTCTTGTGGATTCGTAGTGATCATATGTAATTACTAGTTCAATTATTGTGTATTGAAGTTTGGTGTTGAACATCATTAAGAGATAAACTGATGGGATTTGATATGTGATCTATGTTTACATGATGGTGGAATTGTCGGATAATAGTATGTCTTCGATGAAATAGTTGATCATTAAATTGTTTAGGTTGTTAAATTTGTTGAATTATTTGGTCTCACTAAATTAATCTAACCGTGTAGGGAGGAAAAGTTAAGGATGTGTTCGACTGTTGTCTTAATGGATAATAATCTGGAAAATTTCTTTAAATAACTACTTGATGATCTCGTATATGCTAGCGGGAATAAAAGTAGAGAAAGGAACATAAATTCTTCCATGATTGAATAATCGCCTATTGTTTAGAATAACCTCTGGATTGGAAATAGTGTGCACTAAATTAGTGTTGAGCATTGCTTATAGGTGAATGGTTGAAATTTAAAAGTGAATTATACATATGTGTTTTGCGGGGATGACTTGGGGGTAGCATGCCCTTGTTAAAAGAGGTTGGCTTCGAAAGAGTGGTTGAAGGATCTAGACCCGTCATTATGAGTTAATGGAATGTTTTAGTGATTAATGACAAATCCAAATATGAGACTAACTCTCTTGTTTAGTATTATCATGTGTAGTCTCATTTGGATATAAAGGTGAAATTCAACGAGGTATGCAATCGACATCTTAATCTTATATATATTGTTGCATTCCTCGGATCCAAAATATAGGATGAACTCAACCATAAGTTTAACTTGAATATGTGCATATGATCTAATTACACATTTGTGTATGCACACATTTAGTATTGATCCATATTCCGTTTTTCACATATATTTGGGATCTTTACTTTGAAACGCATCCGTTTGAGTATACAAAACTTGTGTAGTTTTTGTATATTCGTGTTTTGAGTATATAAAACTTGTGTAGTTTTTGTACACTCATGTTGTGAGTATATAGAACTTGTGTAGTTCTCGTATACTCATGTTTTGAGTATGTAGAACTTGTGTAGTTCTCATACTCATATTGTGAGTATATATGTGACTTGTGTAGTTTATATATACTCATATCATGTTACATTATCTACATTTATTTTAATGTGCAATTGAAGTGGTTATCATCAATTACCAAAGAGGGAAAGATTGAAGTATCTTGTCCCACCATTATGAATTAATGGTATGATGTGGTAATTAATGATAATCATATTGTGGAACTAACATTTTCCATGAGTTGATCATCAAGTCAATATTCATGTAAAGAATGCATCATGTGTTGATGCATATGAAGTGCTTGAAGAAAAAGAAAATCATCGTGTGTCGATGATGTTCAAAGAGAAGACCCATCATGTGTTGATGGGGGACTAATGAAGGATGCATCATGTGTTGATGCATATCAAGACATGGAGTAAAGGATGCATCATGTGTTGATGCACATCAAGTCAAGAGAAGACCCATCATATGTTGATGGAGGTCAAGTGAAAAGAATGCATCATGTGTCGATGCATATCAAGACTCGGGATGAAGAAATCATCATGTGTTGATGATGTTCAAGACAAGATCCCGAAGTGAAGAGGATCATCATGCGTTGATGATTGTCAAAGTCAAGGACCCGAACTTGAAGTGTTGATGTGTGTCATCAAGGTGCCATGTGTTGGACCTAAGTGGAAGCGGTAGTACCGCTGATGCGGACATCCTTAGCTACGTTGTTTCATATAATGTTTTCAATTCATTAAATACCTCATAACAACATGAGCTTACTAAGAGAGTTGAAAAACAAGAGAAGCTTATCCAACAAGTGAATCTGTTTGTAATACCTCATAAATCCAGCTAGGTTGTATCGTTTCGAATGTCTGGGAATTTTATTCGAAAACGAGATTTAAAACTTTCCGGAATCGAATCGGTAAAAAGAAAGAAGTCGGAGGAGTAAAAGAAACAACTTTAGGCGGATTTTTCCAATCAGCGGGGCTAAACGCTATTAGTCGTCAACTTTGGGCCGCAGTCACGACCAGAGAGGCCCAAGAGGGCCGCCGGCCCATGTAGGGGCGGCCAAAAGGGGGCGCCACTCCCCCTAAACCCTAGCCGCCACCTTGCCTCCTCCCTCCCCTTGGCCGCCTCCTCCCTCCCCAAGCCGGCCTCCTTGCTGCTCCTTGGCACCTCCTCGCTGTGGGGTGCCATCTCCGTGATCCCGGCGCTCCTCCTCAAGGTCCCTCCAACATCGCTGTTCCCGCCGCCGTCGGCCTGCTTCGTTGTCTCCCGGTGGCCGCCCTAAGAGAAGGAAGAGAGGGAAGGGAGGAAGGCCGTGTGCAGCGGATCATAGTCGTTCTCGGGTCTTCAAGGGTAACGAAGGTTCCGATTCGCTGTTTGTATTAGTTTTGTTGCTCTTTTGTTCGTTTGATTTGGTTTAGTCTGCGAATCCAGATCTGTCCAGTTTAGAGCAGTAGGTTGAACGGCAGATTGAAGGCCTTTAGAGGCCGAATCTCAGGTCGATGTCTTCTGGAGATATGATCCTGGTCTCATTAGCTTTCTTTTGGCACCTGGATCACGAATTTTCACCCAGTAGATTAAAAGTTATGACTGTTTTACTACGTGCTGGTCTGTCTGTCAGAACTGTTGGATATAGTCGGTTGCACCTAGGTTTTGATCTAGTTAGAGTCAGAATCAGGTCGGCCACCCAACTAGGTTTATGAAGATAATTTCACCATCTTTCCAGGCTGATAAAGATCAATTTATTTGGATCAGTGGTTTAAAAGTTAGAGCCTTTTCGTTAGGGCTGTTCTGAATTCTGGACAGACTGCAGTTATAGTTTTTCATTGGATGGTTAGACCTCTGTTTTGGCCGAATTAGAGTTTACCATCAACTAGAGTTTCGTAGCCTGTTACATTAAGAAAATCTGGGCACTGGTTTCGTGTCGTTTCGAGTTCCAGATAATTAAATATGCTTTTTCTCATACCGCTGCTCATAAGGGCTAAAATCTGGCAGAATAGTTTATTTTCAATTTGGGTCTATGCGGTATATTGAATAGTCAGGGGTTATTGTAGAACATCGGTAGCAGTGTTATATCGTTGTTCTTATTTTGGGAACATGCTTGTGTAGGCGGTGAGACATCCGTGTGGGAACACCTCCGTTGCTCGCTAACGAGTCACTACATAAAAGGCAAATCTTGTATGCATAATGATATATTGTTTACATGAATGTTTTGTGCCTTGTTCATGATGTTGATATCTGCAAGTACCTTGTATACTATGTTTGATGCAAAAATGTGATGTGTGAGTGAATGATTATATTTGTTCGTACTTGTAGATGAATGCCATGTGTTTCTTTTCAATTATGAGTACTATTCAATATTGCCATGGGATCACATCATGACATGCATAAATTATATTTGTAAGACCCATCAATTCCAGTATGGGCATTTGAAAATCCCATCAATTCCAGAATGGGTACATGAGTCCACCATTCCAATGTGGGCCATGTTACGTGAGTCCACCATTCCAATGTGGGCCACGTTGGACGGTCGTATGAAACGTTATTCATACGATTACTTTAAGTGAACACCGACGGGTGTTTCACTCGCTATCTGCCGATATATCTTTGCAATATGTCCAATTCCTTCAATGCATCATTCCACTTCATCCATTCATAAATTCGTTTCCAGTAAATGTTCAAATGATGATTGTGATATAGTGCTCATGGAATGTTTGATTGTTACATACAGTTACTTGCTGAGTCTTTGGCTCATTCTTGCTTTGTTGTTTTATTTAGGTAAATGACAAGGAAGAATGATCTTGTGGATGGTAGTTCATCACGATGCACTCACTACATAAACCAAATATTTTGAGGATTTTTACTGTCGATAATTATGACTTGTGTTGAATTGTAATAAGCCAGTTTGGTCATAACTACCTTATCTCTCAGAATTATTTATTTCTATTCCATTGATTAAACCTGATGATGAATTCTTGTTTCCGTATAATCTTTCTACTTGATTAACCTGGTCATGTGATTTGATGTTATTCTTCTAAAGAGTAATGGTTGTAGGTGACATCTTGACTTCCTTATAGTCAGGGTGTTACAGTTGGTATCAGAGCGGGCTTTAGGTCCGTGGTAAATAAGTTATTAAAATGACACACTGTGCACAGTAGGTGGGGTTTGGGAAATCCATTGTTTCCGCATTTCTAGTGATGTTGTTCATTAGGTTGTATGGTATAGAATTGCTTCTGTACTATCTTTCTTGTTATTAAGCTATGACGTGATGCGATATCCTATATATCTATGAATTATTCTATGATTGTCATGAGATGATCCTATATATTCAGAATTGATTGCATTAGTTATGCGTATCGGTAGCGGTCGTCGAGCAGCTGAGATCGTGGTTGTCGACCTGGGTTTTGCCAGGCTACACCACTATTCGTGTTGTAATAGTAGAGAAGTTCTTACCCCTGTTCCATAGTTCTGTGTTGAGCCAGAGCTCATTGATGAAGTTGTTGTCCTTCTCAAGTTTGTATCTGGTTTTCTGGTTGTAGTTTCTGATAGATCGTGAATTTCTTTTGAATGGAGGGTTATAATGAAGTGGGCAATCTCTAGTAAATTTCTAATCGTTCTTTGAAATAATTATTGTTCTTTCTACTATTGTGATATTTCTGCTCCACGTGAGCGTAGTTAAATTGCAAGATTTACCTTTTCACGGAAGTTCTGTTTTACCCCTGTTGGAAAATTCAACTCGTGTGTTCGCTTGGGGTTTCGGGCATTGGCAGATTTCTTTTGTAAGTTCTTTATCAAGTGCACAATGATCTTGCATATTTCTTTTTGGGATGCTTTAGACAGAGGTTCTCTACTTTGATTTATGATTTTGACAAATTCTTGTCCGGTGGTAATTGATGAATTTCTCTTAGGTTCATGATTCATGGTAGTTGATGAGATCCAATAGGTCTTTAATGGTTCTCTGAAAATATTATGGTTTTCAGTTGTTGAATTTCTTTTATTTTAAATGATCTTCGACAGTTGGCAATATGGATATTTCCATGTTTGTTCCTTCCTTCTCATTGGAAAATAGCGACTCGTTTACCCGTTTGACAGTTTGTATAATGAGAGTTTTCTGTTGTAAGTTCGTTAACACGAGGAAGCATTGGCTCCATGTATTTATTTGGATCATTCCGCGTCTTGAAGTTTAACGCATCTCTTTTACGAGGATTAGTGTTAAAACCCTTTTGGGGTGCCTTGTGGTGATTAAGTCGGAGATGGTAATCAAACAAATTGGTTGGCTACGGGTTCCTATTGGTCCCTAGATGTTTTTCAAAACAATTCTTGTCTTTACGATTCTTGAGCTCTCTTTGCTACTTGTACGATATTATTGATAAGATCATTCTTTTGTAAGGGTCCTATCTCACTTGTTGATTAAGGGACACGTTAACCGTTTGGTATTTTGGGGAACGGGAATTAGCTTTTACAAAGTTTGTCAAAGAAAGTCTTGACTCTACTCGTTTCTTTTGGAGTAGTTGGAATGTTGGAGTTTAGAACCTCTCTTAAAAACATTGTCGAACCCCTTTTCTAATGTTATGGTGGAGTTGTGTGAGAGGTTTGTTTCAGCTTTGTGGTTTTCGTACTAAGTTTCCTTTCTAGAATAAGTTGTTATTACAATTCCATTTGATGCTGAAAAATTTCTATAACACGATTTGCCATGTTCCTTTAGAAGGTTTATTGATATGATCAGTAATGTGATGGCAATATTGATTCCTTTATAAAGAAAGAAAGTTGTCCGCTTTTCGTAACATTTCTAAAACGATCAAATTTCCAGTTTTGGTGCTCATGCTCTTTTGGGGAATTCAAGTTCTTTGTGGTAAACATAGTTTGTCGAGTAAAGCGATATGTTGAAAAAAAATTATAATAGTTCTTCCATGATGCGGGTGTTTTGATCTTGAATACCCGTTTGTTCCTAACGGTTAAGGTCGGATATTCTATTTTTTGTGAGGCCTATGTTTTCAACTGTGGACTTCCCATATGTTTTCTGAGTTCGTTGCCTAATTGGTTTTCCACGAGTTACGTGTTCCTTGCGAGTGGTAAGTGATTTTTCAGTTGGTGAAGATCGTTTCTATTTGCCTCTTCTTTCGAGAAGGAATCAACCCATTCATTCCACGTGGGTCTTCCGAAATGTTTGTAAGTGTTGATATGGGCTTGATGTTAATACCTGTAGTAAATTGATCGCCTTTGGTGACATCGTTCAAATAAGAATATTTCAAGTTTAGCTTTCACGGTACCTTGGAGTTCGTGAATCAACTGGTAACTGAAATTATTTTGTGTAACTTGAGGAATTGGATTAACCTATTGTTTCTTAAAGATTTCGTGTGATTTAGTCCGAAAGGCTCCTTGGTTTGAGTTCGCTAAGTGAGGTTGCAATAAAAGAATATTTTCGTTGATCTCTTCGAGACAAAGTTAACCCGTTTGCTTTCCGTGAAATCCTGTAAAGGGAAATGTTTCGAGTTTTGTGGCTGAGAACATTTGGATCTCGTGTTTCCCAAGTAGATGAACTGTTTCGAGCAAGTTGTCATGTTGAAGGATCTTATCGATTCTTAATTAAATCTTGTGATTATTTGAAGCGTCCCTAAATTTGTTGCTCTTTCCGCTCAAGAGATGGCGAATTTCAAACGTAATATCTTTCTTTCGTGTCGGCTGTTATTTGCTATTCTCTTTTGAGGGATGTGTGCCTCCCATTTATGAACTCAGCTTTCGTTTTCCAAGATCACCTTTATCAGAATATTTCTTTTGGTTTCATGGCCGCCGTGAGGAGCAACGCTTCCCTGTATGAATGAATTTGTTTTTGTTCGCCTCTTCCTTTTGAGAAAGGATCACAGTTTCGTGTTGCAAAGTGTTTGCAAGGTGAAAGTTTGACAACTGTTTGGTGGTGGATGAGTAATCGTAGCGACGATATTTTGCTACCAAGTTATCGGAGAATGTGAAATAGTTTTGATCTGTATCCCTTGGAGGGAAATTGATTCACATGGAATGTTTGGTTTCGAACTAAGTCTGAAAAGTGTTACGACTGAGTAGAACCTATGGTATAGTGAAACTTCAGAACTTCAGTTCATGATTGAATGGTCGGTGATTATCGAAGGTATGAAAACCTTGATTACTTCTATAGAGCAACGCAATTGAATAATGATGCGAGATTAGGTGAGAAATTTCTAAGTATGCAAATGAGTGAGTATGTTAGAATTGGGGAAAATGTTGGAGAGTCAATCCGTTGATTTCCCTATATGTTATAATTGAAATTTGTGGTAGAGATCTTGGAGATTAAATTTGGGTTTGCATTGTTATGTTAGACCTTTGGTCACTCAATGAGTGTGTGTAGAGAAAGTGGAATAAAGGAGTTTCCTGAGCAGTGGAATGATCATTGATAGAACCTTTTTGATGTAGTACATGAGCGTGTGTACTCAGGATTCTGAGTTGTTCTTGAAAAATTAGAGGTAATGTATTTGCGTGACATCTTGGCTTTCGAATAGCCAGGATGTTACAGTGGGATCTATTTTTGTGGCGCTTTGGGTGCCTTCAATCAAATTATGGTTGATTAAGTAGAATGAGATGCATAGAGTATTCGGAGGATTCAATGGAGCCACCCCACAGGGGTGTGGAGGATGTATTTCAATTTGAGTATAATTTGAGGATGTTTAACTAAGAGGTTTTAGCTCATGTGGTAGTCAGTGAATTCGAATTTCAAGGTTCGAGAGAAATTCTATTCCTAGAAGAGAGAAACTGTGGAAAGGTATGTTCATCGGATAATGAAGTGTTTTCTTGATTCTCGTTTGAGTTTTGTGTCGTTGACTTGTATTTCCATAATTTGAGTTGGTATTTGTGTTGGCGTGTTGATTCTTTCCAAATTCAGACAAACCGCAAGTATTTGGTTTGAGCGTTCGAGTGATTTCTCCTTTGGTTGTCGTGGTGTTCATTTGTAAACTGCTTATTTGGAGAATGGATTTGTTTTCGAGATGATTGTCAAATTTAGAATCTAACCTTTTGGGGGAGAGTTAGCATTGCGTGGATGCGATGAGGACTCTATTTTCCAGTTGGATTATCTTCGTTTCAGAAGGTTGCAGAAATTGGGAAGTTAGCATATCGCATTGACCGTCTCGGATCCTTATGCGAAGTACGCATCGTCTGGTATGCTCGAGTGTTAAGCGAGTATCTGAGCAATTCCAAGCTTGAAATATCGTTGTTTCATTCCAGACGCTGTTTCCTTACGAGTAGATTGGTGCGTAGATTCGAGGTCGAATCTTTTCTAAGGGGATAGAGTGTAATACCTCATAAATCCAGCTAGGTTGTATCGTTTCGAATGTCTGGAATTTTATTCGAAAACGAGATTTAAAACTTTCCGGAATCGAATCGGTAAAAAGAAAGAAGTCGGAGGGAGTAAAAGAAACAACTTTAGGCGGATTTTTCCAATCAGCGGGGGGGCTAAACGCTATTGTACGTCAACCTGGGCCGCAGGCCGCGACCCAGGAGGCCCAAGAGGGGCCGGCCGGCCCATGTAGGGGCCGGCCAAAAAGGGGGCGCCACTCCCCCCCCTAAACCCTAGCCGCCACCTTGCCTCCTCCCTCCCCTTGGCCCTCCTCCCTCCCCAAGCCGGCCTCCTTGCTGCTCCTTGGCACCTCCTCGCTGTGGGGTGCCATCTCCGTGATCCCCGCGCTCCTCCTCAAGGTCCCCTCCAACATCGCCGTTCCCGCCGCCGTCGGCCTGCTTCGTCGTCCCCGTGGCCGGCCCTAAGAGAAGGAAGAGAGGGGAAGGGAGGAAGGCCGTGTGCAGCGGATCATAGTCGTTCTACGGGTCTTCAAGGGTAACGAAGGTTCCGATTCGCTGTTTGTATTAGTTTTGTTGCTCTTTTGTTCGTTTGATTTGGTTTAGTCTGCGAATCCAGATCTGTCCAGTTTAGAGCAGTAGGTTGAACGGCAGATTGAAGGCCTTTAGAGGCCGAATCTCAGGTCGATGTCTTCTGGAGATATGATCCTGGTCTCATTAGCTTTCTTTTGGCACCTGGATCATGAATTTTCACCCAGTAGATTAAAAGTTATGACTGTTTTACTACGTGCTGGTCTGTCTGTCAGAACTGTTGGATATAGTCGGTTGCACCTAGGTTTTGATCTAGTTAGAGTCAGAATCAGGTCGGCCACCCAACTAGGTTTATGAAGATAATTTCACCATCTTTCCAGGCTGATAAATATCACTTTATTTGGATCAGTGGTTTAAAAGTTAGAGCCTTTTCGTTAGGGCTGTTCTGAATTCTGGACAGACTGCAGTTATAGTTTTTCATTGGATGGTTAGACCTCTGTTTTGGCCGAATTAGAGTTTACCATCAACTAGAGTTTCGTAGCCTGTTACATTAAGAAAATCTGGGCACTGGTTTCGTGTCGTTTCGAGTTCCAGATAATTAAATATGCTTTTTCTCATACCGCTGCTCATAAGGGCTAAAATCTGCGTAATAGTTTATTTTCAATTTGGGTCTATGCGGTATATTGAATAGTCGGGGTTATTGTAGAACATCGGTAGCAAGTGTTATATCGTTGTTCTTATTTTGGGAACATGCTTGTGTAGGCGGTGAGACATCCGTGTGGAAACACCTCAGTTGCTGCTAACGAGTCACTACGCAAAAGGCAAATCTTGTATGCATAATGATATGTTGTTTACATGAATGTTTTGTACCTTGTTCATGATGTTGATATCTGCAAGTACCTTGTATACTATGTTTGATGCAAAATGTGATGTGTGAGTGAATGATTATATTTGTTCGTACTTGTAGATGAATGCCATGTGTTTCTTTTCAATTATGAGTACTATTCAATATTGCCATGGGATCACATCATGACATGCATAAATTACATTTGTAAGACCCATCAATTCCAAAGATGGGCATTTGAAAATCCCATCAATTCCGAATGGGTACATGAGTCCACCATTCCAATGTGGGCCATGTTACGTGAGTCCACCATTCCAATGTGGGCCACGTTGAATGATCGTATGAAACGTTCTTCATACGATTACTTTAAGTGAACACCGACGGGTGTTTCACTCGCTATACCAGATATCTTGCAATATGTCCAATTCCTTCAATGCATCATTTCACTTCATCCATTCATAAATTCGTTTCGATAAATGTTCAAATGATGATTGTGATATAGTGCTCATGGAATGTTTGATTGTTACATCTGATTACTTCTCGAGTCTTTGGCTCATTCTTGCTTTGTTGTTTTATTTAGGTAAATGACAAGGAAGAATGATCTTGTGGAGGGTAGTTCATCACGATGCACTCACTACCATAAACCAAACATTTTGAGGATTTTTACTGTCGATAATTATGACTTGTGTTGAATTGTAATAAGCCAGTTTGGTCATAACTACCTTATCTCTCAGAATTGTTTATTTCTATTCCATTGATTAAACCTGATGATGAATTCTTGTTTCCGTATAATCTTTCTACTTGATTAACCTGGTCATGTGATTTGATGTTATTCTTCTAAAGAGTAATGGTTGTAGGTGACATCTTGACTTCCTTATAGTCAGGGTGTTACACTGTTCACTGAATTTCCTTTTAAATTAGTTGAGAATTTCATACTACCTAAAGCTAGTGTTTTGCTTTTGCTCAGATTGGAAGATTCAATAATGAACGGAGATGAAGGATATTAGGTTGTTCTTGAAGATAGGCCGTCACAATGGAGGATAAGCTCGTGGGAGACAAGCAAAGGGAGAGAAGCCCAAGAATCCAAGTCAAATTCGAAACTTCCACAAGCCCAACCAAATTCAAACTCGGAATCAACTCAGAATTCAATTCGGATTCGGAATCTGTAATACTCTGAAAATAATATTAATATTAATAAAAGAGTCTTAAGGGTCGGAGTGTAATTAAATTAATTAGTTAAAGAATTTAGGGCTTGTGCGTAATTAAAGAATTTAGTATACGTGGAAATAGGATAATTCAGAGTTTTTATGAGCTATATAAATAGATTTGTGGGAATTTTAGAAAAACCCTAGCAGCCTTTATTCTTTCCACCGCGCCGTCGCCAGTTGTTTTTCGCTAAGCCCTTCCTGCGCCGCGCCGCCAGCCAATTTGTTTCTCTGTGCGCCGTCATTCTTTGGCTCGCTTGGAACGCTTCTTGCGTACTCGCTCTTCTTGCCTTCTTCGCCGCTTTGGAAGCGCCGAGCCGATCTGCCGAGCCCTGCTCTCTATTTGGCTTTCTTCTTTGCCATTTGAACGCCGTCTTGTCTTTCTTTTCTTTGCCGCCGAGCCGAAGCTTTGCTGTGATCTTCTTGTGTGGATCGCTTCTTCTGATTTCCCTGCAGCCTTTGGGGCCGAGCGAAGCCATCTACATGCCAACGGTAGAGGATCGTTCTGTTTTTTGCCTTATGCAACCGAGGAGGCCACAAGTCGTCTCGATGATTCTTCAAAATCCTTTTTAGTAAGAAGAAAGCAGTAGAGAAGAAAATTAGAAGGAAAGAAATCAAGATCCGGATTGGAGTGGGTAACGCCTTGTGATTTTGTTTTCTCTCTGTTTTACTGGTCTAATTAGAGATTAGGATTTAGATTAATTAGAGATGTTATAGAATTGTCTAATCGATGACTGTTTAGTACTTCTGATTAGTATGCTGTTCTGTTGAACGATTTATTCGGGTACCTTAATGGCGAATTTTGGAAATCTCATCTACTAGTTAATTGTAGATAATTTCGATATCTTTCTATAGCATATTTTATCACGTCAATCGGACAAGTAGAATTCGAGTTATGTTTTTCGGAAGGCTGCTGTCTTTACGGTTGTCGTCTTTCGGCGCTGTTTTGGTAGACTGTAGATTAAAAATAGTAAATAGCTTAATTAGAGTTTTTGATCTACATGAAAGATGTAGATAATTGTCCAATGGTTCTGTAGAATCTGAGAACGCGCATTTTGGTTGAGTAAAACAAAAGTTATGAATTTAGTAAGACTGCTGTTCCGAAGCGGACAGATCGGCTTTCTGGGCTAAATACGGAGGGTTAGATGATTTAATTAGAAGACTGTGTAATCTAAGAAAATGTGGATAATTTTATAAAGAATCCAGAATGGGGTGGTTTGTTGTGATCGGACTTTTGAGTCAAAAGTTACGCTCTTTTTAGTAACAGGACAGCTATGGGTAACTTTTCGATACCGGCGTAACGTGGTATATTTGGGGACGTGTAGGAGCGATGTCGAGTGATTGTTGTTCTTATGATGCTGTAGCTTGTGTTGAAATTTGTGTATTTAATATAGGAGAGGCGTCGTACTTGTTGCCATCTGCTAGTCAAATTGTGCGTCGCAACTAGTAAAAGCAAGTGCATGGTAGACAGCGATCAATGATCGATCACTGTTTTCTTTATCTTCTATTACCATTATTGTTGTGCTTTTATTTGGTTTAATTGCAAACAAATAATTGGTATGATTATATCATTGTTGACAAGCATGACGGAAAGTTGGATATGATGTTTATGATGGAGATTGCATATTTGCATACATAAGCATCTTTGCATAAGAGAAGGTGATCATGATTGATCACAACTCCACGGGAGTGGAGGAGGTCCCCGATCCTTATGGAGGAACGGGCTTGAGAGTGAATGTTGTCGCGAGCATTCACTCATGCTATACTGGTATCTGTGAAAGAAGTGCATGTGGACATGTAGATTAGATTTGCATTGATACATGAGATTAATGGATGTGAATCAAAGAGAAGGTAACTGCATGAGAATATTAATAGAAGTACCTGTGATGATAATGAAGTTATTGAATGCTGTTGATTTATTATTGTGCGTTGTTTATGGATGTGTTTGCTGAGTCGTGGACTCACCCTTGCTCTATTGTTGTCTTTAGGCGATCTTCGAGGATGCCGTAACTGAGAGCGAGTAGAGCACATGGACAGCACATGATCATTTGCCATAAGAAACTTTTCATTCACAATTGGATTACTCTTGGACATGTTAGAGGTTGAATAAATCTTAGGACATCGTTTGGACTAGACTATTTGCTTTAATAATTTGGATTCATTGGTTGATGCTATCTTGGACTGTTTACCTGGTTATAATTCTCATTGCTTATTTATTGTCGTTTGATCCATAATTATGCATGACCTTTTTGTGATCCATTGATATGATTATCATCGTTTCCTTGCTATAATTTTATAGTGTGTCGATAATTATTAGTTTAAAGTGTAGTGTGGTGGCATTCTAGGCTCAGTGTTGGGCTGGGGTGTTACAGAATCAGCCTCAAATTCGGATTCAGATTCAGCAGTACAGTCCGGAGTAAAAAGGTCATCACTTTCTTATACGAAGTCCGATTTGGGTGGTTTTGGTCTTGTTGGAAAGCTAACTTCAAGACCGATCCAACGGATCCTCTCTTACTCTGAAATTCGTCCTATATCAAAAGATATGACCAAAACAATATAATGGTTGTAAAATCAGAGTTTCCTTTTTTGTTTTGGAATGTGTCGGAATTGGAGTAGGACTCTAAATCCGAATTAGAATAGGAGTAGGGCCTCTTGGCCAGCCATGAGGAGGAGAAGGGACACTATATATTGAGGGGTAGACCCCTATTGTAACCTCAGACCACGTTTAATATATTTTCAAAGCTTTTGTTTGATTCTCCTGTTGTGCTTATAGCCAAAACAGAGGGAATTGAGCGTTGAGAACAAGGGGTCGTTCTTGCTTTTCTGCTGGGAATTGAGGGTTCGACGATCTTCGCTTGTGGTCAGCGAGGATCCAATCAAGTGTGTGTTTGGGCGAATTTTCTATAGAGTTGTAAGTTCGTGCATTGGCGCGGGGGATCAGCTGGTGGTTCGTCAGGATACACAAGTTCTCGAGAGGTTCTACGTCGAGAAGATCAGGCACCCCCGCATCAACCGCCCATCAGAAACGGAACTACCGGAGTGCGGAACGACCGCGAGTTGAACGGCGGTAGTACCGGATTTCACTTTTCAACTGCTAGTTTCTCGTCTGATATAGTCTTTACTGTGCTTGTCGTTTAGGTGCGGTGGTACCAGCCGTTGAACGACGGTAGTTCCGCATGTGCAGATTTATTAGCAAATTCTCTTCCAACGTCTAGTTTTTGTATGTGGGCTATAAATACCCACCTTGGCCGGTTGGGGAAGGTTGCTGGTGTGATTGTGAGTGCTATACTCAGTCCTTTGAGCCAAGAGCAAGGCTTTCTTCTCTTTTGTGCATGTGTTGCACTTAGTGAGATTTGAGAGCAAACTCTAAGTGCATGTGTTGCCTTAGGTAGTGGATTGTGTATCCACTTGAGCTTTGACACTTGATTAGTTCAAGTGAGAGTTCATATTTGTATCTCTTGGTGTTTGCCGACACCTAGACGGTGTGGAGGCGTCGTGCCCGGTGATCTTCTCAAGAAGCTTGTGAGAAGGCCCGGCGTGGTTGCGATTGTTTTGGTGCTCGCCATCTCCGGAGTGGAGGAAGAGCAACCCTAGTGGAGCGAGGTGTTGGTTCGTGTTGGAACCAATCCAAGTGGTTGGACTTACCTTGGAGGTGTTGGCTTAATTAGTGGAGCCAGTCTAACGTGGTTGGGCTTACCTCAACGTGGATTAGGGGAGACCGACAAGTCTCTGAACACCACAGTAAAACATAATTGTGTCATCTTGATTTGCCTTGTGCTTTATTTTGAGCAATTTACATTACATGCTTTAATTTCTTATATAGCTTTGTATGATTGCTCTCATTGAATTGTATTCATATTGTTGGTGCACTTAGTGGAGCCTAGTTGATTTATGTTTTATTTGTGCAAAACTAATTTGTTATTAGCTTCATATTATTAATTGGTTATTCACCCCCCTCTAGTCGGCCACCTCGATCTTACAGTGGTTTGTACATTAGATATTCTCTAGAACAAATTGATGGTTGCAATCTTATTGAGATAACAAAAAAATATGAAATAATTTGTTGTGGCCCTTTTGGGAAAGGTTATGATGGGATAGTAAGGTATGTTGATTCTTGCCAGGAGTGCACTGTATGGATGTTAGTAAGTTTATCAGTAAAGGAGAGTGATGTTGATTCTTTATAGAGAAAATAATTTGATCGTCTTCCGTGGTATCGTTTAAATGAGATGTTTTGAGTCTTGAATTCGTGATCTTTTGGAGTTCATGATTTATGTGGTAGCTGAAGTTGGTTTGAGCATGGTGATGTGTTGGGAAGTTCAATTGGTTCATAAGTGGTTCATGTGATTTGGTCTTATAGGCTTTTCTCGTGTTGAGTTTGCAAGGTGATGTCGTAATCAAAGAAAATTATTTTCTTCGTTAAAGGTAAGAGTGTAATAGAAGTATTTGAGGTTGGAGTCAAGTATTGTAACATCCAATTTAAATGAAGTTTTCTTAACCTTTCTATTTGCCGCATGAGAGTTCCCCAAGTTTCAATAGCAATGTTTGTCCTTAACGGTTTAGGTTTAATATTCTCTTATTGTAGGGCTTGTGCCCTCTAATGTGGTCTCATCTTTTATTTTTCGAGATCATTGTTAATTGACTATTTTCCTTGGTCTTGTGTCTACCGCAAGTGGTAATCAATATTTTTATATGTTCTGAAACTTGTTTCTATTTGCCTCTTCTTCTAAGAAAGGATTAATTCAATTGTGCTACAAAGTCTTTTAGGATGTTTAATGATAACTGAATAGTGGTGGTCAAGTAGAAGATTTTGTGAGACTTTAGGTGTCAAGATGTTTGAGATGCATTGAGTGATAAATTGATTTCTTGGGATAATCCTCGATGAGGATTTGATTTAAATAGCATGTTTGCTTTTAGAGCTAATTGCTTACATTGTTACAACTAGTAGAGCCTATAGTAATTTTTGGTTCAAGATCTTTTGTTCAGTTTGGTGAAACTTTAGAATTATCGAAAGTTTGAGAATCATGAATGATTTATTAGAGTACCGCGATTGGGTAATTTGCCAGGACGTGTAAGTGAAATATGACAGTGTAGTTTAATGAGAGTAGGATTAGCGAAGTAATCTAATCGTAATGTCAATTATTAGGATAGTAGGAAGTGTTGAGTTGTTGCCAGGTATGCCTTGGCTTTAGTGAGTAACCTTCTGGGAGATAGAATCCTTCTAAAGATAATTTGGTCGAGAAAATGTTTACATATTGATGTTAATGATTGAGTATGTTTGGAGTGTTGGAATTTTAGTGATTGAATCTGAGGATTTCTCGATCTTTTATACGAAAAGTTCTTTGTAACAATCTAGGAAGTCGAATTTGGGCTTTTGATTTTTATGCTAGAATCTTGGTTGCCCAATGATTGTGTAGATGTTGTAGAATAAGGGTGGATTCGTAATAGTGTGACGGTCATTGATAGAACCCTTGCGATGCAGTAAATGAGTGTATGTGATGTGAATTTCAAGTTGATTATCCTTAAAGGATTTAGATGGTGTGATTGTGGGTGAAATCTATGTTGAGGTGTATTGGAAATTATTTATCAAAGTAATTCCTTTGGTAGAGGAGTGGACTAGAGTATCTTTTTGTGGATTAGTACGGTCCCTCTAGATGAGTGTGGTTGTTGATTTCAGGTTGAGCATCGCTTTGAGTTTGCTGATTAAGAGGAAGGAGTTAGTGTGATGATTTTGAATCTCATGATTTGAGAGAAAGTTTATTCCTAAAAGAAAATTTGAGAAAAAAAATATTTTTTCGGGTAGTGAAATGCTCTCCTGATTTTTTTTGTTTGAGCTGTATGTTTATGATCGATGTCATGTACAATTTGAGTTGGCTTTATGTTGGCAGCCCTAGTGCCTCCATTCCCTTGGGTGCTGCCGGCCAAGGGAGAGAGAAAGATGAAGGGAGAAGATGAAGAAAAGAGAGATTTTTGTGGAGACTTCTCCGTGTTCTTCGCTGCAACGTCGTGGTTCCAAGGGTACGATCAGATCTCCCTGGTTGTGTTTAGTACTTTTGCTAGTTGGGAGAATTGGGTAGCAGATCGGGTATTCAGTTGTTTAAATTTCTTTGTAGTTTAGGATAATTTCATTATGAAATCTGAGGATGTCTTCTCCTGGATATTTGTAGATGAATTTAGTATCTTTCTGCAGAGTATTTTTTTCATGTTGATCGGATGTGTAATTTGCAAGTTATGATTTTTACACTTCTGCTGTCCGAAATTTTTGGCAGATTCTGGTAATCGTAGTAATTGAGATATTAAAAATAGATAATGACCGAATCAGGGGTACTGACCAAAATCAGGGGTACTGACCAAAAAAACTTTCCTGGATAATTGAATTAGCTTTCCAGAATGTTAAAAAACATAATTTTTGGATCATCAAAACGAAAGTTAGAGATTTTTCAATCTTACTCTCCAGAATGTCGATTAGTTTCTAACATTTGTTTTTATTCTATTTTAAAAAAAAATAGTTAAAAGTAGAATTTGAGAATCTGACCAACCAGAATTTTGTACGCAATTTCGTAAAATTACCCGAGAGACTGAGAAAGAATCTTTTTGTTAAGCAGAATGGGAGATATGGATTTTACAATGTTGCTATCCAGTAATGAGTAACTGCAAATTTGTCATTTTGTTTGAGTAGGATCAACTTAAGAAATGTTGGGTTTTGGGGTGCCGTTAAGAGCTTAGTGATTGAGCATTGTACTTTTTTTTTCAAAGCTTGTTTTGAGAAAAATGTTTATTGTAGGCGGAGTGATCTTGGGTTTGGTTTTGCCTTGTCTACATTCGAACTTGTCACAGCGTGAAAGACAAGTACAATTATAGTCTTATTGGATGCTTGGTTGTTCACATTAGTTAAAGGAGTATGATGTGGATAATCTTATGAGATATGAATACTTTTCATTATTTACATGCTTTCGTTAATGGTTGATATAAATTACAAAGTATACAAGTATTCCTTTCATTCCATTACATTCATTTAAAGCATTCAAGTTTAACCCACGAGAGTGGATATTGAGATCTCCATATGTTCAATATGGGCAATTAGATCCCCGTATGAAAGATTCTTCATACGGGCAATGGATCCCTGCATTTTGAGAATGCGGGCATGAGTGAACACCACGGGTGTTACACTTGGCTATACCGGTATATGCAGAAGAGAAGTGGACTCATTGTAATACCCCGAAGGTGATTCGGCTTATGTAACACCCCAGCCCAACACTGAGCCTAGAATGCCACCACACTACACTTTAAACTAATAATTATCGACACACTATAAAATTACATCAAGGAAACAATGATAATCAAATCAATGGACCACAAACGAACATGTAATTATGGATCAAGCGACAATAAAATAAGCAATGGGAATTATAACCAGGCAAATAATCCAAAGCAGCATCAACCAATGAATCCGAATTAATAAAGCAAATAGTCTAGTCTAAATGATGTCCTAAACTTTATTCAATAACTAACATGTCCATGTGTAAACCAATATTGAGTGAATGATTATCATGGCGAATGATCATGTGATGTCCATGTGCTCTACTGCTCTCGATTCACGGCATCCTCGAAGATCACCTAAAGACAACAATAGAGCAAGGGTGAGTCCACGACTCAAAAATACATCGATAAACAACGATAATAATAAATCAACAGCAATCAATAACTTCATTATCATCACAGGCACTTTCATTAATATTCTCAGCAATTAATCTCATGTATCAATGCAAATCTATTCTACATGTCCACATGCACTTCTTTCGCGTATACCGGTATAGCGTGAGTGAATGCTCGCGACAACATTCACTCTCAAGCCCGTTCCTCCAAAAGGATCGGGGACCTCCTCCACTCCCGTGGAGTTGTGATCAATCATGATCACCTTCTCTTATGCAAAGATGCTTATGAATGCAAACATGCAAACTCCATCATAAACATCATATCCAACTTTCCATCATGCTCATCAACAAAGATATAAACATACCAATTATTTGTTTGCAATTAAACAGAATAAAAGCACAACAATAATGGTACTGAAAGATAAAGAATCACAGTGATCAATCATTGACCGCCGCTACCATGCACTTGCCTTTACTAGGTGCGACGCTTGCGATTTGGCTAGCAGATGGCAACAAGTACGACGCTTCTCCTACATTAAATACACACATCTCAATACAAGCTACAGCATCATAAGAATAACAATCAATATACATCGCTCCTACACGTCCCCAAATATACCACGTTACGCCGGTATCGAAAAACTACCCATTGCTGTCCTAGTACTAAAACGAACGTAACTTTTGACTCGAAGGTCCGATCACCACAAACCACCCCATTCTGGATTCTTTATAAAATTCTCCACATTTTCTTAGATTACGAAGACTTCTAATTAAATCATCTAACCCTCCGTAATTAGCCCAGAAAGTCGATCTGTCCGCTTCGGAACAGCAGTCTTACTAAATTCGTAACTTTTGTTTTACTCAACCAAAATGCGCGTTCTCAGATCCTACAGAACCATTGGACAATTATCTACAACTTTCATGTAGATCAAAAACTCTAATTAAGCTATTTACTATTTTTAGTTTACAGTCTACCAAAACAGCGCCCGGCGACAACCCTAAAAACAGCGGCCTTCTCAAAATCATATCTCGAAATCTACTTATCCGATTGACGTAATAAAATATGCTATAGAAAGATATCGAAATTATCTACAATTAACTAGTAGATGATATTTCCAAAATTCGTCATTACGATACCCGAATAAATCGTACAACCGAGCAGCATAATAAACAAATCCATTAGTCGATACTTTGACTAAAACTATAGAACCTCTCTAAATAATCTAGAAAAACAGAGAATACAAAATTTCATATTGTTACCGACAAGAAATCGGATCTCTACTTATTTCATCATGCATGTACAAATATTCTACGGCCAAACCAAATAACCATTAATTAGAATTTCCTAATTGATCTCTCCAGATTGTGTGCTCATGAACTATTGTAACTAACGAACTCATTATCTAGACACGGTTGACCAAAGGAAATCATGCATTGAATTAGCAAACTCATGCACTGCGTCGCAAAAGAAAGAAAATCGGCAAAGACAGCCCTTCGGCAAAGCAGATCGCGAAGAACGTCGGCGCAGCAGATCGCAGCAGCTTCACGCGGGGTCCACGCGGCGCACAGCAGGGATGAATCGGCGCGGCAGTGCAGGCGGCTCAGCGATCCACGCAGCAGCAGACAAAGAAATGGTCGCTAAAAAAGCAATAGCGGCAGCTGTGCAAAGATAACCGCCAGAAAGCAGCGGCACGCGCACTTGTAACGCAGAGCGGCGGCGGCGCTCGAGCGCCCGCCGCGTCGCTTACCCACAATACAATAGCGCGTGGCGGCGGCAGCGCGCGCTTCGGCCACAATAGCCAAAGCGATCCACGCGCGACGCAGGAACGGCCGATGAGTCACGCCGCACAGATCCGGCCGGAAGAAAAAAATAGCGGCGCGGCTGGGGTGGAAAAAGAAAAGAGCTAGGGTTCTGGAGACCCCAAATTCTATTTATATACCTCTCAAAAATATTCTAAAATTCTACTTTTCACAAATTCTTTTATTTAATTGCACACGCACCCTTAAAACGCTTTTATGTATACTATTCGATTAATTACGCCTCGACCCTTAATACATGATTACTAATACTATTATTATTTTCAGAGTATTACATTCTACCCCCCTTAACGGAATTCGACCCCGAATTCTAATCGCCGTTCTACTCAAAGAAAAACTGCACTGCTGAAGATTAAACAACAAAATAACACATACCCGACGTGAACAACTCCGGGTAATGCTCGCGCATGCGAGACTCCAACTCCCAAGTCGCCTCTCTCTCGATCGATGCGCCCACAAAGACCTTGACATATACCAACGTCTTGTGCCTCAAGATCTCGCTCCGACCTCTCCGAATCGCGTGGCGGGCGCGACTCAACCGTGAGGTCTTGCTCAATAGTCAATGGCTCTAATGAAATCTTATGCTCCGGATCTCTCAAAAACTTTCTTAGCATCGAGACGTGAAACACATTATGAACTCCACGCATGGACTCAGGAAGGTCCAGGCGATAGGCTAACTTCCCAATCCTTGCAATAATCAGGAATGGTCCAACGTACCTCGGGTTAAGCTTCCCTTTGGTACCGAACCGAACAATACCTTTAGTGGGAGACACTCTCAAGAGCACTGGTCACCCACCGCAAACTCCAAGTCACGCCTCAAATCAAGATAACTTTTCTGTCTACTCGAGCCGCTAATGATTACGCCTCACCATGGCCACACGCTCAACGGTCTTCAATCCAAATCCGGACCCAAAATTGCCTTCTCTCCAATCGCATCCCAACAAAGCGGCGATCCGCACTTCCGCCCATAGAGAACCTCAAATGGCGCAGCTCTAATACTGGAATGGTAACTATTATTATAAGCAAACTCTGCAAGTGGCAATCGGTCCTCCCAACTACCCTTCCAAGATAGAACGCAAGATCGCAACATATCCTCCAAAGTCCAATGGTACGCTCGATCGCCCATCCGTCTCAGGGTGAAACGATGTACTTAGACTCGAGCTGTGCCCAATGCACTCGCAGACTCTCCCGAACTTGGAGACAAACTTGGCGTCCTCGCTGAAACGATGGTCTTTGGCACACCATGCGCTTACTATTTCACGCACATAAATAGGAGCTAGATCACTCATTGAATTTGTCGTGCGAATAGGAATGAAGTGCGCAGACTTCATCAATCGATCCACCACTACCCAAATCGCATCCTTCCCTCGCGGCGAACGAGGCAACGCCACCACAAAGTCCATAGAGATATCATCCCAAGGCCACTGGGGAACCTCTAAATGCTGCAACAACCCTGCAGGACGCTTGTGCTCAGCTTTCACTTGCTGACAAACACCACAAGAAGCCACATAGTTAGCAATGTCCACCTTCATTCTTTTCCACCAAAATTCATTTCAGATCTCGATACATCTTAGTCTCACCAGGTGAATAGAGTATGCAGTGCGATGTGCCTCCCTCAAGATATCATCTTTGACCTCCGCCTTTTGTGGTACGCAAAGACGACCTTTAAACCTCAAAGTACCAGAATCGTCCATGCTAAAATCACACTCTTTGCCCTCATCCAGACGCTTCCTAACCTCCTGTAGTAACCGGTCACTCTGTTGTGCTTCCCACGGATGCGAATAGCTGACTCAAGAATCAACTGTGTCTCAACACGTGTCGTGCCCGCATAACAATAAGATATTCCCATGCGATCAAAATCAGCAATGAGGCAATCTAGAGTAGCAGGAGTCGCCTTGCGACTAAGAGCATCAGCAACTACATTGGCCTTACCTGGATGATACTGAATAGTAAGATCGTAGTCCTTGATCAATTCCAACCACCAACCTATCCTTCAAAATGCAGAAACTGCGCTCACACTCATCGGTCCACTGGAATCTCACACCTTTTTGAGTAAGCTGAGACATCGGTTTGGCGATGATAGAGAAATCCTGCACAAAACGCCGATAATAACCAGCCAAACCCAGGAAACTCCTCACCTCCTTCACAGTGGTCGGCCTCTTCCAATCCACCACTGTGGAGACCTTGCTAGGATCAACAGCAATGCCCTGAGGGTTAATCACATGACCCAGAAAACCCACTTCTGAAATCCAGAACTCACACTTCTTCAACTTAGCATAGAACTTGTGCTCTCTCAAGGTATCTAAGACCAACCTCAAATGACGCTCATGATCCTCATTAGTCTTGGAATAGATAAGAATATCATCAATAAACACCACCACGAAATCATCTAGATACTCGTGTAACATGTTGTTCATGGTCTCCATAAAAATGGCAGGTGCATTAGTTAATCCAAAGGACATAACTTTATACTCATAATACCCATACCTGGTGGAGAAAGATGTCTTCTCTATATCCTGCTCACGCACACGGATTTGATTATACCCTGACTGGAGATCGATCTTGGAGAATACTTGAGCTCCATTCAACCGATCAAACAGGTCCTCAATGCGGGGCAATGGATATTTGTTCTTGATTGTGACTGCATTAAGCGCACGGTAATCAATACACATACGCCAACTCCCATCCTTCTTCTCAGTGAATAGAACAGGAGCTCCCCACGGCGATACACTACGCCTGATCAAACCTTTAGCCAACAATTCATCCAACTGCTTCTTCAACTCGTCCTGAAACGGACGTGCTAATCGATATGGAGACATCGAGATGGGACGAGTACCGGAACAGATCAATGCGAAACTCCACGCCTCGCGCAGTGGCAAACCCGAAGCTCACCGGGAACACATCCGATAATCACTAACCACCGGAATCTCCTCAATCTGCGAAGCCACACTCGGTTTCAAAGAAGAGCTAAAGAAGCCCGCCATTTTCGCACGCGACCCGGAACAGATCCGGCCAACATCGAAAGAGAGCGCGAGGCGCACTCCTGAAAGGTCAACGTCTCCCGCACGAGGTGCGCACGACAGGATCGTTCTCTGAAAACAGGATATCACGGCTCGATAAGAGTGCAACCAATCCATACCCAAGATAACGTCGAACGGCTCCATTTGAATAACTATCAAATTCGCCGTGAACTTCTCTCCATCAATAATAATAGAACACCGGGACAAACAAGAGAACTAGCAATAATACCCCGGAGAACTAACCAACACCGATCGAGAAATCCATCGCATACTCAAGTTCGCTCTCCTAGCAAACGTCGTCGAAACAAACGAAAAGGTAGCCCCGAATCAAAAGGACTAAAGCATCAAACGAATCCACAAGCAAAGTACACGCCACCACGTCGGGGCGACCGCGGACTCGGCTGGGCATGGCGTACACTCCGTGGCGCCGTGGCGAAGAAGACGACGGCGGGCGGCGAGAGCCCGACAATCTGGCGTGGCGGTGCGGGTGAAGCCGGTCGTGCAACTGAAGCGGTGCCGAAGGTGGCGGCCGCCGAGAGTACCTCACCGAGGCGCCCAAGTCAAGGAAATGGCATCGCTGGAGGAGCGATCATCATCCGGAAAGATCCTCGAGCGGGACCCATCAAGAAGAAGATGGCACAGCTCCCACTTGATCACGCTTAGCGGGGTTCGGCGACACACCCGCCCTTGTGACCCGGCCGCCACACCGACGGCAATCTCCCGTCCAAGTGCACTCGACAGAACGCGTGTCCATCACCACACTTAAAGCAAAGCATGCCCCGCCTCGAACAGACGAACACCGAGTACCGCAAAAGGACGAGGCGCCAAGAAGGAACGGCCTCGATCGCTAGACTGAAAGATCGCGGTCCTCCTTGAATTTCTTGAAAGCGTGTCGAACGAACAGACCCACTTCCCTCACTAGAGCTCCTCTTCGGTCACCACCGAAACTACCACCCACCGTGAGGCTTGTCGCCTTTGTGAGTCGCATCTCCAACTCCATGCCCCTAGCTTGCTCCACAACAGAGCTGTAGTCACGGAGTGGAGTAGCTCCCAACACATGTCGGTACTGTAATTGAGACCCCGAGTAACCTCTTGGCTTTCGAAGATCATCGTTCGCTCTCAAGGGACAAAGCGAACCAAGTTGTTGAACTCACCTCATACTCAAGAATAGACCTCTTCCCCGAGCAAAGGCCGTCAAGGCAACCTCCATCTTCTCTACAAAGAGTAGGGTAGAACTTCCCTTGAACTCGATCAACAAAGTCCTCCCAAGTGACTGGCCCTTGAGTGGCGGTCCTCGAAGACAACACGCCCTCCCACCAAATATCCGCCTGTTGACGAAGAGCACGGATCTCTCCCACCAACTCTCTCAACAAAGCAGGGGTTTCATCCTGGACCCCAACCGGAGGCGGGTCAACAAAGAACCCCTCGCCATCGACTCATCTCTTTCTGGAGGTGGCTCCACGGAACCTCGCCATGCCACGACCTCCACAACCGCGGTCACCACGACCACGTCCTCTACCCCTCGGCATAGCTATCAACCACAATCAACAATACACAATGAGTTCAAAGCTCAAAATAAACTCATCCATCAATGAACAACATAACGGAAGCGTAAAAACTATATTCGTACCTCTCTCTAACCTATCGCACTAGTGTGTCAAATTTTAGGTTAGTTAACCATTAGCAAATTTTAGTTGATTTACTAAACTAAAACAAATTTTAACAATTTTAGTTTGCCTATGTTGTTAATCTATTCACCACGGACCTAAAGCCCGCTCTGATACCAACTGTAACACCCTAGCCCAACACTGAGCCTAGAATGCCACCACACTACACTTTAAACTAATAATTATCGACACACTATAAAATTACATCAAGGAAACAATGATAATCAAATCAATGGACCACAAACGAACATGTAATTATGGATCAAGCGACAATAAAATAAGCAATGGGAATTATAACCAGGCAAATAATCCAAAGCAGCATCAACCAATGAATCCAAATTAATAAAGCAAATAGTCTAGTCTAAATGATGTCCTAAACTTTATTCAATAACTAACATGTCCATGTGTAAACCAATATTGAGTGAATGATTATCATGGCGAATGATCATGTGATGTCCATGTGCTCTACTCGCTCTCAGTTACGGCATCCTCGAAGATCACCTAAAGACAACAATAGAGCAAGGGTGAGTCCACGACTCAGCAAATACATCGATAAACAACGATAATAATAAATCAACAGCAATCAATAACTTCATTATCATCACAGGCACTTTCATTAATATTCTCAGCAATTAATCTCATGTATCAATGCAAATCTATTCTACATGTCCACATGCACTTCTTTCGCGTATACCGGTATAGCGTGAGTGAATGCTCGCGACAACATTCACTCTCAAGCCCGTTCCTCCAAAAGGATCGGGGACCTCCTCCACTCCCGTGGAGTTGTGATCAATCATGATCACCTTCTCTTATGCAAAGATGCTTATGAATGCAAACATGCAAACTCCATCATAAACATCATATCCAACTTTCCATCATGCTCATCAACAAAGATATAAACATACCAATTATTTGTTTGCAATTAAACAGAATAAAAGCACAACAATAATGGTACTGAAAGATAAAGAATCACAGTGATCAATCATTGACCGCTGTTTACCATGCACTTGCCTTTACTAGGTGCGACGCACGATTTGGCTAGCAGATGGCAACAAGTACGACGCTTCTCCTACATTAAATACACACATCTCAATACAAGCTACAGCATCATAAGAATAACAATCAATATACATCGCTCCTACACGTCCCCAAATATACCACGTTACGCCGGTATCGAAAAACTACCCATTGCTGTCCTAGTACTAAAACGAACGTAACTTTTGACTCGAAGGTCCGATCACCACAAACCACCCCATTCTGGATTCTTTATAAAATTCTCCACATTTTCTTAGATTACGAAGACTTCTAATTAAATCATCTAACCCTCCGTAATTAGCCCAGAAAGTCGATCTGTCCGCTTCGGAACAGCAGTTTTACTAAATTCGTAACTTTTGTTTTACTCAACCAAAATGCGCGTTCTCAGATCCTACAGAACCATTGGACAATTATCTACAACTTTCATGTAGATCAAAAACTCTAATTAAGCTATTTACTATTTTTAGTTTACAGTCTACCAAAACAGCGCCGAAAGGCGACAACCCTAAAAACAGCGGCCTTCTCAAAATCATATCTCGAAATCTACTTATCCGATTGACGTAATAAAATATGCTATAGAAAGATATCGAAATTATCTACAATTAACTAGTAGATGATATTTCCAAAATTCGTCATTACGATACCCGAATAAATCGTACAACCGAGCAGCATAATAAACAAATCCATTAGTCGATACTTTGACTAAAACTATAGAACCTCTCTAAATAATCTAGAAAAACAGAGAATACAAAATTTCAGATTGTTACCGACAAGAAATCGGATCTCTACTTATTTCATCATGCATGTACAAATATTCTACGGCCAAACCAAATAACCATTAATTAGAATTTCCTAATTGATCTCTCCAGATTGTGTGCTCATGAACTATTGTAACTAACGAACTCATTATCTAGACACGGTTGACCAAAGGAAATCATGCATTGAATTAGCAAACTCATGCACCGCGTCGGCAAGAAAGAAAATCGGCAAAGACAGTTCTTTGGTCTGCAAAGAGATCGCAAAGAACGCTTGGCAGAGAGATCGCAGCAGACTTCACGCTGGGTCCACGCGCGCAAGACGAGGATGAATCGGCGCAAAGGCAAAGTGCTCAACGATCCACGCAGAGCAGACAAAGCAAATGGCCGCTAAAGCAATAGCCAATGGCAGCCATGTGCAAAGACAAATGCCAGAAAGCAAGCAAGACGCGCGACTTGTAACGCAGAGCTAAGAAGAATTTGGCGCGCCGGCACAAGGTCGGCTTACACAAAGAGGCACAGCGTATAGCGGCACGGCCGCCACCACAGCAGCCAAAAGCAGCCCACGCACGACGCAGGAACGGCGAGAGTCACGCGCAGTGATCCGCCGGAAGAAAAATGACGGCGCGGCTGGGGTGGAAAAAGAAAAGAGCTAGGGTTCTGGAGACCCCAAATTCTATTTATATACCTCTCAAAAATATTCTAAAATTCTACTTTTCACAAATTCTTTTTATTTAATTGCACACAGACCCTTAAAACGTTTTATGTATACTATTCGATTAATTACGCCTCGACCCTTAATACATGATTACTAATACTATTATTATTTTCAGAGTATTACATTCTACCCCCCTTAACGGAATTCGACCCCGAATTCTAATCGCCGTTCTACTCAAAGAAAAACTGCACTGCTGAAGATTAAACAACAAAATAACACATACCCAACGTGAACAACCCCTATTACGTCACATCGCGGAAGGCAAGTACCCTATGCTGTTTGGTAATGTTTCCAATTGTTTGCTTGATGTTGGGATAAATTGTGAATGCCTTTTTCTATCCATCTTGATGTTTATTTCATTTCAAGAAGATGATTCTTGTGATTAAAGAATTAGCATTCATTTCAGTTGTTGCATTCCATTACATACAACTAACTTGTGTGGCATCCTCGATATATTATGTTGTGTGGGAATGCATACTCATACTTGTTTACACATGTTGTTGAATGCCATGTGTCTTTTCCACTAATGTGTGTTATTCATTCATACCATGAGAAATCATCATATTCATTCATAAAATTCATTATGACCACGGGAGTGGATTCTTTTGGTAAGTCCCATCAATTCCAAAGATAGGCATTTGAAAGACCCATCAATTCCAAAGATGGGCATTTGAAAACCCACCATTCCAATGTGGGTAGTGTTGACCACCATTCCAATGTGGCAACTTGGACACCCGTATGAAACGTTCTTCATACGGTGATTGGGTCCCCGTAATTTGTGAAGTACGGGCTTAAGTGAACACCGACGGGTGTATCACTCGCAATATCGGTATAAGCTGTGATTAGTCCATTCCTTCAATGCATTCTTTCATTCCATCCATTCATGTATTCATTCCATTCAATCATATATGTGTTCCAAGATTTATTCGTAATTCAACTGGATTGTGTTGTCCACTCTATGTTTGATTATTCTTGTATGTACTTGCTGAGTCTTCGACTCACCCTTGCTTTGTATGTTTTAATTAGGTAATTGAGGAGAAGACAAGGTAATTTGGTGGGGTAGTTCGGCACACTGCACTTCACTTTTATCCAATCAGAATAATTATTATTACCTTTCAGTCAAGCCAACTTTTTAAATAAATTTCCAGATTTGTGATAATCCAACTTTGGTATTGCTTGACTGTTCGTGGTATTATATCTGTTTATCCATTCTTTTCCATGAATCTGGTGATCGTTTATTGTCATTCTTTAGAAATTATTGTTGATTGAATCTGTATAATCCAGCTTTAATGCTATTCTTAGTAGTTTGATAGTTTTGCGTGACATCTTAGCTTCCGAATAGCCAGGGTATTACACTCATATGCATTTTGCATCACATTCGTAGTATATTCATTTGTATGTGACAACTTGAGAATGATATGTCTCCGATTCAAAGTTCTTATGTCGTTCATTTGTACTTGTTGAGTCTTGGACTCACTCTTGCCAATTTTATTTTAGGTGTTCGTTGAGGAATCGGGAGGGGGTAGTGATGAGGTACGGCGGCCCAATCTTTCGATAGGTTTGATTGATTTCGTCGTGAGGACGTTGACGCTTGGAGGCTTCCGACCCGTAGACCGTCACCTCATAATTCGCTACACCCGCACGACTGTCGTTATCGACCACGCTTGCACGTTTGACCTTACCACGAGGGTTATTGTTCCTGCAAGAAATCGAAGCAACTCACAAGAACAAGGAAGATGCAATCTGAATTGTATTGCGAATATGGATGAAGTTCACAAAGTGGGGTTCCTCAAGCAGAACAATCAGTGAAACTGCAAAGTGGCGGAATAATCTAAGAAAAAACTCAGCCCTAAACTATGACGGCAACTGTATATATATAGGGGGATGTGAGGAGGTCGACCTAGGGTTGTGCGGTCGTGTGAAGAGGCGTACACAACCTGGGCTCCGACCTCGACACGCTTATAAGGCCCTATTAGGCTCAATACGGTGACGCAGCACCTTAACTTGTGACCGAGCTGAAAACGCGGGAAGGAGATCTTGTGTTGATGGACTTCCTTTTCTCGGCGCAATCAGAGCGACTTCCTTTTCTTGGACGCAATCAGCGCAGATGGCCAGGACTTGATGGATCCTCCCCATTATTCCTAAGTAACAAAAGATCACAATTATTAGGTAGTATACCATTCTGCATAGATAAATTATTAGCACCTAGAAACGAGCTCATCTCATAATTTAAGTGACGTGCTCGAGCTCTTGTCATAGGACCTTTTGTCCAGCAACCGGATCTGGAGGATTTTGTGTAGTGCGTGTATCCGAAGGAGTGATGTCCTCATCAGGTAGTTCACAAGAAGAAATCCACTTTATCACATATTTCATCACTTAAATAATATTTCTATTGCTATCCTTCAATTGGAAACTTTTAAATGTAATAATTTGGATTCATAGTACTTCCATTATTCATCCTTAAAGTTTATTCATGCTAGTTGATGATTTAAAATATTCTAACCTATTGATGATAATGTAGTATTTGAATGAAGTGTTATAATTGCAATTTTAGTGCTTAGATCCTTGCTGAAATTTATGTTAGTTAAATTATTAGAATTATTTTGTGGTGAAGTTTAGCTATCATTAGTTGTTGATTTGATGAGAAAAATTTATAGTGTTGATTGGTGACAGTAGCTTAGGTTGCATCTTGGCTTCCGCATAGCCAGGGTGTTACAATTGCATCATAGGCAGATTCGAAATCAACCACTTCGAAAGTAATTAATTCAGTTCAAAAGTTGGTAGCAGTACCGAATGTTACTGGTAATACTATTTGCCCTATAGGTGTAACAGACATACCTGGTGCTATCCCACAGATGGGACTTATCATTGGTTTAATCTTAGAATGAGGAATTTGCATCCCATTTAAGGTATTAATAAATAGCAAATCTAAAGAAATACCGCTATCTATCAATACTCTCCCTACTTAGCAATTACTTATGGTAGGGGACACTACTAAAGGTAAATTACAGGAAGTAGACATACCTTTAAGGACATCCTCCTTGGTGAAGGTCAGGGAGGTCTCTAACCATTTGGCGTATTTTGGACGGCCAGGTGGTATCTCAACATTATTGACGTCTCTCCATGTCGCCTTGTATTGCCGCTTGGAGGTACAAGCGACAGAGCCCTTGTAGATGACATTGAGGTGGTGATTTGTCTTCTGAAACAACATCTGCATGTCTTTATCATTGATTTGGACTGCTAGTGGTCCACTCTCTTCTGGCGGGATAGGCATTGGGCCCTTCCCATCGTAGTATTTCTCCATCTGCTTCTGCCAAGTACGACAGGTGCGGAGGTCATGGCCAAGAACTTTATGCAATGGGCACCAGCGCTCATTACTCCTAGATGTATTTGGAACATGTGGGGTAGTACAATCGTTCAAAAAACCTCCTTGCCTCCTTTTGCTTCAAGGAACTTTGCTTTTTCCATAGGGTGGTCTCTGCTTAATGGCAGCGACCTCCCTAGTAGATTGCTTGGACCTCCCCTTCTCCTTCTTCTTGGGTTTCCCTTGTTGTTCATAGAGTCTTCGGACCTCTTGGATTTCTTCTATTTGATATCCTTGAGGTCTGGCTGAGGAGGGGTGGTCCCCTTGTTCACCATACGATTCCACTCCACTTCCTCGTTGGCATCGGAGTACCAATCAACCACGTCGAAGAGTTCTGACACGGTCCTAGGTGGGTTGATATTGAGGTCCTCTGTGAACCTTCGATACCTCACAACCTCTTTAAAAACTCAAATCACAGAGTCATTAGGAACATTTGGTATAGTATTACGGACTTCTATGCAACGCTTTACAAACTAATGTAATTTTTTGTCAGGGGTTTGGCGGAGCCGACGCAAATCATCCTCCTTCCCCGGTTTTGCATAACATATTTTGAAGTTATTTTGCATTGCATTACAAAGCATCTCCCAATTGTATATGGATCCTTCAGGCAGTTTGAACCGCTAGGTTCTAGTGGGACCCTTTAGAACTGTGGGCAAATAATTAGCCACTACCTTGTCATCGGCTCCAGCAGCCTGAATGGTGGTAGTGTAGACCTGGAGAAACTCTGATAGGTTTTGTGTTTTGTTGAAATTCTCCGTACTCCCTGGTTTGAACTTCTCCGGCCAGGTGACATCTCTTAGTTCGGGCGAGAAGGCTTTGCAACCTGCATAAGGACCAATGCATCGTTATAAACTCTGACGATTACTACGATCAGCAGGAGATCTGAGGCGTCTACCATGTCCTGGAAAATAGGTGTCGTACTCACCTTGGCCTTGAACATGACGGCCAGGAGTACTGTCACTTTGGCCTTGCCCTCGTTGTCCAAGTGAGGACCCTTCTAAATGTGAGTATCTAGGAAAGCACAGTATGCGATCGGGTGGAGAAATTCTCGGCGGGATCCTGCAGCCCTTGTGCGATAGCATGCATCACTTGCACTCTCTGTTCCGGAGTTAATCCTTCCAGAGGACGTGCAATGGCACTTGCTGAGTAGCGAATGCGCTCCGTAAGGGCATCCTCCTGCATGGGGTTTGGCAAGGTGTTTAGATCCCTTACCATCGTCGCTCGTGGCGGAGGCATATGCATCGCCTGTCGTGGCACCCTCAGTGAGGAACCAAGGGCATCTCCGTAGTAGTGGTTGCAACCCTGCGAGATGTGCGCCTGTGTGGCGACACATATCTTGGCTTGTCGGGCCTGCCCCTCTTGTTGGAGGCGTTCACGCTCTCCCTATTCCTGGTGTTGCCCTAATGTCTCAGGATCGTCGCCGGCATTATGTTGATTGTCACCAAGGACAGCAACCTGACAGGCGTCGGAACAGGCAAAAGGGGTGAATATGACGTCATCCTTTGAAGCAGAGGATGAGGTGTATTGTAAGGTGGATAGAATATTCTCTCTAGGTGTTCTCTCCAAACCCTCAATGCGAAGGACACCAGCGATATCATCGTAACGCGTTGCGCTCCAAGAACTTTTCGAATCTCCTGCTCCAAGGGGTATTGGCTCGAAATAGTACTTGTCCACAGTAGCACTTGTCGACGAAGGCACGGCCGGCGTTGAGTCAGTAGGTGCAGATCGGTGGGCGACGGTTCTTCGGTAATGGCCTCAAGAGGACTACTAGTGTTGCCGGATATGAGGACGAAGCAATCTTCCGTGTGGTCATCATAGTCAGAGACGTCAAGGATGTTTTCCTCTCTCCACGTTGGTAAGCTTCGATCCATGTGCAAAGCACTAGATGCATCGCTAGAACTGAGTCGGCGATCCCCACGGTCGGTGCCAGCTGTCGACGTCCGGGACTCTCATTACAGAACGGATAAGCAAAGGTATATAGAGAAAAATGGAGATGGCTATCTATTCGCCTACGGATTCAAATGTTGATGTATATTGCAAAAGGTATTCTCTGATTACAGGGAGAAATGATTATGAGAGAACGTGGATCAAGATGATTACAAAGGCACATAGGCCGGGTCTTTTATAATCTACAAGCGTTGACAATTCATTGAAGTGGTGCCTCTTAACACCAGTAGGTGTATCCCTTCATGCCAATAGTCGCCTCCCTTCATGCCAACCGTTGTGTCTTCTGATAAAACCACCAATGTCTTCTCTCCATGTGGGTTGTTATTAGCCACACATGGGCAACCGCCTTTGAGGACCTTTTCTGTAGGGGAGGAGTCTTGGAGTGGTCTAAAGAGGCCTTCAAGGGAGGTCCAAGAGGGATTTCAGAAGAAGTTCGAGGGTGGTCTAAGGAAAAACTCTCAGGCCCACCTCCTGACTGCTTGATTGATCTTCGGCCAGCAAGCTAACTTGGGTCCAGTAGAGGATCTGGGTTATTTACAAATAGAAAAGGAAAGATATACCCGGATAATTGAATAGTCAACAATCCTCGTCAAGAAGCAATTTGCTTGTTCCCTCACGTGCCAGCTCGCCTCGCCCTCTCGCCCGTTGTGTTGTACTCATGCACCGTGTAACATCCCAAAAATTCCACCTTGGGATATTTGTACGGTTAATAAAGTGAGGAATCATTTTTAGCATGTTTTTGAAATTATCATAAATCAAGTATTGAATTTGCATACAAACAGTAGCATGAAAGAATTTTCAAGAAACATTTACAAAAAATCTGGAAAAAATATACAATACACTATATTGTGTTAGTAGCCTCCACAAAAATTTCGTAATTTTGGTGCTAGTTTTATATGTTTAGAAATTCGAAAAACTCTCAGCCTTTTTGAAAATTTTCAAAACAAATTCATTTTTCCAGTGCGCCCTTTGGGCCGAATCCGCACCGGCCCATTTCCTCACGCCCACTATGCCCCACACCAGCGCCCTGCTCTCCTCTCTCTAACACGTTGGTCCCATGTGTCAGTAACCTTCTTCCACCTCGCGTCCGCACCAGCGTGCTCGCCGCACCTGCTCCGCCCCCAGTTCGTGACTGCAACCCACCATTTCGCGCTCCAATTGCTCCTGTCACCTCTGTCTGCACCGTACATCATCATGTCCATGCCAGCAACTCCCTTATCACCGCCTAAACCTGAATGGGCAGAGACCCCAGAGAAAGCCCCGAGTTCTCACCGCACTCGCCGTTATCTCACCGTTCATATTGCGCTCTACTCCATGGTACCTAAGCCTCCAAGTGCATCACCATATCTCCAGCTCTCCCCTCGACGCCAGTGAGCGGGCTCCTATCTGCCATTGCCTCTGCTGAGCTTCCTTGCCCTCGCCATCTGTGTCACCATGCGCCTCATGCCTTATTCACTCTCTTTCTATGCTTGATGTAGCCGTGTGAACTCCGTAGCCTGATTGTGTTGTCATCTTCTCCATTTCCAGCATGCACCCTGATCCAGACCTTCGTATTCTCGGCACTCCGGTTAGCTTGAAACTCACCCAACTGTGTCACATTGCGTTCCGTACTCCACCAATACTTCTTCCTCACATGATGTTGACCCACGCACAGGGAATCGCTGGAATCAAGCTTCTTCCTGAAATCCAGCCATTACATACCCTTTTTTTGTTCGCTGCCACTCCGGTGAGCCCCTAACAAATTCCTTCTACCTTAACCTTCCTTATCATGTCTGTGAGCTTATGCGCGGTTCCATTTCAAGAATCCCTCACCGAGGAGCTGTGTCGTCGGGTAGCTACCATCGCCGCTGCTACCCGTCGCTGTTCCAAGATCTCCAGCCATCCCCCGATGCCATCGACACCCTTAGTGAGCTTCTAGTAGTGTAACACCCGTACCCAAAATCGGCTCAATGCCCAGCCCACCGTGGGGCGGACCCGCGCACACATAGCACCTCACTTACAGTTTCGTCCTCGCTTCGTGTAAAAGGGTTAATCCGGAGGTGCTATGTTTGGATCCAGCAGGCATTATATACTACTACAACTCACTTGAGACAAGCAATGTGGCACTAATCCCACCACACAACTCCTCATGGGCCACATGGGTCATGCTACGAGCAAGTCAGGGTATTACATTCACCCCGTAAGGGATGACGCCCTCGACAGCATACCGCATACGCGACAAATGCCCAGAACCACCCCTCGGTACATGTCCGTGTGTCCAGTGCCGGCACATATGCCATGCCATGTGTCCACTCCGGACCCACATGTGCCATGCGCCATATGCCCGCGCCCCTGTCCCGCACGTGCCCGTGCAACGAAGGTTGATGCTTTGATACCATTTGTAACACCCTGACCCAAAATCGGTTCAATGTCCAGCCCACCGTGGGGCGGACCCGCGCACACATAGCACCTCACTTACACTTTCATCCTCGCTTTGTGTAAAAGGGTTAACCCGGAGGTGCTATGTTTAGATCCAACATGCATTATATACTACTACAACTCACTTGAGACGAGCAATGTGGGACTAATCCCACCACACAACTCCTCATGGGCCACATGGGCCATGCTACGAGCAGGCCGGGGTATTACAAGTAGTACCCTAGAGCTAATGTGTGCATTAGTTTGGAGTATTAGCTAGCGTGTCATAGAGTTCACTGTAGCCGATCAAGGCACCACCACGGGAGATGATGTTGTGGTCGCTCCGATGACCATTGGTCCCCGAGCCACCGCATGCAGCATCGCCATTGCCCCCTAGAGCCAATGCGTGCCACCATTAACTGTGACATTACCACATGTGCGAAAACCGTTGCGTACCCAAGGCGCTCCGTAGCTTATCGCCGGCGTAGCACCGCCTCTGTCCACCTCTCCGGCCACCACTACCACCCGGTAGGATCATTGTCGAGTGGGGAACTCATTTTGCCCATCCTCGAGTCGAGCCGTTGTGTCGTTCTAGATAATAGCATTTTTCATACGCAATATGCATGCACACATGCATAATAGGATCTACAAAACAAAGTACAATAATTAAAATACTGGGATCAACATGATCAAAGGAGGTGCTTGCCTTGCTCTTGCTATTCTGGAAATACGATAGATGGATCATTGCAGTAATAACCGGAGTAAACATCTAATTCAAAAAGAGCCGAAAACGAATTAAATAATACCAAACAAATTCAACAATAACAAAAAAATTAAATATTTGTACATATTAAGTTAGATTAGGATTTTATATGAATTTAGAGATAAACTTCTTTCAATTTGGAGTTTTGTAGAAAAAGTTATTAAGGTTTGAATTCCTTTCAATTTGATAAATCGAGATTAAATGAGAAATACGCTTTCTAATGGAGAAAATGTATTCTCACATCTGTTCTAATGAGGTTTACGCTTTCCAGTGAGGAAAGTGTATTTTCCTCGAGTTTCTCTGAGGTTTACACTTTCCAGATTTGGAAAGCGTATTCTCCTCAAAACTAAAAGTGTATTTTCCATTTCTCTTACGATTCTCATTTACACCGACAAGTGGGGTCCACTGTCAGTGTCATGGTCCACAAGCATAGCGCATAGACCAAAAAGGTTCATGCACTCAATGCACGGGTCCACGAGTGGGTTTCCCTATGCACTTAAATCTTAGGGCCCGCATGTCATGGACTCATATAAGAAATTATTTAAGATTTCTTTAATCTAAAGCTTGGTCCCACATGTCAATGACTTATTACAACTAAATCGATAGCTAATTATTTAATTAGTCTTTAATGATCATGATTAGACACAATGATGATGAGCTATAGTGCTCGTCATGCTTGTGCCGCGCGGTGGCATTCATGCCCGCACGTCTCACCGATGGTGTGGTGTTTTGCGAGGCCAGAGATTGCCCAAAATGGGATCTTTGTGCGGGAGATTTGGCCCAAGATTAACCCGAGATTAAAATAGGTTTTCCTTTTTAGAAAATACAGAAAATCCAAACAACAAATGTACTCAAAAAAATTCTAGAAAAATCTAGAAAAAAATATTCTAGCCCATAGAACCCAAATAAAATAGTTTTAACAATAGTTGGTGTTGGAATTAATTATATTAAATTGTTTTGCTTTTTAAAGTCCGTATTAAGCTTAATTTAATTCAAATAAAACTTAGGTGAATTTTCCTGCAGAACTAAACTACTCAAAAATATTTTTTAACTCCAGAAAAATTGAGATGTTACAAATCTACCCCCCCCCCTCTTAAAAGGAATCTCGTCCCCGAGATTCGAGCTAACTAAAGAATAGGTTCGAACCAACCTTGCTCACTCTTCCGAAAGATTTCCCTTATGAGTAAAACAAAGATGCCCTGATGTAGGTCTAACTTAAAGACTTACTAGAAGCGACGTTCTGAACTAGTTGAACTTCTTTTGCAGTGACATGATTCAGTCATCCTCTTGCTGTAGTTGATGGAGTTATGGTAGCTTGATTTGGAGTCAAAGGTATTCCTCTTCCTACTCCTGGCAACGAAGTCCTAGATGGTGTAGCTCTCAAATTGAAAAGAATTGGTGTCGGCCCTTGCTTCTACGGACACTTGTTGCCATAATGACCTATCTCATGGCAGTTGAAACAAGTGACTCCTGCAGCTGGATCACTGGTTTTCTAATGTTGAGGATTATTTCTGCTATTGACATTGGAAATTCCTGCATTTCCCGCATGAGATACTGGTGGAGGGGTTCTGAATTCGGCAGATGAGTTATTATAACGAAAAGGCTGCTAAGCATTGGTCCTGGCTCTCTGTAGATGATTTTGATGAACTCCATGTTGTATCATTTTTTGCGAGATTCGTCCAACTCACAATGAGAATCTTCTATAAGTACGGCTTTATCCACCATAAGCTGAAAATCAACATAATCATTTCCAATAACTTGCACTTTCAAGCTGGGGTTAAGTCCACGCTTGAATCGCTTCTAACATGCGTTATCTGTAGCAACATCTTTTGGAGCATAACGAGAAAGTTGAGTGAACTTATTGAGATATTCACCCAGAGACATGTTTCCTTGCTGTAGTTCACGAAATTCATTATTCTGCATTTCCACTATTCCATTTGGAGCATACGCTTGATGAAAAACTTTTGAACATTCTTCCCAAGTAATAGCTTGTGAATTCTCATGAGCGGCGGTGTAGTTCTCCCACCATTCTATGGTTGTACCTTCCAACTGATGTGAAGCACAAAGAACTTTCTCACGATCATTACATTGGGCAATGACGAGCTTTTTCTCAGTAGGGTGAAGCCAATCTTCTGCGTCCAAAGGTTCTGACGAATGAGAAAACGTAGGTGGACGAGTCCTCATATACTCTGATAACTTGGAATGTTGGTGAGCTGGCGGTGGAACAGCTGTTGCTTGATTATTCTGATTCAACAAGTTGACTGTTGCTGCAGTGGTCTGATTCTGCAGAGTTATCATATTGTTCATATTCTACATCATTTTACTTATGAATTGAGTCTGAGCTGCCAGAAGTTGTGCCATGCTTGGATCTGCAGCTCCAGGGACTGGTGAGTCGCCACTAGCATTGACGCCTAAATGTGTTGCGAGTGTCAACCATTTGCAACGATTCTTCATAGGTTTAGTAGGTAAGATAGAAAACCAATGTACACGAGAGGGAATAACACAATAAATGAGGTAGAATAGGATAGAAAGATAGAAACAACTTAATTAGGTGAAATTAGATAATACCCAAGGCAGAAGATAAAGAAAATATAGCTAGAATGATATGAAAGAACAAATAAACTCTTCAAATTAAAGCCTTAGTTTGACTGCAACATAATGCTTGATAGCAAAACTACATGCCCAACTTACACACAACCCAAATAAAATCCTATTGCAACAACGATCTAAAAATGCTACTAAAAACTCTAATATGATGGCCCCTACTCTGGACTAGAGAACGAATAGCTCTTCAGAAACAACTGGAACGAAGCAATGAAGATACTCTTGATGATTGTTGGTGATTTGACTTCTTTCTTCTAGACTAGATAAATTAATGAGGCGAGAAAGTCCATTTAAGATTACAAAACAACATTAAGCAAATATAAGAAACAAAATTTCTAGAACAAGATGAGAATAAAATAGAATATGATAAGAATAGAATAGACTGAGATAAAAGAATGGAGTAGATGAGAAAGAACAACAACTTAAATCAAATTAAGTTGATTTGATTTCGAAAATAAGTTTTGAAGCTTTTGGCTAAAACGACCATGCTAACTAGGTTGTGTTCTACAAACGATATGGTTCTGATACCAACTCTGTTGGGACCCGAAAATGCATATCAGGAACCCTCTGTGCATTCTGAACTAGTCCCATATCAGTAGCTAGCTCACACTGGAAACAATGATGAAATACCATCCATTTATTCAAATTAACTAAAAAGAACTCAAAATAACAAATAGTAATAATAACTGGACCTTATGGTCAATAATTACTTAACTTGCCATGTAGGGCTAAAGAAACAAATAAACTCTTACAGCGAAATGGGAAACTTAGAAAGGTCAATCAACATGCCCACGGGCAATCAAGTAGAGAACGCATCCTAATCCGTAAAACCTTCATAGTCCTACTTTCGAAAGAACTTTTGAGCGGCTTGGTATGATTCAACTAATCAACCAAAGCTTAAAGACATGAGTACATAAAGTACTCAGCATGCCGTAGGGAAATGTATGCAAATAGTATTCGTGCAAGGCTTGCCAAAGGTTAGCTGTATGGTTCTTTTGCAGAAAGCAGCATTAACGATAAATACAATAAACAGATTGAAATGTGTAGTTGAAAAGAATCGTAAATAAGTAAATAATTGTTTTGAAACAACCAGTGAATTCCCCATTCACTTCCCAACCAAACCAATGATAAGTGAATCCCCAATTCACCAATCGACACAAACCACCAAGTGAATTACCCGTTCACCGAACAAACATTATATTCATCAAGTGAACTTCCTTTTCACACTCCGACACATTTTATAAGAAACTCTATCTCTTGTATGAAATCCCCGAGCATGTCCATAACAGCGGACATGGCTATTCGAATAGTTTCACACTCTGCAGATACGAATTCTCTAGTTTGTTTGGCATCCGTCGATACCACCGCTCACTACATTAGGTAAGCAGTCTAGAGCATGTGACAAAGCCATTACAGAGTTTTGTTTTGACCTAGTTTTGCTCACTAAAGTTTCAACTCTGAATATCTAACCGGCCAGACATGGCCCCCCTCTTGCACCAAACACAACCCAAACTGAATGTGGTTGTACGGTTAAGGCTTAGTTCAATAGCTCACAAGATTAAGTCCTTAACAAGTTACTCAGGCCAGTCTACCACATCCCACAACGTGCTAATTGCATCCCCTTTACTGCCCGATCGCTCGCCTGAGCGAAAATCATTTTGTTCAACCAAGACCAATGACATACCCTGTCATGGTGCACCAATTTTAACATGGGTGGCTAACCACCATGATTCCATATTTTATTAAGTCAAAGATTTTGGCAGAGCCTACATGAAGCCTTCGGAGCCAGACTCAATTTTAGTATAACTTATCATCCCCCAAACAGATGGCCAGACAGAACGTGTCAATCAAATTCTAGAAGACATGCTTCGAGTCTGTGCTATAGATTATGAAAGAAGTTGGGACAAGAATCTGTCCTATGTAGAGTTCTCATACAACAACAGCTATCAAGCCAGTCTGCAGATGTCTCCATTTAAAGCATTGTATGGTAGGAAGTGTAGAACTCCTCTCCTTTCGGATCAAGTGGGGGAACATCAATTCTTTGGACCTGAGTTGATAAAAGAAGTCGAAAGTAAGGTAAAGGCAATAAAAGAACACCTGAAAGTAGCTCAGACTCAACAGAAGAGTTATGCGGATAACCGTCAGAGAGAATTGTCCTTCGAGATAGGAGATTTTGTCTATCTCAGAGTTACTCCACTCAGAGGAGTAAGGAGATTTCGGACTAAAGGAAAACTCGCACCCAGATTTGTTGGACCCGACAAGATTTTGGCAAGAAGAGGTGAAGTTGCTTACCAGTTAGAACTACCAGCATCTCTGTCTGCAGTACACGACGTCTAACATGTCTCCCAATTGAAGAAATATCTTAGAGTGCCAACAGAAGAAACACCGCTTGAGAGCAGCGATCTTCAGGAGGATCTCACCTATGTGGAGTAGCCAATCAAGATCCTTGATGTTGTAGAGCGTATTACCCAAAGAAAAGTCTTCCGTTCATACAAGGTCTAGTGGAGTAATCATTCCAAAGAAAAAGCCTCCTGGGAAAGAGAAGAAGATCTGAAAGCCGAGTATCCCCACCTTTTTGCTGGCCAAGTCTGAATCTCGGGGTCGAGATTCCCTTTAATGGGGGTAGGTTTCTAACTGCCCAAATTTTAATTTCTAGTTGAAAATAAAATTTAATTATTTTTGTGGAATTTTCTGAAATTTTTAAAAGTTTTTCCCTATTTATTTCAAAGCCAAAATAATTTCTTTTAAAAATTTATTATCAATAATAAGTTAGAAATATTTTATTTAAATCCAAAATATCTTAGAGAATTTCTATGAATTTTCTCATATTTTTTAATTTTATTTGTTATTTTCTAAAGCCTTTTTGAATTACTAGAATTTTTTTAATTGCTAACCCATTAGAAAATCGCAGCACAGTGTTCGGGCCGAATTCATCCGGCCCAATCACTGTTTTCCACGTGCAGCCCACGAGCGCGGCCCGCTCCACACATGCCCCGCGCGCCTCCGTCTCGCTGACAGGTGGAGCCGTTTCGTTAACCGCACCTATCTCTCCTGCTCTCCCTCCGTCTCGCTTACAGGTGGGGCCCGCATGTGCCACGTCATCATCCCCTACCTTCCATCTTCGTCTCCGCGCGTTCGTACATCTGCCAATTTTGCCGATTCGGAGCTTTCCAAAAACCGTTAACTCCCGAATCAATCTCGCAGATTTCGCGTGCATTTAAAGCTCCGCGTCAATCTGCGCCCGTCACGGCCTCTCCCTTCCATCTCTGGCCCCGAATCCCATTGATTCCGCCTCGGACCCGGTGAGAGCTTCTTGCGTCGCACGAAGCCCCGACCTCGCCCTTGCCCTATAAATAGGATCCCCGGGTGCGCCACTCTCTGCTCATCCCAGCGCGGCCAACCACCGCTGTCCTTCGTCCCTCTAGCGCCTGGATTTTGAAGATCCTTGCTGCCGCCCGAAGCTTCGTCCATCTTTGATTCCGCCGACGACGACCACACTCCTGCTGCCCCAACCGCACCATCGGCATCGCCACATCGTTGCCTACCTCGTGCGCGCCTTGGTATCACCGGAGGACCACGGGAAAGTCTTCACCACTGTCAATCTAAAACCGCCGCCGCTAAACCTCGCCGTCAACGACCTTTTTGCCGCGCACATCCGCCGCAACGTAGCGCATTAGAATCAGTTTTGTCTGGTCTTCATTTTGCGCATCTCCGTGAACCTCGTCGTGGCGCTACGCCGTTCTGGAGCGCCGCCAGCCTCGGGGCCTGCGTGGCATGCCCACGTGTACGCCACGTTGGTGCCACCTCGGCGCCACGTCTGCCCTAGGATCCTATTTAGCGCCAGCGTGGCTGCCCGCGCCAGTGCTTGCGCTAGCGCGTACCACCCTGTTTACTGTTACATAAGTCGAGTCCACCGTGGACTGGTTGACAGCCGTCAACCGAGTCATTGAACATGGGACCCATATGTCACAGACACAACTCATTTTCCTTTAGGAAAATAATTTAGCCAAAAGTTAATTTTTCATACAATGAAGTCAACATGCGCAATAATTCGAATTTTCTTTAGAAAAATAATTCAATAAATCAATAAAATCTTAATTTAGGGTTTTCTTTAGATTTAAAACTTCTAGGAGCTCGTATTTCTTCATACGAACTCCGATTTAGGTGCAACATCCCAAAAATTTGGTTTGTTTTAAAGTTTTAAAAGAAAAATAATCATTTGAAATTTTCTGCTAAAGTTAAAGATTCATTAGAATTTTGAGAGATCAACAACAATTTAATATGATAAATCCCAACATCAACTATTATCAAAACTATTTTATTTCAATTCTATGGGCTTAGATATATTTTATAGAATTTTCTAGAATTTTTCTTAGTTCATTTGCAATTTTCTATTTTTGCCATTTGGAATTTCTATATTTTCTAAAAAGAAAAACCTATTAATTTTCCCGACGATGTGTCGGAGCCCATCATCGCTCGAGTTCGCCCACTCCTTGACCCGCTTTCTCCGCGCCTCGGCCCGACCCCGCCCGCTCCTCTCGCTGAGTGGGCCCGCTCAGCAGATGCATTCTCTACAGATTGACCGGTGGTCCCGCTGCCGCCAACAAGATCACCGTCTTCCACTGACTCCTGCCAAGTTCGAGCGCCGCACGATTGCCGCCGCCGTCTCCCTCTCAATCTCTCCCTTCCCCTGGCTATTTAAAGCCGCCCCACACCGATTTCTTCGCTCGTTCCTCCTCTTCCGAAACCGTAAACTCTCCGCTCCAGTTTCGTCCGTGTTACGTCGTAATGCGCCGAAGAACAGAGCCGTCGCCGTGGTCTTCTCCGACGAAATTCACCGCCATCGGACCACCTCCACTAGTGCTTTAACGGCCGTCAGGCGCGCATTAACAAGAGCTATGCCGTGCCGCAATCATCTTTGTCCAAGGACCTCGGTATCGCCGTTTTTGTTCTCGTCCGGCAATAGACCGTCGCCATAGTCACCGCCGCTGACGAACCGCTGCCGCCCTCGTCGTACCACCACCTCCCAAAGCTTTGCCATGTCCTCAGGGTTTCGTTTTGGCACTTCGCCAGAGCCGCCTCACCACCGTTCGCCGTCGCCACCGCCGTTTTGCCGCTGGCCGGAGCTGCGCTCCGCTCCTCTGCGTTTGCTCTCTGTGCCAGCGTGGCAAGCCACCTCAGCCGCCACCTCCTCGGCCACATTATCAGTTTGCTCGTGCGGGCGCCTCGTCGCCACAGTGGCTCAAATTCGACACCAAGATAGCCAAACCGAAAGACGGATGTACTTGGTCCACGGTGCACCGAACCACTGAGAGTGGGTCCCACCTGTCATGTCATTTTCTTTTCTTTTATTTTTCGGCGGTAATTCCTCGCTGGCGTCAGCCGACGTCATAAGTCGATTTTTTTGTTGAAAAATAATTCGGGAAATTAAATTAAAACCCAAAATTCGGGTTTCATTTATTTTCAATCTTCCAAAGCCCATATCTTTTACATCCGAACTCCGATTGACCCCATTCAAATTTGTAAATTTATATAAATTCGAGATCTTTTATTTATGAATTTTATTTAATTTTGGAGTTGGTTTTATCTCTATTTAGTATTTATTTATTCTATTTGCTTGTTTTGCGAGTAGACGTTGCTACTTCGGGAAGTTTTGAACAAGGAGAAGTACACCAAGATCAAGATCAATCCCAGGATTTATTCCAAGGCAAGTCGTAGTCCTTTGATCATATTGAACCTATGATTTCAAAAGTATATTGTTTTATACAATTGCATGCTATCTTTATATCAATTGTTTTGGGTTTAGTTATTACCTGTTGTCATTATACCTCCATTGATTATTTGAATGCCATGAATTCTTTGTCACCCTAGTATGGATAACTTTAGTTGGACATATTTGCATCACCAACATGGGTATCGTATTTGTGGATATCATGGGGATATGCTCCAGATCTTAGGATGATGTGACAATTGGCAATGGCGTTAACGGTTTGTCGTTTCACGGGTTTCGACAAAGTTTCAGATCTGTTCAGGCATTCTGGACAGGGGCGGTCCGACCGGTCCCAAATCGGTCGGATCGCCATGTCTTGCGGTCGACCGTAGTGACCAAAATGGTCGAATGGGTCGGGCCAAAATAGGTGTTGTAGACAAGTGAGGGATCCTAATACACTTGGTCTCATAATTTTGGAGTTCCCAAGCAAAAGTTCTATTGGTTTAAAGTTTCCAGAGGGTTTGATTTTCAGGGTTGAAAATTGGCTAAGTCCCGGCGATCCGACCGCCTTGTGGTGGCGATCGATCGGCCGGTTAAGGCCGACCGCCCCGAGGGGCGATCGACCGGCTTCGACTTGTTCATCGGCCAACCGTGGCGATGATTTTTGTTAGGTCAAAGTCATGAGTTTGATGCATATGTGTTGCATGATGCATGTTTTGACTAACGTGGGTCAAGTTGTGAAGAACTTGTTCCGGATTCGATTTGCTTGTTTATTGTTGTGCAAAGTTGCTTGGTGATCAACGACGGTCAACGGCGAGGATGATCGGGACTAGGCTTGGAGAGCCGAGGTCCGAAAGATCGACGATGCCGGGTGAGGTCAATGAACTCAAGTGTGGTGCGAGAATAGATAAGGATGACCGAACAGGCGATTCGGTGCGATCGGTTGGATCAAGCGGCGCGGGGTGGTGCAAGTGCCATGGTGGTTACGGTGGGGCCGGATGGGAGAGACTTGCCGACATGTTGAGAGCCGTTGATCAACCTACACGTGGCGAAGCATGGGAGGTGCTTCACAAAGATGGGACTCGGTCTTTGCAAAAGATCGAGAAGGGTATTTTGGTAATTATACCAAATACCGCCTTGGTGACCTTTGACGACTCGCGCGCAAGATGGCGTGGAGAAGCGGAGTAGGTCAAGAGGAGATGAAGACGGCGCTCGAGATGCGTGCGTGTGTGACCCGCTTGTTTTGGGCCTTAACGGAGCCCATTAGGGTTACTCTTCTAGAAGGTTTAAGTCTCCACTATAAATAGAGGAGGAGGTGGTCGCACCCCCAACCCTTTCATGCTTGAAACCCTAGTTTTGGCTTAAGTGCTTAGGAAAGGTTTAGTGGAGATTAGGGTTCTAGAGAGAGAGATGTTTTGATCTTGTGTCCATGCGTATCCGTATGAGTGGTTATAATCGATACATTATCAAATCAATCCAAAGAAGAGTTCTCTTCAAGATGAGTTCATTTGCCCTTCTTCTCTCTATTTGGTGATTTTGAGTCTTTCTTTGATTCGCATGTTTTTGATTGATTTCTTTGCATGATCTAGCTTGTCGTGACATGTGGGAACACATCTAAGATCATCTTGATCATCAATCACCCACGAGCAAGTTTTTCGATATAGTTTTCGTTTTGACTCGGTTTCAAACCTTCCACCTCTCAAACTGAAAAAGGTCTGAACTTTTCCAAAGATCTTCACGATCTTCGATTGGAATAGGTTCCTGACATCCTAGAGAAGGCGTGTACCAAGTTTCATCAAGTTTGGAGTTGTAGATCAAAAGTTACATCTATTTACAACTTCGTTTTTGGTGATTTCACTGTTCATCGGTGGAGGTCTGACCGCCTCTCTCAGAGGTCGGACCGCCCATAGGACCGGTCGGACCGCCTTGAATAGAGGTCGACCGCCCACACTTAGGAAATTAAGTTTGGTTGTTTTTGGTTGTTTTGCTTGGGTTTTGATTGGATTCAATCCTAGTCTTCCATTTGTCTTGGTATATCGATCTTCATAGCTTCTATAGCTATTGGAGTGAAATTTGTGTTGAATCTAATCGTGGTTGAAAAAGTGGCGTGCTCTATTCACCCCCTCTAGTCGCCTTTTCGGTCCAACAAGTGGTATCGAGCCCTGTTAGTTCAATCTTGATCTTAACCGGTCCTTTGAACTTGGCGATGGATAAGTACTCGACAAAGCCGCATGTCTTCAATGGGCTCGACTATGCCTATTGGAAGAATCGCATGCGAGTCTTCCTTGAGAGCGAAGGACAAGCTATATGGGAGGTTGTTCGAGCTCCGCTCGTTTTGCCTGAGATTGCCACACAAGCTTCGGCAATACTTTTGGCTAACAACAACAAGGCAAAGAATCTCTTATATGCTGGGCTTGGTAGACAAGAGTATGACAGGATTTGCAATCTTACGACCAAGACATGAAATTTGGCACACCCTCGAAACTTACCATGAGGGATCGTCCCAGATTAAACAAGTGCGCCAGACGGTCTATAAGCGAGAGTACAACAAATTCGAGATGCGTCCTGGAGAGAGCATCGATGACGTTTTTACTCGCTTCAACAAGGTTGTCAATCAGATGAAAGCTGTTGACATTGAGTACTCTCAATCTGAGAATGCCACTCACCTCTTGGCTGCAATCAACACCAAGGAGTGGGAGATGAAGGCTACTGCCATAGAGGAGAACGTCGATCTCTCTACTCTCACTTTGGAGCTGCTTTATAGTAAGCTCAAGACTCATGAGATCAAGAGAGGTAGTCTTCCTAAGAAGGACAACATGGCTTTGGTAGCTGATCCTCTTTCAAGAGCTTCTGATGGTTTTTCTGAGTCCTCTTCGGGTTTTTCTCTTGCCTGTTTATCCACAATTCGTGAAGAGGATTTTGAGAGTCTTCCTGAGCCCGAGCTAGCCCTCATAGTCAAGAAAGTCACACGGGCTTACAACAATGTGAGAAACAAAAGAGAGGTGGCCCTGACTTGCTACGAGTGTGGTGAGCTTTACCATATTCGGACTAATCGCCCAAGTCAAGGGTAAGGGTAACCATAAGGAGGAAAGCCACTTGGAAGAAGCCTCAAGGGAACAAATCAAGGTTTGATCTTGCCAAGTGATGAAGGTCGCTCACCGGTCCTTGCCGCTTTGGAGATCAATCCTTGAGCGATGTGGACTCGGGAGCGAGGAGGACAAGGAGGAGGAGGAGCCACCTCAAGACAAGAAAGGGAAGGCCAAGGACTTCACCGGCATGTGCTTCATGGTCGACTCACGACGCCGATGATGATGATGAGGTATCCCTATCTTATGATGTCCTTTCTGCTAGATGCGAGAACATGTATGAGCAATTGCTTAGTCAGGATAAGGCTTTAAAGTTCATCATGGTTAAGAACAAGGATCTAGAGTCACAAGTTGAAAATTTGACATTGGAACTTGTGAATGCTAAGAGTCTAGAAGTTGATGAATGTTCATCTTGCCATGCTTTGCACTCCGAACTGTCTAAACTGCAATCTGCTCTTAATACTGATTTGCATCAACTTGAAAATGCTAGAACTGAGCTAGTTGAGGTCAAATCTGCTCCATGTCTTAAATGCTTAGAGTCTAGCAAGTTGGAGGTTTCTGAACCAGTAGAGTCTCGCTCTTGCTCTCTCTGCTTAGAACGTGAACGTGAAATTAAAGATATTTTAAAAGCAGCTAGAGAGAAATATACCAAGCTTAAGGACAGTATTAATTCTGCTAATTGTACTTTATGTCCTGCTCTTAAGCTTGAAATTGCTAATTATAAGGAGAGGCTTGCAAAGGTTAATAAACCTAAAATTTGTCAATCATGTGTTGATCTTAGGAAAGATAATGTTTATCTAGAGAACACACTGCAAAAATTCTCTAGTAGAGAAAAACAATTAAACATGATTCTTGACAAGTCTAGAACTCCTTCTAAGAAGCAAGGCTTAGGATACAACTCTGCCCAGAACAAATCCAAGACTAAGGTCATTCAGGTCTTGGAAAATGGCTTAATTGAATTCAAAACCCAACTCGCGAAAATTGCTTTCAAACTGCGGTTTTGTCCAACCTTCTTTTGAGTCAAAGGTGCTTCTCCCAAAGGTACAAAATACCATTGCACCTATTAAGAGAAGAGTGGACATTTAGTTGAGTTCTGTTGGCGTGGTTGAAAAATGCTAATCATGCTAGAACTTTATTTCATCACCCTAGAGCTTGTGTGAAACATGGTCATGAAAAGAAGAAGAAACCCGGTCTAGGATATACTACACATGCTTATCATCATCATGTTCCTAGACAGAATGCATCTCATGTGTTTGTAACCATTGCTCATGATAGGACTTCAACTAGGATCAAGGACACTCATTACGCTTTGCATACTACTCGCAGACATGTGTCTCAGTACTGGGTTCCCAAGTCTATTTTAACTAACCCCAGTATTGAGACACATCGATCTTTTGTGCCTTGATTTTCAGGATCGTCGCGGAAGGAGGAAGAACACGTGGCTCGTCGACTCATTGCTCACGCCACATGACCGAAGACTCTAGATGGTTCACTTCCTTCACGCGGCGACGGTGATGACTTCATCACCTTCGAGATGATTCACAAGGGCGGATCGAAGGAACTGGATCGATCGGGGTGAGCGATGTGTTCATTCTCAAGGATGTCGCTCTTGTGTCCAAGCTAAGGTACAATCTCCTTTCGTCTCCACGACTTCTCGATGATGGCTATGAGACTAGATTTAAGAAGAACGCTTGTCGGTGCTTGATTCTTTTGGTGAGCTCATTTTGGAATTTCTAGAGTTGGTAGAATATTTGGAGCCGATTTTTCCGAATCTCTTGCCGGATCTCTCAAATGTTTAGTTGCATCTTCTTCGATATCGGCTTTGCACCGGCGCTTTGGGCACATTGGTTTTGATCATCGACACGAGTTAGCGGCCTTGATCTCATGAGAGGCTTGCCTAAACTCAAAGCATCCAAAGATGTCAGATGTGCTCCTCAGAGGCATGGCAAGCAAGTTGCCGCCTCACACCCTTCATTGACTATGGTCATGACCGACGAACCGGACGCTTGCTTCATATGGATCTTGTTGGTCCCGCTAGGGTTCGGCCGATCGGTGGCAATTGGTACATTCTTGTCATAGTCGATGATTTTTCGAGATATTCTTGGGTGTTCTTTCTTGCTTGAAGGATGAGGTCTTTGATCATTATCATGATCTTGTTCTCCGTTTGGCTTCGAACTTCCGGTGCCTTGAGAGCAATCCGCGATGACAATGGCACGGAGTTCAAGAATGCCTCGCTTGCCTCTTTTTGTGCTTTGGCGCGGTATTGAGCATCGCCTCTTCTCCACACGTCCCTCAACAAAATGGCGTTGTGGAAAGGAAGAAACAGGACCTTAGTCTCGATGGCTAGGGCGATGCTAGATGAGTATAGCACAGAGGAGGTTTTGGGCGAAGCTATTGCTACTGACTTGCCATATTTCAAATCGTGTCTTTACGAGACCGTCTTTGGGCAAGACTTCTTATGAGCTTCGTTTTGGCGAAAACCCTCGGTTTCGCACTTTCGAGTCTTTGGATCGAAGTGTTTTATTCTCAAGACAGGAACCTAGATAAATTTGAATCAAGAACTTGTGATGGTTTATTTCTAGGTTATCCCGCTCATTCGAGGTTTTCGGGTTTTAATGTTGAAACTAACATTGTCCAGAGACATGCAATGTCACTTTTGATGAGACTAGCCTGCAGCTAGATCCGATGTTTGGTGACTTACGGTGACAGAGAGCATATTTGTTGAGGAAGATGAGGATGAAATTGATGATGCTCCTCCACTTGTCGCTAATGCTCGATTCCAGCTCCGAACACCTACGATCGCTTCACCTCCAATTGAGGCTCTGCGCATCTTCTTCATCAGCGATACTGCGGAGGTTGAGGAGATACTATCTCCCCAGCGCTCCTTTGCACATCCGAGCGGCACCCTTCGGATCGGATGATTGGTAGTCTCCATGAGCGAGTCACTCGCTCTGTATCATGATCCGAGTCTTTTCTCTCACTCTGCATTTGTAGCGTCTTTTGAACCCAAAGATATATCACATGCTTTATCGATGCTAGTTGGGTCAATGCCATGCATGAGGAGTTAGAAAACTTTGGAAGAAATAAAGTCTGGAACCTTGTAGAACCTCCTAGTGGTCATAATGTAATTGGTACCGTTGGGTGTTTAAAATAAACAAAATGAGGATGGTTCGTGGTTAGAAACAAGGCTAGGTTGGTAGCTCGGGGTTTTAGTCGGGTTGAGGGGTTAGATTTTGATGAGACCTTCGCTCTGTTGCTAGATTAGAAGCCATTCAGATCATGCTTGCATTCGCGCATCTAAAGGTTTTAGGTTGCATCAAATGGATGTTAAGAGTGCTTTTCAATGGTTTTTAGAAGAGGAAGTGTATGTTAGGCAACCCCACGGCTTTGAGGATCCCAAGCACCACGATCGTGTCTTTAAGCTATCCAAAGCCTTGTATGGTCTTAAGCAAGCCCCTAGAGCACGGTATGATAGACTTAAGACCTTTACGCTTAAGAATGATTTTAAAATGGGAAAAGTTGATAAGACTATATTCATTCTTAGGCATGGCAATGACTTCCGCTTGTTCAGATTTACGTTGATGATATTATCTTTGGTGGTTCCTCTCATGCTCTTGTTTCCAGTTTTCCGAGACCATGTCCAGGAATTTGAGATGAGTATGATGGGCGAGCTCAACTACTTTACGGGGCCGCAAATCAAGCAATGCAAGGAAGGATCTTCATCCATCAAGCGGCACACCAAGGATCTTCTCAAGCGTTTTGATATGGGTGGCGCAAGGCGATCGCCACTCCATGGCGACTTCGCTTTGGATCGAGATGAGGAAGGGAAGCCGTGGATCAGCGAGTACCGCAACATGATCGGCTCCCTCCTGACTGACGGCCTCAAGACCGGACATCCACTTCGCGATGCGCCTCTGCGAGGTTTCAGCGTCACCGAGGACTTCACATCGCCAAGCCGTTAAGCGCATCTTGGTATTTACATTCTACTCTCGATATGGCATTTGGTATTCTTGCTCTTCTTATTTGTCCATTCGGGGTTTTGATTACGATTTTGCGGTCAGAGGCTAGATAGGAAGAGCACTTCGGTACATGTCATTTCTTAGGCACGTCTCTTGTCTCTTGGTCTTCTAGGAAGCGGTCTTACATTGCACAATCCATTCTTGGTGAATATGTAGCTTCTTTGCTAGTCAGTCAGTAGTCGATTTTGTGGATGGTGTCCACTCTAAGGACTTTGGGTTAAATTTTGCTAGTGTTCCTCTTTTACGTGATAACACTTCGCTATTAACATTGCTAAGAACCCCGTGCAACACTCTAGGACCAAGCACATAGACATTCGCTATCACTTCCTTAGAGACCATGTCGAGAAGGGTGATATTGTCTTTGCATTTTGTGGAGTCAGAGGCTCAATTGGTGATATCCTCACCAAACCTTTAGACCCAACTAGGTTTGCCACCTTGAGAAGCGAGTTAGGGTAATTTATCCCTATGGGTTGGTTTGAGGGGAGTTCGATCTTTTACGATCTTACCTTGTTCTTTTGATCTCTTATTGTTCTTTTTCTGAACTTTTTGATCTTTCTGAACTTTTTAGGTTGTTAGGCTTTTTATTGCATCTCATTGTATCATATTGCATTCATATGAAAAATACAACAAGTGGTATGAAAAATTCAAAAAGATGCATTGTAATATAAGATCTTCTGCTTATCTTTTAAAATTGATGAAGCTTTGCCTATTACCCTTTGGAGCTTTAGTATTTCAATTCTTGCTCAATGCCATGTCTAGTTCTTTGACTTGCTAAAATTATCATGCTTTTACATGTGTAGCTAAGTCTTTGCTATATGAGCTAGAACTTTAAAACAACTCGAACTAAAAATTACAATTTGTGGATGTTTTAGCGAGTTGCGCAATTAGTGCTCCTTTTGTGACATTGGCCCTGTCAGAATTGCTTTGTGAGCTCTTGAATCTAAAATTGACCATTACTTGAGCTTTTGTGTTCTTGAGATTCTAAACCGCTCTTGTGAAAAAAATGAAAAATCAAGATTGTCTTATGCTTAAAATGTGCCAAACTATTCTTACGAGACTGCTTGTCAAATGACATGAACTTGGAGATAGTTTGATGATCCAGACGATCTCATGGGGATTGCTTGTCGAAATGACATGAACCTCAAGATTTGTCGCCTTGAGAAGCTTAGAAAGAGTTTGTGGATGGCTCCTAGTCCAGGATCTTCTTTACTAAGATATACCTTTAATCAACTTCTGGTCGAAGCTTAGGATGAGTTTGTGGATGGCTCCTAGTCCAGGATCTTGTCACTAAGTTAGATCATTAGTCAACTTCAATATTCATTGCATATGAGAAAACTCTTGACAAATGGGCTTTTAAGAAATACTGAGCAAAATGATTCAATACAGGACCTGATTGACTCTTAATGTGGTCTTTGTTAGATTTTTGATCTTACTTTGACATTTTGACATGGCCAATTTAATTTTAGGATCCCTGTTGATGAACTTGCTGAATTTGAAGCTTTGCTTAAATTGATCAAATCCATTGCTTTACTTTTGAGCCTTTATGCTTAGCTTTGTTATATATGTCTTACCATGATCTTGCTAGCACTATCAGGCTTGATATGTTGTTTGTGCAATATTAGAAATCTTGACTTGCTCTTTTGGGTAATCTTCAAAGCTTCTTGTAATCAAAATTGAAAAATACAAAAATGAAGCCACTCCATTGCATTTCATGCATACTTCTTCTTTTTGCTTCTTTCTTCATTCTGCAAATTGCTATCTCTGGATGAGAGGAAGGCGTGATTCCTTGATGACTCCATTGTCAAAGGGGGAGAAGATATTTTCAATGTTGGGGAAGTTTATACAAAGGGGAGAAAGTTGGAGAATTTGAAATTTTAAAATCCGAGGATCATAGTGAGGGGAGTTTTGAATTGCATTCTTATTGCCTTATTGACTCTTCCGAACTTGAATTGCATTTATTACACCTCACAATGATCAAAGGTCAATTGAACAATTGTTCTTTCATATGGACCTTAAGTGAGATTTTGACTTTTAAAATCAAAGTTTTTATGCTTTCTTTTGCCTTATCTCACTTGTCTATGCTATTCGATGCCGCTTGGTCATTTCCATTGCTTTCTCTTGCTTATGGACCAAGTTGTGCCTTTGTGCAAAACGAAGTATTTTACTTTTCAAACCTTCAAATTACATTTTCGGATTATTGCCAATGTGTTCATCAAGGGGGAGATTGTGGATATCATGGGGATATGCTCCAGATCTTAGGATGATGTGACAATTGGCAATGGCGTTAACGGTTTGTCGTTTCACGGGTTTTCGACAAAGTTTCAGATCTGTTCAGCATTACGGGCGGGCGGTCCGACCGCCATAGCATGGCGGTCCGACCGGTCCCAAATCGATCGGACCGCCATGTCGGCGGATCGGACCGGCCGTGACAAAATGGTCGAATGGTTTGGGCCAAAAATAGGTGTTGTAGACAAGTGAGGGATCCTAATACACTTGGTCTCATAATTTTGGAGTTCCCAAGCAAAAGTTCTATTGGTTTAAAGTTTCCGAGAGGTTTGGATTTTGGGGTTGAAAATTGGCTAAGTCCCTGGGCGATCCGCCCGCCTTGTGGTGGCGGCCGATCGGCTGGTTGGCGGCCGACCGACCGAGGGGCGGTCGGACCGCTCGACTTGTTCATCGGCCAACCGTGGCGATGATTTTTGTTAGGTCAAAGTCATGAGTTTGATGCATATGTGTTGCATGATGCATGTTTTGACTAACGTGGGTCAAGTTGTGAAGAACTTGTTCCGGATTCGATTTGCTTGTTTATTGTTGTGCAGTTGCTTGGTGATCAACGACGGTCAACGGCGAGGATGATCGGGACTAGGCTTGGAGAGCCGAGGTCCGAGCGATCGACGATGCCGGGTGAGGTCAATGAACTCAAGTGTGGTGCGAATAGACAAGGATGACCGAACAGGCGATTCGGTGCGGCCGTTGGATCAAGCGGCGCGGGGTCGGTGCAAGTGCCATGGTGGTTACGGTGGGGCCGATGGGAGAGACTTGCCGACATGTTGAGAGCCGTTGATCAACCTACACGTGGCGAAGCATGGGAGGTGCTTCACAAAGATGGGACTCGGTCTTTGCAAAAGATCGAGAAGGGTATTTTGTAATTATACCAAATACCGCCTTGGTGACCTTTTGACGACTCGCGGCGCAAGATGGCGTGGAGAAGCGGAGTAGGTCAAGAGGAGATGAAGACGGCGCTTCGAGATGCGTGCGTGTGTGACCCGTTTGTTTTGGGCCTTAACGGGAGCCCATTAGGGTTACTCTTCTAGAAGGTTTAAGTCTCCACTATAAATAGAGGAGGGAGGTGGCTGCACCCTCAACCCTTTCATGCTTGAAACCCTAGTTTTGGCTTAAGTGCTTAGGGAAGGTTTAGTGGAGATTAGGGTTCTAGAGAGAGAGATGTTTTGATCTTGTGTCCATGCGTATCCGTATGAGTGGCTGTAATCGATACATTATCAAATCAATCCAAAGAAGAGTTCTCTTCAAGATGAGTTCATTTGCCCTTCTTCTCTCTATTTGGTGATTTTGAGTCTTTCTTTGATTCGCATATTTTTGATTGATTTCTTTGCATGATCTAGCTTGCTATGACATGTGGGAACACATCTAAGATCATCTTGATCATCAATCACCCACGAGCAAGTTTTTCGATATAGTTTTCGTTTTGACTCGGTTTCAAACCTTCCACCTCTCAAACTGAAAAAGGTTTGAACTTTTCCAAAGATCTTCACGATCTTCGATTGGAATAGGTTCCTGACATCCTAGAGAAGGTGTGTACCAAGTTTCATCAAGTTTGGAGTTGTAGATCAAAAGTTACATCTATTTGCAACCGTTTTTGGTGATTTCACTGTTCATCGGCTGGAGGTCGGACCGCCCCTCTACAGAGGTCGGACCGCCCATAGGACCGGTCGGACCGCCCTTGAATAGAGGTCAGACCGCCCTACACTTAGGAAATTAAGTTTCGTTGTTTTGGTTGTTTTGCTTGGGTTTTGATTGGATTCAATCCTAGTCTTCCATTTGTCTTGGTATATCGATCTTCATAGCTTCTATAGCTATTGGAGTGAAATTTGTGTTGAATCTAATCGTGGTTGAAAAAGTGAGCGTGCTCCTATTCACCCCCCCCCCCCTCTAGTCGCCTTTTCGGTCCAACAGTATTAGAGCTTAGTCATGCCTAGTCTCGATGGGGTTTATCATCACATGTGTCATAATTATATATTAATCTTGACTTAATGATATATGGAATTGTAGTGGTTAGCCACTGTTGTTAAAACTTGTGTTCCATGACAGGGGATGTCATTGGTTTCATTTAAACAAAATGGTTTTCACTCAGGCGAGTGGATGGTGGATTAAGGGTGTGGATTTAACACGTTGTGGGTTTGTGGAAAGATCCCCTAAGTAACTTGTCAAGGACTTAATCTTGTGCGCCATTGAACTGAGCCTTAACCATACAACCACATGTCCTGTATGGGCGGGACCTAGCTGATTAATTAGCAATGTCTTAATTCTGGTTCTATCTTGGAAGAGTGAGTTACGGAGTACGTACTCACTATGGCGCAAGAGGGGGCCCTGTCGGGTCGGATGGAGACATTCAGTGTTGAAACCTCAGCGGGCAGAACTGGATTGAGAAGGAGCTTTGTAAAGGCTTTGTCACGTGCTCTAGCCTGCTTACCTAAGGTAGTGAGCAGTGGTATCGACGGATGCTAAACTAACTAGAGAAGTCGTGTCTTGTGGGTCAAGCTGTACAACCTCTGCAGAGTGTGTAAAACCATTCGAATAGCCGTGTCCGCGGTTATGGACGTGCTCAGGGATTTCACACGGGAGATAGAGTTTCTTCTAAAATGAGTCGGAGTGTGAATGGAAAGTTCACTTGATGAATATAATATTTGTTCGGTGAATAGGTAATTCACTTGGTGGTTTGTGTCGATTGGTGAATGGGGAATCACTTATCTTTGGTTTGGTTGGAAAGTGAATGGGTAGTTCACTGGTTGTTTCAAAGAAATTGTTTAATTATTTATTATTATTTTCAATTACACATTTCAATCTATTTATTGTATTTATCGTAAACGCTATTTTCTACAAAAGAACAATACAGCTAACCTTTGGTAAGCCTTGCATGAATACTATTTGCATACATTTACCTACGGCCTGCTGAGTGCTTGATGTACTCACGGCTCATGCCTTTGTTGATCAGTTGAAGAATGTCAAGCTGCACATGAGTTCTTTCAGAAGGAAGACTATGAAGGTTTTGCGGATTAGGATGCGTTCTCCACTCGATTGCCTGTGGGCATGTTAATTGGCCTTTCCAACTTTCACGTTCCGCTGCAAGAGTTTACTTGTTTCTTTAGCCCAGCGTGACAAGTTAAGTAAACATTGACCATAAGGTCCAGTTATTATTATTATTTGTTATTTCGATATCTTTATATTTAAAATCGAATAAATGGGTGGTATTTCATCACAGTTTCCTGCGTGAGCTAGCTACTGATCTCGGACTAGTTCAGAATACACAAAGGGTTCTTGAGATGTATTTTCGGGTCCGGACATTAGGTGTATCAAATTTTTAAATTTATATAAATTCAAGATCTAGCTAACTAAATTAAAATTATTTCATTTGAATTTATTTGATTATTATTTAAATTTGGTCTATTTTCGCGTATAGATTTCGACGACTCCGGAGAGCTCGACCCTTCTGAAGAGTTAGATTATCAGTACTTCATGCAAGGCAAGTTATACCATTGATCATGTTGTTCCTACTATTTTAAAGTACTTAATTCTGTTTTAAATTACTATTGCATACATAATTTTATTCAGTTATTTTAATTTCTATTTTAAATTTCCTAGTTATTCCAGTTGCTTTGTATGACCATTGCTATGTCATTTGAGTTATCATTTCCTTGTCACCTTAGTCAAAATAAAAGTTTGAAAATAATTATATGCTTAGTTAATGCATATATCAAAATCTTGAATTTGGGGAGTTTGGCCAAATTAGTCAAACTGGTTTTAAATTGAGCCTATGATATTGTTGTACCATAGAGAGTTGAGAAAATGTTTTAATTGAGAAATAAAATTAAAATAGTTTAAACTTGGGCATAATGGTTGTGGATGGTGCAAGTCGATGCACAGGATCGATTCATTGTTTTGATCGAGTCCAGGGTTTTGGAAGGTTGCCCAAGTCAGTTAAGAACCAGCCTGTGAGCTGCATCTTGCAAAGCTCTATTGTACTACCACATGTCCTGTATGGGCAGGACTAGGCTTATTAATTTGTGATACCTCACTTTCTTGTGTGACATGTTGTTGAGTGGGTGTTGGTTAAACAGTATTCCCACCTGGCGCAATGGGGGCTTTTGGCTGGTGGTTAACCTAATGGAAGTGAAACCTTAGCGGGCGTGTTAGCCTTGAGGTAGATCATTGGAAACGCCTTGTGATAATTGCTTAGTCACACGCCTACGGAAGCGTGTATTGGCCGACATGGTATGCAAATTATCTCATGTTGGTAAAGTTGTACACACTCTGCAGAGTAGAAAACTATTCAAATAGCCGTGTCCACTCTAAGTTAGGCTTTGTTTTTTGTTTTAAAATGATTGATTGATTTTAGAAGATAATTTCAGGATGGTAAATCCTTGTGGTAAAAATTAGGCGGTTAGTCATATGATAGGAGGGTATCCATCACCATATTTCATATGAAGGTTATCCACTATAAAACTGTCAATTTATAACCTGACTTTAGTTATAGATTAAAAATTGCCTTGAAACTTAGTATGAGTATTTAAATATGAAAATACTGCTTTATGCAAAATATACCCTATCGGCATCAATTGTTGACTTATGCATGCATCATATTCTTTTATTGGGTGTAACTTGCGAGCACGGAAGTTGTGCTCACTCTTACTGAATAATATTTATTCAGGTGAAGAATTCTATCAGGACGGTGAGAATCTTGACGACTAGACCTACGCCCCCAGACGATTGCCTGTAGCGCATCTTGTGATGTCACTTTTGTTTGATTGTGCACACTAGCAATCATGGACTAATGTATGAAACACAGAGAAGTCGGGATCCTTTCTTCCCGGGTTCGACAACTACAAGTCTTGCTGAGTACACAATGTACTCAATCTTGCTTAAATTGTTGTTCATAGTTAGAGGTTGATCCTACGCCGGACGACGTCTTCTTTGCACCCGAAACCGGTGGGTTCGGTGACGGGTCTTTCTAGGACTTGTCTCTCGTCGGTTGCCTGAGGGTTCGGATGAGTATGCCATTGGAATTTTTGACTCATTATACAATTTTGCTTCCACTGTTATATTTGTTACTTCTGGTACTTAAGCTTTTATTTGGTCGGTCGGCCTTTGTGTTGTAAATAATTAATCGCTTAAGTTATGTACCATATTTTCTTTATTTTGTATGTATGAATGTATTGATGTCAATGTCAACGTTGTGGATGTGTGTACTAGCCACTGATTATTGGACTAGTGCGGTACACACACACACGAGAGCTTTGGGTATTCCACGTTGGGGGGTCCGACACATGCTTAAAATATTTCCACAATTATTCTCTGTACAATTATCCCGAGTTTGAATTTTTGGATATTACACACCGACTCGGATTCGGCGGTGGCCAGAGGGGAGGGTGAGAGGCGGCGGCAGGAGAATGGGAGGAAGAGAGGTGGTGGTGGGGCATAGATGTTAGGAAGAGAGCCCGCGGGGAGAGGGGAGATAGTGTGGCGGCTGAAAGGGAGAGGGGAGATGATGCGACGGTGGTTAGGGTGAGGACCTGGCGGCCAGTGGGGAGAGAGGAGAGAACGTGAGAGGAGGGAGAGAGAGGTGGGAGAAGATGATTTATTACTTGGATCCACGGTAAATACTATGCATTAGAAGAGTTTTGTCTATGATTATTTACAAGTGATGCGAAGAGTATAGACACTGATTTGCTATGTGACACACCGGTAATGCCCTGATGAGACGGTGTGGAGTTGTGTTGCCTCGAGAGAGTGCTCGGTCCCATCTCTCAGTTGGTCACGGGGTCCCACGTAGCGCTAGTTGTGCCAATGGTCTAGTGCTTAGGGGTAGTGTAGTACACTGTTAGGTTCGTAGCAATGTACAAGCCTGGCTAGTAGACGTAGTCCATTGGCTCAGCCGGCCACTAATACGGCATCATATCTCCGGTGGTGATCTGCTGTCGACTCTGCTGCTGCTGCTGCTTCTCTGTCCTCTTCCTCTTATCTGTTTAGCACGGGAGAGCAGATGATACCTCCTGCCTTGCTGGACTCCGGAGGCTTCCTGCTTCCTCAGTAAAGATGAAGTGGCACACGCACCGAGGACCAACTTGCTCCAACTAGCGTCTTTGCAGGCATGCTCAAAAGATGAGGGTCACCTATTGAAGTACGAGCTAGCTAGCTAGCTAGCTTAAAAGAAACCGCCGGTGACCTGTCTGTTCCTAGCCGGTCATGTACATAGGGTATCTAACACGTACGGCCATCTGTGCGTGCTATGGAGTGTGTTTTGGTACACCTCTTTTTTAAAAAAAAAAAGAAATTACAAATATTAGAACAAACTAGTTAATCTTAGGTAAGGTCAAATATTATATTAACCTGGGTAAATAAATCAAATCAAAGATTTACCCCGCTTAATATTCAAATCTATATGTATATTTAATCTTTAATTTGATTTATTTCATGTGATGATAAAGATTTTAAGATTCGTAAACTTTTCTAAAATATTATACCCAAGCAAGCCCCAACTCAGCTGCGTACCCTGCAGGGGCGCAAAGTGTAGGTCGCAGGCGGTAAGTAACAGGCCTATCCGGCTATCCCTAACTGAAACACTGCTCACTTGCTGAATTGATCTTTGCCTATTTGTTGCTCAATTATTTTTCTAACAAATTGATTATTTGATTTATGTGTATGGACTTTGCTCAAATATGGACTTGTTCGTGCTTTATGGGGCCGTAATTAGGCTTGTCCAGGCTCCAAAAAAAATCCTAGCTCCTCCACTGGCTCAATCAATCTGTATAGTAAAACACTTCTAAGGTGTCTTCTTTTTTCTTTTCTTTTTTGTGCATTTCAAAGCATATATACGCTGTACAGAATACAGATGTACCGACTAGTTTTAGTTTGTAGACCTACACATGCCAAAAATGGATGGTTTTTGGCCGGTTCTTGGCAGAGCTACCGGCTGCGTAGGTTGCTCCCATGGCGTGTCAACACGTACCCAAACCCACGGCGCAGAGGAGAGATGTATCTGTGCGGCGAAAAAAGTAGCAGCAGTGCGTATACTCCAACAAGATGCAGCCGCGGGGCCGCCGCTTGTCGCCACCTCAAGCCGCCGCTGAATGCCCTGATACCACGGTGTGGCGAGGGCGCTAACTATTTGATATAATTTGAAATACTATTTAAAATTTTAAAAAAAAATCTTTAAATTTTTTATTCATATTTTTTTTTACGAGTGCAGCTTCGAATTATTATCACACGATGGCGACGGTTGACGTTCATGTTTGAAGCTAAGTGTGATGTGCTGTACAGTAATTTTATGTGAAATTTTTTATTAATTTTCCTTGTACATGAGATAATACATTTGAAGTTACGAGTGCGAGGTAAAAAAAAAAAATTCAAAGAATATATATATATATATATATATATATATATATATATATATATATTAAAATTTTAAATAGTATTTTAAATAGTGTTGAAAATAATTTTTTTATCGACTTTTTCAACTCTCTCGGCCCCCTCGCCACTACAGCGCTAGTGGCACGGACTCGCATGTCTGTGGCTCGAGCACACGATATTGCCTTCTGTCGTGTCCTTAAACAAACTCGGCACAGATTACCTCTTCTGTCTTGTCCTTAAACAAACTCGGCACAGATCGTATCTCATAGACGTAGATTTAACACGTAATGTGTGGTGGGGAGTATGCCTCCCGGGGTATAGTGGAGGAATTAATTTTTGATATTATTGTAGAAAGATGATCAAAATTATTAATAGGGCCGTAAATAGTGGCATACGAGAAAGAGAAGAAAACTCCCGCGTCCTATCCTCCTCTGCACGGCTTGCTCACCGCCGGATGCCCACATGGCGACGGAAGTAGCCTGCCATCGCGGCGACGATGCAGCCTCGCGCGATTTGCCCCCGACCGGCGATGCAGGCGGCGGAAGAGGACGAGCAATCGAGGCCGCATGGCCGTGGACTGCATGCACGCTTGACGAGGCGGCGGCCGGTGAGCCGGCCACTCCCCGCGCAACGGTGCGTGCGGCTAATACTAGTTTCGGAGGAAGAAAGGCAGCATGAGAAGATTGCCTGGAACGGGCAGAGATAAGCCAAGGCAAATCGGCATATCTAAATGTATTCAGTGCAGCCGGGCACTGTTACATACCCCTTTCGGTCACAAGTACATATATAGATTCGTCTTTAAAAATACTATTTAATATTATAATTTTATTAAGTTTTATAAATATATTATAATATAAATTAGTGATCAAACTTACGTTTTAATGGCCGTGTCGATATCCAAAATGATATTTATTTGTGACCAGAGGGAGGAAGTAATTACATATACATGTGCTAATCACATTCTTACCCGACATTACATATTTATGAAGTTTTGGTTAGCAGAAGAGATCGAAGGTTGACTGTTTTGGATGGGATTCAGTTTCTTTAGACACGAGGACACAGCAAGTTAACGCAACTGACAATAATTAAGTTCAGTTTTGAACAACCTAGTCAAACAAGCAAGTAAGGCCTTAGCACTGTTCCTGCTCAGTGTTGCAGTCGTAGATAGAACATGTACAGCCGCGAATCGATAGCTTACGATTCTTATGTGCTGCAAGTGGTGAGTCTCTCTCTTGCAACATTAAATTAGAACCATGAATTTGGTGTAAAGGCCAAAGTCGCCAAGTGATTTCGGCAACTTTCTGTGAAAGGATATTTAAAAACAACTCGACCGCAACTATCATGACATCTTCCTAAGTTTCATGATTTTCGGACTTCGTTTGCTTTTTATACAATTTAAAAACAACTCGACCGCAAGTTCGTGGTAATTTTTCGTGAACAAGATGTTCGAAATTGGTGAGTGCATTCACAGTTCTGACCTCACATTATACTAAATAACATGAATATCATTTTTCCATTCATTTTTTCATTATTGAATGACTAGCGAGTTATAATTTGAATTATCCAAGAAAATTCAATTAATTGAAATAAATTAAAGAAATATAGAACAAGTCTGAGAAATGTGCCACATTGGAACATGGAGTACCAGGTATTGTATGAGGACTGCAGAAAAAGTTTAGAGGTCAAAAGTGGAAAAAAAATATGGTTTGCCGAGTGTCAAAAAATGACACTCGGTAAAGGAGCCTCTTTGCCGAGTGTCGGGATAAGACACTCGGCAAAGGGTTAACAACGCGCTGTGCCGTAGTTAACGGCGGTGCCCTTTGCCGAGTGTTCTGTTTTGCGAGTGCGACACTCGGCAAACACGATCTTTGCAGAGTGTAATTTTGCCGAGTGCTCAAGACTTTCGGCAAACCATCTATTTGCCGAGTGCCAAATGTTTGCCGAGTGCTTTATATCTGGCACTCGGCAAATAGCATCTTTGCCGAGTGTCCGATAAAAAGAACTCGGCAAAGTCTGAGACACTCGGCAAAGAAGCCGTCTTCGGTAGTGTTAGCAGAAGAGATCGAAGGTTGACTGTTTTGGATGGGATTCAGTTTCTTTAGACACGAGGACACAGCAAGTTAACGCAACTGACAATAATTAAGTTCAGTTTTGCAACAACCTAGTCAAACAAGCAAGTAAGGCCTTAGCACTGTTCCTGCTCAGTGTTGCAGTCGGAGATAGAACATGTACAGCCGCGAATCGATAGCTTACGATTCTTATGTGCTGCAAGTGGTGAGTCTCTCTCTTGCAACATTAAATTAGAACCACGAAATTGGTGTAAAGGCCAAGTCGCCAAGTGATTTTGGCAACTTTCTGTGAAAGGATATTGTGTATTGACCTTTTTCTAAGGGGTCGGACAATGTGGATTACCGTGAGAATCACCCAGAGTTCTGAATCGCTATGATTCAGACAGACGGGCTAGCTGATTCTACAAATTAACAATTGTTTGAGTACATGTCTTGTACGCGAGTCCTCTGGAGAGATATAATAGAATCAATTATGATTTGTATCCGATATGATCTCTAGTAGATTGATTTGTGATCCAAGTCACCTTCACCTTGTGCTCTATATATAGACTGAAGCAATATATCCAATTATATTCCGCGCTATTCTATCTATTCTATCTTCCGTTGTCAACAGGGAGGGGATCCTCGTCTCCAACAACCACGACCACACCGTCGTCGCTCAGCAGACCATGATCATCTACCTCGCGTTAGAGCTCAAGTATTTACAACAATGAACAACAACAAGCTCACTAAGCATCAGGACAGGACTTCTTTCACCTTAGATCTCATAACAGGTATGTTTGTCTATTCTTCTCCTTGAAATCTGCTAATTACAGTCCCAGTGTAACGAAATGCATGCGTGCGCCTTTAGTTCAGTTTATGCTTACACCAGGACAGTAAAACTTCAGACATTTTGCAACACTAGCACTTGTGTGAAGTTCAGTAAAGTCCGAGCTGGTGAATAGAAAATTGTAATGCTCTTACTTTGATATAGCTGATATTGCACTTAGCTGAACCAAATGAATAATAAGAAATTGCACCTGTCAATATATATGTTGAAACATGAGTTGGCAAGCTCACTTGAACTGTAAGTCTTGTGTCAGTTAGCAAAACAGGTATTGGGTTTGCTTTAGTAAACCTCATTTATAAAAACAACAACTACTGAAACACAGCGCTCCCGTTATTAGTGCGGCACCACGACGCAAGACTTATTAGCTGCCAGATCAGCATTTGCTGTTGACATCACAGGCATAAAACACCAATGGTCTTAAAGATGACTCTCTCTGGCAATAGCAGACGACGCTCTTCAATCACCTCCATCAGGTGTTGGTTTAGAGCCCAAGAACACACAGACACACACAACCTGCAGCGACTGCAAGAAAGGAAACACACGCGTACGAAGTAAACACACACACACACACACACACACACGTAGTTCTGCTGGAGAGGTAATTCTCTTGTTATTTAGCTACACAACTTGATTACTTTGGTTGGCTTAAAACGAAAAACAACAACTACTGAAACACAGCGCTCCCGTTATTAGTGCATGTCTGCGAGGTGCTCGCCTGGACACAGTGACTAAGTCTAGCATTAATAATTAGTTTCTGCTGAACATGTTTAGGAATCGGGGTGTCAACTTCCATCACCGATCCATCAGGAACACCCCATGGGTCCCATTCCGCCATTCATCGGAAGACAATAATTAGTTCCTGCTGAACATGTTTAGGAATCGGGGTGTCGTCTTCCATCACCGATCCATCAGGAACACCCCATGGGTCCCATTCCGCCATTCATTGGAAGACAATAATTAGTTTATGCGGAACATGTTTAGGAATCGGGGTGTCATCTTCCATCACCGATCCATCAGGAACACCCCGTGGGTCCCATTCCGCCATTCATCGGAAGACAATAATTATTAGTTTCTGTGGAACATGTTTAGGAATCGGGGTGTCGTCTTCCATCACCGATCCATCAGGAACACCCCATGGGTCCCATTCCGCCATTCATGGGAAGACAATAATTAGTTCCTGTCAGCAAGAAATCGTGCTCATGTGTTCATAAATCACTGGAAGGTCTCGCGCGGGCGGGAAACGATCCAAAAGACGCACCAGTACAAAATCATGTCGTCTGCTTGAGCAGTTTGAAGCCAATAGTAGTAGCTGTACTACAATATATGCTTACTTGCAGGTCAAGAATGATGCAAGCACGGGCGGAACTGGTGCCGAGCAAAGCCTCGGGTCGGCCCAAAGTATTTCAGATCAAAGTAAAATTTCTGTTTGATTTTAACGTTGTTTTTTTAGTTTTAGTAGGTATTATTTTACTGGGCCTCGGCCGAGGCCCAGCTCCGCCCCTGGATGCAAGTATAATTGCTAGATTACAAAAAAAAACTGAGCGAGAGAATTTATAACCTAGTTAAGAATCAATGAGATGTTTGATCTTCGCAGGAGAGAGCGCAAGGGACAGAGGACTGATGGCATTGTTTGATTCACATTTTAAACAAAACAGCAATCCTTTGATAGGCATGCATCTGTCTGAACAAACCACAGGAGCAAAATGTCAAATTGAATCCTTACATATTTCTTATAGGTCCAGTTGTCCAGTTGTCCAGTTGACACAGAAATCATGGCATATCATTTAGTTTTCAATAAAAGCAGCAATGCTTTATATAGCTTCTAAACTGACATGCTTACAAAGTGTGCAGCAGGTTAGTATCTAAAGAATTAATTACAGAAACAGACACACTTACAAAGCGGCAGATTAATTAGCAGCAATCCATTTTTGTTTTTACTGATAGCGTACCAAAATTCTCAAATCAATATCTGAACTAATTAACTAATGTATTAATTGTGAATTAGTTGAAAACTTAGACTCGTGGGCAAATGTTAAGCCATTAATACGATAGTCAAAACATAAAGAATACATGCAAACAATACGGAAACATTGCAATAAGACGGAAAAAAAATTATAGACACAATCGGAACGGCATGTCCGGGGCAAGAGTTCTTGCAAGCGATCAACACCAAAACCTGCACAACCCATTAATAAAAAAAGGCTATCATGGACACCAGATATATACATCTATCTCTTAAACGTGATCAATTCCGTCCGATTTGCAAGCTACAAGTGTAGTGATATACTCTAGAGGAAACTATAAAGATAATTGTATCACATCTATGTTTAAGAACTTTTGAATAATATGTTTCTTCGTCCCTTGAATAAAATATCATTTATATTGATTGGCAAGTATGTAATTTGTTCGTGGAACTCTATTTATGTTTATGATGTTATTCTAAACATATCTGATCTTATGTCATTCTGTAGGACACTTATGATTTATGGATCATCACATATATTGATTGGTGATCACGTTTCATGGATTATGGATATGAGACATCAATAATATGGACATATATTGAAGAACATAGTTTTGGATTGACTCGCCTTAAGACACTATGAGAATTGTTATATTTGTAAGTGTCATTAGTTGGTCTCATATATAGTGTATGTAGGATTCTTAGACCTAGGGTCGTCATAGTTTCCTACATGTGTAATAGTTTACTTAGAGGATGTCAAATGCTACTACACAAATGGGTAATCATAAAGATGGTTTTTAGATTTACTATGAAACATGCGGAGAATATGAGTGATCAAGATGGAATCTGCCCCTCCTCTTTAACAGGACAGATACCTTTGGGCCCCCGATGTGGTTGGATTAAGAAAGTGTGTGGTCATACGAACATGGTTGAGTCAACTACAACTAAGTAATCCACTACTAGATCGAGTGAAGGATCGAGCTACCATAGGATGGCATGCATCTTGCCTTGAGTTCGATATGATATCGTGAGGCAAAGGGATCGCACATGAGCTTTATAAAGGATTGTCCGATATGATATTTATGTGTATTTGGGAGTCGCTATGCCTGCTAGGAACCACTACCGACTTGTGGATAAAAAATGAGTTTCTGGGTCACGACCAATTACGCATGAACCTACAGGATCACACACTTAATGGGTTAGAACAAACTAGTTAGATTGGATCCCGTTAGAGGCTTAAATCGGATTATAAGTCGTACGTAGCTAACAGTCCTGATGGGTTTCCAACGTAGGGATCCGTTAGGGGCTCTTCATAAGGGGAGATGGGGGCTTTTGGGATGATGTTGTACCACCTACCAAAACCATAGGAACCTCCTCCCCAAAGGCCCTATCGTGCGCGCTAGTGTTAGCACACCGACGCACGGCGCTCCACCCCTAGACACCGTAGAGGCACTGGTGTACTGATTGAGGACAATCTGTGAAGTACGTAAGGAACACGAAGGGCTGCTGGAGTAGACGATCGATGGCCAAGGACATTGGACGATCTACTACTACCACTACATTGAAGCGCGCGACGTTGGACCAGACTACTTCAACTCTTCTTTTATCGCATTGCACGTCCAGTGGTAACAATCTATGATCTCTTACTCACATGGCTTCCTGATTTATGCGGTAGAAATTTTTATTGTGCGCTAGTGTAGCCTACTTGTATGCCAAACAGTGGTATCAGAGCCATCTTGTGTAGTATTTGATCTAGAATTGGTTGCATATAGTTGATGTGTGGTAGTAGTAGATTGGATCTATTATTTTTTTGGTATGGTAACCTAGATCAGTTTATATAGATGGATTGGTTTAGGCACTGGCTGATGAGATTAATCGGCTTCCACAATAGTAAGTGGGTTCGCCTAAGATATGAGTTGATAGCACCGTATGATTAGTTGCACTTGTTCACGTATGATTAGTTGCACTTGTTCACGGTTGCATTGCACGATACACCTACCGAATGCAATTCCGCCGATGGGGTAAACCACGATGCACAATCGTATGGAGCGAACAGATCAGCTTTTGTGGGTTTCTATTCTTTTTGGAAACCTCATGCGCTGAGCAATGTGATTGATAAATGGATATAACGTGTTTATCAGATTGGTTCGGAATTTGATTAATCTGATGAATTTTCCCAACGCGATATCGTGAATTAGATTCATGTCCTGGAAAAAAAAAATTCCAAGATCGCTGCCCTCAACCCGCGAGAGGTGTTGTTCCTTCGAACCCCGCCTGCTAACAGGCTAGCGGAACCGTCGTGGTAGGTAATCGTTGATATGTCATATAGTATTATGTGTTTATATCGCCCAATAGAATTGGATTACATGCATAACTCTTTTTGTAAGGTTTGATGTGAACAGTATGGCTCATTGTGTATGTGATGCATGTATGAAATTTTCATGGCCTGCGTGTCATGCTAAATTATAGCCATGGGGCTACATATTATTGTATAATGGCATGCATGCGACACGTGATGCTTGATATTCTCATATCTAATTCATTACTAGCTGTTAAGAGCAATAGCTTGGTAGATGAATATAGTGACCTCAAGCATGGTGGCTCGATAGACAGGAAGCGTTGTGATGACGATTGCCATGTTAAGGATAATACAAATGATGAAGAGGAACTATAGGGTGTAGGATCCAGGTAATGCACATCAACTCTTAACTAAATTACTCCTTTTGCGGACAAAGCTAACACCAAAGACCTCTAGAGCTATAGGTTGTAGGCTGACATTATATATGAATTGATGCAGTATAGATGGTTGCAATACTGAAGGTATTGAGATAACTGCTAAATGCTTCATGTTCAAAGCACAAATTATGCACTTGATATGCTTAAGCAGAGTGAATATTAGAGATGTTCCATGCGGCTCAGATGACCTAACCCGATAACAATCCATCAAAAATCAAAGCTTGTTTTCTCCTTTCATTGCTCGTGGGTGATTGATGATCAAGATGATCCTAGATAGGTTCTCACACGTCACAACAAGCTAGATCACGTGAAGAATTCAATCAAAAACTCGCGGATCCAAGAAAGACTCAAAATCATCAAATATAGAGAAAGAACGCAAAGAGACAAGACATGATCAAACTTTCTCTAGATTGATTTGATATGATATGGGCTTACAGCCTCTCCATCAATGGAGGACAATGCTCAATCCAAGAGCACGAAAATCACATCAAACTATCAAGAACCCTAGCATCCACAAAAGCTCTCCCTAAGAAAATTAGGGTTTACAAAAATAGCAAAAGAGACGAATAGGAGGTGCAGCCACCTCCCTCTCCTATTTATTGTGGAGGGTTAGACCTTCTAAAAGTTTGACTTAATTGGACTCCCGTTAATGCCCAAAACAAACGAGACACATACGCATGCATTTTAATGCGCCGTCTTTAACACCTCTTGACCTAACTAGCTACACCTTGCGCCATTTTACGCCTCGGATTAGCTAATAGGTCACCCTTGTCCATCTTGCACCACACTTGAGTTCATTGACCTCACCCGGCATCGTCGATCGTTATGGACCTCAGCTCTCCAAGCCTAGTCCCGATCATGCTCGACGTTGGCCGTCATTGACTACCAAGCAGTCTGCACAACAATAGACAAGTAAACCGAATTTAGGAACAAATTCTTCACAACTTGACTTATGTTAGTCAAAACATGCATCATGCAACATATATGCCCTGAAACTCATGACTTTGACCTAACAACCGAACAACGCCACCACAACGGGTGACGATCTAAGTGAAAACCGATCGGATCCGCCCCAGGGCGGTCGACCGCCCATACAGGCGGTCGGACGTCACCTATGGGCGGTCGGACCAGTTAAATGGGACTTAGCCATTTTTGTTCTCTGAAAAACCGAAACCTACTAAATTTTTAAACCAATAGAACTTTTGACTAAAACTCCAAAAATTATGGGACCAAGTATAATAGAATCTCCTCTGTTGCCTGCTACCTCTATTTTTGGCCCAGCTCAAAATACCACTTTCTAACATTGCCGGTCCAACCGCCGCTATGGCCGGTCCGACCACCGCTTAGGCCGGTCAGACCGCCTGAAGCCTAACAGCACTGTTTCTTTACCAAAAACACGTGAAACAACAAACCATTAACGTCATTGCTAATTGTCACATCATCATAAGATCTGGAGCATATCCCCATGATATCCATAGTTAGTCATAAAGTCAATCATTGCCGCAATCGTAATAGCAAGAGTCCTTCTTCTGGTCAGTATAAAGGCTATAAGGCTAAAGTGAATATCACACTGGCTAGTTCTAGTTCAGAAGGGGTGTATCTCAGGCCTTTATGGCAAGTCATTTTTCTTTGATTAAAGTGAAAATTTCTAGTATTTTTATTTTTCTCACATTAATATAGGAACTCATAGTTTTTCCTCTTCTAGAATTAACGTGATGACTCGTAGAGAAGCCACCAGTTAGTATAGATGTAGATAGATAGATAGCCTGAACTGAAAAGTTTGACATGTGCATTAGACCGCTTAATTTCTGAGGAACTAAAACTTGGCATTAGATTTCCGCTGCAATATAACACATGATAGATGCAGACACTTGGAGACTGCTGCAATATAACACATGATGGATGCAGACACTTGGAGACTGCTCCCTCGCTCGAATAGGATCCGAACGAGGGCAGAGGCGGCTACAGATCAACGTCAGGTGTGGCAGGCGGGAACAAATGATTAAAAGGAGGTTGAAGGCCAGAAATGGGCCAGGCTAAGCGTAGTTCCCGAGTCCGGACCATCCATCCGACAGAATGAATTCGGAGTGCCTTCAGAACTGGGAAATAGATATCTGGAAATTTTGTCAGATTTCGGAGTCGGAGTCGGAGACTGATAGCAAATCGTGATCACAGGCACAGAGAACGCCGTCACCCGCCCGTCGAGATCCCTCGCCGGCAGCCGCTCGTTCTTCCGCGGCTCTGCGCCTCGAGCTCTACCTTCTTCCCGTCACTGCCGGCCGCCGCTCCGCTCGTCCGCGTCGGCCGCAGCTGCGCCATCGTCCATCGAGCTCCGCCCGTCCCCGCTTTGGAGTCGGGAAACCCAAGCTGCCGCATGCACGCGAGACTATGTAAGGCCAGGCATGCCACGCTCCATGGCCACAACCGGGAGCCACCGATCAATCAAAAGTCCAAAATCAGCTTGCAAGCCATTCTTTGCGCATCGATCACCGCCCGGCCAACATGTTCTGTTTGCTGGTGTCTCCCGATCCGATCCACCGCGCGCTGCTCGCCGGCTCTTAGGATGGCAGCGAGGTCTGTCCCACGCCGCTGGTGGCCGACTACGTGGCCGTGGACATCCCCGACGACGGCGAAGATTCAGACGACGATGACTCGGTGTGCCGGGCTCGTCGGCCCATAACCCCCGCGCGCAGGTCGTCGTTCATGAAGGTCCTGTTCGTCGTGTACACGGTGTTCGTGGCGCCCGCATTGATGTTGTCGGCGGCCACGCGGAGCGGCTATTTAGGGGCGATGCTGGCTGGTGATGGTGCCGACAGTGCTCACCATCGTGGCTCTGTTCACCATCTAAACAAAGTACAGAATACAATTGCTCTCTTCCATTCTTGCGCAAACGGAGAGACTTTGATATATGTTCGACGCATGCCAACAACGCCATGGACTCCATGGCTCCGAGTGTCACGGCCTTCCTTTCGTCCTCTCACACCCTCCGTGGAATACTGTCTTGATCATACTGGCTCATGAGCTCCATGTGCTCTCTTTCTTGGAAGAGTAAATATGCTGCGTGCCATCGCAGAATTGCACAATACCATCTCAAAGGCCCAAAATTCTGGATTTTAACTACACTAGAGCTTCAATAACCCGTCTTATTCAGAAAAATGGACATACACCCAGTATGGCCACCCGCGGATCCGTGGCGACCTAGGCAACCACACCACAGTCACCTCCTAGAAGCCCCTAGTCCGCCCACATCATAAACCACCGTCCGCCGATGCCGCCCATCCTCCAGCCGTGTGACCTGCAGGACGAGCTTTGACTATGGGGCGCTAGGTGATGATAACCTAGATCTTGCGAGTCATCTGGATCTGTTGTTAGATTTGGGAGATCCAGTCGAATCTCTATGCTCAGAGCTAGAGATTGTGCATTCCCCTCCAGTGGCAACCAGGCATGGAGATAAGGGCAAATCGCCCCTTTCGATGTACCCTCCCCACACAATAACCTACCATCTCACTTATGATTCTCTCAAGATTGCAGACAAAATCAACCCAAAATCCACCTTCTGTCCAGTCTGTCAGTCACCGTCACTTCGATGACCTTAGGCTCACCTAGCTCAAGCGCTTCAATGTCTGCCCAATTAAAGGTGGTGATCTGTTGAAAATTAATCTAGATTTGTTAAGTACAGAGTGTTAAGATCTTGATGCAATCAGCATCATATCAATTTAGTTTATTTTCTTTGTTACGCTTTCCATATTTAGTTTTGGTTTTCTAATGTGAGTCCGAGTAAGTTTCCTACTCGGAAACCGAGTTAGATGCTCAGCCTATATAAGGGCACATATGGTCTTATCACTTGAACAATAAGAGCAATAGAGCAAGAGAAAATCAGAAAAGCTGTTGTTGTTCTGGAGGCACAAAAAATTTTGTTGTGTTCTTGTGTTCGCGTTCGAGGGTTCCATTGCGTTCGCGTGTGTTCGTCTTCGGTTTGAGCCAACAATTGGTATCAGAACAAGGTGCGAGGAGTAGCTGGGCGGCGCAGACGGGCAACACGTGACTCGATCGGGCGACGACGGTTCTCGACGGTTGCGGCACTACCCCTCGGGCGCACGAGGTGTGGCGCGTCATGTCGCAGCAGATGTCGTCCACACAGAAGTTCGTGGACAGTGATGACACCTCGGACACGGCGGCATCCAAGGCACCGCGCGAAGGTTTGTTCGGTAACCTTCCAATACCCAATGCACACTGAGACCAACTATGGCTCTTGGGCGGTGAAGATGAAGGTGTTCATGCGCGCACAAGGGGTGTGGGCAACGGTGGAAGGCAAAGAGCTGGTCGATGAGCGCAAAGACCAAATGGCTCTCGCCGCCATATTCTAAGCCGTGTCCGAGGCCATGATGATGGTCTTGGCCGAATATGAGACTGCCAAGGAGGCTTGTGACACTCTGAAGGAGATGCACGTCGGCGCTGACCGTGTAAAGGAGGCACAAGCGCAGACTCTCACGAGTTAGTTCGATGTAATGAAGATGAAGGAGACTAAGTCCATCAATGACTTCGCCATGAAGCTGACCACCATCGTCAACGAGATTCGTGTCCTCGGAGACAATATGGAGGAGCGCACCGTCCTGAAGAAGTTTCTTCGTGCTATGCCCAAAAAGTTCTTACCGGTCGTCTCCACCATTGAGCAATTTGCTGATATGAAGACGATGACGATTGTGGAGGTGGTTGGGTGACTGAATGCATACGAGGAACGCACAAAGAGACGGTGGCACGACGAGGAATGTGAGCATCTACTACTCACTCGTGACGAGTGGGAATCCAGGTCCAATAAAAAGGGCGTCAACAAGAATCGCAAGTTCGACAAGACGAAGATTCGCTGCTACAACTGTCAGGACTACGGGCACTTCGATTCTGAATGCCGTAATCCCAGAAAGGAGAAAGCGGAGGCGCATTTAATTGTGACCGATGCTGAATATGAGCCGACGTTACTCTGATGCTAAGTTGAGTCCGGGACGTTGAGGAGGTGTGTTCGTCGTCCTGAGTCGAGTCTGTTGAGTTGAGTATGAGACATTGAGGACGTGTGTTCGCCGTCCTGAGTTGTGTCCGGGATGTTGAGGAGGTGTGTTCGTCATCCTATGCCGAGTATCAGTTGGACAAGTCGTAGTTGAGACTGACTGCCGCAACAAGTTAGAGTCGGCAAATCTAGATTAGGGGGGATTGCTGGAAATTAATCTAGACTTGCCAAGTATAGGGTGTTAGGATCCTGATGCAATCAGCATCGGATCAATTTAATTTATTTCCTTTGTTAAGCTCTTCATATTTAGCTTTCCATATTTAGTTTTGGTTTCCTAATGTGAGTCCGAGTAGGTTTCCTACTCGAAAACCGAGTTGGATGCTCAGCCTATATAAGGGCACATATGGTTTTGTAACTTAAACAACAAGCGCAATAGAGTAAGAGAAAATCAGAAAAGCTGCTGTTGTTCCGACGTCACAAATTTTTTTACTGTGTTCTTGTGTTCGCGTTCGAGGATTCCATTACGTTCGTCCTCGATTTGGGCCAATATGGGCGAGTGGAGTAACACCTCCCCCCGTCAGCTCCAAAGGAACCACCACAACAGGAGCACCATTCATTGTCGGGGGGTCTGCCAGCGTCGTGCATGAAGCCTTCGCCGCTGCCATCTGACCCAATCGGCAAAAAGGCGCACCCTCCAGGGTCAGCAAAATGCGTTCAATTGCATCGACTCAAGGTTCTGGAGGCGGTTCAGATAGCACGGGGCGCATTTACTCTAGCTCGCGCAACAAGCAGGGGGTTTTGGACAGCACCGAGCACAACCACTGCTCCATTGCCCCCCTCCCAAGCCCAAGCTAGCACGGAGGACCATGCCCTTAGGCACGCCACCAGCAGGCTGAAGGAGGCCTTCTGTACGTGCACTCACAGTCGTGCACAACATGGAGGCGGACATCCAGAGGCTACGCAACCCGATGATCACCGTCAAGGTGGTGGGCTCGCTGACGTTTTCCGCTCAGGGACATTCATGTCTCTCAGACTCTCACTACCACCGGGAGGACTTCCTGGTAGAGTTCCAGACATTTGAAGCTCGGGACGGGAGACGCGGATACCTCCCTCGGCAGCTATCAGCTCCGGTTCCACCAATGGGACCATGAAGCTGACGCATGGCGCAACATTTGAAGGTACCGCGTGCTGCTCAGCTTGGAAGGAATCCCCCTCCATGCTTGGTGCCCCTCGGTGGTCGAGCGTGCGGGAGGGGGGAATTGTCAGTTCGATCGTGTTGGCGAGCTATCCCAAGAACGAGACCGGGATGCCGCCATCTGGGCGGTGTGGATCCGGGTCTGGGACCTAGCCCTAGGTGCCATCCCGAAGGTGTCGCGTCTCTCTCTCATGGACCGGCCGGAGGAGGGAGCTCAGGATCCTGTACGCAGCGGACGTGGACTTGGTGGCGACGCCTCGGTCATCTGTCGTGTGGACCCATGAGCAGCGTGGACCGGGAAATTCTTTGGCGACTCATTATGTGCTGATGTGCATGGGAATCGAGGCATGTTCCGTGACATATCGCCTATTGGCGTAGAAATCCTGAGCAAAACAACATTTAAGCTGCATGGTGGGACGCGCCCCACATGCAGCTGTTTGGAATCTTGCCATCTTCCCTTGTACGCTTACCGTGTGCATGTAGCAGCAGCCCAAAACATAGCATAAAACTAGTCCGAAAATTCAATTTCCGATTAAAATATACTACTTTAATCCTTTTTAACAAAAAAAAAGTAATATTTAATTCATTTCCAGAATTAAAAAAATAGATTTTCATTTTTATTACTTTTTCGAGCTTTCGGGTCGGAATTCTAGTCCGAGGCCTGGTCCAAACAGCGTCGAGCTCGGGCCAGATCACCCGTGAACAGGTTTACATAAAACAAATCATATGCATTAGTGGTGTCGGCCTGGTCATGCCTACATTGGCAGCAAGGTGAGGTCCACCATGTGTAGCTCCATGCATGTACTCCATTCGCGTGTAGGGTTGGAAACGAACCCAACTGAGACGGCTTGACCCAGGATCGCTCAAGCTCGGTCTTAATTGTGGCTCGGTTTAGTTTGGCTCCTTTAGGAAATGAGTCAGAAGCCATGCTTGGCTCAGTTTGAAAGGTAGCTCGAGCTGGCTCATGACGACTCGCGAGCCTAGCTGTCAGAACTAGTTACAATCCCTCCACCTCGAGACCCAATCCCAACTGCCCACGACCACGATGCCGACGCCGGTGCCCGCCGCGAGATAGTGCCTCTCGCCCGCTGTGGCTCTCGATACCTAAAAGTATCTAGGCTCGTAAAGATGATTTTGGTAATTAATGATACCAATGTTTATGTGACTAATATGTGTGTTAAGATGTTTTAAAGGCTTAGTCCTGAAGTTTGAATGATGACATAGTAATGGCAATACAAAGATGGTATAAGATCGACATGGCTCAAGACAAAAGGTATATTGTAGCCTAAGGACTCTTTATAGTTTTTACCGGTCTCGGTGTTTTGGTGAAAAGACCGAATTGTAGGCTAGATGTCATTCTATAAAGAGTGATCATGGCTAGTAGCTTGTGGATCCAATTTTGTGACATCTTGATCAACTAAGAGTCATGCAGTGCATTGAGTATTGCTTCTGGAAAATCTTTAGTGGAAATCGGTATGACCGCTTTTGGCGAGCGGTACTACTACTGTGCGGTAGTACCGAGTTTTACATGATTGTCTGTTTATTCCAGAGAGCATGTTTTTGGGAGTTTTCATCTCCCCTGCAGATCGATAGTACCGCACCTGAGAAACAGTACTACCGGAGAGCGGTAGTACCGGATTATAGTTGGTGGTACGTTTTTTTTTCCAAAGAGCATGTTTTTTGGGGTACTTTTATCCTCTGAAAATCGGTAGTACCGATTGAGCCTAGCGGTGCTACCACAGTGCGTTAGTACCGGTTTCTAGTTGGCGATAGTACCACACATTTTTCGTAACCGGTAGTTTTGGTGCATTAAATGAGCAGCAGTCTACCGTTGAACAGTAGCACGATAGTATCAGGTTTCTACAGCGGTACTACCGCAAATACTGATTTTTTTTTGAGTAAAGGCTCAAATGGCTAGTTTTGTTGGTAGGTGCTATAAATATACCCCCACCTACACCAAGCTCGGAAACTTTGAATATATTGAACCTCATTGAATACATTTGAGCCGCTAGTACACTCTCTACTATCCATTTGCTTATAATTCACATTTTGAGATAGTTTAGACCATTCAAGTGTATTGCATCATTAGTTGATCTTGTTGGCACTTGATATTCCTCAAGCAAATACTGTGATTTATTACTCTTGGTGCTTATTGACACCTAGATGGTTCTGGATGAAGTTTGCACGATGATCTCTTCAAGAAGATTGTGAAGAGGCCCGACAATGGTTATGATTGGTTGATGCTCACCAACTCTGGAGTGGAAGAAGAGCAATACTAGTAGAATCGAGTTGGTAAGATTTAATTCGTGGAGCTGGTTCAATTCGTTTGGACTTAGCTCAGCGTGGATTAGTGAAGACCAGCAAGTTTTCGATACCACAAGAAAAACTTTAATTATCTTCATTGTGGTTATTCTTTGTCTTTACTTCTTCCATATTTACATTTCTAGCAAATTCATTTGTGTAAAATTGATTAGCTAGAATTATTTTTTAGTATCGACGTAATCTTGAGTTTGTGAGCTTCGTATAAAGACTATTCAATCCAATTTAGGTTCCATATACAGTGAAACAGCAACGCGTTCCCTAATCGGTAGTGAGTTGAAACATTGATCCCCTCTGAAATAAATAAATAAATAAATAAGCCCAACACTACATAATTTCTTTGCTTAAGTAGCCACAATGTTCCTTTCTTCATGGAAAATATCATTCTAACTTGCTGGGCTATATGGACTACACGCAACAATCAAAACTTTAAAGAAATAACAGCTTCTATGGACTTGCCATGGACCATGGTTTCCCACAGGGCAAAAAAAAAAAAAAAAAGGGAGTATTTTCCTTTGATTGAAACATGGATTTCCAAACCTTGATCTCACATACACAAGTGAACATTGCAAAATAACAAAAATTACTTCTCTAAAGCTTCACTCTGATATCTCATCAAGAGTATGAAATCAGGCAGTAGGCAATAGCTTCAAGATCCATGTTCCTGAATGGCTGTATTAATAGCTCTACAAACTGCAAAGTGCTTCCTGAATAGCATTCACCACTAATGGACTGTCATCATCTAATTCCACAAAGTCACAACCTTGTGTAAAGGAAAGACTAGTTGCAAGCAATTATAAACAGATCAAGAAGACAAGAACATCGTGAGATTCACTCTAAAGTCTAAACCACAATCTCTCCGAGTCAGTGAGATGTTACATATATCTAATAGTGTATGGTAAATTGAAGTGCAAGCAGCAAAAGTAAGTTAACAGACTATTAACAGTAAAATCAACAGAATGTTGAGTTTTCGCAAAATATTTACACCAATGAACCATAACCAGAGTGTTTGAGAGAAGGAAAAAACTTGTTTGAGTATGATGCCAGCACTTGTGCATAAATGCTCTGGCTTCTGAAGAAACACATAGTGATGTACAATAGCTCATTACAAGGATATCTTCTATAGTATCTAAATTACTACAAAGGACAATGCAAAGATGTCAACTTTGGTGCCAGTCTATTCTCTACAAAAACATTTCCCTCCCTTGAAAACATGAAACCCACTAGAGTCTCTAACTGAAATCTCTTTACGAGTAGCAGCAGAGGCATACTCCAGAAATGAATGGCAGTCTCCACACATGCGGATGTTCTTCACGACACGTACAGTTTGCCCGGGACTTGCCATTAGAAGGCCATACATGGCAGCTAGCTTCGCGCTATGGTACATCAGGAAGTGCCTCTTTTGGTATTCCTCAACATCATGTAGCACAAAGGCGGTGTCTGGTTCATACCCAGCCTTTATACACTCGAGGATTAGCACATCCAGACCAGCATAGATGTCTTTGGACTGCGGATGCGATCTATCTCGTGCGAAAAATGAGTGAACAGTTTTGTCATAAAATGTCCAGCTCCGTGCTGGAATTTTGCGCATACCCTTTTCTCGCATCTCTAGCCTTGTGTTCTCAGAATGGTGCCACCTTGCTGATTCAGAGTAGAGGTTTGATGTCAGGACATATGTGGATGGATCTTGTGGCTCCAATGCAAGTAAATGCTTCATTGCTTGCTTCCGCACAGTCATGTTGGACCGCTTGCTACAGCTGTCTAGCAAAGATCGCCAAACTAATGCACCAGGCTTGAATGGCATACTACCTATAAACTGTTCTGCCTCATCAAACTGACCCCAGCAGCCAAGGACATAAACAAACGCTGCAAAGTGGTCCACAGTTGGTTCAATGCCATATGTGCTTGACATAGAAAGAAATAGTTCCCTACATTTATCTGCAGATTCTGAGCTTGTGTAACTGCAAGCTGATATGACCAGAAGAAAGGTGATGGAATCAGGCTTGATGGCTAATCTCTCCATTCGAGACCATAGGTCCAGTATCTCATCTCCCTGGTGATGAAGAAGATGAGCGGTGATCAGTGCATTCCATGACACCAAGTCCCAACAAGGCATTCGCTCAAAGAAATTGATTGCATCTTTCAATTCCCCGCACTTGCCATACGTACTGATAATCGCATTACCGACTCCACGAGCACACAAAAGCCCAGATTTTGCAGCAAACGAATGCATTTGCTTTCCAAGTTCAGCAAAACCTAAGGCACCACATACTCCAAGAACAGTAGTTAACACGAATTCATCAATGAACTGAACATCACTGCTTCTAAACATTTGAAGGAAGGTAGAAAGCGCTTTCTCATACTCCCCGTCTCTGAAACTAGACAGCAGCAAAGAATTCCAAGCAATATGAAAGCTCTCCTCATGGCGCCATTGCTCAAACAACACACGTGCATCTCCAGACCTGCCACACTTGACGCACATGTCTATCAATGCAGCATCAATCCAAGGACTTGAACCGCAACCACACTTGATCACAAATGCGTGAACCTGCTTGCTAGTCTTCCTATCGGCAGCAATAGCACAAGCATTCAGGACGCCAGTCACTGTGACATTTGAGATCTCCAACCCATCCTCCAGCATCTGCCTAAACAACCCCAGCCCTCGCAGCCCCGCCTTCTTAGCAAAAGTGACACGGACGCCTTCCTTGTTCTGACAAAACCCAGTCAAAACAGCATTGTATGTAACAAAATTCTTCTCAGGCATCCGATCAAACACATCCAAAGCCATGCCAACTAAACCAAACTCCATGTATCCATTGAGTAATCCGGTCCACGAAATCACGTCCTTTACCGGCAGCCTCTGAAACACACCAACCACATCCTCAACAGAATCACCATGCTCGGCGTAGAACCCGATGAGCGCATTGCCCACGCTCAAATCAATCTCCAGCCCGGACTTGAGCGACAGAGCGTGCACCGCCGCACCCTCGGGCAAGCTGAACCCCTCGGTGGCCGCAGTCAGGAGCGCCGACAGCGAGAACCGGTCAGCCCCAACACCGCTCGCCCGCATGTCCCCAAACAGCTCGAACGCCTCCTCGTACCTGCCCAGCTCGACCAAGCCCGACAGCACAGTGTTCCAAGACGACACGTCGCGCCGCTCCATACCGTCGAACACCCTCAGCGCGTCGTCGAAGCGGCCGCACTTGACGTACATGCCGAGGAGCGCGTTGGCGACGAGGAGCGAGCCGCCGCAGCACCTGCCCTTGACAGCGAGGGCGTGGACCTGGGACCCGAGACGCGGGTTGCCCCTGCGGATGCAGGCGGTGAGAAGACCCACGAAGGTGTACTCGGTGGGGGCGAGCCCCGCGAAGCGCATGCGGCGGAAGAGCTCCTCGGCCGCGGACGCGGGGGAGCCGAGGCGCGCGTGGCCCGAGATGAGCGCGCTGTAGGACGCGGCGTCGCGGGCGGGCATTCGGTCAAACACCTCCCGCGCGTCAGCGAGGCGGCCCGCGCGGAGGTACCCGCACATGACGGCATTCGCGAGGCGCGCCTCCGCGGCGCCGGACTTAGCAACCAGCGCATGCGCGGCACGGGGGTCGGCGGCGAGCGCTTGGAGGGGGAGGCGCCGCGCCGCGCCATGGGTGGTGTTGGTGGGCGGGGGCGGGAAGGAGAGGAGCGAGGGGGGTGGGGATGGAGGTGGGAGCGTGAGGGGAGGAGGGGAGGATGAGGTGGAAATGGCCATTCATTTCACTCCAAGGAGGGAGCTAACTAGCTAAGGCGCTGCTCGCCGTGCCCGGAGCTCGGGCGCTGCGTCGCTCCAGCTGATAAGACATGTTAGAGTTACCGTGTATTGGTTGTAAATTGGATGGTGTGCCGAAGGAGGACCGGTTTGGTTCAAACCAATCTACATATTAGCAGCATCATCAAAAATTGATTGTTGTTTGGTTTACTATTAAAATTTTGATAGTATATAAAAAAATATAACACCAATAAAATTTAATATCACATACGACCAATGAAATCCAAAATTTAGTTTGATCACGATTTGTTTCTTTTGCCAAAATTTGACTTTGCTTAGATTTTAGCTACATTAAAATTTTGATTTGACTCGTTTTTTACTAAACAGCCTCTAACGATGGCTGACACCTTGGAGTAAGGATTAACAAGGCCACTAGCCGAATCTGCTAGGCTTAAGCTACTGCTGCTCAGTGTGGACGTATATGATACTGTTAAACGATTAATCGTGATATGGCTGATTAATCAGAATTTAACGAACAATTATGTGTTCTTATTAATATATTTATTTATGTTTCAAATCAATTACAAACATTTTATTTACCCAAAGTTATTGTAAATTATCACCCCACAAGACATTGTTTGCCATTTTTGCATTTTATTGTTTATACTTCATTCATATGGTACATACTACAAACACCATCACACATTATTATAAACTAATTTATCGTAATTCGTGAATAAAATAAGTTGTTTTGTGGTTAAATAGGAAAAAAAACAGACGATTATTCGGAAAAGGCTGATTAATCCGATTATGCAGTCAATTAATCATGCGATGATATTAATAGCGTCCTGATTGTACTATTTATAACAGTTTAGTCACCGTCGTGGGCGAGTTGTCCGTTATTCGTAACACTTCTATTACTAGCTACTACTTTTGGGTAATACAACTGAGAGGAAGTAGAATGGCGGGTAGTTGGATTCCGGCAATGGCATATTTTTCGAATGAATTGGCTTTTGCATATTACTAGTTGGATTCCGGCAATGGCATATTGTATGGAAGCATCCATACATGGCTTCATTAATTAAATCCCAAATTTTTTATCAATACATGATTGGCTTTATTAATTAATCTTTTAGGATTTAATTAATAAATTAGGTCAATCTTTTAAGATTTAATTAACAGGCTAGAGTATTTAACATGGTCTGTACTCCATGTGCTTACTGGATCTGATTGTGCAATGCTTACGGGGAGTTTTGGACTGATTTAGCCTCATTGAACAACAAAAATTCCAAAAATAGCCTTATTAATTTCAAAATGCCAAAAATAGCCCCAGAGTAAATGCGTCTTTAGTCGGGGCGGCGTAACCTAGTTCTTCTGCCGGTCGACAGCAGCTGCGATATCTTCTGCAGTCGAGACGGCGACAACCAATTCTTGCCGTCGGGGCAGCGACACCTTATCTTCTTAGTCCCCGAGGCGACACCTTAGTCTTGCCACGTGGGGGCAAAAATTTTTTTTTTATTTTTTTTTTCAAAAAATTAATTAATAATATTTGTTGGGCGATTTTTTAAATATGCAAAATGAGCTCAAAAAATTATGAATTTTTTTGTGGAGCCTCCTCGTATAGTTTTTCTGCTTGTGTAATTTTTTTGAAATTTTATGCATTCTAAGTTTTTCTGCAAAATTCTTTAAAGTCTAATTTTTGTAGAAATTTTCTAATATAGCAAATGAGGTCCAAACATTATGAATTTTTTTTGCCATACTCCCTACACAGTTTACTTGATTGTGTAAATTTTACATAATTTTATATGCTTTGAAATTGTCTCGACAAATTCAGGGTGTAGGTCTCAAAAATTAGGACGAGACGTTTCGAAAATTAAGGTTTCATGATTTCATGTGACTTGAAATGTGCAAAGTTTGGTACGACATGACTACTCTTGGTCGCTATGGTTCTTGATCACATTTCTTCTGTACGAAGCAGAGTACATACATCCCATTCTTTGGTGTCATTTTAATGGCATATCAATTCAAGGGCGGAGGAGATGTTAGAAAATCTTATTGGATATGCCCTTAAAATGACACCAAAGAATGGGATGTCCGTACTCGCTACGCATGTCTGAAATATGATCAAGAACCATAGCGCCAAGAGTAGTCATGTCGCATACAAACTTCGCACATTTCAAGTCACATGAAATCATGAAACCCTAATTTTCGAAACGTCTCGTCCTAATTTTTGAGATCTACACCCTGAATTTGTCGAGATAATTTCAAAGCATATAAAATCATGTAAAATTTACACAATCAAGTAAACTGTGTAGGGAGTATGGAAAAAAAAATTCATAATGTTTGGACCTCATTTGCTATATTAGAAAATTTCTACAAAAATTAGACTTTAAAGAATTTTGCAGAAAAACTTAGAATGCATAAAATTTCAAAAAAATTACACAAGCAGAAAAACTATACGAGGAGGCTCCACAAAAAAGTTCATAATTTTTTGAGCTTATTTTGCATATTTAAAAAATCGCCCAACAAATATTATTAATTAATTTTTGAAAAAATAAAAAATTTGCCCTCACGTGAAGATACAGGTGCTCTGCCCACGGGGACTGGCAACACCAAAGTGCTGCCGTCCCCACGGCAAAGACAGACTGGTTGCGCCGTCTGGGACGGCGAAAGCTGCTCCAGTGCCGTCGGGACGGCAAGAATTAGGTTCTTCTTGCCCCGACACAAAGACGCATTTACGGCAGGGGCTATTTTTGGTATTTTGAAATTAATAGGGCTATTTTTGGAATTTTTGTTGTTCAATGAGGCTAAATCAGTCCAAAACTCGCTTACGGGAGCCTTTTTAACATCAGCAAGCCAGCCGGAGAGTTGGCCGCATCGGCAAGCAGTGTGACAGGATAGAGAGACCGCGTGGTGGCCATGCGTTTCTGGACCGCACCGCAAGGCATCCCATCGGCTGCACAGTAATCACACGGTTCTCGTTAGGCCGCGCGGTAGCCGCTCTAGAGACTCTATTTCTGTAAATTCCGCGGAACGAGAGCTATTTTTGCTAATTTATTCAGAAAATATGCTAATACGAGAAAAAAACTCTCCAACAATTAGTAATTTCTTTCTAAAGTTACACGCTCTACTTCTTCTTTTCTTTGAACATGAAGTCTTCTTACTGCTCCGTACCTCAGCTTGAACCAGTCAGCAGTGTTTTGTAATTAAAGTTTGACTGCACAAAATGGGCCTTTCTTTTTTAGGAAAACAGTAGAAAAGGTTCTACTGTATATATATATATTAATACATAAAAAGTAAAAGGGTTACAGGAAAGTATATACAAGAAGAGAAAACAAAAAACAAACTAGATTAGTCAACCATTCTTCAATAAAAGGGAGATTTTATTTCCTTTGCCTATGGATAACAACGGTAAATTCATAAATTGCGCTTCCATGCTTCAAAAGAAGGATATATTGCTTTGGGCTAGTAAAAAACACGCGATTCGAACCCATCAACTGCGCTTAGCTCACCACGGTTCGAGCATTGGCTCTCGTTGACGTCTTGCGAGGTAGGATATTTCTTCTTCTTTAATACGGATTAGATGGGAAAAATCTCGGATGTCAAAAAAAAAAAGAGATTCCACTTGGACAATGACTCTTACAATTTGGATCGACTGAAATACTACTTCAAATCACAAAAGAGCAAAAGGTCAATGGCTGACTGGCTTAAGGTCAAAATTCCCCAGTTAGAAATTTTAAGCATCAACCCCCATTAACAGTGGTTCGGAATTACCTAGGGCAAAGGGATAACTGTTGAGTAACCGTCGCTGGCGAGTCCAGTCCGAACGGGTACCTCGTATACAATGATCAGAATCGTAAGAACGATGAAGAACACAAGAACACAACAATGGAATGAACACAGAGATATGCGGGACTTCAGGGTCTGCTTTATTCCTTCGTAACAATTAGGGTTACAATGAGAGGGGGGTGACCCTCTATTTATAGACTGTGGGATGAGGAGTTCAACTGGGCCAGGACTCTCCGGGGTCCTGGGCCCGTACTGGGCCAGGACTCTCCAGAGTCCTGGGCCCGGTTTCTTAACACTCCCCCTTGAACACTCATCCAACATGTTCATGTCTCGTCAAAACTCCATAAAAACCCAGTGGGAAAAATTTGGAGAAAGAGTACATGTCATGCGTTCTGCTGTGTTGCACGAATTGCCTCATCAAAAACCTTAGCCGAGAAACTTCAGGAAAACTCGTAAGGGAAAAAGAGTACAATCCACCCAATTTCATTTTATCTCCGGGATTTATTCTTTGGGTACTTGATCTTCGTGATCAAGATTCAATAATGAGTTCGTGAAGATTCTCCCCCTGAATTCTGCACTTCTTTAAGTCTTATCATTCCAATTCTACGTGTGCACCTTTCAAAGCTAGATGTTGGAAGTGATTTTAGTGAATAAATCTGCAAGATTCTCACATGACTTAGTATGCAGTACTTTAATTTCGTCCATCTTTTGCAATTCATGAGCATAGAATAACTTGGGGTTGATATACTTTATGAGGGGACTCTTCACATAACTCATTTGCACTTTCGCAATACAAGCTGCATTATCTTCATAGATAATTGTGGGGTTTACGCATATTCAATCCAAATGATCTTGGATGTGGTGAATCTTCCGAAGCCAAACACATTCTGTGAGGCCTCGTGCAGATGCTACAATTTGCAGTGGTTCGTCAAAGTCGATACAAGACTTTGCTTAGGCGATTTTCATGGAATTGCGGTTCCACCACATAGGAATACATAGTATGTTTGCGACTTGGTTGTATCTGGGTTCGACAGAACCCGAGGCATCCGCATAGTCATTCATACACAAGTCTTGGTTCTTTACGTAGAATAGACCAAGTTCTTTGCTTTCTTGGAGGTAACGGAAGATGTCCATTATTTCCTGCCAATGCCTTTGGTAGGTTACGTAGATACACCTTGCTAATAGGTTTACGGCAAATGTAATGCCCGATCTAGTCAGTTTGCTAAATACATGAGTGCTCCTCGCACTCGGTATGGGAATTTTGGTCCCGGGACTTCCTCCCCTCTTCTTTAGATCATGCGGGTCCTTGTCTTGCTGCAAGGATCTCCGACCATCGGCACTTTCGAAGGATATGCCTTTTTCAAAGCCGAACTTTTCCAACACTTTCTGAGTGTAGGTTGGCTGATGTACTAGAATCTCTTACGGGGTATGCTCAAGTCGCAAGCCTAAGCGATTTGGTTTGATCCAAATCTTTTATTTGAACTCGACTCGGTAAGAGCTTGATTTCTTAATACCTTCTAAGGTTCCAATGATATTGAGATCATCTTCATACCTGAGATTTATACAAAATCCATCACAGGATCGTCGTATAAATACACAGGGATAATTCTCATTGTTCGTGTAGCCTTTCTTGCATAGAAAGTCGCTTTGAGCGATTATACCACATTCTGCCTGATCGCTTCAGTCCATACAGTGACTTTCTGAGTTGCACACTGTATAGATTTCTATTTGCTCTATCTTGATTCGGGACAGGGATACATTCAGGTATCTTCATATAAGTGTCCGAATTCAAATTTCCATAAAGGTATGCAGTTACCACATCCATCAATTTCACTTCTAACTTCAAGTTCACTGCCATTGAGATAAATATCTAAAGGTAATTCCGCCCATGACTGGGGAATAGGTTTCTTCATAACAATCTCTCGGACGTTGAGTGAAACCTTGTGCAACGAGCCTTGCTTCTTTCATTTCTCTTTCGAACAAATACCCACTTATGCCCTACAGGGTGCACATGGGGAGGTGTGCGGCTTACGGGCCCAAACACCTCTCTTTTATTCAAAGAGAACGATTCAGTTTCTATTGCCTTCTTCCAATCTTCTCAATCTGACCTTTTCTTATATTCAACGAGCGATGCAGGCTCTGGATCAAGATTGATGATTGTGACAATTTTCTTTGCAACATTGGCTGTTGGCTTATTCATAGATTCTCCCAAGATCATAAAGTTTATAGCTATGTCTTCAAGGGGCGATATTTCTTATGCTTCTATTTGCTTACCGCTACTTTCAATTGCGGGGCAAATCCCTTTAGTTTTTCATTTCCGATGTGTGCGCACATCCATCTTGACGTCTCCTTCATGGGGATGTTCAATTCTAGTATGCCTTTTCGAAGGTTCCATCTTGGTGCAGTCTCAACCGGCTCCCTTCCGATCTGGGTACTTTGGTGATCGGTGTGTCAAGTCCTTCTTATCCTTTTCACCAGCGTCCCGGTTACTTGGATTCGAGGGGTCGGAGTTCTCGTCCTTCGAGGCCTTAGGACGGGATTAGGGATACCTTCATCGGTATTTCAACCCTCTCCGGTGCATTGCGTACAGGCATATGCGACTTGGTCACGCTCTTCAAATCACTAAAGTGGTTAGGCAGTTGATTCGCTAATGCTTGCAAATCAATTATCTTACGGATCGTAATTATTTTCTAGACTTCAATTGTCTTCTAGACTTGATTATCTTACGGACTTCTCTATTTGCTTCACTAGTGCGCGGGTCATATGCATGGATTTCAATTATCTTCTAGACTTCAATTATCTTCTAGACTTCAATTGTCTTCTGGACTTCTCTATTTCTCGACATTTTACATCAAGGGTTGATTTCCTCCCCCTAATGACGAGAAATAATTCTCATCTAATATGCTATCGTGAGCGAGTGCATGCAAATCTCGATCGTGGGGTCCAAATACCGATTATGGATCTTTGTCTCATAACCAATGTATATCCCAGACTTTTGGAGAGTGCCCATTTTAGTTTGCTGTGGTGGTGGTATAGGTACATAAACCTTGCAACCAAACCTTCAAAGATGAGAAATTTTCATTGTTGACCCTTGCGCTAGTTGCATAGGTGAATGGATGTTATATGTCGGTGGTCTAAAATTGATTAGAGTTGCTGCGTGCAGGACTGCGTGTCCCCAACATGTAGTTGGTAAATAACAATTCGCTAGTCCATTCAGGTGTGGACATGCGTGCAGGATGCTCAATTTTAATTCTCATTTTCACACAATAATCATCATATGCCATTGAAGTAAATTCTCCGGCGTTGTCCATTCTGGTGGACTTCACATGATGATAAGGGAAATTATTCTTAATGTTAATTATCTACGAGATTAGCTTTGCAGAAGCGGGGTTTCTCGTAGACATTAAACAAATGTGCGACCGTTTCGAGGAAGCATCGATAAGCACCATAAAATACCTAAATGACCCTTACGAGTTTGTTTAGGACATAAATGTCTCCTGGATATGGTCCAGAATGCGAGATTCGTCCTTTACTTTCGAGTAGAGGTCTAGTAGTCGGTTTCAGATGGTACATGCAGGGGCACACAAAATCTTCAAGATTCGGAAGTTCTTTAAATTGACACTATGTCCTGTGAATTGTTAATTATATTTCTCATCATCCTAAGACCTAAGTGACATAATCTATCATGCGGAGATAGAAGAGGTTTAGAGCTTCTAAATATAGTTTTGAGCGATATAAGTGCGGATGCCTTAATATTAGTGTAGTATAGTCCATTTTAAATGAAGGAAGTCATTCTAATACCATTTTTTTTTTAACACGCTCAGTAATGAGCGGATATTCCTTACCATGCTCTTCTTGATCTCTGCGTGGAAACCGTTAGCGAATATACTTGAGAGTTCTAGTTGATTATGGGCACAACAAGGCTTCTTTAATGACCAAAGTTGTGTCCGTCGGGAGTATAATTGTGGCCCTTCCTAAGCCTATTATACATGTATCATTTGCATGCGATTGTTGAAAAATTCCATCTCTCTCAAGGTGGTATTCATTGTGCCGCTACCGCTAAGCACACTTCCTCCATAGGCGCTACATGCGATCTAATATAATGTACTTTATTAATATGTAGCGAAATCCAAAGAACACATAAAATAAAAATACTTGAGATATTAGAACATAACTTGCTATCATAAATACGGAAATATAAGTCTTGCAGACTCATCATAAGAATTTAATGCTTTGCTCTTCTAGAGCCTACAACCATTATTCAAAGTTTCATCATAATCACAAAATGCAAGTGGTCGTAAAAGGATCTAAATGCAATGCGTGCACTAGATCGAATCGTGAAGTATTCGAAACTTCGCCTTAATCGCTACGTGGCGATCTTCTCCTCTTGGGCAATTCTGGTGTGTGACATTGCTATGTCCAAAGGAGGCATGATGGGGTTTGCTACTAGGTGTCCACATCCATAAGTGCAACTAATGGGTGTGGATCTTCCGTGCTTGCAATGGTGAGGTGTGCCTCATGCTATCCTTTGCCCTTTTTTTAGACCGTAAAAACACCAATTACGTGCGACTCACAACTTTACCCTTCTTGCCCTCTCCTTCGTGAGAGGCTTCATTACCTTGTAGCTACTAGTATTGGCTTCATGGCCAACATTGCTACTAGGTGGTCGTGAGATGTAGTTCTTCCTTAGAACATCATCTTGTGCTTTCGCAATTTTCACGGTGTCAATTAATGCGGCATACTTCTTGTAGCCATTTTGACAATAATTGCGTGCGGATTGCACCGCATTCGGGTGAAGGTAGAGAGAGTCTTGTCAATCTTCTGCTCATCCGTGATTACCTTATCACGCAGTGAAGGCGTATAAATTCGGCCATCTTGGGCCAACTCTTTCGAACTTCGTTCGTGATGCGATCATTTTCATATTCATGCAAAAGTTCATAGGGTTCTTCTTTGTAATTTACATAAAATGGTTGCAAAATTCTCATAATGCTCTTGAACTTTCGATTCGTGATTAAAATATTTTTCCATGTATTTTCATGATTTACTGCTATTTTCAGTGATTAAAAGCAATATAAATAATCACAAATAATCAAAAACAGTAAATACAATAAATAAATTGCATAGAAATAATAATAACAAGGTAAAATATGCTTCAAATGCAAAAACCGATTCAAAATTTGAATTCTCGAGGCCCTTTTCTGTTGGAATATGAATTTTATTGGTTACTGCAATTTTAGGGGCTAAAACGTGAAAATTTCAATTCTGAGAAATTTTTCGCGTAATTTACGGAAAAACCGAGGACCTTTCTGCAAAACGGCCCTTTTTTTTCGTTTTCTCCTTTTTTTTTCTTCTCGTCGGTTTATCTGGTAGGCCCAAAGTGGCCGTTTCTGATATAACAATCTGGCGGGGGACTCGGGGTAGGGTTTCCCTACCCCGAGTCCTCGGTGGCGGCGGAGCCGCGCTTCTTCTTAGGCGGCTCCCATGGAGGGAGCCATGCGTGGCGGCGGCGGCGGCCCTTCATGGGCCGCCGCGCTCTTCTCTTCGGCGGTGGCTCCCATGGAGGGAGCCACCATGCGGCAACGGCGTTGCGGCGCCGCACGGACCGGAGGCGGCGGCCGAGGCGGTGGGGCGGTGTCGGAGGCCCAGTGAGGCGGCTGCGGCGCCCGGGCTGCCGAGGCGCGTGTGCCTTGGCCGGGCGCGTCAAGGCCGGCCAGAGGTGGTGCGGTCGTCTGTGGCGCGCGTCCCCGCTCCAGCGGCTCTTCCCTTCTCCCCTTTCGTGTGTTTTTTTTTTACGTGATGCGGCGTCGGCGGTTCAAGCGGGCAGCGTCTTGGCGGGCCGGCGGCCGTCTCTTGAGGTGGTCTTGGCGTGGCGGCGGTCGGCCGTCGGTGGTGCGAGGTGGCCCGCGCACGCCGGGCGATGGCGCCGCCATCTGAGCGGTTGGCCTCGGGGCGCCTGGCGTGAGAGCGGCCGGCGTGGCGGCGCCTTCCGGCGGCTTCGAGGTGGCCGGAGGGGGTTCTTGGTGGTGCCATGTGGGCACACGGGCGGCGATCTGGCGGCTCGGGTCGATCTGCGTCTGGCGGCGCCGAGTCGGTCGCGGGGTGGTCGACGGTGGCGGCGCGCGTGGCCTCGAACGTCAGCCGCCGCGCCCGTCTTGCCCCTTTTTTCTTGCGGTGATGTCTTGATCACGAGGGATAGCGGCTGCTGGCCGGTGGGGTTAAGTCGTGCGCGGTGGAAGCCGTCGTCGACGTTTTTTTTTTCTTCTTGTTACTGTTTACATGTGCGATTACTGTTCATACATAATCACTGTTCATACAATGCAATCTTTGTTCATGCGATTAGCGATCGGTGACTTCGTGTCAACTCGCGGTAGATTAGAACGAACTTGCAATTTCAATCTACGGTACAATCGACATCCGATCTTTCATACAATCTCCCGATCGACATTGTGTCGGCGACTTCAAGTCAGCTCGCGGTAGATTAGAACAGATTTGTACCGTAGAAAAACAATCTAGAAAGCAAATTTGCAGAATTGAAAGCAATCTAGAAAATACGATTCAATCTACGAGTGTCGTTCTTCGACGGTTACCTTTCGATGCGAGGAGAGTCGATCGTGCTGATAACGTGTTGAGTAACCGTCGCTGGCGAGTCCAGTCCGAACGGGTACCTCGTATACAATGATCAGAATCGTAAGAACGATGAAGAACACAAGAACACAACAATGGAATGAACACAGAGATATGCGGGACTTCAGGGTCTGCTTTATTCCTTCGTAACAATTAGGGTTCTGATGAGAGGGGGTGACCTCTATTTATAGATCGTGGGATGAGGAGTTAACCGGCCAGGACTCTCCGGGTCAGGCCCGTCTTGGGCAGGACTCTCCGAGTCCCGGCCGATTCTTAACAATAACAACCCTTTTTGTGCCCCCGATCCGAGCAGGGAATTCCAAAGAACCGGTGATTACCGGTTTCTGAATCCGTAATTATATTAGACCCACACGTAGGTGAGGCGGTATTTACAGTATTTTTTTCTAAAATCTTTTGACACATGGCGTTGTCAACACCTAATTTCCCAAGAGGACCATCCAAGGTCGTACAAAGCACAGCCCTTAATTGGGTTGCATCGTGCTAGGAGGTCGGTCAATGAACAACCGATCGAGCCCGAAATGAACAGTCGCGCAGTTCGAGGTGCCTTGTTCCAGAACACAACGTGTGCTAAATCTAGCAGCCACGAGCACGAGGTGACCGCGACGACAGGAGAGGAGGAGAAGCTGACACGAAGCATCCGGCCACACGCTGCTGATAAGGCGAAAGGGACAAGTTTCACTCTCACTCTCTCTCTCTCTCTGAAAATTCTTGATGTGAGGCGCCATGGAGCACCAGGAATCGGATTTTATGCATCTGGTGATCCAGCTTTCTGCCTCGCTATCATGGCCATTGCCGGCCTAGCTAGCCCATCGGCTTGCTTGGTGCTTTGATACTGGAAAATAGCAACGGTGATTCAAACTGACATTGAAATTGTAGAGTATTAAGCATGTGCATAGGTTCTCCACATTGACATAATAGATTGTAACATCCTAAATTTCGGTAAGATTTAAAAATAAAAATAACCTTTTGAATTTTCTTGTTTAAGTCATAGTTTAATTTGAATTTTTATAAATTAAAAAGATTTAATGTGAATAATCTTAAATTAAATTAAAAGCTATTTTATTTGGGTTTCTTGAGTTCCAAAGAATTTTCTGTGATTTTTGGAATTTATTTGCTATTTATTGGAGCTCGGTTTTATTTATCTCAATTTCCTAAATTTGGAAAGTCTTTTATTTTCCAGATTTTCCTCTTTCAGACTTAAACCTTTTCCTTTGGCCTAGTTCTGTTTTCTTTTCGCCTTGGCCCGGTTTTTTTCCTTACGGCCCAGCCCACCTTTGCTTCAGCCTTGGCCTACTCCTTCTTTCTTGCCACGCCAGCGCCTCCTCTTAGGGATGGCAATTGTGCCCGATTACCCGCGTGCCCGCGGGCTAATACCCTAATGGAGGCGGGTATGGGCGTCTTTCATTGCCCACGGGTATAAAAACGGGCACAATTCCTTACCCATCGGGTAAACGGGTATGGGCATGGGTAAGCTCCACCGTGCAGCCGCTTCGCCTGACATCCGTGATCTACACACATGTGTAAGAAACTATGTCAATTTGTATTTGTATTTTATTTGTTAAACTTGATTAGTTGTCTTGTCGAACATGATATGTGAATTGTGATGAACTTTATTAGTTGTTGAATGCGTGATGCACCATTGATGTGTGAATTATGATGAACTTGATGTATGCATTGCTCGTGGGTAACGAGCATGTCTGTGGCGATGGGTACCACGGCGGTGATGCATTATTCGCGGGTAAACGGGTATGCCGCGGCGACGGTCCGGCGGCGACGGTATGGGCGAGGTTTTTCGCCCGTTGTCCTTCGCGGGTATACCCGTGGGGGGAATTCGGGGTCGCGGGTACGGGTATGGGCGAGCACTACCCGTACCCGCCGCGCCCGATTGCCATCCCTACCTCCTCCCCCCCTTTTCCTCTTCTCTCTCTACCAAGTGCGTCCCGCCGATCAGCTTTGTCTTCCTCCTGGACACCTAGTGTACGTGGCTGAAACGCTGTCGGGCCGTACTACTCTCTAGTCCTCCCTCTCTGGCACTATATAACAGCACCCCTCTGCATCATATTCTTCGCACCATGTCCCTCATACGAAACGCTAGGTCGCCACCCTAGGTTTCTCCTCGTTTCACTGCAATCCACTGGAAAAGCCGAGCCACCGCCGAGGTCTTCTTCACTGGAATTTGTCGTCGTCGAAGTATCTCTGGCCACACCGTCACCTTCTTTGGATTTGTGCTGTGATGTTCTACACCGTGTCTCCATCGCCTTCGCCCGGAAGTCATCGCATCGCCGCCCACCACCCCAATCTAATCGTTGATGAGCCCTCTTGCTTAACCAAGTGTGTCACACCGTGTTCTAGGTCTTTCTCTTCCAAACCCCCACCTCCTTGTTGCTTTTCTGTCACCGGAGTGCCCCGCCGCCGCTCGTCTTCTTTGGTGTCGTCCATCATCATCGCAGTGCCGTCCTCATCGACCTCTAGTCGCCCTGAGTCGTCTTCTGTGGTCCTTGTGCTATCATTGTCCTGATGCTCCTTTCCTTTTCCTTCGGGCGCCTTTGCTTCACCAATTTTGTCGTGACCCGAGGATCACCTCGCCGCCAAAAGCCATCGCTGTCAGCTCGTCGTCAGAATCGCCGAGCCACCACTACCCAGAGAACCGTCGTGTCCTCAAGTTTCTGTTTTTCTATTCATCTGCCGCTCCTTCACCGTCGGTCGCCATTGACACCATGCGCAAGATGCTCCGGCCAGAGCTCCTCTATTTTCTCTTGGTCTTTCTCTCTCTACCACTTCTTGCCACCTTATCGTTCACATCATCTTTTTGGCCCATGTGGCATCCTCATCAACACTGTGTCAGTAGCCATGAGTCAGCACACTGGGTATGATCCAACCTAACCCGATGACATGCATGCCTCGCTTGTCATCCACTTAAAAGCTATACACCTAGTCCACCTTAAACCCGAAGCAAGTCCGTAGACTTAGTCTATAGACCATGGCACACTTGTCATACTCGAACCCTATTTTCATATTTTTATTTTAATTTGGAAATTCTGAAAATTAGTAGGGTCCACCTGTCATCCTTTAGGATTTTTCTTTATTTAAATCCGAAGGGAATATCTCTGGAACATTCTTTTATCTCTTCTTTTTTCTTTCTGGCAAATCTTCTGAGGGTCCGTTCTCTTTCGTTCAAACTCCGATTCAGTGCATTTAAATTCCTAAATTCATCTAAAATTGAGCTCTTTCTTTTAGAGTTGGTTTTACTTTTAAAAATTTTTATTTGGTTTTATTTTGAATTTATTTGTGCTTCTCCTGTTGTTTTCTCTCTTGTGAGACGATCTGTTTCACGGAGCAGGAGCAGAAGCAAACTTTGAAGATTCAAGTGTGGTAATTGAGCATAGCCAAGCCAAGGCAAGTCGTAGTTCTTTGATCATATTGAACCTATTATTTCAAAAGTATATCATTTTATATCAATTGCATGCTATCTTTATATCAAATGATTTGGGATTAGTTATCAACTAATTGTCATTATGCTTCTATTGAACTTTGAATGTCTTGAATCACTTGTCACCATGGCATGGTTAATTTTAGTTGGACATATTTGTATCACCAATATGGGTATCGTACAGATACTTAGTCAAGCTTAGTTACAATGAGTTAATTATCACATGTACAAATAATGTTGAATTTGACTTAATGAGATATAGAATCGTAACGGTTAGCCACTATTGTTAAACTTTGTATACCATGACAGGGTATGTCATTGGTCTTGGTTAAACAAAATGATTTTCGCTCGGGCAAGCGGTTGTGAAGTGAGAGTGTGGTTTTAACACAACGTGGATTTGTGATAGACTTGCCTGAGTAACTTGTCAAGGACTTAATCTTATGCGCCATTGAACCGAGCCTTATCGTACAACCACATGTCTGATGAGACGTGCTTCATTTAGTAAGTTGTGGAGTCTCGACATTGACAACTCAGGGTGTAGGTTTAGTATGGGTGGAGGTGTGTACCCTTTTAAGGTCACATCTATGGGTAGAGTTTACTGTCTCCAGCTCCAACGGTCTGCGTCAAACAAACGGTGAGGTTGGGGTGACAGTATGCATATCGGGAGAGTCAATTATTGAGATGAAAGTTTTGAAAGATTTTGTTGTAGTCAGCTCCGTACAAGTTGATTGCATCTTGTGGGTAAAGTGTACAACCTCTGCAAAGTGTTAATTAATTTATTCGAATAGCTGTGTACGCAGTTACGAATATGTCCAAGAATTTCACACGAGAGGTAGAGTTTCTTCATAAAATATGTCGGAGTGTGAATGAGAAGTTCACTTGATGAATATAATGATCATTTGGTGAATGGGTAATTCACATGGTGGTTTATATCGGTTGGTGAATGAGGAATTCACTTATTGGTTTGGTTGGAAAGTAAATGGGAAGTTTAATGGTTGTTTCAAAGCAATTGTTTATTTAGTATTCTTTTCTATTACGCATTTCAATCTATTTGCTATATCATTTGTCAATACTGCTTTCTACAAAAGAACCATACAGCTAATCCTTTGTTCAAGTCTTGTATGAATAATATTTTCATATTGTTTTCCTACAACTTGCTGAGTACTTTATGTGCTCACGACTTCAAATTTTGCTACTCAGTTGAAGAATATCAGGCTGCTCAAGAGTTCTACAAATAGGAGTTGTGTGAAGGCTTTACGGATTAGGATGCGCTCTCCACTCTATTGCTTGTGGGCATGTTGATTGGTCTCTCCATGTTTTCCTGTTCCGCTGTGAGAGTTTATTTGTTTCTTTAGCTCTGCGTAGCAAGTTAAGTAAACATTGACTATAAGGTCCAGTTATTATTACTATTTGTTATTTTGGGATCTTCTTAGTTAAATAAATAAATGGATAGTATTTCATCGATGTTTCATGTGTGAACTAGCAACTGATCTAGGACTAGTTCAGAAAACACAGGGGGTTTCGAATGTGCAAATTCGGATCCTGACATAGATGGTGTATAAAAATTGGTCTATGGATTGCTTGGTTTGATAAAAAACGAATAAATATGCATTGGTAATTTTCTAATATAATTTTTTTTTTGTGAAAGTATACTGAGGTTAGGTTTTTGAAGAAAAAAAAATCCAAGTATCTACGATAGGCATACTTAAATATAGAGGTGGCCAAATGGGTCGTGCCAGCCGGGCCGGCTTGAAGCACGCCACTGTTGGCCCGGCCTAGGCACGACACATCCCACCTCCTAAACAGGTCATGTCATCCTTAGGTCGCTGAAGGATCTAGACCCACCATTATGAGTTAATGGAGTATTTTGGTGATTAATGACAAATCTATTTATGAGACTAACATTTCTATTGTTATATCTACTGTGTAGTCTCATTTGGATATAAAGGTGAAATTCAACGAGGTATGCATTCGACATTATATTTCTTATATATTGTTGCATTCCTCATAGCCAAAATATTTTTAGGGGGAGTTCACTCTATAGTTTGTGGTTTCAGCAGTATTGATCCATATTCCGCTCTCCACATATACATTAAGGATCTTTACTTTGAAACATATCCTTGAGTGTATAAAACTTGTGTAGTTCATATATACTCATTTGTTCTCTCATTTATCTATATTCAATTTATGTGCAATTGAAGTGTGATTATCATCAATTACCAAAGAGAGAAAGATTGAAGTATCTTGTCCCACCATTATAAGTTAATGGTATGATGTGGTAATTAATAATAATCATATTGTGGAACTAATATTTTTTAATGAGTTGGATGAATAGGTTATGTTCTAGGGTAATGAAGACTTGGGATGACATCATGAGTTGATCGTCATCAAGTCAAGGTTTAAGAAGAAGATACATCATGTGTTGATGCGTATGAAGAGCTTGAAGAAAAGGAAATCATCGTGTGTCGATGATGTTCAAGAAGTGGACCCTCATGTGTTGATGGAGCTCTAGTGATGGATGCATCATGTGTTGATGCATATCAAGACTCAGGATGAAGGATGTCATCATGACTTGATGAGCATCAAGTCAAGATCCCGAAGCAAAAGAGATCATCATGTGTTGATGATTATCAAAGTTGAGGACCCGGACTTGAAGTGAAGATGTGCGTCATCAAGCTTCAAGGAGTTTCTTAAGGCAAAGGTATGACTAGTTAGGGTTAAGGATGTGTTCCTAGTCTTTTACCGGTCTTGGTGTTTGGTTGGAAGACCGGATTACTAGTATAGGTTATCGTACTATTAAGAGGGGTCTTGACTAGTAGCATGAGTTAGTCATGTGTTGATAGCTCATTGTGTTTGCTCTAGCTCATCTATGCATGGTGCTATTATTTGTGAATGTATTTTGCAAATAGCCGATGCTCATGCATTTAATATTTATAGTATGAGACTATAATTTACAAATATGTTTTGCAAATAGTTGAAGTCCATGATGCTATTATTTGCGAATGTGTTTTGCAAATAGTTGATGCTCATGCATGATTTTTGTAGCATGTGACTTGAGTTTGCAAATGTGTTTTGCAAATGGTGTGAGTCCATGTATCTTATTCCTTGTGGTGTGATTTTAAAAATTGGCAAATGTGTTTTGCAACTTGTTGATAATATTACCTTTAACTCTTGTTTGAATCGCAAGTCAATTGGCAAATGTGTTTTGCAAATTGAGATTTTCTCAGGAATATCGGTAGTTCCGACGTTAAGTAGGCGGAACTACCGCTGTGCGGTAGTACCGGCGTGTTGGGAGCGGAACTACCGCAACCTGGATAGTCCAAAAATCCAGTGGTATGTTTTTTTTCAGAGAGACACCTTTTCTGAGTTTTATTGCTCTCTTGGAAGTGCGATAGTACCGGTGTTGTTTGGGCGGAACTACCGCAAGTCGGATGTACCAAAATCCTTGCGGTACATTTTTTTTATAGAACAACGTATTTTGGAGTTTTGGTTTACTCTTTGAAAGTCGGTAGTACCGCTGTGCTTTGAGCGGAACTACCGCAGATCGGTAATTCTGAAAAACGAACAGCGGTATGTTTTTTTCCAGTAGGTGCCATGTGTTGGACCTAAGTGGAAGCGATAGTACCGACCTTCAGAAATGGAACAACCAGAGATCAGAACTACCACTCATTGGTTGGCGGTAGTACCACATTGCACTTTTCAACAGCTAGTTTCTCGTCTGATATAGCCATTACTGCACTTTTCAACAGCTAGTTTCTCGTCTGATATAGCCATTACTGTGCTTATCGTGTAGGTGCGGTAGTATCGTCTATTGAACGGCGGTATATATACCCACCTTGGCTGGTTGGAAAATGATCTTTTGGCACCTCTATTCATTCCTTTGAGCAAAGAGCAAGCCTCTCATCTCTTATGTGCTGAGCAAGCCTCTCATCTCTTATGTGCATGTGTTGCACTTAGTGAGCTTGGAGAGCAAACTCTAAGTGCATGTGTTGTCTTAGGTAGTGGATTGTGTATCCATTGAGCTTAGACACTTGAATAGTTCAAGTGAGAGTTGAGTCTTGTTACTCTTGGTGTTTGCCGACACCTAGACGGCGTGGAGGCATCGTGTCCGGTGATCTTCTCAAGAAGCTTGTGAGAAAGCACGGTGTGGTTATGAGTGGCTTGGTGCTCGCCATCTCCGGAGTGGAGGAAGAGCAACCCCGAGTGTATCGAGGTGTTGGTTCGTGTTGGAACTGGTCCAAGTGGTTGGACTTACCTCAGAGATGTTGGCTTAATTTGTGCAGCCAGTCCAATTCGTTTAGGCTTACCTCAACGTAGACTAAGGGAGACCGGCAAGTCTCCGAACACCACGGTAAAATATCATTGTGTCATCTTGGTTTGTTCTTATACTTTGCCTTATGCAATTTACCTTCATAGAATTCAATTGATTACTTGTATTTGGTTAATTGTTTATATTTAATTGTATTCATATTGTTGGTGCACTTAGTCAATCCTAGTTGATTTAGGTTTTAATTGTGCAAAACCAAGGTGTTATTAGCTTCCGCATTATAAAACTCGGTTTTAGCCAAAAAGATTTTAAAACCGCCTATTTACCCTCCCCTCTAGTCGGCCTCCTCGATCTTATAGTCACGACCTCGGCCCAACGGCCTGGCCCGGAATAAATAGTATCGGACAGCACGACACAACCAATTAGACCCATTCATTTTTTTAATATTTAATATTATTTTATTTTGTTGTTTTTTAATTTTATATAGTTTATTTTATGAGTATATATAACTTTATTTTGTATTTCATAAAAAATATTTTCTAGGATTACTTTTACATTTTCTTCAAATTTTCATGCCAAATGGGCTAAATAGGTCGACACTGGCTGGAGGCCGGCATGACCTGTCTAAGTAACGGGTCAAACGGGTATGTGCCTACGTGGGCCCATGTTGTGCCGTGCCAGGCTACAAATTTGGTCACCTCTGCTTAAATACAATGCACATTATTTTTGAACTCAGGAGCGAAGGATCTTATATTCTCTGTATTTCATACACTAGTCTAGGAACAGCTAGTGTACACAGTCAAATAAAAATGAGTTGCATAAGCATAATATGTTATTCATTGATAGTAATTAAAGTATGTGATAAAAGGGGCATAAAGCCAACTGAAAGCATCTAGGGCCCTAAAAATGTGTTTTGGTAATTAATGACAATATGTGAATATGGCACTAACATATTTGTTGAGTGATTACAAGACTTAGTCCTAAAGACGATGTCAACAACATGGAGATGCATGTTAAAAGATGGACTTGGTTCAAGGACAAATGTATAGGTAGTCTAGGACCCTTTTAAATTTTACTGGTCTTAGGAGAAATGTTGAAAGACCAGGTTTTAGGTTAGATGTCGTACTACTAAGAGAGATCATTACTAATAGCTTGAAAGCACATTTTTATGCCTTTGGATCAAACTAGGATCATGCATGCACTCAAAATCTGTTTTAAAGCTCAAATCAACAGTCTGTGCAAAATCGGTAGTTCCGACGTTATAAGAGCGGAACTACCGCATGCCGGTTGTGTCGAAAGTGTTGCGGTACGTTTTTTTTTCTCAGAGAGACACCTCTTGCGATTTTCTTTGCTTTTCTGGAAGAACGGTAGTACCGGCGGGCGGCGGTACATGGGCGAACTACTACAAGTCGGCATTTCCGATTTTTGTTCGGTGCATTTTTTTTACAAAGACACCTTCTGGTTTTATTTCACCTTTTGCTAGAATGGTAGTACCGCTGTTGTTTTGGCGGAACCACCGCGGTGATTCTGAAAAAGAGTGCGGTACATTTTTTCCAGAAAGGGGGTGTATTTGTGCTTCAATGAAAAACAATAGTACCGCTAGTGTTTTGCGGAACTAAATCATCGAAACTTCCGCATGTTCAATGGTGTTAGTACCGCACCAAGTCTCCAACGGCTATGTCAGACGCATTTAATACCTTTGTTATAGTCGTTACTGTGCTGACGCTAGAGGTGCGGTAGTACCGGCCATTACATGGCAGTACTATCGATTTCCTAGAAATTTTCTGACTTCTTTCTCCAACGGTCGTATTTGTTTGTGGGGGGTATAAATACACCCCCACCAGCTCTAGGATAGAATGTTGAGCACTCTTGAGCCTAGAGCATTGTCGGGACCCAAAAATACAATTCGGGACCCTCTGTGTATTCTGCACTAGTCCATGATTACACTAGTGCACACAATTTCAACATAGATAATTATCGATCCACACAAGACGATTAATAGAATAAATGACTAATTTGAATAGCAAATATTGGTTTTGACCTTATGGTCGAGTTTACATTTATTAAGCCACGCAGAGCTGACAATAAATAAAATAGCAGCAGCAGAATAGAAATAAACTTCAGAGGAATCCCATCAATTCACCAGAGGAAACCGACTAGGATCAAGACCCTAACGATCGACACCTTCGTCGAACTCCTCAAATGCAGGCGAAGACTCCTCCACTTCTATTGATTGTTTGAAGAAGTGTGAGTACACAACCGTACTCGCAAGTCATACCACGGAATGTAATTTATAGATGATGGTTTATTCCAAAGGAATGGCTTCTGTGGTTCTTTTGCAGAAATGCAACATTTGCAATTGAATACAAATAATAGATGAAAAACATAATTCAAAACAAATAAGACAATATTAATTTATCATTAGATTTCACAAAGACACATAGTCTAAACAAGTTATTCACACAGCCATATGACTTAGATTAGACAACTCCCTTCCCAAGGTTTTATAAAATTCTACCCCTCATGTGAAATCCCCAAGCATGTCCATGACCGAGGACGCGGCTATTCGAATAGATTGATTTCACACTCTGCAGAGGTTGTACACTTTACCCATAAGATACAATCAGTGTAGCTAGCACTGACCATAACAAAGCCTTTCAGAAACTTCACCTCGAACATTGACACTCGTGATGTGCTTTACTGTCGTCCAACCGATACACACATCGTTTGGGTATGACACACACCGTTGGACAGAGATGCGGCGAACCATCCCGCGATGTGATAAACACACCTCCAGCCCATCACACAACTTAACCTACAACCTGAATTGTCAATGACAAGATCCCATAACCTACTAAGTTAGGCCCGTCCCAAACGAGGCATGTGGTTGTACAGTAAGGCTTAGTTCAATGGCGCACAAAGTTAAGTTCTTAATAGACCAAGACAAGACTTCTAATTTCTAACTAAGTCACACAGATTATCAGTCCCAGCACACAGCTCCACCAATCACATAGAATCCACCACTTGCCTAAGCCTAAATCCTTTTCCACCCTGTTGATTAAGTGCAACACATGCCATCAACGAGTAATAGCACACATCACACACAGTTCCATAATCACTTAGTCAAGTTTATAATTACAACTCACATGAAATGATGACTCGTGGTATGGCTGAGCAATCTACTCGAATCTAACCAACCCACGTTATTTCTACGATAATACCAACTAATAATGAACCAACTTGGGGTGACAAAAGATCATGGCATCACAATAGACAAGGTGGACATAACAATTTGGATTAATAACTAAACCCAAAAGCATTTAAATAAATACTTGAAATAGAATGCAATACATTGAAACAAAGTATTTTAAAAACTGGGTTCAATATGGTCAAAGGTATAATTTGCCTTGGAATAGGTATAAGTACTGGTCTTAATCTTGAGGCACTCCTTCAAAAGTTCCCAAAGTATTAACGTCTACGTGTAAACGAAATAAATAAACAAAACAAATAAATAATAGAGGCAAAAAAACTCTAAAATTAAAAAAATCATAAATAAATAGATCTCAAATTTATATAAATTTAAAATTTTGAATGGGCTCAATCGGAGTTCGGATGCAAACGATATGGGCTTTGGAAGATTGAATCTAAAGAAAATACCCTAAATTGGATTTTCCAGAATTTCCGAATTATTTTTCTAAAGAAAAATCGGATTATTGTGCTAGCGCTGATGTCAGCGATGAATTTCTAGAAATAAAAGAATTAAAAGAAAATTCTAATATGTGGGGTGCACTCACTAGCCACTGGGGTTGACGGCAGCGACCGGCGGCGAGCTTGGAGTGGAGGAGGCGGCCCGGCTATTATCGGACGACGGTTCTAGTGATGCTGCGGCGGCGGGGCAGGGCGCACGTGGTTGCTCTGGTGATAGCGGACCCAGTGGCGTGCTCGACAGCGACGAGGCGGCCGGCGCAATCGAAGAAAAACTGACGGCGGTGACAAAAACCTCAAGCTTGAATTGCGGTGGTGCTAGAGCGATCGGGGTGCGGCGGCTAGGGGTTTTGGGGTGCGGAGACAAGGGCGAGCCCGAGGGTGCCTTATATAGGGCTGAGGCGTGCCGGATTAGGGAATCCCCAAATTGGGATTTTCTCGGTTTCGTTTGAATTACGGGATAGAGTCTGTTTTCGCCCCAATTGCTAGCAGATACGGGTGCGGGAGAATCGGAGATAAGATTTGTTACCGAAATCCGGGAGATTTTAGTTGAAGAATCTATTTTGTCAGTTTGAGCTCGAGGAGCGGTAATGGCGGACGCGGTGCGGCCTCGCGGGAAGAAGAAACCGAGTTGGAGATGACGACCCTATGGCGGGGACCACTTTGCAGCGGCACAGGGAGACGCAGGCGCAGGAGCACATTTGGCCGTTGATCGAGGTCACGCGTCGGCAGATGCGGTGGGAGTGCACGGGTGAGAGAAGGAGAGACTAACAGATGGGGTGCACTGTCAATGGTGCGAGCGACGCCTTGAGCTAACCGGGCCGCATTTGCAACGATGTTGGTCGCATGAAAATAGTATTGGGTTTCGGCCGGACACTGTTCCGAGGATTTTAAATAGATTTTCTATTTTAGAAAATACAGAAAATCCAAATAGCAATTAGAAAATAGCAAATGAACTTGGAAAATTCTAGAAAATATATCTAAGCACATAGAATCCAAATAAAATAGTTTTGACAATTTTTGATGTTGGGATTAACCCTCTTAAGTTATTTTGTCATGAAGGTCTATATTAAGCTTTAAAAAAATACTAAAAATTAATAGAAATTAAAATATTATGTTTTCCAACAAGTAATTATTCAAAAGATTTTTAGAGCTCAGAAAATTTGGGTGTTACAAACCTCCTCTCTTAAAGGAATATCGTCTTCAGGCTAGCTAGAGAAGAGGCTAGGAAACTCGGCTTTCAACTCTTCTTCATATTCCCACATGGCTTCTCCTTCTGAGTGGTTGCTCTACTGAACCTTGCAGAAATAGGCGGTCTTATTCCTGGTACGACGCTCTACGACATCTAAAATCTTGACTGGCTGCTCTTTGTAAGTGAGATCTTCTTTCAATTCAATTGCATCTATCGGAGTTTGTTCTTCTAGCACCCGAAGACACTTCTTTAATTGGGATACATGGAAGACGTCATACACTCCGGCTAACGACTGCGGTAGCTCCAACTGATACGCAACTTCCCCACGGCGTTCCAAAATCTTGAACGGACCAACATACCTAGGGGCAAGTTTCCCTTTGGCATGAAACCGCTTGACACCTTTGAGTGGAGTAACTTGGAGATAAACAATATATTCAGGCTCAAAGCTGAGATCGCGGTGATGATTATCAGCATAACTTTTTGCTGGATTGGGCTATCTTCAATCTTTCTCTGATCATGGCCACTTGTTCCTCTGCTTCTTGAATAATATCTGGTCTAAATACCAAACGTTTAGCAGTGTCTGACCAATTCAAAGTGGTTCTACAGGCACGACCATACAAGGCTTCAAATGGTGAGATTTGCAAACTAGCTTGATAACTGTTGTTGTACGAAAATTCTGCATACGACAAACTCTTATCCCAACTGGTGGCATTAGCTAGCGCACAAGCTCTCAACATTTCTTCCAATATTTGATTGACTCTTTCAGTCAGTCCATCTGTCTGAGGATGATAAGCAGTACTGAAATTCAGGTGAGTTCCTGGAGCCTCATGCAAACTTTGCCAGAAACGAGAGGTGAACTGAGATCCTCGATCTGACACTATCTTCTTAGGCACACCTTGCAGACTAACGATTCTTTACATATATAACTCTGCAAGGCGATCTCCTGAGTAAGTAGTTTTGACTGACAAGAAATGGGCAACTTTGGTTAGACGATCGACTATTACCCAAATCGAATCGTAGCCTGATTGAGTCCTGGGTAAACCGGTAATGAAATTCATTCCGATCTCATCCCACTTCCACTCTGGAATCTTTAGCGGTTGTAACAAACCTGCTGGTCTTTGATGTTCTTCTTTTACTTTTTGACACACGTCGCACAAGGCAACGAACTCTGCGTCTTTTCGCTTTGAATTTGGCCACCAGAATTTATTATTGACATCCTGGTACATTTTTGTACTATCAGGGTGAATCAAATACTTTGAGTCATGGGCTTCCTTCAAGATTAGCTTTCTCAAACCATTACTGTTGGGTACACAGATCCGTCCATTAATCCATAGTACATCTTGATCATCTCTGGTGAAGTCCTTGAATTTTTCTTCTGCCATCTTCTTCCTGATGTCGGAGATTTTCGGGTCATTTGGTTGGGCTTCACGAATCTGTCTCTCCAAAGTAGGCTGCACTTCTAGATTAGCGACAAAATCCTTCAGATACAACTTCTAGCTTCAGCTTCTGAAATTTCTCTTGAAGTTCTGAACAAATATCTTTCACTTCCAAGGTATTGCAGTAACTCTTACGGCTCAAGGCATCTGCAACGACATTGGATTTACCAGGATGGTAGTGGATTCCAAGATTATAATCCTTTATTAACTCCAACCATCTTCTCTGTCTCATGTTCAGGTCAGACTGAGTGAAAATATACTTCAGATAAATCTTCGATACCACGGGAAAAACCCCCCTTGTCTTCATTGTGGTTATTTCTTGTCCTTACTTATTGCATTTAAATTTGTAGCATATATCTTGTAATAGGTTGTCTTGTTAAAGTTTATCTTGCCTAGTTGTATAAATTCGTTAAGAATTTTAAAACCTCCTATTGACCCCCCTCTAGTCGGTTATCCTTGATCCTACACCAACAAGTAAAATACAACGAAAGCAAAAGCAGTAAGGAAGACCACACGATTCGCCACAGGTAATCGTCTGGGACGCAGCCTATTCGTCCAAGTTCTCAATATCCACGTAGTACTCTTCTCCTGCTCAACAATTTATTTAGAAAGGGTGAGCACAACCAACTGTGCTTCGTAAGTTACACCCAATAACAGATTTTTAATGCGTGCAAGGATTCATCAAAGGAAGGCTTATATGGCTCAATTTGCATAAAGTGATATTTTTTATTTAAATATTCATACTAAGTTCTAAAGCAGTTTATTCTACAACTAAAATCAAGTTTTAAATAACAGTTTTATAGTAGATAACCTTCATACAAGAATTGGTGAAGGATACTTTCCTATCACATGGCAAATCGCCCAATTTCCCAAATGGATAAAACTATCTAAAATCATTCAATAAAGTCTTTTAAAATCAAACCAAACTCTAGCTTTGAGTGGTTTTGCTAAGCATGTCTATGACCATGGACACGGTTATTCGAATAGTTTTACACTCTCCAGAAGTTGTACAACTTTACCCACAAAGAGATAATTGACTTATAATATCCGTCTGACACACTACCGAAGGTATGCAACTAAGTCATTATCATAAGACTTTTACAATACATCATCCCATAGTAGTCCCGCCTAGCTAAGGTTTCGCTTCCTTTGGATAGAAACCCGTCGGATTTAAGCCCCCTCCTGTGCCATATGGGAATACATAAAAGTAGGTCATCAAGACACCCACAGAACCGGATGGCACGACCACGGTGGAATGTTACAAATTATTTAGCCTAGTCGTGCCCATTCAGGATATGTGGTAGTACGATGGGGTTTAGCAAGATGCGGCTCGAAGACCGGTCCGTAATTGACTTGGACAACTTCCCGTAAAACCATGAGCCTCGATCATAAAAATGACTCAATCCCGTGCATCAACGTGCACCATCCAAACATCCATTTCGCCAAAGTTCAAACCAATTTTTATTTTATTTTTCAAGTTAAATCATTTTCAAAAAATTTATGGTAGAAGCAATACCATAGTATCAAGAAACAACTCCAGCAGTCAAGAAATGGCTCACCCCTGATTGAAAGACCAGTCAAGAATGAGACGTCCTAGAGAGTGTCAATCATCTCACCCCATCGAAAGTGGAAGGTGTGTCTCGGTCTCCACATGTCGACAAGTACCGACATTAGACTGTCGTCCAGGGTGATGTGGCGTCCGACGAAGAGTAGCCTCGCAGAGGGCAACAAGCACATGTCCCAAAGGATTGAGACATAGTGAGCGTCCAGCTGCTAGTAATCCCTCCTAGACTAAGGCACGAGGGGTGGAGGGTCATCCGCGTCCCCGGTGATGCACGACTTGCACCGGTGATTCTCGTCATAGAAGGTTTCCAAAAGCTCCGGTAGAGACATGGCTTACAAGATATGGAAAAGGCAGATTATTAGCGAAAAGATTGATAATGACGATAAATTATTAGAAATTAAAAATTATGACTAAATACAAACAAAAAATTAATATACACTAATTAACTATGACCAAATTAATTACGACTAATTAAGCACGACTAAATTAGTTGCGACTAAATTAATTAGGACTAATTAATTACCACAAAGGAACTATAAATAAATAAATATGACTTAGTAATGACAACTACATTATTCATGACTAAATTAATTACGATGAATTAAATAACACTAAAATAATTATGACTAATTTATTACCATAGATTAATTACAAAAAAATATGACTTAATAAGTCCACTAAATTAATTATGACTAATTAATGACAGCTAATTAATTACGTCTCAATAACTACGACTAAATTAATTACAACTAATTAATGATGGCTAATTAATTAAGACTTAATGAACTATGCCTAATTAGTTCCAACTAATTATTTATGACTAATTAATTAAGTAACACTAACTAATTTGATTAATTAATTAGTAACTAATTAGTTATGCCTAGATAATTACAACTAATTAATTACTTAAGATTAATTTAACTACGATTAATTAATTACGACTAATAAACTCACACAGATTTTATTACAAAAATTTGAAAACTACTAAATTAAGTAGGCCTAAATAAGTACAGCTAATTAACTACGAACATTTCACTACGACAAATTTACTAACTACACAATTAATAAAGAAAGTACGTACGAGGGAAAAATTGCCTACTAATATGGCTGCTAATGATGACAGTAAAAAATGTTTAATCGTCCACGAAAATGAAATCGACAGAACAAGCGAGAATGAGAAAGCGAGCGAGCGACGATGAGAGTTTGCGAACCCTCTCGCCGTGGCCTCAGAATTTATAGTCGCGACAGGTGGAATCAGATTCTATCCAGTCGTGAGGCTTGCATGCATGCATGCATATGCTTGCAGAGACGTGGATGAGACGGGGAAAAAAGTGCGAAAGTGTTGGACCGAAAAGGCGACTAGAGGGGGGGGGGAATAGGACCACGCTCACTTTTTCACAAATAATTGATTCAATAAGATTTTACTCCAATAGCTATGGAAGCCATGAAGATCAATATACCAGTACAGCGGAAGACTAGCATTGAATCCAATTTAACCCTATAAGCAAAATAACGAAAATCAACACAAGCAAAAAACTAAGTGCTGGGTGGTCTGACTGCTGGGTCAATGGCGGTCTGACCGTTGACCCCTGGCGGTCGAACCGGTGACCTTGGCGGTCTGACCGCCGACCTGAAGAACAGATCAAACAGCCCGAAGAGCGAAGTTGCAAATAGATGTAACTTTTGATCTACAACTCCAAACTCGATGAAACTTGGAACACACCTTCTCTATGATGTCAGAAACCTATTCCAATTGAAGATTGTGACAATTCTAGGAAGAATTACGATCCTTTTCGGTTTGAGACGAGGATGATTCAAAACCGAGTCAAAACGAAAACTAGATCCAAAATCTTGCTCGTGGGTGATTGATGATCAAGATGATTCTAGATATGTTCCCACATGTCACAGCAAGCTAGAACACGTGAAGAAATCACATAAAAACTCACGAATAAAAAAAACTCAAAATTATCAAATATAGATAAGGAAAGCAAAGAGACAAAATTTTAATCAAACTTTCCTTGGATTGATTTGATATGATTTTGGTTTACAGCCACTCCATCAATAGAGGACAAAGCTCAATCTATGAGCACGAAATCAAATCAAAACTCTCTAGAACCCTAACCTCCACAAAACCTCTCCCTAAACAAATTAGGGTTTCAAACAATAAAAAGGTTGAAGGGGGGTGCAGCCACCTCCCTTCTCTATTTATAGTAAAGGCTTAGACCTTCTAGAAGTTTAACTCAATTGGGCTCCCGCTAAGGCCCAAAAAAATGGGTCACATACGTACGCTTTTTAAAAGTACCGTCTTTATTGCCTCTTGACCTAATCAGCGTCACCTTGCACCATCTTGCGCCGCGGATTGGCCAATAGGTCACCCTTGTCTATCTTGCCCCACGCTTGAGTTCATTGACCTTACGCGGCATCGTCGATCGTTCTGGACCTCAACTCTCCAAGCCTAGTCCCGATCATCCCCGTTGACCGCCGTTGACCACCAAGCAACTTGCACAACAATAGACAAGCAAAACGAATCCGGAAACAAGTTCTTCACAACTTGACCCATGTTAATCAAAACATGCATCATGCAATACATATGCATTGAAACTCATGACTTTGACCTAACAACCAAACATTGTCGCCATGAAGAACGATGATATAAGTAAAAACCGGTCAAACCGCCACCATGGCCGGTCTGACCGCCCACCCTGGCCGGTCTGACCACCACCTATTGGCCGGTCGGACCGCCAGTTGGGACTTAGCCAAATTTAGCCCTGAAAATCCGAAACCTACTGGAATTTTCAAACGAATAGAACTTTTGACTGGAGACTCTAAAAATTATGAGATCAAGTGCAATAGAATCCCCTCTCTTGTCTACATCCTATATTTTTGGCCCAGCTCAAAACAACAACCTCTGAAATTGGCTGGTCCGATCGCTATGGTCGGTCGGATCGCCATCGCCGTCCGATCGCTAGGTGGCGGTCGGACCGCCTTAGGCGGTCGATGCCGGTTCGGCCGGTCGATCCGCTACTCGCCGACAAAGATCAATCTTTGCCGAAAACACGTGAAACGACAAACCTTTAACGCCATTGCCAATTGTCACATCATCATAAGATCAGGAGCATATCCCTATGATATCCACAATCTCCCCCTTGATGAACACATTGGCAATAATCCAGAAAATATAATTTGGAGGTTTGAAAAGTAAAATACTTTCGTTTTCGTATAAAGGCACTACTTGGTCCATAAGCAAGAGAAAGCAATAGAAATCACCAAGCTGGCATCAGAATAGCATAGGCAAGTGAGATAAGGCAAAAGAAAGTATAAAAACTTTAAATTCCAAAGAAAGAGCTAAAAATCTCACTTAAGATCCATATGAAAGAACAATTGTTCAATTGACCTTTGATCATCGTGAGGATTAAGAAATGCATTTCAAATTCAGAAAAGGCAATAAGACGAACCTCATAAATCCAGCTAGGTCGTATAGTTTGGAATTTATTCGAAAATGAGATTTAAATTTCTCCGGAATCGCATTCGGTAAAGGAGGGAAGTCGGAGGGAGAGAAAGAATTAGTTTTTTTCAGAATTTTCTAGTCCGCAGGGGGGTTATCGGAGTTTTCCGCTAACTTTGGGCCAAGGAGGGCCGCCGGCCCACTAGGGGCGACCATATAAGGGGGGCACCACTCCCCCAACCCTAACCGGCCACCTCCCCTCCCACCTAGCCGCCACCCCCTCCCCTCTCCACCCTCCATTGCCGCGCCTCCTCCCACAGGTTGGGCGCGCCTCCTCCGGTCGCCGGCCATTGGTGCTCCCGAGGTTGCTCTCCAAGATCCCGGGCGCTCCTCCTCCGATCTCCTCCGTGGTGTGTCCTCGCCGGTCGCCCGGTCAAGGAAGAAGAAGGAGACCAGCGGGAGTGGTTCGGTGCTGGCTCATTGTGGTGTGGTCGGCCAAGGAAGAAGAAGGGAGACCAGCGGGAGTGGTTCTTCGTCGTGCTACGGGTCTTCAAGGGTAACGAGCACCTCGGTTCATTGTTTGATCGGTTTTTGTTGCGGTAGAGATCATTTGAGTCGCGTCAGATTAGGGTTCCAGAAATTACAGTTTGGATCAGAATGTTGCGCGGCAAGTTACGGTACTTTAGAGGCCGAATCTGGGGTTTTGCCCTTCTAGAGTTTTATTCCTGGGAACGTTAGCTTTCTTTTTGCACCAAGATCAGGAAAATCCGATCTGTATTTTGGGCGATATGAATTTTTGAATGCGATCTGTTCAGTCTGCCTGAAAACTGGGGTCAGTAGATTTGTCCCTCGGTTTTGTTCAAATTAGGGGCCGAATCAGAACCTTAACCCAACTAAGTTATTGTAGCTCTCGAAATTATCTTTCCAAGTTGATAAGGATCATTCTCATTGGATCAGTAGACTAAAAGTTACACCATTTTCTTTATTACTGATCTGTATTCTAGACAGACGTAGATGGGTTGTGTTTAGCTGTTAATTAGCCCTCTGTTTTGGCCGAATCAAGGGATTTCGCCAACTAATGTTTTGTAGCCTGATCAGTTAAGAATCAGTGAGCACTGGTTTCAGGTCTTTTAGAGTTACAGATAATTAATGGTGAATTTTCTCGTACAACTGCCCGTAGATCGATAATCTGGACTTTTTTGTGTAGAGGTCAAATTGAACCCTTGGGGTGTGTGGGTTGATTAGAGAGCATCGTAGAACACGTGTAGCTGTGCCATATTCTATTATTCGTAATCCGTGGCAATGCTCGTGTAGGCGGTGAGACGGTGGGTGGAAGGACACCTTCGTTGCTTCCCAATACGTCACAACACAGAAGGCAAGTGCAATGTTTAATTTGTGTGAATTCGATGAATGCATGATAACTTGGTAAATTATGAATATTCCTGTGATTTGAGCTTGATGTGGTAGAGTTCAATACCTTATTTGATGATACATTGAGTTGAAGTTCAAGTTATGCTTTTCATTCCATGCATACATAATTCAGTTGATGCCCACGGGAGTGGAAACTTGATTAAGTCCCCATTAATTCCAATATGGGCATGTAAGACCTACCATTCCAATGTAGGCAGTTTCGGACATTCCGTATGAAACGTTCTTCATACGGACTTGGATCCCCGCTCTTGGTTAAGAGCGGGCTTAAGTGAACATCGACGGGTGTGTCACTAGTTATACCGGTATAAACATGTGGAAAGTCCATTCTCCTTCAATGCATTCATTCATACCATGCTTTCGCAAATTCATGGAAGTAAGTGAATTACTTGGTAGATTGTTCCGATTCAGTATTCTTTGTGAATGTATATGTTGTGCTTGCTGAGTTTCGACTCACTCTTGCTTTTATTTGTTTTAGGTGAATTCCAGTGAAACTGTTGCTAGCGGGAGGGTGTAGTCCAGCACGTTCCACGCACTTGAATAAATCCTTCATTCGTTAAAATTCTATTTACGTTATTTCGGTTTAATTATAATGTAATGGATTGTAATAATTGTCACTTGGAGGTTCATTATTCTCGTTTTGGTTAATTCTTGTTTTAATTTATTGATGAACTGTTATTAAGCTCTAGATTGTTACCTTGATTAATCGTTTCTTTAGCATTGAATGCGATGTTAATCTTAGGAATTGAATAGTAGGTTGGCCTGTTAGGTGACATCATGTCTTCCGAATAGACAGGGTGTTACAAATGCAATTCAAATGCCCCCCTCACTATGATTCTCTTATTTTAGAAAATTTCAAATTCTCCAATTTTGTCCCCCTTTTTAACATTTTTATATCTTTTCCCTTTATACAACATTAAAATATCTTCTCCCCCTTTGACAATGGAGTCATCAAGGAATCACGCCTTTCTCTCGTCCAGAGATAACAAATGCAGAATGGATAAAGAAGCATAAGAAGGAGTATGCATGAAGTGCAATGGAGTGGCTTCATTTTTGTATTTTTCAATTTTTGATTACAAGAAACTTTGGAGATTACCCAAAAGAACAAGCTATCATTTCTAATATTACACAAACAACATATCAAGCCTAACAGCGCTAGCAAGATCATGATAAGACATATATATCAAAGCTAAGCACGAAGGCTCAATATAAAGCAATAAATTTGATCAATTTAAGCAAAGCTTCAAATTTAGCAAGTTCATTAACAAGGATCCTAAAATGATACTTGACATGTCAAAATATCAAAGTGAGATCAAAAAGCTAACAATGACCACATTAAGATGCAAACAGGTCCTGAATTGAATCATTTTGCTCAACTTTCTCAAACGCCTATTTTTCAATAATTTTTTTTCATTTGCAATGAATATAGAAGTTGACTAATGGTCTAACTCAGTGACAAGATCTGGACTAGGAGCCATCCACAAACTCATCCTAAGTTTCGACCAGAAGTTGATTAAAGGTATATCTTAGTGAAGAAGATCCTGGACTAGAAGCCATCCACAAACTCTTCCTAAGCTTCTACCAGTGCAACAAATTTTGAGGTTCATGTCAGTTCTGATACGCAATCCCCATGAGATCGTCTAGATCATCAAACTATCTCCAAGTTCATGTCTTTGACATACAGTATCGTAAGAGTAGTTTGGCACAATTTAATCATAAGACAACTTTGAAATTTGATTTTTTTCATGTTTCACAAGAGCAGTTTTAGATTCTCAAGAACACAAGAAGCTCAAGTAATAGTCAATTTTAGATTCAAGAGCTAACAAGGCAATTCTGACAGGGCCAGTGTCACAAAAGGAGCACTAATTGCACAACTAGCTAAACATCCACAAATTGCAGTTTTTAGTTCGAGTTGTTTTAGAGTTCTAGCTCATATAGCAAAGACTTAGCTACATATTTGAAAGCATGATAATTCTAGCAAATCAAAGAACTAGACATGCCATTGAGCAAGAATTGAAATACTAAAGCTCCAAAGGGTAATAGGCAAAGCTTCATCAATTTTAAAAGATAAGCAGAAAATCTCATAATACAATGCATCCTTTTGGATTTTTCATATGAATGCAATATGATACAATGAGATGCAAGAAAAGCCTAAAAGCCTAAAAGTTCAAAAAGATCAACAAGTTCAGAAAAGAACAAGGAAGGATCAGAAGAACAAGGTAAGATCAGAAAAGATCGAACTCCCCCTCAAACCAACCCAAAAGGATAAATTACCCCTAACTCGCTCCTCAAGGTGGCAAACTTTGTTGGGTCTAAAGGCTTGATGAGGATATCAGCCAGTTGAGCCTCGGACTCCACGAAATGTAGCACAATATCACCCTTTTCGACATGGTCTCTAAGGAAGTGAAAGCGAATGTCTATGTGCTTGGTCATACAGTGTTACACTGGATTTTTAGCAATATTAATGGCAGAAGTGTTATCACAGAAAAGAGGAACACTAGCAAAATTTAACCCATAGTCCTTAAGAGTGGATACCATCCACAAAATCTGACAACAACAACTAGCAGCAGCTACATATCCAGCTTCAGCAGTGGATTGTGCAACAGAGGACTGCTTCCTAGAAGACCAAGAGATAAGAGAAGTGCCTAGGAATGACAAGTGTCTGAGGTAATCTTCCTATCTAGCCAACAGCCCGCAACATCAGAATCAGAAAACCCCCGAATGGACAAAGACAAAGAACAGGAACACCAAATGCCATACAAGATGGTAGAGTGTAAATACCTGAATATGCGCTTAACGGCTTAGCTAAGGGAAGCTCTCAGAAACTCCTAAAACCTCGCACAGAGGCAGACCGTGAAGTGGATGTCCGGTCTTGAGGCCGTCAGGTACAGGAGGGAGCCGATCATGCTGCGGTACTCGCGTTGATCCACGGCTTCTCCTTCCCCATCTGGATCCAAAACAATCGAAGTCGCCATGGGAGTGGCGATCGGCTTGCAGTCACCCATGTCGAAGCGTTTGAGCACATCCTTCGTCTGATGGATGAAGATCCCTTCCTTACATTGCTTGATTTGAAGCACCAAGAAGTAATTGAGCTCTCCCATCATACTCATCTCAAATTCCCTGTACATAGTCTCAGAAAAGCTAGAAACAAGAGCATGAGAAGAACCACCAAAGATAATATAATCAACGTAAATTTGAGCAAGCAGGAAGTCATTACCACGCCTAAGAATGAACAACGTCTTGTCTACCTTACCCATCTCAAAATCATTCTTTAGCAAGAAGGTCTTAAGTCTATCATACGAGGCTCTAGGGGCTTGCTTAAGACCATATAAGGCTTTGGATAGCTTGAACACATGATGTGGGTACTTGGGATTCTCAAAGCTTGGGGGTTGCCTAACATACACTTTCTCCTCTATGAAACCATTTAAAAAGGCACTCTTAACATCCATCTGATATAATCTAAAACCCTTAGATGCAGCAAATGCAAGCAGAATACGAATGGCTTCTAGTTTAGCAACAGGAGCAAAGGTCTCATCAAAATCTAACCCCTCAACTTGGATAAAACCCTGAGCTACCAACCTAGCATTGTTTCTAATCACAGAACCATCCTCATTTTGTTTGTTTTTGAAAACCCAGCAGGTTCCTATAACATTTTTGCCACTAGGAGGTTCTACTAGGTTCCAAATCTTATTCCTCTCAAAATTTTCTAACTCCTCATGCATGGCATTGACCCAGCTAGAATCAGATAAAGCATGTGATATATCGCGGGGGTTCAAAAGAAGCAACAAAAGTAGAATGGGAGTAGAGGTTTGCATCATGATACATGGAGCGAGTGACTCGCTCATGGAGATTACCTATCATTTGATCCGGGGGGTGCTGCCTTTGAATGTGAAGTGGTGCACCCGGAGAGAAAAGCATCTCTTCAACCTCCTTAGGTACTACTGACGATGAAGATGCAGCAGGAGTCTCATCTGAAGGTGAAGTAGTCACATCAGGTTCTTGTGCTGGAATAGGAGCGTCAACAGCAGTAGGTGGAAGAACATCATTGAGTCCTTCATCATCTTCCTCTATAAATATGCTCTCTGTCACCTGTGTATCACCTGAAATATCTGATCTAACTCCAGGGCTAGTCTCATCAAAAGTGGCATTGCATGTCTCCTGAACAAGGTTAGTTTCAACATTAAAAACCCGAAAACCCCTCGAATGTGCAGGATAACCCAGAAATAAACCATCAAAAGTTCTTGACTCAAATTTATCTAGGTTTCCTGTCTTGAGAATAAAACACTTGGATCCAAAGACTCGAAAGTGAGAGACAGAGGGTTTTCTGCAAAATCGAAGCTCATAAGAAGTCTTGCCCAAAGACGGTATAAAAAAGACACGATTTGCAATATAGCAAGCAGTAGAAACAGCTTCGGCCCAAAACCTCCTCGGTGTGCTATACTCATCTAGCATCGTCCTAGCCATCTCGACTAGGGTCCCGTTCTTCCTTTCCACAACACCATTTTGTTGAGGGACGTGTGGAGAAGAGAACCGATGCTCAATTCGAAGCAAAAGATGCATTCTTGAACTCTATGCCATTGTCACTGCGGATCGCTCTCAAGGCACCAGGAAGTTCAGAAGCCAAACAAAGAACAAGATAATGATAATGATCAAAAGCTCCATCCTTTGAAGCAACAAAGAACACCCAAGTGTATCTAGAAAAATCATCGACTATGACAAGAATGTACCATTTTCCACCTACTAGCCGAACCCTAGCAGGACCAATAGTATCCATATGAAGCAACTGTCCCAGTCCGTCAGTTATGACCATAGTCACTGAAGGGTGTGAGGCGGCAACTTGCTTGCCATGCCTACAGAGCGCACATACAACATCTTTGACGGTTTTGAGTTTGGGCAAACCTCTCATGAGCTCAAGGTTGCTAACTCGCGTCAGATGATCAAAACCAATGTGCCCCAAACGATGGTGCCAAAGCCAGAACTCAGAAGAAGAAGATGAAATCAAGCATTTGAGAGAACTAGCAAGAGATTCAGAAAAATCACTCAAAGATCCTAGCAACTCTAGCAATCCCAAAAACAAGCTCACGAGTTGAATCAAGCACCCGACAAGCATTTCTCTTAAATCTAGTCTCATAGCCATCATCAAGAAGTTGAGAGACAGAAAGCAAATTAAACCTTAGCTTGTCCACAAGGGCGACGTCCTTGAGAATGAACTTGTCGTTTACCCTGATCGATCCCGTTCCTTCAATCCGCCCTTGTCTATTATCTCTAAAAGTGATAAAATCATCACCTGTCGACTGCATGAAGGAGGTGAACCATCTTGAGTCTCCGGTCATGTGGCGTGAACAGCTGGAGTCGACGAACCACGTGTCCTTCCTCTTTCCGCGGTAATCTTAAAAATCAAGGCACAGAAGAACAATATGTCTCAATACTGGGGTTAGTTAAATAAGACTTAGGAACCCAGTACTGAGACACACGTTTGCGAGTAATATGCAAAACAGAAGTGCTATCCTTGATTTTATTTGAAGTTCTGTTATGAGCAATGGTTAAACTAACATGGGAGTTATCTTGTCTAGGAGCATGATGATGAGCATGTGACACAAATCCTAAATCAGGTTTCTTCTTTTCTATGTTACCATGTCTCATAAAAGCTATAGGTTAAGTGGATGAAATTCTAGCAAAATTTTCTTATTATTTTTCAACCTACGCCAACAGAACTCAATAGGTGCAATGGTACTTGATACCATTTGGAGAAGCACCCTTTGACTTAACAGATGGTTGGGCAAAACCTGCAGATTTAAAAATAGTTTTTGCATGTTGGGTTTTGAATTCAACTAACCCATTTTCCAAGACTTGAGTAACTTTTGGGTTAGAATTATTTTGCGCAAAGTTGTATCCTAATACTTGCTTCTTATAAGGAGTTTTAGACTTGTCCAGAATCATATTTAATTGTTTCTTACCTTTAGAGAATTTTTCTAAGGTATCCTTAAGATAAACATTTTCGTCTTCAAGATTAACACATGATTCACACGTTTTACCTTTAATGGCTCTAGCATATTTCTCCTTATATAAACCAGCTTCAAGTTTAAGAGCTGGACATGAAGCACATGTAGCAGACTCAACACCGTCCTTAAGCTTGGCATATTTAGCTCTAACTGCTTCTAAGATATCTTTGACTTCATGTTCGCGTTTTAAGCAGAAAGTGCAAAAGCTAGAATCAACCACTCTAGAAGCAACCAACTTGCTAGAGTCTAAGCATTTTTCACAAGGAGCAGATTTAACCTCAACTAGCTCAGTCCTAACATTTTCAAGTTGTTGCAAAGCAATATTATGAACAGATTACAGTTTAGCAAATTCTGAGTGTAGAGCATGGCATGATGAATATTCATCATATTCAAGAGTCTTAACATTTGTAAGTTCTAAAGTCAAATTATCTACTTGTGACTCTAAGTCCTTGTTCCTGGCCATGATATACTCTAAAGCCTTATCCTGACTCATGAGTTGCTCAAAGATAGTTTTGCATCTATCAGAAAGGACATCATAGGAAGGAGGCACCTCATCGTTCTCGTCGTCAGCGGAGTCGGCCATGAAGCACAAGCCGGTGAAGTCCTTGGCCTTCCCCTTCTTCTTGTCTTGAGGGATCTCCTCTTTGTCCTCTTCTTCCAATAGGCATAGTCGTGCCCATCGAAGATATGTGGCTTGGTGGAGTATTTATCCATCGCCAAGTTCAGTGACTGGTTAAGATCAAGATTGAACTAACCTGGCTCTGATACCACTTGTTGGACCGAAAAGGCGACTAGAGGGGGGAGGGTGAATAGAAGCACACTCATTTTTTCACAAATAATTGATTCAAGAAGATTTTACTCCAATAGCTATGAAAGCCATGAAGATCAATATACCAGTACAGCGGAAGACTAGTATTGAATCCAATTTAACCCTCTAAGCAAAACAACGAAAATCAACACAAGCTAAAAACTAAGTACTGGGCGGTCTGACCGCTGGGTCAATGGTGGTATGACCGCTGACCCCTGGCGATCGGACCGGTGACCTATGCGGTCTGACCGCCGGCCTGAAGAACAGATCAAATAGCCCGAAGAGCGAAGTTGCAAATAGATATAACTTTTGATCTACAACTCCAAACTCGATGAAACTTGGAACACACCTTCTCTATGATGTCAGGAACCTATTCCAATCGAAGATTGTGATAATTCTAGGAAGAATTACGATCCTTTTCCGTTTGAGATGAAGATGGTTCAAAATCGAGTCAAAACAAAAACTAGATCCAAAATCTTGCTCGTGGGTGATTGATGATCAATATGATCCTAGATATGTACTCACATATCACAGCAAGCTAGATCACATGAAGAAATCACACAAAAACTCACGGATCAAAGAAATACTCAAAATCATCAAATAGAGAGGAGGAAAGCAAAGAGATCAAACTTTGATCAAACTTTCCTTGGACTGATTTGATATGATTTTCGTTTACAACAACTCCATCACTGGAGGACAAAGCTTAATCTATTAGCACTAAATCAAATCAAAACTCTCTAGAACCATAACATCCACAAAACCTCTCCCTAAGCAAATTAGAGTTTCAAACAATAAAAAGGCTGCCTCCTCCCTCCTCTATTTATAGTGGAGGCTTAGACCTTCAAGAAGTTTGACTCAATTGGGCTCCCGTTAAGACCCAAAACAAATGGGTCACATACACACGCTTTTTATAGCGTCGTTTTTATCGCCTCTTGACCTAATCAGCTTCACCTTGCGCTATCTTGCGCCGCGGATTGGCCAATAGGTCACCCTTGTTCATCTTGCACCACGCTTGAGTTCATTGACCTTACCCGACATCGTCGATCGTTCTGGACCTCAACTCTCCAAGCCTAGTCCCGATCATCCTCGCCGTTGACCGACGTTGACCACCAAGCAGCCTGCACAACAATAGACAAGCAAAACGAATCTGGGAACAAGTTCTTCATAACTTGACCCATGTTAGTCAAAACATACATCATGCAACACATATGCACTGAAACTCATGACTTTGACCTAACAACCAAACATCGCCGCCACGAAGAACATCGACATAAGTAAAAAACCGGTCAGACCGCCACCATGGCCGCTCTGACCGCCCACCCTGGCCGGTCTGACCGCCACCTTTTGGCTGGTCGGACCGCCAGTTGGAACTTAGCCAAATTTAGCCCCTGAAAATCCGAAACCTACTGGAATTTTAAAATGAATAGAACTTTTGACTGGAGACTCCAAAAATTATGAGACCAAGTGCAATAGAATCCCCTCTCTTGCCTACAACCTCTATTTTTGGCCCAGCTCAAAACAACAACCTCTGAAATTGGCCGGTCCGACCGCCGCTATAGCCGGTCGGACTGCCACTGGCCGGTCAGACCGCCAGGGGTGGCTGGTCGGACCGTCGATTCGGCCGGTCAGACCACCATGGCCTGACAACACTGAATCTTTGCCGAAAACACATGAAACGATAAACCTTTAACGCCATTGCCAATTATCACATCATCCTAAGATCAGACGCATATCCCCATGATATCCACAGAAAGTGATGGATGACGATGGGGGAAGTGATGGATGGTGTCCAGGAATCCGGACTAGGGAGGACTAGTTGGTGCGCGTGGGTGAGGTCCGAGCGAGGATGGACTGGCAGAGGTGGCCGGCCGAGCGACATGTCGTTAGTCCGGGTGGTAGCCGTGCAGAGGACGCTTCTCCGGGCAACACTTGTGCGGACACGCCTTGTCCGGGCGGTGGCCGTGTGGACACGCCTTTGTTTGGGCGGTGGCCATGCATGCACGATGCTGTCCAGGTGGTGAGAGTGCAGACGAGACATGTGTCGGGCGAAGAAGCAACCGAGTGAGGGACGTTGTAATATCCCGCTTAAACATCAATAATTTGGAATGAAGAAATTTGAGTGTAGGAGCTAAAATTCAGAATTTCAAGAGAGTTTTGGGCTGCTAACCCATAGTCGCGGGGGAAAGAGCTGGCCTTAGAGGCCCACGGCTCATGGGGGCCGGTAGTCCACTTGAAGGCAAGGGAGGGGGGATCAAGCCACAAAAATCCTAATCTGCTACCGTACCTCCGCACCCTGCTACAGTGCCACCGCCGCTACTACAGTAGCTGCGCCCTTGGCCCTTGCTGCCATCTCCTCCGAGGCGCATCCCTGCTGTTTTTGTGTGCTGCCGGCCAAGCAAGAAGAGGGAGGAAGGGAGAAGAAGAAAGGGAGAAGAAGTGGGAGAAGAAAGAAGGAAGGTAGATCTCATGGGTGTACCTACAATCTTCAGCGTGTTCTTCAAGGCTAACTCTTAAATTCCGTTCGATTAGTCTTTTAGTTTTGTGATTTGGCGATATCGGGTATTAGATCGGGTATTGGCAGTCTGGATTGCGTAGCAGTTTTAGGGCTGTTAACTGTGAAATTTGATCTGGTCATCTTCTATAGATTTGTGGGTAACATCGTTAGCTCACGTCATTTGGAGGAGTGTATCTTGAGTTATGGTTTTTTTTAACGTTGCTGTCCTGTGGTTCTGTCGGGATTTTGATAGGTTGTAGCAACTGGACAAAAGAAATTAATTAACAAAATAATTAGAGGACATTACCAACATGAAAGTTGTAGGTATTTTCATAAGATTTATATAGAGCTAAAGATAATTTTTTTTTGATATTTGTACTGTAAGTTATTAATGTTTTATTCTCGCTGTCCAGAATCTTTGACGGGATTTAGTAGTTTGAGTAATCTGTTTCGAAGGGATAGAGGATGACAGAATCTGAGAATCTCACCAACTAGTTTTATGTGGGTAGTTTAATAAGCTTTCCATAGAATCAAAGAACACCAGCTTTGGTTAAATAGACGAAAAGTTATGAATTTTAGAAGAAGACTATCCTCTTTTGGGACAGATTAATGTTCACGGGAGTTGGTGTTTTTGGTTGCGCTAGGGAGTGTAGTTTGTCATATATTTGTTTCTAGAAATTCCTTGTCCAGAAATATTATCTTAGTGTGGTTGTTAAAAATATTCAGGTGCTGGTTTGATTCCAGGGGCAGCGTCCTCTTCACGTTATCAAGCTTCACACAGTTAAGGCAAGTACAATTAATTGGTAGAAATATTGAAGTGAAAGCTCATGAATACTTGTATTGTGATTATGTTCTTTACTCATGAATGTCTCTGCTGATTGTTACAATCATATGTTGGAAAATTGAATAGACTCATATGCATCATGTTGTTATCCTTAAGACTTGGCCACGTGGAGGCCAAGTAGTGATTTTGAGGTCTCCGTCATGTTTTAGATGGGCTTGAGGTCTCCACACTCGTGGATTGTGGGCTTATGGTCCTTGCGTTAGAAGGCACATGCATAGGTATGCATCGATGGATGCATACTCCGTTTTACCAGTAAATGTAAAGAGAAAAGAAAAGGTGCATCCGTGGTATTTGCATTGCATGAGCATATGAGCTGATTTGATATGAAGTATTATGAATGGCCGATTGTGTCAAAGGTTGTATATTGGTTTACCGTCTTAATTGTACATTGCTGAGTCATGAACTCACACTTGTTGTGGTTAATATTTTTGTTTTTAGGTACCTTTACAAGGATGTTATGCGTGGGAGGGGCTAGAAATAAGATATGATGCACTCAACCACAAATAACTCATGAATGATAGATTTGGACTATGATTTCATAAATTGAGCAAACTGCTAAGATGTGTTATTTGGTTATGTCTTTATGCCTCTGTTGCTTGTGATAGAGATAATTAATGTATCTTGAAGTCTTTATGACTATGATGTAAGATGGATGTTGAAATATTTGTTTATGTTATCATAATTTTGTTAGAATCTCCTGTATGATTAATTATACAAAGGTGGTTCTGCCAAAATTTAGTATAGTGTCTTATATTTTAATTTGTTATCTTGTTGTTTTAGTAGTATTCTAGGTTTGTATAGGGCTGGGATGTTACAGACGTACGGATTTTGAAAAACCGCGTTTACAAATACGCCGCCACCAAAATCCGGGGAAAATGGAGATGCTACTGCTAGCCTGCCAGAATTATACATCTCCACTTCTGTAAGGCCAGAATACACCGCTAGTCTTTATCAGCACAAGTTGCGATCTTCATCGGTTGGATTCCTCCTCTCTCTCTCTCCTTTCCCTGGAGCTTCTTTGAGACCCACTTCCCTCTCTCTCTTGCCCTTCCAACCCCTCTGGTGCCTAGAAAAAGGAGACCTTTTAGTGCACGATTCGATCTGTTGGTGTTTGCTGTTGTTGTCTTGCTGCGCAAAGATTTGCTCCTTTCTTGGTTTGTTTCTTGGCCGGTTTAGCTTGGTGTTGTTCTTGGAGTCACATGGGCGGTTCTTGATCCAGACTCAGATTGAAGTGACGATTGATTGTACCAAGGTGAAGATTGCTGTTCCTGGAGTAATTCTTGGTCGCATTCTGGTGGCGGTGGCCGTTCTTGACCCTAGGGAGATTTGATTGATGTGGTGGGTTTTCCTGGAGCTTAGTTCCCCAATTCGCCATTTTGATGAGTTCTTCCCACTGTGAGAGCTACTGCGCTCCTCCCTTGTGCTACCTCCCGTGCCTCCCCAAATCCAAAGACGATGCAAGCAGTGATGCCGTGGCTGCGTCTCCAAGCCCAGCCGGCGTCGCCGCTGACGCCGAGGACAAACCGCCTCAGGTCCAAAAGATTGAGACAGCGGTGGCCGGCGATGATGAGGAGGGTAGTAAGGAGGTGGCGGTAGTAGTGGAAGTGGCTCCCAAGAGTAGCCTGAAGAGGGCAAATTGTGTGGACAGTAAGAATGTGGTGAAAGGCAATGTGAAGTGGATGGATTTGCTGGGGAAGGATCTCACTGAGGTTAAAGAATTTGAGCCAAGGTACATATTGTGTTCTCGCCTTGTCTCTTTACTGCTGTATAGTTGAAATTGTGGGTGAATTTGGTATGATGTAGAGTCAAATTGGTGAATGATTGTCATGTGATTTGTGTGTTCATCAATTTAGGTAGAGGTCAGTTCTGCTAGTGGAAATGTGGAATGCCTCTGATCTCTAGGGGAATGTTCCGGTTTTGGGTCTTCGGTACGCGCATTTGCTTATAAGTCATGGTCATTTGCAGTTGTGTTGACATTAGGGAAACACTATCTAATGGCAAAGTCGGTGGTTGTATGAGATTAGAATCGGACTTGTTTTGTTATTCCAATGTAGTGGGCAGTGGCTGTATGAGATTAGAATGGGGCAAGACATTGAGTATTATACAATTCTAGTATATTTTGACCTTGGTTTTAGTGTGTAAGCATGGATGCGGCTGCAGTGAGCGCAGCCCAGCTGGTCACCATCTGATTAAGAAATCAGACGGCTGAGATCATACTCTGTAGAAGAAAAGATAAATAGGTGATTTTTTTTACAATAAGTTAGTAATAATAAAACCCTATTTGTCGATGACCCCAGAGACCAAGCCATCTTCTTTCCAATTGGATAGCTGCCCAAGAATCCTAATTGGGATCTGTTTTTTCCTTCAATGCGTCTAATCTGACTGTTTTCTTCAATGCAGCAAGGAAACGTAATCAAACAACTAATGTAACTTCTTTGTTGCTATCTAGATTTAGGTCAGTCCACTTGAGTAGCTTGAGGTCTTGTCACCTTGCACTGCAGGGTACTTGTAGGAGCTCGGTAATTCTTTTGTACTTTGCTTTAAGTCAGTTTTGCTATGTGATTTGAGCATGCATTGTACTCTGTAAATATAAAATGTAAACCTGAAGCTTTCTACGATATTTTATTTTTCAGACTGCTAATATATCCATGCACCTGTTGTAGTTAGATTGAGATGCTACATAGACATCATCTTTGAAATATAAGTTGAGTCCATGCATCAGTGATATGGCCCGAGTGTGTGCTAGTCAAGTAATCAATAATTAGTGCATCCAACCAAGCTTGTTATTTTCAGAAATTATCTTCTATAAAATTATACACCACAATGGAGTTGTCAGTTGTTCATATTGATTTTCAAGCTGCAATATTTTGTTTTTGTCGTTTCCATGTAAGAAAAGGTTCTGCTGATTTTTTTTCTTCTTCAATTAATTTGCAGTGTGCCATGTGGCCAGTTGAATAGGACCTTGTGATAATCCTCCTCAATAACCAATAGACAGCCTAGCTAAAGACCAAGTAAACTTCCAGTCCCAATCAGCACATCCTTTCAAAAGAAATAAACTCATAACCGGGGCAGCTGAGCACTTAAACTTTCATTTTCAGCAAGTCATCGGATCTGCTATGGAGTTTCCGGGTTCTTTATAGCACCATATCATAATGGATACGTTGAATGCTGATTACATTGATCGCACTCCCATCTGCATTTAAACTAGTAATGGTATAGTAGCACAAACATCATTTTCATTCTTCTTCTGTGATGCGAATACCATACAAACATAATTGTCCATTCATTCTTCTGTTACTTTCAATCCTTTTGGAGGTGCATCTGGTTTGAGCCTTTCCTCACTCGGGTCATTTACCTAGATTGCTTTGACCGCTCACCCTCTTATTACCAAAATCAAATCTATCAGAATTTGTATCCTTATTCTTGATCCTAAGACTACTTTCTTGTTCATGCAGCGAATCTGGAGACTCGGACGACGAAAACTGGAACACGTGCGCATGTGTCATCCAATGAGCCCAAAGATCAACATTGTAAATTATGTTAAAAGAAACAAAAAAAAGGAGTGTCTGAGTCAGTCAGTCAGCCATTTGTTCCCTGTCAGTAGAGAGAGTGCCCCGTTGTTGTGTTGGTATCTGGATGCCATGGCATGTGTTGTATCGGCAGCTTCAAGATTACATGTTACAAATGCATAGCTTTAGAAGATTTCTGCCAAATCTATTGTCATGTTCGTGCCTGAATTTTGTTCTCGTTGGTGTGGATGAGACCTTGCGGTGGCACAAGTAACATTCTACTAGATTGGTTGAGTTGGCTGTCGGCTTGGTGTGCCGGGCTGACCTGTGCTTACAAGGCCCAGTCTAATGACGCAAATCGGGCTGGGCTTAGTTCTTGGAGCCCAATGCGTTTGGGTTAAAACTGTAAAATGCACTTGTATTTAAAATTTACATAACAGTATGATCACAGTGCGGGCCCGTGGGCAGAGACGGAGACAGTGGTAGATAAAAATAGCAGTAAATTAATATTTAGCTCTCTTCGATACAAAATGTTACTAATTGATTGCTCTCGTTGTATTTTCTGGCTCTAGAGAAACACAAGGCAGAGACTAGAGATGTTGTACTGCTACTACGGTACTACTACCCAAGAAAAGGAAACAAAAAGAGAGTGTGTGGGCCCATTGAGCAGAGAGAGAAACACAAAGGATCTACTCTATACTACCAACCCAACAAACCACCAGGAGAGAGAGAAGAGTGTGGGCCCATTGGAGCAGAGAGAGAGAAACGCAAGGCAGATGTTACGCTCTCGCGTACGTGGCCTTGTAATTACCGTTTCAGTGACCCTAATCTCGCCTCCCACTTCCGCGTCGCTCCCCGCATTCCCCGAGCTCCACCCGTCCCACCGCGCCGCCGATCTGCGCGGCTTGCAGGAGACGGCGCCGCCCCCGACCGCCAGGGATGGACCCCGGCAGCTTGGCCGGCGGCGACTCGTACGACGAGGAGGTCGCCGTCCGTCGCCCGCTCGAGCTCGACGGCCGCGACGCGGCCTCCGCGTCCTCATCCTCCGACCACCCCTCTGGTGAGCTCGAAATTATCTCATCGACGGGAGGAACCGCCTAATTGCTAAGGATCTGGTGCGGGATTGAGGCGAGGAGTGTTGGAATTGGGGGAGATCTCAACGGATCGTAGTTTTTTGTGTGTGTGCTAGAAGAGGAGACCGAGTTGAATTGTGAAGAGCGTGGATAAACAGAGGGCGTAATTTACTGCGTGTAGCAAGTTCTGACTTGTGAGTGTTCGGATTGTAGGTGTGATTTTTGGTTGGTGCAATGCAGTTGCTGTGTGCAGCTCCATTAGGTAAACCACAGCTAGGTGAGCCTTTCTGATGCATCGCTGTGAGTCTCTCGTCAATTTTACCTGTTGTGTCTGATGTGTAGCGAGGAGCAAAGCTAGAGAATTTGTCAGAAAGGAGGTAGAGTGGAAATGTAGAGGCTAGGAGCAATTTTGGAGGTTTGCCCTGTCATGTGCTCGTTTCCCTTTAATGATTACCAAAATAAGTCGCTGCATTACAAAATTATCATGTACTGATGTACAATGTATATCACTAAGTACTAATGGCATAACAGTTGCAGTGTATAAAAAACTTCTGTGCCAAATGCTTTCTCACCTCCCCTGCCCTTGTGTGCGCCAGTACCATCGCTATTTTGTATTTTTGTACAGCTTTTAAATAACTATTTTGTTTCCAACTCGGCACTTTACTTGGCTCAAGCTTATCAATTGGCTCCATGCAATTGTGTAGAATGCACTTCTTCTTCCTGTTGATCTGTTGTATGGAGCCATGTTAAAGCTTTTATGTAGATGTGACACATTGGCTGTCAGTCATTTTTGAAAGGCGTTGATTTTCTATACTGCAATTAATAGTGAGTTGATTTTCCAGGGTTTTGTTATGCGCAGTGACACTTAAGGATACTTCAGCTTCTATTTTCTTCATGAAAATTGAGAATCCTGGTTTTGGCACTGTGTTTCTAAAAAAAGAAATGTATGGATTTACTAAGACATTAATTCATGGAAGCATAAGAATGTAGACATTACCAAACATTGCTATCTCTTTCTTTCTAATATTTACATCTTTCTTTCTAATATTTACACCATAGAGCTTATTTTTTATGAAAAATACCATCCACCTGTTCAAGGAATTGTTCCCATGTGGATAGCATTGTGACAAGTAGAGGCATACTTCAAACCTATTTGTCATTCTTGATTTGAGATTATATAACTAAAGGTTGGATAAGGATTTCTAGATTAGTTTTTTCTTCATTTGAAGTTACAATATCAAGGTTGGAGTAGACAAATGGAGACCAGGTGCTTCTATTGCCCCTTATTATTCTAATTTCGAAAACTTTCCATCTTCTCACTAATCTTCTGCGTAAAAGGGGGAAAATAGCAGTGTATATATGTCATTCCTAGCTTACTTGTACTACATAGGCTAGTTCATAGTTTCTGTTTCATACTACATTTGTGTGTGCAATTTGCATATTGGATCCATTGCACTCTATCTTGCATCTCTCAATTTAAAAAAACTCTCCTTGCAACTTTTCTTTCACATTCTCTCTTTCCCCTTTTGTTTTGGCATGATTTTCTGTTATATTGACAAAAAAAAAGAGTCCCAAAAATTGGACGATGATAATTGATGATGTGAATAGAAGAATTTGTTTTTTTTTACCTGCGCACTGATTCCCATCATGGTGCCTGTTGTAGGAAACATCATGCCTAGATATCAGACGGGCTCAACTAAAGGTGATACTAGTAATAGATACTTGGAGGAGTGGCAGAAGAAGCAGTCCAGTACAGATGATGTGTGCAGGAGCAAGTTCGGGTCAACATACTTCACGGCATTCGGGGTGGACCTGTCCCCTGATAATATGGCAGTTGCCATTGTATATTTTGTGCAAGGTGTTTTAGGCCTTGCCCGACTTGCTGTGAACTTTTACTTAAAAGATGATCTTCACCTTGATCCAGCTGAGGTATGTGGTGGTCATTCTTTTTCCCCTTCCTCCATATACTGTCTTGATGGTCTTGATATTTAGAGATGTGGTCTTACTAATATTACACGCACACAATAATTTAACTTTTAAACAATAGGTGTTGATAAGTGACTAAGATTGTCACGATCTGTGCCTGAGCGGAGGGCATACTCGTGGAAGACAGGAGGCTTCGGCTTGGGGGCTCGGCCTAGTGACGTGGTAGTAGAAGAGGAAGGCGCAGTTGATGCGCAAGGGATAGAGGAGGAGCAGTAGATGGGAAAATAGAGAAGTAGAGAGAGGGAGAAATAGATTGATAACTCTTGCTTGTCTATTAATGATGATTAGTCCTCTTTAAATAGGACTCCTTTCCACCGGCTGTGGACAGATCCCACGCCCAACCATAGCATAACAAACTCTATCATTTAGCCTAACCAATCTTATCTTTAGCTAACTTGATCCTGAAGCAACAAACTAGTTTTAACTTGGCACCCAAGCAGTCGGTGCCCTAGCTGTCCTGCGGCCATAGTGATTGCCCCACATGACATCTCTCCCCCATCGACAATCAGCTCGTCCTCGAGCTGAAACGCCGGGTACTGTCGCTTGAAGTCGTCAATGGGAACCCATGAAGTTTTGGAGTTCGACTGCCCTTGCCACTGGACGAGGAGCTCCTTGACGTCGCGAGTGATCCTTACGTGAACGACAACCCGGGGAGATGGACAGACACGCCCATGCTGCATGTCCGGCAGCGGTTGGGGCCTGCTAGGCGTGTCACCAAAATAGGGCTTGAGGAGCCCGATGTGAAAAACGTCATGAATCCGTGCGTGGGCTGGCAGCTCTAGCCGGCACATGACATCCCCGATCCTGGCCAGAATCTTATAGGGCCCTTAGAAGCGTGGAGCGAGCTTCCGATGAGCCTTGAGAGTGATGGAGGAGGCTTGGCGGTGTTGGAGTCGTAGCCACACCCATTGCCCCACCTCAAAAATCAGCGGTCGGTGATGAAGATCATATTGCCGCTTGTAGTACTGTTGTGCCTGCAGTAGTCGCTCCCGTACATCATGCAGCAGCAAGTCCCGGTCCCCTAGCAGTTGGTTGACGGCTGTGACCCGGTCAGTGCCGTCATACTGTCGCAGGGAAGGCGGGTCACGGCCATAAACAACCTTGAAAGGCGCCTCCTTCAGGGAAGACTGAAAGGAGGTGTTGTAGCAGTACTCGGCCCATGATAGCCAGCGGAGCCATTGGCGTGACGATCGCCGGTGAGGTAGCGGAGGTACATGGCAATGATTTTGTTGACGACCTCTGTTTGCCCATTGGATTGCGGGTGGAATGTTGAGCTCAAGTTGAGCTTGACACCGGCGAGGTGGAAGAGCTCCTTCCAGAAGTGGCTGGTGAAGACGAGGTTGCGGTCGCTGACGATGGAGCATGGGAACCCGTGTAGCCACACCACCTCATCAAAGAACACCCGAGCCACCGAGGCGGCTATGTACGTGTGCGCTAATGGCACAAAGTGGGCATACTTGGAGAAGCGGTCGACGATGGTGAGGATGACTGACTTCCCGTTGACGTGTGGCAGCCCTTCGATGAAGTCCATCGAGATATCCTCCCAGACATGGGAGGGAACCTCTAATGGTTGTAGGAGACCCGCCGGTTGGAGCTGCTCCGCCTTGTACTGCTGACATACCTGGCAGTTGCGGATGAAATACACCACCTTCTTCATGCAAGGTATGTGGAAGTTCGCCTTAAGACGCATGGTCTTTTGGACCCCCTCATGGCTGGCCGTGTGTGCGGCCTCCACGATGGCCGATAAGAGCGGTGAGGATGGGTGGATGTAGGCCTTGCGGTCATACAACAACAACCCATCGTGCACGCTCCATGGAGCGTCTAGTTGCCCGTCCAACACATGGGCCTTGATGGCGGGCAGGTCTGTCGCCCCCTCGGCCTCCTCTTGTAGGTCATCGAAAAGGGCGAAGCTTGAGGCCGACAGAGCCATGATTGTCGTCGTGTCGGTGTCGCGGCGGGAGAGCGTCGGCCACCACGTTCTGATTACGGCTTGTACTTCACCCGTAAGTCGAAGTCGAGGAGCTTGCTCACCCAATGGTGCTGTGGAATCGTCGACAGCCTCTGGTCCAGCAGGAATTTGAGGCTGTAGTGGTCAGTGCGGACGACGAACAGCCGGCCCTAGACATACGGCCGCCAATGCCGTACTGCCTGGACCAAGCCGATCTACTCCCGCTCGTAAGCGGCTAGCTTGGCATGTCGAGGTACGATGGCGCAGCTGAAGAAAGCCACCGGCCGCCTCCCTGATGGAGCACACCGCCGAAGCCTGTCCCCGAGGGGTCGCACTCGATGATGAACTCCTTGTTGAAGTCGGGGAGCTGGAGGATGGGTGCCGAGGAGAGCGCGGATTGGAGCTCGGTGAAGGCCGTGGCTGCCGCCTCGGTCTAGCGGAATGCCTCCTTCTTGAGTAGCTCCGTAAGTGGCTCGGCGATGGTGCCAAACCTGCGGATGAACTTGCGGTAACAGCCTGTGAGTCCCAAGAACCCGCGGAGGGCGCGAACGGTGCTGGGTACGAGCAAGTCAGCGACTGTTTGTATCTTTTGGGTGTCCATCACGACGCCTTGCTCCGAGATGACGTGGCCGAGGTAACCGATGGATGATTCCCCAGAGACATTTCGATCTCTTGAGGAATGATCTGACCATGAGTCACTGTAGATCAAGATGTCATCGAAAAATACAAGGACGAAACGGTATAAAAATGGGTGCAACACATCATTCATGAGAGCTTGGAATGTGGCGGGTGCGTTGGTCAGACCAAAGGGCATGACCAAGAACTCAGAGCCCCTCGTGTGTCTGGAATGCCGTCTTCTTGATGTCCGGCAGGTGTATGAGCACCTGATGGTACCCGAAACGGAGATCGAGCTTGGTGAAGAACTTGGTGCCGAGGAGCTCATCAAGGAGTTCGTCCACCTCTGGGATGGGGAACTTGTCCTTGATCGTCTTGGCATCAAGGGCGCGATAGTCGATGCAGAATCGCCATGTGTCGTCCCGCTTCTTGACTAGCAGCACTGACGACGAGAAGGGTGAATGGCTTGGCCGTATGAGACCTTGCCATTCCATCTCGCCGCATTGCCGCTCGAGTTCGTCCTTGAGAAGTTGCGGGTAGCGGTACGGGCGAACTGCCACCGGAATCGTTCCCGACAGCAAGTGTATGCGGTGGCTGCGGGAACGCTTGGGTGGAAGTCCCGTGGGCATGGCGAAGACCGACGTGAACTCGTCCAACAGCTTGTCCATTAGGTTGATGGAGCATGGAAGCCCTGAGGCGCGAGTGTGCGCACGCAAGCCCTCCCACGTGACCTTGCGATTGCCGCGTCGAAACACGATCATCTTGTTGGCGAAGTCCTAGAGGATTGGTCGTAGGCTCGCAGCGTCTCGAGCCACTTGACGCTTCCATGGAGCATGGAAGCGCTGAGGCGCGAGTGTCGCACCCCCAGGCCCTCCCACGTGACCTTGCAATCTCCGCGTCGAAACACGATCGTCTTGTTGGCGAAGTCCTAGAGGATTGGTCGCAGCGTCTCGAGCCACTTGATGCTGAGCACCAGATCGAACTCCTCCAGGGGAATTGTGTAGCAGTCGATCGCGAATTCGTCATCCCCAACTTGCAGATGCAAGTCGTGGTCGAGCCCAGAGCTCTGGACGCGTTCACCATTTGCAACCGTTACCTAGAGCCCGCGACAAGGCTGCAAGCTGATGCCGGTGCACCATCTCTACGTTGACGAAGTTGTGTGTAGACCCGGTGTCAAGCATAGCTGTGAGTGGCACCCCTACCAGCTTGACCCGGATCTGCACTGTGCGACATGATTGGGGCTAGATACCGGTCAAGGCATACAAGGAGATGTCTAGTTCGTCGATGTCGATGTCGCTGCCGTCTCCGTCGTCGTCGCCCACGCTTGGGGCGATGAGGACGAACAGTTGCCGACAGTCGTGGCCCGGTGTGTACCGTTCCTCGTGGTTGAAGTAGAACCCGACCTCCCACCGAGCTACCATCTCATCCGGCGTCAGACGCCGCCTGCGCATGGGCGGGCGTGTTGCCACCAGAGGTCCCGCCTAGTTCCCAGCCGCCGCTGCCGCGGGTGCAGTAGGGGCCGTGGCTGGAGGCATGGCGGGTGCAGCGGTTATTGCTCTGTTTGTCGCCACGCGATGGAGGTGCGCGGGTTGCTGGTTGGCCCGCAGAACCTCCTTCGCTGCCAGGGCTCACCGGCCGGCTTTTGGAGCTCGATGTCCATGCAGATTGGCTCCACCAAACCCAACGTGAAGAGCTGCACTTGTTGGCGGGGTTGGAGGTGTTCTGCGCTGCAAAGAATTGCCAATAAGTTGCGCTAATACTCTTCCACTGTCCCGGTTTGGCGCAGCTCCTTGAGTTCGCTGAGAGGATTGTGCCGGATTGATGGCTCAAACCTCAAATTGACGAACTCCTTGAAATTGCGCCAGTTCGGCTTGCCCTCGTCGCGCTCCAGTTGGAAATACCACTGTTGCGTGGCGTCGGTCAGGTGGTACGAGGCGAGCCAAACTTTCTCGAACTCCATCGTCTCCTGCCCTCAGAAGAACTGCTCGCAGCGTTGCGGCCATTCCAAGGGGTCTTTTTTGCCGTCCTACGTCGGGAACTCGAGCTTGTGGTAGCGTTGGGGTTGAGTCCCGCCTGCCCGTGCTGCAGTGACAAGGCCGGAATTTTGGCCGCCGCCCGGCAGGGACAACAGTCCGTCGCTTGGCCTCTTCTCCAGGTTCACCACGCGATCATGTATTCCGGTGAGTTGTTCTTGGAAGGAAACAACAGCTCGGTCCGTGTTCGTGGACGTCGCCATCAGTTGAGCAAGTTGCTCCGTGATGGCCGCAAGTTGCCCCTCTACCTCGGTATCCATCTTGATGCCCGAGACCGCCGGCTCTGATACCAAGTTGTCACGCCTGTGCCTGAGCGGAGGGCGTACTTGTGGAAGACAGTAGGCTTCGGCTTGGGGCCTCGGCCTGGTGCCGTGGTAGCAGAAGAGAAAGGCGCAGTGGGTGCGCAAGTGATAGAGGAGAAACAGTAGATGGGAAAATAGAGAAGTAGAGAGGGAGAAATAGATTGATAAACCATTGCTTGTCTATTAATGATGATTAGTCCTTTTTAAATAGGACTCCTTTCTGCTGGCTGTGGACAGATCCCACGCCCAACCTTAGCCTAACAAACTCTATCTTTTAGCCTAGCCAATCTTATCTTTAGCTAACTTAATCCTGAAGCAACAAACTAGTTTTAACTTGGCGCCTAAGCAGCCGGTGCCCTAGCTGTCCTGCGGCCATAGTGATTGCCCCACATGACAAAGCTGGTTTCTTTTTTATAGACTGCAGTTATATCTGGTTTCTCATCCTTGCCATGGTTGATCAAGCCCCTCTATGGCTTTATCAGGTCCGGTGAAAGCTTCTGTATACATTTCCTTCTTGTATCTGTGCACTTGATAGCTCTATGACTCTACTGCTCCTGCCTTCCAGTGATTCGATCCCACTCTTTGGATATCGAAGAAGGTCATATCTTATTCTGTCAGGATTCCTTGGAGCACTTTCATGGAGCTTGATGGCTACAATAGTGAACAGTAAATATGGTGCCGCATTCTCTATTCTTCTTGGATCACTTTCTGTCGCCTTCTCAGACGTTGTAAGTACAAGCTGAATATTCTACGAGCATGTCATCTTTTTTTATTCTCTATATTGGGTGTTATTTATTTCATTTGTACAGTGTAGCATTTATTAAAGTGATGATGAGCTCCAGTTGTTTATTGAGACTTTCTTGTTTCCTTTCTAGTAGTCATATTTGAATGCTAAATTTTCATGCAAATTTCTCGACCTAGTTACATGCTGATAAAGCTGTTTTCTGAAGTTGAGAAGTTGACTTCCTTGTATGTTGGGTTCTAAATCCTATTTTTTATAGACCTATTTGTACAACTGTGATTATTGTTTGTAATATAATATATCCTTCAGTGACATTCTCTTTTTCTTGAGAAAGGGCACAACACAGGTTTGGATTCAATTATCTTGCAAGTCAATGTGACTTTACGGTTAAAACAAGCATATGATCTTTACCAAATACGAATTACACACTGAAAACTTATGCGGAAGAACAAATACTCCATAACTGAGTTTTGAATCAACATTGTTTCATTGGTTCTTATGAATGTTATCTCTGAAGAAAATATCTTCATGGTGCTCTCTCTCTTTCTCTCTCGTCATGTAAATTGTCACCCCATATGCAATAAGACACCAATAAGATGAACTGGTTAGGAGCAGGGGAAAAAACCCCAACCGGTTAACCGGTCTTACCGGTGTGGACCGGGAATCACAAAACCGGCCGGTTTCTTCCCGGTTTAGCAAATTCAAATTTCAGTTTTCGAATTTCGTCCGGTTTTTAAGCAAATTCAAATTTTAGTTTGCGAATTTCATTCGGATTTTTTGGGGAATTTCTGGTAACCGGCTGGTTACCGTTTCTGGCCGGCGACCGGGATTTCCACCTTTTCCGGGATTTCGATCCCTGGTTAGGAGACAATGATTGATTCATATTAAGAAGTACTTTTTTTCTTCTATCGGTTCCAAATTTCTATACATACAGATCAATAATCCGCTTTATATTCCATAAAGTATAGGCATGAATAACCCTTGATCAGAACGTTGCCTATAAACATCCAATTATATCATGCTACAGCACAACCAAAGAAAAAGTGGTCACTATTCTCAAAACTATTATAAAAAGGGAAGCTCCCATTTTCCTACTTGTTACCAAAATTTTCCTTGGATTGTTATTGAGTGGAGGCACATTGGTTAATTTTTAAGTTAGCTTGAATTGTTCTATTTGATGGTCTTGCAACACGTACTGAATCTCAGTATCCGAGGGCTTTTGTTCTTGCTAGTTTTCAGACTAATAGTGCAACCATGTAATTTATATAACACTGTCCTTTTTTATTTAGGAAGATTTTGGATACTACTACTCAACATAAATATATCTCCTGTTGAATTTTGCACTATAAGATTGATGACAGTTCATACACATATTTCATATGTTATTTAAAGTTGTCAAATCATTGTTGGCCCTGTCAGGCTCTAAAATTGAAAACATCTAGCCAAGGACCCCTTTGCGCATTGAAAATATATCCAAATGAAGCTTTTAAATATAAAAAATCACCACCTCATTTTTATCACATGTTGGAGCTGTACCTGACATGAATTACAAGGGTACAACGGGTTCTTTAAATATTGTCGCTTCCTAGATTTGCCTCAATAGCACAAGTGAAAACACTGCAGGTGGTAGATTCTATGGTAGTTGAGAGAGCTCGTGGCGAATCACAGAGTACTTCTGGATCTCTCCAGTCGCTGTGTTGGGGATCCTCGGCATTTGGTGGAATTGTGAGCGCATATTTCAGTGGTTCGTTTGTGGATACCTATGGAGTAAGGTTTGTCCCATAGCATCCTTGCAACCTACTTAAGCCCTACCTGTTTTGTAGACTTGTAGTGCGGTCCACTGATGAAATTATTCCTGTAAACGCAGATTTGTCTTTGGAGTTACAGCATTTTTACCCCTGATGACATCTGCTGTTGCAGTTCTTGTAAATGAACATCGTCTGACTTCTGGGGAACGTGCTATCTCATTCTCTGGTTCAGGATTCGTTGAGAGCTCTAAGCAGCACATCAGGCAGCTTTGGACTTCAGTAAAGCAACCTAACATTTTCTTGCCCACCTTGTTTATATTCCTCTGGCAAGCAACACCACAGTCAGATTCCGCCATGTTTTTCTTCATGTATGTACACTTACTACGATACCAGTCCGCAATGACAGTATCTTTTTATGGCTTACATGATTGCTTTTGACTGTTGTGCTGGAGTAGTTGTAAATCCATTACTGGCTGCTTTACAAACTACAGCAGGTTACTGGATTCTTCCTCTAGGTCATCTTTATTTGGAGCAATTTAATTACCATAGGGTATAACACATACAAAAAGGCAAACTAATATCGAATTTATATAGTACAACAAGGAAGTGGCTGTTCTGTCCTAATTAAGCTCTATATTGGATCATTGGTGCATCTGGGTTGCATTATAATTGGCATGTAGCATATGCACAAGTTTTCATTATGAATTGATCTTTTTTTATCTCTATAATGTATATTTAAAATGATTGAATTTTCATGCCCCTTTATAATTAATTTCAGCACAAATAAGCTTAGATTCACTCCAGAATTTCTAGGACGTGTAAAGCTTGTTACTTCTATTGCATCCTTGCTCGGTGTCGGACTTTATAACTATTTTCTGAAGGCAGTTCATCTGAGGAAAATCTTTCTCGTGACAACCATCATAGGTTCAGCCCTTGGAATGACACAGGTGCTCTTTTAAGTTTTTTGTTTTCATTTCAGTGAGGCTGCAATTGTTTTCCATCTTTTAAAACTGAATATGTTGTTTATCTTCAGGTTCTTCTTGTCACTGGGCTTAATAGGCAGTTTGGGATCAGTGATGAATGGTTCTCCATTGGGGATTCATTAATTATCACAGTTCTTGGTCAGGTATGAGACACTACTGCATTGCTGATTGATAATAAACTCTTTTACAAGGTTATGCTATTTGCTATATTATATAACTGGAACCGAGGCTGGCCAATTTGAATTTTCTTAACAAGTGATAATGCTCAAGATTACAACCACTCTTGAGGAGAGCATTCTCATGTGCCATGGCACTACAATCATAGCATTATTTAGATTTTGAAATGTCAACATATCTGGCTTAGACCTGTTCTTCAAGGCTTCCTCCTTCCTTGAATTGTTTTCCTTGTATGTAATCTATGTTGCCTGAATTATGTTGTAGGCTTCATTTATGCCGGTCTTGGTGTTAGCTGCAAAACTGTGTCCTCCAGGAATGGAAGCGACTTTGTTTGCCACTTTGATGTCCGTTTCTAATGCTGGAAGTGTTACTGGTGGTCTGGTCGGTGCTGGTCTAACTCAGCTTTTTGGAGTCACCAGGGATAGCTTTGGAAAACTACCGCTATTGATCGTTGTATGCAATCTCAGTTCCTTGCTGCCCCTGCCTCTTCTAGGTCTCCTTCCAGAGGAAACAGGTGATGCAGATAATGGAGAAACAAAACACAACTGACCAAGTGAGGTTTTCTCTTAATGTGTTCCAATTCTCAAGTATAGTATGGCCCGTCCCGGTTTCAACTCATATAACAGATATGGCCACGCCCTGTACGAGTTCAGCAAATCAGCAAGACAATATAGAACTTACACTGCATGTAACTTCAGTTGTCAATGCTGTCATGTAAACACTCAGTCAGATCAATGGACTCCAATGCTACTGAATACAGGTACTTCCCTTTCTAAAAATTTATCTAGATAACATGTACAACGAGAGAATGTTTTAATATTTTCTACGCTCTTTATGTAGCTAATGTAGCTCTTTATGTAGCTAATGTAACCCCTTGAAAAAATGATCCCCCTTATGAATTTGAATATGTTATGCGAAAAATTTAAATATTTTCCCTGTGGGAAGCTGCACTATGAATTGTGTGAGCTGTGAAGAAACAAAGACTTGCACAACGTGACCTGTGATCAGTATCAGATTCTTCTGACATCATCATTGCAACTGAATGCATTCCATTAGGCCCAAAACATATAGGAATCACAGAGACACATATGGAGAACTACAAAGAAATAACGGAAACTCAATTTCCCTTGTAGTTTCACTGGAGTTTTTCAATAGGAACATCTATTCCGCGTAAAACCACAGTCCTTTGCCCTTGACATCTGCTCTGAGGTGTCTTTGAAACATGATTCTAATTCCGTGGCACATCAAATCGTAAATAAAGCAATGATTCCAATTAGTGGACTGTGAAAGACAGACCTCAAAACTTGAGTTCACGGTGTATTTGTATGATTTCCTTTCTCTTTGACAGCATTGTGCAGTCTTACTTTATTTACCTTTTCTAGTGACATGCTGTTCGAATTCAGTTCGGTGCCACAAGTTATGCATGTGTTCTCTCATGGTAACATGACTAGTCTACACAAGCACTTACACCTTAAAATTTTTTGTTAACACCTTGAGCTTCTGAGTTTGTGACTCTTGGGAGTAGCAATGTAAGGTAGTATTCAGTATCTGTGCTGCTGTTGCACACTTGCACTCCTGCTGTACAAGAGGTCAGGGAGGGATCATGACAATGTACCTGTACTATACATTCAGGTTTCTGTCAAAATCACATCTACATCTGTCGGACTCTAAATTTGTAATCTACTGTGTCAATTTGTGTCATTCTCTGGATCAGTAGATATCACACACAGACATTCTTGGATCTATCACATACATCGTATTCACAGCTAAATATATTACATAATCGACCGTACGGCCCATTGTTTTACAAAAGGGCACAAAGGCGTACAAGAATAATGGGATAAGTGCAGAAGTAAAAGAAGTAGTGGTGGATCCCAGGGATAGAAATCTGGCCGATTACTTGTAACCGGATTTTCCGGTGGGTAGCGGGAATCTAAATACCTGCCGGTTTTTCCGGAGTTTGCAAATTCAAATTTGAAATTTTGATTTTTGGATGGTTTTCAAGCGAATTCATGCGAAATTCAATCGGTTTTTTTCCCTTGGGAAAACCGGTAACCGGCCGATTTTTTTCCCGGCTCCCCGGCGGGATCTCCATCGGAAACGGTTTTTCGATCTTTGGTGGATCCATTCACTCTACCTACAGGCAAGCAACTGGAGGTCCCAGCCTAAGCTTCATCATCATCGCCACCCACTGGCTCGGCTGCCAAGTAGTAGTCGTAGGGATTCTGGTCGAGCGGCTCTGAAAGTTTATATTGAACAAGCCTGAGTACACAACCGTACTCGCGAGCCAACACACAATACAAATTATTATAGATGTAAGGCTAGTCAAGGAAAGTCTCAGGGTTCTTTTATTTGCATACAACCAAGTTTGAATTAGATCAAGTAGTAGGACATCATGCGATCTAGTATTTTTAAGAACATGTTTTATAAATTGAGTTTCATTTGTAAGGTACTAGTGAAGATCCCATCTCCTATATCATCGAGTGGCTCCATCCACTCGATGCTCGGGCTAACCCGTAATTGCCACTGGTCCTGACCAGGCCTTCACAAATCCCTAGGGTCCCACCCCAGATTTTTATTCCACAACCACACAAATGATTTTATAAAAATGAAAGCTAGTTCAAGTGAGTTTTCAGCACCTCTCTTGACTGTGAGCACGGCTATCTAGATAGTTTTCTTACTCTGCAGAGTTCGTACATTTACCAACAAGAGATAATCATCTTGATATTTACACACGTTTCCTTAGACATGTCAATCAAGGGGAGATTACCACAAGACTTTTACAATACTCAACCTCGACGCAACCCCACCCGCTAAGGTTTCCACTGCCCGGAGCCACACTCCAGGAGGCCCCCTCTTGCACCGTGTGGTTTTCCTGTGGCTTCTACCTATACTCACGCCACGCACCCACCTGTGTCGAAGCCACGACAAGGCGAACAAATTACTTAGTCAGGTCGTACTTATTATAGACTTGTGGTCGTACTATTTTTACACAAGAGGTCATCACAAGAACTCAGTCCTTTATTGACTTGGACGGTGCATCCACATACCCCACCGACGTGCATCACCAGCACCAGCCCCTTATTCCATCCGCCCAAGTCGAGTACAGATTTTCAGGTTTTGGTTGGTTTTGAAAATAATCTTTAGTCCAACATACCAGTCAGGTTCCCAGCCTGGACTGCCTAAATCCAGCTTTTCATGTTTAGAAAGATTGATGTCGGGTACTTTAATGCCGGCACGACCACCTATCTAAGCAAGGCTAAGCATGACATTTAGATACAGACTTATTAACTAACATGCAGCCATTAAGTCTAGGGTGACAAATGATAATGTCCAAGTTCAAGGAGTGGAAGGTTATACTCAATTATCATTAAGGCATTAACTATGTACTAGACCAATATAGTTGTTTAAATCATAACAATGCAATTTCATAATTTAAAGCAACATAATTTGTAAAAACTGGGTGCAATATGATCAAAGTATTGGCTCGCCTTGGTCGTGGTACTGCTGGTTCTGCTCGTGGTCTGGTAGCGGGCCTTCTGGAGCTTCAAGTTCTATACGCAAAAACCAACCAAAATTCAAATAAGTCCAATTGAGTTCGACTGGCATTCAGAATCCAAATGAAATCCAAATGGGGGTCCTCGGTTAGGTTGGGCGGCTTTAACTAGCCTTAGGTTCCTATTACCGCGTTCAGCGTTGGACATAGGATTCAAGCAGAATCGTAGGTTGTTTCTAAGATAGTGTCTAGTTTACGTACGAGTTCTTAGTTTCGAGTACATTTCAGTGTTTTGACCACCTAGTCGGATGGGTTTTGCCTTCCTAGAAGAAGGGGTTTTCGAGTATTATTCATAGTTTCGACCACTTGGTCGGGGTGTGTCTCGAATACTTGGTCGAGAAAGTTTTTGAGTTATGTGTATATCGAGATGGGCTTTGAGTACTTGGTCGAGGAGGTTTTCGAACTCTGCTCATAGTTTTGACCACTTGGTCGGGATGGGTTTTGAATACTAGGTAGAGAGGGTTTCGAATACTGTTCATCGTTTCGAGTACTGTTCATTGTTTTGACTACTATTTATTGTTTCAACTAATGTTCAATGGAGTTTCGACTAGTTGGTCGAAGGAGTTTCGACCAACTGGTCGAACAAAATTTTGGAAGGTGTTTCGACTATTGGTCAAAGGAATTTCGACTATTAGTCGAAGAATTACTTCGACCAATAGTCGAAGAAGTTTCGACTAACTGGTCGAAGAAATTTCAACATTTTGGTCGAAGAAGTTTCAACATGCTGATGGAATGAGAGTTTCGACTAATTGGTCGAAGAAGAGTTTCGACTAACTGGCTGAAGAAATCTTCGACAGGCTGGTCGAATGAGAGTTTCGACTAACTGGCCGAAGAAGTCTTCAACAGGCTGGTCGAAGGGGAGTTTTCGACTAACGGGTGGGAAAAGGTTTCGACTACATGGTCGGAGGGAGTTTCAACCATCCGGTCGGAAAGAGTTTCGACCACCCGGTCGAGTGCAATTTCGACCACCCATTCGAGAGGAGTTTTGACCATCCGGTCGGAAAGAATTTCGATAGCCCAGTTGAAAAAGAGTTTTGTTAATTTGCTCTGGGGGAGTTTCGCTGTTGGCTTGGGAGGAGTTTGATCCGTCTGGTCGGGAGGAGCTTCGATCATCCGGTCGGAAGGAGCTTTGACCATCCGATCGAAGGGAGCTTCGACCATCTGGTCGGAAATATAGGTTCGATCACATCATTAGGCGTGGAGGAGTTCGATTATCTAGAGGTTCGACTATACCCCAAGTTGGAGGCGGTTCGACCATCTGGTCTGGTTTGACAACAACTTGGGTCTACAATGCATTCTTTGCTTTGGCAATACTTTTGCACATCAAGAGTGGAAATGAGCCTCTAGTAGCCACTAGGAACGTACCGGTGGAAAGCGAAAGAAGCAAGTTAGCCGGAGATTGCCTGGCAACGAAGGTCTGTATCGGCGGAAGAGTCTCCAAGTGGTGGTGATGGCCGTCGGGGTCGATCCGACTGCATGGGCTATTCTGGTCGAAGGGGAGAAAGAATGAGGTCGGCGGTAGCTCCTGTGAATACATAATGGAACCAATGAGGGGATCCGCCTCTGGGTCTGGGAACAAGAGCTGAAGCAACCAAGAAGAAGAGGGCTTTACTGATGGCGCCAAAGCTGCTGGCGACGCGATGGAGGCACCCGCCGAAGCGAGCGCTCAAGCATTACTTGGAGCTCGAGCTCTCCTGAGGAACGGAAGAACTAGCTCTTGTGGTGCGGAACGACAGCGGGAGGGTATGGGGTTGCTATTTATAGGCATAGTGAGGGGAGGGGGGGTTGGAGGTTGACTGGACATACGCTGCATCTGGTGCTACGCAGTACCACAGGGTTGTTGGCGATAGCGACGGAGTTGACAAGACAGTGTAGCGACATGACATGATGAGCGATGACAGCTGCCAGGTCACGCACCATGTCGTATCGGGGCGTCCGGGCTCGGCAGGTGTCGATGCCAGCGGGGTTGAGGATGCACTGACCTGGGCCCACATAGAAGACCACGACCAGGGGCGGTCTTCGGTCGCACCACCTTGACTGGCACCCGACCTGGATCTGTTCAGGCGTCCACGACTAGGGTGCGGTCTCGACTGCTCTGGTTCTACTGGGCCACTGGTCGGAGAAACAGTGCACCGGGACGCGGTACTGCGGTGCACAGGGGGTGAGGTGGTTGGAGACAAGAAGAAGAACTTTACTTTTAAGAATTTCTCTAGAGATAATAGATCCCAGTCTGGTATTTTGCTAAACAACTCTAACTAGTTTTTAAGTATTATTCTGATTCTAAGATTTGTGTGGTTTAGGGCTCATTTGTGTCAGCAAGAAAAGAAATGCATATCACATAAATCTCAGAATACCGGTAAAAAGCATGACAATAGAGGACACATGAATTATTTTAAAAAATCTTATATTTTTACGTTCAGCCATTTTTGAGTGTTACAAGCTGCTCTCAGTAAATGAAAATCACATCTACATCGTGTTCTTGCATTATATGCATCGGTTTATCCTGTTCTAGATTTTTAATCACACGGGGTCCACGAAGGCATATGCATCGTGTCAGCCATTTTTGTTTCCATAATCAAGTGCTCATCTAATCAGCATGGTCGGATTATTTGTGGCACATGATGGGTTCTGATTTGACCTATTGAGTTGGTTGCATTTGTGTCGTGGGGCCAACTGCGGGCTGCGTTATTATTGTTTTTTGTGATAGAAAGTCTGGACATTGTATTCCGATCCAGTTTTCGGGATCCGATCCAGCCTTTTGTCTTCCAGTTCTGGATCATCACCATTCAATTGCATCCAGCGATGCTCCATGTGGTCTTAGAAGTCTTAAACTCTAAACTCTCATCGTGAACAAGATTATGAATTTTAGTACAGATTGTGGTGCAAGTACTTGCTTCTATGGGTGGTGCCGCCCATACATGTCCTGACGGTGACAACTGACAAGTTAAGCCTAATCCCATTTGGACATGATATGATTATTAATCGCATCTTCCGTACAACAAAAGGGTGCTGTTTAGAATAGTAGTACTAGTGCGAGCTGCTCAATTTGGCCTGCTAACTTGTTTAGGGTACGTGAAACGGTATAGGTAATTGTTGTTTATAGTATTTCTTTATATTATTTATAGATAGCATTAACAACCCATTATAGGAACTGTCTTTTTATAGATAGTTCTTCCGTGTACAATGTATTTTGTTTTTTCTATTACAGTCGATTATTGCATAAGAGACGACCTAATTCTTTATTCTCTCTTATCGAGACCATCTCCTGTTATACATAACAAAGCTTAAAGACAATTGACATAATATTGTAAATGCTCTTAGGGTGCGTTTGGTACGTATAACCTCATATTCCCCTTGTAATTTAATATTCCCCTCAATCCGGTTGCTAGTAATATAAGATTCCAACGTTTGGTTGATCCGAAGAAAACTAAATATTAGTCTTATCATAGTTCAAATATTTCATAACTCGAATCACCAAGGTCACAAAGCTAAATTACAGGATTTGAAATTTCAAACCACAAAGGTTAACATCTATAAATTTTGAATCTTACTATTTGAATTATCTCAATTTTAAATTCCAACATTTGGAGTTTAAATTCTCGGTATTTGAAATTCTGAAACTAAAAAAATTCAATATTTCAAATTTCGGATAAAAAAATGAATTATCGGAATTTGAATATCTGAAATCCAGAATTTGAAATAAAGATATATAGATTTTCGAAATCCAACCTTGAAATTTTGAATTTTAAATTGTATGAATTTAATATTCCAAAATTTAGGATTCAAAATTTGATATTTTGGTTTCAAAATTCATATTTTGAAGGAAAAAGATTTTTAAATCCCATAATTCAGATATTTAAATAATAAAATAAATCATAATTTGGATTTTGAATTTTGAAAGTTCAAAATTTGACTTTGATGAATCAAAAGCAAATGATAAAAAATGCAACAACAAAATTCATTTCCCTTGGTAATCTAAGATACTCTTTTCTACGAGAAATAGATTCCTGTAATTGATGGTAATATGTTTCCTAAGATAATCTTAGATTTTTTGTTTAGATTACTTGATGTTTTACCAATTAAGGTAATCTCTGTTGAAGAATGTAGTAGTCGTAGGAAGTAATCAACCAATCGCTACACAATAAACAATAGACAGAGATACGAAAAGATGGAGACACAATATGAGGAACCTCTTTATTAATAGATTGATCTCCTTTTGAGTACAAGGAGATCCTAGTTAAAGATTAAAACCCATCGGGGTAGTTTCGGTATTATACCTATCAACCCCTAATGCAAGGTTTCTTAACACACCACTTTGGGCGAATACCGCGTTATGTACATGTCTCATTAAAAACTCCTCCCAAAACCCCAGTGGGAAAAAAAATCGGAGGAAAGAGTACATTGCATCTGCAAGTTGCGTTGCATCGTTGTCTTGTTAAAAACCTTTATGTGAGAAATCTATAGAAAACTCACTAAGAGAAAAAAAGAGTGCAACATCTCTACTTTCTGGGTTAATCGTCAGGATTAAGGCAAAATTTTAGGACTTCAAGTGGATTATGATTCAGGGGATTTCCCCCTGATTCCTACAACTCTCCAACCGTTTCATTCGAATACCACGAACACATCGTTGGAAAATGGACATAGGCAGAGATTTAGTGAATAAATCAATCAGATTTCAACAAGATCTAGTTTACAGGATCTTCACCTCATCGTTCTTTTGGAGTTCATGAGAATAGAAGAATTTAGTAGAAATATACTTCGTGATATTTCTTTTAACATAACCCATTTGTATTTGTGCAACATAAAAACATTATCTTCATAGATAATTGTGGAGGTGTTGACGGTGTTAATGCCACATGATTTCTGGATATGGCTAATTACACGTCTAAGCCAACACGTTCATGTGAGGCTTCGTATAGTGCAATAATTTCTGAGTGGTTGGTAGAAGTAGCTACCAATGTTTGCTTAAGATGACCTCCAAGAGATGGCTACACCACCACAAAGTAATATAAATCTATTTTAGGGTTTTGCACTATAGAGATTTGACAAATAGTTAGCATATCTTCATGATTTTGTAACGATCATTACAATCTATGTGAAATCTTCATGATATTTGCATTGTCGATCAACTGTATCTAAATTGTTAAGTGCTAAAACCTTCGATGTGAATTTAAGTAGTAATCATTGTATCAACACCTTCTAAGTTTGGCTAAGATTTTTAAAATCTCAAGTATGATGATTAGTGTTTAGCACATACTCCCCCTGAAAGACAACTTCCATTGAAGTTTTGTTGTTCTAATGCCTTCCATACATTTTGCAAAAATGAATATGGGTAAGTATATTGTGATCAAATTAACTAGATTACCACAATGCGGAGTCTTACCTATAAATATTCTATTACTTATCTGAAGATTTTAGGATAAACACTATTCGGGAGTAACATGCTTAACTTATTAAATACCACTATTCGATTGTGCAACACAAGTAGATTATCCTTGCAGATGATATAGGGTAATACTAGTTGCAAAGTTGCTAGATTTAGATTATTCAAGATCAACAAAATCCAATATGTCATTATATTTTTATTTTGGTTGTTTTATTTGTTTTAAGCAAGTGATATGACCTTTGGTGGTGATGCAGTTGCAGACTACACTTTTCAATTTATGCATGTGTCATTTCCGATAAGTATGACACACCAATTTATGCGCGACTGCGTCAAGTGGCCGTTGATTTGCCATGTGCATTCCCGCATGCTGGTGGTTAACATATTGCTGAAGACACCAATCAATTGCCCTTCGTGAGTAGCAATGACTGTGATTACCAACTGCATAGGTATCAGCAATGACGTAAATGTCATTTTCTATATCAACTGGATAAGGATAATAATTATGCAAATTACTTTAATTATCTCTCAAAATAAACTAGATTAATTTATTTCTTTGGGCTAATTTGATTTTGACTTTAACCTAGGATTTGCTACTGCCTAACATGATTCTTGTTTTGAACATTTTCCTATACCTCTTAGGTTCTAATATCTTACACAAGCCCAATATCCCCCCTTTTCATGTCAACTATAAAAATTCCAAGTGATAGCGTGTGTATCCGGCATTTGCTTGAAATCAACTCGAGTTAAAGATTTGCAATCATATTTCAACAAGACTACAATTTTGTTAGCGTGAAATCAATATATACTCTACAATATTCTACTTACAAAGTTCTTCAATTAAGAAAACAATGTGTTGGGGATAATGTTATATAAACTCAAAGTCTTAGAGTTTAAGTTATTCTGTACTTATTTGGGGAATATGATGTTTTCTTCATGAGTAGGGCCAAACTCGACAGGAGCTTAATTTATACTACTAATACGACTCGTGTAGGAAAGCGATATATTTACAAAGTTAATGAATAACTAGTAGATTTCTACATGTCTCCATACCATAGGCTTATCGTTGCCTTTAATAGACTTCTAGTCCTATGTAAGTGTGTCTGTAGGAGCACAATTGAACTTTACAGGCGTTCTTGTAGAGAAAATCATAGAGCAAACATATCACACTTAGTCACCACGTCGTCATTCTCAATGGCAGAGTAGAGGCGATACCTCATAAACTGTAAAGGCTTATACCCCACACATAATTTATGCAATTTTTTATATGTTTATAGTTGGTAAAATATTTTAAATACATGAAATGAGTGCAAAATAGTAAAGATTAATTTTATCTATTCAGTAGATAATTGTATACATTTCCTAGAAATTTTCCTAGTATTTTTGGGATTTTTCTAATAATTTTTAAGGTCTAGTAGATATTTTCGTAATTACTAAACCAATTAATTAATTTCTCAAAACACATAATACCAGAAAAAAATAAACCATAGAAATATGATGCTTCCAAGGTGTACCAGGTCTAAGGTTTTACAAATTTATGGAAACTCGTATACCTTAGAAATTCAGTTTCTAGGACTAATTTAAGGTTATTGCATAAAAAGAATAATATTAAAACAAATAACCATAAACGAAGGTCTAAATTATGCGATAACAATGAAACACACTAATCTGTTGCAAAAATCGGATTCCTGAAGGGTTATTCTGCAAGAATATATAAAAATCTAAAATTTGTCATAAATTTCCTAAACTCTAGGGGTTTTATGCAAAATTTCCTTACCTGAAATTTCTTGTAATTTTCAGAGTTTTCGAGGGCCTTTTGCAAATGTTATGGGTTTTCATTTTTTTCCCTCCCGAAATTTCTTGGGCTAGACCCATTTTTTTCCTTGGCCCAGCCAGCTTGGCTACTTACGGACGCTAGGGTTTCCCTAGTGCCACTATTGGTGGTGGTGCGCAGCGCTTGAGGCGCGTGGCCAGTGGCAGGATGGGTCAACGGTGATGCGACAAGCACGGCAGAGCGGTGCGGTGCTCGCGGTGCGATGGGTCGGCGACACGACGGGCGGCGGCACAACAATCACGACGGCGGGTGAAATTGCGCGTCGCGGATGGCGTGCGCGGAGTTGTCCGTGGCGACCATGGGTGTGCGTAGGTGGGTGCCAACAATGGCCGACAATGGCGCGCCCTTACAACATCGAGACTCTACGCCGGTTCGGCCGACAATCTTGGTGGTCGATTGTCCGTCGACGACGGCCGGCTACCGATCGGATATTTTTTTTCTTTTTCTTTGATGAACAGTAACAAAGATAGAATCCATCTACGGTCTAATCTCTATTTAGAATACTAATTAATATGATGGCTAATTAGCAGTTAACAGGTCTAAATAGATTGAATCAAAATTAATCTACCAGATTAATTCATTGCAAAATTTAGATATTGAAAGATGTAGTTATGGCGACATAGCGATTCGCCCGTGTAGAGCTATTCGTACTAATAACGTGTTGAAGGACGTAGTAATCACAGAAAACAATCAATTAATCATCACACAGTAGACAATCGATAGTGAAACGAAAAGATAGAGACACGATATAATGAACATCTTTATTCTAGTTGATATCTTTCTTAGTACAAGGATATTCTATTTAACAACTAAAACCGTTGAAGGTAGACCATTAACCCAGGTTTCTTAACAATCTCATAGAATTAGAGTAGGATTCCAAGCGATCCTTAAGAGGACTCCGCCGAGCAAACGCACCCACCCTTAGAGCAGTAGTGGTCCAGTGGCATTTCAACCTGCCAAGTTGTTTTGTACTCATCAGTTGCCGGTTGCCACAGCCAGAGTTCGATGCTAAACTTTTTTTGCTCGCTGAGAAAGCCAAGACTGGTAGTAGCAAACGATGGAGTACTGCTCTTCGTGCCAGTCTCTATCATGCGGGGTCGAAGCAGTAGTGGATCCCGCCACTCGGGGAGATGGTGGCGTTTGGCCCGATGACGACGAGGGCAGGACAAAGGGGGCGCACGTCACAACGGAACGTGTTTGCTTTCTTATCCTATCCTCTCCTTTTCTAGTCTCTAGGCATCGTCGACCTCTCCTCTCCAGTCTCTTGGCATCTTTTTTTTTTGTCGTTTCTATCTTTTTTTTGTGTAGCCTGTAGTTTCTAAATTTGAGCTTCTCATGTGCTACTAATCCTTCGAATCTCCAAACCCAACCGAGTAATGTTGAGGCTCGAGAATCAAACTTGTTAAAATGGTTGTGGTTTGTTTGGAACATATCAGCACGATGGGCCATTTGACACCCTGAAGTATCGTTGTTCGGACACCTCTTATGTTGCAAAATCAATGCACTTAACTTTGAGGTGATTCTAGAAGCGGTTTTACCACCATAACGACTGACGTGGCTACTGAGGTGTCCGCTTGTACCCTTCTTCTTGGCAAAGTGTAAAATGATACGATTAGTTTGGAATAACTTTTCCTATCCAACAAACATAGACAAGGTGTTCTACAAAGTTCAAACTAATACCTCGTTTGGAATGCCAGATTTTTTTCTAATTTTTGTGATAACGAACTGTTCCTGTAAAATTCATGTGAATTATGCGTTCCAAATATACCTAAATCGGCAATCAACAATCAGCTTTTTTTTTTCCCTCGGCAGGTCGAGGGTTAAGATCGCCAAATCCAAGGTCCTCCGGTTTTACTAATCCTAAATTCTTATTTAGCGTCTTTCTAGAACTCTCTACTAATCGTTTAATCCTAATGAACATTTTTGTGAAATAATCATTTTTTTGGAAAAAATATTTTTTAATTAATAACACATTACAAACTTTATTTCCAATTCTATCTCTTTTGGCTATATCCTCACTCGTAGCATGATAAAACAACATTGTCACGATAGTCACCATGGTATGACCAAATCTCTCCACTCTGTCACCAGTAACGTAGGGTAGCACTGCCAGTAAGTAGGGCAATGTTGTTTGGACACACATCACCAGTGGCATGGCAAGAAATACCATTTAGCTAAACTTATCATATGGCTTGGCAATGTTGTCATGCTACGACGTGGTTAAAAGGACCAGATTTGAAAATAAATTTGGTGAGAGGTTATTATTTTAAAAAATGAGTTAATTACAAAAAAATGTTCACTCCTAATCTTGGCATCATTCCCACTTTTCTTCCCTTAAAAAAGCATATGTTTATGGGTAAAAAGACTAAACCACATGTGGTGGGCTTTCATCCATTTGGACTATAGATATGAGAACCCCCATATATAAGATACAGATGAATAAGAATATTGGATCCTCCTTTATACATTGTGTCTCTCTTGTGTTCATTGTGTGATTGATCTGTGTCAATGCTACGACGACTACCGTTATCTTAACACGTTATCAGCATGAAACTTTTCAGATAGGGTATGTTGTTCTATACATTGATGATTTGATCAATCTTGTTTTCTTGGCTCCAATCACATATTGATTTGTGATTTGTTTGTATGATACGATCTAATTTGTTTCTAGTGATGTTGCGCCTCTGCATCGCCCGCGTCGGATGCTCCTTCACGCCACGCCAAGGCCCACCGGCCCGAAGCCACCTCTGCCGCGACGATGTGTGTAACACCCCAAACTTGGGATTTAAAAATTCCAAAGTTAAAAATACATAATTTTTTAAACTTTTTGATACATGTTGACGATGTTTGAGGTTTTGAGTTGTTATTAGAAACCTCAACCCCAAAAATAGAAATCTGATTTCAAACCGAGTTTAAAAAGAAAATAAAATAAATTGAAAAGTCAGAGGTGTGGTTTGAGCCAAAACCACTCGTCCCAGCCCTACTTTCTTTTCCTTTCTCCTTTCTTTCCATTTTTCTTCCTCTTCCTGGCTTTCCTCCCTGCCCACCCGCAGCTTTTGCATCCTCCTCCGCTCTTCCACACTAGTGTCCTGTAGCCATGCCACCAGCCCCATGCCAGCTGCTCCCTCCTGGTGGCACGCAGCCCCATCGCTGGCACCATGCCCGCAATTGCCATGGCTCCTGGCACCACATTGCCATCGTCGCCCCAATGCTAGCACCACGCCCGCAAATGGCGCGCTTGCCTCGCCTGACGCCGCGCCCATGCCGGCCAAACCACCATAGACCCTTCTACCTATCCCACCTATTTAAAGGCCTCACTGAGCCGTGCATTTTCCCTCCCTCTGCCTCCCCCTGCAATTCCCCTCTCTTCTAGTCCCCCAAATGCCTCTGCTCTCTCCCTGAGCCCGTGAGTTCGCGCTGGCGCCGCCAACGCGTCACCATCCTAGCCGCCCCGGTGAGCCAATCCAAACTGATGAACCTCGGAGGTCCTGATTTGACTCGATCTTTCTATGAGAAGATAAATTTGGTAGAAGTCGCTCAACTCTCATGATCCTAACTACGAACTCGTAAGGCCCGAAACCACACAATCGCTGAACTGCTTGACAAGTCGTTATCAACCGTGCATGAATAGCCGGATGACCTGATCCGAAGATCAATTCCTGCATACACCGAAGAAGCACGTAAGAACAAGGTAAAACGCAATCTGAATTGCAAATATATGATTGAGTTCAAAAGGTGGGATTCCGCAGAGGTCCTTTACGGTTAGTCTAGTCGACACAAGTGAAGAACGAGAGTTTTCACAATGGAGAAACCAATCAAACGAAATCCAAAGAAACTAGAGGGGTGCGACCTCCTTATATAGGGAAGGGGAAGCCACACATAGCTAACAAAATAGGGGATGGTAATATTCATATACTGTTCATGGCCGTGCTACTGTTCACGTAAACAGTATGGGCCCCGTTAGGTGGCCGGCTAGCGTATGGGCCAATTCCGGTACGATTATAAGGACCAAATTGGCTCAAATAGGTGATATAGCATCTTCTTTTGACGATTCTGAAGTCCACAGATGGAATTTGGAGATGAGGATAGATCCGTTGGAAATATCTCATCGTTAGCTTTCCAACAAGCCTAAGAACATCCAAATCGGACTCCGTTTGCAAAAGTTATGTGCGTTTAAAGTTGGTACTGTCTTCGAAGGCCGAATTGAATTCCAAAACGTGTCCAACTCGAACTCTTGCTTAGCTTGGACAAAAAGTGATGTGATGCTGCACAAATATACATTTTCATCATTAGGTAGCATCATATAGTTCATATAATATAAATACACTCCTGAAAACGAGCTCACCTGATAATTTAAGTGAAGCGTACGAGCTCTTGTAATTGGAATAGCAAGCATAGCAAATGTGTATCCATAGGGGCCATGTCCTCATGACAAACTTGGCCCACGTCATGGCATGTTCCACTGCCCGCTCACCGTTTCCCCCTCCCAATTTCAGTGCCACACTATCGCACTCGCCAAAACGCCTTCACCCTTAATTCCGGCTGAGCCCCACCGCAAGCACCGTCGTTCCCTCTCCGATAAGCCCCCCTGTGATTCATCTCTACCAAGGCACCACTGCACCACCGCACCATCCCCATTCACCCTGCACCGCTCACTCCTCTCTCTCCTTCACCGCAGCGCCACCGCCACGTGAACTCAGCCGCGCCGCCCCGGGTCGCCGCTGCCAGCCCAACTCAGCCGCCCTCGGGCCCCTCTGACCACACCGGTGAGTTCCCTGTGCTCCCCTCCTGCTCATGTGTGCCCTATTCCTCCCCTCTTCCCCTCCAGCGCCACCGCCCGTTTTCCTCTCCCGGCTCCGGTCGCCACTTGCCACCGCCCGGCTGCTCCCGTCAACTGCCAGCCGCACCACCACCACCCTCCTGTTTACCTCCCCTCCACGGTTCCCTTTTGCCCGTCCATGGCCGCCGCCGTCGTCTCCTCCACCGGCGCTGCCCTCGCCACCGCCGCCTGCTCTACTTCTATTTCCTCTGCTTCATCCTTCTCTCTGTCTCTCTGTTGTATGCATATGAGTATAACAGGTGGGCCCCTTCTTTCTCTATGACTAGTCCCCTCTCCATGTATATTGGATAGGAGTAGCTGACCAAGAGCCCCATCCGATTACATGCTCAGCTGCTGTTGGAAATATGCCCTAGAGGCAATCATAGAGATGATGATATTTCATTATGTTCATGTTTTTTATAATATGTTATCATGTTCCTTGAATGAATCATTTGTTATAGATCAATAAGTATGTGACTTGTTGGTGGAACTCTTTAACTTATATGATGTCATTCTAAATGTTTCCCTGGTCGAAGGTCACTAGTCGGAACACCAGTGACTCTATGACTAGCACATGTATTGATTGATGACCTGGTTTCACCGGTCATGGATATGGAGATATCAAATCAATAATGTGAGCACATGTTAGAAAACATGGTGTTGGATAGACCCATCATTGAGACACTATTGAGCTTGTTATGAATCTTTGTGTCATTAGTTGGTCTCAAGTAATGATGATGTATAATCCTTAGACCTGAGATCAGCATAGTTCCCTACATGTGTAATTACACTCTTAGGGGTTGCCAAACGCTACTCGTAACTGGGTAGTTCAAAGGTAGCTTTCGGGTATGCTATGAAACATGCGGAGGGATGTGACTGGTCGAGATGGGATTTGCCCCTCTTAACATAACAGGAGAGATGTCTCTGGGCCCCTCGTGGTGATCGGATAAAGAAAGTGCATGGGCATGCCACTAGTGGTCGAAGTGTCGACCACATGATGTTATCCGACACTCGATCGAGAAAGTATTGAACAGTCCATGGATGACACAACATCTCACCTGGAGTTCAACCAGGCATTGTGAGGCAAATGGAGAATGCATGAGTAGGTTGCTTAGTTCGATCAGTTACGGACTAGTCGTATGGTGATACGAGCTGGTCGTAAGGAGTTACGAACTGGTCGTGATAAATTGCAACCTGGTCGTATAGAGATACGAACCGGTCGTAAGTGATGAGAGCCTGGTCATAGATCATATTACATCAAGATTCGTTCGATATATTCTATGTGTATTTGGGAATCGTTATGTGCTGCTAGGTACCGCTAACGACTAGTGATCGAAAAGAGTTTCCGAGTCATAACCGATTACACATGAACCTGTGGGGTCGTACACTTAAAGGGCAAGAATCTGTTTTGGATGGTGATCCGAATTCGTATAGGCCACGAGTTCCTAATGGGCCTCCAGGTCGAGACCCATCATGCATGCCTATATAAAGAGGGGTGGTGGCATGGGGTGAAAAAGGATGATCTTTGGAAGAACTCCCGAAACCCTAATAGCCACGCATTCTCAACCACGCTGCCGGTGCTAGCACTCCAGCGCGTGGTGATCCTGCCCCGTATGTGTGGATACCTCGGAGGTGTTGTTGCGAAGCATCAGCATTGGGACGATCCGCAACTTGTGACGTTCACTGGAGTCGGAGGAGAAGTCTCGCGACGAGTATGACCACTCGGAGGATCAGACTCGCTTTGAGTACAACCACTCGAAGGAGGAGACGCGTCGTGAGTACGACTACGACTGCATCAACTCGCTACAATGACTCTACTTCCGCTATGAGTCGGTGCGTCTAGCGGTAATCTCGTGATCTATTGCTTGCGGTGGTTCCTTGGTTGCGCGGTAAAAATTTTGTTTGTGCTATCGTAGCCTTGCCGCGTTACCCTACACCCTCCACGGTTCCCTTTTGCCCGTCCCTGGCCGCCGCCGTCGTCTCCTCCACCGGCGCTGCCCTCGCCACCACCGCCTACTCTGCTTCTATTTCCTCTGCTTCATCCTTCTCTGTCTCTCTGTTGTATGCATAGGAGTATAACAGGTGGGCCCCTTCTTTCTCTATGACTAGTCCCCTCTCCATGTATATTGGATAGGAGTAGCTGACCAAGAGTCTCATTGCTTGTCTCAAGTGAGTTGTAGTAGTATATAATGCCTGTTGGATCCAAACGTAGCACCTCCGGGTTAACCCTTTTACATGAAGCGAGGACGAAAGTGTAAGTGAGGTGCTATGTGTGCACGGGTCCACCCCACGATGGGCTGGGCATTGAGCCGATTTTGGGTCAGGGTGTTACAGTTTAATTGACCATCGGCCCTAGGCAATAGTAGTAGTAGTAGGAGCAGTAATGATGATGTGGCGACCAAAAGGTTAATCGAGGAATAAGTCTAGTGATGAGGGGATTGATAGAAAGTAGTCATAGAATCAATAAGGAATGTCTAGGTGGCTATTAACCCTAGGCCATCAACAATGAATAAGTCGAGTTGTAGCTCATTCAACTAGCACAGTCAATGGAAACATGATATGACATATATACGTTACTCTTAACTAGGTTTTGCGATTTTGTCAAAAACACCAATGACCTAGGAAGTGATTGGTAATAATAAAGACATAAGCTCACATATACTTAGGACATAAAATAAGTAAGAAAATAACAGTACATGTATATGCATGTATGTCAATTGACATATGAACCATGCTAGTAGTTGATTAAGCAATTGAGTGTGACCTCGACGTTTAGAATAAAATGCCAAGTAAAATGTAGTAGTGATAAACCCTAATGAAGGTTAGCGGTAGCTATGGCCTAGCTACGTGTTAGTGGTAGGAATCAAGACAATAGGGTTGGTCGCTAAACAAGACATAGTAGATAAGAGCTCATGGACCTAGTATGGTTGTTATCTACCTAACTAGAGGTAGTCGTTAGCAGATGGCAGAGCTAAGGACCTACCTAATGTGGTAAGTTACTCTAGTGCATACCAAGCCACACAAGTAATGATGTTAGCTAAAGATCGCCACAACGATGAGCCCAAACCCATAGACACCCATGATCCAGGGTAATAAGGTTGATGCCTAGCCAATGCTTGGAAGTTCTAGCTAAGGCTCATGGAACTTCCTTGAGAAATATGAATCGATAAGAAAACCATTAAGTAAACTAGGCCCCATGAGTCGGTAAGACTTATGTATACCCAGAGCGAATCCTCGCACCTACACATAGGTCTCATTTGACTATAATGGAACTTCCTCGGTAAATAGGAAGTAATAACTAAAGAAACCGTTAGATCAGCTAGGCGTCGTGTATGGATAGCGATGACACATTCCCATGTGGATGATAGCAGTGTAGCCACCATCAATCAACATCAGATAGGCTTTGGCTATCATCCACCGCAATCCGTTCCCATTAGTAGGACAAATCATAACTCAAAGGTAAGATCAAGGAGTCCAACCTAACCAGGTAATCTCTTCCATCTAGGTGATCGACGCGGAATATTCCTATGAATATTCTCTCCCTCCCGTTGGAATGCTAACTCCTTGCATCAACTGACTTCTCGAAAGCTCGATCCCTCTAGCCCTGACTACGGATCAAGTAGTTACCTAACCTTAAGCCTGACTATCAATCCAAAACCCACCATTGAGCCAAACGAATAAAGTTTGGGGGTTTATCTACGTTAGTTTGAAGCATTTCCTTCATCCCAAATAACCTTCATCAACTTCTTTGGATATACTTCATCTGACTTATTTCCTTCATCAACTCCAGATAAGTATGTTTGGTTTCATTTGCATTTGTCGTACTCTCTTCTCTCGAAACCCCATTATATATTTTAGTTTTGTTTAAAGCATATCCTGCTTCAAACACTCTTAGTTTTAATGACTTTCATTTGAAGTGTTTTACTTGGTTTGAATATGTTTGAATTCACTGGATTTCATTTGTATACTTTTAAATGTTCTTGGGTTCAATCGTATTATGCGTAGATAGAATCTGAAGCTATGATATAACAATAGTCCGAGACAAAACAAGAAAAAGACCATGATTATCAGAACATCAAGCAAAGCGATTATCGAAACATTGAGCAAGAACATGACCGAGGTTATCAAAACCTTAGGTAAGGCAACTATCAGAATATTGAGCAAAGACGAGTCAACACTTTGATCATTTTGCTCCTAAGATTATGCAAATTATATTGATTCAATTACGAAGTTGCATTGATATGTTTTATACATGTATGTTACTTTAGCTCATAGTAATACCTTAATGATAATTGAATATAACCTTCCATCCTTGAACTTGGACACTATCCTTTGTTACCCTAGAACTAATGGTTTACATACTAGTTAATAAATTTGTATTTAAGTGTCATGCTTAGCCTTGCTTAGATACATTAACATGTGGGCAACAATTTTCCCTGATATCATTAAAACATTTGAAAATAGATTTGGGCAGCCGAGGTTGGAGCCCGACTGATATTTTGAAAAGGGAAAGGGAGTTCAAATGGGAAAACTTGAAAACTGTTTTAGACTTGGTCGTGTGAATAGAGTGGTGAATGCGTATGGGAGTACGCCAAGATGGGATGAAAGCCGGGTTGGACCTTGAGGATTTGAGTTGTTCTGGTTGGAGCTAGTGGAAAGGATTTGCAAGGTGATGCGGCTCGGGATTTGTGGATAGGTGTAGCCTAGGAATTGGTAGGGGAATGTGCCCTAGGGCTCAAGGGTGGTGCAGCCACGAGATTCGAGGTTTGGCAACCTGGGATTTGAGGGTGATCCCGCCTGCGGCGGGGGATTCCGACCTAAGTTTCGCTAGGGGTGTAGCCCAAGTTTCGTCGGGTGGTGCAAGAAGAGTCGCCAGAGGCATTTAGCCTGGAATTTCAGGTGTAGGCCGGCGGGAACTGCCGAGTGGTTGCAGCCTTGGGATCGCCGGATGGATGTAGATGGGAAAGTGATATAGATTGGATTGGAGCCCAGTGGTTGGAAATATGGGATTGGAGCCTAGTGATTGGAAATATGGGATTGGAGCTGAGTGATTGGAAATATTGGATTGAAGGCCAGAGATTTGAGATGACCTGGTTGAGAACCAGTGATAAGTGTGGGATGTGACCCAAGAAAGAACATGAGCATTTGGTAGATGGAGCCACTCAATGGTATAGGAGGTTGAAGCCTTCACTAGTACTTTACAACAAAACCCAGTTTATGAAAAACTTTTGTTAGTTAAAATGCTAAGTCTTAGGAATTGCTTATTAACTATTCTAATTCCAACTTAGCTTTGTGCAAATAAAAGAACCATGAACCTCCATTTGATTAGCCTTGCATATATAATAATTGCATTCTGCATGTTGGCTCGCGAGTACAGTTGTGTACTCATGCTCGCTCTTTATATTCTTTTAGTCAGTAAGCATAAAAGAAGGCTACATGGACAATTATGAGTATTGGTCAAGACTGAAGATCAAGAAGGCTAAGAACTAGGTCGCGGTCCCCAGTCGATTGCCTATGGGTATATCATGAGGGTCTCACGTATTGTATTTCAATTCCGCTTCTGCTGATTCTTTAAAGATATTTGGCCTGGTTGGCCATTCTGAAAGTCAAACGCTAAAAGGTATATTTACGCTTTGCTTATTACTATGCAATAGCTTTACATTTTCGTGATATGTGTTTGATATCCAACGATGTAACTGTGTACACTATATATTGATCCAGAGACTAGTACTGTGAACACAGAAGATTTCAAATGTCAAATTTGGGGTCTGACAACGTGCTCGAGGCCGAGCCTCCACCTCTGTACCGCGCCGCCGTCGCACGCGTCCGTGTGCCGTGTCTTTCCAAATGCGTTATGACTTGCGCATCTACTCACCCCCGCGCACCTGTTGTCGCGCCCGAGACAGCCGAGTGACCTCGTCGGCCTGTGAGCCACTGCCGTGCAGCTCTATCACACCTTGCGCCGCGCTAGTACCTCTCGGCACACAGCCGCCGCCGCTGGGAGGGACACTAGGGAAACCCCAGTTCCGCCCTCTTTTAACCTAGATGGGCCAAGGTGGGCCGGTTTTGTAAATATGGCTCATTGCGATATTTTGGCAAAATGTCCCTCCAATTTCAGAAAAATTGTGAGATAATTTTATGAATAAGGCAATGTTGCAGAAAACTCCTCATAATTCTAAGAAATTAGGAGAATGTTTTTTTGCGGTTAAGAAATTTTTTGTAAAAAACCCCTGGACTTTTGGGAAATTATGGTGGATATCGGATTTTCATATATTCTTGTGATTTGAATCCTAAGTTCTTGTAATTCTAATGATGAATTATCAAATTATGAATATTTCATTTAATACTAGAAACTGAATTTCTAATGTATATGAGCTTCTACAAATTGTGAAATCTTGGACCTAGTACACATTGGAAGCATCATATTTTTAGGGTTTATTGTTTCTGGTATTGTATGTTTTGGGAAATTAATTAATGGTTTTAGTAATTCTAAAAATTGCTTCCGGCCCTTAAAATTATCAGAAAAATCCCTAAAATATCAGGAAAATTGTGGGAAATGTATAAAATTATCTAGTGAATAGATAAAAATTAATATTTAATTTTTAAACTTGTTTCATGCCTTTAAAATACTTTATCAACTGTAAACATAGAAAATTACATGAATTATGTAGGACATGTTTGACATCACTAAGTGGATATTCGTTTGTCCTGGATGACACCAATGATAAACCTATATTATACTTTATAGATACCTGTAGTAATCTCCTAGTTATCCCTTAGCTTTGTAAAGATATTGTTTTCTTGCATGAGTTGCATTAGTAATATAGAGTCAGCTACTGTCGAGTTTGGTCATGCTCCTGTTGAGCATCTCTTATCTTTTGCTTTATGCTGGAATCTTATGCATTATATCGTTATTTTCCAGATGCCATAAATAAAATGATGGTATAAGTTGTTCTATTAAAGTATTATCTCCTGCTGAATAGTTGACTAAATATGCTTAATAGAACATAATGACAGTAGCATATTTTACCTGTAGTAAAATAACCAATCTAGCATGGAATAAATTTTGTAAACAGTACGCTATAAAATTCAAAATATGTTGTCATGCAGTGCTAACATAATATTGTGCATGTGCTCTTGATATCTAATAAGTCTCAATTCACTAGCTTGTTGTGCACGGATGTCCAGATGGCAAAAAGTGAAACTATTTTTCTCAGTGGCACTAGACCAAACTTAGTAGTATGTTGATCGCTGATGGATTACTTTGGCTAGAAAACATCATATTCCTCAAATAAGTACATAATAACTTCAACCCTAAGACTTGGAGTTTATATAACATTGTTCTCTACCACACTGATTTCTTAATTGAAAAACATTGTAAGCAGAATGTTACAAAGTATATATTGGTTTCACTCCAAAAATATTTTAGGTGGGATATTCGAACATAAGGGGCATCAAAAAATATTCAAAACAAGAGTCATGATAGGCATAGTGACATATTCTAGGTTAAAGTCAGAAGCAAATGAACTCCGAAGCAATAAATTTATCTAGTTTATTTTGGGAGATAATTAAAGTAAATTGCATGATTATTATCCTTATCTAGTTGATATGAAAAATGGCATTTACGCCATTGCCGATACTCATGTTGTTGGCAACCATAGTCATTGCATGCCACAGTCACATAATGAAAGCATATGAGGTTGAACCAAAATTGCTAAATAGATATATAGGAACCAGGTAGTTCAGACTTGATGGGTCATTATCACTACTACAGAAAAGGTCTTCACGGACGGTTAAAAAACGTCATCACGGATGGGTTCATGAGTCGTCTAAGTTTATGGGTCAGTAATGACATGAGGTCATCACAGATGGTTTTTAAACCGTATGTGATGTATAGCATCACAGACAGTTTGTAGATAAAACTGTCTGTGATAGCTTATATATCACAGACGATTTGTAGATAAAATCGTCTGTAATAGTTTATGTATTACAGTCGGTTTCATCTACAAAACGTCTGTGATGATATTTCTCTATAAAGTCTCTAAGCAGTGGCTGCTTGTGCCTTTAAAACCAGCTTTATACACACACACACACACACACACATAAGCTACAAATCGCTTGTGATACATAAGCTATCATAGACGGTTTTATCTACAAACCGTTTGTGATGACTTCATGTCATTACTGACCCAAAAACTCATACGGCTCATGAACCCGTCTGTGATGACGTTTTTGAACCGTGTGTGAAGACCTTTTCTGTAGTAGTGATAATGACCCATCAAGTCTAACCTACCTGGTTCCAAGACATCTATTTAGCAATTTTGGTTCAGCCTCATATGCTTTCATTATGTGACCCGATATGAATGCTTCGAGCGCTCGGCTATGGACTTTGGTTCCAGATCCGTGCTCTCATAAGAGAAACTTTAGCAATTGTTGAGGCAAAGTGGTTGTCGATAACTTTCTCCCATATCCTCCAAATTGAGGGTATCTCACTGTTAACCATATCTTTGTTATTTTTCAAATAAAAGATTCTTGGTCATTCGACATTCCAAGTATTGTAATATGCGCATATCAAGTTGCCGGGCTTTCATCTTCATAATGAACCTCTTCATGAGGTATTCACATTCAAGAGAGTTAACGGAGTGATTAATGATTGTTTTGACTAATGTCATTATATCTTAGACTCGTAGATATCCCCACAGATTTTATATCAAGGACAAATAAGTCAAATTTGCATAGGTGGATATACTATTCAACCCGGGGTATTCCAGTGTCAGCGACGTATTTACTATGAGTAAACATTGTGGTAACTCCTTTATAATTAGAAAACATATGGCAGGCTTCCCGCTTCTGACATACAGGATTATAAACTAAATCTTAAGTTTAGCTTGACTAGTGCATGTATCTTAGTAGTCTGGAAAAAACGATCACATTCGAACTTTTGGGCAATTCTCTCCCCCCTAATGGCGATATTCGATCTTTATTAAATAGCATGCTACAAAATTCCCCATCATGGGCACATTCAAACTTTTGGACTTCAAATATAGTTGAATCACCCAAATAGTATAACTATTCGACTAGAATATTTATTGTTCAACAGGAACATCATATTTAATTAAGTGTGACAAATTGTATACCTAATCTTAATTTGTAATGCCAGAATTAACATGACCAAATATAGATCATTCAGGATCAACAAAATTCAATATGTCATTATATTTTATTTCGATAGCTATATTTGCTTCAAGCATTGATTTGGCTTCTAGTGGTGATGCAGTTGCAGACTTCACTTACCAATTTATGCATGTGCCATTTCCAATGGGTATGTCACGCTTGGGTGCATAACCAACTGGGATATGTGCGACCACGTCAAACGGCCATCGATTTGTCGTGTGGATTCCCACATTTAACATATTACTGAAGACACAAATCAATTGCCCTTCTTGGGATGCAATGACTGTGGTTGCCAACAATATGAGTATCGGCAATGGCGTAAATGCTATTTTCTATATCAATTGGATAAGGATAATAATCATGCAAATTACTTTAATTATCTCTCTAAATAAACTAGATTAATTTATTGCTTCAGAGTTAATTTGCTTCTGGCTTTAACCTAGAATATGCCACTGTGCCTATCATGACTCTTGTTTTGAACATTTTTCGACGCCTCTTAGGCTTGAATATCCCACCTAAAATACTGTTGGCGTGAAACCATTTTTCGATGATATTTCTCTATAAAGTCCTGCTTGTGCATTTAAAACCAGCTTTATATATATATATATATATATATAGAGAGAGAGAGAGAGAGAGAGACACACACACACGTAGTCCCTTGTTAGCTAACTGAATTCAGCTAGCTATCTCACTCGTTGAGCGTTCATATCCTAAACGTGCAGGTGAACCATGACCTACTTCATCGAACATGACACACTGGAGTGTTTAATTTGCTTCATGTCAATCCTCCAAGTGCTTGTAGAATCCTCCTAAATCACGGCCTCAGAAGTAATAGCAGTAGAATTGAAGTTGAAGTTATTAATTACAAGCATGTAATGTCTTTAATCCCAACAAGAACACCAAACAACTTGAGTTCTGGTTTATAGATAAGGATGGCCTCACCGTAGAACTTGACATCAAGGAATGATTGGTTGCTAATACATAAAGCCACTTCCCAGTCGGAGTACCTGCGCGTCCACGCTACTTTCTGAACATAGCGATGTTCAATTACCTGGATGTCGTCGATAGGTAATTGGATGTCGCTATGTTCAAAAAATAGCATGGACGTGTAGGTACTCCGACTAGGAAGTGGCATCATATATCAGCAACCAACCATTCCTTGATGTCAAGTTCGTGAGACCATTTTACATATAAACCAGAACTCAAGTTGCTTGGTGTTCTTGTTGGGTTTAAAGACAATTACATGCTTGTAATTAATAATTTCAACTTCAATTCTACTACTATTACTTCTGAGACTGTGGTTTAGGAGGATTCTACAAAGCACTTAGAGGATTGACATGAAGCAAATCACATACTCCAGTGTGTCAGGTTCGATGAAGTAGGCCATGGTTTCTCCTGCACGTTTAGGATGAACGCCCAAGGAGTGAGCTAGCTAGCTGAATTCAAGCCTCGAGTTAGCTAACAAGGGATTACGAACTATATATATATATATATGAAACCAGTTTTAAAGGCACAAGCACCCACTGCTTGGATATTTTATAGAGAAGATATCATGAATGGAATGGTAGAATGTACCTGGGATGCAAGGGAGGAGAACTTGATCGACATGACACGGTTACACAGACAAAGGTGAAATGAATGGTGAGAGGCAGGTGAAGAGGTGTTGTAGTAGTTTTTGACTCATTTGGTCTTGTTTTGGAATAGAATACACACCAATTAATAAATAATTGATGATCAGAGGCACAAGCTATGTAAAAATTCCAAAAATTTGTATATTAATTGCAGCTTTACAAATTATCCTAACCTTTACAAATTTGTTTGTGTACAGACTGATGTTTTGCTCCATCCGATCCACATCTCATGAACCAACATCATACACAGAGAATCCACCCATATCATCCAACCATCACAGAACACCCACTATAGCCCACATCATTCATCACCCACATCACAGAGCAAAGGAAGGGAAAGGGATAGAGAGTAAAGGGGAGTAGTTACCCCAGTGCAATGATAGCCAGCAAAAGACTCCATGAAAGGAAGCATTGCCTTAATTAGCTAATCGCTTTGATCTAATTGATTTTGACAAGTCAGTTGGTACTAATGTTTGAGTTTTGGTAGTAGCACAAACACAACATAATGAAAGCATCTTCAAGCATGAATCACGAACAAAATTGTCCCAACACCACAACACACATTGCAGCTCGATGTCGCCACAACACCACAGGTAGCCGGTCGGGTCGCACACGCTAGGGGGAGGACGAAGAGGGGAAGGCAGATCTAGCGGTGGGGAGGTGGATTTGGCCAGGGGAAGGCCGATTGGACCAGCGGTGGCGGCGTCACCGTAGTTGTGTCATGACGGTTACACTGCACAAGACACTCTTATCGTAATAGTGTCTTGTGCAGTGAATCGTGGTGTCACAACCGACGCGACGACATGAAGAAGGGTGGCGTCAGTGACGAGGTCAGGGAGAAGGCGCTACTTGGGGGCGGCCGTCAGGGAGGAGGCTTTAGGCGGCGGTGTCGAGGTCGGGGGCTCTCGGGTAGGGAGGGGAACGGGCGAGAGTTAGGGTCTGGGAGTGACGAGTTAGGGCATAAACCCTAGCGGACTCCTACTAATAAAGGGACATCACAGATGGTTCTATTATCAAACCGTCAGTGATACTTATCACAGACGATTTTTAATACAAACCGTTTGTGATGAGGTCGGGAAGTATACACGGTTTGTAATATCACGGATAGTTATATGTCAGAACCGTCTGTGATACTTCACAGATAGTTTTCAACATGAATCGTTTGTGATATTACATCTTCACAGACGGTTTTTAGCGCAACCAGTAACATAGACGGTCTCTAAACCAAAATCGTTTGTGATTGCATGTAATACAGACAATTTTGGTCAACCATATGTGATGAGGCGTCCAGTATTGACCTTTTTGTAGTAGTGTATGAAGATAATAAAGTGGTGAAAGCTATAGTTCAAAGGTCCTGTAGAGACCATTACTCTCTTATTATGAATGATATAATGTTCCGTTGCATATTAATTCTGGCAAATGGCATGAATAAATAAATAAGATATGCAATCAATGAATTCTAAAAATCCTTGATGAGATTTTCGAAGGACTCAAAAGTCCTTATAAGAAAGGAAACAAAATCGCAATATATATAAAACTCCTACACAATAGTCTCTTACCTGTAGTAAGAACAGAAGGGATATAGGAAGGCTACACTAGCTGGCAATTCAAAAAAATTAACCACGTAAACCATGAAGCCATACAAACAAGAGATCATAGATCATTACTAAACATGAAGTAGGAATAATATTTTTGCTTAAGGCAGGAACATAATAACAATTATTTAGTTCTATAACTAATCCTGAGGGTAAAGCTAATGGTAAAGTGCCAATAGCTAATGCAGCAACTCTTACTCCATTTCCCACTTGAAGATCAATATCTCCTCTTGCCAAACTTCTACTCCTTATCAGTCCCTACATCGAATTACAAATACGAGCAACCGATCCGATATCAAATAGCCAAGAACTGGTCGGAGAAGTGGCAAGATTAATTTCTATAACATTTATACCTGAAATGGAAGTCTTACTTCCTTTGTTTCTTTTCATTTATGCCAAGTACTTCTTGCAATTTCTCTTCCAGGCCTAGTCTCATGACAATGGTAACATTATGTGTGGGCTTAGGACCCAGCGTGACCTTCTTAAGCTTAGCCTTGAGAATCTCGATCTCGTCTTGAATATTTTCTTTGCCCTTTCCATTTCCTGACTTACCCTTCTTCTTAAAGCTAGTAGTCTTTTGAACCATCATCACATGATTGGAACTTTTCTTGATACTCTCATCCGCACCTTTAAGCATGCCATGCAACTCAGTCATTGATTTCTCCATACCATTCATATGAAAATTCAATATAACAGACTCAAAGCTCGCAGGGAGCGATTGGAGAATCACATTAGTAGTCAACTCTTAGCTAAGGGGAAAACCAAGCTTTTCTAAGCTCTCAATGTGACCAATCAGCTTGATCACATGAGGATTGATCGGGCTACCTTCTGACAGCCTACATGAAAACAATGCCTTGGAGGTATTGTACCTCTTTGTCATTGCTTGATCCTGAAACATACCTTTCAAACCCACAATCATATTGTAAGCGTATGGGTCTCATATTGCTTCTGAAGCTCAGAGTTCATGGTTGCAAGCATTAGGTAGTGCGCATCGACCGCGTCATTGCAATGCTTCTCATAAGTATTCTTTTAAGCTCGAGTAGCATCTGCATTCAGGTCCTCGGGATAGGGACCCTCTAGAATATATTCCTTCTTTTCTTGTTTGAGAACAATTCTCAAATTACAAAACCAGTCAATAAAGTTGGTTCCATTCATATTTTCTTTCTCAAGAATAGATCGCAAATTAAAGGTAGGTGCAGAAGAAGCATTAGGTGTCATGACCTACAACAGAAATATATTCAAAGATTCAGCACTATGTCTATGTAAGATCTTCTATTAAACATTTTCATAAAAGATACTCTCACTACATGTTTCCCTCTAACATCATATAGTGGGTTCAAGATCCAAATATCATGAAGTCTTAGTGAGCTTTGGCATCACTGCTAAAAACCTAGTGATTTAGGTAGGCAACCTTTTATCAATCATATCTCATATGACTCTTGTCTGTTGGGTGGCATCAGTATACCCCAACGACAAACATTATGCCCTAAGGTCCAAAACTGTTTTGATAGCCTTGTTAAGTTAAACCAATACTATGCATGTGGGTGCCCGACACCCACCCTATCTTATTAAGATAGTTAATGACACCCTACTTTGGTAGACTTACCAATTAACGATCAAAATCGTGATAGGTGCAGCAATTGGTAAGGCATAAGATTAACTTAATTTTTCTTGAGGGATAGTACTCTACCATGTTAAAAGATCTAATAATAAAACATAATTAATAGCATAACATGAATAAACATTCACATATAATCGTATTAAACTGTGAAATAGTATGACCCTTATCATCACGATCTCCATCACCATGCTTCCTGTCCTCCAGGCCATCATGCTTGAAATCACCACATTCATCTACTAAGCAATTACTCCTAAAAGCTAGTAATGAATTACATATGATAATATCAAGCATCACAAGTTGGCACGCAAACTGTTATACAATAATATGTAGCTCGATGGCTATATCAAAGCATAACACGCAAACCATGAAAATCCATATATGCTTCATATACATTATGGGCAATACTATTCACATCAATCCCTGCAAAAATGAGTTATGCATAGAATCCAATTCTATCGGGTGACATGAACACATAATACTATAACGCGCGGTACGATTACCTAGCAGGGCGGTCATTGAAACAACCACGCACTGCGGCACACTCCAATGGCGGAATTCCGGCCGGTAGGAGTATTATGCAACGTGGTCATGAACAATCGCAATAAACCATTTGGTGCTTTTAGCTCATACTTCCCGCAAACCCATCTACTACCGCCGAAAACCGACCGATCTTATCGACCAGTGCCTAGATTGTTTCATCCATATGAACCGATCTAGGTTACCAGACTTAACCAGTAATAGATCCAATCTACTACTGCCACATATCAAGTATATGCGATCGATCTAGATCAAAAACTATACAAGATGCCTCTGATACCACTGAAGAGATATGGGCATGCTACACTAGCTGGCAATTCAAAAAATTCTACCACGTAAACCAAGAAGCCATGCAAGCAAGAGATCATAGATCGTTACTACTAGATGTGCAGTGCAGCGGAAGAAGAGTTGGAGCAGCCTGATCCAACGTAGAGCGCGTCGATGAAGTGGTCATAGTCGATTGTCTAGCGTCCTCGATGTCGATCGTCTCATCTAGCGGCCAATCGCGTTCCTTGCGAAGTCGTGGATCGTCCTTAAGCGTAACAGCAACCGCAGTAGCGCATCTACGGTTTCCACACATCCAGGGTGATGAGGACATCCCTACTATGGATACAACCATGCCTACACACACTAATCATCCATAACCAATACAAGGACCTCTTACCCGAGCTCGTACTCGTCAACTTAATTACCAGGTATATTCGTTCCTATGTTTATATATTACTGAGAATAAATCGCTACCTAATGCAAGTGATTTAATTGTGCTTAGGAACATGGGAACGGACCAAGGAGAGGCTTGTGGATTCATGGACATGCATGGAAGGCATAATAGAGGTCACCACGTCACTTTGGGTCCATGTCAAGCAAGAGTTCGAGTTGGGCTCATTCTGGATTCGAATTCGGACTGCTGCGACAGTACTAAATTCAAACGGTCATAACTTCTTCATACAAACTCCGTTTGGGGCGATTCTGGACTTCATGGAAAGCTTATCAACTCTACTTTCCAACGGATCTAAGATCATCATCAAACTCCATCCGAGCCGGCCACAATCATCAAAAGAGTACACGTTAGTTTCTGAGTCCGAGTCAAAAGGGTGCTGCGCCACCTCCACTTGGGCCCATGGGCCTTGTAACCTTAGGGGCGTGTGTCCACTTCACTGGCCACCACCCTTGGCCGTCTCCCTATATAGGAGCCGCCGTCTTCTTTCGCTAGAACTCGGATTTCGTTTGATTAGTTTCTCCATTGTGAAAACTCTCGTTCTTCGCTTGTGTCGACTAGACCAACCGTAAAGGACCTCTGCGGAATCCCACCTTTTGAACTCAATCATATATTTGCAATTCAGATTGCCTTTTACCTCGTTCTTGCTTGTTTTTCGATTGCTTGCAGGAATTGATCCTCTTGATCAGGTCAACTCGGTCTTTGGCACGGTTGATAACGACTTGGTGGTTAGTTCAGCGATTGCTTGGTTTGTGCGTGCTGCGTTCGTAGCCTGGATCATGAGAGTTGACCGTTATCCAATCGGAACTTATCCCTCTCACCGAAAGATCGGGACAACAGAGAACATCACAGGATTGGAACAACGTACGTCGATGTCGATGTGCTAGCACTAACTCACACAGCAAGGCTCTCTCGAGAAGATGTCGCTAGGGTTTCGGTGGAACTTACGTTCTGTCGTCTCTCTCCCAACAGCCTCATGCATCTCCTTATACAGGGCCCACGACGGATCCTATCCGAATACATTTATTCCAACCCATTAAGTATGTGACCCTGTAGGTCCATGCGTAATCGGTTGTGACTCGAAAACCCTTTCCGACCACGAGTCGTTAGCGGTTCCTAGCAGGACATAACGATTCCTGAATGCACATAAATTATATAAGGCGAACCTTAATGCAATATGATCTACGACCAGGTCCTTATCACTTAAAACCAGCTTGCGTCTCTATACGACCAGTTCATATTTAGTCTCGACTAGTTCGTAACTCCTTATGATCAGGTTTTAACCACTTAGTGATCTTGTTCGACCAGCCTACGACCAGCTCGTATCTCCATACGATAAGTTTGTATCTAATCGAACTGAACAGCCTGCTCGTGCATTCTCCCTTTGCCTCAAGATATCTGGTTGAACTCTGGTGAGATATTATGTCACCCATGGATTGTTCAATACTTTCTCGATCAAGCGACGGATAACTTCTTGTGGTCGCACTACTACAGAAAAGGTAATCACCGACGGTTCAAAGTCGTCATCACAGATGGTTTTTGAACCATCTGACTTTATGGGTAAGTGATACTATTGGTCATTACAGATGGTTTTTGAACCGTATGTGAAAAAAGCTATCACATACGGTTTTGAACAATAACCATCTGTGATAGTCAATTATCACAGACGGTTCTTGTTTAGAACTGTCTGTGAAAATAGACCATCAAGATGATTTTTTAGTAAAAATTATTTGTGATTGTTTTTGAGCCAAACCAATCAATTGCTGGACAATAGTTTTCACATGCTCTTTCGATAGTTTGCAAGAAGGTAATTAAAAGATCATCTCTCTCTCTCTTTTCTCTCAATCAATGGCTCACTCTCTAACGAGGACTAAGTCGAGTAGAGGCGTCCATCTCAAACCTAATCGGTCTCCCGCATCGACCACAGATGGGGGTCCTCATTGAGATCAAAATATGACTGGATGTAGGAGACAAAATCAGAGTGAGAACGAAACCAAGATGGGGATTTGGGAGCAAAACTTCGTGCTCACCTGAGGCCAAGATGGGGGCGGCCAGATCTGGTAGTACTGGTCGAGTCGCAACGCCTGCTCACCGAAGGGGTCGTGAAACAGCAGGCTACGTCACCTTGCCGAACTATGTCGGGGAATCGAAGGCGGACGCTGGAGCTTGGCGTGGGTAAGGGAAAGGGAGAGACTGATTGAAGGCAATGCGGGGGGTGGCTATAATATATAAGGACAATGCCAAAATATTTCACCTCCCGCGCACGCGTTCAAAATTTTTCGCCCTCCCGCACTGCGAATCACAGACGGTTTCAAACATAAATCGTCTGTGATGTAATATCACATACTGTTCTTGTTCAGAACCGTATCTGGTACTTCACAGACGGTTTTCAACATGCCAGTAACACAAATAATCGCTAAACCAAAATCGTCTATGATTGTATTTAATATAGACAATTTTGGTCAACTGTTTGTGATTAGGCGTCTAGTATTAACCTTTTTATAGTAGCGTCGACTCTTCAATCACTAGTGGCATGTCCATGCACTTTCTTTATTTGACCACATTGAGGGACCTAGAGATATCTCTCCTGTTATGTTAGGAGGGGCAAATCTCATATCCGACAAGTCATATTCCTCTGCATGTTTTATAGCATACCCAAAACTACCTTTATAACTACCCAGTTACGGAGTAGTGTTTGGTACCCCCTAAGTGTACTATTACACATGTAGAAAACCATGCTGATATCAGGTCTAAGGATTATACATCATCATTGCTTGAGACCAACTGATGACATATAACATCATAACAATCTCAATAGTATCTCAAAGTGGGTCAATCCAACACCGTGTTCTTTAACATGTGTTCACATTATTGATTCGATATCGCTATATCCATGACTAGTGAAACATGGTCATCAATCAATACATGTGTTGGCCAATAAGTCACTAGTATTCCGACTAGTAACATCTGATTAGGGATACATTTAGAATAACATCATATAAATTAAAGAGCTTCACCAATAAGTCACATATTTGTTAATTTTTATAACTAATGATTCATTCAATGAACATAATAACATTTATTTCATAACTCATAAACATAGACATAATACAATAATCTATATGTTGCCTCTAGGGCATATCACCAACAAGAACATCTTCCCAAAGAGAGCATCTCCCTGAAGGAAAATTATCTTACCAGTCGATATCTTGATCACACCAATGATCATATGATCCCTAGAAGTGGACAAGGACCCATCAAGATCCAAAAGAATGTAATGAGGAACCTAAAGACCAGAAGTGTGCCACATAAGTACTTATAAAGTGCATCTTCCACCAGAAGTTAGTGGAATTATGTTTTCCTATAGTACTATGAAGGTACGATATACATTGGTGATATTGGCAATTAATCCCCACAACGCCAAAACTAAGACTGATTATATTTGCCTCTAGAGTGGTACAACATACTTTATAGTTCTGCAGAACAGTCTATTTGTTGTAACTTTAACGACCCAGAGATAATTACAAAATATTAAGTCCTGAAAGGTTTTGATAAATTGCATTTGAAAGGCATACGACTTTGTGTAAAATTACGGAACTGAATCGAGTGAATCGGGAGAAGGCGGGAAAAATCGTAACGATTAAAGAAGTGAAAATACCTGCGGAGAGAGGGGTTTCACTGCATATTCTCAACAACTCACCACGGGCGCGGCCGAGTGGCCCATTAGTGTGGCCGGCCAAGAAAAGGGGGGGCTCCCCCTAACCCTAGCCACCCCCACCTTCCCCACCTCTCCCACTTCCTCCCCCTTGTGGCCGCCACTCCCATCTCCCCTTCCCAGCGCCTCCTCTGCCCCTTGAGGTCTCCTCTCCCCTGCAATGGCAGCCCCGGCGATCCCCGGTGTTGTTCCCCAAGAGCCCCTCCGAAGTTGTCTCTTCCTGCCGGCGTCGTCATCCATTCTTCGTCTTCCCAGTGGCCGGCTCTTGGAGAGGGAAGGGAGGAGAAGGGAGGAAGACCCGTGTGCAGCGGATCTTCGTCGTACTACTGGTCTACAAGGGTAATTAGACCTCCGATTCGTTGTTTGATTCCATTAGAGTTGAGAATCCGATTGGATTTGTAGTTTCGTTTTGATTCTGTCAATAGATTGATTATGTCCAGTACGTTGTACCTCAGTTTTGGGCATCGTAGAGGCCGAATTGGACATCTGTGTCTTCTGGAGAATTGTTCCTGGTTTCATTAGCTTTCTTTTGGCACCTGGATCACGAATTTTCACCCAGTGGTTTAAAAGTTAAGACTGTTTTACCACGTACTGCTCTGTCTGTCAGAAATTCTGGGTATAGCCGGTTGCACCTAGGTTTTGATCTAGTTAGAGTCAGAACCAGGTCGTCCACCCAACTAGGTTTATGAAGATAATTTCACCATGTTTCCAGGCTGATAAAGATCACTTTATTTGGATCAGTGTTTTAAAAGTTAGAGCCTTTTTCTTTAGGGCTGTTCTGAATTCTGGGCAGACTGCAGTTATAGTTTTTCATTGGATGGTTAGACCACTGTTTTGGCCGAATTAGAGTTTACCATCAACTAGAGTTTCGTAGCCCGTTACGTTAAGAGAAGTTGAGCACTGGTTTCAGGTCTTTTGGACTTACGGTTTTTTATTGGTGAATTTTCTAGTAAAACTGCCAGTTTAGGGGTATTTGGAATGTTTGGGCGAATGGATCAAATTGAACCTTTTGTTTGGTTAGTTTGGTTAGAGGTTGTGGGAGGGCACGTGTAGCAATGTCTTGCTCATTTGTCCTCATTTCGATTATTTTATACTGTAGGCGGTGAAGCGGTGAGTGGAGGGGTATCTCAATTACCTCCCAACCTGTCAGTAGTCAGCAGCAAGTAACTTGTATACTATGATTGATGCATTATGTGATGTGTGAATGAATGATTATATTTGTTCGTAATTGTAGATGAATGCCATGTGTATTTTTTTATTTATGAGTACTATTCAATATTGCCATGGGATCACATCATGACATGCATAAATTACCTTTGTAAGACCCATCAATTCCAAAGATGGGCACTTGAAAATCCCATCAATTCGAATGGGTGCGTGAGTCCACCATTCCAATGTGGGTCACGTTACGTGAGTCCACCATTCCAATGTGGGCCACGTTGGACTGGTCGTATGAAACGCTCTTCATACGATTACTTTAAGTGAACACCGACGGTGTTTCACTCGCTATACCCCAGATATATCTTTGCAATATGTCCAATTCCTTCAATGCATCATTCCATTTCATCCATTCATAAAGTTGTTTCCAATTAATGTTCAAGTTATGATTGTGATATATTGTTCATGGTATGTTTGATTGTCACATACAAGTACTTGCTGAGTCTTTGGCTCATTCTTGCTTTGTTGTTTTATTTAGGTAAATGACAAGGAAGAACGATCTCGTGAAGGGTAGTTCAACACGATACACTCACTACCATAATCCAAACATTTTGAGAACTTTTACTGTCGTTATTTATGTCTTGTGTTGAATTGTAATAAGCCATTTTGGTCATACCTACCGTATCCCTCTGAATTGTTTATTTCTTTCCATTGATTAAACTTGATGATAAATTCTTGTTTCAGATATCCTTATTACTTGCTTCACCTTGTCATGCGTTTTGATGTTATTCTTCTAAAGAGTAGTGGTTGTAGGTGACATCTTGACTTCCTTATAGTCAGGGTGTTACAGTTGGTATCAGAGCGGGCTTTAGGTCCGTGGTAATTAAGTTATTAAAATGACACACTGTGCACAGTAGGTGGGGTTTGGAAAATCCATTTTTTCCGCATTTCTAGTGATGTTGTTCATTATGTTGTATGGTATAGAATTGCTTCTGTACTATCTTTCTTGTTATTAATCTATGACGTGATGCGATATCCTATATATCTATGAATTATTTTATGATCGTCAAGAGATGATCCGATATAAATATATATATATTCATAATTGATTGCATTAGTTATGTGTTTCGTTAGCGGGCGTTGATCAGTTGAGTTCGTGGTTGATGTCCTGGGTTTTGCCAGGCTACACCACTGTTTGTAGTATGATATTAGAGAACTTCTTACCTCTGTTCCATAAGTTCTGTATTGAGCATGAGCTCATTGATGAACTTGTTGCCTTTCTCGAACTGATATCTGGTTTCCTGGTTGTGGTTCCTAGCAGTTCGTGAATTCTTTTGAAATTGGGGTTTTAATGAAGAAGGCAAGCTCCAGTAGTTCTCTGATTCGTTCTTTAAAACAAATATTGTCCTTTCGACTATTGTGATATTTCTGCTCCACGTGAGCATAGTTCAAATGCAAGATTCTTCTTTTCACAAAAGACTTGTTTTACCCCTGTTGGGGAAATTTAACTCATTCGTTCGTTTGGAATCTCGGTATTGGAAGACTTCTTTTGCAAGTTCTTTATCAAGTGTGTATTGATCTTGCATATTTCTCTTGGGCTGCTTTAGTAAGTCGTTCTCTTCCTTGATTTTCGAATTTGACAAATTCTTGTCCGGTGGCGATTGATGAGTTTCTCTTGGGTTCATGGTTTTGGTAGACGAGTTTAAATAGGCCTTTAATGGTACTCCGAAAACATTATTGTTTTTCGATTGTCGAATTGTTTTTACTACGAATGATCTTTGTAAATTGGCAACATTGATATTTTCATGGTTGTTCTTTCTTTCTCATTGGAAAAGAGCGGCTCATTTACTCGTTTGATGGTTTGCCTAATGAGAATTCTTGTTGCAAGATCGTTAACACGAGAAAGCATTGGCTCAACGCATTCCTTTTGGAACCCTCTGCTTGTTGAAATTTGATGCATCTCTTTTCTGAAGAAAAGCGTTAAAACCCTTTTGGAGTGCTTGGTTATGCTTAAGTCGGGGGTTGCACCCAAACAAAGATCGTGGGCTACGGGTTTCTATTAGACCCTATTTGTTTTTCAAAATAGTTTCTTGCCTTTCTGGCTGCGGAGCTCTCATTGCTGTTTGTGAACGTTATTCTTGACAAGATCGTTCTCTTTATGTTAGCCCTATCTCTCTTGTTGATAAGGGCAGCTCGGTTATCCGTTTGACAGTTCGAAGAATGAAAATTTCCATTCACAAAGTTCATTGAAGAAAATTTTGACTATGTTCATTTCTTTGGAATATTTGGAGTGTTGGAGTTTAGAACCTCCCTTTGAAAAGAAAAGTGTCGAAACCCCCTTTCTCTAGAGTTTTGTAGTGCTGGGTGTGACGTTTGTTCAACTTTGTGGTTTTCGTACCAGAATTCTTTTCTAGAATAAGTTGTTATTACAATTCCATTTGATGCTGAAAATTTTTATGACCCGATTTGTCATGTTCCCTTTAGAAGGTTTATTGACACGATCAGTGATGTGAGAGTAAGGTTGATTCTTTTATAGAGAAAGAAGTTTGACCACCTTTCTTGATGTTTCTAAAATGATTCAATTTCGAGTTTTGTGTTCATGACCTATTGGAGGTCCCAGTTAATTATGATAAACGAAGTTTGCAACGTAAAACGATTTGTTGCAGAGTTATAATGGTTCTTCAGTGATGCGAGCGCTTTGATATTGAATGCTCGTTGTTCTTATCTGCTAAGGTCAGACATTCTTTTCTTTTGAGGCTTATGCATTCAACTGTGGACTCCCCTTATGTTCAATGAGTTCATTGCTTAATTGGTTTTCTCCTTGGTCCGGTGTTTGTGGCGAGTGGTAAATGATTTTCTAGTTGGTGAGAATCATTGTCATGTGCCTCTTCTTTTCAGAAATATTCGACCCATTCTTTTCGCATGAGTCTTTCGAGGTGTTTTCTAATTGACGTTGTGAGATTGATGTTGAAACTTGTAGTAAAATAATCACCTCTGTGATACCGCCTAAATGAGAATACTTCAAGTCTAGTTTCCGTAACCTTTTGGAGTTCGTGAATATTCTGGTAACTGAAATTGTTTTGAGTAAAATGGTGCATGGAGATATCCTATTGCTTCTTAAGAGTTTTGTGTGATTTAGTCCTAAAGGCTCCTTGGTTTGAGTTCGCAAAGTGAGGTTGCAATCAAAGGAAATTTCCGTCGCTTTCATTGAGAATCCGTTTGCTTTCCGTGAAGTCCTGTAAAGGAAAATGCTTGTTTTGTGGCTGAGGTCATTTGGATTACATGTTTCATGAGTAGATGAACTGTTTAGAACAAATTTGGCGTGTTGAAAAATTTTATTTGTTCTTAAGTAGTTCCGTGGGTTGAATTAAAGAACTTACTTTGTTCATGTGGCCAGGTGTTATTAGTTCAAGAACTAATTGTTGTGTGAAAGGAAAGAGTGCAGTAGAGTATTTGATAATTTGAGTCAAGTTTCGTAACTTGTGATTATTTGCATCGTTCCTAAACTTCTTGCTCTTTCCGCTCAAGAGATGTCGAGTTTCAATCGCAATGTCTTTCTTTAGTATCGGATGTTATTTGCTATTCTCTCTTGAGGATGTGTGCCTCAACTGTGAACTCGCTGTTTTCTAATATCCCCATTATCGTAATATTCTTTTGGGTTCATGCTCGTTGGGATGAGCAACGTTTTTTTGTGAAGCTTGTCCTTATTCGCCTCTTTCTTTTGAGAAAGACCCAAAAGTTTTGTTGCAGGGTTTTACAAAGCGTTTATTGGCAACTATTTGGTGGTGGTTAAGTTTTGGTAGTGGTGATATTTTGCTATCAAGTTATTGGAGGAGTAGAAGAATGTGAAATGGATTTGATCTGTATCTCTTGAAGAAAAAAATATTGATTCACATGGAATGTTTGGCTTCGAAGTAAGTCTGAATAGTGTTACGATTGAGTAGAACCTATGGTATAGAGAAATTCCAGAACTTCAGTTCATGTTAAAAGGTTGAGGATTATCGAAGGTATGGAGACCTTGATTAATTTTATAGAGTAACGCAATTGGATAAGATTGCGAGATTATGTGGGTAATTTTTGAGGATGTCAATAAGTGAGTATGTTAGAATTGTGGGAATGTTGTAGATTCAATCCATTGATTTCCTATCATTATAATTGCAATTGGTACTAGAAGTCTTGCAAGTTAAATCTGGGCTTTGCATTTTCATGCTAGACCTTTGGTCAATCAATGATTGTGTGTAGAGAGAGTGGAATAATAGAGTTTCCTGAGTAGTAGGATGATAATTGATAGAATCCTTCTGATGAAGTATATGAACGTGCGTGCTAAGAATTTTGAGTTGCTGTTCTTGGAAATTGGAGGTAATGTCATTGTGTGGGACCTATTCTGTGTTGCTTTGAACGCCTTCTATCAAATCAATTTTGGTTAGTAGAACAAGTTATTTAGAGTATTCGGTGGATTCAATATAGCCTCTCCACAATGGTGTGGATGATGTATTTCAATTTGAGCATAATTTGAGGATGTTTAACTAAGAGGTTTAAGCTCATGTGGTAGGCAGTGAATTTGAATTTCATTGTTCGAGAGAAATTTTATTCTTAGAAGCGAGGAACTGTGGCAAAGGATGATTCGTGGGATAATGAGGCGTTTTCTTGATTCTCGTTTGAGTTTTGTGTCGTTGACTTGTATTTTCCGCAATTTGAGTTGGCGCTGTGTTGGCGTGTTGATTCTTTCCAAATTCAGACAAACCGCAAGTATTTGGTTTGAGCGTTCGAGTGATTTCTCCTTTGGTTGTCGTGGTGTTCATTTGTAAACTGCTTATTTGGAGAATGGATTTGTTTTCGAGATGATTGTCAAATTTGGAATCTAATCTTTTGGTGGAGAGTTAGCATTGCGTGGATGCGATGAGGACTCTATATTCCAGTTGGATTATCTTCGTTTCAGAAGGTTGCAGAAATTGGGAAGTTAGCATATCGCATTGACCGTCTCGGATCCTTATGCGAAGTACGCTTTGTCTGGTGTGCTCGAGTGTTAGTCGAGTAACTGAGCAATTCCAAGCTTGGGATATCCTTGTTTCAATCCAGTCGCTTGTTCTTTCTAGTAGATCGATGCGTAGATTCGAGGTCGAATCCTGTTAAGGGGGGTAGAATGTAATATTCTAATCAATCGAGTGAATCGAGAAGGCGGAAAAATCGTAACGATTAAAGAAGTGAAAATACCTACGGAGAGAGGGGTTTCACCGCATATTCTCAACAACTGGGCCACGGGCGCGCCAGTGGCCCATTAGTGTGGCTGGCCAAGAAAAGGGGGGGCTCCCCCTAACCCTAGCCACCCCCACCTTCCCCACCTCTCCCACTTCCTCCCCCTTGTGGCCGCCACTCCCATCTCCCCTTCCCAGCGCCTCCTCTGCCCCTTGAGGTCTCCTCTCCCCTGCAATGGCAGCCCCGGCGATCCCCGGTGTTGTTCCCCAAGAGCCCCTCCGAAGTTGTCTCTTCCTGCCGGCGTCGTCATCCATTCTTCGTCTTCCCGGTGGCCGGCTCTTGGAGAGGGAAGGGAGGAGAAGGGAGGAAGACCCGTGTGCAGCGGATCTTCATCGTACTACTGGTCTACAAGGGTAATTAGACCTCCGATTCGTTGTTTGATTCCATTAGAGTTGAGAATCCGATTGGATTTGTAGTTTCGTTTTGATTTTGTCAATAGATTGATTCTGTCCAGTACGTTGTACCTCAGTTTTGGGCGTCGTAGAGGCCGAATTGGACATCTGTGTCTTTTGGAGAATTGTTACTGGTTTCATTAGCTTTCTTTTGGCACCTGGATCACGAATTTTCACCCAGTGGTTTAAAAGTTATGACTGTTTTACCACGTACTGCTCTGTCTGTCAGAAATTCTGGGTATAGCCGGTTGCACCTAGGTTTTGATCTAGTTAGAGTCAGAACCAGGTCGGCCACCCAACTAGGTTTATGAAGATAATTTCACCAGGTTTCCAGGCTGATAAAGATCACTTTATTTGGATTAGTGGTTTAAAAGTTAGAGCCTTTTTCTTTAGGGCTGTTCTGAATTCTGGGCAGACTGCAGTTATAGTTTTTCATTGGATGGTTAGACCTCTGTTTTTGCCGAATTAGAGTTTACCATCAACTAGAGTTTCGTAGCCCGTTACGTTAAGAGAAGTTGAGCACTGGTTTCAGGTCTTTTGGACTTACGGTTTTTTATTGGTGAATTTTCTAGTAAAACTGCCAGTTTAGGGGTATTTAGAATGTTTGGGCGAATGGATCAAATTGAACCTTTTGTTTGGTTAGATTGGTTAGAGGTTGTGGGAGGGCACGTGTAGCAATGTCTTACTCGTTTGTCCTCATTTCGATTATTTTATACTGTAGGCGGTGAAGCGGTGAGTGGAGGGGTATCTCAATTACCTCCCAACCCGTCGCAGCGCGGCAGGCAAGTAACTTGTATACTATGATTGATGCATTATGTGATGTGTGAATGAATGATTATATTTGTTCGTAATTGTAGATGAATGCCATGTGTATCTTTTTATTTATGAGTACTATTCAATATTGCCATGGGATCACATCATGACATGCATAAATTACCTTTGTAAGACCCATCAATTCCAGTATGGGCACTTGAAAATCCCATCAATTCCAGAATGGGTACGTGAGTCCACCATTCCAATGTGGGCCACGTTACGTGAGTCCACCATTCCAATGTGGGCCACGTTGACTGATCGATGAAACGCTCTTCATACGATTACTTTAAGTGAACACCGACGGTGTTTCACTCGCTATACCGGTATATGTCTTAATATGTCCAATTCCTTCAATGCATCATTCCATTTCATCCATTCATAAAGTTGTTTTCAATTAATGTTCAAGTTATGATTGTGATATATTGTTCATGGTATGTTTGATTGTCACATACAAGTACTTGCTGAGTCTTTGGCTCATTCTTGCTTTGTTGTTTTATTTAGGTAAATGACAAGGAAGAACGATCTCGTGAAGGGTAGTTCAACACGATGCACTCACTACCATAATCCAAACATTTTGAGAACTTTTACTGTCGTTATTTATGTCTTGTGTTGAATTGTAATAAGCCATTTTGGTCATACCTACTGTATCCCTCTGAATTGTTTATTTCCTTTCCATTGATTAAACTTGATGATAAATTCTTGTTTCCGTATATCCTTATTACTTGCTTCACCTTGTCATGCGTTTTGATGTTATTCTTCTAAAGAGTAGTGGTTGTAGGTGACATCTTGACTTCCTTATAGTCACGGTGTTACACTTTGCAACTAGTATTACCATATATCCTCTACAGGGATAATGTACTTGTGTTGCACAATCAAATAGTGGTATTTGATAAGTTAAGCATGTTACTCCTGAATAGTGTTTATCCTAAAATCTCTAGTTGAGTAATATGAAATTTGTATGTAAGACACTGCATTGTGGTAATCCAGTTTATTTGATCACAATATACTTGTCTATATTCATTTTCAAAAAAATGTATGAAAGACATTAGAGGAACAAGACTTCAACAAAAGTTGTCCTTAGGGGGAGCTTACGCTAAACACTGATCATCATACTTGAGATTTTGAAAATCTTAGTCAAGCCTGCAAGGGGGAGCTTATGCTAAACACTGATCATCATACTTGAGATTTTGAAAATTTTAGTCAAGCCTAGAAGCTGTTGATACGATGGTTACTTTTTAAATTCAAATTGAAGGTTTTACCACTTAACAATTTAGACCTAGTTTGTCGAAAATGCAAAGATCATGAAGATCATGCATAGATCCTAATGATTATTACTAAATCCTAAAGATATGCTGCCTATCTATCAAATCTCTATAGTACAAAATCCCAGAATATCTATGAAGATAATGCTACTTGTATTACATAAATACAAACGGGTTATCTCAAGAGCAATATCACAAAGCACATTGCTCCTAAATTTTATATCCTCATTAAATCCAAAAGGATAGTAAGGTAAAGATCCTACAAACAAAGTCTTGTGAAAATCCAATTGAGTTATTCACTAAGTCTATGCCTGCATCCAGTTTCCAAAAATGCATTCATTGCATTGGAATGAGATAGTTTAAAGAGTTGTAGAGTTCAGGGGAGTAAATCCCTAGATCATAACTCATTTCAAATCCTGATGATTTATCATAAATCTTGAAGATTGAATCCCGAAGATTAAACGTTGTAATGTTTTCCTTGGTGAGTTTTCCTGAAGTTTTCTCACACGAAGGTTTTTAGTGAGGCAACAAGCGTAATAAAACTACGAATGTAATGTACTCTTTTCTCTGTTCATGTTTTCCAATGGGTTTTTGGAATGGGTTTTTATAAGACATTTGTGTATCGTTGTATATTGCCTGATGGGTGTTACGAAACCTAATTATGAGTAAAAAGACTAAACCGTCGCTGGAGGGCTTTCACCCATTTATGTTATAAATATGATGACTCCCGTGTATAACATATAGATGAATAAAGATATTGGATTCTTCTCTATACATTATATCTCTTTTAATGTTCATTGTGATTGATCTATGTCAATGGTACACCTAGTTGATCGAAAATGCAAATATTATGAAGATCATGTATAGATCCCGATGGTCATTACTAAATTCTAAAGATATGATGGTTGTCTATCAAATCTCTATAGTACAAAATCCCAAAATAGATTTATATTACTTTGTAGTGGTACAACCATCTTTTGATAGTCATCTAAGTAGACCTTAGTAGCTAATTCTATCAACCATTCAGATATTATAGCACCATATGAAGCCCCACTTGAATGTGTTTGGTCTAGACATGTGACTAACCACATCCAGAATTATTATAGCATTAATACCGTCAATATCCCCTCAATTATCTATGAAGATAAGGTTGCTTGTATTACACAAATACAAATGGGTTATGTCAAGAGCAACATCACGAAGCACACTGCTCTTAAATTTTCTATCCTCATGAAAGCCAAAAGAATAGTAAAGTAAAGACTCTGCAAACAAAGTCTAATGAAAATCCAGTTGATTTATTCTCTGAGTCTCTGCTTGCATTAGACCCTATTGATCGAAAATGCAAAGATCATAAAGATCGTGCATAGATCCTGATGATCATTACTAAATCCTAAAGATATGCTGACTATATATCAAATCTCTATAGTACAAAATTGTAGAATAAATTTATAGGGAGTGTCTATAGTTTAGGTGACTAAAATTTCTTTATTTATCTGTCATCTTTTCTCATCGTTCGATCAATATTCTATGGGCCAGATTGTCTCTTTCTAAAATAGACAAAAGTAAATGTAGGTGAACTTTACAAATACAAAAAAATTTAAAAATAGATAAAAGTAAATCTAGGTGAACTTTACAAATAGAATTAAAAGTTACAATAAGTTATGGCAAAATTATATATCACTTAGTACTATAATTTTAATCTTAATACTGAATAATTGATGGATAATTTTTTTGGAGTAACTAAAAATTAGCAAATCCAAAATTTATATCACTTCGTGGTTGTGGTGGTACGACCATCGCCACCGGCTTCTCGTCACCACCACCGTTTCCTCCTCCCCCAGTTCCCCACGCACAACCCAGTGCGGAGCTCCACACCGAGAGCGCAAATTTTAGAGCACCCCTCCGATCTCCCATCTCCTCATCGCTCGCGCGCGCGCGCGTCTAGGGTTAGGATTCGAAGCTCCCTCCTCATCTCCTCCCAACGCAGCCGCATCAGCCGCGCCCGCGCGCCATGAGGGTCCACCCGGCCCCGCGGAAGCGCACCATCGCCGTGCAGCGCTGCTCCGCCGTCGCCGCGGCGGCGGCGACCGCGGTCGCCGGCGGCGGGAAGAAGCTGCGTCGCCTCCCGCACATCTTCGCCAAGGTGCTCGAGCTCCCCTTCGCCGCCGACGCCGATGTCGCCGTTGAGGAGGACGCGGCAGCGCTCCGCTTCGTCGCCGCCGCCGACGGCTTCTCCCCGGCCGGCGCCCGCGCCCACGCCGTCGAGATCCACCCCGGCGTCACTAAGGTCGTCGTCCGCGACCTGTCTGCTGGCGTTGGCGGCGACGATGGCGCCGCCGCATTCGAGCTCGACCGGTGGCGATTCCGCCTCCCGCCCTGCACGCGCCCTGCCATGGCCACGGCCACCTACGCCGAGGGTGAGCTCATCGTCACCGTCCCCAAGGGCGCCGTCCCCGACGACGGTGACGGCAACGGAGCCGCCGTCCTTGGAGGCGCCGGTGCCGAGAGCATCCTCGTGCTTGTATAGTAAATCTAAACCGTAACTCCACTATTTTGCTTACTCGCCTGTTTCTAATATTTATATGATGTGAGATCATATTTATGTTAATAGCAGGGCAGTAGAGTAAGAAATAATGAATACGAATCACTATTTGCTGTGAATCCTCTGTGGCTATGTCTGATCTGCTCATGCAATTCTTGGTTGTCTCGTCCGCGTCCACTGTGACAATTGTTGTCAGTTTTGATGCTACATATGCAGTATATAGTTGAGATGAGTAGATTAAGCATGTTGTGTAGTCGGATTAGCTGGGTAAGATTAAAATGTGAGATGATTATAACTGAGTCTGTGGATCTAGTTTGATGAGGAATCGAGAATCTGCCTGATGAGATGTGTTGATGACAGATTGAAAATCAACTCGTCAATTATTGATGTTTTCTAGTAAATTAATGGTTGTGGATAATGGGAAGTCTGGAGTTGACTGTAATTTACGTGGATCATCTAGATTTGGTGGTGTCTACTGTTTGTTTTTCAAAGACAGTCTACTGTGATCAAGTATCATTTAGCTGGAGCTTTTGAGCAATTATTTGATCTCGTGGCACTCGAGATTTGTAGATGCTTTCAGTGTATCTAACTATAGTTATCTTGCGAGTGTAGTTATGTATGTGCATCGGCTGTGTTGAATCAATGAAAATGGACGTATTGCATTTGGAGGTTAAGAGGTCATGGTTTGATTCAATCGAGTTTCCGTTTTCTTGTCGTTTTATCTATATCTTAAGGAAGGTCACAATCTATGTATGTGTTGTTTCCACTTTCCGATATGTTGGATTAGTGATGCCTATCAATCAATCACCAATCCCTTCAAAGGTCATATCCAGTTTGTTCTGCATATATCACAGCAGGAAATTGCTTGTGTTTCATACAAAGTGCAATAATTGCATCCTTTAGATCAATAGAGCGTATCCTATCACGTGCCGAGCATATATAGTCTTAGATTTTTTTCGTTGTCAGCTTTATTCCAGTTGTGTTCCAATGTATTCACTTCCTTTTCATCTCATCTTTTTCTTTCACAAGATGCTCGATTTGCTTGTCAAACTAGCTAACTGCTAGTAGGTTGTTGCCTAAAAGACTATAGGCAAAATGTGATACCTGGATTCTTTTCCGCTAAAATTTGAGGATGTGGAAGACTACTTGAAACTTGAACATTGGTATCTGATGAGTTGAGATTTCAGTATTACCATGATAGATGCAACTTAACTACTTTCTTGTTCCATTTTAGTTATCGGAGGGTGTGTATTATTCAACATTCATTTTAGTGTTTGGAGGATGCATATTATTTAAATTTGTTGTTAAAGTCCTAGCCTCCTATGATCCCTATCACTCCAAAAAAAATTAGTTGCGTGGAGCAATCACTTTCTCCAGTTTCTTTTTGCACACTTGTTCAAGGGAGATGAACTATCCATACCTGTTAATAACTTGGCAATGATTATTCTGGAGTGGGTGTGTGGTAGGAGTAATTAGCACAGGCTTTTCCATGAACTGTTGGACAATTTTCATTTTTCTTTCTGTTATTTCTCTGAATTGTCTGTCCTGTACAAGGGATTTCATCTGAGCTTGTTCATACTGTTTTTCTTTTACCTCTTTTCCTTGCATCTTTGTCCCTGTCCATTCTTTAGTGCAATTGCAGATGTATTTGTAAAGATACTGAGATAGTGAAATTATCCTTTCTTTTCTAGGGAGAAATGATAGTCTAAGAAATTTCTCCCTTTTTTTCCCTGAAACTTTCTCTGGGGAGTGGAATCTACCCCCAAAATAAAAATTGAGAATATATTTAGCCATTTTTCTTTTAACAAAATTTTTTGGCACGCAGATATTTTCTCAGTTGCGTTGCAAAACTTAAAGGTAGAGAATATTGTGTCCTTTTCCGGGAGGAAAGTAATGCCTTCTTTTGTTTTCCTAGTAATTGCATTTTCAGACTCTAAAGGGTAGAGAGAATCTTGATTTACCTTGACCAGAATGTTCAGTATATTGAGTCACAATCCCAGTCAAGGAATTGCAAGTGCCATGCCCTTCTGTACAGGAATGTGCAGGCGCCTACCATTCGTTTAGGGGGATATTTTTTTCACCGAGGACGTGATGTAAACGCTGGGAAGAGGCCAGGGGACTTCATGCTGAGCTTGCTTTCTGAGTCTTGATTGGCATCTTGATCGTATGAATGTGTGGCAATGACTGAATTTGCGCCACAACTCACAAGAGCAGGACACAGGGGACAAGAACTTAACAGTTGCAAATTCACATGCATGTTCCATGGCACTCCAGAAAAAGGAACAAAATCTCTTTGTTAAAAATGTTGTGAAGCCACTATGCCCATGAACAAAAAAAGTTTTTTTTTTGTTAAAATGTTGTGAGGCCAGACTAAGGGCGTTTAACTCTTACCAAAGGAATGCTCACCTTCACCATCCCATCAGCAAGACCAAGAACAGCAAAGCGATTTCATCAAATACTAGCAAAAAAAGGGAGAGAAATAAACTAAAAGGGGAAAATTAGGTAAGTAGCACTCTAAAGATGCATATTTAGAGGAATAACATCACAAACACACCCAACTTCAAAATAACATTGCAAAGAGCATAAATTTTAGAAAAAATAACACTCCCGAAGAATATTGCATTACAATATTTTCAAAATGACACGTATACCACTTTCTTCCCCCCAATTCCTCCATCTTCATGCATGTGACACCTTCCTATCGCGTCCCCTCTTCGTTGTGCTAGTATGAACAATGAACTGGCAGCCGTTGTTACCTGGCCCACAAAAACATTTTCTTCTGCCATTCAAAAAATTCTAAGGACAAAAGTATATCTGTTCACCCATGGAAGTGTTATTTTCCATAATTTATGCTTGTTATTTTCAAGTTAATTGTGTTTGCGATGTTATTCTCATAATTACACATTTTTAGAGTGTTACTAACCTAATTTTCCCAGAGTAGAGGAGCTACACAATAGGACATTTGTATATCATGTTATGAAACCTAGGGTTTTATAGGCAATTACCAAAATACCCTCTGGAAGAGGTCCACCTATGTAGTCTATAAATATGGCTTATGATTATAAAGAGATGATTGATGAATAAAAAGAGCTCTACCCCTATACTATGTGTCTCTTGTTGTATCTATATCTCCTATGTGATTGTTCTTGTGTGATTGATCTTCGCCGATATCACTACGACTATCGAAATCTCGAGACGTTATCAACGTGATGCCTCTTCAAATCAGGTATGTCGCTCCAAAATTGTTGGCAATTAGATCAATTCCTTTCAGGATCTATCTAATCACGGATTTGTCCGTGATTTGTTTACATGATCCGATTCATTGCCGCCGTTGGCCTCGGCAACACACCACAATGAGCTGATGTTTGGATCGAGAGAATCGGATCAGGAGTGCAATGAGCCAAAGCGATTCGATCTGGATTGCCTCCGCCGGCATTCTCGACAACGCACCGCATGGCCATGATCGTATATGGATTGGCAGCAGTACCATCTCCCTGCACGGCAACGCAACGCACGTTCCCTCCGCGCGAGCCCGATGCCACGTCTTGCGCCTGACATGCTCCACAACGCTGTGCCGCCGCCATTGGGCGTGGCACTGGGGAGTTAGGGAGTAAATCCCTATATCACAATAATTTATCAAATTCTAAGTATCTATCTAAAATCTTGAAGATTGCATCACAAAGATTAAATGTTGTACTCTTTTTCTTGGTGAGTTTTCTTAAAGTTTTCTCACATAAAGGTTTTTAATGAGACAACAAGTGTAATGCAACTTAACATGTGCTATGTAATCTTTTCTCTATTCCTTTTTCCCACTTGGTTTTTGGAATGAATTTTTTATGAGATATACGCGTAGCATGGTATTTGCCCAAGAGAGAGTGTTATGAAACTTATGGTTTTATAGCCAATTACCAAAATACCTCTAGAAGGGGTCACCCATGTAGTCTATAAATATGGCTTATGATTGTAAAGAGAGGATTGATGAATAAAAACAGCTCTACCCCTATACTCTGTGTCTTCCATTGTATCCATGTTTCCTATGTGATTAATCTACGCCGATATCACGATAACTACCGAAATCTCAAGATATTAAACTTCTTACGGAGAACGAATCGCCGGTCCCTCAGGGTGTCCACTTCCCCAGTTCTGCGTTTTTTTGGCCAATCGCGGCTAGACACGTGCTAATCGGTTCATGACCATTCGATGGCACCAGGCGGGAACGGATGCCTCTCCTCCTATCGGCCTCTCTGCCCAGATTGAACCCTCCCAATTCCTCCCATCCCTTCACCTGCCTCTTCCCCTGCCCCATCGCCACTCCTCTTCCCTGTGCTGCTGCTTCCTCTTCCTCTGCCCCACCGTCATCTGCTCCCCTCTCCGCTCCGTCGCCTCACCCTTCCCTGCGACACCGCCTCCGCTACTCCCACCACACGCTTCCTCTTCCCCTGCGTTGCCGCCTTCTCCACCCCTCTCAGCACCACGGTTTTTCCCTTCCCCGTGACGCCACCTTCCATTTCTCCACCCCATCTGCCACACCGCCGTATCCACCCGTCGTCGTGCACATGAAAGTATCTAGGCCCTCATAGTTGGTTTTGGTAATTAATGTCAATATTATGCTAAAGGACTAACATGTGTGCTAAGATGTGTTAAAGGTTAAATCTCGATGATTGTTTGGTGATAAGGTTATTGGCGATGCTAATATGGTGAAAGATCGATATGGATCAAGACAAAGGTATTATATAACATAAGGACCGTTTTGTAGTTTTTTACTGATCTCGGTGTTTGGAGAAAATATCGGATTTATAGGATAAACGCCGTACTATATAGAGGGATCACGGCTAGTAGCTTGAGAGACTATTTTTGTGCCATTATGATCAACTAGGATTGATGCATTATTTTGATTTGAGTTTCTGGAAAACTATTTTAAAAATTGGTATAACCTCTGTTGATAAGCGGTACTACCGCAGGTCGGTAGTACCGATATTTATATGGCGGTACATATTTTTCAGAGAGCATGTTTTGGAATGTTTTGAATCTCTCTTATAATTGGAACGACCAAATTTGAACTGATGTACTTTGGGTCAATAGTACCGAAATATAGATGGAGGTACGTAAAATACAGAGAGTGTGTTTTCGAGTGTTTTGCTCCTCTCTGAAATCGAAACGACCACACTTCAACTGCGGTACTACCGTAGGTCGGTAGTACCGATATTTATATGGTGGCACGAAAATTACAGAGAGTGTGTTTTTAGGAGTTTTGATCTCCCTTGAGAATTAGTATGATCGCAAATTCTTGAGTAGTACTACCAGAGCGTGGTAGTACCAATATTTACATGGCGGTATATTTTTCCAAAGAATGTGTTTTTTGAGAAATCTTGAGCTTTGGAAAACGGTAGCTCCGTTCTAGCCGAGTGGTACTACCGAGCTGCGGTAATAATGATTTATAGTTGGCGGTAGTACCATAACTTTTTGTGTAACGTCTAGTTCAGAGCATTAAATGCTACTGTTCCGACCGTTGAGCTAAAAATCTGTAGTACCAGATTTCAACAGCGGTACTACCGCAAATTCTAATTTTTTCAGAAAAGTGGTTGTAACGGCTAGATTTGTGGTTGGGGGCTATAAATACATCCCACCTGCACCAAGCCTAAAACCTTTGGCCATATTGAATACACTTGGCTTTGGTGCTCTCTTCTACTTATTTGTATTAATTTCACATTTTGAGATAGTTGAGAGCTATTCAAGTGCATTGCATCATTAGTTGATCTCTTTGGCACTTGATTGTCTTCAACTGAGTGCTACGATTTGTTACTCTTAGCGCTTACCGGCACCTAGACGGCTTGGAGAAGAAGTTGTGAGGTGATCACTTCAAAGAAGCTTGTGAAGTGACCCAGCAAGAGTTTGTGATTGGTGTTGTGCTCACCAACTCCGGAGCGAAGGAAAAATAACTCTAGTGATCGATGATTGAGGCTTAATTCGTGTAGCCAGCTTGATTCGTTCAAGCTTCCTCAACGTAGACTAGTGAAGACCAGCAAGTCTTCAATAACACGGGAAAAATATCATTATCTCCATTGTGGTTTATTTTTATCTTTACTGTACCGTATTTACAATTCTAGGATTTTACTTTTGTAGAATTGCCTATCTATAATTGTATCTAGTTTTGACAAGTTCTTAATTGACTTAAAAGGCTTAGTAGTTTTTGCATTATATTTGTGTTAGAAAGCTTTGTCTGGACAATTGTGTTTAAAATTGCTAATTAGTAGAAGAATTTTAAAAACCTCCTAGTCACCCCCCTCTAGTCGGTTATCCTTGATCCTACAAGTGGTATCAGAGCTTGGTCTCTCTAATTTTAGACTTAACCATCTATGAGAGAAAAGATGGCTAGTGAGAATGTCAATAGGCAAGGCTCCTTTATTTGATGAATCAAATTATGCTTATTGAAAAATTAGAATGTCCATTTATTTAAAGGTCATGAGCCAAAGCATATGGAGAATTGTTAGTGAGGATCTTGAGGAACGAAACTCCCACCTCAATACTCAAGCGATGAACTCTTTATTTGGATCTTTAAACGTGGATGAATTCAATCGAATGAACAATCTTCAAACCGCTCATGAGATATGGACTATGCTCTCGAAAATTCATGAGCGCATATCCACGGTTAAAGAAGCTAAATTGCATAGGCTTCGGATCAAATATGAGACATTTACAATGTTGCCTCATGAAAACATGACCGAGATGTATTCTGGATTCAACAACATTGTAAATGAACTCAAAGGTTTTGGCACTAACTTTCTTGATGTTGATATTGTGCGTAAGATGCTTAGTGCTCTACCCGATAAATATGAGACGTTGGTGACGCTATTTCTCAACTCTCCTGAGTTGCCAAGAATAACGCCAACCGGACTCTTGGGCAACCTCATAACAAATGAGCTATACAAGAAAGATAAGTAAGAGCTTTTGGAGTCATCTTCCTCAAAGAAGAAAATTACCGCTTTCAAGGCTAAAACAGAATCAAGTGATAAAGAGGATGAAGAAGAAGACTCCGAATAAAAATTAGCTCCCCATTATGAGGAGAATGGAGAAATTCATGAGAAGATGCCCATATCGAAACTTTAACTTTAACAAGAGTAAGAAAGAACAATCCTCCAACGACAATAAGCGCTATAGCAATATTCATTACTATGAGTGTGATGAGAAGAGACACATTGTCTCTCATTGCCCTAATAAGAAGGATGACAAGGGCAAGTACTCAAAGAAGAAAGAATACAATGGTAAGAAATAGCTTTTTAAGAAGCTTCACAAATATGGCAAAAATGAAGCTCACATTGGAGAATGAGACTCAAAAGAAGAGTATTCTGACTTCAACTCTGACAATGACGAATCCTCCAAGAAAAGAGGACTTATCGCATCGCCATCAAGGAAGTGTTATCGCTATTCTCCACTCCTACATGCCTCATGGCAAAAGGAGATAAAGTAAAATCCATTAATGATAATTAACCTTCATATGATGAATTAATAGATATGCTTTAAGATTTGAATGAATATCTTGGAAAGGAGAAGTCAAAATTTAAGGTCTTGAAGAAAGAGTATATCTCTCTAAAAGACTCTTACGAGAAGATAAAGGAGGCTCATGACTCTCTTTTTCTGAAAGATATTGAAAAATCTCATTCGTATGTTGGAATTACTTGCAATTTAATGAATGATATGCCTAGAGTAGAAGTTTCTTCAAATGCTATATCTATATCTAGCACTTCTACATCATGTAATGACTTTAGATCTATGCCATGTTGTTCTAAAATTGATTTAGTTGCTAATATGGCCAATACATGTGATCCATTGCTCATTGTTGAAAATCATGAATTAAAAGAGTAAGTCACAAAGTTAAGTAAAAGTTTGGAAAAACACTACAAGGGAAAAACAACCCTTGACAAACTATTAAGTGAGCAAAGATGCTCATTCAACAAGGAAGGACTTGGGTTTATTCCCAAGAAAGGTAAGAAGTCAATTTACAAACCCACAAGTTTTGTAAAAGAAAATAGAACATATTGCAAAAAATATCTTAGTGTTGGTCATTTACAAAATATATGCTCTAGTGATAATGCTAAGTCTTATGACACTTATGATTCATACTACATGCTTAGAAAATCTAAAGATGGCAAAGTAATAGCAAAATTTATTGGCACTTCAATTGTAGGCGCTAAAAAGAATACCATTTGGGTGCCCAAAACCTTGGTCACCAACCTCCAAGAACCCAAACAAATTTGGGTACTTAAAAGAACTTCATTCTTATTTTGTAGGTGAACTACAAGACCGGTGAAAAACATTGGGTGCTTGATAGTGGATGCACTCAACATATGACCGGTGATAGAAAAATGTTCACCACCACATTCGAGAATGTAATAGGAAATGAAAAAGATTACTTTTGGTGACAATAACAAATGAAATGTAATAAGATTGGGTAAAATCGCTATCTCAAATGACCTTTCCATTTCTAATGTATCTTTAGTTGAATTACTAAATTTCAATTTGTTATCTATTGCTCAAATATGTGATCTTGGCTTAACTTGTTCATTATCTCAAGATGGTGTTTCTATTTTAAATGAAAAGTATAACTTTTTAGCTTTTAAAAGATTTAGATTTGGAAATCTTTATCTAGTTGATTTTTCTTCAAATGATTCATGCTTGAAAACATGTTTGATTGCAAAAAAAAATTGTGTTGGCTTTGGCATAGAAGGCTAGCTCATGTTGGTATGATTCAACTTAAAAAGCTTTTCAAACATGATTTAGTTGTTGGCTTGAAAGATGTAAAGTTTGAGAAAAATAGACTTTGTAGTGCTTGTCAAGCCGGAAACAAGTCGCAAATTCTCATACTTCCAAAAGTATCATGTTAAATTCTAGACCATTAGAACTCTTACATATGGATTTGTTTGGGCCAACAACCTATAAGAGTATCGGGGGTAATAGCTATTGTTTAATCATTGTAAATGATTACTCTAGATATATATTGGTATTCTTCCTAGATGACAAAGCCGAAACCTCCAGCATTTTTACAAGTTTTGCAAAAAAAAGGCTCAAAATGAATTTGATTTCAAAAGTAAGAAAATCTGTAGTGATAATCGCTTTCGAGTTCAAGAACACTAAAATTGAATATTTTTGTGATGAACTTGTAATAAAGTATGAATTTTTCACAACCTACACTCCGGAGCAAAATGGAGTTGTAGAAAGAAAAATTAAATATTAATTGAAATGACCAGGACAATGCTTAATGATTATAGTACTTTCGATAGCTTTTGGGTGGAAGCAATCAATACCGCTTGTCATGGCATAAATCGTCTCTATTTGCACCGTCTTTTTGAAAAATGGAGCCCCATGCAGCCCTCTCTCCTCACTGCGTGGGGCTCAAAATGGCTTGGACACATATATCTATGGATTTTATTGAAGGAATGCCAAATTCAGAAGGAAAGGAGGTAATATTTGTGGTGGTGGATAGATTTACAAAAATATGCCTATTTTATTCCATTGTCACATACTTATACAGTCTAATCAGCCACTCAAGCCTTCATTGATAATGTATTCAAATTGCATGGTTTCCCAATAGCTATAGTGTCAGATAGAGTTAGAGTCTTCACTAGCAAATTGTGGCAGGAAATTTTCAAAACTCTGAAAGTTATGTGAGGTTTAGTACGACTTATCATCCTCAATTTGATGGGCAAACCAAAAGAGTAATCAATGTGTGGAATCCTACTTGAGGTGCATGGCATTCCAAGAACCAAGGAAATGGCTGTCTTGGTTATCTCTGTCAGAATGGTGGTATAACACCACGTTTCATACCTCCCTCAAAATCTCTCCCTTCCAGGCTCTTTATGGGTTTCCACCCTTTTGATAAGTGAAATAGCAGTACCTAGTCCTAAGGATGATGAAGCAAGAGACTTTCTGGAGGAGAAACAAACTATGCTGAACAGACTGTGGGATCAAGCCCAATCAAGAATGAAGATGTGTGCTGACAGAAACAGAAGTGAGAGGGAATTTTCAATAGAAGACATGGTCTATTTGAAGATGCAACCTTATAGAACTGCTGAATTTGGGTTCAACAACACCTTAAAGCTCACAATTAGATTTTATGGGCCCTTCAGGGTGATGCAGAAGATTGGCAAAGTGGCATACAAATTACCTGAAAGAGTGGGAATTCACCATGTTTTTCATGTCAGTCAACTTAAAAGCATTGTGGGTCACATGCTGTTCCAAGTACTGAACTACCCCTGGTTGGGAAAGATGGTAAGATCAAAACCGAACCTTAGCAAATTCTAGAAACTAGAGCTGTGCTAAGGAGCAATACCCTGGTAACACAATGGTTGGTTCAATGGGTTAACTTGCCGCCCGAGAATGCATCATGGGAGGATGCGAATTTCATCAAGGCTACCTTTCCGAAGTTCTATTCTCAAACCATTCGATCATGGTTGGGAGGATGCGAATTTCATCAAGGCTACCTTTCCGAAGTTCTATTCTCAAACCATTCGATCATGGTTTCCAGATTATAAGACTTGAGGACAAGTGAAATATTTAGGGAAAGGCACTGTCAGAACAGGGAAAGACGAAGTTTGAAGAGAATGAGCGAGTGGCTGTTCAGAACTAGCTAACCGAGGAAGACGAAGACTACTGAAGATCTAAAGGCTCAGATTGCTTGATACCCCTTCGCGGTAGATCAACAGTCTTGACTCGCTTGGAATCCACTGTGAGAGTTCGTAATGTCAGTTTTACTTTTCCGATTGCGTCTAAGTCTAACCCTTTATACACTCAAAAATAGAATGGAAAATGTGTCATTTATTACGCCAAACAACTAGTCTTAAGAACCTCACTTCCCCCTCTTCCGATTCAATTAGTTCGGGATCTGACAAACCATCCCCGGCCATAACCCTGTCGGCTCAGCCTGTTCCCGTCGGCCGGAGGCGACGATGACGTGGATCAGACATCCGGGAGGCGATAGGGAGAAGGAGGCAGCCGCACGGGGGAGGACGCCGGAGTAGGAGGCAGTCGCGTGGCGGAGGGCGAGGCGACGGCGCACGACATGCGGAGCGGCAGCGTGCGAAGTGGCGCCGAGCGGCGAGGTGGGAAGCGGGATGGGGCGACCACAGGAAAGGAGTCGAGGGAGGAGGGGAGAAGGGACCGCCGCCTCCTCGCGCGTCGTCACCGCCTCCTCGCAACGCCGTCCTCCCATCCCCAGCACCACCATCGCCGATGCGCGCCGTCCTCCTCGCCTCCCCGTGCTCCACATCCCCCACTTCTTCCACCCAAATGGAGCCCCACGCAGCCCTCTCTCCCGTGTGCATATTCATCCGCGTCACCAAGCAAGGAAGCAAGCAAGTATGCAGCGTGAAGCAACCTGCATTATTTCCTGCATCAATTTCTTAATATGATGCTGAAGAGATGAAGCAAAATTGGTTATTTTGCTAAAAGTCCCAGCTTTCTCCTGTGCAGTTAAAGCAAAATTGTAGAGTAATAGATCGGTAGAGAGAAACATAGTCATCGGACATCGGTATTATCATTCAACTGTTGTTTCTTGTGTTGTTCGCAGAGGTGGCGGTGGCCCTGTTGTTGATGGTGAAGGTTGGGTCGCTGCGGGATCTGTCGGTGTGCGGGATAGGCCAGTTGAAGCCCGGCCACCATAAAGATGTTCACGTTCACGCTTTCAGTGATCTTCATTTTTAGCGTCAGCAGCCTCCGCAAGATCCAGAACAGGGGCTTCAAACTCGTCAGCCCCATGGAACAGGTGCTCTGGAAGACACACCTCAAAAAAAAAAAAATCAGTCTTAATATATACTACCCTATGTAGTTCTAATTTAGATATATCTGCACTTCCAAAATTGCAGCCAATTTACATATATCTCTAGTTCCAAAATTTCAGTAGTTTCAAGGTCCTCCTCTGCTATTAGTAATTTTCTTAGACAACCAATTGTAAGCATTTTCCTTTGCTTCTATGAAACTAGCTCAATCAAAGTTGTGTATGTATATTTCCATGGTCAATTTTACATCTTCCTTTTGCTCAGATCACAGTTGACTATGAGGAGCAGCTATTTTAGTGAATAAGCATTTCAGTTCTAGACCACTGATGATTTATTCCTTTCAGATAATACTATGTAGTTGTTTTGGGGGGCTTAGAGTCTGATTCCAGAACTATTGCTTTTGTCATTTCCTTTACAATCACTACACTAGAGCTACATGATAGAGGCCTCCATTCTATCTTTAGCTTTACACTGTTTTCCATGTTTAGACTTGGGTTCATATATCTCTAAAAAAATGTTGTGACAATTCAGCACAATGTGACAATTCTATCCAAGAGAACAAAAAGATGGTAACCTAATTAAGATAAGATCTTCTCCTTGACTTACTTTGCAGATCAGACACAATTTGTTACAATTATGTACATGCATTCAGAATTATGGCACTAACCATCTTAATAATGTCGTCCTTTTGTGTGACAATTCTATCCAAGAGAACAAAAAGATTGTGAGAGGCATGCCACCACAGACTTAATTTAGATGGGATATTTTCCTTGATTTAGTTTGCACATCATACACAATTTGTTACAACTATATATGTGCATTCAGAATTATGGCAATAACCATCATAATATTGTCATCCTTTCATATCTTGATATTTTTGGTGTCTAATTTGAATAATAAATGGAGATTACCATTTTTGGATTAGCTGAAAGCAGGCAACGAGTTATGTATATGAGAGCAGTATGTATGAACCGATGGACAATCACGTTGAGGAATGCAAGGTCCATAGCTACTGCTGAACAAATTATTATTACCTTGCTTCGTGTACTTGGTATTTTGCGTACGAATGGATATAATAGGATGATAGACTACTATATACACCATATTGTCTCTCTAAATAATAGAAAGTGTCTGCCATGCCTAACTGTTATCATGATGTCATTTTCCTCTGTTTTAGTTTACCGAATTGTAGACAGGCATAGAGCCACTTATACGAGCAGACTTCGATATAACTGAGCTCTTTATTGTTTTATATCCACCAGCAATCTATTGTTGATTTCAGTTCATGGCATTTCTTGAGGCATATACTAATTGCTCTTACTATTTTCGTGCCACATATCAGGGATCATAAAAATCGAAGGATCTGTTTGCAGACTGCATTGTAGTATGTAAATATGCATCTTGTGGATCTACAGATGGAAGGTGCCATTCTACCATGAAAAGCTCCAAGTACCTTCTCTTAGCTTACATGTTCTATCTGAAACTCTTACATCCTTTCCCAGGTTGGTTAGCCCAAAGTACAAACTGACAAATATGGAGTGTGGTTAATTTCGTGTTTCATGCCCAAAGTCCAAACTGACAAATATGGAGTGTGGTCAATTTACTGTTTCATGTCATGGTTGTTCAAAATGAAGATCGTTCGTTCCTTGTTCTAACAGGCTTAATGTTCTCAGTTATACATTTTTTTAATTGTATGCACAACTTCCTTCATTTTTTTTTTTTTGCTTTACGTTTCATTAATACATTCTTCTGCCACTTTTTTCTTACGCATCCAAGACATAGATATAGAACTCAAATTATATTTGAGTAATAGAAACTGATGCTTCTCTTCAACCCGGGGTGGAAGATTTATGCTTTTCTTCAACCCAGGGCATGAGGTCTGGGGTGGTGTTGTTTCCTGTTTGAGCAACAAGGAGGTTAGTAACTTTCTTAGATCCAAACTAAGAATTCTGAATTGCTGTTGCATATTGAAGAAATGGATATACAGTTGAGAATGTTTGCTTTTTTTCAAGAAATAATGTTGGTGTTTTATGTTTACATACCCAAGTAGTCAAATTCTTTTTGTCAGCCCAAGCTAAGAAATCCGATGTGTAGTTAGGGTATCCTTCCTTTTTTAAAATAGTAGAATCCAATGTGTTCCTTAGAAGTATAGCTTCTGTAGTCCTCAATTATACATATGTTGCTATTTCATCAAGCATGCGACAATAAATCCCTTCAGCTCATCAATGGTTAATCAAGTGCAGCATGTGATTCTGCTTTGGTTCTGTTCGTTTGCTTGTTCCACCTTTGATGTTAAAGTTGTGATTTGTGAACTCAGCAACTACCCTTTCATTTGAATCATAATTTTACTGCTGTACAACTAATATTTATTGTTCACGCATGCTTTCACTAGCATCTATTGATAGAATCTGTCACTTAACTTTCCTCCTCCTATGAAGTTGTCTGCACCGCATTAACTGTATACAGAAAGTGGTTATTATATTAGAATTGAAATACTTTTTCCCAGTTTTTTTCTTACAATCAAGCAAAACTGGATTGTTTTAGTGCTATTGATCATGATGTCTAGCATGCATGTTTGGTTTACAGGATAGCAAGATGGTATGACTTCTTGCATTCTTCTTCATCCTACATAGATTGGTTATTTTTCCTATGGGTTTATTGATTTTTCTATGTGGATTTCGTATTGCAAATAACATGATAATAGCTTTTGACAGAACCCAGCAGTTGCTGAACTGTACCACATTATTGATGCTCTCCCAAAGTTTTACATGTTTTTATCTCAGAGTCTACACAGTGGGTAGTTAAATTTATGCGAGCCTATGTAGATAACTGGCCTTTTCCTTACATAATAGCTGGAGTTGATAAGGAGCTGTTAGATTAGTTGTTACTGTGCGAATTAGTCCGTTTCTTTGATACCACGTTGATAGGTGCCAAAGTCAGTTTAGTTTACTGCTCTACAGAGTGTTTACTTTTAGAACAAGGTCATTTTTATTCTACCTGTTATGTTGGAGATGCTTATGTACATCAAGGCATGTATGGATACGAGGCTCGAAGTATTGCTTACCAGAATGTATTAGCTGCCGGAAATAATAATAATAATTTTTATCCGACGAGTGTGCTAAATGATATCAGCTATCAAGCGTTAGTCATATCTAAAGCCATATGACATGCTTTACTTAGTTGCACTTTGCCCTAAGAATATCGTTTACTCAGCTATCTGCACCTCAGATAAAAGTTCTCTCGTGCTAAGTTATAGGCAATCTGATGAGAACCGGTGTGCAGGTGATGAATAGCTTTCTAAAGCATGACAGATTGACGATCTCCTGTTCCAATACTTTTATGTTATGGTTCAAATTACTTTCGTAGGATGTCTAGGTTTGTGATTCCCAGTGATCCAATTTACCTCTCGGAACTTGTGCTATTATCGTACAGCGTATTTCATATACATAAATCATATATGCCATACATGTTCAGGTTTTTCTGCGTTCATCAATTTTGGATCAGGCAATCAAAGGTCTTTTGCATGCTTTATTTCTTAAGTTATGTTTGCGATCAGAGATAGTTAATCCTATTGCATGAATTTCTTAAAATTATTCATCCCTTGCCACTAGCCTAAGTTAATATATCCGCTGGTGAATTAGAGTCCGGTGGATGTTATATAGTATATTTATGTTTATTCGATATCATACTTAGCAATGCTTAGCTTCCGGTAGATTGGGTGGTTGTCGACTTTGTCGATGACTTTAATCACATAAATCATTTTTTATTATGCTATGTCTAGTACTCTATGCTATCATATTTGGAAAACTAAAATTGAAAATAAAAATATTTAGACTTGGGCATATGAATGAATGGTGTGATTGTCGGGTGTGTGGTTGGTGCTTAAGTCAACAAGGACCGAACATCTTGTTCCACCGAACCAAGCATTTTTGTGTGTATTCCACACGAGAGTATTAGGAACCCCTCTTGACTTAGTACTTTGGCATGCGTTAACTCCGAGTTACAGGTGGTGAGTGTGTGTTGTGTTAAAAAAAATATGTTGTTGTTGTTAGATGTACGGCGTGGGTTCCCGTCTAGGTCTAGCCCGAGGAGCATCGGTAGTTGTCTAAGACTTTACCCCAAGGAGTAGTTGACCGAAGCTTTACCGGTGACTCCGATACAACGTATGTGTTTCTATCTATACGGGTGACTCGTAGTTAATGCATTATATTGGAAAACGTTTCGTAGGACTCAGCTTGGCTGACATACCTAAAGAAGTATGCTCTATAGCTTGGCGAAAAGGTGGTCTAGCGTGTGGGTACAGTTGTACACACCTGCAGGGTTTTAATCTATTTAAACAGTCAAGTCTTTGGTTATGGACACGCTTGGGGAGGTCTTTCAAGAGTTAGACTAAATATTTTAGAATTTAAACTTAAAACTTGATGGGTGGTATTGAGAGTGGTTCTCATGCTATTGTTGTGTAGTGCAGGGGCAGCCACTTGTAGATGTTTTGTTGATGTCTAATGTTAATTACTCGTTGTCATTTGAAGTATTAAACATGTTTGCTAACTTGCAGTTTGAATCTACTACTTGTATTCAATTGAAATATTGCTTTGTGTTGAAAATAAACCCTATAGCCTTCTCCTTTAAGTAGAGCTTGCATGTAACTATGTATAGATTTGGTAAAGCCTTACGAAGTACATTCGTGTACTCACTGTTTATTTTTGTTTACTAATCTGGACAGCAGGTATTGAGATTAAATCAGGTAAGAAAGATTGCACATGAACGTCGATTTACTATGGTTTGAACCCATTCGGTTACCCTGCGGGTTATGGCAAGCTATTGGAACTTTGTTTATGATTAATTCATGTTTTTATTTCAGTTTATTCTTTTTTTTCCGTTGCGTACTTGTTACTTGTTCCTTTTATATGAAATTGAACCTTGTAAGTTCAATATGTTATAAATTATGAAGTTTCGATATTGTAAAAACTTGTGTATGGATTGATATTGATGTTTATGATGGTGTATGTGTACTGCTCCTGGGAGGTCATAATACATCGAGAGTGGGAAATTTAATTTGTGATTGTCGGTGTAATCACATATGGATTTTTATACTTGTTCAGGTCTTCTCCGGAGAGAATAACAACTCTACTCCTATGTAGCTATATTGAGTATGCTGTTACAAATCAAGAGAAAGACTGAATTGCAATATCTTGTACTCCTGATCCTCTTCTCTTTTGTCCTCTAGTGATTCCTCCTTTTATAGTGTGCTTGGGCGACAGTCTCTCCAGCCCAAATGATGCATCAATGCTTCAGATGATGGCGCGGTTACTGGAGATTATTGTTGGAGAAGTAACGTTCTCATGTCACTAGGCAGTTATCACCAGGATAAAGAGATTAATCGTGCAATTATTCCAGAGAATAATAGCGTATATTGACTGTTTAGATGCCTTAATCAATTGGGCCTATTTGTCTGTAAGCTCGATTGATTATAGGTGGTCGTAACTGACCTGGTCGTAGAAGAACTTACGAGCACGAGGTTATCGTAGAAGAACTTACGATCATGTGCTAGTCGTAGAATGACTTACGACTATGGGATGGTCGTAGCTGACTTGGTCGTAGAAGGACTTACGACCATAAAGTGATCGTAGAAGAACTTATGATCATGAGGTTGTCCTAGAAGATCTTACGACTCCAGCTTCTCCCTTGTGAACATTAAGGGGTATACTCAAGAACCATATAATGGCGTCATTATCCATAATAAGGATTACGAATAAATAATTAAATGAGGATTTCTAGATCCTCGTCATCTAGCCCCCTTAGCTTCAAGTGAAAGTATCTACTTGGGAAAGGAGCGGTAGATGATCTTACGACCAGAAGATGGTCGTAGGACAGTGGTCGAAGGAAAGACTCTTCGACTGGTATTTCATTTGACCAGAAACAGACTTGGTCAAGAAGCTTGCAGAAAATCTTATGACTACAAGGTGGTCATAGAAAATCTTATGACTACAAAGTGGTCGTAATGTGGTAATCGGAAGTAAATCCTTTCCGATTGGTATCTCATTTGACCAGAAAAAGACTTGGTCGAGAAGGTAATTTCGCTTGAGATGTGAAGACAAACTCGGTTTTCTCAAATAGACAAATTTACGAATCTGAAACGACTCTCATAGACCTGTCTGTTGGAGCGGATCCCGAAGAGGTGGCAACTGTTGGGTTGTCACGTCTCTAACCCAAGTGCGCGGTTATAAAAACTCACCGTGGGTGCGATTGTAGGGTTCTTACTTTTCTCCAATCACTCCAACTGTTCATCAAGCTTTCGCATTCTCCACCGCCAACCAAATCATTCGCCTCCAAACCTCTTTCCCTTTAGAAAGATGGCTAGAGACGCTTCCCGTGGGCCGAATAGAAGATGGACGCGACCAAAATAAAAGCTCTGGTCGCCGCCGAGAAGATGCCGAAGAAGGAGTTCGGGAAGTGGATTGAGGCTTCTGGGCAACATTGGTCGTCGAGGGAGATTGGGCAGATCCCCATCTTCCAGGCGTACTATGATTGTGGCCTTCGATTGCCTGCTCACCCTTTCCTCACGCTTGTACTCGAACACTTTGGCGTGGAGTTGGTGAACCATGTTCCCAATTCCATCACAATGTTAGGTGTGTTTGTTTACTTTTGTGAGGCCTACATGGGGATTCCAGCCGACTTGGAGTTCCAGTATTTTTACAGAATGACCCGACTGGCGGGAGTCGCCGGTAGCTGTAGTCTGAAGCTCCACGACGGGAAGTCGAAAGAGTACATTCAGATCTACACTCGGTCGTCATGGCCGGGATGGAAGAAGAGGTGGTTCTAGTGGGAGACAACCAGTGAAGACAGCCTCTCTTTCGTCGGGAACGCCGCCGAGAAGATTTCTTCGTGGGATTCGACTCCCAAGGATCTTGGCTGGATCGCCTCTTACATTCAAGCCATCAAGGACTTGGAGGAGAGGCTCACTGGCTAGCATGTGGTGAAAGATTTCATCATGTGTCGCATTAGTCCTCTGAAAAAACGAGCACATCCCATGTGGAAGTACTGGGGGTTGCAAGATCCAACCAGAGATTAAAAGCAGGGTAAGTAAATTTTCAATTTAGCTCTCTTTCTATTGATTTCGAACTTGGTTATTGAAAGTTTATTCGCTCATGCAGATCTCTCACAAGCGAAAATTGACGCTTAGGTCAAGCTCGTTTATGAGAAATCCCCGCCACCGAACGTAGTGGCTCCTCAAATCCTTGTGGTCTTGACCATAGAGGATAGGAGGGAACGCTAAAGGTAATCAAGGACTGATTTCTTCCTTAGGATCTCGTAGTCGTAGAAAAACTTACGACTAAGTACTGGTCGTAGAAAAACTTAACAACCGGAGAATGGTTGTGGAAAAACTCACGACTAGAGGATTGTCGTAGAAAAACTTACGACTAGGTACTGGTCGTAGAAGCACTTACGACCGCTTAATAACACTTCTTTTTCTGACGTATGCAGAAAGTAGGTATGAAAGACCGTTAAGACAACGAAGAGGTCGAATTGATGGTCATTGGCGCGGCGATGGAGCAAGTTAAGGCTCCTCCGGCCAAAAAGCGTCAGCTCGTGAAAGTCACCGACAAGGCAGGCGCGAGCTCGAGCTCTGCTGCTCCGACCGGGCCCTTTGCATGGTTCGCTGCAAAAATGACTATTGCAGAGAAGGCAAAGGCGGTCGAAGTGGCTGACGCACTTAAACGCAAAGCCCCCAAGATCAAGGTACCCTTTTATTACGATAATAAGATTTTCGCAGTTTCTACCTCCCGTGGCTTTGTTAAGCAACAATTAAAGGAGAACTAGAAGAGTTTTATGTCTTTTGTGAAGGAAATTGCGGCACCAGCAGTATCCACGGTCGAGGCAGTGCTGCCCTTGATGTGGTCGAGACAGGTCTCGGCCATCCAGAGAGCTAGGAGGCTCAAGGAGCGGTAGTGCTCCCTCAAGACTCACGACCAGACGTGGTCGTGGTTGAGAAGAAGTTGAAGAAATCTTCTTTAGAGAATGTTTCTTCCAAATTCAAGATCAAATCTGACACACGAACGTATGTAAAAAGATAAAAGTGTAAGAACATCATTTACCTTTTGTTTTTTACCATTTGACGTGTTTTCCTTTTTGTGATCTTAGCGCAACTCCTTTAGCCCTCAAGGACGTTCCTGTCGAGGAATCCACTGTTATTTCTCCGGCAGTTGGAGAAATGACAGTGGCGGTGGTCGAAGGGTCGTCCACCGTCCAAGTGGTGGAGGAAGTCGTTGCTGCCAAAGCAACTGCGACCACAAGAGTGGTCATAGAGGCTGAGGCAAGAACGACAAGTGATGCAGGGGAGGCATCATGCCAAGGCGGTGGATCGTTGAGCAACCGCGCCGGGAAGGAAATGGTCGTAGACGTTCCTCCCGGTCCCAAGGAGTTGTCGTCACCGAATCAGGAGAAGAAGAATATGCTAACTTCTTTTCTGTATTCTTCAGCCCAGCTTTCGTTGTGGGATCTTCTGCTTTCAGGTCTCGTGCCCGAGTTCCACACCCCAAGGATATTCCTGACAGGAGGAATATTTTCAATGACGAGTGTCTCGAAAAGGTGTGGTGGAACCGGGTTCAAAAGCTTGATGAACTTAAGGAACCCGCAAGCATACTCTCCATGTTTGCTCGAACGAGCATCAACGTAAGTGCTTGTTACTCAACATTTATATATGTATCATTTCTCTCCTCTCACTGGCCTTCTTTATGCAGAGAGCTCTAGAGCACAGTGCTTATGGGGATTGTTGTAGGAGAACTTACGACTATGTGCTGGTTGTAGAAGAACTTACGACCAAGGAAATATCGCAGAAAAACTTACGACTAGGTACTAGTCGTATGAGAACTTACAACTACATGCTTGTCGTAGAAAAACTTACGACGAAGAACTTGCAACTAGGGAAATGTCGTCGAAAAACTTACGACTAGGTACTGGTCGTAGGAGAACTTACGACCATACGATTGTCGTAGAAAAACTTACGACTACATGGTGGTCATAGAAGAACTTACGACTAGGGAAATATTGTAGAAAAACTTACGATTAGGTACCGATCGTAAAAAGACTTACAACTGCTTATCCCATACTCATGTCTACTCTTTTCTTCTGTAAGTTTAAGAGCGATGAAAAGTCCTTGGCCGATTCGCTCGACTACAAGAAGGTCGATACGGAAAAGCTAAGGGAAGAGAAAGAGGTTCTTCTGAAGAAGCTTCAGGAGGCCAACTCTGAACTCAAAAGTTGCATGAACAAATAAACGGTAAGTGCTAAATTTAAGACTGCGTATAACCTTTTTTTCTTTTTCTAACCCTCATTCCTTTTCAAAAAAAAAAGAGGTCGAGGTGGGGAAGCACAAAATCGAGGTCAAAGATAAGACCATGGTTGTTCACGAGATTTCCCGTATCGCCAAAGAAAAAGATCGGGAGGTTAAGTTTTGGGAGGAGCGCTATGCAAAAAGCACTGCCTCTCATGACGATGAAGTCAAGAAGTTAGATTCTCGACTGGCAGGTAAACAAGTATTTTCCTACGACCAATTTTGTTTTTCTTTATGGGTCAATTTATTCGACTAGCCTTATTCTTTTCAGAGCAAGCAGTCGAAATAAAACAACTCCGTGAGGCTTCGACTTGTAATTAGGAGGAGATGAAGTCGATGAGGATCAACCTTCAGGACAACATTTCTCTCCTTAACAGCGTACTCAGTGGGCTACATACTGAGGAGGTCACTCCTTGTGAAGACACGACAATTGCCCTCTTGAGTACTATTGAAAAACAAGTCGGGACTTTGCAAGAGTTGGTGACCACTTTGAGGATCAACCAAGCTGATTCGATAAAGGAGGCGGTTGAAGGCAGAATAAGTTTTGTTCTAGCAAAACTTAAAGCTCATGACCCCAACTTTAATCTGCAATCAGTCAAAGCCGACTTCGACTGCTCTGAAGTAGAAACGGGGCGGTTGATGGGAGATATGCAGTTGATCAGCAAGGAAGTCACGGAGGAGATGCAGATTGGTTCTCCTTTCTTCTTCCTAAAAAATCATCTTGTCGAGTAGTTAGTAACTCATATGATAATAATTGGAAAAAGAGATTAAGACTAAGAACCGAAGTCATATTAATAACCTTATCCTAGCCCCTGACTATTTGTTTAGTTTATTTAGATAAACTAAGTAAATAGTGTTTAAATGGGTTTTCTGAAAAAAAAAGAGGTTTGTTTTCTAAAAAAAAGAGGTTTGGCTAACTTATAGTCTGTGATCTCGATTATCATGCACTGGTCGTAAGAGTAGTAACGAGTCGACGCTATGAAGTTTCTTCTAGTGGGCAGGACCACGTGCAGAAAGGAAAGGCTTCGACTAGGTGATGTTACTATCTTTGACTAGATTAATCAAACAAGAGCGGCGACTTGAGTTAGACAAACGTCTAGAGTTCCTTTAGGATTCGTTCAACCTTTTCGAGTGCACTCAATAGGTTTGCTCTGGTAGAAAGAGTTAGAAACAGGACGACGCTAGGAAGTTCTTTCTAGTGGGCAGGACCACATGCAGAGAAGAAAGATTTCGACTAGGTGTTGTGTCTTTCTCCGATCCCAATGCAGGTCTCATAATTTTGGAGTTTACCAAGAGTAGCCGAACAAATTACCAAAGTGTACTTTGGGAGCTTGAATATTTTTCAAAATGAATCAAGAAATAAACTAAGGTACTAAGAGTTGGCTTGAAAATATTACGTTAGCCAACCGTGGCGATGTTGATTGAACCCAAAGCTCTTTCATGTTGATTTGCATGATGCAAAAGTGGGAACAAGTTGACACTAGGAAGTTCCTTCTAGTGGCAGTAGCTTGGTAGGACCATGTGTAGAAAGTAAAGGCTTTGACTAGGTCAACGACTCAGCGTGACAAAGATGGACAATGGTGACCTATTGGCAAATCCATGACGCATGGTGAAGCGGTTTAGGTCAAAGAAAAGACTTACAACCCGTTTGTTAGTGGGCCTTAACGGATCGTCAAAAAGTCTAGGCCTCCACTTATCGGGGAGGTGTGCTACTCAAAGTAAAACAATAAAGATAGAAAGAGTCTAATATTTTAATGTTTGAGGTGTTTGTTGCGCATAAAATTTGATGTAATCGATCGATGTTCAAATGAGTTTGCTTGAAGAATCTCTTTTCGCTCGCTTCCATTGATAATTAGGGCTTTCGAACTTGGTTTGTGATAATTCTTTCGACCATTAGCTTGCGTGATATGTGTGAATCTATCTAGCACCTTCCCATCAATCACTGGAACAAGCTAGGATCAAGTTTTCGTTTAGACCTTCCGGATTGAATTTTCTTCAATATCATAGTCACCTACAACAAGATGTGCGAGGTTATACCAAAAGTTAGATCGTAGTATTTGCGCAAGGCTTCAGACGGTTCACGGCCGGTAGACCGCCCATCACCACCGGTTAATGCTTGATTTCTCTTCTTCCAACGGTTCACTCAGAGGTCGAGTAGGTTGATGTCATTCTTGCGATTATTGTCGAGTTGTTTTTATTGGTTCAGTCGTTGAAAGTTTCACTCATAGTCGACTGATCTTTGAGTTCATAATTTGTTAAAATGGCGTGCTCCTATTCACCCCCTCTAGTCGCTAGGAAACAGATGTTTCACTCAATAGGTTTGCTCTAGCGAGTTAGAAACAGATTGCCCATAATAATGAGGGTAATTCTTGTACCCAAGCCCCCGAGCGCTTGGCAAGCTAGTCGAAGACTCGAGTTTTGATTCCTTGCATTATTTGGTCATTTGCTCTTTCGACTGCCCATTACTTTGAGGATGGGCAACAGAGGCATAACACACTTTGGTACCCGTTATCTGTGATTATTCGACTTGGGACCCCAAACCGAGTAATCACACATCTCATCATGAACCGTCTTGCTGCTTTCGTTATTATCCCAGTCACAGGTTCGGCTTCGATCCATTTTGTGAACGTATCAATGGCCACAAAAAGGAACTCGAAACCTCTTGGAGCCTTTGGGAACGGTCCTAGGATATCGAGACTCCAAGTCGCAAAAGGCTAAGATAGAGGAATTGTCTGCAATGTCTGAGTCAGTTGGTGTATCTGCCTGCTATAAAATTGACATTGTACACGCTTCTTAACTAACTCTTTGGCATCGTAGAGGGCTGTTGGCCAGCAAAAACCTTGTCGAAAGGCATTTTCGACCAGCGTTCTGTAGAAAGCATGAGTTCCACAGATGCCTCTGTGTATGTCGTGAAGAAGGTTTAATCCTTCCCTCTACGATATGCATCGCATGAGTATCCCTTGAGTGCCTCGTTTGTAGAGGACTCGTTCGACCAAAGTATACATTTTGGCCTTTCAGGATAAGCGATCTGCCTCGAGATCGTCATCTGGTATTGTACCCTTCTGAAGATACTCGTAGATGGGATTCATCCAGGTATCTTCGTATTCTATAGAGGTTGTCTCAATAGGAGTTGCTTCTGGTGTTTCGACTAGAGACGGCTTTTGGAGTTGCTCCAAGAAAACTCCTTTTGGTGCTTGTCATCGGGAAGAAGCCATACGAGCAAGGTGGTCTGCGAGGAAATTATCCTTTCAAGGGATAAATTGTACCTCGAAATCGAAAAAGTGCTTTTCTAGCTTTCAGACCTTCGATAAGTATCAAGATATGGCCGGATTAGAGCACTGGTACTCTTTTCCGACCTGATTCACGATTAGTTGAGAGTCTCCTCTCACGAGTAGTTGTTGAATCGCGAGTGCTTTCGCAGCTCGTATGCCATCCAGCAAACCTTCGTACTCTACCACGTTGTTTGTGGCCTGAAAGTTTAATTGAATGGCATACTTTAAGGTCTCTCTGGTAGGAGATTCCAGGACCACACTAACCCCCGAGCAACTTAAAGCAAGTGACCTGTCAAAGTACATCGTCCACTAGTCGTGGGTATCGTAATGGGGATCCTAAATAGGTTCTAGATTTGTCCATTCAACGATAAAGTCTGCTAAGATCTGGGATTTGATGGCTGTTAGGGACACGAAATGGAGGTCGAACTCCCCAAGTTCTACTGACCATTTTGCTATGCATCCCGCTGCTTCCCTGTTCTGAAGGATACTCCTAAGGGAAACTCAGACGACACAATTATCTTGTGCGCCTGAAAATAATGTCGCAGTTTCCTCGAAGACATGAGGATGGCATAAAGAAGTTTTTGGACTTGAGGGCAACGCTCCTTGGGCCCGTGTAAAACTTCACTTACGTAGTAAACTGGTCGTTGGATGTTTTCATACTCTACAACCAGTACTGCGCTCACTGCCTGTGGCATGACAGCTAGATAAATTAATAGCGTCTCTTTTGGCTTCAGAGAAACCAAAACAGGAGCACTCATAAGATACCTCATGACATCCTCAAAGGCAACGTTTGCCTCTTCTGACCACTCGAAACCCTTATGTTTTCTTAGAAGTTTGAAGAAAGGTAGTCTTTTTTTCTCCCAGTCGTGTGATGAAACGTCTTAAAACTGCCATGCATCCTGTAAGTTTTTTGGACTTTTTTCTTCGTGGTCGGAGGGCGCATTTGCACGATGGCCTTTATCTTTTCGAGGTTTGCTTCGATTCCTCCTACAGAGACAAGAAATCCAAGCAACTTTCCTGAAGATACCCCGAACACACACTTCTTAGGATTGAGTTTTAGTCGGTGTTTTCTAAGGTTGTCGAACGTTTGTTGCAAGTCGGAAACATGGTTAAGCCGTTTGATGCTTTTTACGACTAGATTGTCAACATAGGCCTCCAAATTTCGGCCTAGCTAAGGTGAAAAAGTCGATTGCATCAAGCGTTGAAAAGAAGTACCAGTATTTTTTAGACCAAATGGCATTTTAATATAGCAAAATATTCCAAATGGAATAATAAATGCGGTCTTTTCTTCATTTTCTAGACGCATATTAACCTGATGGTAGCTAAAATATGCATCTAGAAAACTTAATGTTTCGCAACCGGTAGTAGAATCAACCAACTAATCGATTCGAGGTAGAAGAAAATCATCTTTTGGACAAGCTTTATCAAGATCAGTGAAGTCTACACACATTCGCCACTAGTCGTTAGACTTCCTAACATTACAGGGTTGGCCAACCACTCTGGGTGGTCAACTTCTCTTATAAAGTGTGCTTTAAGTAGCTTGTCTAATTCTGATTTGATAGCATCTCGTCGATCAGGGGTAAATCTCTGTAATTTTTGTTTTACGGGTTCTTTGTCAGGACGTAAAGCTAGCATGTGCTCAATCACTTCCCTAGAGACTACGGGCATGTTGGATGCTTACCACGTGAAAACATCTTTGTTTGCTCGGAGGAAAGTGATGAAGGTGTCTTCCTATTTAGGGTCAGAAGTATCCCCGATGCGAACAGTCTTCGTGGGCTCCTCTGGATCCAAAGGAACCTCTTTGACCTGGTCATTCGGCTTCGGTGCAGCTTTCGACTTTGACTGCTTGGTCGAAGGTTGCTCCTTGTTTTCATCCCGAGTTGGTATCTGGTCAACCATCTCGAGGGATCAACGGTCGCACGTATGCACCATCTTCTTATCACAGTGAATTGTGATTACTCCTTTAGGACCTGGCATCTTAAGACATTGATACACAAAATGAGTAGCCATTAAGAATTTTGCCAAAGTCGGTTGTCTGAGTATGGCGTTATATGCCTATCGAAATCGACCACATCAAAGGATATCTTCTCTGTCCTGAAATTACCTGGTGAACCAAATGTTAAAGGAAGAGAAACTTGCCAATAGGTTTGGCTGAAGGCCCCGGTACAATACCATAAAAAGAGTATCGTACCGGTCTTACCTTGTTCCTAGGTACTTGCATCTCGTCCAGGGTACTCGTAAGCAAGATGTTTAATGAGCTCCCACCATCAACTAACACTCGATGTACTCAACAGTTGTTGATAGTGGAGTCGCCACGATCGGAAAACGACCTAGTCGAGTGGAAGGGATCGGCGATCACTCTTCTCGAATGAGATGGTGACTTCCGACCACTTCGGCAACTTATTATCAAGAGGAGGGTCAATGGAGTTTATCTCGCGTTCGACAGCCTTAAGCTGTAGTTTTGACTCGTATGCCGATGACCCCCCATAGATATGCTCGATGGTATGCTCGAGATCTTGGAATAGCATCTCCTCGTTGTCGTCCGACTGCATATGACCACTCGCTTGCCCTACCTCTTCGAGGGTAGGAAGTGGTCCTTTGTCGTTGTAGTAGTCTTCGAGTTTTCGTTGAAAAATCTAACAATTGCGAAGGTCATGTCCTTCCTTTTTATGGAAAGGGCACCACCTAGGCTTGTCATTCTTCTACTTGGGGTGTTTACCTTTGCTTCGATCGGGATATTGCTTGGAACTTCGTGGTTCCTTGTCGCTTACGGCCAAGACCTCTTTAGAACTGTTGGCTTGAGGTTTTTAGCCCTTCACCTTGTTCTTGGATTTTTGGCCTTTTTGTCCTTCTTGCTACCTCCGCCTACTTCTTAAGAATTCTTATCATCTTGATTGATGGTTTTGTTCCACTCGACTACTTCTGCAGCAGTCGCATATTGATCGGCCTTCTCAAAGAGATCAGCGACGGTAGCCAGAGGATTTAAAACGATGTCCTCTGTAATTCTTCTGCTGCCGATTCCCTGCTTGAAGTCTTTGATAACATATGAGTCAGAAACCTCAGGAATTGAATTGCGAACCTGATTGAAGCATTTGATGAATTGACACAAGGTCTCGTGGTCGTTTTGTCTCATCCTGTGCAGGTCGCCTTCCTTTCCAGGACGATTGTAGGTACCCTGCAAGTTAGCCAGCAGAAGGTCACAAAGGTGTTGCTATGAGTAGATCGGCTCAAGTAGTTGGTTTAGTAACCACGATCGAGCAGACCCTTCGAGCACAGTCAAAAGGTAACTCGCCATCATGCGCTCTCCTCCTCCTACTGCTCGGACAACAGTCGTGTAGATTAGGAGGAACTCGATGGGATTATGAGACCCATCGAATTTCTCCATGTTCACTGGTCGAAACTGCAGCGGTCAACGAACTGCTCAGAGGTCAAACGAGAATGCCCTACATCCGGTAATTACTTCGTAACGCCTCCTTTACATGAAAAAAGGGTTGTCATCATCAGATGATCGTACACGACGATACCCGGCAGTAGGTGAACCCGACTTATGATAAATCTTGAATCTACGAGGGTAATACTCCTCGTATCTCGTATGCTGCTGCAGACCTTTATGTCGGAGTGGTGAACGATCACCTCTCCTGATAGTTTGTTTATCTTCATACGTTCGAAAAACCATTCTCCGATTAGGAGAACGACATACCTCGTTGTCGCTACCGATCTCCGTGCGGTGAGTTGTTCAACGACCGAAGTCGATAGAATCATACCACTACGATATCCAGAATGATGACGACGAGGGTGCTCGAGCCTGGTCATCGCGCTCCGAAGCCTTCGTGCGATCTCTTGTGCGAAGAGGTCGTAGCCGTGCGCTTGGGCAAGCTCTCGAGTTGGGTTCTCTCTTTTCTTCATTTTCTAGACGATATTAACCTGATGGTAGCTAAAATATGCATCTAGAAAACTTAATGTTTCGCAACCGTAGTAGAATCAACCAACTAATCGATTCGAGGTAGAAGAAAATCATCTTTTGGACAAGCTTTATCAAGATCGGTGAAGTCTACACGCATTCGCCACTAGTCGTTAGACTTCCTAACATTACAGGTTGGCCAACCACTGGGTGGTCAACTTCTCTTATAAAGTGTGCTTTAAGTAGCTTGTCTAATTTCGATTTGATAGCATCTCGTCGATCGTGGGTAAATCTGTAATTTTTGTTTTACTGGGTTCTTTGTCGACGTAAAGCTAGCATGTGCTCAATCACTTCCCTAGAGACTACGGGCATGTTGGATGCTTACCACGTGAAAACATCTTTGTTTGCTCGGAGGAAAGTGATGAAGGTGTCTTCCTATTTAGGGTCGAAGTATCCCCGATGCGAGCAGTCTTCGTGGGCTCTCGGATCCAAAGGAACCTCTTTGACTGGTCATTCGGCTTCGGCGACTTTCGACTTTGACCGCTTGGTCGGTTGCTCCTTGTTTTCATCCCGAGTTGGTATCCGTCAACCATCTCGAGGATCAATCTACGCACGATGCACCATCTTCTTATCACAGTGAATTGTGATTACTCCTTTAGGACCTGGCATCTTAAGACATTGATACACAAAATGAGTAGCCATTAAGAATTTTGCCAAAGTCGGTTGTCTGAGTATGGCGTTATATGCCTATCGAAATCGACCACATCAAAGGATATCTTCTCTGTCCTGAAATTACCTGGTGAACCAAATGTTAAAGGAAGAGAAACTTGCCAATAGGTTTGGCTGAAGGCCCCGGTACAATACCATAAAAAGAGTATCGTACCGGTCTTACCTTGTTCCTAGGTACTTGCATCTCGTCCAGGGTACTCGTAAGCAAGATGTTTAATGAGCTCCCACCATCAACTAACACTCGATGTACTCAACAGTTGTTGATAGTGGAGTCGGCCACGATCGGAAAACGACCTAGTCGAGTGGAAGGGATCGGGCAGTCACTCTTCTCGAATGAGATGGTGACTTCCGACCACTTCGGCAACTTATTATCAAGAGGAGGGTCAATGGAGTTTATCTCGCGTTCGACAGCCTTAAGCTGTAGTTTTGACTCGTATGCCGATGACCCCCCATAGATATGCTCGATGGTATGCTCGAGATCTTGGAATAGCATCTCCTCGTTGTCGTCCGACTGCATATGACCACTCGCTTGCCCTACCTCTTCGAGGGTAGGAAGTGGTCCTTTGTCGTTGTAGTAGTCTTCGAGTTTTCGTTGAAAAATCTAACAATTGCGAAGGTCATGTCCTTCCTTTTTATGGAAAGGGCACCACCTAGGCTTGTCATTCTTCTACTTGGGGTGTTTACCTTTGCTTCGATCGGGATATTGCTTGGAACTTCGTGGTTCCTTGTCGCTTACGGCCAAGACCTCTTTAGAACTGTTGGCTTGAGGTTTTTAGCCCTTCACCTTGTTCTTGGATTTTTGGCCTTTTTGTCCTTCTTGCTACCTCCGCCTACTTCTTAAGAATTCTTATCATCTTGATTGATGGTTTTGTTCCACTCGACTACTTCTGCAGCAGTCGCATATCGATCGGCCTTCTCAAAGAGATCAGCGACGGTAGCCAGAGGATTTAAAACGATGTCCTCTGTAATTCTTCTGCTGCCGATTCCCTGCTTGAAGTCTTTGATAACATATGAGTCAGAAACCTCAGGAATTGAATTGCGAACCTGATTGAAGCATTTGATGAATTGACACAAGGTCTCGTGGTCGTTTTGTCTCATCCTGTGCAGGTCGCCTTCCTTTCCAGGACGATTGTAGGTACCCTGCAAGTTAGCCAGCAGAAGGTCACAAAGGTGTTGCTATGAGTAGATCGGCTCAAGTAGTTGGTTTAGTAACCACGATCGAGCAGACCCTTCGAGCACAGTCAAAAGGTAACTCGCCATCATGCGCTCTCCTCCTCCTACTGCTCGGACAACAGTCGTGTAGATTAGGAGGAACTCGATGGGATTCTGAGACCCATCGAATTTCTCCATGTTCACTGGTCGAAACTGCAACGGTCAACGAACTGCTCAGAGGTCAAACGAGAATGCCCTACATCCGGTAATTACTTCGTAACGCCTCCTTTACATGAAAAAAAGGGTTGTCATCATCAGATGATCGTACACGACGATACCCGGCAGTAGGTGAACCCGACTTATGATAAATCTTGAATCTACGAGGGTAATACTCCTCGTATCTCGTATGCTGCTGCAGACCTTTATGTCGGAGTGGTGAACGATCACCTCTCCTGATAGTTTGTTTATCTTCATACGTTCGAAAAACCATTCTCCGATTAGGAGAACGACATACCCTGTTGTCGCGCCGATCTCCGTGCGGTGAGTTGTTCGAACGACTGGAAGCTGATAGAATCATACCACTACGATATCCAGAATGATGACGACGAGGGTGCTCGAGCCTGGTCATCGCGCTTCGAAGCCTTCGTGCGATCTCTTGTGCGAAGAGGTCGTAGCCGTGCGCTTGGGCAAGCTCTCGAGTTGGGTTCTCGAGTAGATCATTGATATATTGGAGTTCCTGAGCTTTCTCTGACTGATACTGAAAGCGCTCAGGCAGATTTCTCTAAGCTGCTATTCTTATCTGTCGAGTTGTTTCAGGATCGTCCATGTCTGATCCTTTAGTTTGCCTCAATGAAGTGCAATTATCTCGATGATTTCTCGCACGCTCATTGGAGTGTTGACCATGTTCATCATCGGAGGTGTTCTTACCATTGTCACGAGAGATCACAATGTCTGATCGTCGAGGAGTGTTCTCAATCATGTCTCTAGAAAAGTGATCATCACGTGAGGGAAGGACGAAGACCTCCCGTTGATGACCTCTACTTGCGCTCGAGGCCTCCTCGCTTGAGCGGTATTTGAAAGATATCGTTTGACGACTTAAAGTAAAGCCCTTCCGAAGAAAAGAAAATTCTGAGTTATAACCACCTCCGATTCCAAATGGGCCGCTGGATCCGCACAACACTTAGCGCGAACGGCATCTCCGCGCGCAGCGCGTCGGCCTGCTTTCGAAGCCGACGAACGCCGCGGACTCCATCCTAGCGCAGAGCGCCCTCAGGCTCTCGGATCATCGAGATTAGCCACGATATGTACGTAGGATCCAACATGTCCGTTGGACAAACCACTGCCCGAACTGCTCTTATCTGATTAAGTATCCACACGTTTAGCTCTTAATTAGTGGTAAGCTCCGTGTATTGATTACAGAAACAAAACACTACCGATTGAAAGGCCAAATCAAGTTGAGAAATTCAGACGAAAATCGTAGGTGTACTTACAAGCTTGCTCTACCTACGTACGTAAAGTTCAATTTCATCCTACGCCGAGGCTAGTAACACGAGACAAATTAATAATCAATCAAAATAAAAGGAGAAGGAATTAAAAAAACCGCCACTATTCGCAGCAAATTACGATTGCACATGATTGTTAGCTTAGTTTGCACGGAAAATCTCCCCAATTTGTTTCTAGTTGACGTGGAGTTCTGTGAGAAATTACGATTGCGCATAATTTTGGCGTTATCAAAATCTGACAGGACCAAAATGTCGTTAAATCAGTGGTGTTTGGATCGTTACCGATCTAGAGCCAAACAATTTACAATCTAGTGTCACATAATTTGGATTGTCTCCTCGTCTTCTGAATTTCGCCATGGATTTGGAGCCTGACCTTGACTTGTGACACATCCAGTAACATTGGATTCTGCAATAAATAACTGTATGAGTTGGTAAAAATAGAAACTACTCTTTAAAAAACAACCTGCATGTACATTTTTTGAGTTTTCAGAATTTCTAACCTATAGTTTAATAATTTTATGTATTTTAAGATTGTGCTAATACTAGTACTAGAGGTACAGTACCGCAAGTAAGATCTACCACTTCGTATTAATGAGTACAATTGAGCAATCTGTAAAACATGTACAAGAGCACGATTGGATGTGGCACAAATTTTATTGACAGGTGCTTCTATGCTCCTACCTTTGAAAATTGCACAAATTTTAACTACTCAATTGGGTCACTTGATATATTTTTTTTTTGACAGCACATCATGCATTTTCATTTTGTCCCTTTGCAAACTTCTTCATAGTTTTCCTTCTTTTTTAGAGATTGAAACTTTGGAGAGGGTGTTGTGAGTTGTGACAAGCAATGTTACCATATTAGAGATTGCAATATGCTAACTGTTTTTAGCAGCAAGCAACAATAGGGGCAACATTTAGATACAAGCAATTGTCCAACGGAAAGAATGGCTGTAAAATAGACGTTCGATGGCAGCTAGCAGCAAATTGTGGAGCCTTTTTTATTTTTTAAAAAATATTTTAAAGATAGTCTCTTCCTAATTTTATTTTCATAGTCTCTTCCCGTAATTTTATTTTGGTTGGCTTTCAAACCGCTTGCTTTTGTAAAAGCCAAAAGCCAACCAAAGGGTAAAAGCCATATGTTTTGCTCAAAAGCACTTTCACTTTAGTACAAAATCAAAAGCACCTCTCCCCACCTTCAAGTACTTTTGTAGTCTATTTACAGACAAACCAAAGGGTCCGCCTCCCGCATACCCTCGATTGAGCGCCGCACCGCCGCCTGTCACGTGACTCCACACCCAAACAAATCGCCAACACATCCAAGGTATCACATCATAGCCTATCTTTCGCCAATTCATTCAACGAGTCCGGTTGATCATGAAAATTTCATAAAACGTGATTAATATCAAGATCAAGAATACGTGTTTAGGGCATTACATTTCCACTAATCCCAAACGGTTTTTTCCCATACCGCTTTCATGCGTTCGTTTTTCCAAAAGCCACAGCCCAACCAAACACACCTATATTATCACGCCATCGACCGTGGCGTGATCAAACTGTGTTGTTACACCACTAATCCCTTTGGATGCGTTCGTTTTTTGACTAAGTCACATGAAGAGGAATGACGTGACAACACAGTTTAGTCACACCGCGATCGGTAGCGTGACATCACAGTTTGATCACGACATGGGTCATGACGTAACCAAAGAGATCAGAATTGAAAATAAAATTAAAAAGATACCATCTTTAAAATATATTTTTTAAAAAAGATTAAATAATTAAAAAGATTCCAAATTTTGTTGCCCAGTTCACCATTTAATTTGGCCTAAGTACAAGAAATTACCTTACATAACATACCAGGCCACTCCCGAAAAAAGAAACTTCTCTCGTGTGAACAATAGACGCAATCCTTATGTACAACGATATTAGCTAATGATCTTATTTATTATATTATTAACATTTATACCAGTTTTCTAACATTAGATGCACATTGAGATTTCATGTCGTCCCCAGCTGCACCTAACGAGTGGCCACGACTCCAAACTTCGGCCAACTTTGTTTTGCCCCCACTTCAGCTTTTTCGGGGTTCGTCAAGCCCCATCCATTGATTTGAGGTGCTTTGATGGTTGTTTGTCGATGGGACCCAAGGAATCAATATGGCTTTTGGGGTGGGAGACGGTGATGACTTGGAATGAAGGGGCATGATACACGGGGAGGAGGAGAGGAAATATACAGGGAGGAGGCAGGGAGGTTTTTTTTTAGTGTTTTTTAATATAAAAAAAATATCCTTGTCATATGCCACGTTTTGTTAAGAGTAGAGTAGCCACCGAAATAGAACGAGGGGTCACTGGATATGGATACGACCCACATGTGGTGAGAGCATATGAATAGGCGCTTTACAGGCGGAGTGTAGGTCTGCTTGATTAGGGAGTCTTCTACACCATGTTTAATAATATAGGGTAGTTAATTATGCTGTTATTCCCTGGAATAACTCCATAATTAATCTCTATGTCACTACTACACAAAGGGTCATCACAGACGGTTTCTGAACCACCTGATTTTATGTATCTGTGATGATCTCATCACAAACGGTTTTTTAACCGTCTGTGAAAAAAGCTATCACAGATGGTTCTAAACAAGAACCGTCTGTGGTAGTAATTATCATAGACGGTTCTTATTCAGAATCGTCTGTGATAGTCTATTTTCACAAACGATTATGAACAAGAACTGTCTGTGATAGTAATTATCGCAGACGGTTCTTATTCAGAACCGTCTGTGATAGTTTTTTCTATTGAAAAAAAATCAGATTTTGAGCCAAACCAATCAATTGCTGGACAATAGTTTTCATATGCAGCCTCTAGCAAGACAACTAAAATCCAATTAAAATTTTGATGGCAAACACATTATAGGAAAGAGAAACTAAAAAGTTTCACAATGTCCCCTCTGAATGGGAAAAAAGAATAAAGTTGCAAAGTTAAACTAGCTAGAATCTATCTGTGCCTCCAAGCTCCTAAAGAACTCATCAGCTTCTTGGATTGGTCTTATGAGCTCCTCTCTGTACCTCACCAGCATATCACCAATTGTTCTTGCATGTCATCCAAGTTCGACTCAAGCTCGTCGACCAGGAAGGAGAGACGACCTAAAACCTCCAGCGGTGCTCCGACCTTAGGTAACACAAAATTAAGATCATTTTTTACAACAAACAACCAACAAATTGTATATGTTATGGGGATGTACACGTACCTTCCGACAGTCTACCTCTTGTGGTAGACAAGGAGCTCCTCCGCATCCCTACTCCTCGTCGTCGTCGGCTGTGTCTCCTTGCCGAACAGCGACATGGAATCGAGGGTGGTCGCCATGTTGGAAATATGCCTTAGATGCAATCATAAAGATGATTATATTTCGTTATGTTCATAATATTGGATAATATGTTATCTTGTTCCTAGAATAATATCGTTAATATTTATTATCAAGTATGTGACTTGATTGTGAAACTTTGTATTTCTGCGATGATTATTCTTAAATGTTCCCTAGTCGGAAACATATGAGAGCACATATGAATAGACTAGAATATGTATTGGTTGATGACTATATTTCATAGATCATAGATATGGAGGTTCGTCCAATATATTCTTTGTGTGTTCGGGAATCGTCATATGCTGCAAGGTACCACTAACGACTCGTGGTCGGAAAAGAGTTTCCGAGTTACAACCGATTACACATGAACCTATAGGATCACACATTTAAAGGGCTGTGATTTGATTGGATGGTGATCAAATTCTTGTAGGCCACGAGTTTCTAATGGGCCTCATGTTCGAGACCCATCATGGATGCCTATATATAGAGGGGCGGTGGCATAGGATTTATACATACACTTTTGAAGAATTCCCAAAACTCTAACTGCTACGCCTTCCTCATCCAATACCACACCGCCGGCGCTAGCACTCCAGCGTGTTGTGTCCTTGCCCCGTATGTGTGGATACCTTGGAGGTGTTGTGGCGAAGCATCAACACTAGGACGATCCGCAACTCGTGACGATCTCAGGAGTAGGAGGAGAAGACATGCAGCGAGTACGACTACTACTGTATCAACTTGCTACATCGACTCTACTTCTGCTACGAGTCAGCACGTCTAGTGGTAATCTTGTGATCTATTACTAGCGGTGGTTCCTTGGTTGCACGGTAAAAAATTTTTGTTGTACTATCATAGCCTACCCGTAATCCTTCAACGGTATCAGAGTCATTTTGTCTAGTTTTAGATTCGGATTAGATGCATATTGTGATATGTGAGAGTCATAGATGTGATCTATTTATATTATCTGTTGGTCGTTCTTTAATAGATTGTTTTGGCGATGGTCGATATGATCGTCCATGTGCGGTGGTCTCAAGATGGGTTCATGATCGTGTTTTCATAGTTGAATCACAACTTGCCTCTACCGGTCGGTTTCCGTCATCAGGACAGACAGTGATTGTAAATCCATAGAGCACGTGAAGATCAATCTGGTTGATCGAATCGGAGTTACGATCGAAAAGGCTTAATGTGATTAATCCAATGCAATTTACATGGACGACACTATAGATTGGATCTATGTAGTCTGAAAAATTTCAAAACTATAGTTGCCGCCCCTATGACCCCGCTCCGCTCACCGGCGAGCGGAACCACCGAAAAGGACCTTGGTATATGGATAGGGCTACCACCCTTCTGGTGCGGGTTGCCACCCCTGTGGACTAGGATCGTAACTTGGTTTTTGATATTGCTAGTTCACACCATCCGTTAGATGGAATGTGATTCTATGCCTAACTTATTTTTGCAGGATTTTGTGAATAGTATGACCCATGCTGTATAAGATGCATGTATGTGTGTAATGTTCATGACCTATGTGTCATGCTTATTGCAGCCCAAAGCTGTCTATATTTGTATAACAGCCTGCGTGTCAACTTATGATGCTTTTTCACTCCTTGTAATTTATTACTAACGCTATTAGGAGTCATGGCTTAGTGGGAGTACTTGGAGGTATTGGCCACTTGGAGACATGGCGAACAGGAAGCATGGCAATGGAGATCACCATGTGGAAGGGTCATACTATATCACGATGCAATGTGATTGTCTGTGAATACATTTATATTTCTGTTTATTTCTATGCATGTTATTTAGTTACTTCGAATGCTTTTAACATGGTAGAAATAAGATTCCCTCACATAATGTTAAGTTAAATTGATGCCCTCCTAATTAGCTGCACCATCCAAAGTCATGTATTTTAATGGTAGATCTTGGTAAAGCAGAGTGCCATTAACTTTCCTTGACTAGATGGGTTTGTGTCGGACACTTACACGCATAGCATTGGTTTAACTTGATAAGGTCATCATAACGGTTATGGACCTTGGAGCATAGGGTTGGGTGCCAGAGCATAGAAATACTGTCCAACAACAAGAGTCATATAGAGATGTGACTAGCATAGGGTTGCTTACCAATTTCACTAAACTTCTAGCAGTGATGCCAAGCTCACTAGTAGATTAACTGATTGTGGGTCTTGAATCACTAAATGTCATAAAAGGGATATGGTTTATAGTGAGAGTATCTTTATTAAATTGTTTAATAGAAGTTACTTTTCTTGAACATATGTCTTAATTTTGCATATTTTATGTTGTAGATCATGGATATTTTATGTTGTAGATCATGGCCCGAAATGGTGTCTTTTCGGAGAAAGAGTTTCTTTTAAAAGAAGTCAGTGGGAGAAAAATGCAACTCGAAGAAATTCGGGAAACGTCTGAAAGTGTTTCAACTCCTACTGAACCTCTACAGGATGAATAAAATATTGTTGAACCTATTGACGAGGAATCAGCCCCACGTAGATCTAAAAGGCCACGTCAATTGCCTATAAGGTATGGGCATGACATATTATTATTGAATAATGATGAGACTAAGACTTATGAGGAAGTGATGATGGACCCAGAATCTGAGAAATGGCTTGGAGCTATGAAATCTGAGATAGACTCCATGAGAGACAATCAGGTTTAGAACCTAGTCGATCCACTTGATGGTGTTAAAACCACTGAGTGCAAATGGATCTATAAGAAAAAGATTGACATGGATGGAAATGTTCACATTCATAAAGCTCAACTAGTCACAAAAGGGTGTCGACAAGTTCAAGGAGTTGACTACGATGAGACTTTCTCACCAGTAGCGATGCTTAAATCTATACGGATCATTCTAGCTATTGTTGTATATTTCGACTATGAGATATGGCAGATGGATGTCAAAACGGCTTTCCATAATGGAAACCTAAGTCAGGATGTGTACATGACACAACCTGAAGGTTTTATCGATCCAAATAATACTAGTAAAGTGTGCAAACTTCATAAATCCATTTATGGGTTGAAGCAAGCATCTCAGAGTTGGAATTTACGTTTTGATGAGAAAATCAAAAGGTTTGGTTTCGTCAAAAACAAAGAAGAACCTTGTGTCTACATGAAGGTTAGTGGTAGCGCACTTGTAATTCTAATCTTATATGTAGATAACATATTATTGATTGGGAATGATATTCCTATGATGGAATCAGTTAAGGCATCATTGAAAAATAGTTTTTCTATGAAGGACCTAGGAGAGGCACCATATATCTTACAGATAAAGATCTATAGAGATAGATCAAGGAGGCTAATTGGATTAAGCCAAAGTACTTATATTGACAAGGTGTTGATTCGGTTCAACATGAAAAATACCAAGAAAGGGTTCTTGCCTACATCACATGGCATAAGTCTTAGCAAGAGTCAGTGTTCTTCGACAACTGATGAGCGAGACAGTTTGAATGATATTACATATGCTTCGACTATTGGATCTATCATGAATGCCATGATATGTACTCGACCAGATGTATCATATGCTCTAAGTGTTACGAGCAGGTACTAAGCTGATCCCGGTGAAGGTCACTGGACAGCTGTGAAAAATATTCTTAAGTATTTGAGAAGGACTAAGGATGTGTTCCTTGTTTATGGCGGTGATGAAGTGCTCGTTGTAAACGGTTGCACCGATGCAAGCTTCCAAACCGATAAAGATGATTATCGTTCGCAATCTGGTTTTGTATTCATTTTGAATGGAGGAGCAGTGAGCTGAAAAAGTTCTAAGCAAGTGACGGTTGCTGATTCTACGACGGAGGCTGAGTACAATGCAGCTTCTGAAGCTGCGAAGGAAGGTATTTGGATAAGGAATTTTATTGATGAGTTGGGTATGATTCCGAGTGTCTCGAGCCCAATGGATCTCTATTGTGACAATAATGGAGTCAATGCGTAGGCTAAGGAGCCTAGATCCCATCAGAAGTCCAAGCATATACTCAGACATTATCATCTTATTCGCGAATTGGTGGATAGAGGAGATGTTAAGATATGCAAAGTTCATACAGATTTAAATGTTGCTGATCCGTTGACAAAGCCTCTCTCACAGCCAAAGCATGAGGCGCACACAAGGGCTATCAGTATTAGATACTTAAATAGTTGACTACAGTGCAAGTGTGAGACTGTTGAAAATATGCCCTAGAGGCAATCATAAATATGATTATATTTCATTATGTTCATAACATTGGATAATATGTTATCTTGTTCTTATAATAATATAAATAATATTTATCATCAAGTATGTGACTTGATTGTGATACTCTATATTTCTGTGATGATAATTCTTAAACGTTCCCTGGTCGGAAACATATGAGAACACATATAAATAGAATAGCATATGTATTGGTTGATGACTATGTTTCACAAGTCATGGATATGGAGATATCAAACCAATAATATGGACACATGTTAGAGAACATGGTGTTGGAAAAGACCCACATTGAGACACCGTTGAGATTGTTATGATTCTATGTATCATTAGTTGGTCTCAAGCAATGATGATGTATAATCCTTAGACCTGATATTACCATGGTTTCCTACATATGTAGTAGCACTCTTAGGGGTTGTCAAACGCTACTCGTAACTGGGTAGTTATAACGGTAGCTTTCGGGTATACTATGAAATATGTGGAGGGATGTGACTGGTCGGATATGAGATTTGCTCCTCCTAACAGAACAGGAGAGATGTCTCTGGGCCCCTCGTTGTGGTCGAATAAAGAAAGTGCATGGACATGCCACTAGTGGTTGAAGTGTCGACCACATGAAGTTATTCGACACTTGATCGAGAAAGTATTGAACAGTCCATGGATGATACAAAATCTCACCTGGAGTTCAATCAGACATCGTGAGGCAAAGGGGGTATACATGAGAAGGTCTTTCAGTTTGATCAGATACGGACTAGTCGTATGGAGATACGAGATGGTCGTAGGCTGGTCGAACATGGTCACTAAGTGGTCGAAACCTGGTCGTAAGGAGTTACGAATTGGTCGAGACCAAATATGAACTGGTCGTATAGAGATACGAGCTGGTCGTTAGTGATATGGACCTGATTGTAGATCATATTGCATTAAGGTTCGTCTGATATATTCTATGTGTGTTTGGGAATCGTTATGTGCTGCTAGGTATCGCTGATGACTAGTGGTCAGAAAAGAGTTTCCGAGTCACAACCGAATACACATGAACCTATAGGGTCGCACACTTAAAGGGCTAGGATTTGATTTGGATGGTGATCCGAATTCTTGTAGGCCTCGAGTTCGTAATGGGCCTCAAGTTCGAGATCGATCATGGATGTCTATAAATAGAGGGGCGGTGGCAAGGGGTGTGATGACGATCTTTAGAAGAACTTCCAAAAACCCTAATAGCCATGCCTTCCTCAACCACACCGCCAGTGCTAGCACTCTAGCGCGTGGTATCTCTGCCCCGTACATGTGGATACCTTGGAGGTGTTGTTGTGAAGCATCAGCACTAGGAAGATCTGCAACTCGTGACACTTGGAGGAGAAGACGCGCGGTGAGTACGACTACTCGGAGGAGAAGACGTGCGGTGAGTATGACTACTCAGAGGAGAAGACGTGCGACGAGTACGACTACAACCGCATCGACTCGCTACACTTCCACTACGAGTCAGCGCGTTTAGCGGTAATCTCGTGATCTATTACTAGCGGAGGTTCCTTGGTTGCGCGGTAAATTTTTGTTTTGTGCTATCGTAGCCTTCCCGCGATCCTTCACTAGGGAAACCAAAGGATATTACTTCTACAGCCGAGAAGAGGGTAAAGTTTTTGCTACCCGAAATAGTGTATTTTTGGAGAAAGAGTTTCTTTCAAAAGGAGTCAGTGGGAGAAAGTTGCAACTCGAAGAAATTCAGGAAACATCTGAAAGTGTTTCAACTCTTACTGAACCTCTAAAGGATGAATAAAATATTATTGAACCTACACATGAGGTATCGGCCCCACGTAGATCTAAAAAGTGTGGATATCGTGAGGATATGTGCACGCTCTCAGGATGATGAGTCAATTGGCAATGGCTTTGTTGGTTTACAATTTATCGCGTTTTCGGGTTTGCTCCAGGGCTGTCAGGTCACGGGCGGTCCGACCGGCCAGGTCACCGGTCCGACCGGCCAGTGGGAAGGTCTGACCGGCAGTGCTTGCCGGTCCGACCGCCAAAATGAAAAGTGGTTTTTGGAGCTGAGCCAAAAATAGGTTGTGTAGGCAAGTGAGGGGAGTCTCCTGGATGTGGGCGCATCATTTTTGGAGCTCCCAGTCAAAAGCTCTATTCAGTTGATATTTCCAGAAGGTTTCGAAATTTCGAGCTGAAATTTTGGCTAAGTCTTTTCGGGCGGTCCGACCGCCGTTATGGGATCGGTCGGACCGGCCTGGAATCGGTCGGACCGGCCTTGTGGGGCGGTCAGACCGCCGATGACTTGGAGGGTAGCCAAGTTGGCATTGAGTTGATTTGAATGTGTTTATTGTATGAACTTCAATGCTTTATTGTTGCATATTGCATTGCGGAACTGACGTGGGTCAAGTTGTGAAGAACTTGTTCCCGAAAATGGTTTGTTTGTCTATTGCTGTGCAGGTGGCTTGTAGGTCTACGACGTCAACGGTGATGTGGATCGGGACTACGCTTGGAGAGCTGAGGTCCAGAACGATCATGGATGCCGGGTGAGGTCGTATGACTCAAGCATGGTGCAGAATGGGCAAGATGGATCGGACGGGTAGTTCGATGCAATTTGGTTGGATCAAAGCGGCGGAAGTCGGTGCGAGTCTCGGGAGATTCGATGGGATTCGGACAAGAGAGGCTTGACGACGTGATGAGAACCGCTGATCAACCTACACGTGGTGAAGCAGGCGATTGCTTCAATAGTTATGTGTGTGTGGGTCCCATGTGTGAGTGGGTCCCAAAAGTGAAACCCTAGGCCTCTAGTATAAATAGAAAGGGGGAGATGTAAAACCCCTTGAAGCATTCATTTGAGCCCCTCATCCTTTTTCTAGGGTTTGGAGAGGAGAGGAGAAGAGAGGTAGGGTTTGGAGAGTGTGTGTGTGCTCCTTGTGTGAGCTCTTGTCCTCCTTGTTGGAGAGGCTTTGTAAGCATCTAGTGTGATCAATCAATCTTGTGATGCTTTCTTGAGAGATCATTTGTCTCCCTTTGTGTTCTTCTCTCTTTTGGATGAATTTGGTGCTTCCTTGATTCAAGTGGTTAAGCTTGGTCTCTTGACCTATTTTCTCTTGTTTTGATGTGTGGGAATACTCCTAGAATCATCTAGACCATCAACCCCCCACAAGCAAGTCTTGAATCAAAGTTTTTCTTATTTCTAGGGTTTGTGCACTTCTTCGGTAAAACCTTGAGAGATTGTTTCTACGGAGTGGATCTGAAGGATCGTCGCTAGAAATAGCTCTCTAATATCCTTAGGGAGGTGTGCTCAAAATTTGGTCAAGTTTCATTGGTTGATTCAAAAGTTGGATCAAATTTCGTTTTGGATTTGGGCTTGGTTTTTCAGTTCTGGACCAAATCGGTCAGACTGGTTTTATAACGGCGGTCCGACCGCCCGCGTTTCAGACCGCTCAGAACTGTAGGGTCGAACCGATATCCAACGGTCCGACCGCCTGTCTTCAGCCGGTCTGACCGCCAGTGCCCAGAACTGACTAGTGAGTTCTTTTCTCCATGTGTGTGTCGTGTGGTTGAGAGGGCTATCGAATTCAGCACAAGGCTTCCTCTGTGCGCTTACTGATCTTCTTAGCTTTTATAGCTAAAGGAGTTAAGTTCGTGTTGAATTTGATTTAGGCGAGAAAGTTGAGAAAGCGCCTATTCACCCCCCCTAGTCGCCTTTACGGTCCTACAGTAGATCAACTATGGCTGGTGCTCGAATCTGGCCTATGCTGGTGATACGGGGTGCCCGATCTTCTCGACGTATCAAGCGCGCTGCGCTGGTTGGCTTTGATTAGCGCAGGAACAAGAATGATCGATCGTGAGCCACGCGAGAGAAAAAGGTTGGCGGCATAAACACGCAAGAGAATAAAACAGAAAAGCGATAGGCGGCGGGGTGGAAACAAAAAGAAAAACTAGGGTTTCTAGAGAACCCAAAATCTATTTATATAGCTCATAAAAATCTGAAAATTCTATTTTTTCACAAATACTAAATTCTTTAATTACGCACAAGCCCTTAAAATGTTTTTATGTATACTATTTGATTAATTACACTCCGACCCTTAAGACGTGATTATTAATATTATTATTATTTTCAGAGTATTACATTCTACCCCCCTTAACGGAATTCGACCCCGAATTCTACTCGCCGCTCTACTCAAATAAAACTACCTTCTTTGAAATTAAACAACAAAATAACACATACCCGACGTGAACAACTCTGGGTATTGCTCGCGCATGCGAGACTCCAACTCCCAAGTCGCTTCCCTCTCGGACTGATGCGTCCACAGCACCTTGACGTATACCAACGTCTTGTGCCTCAGCACTCATCTCGTCATTTTTCGGTACACTCAACTGACAGAAGTCGAAGGTACGGTCTTACTTGGTGGTCAACGGCTCTAAGAAAACCTTGTAACCCTGATCTCTCAAATACTACCTTGACATCGGGTTATACAAAATGTTGTGTGCCCTGCGCATGGACACGAGACGGTCCTAACGATACACTTTCTTCCAAAAATCTCCACAACTTCCAGAAACCAACTAATGTAACTTGGGCCAAACTTCGTTTGGTACCAAACCACACAATCATACATAACACATTGAACTCCCGTCCTGTCTCCCAATCAACCACTTCACATTTGCAAGGAGTACCCCTTTAACCAGAACGCACAACCAAACTAGTTTCAAACAAACTCTTTTATAAATAGAACCCAATCGAAAACAAAGGATTCTCATCGCAATCACGCGTTACCAACTCCCCATCGTAATAGTCAAATCCAAAATCAAAGATTCATCACAAAAACCTTTCCATTTTCCAAATAGGTCGTTTGCAAATAAACACCACGTAAGCCAAAAGAAAACATTCGAATGCCAAAATCAATCACTTTTTTCTTTTCCCTAAATTAGAAAGAATCACATGCCAACGTAAAGCCAACTCAAATTGTAAATGACCTCATCATAAACACACGGCTCAAACAAGAATCAAGAGGGCATTTCACTACAGGAATCAATTTTTCTCAATTTTTCTTTTAGGAATAAACTCTCTCAAATCATAGGATTTCAAATCATCACACTAACTCATTCCTCTTAACTGGTAATCTCAAGCGATGCTCAACTTTGAGAGCAACAACCGCGCCCATTTAGAGAGACTCTACTCACCCATAAAAAGATACTATAGTCCCTCCTCTACCAAAGAAACTATTTTGACAAATGATTCCCAACACCTCAAATAAAATCTACACCCACAATCACATCACCTCAATCTTTTAGGGATAATCAACTTGAAATTCTCTACACACACACACTGATTTAAAACCAAAGGATTCTATCAATGATCATCATACTATTTGGAATCCACTTTTGTTCTACTACTTCTACACATGATCATTGGGCAACCAAGGTTCTATCATAAAACACATGCTCAATTTCAACGACGGGACTCCTAAAGTGACTTCGGTATACTTGATAGAAATCCGCATATTCACTGTCTAGGATTCCCACAATCCAAACAATATCCTCAATCATTAATATCAACCATCATCACTAATCAATTGGTCGCCCAAAGCGATTTACTTCACTAATCTTGGACCCTCAATAAACCACACCATTCAATTTCACCTACATAACCTTGCAAAGTATACCATCACAATATCCCAACTATTCGATAATTCCAATATTCCACCATCATGAACAAATATTCTTGGATCACTATTCACTATAGGTTCTACTAATTGTAACAATATAATCAGTTTTGTCCCAACGACCATAATTCCTTTTAGATCCAATTCTCTATGAGATTTATATCATGAAATGAATTCATCCTCTAATGTTCCTCAATTAACTTGCAATCCGGGTCTCACAACATCATATACTTGACCACTATTAACGGTTCCCAATATACACTCTTTAAGGTTTTGTAAAACAAATCGACTATTCCTTTCTCAAAAGAAGAGACAAATAAAAGATTTTTTTTAAAGACCAAATCACATTAATCACTTAAGAACCAATAAAGCTTTCCGGCTCGTCACTTGCTCAAACCAATTTCATCTACCAAATAAATCATGAACTCCAAAAGTTCATGATTTCAAAACTCAAACCTTTCATTTAAACGATAATACGAAGATCAAATTACATTCTTTCTAAAAGAATCATCACCACACGAAGCCACAATCCCTTACAGACAATTTTACTAACATTAAGAATAATACACTCTTAACATGATTCAATATCGTCAACTCTTCCATTAATAAGCCCCGAAAAGTTCACCAAATTGTTCCGTACTACTTTTCCATCACATCTTCAAAATGAGATTATACCAAAACCATACGACCTCACTACAACAACTACTTTATTTTAGAAGGGATCCACTACACAAATTAAAAGGTTTTATCAAAACCCTTTCATCACGGATATGCTATTGACTGACTATTCCACAATTGTCTAGGTATAAGCCACCTATTAAATCACACCAGCTCAACTCTTAGTGATGCTCAACACCAAACTTTAACACTCAGCAATTGCACTCCAACCATTGTTGTTATCAACTAGCTTTCTTATGATGTCTAGCTGCTACCTATTTTCATTTGCGAATCACTTGAATATTTACCAACACATATTCAGTTGTTCCTCCTCACATTTAGTTTTCAACAAAATCACCCTAAAACTTCAAAAGTCAAAATCTTCTCTCGATCAAAAGTCTCAACAACACTATAATCAAATTCATCGTGTCATTCTTTAAAGAAGAACTATCCAGAACTCCTCCTGTAAATTCTAGATCCACTGGTATTCAATCCCTTCAACCTTTTGTACACAATTCCAATAATTAATCATACTAAGGTATATGTAAACCTATCAACCAAATATGATCACCAAGTGTCTACAGTAAAGATAACACCACAAATAATATCTATTAAGGCAATAACCTAGCATCTCCTCAAGTTTTCCTTTACACACAATTAGATTAATCCATTGGTACCAAATCCAATAAATTCAACAAACTAATCAATTTTAATGTCCAAGCCAGTTCATCAACGTTCCATACTTCTTAATAACTCTTATGACTCCAATTAGGTATGGACATACTCTTAGTCACTACTCAACTCGTAATTACTCTATGACAATATCAAATTAATCAAGTTCAATTCTAAGGATTTGGGTTAAGACCAATCATGCATCACGCTCAGATCCGACACGATACTCATACCTTATCAATGAACTTCTATGTTTACCACCTCTAGCTTAAACATAACAAGTCAACACAAAAGGATTTTAACTCTTTTCAGAAAAAAAATAGGCATTAAACTTCAGCACTCGAAATAATCCAAAAGAAATACATAAAGCCAAAGTTTTCACATGTTAAGGAACTTGCAATAGAAAACTTTCAATTATCCGAATACCAAGTGAATAAATAAGTCATATTTTCCAATAGGAAGGCGGAACTCCCACGAAAAGATCAATCTTCACTCATAACCGATGTTCACCCAAAGCAACAATAGATCAACAGTCATGAGAACAAGTAATGGCTTTATGGAACCAAAGGAGACCAATGAAATATCACCCGTTGTATTGTAAACACTATCTCAAGGAAAATTCATCAACCGCAACTATAACCAGAATTGCCCAAAATTCAAGCTCAAGGAAGAGAACAACTTTTATAAAGAAACTCACACACAATACCTATAACTCTGTAATCAAAGTAGCTACCTCTCTATTCCCATACCACGAATGGTGGTGTAACTTTGAGTAAAACCTGGGCCACAACCACGATCTCAAGCGCCTCGGAGAGGGGCCCCACAGAACCACGCCCGCGGCCCCGACCTCCACGACCGTGGCCACCACGACCACGTCATCTATCCCTCGACATAGCTATCAATCACAATCGACATTATATAATGAGTTCAAAGCTCAAAATAAACTCATCCATCAATGAACAACATAACGGAAGCGTAAAACTATATTCGTACCTCTCTCTAACCTACTGTGCACTAGTGTGTCAAATTTTAGGTTAGTTAACCATTAGCAAATTTTAGTTGCTTTACTAAAACTAAAACAAATTTTAACAATTTTAGTTTGCCTATGTTGTTAATCTATTCACCACGGACCTAAAGCCCGCTCTGATACCAACTGTAACACCCCAGCCCAACACTGAGCCTAGAATGCCACCACACTACTCTTTAAACTAATAATTATCGACACACTATAAAAATTACAGCAAGGAAGCAATGATTATCATATCAATGGACCACAAGAAGAGCAATGCATAATTATGGATCAAGTGATAATAAATAAGCAATGGGGATTATAATCAGGTAAATAATCCAAAATAGCATCAACCAATGAATCCAAATTATTAAAGCAAATAGTCTAGTCCAAATGATGTCCTAAACTTTATTCAACCTCTAACATGTCCAAGTATAAACCAATATTGAATGAAAAGATTATCATGGCGAATGATCATGTGTTGCCCATGTGCTCTACTCGCGCTTAGTTACGGCATCCTCGAAGTTCACCTAAAGACAACAATAGAGCAAGGGTGAGTCCACGACTCAGCAAACACATCCATAAACAACGAACAATAATAAATCAACAGCATTCAATAACTTCATTATCATCACAGGTACTTCTATAAATATCCTCATGCAGTTATCTTCTCTTTGATTCCCATCCATTATTCTCAAATATCAATGCAACTCTAATCTATATGTCCACATGCACTTCTTTCGCGTATACCGGTATAGCGTGAGTGAATGCTCGCGACAACATTCACTCTCAAGCCCGTTCCTCCAAAAGGATCGGGGACCTCCTCCACTCCCGTGGAGTTGTGATCATTCATGATCACCTGCTCATATGCAAAGATGCTTATGTATGAAAATGCAAACTCCATCATAAACATCATGTCCATCTTTTCATCATGCTTGTCAACAACGATATAAACATACCAAATATTTGTTTGCAATTAAACAAAATAAAAGCACAACAATAATGGTAATAGAAGATAAAGAAAACAGTGATCGATCATTGATCGCTGTCTACCATGCACTTGCCTTTACTAGTTGCGACGCACAATTTGACTAGCAGATGGCAACAAGTACGACGCCTCTCCTACATTAAATACACAAATCTCAATACAAGCTACAGCATCATAAGAACAACAATCAATCGACATCGCTCCTACACGTCCCCAAATATACCACGTTACGCGGTACCGAAAAGTTACCCATTGCGGTCTTAGTACTAAAACGGACGTAACTTTTGACTCGAAAGTCCGATCACCACAAACCACCTCAATCTGGATTCTTTATAAAAATTATCCACATTTTCTTAGATTACAAAGTCTTCTAATTAAATCATCTAACCCTCCGTTTTTAGCCCCGAAAGCCGGTCTGTCCGCTTCGGAACAGCAGTCTTACTAAATTCATAACTTTTGTTTTACTCAACCAAAATTCGCGTTCTCAGATTCTACAGAACCATTGGACAATTATCTACAGCTTTCATGTAGATCAAAAACTCTAATTCGTCTATTTACTATTTTTAATTTACAGTCTACCCAAAACAGCGCCGAAAGACGACAACCGTAAAAACAGCGGTCTTCCGAAAATCATAACTCAAATTCTACTTGTCCGATTGACATGATTAAATAAGCTATAGAAAGATATCGAAATTGTCTACAATTAACTAGTAGATGAGATTTCCAAAATTCGCCATTAAGGTATCCGAATAAACCGTACAACAACACAGCATAATAAATAGATCTATTAATCGGCACTATGACTAAAAACTATAGAGCCCTCTCCAATTAACCTCGATTACAATCTCTAATTAACAGCGTCTAGCAAACCAGAGGAAAACATGCAGCAAACCTCCACGCGACGACAGGCCGACGTTGTAGCCGTGTCGCACCGGAAAAAAGAAAATCGTGATCGGCCGCGAGGAAAAAAGCGCAGATCGGCGCAGCGTCCCACGCAATGCGGCGGTGCAGCAAAAGCAATCTCGGCCGCAAGCGTCCACAAGAAGAACAAATGCGCAAAGAAGACAAAGCGATTTTTTCGGCGGAAGAAGAATCGGTTGGTTTCTCGGCGTCGGTGGCGGCGGCGAATAGGAAACAAGATCGGCGACCTTGGCTCACGCGGCAACAACGCCTTCTGCGGCGAGCCGCAGCTCTCTGCGGCAGCAGCGGCCGGCTTGGTTTCAGCCAGCTTCTTCGCGTCGCGCAAGGCTCCAAAGCAGACGAGCAGTGAGAAGACAAAGAATACACAACACCCGAGGGGCTCGGCGCGGCGGAAGACAATGATCGGCAAGACGCGCGGTTGGCTTTGGATTGGCGCGAGGAACAAAGATCGATGAGCCACGCGGAGAAAAAAAGGTTAGCGGCAACCACAAGAAGAGAATAAAAGCAAAAGCGATAGGCGGCGGGGTGGAAACAAAAGAAAAACTAGGGTTTCTAGAGAACCCAAAATCTATTTATATAGCTCATAAAAATCTGAAAATTCTATTTTTTTCACAAATACTAAATTCTTTAATTACGCACAAGCCCTTAAAACGTTTTTATGTATACTATTTGATTAATTACACTCCGACCCTTAAGACGTGATTATTAATATTATTATTATTTTGAGTATTACATTCTACCCCTTAACGAATTCGACCAATTCTACTCGCGTTCTACTCAAATAAAACTACCTTCTTTGAAATTAAACAACAAAATAACACATACCCGACGTGAACAACTCGGTATTGCTCGCGCATCGAGACTCCAACTCCCAAGTCGCTTCTCTCGGTCGATCGTCCCACAAAGACCTTGACGTATACCAACGTCTTGTGCCTCAAAGACTCATCTCGTCATTTTTCTGACACTCAACCGATGAAGTCGAAGGTACGGTCTTACTTGGTGGTCAACGGCTCTAAGAAAACCTTGTAACCACGATCTCTCAAATACTACCTTGACATCGGGTTATACAAAATGTTGTGTGCCTGCGCATGGACACGAGACGGTCCTAACGATACACTTTCTTCCAAAAATCTCCACAACTTCCGAAACCAACTAATGTAACTTGGGCCAAACTTCGTTTTGGTACCAAACCACACAATCTGTACATAACACACCAACTCCCGTCTGCCTCCCAATCAACCACTTCACATTTGCAAGGAGTACCCCTTTAACCAGAACGCACAACCAAACTAGTTTCAAACAAACTCTTTTATAAATAGAACCCAACTCAAAACAAAGGATTCTCATCGCAATCACGCGTTACCAACTCCCCATCGTAATAGTCAAATCCAAAATCAAAGATTCATCACAAAAACCTTTCCATTTTCCAAATAGGTCATTTGCAAATAAACACCACGTAAGCCAAAAGAGAAAACATTCAATGCCAAAATCAATCACTTTTTTTCTTTTCCCTAAATTAGAAAGAATCACATGCCAACGTAAAGCCAACTCAAATTGTAAATGACATCATCATAAACACACGCTCAAACAAGAATCAAGAGGGCATTTCACTACCCGAGGAATCAATTTTTCTCAATTTTTCTTTTAGGAATAAACTCTCTCAAATCATAGGATTTCAAATCATCACACTAACTCATTCCTCTTAACTGGTAATCTCAAAGCGATGCTCAACCTGAGAGCAACAACCGCGCCCATTTAGAGAGACTCTACTCACCCATAAAAAGATACTATAGTCCCCTCCTCTACCAAAGAAACTATTTTGACAAATGATTCCCAACACCTCAAATAAAATCTACACCCACAATCACATCACCTCAATCTTTTAGGGATAATCAACTTGAAATTCTCTACACACACACACTGATTTAAAACCAAAGGATTCTATCAATGATCATCATACTATTTGGAATCCACTTTTGTTCTACTACTTCTACACATGATCATTGGGCAACCAAGGTTCTATCATAAAACACATGCTCAATTTCAACAGCCAGGACTCCTAAAGTGACTTCTGGTATACTTGATAGAAATCCGCATATTCGCTGTCTAGGATTCCCACAATCCAAACAATATCCTCAATCATTAATATCAACCATCATCACTAATCAATTGACTGCCCAAAACGATTTACTTCACTAATCTTGGACCCTCAATAAACCACACCATTCAATTTCACCTACATAACCTTGCAAAGTATACCATCACAATATCCCAACTATTCGATAATTCCAATATTCCACCATCATGAACAAATATTCTTGGATCACTATTCACTATAGGTTCTACTAATTGTAACAATATAATCAGTTTTGTCCCAACGACCATAATTCCTTTTAGATCCAATTCTCTATGAGATTTATATCGTGAAATGAATTCATCCTCTAATGTTCCTCAATTAACTTGCAATCCAGGGTCTCACAACATCATATACTTGACCACTATTAACCAGTTCCCAATATACACTCTTTAAGGTTTTGTAAAACAAATCGACTATTCCTTTCTCAAAAGAAGTTACAAATAAAAAGATTTTTTTTTTAAAGACCAAATCACATTAATCACTTAAGAACCAATAAAGCTTTCCGACTCGTCACTTGCTCAAACCAATTTCATCTACCAAATAAATCATGAACTCCAAAAGTTCATGATTTCAAAACTCCAAACCTTTCATTTAAACGATAATACGAAAGGCGATCAAATTACATTCTTTCTAAAAGAATCATCACCACACGAAGCCACAATCCCTTACAGACAATCTTACTAACATTAAGAATAATACACTCTTAACATGATTCAATATCGTCAACTCTTCCATTAATAAGCCCCGAAAAGTTCACCAAATTGTTCCGTACTACTTTTCCATCACATCTTCAAAATGAGATTATACCAAAACCATACGACCTCACTACAACAACTACTTTATTTTAGAAGGGATCCACTACACAAATTAAAAGGTTTTATCAAAACCCTTTCATCACGGATATGCTATTGACTGACTATTCCACAATTGTCTAGGTATAAGCCACCTATTAAATCACACCAGCTCAACTCTTAGTGATGCTCAACACCAAACTTTAACACTCAAAGAATTGCACTCCAACCATTGTTGTTATCAACTAGCTTTCTTATGATGTCTAGTCGCTACCTATTTTCATTTGCGAATCACTTGAATATTTACCAACACATATTCAGTTGTTCCTCCTCACATTTAGTTTTCAACAAAATCACCCTAAAACTTCAAAAGTCAAAATCTTCTCTCGATCAAAAGTCTCAACAACACTATAATCAAATTCATCGTGTCATTCTTTAAAGAAGAACTATCCAGAACTCCTCCTGTAAATTCTAGATCCACTGGTATTCAATCCCTTCAACCTTTTGTACACAATTCCAATAATTAATCATACTAAGGTATATGTAAACCTATCAACCAAATATGATCACCAAGTGTCTACAGTAAAGATAACACCACAAATAATATCTATTAAGGCAATAACCTAGCATCTCCTCAAGTTTTCCCTTTACACACAATTAGATTAATCCATTGGTACCAAATCCAATAAATTCAACAAACTAATCAATTTTAATGTCCAAGCCAGTTCATCAACGTTCCATACTTCTTAATAACTCTTATGACTCCAATTAGGTATGGACATACTCTTAGTCACTACTCAACTCGTAATTACTCTATGACAATATCAAATTAATCAAGTTCAATTCTAAGGATTTGGGTTAAGACCAATCATGCATCACGCTACAGATCCGACCTGATACTCATACCTTATCAATGAACTTCTATGTTTACCACCTCTAGCTTAAACATAACAAGTCAACACAAAAGGATTTTAACTCTTTTGAAAAAAAAATAGGCATTAAACTTCAAAGACTAAATAATCCAAAAGAAATACATAAAGCCAAAGTTTTCACATGTTAAGGAACTTGCAATAGAAAACTTTCGAAGATCCGTAATACCAAGTGAATAAATAAGTCATATTTTCCAATAGGAAGGCTGAACTCCCACGAAAAGATCAATCTTGCTGTTAACCGATGTTCACCCAAAGCAACAATAGATCAACAGTCATGAGAACAAGTAATGGCTTTATGGAACCAAAGGAGACCAATGAAATATCACCCGTTGTATTGTAAACACTATCTCAAGGAAAATTCATCAACCGCAACTATAACCAGAATTGCCCAAAATTCAAGCTCAAGGAAGAGAACAACTTTTATAAAGAAACTCACACACAATACCTATAACTACTGTAATCAAAGTAGCTACCTCTCTATTCCCATACCACGAATGGTGGTGTAACCTGGTAAAACCCAGGGCCACAACCACGATCTCAAGCGCCTCGGGAGGGCCCCACGTAACCACGCCCGCGGCCCCGACCTCCGCGACCGTGGCCACCACGACCACGTCATCTATCCCTCGACATAGCTATCAATCACAATCGACATTATATAATGAGTTCAAAGCTCAAAATAAACTCATCCATCAATGAACAACATAACGGAAGCGTAAAACTATATTCGTACCTCTCTCTAACCTACTGTGCACTAGTGTGTCAAATTTTAGGTTAGTTAACCATTAGCAAATTTTAGTTGATTTACTAAAACTAAAACAAATTTTAACAATTTTAGTTTGCCTATGTTGTTAATCTATTCACCACGGACCTAAAGCCCGCTCTGATACCAACTGTAACACCCCAGCCCAACACTGAGCCTAGAATGCCACCACACTACTCTTTAAACTAATAATTATCGACACACTATAAAAATTACAGCAAGGAAGCAATGATTATCATATCAATGGACCACAAGAAGAGCAATGCATAATTATGGATCAAGTGATAATAAATAAGCAATGGGGATTATAATCAGGTAAATAATCCAAAATAGCATCAACCAATGAATCCAAATTATTAAAGCAAATAGTCTAGTCCAAATGATGTCCTAAACTTTATTCAACCTCTAACATGTCCAAGTATAAACCAATATTGAATGAAAAGATTATCATGGCGAATGATCATGTGTTGCCCATGTGCTCTACTCGCGCTTAGTTACGGCATCCTCGAAGTTCACCTAAAGACAACAATAGAGCAAGGGTGAGTCCACGACTCAGCAAACACATCCATAAACAACGAACAATAATAAATCAACAAAGATTCAATAACTTCATTATCATCACAGGTACTTCTATAAATATCCTCATGCAGTTATCTTCTCTTTGATTCCCATCCATTATTCTCAAATATCAATGCAACTCTAATCTATATGTCCACATGCACTTCTTTCGCGTATACCGGTATAGCGTGAGTGAATGCTCGCGACAACATTCACTCTCAAGCCCGTTCCTCCAAAAGGATCGGGGACCTCCTCCACTCCCGTGGAGTTGTGATCATTCATGATCACCTGCTCATATGCAAAGATGCTTATGTATGAAAATGCAAACTCCATCATAAACATCATGTCCATCTTTTCATCATGCTTGTCAACAACGATATAAACATACCAAATATTTGTTTGCAATTAAACAAAATAAAAGCACAACAATAATGGTAATAGAAGATAAAGAAAACAGTGATCGATCATTGATCGCTGTCTACCATGCACTTGCCTTTACTAGTTGCGACGCACAATTTGACTAGCAGATGGCAACAAGTACGACGCCTCTCCTACATTAAATACACAAATCTCAATACAAGCTACAGCATCATAAGAACAACAATCAATCGACATCGCTCCTACACGTCCCCAAATATACCACGTTACGCCGGTACCGAAAAGTTACCCATTGCGGTCTTAGTACTAAAACGGACGTAACTTTTGACTCGAAAGTCCGATCACCACAAACCACCTCAATCTGGATTCTTTATAAAAATTATCCACATTTTCTTAGATTACAAAGTCTTCTAATTAAATCATCTAACCCTCCGTTTTTAGCCCCGAAAGCCGGTCTGTCCGCTTCGGAACAGCAGTCTTACTAAATTCATAACTTTTGTTTTACTCAACCAAAATTCGCGTTCTCAGATTCTACAGAACCATTGGACAATTATCTACAGCTTTCATGTAGATCAAAAACTCTAATTCGTCTATTTACTATTTTTAATTTACAGTCTACCCAAAACAGCGCCGAAAGACGACAACCGTAAAAACAGCGGTCTTCCGAAAATCATAACTCAAATTCTACTTGTCCGATTGACATGATTAAATAAGCTATAGAAAGATATCGAAATTGTCTACAATTAACTAGTAGATGAGATTTCCAAAATTCGCCATTAAGGTATCCGAATAAACATAGTTACAATATAATAAATAGATCTATTAATCGGACTATGACTAAAAACTATAGAGCCCTCTCCAATTAACCTCGATTACAATCTCTAATTAGCGTCTAGCAAACGAGAGGAAAACATGCGACAAACCTCCACGCGACGACAGTAGACGTTGTAGCCGTGTCTTGGCCGGAAAAAATCGTGATCGGCCGCAGGAAAAAATAAGCGATCGACGCGGCGTCCACGCGGCGACATGCAGCACAAAGCAATCTCGGCCGCAGCGTCCCACGCGAAGAACGGCCGTCAAAGGCCGACAAAGCCGATTTTTTTTTCGGCGGCAGAAGAATCGGTTGGCTCGGCGTCGGTGGCGGCGGCGAGAAAGCGACATCGGCGACCTTGGCTCACGCGGCAACAACGCCTTTGCGGCGAGCCTGGCTGACTCGGCGCGCATGGCGGCCGGCTTGGTTTCAATGGCGGCTTCCACGTCGCAAGGCTCCAAAGAAGAGCACGAAGCAACCTGACCTGTAAGCACAACATGGCCGCGAGGGCTCGGCGCGGCCTGCCTGGATCAATCGGCGCTGGTTTGGCTTTCAGGAACAGCGGCGATCAAGAACAAAAAAGGTTAACCATGTGAGAATAAAACAGGTTAGGCGGGTGGAAACAAAAGAAAAACTAGGGTTTGTGATTATTAATATTATTATTATTTTCAGAGTATTACAGCGCGTTTGTTATTCTAATCTTATATGTGGATGACATATTATTGATTGAGAATGATATTCCTATGCTGGAATCCGTTAAGGCATTATTGAAAAATAGTTTTTCTATGAAGGACCTAGGGGAGGTAGTATACATCTTAGGGATAAAGATCTATAGAGATAGATCGAGAAGACTAATTGGATTAATCCAAAGTACTTATATTGATAAGGTGTTGATTCGGTTCAGCATGCGGGATGCCAAGAAAGGGTTCTTTCCTATGTCACATATCATAAGTCTTAGCAAGAGTCAATGTCCTTCGACAACTGATGGGCGAGATCAACTATTGGATCTATCATGTATGTCATGATATGTACTCGACCAGATGTATCATATGCTCTAAGTGTTACAAGCATATACCAAGCTGATCCCGGTGAAGGTCACTGGACAGTTGTGAAAAATATTTTTAAGTACTTGAGAAGGACTAAGGATGTGTTCATTGTTTATGGCAGTGATGAAGAGCTGGTTATAAATGGTTACACTGATGCAAGCTTCCAAACCGACAAAGATGATTATCGTTCGCAATCTGGTTTTGTATTCATTTTGAATGGAGGAGTAGTGAGCTGGACAAATTCCAAGTAAGAGACGGTTGTTGATTCTACGACGGACGCCGAGTGCATTACGACTTCTAAAGCTGCGAAGGAAGGTATTTGGACAAGGAATTTTATTAATGAGTTGGGTATGGTTCCGAGTGTCTCGAGCCCAATGGATCTCTATTGTGACAATAATGGAGCCAATGTGCAGGCTAAGGAGCCTAGATCCCATCAGAAGTCCAAGCATATACTCAGACGTTATCATCTTATCCGCTAATTGGTGGATAGAGGAGATGTTAATATACACAAAGTTCACACGGATTTAAATGTTGCTGATCCGTTGACAAAGCCTCTCACACAGCCTAAGTATAAGGTGCACACAAGAGCTATTAGTATTAGATACTTAAATGATTGACTCTAGTACAAGTGGAATACTGTTGGAAATATACCCTAGAGGCAATCATAGAGATAATTATATTTTATTATGTTCATAATATTGGATAATATGTTATCTTGTTCCTAGAATAATATCGTTAATATTTATTATCAAGTATGTGACTTGAATGTGAAACTTTGTATTTCTGCGATGATTATTCTTAACGTTCCTTAGTCGGAAACATATAAGAACACATATGAATAGACTAGTATATGTATTGGTTAATGACTATGTTACACAGGTCATAAATATGGAGATATCAAACCAATAATATGGACATATATTAGAGAACATGGTGTTGGCTTGACCCACCTTGTGATGTGACGGTGGCCCGATCTTCCGAAAGGTACTGATGAGTCGATTATGGAGAACACGACGTTGATGATCCAAAGTCTCCGACCAAAACAGATTGAACCCCTCGCAATCACTACACCACTGCTCCGATGGTTATCAACCGTGCCGAACGCGGTTGACCTCGCCAAGAAGGCTATCTCTTGCAAGCGAATCGAGAACACAAGCAAGAGAGTAGAAGATGCAATCTGAAATTGTATTGCGAATAAAGATTAATTCACAAGTCGGGTTCCTCAACCGAATGTGCGGTGAGACTACTAAGTAGAATAATCTCTTAAGAAAAACCCAAAGAAAAATAAAGGAGTGCGACCTCCTTAAATAGGAGAGGGAAAGCCTCACATAACAAACAACTAAGGGGGTGGTACTATTCATATGGTACTATTCACATGAACAGTACCACCACGAATAGTGCGACCCAAGGAGGGGGAGGCAGCTAGGAAGATGGGCCCAACGATTACAAGGCCCAAGTTGGCACAAACATGTGGCACAACACCTTCTTTTGATGATTGTGACGCGCACACAAAGAATTTGGAGATGAGGCTGGATCCGTTGGAAAGAGCACAAGATAAGATTTCCATCAAGTACTCGTGGACCTCAAACGAACTCTGTATGTGAAAGTTATGCATGTTTGAAGTCGGTGCTGTCTCTGGGGGCCGAATTGGATTCCAAAACGTATCTAGCTTGAACTCTTGCTTGGCACGTGGTGTAGCACCATGGTATGTAGACGTAGTACCATGGCATGTAAACGTAGCACCATGGCATGTAGAACTAGCTCGGTCCAACGGGATAATACGACATTGCAGTAGTCGAAAGTCCTATTGGAGAAGATGTGGTTGAAGTAGAAGATGCAGTGCAGCGGGTCGAAGCAGTATTTGTATCCTTAGGTTTGATGTCCTCATCATCCTCCCTTTCTTGAATTTGAGTCGTCCTCGACTCAATCGTTGTTTCCAAATCATCACTTTCCTGCAAAAGGTTAGTAGCAACAGGAGGTAAAGAAACATGCATATTTTATAATGTATCTTTGTATGGCGCATGGTTTAGCAAAGTCGCTCCCGGAATTAAGTTAATTTGGTCTTCAATCCCTCTAATATGTTGCAGTCTCGGGGGTATTTCAGTAAGATCATATTTAGTTGCAAGCATGACATAACACTTTAATTTAGTTCCCTCAGTCTTAGAACTAGGTTCCAACTTCTCTTTCTTAGGTGGGAAAACGTTCTTCACTACTTGCTGATTTTCAGATTTTTGTTCAAGTTCTTTCTTCTCATTTTCAGCTATATCTTTTTCATATTTCACAATTTCAGTAGGTGTCAATGGTAGCAAAGTTATTTTCTTCCCTTTGTGCATAAGAGAGTACTTATTACTTCTACCATGATGAGTTGCATTGATATCAAATTCCCATGGACATCATAATAAAAGTGAGCAGGCTTGCATAGGCACTACGTCGAAATCAGCAACATCATGATAGGAACCAATGAAAAAATACACTCTCGCAGATTGTGTTACCTTCACCTTACCGCTGTTGTTGAACCACTGAATGTGGTATGGGTGAGGATGCGCACGTGTGGTCAAGCCAAGCTTCTTGACCAATCCTGAATTCACCAAGTTATGACAGCTCCTGCCATCAATTATGACATGAACACGACAATCCTTGACGATGAGGAACATCTGAAAAAATTATGACGCTGTAGCTTCTCCTCTTGCTCTCTTTGAGTGCTCAATACTCGCTGCGCAATTATGGTCCTATAATTCGCCGTAGCAACGGCACCTAAAATTTTCTCACCATCGCTATATGCCTCATGATCATCGTCATTGCCTGCAAGGTTAGCTGCAAGAGCATATTCATCCTCAACATCATTAGCACTTACATAACCACTGTCTTCTGTTGCAATGTACGCCCGCTGACTTGGGCAATCTCTCGTGAAGTGGTCCATCCCTTTACAACGGTGGCAAACAATGCCCGTCGTACGGCCCACGGAAGCAACCGATGAAGAGCTTTGTGCTAGTGACTGCACACTAGTAGATTTGCTCGTCTCGGGTGCGCGTGACGGTGGTGGCGGTGCTGCTGAACGCGCCCTACTCACAGAGGGGGCAGCAGATTGAAAAAAAGGAGGTGGGGCTGTCTTGGCTTGCCCCAGCGTCGATCTTGATGTAGACGTACTTCTAAAATTGTTCCTAATCCTTTGTTGCCTACCCTGTAATTCATTTTCTACCAAACAAGCAAGCTGGAACAACCTATTGATATCGTTATACTCTTTGTAATCAACTATGTCCTGAATTTCACACCTTAAACCCCCATAAAAACAAGCCATCTTATCCTCCTCATCCTCTACAACATTACAACGCAGCATGCCTATTTGTAGTTCTTGATAATATTCCTCGACATATCTATTACCTTAGTTTAAGCGCCGTAATTTCTTACGCATATCACGTTTAAAAGTAGGAGGAACAAATCTAGCACGCATAGCTACCTTTAATCTATCCCATGTATCAGGTGTTAAACCATAATTAACTACTTGATTCCACCAAATGATAGCAAAATCTTTACATTCACTAGTAGCTTGTCTGACTCTATGCACTTCAGGAGCTAGATGTGCATTAAATTTTTGTTCAACTATCATCTCCCAATCTAGATAAATTTCAACATCATAAACACCCGCAAAAGATGGTATGGTAAATTTAACTTTAGCAAATGGGTCATCATTAGCACGGGCATTGTGGTGCTGAAAATTATTACCTCTTATACCGTGACGGTTGTGATGTAAGTCGTGTCGTTGACATGCATCTTGGGCAGCAAGAGCAGCGCTGGCGTCGTGGTTTTATCTCTCATTATCATCTCCCTCCTCAAGATCTTGGCCTGCATCATGATCATACTCGCGTCCATCGTTTGGTAGCCGATTCACCATTCCTTCAAGGCGCGTAGTGAGTGCTGCAATACTATCATTGATGGAGCGCTGCAATATAACCGTCGTAGCTTGAAGCTTCCTATCGATGTCCTCATTAATGGTAGTGCGTTGTTCATCCAAGAGCACCATGAGCTCTCCCTTTACAACACACTCTTTCTCATCAGGCGTCTCCTCTGTTATGGTTAGTAGAAAATAAAAGACAACACACAGGTATTATCCCTATCAACTACTAGGTGGTGGAAGGTGGAATCACACACTCTCAAGCGTCTTACCATACTCTTACAAGTGTTCTTACCAATACAGTAGGTGGTACAGCCGGTGGCAGATTCGTGATACCGTGTCGAGCGTGGGTTCGATTGCAAGAGGGGACCTGTTCTGATCAAGAGTAGGTGGAGCTTGGAAAGCTTCAATATGGTAGCAAGGATCAGCAATAATCATATCAATTAATGCAAGTTAAAAAATTATTCAAAGTACTAGTCAAAGTTGCTGATCCTAGCCTAATCAAAGCTAGCTAATCGAAGCCCTACTAAGAGATGTGTATGTACGCACACGCAATGATCAATGTGACTTGATGTAAGCAATAGAAAACCTCACAACAAGTGCTAGGAGAGACGCTAACCAATCTACTCAAACTTCTTTGTAGGGCACAAGATTGTTTGCACGACGTAGAGCACAAAAGACAACAATATCGGTATCGGTGTAATGCAAACAACCCTCTAGATTGAGCAGAAACAACAGCTAGTCTCAAACAATGAAAAAGCAAAGTTTTATATGGCTTATATATACTCATTTGAAAGGTTTCGATGAGATCTACAACTTTGCAGTTGAAACGAACCCCAAATTCCGAAGGGAAGATTAAACGAAACAGCAAAAAAAGAAACCGAAAAACTTGTGATACAATTTCAAGGCCAAAGATGGCTGATTTTGGGGATCTTGGAGGGCAACTGGCTTTTGCCGCCAGTCATTTTTATTGGATGCGCTCCGTAGTTTCCTTTCCGAAAAGCACAAAAATCCGTCGAATTCCGACTCCGTATGTAAAAGTTATGCCCGTTTTACTGAAGGGGTATCGGAAACGGACTCTAATTCGTTTCGACCTTAATTGAAACTGCTATAACTTTTGATCCCGTAGGCCAAACTTGCTCAAATGTTTCATGGAGGCTTTTGGATGTATGAAGGATGGCTCCACCAATTTTCACTATTTTTTGCCAAGGTTTAATGCACTTTCCAAATTTAGGAAAAGATGGACTCTCTCTTTTGCCTTATTTTCTTTTTTTCTGAACAACCGAAACCAATTCTTTCTTTTCCTTCTTCTGGACAAACCAATACAAACTCTCTCCTTCTCTTGCAAACCGAAACTAGCAGGGGTCGCTGCCGAGGTACACAGCGGCGGTAGGGGATGGCAGCGGATGGGGTTGACATGGCAGAAGTTTTGATACAATGATGAAGCTACGCAAAGGAACACGAAGATCAAACTAGACGATGATGAACTAGACTCTAACTAAAACTAGAAATCAGCAACTAGACACGACGATGCAATCAAAAATTCAACCAGCAAAACTGAAAAGAAAAATTGCAATGGCTCAAAAGGGTGATGGGATAGCGAAAGAATACCACGAATAATTATTTTTGTGGGGCTAATTTTCTAGGGTTTTTAGGACGATGAACATAAAATAATCTAAAAGGGGAAATTATGATTACCTAACGGGCAACCATTGCTCTGATACCACCTGATGTGACGGTGGTCTGATCTTCCGAAAGGTACTGATAAGTCGATTGTGGAGAACACGACGTTGATGATCCAAAATCTTCGACCAAAACAGATCGAACCCCTCGCAATCACTACACCACTGCTCCGATGGTTATCAACCGTGCCGAACGCGGTTGACCTCGCCAAGAAGGCTATCTCTTGCAAGCGAATCGAGAACACAAGCAAGAGAGTAGAAGATGCAATGTGAAATTGTATTGCGAATAAAGATTAAGTTCACAAGTTGGGGTTCCTCAACCGAACGTGCGGTGAGACTGCTAAGTAGAATAATCTCTTAAGAAAAACTCAAAGAAAACTAAAGGGGTGCGACTTCCTTAAATATGAGAGGGAAAGCCTCACATAACAAACAACTAAGGGGGTGATACTATTTATATGGTACTGTTCATATGAATAGTGCAGCACAAGGACGGGGAGGCGGCTAGGAAGATGGGCCCAACGATTACAAGGTCCAAGTTGGCCCAAACAGGTGGCACAACACCTTCTTTTGATGATTGTGACACGCACACAAAGAATTTGGAGGTGAGGCTGGATCCGTTGGAAAGAGGACGAGATAAGATTTCCATCAAGTATACTCATGGACCTTAAACGAACTCTGTATGTGAAAGTTATGCACGTTTGAAGTCGGTGTTGTCTCTGGGGGCCGAATTGGATTCCAAAACATATCCAGCTTGAACTCTTGCTTGGCACGTGGTGTAGCACCATGGTATATAGACGTAACAGCATGGCATGTAGATGTAGTACCATGGCATGTAGACGTAGCACCATGGCATGTAGAAGTAGCTCGGTCCAACTGGATAATACGTCATTGCAGTAGCCGAATATCCTATTGGAGAAGATGTGGTTGAAGTAGAAGATGCAGTGCGGCGGGTCAAAGCAGTATTTGCATCCTTAGGTTTGATGTCCTCATCACCTTGAGACACTATTGAGATTGTTATGATTTCATATGTCATCAGTTGGTCTCAAGCAATGGTGATATATAATACTTAGACCTGAGATCAGTATGGTTTTCTACATTTGTAATAGCACTCTTAGGGGTTGCCAAACGCTACTTGTAACTGGGTAGTTATAAAGGTAGCTTTTGGATATGCTATGAAACATGCGGATGAATATGACTAGTCGGATATGAGATTTGCCCCTCCTAACATAATATGAGAGATGTGTGTGGCCCCTCGTTGTGGTTTGATAAAGAAAATGCATGGCCATGCCACTAGTGGTCGAAGTGCTGACCACATGAAGTTATTCGACACTTGATCGAGAAAGTATTGAGCATTCTATGGATGATAAATTATCTCACCTGGAGTTCAACCAGATGTCGTGAGACAAAGGGAGAATACACAAGCATGTCGTTTAGTTCAACCATATATGAGCTAGTCGTAGACTGGTCGAAGCTGGTCGTAAACTGGTCGTATGGACATACATGGTCGTAGACTGGTCAAAGCTGGTCATAGACTGGTCATATGGATATACGAGCTGGTCGTTTCTTTAGAGGGCTCATGCTGCGCGTGATGAAATCCTTCACCACATGCCATCTGGTGAGCTTCTCTTCCTTCAAGTCTGTTATGTCTTAAATATAGAGAGCGATCCGGACAAGATCATTGGGAATCAAATCCCAAGAAGAAATCTTATCGACAGCCTTCCCTACAATGGAGAGGTTATATTCATTGGTCGTTCCCTAGTAGAACCACCTCTTTTTCCATCTCGGTCATAACGACAGGGTGAACATCTGAATGTACTCATTCGACTTCCCGTCATGGAGTTTCAGACCACAACTACCAGCGATTCCCGCTATTGTGGTCATCCTGTAGAAATACCGGAATAGCTCCAAGTCGGCTAAAATTCCCATGTAGACCTCATACAAGTATACAAATACACTCAGCATCGTGATAAAGTTGGGAACAAGGTTCACCAATTTTACTCCAAAGTGCTCGAGTACGAGTGTGAGGAAAGGGTGGGCAGATAATCGAAGGTCACACTCACAGTAATAACAATATCTTCACACTTCTCGTAAGTATACCCCTTATCTATAAGGGAGAAGGTTGTAAGTTTTTCAACGACTATCCCTTGGTCGTAAGTTCATCTACGACCAGTCCTTGGTCGTAAGTTTTTCTACGACTATCCCCTGATCGTAAGTCCTTTTACGACCAGTCTGTGGTCATAAGCTTTACTACGACCACCACCTGGTCGTAAGTTCTTCTACAACCAGTCTCTAGTTGATGGAGCCTACAGACGTGTTGGCCTAGTTGATCAGGGAGTTTTCTACACCATGTTTAATAATATAGGGTAGTTAATTACACTGTTATTCATTGGAATAACAGCATGATTAATCTATCTTTCCTGATGATAATCACCTGACGACGTGGGGACGTTATTACTCCAGCCATAATCTCCAGTAACCGCTTAATCAGCTGAAGCGTCGAGGCACCCTTTGGATAGGAGAAACAGTCGCTCTCTTTGAGCACTATATAAATGGTGGAATCAGAAGGCAGAGGGAACATAGCAAGGCAGCGATCAGGAGCAGAAGGCACTAGACATTAGTCTTCCTCTCGATTGTAAACACTCACATCCAATACAATACGCATAGGAGTAGGGTTGTTATTCTCGCAGTAGAAGGTCTGAACCTGTATAAAAATTCATATGTAATTCTTTTTGTGTGGTCAATTTTAGAAGACTCTCCGAATCAAATAATTATACGTAAAATTAGTTCTAGATCACCAACACATAATTAAGCTGCACTTTTAGAATGACCTTCCGTGATAAAAAAAATTTCTCACCAATCACGCCTTTCCTACGAACTACACATTTGTGTGATACCTTTTTCCTCTCCTTTCACTAATTTTCCATTCAATAATAATTTAATTTTTGTAGTTTTACATGTGTTGTAGGGTTGTTAGACCAAAAAGACCATCACAGGTCACCACTACTCTAAAGGAGAGCGAGAGAGAGAAAAACATACCCAGAACTGATACATAAACCACCTACTCTACAGGGGCCTATGTGCAAATAACAGCAATACAAGCAACTTTTATCAAACAGCCCCCTCTCCGAACCCCATATTAATCCGTAGACCCGGAGCCATTCCCGACGACGGGAGCGAGAACCAGGTGAACCAGCCAATCCCGCGACGCACCGCCTCGTAGTCTTCTCCCACCTCCAAATCCCTCGCGATCTCCGAAACCCTAGCCATCGCCGACGCAATCCGACCCCGCCGCTGCCTCCGCCGCCTCCCCCCTGACCCAGGTGAGCCCCGACTCGACCCCATTACGCGGAATTCCGATCCGGGTCGGCTCCGTCCCTGGCAGTCGGAGACCGCGCCGCCACGAAAGGTTTTGGTGTTTTTTTTGGGAGTTGTTTCGATCGAGGGTTCGTTGGGGATAGCTTGGGCGCTGACAAATCGAGTTTTTCTCTTGTGTGTGTGTGTTTTTATTTTATTTTATCCAGAGGCGCTCGGCGATGGTTTTGGAGCGAGGAGTTTGAGCCGTTTTGGGAGGTTTTGGATCGCTTTGAGGAGGTTTTAGATGGGTTCGGATGAGGAGGGTGGCGGCTCGGAGGCCGTGGTGGCGAGGAAGGGGCGGAAGAGGCAGCTAGTGCTTGAGTCCAGCGACTCCGAGGCGGACGAGTTCTACATCTCGACGCGGCAGAAGGCCGCCGCCGCCGCCACGGTGGGCAATGCCGGTGTTGGCGGCCGAGGCGGTGGTGATACGTCAGGGGAGAAGGTGGTGGTTGTTGGTCATGAGAAGCATTCCGGGGCTAAGTCTACTGAAGGAGATGATTCAGATAAGAATAAGGGAGATGAGCTGAACAGGAGTAACTCACAACCTGATCCCAAGGGGATCAGAATTGAGGCTGTCCATGGTGGTGGTGGTGGAAGCGTTGGGAGTGTATCCAAGGATGGAACTGGTGGAAAAATGCTGCGCCCGGGGTTCCCAAAATGGCGGTTTGAGAAGCCGGAGGTAAGGGCAGGGAGGGTTCTTGATGAGAAAGGTGGGGCAGAGATGAAGGCAAGCAGTGGCTCAAAGGTGAAGGAGCCCCTGAAACATGTGAAACGGATGCTGTTGAAGACTGACCAGGGCAACTTGGTTGACTCTGGCCGACAGGTGGTTACAAGGGTGCAAGGAAAAAGTGGTGTTTTAAAGATCCTGCCGAAGAACAATAAGGTGGTCAGGGAATCCAGTGATGGCATTCTGCCGAAGAAGACCAAGGTGGATGGAGGAATCGGTGATGGTAAGATTCTGCTGAAGAACGCTAAGGTGGAGGAGACCGGTGATGGCAAGATTCTAACAAAGGGTGGTGTTTTAAAGCTCCTGCCGAAGAACAATAAGGTTGTCAGGGAAACCAGTGATGGCAAGGTTCTTACCAAGAATATTAAGGTGGATGGGGAAACTGAGAATGGCAGGATTCTGACGAAGAACAGTAAGGTGGATGGGGAGACCAGTGATGGCAAGATTCTGACAAAGAACACTAAGGTGGACAGGGGAACTGGTAACGACAAGGTGCTCAAGAGCTGCACGGTGGATTTAGAAACTGGTGCTGGCAAGATTCCGGCGAGGAACAATAAGGCGGATGGGGAAACCAGTGATGGCTATAGACGAGTTAAGGAGAAAAATTGTGTCCTTGATGAGTTCCAAAAGCAAGCTACAAATGGTCAGAAGAGAGTTACAGAAAAGTTAGTCTCTTCCATCATGTGGAGGAAAAGTGATCCAAGTGTAGTGGGGGTTTCTCTGGGCCAGAGAACGAAACAAAAAAGTTCAAAGGCGCAACTGAAGATCTCCTCACTAGGCCATTATCCGCCCTCATCAAGTCTGAAATATGGGAAAATTAAATTAGGCGAACACAAGAACGAAAAAAAGAGATTGCTTGAGCATAAAGGTTCACCAGAGAATTTATCCAAGAAAGCAAAATCAAAGGTAACTGAACTACAAGGCACATCTGGTTCTGCTCTCAAGAAGCATGGCATGAAGAAGCCAAGGGAAGGACCTCGCAACTCAATTAAGCAGAAACTCAGGGATCAGATAAAGCAAATGCTTTTAGATAATGGATGGAAAATTGATCTAAGGCGTAGGAAAAGCAAAGATTATGAAGATTCCGTGTATGTTTCTCCACAAGGAACTGGCTATTGGTCAATCACTAAGGCTTATGCAGTGTTCCAAGAGCAGTTTAAAAAGCAACATGATGAGAAGCATACAGGTTGTTCATCTGAACTTAATAATCTTGAATCAGGTGTTGCAGGTGCTTCCTGTCATGCCATATCGAAGGATGATCTAGCAATGCTACAAAGGAATGTGCTGAAAAGAAGGACCAGGAAAGAACTTAATGCAGCTGAAAAGAAGTATGGGGACAACAGAAGCAGAAACTTAAAAGATACCTTTGCTGGTAAAAGTTCTAGAAACAAGTATCAAAACAACGAAGATAGGGTAAAGATCAAGCATGGGGGATGTGCTCTTCTTGTCCGTGGTAGTACTCATAATATGGAAGACGACATGGATGGCTATATTCCTTATCAATGGAGGAGGACTGTTTTATCATGGATGATAGATCTGGGAGTTGTTTCTGAAGACACGAAGGTCAAATACATAAATAAGAAGGGAACACGGGCAAAGTTGGAGGGTAGAATTACTAGGGAAGGTATTTACTGTGGATGCTGTTCTAAGATTCTCACAATTTCAAAATTTGAACTTCATGCTGGTTCGAAAGAGCAGCAGCCCTATGCAAACATCTTTCTAGAGGATGGTGGGGTTTCGTTGCTGCAGTGCTTACTTGATGCATGGGAGAAGCAAACACAATATGAAAAGAAGGGATTTTACAAGATAGATCCTGGCGATGATCCGGATGATGATAGTTGTGGCATTTGTGGTGATGGTGGTAACTTGCTCTGCTGCGATTGCTGTACTTCAACTTTTCACTTGGCTTGCTTGGGAATTAAGGTGAGCATACACATATATCGTGTGCAGGGCAGGAGCACTCATACTATTAATTTCTAACAAATATAGAGGAGAAAGCACGTCCCACTCTTTAGTTTGCTAATTGTATTTGTGTCAAAGTTATTACAGAATACAAATCCTATGAAAAATACACCGTTCCCCAACACATTTAGGCTCAGTTTGCGGTTATTGTGCTGTGTGGTGCTTATTTTTAAAGCTGCTGTGAAAAGGAAGTTGAAAAAATGTATGTTACTCTGTTTGGTAAATCAGATAATTTCTGTTATCCAATGGTCGTCTTCTCACATTTCATCTTTGCATCTTGATTATGGAAAAAGAAGCTAGCCAAACACCCAAATGTCTAACGTGGCTCAACCGAACGAGATTATCGTATTCCACTGCAATGCCAAATGGAGTCTTAGATTAATAATTATCTGAAGATTAGGGGTAGCATAATATGGGAGATGCTAGGCATGCTAGAATGCAATTGCTTACAGCCTTCCACTTTATTTGATCCTGTCAGTTCTTTTCGAATATCTGTTTGATAGGATGATACACTAATTTATTTATTTTGCTTATACCTTTCTCAGAATGTTCATTTGTCTGTTGTCACTTGCTTTTATGGTGATATTTATTTAGTGCCAACTGCCTCTGCAGATGCCTTCTGGAGATTGGTATTGTCGTAGCTGTATATGTAGGTTTTGCAGTTCTGCCCAAGAAAGGACATCATCCTTACTTTCTTGCTTGCAATGTTCAAGGAAATGTAAGGCTCATAATATGCAAACCGCTCTCTATATGTCTCTTGGTCTCTCCCCTTCACACACACACACACACACACACACACACACAAGATTGTGCACTTGGGCAATGTCTTAACAATAATGTTTCAGATCACCAAGTTTGTGCACCTGGAACTGGTAAAGACCCTGTTTGTACCAAACCTGGTACCTCGATTGATTGCTTTTGCAGCCCAGGATGTAGAAAGGTATGAAATGCTACTTAATTCTTTTTCTGTTTTTATTTTTTGTGAGGATCTTATTTGGTATTTGCCCGCTTCAATTTGTGTATTGGTCACTTGGTTGCTCCCCTCTCATTCTGCCATAGCAACATCTCCCTGCATGCTTATGCTACATATGATTAGCACTTAGCATTACCCTGCACGTGATTCAATGGTTGGCAGTTATTTACTAAGTTTAAGCTTGCGCAGTTTTCTGTTGCTGTGTTTTGACATTTAAGGCTGCGATAAATTCAGCCAAACCAAAGCTTCAATATGTCTTGTATGTTGGTATGGAGATGAGAAAACCTTCAATTACTCTTGTATTTACCTGTTTTCATTTCTTAGTCACCCATACGTCCATACTACCTTTTTTGTTGTTCTTCTTGTGGTGGCAACTCAAAAGATGGCCGTTTTTGGCTACTTCTGTATGTTGGGAACGTGTCACTTATGAAATCTTCGAGAGGTGCTGGAATATATACATGTGGGCCTGGTTGTGTGCCCATTAATCTAGCAAACTGATATTTTTGTCTACTTCTGTATGTTGGGAATATATCACATACAAATCTCCCAGAGGTGCTGGAATGTATACATATGAACCTGGATGTGTGCCCAATAATCCAGTGAAAATGATATTATCCTGTTTGCAATCTACAGCTATGATGAATCTCTTGCATATTGTATTCCCATAACTTGCAGTATCACCAGAATATGTAATTACGGTTCCACCTGCTACCACTGTATCTATACATCCTATTGTTGAATGTCTTAAGTGATGCATTTTGAGTTTTATAGTTTGTTCTTGACATTTTAGATTTTCTTGCCTAGCATATAGAAATTTTTGTTGTCATCGCTATTATCATCTGGTCGATGTTGCTTCGTTTTAACATGGCTGGCCGGATTCATACTCTTCAGTGGTTCTATTGATGTCTCCAGCAAGTTTGCAACTGTAGCATAACATCCATAAATCTCTGTTGTGCTAATAAAATATCCTATGGCATCCAGTTGTCTAACATCGTATCAACCTATGTAACTTGTGCTTACTGATCGCATGATATATCTCGATTAGTGATAACTAATGTCTTAAGTCTTAATGAAAATATCGTATTTGTTATTCCTTAGTTGATCATGTTCATTTTGATTGTTGAAATGCATGGACACTAAGGCTATTATGTTCTTTGAAATAAAACAGATTTATAAACAACTGAAAAAGCTTCTTGGGGTAAAGAATGATATCGAAGCCGGATTTTCCTGGAGTCTGGTTCGCTGTTTTGCTGATAGTGAGGCTGCACCCCCCAAAAAGAAAGCGCAATTGGTGCATTGCAACTCCAAGACAGCTGTTGCTTTCTCGGTTATGGACGAGTGCTTTCTTCCACGCATCGATGAGAGAAGTGGGATTAATATAATTCACAATGTCGTATATAACTGTGGGTAAGTATGCCTTCTTGGTTTATCATAAGAATCGAGATGAATGAAATGCATCCCACCTGGCTATACATACGATTTCCAGAACTAGCTGCACTTAAAATGGAAGTCCAGTTCACTTGGAAGCTAGGAATGTTATTTCCTTGACCTTCACTGTTTGTCCTCCAAGTCATAAATTTTGGGGAAAAAATGTTAGTTTGAGTCTGTAAGAGCATCTCAACATAAAAGTTTTGGCACTGTTCATGTGTTTGTATTTTGGAGAGCATACCATGACATTGCTAAAGCTGTCATTTATTCTGTAATATGTTTTTGTAGGTCGGATTTCAATCGTTTAAATTTTAGTGGCTTCTATACATTTATTCTGGAGCGGGGCGATGAAGTTATGTCTGCAGCAACTGTCAGGTAAACTTTTGTATGCATATTCTGTTAAACTTTTTTTTGAATGGGATAGTCCAGTTAATCTTTTGTTAGATTAATAAGCTTTTGTGTTAGCATGTGGGCCTTAACCATCCCCATCTCATGTTCTGTCTTGATTATTCAACCTAACTTTTGTCTGCAACATATATACCCTGAAATTTGTGTTTGGGATGAGCAGTTAATCATCTATTGTTTTTGAAGTTTGGCTTGTAATTGGACTTTTGATTTTCCAAGAATAGATATATAGCAACGTATATTTGTTCCTCATTCATGCTAAGACCAATTGCTACCCATGATAGCATGATGCATAAATATTTCAGAACCTACACACTTGCCCCTCTCTTGTTGTTGTTCTGCATTTATCAATTTGAACAGAGTTTCAGTCCTAAAATTCTTAATTTGTTTTTCCGCGTGAATCAGGATTCATGGAACCGACTTGGCGGAAATGCCATTCATAGGCACAAGGGGCTTGTATAGGCGCCAAGGGATGTGCCAGCGACTACTCAATGCAATTGAATCGGTAATGACATTTGTTTTTTCATCTCTGTTGTACAGCCATGTGAATACTGGCTTGTGGTTGTTTGCTGTTCAATGTTATTTTCCTTGTGTAATATCTGTTCAGCTTTCTTGCTTCATGGTCTTGAAAGATATCTACCCTGTTCTATTACAGCCTACCTCCATGTAGGCTAATGATGTTTACAAAGATTTCTTCGTGTAATTGTATAAACAACCCTAGTATGTTTGCTGAATTGATTTTGTTCATCTAATTGTAGGAGCAACATGTCTTTGAGTCTTTCCTCAAATAATTTGAATTTGTGAGATCTGCAATCTATACTATAGTATGACTGCTGAGTGCTGAATTGACTGACATGTTGATTAACATGTAAATGTTCTGCAAATTATGTGTTATAGGTAGGGTTCCAAATCCTGGCGGTAACATGCCGCTACCGCCGGAAAATAAAAATCCCAGTGGGTACGATGCGTTTTTTTATCAGTGGAAATAAGCCATTTTGAGCTGTTATTAGCGTAGTTATAAAACCCGGGTCGGTCATCGACCCGGTCGAGGTCTCGGGTCATTGACTCGGTGGTTGGATCGATGGGTCAACGATCGGACCACATGTTTTTAAATCATACACGCACACACACACAACACCACAAAAAATAGGGGAAAAAATCAATGGTACACAAAAAACAATAATAATTAAAGAATATGAATTCTGAACAACAAATTAAGCCAGTCAGAGAGGAACATCATAGATTCACACAATAACGAGATCATTCAAACAGTTGATGTTTTAGTCTAAGTTTCTTCTTTGAATGAATATGTTTAAATATACTCCAATTCCTCTCACATCCAGATGCACTACATGTTTGGCTTAATACATGAATTGCTAACTTACATCTTACTATATATGTCTTAGATCTAACTATATATTACTCGATTAGAAAATAGAGCAGTAAAAATCTAACGCTTACAGCTTAACAAAGACTAGAGAGTAGAGACGAGCAAAGCAAGCAAGTAGGGAAATGTATCATATCTTGCTGATGGAGGCAAAGCTGAGCAGAGAACAGAGAGGAGCTGCTGACTGAAGTGAGAAAAATGGAAATTATTTATGTGTAGCCGCCAATTTCTCAAGGGGATTCCTACTAAAAACCTATCAACACCCAAAGTATGAACATGCCCTTTAGTTTAGTCTTGAAAAACTCATTTGAGGGGTTTCTTGAAAATTGGCCTCATGAGCAAAACCCGGCCGGGTTAAGCAAAACCGGCCAGGTTGACTGGGTTTTTTCGGGTCAATTGCATCTCCGGTCTTGTGAGTATGCCCGGCCTGACAAAGCCTCTAGGTTTGGGTTTTTCCGGTTCAACCGTCGGTCCGCTCCGGGCTTTATAACTATGGTTATTAGTTGTTTTGAACAGTACTTGCTATTATATATTGTTGGAAGTTGAAACTTTGAAAGAAAAATGAGAAAACAATGAAATGTAACCATGATTGGACTAGTAACCACTCGGTTACAGGCTACCGGCCAGGTCACGGGAAACTTCCGGGTCAATTGCATCTCCGGTCTTGTGAGTGTGCCCGGCCTGACAAAGCCTCTAGGTTTGGTTTTTCCGGTTCAACCGTCGGTCCGATCCGGGCTTTATAACTATGGTTATTAGTTGTTTTGAACAGTACTTGCTATTATATATTGTTGGAAGTTGAAACTTTGAAAGAAAAATGAGAAAACAATGAAATATAACCAGGATTGGACTAGTAACCACTCGGTTACAGGCTACCGGCCAGGTCACGGGAAACTTCCCCGAAAGGATTTTAAACTGTTGTGTATTGCTCAACGTATCGGCTACCGGCCATCATCATCGTTCACCTAAACACCAAGATAGCAAGAGTTGAGTCACAGGAAACTTCTCCTCCATCGCAGCTTGACGCCGCTCTCGCCCTTGCCTTCTTTGACACGAAGTCCATTTGGCCGTTTGCTAACAGAAAAGGCTGAGCTGGCGAATCACCGTGAGAGAGAAGTACTGTGTCCCTGCTCTGTCACTGGGAATGTATTTCTCTCTCGCACGGCCGACTTAGAGGAGGCAAGGGCGAGGGCGGCGGCAAGTTGCGACGTTGGAGCTCCGGTGAAGATGCGAGCACGGTGCGTTCTCAGGTCCCAAGAACCGTTTTTGTCAGCGTGAGGGGACGGGGACGATGAACATGGCCGGAACGGGGAGGTGATGAGTCCACTGGACTCGGAGGGGACGAAGTCACCGAATTTCGCTTCAACGCAAGTTCAGAGAGCTAAGTGGCACAACATCGTAAGTTTAGGGGGCTGAGAAACTAAAATGTAAGTTTAGGGAGCTAAGTGGCACAATCCAGGGATAGAAATCCCAGCCGGTTACCGGCGGTAACTGGACTTACCGGTGGGTAGCGGGAATCTAAATATCAGCCGGTTTTTTCGGAGTTTGCAAATTCAAATTTTAAATTTCGATTTTCGGATGGTTTTTAAGTGAATTCATGCGAAATTCAACCATGTTTTTTTCCGGGAAAACCGGTAACCGGACGGTTTTTTTTCCCTGACTCCCCAGCGGGATCTCCACCGGAAGCGGTTTTTCGATCCTTGGCACAACCTCGTAAGTTCATGGGGCTGAGAAAGTAAAATGCAAGTTCAGATAGCTAAGTGACACAACCTTACAAGTTTAGGGACCTACAATGCAATTTTCTCTTGCATTAATGTATCTTATGTTTTGTGAGGGAAAGACGTATTGTAGAATATCGTGAGGTGCAGTTTCAGTTTTAGTTATTGATGTTCAGAAGAACGGATCAATAAACTGACTTTTCATACTTAATTGCTTTTACTTACCACGTCAACTTTAGCCTTGTGTTTGACTTAAACAAACTAGACTCTATGTTAATCAAACCAAAAGTTTTTTTTCCTGGGTAACTGGATATACCTGTGTTTGTATTGTTTTGTTTTCACATGAAGTTCTAACATGTTTTGGGGTTAATTTTATTGTTTTGTAGGTCCTTTGCTCTCTCAATGTTCGAAGACTGGTAATGCCCGCCATACCTGAATTGCAGAATACTTGGACTACAGTTTTTGGTTTTAAGCCAGTTGAACCTTCCAAAAAACAAAAAATCAAGTCTGTGAATCTCTTGATTTTCCATGGTACTGGTCTTCTAGAGAAGCGATTGCTGCCAACAGGCACAGTGAATCGACAGACTACTGCTGGGACAGGTGAAAATACCAAACTATTCTGAGAATAATTTCTCTAATTACCTTGTTAAGAGTATTGTAATGCTGTAGTTTTATATCTCATTAATGCTCTTCTGTTCATCCAGTAATTTCTCTAATTACCTTGTTAAGAGTATTGTAATGCTGTAGTTTTATATCTCATTAATGCTCTTCTGTTCATCCAGTCAATGCTGTTGGATGTGATAAGGTGGATGTTCAAACGTTTGGTGAAGCAACTGGATCCCTGACACCTGTTCATGCTTCTCGTGAATTTGCTGTGGGTGTTCTTGGAATTAAGGATCATGACAATTCTTGTGCTTTCATTGGGAGCTCAGCAGGCTTGACATCCAACCTGCCTCCTGCTCCGGAAGAAAAAACACCAGAAAGGACATCTCCATTATCCATAGATGATGTTAATTTGCATACAGTTCCAGGAGTTGGTGAAGATAACATGCAGTGCAAGGCTGAACCTGACAATACTCAAGAAGTGAAATATGCAGAAACAGATGGAATATTGATTGCTGAAAACATTGTTGCAGAACAGAAGCCTGAAGATAAATCTAATTCCAGTTATGCATCTGCTATTCCAGTGACAGTGGATCCGTGTTCATGTTCATCTAATGAGCTTGGGAAAGGTGAAAATTGTGCATCTAGTGAACATTTTCTTGAAGATGTTCTCGTAAGAGATGGAACTGAACCTAATATGAACTCCAATTCCATCTCTGGCCGCATTGCTAATGAAGAAGATAAAAAATCTTGTGCGGATCCTTTTGATTCTAAACTTCCTTTAGTCACTATGGATTGGAAGGCTGGTAACCATGAGTTGAAAACTGTCGTTGCTGATGGTGATATTCGAAGCTCAATAGAAGTTAAAGGTTTGGAAGATATAACTGATACAGTAAATGGAAGATCAATAGATGCCTATACAACTAAAGACCAAACTTTTGTTAGCGGTGTAACTAAGAATGCTGTTGCTACTACTGAAGATCACAGTGTTTCTGCAGTTGACCTTGAAGTATCAATGGAAAGATCTGTTCAACAAAAGGATGAGGACAAGGACAAAACTGGCTCACTCTTTCCAGATTCGAAACGGTCTTCTATTAGTAAAATCATGCTGGAGAAATCGAATGAAACAAAGTCTGTTGAAAGTGATAAGATTGAAATGAAGGACAGAACTATTGAAGTGGGATTCACAGCTGAGAGCTCCAATGAAGCAGGAATAACAGTTTCTGCACTTGACATGTCAAATGACATTTGTGGTGAAGTCATGGCTAAACCTACTCTAACTTGTGGGGAGGGTCAAATTCATGGAGAGGATAAAATTACAGTAATAGCATGGAAGATGACATAGTTTCCAGAGAACCTGTTAATGCATGAGCTTTGTATTTTCTGCTACAAAAATGCTGAAGGTATTCTTCTAGTGAAGGCAATCAATTTACATTTGAGCTTATCCTATGATAATAATCATATTATTTATATAAGAAATTCTTCCTTGCATATGCCTTTTATGGCTGCTTTCTTTGGGGAAAAAATATCAATGGTACGATTATCTTGACAAAATCCGCTTCTGGCTGCAAATATGATAGTTTCACACTATCACATCAAGGACATAAACACTTGAGTCATTCAAAAGATTATTTTAACTTGAAATATGTTATTGGCTTGCTTAGATCAAAACGGGTAAACACTGTCGAGAGGATGGCCGGGCAGTGGATGGGTTGGAGGGGATGCAGGAGACTATAGATGAGAATGAATTAATCTTTCTTTCTTGCCGATAAAAGATGACAATGCCGTGCTTATATAGAACTGGTCACCTATCAATCAAATCTAAACCCCCAACTAATAAAGATAACATCCCAAACTAGATAAGGAAAGCTATAAATAAATATGATATGTAATCAATTTGTTTTCTTTAATTCGTGGGATTGCTGCTACTGCCGAAGCTGCAGCTGGCCCACGTCCATAACAAGATACAACAACAAATAGTTGATCCATGAAATGTATTCTGATGCTTTGTTTGTTACTTTGATGTAGGTTAATCACTATAAGTGCATCCTGGTTACCATAATTTACACGCTTCTGTTGTAGCTGCAATCTACTGAAAGTAAACCGCATGTGCGATTGCGTGACTTTAATAAAATCATGACAAGTCTTGCCCATGTAGATGATGTGGTAATAAACTAATAATCAGGTCAACTTTGTTGTCAATGCATGTATTAGTCATGAAAGATGTCAGTTCACTCAGTTGTTGCAGATAGGATCGAACATAGTAGTGGAAATCAGACAATTGATACTTACTGAAATGTGGTAACAGTTTCTACAACTCAGTTCTATTTTAGACCACCTTTTACTTTAGGGAAAATTGTGTTTTTGCCACTCAAAATGTGTGCAATATCGTCTCTACCATAGGAAATCTGCTCATTTTATTTTTGCCTTTTCCCCCATCATTGCGCATTTTGTTTTTTTCCACTCTGTCCAATTTTCCGTCAAGTCAAGAACTCAAGATTGACCGCTAAGACATATGCAAAAATATATATAAAAAAGTGAAAATCATAGAAATATAGCAAAATAATATGAAAAAAGATTAAGGATATCTTTTGAATATTTTTGTGAAAAAGTACACTAGGAAAAATTTCGCAAAAAAAATACACTAAGGGAAACTGTTTAATCTTCCTTAACTTTTATAAAACATTGCTAAAGTTAACCTGATGTAAAACTTTTGTGCGATTTTATTTATTTTTTGTTCAGAAGTGGCCCCTTAATTTTTCTGCATTTTCTGGTATTTTTTGTTTCTTACTTCTTCAAATTTTCTTTTTTCCTGATAATTTTTCATATTTCTTAATGGTCAATCCCTGTTGACTTGACAGAAAATTGGACAGAGTGACAAAAATGAAATTCTCGCTGACAGAAGGATAGCAAAAACAAAATAGACAGATTTCCGATGGCAGAAACGATATTGCACACATTTTGAGTGGCAAGAACAAAGTTTCCTTTTTGTTCCACACCAATTTACTACCTGTTATTATAATCTGTATAGATTTCTTTCTCAGTGACCCAAAGATTGCTAGGAGAAAAGGACTAACAGTAAAATCCTGTTGAAAATCCCTTTTCTAGTTTTCTTCGTCCTTGACATGGGCAAGAACATCTGAAGAGCACAAGAGGATTGTAGTGATTGTAGTGTGATTAATTTTTAGCAATCTTTGTAGCCTAACATTACTGCTAATTGTTAGTTATTTAGTAATCGGGTGGCAGGGATTGAAAAACCGGAACCGGCCGGAATCCCGGTCGGCGGCCGGTAACGGTAACCGGCCGGTTACCGGTTTTCTCGGAGAAAACTCGGTCGAATTTCGTTTAAATTTGCTTAAAAATCAACCAAAATTCAAAATTCAAAATTCAAAATTTGAATTTGTAAACTCGGGAAAACCCGGCCGGGATTTCAAATCCCGGCCGCCACCGGTAAACCGGTTACCGGCCGGTAACCGGCGGTTACCGGCCGGGATTTCTATCCATGTCGGGTGGTATGACTAATTAGTAGGGAAATAAAATTAGCTAGATGACAACATCTGGTGCAATGGGATGGGAATTTTTATTTCCCATGTAAGCACATGAAGCCGTTAGATGGTCTGGCGCAGGGATGGAAATCCCGGTCGGTTACCGCCGGTACCGGCCGCCGGCCGGGAATTGAGCCTGGACCGGTTTTTGAATCCTTGGTCTGGCGTGATTCTAGTTCCATGGTAGTTTTCTCATTTTTTGTTAAATTCTTCACTAGTTTTTCTTTCGACCCTTTTTTCTTCTTATTAAAACGGACTTTATTGAACTTGCAATCCTTGTGCACTCATTGTTTGACAGTTCTGGGCCTAAAAGATCTTATCTTTCTATGCTGACAGTGTGCGGAGCAATAGGGGACGATCTAGTTTTCTGCAAGGAGCATGTCTCAGCTCGTTCGCGACGTCTATAGCGAAGCAATCAGATTTGCATTTTGTAGCTATGGCCCGTCAATGTTTCAGGACATCGGTTGCTTCGTTGAGGCTGTAGCCTTTAGTACAACATGAAGCTTTTTTTTTGAGTAGGCAAAAGTAGTTCGCACCAGAGAAGCTCTACACAACCCTCGAACTTGGTCAGTTTTTTTTTTTGTGTACATGCATAGATGGGAACTTCCTGTTATCTTATTGATGCATCTGAATGCTGAAATCTCCCTCTGAAGATGGTCAGTAAGCAGGCGTAAGAATACAGGCATATGAACCTTCGCTATCTACCCTGTAGTCCTGCACTGATATATAAAATCCATCCTTTTTGTATGCATGATTCCCTTGTTGATTGTTCAACTTTGATTTCTTGGTGATGGATGTGAGCATCTTGGCTAAAATCTGCGAGTTTTTTTGGGGACTGATTTAGCCTATTTTGAAACACAATATAAAAACTAGCCTCTGAAATAACCAAAATTGCATCATTATCGTTCAAAATCGTCACGACAGTCCACGTACCGCTGACATAGTCCGCGGTAGGAGTAGGTAGCGATTGTATCAGCAGTGATGGTACTAAGATTCCTATAGATCGTTAGCGCACATGCTCATTGGACGAGGACTGCCGTCTTCGTTACAACAAGGCTGGATGCTTACACCTCTTAAACACTTCCGTTAGAAAATGAATGAAAACGTGATAACATCTTCTTAACTTTATTTTATATTCTAACCCTTTTATCACGTCATAATGAGTGGTGTGGCAAAAATACGTTGTTACGCCACAGATTTTATCGTGGCAAACGAGTGTTGTTACGTTACTTCTCTTGGTGTGACATGACTTAAAAACGGACGGGTATTGACTCGAAGAGTTATCATGATAGGTTTGGCCACACCGTGGTCGATAGCGTGTCAGTACAGTTTGATCACGCCATGAGTTATGATGTGATCAAATGAGTCAGATTTAAATCACGCCATGAGCCAATTGTAATATCATCATAAGATCATGAGCATATCCCTATGGTATCTACAGCTGTCCTACTGCTCTCATTGGACGGCGACCAGCGTGGGCTCCACGAGCAGCGTGGGCACAACGAACCAGCCCCTTGACGAACATCCTGAAGAAGGGGCTGTTCACCGCCGTCACCTGAACCGGCGCCGGCGTAGGAGGGCCGTTGGCATCCTACGGCGGGACGACGGGCTGCTTGTCCGCGACGCCTTCGGGGATGTCCACGGCGACATGTTCCGGCAGCGGCGCCACATGATTACCGTCCTGTACTCAGTCGTCCATGCTGCCGATGGAGCAAAGAAACACGGCGGATCGATCACGGCCAAGACCTGGCTCTTCGGTCGCTTGGGCATAGATCCATGGTCGATCGGGTTCGGGCGCCATTTTTTGTCCTGTGCCTATAGGACGTGACTAACGTGCTACCACTAGTGCATTAGTTGCACCACGACGACCATCTCCAACGTCTACTTCCTCCGCCCCGTCATCCTCCCCTCCGGCTGTGTGGCCCGTGGCCAACGGCGCGCCTTGGCTGTCTCACCGCGGCCCGTAACCGCCGCCGTGGCTGTCTCACCCGTCCATATCACCTAGGCAGACATGGCGAACGGGATACGTGAATTCGACCTACGTGTCATGTCTCTTGCTCACCACAGGATGGTTACACTTCAAACTACAAAGTGCATGTATAGCTCTATATGTTAGTGATATGTCCCAGAGTTAATAATAAAGATGACTATATCGTTTTTATGTTCATGAACATTTGAATACTGTCTCTGTTCTTTGTTAGTTGACATCTTAGAATCCGGGCCATCAAAATCACCGACTGGTTTAAAACTATTTGAGTATACTCCAATAATGAGGAGTAGATAACATTGTGCATGCTTTCATGATGACGTAGGGTGTCTGCAAATACTTGCAACAATAAAAAGGGCTTCAGCATTGATTGAATTGATCCTGCGAGCAGCATCAACTTAAGGAGTGGACATAACATATATGCAAGTAACCCTTTATACAAACGGGAAAATACACAGACCATTGTATACATCTAACACATCTAATGCTTGATTCTCCATGGAATGGATTGACAAGTGCCGATCTCAACACACCCATCCAGCACTATTGTATTAAATAGTTGTGCTTTATTGACGCAACAAGATGAGCGATTTCTAGAGCAGTTGTGCTTTAGTTAGAGAGGCTGCACGCGGCAGCGATACGGCAGCGGGATCACGTGGTAGCAAAGCCACGACAGGCTACAGCGGCGACGCACGCTCCCTACCATGGTGGTCAATAACACACCAACCCCTCCTCAACCTCAACTCATATTGAAAATCCAAGAAATCTGTGAATTTCCCCCATGTGAATTCTATGCAAGAAAAAACGGTCTAGAGAGGTAAGATCGTGTGTGAATCTGTAACACCCCAGCCTACATGAGCTCGGAATGCTACTAAAGAAAAATAACATAAATATAAACTATGATTTTCCTCCACAATTCGACAGAATCTCATTTGTAACTTTTAACATTTGAGAAGATAAATAAGCATCTAACAGAAATCTAAGTACGATTATACGGTAATAGGCTTAAAGATAACAGTTGTAAGGATTACCAAGAAGTCCATTTGACTCTTATTACAACTAATCAAAAACACCTCGAAGGGTGAACATAAAAACTGAAATATTATGTTCTAGAATTCTCCAAACCGACTTAAGTTGCTGATTTATTAAAACTAGTGTTTATTGAAGTCACAAGTGCATCTGGTGATTCTAGCCCTACCCATGCGTGAGTTCCTCACAAGGTAAAATAAATAAACAAGCAACAAGCGTGAGTCCGGGACTCAGCAAAGTAAAATTAAGGCAATAGAACAAATCTCATAAACAAACTTTACTTCTATCTCAATCAATCATCCACAATAATATCATAACATTTCAACTATCCTTACCATGCAATGCAAATGCCAAAAATGCACATACTTCTCTCTTTTCCATATACCGGTAATGCAGAGTGCGTATCCGTCGATGCATACACATGTATGTGCCTTCTAGCACAGGGACCTCAAGCCCACACTCCACGAGTGTGAGGATCTCATGCCCGTCTAAAACATGATGGGGACCTCAATATATCAACACTTGGCTACCATGTAGTCCAAGACTTAATGATAATGTAATGATGCACATAAGCCACTACACTTAATCAGCATATGCATATAATAACAACTGTAGGACTATGAATAAGAATTCACATTCTCAAAACATTAACATTCCATGAATACTAAAAAACATATGCATGTAACATCAACTGTAAGTCTATGAAAAAAATTCACAATCACAAGCATTAACATTCCATGAATACCAATCAACATATTCTAACCACAGCTGTACTTGCTTCAACCGTGTGGAGTAGGATGATGGGAAGAGGATGCTATCCCCGGATTCACACTCCTACCTGAATAATTTAATAACCACACTAAGGGTACATTTCAGAGCATACAACATTATATATAAAAAATACATAACTATCTGCATTCCCTAGCACGACCCAAAACATTGTTTCCCATGGACATCGTTCTGTCCCAAAACAGGGCAGTCATCTTCTATAAATCGTATCTTCTCCTCTGTTTACTAAAAAAAGGTGTTCTCATATTTTCTGAAAAGTTAACTGAATTACCCATGTTAATCTAGTTGGTCAGATCCCCTAATTTTTTTCATTTACTATACTTTCTAAACCGCTTAATACGACTGTCAGAATTTAGCAGATACTGAAGGGTTACGGGTAGGCGCTATGATAGCACAAAACAAAATTTTACCGCGCAACCAAGGAACCTCCACAAGTAATAGATCACAAGATTACCGCTAGACGCGCCGACTCGTAGCGGAAGTAGAGTCGGTGTAGCGAATATATGCGGTCGTAGTTGTACTCGCCGCGCGACTGCTCCTTCGAGTAGTCGTACTCGCTTCGCGTCTGCTCCTCCTGCTCCGGTGATCGTCACGAGTTGCAGATCGTCCTAGTGCTGATGCTTCGCAACATCACCTCCGAGGTATCCACACATACGGGGTTGGAACACCGCGCGCTGGTGTGCTAGCACCGGCAACTTGGTTGAGGATGGCGTGGCTATTAGGGTTTCGAAAGTTCTTCCAAAAAACGTACTCCACCCTATGCCACCGCCTCTCTTTATATAGGCATCCTTGATGGGTCTCTTTCTCGAGGCCCATTAGGAACTCATATCCTATACGAATTTGGATCACCATCCAAATCAAATCCCTAGCCCCTTAAGTGTGCGACCCTACAGGTTCTTGTGCGATTGGTTGTGACTCGGAAACTCTTTTCCGACCACTAGTCGTCAGCGGCACCTAGCAGCACGTAACGATTCCCAAGTACACAAAGAATATATCGAACGAACCTTAACGTAATATGATCTATGATCAGGTCCTCATTACTTACGATCAGTTCGTATCTCTATACGACCAGTCTGTGATTATGTTCGACCAGTCTACGACTAGATCGTATCTCCATACGACCAGTCCGTAAATGATCGAACTAAGTGACCTACTCATGCATTATCCCTTTGCCTCACGATGTCTAGTTGAACTCCAGGTGAGATATGGTGTCATCCATGGACTATTCAATACTTTCTCGATCGAGTGTCGGATAACTTCATGTGGTCGACACTTCGACCACTAGTGGCATGGCCATACACTTTCTTTATCCGATCACCACGAGGGGCCCAGAGACATCTATCCTGTTATGCAAGGAGGGGCAAATCCCATCTCGGCCAGTCATATCCCTCCGCATGTTTCATAGCATACCCGAAAGCTACCTTTATAACTATCCAGTTACAGAGTAGCGTTTGGTAACCCCTAAGAGTGCTATTACACATGTAGGAAACCATGCTGTTCTCAGGTCTAAGGATTATACATCATCATTACTTGAGACCAACTAATGACACATAGATTCATAACAATCTCAATAGAGTCTCAATGATGGGTCTATCCAGCTCTATGTTCTCTAATATGTGCTCACATTACTGATTTGATATCTCTATATATATGACCGGTGAAACATGGCCATCAATCAATACATGTACTGGTCGTAGAGTCACGGTTGTTCCGACCAGTGACATTCGACCAGGGATACATTTAGAATGATATCATATAAGTTAATAAGTTTCACCAATAAGTCACATACTCATTGATCTATAACTGATGATTCATTCAAGGAACAAGATAACATATTATCCAATATCATGAACATAAGGAAATACAATCATCTTTATGATTGCCTCTAGGGCATATTTCCAACAGATACTCTGGACAGCAGAACTAAAACCTTCATAACTTTCAGTTGGATGATCCAAAAATTGAGTTCTTTATCAATTTGAAAAGCTAAGAAAATTTTCTACAAAAGTCATATTGGGAGACAAACCTGATTCGGCCATTATCAAATTCTTATCTATCAGTTAACACGGCTGTTGTAACTTAAAAGTGTTTCTAAACAGCAGTAATGAAATTATCATATCTTCCAAACTACAACTCCAAATAACGTGAACTCAGATCCTACAGAGACCTATTAACATTTATCACAATTATTTAGGTGGTCCTAATCTCTAATTTTGCCTTGATCTAGACCAAAACTGGTGAACAATAAGACTACAGATTACAGATTCAATTGAGTAGGAACAACAATTCACTAATCGACAACAACCCATAGAAAATAATTAAACCAAACAGCGAGGAGTTGAGATTCACCCTTGAAGACATGAATGAACCCGCTGAAAACCCCGTGAGAAAATTTCTCTCCTCTTTCTTCTCCCTCTTCCTCTTCCTTTCTCTTTGATCAGCAACACCCGAAGGAGTCTTCCTCCTTTCTTCTTCTTGGCCGGCAACATCCAAAGGAGGTGGGTGTCTCTGCAAAGATGGAGGAACTATAGCGCATAACGGTGCTCTTCAGAAAGGCAGGCGTTCTACGGTAGTAGGCTAGGGTTCAAGGCCCGAGGCCCTTGGGCATAGATCCATGGTCGATCGGGTTCGGGCGCCATTTTTTGTCATGTGCCTATAGGATGTGACTAACGTGCTACCACTAGTGCATTAGTTGCACCACGACGGCCATCTCCAACGTCTACTTCCTCCGCCCCGTCATCCTCCCCTCCGGCTGTGTGGCCCGTGGCCAACGGCGCGCCTTGGCTGTCTCACCGCGGCCCGTAACCGCCGCCGTGGCTGTCTCACCCGTCCATATCACCTAGGCAGACATGGCGAACGGGAAACGTGAATTCGACCTACGTGTCATGTCTCTGGCTCACCACAGGATGGTTACACTTCAAACTACAAAGTGCATGTATAGCTCTATATGTTAGTGATATGTCCCAGAGTTAATAATAAAGATGACTATATCGTTTTTATGTTCATGAACATTTGAATACTATCTCTGCTCTTTGTTAGTTGACATCTTAGAATCCAGGCCATCAAAATCACCGATTGGTTTAAAACTATTTGAGTATACTCCAATACTGAATGAGGAGTAGATAACATTGTGCATGCTTTCATGATGATGTAGGGTGTCTGCAAATACTTGCAACAATAAAAAGGGCTTCAGCATTGATTGAACTGATCCTGCGAGCAGCATCAACTTAAGGAGTGGACATAATATATATGCAAGTAACCCCTTATACAAACGGGAAAATACACAGACCATTGTATACATCTAACACATCTAATGCTTGATTCTCCGTGGAATGGATTGACAAGTGCCGATCTCAACACACCCATCCAGCACTATTGTATTAAATAGTTGTGCTTTATTGACGCAACAAGATGAGCGATTTCTAGAGCAGTTGTGCTTTAGTTAGAGAGGCTGCACGTGGCAGCGATACGGTAGCGGGATCACGTGGTAGCAAAGCCACGACAGGCGACAGCGGCGATGCACGCTCCCTACCATGGTGGTCAATAACACACCAACCCCTCAACCTCAACTCATATTGAAAATCCAAGAAATCTGTGAATTTCCCCCATGTGAATTCTATGCAAGAAAAAACGGCCTAGAGAGGTAAGATCGTGTGTGAATCTGTAACACCCCAGCCCACATGACGAATGCTACTAAAGAAAAATAACATAAATATAAACTAAGATTTTCCTCCACAATTCGACAGAATCTCATTTGTAACTTTTAACATTTGAGAAGATAAATAAGCATCTAACAGAAATCTAAGTACGATTATACGGTAATAGGCTTAAAGATAACGGTTGTAAGGATTACCAAGAAGTCCATTTGACTCTTATTACAACTAATCAAAAACACCTCGAAGGGTGAACATAAAAACTGAAATATTATGTTATAGAATTCTCCAAATCAGCTTAAGTTGTAGATTTATTAAAACTAGTATTTATTGAAGTCACGAGTGCATCTGATGATTCTAGCCCTACCCATGCATGAGTTCCTCACAAGGGGTACCTAAAATAAATAAACAAGCAACAAGCGTGAGTCCGGGACTCAGCAAAGTAAAATTAAGGCAATAGAACAAATCTCATAAACAAACTTTACTTCTATCTCAATCAATCATCCACAATAATATCATAACATTTCAACTATCCTTACCATGCAATGCAAATGCCACAAATGCACATACTTTTTTCTTTTGCATATACCGGTAATGCAGAGTGCGTATCCGTCGATGCATACACATGTATGTGCCTTCTAGCACAGGGACCTCAAGCCCACACTCCACGAGTGTGGGGATCTCATGCCCGTCTAAAACATGACGGGGACCTCAATATATCAACACTTGGCTACCATGTAGTCCAAGACTTAATGATAATGTAATGATGCACATAAGCCACTACACTTAATCAGCATATGCATATAACAACAACTGTAGGACTATGAATAAGAATTCACATTCGCAAAACATTAACATTCCATGAATACTAAACAACATATGCATGTAACATCAACTGTAAGTCTATGAATTTTTTTTTCACAATCACAAGCATTAACATTCCATGAATACCAATCAACATATTCTAACCACAACTGTACTTGCTTCAACTGTGGAGTAGGATGATGGGAAGAGGATGCTATCCCGATTCACACCCTACGAATAATTTAATAACCACTGAAAACCCCGTGAGAAAATTTCTCTCCTCTTTCTTCTCCCTCTTCCTCTTCCTTTCTCTTTGATCAGCAACACCCGAAGGAGTCTTCCTCCTTTCTTCTTCTTGGCCGGCAACATCCAAAGGAGGTGGGTGTCTACTGCAGCATGGAGGAACTATAGCAGACAACGGTGCTACTGTAGCAGAGGCGTTCTACGGTAGTAGGCTAGGGTTCAAGGCCCGAGGCCCAGATTCTCAAACCTCTGCGAAAAACCCCTTTTAAATCCTTCTAATTTTTTCTTTTAAGCGTTTTCCTCCCTTAGAATATTTTGGAGTATTACAGAATCAATTAATTAAAGGATGCAGGTTGCAGCACAAGCACATATCCTTGCGTCTATGGAGGAGACCATGGCGTGGTTCATCAGAACCGTCTGCAAGTGTCTTATGGACTTCTTCTTCTATTCCATTTCGTACATTTGTGGGTAAAAATTTTCTTCACCTGAATTTTTCATCTTCCTTCCAATAGATAGTTGAACTAGTACTATTTTGCGGATACCTTGTAAGCTATTGTAAATATCTAATTGCATACTTGTAGTTTAGTGTTTATGTATTTTGAATCTGTGTTATTTCAGCCATTGATTTTATCATATTTTGTGAAATTAGTTTTATCCTATAAGAGTTGATATGTTAATTCAACTGCTTATTGTCATCTTTGACTTTCTGCTATGTAGGAAACTTGTTATATTGTGATACTTGTGTAGTGATTGTCTTCTCTGATGGTTGATTCAGAAATAGCACCTTTGCATTTTTTGTCATCCTAGTGATTGTCTTCTCTGATGCTTATTGTCATTTTTTGTAAGTACAAATGATTAATTGGCAGAATATGGTGGCAAGGTACCTTTGCACTGGTTTCTATAGTTAGATTCATTTCTCTTTTGCTTTGCCTATAAACAGGGAAACATGGCTCGAATAATGAGGACTCCGTAAGGGCTATTTAACTATAGATTTCACTTGTTCGTAAGCAATACTTAGCATTTGGTACTTCGTAGCTCTTTTAGGGAGCTTCATTCGTTACCTAAATTAACCTGTAAGATGCTTGATTCATTGTCAACAATTTATGAGAGCTACATATCTATTTCACTTGTTGTAAGATCGAGGAGGCCGACTAGAGGGGGTGAATAGGCGGTTTTAAAAATCTTTTGGCTAAAACCAAGTTTTATGCGGAATTGTAAATCAAATCGGTTTTGCTCAATTAAAACCTAAATTACCTAGACTTGACTAAGTGCACCAACAATATAAGTGTAACACCCTGGCTATTCGGAAGCCAAGATGTCACGCGAAACTAGCAAAAACTAATAATATACAACAATGCTAGGGTAATCAGGCTCACGCAACAATATTCCATCAGGGAACGACGATAAACGAATAACATTTTCATGGGAAGGAATGGAAAACAATCATAAAACGACGTACAGTAAACAAATCCAAAATTTGATTATTACAATCTGGAAGATTTATCAATTAGTTGACAAGACTGAAAGATAACAGTAATTATTCTGGTTTGATAAATGTGAGGTGCAGCGTGCTGGACTACCCCACAAAAGGTCTGGCCTTCTTCCTCATTTACCTAAATAAAACATACAAAGCAAGGATGAGCCAAAGACTCAGCAAGTACATTAAACAAATAACCGAAACAACAAGAGATCAAGGTAATCACAATTCACTTGTAAACACTTCTCTGAACATTTATGGAAATGCATGGAATGGGGTAATGCAATGAAGGAATGGACTGCTCACAACTTATACCGGTATAGTGAGTGACACACCCGTCGGTGTTCACTTAAGCCCGTACTTAACAAAGTCCGGGGACCCAAATACTGTATGAAGAACGTTTCATACGGGTGTCCGAAACTGCCCACATTGAAATGGTGGATCTTACATGCCCATACTGGAGTTGATGGGTCTTAGCAAAATTCCACTCCCGTGGAATCCCCACATTCCTCTCCTCTTTCTTCTCCCTCTTCCTCTTCCTTTCTCTTTGGTCAGCAACACCCGAAGGAGTCTTCCTCCTTTCTTCTTCTTGGCCGGCAACATCCAAAGGAGGTGGGTGTCGACTGCAGCATGGAGGAACTATAGCAGACAGCGGTGCTACTGTAGTAGAGGCGTTCTATGGTAGCAGGCTAGGGTTCAAGGCCCGAGGCCCAGATTCTCAAACCTCTGCGAAAAACCCCTTTTAAATCCTTCTAATTTTTTCTTTTAAGCGTTTTCCTCCCTTAGAATATTTTGGAGTATTACAGAATCAATTAATTAAAGGATGCAGGTTGCAGCACAAGCACATATCCTTGCGTCTATGGAGGAGATCATGGCGTGTGGTTCATCAGAACCGTCTGCAAGTGTCTTATGGACTTCTTCTTCGATTCCAATTCGTACATTTGTGGGTTCAAATTTTCTTCACCTGAATTTTTCATCTTCCTTCCAATAGATAGTTGAACTAGTACTATTTTGCGGATACCTTGTAAGCTATTGTAAATATCTAATTGCATACTTGTAGTTTAGTGTTTATGTATTTTGAATCTGTGTTATTTCAGCCATTGATTTTATCATATTTTGTGAAATAGTTTTATCCTATAAGAGTTGATATGTTAATTCAACTGCTTATTGTCATCTTTGACTTTCTGCTATGTAGGAAACTTGTTATATTGTGATACTTGTGTAGTGATTGTTTTCTCTGATGGTTGATTCAGAAATAGCACCAGTTATTTTTTGTAAGTACAAATGATTAATTGGCAGAATATGGTGGCAAGGTACCTTTGCACTGGTTTCTATAGTTAGATTCATTTCTATTTTGTTTTGCCTATAAACAGGAAAACATGGCTCGAATAATGAGGACTCCGTAAGGGCTATTTAACTATAGATTTCACTTGTTCCTAAGCAATACTTAGCATTTGGTACTTCGTAGCTCTTTTAGGGAGTTTCATTCGTTACCTAAATTAACCTGTAAGATGCTTGATTCATTGTCAACATTTTATGAGAGCTACATATCTATTTCACTTGTTGTAAGATCGAGGAGGCCGACTAGAGGGGTGAATAGGCGGTTTTAAAAATCTTTTGGTTAAAACCAAGTTTTATGCGGAATTGTAAATCAAATCGGTTTTGCTCAATTAAAACCTAAATTAACTAGACTTGACTAAGTGCACCAACAATATAAGTCTATTGATAATGATAGCAAACATGCAAAGACTATCAGAAATTCAATTGTAGGAATGTAAATTGCACAAAGTAAAACACAGGAGAAATGAACCACAATGAACACAATGACGTTTTACCGTGGTGTTCAGAAACTTACCGATCTCCCTAATCCACGTTAAGGTAAGCCCAAACAAATTGGACTGGCTCCACGAATTAAGCCAACACCTCAATCCACTCGGGGTTGCTCTTTCTCCACTCCGGAGATGACGAGCACCAAGCCACACACAAACCAGTCGGGCCTTCTCACAACCTTCTTTGAGAAGATCACCGACGCAACTCCTCCAAGCCGTTTAGGTGTCGCAAACACCAAGAGTAACAAGTCGAGGACGCTCACTTGAACGAATCAAGTGTCTAAGCTCAAATGGATACACAATCCACTACCTAATGCAATACATGCACTTAGAGTTTGCTCTCTAAGCTCACTTAGTGCAACACATGCACATAAGAGAGGAGAGAGCTTGCTTTTGCTCAATAGAATGTATATAAGGCTCAACAACTACTTTGAACCTGCCAATGTAGGAATTTATAGCCCACACATAAAAACTAGCCGTTGGAGGTAAAGTTGCAGAAAAACAGGGATAAACCGGTCTGACCGCCAACTAATGACCGATCAGACCGCTAGAGCTCCAACAGCTATAAAACTAGATGTTGAACTCACTTCCAGTCGGACCGCCAACCAATGGCCGATCAGACCGGACCACACCAGTCAGACCGCCAGAGGGGCGGTCAGACCGTTCCACAAAGTAGCAAACTAGATCCAGAGAAAGCACGTTACTGAAAAAAGCATACCGGCAAATAAAGCTCAGTACTACCACACTCCGGTAGTACCGCAAGAGAAATGCGGTCATATCACGACCGAGGTTGGTCGGACCGCCATCACATGGCGGCCGACCGACTCCTACCGCCGGGATCAGTCATTGTGGCGGTCAGACCGCCAATTCACAAGAGAGTTTTTCCACTTTGCTTTAATTCAATTTGCAAAATACATTTGCCAGTTGATGCACGATGCACACAAGGGTTAAAGGCAAGATTCTCAACAAGTGGCAAAACACATTTGCCGACTTTTAGAATCAACGCCACAAGGAATAAGGTGCATAGATTTAAACCATTTGCAAAATGTATTCACAAACTAAAGTCACATGCTACAAGGATTATGATGCATGAGCTTCAACTATTTGCAAAACACATTCACAAACAATAGCACCATGCATAGATGAGCTAGAGCAAGCACAATGAGCTATCAACACATGACTAACTCAAGCTACTAGTCAAAACCCCTCTTAACCTATACTAGCAATCTGGTCTCCAACCAAACACCAAGACCGACAAAAGACTAGGAACACATCCTTAGCCCTAGCTAGTCATACCTTTACCTAAAGCATATTCTTGAAGCTTGATGACACACATGTTCTTGACTTGATGCTCATCAACACATGATGACATCATTCATCCCGAGTCTTGATATGCATCAACCCATGATGCACTCTTCCACTCGACCTCCATCAACACATGATGGGTCTTCTTTTGGCTTGATGATCAACTCATGATCATCTCCTCTTCTTGATCATCATCGACACATGATGATATCCTTTTCTTCAAGATCATGCTACACATCAACACATGATGCATCCTTTACTCTTCGGGATCTTAACTTGAACATCATCAACACATGATTTTTTGTTTCATCCCGAGTCTTGACTTGATGACGATCAACTCATGACATCATCCAAAGTCTCCATCATCATAGAATATAACCGATTCATCCAACTCATGAAAAATATTAGCTCCACAATATGAATATCATTTATTACCACAACATACCATTAACACATAATGGTGGGACAAGACACTTCAATCTTTCCTTCTTTGGTAATTGATGATAACCACTTCAATTACAAATAATTGAATGCAGATAAATATGAGTATATATGAACTACACAAGTTTTATATACTCAAAGGATATGTTTCAAAGTAGAGATCCTTAATATATGTGGAAGAAAGAAATATGGATCAATATTAATAAAACCGTAAAACATATAGTGAACTCCCCCTATAGGTGTGCATACACAAATGTGTAATAAGAACATATGCACATATTTAAGTTAGACTTTTGGTGGAGTTCAACCTATATTTTGGATACGATGAATGCAACAATATATAAGAATATAATGTCGAATGCATATCTCCATGATATTCACTTTTTATCCAACTGAGACTAATCAATAGGTATAACAATAGAAGTGTTAGTCTTTCAAATAGATTGTTTATTAATAACCAAAATACTCCATTAACACATAATTGCGGGTTTAGATTCTTCACTTGTGAAGCCTCTGCCCTCCACAGAAACCACAAATATGCTCCGCGGTTCCATTTTACCAGTGCTATGCTTGCTCTGTAAGTACATTTTTTCCATTTTATCTTAGTTTGCAACTTGTTTTATAATCTTATGGTTTTGGAGTATTGACTTGGCTAAAATAATGATATATACACCTTAGATTAATAACCGGATAGAAGAAAATAGTGTTGCAGAAATACCCTTCAACTCGTCTTTGTCTGCTGTTATGATTTAGCATGGTACCATTTTTCAGAATGCCTTAGCTAAATGCATTCCTAGATCTGACCAGTTGAAGTCCAGTCCAGTTGAAGTGCTGATCAAGAGTAGACCTAGAAACTTGATGATGTTTAGAAGTCTAAGTGGCATTGCAGAAGTAGGCATAACATGTTTTATAAAGTTGGTGGGGGACATCATCAAAATGACATGCCAACAAAGACTAGAGAAAGAACATTACATGTAAACAACTTCATCTAGAGGCCCATACAAAATTTAAATATTGATTAACAAGTTTGTATTGATTTGTGTCATATACTTCTACATGTTTATGTCCAGTTACGTATCATTGTTTTTTATACAGTTATTGGATAAGTTCTTTTGCACAATTAATTTTAGTAGTTGATCAGCTTAAGCACCAATATATAGTACTTTTAGCCTCGTTTGCCTATTTATGTTTTCTCAATGTATGTCATCTAATACAAATTTTATGTTAATAAGTTAATTAACAGTTCCTCAACTCTGAAAGCTGGTGCGTTGTGCTCAAGAGTTGCAAATAGGACACAACTGATGCAGACAATCCTTGAGATGTTAACATTATATGGTCTTAATGACTCTATCTGCTCTGTACGCTTTTTGAGATGGTGTAGATTGAAAGTATCGGTTGATGATTGTTACTATTTTTTATACTAGAGAGATGCAGAACAAAAACATGTAAATGATAGATAGAAGAAGCTAGTTAAGATTTTGCATTTTTAGACTAAATTGTGCAATTTCTTCTCACAACTTGATGTATTCAACATATATGGTTATGGTTATATATGAATACGTAAAAATATACTCCATCCGGTTCACAAAAATAAGTCGTTTTGGACATCGACATGGTCCCCAAAATACAACTTTGACCACTAATTACTATTATAATATATTTTAAAAATTCAATAAATTTATAATATTATGAAAGTACTTTTCGAGACAAATCTACACATATGATTTTTATGTATCTAATCTAAATATTTAAAAAGGTATCGATAGCCAAAGTTTCGAAAGTTTGATTGCGCACATTCCAAAACGACTTATTTTTGTGAACTGGGGAGTACTTGAGAGTATCTGCTTTGTACACTGAGAAATATTTGTCTTTGTGGCATGTTTATTCTTCTATGATGTGTTATGTGGTTAATATAAGAAAATTTGTATGTACATTTTGAATATATTGCAATAGGGCTAAAATAGTCACTACCGGACTCCCGGCCTTTGCCGAGAGCCCAAAGCTCTCAAGACAGACGAGTTGACGCTCGCAAACTATTTGCCGAGAGCGGCTCTCGCAAATAGCCGTCGGCAAAACATCTACCGCAAAGGATTCTTTACGAGAGCCCTCTCGGCAAAATATTTACCGAGAGTAATGACAAGGAGCTCGGCAAACTATAGCTCTCGGCAACCGGGTTGCCACGTAACGCCAAACAATCGTTAACGGTGTGACGACTTGTTTTCCGAGAAGCGACCGTCGACAAGAACTTCGCTGTCGAGAGCGACCGTCGGCAAAGAATTTCGCTGCGAGAGCGATCGTCGGCAAATCGCCTCTTTGCCGAGCGCCGAGACCAAGCTCTCGGCAAAGAGGCGATGTGCGAGAGCTAGGCTCTCGAACGAGGCGCTTTGCCGAGAGTTGAGACCAAGCTCTCGGCAAACCGCCTCTTTGCCCGAGCTAGGCTCTCGCAAAGCGCAGATTTGCCGAGAGCCGAGAACAAAGCTCTCGCAAAGAGGCCGATGTGCTTGAGAGCTAAGCTCTCGCAAAGAGTCAAGAGAGCATTTTTTTATTTTTGTTTATATTTCCACTTCAACAACACATATTTCACAAATATAACACATCATCCACATCACATATATCACAAATATGTCATCCACATCACATATATCACAAATATGTCATCCATCTAAACATCTCAAATCCAACAACACATGTCCATCTCAAAGTGCTAAGTTCATCTCACCCAAGTTCATATCACAAAGTGCTAATACATGATGAAGAACAACAGACTCACCCCAAGGCTCCCACCCCGACCCTCCCGACGGCGGCCGGCTGGCCAAGGCGGAAGGTGTGGATACCCGACCCTCCCGACGGCGGCCGATGCGGTCATTGATGCAAGCGTCTTGATGCGGTGGTACCCGACCCTCCCGACAATGTCGCCAGCACATCATTCGAACCGCCGATTGATTCTCGCACAAAGGAGAAGAAAAATTAGTAATTATAGTAATACTAAGGCATATAATTGTAATCTAAGCGTAGACAAGTCAAAATTTGCGTAACTAGGTATAAAATTGTAATCTAAGCCTAGACACATCAAAATTTCTGAAGACTTCCCCGCACGTGGGGTTTCCAAACTCGCAAGAAAACCAACGGCACGATGGCCGCCACCACATATCAACGGCACGATGGCCGCACACATATATATCAACGCACGAAGGCCTCCCATCACATATCAACGCACGAAGGCCTCCCATCACATATCAACGCACGATGGCCGACATGCACAAGAAAGAGCTTTTGTTAGAGAAGTTGAACTCACGTATGAGTAAGGCGGTATGGGTCAGCGGTGGAGGAGCGAACAGCTCTAGTGGCGCTCGACGACCCATCGTGACGCCAAGACTTGCCACGCATCGAGCCAAGGCGCCAAACCTCGCCCGCTCCTCTGCCGCTCTTCCTCGACCCTAGCCTTATGCTCCTCGAGCGCATGCACTGGGCCTATAATTTTTCACCGCATTGTTACAAGCAATTTCGAGGAATGTAAAACCAATGAACGATTTAATAAAACAGAATAACTCAGTAGGCCGCCACACGATGCGTCGAAGTGTCTCGCCTTGGCGATGGGCACGCTCCGCTCGCCGCTTGTCCGGACTGTGAGAGAGTGGGAGTGGTGTGCGGTCGAGCGTGGTTGCTGCCGATGAGGTACCGCCCATGCTTCTTGCCTCCTCCCACCCTCATGACGATGTCGCCGCAATGTCCGCGGTGTGCGGATCCCGGCCGCCCCATGGACTCCCTTGCCGCCTTGCATCGACCGATGCGCCGGGGATGCTCGTTGGTGAACGACTACTGGTCGTCCGGTTCCAATGATGTTATCTGTCGCCTTGCCCTTGTGGGCCGTAACCCATGACTTGAGCTCTCCGCATGGTCGGTTTTGATGTGCGAATTGATCGCGAAAAACAAGACGATTATAAATCATGCGCAGAATAAACGCTCAAAGAATAAATGAAGCTACACCAAGTCACGCACCCATCTAGCCCCGTGATTCGTGGATGTTAAGGTTGCCCGTGGTGTGATACACCGCATCGAGAACGCCGCTCCGGAGGATCGGTGTGGTTATCCGCCAATTGCCACTCACCCACTTGTCGACCATCATCCGCCAGTTCCCGCGCTTTATTGGCGCACCACCAGAGGCACCTGCACGACATCAAGTACATTGACAGATATAAGAACAATTCAAGCGCATCCAATCTCGTAAGAAATCAATATTGATGTTGCATATTTACCTTCGTATCGCTTTTGGTCGATGCATTAATCTTGCATCTTCTTTCTTTACCTTCCGATGCTCGAGACGGCACAAGAATCGATGATGGCCTGAGCCGCTACGTAATGCATGTCCGAGATGCGACTTAAAAGATTTGGCCAACGCTTGAGCGCCTCGCCTCGTAGTCCTCGGCGCATTTGAAGAAGTCCTGCATATAGAAAAGATGTATCAATACACCGGTTCAAGAAACTCGCGAATGCAATGTATTGAGCAAAGTAGCGGATAATTCGCAATCATTAGTGAGGAACCCATCTTAGATACAAGTTCTCGCATGCATTGTCATGTTCCATTTTATACCTAGGGAATTAAGTGAGATTCTTATTAATCGTGTCTAGCTAGCTAGCCCCTCTAGAATTATAGATGTTCTAGCTCCTGTTAATGATTAATTTTGGACCCAAGTCGCACTAAAGGTACAAAGTGTATAATACTTAAAATATCAAACAATGTACATGTCACACGTTAAAGCAATAATTGAATTTGCACATAAAATTCACGATTCTAAATAGTACAGAAAGGATGGCACTTAATTAGTGCCATGTAATCGCATCTAACTCAAAAATGTAACAGTTGACAAAAAGTACCCGTAATCCACCGCCAACAATCATGCATACAGATCACTTAGAACAATCAAGTGATGTTGTTCATACCTCCAGAGACTTAGAACAATCGGCGCTATGGATGGGAAGGGAGGTCATGCGGGAGGAGGGAAGGAGGCGCGCGGCACGCGAGGTAGGGGAAGGGAGGCGGCGGCCGCAAGGGAGGGTAAGGGGAGGCGCGGTGGCGGTGGGCGCGAGGGAGGGAAGGGGAGGCGGCCGCGAGCGAGGAAGGGGGACGGCGCGCTATGAGGGAGGGGAAGGGGACGGCGGCGGCTATGAGGGAGGGAAGGGGGACGGCGGCTATGAGCGAGGAAAGGGGAACCAGGCGGCTAAGATGAGAGAGTGAGAGAGATCCGGGAGGCTCAAACGGTTAAGTGAAACCACTTTGCCGAGAGCCCGATCCGGAGGCTCTCGGCAAACATTCCCTTGCCGAGAGCCCCAGATCCGCCTCTGAAAGTTTTTTCAAATTTCGTTCGCATTTTTAGCTAGCTAACTGCACAAAAAAATAAAATAAATAAAATTATTATTTGCCGAGAGCTACTCTCAAGAAAGAAAAGTTTTTACATATTTTTATTCGCCTAACAAACTGAACAAAAATGATATTTCTAAAAAAATAAACATTTGACCTGAACAAAAATGATATTTCTAAAAAAACATTTGTTTAGCGCAGCTTCCTAAGAAACCTATTCACGAGAGCCGCCTCTCTGCAAACCATTGATCCGTGCTAGGTAAAAGAAATCACACGAGAGCGGGCCCATTGCTCTCGGCAAAGAGATTTTGCCGAAGCAATCCTCCAAGCTCTCGGCAAATAATATCCAAAAAATTAATAAATAGCATACGGCTCTAAAAAATACGAATTTTTGCCGTGTTACAACTTATGCTCTCTAATGGCTATACAAAAGTTTGGAACTCCAAAACTAATTCGACCGTGACATTGTTTGAAAATCCTAATGGATCCTTCTCAACTTTATGAAACTTATTCGGAGATGTCTCAGATTGTAAGAATCATACGCAACCACTTGCGCGAAACATTTTCAATTTTTTACCACAGCCTCCAAGTGTGATACCATGACTTCATTGCAAATATCACAATTTTCCAATTCGCTTCCTTTTTAAGAATTTTTAAATCGCTCGCGACATATGTTCGTGCTCTTCGATTCGTAAAATAAAAGGTGAAAAAAACGTCAACAAGATGTTATTTGCCCCCAATAATGCATAAATAGCATTAATATCATTTTCTACTTAATTTTTTCCCGTGTTTAAATCAATCATTGCTCGATTTTAATCGATTAAAAACTCCTTGAAATGCAATTAATTAATTATATATAGCAAATAATTACAAAAATACACAAAATTTTAATATTGAGTACAACTCGTAGTATGTGTATAGAGAAAAAAGTTTGGAGCATATGAAAGAAAAAATAATTTAATTGGAGAGAGTTAGGAGAAGAGAAACACATGCACATGAAATATAGAAATCACATTTGCCGAGAGCCTGGGAGGGGCTCTCGGCAAATATTTGCCGAACGCGGCGCTCGGCAAACAATTTTGCCGAGAGTCAGAACGGTGGGGCTCTCGGCAAAGCGGTGACGCCGCTGTAGGCAGTCACGGCTATGGGCCCACGGCAATGTTTTGCCGAGCCCGATTTGCCGAGAGCCACGCCCACTGCAAAGGCCCATTTTGCCGACGGCATTTTTGCCGAAGCGGGCTCTCGCAAAATGGCCCACTTCACGAGCGTTATTGTTTGCCGAGATGCAGGCCCACGGCAATCTTATCAGTTCCCGACGGCCCGGGTTTGCCGAGAGCCGCGCTCGGTAAACGGCTTCTTTGCCGAGAGCCCGCGTTTTTGCTCTCGGCAAAAATAGCGGCTCTGGGCAAAGGACGTTTTTCCGGTAGTGAGTGATGCTGGGAACCGTAGACTATATCCCCTAGCAAATGATAGGTGTTGTTGTTTCTAATAAAAGGTGTTGCGGGTTGCTACGTTGCAACACTTAAATTTTGGTATAACAACACACATTATACGTTGCAGTAGACCAACCATAGTAACACCGAATGTAACAACACTTATCAATTGTTTTACTACGAGTCATAGCAACCCTTTTTTTTAAATACAACAACACATACATGTGTATCTATAGCTCATTCTTGTTGTAGTGTAAGCAATGGGGTGGCGGTGACAAGGGCACCACCAGTTGCTGGCCGGTGGACAACAGTGGAGGAAGGGTGGCGACAGCTCCATACATGATACGAGTTAGGTTTTGGGTGGTGTCGTACGGGTAGGAGTGGAGTAGGTGCGGAGTGCCGGCAGCGGCGCATCAGGTGCACGCGGTGCTCGGCGCGGCCGGCGGCGGCACAACCTATTTTTTGGTTGCATGAACAGTAACTCAAAACTGAAACCGATTAAACCGATCTGATTTCGGTAATTAGCAAAGGTTAATCTACGGAGTTAATCTACCGACAAAAGATTAGGAGTAATCATACTGATTTGGTCGTTGAAGAGCTATTTGTGCTGATAATGTGTTAAATAATACAATTCGTCGGTAGAATAGAATAACAAGGACAAACACATAATGAACACGGGAGACACACAATGAACACAAGCATGTAGATGATTTGTAATCTTTATTGATCTGTATATACCATGTACATAGAGGATCCTCGTATTTATAACCCACATAGGTAAATATTCTCTAAAGGCGATTTAATCTTTCGCCTATAATTAGATTTCTAAAGAACCTAGACACTCCCTAATATTTTTGCGTCGTGGACCAACACCTCAACCTGAATGTGGCTTCTGCAGCTGTGATCGTTCCTGCGGCATCTCCGGCGACACCGTCCACGACGACGCCTCTGGGTCTCCCTCGACTCCGGCGGCCGGCGGCGCTGTCAGCTCCCACCACGACAGGGAAGTGATGCCTGCTGCTCTTGCTTCCGTATCTGACTCGAAACGCATGTACACGCACATACGATTTAAGACAAATTGCAGTACAGTGTGTCGATGGATTTATGCGTGCATGAAGCTGTACATGTTGATTGTGCATATGCGCAGGATCTGGATCGAAGGCGACTCCGTCGACTGGCACCGTCCCATCAGATGCCGGCATCGGTAAAACCGCGACGGCTTCCGTACGGCCCCCTTCGCGCCACTGATAGCTTTCAAAGTTTCAGTGCGTAGCTAGCAAGTTTTTTTTTCGAGTTCATCTTTTGTTTTCTAGTAAGTACTCATTTGTTTCAAGTGGTATGTGTAGGATGATGACAGTGGAAAAAGTATAAGTACGAGAATTTAGCAGTTTTAGTAAATGTTTAGAAATAATTTCAGCAATAATTAATACAACTAAAGTATATTTTCAACAGCATTTAAATGACAAAAATAACATAAAAATATGTATAATATTTATGTCATTTAAACAGTATAAAATGCTTGAAAGATAGAACTTGACAACAACAAAAATCATCATAATTTCTCAGATTTAATTTGATTGTTTATTGCTCTCAGATGTTGGGCTACACAAGATAAGATCTTATCCTCCTCGCTACTAACGTCTATACTCTTCACAAATTAGATATGACAATCAAAAATCAGACTTTGAGATCTTAAGAATATATGCTTTACTAATATATCAAAATTTGATCTCATAAACAAGAAGTTACACTTTCACCCAACTGAGGATTGATTTTGTTTAACAGTGCAAGGAATCACAGAACCAATACTTTAGCATTTCAGTCAACAGGGAAGTAAATGACTAACAAAGATAACGAATCACAAATTGCAGCATGTAAGTCTATCGGCTGGCAGAAGACCAACAAAGTCACATAACAGAGAATCAACCCAATTTAGTAGACACAATGCAACCGAACCTAATGAAAGTAACAGAGCCAAAAAGCTAGAGATAAATAGACAACACTAAGCAAAAAAAAAATTAACTCGAGTCTAATTTAGTTATCAATCCAATTTCATTGTATGACAATAATCATCATCGAGCATTTAAACCGAGTCCACAATATCACTAAGCAATATCTCCCGCTACTAGTATCAATCCAATTAATAATAATTTCATATTTTTACAAGTACAACACATATACAAAGTGATGCACAAAATGGAAAACAAGAAAACTCAAGAAGCGGATGACACTCAAAGCCACCGAGTAGAACTGGGCAAGGCACATGAATCATGTTGTCTCAAGAAACCAATCGCTCCGCTGTGCCGTGAATACCAAACGAGTTTGACAGAGATACAATGACAACTTCGCAAATTGGGGACACACCAGTGTGCGAAGACAAGATACAGGGGATGTCGCATAAGAACCACAGTCGAGATGCACCAGCCGAATGCACCAATGGAGCACCAATCACAAAAACCCGAATGCATTCTTCCACTCGAGATCAAGCCAGAACCAAATCTCCAAATGCGCAAGTCCTAGGTTCCCAAACAGAACACCCACATGGGAGAGGGTGCAAGAAGGGAACCAGCGGGATGCGCATAGAGGAAGATCCAGAGCTCACCACTGGCGGTGGCAGGTCGACCACGACAGCATGGGAGCTCCAAATCCTCAAAACCGAAGACCAATCGAAGGGGAAGAAGAACCACCAAGAAGGGGGAAAACTCACTGATCTCGGTGCCGAAAAGAAGAGAAGGAGGAGACTAGCTCGGAGCGGCCGACGCCCGAAGCGCCCAGCCCGGTTCGCGCTTCCTGCGCCGCTGCCTTGCTCGCGGGAGCTCCAAGCCGCACACGTTGCCGGCTGAAGATAGGGTTGGAGATTCCATTTCTATTTCTTGTTTTCTCAAAATGAGAAATTACTAACTAGCCCTCAAAGATACAACACTATGTACATACGTACGAACGTACTATATGCCACAGTTACTCTTATACTACAGGCATACATTCTTTTTGTTTCAATAGGATCATTATGAATTGTTGAGGAGCTGCCTCGGTGCTCTTTTAAACGTGGAGTACTGCTGTTGTCTTGGTACTTGGGCCCTGATTGAAAGAGATTATGATCCGGCCCGGCTTCCCCTTCCGCTATAAACATTTAGAAAAGGAATTATCGAGGATTTTTCAATATGAATATATGTATTTGAGGTATTTTTTCTCTCGATGTCTTATATGGTAAATTTTTAAATGAATATGTCTCATAGTAGTAAATCCTCAGACCCCTTTAGAAAATGTAATCGGAAAAAGTAATCAAATACGTGTAGCAAGAGTCGGTCATCGTCCCGTAGCATGTAGCATGAGGTCTCTGTATTTTTGCACCTGAAATTCATATTGTGTTTTCAGCATAAAAAGTCAAAAAAAAAATGATGGAATTAAGCTAATTATCAAAACAAGAAAATAATAGCTAACGAAACCGCATCATTATCTGTTGGATGGTCGAGTATTGTTTTCTCGTCAGGAGAACATCCCTCCTACAACTATTAGGACAAATTGACAACCCAGGCTCAGAAAATAATTGAGAAAGAACTGCCAACTGCTTGTAGCCAGATGGGATCAAGCAAACCCCCCTAAATTTGTGCATATGCATCACCATGAATAGACCAAACAACTGTGTGGTCAGGAGAACATATCAGCTTCCTGGTATTAGCATTCCAACAATTCAGTGCTGTCCAGTCCGACCCCCGGTGCCTCTGCATGGTCCTGGATGGCAGCGCGGCGTCCTTCGGCATTTCCATCAACCATACGAGGGCACTGGAACTCCCCGGTGTCTGCAAGGTCCAAGCACCAACAATTAGCCAATGCACAGGTATGTTACGATCCAATGCATCGTAATAATCACTATATCGCTTCTTAAACTCATCAAACAAGACTGGATGGCTGTATAATCACTATATTCTTCCAGTACAAAATGGAAGAGCAAATTTTACATTGACATGCATCAGCATCACCCAGTTCTGGTTGAATGAATATTTTGGTTCATATCATTGTACAATAGATGAGCATTTACCAAATGACACTAGATGACAGAAGTTATGATGATAAATATATAGCAATACTTAAAACAAATTGCTTCCAGTACAGTGCAAAATGAAATCTGCAGTAGTTTGATATTAATTCACGAGCACTATGCTAATAGATGGTGGAAGTTCACATGCACTAACCTGACTAGATTATTCAATTTTATGCAGGAAGCGTGGAATCTAGCGCAACATAAAACTCCATAAACTCAAAGAATTCAGCAAGTATAATGGCCACTATGCTTATTCCCGCTTGTGCATTGCTCTATGCCTTCTAAGTATTGCACAACTTCATTTTCACTGGCTATGTCACCACATTAAATTGATATGTGTCTGCCGAGCCGGCCCAAAACAATGCACTGTTGGCCGTACGGCATGGCCCGACACCCGCGCCGGCCCAGCCTAATACATCGTGACGTGCTTGGGTCACAACCTCGGCCTAGCGGGCCAACCTAGCACGGCATGCATAGTATCGTGTCCGCATGGCCCGCCCTAGGCATTACAAGACATGGCTGACACGGCCCGGCGTACGGCGGCGGCGACTCCTGCGGCGACGGAGGCGGAATGCAGCGACAGAGGATACGGCGCGTGGCGGACTAGGAGGCGGCAATAGAGGGGGAAAAGGAGGTGGTGCGCGGCAGAGGAGCAGGGGACGACACCCATTTTTCGAGATGGGCTAATAGTGCCCAGGCCGGCACGACACAACGCATGAGCTTAGCGTGTCGTGCCTACGTTGGCGGGGCTATGCCTAAACAGGCCCATGTAGGCTACCTGTTTGGACACCTATAGGGGGAGGGTCCCCACACTCCCTCGAATCGTCGACCAAGTCAGCACAAAGCCGACGTAGGCAGCCTGCCAGGCTCTGACAGCACGGTGGACGACGTAGGACGTCACCCTCGATCTCAAATCCGAGCTCGGGTTCTCACACTCCCTCGAATCGACGATCAAGTCAACACGAAGCCGACGTAGGCAGGCTGCCAGGCTCTGACAGCACGGCGGACAACGTAGGACATCACCCTCAGTCTCGAATCGGAGCTCGGTTTTGAACCCGAGCTCGGACTCGAACCCGAGATATACCTTCACGCTCAACAAGGATGATGTCATCACGTAGACCCGGTGTTGGCAACCCCGCCCAACCGGGAAAGACGAAGTTGCCCTCAAGGTTGCCCTAGAATTAGGGTTATTTATGTAATTTATGCCTTCCTCCCCTCCCTTTCTACAAATAGGGCTCATTGTAACATGAGGGGGGAGGCCACTCGTACTTCTTTTTATACTTGATCAATACAACTTGTCTTGTTTTCTTGCTTCACCTACACTAAGAACACCTACACAACCCCGGTGGTCGACGAGTCAACCGGGGTGCCAATAAATCTACTGTCTAGACACGTGTCTAAGATAATATGATTCTTTCATTACAAAATGATTACAATACATTTTGTATGATATGCCTTTCTGATGAGTCTCACAAACATTGTAGTCTCATTCAGCATAACCAGAATTCATTATCCATTTTGTACCCCACGGCAATGAGTTATGCATGAAAAAGATGTACACTTAAACCAATTAAGCAGGAGCAATCAATAAGTGGCATGATGAAGTAAAATCTCAAGAGAACGTTAGATCAGAAGGCAGAACAGAGATATACTGTTTCTTTCTCCATTTCATAAGAACAAAATACTGATGGTTTCTGCAGGGAAGTAGCAAACATTTTCATGACAGGCACAAGATTCAATGCATTCTGGAACGGTTTTGGGATGAATTTCTGGATGGTCATTGGTCCTGTTATCAAGTTTACAAGGGTACGTGGACAATGCGTTTTATTGTGAATAATCAATATCCAGTGGCCTATTATGGAGCACAGGGTTTTTTTTTTGTGAACTTATGGCGCACAGGTTGTTACTTCCCTTGAACCCGTGTTCTCTAATTCCACAATACATTGCCACACAGACCAATATGGTTGAGTGAATGGGCTCGATGCTTGGGCCAGCCAAAACAGTATAGTAGTATAGTATGTATGACACAAGGGGTACACTCTCAAGTAGTACTTTTTTTATTAAAACAGGGCCTCATGAATATCTTCAAAGAACATTATGAACACAATTTTATGGTCATAGACCAGGTTTTCTGAACCTGAATGTCTTCAATGAACTTCTTGTTATAGCTCATTGAAAGTACCATGTTATAGTTGTCAACATATTTCAGTTAAACTATCTTATATTCACCAAGTTTTGACTTCTTTTGGTCATGTTTGAAAGAATACTCTGAAATAATGCATTTATTTCATTTAGAGGTATCACGATGGCTTGCAAGTGGTAATTCAGTGGCGATCGAGCCAATACTCACCATTTCTCTGTATATCCACAAAATAGCTGCAGCGATGATTTCCTAAACTAACATGTTTCTAAAAGTATATTTGGCCTAGGATTTCCACTTATCAGACTAGTGGTCTACTTCCTAGGAATAAGAACCTTTATATGTACATCACAACAATCACTTCATAATAGTCATAATTACTTGACAGTAACAAGAAAACAACCATGTCCCTGGTAAACTTGAATGTTGTTCAGAATAAGAAAATGAAATACAACATGATGAAGGAAGTTAAATGTGGCATTACCAGCTTGTAATATGGAGGTCCTCTCAGCATTTTATTGCCCTGCAGCAAAGATGAAATCAGCCTATTTCTCAAAGTTGGAAAACCTACATGCTTCAAGATACTTAATAAACATACAATAAAATAGATTTGCTTTCAGTCACAACTACGTAATATGGACTTCTATGCTTCCATTAAAGAAATGCACATATACTAAAGCATGTGGTTATAAACAGTTTTTTTCATTGGACAGAAGTGATTATAAACAGTTAGGTGCAAATCGGCTTCTCAAGGCCTCATCCGCTAAGATATGCAGTTTTCTTTTGGGGAAGTAAGTACAGAAGCACTTTCCGAGTTACCTGTAGACATTATTGAAAAATGGAGCGAATGAAAAGGGAAATCCTCCAATTAGGACATGTTCAATAATTTGCAACTGAAAACTTGTTTTGCCATAGACAAGTACATAGATAAACCCAAACCTTTTGGAACATGGGGGCCATTGGAAACCTGTACTCTAGCTATTGCTCTGAAAAGCAAAGACATTCAACGATACATCATGCTATAATTATCAAAATTTGACCAGTAAACACCATGTCTCAACCATTCTAACTACCAGCATTTTCCACATTATATCTCGCACTGGAACAGAATAATTATATTGTACCAAACCAAATGTCACATTCAAAGTGCACCAAATCTTGAATCAGAACACAAATATTAGAAAGATAATTATCCAAACCGATTCCATAAAACAGTGTACTATATTCTATAAGAATGTTCACATCTTTAAGACCGATCTTCTGTTCCTCATAAACCATTATTACTCAACTTGCATCCTCAAACACAAAAACTTTGCTCTAATTGACAGAAGTACAGAACAAATATTATGTCCCTCGGTCTCCATTACCACCATTTGTGCAGCAACATCAGGATATACAATGGACTGTATGGATGCACCTGTTGATCGTTCTGCCTGCTTTGATTATTTCACTGAATCGGTAGCATCACCAGTTCCCTGAGGTAACAAATCGATAGATTTAGTGGATAAATGCATTCATTCCTATATCCATCTTTGGAACAGAGAGTAGTTACAGGAGCAAAAACTTGTAATGCAGGAATTTGATCACGTCCTGATACAGAATAAGAACATAGGAGCTCTGGAGCTGGACAAACCTTTCTTTCCCCTTTCCATACTGCAGCCTGTAACTCTGAAAGCTAATTCCTTTTTTTCTTTCGTGTGTGTCTCTATGCCCACAAAGTTTTCTCACCTGTCTGCAATTATAGTTGATATACTTGTGTCTGCGATTACAGTTTGTGTGCAGAACAGACCAGAAATAAATTTGAAGATATCAGTTTGCTGGGACATGTGCAAGGCTATTCAATGCAATAGTAGATGTGCATATTTGACTATTGGTTTGCAAACTCACAATTAGAGCAATAACGAGTCATAAACAATTTCTTGTACTTCAGTGGATATTAATTGTTCGGGCAAATATTTCCACTGAAATTTTATTTTCTGAGTAAAGGAGTTTAAAAAGTAAAAGAGGATAGAACAGTTCCACACCTTCCTATGGTAATGATGCTTACAATTTACCCAGGAAAATTCATAGAAAGCAACTTCAGAGAAAGGGCTCACTTGGCTCAGGATAGTCGTAGGCAGCAATTATAAATGGCAATTTTTTATATGCCTATTGAACTATTAAATGTACATAGTACTAAGGTGAAAGAAGATTCAAGTTCAGTAATAGAAGCACTAATCACAGACTGTGACCAAGAAGACCATCTGACCATAAGGTCATGAATTATTGTTATTACACTTCCAGTAGATTCCACCGTATCTTTACAGAAAGTATGAATTGCATAAATTATGGTAATCTAGTTAGTGCTATTATCCGCTTACTAATCAGGCTTATTAAGAAACCAAACAAAAACTTCGATTTCCTCATCCATATCTCTGATATCAAGTGTGCTTCTATCAAAGAAGGTTTATTAGGCATAACAGCACTTGCAAGTTGAAACATAGTATGATTCTAGACTGTTTTATCAATGAAATAATAGTAAATCACCAAAAGAAAAAGAAAAGCATGCAATCTCAGGTTATATCATCAGCAGTTCAGTAAATCACCAGCAGGCATGTCAAACACACACAAAAAAAGTCTAGTTTTAGAAACGAAAATGAGGTACTGGAGCATTCGTGATTAGTTCTCTCCACACCATGTCATATATATAGATAATACCCTCTAAAAGGGCCAGAACACTCATGCTTAGATAATTGGCTACCACGAATTCCATTATATTATGCAAATTAAACCTTTATACAACAAAGTTGCATAGCTAATGACAATAACTCCTCAAAGTTCCCATCCACGTTTCCAAAAGAAAAAAAGAAAAGAAAAGATGATGATTTCCTTCATTCAAAACAATTGACCTTAGAAACGTCATGCAACTCAAAATGATGGGGATTGTCTCATCATCATGTAGACCATTAACTCAAGCATGAGGGTAGTTCTTTTCTTTTCCATGTAGCTAATTCCTAAAGGAATGAATCACACTATTGCTGGAGAATCTTTACTGAACTGAGCAGGGGTCTGATTACAATAAGGGTAACTGACCAAAATAACATAAGAAAAAAGATGCATCATTGCAACTCCAGCAATACTTCCAGTCAGATTAGTTCAGTTCAATTGGAAGCTTCATAACTTTGGAGATGTCCTGTAATGATCTCTCTCATGACTTTGCCATTAGGATCCACTTGTTGGCAGTTCTCTTCATCATAACCAGTATCATGATTATCTGGAAGTTGAACATATGGAAGCAGTTCGTCTTTGCAGTCTATAATTATGTTGTGAAGCAGACAGCAGACAAGAATTATACTTGGCAACTTATGCTTATCAGGCCTCCACATGACTTTGTGCAAGATTTTCCAGGAGCCCTTCAGCCGTGCCAACGCTTTTGTTCCAAGCGTCCTTGCAGCTTTTTGCCGAGCATTAAAGTTGTCCATTGGGGCAGACAGATTTTTCCCTTCATATGGAGTCATAAGCCATGGGAGTAGAGGATAACACACGTCACCAGCAATGAATTCCCTGATTTCTGCATTCTCCACTGAAACTTTGACAGGACCATCCAAGCGTTTCCCAGCTTCACAGAGCTTGAAAAACCCAGAGCATTTCAACAATCGTGAAAATGTCATGCTGCCAGGCCAACCGGTGACAATATCAATAAACCTCATCTCATCATCAACAATCCCCTGCAGGAACATACTGTAGTTCTTCGCCGGGTCACACCAATCTGCAGATGACTCCACAGCAGGAAGTGTCATGATTATGTGGGTGGCATCAATGGCGCCGCAGCAATTCGGCAGACCAGACGCAGCCTCAAACTTAGTTTTGATCTCCTCCATTCTGTCTTGGCCCGGCCACACCAGATGATGCCGAGCCCTCTCTTCCATGGACTCGATGAACCTCCACGTCACTTGTGAAACAGTAGACTGCCCCACGCCAAAAGCAGCTCCCACCGACACCTGCGAATCGCCGGATGCCAGCCTCCTCATGGCAATCGCCACTTGCTTCTCCACACTAAGCAGCCTCCCCTCGATATTGATCAGCCCAGACGGTGGCCTCGAGATCAAATCCTCCCTTACAATGGAGCAGATGTAGTCGAAGGTCTTCCTCGAAGTCCTGAAGAAGTACCTGAATGCCTCCCCCTCATCTGAAGGCGCATTGAGACCTGTCCACCAAAGTGAATCAAAACTCAAAATTCTATCACACACAGTCAGGCCAAGATTCACCTCACAATAGCATCGCACTGCAAGGCCACGATTTCGCATCAAATCAATCTAAACGATTCGTCCTTCCGTCAAGAACACGGCTGTTCACCCCAAATCTTGGCAGAACACACACACAGGCACAACAAATTGGCCGTCGATTGGAGCGAATTGGGGGGAATGCAGCAAGCAGGCACAAGAATTCAAGAAACGGTGGGTGGGTGGGAGAGAGGAAGTGGGGGGATTAGAGGGGCGTATATACCTGACTCGGCGTACTTGTGGAGGAAGATGTACCACCACTCGGTGTCGAGGCCGCGGAGCTCCGGCGGGAGCGGCGGCGGCGCGCCCCCGGACTTGGCGCTCTTGATCTTGCCGGAGTCCTTGGCCTTGCGCTTCCCCTTCTTGAACTTCTTCATCGGCGGCATCTTCCGACGTCCCCTCTCCCTGTCCCACCCTGCGTCTTCTCCCCCTCTCTCTTGCTGCCGTCTGGGTTTCCCCTCTTCCCTGCCTCGGGCAACGCTTTTAATCCTGCCAGCAATATTTGTCAAGGTGAATTAAGTTTTGCTGACAGGTGGGACCATGTGTGCAGTATAGGCCAACTTGTTAATGACTATTTTGTAAAGAAATTAATTTGTGCGCAGAGCTGTCTTTGTTTTTTTTATATGGATGGCAATTATTATTATTTTAAAAAATAGATATGAATGGCAGTTATCTAAGGGGATTTTTTTTTAAAAAAAAAAGTTTTGGCACGTTTTCACTACGTATTTACAGAAATGATCGTCTTCGAAGTGTATTTGCAAAAATAGCACCGTTGCCGCACGGCCGCCGTGCAGTAAATCCTCCCCGCCCGTCACGTCGCCGTTATCGCACGGCCGTCGTGCAGCAATGGTTGCCGTACGGTGGCCGTGTAGCAACGCCCTGCGCCGACACCTGTCGGTTAGGGTTTCAGAAATTAGTTTTCGCAGCTCTTTGTATGAATTTTTAAATATAACAAACGAGTTCCAACAATCACAAAATTTATGTGGAACCTCCCGACACAGTGTACTTACTTAGGTAAATTTTTCATAATTTTATTCCTTAGGAATTTTTCTCGTAGTTTCATATAAGTGTACTGATTGTATGAATTTGCAAACCTGTGTGACCATCCAACAAATTACCTACCGCAGCAGCTACGTGTCCTTGGGAGTTTTCCATAATACGGTCGTCGTGTGGTGGCGCTCCCCGCAGCTGTCGTTGGGAGATGCTCCGAAGCCCATGCCCCCCCTAATTCCACCGTCCCTCCTCCCTCCTCCGCACATCTGTCGCCTCGTCTAGAAATTCTGGCGCTAACGCTTACGGAATTCCCGACGCCAACGCCGCGGCTCCTCCTTCGTTCGGCTATAACTACCGAACTGTCGTAGTCACTCTTCGCTCATCTCAATTGCATTTCGATTCTCATTCTGGCGCTCGTTGTTGAGAACTTAGAGAACGTAATATAGTTAATTTTATTAGGAGATTAAGTATTTTCTTGCTTCTCGTCACTCGTCTTTCGGCCTATTTTGGTTGCTTTCCCCCGAAGGGCAAGTAATTTGTCGGATGCTTTTGCCATTATTACCGTACTCGTTAGTGAGCTAGTCGTGATAAGTTAGTTTAGAAGTAATTAATTAGTCATAACAAGATCGTTTACTAGTAATGAATCAGTTTAGGGGTAATTAATTAGTTTACTGGTAATGAATCAGTTTAGGGGTAATTAATTATCGTAGTCGTAAATAACTTATTGGAAATGAAGTGGTAATTTTTAGTGGTAATTTTTTTAGTGGTAATAAATCAGTTGTAATTAGTCAATTTAGAGGTAATTAATCAGTTGTAATTAGTAAGTTTAGTGGTAATTACTTACTTTGCTGGTAATAAATTAGTTTAATGCTAATAAATTAGTGAAAATGAACTACTAGTAATTTATTTAGTAGTAATTAATTAGGTTAGGGGTAATTAATTACCATCACTTGCATGCCACTTGTTGTATTTAATTACACATATGGATTGGACCTGTTAGTGTTTTAGGTAACAGCGGACGAGGTTGTTGTGGCTTTAGGTATTCTCGAACATGCAAGACTTGTATTTGTTTTACAGCGATGGTCTCGTACGGGCCGGACCCGATGGATTAGACCTGTCGAGATGCCAATGTAAGGTGGTCCAGCGAGGGGGCTCCACGCGATGAATATTTACGAGCTTCAAAGTTGCATCCGAAGGGAGTTCGTCGCGGAGGCAACGACGAAGAAAGTTATGATCGAGGCGATCACCTGCACGAATTATGTGTGGGAGCTCGTCAAGGTGAATGGAAGCATAGCATGGAGGCAGTACATGGAGATTGCCTCCCAGCCTGAGGCAGCCATTCACGGGAAGCCTATGGTGTACATGAATTTCGTACGAAGGGCGTCGGGAAACCCTAATGATACCGGAGCCTCTACAAGCAGGCAAGCTCAGCCTGAGCCTGAAGATGGCAGCACTGAATGTGCTGCCTCGGAGGGAAGTCCCGCGCCTAATTTTGCGCCAAATGAGGGGCGAAAATGTGGTGGTCGGCCCGCATCGACTACCAAGAGTATCCACCGAACGAGCCTCTCGGGTTGGAGTCCGATAAGCATGCCGACCAAAGCTCGGATGGTAGCAACGAGGACACACACCAAGCCGGTGGTCCAACAGGGGGAAATAGTTGGACCGAAAAGGCGATTAGAGGGGGGTGAATAGGAGCATGCTCACTTTTTCACAAATAATAGATTCAACACGAATTTCACTCTAATAGCTATGGAAGCTATGAAGATCAGTATATCAGTACAACAGAAGACTAATATTGAATCCAATAAAAACCACTAAGCAATACTACACAAGATCAAACACAAGATAACAAATCTCAGTGTACTGCCGGTTGGACCTCGAGCTCAAGGGCGCTGGACCGATTGCTCGCGGCAGACCTTTGATGTCGGGCTTGGTCCGACTGCTGGCCTCCGCAATCGATCGAATGTTCAGATGACGGTTGCAAATAGATGAAACTTTTGATCTACAACTCCAAACTTGATGAAACTTGGAACACACCTTCACTATGATATCAGGAATATATTCCAATCAAAAATTGTGATAATTCTTGGAGGAATAAAGATCATTTTTCGTTTGATCAAAGAAGGGTTCAAAACCGGGTCAGAACGAAAACTTGATCCAAGATCTTGCTCGTGGGTGATTGATGATCAAGATGATCCTAGATAGGTTGCCACACGTCACAGCAAGCTAGATCATATGAAGAATTCAATCAAAAACTCGCAGATCTAAGAAAGACTCAAAATCATCAAATATAGAAAAAGAACGCAATGAGACAAAACATTGATCAAACTTTCCTTTGATTGATTGATATGATCTGGGCTTACAGCCTCTCCATCAATGGAGGACAATGCTCAATCCAAGAGCACAAAAATTACATCAAACTATCAAGAACACTGGCCTCCACAAAAGCTCTCCCTAAGAAAATTAGGGTTTACAAAAATAGCAAAAGAAACGAAGAGAAGGTGCAGCCACCTCCCTCTCCTATTTATAGTGGAGGCTTAGACCTTCTAGAAGTTTGACTCAATTGGGCTCCCGTTAAGGCCCAAAATAAACGGGACACTTACGCACGTATTTTAATATGCCGTCTTTAACACCCCTTGACCTAACTAGCTACACCTAGGGCCATCTTGCGCCTCGAATTAGCCAATAGGTCACCCTTGTCCATCTTGCACCACGCTTGAGTACATTGACCTCACCCGGCATCGTCGATCGCTCGACCTCGCCTCTCAAGTCTAGTCCCGATCATCCTCGCCGTTGACCGTCGTTGACCACCAAGCAACCTGCACAACAATAGACAAGTAAACCGAATTTTGGCACAAGTTCTTCACAACTTGACCCATGTTAGTCAAAACATGCATCATGTAACATATATGCCCTGAAACTCATGACTTTGACCTAACAATCAATATCGCGCCACGACGGCATTTAACCAAGTGAAAACTGTCGATCGCTTCTGTGGCCGGCCCGACCGCTACCTATGGGCCGATCTGACCGCCAGCTGGGACATAGCCATTTTTCCTCTCTGGAAAACCGAAACCTACTGGAAATTTCAAACCAATAGAACTATTGACTGGAGACTCCAAAAATTATGAGACCAAGTGCAATAGAATCTCCTCTCTTACCTACTACCTCTATTTTTGGCCCAGCTCAATCCACCATTTTCTAACTTTGTCATCCGACCACCCTCGGCGGCCGTAATAAATGAGACCGATACCCCGAAACTTTGCCGAAAACACGTGAAACGACAAACCGTTAACGCCATTGCCAATTGTCACATCATCCTAAGATCTGGAGCATATCCCCATAATATCCATAATCTCGCGCCTGATGAACACATTGGCAATAATCCAGAAAATGTAATTTGGAGGTTTAAAAAGTAAAATACTTTCATTTTCGCATAAAGGCACCACTTGGCCCAAAAGCAAGAGAAAGCAATGGAAATAACCAAGCTGGCATCAGAATAGCATAGACAAGTGAGATAAGGCAAAAGAAAGCATAAAAACTTTGATTTCCATAAAAGAGTTAAAAATCTCACTTGAGGTCCATATGAAAGAACAATTGTTCAATTGACCTATGATCATTGTGAGGATAAATAAATGCAATTCAGGTTCAGAAGAATCAATAAGACAATAAGAATGCAATTCAAAAGCTCCCCCTCACTATGATCCATAGATTTCAGAAAATTTTAAATTCTCCAATTACTCCCCCTTTTATCATTTTTATATATCTTCTCCCCCTTTTGTACAACACTGATATATCTTCTCCCCCAACATTGAAATATCTTCTCCCCTTTGACAATGGAGTTATCAAGGAATCACGTCTTCCTCTCATCCAGAGATAACAAATGCAGAATGAAGAAAGAAGCATAAGAAGGAGTATGCATGAAGTGCAATGGAGTGGCTTCATTTTTGTATTTTTCAATTTTTGATTACAAGAAGCATTGGAGATTACCCAAAAGAACAAGCTAGCATCTCTAATATTACACAAACGACATATCAAGCCTAACAGTTGTAGGATCAAGGATAACCGACTAGAGGGGGGTGAATAGGAGGTTTTTAAAGTTTTTAACAAATTAACAATTTATCCAATTCAATTAATGACTTAGTCTAAACAAGTTATGCTCCTAGCTAGGCAATTTAATCACAATAAGCAAGCTAGAAATATAAGTGCGGAATTGTAAAGACAAGAAATAACCACAAGACACAATGATGTTTTTCCTGTGGTATCAAGACTTGCTTGGTCTTCACTAGTCCACGCTTGAGGAAGCTTGACCACCCAAGCCGGCTCCACGAATTAAGCCTTCCTCGATCACTTGGGTTGTTCTTCCTCCGCTCCGAGATGGTGAACACCAACCACTCACAATCTTGCTCGGGTCTTCTCACAAGCTTCACTTGAGAAGATCACCGTGCTTCACCGCTAAGCCGCCTAGGAGTGCGGCAACACCCCAAGAGAATAGATCAACGATCCTCGCTGACTTTACTCAAGTGCCAATGAATCAACTAAAGATGAATGCACTTGATCTCCTCTCAATGAATGCAAGAGTAAATTGGGAGTAGAATTGAATGCACAATGCTCACAAGGGTTGAGATATCTTCAATGCAATGTAACATCTCCCTTGTGCGATTGGGGAGGTATTTATAGCCTCCACCAAATAATTCTAGCCGTTGGGAAGAAGTTCCCAAAGTTCAAGACATATCGGAACAACCGCGTGTTAGCATCGGTACAACCGCGCTATGCTCAATGCATGAAGAACGCTATGTTACACGATTAAATGCAATCGATATAGCCGTTGGATTTAGTTGCGGTTCATCCGCAGCAAACACCGGATCGTCCGATTTCGTGGTTTCTAAACCGTAGATTTTGCATCTGTTCGAATTTTACAACCGCCAAATACATTTCGAACATCCGTATTGCGGTTCATCCGATTATACGTATGCGATGTACCGATTCTCAAAAGAGGTTTTCAAAGGAGATTACACTCGATCGTTATTTTGCAACCGCCGTAATATCATCGAATAACCGGATGCGGTCGCATCGCTCGCTTATCCATAACCGCAGCCTTCACGAAATCATATCACCACGAGATCATGACACGGGAAGGCCACGATGGACTATCGCCTAGTGGTCCGGCCAAGACACAAGATCCGAGCCGCTTGATTTTAATCCAACGATCCACATGCGCTGCCACTTGGACGGTCCGAACGCCCACTTAATCCTAGCCGTTAGATTGAGATCCGACGATCGCTTGATTTTCAATTTAAAAGGCTAACGGTTGAACCGCCACATGCCGCCGAACAACCGCGCTTCTAAGACAACCGCTAAGCCTTCTGCTCATCCGATTCCGAATTAAAGCAATCAATTCATTCTAACTTAAATTCAAGTCCAATTTTAAATGCATGCATGATCCTAAGTTGATCCATATGGCACAAGAATAAGCTATCAAGCTACTAGTCGTGATCCCCTTAATAGTACGGCATTTATCCTATAATCCGGTCTACCAACCAATTCTCCTTAGACCGGTAAAATAGAAAAGGATCCTAGACTATTTGTACCTTGACTTTAAGCCTTGTTGATCTTCACATTTTCCTTTAGCATGCATCCTTGCTTCATCATGTTCATCAAATGGAATTAACCTTGCACATTCTTAGTAAACTTGTTAATCCCATATTCACATATTATCATTAATTATCAAAACCATTTTTAGGGCCTAGATGCTTTCAATCTCCCCTTTTGGTAATTGATGACAACACACTTAATATGTGAGAAAAGTTGTTTTGAATATACTAAGAGTGTATATTCTTTTGAAGTCTTTTGACAGGTAAAATAATCTTTGCAATGAGCATAAGTAAATTTTGAGAATTATTTTTCTTGTCAAATCCAATTAAAAGAAGACTCCCTAAACAAATGCATATGGATAGTAAATAATTTGCAAGCATATGTAAAGAATTGAAAATTTTAGGCGGAGTTTCTTTTGCATTTATGAACTTGAGGAAGCAATACAAGATAAGATATGTCAAATAATTGATTGCATTGCATAAAAAGATAATAAGACATAACCACATTCCACAAGTTCAACAAAAGTTACCAACTATTACAGTAACAAAATAGACCAGCTTTTACAAAACACATATAAATCACATAAGCCCATAGCTCCCTAAAACTAAGTCTTCACATCTTCACAATTTCTCCCTTTGGCATCAAAGTACCAAAAAGCATCAAACAGGGGGGTCCTGAGAGGAAGAAACTGGTCCCGAGCCGGAGCAGAGCAGGAGAAGCAAGAAAGTGAGCTGAATCGTGCAGATCCGAGAAGCCGACACAGAGGGCGCGGGATCCTGAGATACTGAGAGGGTGGTAGGAGCTGGAGGAGCTGTAGCCTGAAACTCAGTAGGTGCAGCTGAGGGAGCTGAGGTAGGTGCAGGTTGTCCAAGAAGAAGGACCCTTGGGCGATCGAGGAGGTCATGAACATAACGCCGAGGGTCTTGAGAAAATGTTCTAAGTCATTTAGGCCCTCAGACAAAGCTGATAATCTGTTATGAGTCTCATCAAAGAAGTCATTTTGGATAGCTGCCATCTCAGTAAGCCTATGACGAGTCTCATCCTGAAAGGCAACTTGTTCAGCCTTCATTTCCTGCAAAGTGCCGATAATAGATCACGATTTTGAAGTACTTGCGCTAGAGCACTTGCATCGTGCATAGCAAAGCGGCGGGAGGAGCATCAACCTCAAATAGGGCATCCTCGAGACTTGTTGAGGAGGAATGGCATCTCGTGGTTTATATGGCTTGTGAGGAGATCCCAAGCCACCACTTGACTCGATCTTTCTAACAATCAATGCCATGATGTAAGGAGCATAATAAATCCTTTTAACTCATTATTCTTGGAGGAGGCTATGCCTTGAAGAATAACATCCACTACATCAAATTTAACTCCCTCCACAATATGATCTATCATGTTCCAAACATGCCCCCGTACTGCATCGAAATTCCCACTCTTAGGGTAGAAAGTATGATTAATTATCCTGTTAATCATGCTCACTTCTTGCTTCAATCCAGTAATTGTCCCTAACTTGCATTTGGCTGAAGTGTCATAATGCCTGGCCCAAGCAGGAACAAGTAGGGCTGGACTCTCAAAGATTTTGTCCCAAGAGCTGGACTGAATTTTCAACACTCTCGCAAATTCCTCTTTGGTGCTTTCCACATTTCTGGCACCAGTCAGCCATCTAAAAGTCTTCAAGTCATGGGACATATGCAGTGTGGCATAAAACTGTCGAATGATCTTGTCATCATAATTCTGTTTTATGCCCACAAGATCATGAAGACCCACATTGTAGAAAAGCTGATAGACTCCACTGTATTTGTCCAAGGTATTAATATTAGACCACTTAATCCATTTATGATCGGCAAATTTCTTGTGCCTACCATATATTTGCTCATACACTTGCTCTTGAAAGATTGTGTGGAATCTTGGATTTAATGTGTCATTCTTCAGAAGATATTGATTGACATGGCGCTTGATGGCATAGTCATCTGCTGACAGAAGATGTAGGTCAATAGGAGTCCCCGGAGGATCAATCAAATCATCATCTTCTGCTGTCCTTGGAGGAACTTCTTCTTCTTCTTCTTCTTCTTCGGATTCAGATTCCTCAATTGATTTACTTCCTGAGCTATTTTCTGATTCAGTTTCTGGAGCTGGTCTCTTTCCCTTTCCTTTTCCTGCAGGTCTTCGTCGAACGGCTGAGTTTGACGAAGGAATGTCGGGTTGAACTCTTTCAATTTGCAGTGGAGGTTGAGGTGCCGAAGACCCTTGTCTTGACGATCCCTGAGACTTCTTGGATGTTCCTCGCATTCTAGGCATCTATAAAGAGATTGGAGTGATTATAAGATGTCAAGGAACAGATTTGAATTGAATTGAATTGAAAGAAATGACAATTTCTGGTTCTGTCAGGATAATCGGATCATCCGCCGTTATGTGGCCGGAACGTCCGATCGCGGTCGTTCGCCTCAAGAACCGAACGTCCGATTGTCCCGACCAAAACTAGGGTTGAAGAATTTCCGAGATTTTGATGGAATCTAAGAGAGTGAGTGCTAGAACCGATGCGCAAGGGTCATAGGACACCAAAGAAGCACTTTTGCCCAATTAGATTGCTAGTTATCAACAAAGATTATCAAAAACCCTAAAAGCCTGAGTGCTCCAAATGCGTAAAACACGAATCAATAGATGTTTTACCTTGAGATTTGAGGAAGGAGAGCACCGAAATGCAAGGATCGCGAGGACTTGAGATCCACCGAGAGAACCACTCGATTTGAGAGAGGGTTTTGAGAGACGCCGATTGAGAGAGAGGAACCCGAGCGACCGAGATGAAAAGGAAAGCTGACGAGCCACTGGAGTGATAAGGTCAAAAGGAAAACGGACGCTCGCTATTATAACGCCGATGATCCGCGATCATGACGCACTCTGTCGCATAACTCCGGATATACCGATTTTCCCGGATTTTGATAAAGCTCGATTTCTTTGAATTTTGAATAATTGCAAATGATCCTTAGATTTACACTCAATAAAACATCATTTAGGGATCATTATGCATATAATATATCAAGATTATATATAAACATAGTTTTTATAATTATAGTGAATTTAATATGAGATTTGAGAAATTCTTTTACAAAATATTTAAATAACACCAAATAAAAAGCAATCGTTATAACAAAAATTTAAACAATGTTTGAATAATCTATGACATTTAATTCATTCCTCAATTTGCAAAAGCGGCCTTCATCTAATGGCTTGGTGAAAATATCCGCTAATTGGTCTTCTGCCTTGTGTGGCTAATTTCAATGTCTCCTTGATCACATGATCTCTCAAGAAATGGTGGCGAATATCTATATGCTTGGTTCTTGAGTGTTGAACAGATTATTAGCAATTTTCACAAAGACTATCATTGTCACACAAAAGAGGCATTTTATCGCTTTAATTCCATAATCCATCAATGTTTGCCTCATCCATAGCAATTGAGCACAACAACTTCCCGCGAAACATATTCGGCTTTTATGGTGGATAGGGCTACGAATTTTGTTTCTTGGATGACCATGATACTAAAGATCTTCCTAAAATTGACAACTACCCGAGGTGCTTTTTCTATCCACTTTGCATCCCGCATAATCGGTCCGAATATCCAATTAAGTCAAATTTAGCACCTTTCGGAACCAAAGGCCAATGCTAGAGGAATGCTTTAAATATCTTAGAATTCTTTTAACACCATTAAATGACATTCTTTTGGATTTGCTTGAAAGCGAGCACACATACAAACACTAAACATGATATCGGGCCTAGATGCGGTAAGATAAAGCAAACTACCAATCATAGATCTATAAAGCTTTAAATCTACCGATTTACCTCCCTCATTTAAGTCAAGATGACCATTTGTTGCCATGGGAGTCTTGATGGGTTTTGCATCCTCCATACCAAACTTCTTGATCAATTCTTTTGCATACTTGGTTTGGCTCACGAAGGTCCCATCTTTGAGTTGCTTGATTTGGAATCCAAGGAAGTAGCTTAATTCTCCAATCATCGACATTTCAAATTCCCTAGACATCATATCACCAAACTCTTTGCAAAAATCTTGATTAGTAGACCCAAAAATAATATCATCAACATAAATTTGACATACAAAGAAATCATCATCTATAACTTTAGTAAATAAGGTTGAATCAATCTTCCCAATTTTGAATCCTTTTGAGACTAGAAAATCTCTAAGTCGTTCATACCATGCTCTAGGAGCTTGTTTAAGGCCATAGAGCGCTTTAGAGAGTTTATAGACATTATTTGGATTTTAGGATCTTCAAAACCGGAGGTTGTTCAACAAATACAAGTTCGAAATTTTACCATTTAAGAAAGCACTTTTAACATCCATTTGAAATAATTTAATATCAAAGCATGATGCAAAAGCAAGTAATATCCGAATTGATTCTAATCTAGCTACGGAGCAAAAGTTTCACCAAAATCCAAACCTTCAACTTGTGAATACCCTTGAGCTACCAATCTTGCTTTGTTTCAACAACCAAACCATTTTCATCTTGCTTGTTCCTAAAGACCCATTTTGTACCAATGACGTTGTGTTCCTTGGGTCGATCCACCAATGTCCAAACTTCATTCGGGTGAAGTTGTTGAGTTCTTCATGCATAGCATTCACCCAATCCGGATCTTCAAGTGCTTCTTCTACATGCTTTGGCTCAATACAAGAGACAAAAGAGTAATATTCACAAAAGAAGCAACACGAGATCGAGTTTGAACACTCTTACTTACATCACCCAATATTTGGTCTATTGGATGATCCTTAGCAATTGCATTGTGGATTCTTGGTGGTAAGTTAGATGGTTGATCATCTTCCTTATTGTCAAATTGAACTTGGTTTGTAGAAGATGTTGGTGGTTCAACTTGTGTGGAGGATGATGAATCATCTTCGGCTTTATGTCACCAATTTGCATATGCTCCATTGCCCTTCTCAAAGCTTCATTGCCTACATCATCCAAATTCTCATGCTCTTCTTGAGAGTCGTTAGTTTCATCAAATTGAACATCATGTTTTTCTTCAACTAAACCGAGTTTTTGTTGAAGACACGATAAGCTTTACTATTTGATGAATAACCTAGCAAGAAACCAACATCACATCTACTTTCAAATTTTGATAGCCGAACACCCTTCTTTAAAATATAGCATTTACAACCAAAGACACGAAAATAGGAGATGTTCGGTTTCTTCCTACAAGAAGCTCATAGGAAGTCTTTTTCAAAAGACGATGTAAATAAAGACGATTTATGGCATGACAAGCGGTGTTAATTGCTTCCACCAAAACTATCTAAGTATTATATTCATCAAGCATTGTCCTAGCCATTTCAATTAATGTACGATTTTTCCTTTCTACAACTCCATTTTGTTCCGGGTGTAGGTTGTGGAAAGTTCAGTGCTTTATTCCAAGTTCATCACAAAAGTCTTCAACTTTAGTATTTTTGAACTCGGAACCATTATCACTACGGATTTTCTTTATTTTGAAATCAAATTCATTTTGGGCCCTTTTGTAAAGTTTTGAAAATTAGGAGGTTTCACTTTTATCATCTAGGAAGAATACCCATGTATATCTAGAGTAATCATCCACAATAACCAAACAATAGCTATTTCCGATACTCTTATAGGTTGTTGGCCCAAACAAATCCATATGTAAGAGTTCCAATGGTCTAGAAGTTGACATGATACTTTTGGAAGGGTGAGAATTAGCGACTTGTTTACCGGCTTGACATGCACTACAAAGTCGGTTTTCTCAAACTTCACATCTTTCAAGCCAACAACTAAATCATGTTTGAAAAGCTTTTGAGTTGAATCATTCCTACATGAGCTAGCCTTCTATGCCAAAGCCAACCCAAGGAGGTTTTTGCCATCAAACAAGTTTTTAAGCATGAATCATTTGAAGTGAAATCTACCAAATAAAGGTTTCCAAATCTAAATCCTTTAAAAATTAAAGAGTTATCATTTTCATTTGAAATTGTAACACCTTCTTTAGAGAAGGAACAAATTAGTCCTAGATCACATATTTGAGCTACGGATAACAAGTTAAAGTTTAGTGATTCTACTAGAGATACATTTGAAATGGAAAGGTCATTTGAGATAGCAATTTTACCCAATCCAATTACCTTTCCTTTGCTATTGTCACCAAATGTGATTTTGTCCATTCCTTTCCCATTCTCGAATGTGGTGAACATTTTCTATCACCGGTCATGTGTTGAGTGCAACCACTATCAAGCACCCAATGTTTTCCACCGGTCTTGTAGTTCACCTACAAAACAAGAATCAAGTTCTTTTAGGTACCCAAATTTGTTTGGGTCCTTGGAGGTTAGTGACCAAGGTTTTAGGCACCCAAATAGCATTCTTTTAGCGCCTAAAATTGAAGTGCCAATAAAATGAGCAAGTATTTTACCATCCTTAGTCTTTCTAAGCATATAGCATGAATCATATATACCAAAAGATGCAATTTTACCTTTAGGACAATTTTGTTGCACATGTCCTATTTCCCAAGACTTATAGCAATACTTACCATTTTCCCTCACATACCTTGTGGGTTTATTTGCGGCTTCTTACCTTTCTTAGGCACATACCGAGACCTTCCTTGTTGAATGAGCACCTTTGCTCACTCAAAAGCTTGTCTAAGGTGGCCTTACCCTTAAAGCATCTTTCCAAACTTTTGCTTAGTTTATTGACTTGTTCTTTTAATTCATGGTTCTCAACAATAAGTAAAGGATCACAAGTATTTGCTAAACTAGCAATTGAATCATCACTAGAGCAACATGGCATGGCAAGTAAATCATCACATGAAGTAGAAATGCTAGACATGGATTTTTCATTTAAAGCAATATCTACTTTAGACATCTCATTCATTAAATCACAAGTAATTCCAATATGTGAATGAGATTTTTCAATATTCTTTAAGATGAGAGAATCATGAGCTTTCTTTAGCTCCTCAAAAGAGTCTTTTAGAGAGAGATATTCTTTCTTCAAGACTTTAAATTTTGATTTCTCTTTTCCATTAAATTCATTTAATTCATCAAGCATATCCAATAATTCTTCATAAGTTGGTTCATCACTATCAATGGATTTTACCTTATCTCCTTTTGCCATGAGGCATGTAGGAGTGGAGAATAGTGAAGGAGTTTCTTTGATAGCAATGCCAACTAGTCCCTTCTTCTTGGAAGACTCATCCTCATCGGAGTCGGAGTCGCTTGATTCATCATTTGAATCCCACTCTCCAATGTGAGCTTCATTCTTGCCATCCTTGTGAAGCTTCTATTGGGGCGTCTCTTCATGAACTTCTTCATTTTTCTTACAAGGAGTGCATACTCCTCATCGGAATCTTCTCCTTCATCCTCATCATCACTTGATTCCGCTTTGGCCTTGAAAGCGGTAATTTTCTTCTTTGAGGAGGATGTCTCCACGAGCTCTTCTTTGTCCTTCTTGAACAACTCATTTGTGATGAGATTGCCCAAAAGGCCCGTTGGTGTCATCCTTGGCAATTCGGGAGAGTTGATGAAGAGCGTCACCAAAGTTTCATATTTGTCAGGAAGAGCCCTAAGCATCTTGCGCACAATATCAACATCGGAAAGGTTAGTCCCAAGGCCTTTGAGCTCATTCACAATGTTGTTGAGTCTTGAATACATCTCATTGATGTTTTCATGAGGCAACATTATGAATGTCTCATATTTAATCCGGCCTATGCAATTTGGCTTCTTTGACCGTGGATGTACCTCATGGATTTCGAGAGAGTTGTCCAAATAGCATGAGCGGTTTCCAAATTGCTCACTCTATTGAACTCATCCGCTCAAAGCGCCAAAGAGAGCATTCATAGCTTGGGCATCTAAATGAGAGTTACGCGTGTCTTGATCCGTGGGTTCAAGTGGATTAAGAGGCATAGTGTAACCATCATTTACGATTTTCCAAATGCTTGGACTCATGGCCCTTAAAAAGATTGACATTCTAATTTTCCAATAAGCATAATTTGTGCCATCAAAGAGTGGAGCCCTTCCTAAAGCCATTCCTCACTAGCCATCCTTGCTCTCCTAGACGGTTAAGTCCAACAACGGAGAGACCAAGCTCTGATACCACTTGTAGGATCAAGGATAACCGACTAGAGGGGGGTGAATAGGAGGTTTTTAAAGTTTTTAACAAATTAACAATTTATCCAATTCAATTAATGACTTAGTCTAAACAAGTTATGCTCCTAGCTAGGCAATTTAATCACAATAAGCAAGCTAGAAATATAAGTGCGAATTGTAAAGACAAGAAATAACCACAAGACACAATGATGTTTTTCCCGTGGTATCAAGACTTGCGGTCTTCACTAGTCCACGTTGAGGAAGCTTGACCACCCAAGCCGGCTCCACGAATTAAGCCTTCCTCGATCACTTGGGTTGTTCTTCCTCCGCTCCGAGATGGTGAACACCAACCACTCACAATCTTGCTCGGGTCTTCTCACAAGCTTCACTTGAGAAGATCACCGTGCTTCACCGCCAAGCCGCCTAGGAGTGCGGCAACACCCCAAGAGAATAGATCAACGATCCTCGCTTGACTTTACTCAAGTGCCAATGAATCAACTAAAGATGAATGCACTTGATCTCCTCTCAATGAATGCAAGAGTAAATTGGGAGTAGAATTGAATGCACAATGCTCACAAGGGTTGAGATATCTTCAATGCACTGTAACATCTCCTTGTGCGATTGGGGAGGTATTTATAGCCTCCACCAAACAATTCTAGCCGTTGGGAAGAAGTTCCCAAAGTTCAAAGACATATCGGAACAACCGTGTTAGCATCGGTACAACCGCGCTATGCTCAATGCACGAGAATGGCTATGTTACACGATTAAATGCACCGATATAGCCGTTGGATTTAGTTGCGGTTCATCCGCAGCAAACACCCGGATCGTCCGATTTGTGGTTTCTAAACCGTAGATTTTGCATCCGTTCGAATTTTACAACCGCCAAATACATTTGGAACATCCGATTATGGTTCATCCGATTATACGTCGATACACCGATTCTCAAAAGAGGTTTTCAAAGGAGATTACACTCGATCGTTATTTTGCAACCGCCGTAATATCATCGGAACAACCGGGATGCGGTCGCACTGCTCGCTTACCATCCATACAACCGCAACGCGACCAATCGATCACCACGAGATCATGACACGTGGAAGGCCACGATGGACTATCGTCTAGTGGTCCGGCCAAGACACAAGATCCGAGCCGCTTGATTTTAATCCAACGATCCACATGCGTTGCCACTTCGACGGTCCGAACGCCCACTTAATCCTAGCCGTTAGATTGAGATCCGACGATCGGCTTGATTTTCAATTTAAAAGGCTAACGGTTGAACCGCCACATGCCGCCGAACAACAAGGCTTCGTACAACCGCCGCTAAGCCTTCTGCTCATCCGATTCGAAATTAAAGCATCAATTCATTCTAACTTAAATTCAAGTCCAATTTTAAATGCATGCATGATCCTAAGTTGATCCATATGGCACAAGAATAAGCTATCAAGCTACTAGTCGTGATCCCCTTAATAGTACGGCATTTATCCTATAATCCGGTCTACCAACCAATTCTCCTTAGACCTAAAATAGAAAAGGATCCTAGACTATTTGTACCTTGACTTTAAGCCTTGTTGATCTTCACATTTTCCTTTAGCATGCATCCTTGCTTCATCATGTTCATCAAATGGAATTAACCTTGCACATTCTTAGTAAACTTGTTAATCCCATATTCACATATTATCATTAATTACCAAAACCATTTTTAGGGGCCTAGATGCTTTCAACAGTGCTAGCAAGATCATGATAAGACATATATATCAAAGCTAAGCACGAAAGCTCAATTTAAAGCAATAGATTTGATCAATTTAAGCAAAGCTTCAAATTCAGCAAGTTCATCAACAGGGATCCTAAAGTGAAACTGGCCATGTCAAAATGTCAAGGTGAGATCAAAAAATCGAACAAAGACCACATTAAGAGTCAATCAGGTCCTGTATTGAATCATTTTGCTCAGATTTCTCAAAGGCCCATTTGTCAACAGTTTTCTCATTTACACTGAATATTGAAGTTGACTAATGATCTAACTTAGTGACAAGATCCTAGACTAGGAGCCATCCACAAACTCATCCTAAGCTTCGAAAAAAGTTGATTAAAGGTATATCTTAGTGAAGAAGATCCTGAACTAGGAGCTATCCACAAACTCTTCCTAAGTTTCTACCAGGGCAATAAATCTCGAGGTTCATGTCATTTCTGACAAGCAGTCCCCATGATATCGTCTGGATCATCAAACTATCTCCAAGTTCATGTCTTTGACAAGCAGTCTCGTAAGAGTAGTTTGGCATAATTTAACCATAAGACAATCTGAATTTTTCATGTTTCACAATAGCAGTTTTAGAATCTCAAGAACACAAGAAGCTCAAGTAATGGTCAATTTTAGATTCAAGAGCTAACAAAGTAATTCTGACAGGGCCAATATCACAAAAGGAGCACTAATTATGCAACTAGCTAAAACATCCACAAATTGCAATTTTTACTTCGAGTTGTTTTAGAGTTCTAGCTCATACAGCAAAAACTTATCTGTATATGTGAAAGCATGATAAGTCTAGCAAGTCAAAGAACTAGACATGGCATTGAGCAAGAGTTGAAATACTAAAGCTCCAAAGGGTAATAAGCAAATCTTCATCAATTTTAAAAGATAAGCAGAAAAACTTATATTACAATGAATCTTTTTTATACCACTTGTTGGATTTTTCATACCACTTGTTGGATTTTTCATATGAATGCAATATTATACAATGAGATGCAATAAAAGCCTAAAAACCTAAAAATTTCAAAAAGATCAATAAGTTCAGAAAAAGAACAAGAAAAGATCAAAAGAACAAGGTAAGATCAGAAAAGATCGAACTCCCCCTCAAACCAACCCATAGGGATAAATTACCCCTAACTCGCTTCTCAAAGTGGCAAACCTAGTTGGGTCTAAAGGCTTTGTGAGGATATCAACCAGTTGAGCCTCGGACTCTACGAAGTGCAGCACAATATCACCTTTTTCGACATGGTATCTAAGGAACTGATAGCGAATATCTATGTGCTTGGTCCTAGAGTGTTGCACAGGGTTCTTAGCAATATTAATGGCAGAAGTGTTATCACAGAAAAGAGGAACACTAGCAAAATTTAACCCATAGTCCTTAAGAGTGGTTACCATCCACAAAATCGATTAAAGAACTAGCAAAGCTAGCCTACATATTCACTTCCAAGAAGGATTGTGCAACAGAGGACTGCTTCCTAGAATACCAAGATACAAGAGAAGTGCCTAGGAAGTGACAAGTGCCTGAGGTACTCTTCCTATCTAGCCGACAGCCCGCAAAATCAGAATCAGAAAACCCCCGAATGGACAAAGATGACGAGCAGGAATACCAAATGACATACAGAAGGGTGGAGTGTAAATACCTGAATATGCGCTTAACGGCTTGGCGATGGGAAGTTCTCGGAGACGCCTGAAACCTCGTACAGAGGCAGACCGTGAAGTGGATGTCCGATCTCGAGGCCGTCAAGTAAAGAAGAAAGCCGATCATGCTGCGGTACTCGCGTTGATCCACGGCTTCTCCTTCCTCAACTGGATCCAAAACAGTCGAAGTTGCCATGGGAGTGGAGATTGGCTTGCAGTCACCCATGTCGAAACGTTTGAGCAAGTCCTTAGTTTACTTCGTCTGATGGATGAAGATCCCTTCTTTGCATTGCTTGATTTGAAGCCCCAAAAAGTAATTGAGCTCTCCCATCATACTCATCTCAAATTCCCTGGACATAGTCTCAGAAAAGCTGGAAACAAGAGCATGAGAAGAACCACCAAAGATAATATCATCAACGTAAATTTGAGCAAGTAGAAAGTCATTACCACGCCTAAGAATGAACAAAGTCTTGTCTACCTTACCCATCTCAAAGTTATTCTTAAGCAAGAAGGTCTTAAGCCTATCATACCAGGCTCTAGGGGCTTGTTTAAGACCATATAAGGCTTTGGATAGCTTGAATATATGATGTGGGTACTCGGGATTCTCAAAGGCTGGGGGTTGCTTAACATAAACTTCCTCCTCTATAAAACCATTTAAAAAGACACTTTTAACATCCATCTAATATAATCTAGAACCCTTAGATGCAGCAAATGCAAGCAGAATGCGAATGGCTTCTAGTCTAGCAACAGGAGCAAAAGTCTCATCAAAATCCAACCCCTCAACTTGGCTAAAACCCTGAGCTACCAATCTAGCCTTATTTCTAATCACAAAATCATCCACATTTTGTTTGTTTTTGAACACCCAGCGGGTTCCTATAACATTATGGCAACTAGGAGGTTCTACCAGGTTCCAAACCTTATTCCTCTCAAAATTCTCTAACTCCTCATGCATGGCATTAACTCAGCTGGAATCCGATAAAACATGTGATATATCGCGAGGTTCAAAAGAAGCAACAAATGCAGAATGAGAGTAGAGATTTGGATCATGATACTTGGAGCGAGTGACTCGCTCATGAAGATTACCAATTATCTGATCCGGAGGGTGCTGCCTTTGAATGTGAAGTGGTGCACCCGGAGAAGAAAGCATCTCTTCAACCTCCGCAGGTACTGCTGATGATGAAGATGCAGTAGGAGCCTCATCTGAAGATGAAGTAGTCACAACAGGTTCTTGTGCTGAAATAGGAGCGTCAACAGCAGTAGGTGGAAGAACATCAAATCCTTCATCATCTTCCTCTATGAATATGCTCTCCGTCACCTGTGTATCATCTGAAATATCTGATCTAACTTTCTACAAAATCGAAGCTCATAAGCAGTCTTACCCAAAGATGGTCTCACAAAGACACGATTAGCAATATGGTAGAGAATAAAACACTTGGATTCAAAGACCCAAAACCTCATCGGGGTGGGCTATACTCATCTAGCATCGCCCAAAGATGGTCTCCAAGCCATCTCGACTCATCTAGCATCGCCCTAGCTATCTCGTCATGTTCTTTCTTTCCACAACGCTATTTTGTTGAGGGACGTGTGGAGAAGAGAACTGATGCTCAATTCCACGCTCAGCACAAAAAGAAGCAAATGAGGCATTCTTGAACTCCGTGTCATTGTCACTGCGGATCGCTCTCAAGGCACCCGGAAGTTTAGAAGCCAAACGCAGAATAAGATCATGATAATAATCAAAAGCTTCATCCTTCGAAGCAAGAAAAAACACTCAAGTGTATCTAGAAAAATCGTCAACTATGACAAGAATGTACCATTTTCCACCAACTGACCGAACCCTAGCAGGACCAACAGTATTCATATGAAGCAACTGTCCCGGTCCGTCAGTCATGACCATAGTCATTGAAGGGTGTGAGGCGGCAACTTGCTTGCCATGCCTACAAGGCGCACAAACAGCATCTTTGACGGCTTTGAGTTTGGGCAAATCTCTCATGAGCTCAAGGTTGCTAATTCGCGTCAGATGATCAAAACAAATGTGCCCCAAACGACGGCGCCAAAGCCAAAACTTAGAAGAAGAAGATGAAATCAAGCATTTTAGAGAACCAGCAAGAGATTCAAAAAAGTCAGCTCCAAAGATCCTAGCAACTCTAGTAATTCCAAAAACAAGCTCACCAGTTGAATCAAGCACCCGACAAGCATTTTTCTTAAATATAGTCTCATATCCATCATCAGGAAGTTGAGAGACAGAAAGTAAATTAAACCTTAGCTTGTCCACAAGGGCGACGCCCTTGAGGATGAAACTGCTGCTCACCCCGATCGATCTCGCCCTTCAATCCGCCTTGTTTATCATCTCCAAAGGTGATGAAATCATCACCTGTCGACCGCGTGAAGGAGGTGAACCATCTTGAGTCTCCGGTCATGTGGCGTGAACAGCCGGAGTCGACGAACCACGTGTCCTTCCTCTTTCCGCGGTAATCCACGTATCTGCGTATCGGAACGTATCCGGACGTATCGACCAATATTTTTCTTTTTTAAAAAAAAGGGCAATATTCCCGATACTTCCTGATACACATCAGGGCCGTATTAGGACCGTACTCGTACACGATACGTATCGGGATACCGATACTCCGCATATCAAACGTATTGGTGCATCAAAGGGAGGAATCTTCGCCTACTTTCGACGCGTTTTACGAGGAGGATGGTCGCTGGGTCTTGATCCTAGTCAGTTGCCTGTGGCAAGTCGATGAATTTCTGTTGGAGTTGTTTCCATTCCGTTGTCGTCTCTTTACTTAGTGTCAGCCCTGCATGGCTTAATAAGTGTAAACTCTGCCATAAGGTCTCAACCATTATTTATTAATCAAATTAGTCATTTATTCTTATATTTGTCTTGTGTGGAATGATATTCATATATGTTGACATTGTGTGCACTAGTGTAATCCTAGACTAATGCATTATACACAGAGGGTCCAGATATGCGTATTTGGATCCCTACATACAAGACCACATGGCACATGGTTGCAACCATCTAGTAAGCATGCATGGGTTACGCGCAACAACACGCTTGAGATTTGGTGAACTGTGAAAATCTTTTGAGCTACTTATGATGTTACACTAATGAACAACATCTTGGAAGATATACGACCATGTTTTAGACATGGAGAATGGTTTTTGTGGAAGGTTTTGTTGAAGTATGAAAATCATGTCTTTTTCTCACTTGACATAACTATTGTACTTTATTAACTTAAGGAATAAGTCTATTTTACAACATTGAACTATCATGTTTATCTAATTTTTAACCTCCAACTACAAAATCGGGTAACCGACAACCCTGAAGTGCCAAATCCGGACAAAATCCCCCCTCGGGCCCAATCCACCGCGATTTTGCGCCATGCGGGATGCCACCTCGACGCGAGCTGGCTTTGATCGCCTCGTCATTCTTCTCCCTCTCTCCCTTGCTTGCCCTCTCTCTATCCGATGGCAACGGCGACGATTCTGCCGGCGACGAAGGGAGGCATGAGGAGGTGGATTGAGGCATGGGGAATCCATTATTGCACTCAAGCATGGGATGAGGTGGCATGGGATGAGGTGAGCTCGCGGAGGTGTTGGCGTATGGCCAAAATAGGGCAGTGGTGGTGACGACGTCTGTCGGTACGATGACCCAAATTAGGGCATGCACGAGAACAAGTGGGCCTAGGGGATCATGGTAGTGGCGACGGCTTGATTTGGAGAGATTTAAGGAAGGTTGGTGGCGATGTCCATGGGTGGCAGAGCAGGGCGCACGGTGGTGCTGAGCGGCCGAGGGAAGCAGCTGACTGTGAGGGGTCGCCGAGAGGTGAAGATGTGGGCGCGCAAGGGGTCGCTGAGGGGGCGGAGGCGGGGGTTGCCACGGGTGGAGTTGAGGGCGGCCGCGGGCGGGGTTGGGGGCGGCCGACTGTGATAGGTCGCCGGGGGGAATTGTTGGAAATTGGCCCATATGAGTGAGGCTCATTTTCTATAATTCCAAAGCATGTATGGTTTAGTATCATATTGCTAAGGCAAGGTGAAGATGATCAACATATAAGGTGGAGTCTTTGACACTCTTTGAAACATATGACACATGGATGAGGGTGGTACGAGGAGGGCTTTCGCTAAACACACGCACGTGTGTGCACATTCGCGTATTTTTGCGTGAAAAATCGTGTGACTTGTGACTTGCGATGAGAAATCGTGCCGTGATGTGGTGCGCCACTTGCCCATACCAAGTCCACCTTATTTTTACTGAATCATGCATCTCTCTCTCTCTCTCTATTTGAATGAGATTCAAATGATTGAATTTGAGGTTTTATTGGGTGATGATGATAGGCAGTTACCAGTAGGTAAATGGCTGGTTAAGTGTGTCAGTTACCAGTAGGTAAATGACTATTTAATCAGTCAGTTCACAGTCTGCATAGTGCATAGAACAACTGTCTCTATTCCTTCTTTTCTTTCTTCTGCAAACCTGTGTTGTTGTATTGCGCCGTCTGAACCTCGTCGACTCTTCTTCTTGGTGTGCACCTTGAAGAAGAGGAGCGGTATCTCCGAGCCGTTACTGCCGTGAAGACCTACACCGGGGGGGTCGCTGATTCATCTACGTTTATGCGCTGCATCGAGTCTACGTTTACGCTTCTTCCTATTCTTCATCGAACTCATTTGTAGGTCTTTCGTGTGACTGATTGACTTATTTACATTCTATTTTTGCTTATATTGTAAAGTACAATGAGTTGCCTGCTGTTAATACTGTTTTGTGCATCATTAGTCTTTAGCAATATATGTCTTCTATTTAAATCTGGAATTACAATATTGCCCTCATTTTCAACAACGGAGGCATGGGCGCACGGAGGCGGCCACGACTGCAAGGGGCACCGTATTGTAGCCAGATGGGGAGAAGGTGATGCCCTCCGATAGGCATGGGTTGAGGATGAAGGAGACATAAGGGAGACAATAAAATAGAGCATGACATGTGGGCCCACCATGTGTTTTTTTATCTCTGATGATGCTGATTGGTTTCCATATCATCCCAAAACCATTACACATGTCAAAACCATTGCCACTTCAGCGCCACGTTAGAGCAAAACCGGGGTGGAATCGTCTCAGTGGGTAAAATACCCGGTTTTGACACTTCAAGGTTGTCGGTTACTCGGTTTCGTAGTTGGAGCTTGAAAATTAGTCAAACATGATAGTTGAAGGCTGTAAAATGAACTTATTCCATTTCCTTAACTTAATTATAAAACAGGGTTCTTCACCCTATTTTACCCTAAAGGGTAATTTATTTTTCCAGAATAAAAAGGGCAATTTAGACGTATAGAATTTAGTCAAAACAATTTGCAGACACATTGGTGATGTTTCATTTTTTAAGTAGTAATATTTCCTACAAGCATTGAATATTCTGATAATTGGTATTCGCAAGTTGGAGAATAAAATCATACTTGCAACGGACCTTTGTTCCTATATCATACAAAATCGTTGGGGGTCATAAATCATGACCACAAACATTTTACCTGGATCACAGTGCGACAGTACGTTGAATCTAAAATAACATGATCGGAATCGGGTATAGAATATTGATTGTAAATTTATGAAGTGAATACATCAGTCTATGATCATCTGTTCCTACTACCATTGTTCACACACCCTGGGATCCAAACACAACCGAAAGAACACTAAATACCTTTGTCCTGGGATGTTGCTGTCAGTCAAACCTCACTCAAAAAGGAGATAGTAACAGATGGAAAAGATTCAGTCTCCAATGTATTGTTGTTTTTTCCGGTTAACCCAAATTAATACGCATCGTCCATTTTGCATGATCCAAGAGTTGATACTTCTATTACCTCATAGGGGATAATAGGTCATCTATTACCATTGAAAAGCTATTAGGTCAATTACTTACATAGTAAATAAGGAAACAAATATATTTTGGCACCTCTCATGCATTAAAAGCACGACTGTTAATAAGGAAACGAAGTAATATTTTGGCACCTCGCATTAGGAGCACGACTGTTAAGGTGAGCAATTAGTGATAGCAGTCTCTTATGTATTTCCTAAAAAAAAATCATGTGAAAATCAACAATATTCATTTTTTTTAAATGGTCACTGCGAGTGGGACCCCCTGAAATTCCATGGGTTACCGGCCCCCACCTGCACTGACGGCTATGACTGCATTTTTGCAGAATTCATAACGAAAGGATAAATTTTGTGCCAGATTCCAGTTGATAGGGCATCTCAATCCAGCCCTTAACTGAAGAAACAAGAGCATATGAAACAACAACATTTCTCAGCACAGGATCAGCAACTGAGTTGAAGGAGCAGCAGACTGCTCAACATTGCTAAAGGTCATCTGTTCTGATTACAGCAAAAATAGTGGCAAATCCCGGCTAGTTTTGATCGTACCAATCGTACATCCATTCAGACCAAAAAATTTAATAGACGAATAATGATTTCTCACTCATAGGCAGATGTCTGCTAATATTTAGGCTGAAATTAGGTTCTTGGCTTCTGTTTGACTGATACATCAGGTGCATCGCCGATCCTTTTGTCAAACAGTACCTCTTGATAGCGGCACTAGCTGCTGCAGAATGTTTTCTCACCTCTGAAAGACGAATTAGAATGAATCAATAAATGATTGATACAAACCAAGAACCAAAACAAAGTCTAAACTGTGTGTGAAAGTGAGTTTCAAATTTTGTTTTGCATATATACTACTGTAGTACTGGTAGGTGTATGCCTTTTGTTCTAATGAACACAGGACATATACTGAATGTAGAATATAAGCCAGGATCACACATGTTATTTATGTCGATCAATTGATGAAAATTGCTATCCTTCAAGACCCGCTTGTACTGAGACATGAACTTTTTGTTGGAAGAAAGTTCAAAAGAACACAAATGATTAACCCAATGCATTCAAGAACTCAATAATTAGCACACAACTGTGGTAGCAATATCTATGGCCCATCTCATTCTCACCAGGGATCCTGAAGTCAAGGAGACGGAAACGTCACCGTCCATAGAAAAACTCTGGGCCGGCAACAAATGACTGACAAAGATTGGGGACCCCAGATCTACAATCTGTCTATCAATATTATGTTACGGACCACAAAAAATTAAGTATTTAATCCATTTTCTGCCACCTGAGATCAATTGTTGTCACTCATAGGCTCTCAATGACAGCAATGCAGCATCAAATACTTTACAAGCTACTTGTTACAAGCTGTGCCTAAACTATTTACAGAAACCATGTTGCTTTCAGGCAAATGAAAATGAAATCTTATTGGAGTGGCTGACAATAGACCATGTACAATGCGGTTGGGTTGACAATAAAGTATGACCCTGATCTTATCTTGTACTTAAAAGCGTTTCCATTATCTCTGAACATTAGTTACATGGAATCAATCAAGACACCTAAACCACTAGTCAGAAACTGCAACTAACTACGGGCTCAATGCTGACTAAATTACAAAATTCATCAAACTAATCATCTCCCTTCTGAACCACACTCCCACAAATCATGAAAGATACTAAAAATTAGCAGTACCAAGTGAATTAATCTTACTGACAAGCATGAAATTTGATGTGCAAACTGCAAATCATCAGATTTCAGTGTCTTTTCTATACCTATTCTGCAGGAAGAGGGCATCCTTGCCTTGCCCCAGTCTCTTCTTGCACCCATAGCAGGAGCTCAACTGACAGCAACCATCGCCGCCGCCGCAGCAGCTCTCGACGACGCGGTCGTCGAATATGTGGGTCATCTTGGGGTTGGGCCCCCGGGCGATGACGCAGGTGTAGTCCTCGGCGAGCTCCACCTCGCTCTGCGCCGCCCTCGCCGCTGACGACAGCGGCGACCGCTGAACCGGGGAGAGCAACGCGAGCTGGGAGTCCCTGTTCTTAACGCCGAACTCGATCGGCGAGCTCGGCGGCAGCAGGTCGCCGCCGAACCCCTTCTTGGGAGGAGGCAACTGCACCCTTAGGCGCAGCACCCTGCTGTTCTTGCAATACTCCCGCTCAGCCTCGCCGGCGACGAGCACGCCGGCGAGGCCGTTGACCGGGCTGCCGACGCCGCAGGAACGATAGGAACCGGAACCATTTGGGGGGTTTCTTGGGCAGGAGCAAGGCGGGTTCTTGGACTGCTCGAGCATGGAGGTGGGGCTCGTGCGGGCGTCCATGGAGAAGAGGCTTCTTGGCGAGAGGCCTGGGAGCGACCTTGGGGAGAGCAGCAGAGAGGAAGAAGGCCTACCGCCATTGCTGTGCCTGGTGAGCTTGCTGCTGGTGAGAGGTGAGGGGGCTTGGGTGGGGTCACACTCCATTAGGCGTAGACCTGGGCCTGGCTTGCTCCCAGCTGCAGCTGCTCCTGGTCCAGATGATGTCTTCTTCTTCAGCATTGCAGCTAATTAACAATCCAGGAATTTAATGGAATCTTAGTATGATCTGATCTAATCTTTTGCCAATGAAGTCTGCATGTGGCAAGAAAGATTGACTGATTAGTGTGATCAGTTGGAGAACACAAGAGCAGGTTTGCAAGAATTGGACTCACCAAAGGAAGCTACTGTTTCCAGTGATCAAAGCTTGGTTGGAGTGGTGCTAAATGAACAGATATGCACGAATATTGCAGATCAAGGAGCAAAGAAACAGATAATGGTCAGAACCACTCAACTAAACCCATCAAAAGAAGCAGACAAGCTTGAGGGGGCAAGAGATCAAGTCTTGCCATCAGAAAGAGCGCTGGAGTAAAATCAAGCCCAAGGTGTTAAAGGCAAAAAAACCAAGTTGGGTATTGATCACAAAAAAAGAAAAGAAAGATTGTTCGGTTAAGAGAAGATAGCATGCAACATATCAAGATTGCAAAATTTGGTCTTCCTTGTGAGGGAAAGTAAAAACAGATTGGTTCAGCAAAAGAGTGGGAACAAGGTTGAGGGATCCAGTCAAGAGATGAAGATATCACAGATATTGGAGTAGCTCTCTCTCTCTCTCTCTCTCTCTCTGAGCTTAAGCTCTGCTCTGAAGTGATGATGACGACGGTGGTGCGTTATTGGTGTGCAGTGCAGGCAAGAGAGGCTATAGAGGAGTACTGGGCTGGCAGAAGGAGATTATACCGCTCCCCGAGGGACGCCAGAGTCCGAGGGCCTTATTTAAAGCCGCCCTTCTCAAAATTAGGCCATCCACGCATTCTTTATTTGCATCCATGCCCAAAAGACAAAATGTCTATGCATGGACAATGGTCGATTTTTTTAATAATATTAATTTAAAAAATAATTACAAAAATAAATTATCAAAAAAATATATTACAAAACTATGCGTCTGTCGCCAATTGGAATGGCGACATACTCCTGTCGTCATTCCAATTAGTGACAAGGGTGTAGCCTCTAGCGACAGGAGACTCAATAGTATCCAGAGCTCCTTATTGTCATTTGAATTGGCGAAAGGAACTTGTTGTCAATTCAAATGGCAACAGGGACACACTCTCCCATATGAAAGACCTTCGAAACCTAAAATTCGAGGGGAAACTCACTTTTTTAAAGAAAGAGGGGGAAGCAAGAGGAGAGAGAAGAGAGAAGCTAGCGAAGGGTTGTCTGTCCGGTCGCCCATTTTTTAGGCAATTTTTTAACCGAATGGATTATATGGTTTTGGATGTACGATTTACGTAGTGTAGTATGTTGTACATAATTCTTTTCGGTAGGCAGTCTAGTTTTACATATATAGTTAATCGTGGAAATCTTGTTTATAGTGCAATGCATTAAATATGTCAGACGTCACTAACTTCAAAATTTACTACTGTCGATGGACTATTATTGAGGGTCCCGAGGGGATTGATTTGTGTTATTTTCAATCGGCGACCGTGCCCCTGCCAAGACCAAAGCAGTGTACATGTGGCGTTGTGATGCAGTGGTTGTTTATTCATTCGATTTGGACCATGATGTGTATGATCTGAGATTGAGTTGACTTGGCCCCCAAGCAACATAACGCACATATTGGGAGTTAGTGCAGCTCAGTGAACCAAGGTCATGGCAATCATATGTACGCATAGCGAGGGAGGAAGGGTGGGATTTGGTCCTTCTAGTCCAGACTTATGCCAAGCTCGCTCCTGCATCGGCGGCTGAACAAGAAGAGGGTGGTGATACCGAAGAAGAAGTTAGGGACTCCAACCACAGTGTAGCGCACACAATCGCCGAAACTCCCGGAGTTGCTGATGTTGTCAATGAAGACCCTGCGGAAGTAGCTCCTTCAGTCAAGCAAGCTAGTGAGCTTGCTGACGAGGGTAACGAGCTGGAAGCCCTAGTGCAAAGGATGGATCTCGAAGACCGGGACTACATAGCATTGTCAAAAGATGAATGGTCCGACGATGAGAATAATGTGGACCAGCAGGGGGTTCCATTCGAGTAGAACACATATCAGTTCGACAATCCTGTCATTAATGAAGGCTCCCGTGTGCCATGGGAGTATGACCAGAGCGAGGTTAGGCAAGGAGCTATGTACAAATGCAAGGAGGTAGTCCAGGAGGCGGTCAAATTCTGGGCTTTGTCGGTGCGGCGTACATTCATAGTTGTCAAGTCTAACCCAAGATACTACGACGTGAAGTGCGACATAGAGGGATGCCCTCAGCGAGTGCATGTATTTCAGTCTAAGTGGGACACCTACTGGAAATGCTCTATAGTGGTGTAGGATAATGGGAAAGCTACGATAGCATAAAAAAATTCTACCGCGCAACCAAGGAACCTTCGCTAGTAATAAATCATGAGATTACTACTAAACGCACTGACTCGTAGCGGAAGTAGAGTCGATGTAGCGAGTTGATGCAGTAATGGTCGTACTTGTCGCACGTCTTCTCCTCCTACTCCGATGATCGTCATGAGTTGCAGATCGTCCTAGTGCTGATGATTCGCAATAACACCTCCAAGGTATCCACACGTACGGGGCAGTGACACCACGCGCTGGAGTGCTAGAGTTGGCGGTGTGGTTGGGGAAGGTGTGGCTATTAGAGTTTTGGAAATCATTCAAAAGGATTACTGCACCCCATGCCACCGCCCCTCTATTTATAGGCATCCATAATTGGTCTCGAACTTGAGGCCCATTAGGAACTTCTGGCCTACAAGAATTCAGATCACCATCCAAATCGAATCATTGCCTTTTAAGTGTGCGACCCTATAGGTTCATGTGTAATAAGTTGTGACTTGGAAACTCTTTTTCAACCACAAGCCGTCAACGGTATATAGCAACACATAACGATTCCCAAACATACATAGAATATATCTGACGAACCTTAATGCAATATGATCTAAGACCAGGTCCTTATCACTTACTACTAGCTCGCACTTAGTCACGGCCAGTTTATCACTCTTTACGACCAGTTGATGATTACGTTCGATCAGTCTACGACCAGCTTCGATCAATCTATAACCAGCTTTGATCAGTCTACAACCAGCTCGTATCTCCATACGACCAGTTGCGAGACCATGTTCGACCAGTCTATGACCAGTTTATATCTCTATATGACCAGCTCATATCTGGTCGAACCGAATAACATATTTTGTGTATTCTCCCTTTGCCTCATGATATCTGGTTGAACTCCAGGTGAGATAATTTGTCATCTATGAACTGTTCTATACTTTATCGATCAAGTGTCGAATAACTTCATGTGGTCGACACTTCGACCACTAGTGACATGACCATGCACTTTCTTTATCCGTCCACAACGAGGGGCCCAGAGACATCTCTCCTGTTATGTTAGGAGGGGCAAATCACATATTCGACTAGTCATATTTCTCTCTATGTTTCATAGTATACCCGAAAGCTACCTTTATAACTACCCAGTTACGAATAGTATTTGGCAACCCCTAAGAGTGCTATTACACATGTAGAAAACCATGCTGATCTCAGGTCTAAGGATTATACATCATCATTGCTTGAGACCAACTAATGACACATAGAATCATAATAATCTTAATAGTGTCTCAAGGCGGGTCTTATCCAATACTATTTTCTCTAACATGTGTCCATATTATTGGTTTGATATCTTCATATCTATTACATGTGAAACATAGTCATCAACCAATACATATGCTAGTCTATTCATATGTGTCCTCATATGTTTTCGAGTAGGGAACATTTAAGAATAATCATCGTAGAAATACAAAGTTTTACAATCAAGTCATATACTTGATAATAAATATTAACGATATTATTCCAGAAACAATATAACATATTATCCAATGTTATGAACATAACAAAATATAATCATCTCTATGATTGCCTCTAGGGCATATTTCCAACAAGTGGTCCTTTACACATGTGTCGTCGCTAAGTCGGTGTAGTCCCATAGGAACCTGTCATTAGGATTCATTGCCAACCTCATGTATGGTAAGATCATGGATAATCTAGATTTTAAACCACGATCCATCATTTGGACGATTAAGGAAAGGTTCCAGTACACAATCAGCTATGCCAAGGTGTGGAGGACAAAACAGAAGGTATTGGAATTAAGGTTTGGTACATTCAAGGACTCCTACCATGACCTCCCCCGGCTACTCTAAGTCATTCAAGACAGGAATCTCAGCACTCAAGTCGACTTTCAAGATTCAACGCATCCGAAGTGGGCCAATAGGATAGTACTGCAGGGAGCATTATTCGCCTTTGGTCCTTGCATCAATGCATTCTGGCACTGTCGTCCAATCTTGTGCGTGGATGACATATTCTTGACTGGAAAGTACAAGGCCCAGATACTGACTGCAATAGTGACGGACGAGAACAATCAAGTTCTTCCCATGGCATTCACTTTCGTTGAAAACGAGAACACGAATAGCTGGTTGTGGTTCTTGAGGAATTTGAGGATTTCTATTGTACATGGTCATCCAAACGTATGCGTCATACATGATCGACAGGTGGGCTAGTGAGTGCAATAGCTCAGCTACAACAAGGAGAGATTGAACCACTTTCATGGGTGGATCTGCAGAGTAGGTGGTGCATGAGGCACTTGGGTGCAAACTTCTACAAGTAGTTCCACAACAAGGACTTGATGAACTGTTCAAGCAGCTGTGCAACCAGAATCAGCAGCGAAAGTTTGAAACACTCTGGAAGATTTTGAATGAGCGGACCCAGACGCATAGAAGGGAGGCAACGAAAAGGGCTGCCCCAAGCACTGACTAGGTCCCTGAAGCATTGCCATAGCTACACACAGATGGTCCCAGTGTGACGAGGAAGACAGGGGCGCAAGTAAAATGCTTCTCGAACTAGATTAAGCACGAGTCTAAGGAGAAGTGGTCGCTACTACATGAAAGGGGTGATGCTCGATATGGTATCATGGCAACCAATCTAGCCGAAGTGTACAAATGGGTCATGCGCGGCGCAAGGTGCCTCCCTTTGGTTGGTATTGTGGAGGTAATTCTCCGCGGTACCATAAATTACTTTGTTGACAGAAGCAACAACGCGTTGCTCGCCATGGCAAATGATAGAGTACTCTGCTCTGTCATGATCACCATGTACAAGGAGGAGAATAGAAAGAAGGGTGAGATGCACCAGACATTCAAGATGGGTACAAGGGAGCTTCGCTTCGAGATAATGTGCAGGGATAAAGGACGCAACGGGATGACCCACAAAAGAATCACCAACAAGTGCACGCTACACCGCGCTAGTTGTGTATGCACTTGCAACAAGCCCCTTCTTCTGCATAGGCCCTGTCCCCATGTCATGGCCGCATGTTCGACGGTGGCGCCGCATCCCAGCCAGTACCTCTCTGACTATCTCAATAAGAAGGATGTGATGCAAACCTAGAGTACAGAGATGTATGGTTACGACGTGGCTTGCCATTTCACTGTCCATCCGACTTGAGACCAACTTATCTGGGCCACGGATATTGATAGGCTTAAGAAAAAGGTTGGTCGGCGATAGGTACGACATATCAGGAACGATATGGACGAAGCAGAAGCTAGGTGTCATACGAAGAAGTGTTTCATTTGCAAGGAGTCTGGGCACACCTTCAAGAAATACCCTACAATAAATCCACGGGACGAAGGAGACCTCGGTAGTCCGGACATCGCCGTGGGGGGCTCATCCAACCGCCCTACTCGAGGCGGTCCACATGGCGGACGTTGAGATAGCCGCTACGAGAAAGGTTTGTCCAGTTGAAATATGTGGTGTCCAATGCTTTGTAATATCACTATGATTTGTGAAAAAAAAACTAAGTGTTATGACGTTGTGCTGAATGTCATGTAATATCAGTGTGATTTGTCCAAAAAGTATGTGATAATGTTGCGTAAAATGTTATATAATGTTATTGTGATTTATTGACAAAAGATGTTATGATGTTGTGATGAATGTTATGTAATATCATTATGATTTTGTCGATAAAAAATGTGCTCAAAATAGTCATTACAAAATTTTATTTATCGACAAAAGATGTGCTCGAAAATAGTTAGTATAAATTTTTATTTATCGACAAAAGATGTCATGATGTTGTGCTAAATGTCATATAATATCAGTGTGATTTGTCGACAAAATATGTGCTCGAAAATACTCAGTACAAAAGGAGTGGAGAGGAATTAAAAAATAACGGATTTCAAATTTTAAAATTAAAAAAAATGAAGGATCCTTGTCACCATTTAAATGGCGACAGGGAGCTCTGGGTAATGTTGAGCCCCTGTCGTCAATTGGAATGACGATAAAAATATATTGTTATTCTAATTGGAGATAGATGTCTACTTTTGTCATTATTTTTCAACTTTTTACATTATTTTAAAATTATAATAATAATTATTATTATTAAAAAAATTCGACAATGATCACACTGGCTGACTGACATGTTGCTATAAGATAAAGTGATTTGCTAGCAGAGTAGCTTGTGACTTGCGAGATTTCTCATCTCTTATCTCTCTACGACCAATGGATTTTTTAGAAGATATCTCTGTTTCCTATTCACAGTTCACGGCTTTTTCGTAGGCCGTGTAATTCTTACAGTATAAAAGGAGGACTCTACTGTCACCGTTTCTCCATTTTCTTAAGACTCAATCTTGGCTCCCTAGCTAAAATAGGCCCGCTCTACTCCTACCCCCTTCGACACAAATATCATATACACATATTCTCTTGTGCAAAGTTCTATGCTTGTTAGGGCAATTTGCTATATGTTACTGAATAACTTCGGATCTTCATAATATAGTACTTATGTATCACTGATATATAAATCCTGAGCCCATATATCAGCATCAGAATGAGTGATATATTATGAATCACGTAGTTATCCGGTAACATATGGTAAATTTCCTCGTCTTTATTTCGTAACCATCAGTAGCAGCAACTCCACCTTGTGTTAATACCGCTGTGAATCCGTGAGACACCGTGTCATACCCAAATGTCCTAGCATAAAAATATTGTTTCTTACAAAAGAAATGCTAACAAGTAGAACCAAAAGAAGTGTGTGTGTGTATATATATATATATATCTTAATTACTATAATTCTGAGTTTACCCCTCCCACCCCACGCCAAACCGCCGCCTTGCTTCTCTTCCCCTCCCACCCCACGCCAAACCGCTCCGCTCTCCTCTCCCCGGTCGCCGCCAACCCCCAGAGTCGCCGCGCCCGGTGCCCGCCCTCCTCTCGGTGCCAGTGCCGCTCCGCTCCACCCCTACCTCCTTCAGGCGTCGTCGACTCCACACATGGCCGTCCCCGCCTCTTCCCCCTGCTTCTCTGTCACGATGCACCGCCCGATGTCCACTGTGTGGGGGCACCGTTTCGTCCTCACCTTCCTTCTTGTCACCTCGCCCAGCACCGACGGCTCACAGAGGTTATCATCTTGTCTTCTCGTGCGGCCCGCCTCTCTTCGTCGTCGGCTTCTCATCCGGTAGTTTCCTCCCCATGGGTTGGCCAACTAACAAGCTCCCCCGTCACCACCAACCGGCCCGATTCCCCCAACTAGAGGTCTATCTCCCACCCCACACCAAACCGCTCCGCCCTCCTCTCCTCGGTCGCCGCCAACTTTGGTTGAGAGGACGGCTGCCCACGGGGTCAGTGCACCTTCCTCTGGGCCGACGGCAGCGTCTACGTCGGCTACTGGACGCGCGACAGTCCCATCGGCATTGTCCAGTAGAAGGGCATGTACTACCCATCTCTGGTGGTGTCGCCCCCCATGGTGCGTGATCCCCGTGACGTGTTCGCGAGGGACTTGTCGGGCTTCATGCGCGGCAGCACCGAGTAAGCGTCACTGTAAAAGTCACTGTATTATTTAGGGAATAGGATGGCCAATGGGCGGGCGAGCTCGGCGTCTGGGCCGAGCAATAGCTCCGGCGGCGACCGGAATTACGACAAGATTTAAATTTGGGAGTCAAACGGGGACATCACGTGCGACATTGTGGACAGAGCTGCCTTGACGGACACGGTGGTGGGAGCGCTGAGGAGCGTGAGGACGGACAACGACAGCGAGGGGAGGGGGTTGCCGGCGCCGTCGCTGGCGCCGCACATCGCCAAGTGGGTGCCGCCGTAGGAGGTGAAATGGCAGGGGGAGACCATCACCAAGGGGCACAAGAACTACTTGGTTATGCTCAACTTGCGGCTTGAGATCAGGTGTGTGCTTTTGTTTGCCTTCAATGGCGGGTGTGAATTATGAATATTTTGGTTGCTCAATTATGGTATTTGGTTACTACTTTGGCACCACATAACGCGTAACGTCGGAGAAATTCGCATTGGCTTTGGTACCTTTGCCGATTTACAAGTTTGAATTAGGAAATATTGACATGCGAATCATCAAAGGTTTGCTTTGGGTGATGTAAGAAATGGTTAAAAATCGATTTTTTTTGTGGGTTGGCCAATCTGATTTTGATTACAAGGTAGATGCTTCACCCTTCTGTGTGAATTTTTCACCAACTCACAGCATTTCATTGATGGCTCAAATTGTTACTGAACTCATTGCAAGCATATTAGCCATTTTTCTTTTATTTTTTCTCCACGGTTAAATTCATCTCTACCTTACCAATGATGTGTTGACACATGCATGCAGTCGGCAAGTAAGGTCCAATTACGCTTGATCTAAAATCGTCGACTTTCAACCCAAAAGAAAAGGTATGGACAAAGTTCCATCCACAAGGCTCAAAATATACTCCTCCTCACAATTCTCGTGACTTCAGATGGAAGGATTACTGCCCACAGGTGTTCCGGTTGGTCATTACTCCCATGATAAAGATATATGATGTACCCTTGCTCTAGTGTCATCATGCTGATCGGCGTACCATTTGTTCTGAACTGAATCGCAGGACACTGCGCAAGCTGTTCAAGGTGGATGCTGCTGACTATATGTTATCCCTTTGCGGGAGCTCTCATCTCCTCGTAAGAGTGGAAGCTTCTTTTACCTAACAAATGATGATCGGTACTTGATAAAGATAATGAAGAAATCAGAGGTAAATGTTTGTCCTTTGTGGTTCCTTCTGTCTCTAAACTTTCCAAGCTTCATAAATAAGGCCAGAAGTTTTATTATGAATGCAAGAAACATGTTTATATTACATATGCTTCTGGAGATGCTTCCAACTTACTACAATCATGTCCGCGCATTTGAGAATACTCTAATTACCAAATTGTTTGGTCTACATTGTGTCAAGTTAGCGTTAGAGATGAATGTGACTGTATATTTCTTCTCCATCCTTAGCACTACCTTTGTTATATACATTTTTGCCAATGTTCAAAATGTGTGCCCCGACTGTTTACTGTTGTATTACTACTCAGGTTCGTTTTGTCATAATGGGAAATCTTTTATGCTCTGATTATTCTATCCATAGACGTTTTGATCTAAAAGGCTCATCTCTTGGCTGTACAACTGACAAGCCACACACTGAGATTGATCAGTATACTACCCTGAAAGACCTTGATTTGAACTTCATATTTAGATTGAAGAAGCAGTGGTTTCAAGAGTCCCGAAGGTGCAACCATCTTTTGTCTCATATTCTTGCCTCGGCCGATGCATCTGCAATTTCATTAGTTAGGTTCCAACTGCGGAAAATGGCCCTTTCATTTCTGTAATGGTGTATATACATGAGTTGTGTCACTGTAGTTGAAATTGATGTAGGGGCAGTATGCATAGAAATGTTGGGGCTCAATGAATGTAAGTGTTAACAAGGTATAATAAATGGTGTTGATTTTGTGTAAATTCTTCATCCTTTGGGATAGGTAATTTCATTAATTTTTGCTCTGTTCAATTGTAGACGGTTGAAACCTTGTGAATTCCCTCTTCTATCAATCAAATTCAGTGCTGTATTTTATCAAAAAAAAATGGCTTGTATCACTGTGGCATTAGTCTTTGATTTCATAAAGTGATCTTTGCATAGATTTGAGCAAAATTATCATCAAAGATCTTTTATGTAAACTGACAAATTTCTGAATGTTAACTATCTATAGTACATGTAATGAAAAGAGATTGAGTAGTAAAAGTGGGATTTTCTCCTCCTTTTGATAGGGCTAGAGCGGTAAACGGAAAGGTAGGTTGAGAACCAAAGATCGGGAGCAGCCTGGTATGTTTTAAAATTCCAATGGTATACTATTCGGTTATAACATAAATGGGTTAAACATTGACACGATTTAGCATTTATGGTATTATTTATTTAAGATCCGTTGCAACGCACGGATATATATTTTGCAGCCACAGAAGTAATAACAAACTGTGGATTGGTCTTATATGCAAAATGGCCGCGCAGCCTGTACGCAGAGGGAAGGAAACTACCGCTCAATTTACGAGGGCGTGGATAGGCAAGCTCAAATCCACGAACTCCCGCACCTACCCTTGTGCGACTTACCCGCGGGCCACACACACGGAGGGACCACCTGTCATTGAGATCGCAAATTGCACGTTGCGAGCAGAAGGGGTATCCGCAGGAGAGGTCCCATCAAAGGTGCTGTGCCAATTGTGGCTAAATCCCACTTTACTTTTATCCTTTTTGTTTTCTCTTTTCTGAGATGCGCGGCCGATGCAGGGTCAAGGCGCGCGCCACAAGAGATACACGAGGTTGTGTTTAGATGTTTGTATGAAATTAGTTTCGTATGAACGGATGTAATTTCTAAAGGTGTTTGGTTGTCGCGTGAGTGAGTTTGGTTTAGCTCGTGCAAGATTCCTTCTCGGACTTGGCTCTAGGTGAACGCTCGACTCGAGCTTTCCTTATCAGCCAGGCTCAACTCATAAAGAGTGAATTTTTCTTGCCTCTGGTCCGCTCACACTGTGTCATGCCCCGCTTGCGCTACGCCGTGTGCTTTCGCCCTGCACCGTCCGGAGCACCATCGTCGCCGTGAGGAGCTTCTTCCCCGCCGCTGGCCGCACCCTGTCTCGCCGTTCCTCCACTATGGACCATTTCGTGCACTTTTGATCACGTCATATCATGTTCTATACTTGCTTGAGTTATTCCCCTAAATCAATTTCTTGATTTCCGCAACACGTCGTCGAATTTCGTCATCTTCTTCCATTCGGGCTGTCGTAGCATCCTCACCCAATCTCCTTCTCCGGTGATTTCTGAGTCGTCGGGTTTTGTTTTCTTCCTCTATTCTTTCTCTCTGTTTATTTTTGTCTCTTATTGTATTATCTATTCCTCGAAATACGCATGCACGAATCTCGAGACAAAAGAGGGATAGATTAGACGATAGATGAGATAGGGGTGCCCCCCTTAAGGACTTCTTTGGGAACCCCATTTCTGACCAGGATCTACGTGCATGGGCAGGGAATTTGAACTGGATATACTTCACCAACGAAAGTGTCAAATTATACTGCCTATTAGAGAATTATGTATCCTACTTAACAACATAAACAAAATCAAATGTAAATTCATATTATATATTAATCAATGACTAGAAAACATAGAGGATATTAAAGGATATTGATGTTTATCAGATGTCTATTTTGCTGATTTATCGGATATCCTATAAAATATGGATACAGATCGAATATTGCTCTTCCCATATCCTAACCGATATTCTATGAGATTTTCTGGAATATATATAGTATCAAATACAGACCGAGACTTAAAAAAATAGTACATCGAACAAATTTTTTCGCAAACGGATAGTATCGGATCCGACAAGAATTATCCGCCCTGTCCTAGAAGACCCAAAAGGTTATAGTTTTCGAGTTCGACATCACCGTTGTGATTGAAAGAATATATATATATAGGTAAAACTATCGCGTCAAACGCTTGCAATCTCTTTTTTTTCTCTCCATCTTAGTGTCATTTTTGTGTCAAAACGCTAACTATTGCGGATCAGAGGACTCGTACCTTCTGTTTTTTTGTTTGCTTGGAAGATAAGACGTTCTGTTCTTAATTCTCGTAGGAGAGAGACTGAAAACTTGCTTGATGCCGGATAGGCATCTTCTATAATTGGTGCAGCATCTAGGAAGAGAAGAGTGAAGCACAAAAAAGGTCGCCTCGCGTGATCCATGGAGGACACAAAAAGAGGCCATGGCTGGTCCTGGGTTTGCCATGAAGCCAACGTCTCCCCCAGCAAAAGTGCTGCAAAATGGACCAGTGATCCCCAGTGGATGAGAACACCTCTCGCCATCGACTGGACTCAACTTCTGATGGAGAAAAATGGACGATTTGACGTGTCCTCACAGGCCATGCATCCATCCATCCCTGTGGTCGATCTCAATGCATCTCCCTGCAGGAATATTAGGGTTTGCTTTGCAGCTAGCCTTGACAAGACCTTTCTAATGCTCTCTCTCTCTCTCTCTCTCTCTCTCTCTCTCAATGTCTATGTATTCTTCTAGGAAATTAAAATCTAGGCACGGAACAAATCAGAGAAGCTGAATAACTGATTTAGTAAGTGCGCTAGACCATACATAAACATTTAGGACATACAAAGCTATACGTACAAGGTATTTTATGGAATCTGATCCTCCGCCATTACATTTTAAACGGCCCGATCGAGACTCAAACGGTCCAGATCGATCGTTGCAGTTCTACCGGAAAACACTGTAGTGTTTCATTATCTGCAGCCGCATAGCCTGCATATATAGTACATGCTCCCTAGCTGTGTGTGCTGATCGACAGCAACAAGGTTGAAGGAGATGGTACACACAATGCAAGGGCAGGAACCGTGCCTGCCCCAGCAGGATGCGTCACACATCACCGTACGTGGATAGAGTAAGGCCATGCATCCACTGAGCCAGGGAGCCGAGTGAGGAGCAGACACCCACTGCACCGAATCGAGACAGCATCATCTGATGGAGATCAGGATTTACATTCGTCCTGTGAAGGTCACAGGATGAGCACACTGGATTGATGATATCCGATGTACATCGTGTTGGAATTAATATGGACTAGGTTCAAATTTTAATTCTAATTAATTTCTAAAAATCTTAAAGTTCTATGTGCACGTGATAAAACTGTTTAATCTCATATAGAGAATTGAAGGAGAGTTATACCATTTTATAAGGTGGAACATGGTAGCCCCCTTATGGAATTAGAGAGAGTCAACACACGCGGCTCACTCGCTCGCCTCGCCAGCCGAGCCGAGCCGTGCCATGCTGTGGTTAGTGTTCTTGGTGAGAAGTTGGTTGATGCATACATGGTAATTAAAGCTGGGAAGGAGATGTGGGATGCACTCGAGGCTAAGTTTGGGGTTTCGGATGCAGGCAGTGAATTGTATCTCATGGAGCAATACCATGACTATAGAATGGTTGATGGCCGTTCTGTAGTTGAACAACCTCATGAGATACAATCCATGGTCACAAAACTTTTGGATTGAATTTTTCGTTAGCTTTCCAACAGGCCAAAGAACGTCGTAATCCGAGTTCGTATGCAAAAGTTATGGCGGTTTTACTGGACAGTGCGCGATCTACCATCTATATTTTTGCCGAAAACAAAAACTCAGCATGAACTACACATGCATAGAGAGCTTCCCACAATAGCCACAACATCACACACATCACAGTAGCATCAACTCAATACATTCACAGAGCACTAACACTAGCTCTTAGTAATCCACATCACAGAGCAAAAGGGGGAGTAGAGAGAGTGAGGTTGTCGGAGGCCGACGACAACGGGCTTGGGGGAGAACGGGGCGACGAAGTGGAGGAGGCCGGGGGGCGACGAGGTCGTAGGAGGTCAGCAACGACGAGGCTGGGGCGAGGTGGAGGAGGCCGCGAGAGATGAGCTCGGGGGAGGCCGGAGCGCAAGGTCATTCACAGACGGTTCTTCTTAAGATCATACAAAGATTTTTATATCCTAGGGTACTGGAGGGTTATAGCGATTCAAACTGGATAACTGATGCTGATGAGATTAAGGCCACAAGCGGATATGTCTTCATATTTGGAGGTGGCGCTGTTTCATGGAAGTCTTGCAAGCAGACCATCTTAACGAGGTCAACAATGGAAGCAGAACCCACAACATTAGATACTGCCACTGTTGAAGTCGAATGACTTTGTAAGCTCTTGATGGATTTGCTTCATGGTTGAAAACCTGCACAATGGAAGCGTAACCCACAACATTATTCGATGAATCGTGACAACCGCATCGTGATTATCAAGGTGAATAGTTCTAAGGATAATATGAAGGCATCAAGACATGTGAAGAGGAGACTGAAGTCTGTCAGGAAAATGAGAAACTCTGGAGTAATAGCTTTGGATTATATCCAAACAGCTAAGAATCTGGCAAATCCCTTCACAAAGGGTTTATCACGGAATGTGATAGACAATGCATCGAGGGAGATGTGTTTGAGACCCACGTGAGTTATACCATAGTGGTAACCCATCCTATGTGATCGGAGATCCCGTGAAGTAGGATTGGTGAAACAAGCTATTGGTAAACTGGGAGGAGAATACTTTTATAGACCCACTCCATTGGAGATGCAATTCTCTTCTAAATTTGTATGGTATGTTGATTTTTATCTTAATGTATTCTATGGCTTGTTTAAGCAAAGATGTTGTACTACAGAGCAGTCTTGAGAGAACACACCTATATGAGCTCGACTGCAAGTCGCAGTCTATGAGATAGGGTAATCTCTAGGAAGCTCATGAATAGGCCAGGAGTATGACTTATATGCTCCAGCCCGTGGGGATGCCTGACAGCCTAGTATCAGTGAAGGACTTAAGTGAAACTTATTCACACAAAACTACCAATTCAAGGCTTAGTCCATTGTGCAGTTGTGGATAAGTGTAGCTTCTGTTCTAGGTGGATGTTCAACCTTAATAGGTCTCCATCGAAACACTGGTATATTAAAACAATACTGTGAATCAAGGCATTTGACATGTGCCTTTGGGATTTGGTGGGGAATTGTTGGAATGAATACGGGCTAGGCTCAAATTTTAATTTTAATTCTAATTAATTCCTAAAAAATCTCAAAGGCTCATGTGCACGTGCTAAAACTGTTTAGTCACACATGGAGAGTTGAAGGGGAGTTACACCATTTTATAAGGTGGAACGTGGTATCCCCCTTGTGGAATTAGAGAGAGCCAACACACGCGCGCGCTCGCTCACTCGCTCACCTCGCCTGGCCGAGCCGAGCCGAGCCGTGTCGTGCGCAGGCATATCGGGTGCAGGGGCGTTTTTCTTTATCTATTCAAAAATCGAAACGCATCGGCTCGTAGTAAATGGCATAAACAAACGGCTGGGAGTAACAGTTCAGTTACTAGTGAGTAATGGCTGCGGTCAGAACCGGTTCTTCTCCGATTTGCTCCACGAAAGACTAAGATAGGACCCACGAGTTTGTTGTTGCATCTGGCGATCTCCATCCCGGCGAGACGCGTGTACGGTCAAACCGGGCGAGTAGGCCTCCGGAACTCTCGTCCTTGAAGGCTTGCACGAGCAAGGACGAATAAGGTTTTTGGGGAGCGTTCGCGCGACTGTTCGCTGCTTCCTCTTCATTCGTTTATCTTCTACGTCTACATCAATTGCACGACTACTACGCCATGACAAACAACGACCTCACCAAAACTCCTGCTGCTTCTGCTTCTTCCACTGGATCTGGGTATGACTATCTCACGCTTGTTGTTTGGTTAGCTTTATTATCTGTTGTTGCCTTGAACACTGAGATAGAAATGCTAGTTTCTGCCTTTCTAAAATTTCGTATAACTATAGTGTTCTTAGTTATCTTCTTTATGAAAAGGTAAAAGTTCTTTCCACGATTTATCTACTATATTTATGGATTAAAGTAATCCAAAAAATACTCATATCTTTATCACATCGATGAGCAATATGGATCAACGCATTAGAATTTCAAGTGTACATACGGTAAATTGGGGAACAAGGGGCAAAAAAACTAGAGAATCTGTTCTGTTTCGTTCTGTTTCATGCAGAATCCCTGTCGAATTTGTGCATTCCAAATATATCTTTAGCTATACATGTTCTTTATCACTCTAGAAGAAGAAGAAGAAGAAGAAGAAGAAGAAGAAACTAGATACCGTACCGGGCCTTAGCTTCGAACCAGTCTAATGGTGAAATGAGAGTTGAGCAAAATTAATTTGTCCAGGTTGGGATGCAATTCAAAGCAGAGCGAAGAGAAAAATCTATTTCGATTGCGACAGTGCAAATGCACGCATAATAATATGTTCGCTTTCGCCGCAGGGCCCTGGTTAAGTCAGCGTTCTCATCGCATGCAAATCTCTGCAACTTACTATGCATTTCACAATCTGTCCTTGCCATTGGCCCCGTCTGATGTTGGGTTGGGACAAAAGTTAGCCGCATGTAGTATATTTTTTAGAGCAAGATTGGCGGCAGGATATTACGTAGGAATATTCCCGTAACAAAAAAAAAGAGAGTAAGAAACGATCGGAACAAGAAGGCTAGACAGTAGGAAAGAGGACTGCGAGGAGACCAGAGGATCCTTGAAGCGGAACAGATTGTCATTAGAAGTAAATGTGTATTAATTGTTCTAAAAAAGGTTCTTGTTTATTATATGGGAGAGTTAGCTATTTATAGCTTTCCGATAGGGTATACGAGCAGGAGCTTTTCCTTCTTCTATACGATGTCTTCGGCTTAGGATGGATCTCTCTGGTCTTGATCCATCCGGTAGGTACGCTTGGTTCATTGGTGTTCTCCACCTTTTGCCACATGTGCTGTATTTTTAGAGCAAGATCAGCGGCAGGATATTACCCAGGAATATTCACATAACTAAAAAGTAAGAAACCAACAAAAAAATGCCTGATTCGAGAAAAGTTCTACGCATAATAGTTTCACGTTCGGCCTAAAAAGGAGTAGAAAGGTATGGCAAATGTGGCACTGGCTGCTCATAAATTAAGTTATACCACTACGAAATTGACATTTATCAGGAGTGCATTTCTGCATATCAATCGACCGAATCAACTCTTGATCATTTTCGTTTTGACTGATAGAGCATTCATGCATGGGGTCACAAAAAATGCAACCAACCTTTAGAGAGAGAAAAAAAAAGAAAAGAAATTGAGGCAGATGACACCATCTTCACTCTTGACATGCAAGCTTTTAGCTACCAATCCGGGGAGCCCAATGATAATCCCTAATCCCTTCAACAACCGCATTTAAGGAAACATAACCATGAAATCGACAGCATTAACATATTATTTAGAGAAAGAGAGCAACAGTCCAAAAGGATTATTAGCATCCCATTCCGATCCCTGTGAGATCTTATCAGTGTGATGTATGTGTAGTAAAGTAGTGATATAAACATTACATTCAATGGATCAATTATTTTTTGAAAAAAGTTTATTTGACCCGTGAACTATCGAGGTACATCTACTCTATCCACTGAACTACAAAACATTCTAAATAGCTCCATAAACTACACAACCCGTCTAAATAACTCTCTGAGGTGGTTTAGCCACCGTGGCAGACGATGTGACCGAATACATGACGATGTCTCAACAAATTAAATGTATAATTTTTACACACTGTGAGACCCACATGTCAATGACTACTCACTCCTCCCTTCTCTTTCTTCCTCCCCTACCCCCTCTGTTTTTGTCCATCCTCTCTGCCACTGGTCGCCCCCTCTGGCCCCTATACCATAGTGTCGCCACTCCATACTCCAGCATAGGCCAGATTTGAGCATCAGCCATATTTGATCTGCATCTCACCAAATTGGCAGTGCTAGCCACCAAATCTGACATCGAGGGTTGCCCCATGGTGCTCGGCGACGAGGATGGTCGACCTCTGCCCTCCATGGCAACGAAGCTAAGCTAGGCGATGAAGGAGATGGAGGACACCTCGTATCCTCCTGCCTCTCACTCCCTTCCATGCCTCTTCCCCTGCTTCTCCCCAACCCTCACCATCCATCTTGATGCTTCGCCATCAATTGGCTTCTCGTGCACTATTCCACCATCACCGACGCGCTTCTCTACCGCCTCCAACCTGCCGCCGCCACTAGGAGCACTATTTGTGTCCCCATCTCATGTGTTGTGGTAAGGCAGTGACAAAAGCCTAGCTATGAGGGCCTCGAGGGGGTGGTGTGCGTTGTAGATTTGAGAGAACCGGAGAGAGGAGGAAGAAGAGGGTGAGGGTGGAGGCGGTTGTTCACTGGCAATGGCTCACGTCGACCGACGGCAATTGCCATGGCCCGATGGCCGGAACCATGGGTGGTGGAGGATTTCAACAAGAGAATTGGGAAGAATATAAGATGAAGGGGAAGAATAAATGTGGAAGAATAGGTTGTTTCTCTGACATATGGACCCCATCTAATTTGTTGAGTCATCGCCATGTATTCGGCCACGTCATCTGCCACAGTGGAAAAACGACCTCTAAAATCGCCTCAGGGGGTTATTTACATCGTTTTGCATAGTTTAGGTGCTATTTAGATGGTTTTATAGTTTAGGGGTGAAGTAGACACACCCTGATAGTTCAGGAGGTCAAATAGATCTTTTCCATTACTTTTAGGTTGAGCTAGAGGGCTTTGTGAGGCTTCGAAGATCATTCCACTAATGTTGAAGAGTGGGTGTATGGTGGGAATATGTCATGTTGTGTTGGAAATGTGGACAATATTTTAATTCCAGATTCGATTATGAGGCAAAGATCATAAATAACTAGAGATACATAAATCAATACTAATAGCAGGCAACTCACTGCACTTCTAAACATACTAAACAAAATGATTATAGCAGAAAACTGGTTGTACGACTAACTTACAGTTGTGCTTAATGAAGAACAGTAGCAGCGCAGACTCGAAGCAGTGGTTGAAGCAGTGCAGATCGTAGATGATGCAGTGTAGACTCCGGCGACACGCTATTCGACGTGCTCCTGTTCGCCGACCAGTTCACCTACTTCAACGGAAGCGCGTACGAGTCCCTGGATAGCCTGTTCAGCGTGGACGCTGTGCAGAGCAACGCTGCCGTAGACGAGATCGTAAATGATGCGGCACAACGAGCGGTCGCGCAGATACGCTATCCAGAAACCTTATTGCTGTCCTGTGTAGGTGAACTCTGCGACAATGGTTCAGAGATATCCGCCACCCTCCTTCTCGGTGCACGCCGATGAGAAGAGACGGCTTGGTTCGATAGCTAAATTCTTCAACACAGTTGATTAGAGAGGAAGATGAAAAAATAGAATAAATCGTCGATCTCTCGTCTGGATGTCTCTAGATCCTGTTTATGGTCAAGATAATTACTCTCTAGTAACTGTCATAATAAACCACTGGTAAGTGCTAATTCAAAACCAATTAATAGTCATTAAGCAGTGTTTATTGATCCTGATTGTACACTGGTCTACAACTTCGACCAGTATATTACGACCACGCTGGTCGAAGGATCCGACTACTATTTTTGACCACATTGATCTATACCTTTGACCATAATGATCTATGTCTTCGATCAGATTATTTCGGCCAAACTGGTTTATACATTCGACCACAATAGTCTATGGTTTTGATCATACAAGTCTATATCTTCGACTATACTGGTCTAAGCCTTCGACCGCACTGGTCTATGTCTTCGACCACACTGATATAAAGCTTCAATCACACTGGTCTAAGCCTTTGACCAGACTGATTTATGCCTTCGACCACACTGATCTAAGATCCCCTGGTCTAAGACTTCGACCATCCTGGTCTAAGACTCCTAGTCTAACACTTCGACCATCTCAGTCTAAAAATTCTGGTCTAAGTATTTGCATGATTTGTAATTTTAGTAATGAATGAGTCTTAACATAAATGGGCCTAATTCCAATATGTTGGTCATGCGGGCCTAATTCCAATATGTTGGTCACGAGGGCGAAAGAACTTAACAGGCCCCTAATTCCAATTTGATGGAACATAAATGGGCCTAATGAATGAGTCTGAACAGAAATGGGCCTAATTCCAATAATTCCAATTTGATGGAACAAGATTAGGAGGTTGGCAGCATTACGCGTGTAAGGTGTCAAGAAATCTTGTGGAAGGTTATGTTGTCTATCATCAACCTTATCTGATCGCAAGACTTGCACTTCCCAGCTTGTCCATTCATGGTGAACTATGCTTGAAGTTCTACATTTGTGTTTTTCTTTTCAAGAGAGAAGGTAGATTAGTTAGGATTAAAGAGATAACGGAGAGTTTGTCCACACATAGCCCTGGGGAAATAAAATGTGATATACTACACACTTGTAATAATTTAGAAAAAAAAAACCCACCCACGAGTACACTGTGAATTCTTTTTATTATTTATTTTTTTTTAAAAAAATTATTTTAAAGAAAGCATGTTCCTAACTTTATTTTCAATTGTGATCTCTTTGGTTACGCTGTGGTCTGTGGCACGACCAAATTGTGCTGTCACGCCATTGACCCCGGCGTAACCAAACTGTGCTGTTACGCCACTCCCCTTAGCGTGACAGGACTTAGCCTATAAATGAACGCGTCAAAGAGGTTGACAGCGTGACAACATAGTTTGATCATGCCGCGGTCGGTGGTGTGACAACACAGTTTGATCATATCACGAGTTATGACGTCACCAGAAGGGTTAAAATTAAACATAAAATTAAGAAGATGCTATCTTTAAAATAATTTTTTACAAAACTAAATTAGAAAAAAAGACAGATTGAATCAAACCGTGTACACACTACACAATGCTTGTGGCATCAAGCCAGCCTACGCTTCTTGTTGATAAGCCCTATCTATCAGTGCAATGGGCCCGAAATTCCCAACGCAGTTGCGAACGATGTAGCCAAGGCCCAATTGTGATTCTTAGAAGAAAAAAAAAGGACCAAACCAAGATACCAACGCTCCCGTCCATACTATTTCAGAGGCTACAGTTCGTGTAACAAGATATTTCGGCACTGATCTATATCAACGTACCGCTTCAAAATTTAATGTAATAATATATTTTTATAAGAATATATATATGTTTAATTATGTGCACACCAAATTTCATTTATAATATTATTCTAAATACGTAGCAGTACGATTAAATATAACTTGTAGTTCAATTAGTACAATAGACAGTATTATCAATTCTGCCGGTATAATTGGTATCGAAGCAGGTACGATCGATATCGAACTAGTATCACTGGTATTGACCGGTATCAAAATCGATATGAAACTTATGATTACTTTGTAGCGATTTATCTCTACTACTTAAAAGAAGGAATTGGAGACGGTCCGCTCTCCTCATGCGATGTGAGCCGTTAGATTTATCTTTTTTCGTGAGATGTGAGTCGTTGAATCTTGTTCTTTCTCGGTTCCTCCTTCCTACTCCCCCACACCCTAACTGTCCAAGCTGGTGCGTAAGAAGCTAAAAGATTTCATAGATCTTTCTAAGAACAGGTTACTGACGGATCACTTGCATTGTAGGTTGAACCGACGACAGTTGATGAGATATGATTTTTTCAAACCCATAGCAAAACGAGTATTAAACTGTATGATAAAATAGAACGATCGGTACCGGAACGGTTATCCGCGAGTTTACTCCCGTAGCTCCGCAGGGCGCGCGAATGATACAGACATACGTGCCTAAATAAAGCAACGCGCGCGGGAAAGAATATCAGAGCCACACACGCAACCATCGAGCTCGAACGCCCGCAAGATTTGGCGACTAAGGAGAGAGAGAGAGAGACAGAGAGGCGTCGCATGAAAGGCTCGCAGCCGCCGCCGCCGGCGACGTCCCTCGCGCACGGAGACCGCCGGTAGACCGGAGATCGATCGCAAGTACGTACGAACGATGCCGTTGAGGTGCCGGCCGTGCCGCGGCGGAGGCATGTCGGCCCACGGCAGCGACGGCCGATTCCCCCGCAGCGCGCGCGCCAATGCCACTGACGTGCGTGCCTAAATAAAGCAAACCGTGCGGGGAAGCAGATCAGAGCACCACGTGCAACGATCGAATGCCGTCGAGGTGCGGGCCGTGGGGTGGCGGCTGCGGTGGCGGGGACCTGTCGTCGGCCCACGTCAGCGACGGCTGCTTCAGCGTCACCAGCGGCATCCTCCCGTCCCTCGGCGCGCGCAGCAGCAACCGCCGGCTCCATGTCCGGCGGTTCATCGTCTCCCCCTACGACCCGCGGTACCGGCTCTGGGAGCACTCCCTCGTGGTCCTCGTGGTCTACTCCGCGTGGGTCTCCCCCTTCGAGTTCGGTTTCCTCCAGAACCCCGACGGCATGCTCGCCGTCGCCGACAACGCTGTCAACGCCTTCTTCGCCGTCGACATCGCGCTCACCTTCTTCGTCGCCTACGCCGACAAGAAGACCCACCTGCTCCAGGACGACCCCAGGAAGATCGCATGGCGCTACGCCACCAGCTGGCTAGCCCTCGACGTCGCCTCCACCGTCCCCACCGAGCTCTCGCGGAGGATCCTCCCGCCGGAGATCCGGTCCGACGGTTTCTTCGGCATGCTCCGCCTCTGGCGCCTCCGGCGAGTCGGCGCCCTCTTTGCCCAGTACGTCTCTGATCACTCACTTCTAAATCTTTCCACGCTCCTGAAATCTTTCTACAGAATTAGTTAACACACTACTCGATCTCGCACTTGATCAATTTCTAGTCTGGAGAAGGACAGGAAGTTCAGCTACTTCTGGGTTCGATGCGCGAAGCTCATCTGCGTAAGCGGCTTCAAACACCAGATTACTCATCAGTCACCTTCCAATTTCCTAATCTTTGCATCAGATTGAATATCAATCAGTTACCTTGTTCGATCTCCTTTTCTATCGCTTTGTGATCATGATCTCTTTCTGTAGGTGACACTCTTCGCGGTGCATTGCGCGGGCTGCTTCTACTACCTCCTCGCCGACCGGTACCCGGACCCGACGAACACTTGGATCAGCACCTCCATGCCGGACTTCCATAGAGAGAGCCTGTGGAATCGCTACGTCGCGTCGATGTACTGGTCGATCACGACGCTTACCACCGTGGGCTATGGGGATATGCACGCCGTCAACACAAGGGAGATGGTGTTCAGCACGTTCTACATGCTATTCAACCTTGGGCTGACCGCTTACCTGATCGGGAACATGACCAACCTTGTTGTCCATGGAACCAGCCGTACAAGAAAATATGTGAGTGATCGATCTATAATACCTGATTGATCTTCATCAAAGCCGTGTCTTTGATTGCTGTTAAGTTGAGTTTAGCTAGCATTTAGTGTTGCTCTGATGTCTTGGGCTGACTGAAGAGGGACACAATTCAAGCGGCGACGAGCTTCGCGCTGCGGCACCAGCTTCCGGCTCGGCTGCAGGATCAGATGATCTCCCATCTCAGCCTGAAATTCAGGACAGATTCAGAAGGGCTTCAGCAGCAGGAGACCCTCGACGCGCTGCCGAAGGCCATCAGGTCCAGCATCTCTCACCACCTGTTCTTCGGCCTTGTCCAGAATGTCTACCTGTTTCAGGGGGTCTCCAATGATCTAATCTTTCAGCTGGTAATTAAGATTATGATAATTTTGAGAAATTGGCTATTATAGGACTCCAAACGTTGGGTTTCTCTATAATAGGACTCCTAACGTTTGTTTCTTCAAAATAGGACTCCAAACAATTACAATAAGCTCTAATGACATTTTGTTTCTTTTTTAATCTCTTTTGTCATCTAAAAATACATGTATTTTTCGTATTGACCCTATTACCCTTCAGCAAGAGAAATTGGCTAGCAATGTATCGATTCATCTATTCTGGATTCCGTCGTTTCATCTACTCCGTATACGCGCAGTCGCGAGAACACCGACGCTCCTCCTTCCTGCGCGAGAACACCGGCGCCCGCAGCTTCACCGTGAAGACCGCCGGCCCTCTCCCTCCCCCACGCCGGCGATCTGCCCTCCATGGAGGAAGAGCCTCCACCACCAAGGCACTGCGGCCACCAAAAAGGCCATAGCCACCAAAGGCAAGGCCCGACCAAGGCCAAGGGCCGTGGGAAGCAAGCAGCCAGCAGTGACTTTTTTTTCAAACGACACAACAATCACTGTCAAAACACTGAAGGGTAAAACGGTCACGTTAGGAACAAATACATGTATTTAGATGTTAAAAGAGATTAAAATGGGCCGAAATGTCATTAAAGCTTATTGTAATTGTTTGGAGTCCTATTTTGGAGAAACAAACCTTAGGAATCCTATTATAGAGAAACCCAACGTTTGGAGTCCTATAATAGCCAATTTCTCGATAATTTTCCATGATTCCTTGGGGATTAATTTGCTTAGTCACCCTTTTTCTGTTGTGTAATTTACCCGTGAAGGTTTCGGAGATGAATGCCGAGTACTTTGCGCCAAGAGAGGACGTCGTACTACAGAACGAAGCACCGACAGATTTCTACATTCTAGTCACTGGTAGTGTGGTAAAACACTCTTTTCATGATTCTCTAGTCCTTAACCACCTTTGTTCTTTCCTCAATTGGTCGCAATTTCTGGTTATATAACAAAGAATCTAGTCCTGCTGGTTTCAAAAGCAACAAACAAGTTGATGCTGATGCATTTACAGGAGTTGCTAGAGCTCCAGAACGGCACAGAGCAGGCAGGTCTTTTGTTCCTTCCATACATAACTCAATACAAAGTTTCATCAAGTGAGTGCAATACATGAACAATGCATCAAGCACTCGTTTTAACAAAGTAGGCATATTTTGTTGTCTAATGTGCAGCTGGCTGGGATGGCTAAGGAAGGAGATGTGGTCGGCGAAATCGGGGTTCTGTGCTACAGGCCTCAGCTCTTCACAGCCAGAACGAGATCCTTGTGCCAGCTCCTGCGCTTGGACCGCACCGCTTTCCTCAGGATTGTTCAGTCTAATGTTGGGGATGGAACTATTATCATGAACAACCTTATTCAGGTTGATTTACGGTGACTCTTGCAACATCAACAAACCAAGAAGATGATCCTAATTTCTTAATTATGTTGTGCTACTGCAAGCTGCAAGATCATGTCGCTTTTGCTCTGATGAGCTTATTTTTCTTTTGATCATACAGTACCTTAAGGAGAAGAAAGACATCAGCGTGATCGCCGGTGTTACAAGGGAGATTGAATACATGCTAGCTCGAGGCCAACTGGAACTCCCTATCACACTCTGCTTTGCAGCATCCAAAGGAGATGACTTTTTGCTGCGTCAGCTTCTTAAGCGTGGCCTGGACCCAAATGAATTAGATAACTATGGCCGCACTGCACTGGTATACTCTAGATATCTTGTTAATCAGTGCGCTGTTTACTCAGCATGTTTGTGTCTAAATCAGAAATTTACAGAGTTCATTGCTCATTTGATTTAACAGCACATCGCAGCTTCCAGTGGGAGTGAGCAATGCGTCAGGCTTCTGCTAGAGAATGTGGCTGATCCAAATGCCAGAGGTATGCTTTGCGAGTTGCAAGCTAGCTAGAATATAAAGCCACATGATAATACCAAATTCATGTCTAGCTCACATCATCATTTGCAAAAAAAAAAAAAAACTGTAAATGTAAAGTAGCATGATTAAATTTTGCAATTGATGTGCAGACCCAGAAGGGAGAGTGCCCTTATGGGAGGCCTTACGCCGGAGGCACCAATCCGTCGTGCAGCTGCTGGTGGAGGCTGGCGCAGACTTGTCCTCAGGTGATGCGTATTTCTATGCTCGCGTCGCCATCGAGGAAGACGACGTCACGCTACTCGAGGAGATTGTCCGTTACGGAGGGGACGTGACCGCAAGATGCTGCAACGACAGTGCTACTCCCTTGCACCTTGCTGTCCTCGACGGCAACGTTCAGATGGTCAAGATCTTACTTGAGCACGGCGCCGACGCCGACAGGGAGGATGGCAATGGCTGGACCCCGAGAGCCATGGCTGATCGAGACGGCCACGGTGACATACAGCTCCTGTTTGCGTCGCAACAAAAAGCGTCGAACCCGAAGCAGCAGCAACGCTCGTCGATGGAGCAGCACAGGGTTGCGGCATCTTCACCGATCACGAGTTTCAAGAGCGCGCCGGCAACGAGGATCCCACACCGCGATAGCGTAGAATGGTCGTCGCCTTCGTCATCGAAGCGGGGGCGGCCTTCTTCCTCCTCCTCACGCAGTACTCCCCAACGGATGGCCACCTTCCGTAACTCCCTCTTCGGAGTCATCTCCTCGTCCGATGCACAACGGCAAGATGGTGGAAGCCTGCCCTTCAGGAGCACCGGCGGCCTGAGTTGCCACCACGAGAGGGAGATCAGCTCGCTCGTCAGGGTGACCATCTCATGCCCTGAGCAGAGAGGGAATGAGAGAAAACTCGTATTCATGCCGGAGACGATGAGGCAGCTCCTCGAGCTCGGTGGGAGCAGGTTCGGGTTCGCGCCGACGAAGGTGGTGACGAACGACGGCGCCGAGGTGGACGACGTGAGGCTCGTCAGGGACGGTGATCACCTCCTCCTTGTCTCTGATCAGTGGTGTCTGACCTTGCTACCACGCGTAGTAATCAACAACCATAGGAAATAATTGCAAGATTAGGAGGCTGAATTGTCGAAATATTTGACAGGGAATAACATTAGTTATGAGTGGTCTATGATCCATTTTGTTTTTGTTTGAATATATTTTTTCCCTTCAATCCCACGCCATTCCTTTTCTTTTTCTGTCTGAATCGGTGGAGGCTTCCAGAATGGAAGAGATTGAGACGTAGCTATGAGATGGGAGAGCAGTTCGAGAGGAAGCAGTAGAGTTTGGAGCGGAGACCCGATCACGTCGGCGAGTTGGGGAGGCGTCGGATTCCTCTGGATTTTGCCGGCGGTGACACGTAGTTTTTTAAAAGTTTTAAAAATAAAAGAAATTATTGTCATTTTATTTAATTAATCTAAAGTTTAATTTGAAATTTTAGAAAAAAAATTTAAATGATTAAAATAAACATCAATTAAATTCAAAATTATTTTATTCAATATATTCATGTTCCAAGGATTTTCATGAATTTTTTTTTTGAAATTTTCTGAATTTATTTTATTTTTGGTTTGTTTTTTCGATTTTTTCTGAATATTCTTTCTTTCTCTCTCTCTCCTCCTTCGGATGTGTTTTCTCCCGTGAGCGCCATGGTTGCTCTTTCCTATGGGTCTCCCCCCTTGCCGCCTCGCCACCTCCAGCCGTCGGCGCCACCTCATTGTAAGGACCAGAAATTAACACTCTCAAATCTCCTGTGTATTATTGAACTAGTTCCATGATCAGTGGCTAGTTCACACAATAAACAAATATGATAACATCCAGAATACACAAAACTTTATTAATAAATAATAGAGTTTATTACCAGAAAGTCTTACAAGCCAACAATAAACAAACACAGCTGGAAGACGAAGAAAATATAGTAGAGCACAGCTAATCTGCTACAGGCAATCGACTGGGTAGTGGCCTAGTCGTCAATATCTTCAGCAGTTGAAATGTTTTTCTCATTTGAATAATATTTTATTAAGCAAGAGTGAGCAGAAACAACTGTACTTCACAAGTTACACCCAATAACATAATTATAATGCATGCAGGGATATATAAAATGAAGGCTTATAGAGTTGAATTTGCATAAAATAATATATTCTTTAAATATTTGTACTAAGTTCCAAAGCAGTTATTCTATAACTAAAATTCATTATCTGAATCTCAAGTTTTATAGTAAGATAACATTCATCCAAGAGTGGTGAAGGATATCTTCCTATCATATGGCAAACTGCCTAATTTTTCGATTGAATACGCAATCCAAAAGCATTTCATAAAGTCTTTTAAAATCAAAACCAAATTCTAATTTTGAGTTGCCTTGCTTAGCATGTCCATGACCGTGGACACGGCTATTCGAATAGTTTTTCACTCTACAGAGGTTGTACAACTTTATCCATAAGATATAATCATCTTATACTGTCCGTTCACACACTTTCGAAGGTGTGCGTCTAAGAGATTACCACAAGGCCTTTACAATGCACTATCCCACCGTAGTCCCGCCTCGCTAAGGTTTCGCTTCATTTGGATTGAACCATCCGTTGGATTCAATCCCCCTCTTGCGCCATATGAGAATACATAAAAGTAGATCATAAAGATATCCACGCAACTGGATGGCACAACAACGCAGTGGAATATTGTAAATTATTTAGTCTAGTCCTGCCCATTCAGGACATGTGGTAGTACGATGTGGCTTAGTAAGATGCGGCTCGATGACCGGTCCTTAACTGACTTGGGTGACTTTCCAAAATAACCTTTGGGCCTCGATTATAGAAATGACTCAATCATGTACATTGACATGTACCATCTAAACAACTATTTCGCCCAAGTTCAAACCAACTTTTATTTTATTTTTCCAAGTTAAATCAATTTCCAAAATTTTCATGGTAAAAGCAATACCACAACATCATGTTAAATCATAGTTGATCATTTGGCTAAATTCCACAAATTAAATATTTTTGGTCTAATTTTTGTCTAAGCATGAAGTCTTTCAACAAAAGCATCTTGTTAATACTATTGTATTAACTAGAGTTTTATCTAAGGTGGCAAGGGGTGAGGGTTTGATGTCCAAGAATTGTCAATTCCAAGACTAGTAAGTAAACCATCAATATTACAGTCATAATCCAATAATCCAATCTCTAGTAATTATATAATCATATAATCTAATATCAATTAGGCCAATATCAGTCTATTTTATGATCTGACTTCCATCGATCCAACATTCAACAATACTTTAATTCTATAACCCGACATCCATCAATCTATTATTTTTAATAAATTATTTCTAATAATTAATCATCCATCAATCTAATGATTATGTAATCCTATAATGCAATTTCCGACAATCCGATATCCAATAATTATCTATTTCTATAGTCCAATCTCCGATAATCCAATATCAACAATTATATACTTCTAGAATTAGATATCCAACAATAATATGCTTCTAGAATCCGATATCCAACAATTTGATATCCAACAATAATCTATTTCTAGAATCCGATATCCAACAATTATGTATTTATAATAATCCAATATCCAACGATAATGTATTTATCCAATCCAACATTAATGTGGTCCTATAATCCAATATCCAACATTAATGTAGTCCCATAATCCAATATTCTACAATTATACATTTCTATAATCCAACACCCATTAATCATGTGATCCTATGATCCATTATCCACTAATAATATATTCTTATAATCAAACATCCAACAATCCGATATCAATCAACAATCTATTTCTATAATCCATATCCAATATCCCTAAATAATCCACTTCTATCATCAAACATCCATCAACAATCTACTTTTATCATCTAATCTTCAATCAAAATAATACTATAATTCACTCTCCAATAATATAATGCTATAATTCATTTTTCTGACAATTCCATCTCTAGATAATTCCATCTTTTCAATATTCATCAATAGTCTATTCCTATAATCCGAATTCCAACAAATATATTTAGATCATCCAATAATAATATATTTCTAATAATCCGATCATGATATAATCTTATGATCCAACAATGATGTAATTCGATAATCTAATCTCCAATAATTATAGAATCTTATAATCCAACAATAATCTGACAAAGATTGTTGACTAGTCAAATTATCTGGATATACATTTATTCAAAAGTAATCTGGATCCTCTATTGGTCCCGAATTAGCTTGCCGGGTCTAGAATTAAATACGCAGTCAGAAGGTGGGCTCAAAACCTTCCCTTCAGACCATTCTAGGACATCTCTCCTGGAGAGGTCTCTTTGCACCACTCCAGGACCTCTCTCCTAGAGAGGCCTCTTTGGACCACCTCAGGACCTCTCCCCAATAGAGGAGGTCCTCAAATGCGGTTGCCCACGTGTGGTTAATTGCAACCCACGTGGAGAAGGTATTGGATATTACATCCGGAGACACAATGGTCAACATGAAGGGACACAATGATTGGCTTAAAGGGACACGACCATTGACGTGAAGAGGAGCTAATGCAATCAACTGTCAATGCTTGTAGAGCCATAAAAGCCTGACCTATGTGTCATTGTAAAGATAGATCCCGATCCAAGCCCAATCAACGTGTATTCATAGCCATTTTCCCTGTAATCAGAGCATACTCTTTGAAGTCCTTTGGCGAATAGATAGCAATCTCTATTTCCTTTTTATAATTTTGTTTGTCCGTTTTGTAACGTGAGTTTCATACGTCGGCAGCTAGCGCCGTCCGTGGGGATCGCCGTCATCATTTTCGCCGACTTAGTTCCGGTAATGTGTCCCGTGCTTTGTTCATGAATCAAAACTTCCCTGCATGGAGGGAAGAAAGCATCCTCGACGTTTCCAACTACGATGATGACATGGAGGAAAACTTCGTCCTCGTATGTGGCAATGCCCATGGTTCCTCTGGGATCATTACTGAGGCACCGTCGCCCCCCGAGTCTGCACCCACAAATTCTACAACGGTCGTGCCTTCATCTACAAGCATCACCATAGACAAGTATTATCCCGAGTCTGTCTTCCTTAGAGTAGGAGATTCGGAAAGTTCCTAGAGCCCAATGTACCATGATGATCTAGCTGGCGACCTCCACACTAGAGGCCCGGAGAGAACATCTGGGAAAAGTCTTCTCTTCACCATACAATATAACTCGTCCTCTTCCTTAGAGGACGATTGGCATGTTCACCCCTTCTACCTGTTCCGTCGGTCGTTAGGCCGTCGCCGTTGATGACAATCAACCCATTCCCGACGATAATCCCGAAGCATCAGGGCAATACCAAGAACGGGAAGAGAGGGAATGCCTCCAACGAGAGGAAGAGGCCCGACAAGCCGAGATACGTGCCACCACATAAGTGCACATCTCACAAGTTCACGACCACTATTGCCGAGATGCCCCTGGCTCCTCAGCGAGGGTGCCGCAACAGGCGACGCATACGCCACCGCCGCTGGTAATGATGGTAAGAGATCCAAATACCTTACCAACCCCCATGCAGGAGGATTCCCCTGCAGAGTGCATTCGCTACTAAGCAAGCGCCATTGCACGCCATCCGGAAGGAGTAACTCCGAGCAATGAGTGTAACTAATGCGTGCCATCGCACAAGAGATACAGGATGCAGCGGAGAATATTTCCACCCGATCGCCAATTGTGCTTTTGTAACATCCCAATTTTCTAAGTTTAAAAAACCCTTTTGGAATAGTTAGTAGTTGGAAAATTCACCCTTGAGATTTTATTTTAATTTTAATAAAGCTTAAAATGGACTTTCAGTATCAAAATATTTTTATATATTAATGCCAACATCAATAATTGTCAAAACTATTTTATTTGGGTTCTATGTGGTTGGGTATATTTTCTAGATTTTTCTAGAATTTTTTCGAGTTCATTTGCTATTTGCATTTTCAATATTTTCTATTTGCTATTTGTATTTTCTAAAAAGGAAAACTAATTAATAATATCAGAAAATATATGAGCCAAATCTTCTTCTCAGCCCATTCCTATTCCCTAGCCCATCTTCCCACGCTAGTCCACTCGTGCGCCTCGCGCCACTCCGTCCCTCGGCTAGGTGGGTACCGCCTGTCAGGTGGTTGTCGTCCCCCTCTCGTCATCTACCTCGCACCGCGTTTTGCTCGCGTTCGCTATTGCCGGAGCTTCGAGCCTCGACAAGATTGAATCTTCGACTAGTTAGGTGTTGCCAATGAGTAAGATTGCAGTTAGCGTCTATAGTTAAGCATTGCCGATGAGTAAGGTCCCCGCCTGATTTCGTTGTCTCGTTGCTTTTAGTTTCATGATATCGATTGCATTACAATGACCGCACCAAAGATGTCAGTTCAATCATTCAACTCTCTTACGTGTCCTTCTATAGCCGATCGCAGAATAATACGTAACCTTTTATGTCACTATCTAATTTCTGCAGCGTAACTAAGATGCTTCTCTTCAGATATACCAGTCACGTTTAAGATGCTTCTCTTCAGTTCCCTACTAACTGATCTTTAACACTTTTACTCTTCAACAATACAAAAGATTAGCGCTGATCATCCCCAGACAACACCGCTTTGAGAAATTAAACAGCCAGTAACAAAGACCACTCCCTCCAGGTATTTTAGTTTATCGCAGTACGTTTCAATTGAACACTGCCAGCATGTGATTCTTACTAACATCCTTCTACTATCTGTGAGGACAGAACATTACTGTTTTTTCCAAGCCGTAGAGGATTTGTTGAGTCTGCAGACATGATCGGGGAGAGCGGGATCGCCGAACCCGGTGGGTGAGAGCGATATATCTTCTCTCTGAAAGTGTTCCGTAGAAAGCGTTCTTCACATCTAGCTGATGTATCGGCCAATCCCTGGAGTGTGCCACCGTGATGACTGTGCGAACAGTGGCTGGCTTGACAACCGGGCTGAAGGTTTCATCATAATCAACACCGGGGCGTTGAGTGAACCCCCGAAGAACCCAACGAGCCTTGTATCTCTCCAATGAGCCATCGGCATGGAACTTGTGTTTGAAAATCCATTTGCCAGTAACCACGTTGGCCTTGGCGTAGCGGGGGGGCGAGGTCCCAAGTGTGGTTGTCCTGAAGGGCTGCATATTCGTCTTCCATGGCCTGGCGCCAATGAGGATCAGCAAGAGCATCACGGCATGACCGCGGTAGTGGAGACAATGCCTCTGTATGCAAGGCGAGGCGAGGCTGCCGGTACCCTGTCTTTCCACGGGTCGCCATGCCATGGGAGTTGGCGACCGGCGGAATGGAAACAGCACCAGCAGGAACCGGAGGATCGCTCTTGACATAGCGAGGTGGAGAGGGGACCATGCTGGAGCGTCGAGGAGGGCCTGCCAGGCGCGCCGGGAGGCGGCGAGGAAGCGAGGCGGGGCACGCCTCATCGTAGGCGTGAATGATGGTGGAGCGGGAAGATCGGTCTGAGGCGCTGTTCGGAGGGCGGCGGACCCCACAGACACTGCCGGCGGCCCAGAGTGGGGCGCCAGCGGCCTGCGAGGTCTTGTGGGCGGCAGCCGGAGGGTGGGAAGCTGGGAGGAGCTCTTGACGCCGGCGTGCCCACATGGGCCAGCGATGGTACCAGAGGCACCGGCTGGGAGGGAGCACGCGTCGGGGGAGGTGGTGGCAAGGGGCCAACAGCTCCGGGTGTACCTGCAGGAAGAGGGGACACTGGAATAGTGTCGTCGTCAGTTAGAAAATCAAGTTCCTGCGGGGGTGGGGATGGCCGGCTGTGGGAGAAAGGGAACGTTGTCTCGTCGAAGACAACGTGGCGGGAAATGATGACGCGGTTGGTGTGGAGGTCGAGGCACCGGTAGCCCTTGTGATCCGGTGAATAACCAAGAAACACACAGAGAGTGGAACGGGGGGCAAGCTTGTGAGGAGTGGTGGCAGAGAGGTTGGGATAGCAGGTGCACCCGAAAGCTCGAAGATCATGATAGGAAGGGAGGGTGCCATGGAGGGCGAAGAAAGGAGTGCTCATGTTTAGTGTTTTGGTAGGGAGGCGATTGATGATATAGGTGGCGGTGGCTAGAGCATCAGCCCTGAAGAGGGGGCATGGAAGCCTGGAAGAGGAGGGTTCGTGTGACGTTGTTGACGGTGCGGATCATGCGTTCGGCTTTCCCATTTTGCTGGGAGGTATAGGGGCACGACATGCGGAGGGTGGTGCCGTGAGCAAGAAAGAAAGCACGAGAGGTGGAGTTGTCAAACTCTCGACCGTTGTCACATTGGACTGATTTGATGGTGCAGCCGAATTGAGTAGACACATGAGTGAAGAAATTAGAAATCGTGGGGAAAGCATCGGACTTAGCGAAGGGGAAAAGTCCAGAGAAAATGGGAGCAATCGTCAAGAATAACTAAATAATATTGGAAACCGGAGACAGACGACAACAGGAGATGTCCACGGTCACAATGGATTAAATCAAAATTCTTGGATGCTCTGACAGGAAGTAGTAAAGGGAGACGAATATGATGCCCAAGCCGACGAAGCGTGGCGGTGGGAGTCAACCGAACTTCTTGCGGACAATGGAGGAAGACCGGCGAGGTTCTCAAGAGTGGCCTTGCGGGTGACCAAGGCGCTGTGCGGTAGTCGGGAAGGAGTGGCGACAAGGCGCGAGGCAGTGGTGGATGAAGCGGCTATAGGGTGTAAAGTGGCCGTCTTTGTTACATCGAGGAGGTGTTCGAGCACGGAGATCCTTTACGAAAACACCAAGAGGTCAAACTCAATGAAGCGAAATTGTCGAGTAAATTTTCTAACGAAAAGGAGATTTACGATGATGTCGAGCGACAAGGACATTATCGAGCGAAAGGGTCGGGAAGGGCGAGTAACCGGTGCCAATGACAGGAAGGGTGGCACCGTTGCCTACGACAATGGAGGAAGGAAATGAAGAGGATGGCGATGCGGTGACCATACCAGGGTTGGCGGTGATGTGGGAGGAGGCACCCGAGTCGATCACCCGATCAGGAACTTCGGTGGTGGGGTGAGAGAGATTGTCTTGAAGGCGCTGGCAAGGCCCTCGGCGTCCATGGCGCCCAGCGGGAGGTGCCCGAGGTGGTCTGCGGGGTAGTAGGTCGGAGCCCGGCGGTGGAGCGAGTCGCAGTGGCACGCCAAGCCATCGAGCTCTTCTGCGGAGATGTAAGGCGGATCTGGCGTGGTGGGGACCACGAGCTCGCCCGGCGGTGGATCCACAGACACATGTGGATAGAGCCGGTCCACGGGTTGAGTAGTGGCGGCCCAGCGTGGTGTGGTGCAGTGCGGCAGAGTGCGGCTCTGCGGACCGCCATGGAGCCGCGAGCAGCCCGCCTTGTGCGGGTCGGCCGCGATTGCCACCTGTCGAAGGTCATCGGCCGGCGGATGAGCAGCGGCTGATGAGGGAACGCAGGCGCAGCGCAGTGATGACGCGAGTAGGCGGCTTGGTGAGCAATGGCGGCGACAAGAGCCGAAGGAGAGGCGGGCGTCCCATGTTGAGCTCGGCCAAGCGGAGTCGGCCACGAACATCGGCGAAGGGCGAGAACGGCCTACGGAGGTGACAAGTGGGACATGAGCCGGAAACGTTCATTGAGACCCGCGAGCGTTCGGCACGAGTTCGGTCTGGATGGGCTCGCCGAGGTCGGCAAGGGCATCCGCCATGCTCTTCATCTTGCGCGATGATCGTCGATGGAGAGGGCACCTTGGCAGAGAGTGCGGAACTCGGCGTCGAGGAGCATGGCGCGGGACTCGCGATTGTTGAGGAACTGCTGTTCGATTCCGAGCCATGCTGCCCGGGCGGTGAGGCCGTCGTGCTCGTGGATGACATCCAGGAGGTCGGCGGAGATGGTGTTGAAAAGCCAGGAGAGGACGACACAGTCCATGCGCGACCACGCCGGATCGTAGGGGCGGGAGTCGTTGCTGAGGACGTGATCCTTCAAGGCGAAGCGGCCGAGGATGAGGAGGACGTAGCCGCGCCACTTGGAGTAGTTGGAGGATTGAAGATCAAGAACTATTGGAATTAAGTTCTTGATGTTCGGACGGCGGCGGCTTGATTTGTGGAGGTGGGCGATGGCCGCGGCTTCAGAGGAAGCAGAGCGGACGTCGTCATCCTCAGGAACGTCGGCATCGTCCTGAAACTCGGTGCGGAGGTGATCCCGGAGGGCCGCGGCCTGCTGCTCCAGGGCATCGGCCTGTGCGCGCTCTTTGTCAAGAGCGTCAGCAGCGGCGCGGACACGCTCCTGGGCGGCGGCGGCAGACTTGAGAAGAGCAGCTTCCTCCGCCTGATACAGTAGAGGAAACAACCCTCCATCACATCCTATTTCACAACAAAGACAAAAATGAAATGCTATACCAACAAAATACGGTAACGTAGTGAACTCATTATGTTTCGATTTTTTTATATAATAAATTCAGACTCGATTAATCGGATGAGAAGAAGTGCAAATCTCAAAGCATATCGGATGGATGAAAATTTAATTATTTTGACAAAAGAAAACAATCGAACGTTGTTTAGCAAAACCGTTTTTTTAATTACAAAGTAGACACACACGCACACCACATGCAACACCCTTTTGGATTGCATGCATGATATATAAAAAATCCCATGAATTTTTTTTCCCTTGAACCTTTTGAGGTTTCTAAAAGGGAACTCAAAACACCATTTTGGGTTGCATCGCTATTTTCTCTCCGTTCCAGAGACATTTGCTTTTAAATTTTCTGTAGAGCATCAAGACACAAAAATTAGAGTAATTAATCCCTTATCGAATTCCCAATTCGTGTATGATTGTATCATACATGGCATCTACTTCCTCATTTCCTGTCCATTCCCTCTTTCATGTTCCAAACCGTGAATTAGTGATTCCCGTATTACATGACCTCTAGTGATTCCATCTCACATGGATGGTCAATTTGTGTTCTTATTGACGCCCCACATTATAGAATTCCTCTCAAAGAAAATGTCAGGACATATGTTTGCCCTGTGCACTTGTGCTATACCGACGGCCGACTGCTGTCAGTCCCTCGCGGCTGTCGCCAACGCCAGCACCGGCTGCGCCTGCCTCATCCTCACCGGCAACGTGCCGCCGGAGTCGTCGGTCCAGCCCGACTCGCCGGCGCCGCCGGCCAGCCAGGGGCAGACGAGGCCGCAGGTGCTGCCCAGCTCTGCTTGGCGCGCTAGTGCTCGTGTGTCCCTGACCCTGATACCTGCATTTTCAGTGCTGCTTGCAGTTGGAGCCATGCTGGTCTGATCGTATCGAGTTCAGCAGGCACACTGTGTTGCTGCAGTACTAAGTGTGGTGTGTTTAATTTTGTGCTTGTTTAGTACTAGGAGAGCTGTATACGGATTAATTAGTTGTATTTGTTTACGAGTGGTTTGGATTGGCTGTGTAAATTACATTCTTTTCGGTTGTGTATGAGCTAAATAACGTGATGTTACAGTGGAACATGACTCCTTGTCTTCAGTAGAGATTGTGCCACTGTTGGTGCATCAATGGTGTGTTTGGTTCGTGAGATGAAGTTGAATGGAATGAGATTATGCAGGATGGACGCGATGATCCTGAATGGGTGCGTTTGGTTGGTTGGATGGGATGATACAAGATTTTGTTTGGTTGCTTGGATGGGATTGTCCTGACATGTGGGCCCCTACTACTGCTAGCCAGATACTTTGACATGTGGACCCCTATTGTCACTCACCACATTCACACAGAGAAAAAGGAACATAGGAAAGACATGGGAGGGCAGGGCGACTCAGGGCGGTGCTTGCCGGTGGCGAGGGAGCTACTGATAGGATGGGGAGACTCTAAAATTGGGTCCCCGCGGGGAAGAGGAGTCCAGGGGTGGCGATGATGCGACGTAAGGAAGATCACAGTGGCGGTGGCGATGCTGTGTCTATGGCGGTAGCGCCGGAGGGAATGAGGGGAAAAGATAGAGCACGCACGGGCAAGAGGGAGGTGAGGGGATGTCGTCGATGCAGACAGTGGCGACGGGGGTGGACCAAGTCGGGCCGGCGACGGGAGCTCGTGGCGGCGCGGCGGATCCGTCGTGGCTGCGGCGCTACGGGGAGGGGGCCAGAGTGGGTGGTGGGGAAGGAAGGGGTGGCCTTGGGATGCTCGAGTAAAGGGGAATCGAGATAGGGCTCACCGGGTGACGAACGACGATGGTGGTAGCGATTTCGGCCATGCATTAGGAAGAAGACCATGGCGTGACCTCCCATGCACGATAACAAAAATTGGTTAGGGTGTTTTGCACGGTGTGCCTGAGAACATGAGGTGACACGAGTGTTGGTGGATGAAGTTCGTTGGGTTGGCCAGAACGACATAGTTGATGCGGCGGTGGCTGGCACGAGCGTTGTCGAAGGGGAGGAAGATGGGGTCCTTCCCGACGCTTTTTGTTGCGGGGAGGGCAGAAGGGGTCCTTCCCAGCGTTTCGACACTTCGGCTGCGAGGGTGGCTGGCTAGGGCGTTGCCAAAGGCGACGTCGATGTTGCTTTGCCCGAGATGGTTCCCTTAAATGTCCTGACATTTTCTCATACGGCCCCTTTTATGATGTATGGAACCATATTTGGTTGTCGAATGGAACCATACATCATAAAAGGGGAATATTCTCTTAGATGGAACCTTCTCATCCGGAATTGTTTGGTACGATTCAGCCAACCAAACGCTTGGATGGCCCCATATCCCAAACGGAACCAACCCGTTCAGCCGCATCCCACCAATCAAACACACCCTAAGGCAGAGTTACTGAAACGCATGTAGACGATGCTTAGTTTATGAGCTCTTTTACAGACACATAATTTAATACGGACCGTCCATTTTTTTATCCAATTGTTCAGATTAGTTTGGATTTAGTTATACTGCACCTAGAAGTATGAGTAATAGAATTCCAAAGGGGTAGAATTATAATTGCCCATGTGGAGGATCACATGGCACAAGAGTAATATTTTCAACCCTAGTTGAAAAAAATCCATAATACCCTCACGAAAAAATTATAAATACAGAGAAAAATCTATTATGTTTTTAACAAATCAATAATCAGATCTGATTTATATTACTGGTAGAATGTACCGTGAAATTTCCCTATTTTATAGCCAACTTTTCCACGCTCAACTACATTAGTCAAACCGTGACCTTTGTTGTTTCGATTAGAAATGTGGGGAAGTAATCAAAAGGGCCAAGCCTATTCCTCGACCGAAAAGAATATTTTTTATATAAAAAGGATGAGAGTACAACATATAGATTATGGGGCTAAAAAATATAACCAGTGCACCAACAAACCAAACACATGCTTAAGAAGACATGGCGCATCTAAAGCTTGGTACATAAAATTGGACATGGAACCAAACACCTCATATTCATTTCGCGTCAAATTGGTGGTTGCAACCAACTTCAACCTCAAAAGCTCAAGCAGATTCCCATCTTGTTGTTCATCATGAGTTACATACCGCAGGACACTTGTCAGATCCAAAAGAAAAAAGTGTGAAGTTTAATGTGCACTACTCGTTCGAAAAACAAGTACAATTTGCACTACTAACTACACTTGTCAGATTCGATGCACAGTAGTAGGTCGAACGAAACAACAAGAAAGGACACATGGGTTGTTAGGATCCGGATCTTCTGCTGCACCGTTGTTTGAACAGTAATTTCAGCTTGCACTAACAATACTTGGTAAGTAGCACTGTAGCAAATATCCGATACAAGGTCGTAGGTCGAATGAAACAGCAAGAAAGGACACATGGGTGGTTAGGATCCAGTTCCTCTGTTGTACTGTTGTTTGAATAGCAATTTTAGCCTGCACAAACAGTACTTGGCAGTAGCACTGTAGCAAACACTCTAGAAACAGTGAAATGTCTGCCGTAGCAAAATACACTACGGAGCTTTTACATCTTTCTTGGGTTTTGTAGTGTTTGATCTATGCCATTCGGATCAGACGGTAGAGAAAGAACCTAATGCATATCAATTTGTTCCTCTGCGTTAGCCTATACCGATGCAGGATCCGCTTCTTGAAATGCATGCACAGGAACAAGGGAATACTGGTAGCTAGCTAATCAAAAGGTAACTTATCGACCACTTTTAACTACCGCTTAACAACTTTTGACTGACGAGGAAGAAAGGGTCATGCGACCATGTCAGGACCCAAAAATACAGTTCTGGACCCTCTGTGTATACTGCACTAGTCCAGGATCACGCTAGTGCACACAGTATCAACATAGATGAATATCGATCCACACAAGACGAATAATAGCATAAACGATTAACTCGAATAACAAATAATGGTTTTGACCTTATGGTTGAGTTTACACTTATTAAGCCTCGCAGGGCTGACAATAATTAAATAAGCAACAGCGGAACAAAATAAACTCCAGCAGAAACCCATAAATTCACCACATGCAATTGACTGAGAACAAGACCTAACGATCAACACCTTCATAGAACTCCTCCTCAAAAGCTGGCGACGATTCCTTCACTTTAGCTGAATTGTTGCAGCAAGAATGGGTACTCCGAGTACTCAACAAGTTGTTCCACAGAAATGCAAACTTAGATGATGGCTTATTACAAATAAAATAGCTTTTATGGTTATTTTGCAACAAAGCAACATTTACAAATGAATAGAAATAATAGATTGAAAGCATAACTAAAACTAATAAATAATAATAATTTAACAGTTGTTTTCAAAAGGAACACAAAGTCCAAGTTCTTCACTCAACCATATGACTTAGATCACATAGCTCCCTTCCCAAGTGTTTTATGAAAATCCACCACTCGTGTGAAATTCTCGAGCATGTCCATGACTACGGACGCGGCTATTCGAAGAGATTGTTTAACACTCTGCAGAGGTTGTACACTTTATACACAAGATATAACCAGTGTAGCTAGCACTAATCATAACAAAACTTTTCTGAGACTTCATCTCAAACAATGACACTTCTGGCGTGTTATACTGCCGGCCCTAACCCTCACACAGAAAGTTAGTCCGATGCACACCGTTGGACCTAGAAGCAGCGAACCGACCATCGATGTGAATCGCCACAAAGACATAAACACACCTCCACCCTGGCACACAGCTTAACCTATCTACCTGAGTAATCAATATCAAAACTCAGTAACTTACTAAGTTAGGCCAGTCCCATCAGGCATGTGGTTGTACGAAAGGCTCAGTTCAATGGCGCATAAAGTTAAGTACTTAATTGACTAAGGCAAGACTTTCAATTTCTAACTAAACAATCTTTCTTTTCAAATCTCAAGAAAAAAGCTCCACCATATCACACAGTATCCACCACTTACCTCAGTCTAAATATTTTCCCACCTGTTGGTTAAGTACAACACATACCATCCACGAGTAATAGCACACAGCATACAGTTTTATCATGAAGTTCCATAGTCATTTAATCAAGTTTATATTTGCAACTCAGATGACAATGAATGACTCGTTGCATGGCTAAACAAACTAGTTGTATCTGACATGATATTACCAACTAAATAATTAACAAAGCTAGGGTGACAAAAGATCATGGCATTACAAAAGACAAGTTTGATATAATCAACTTGGATTAATAACTAAAACCAAAGTATTTAAATAAATACAACAATTGAATCAAAGTAATTTTAGAAAAATGGGTTCAACATGATCAAAGGTACAACTTTCCTTGAAACAAGTCCTGGTACTGGTCTTGGTCTTAGTGAACTCCTTTCTCGAAATTTTTCGAAGTATCAACGTCTACCGCAAACAAAGCAAATAAACAAAATGAATACAAATTAGAGAGAAAAACTCCAAAAATTATTTAAAAATTGTAGAAAAATAGATCTCGAATTTAGATAAATTTAGAAATTTGAATAGGCTCAATCGGAGTTCGTATGAGGAGGAACAAGCTTCTAGAAGTTCTAAACCTAAAGAAATAATCAAAATGGAATTTCTGCATTTTCCTAAATATTTTTCTAATGAAAAATTTGGAATATGACATAAGCCTCACATCAACCCTGATTTTTGGATTTAAAATAAATCCATGGAGAAAAGGCTCAAAGAGTGACATGTGGGCCTGCGGTCTTTAGACCGGGTCCACGAATTTGGTGCATGGGTCTACAGGCTCATGTGTTTATGGAATAGTGGACTGACAAGGGGGACCCACAAGTCAGTGGCTCGGCTCATGGTAGATTAGATTTGAAGTAACACGCATGTGCACACGTGGCGCTGACACAGATGCCACGAGGATGACACGCAAGCGTGAGGGCACACGTGGCAAGTGACGTGGCAGTGACGTGGATGCCACACGGCTAATCGTTGGCGAAGCTCCGGTGACCCTAGGGTTCAACGATTGGCGGCTCTCTGGCGAGGGCGAAGGTGCGCAATTGGATGAGCGCGACACGACGAAACTTGTGATGCGATCAAATCTCGCCAATGACGACCAGAACGGCGGCGACGACGAGTTAAGCGGCCGAGTGATGCGGCTTGTGGTGGCAATTGCGGGACAAGGTCTCTCGAGGGAAACAAATGCGCTCATCGTGTAGGACGTGACACGGTGAACTCGAGGATGTGCTCGATGACGGCCGGAGCTCACCGATGGCTGCAGAATTCGGCGGAGGAGGCTTCGGCGGTGCTATGGCAAAAGCTTCGATTTCGACGAAAAGGCAGCGCTCTAGGGTTTCTTGCTTTGGGGAAAAGGCGGCGGAGGTTGATGCGATCTTCGTGATGCGCACGCCGAGGCCTTAAATAGTCTGTAGCGGCCGGGCCACGAAGGAGTCCAAGCTTGACATGGTGGCGAAATCTGGAGCGTGCAATATTTGGAGACGATGAACAGTTCGTCGGTGAGGCCCACAGACCAGAGAGGGTGGCTCGGGCGAGTTAGCGTAGCAAACGGAGACGCTAGGGATGACGGGTGGGACCAAGGCGGCGCTGTGAGAGAAAGAGAGGGAGATACTGACATGCGGGACCCACATGTCAGTGGGAAGCGGAGCACACGCACGCGCGGCTGGGCCGCACAGTGATGGGCGGGGTAGAATAGGGATGGGTTTCGGCCCAAGGCTTTTATGATATTTTAATTAGATTTTCTATTTTAAAAATACTAGAAAATACAAATGGCAAATAGAAAATAGCAAATGTACTCAGAAAAGATCCAGAAAAAATCTTGAAAATATATCAAAGCACATAGAACTCAAATAAAATAGTTTTGACATTAATTGATGTTGAGATTATTCATATTAAATTGTTTTGCTATTTAAAGTCCATATTAAGCTTTATTTAAAAAAATTAAATAAACTCTTGGGTGAATTTTTCAAATATTGAACTACTCAAAAGATTTTTAAGATTCAAAAAATTGGAATATTACTGACCAACAGAAACCATGCAACTATGCAAGATATGATACCACAACAGCAAAGTGATGATAAATGATTTTGCAGTTTGCATCTAGTTTTTCTTTTTAAAAATGGGAGTTCGCATCCATTTCTCATTCAGCTTCCAGAATCACCGGCGCCTAGTGATTAAACAAAACCCAATCATTAACTTTGCAATAGCACCCTGCTTTGTTTATAAAGATAGAAGGCTAACTAAAAGTATCACGAGACAAAAGCTAAGCACATTTGGGGACTTTGTTTTGTGTGCGTGCGAGTGTGGTTTCATTAAAGAAAAAGAGAGGGTGAGCACAGCATTTCATTTTTGGGAGCGACTATATGACACTCGAGTAAAAAAAAAAAAAGGATTTCAGTCAAATTTTGGATCATTGAATCAAACGCTAGACCTATCCTGGTGAGCAACATGTGTCCTCCCCTCGATCGAAAAAAGCACCCCCCATACACGCCTCCCTCCGCCTACGCCTCGCCGCTACCTCCTTTGCTCCTCCTCATCTCCCTTGCACCACCTCCGTTCCCCACGCGTCCCTTTTTTCCGGTGCGTCAGTTGCATCCGCCGCCACCGCCATGGCAATCTTCTCCATGTCCAACACCCTCCCACACCTCCCGTTCCTTGTCGTCTCCTTCAGTGATGGAACGCGGCGCATTCGGCCATTTGTCGGAGGAGGCATGCGGCGGAGGTTTGCTCGACGACAGCGACGTCGAGTTAGCTTCGCAGGAGTGAGGCGCTAGTGTGCGCTGATCATGCACTCGGCTTCGCCAATGCCGGCGGCAGCGCACTGCTCAGCTTCGCCAGAGACGAAGAAAGAGGTGGTTGGTGCATGAATAGTAAAGACAATGCAAAGGTTAGTGTTGAAAATATGGACAATATTTTAATTCCATATTTTAATAAAAGACATATATTGCAAAAGACTAATGATGAATAAACCAGTACTAACAGCAGGTAACTCATTGTACTTCTATATATATATATATATATATGAAGATATATATATAATATATATATATATATGAAGACGCAGCAATACAGACGCAGAGAATTAGCCACACGAAGCGGTCATAGCGGCCAGCGTGCGCGCCTAGAAACCTTATTGCCGCCCCATGCAGGTCTCCACGGTAGAAATGGTTCGAAGATACCGCTCCCCTTATTCACGGTGCACGCCGAGAAGAAGAGTCGACGAGGTCCAGACGGCGCAGTATGACATCACAGGTTTGCAGGGGAAGAAGAGAAGGAATGGAGGCAGTGTCTATGCGCAATGCTCTGGACGTCTTCAGGCATATATATATATATATATATGACTGGTAACTGACACACTTAACCAGTAATTTACCCACTGCAACTGCCTGTCATCATCACCCAATAAAGCCTCAAATTCAAACGTTTGAATCTCTTTCAAACAGAGATAGAGATGAATGGTTCAGCAAAAACAAAGTGGACTTGGTCTGCCAAGTGGCGCGCCACGTCACGTTACGGTCGAAAGTCACAAGTCACATGATTTTTCACACAAAAATACGCGAATACGCGCGCGTGTGTGTTTAGCCAAAGCCCTCCTCGTGCCACTCTCATCCATGTGTCACATGTTTCAAAGAGTGGCAAGGACTCAACCTTGTATGTTGGTCACTTCCACCTTGCCTTATCAATTTGGTACTAAACCATACATGCTTTGAAATTATAGAAAATAGGTCTCACTCATATGGGTCTATTTCCAACAATCCCCCACTAATTCCAAATCAGGAAACAAAAGGATATCAAAGATATTGTGTTGAAGTACTGTTAATATACCAGTCTTTTAGTGTAAGTCCTATACGGGTTGAACTTGCACCTAGAATGACAAGATTCATCTCCCACAGCTGATGAATGGACTATGCCTTGAATTCACAGCTTTTCGTGATTAGATTTCACTTGAAATCTCAACTGATACTAGGCTGTCGAAGAACCTCGCCTAAACGGAGCATTATTTGGTTATGCTCCCTTATCTACTCATGAGATTTCTAGAGAATGCTCTATTCTCGTGAACTGCGACCTCACAGTTAAGCTCAAGTAGGTGTATTCATTTTAGGTATCCTGTAGGCTAATATATTTTCCCTCATTGGGCACTAGAATACATTAAGGCTTTAAGCCACCCTTCCATACAGTTGAGAGTACTTTATCTATTAGGACACGGGTACATATATTTTAAAATGTACTCTCTTGTTCAAACATTAACTTATTTTTCTCATTACCTAAGTCACGAGATCTCCGATCAAGTAGGTATGAGTTACTATTGAGTTGTAACTCTAATGGGCCTCATTCCCATGTCCATAGACGCAACGGAAATCGCCTTCCGTGCTAGCCCCTTTGTGAAAGGGTTTGCCAGATTTTTCTCAGTGCGTATATAATTCACAGTAATCACTCTGGGGTTTTTCAGTTTTCTGACAAATTTAAGCCTATGCTTCACATGTCTGGAGGACTTCATATTATCCTTTGTACTTGTGACTTTAGCCAGCACTGTTTGATTATCACAATACATCAGGATTGCCGGTATTGGTTTCTCAACCAACAGCAAGTCCAACAGAAGCTCTCTTAGCCATTCAGCCTCAACAGTGGCTGTGTCAAGTGCTACAAGTTCTGCTTCCATGGTTGACCTCATCAATATGGTCTGTTTGCAAGACCTCCATGAAACTGCAGCACCAGCTAAAGTAAACACATAGCCACTTGTAGCTTTGATCTCATCCGCATCAGAGATCCAATTGGAATCACTGTATCCTTCTAATACAGAAGGATATCCAATATAAGTAATTCCAAGAGATGTTGTGCCTTTCAAGTAACACAACACTCTTTCTAGTGCCTCCCAGTGATCATCTCCTGGGTTAGATGTAAACCGACTTAATTTGCTCACAGCAAATGAAATGTCAGGTCTAGTGGCACCAACTAAACACATGAGTGACCCAATAATTTGAGAATATCTTAATTTATCTTTTCCTGGCCCTTGGTTCTTTCGAATCTTAATGCTCGCATCATAGGGCGTTGGAGAAATTTTACAATTCTCATAGCCAAAATGGCTTAAGATTTTCTCAGCATAATGGGATTGGCTTAAAGTGATCCCATCCTCGTTCTTGATCAATTTAATATTCAGAATGACATTTGCCTCTCCTAAGTCTTTCATATCAAAGCATCGTGAAAAGAAAGATTTGACCTCGTCAATTACGGCAGGGTTTGTTCCAAATATAAGTATGTCATCCACATACAAGTACAAGATCACTCCTTGACCCCCACCATAACGATAATATACACATTTATCAACTTCATTCACAACAAAGCCAGCAGATGTCAAAGTTTTATCAAACTTCTCGTGCCATTGTTTAGGTGCTTGCTTTAGACCATATAAGTATTTTAATAATCTACATACCTTATTTTCCTGTTCAGAAATCACAAAACCATCCAGTTGATCCATATAGATTTCTTCCTCTAACTCTCCATTAAGAAAAGCTGTCTTTACATCCATTTGATGGACATGTAGACCATAGGAAGATGCTAACGCAAGAGCACTCTGATGGTGGTTAGTTTGGCGACAGGAGAATAGGTATCAAAGAAATCTTCTCCCTTTTTCTGGGAGTAACCCTTGGCCACAAGTCTTGCCTTGTACTTCTCAATAGTACCATCAAGCCTTAGTTTCTTTTTGAAGATCCACTTACATCCTACAGGTTTATACCCGATAAGACGATCAGTGATCTCCCAAGTCCCGTTAGCCATGATAGAGTCCATCTCGCTACGGACTGCTTCTTTCCAATACTCAGCATCAGAAAATGCATAAGCCTTTGAAAGAGTCTTTGGCACATCATCAACGAGGTATACAATAAAGTCAACACCAAAGGTTTTCTCAACTCTTTGTCTCTTGCTCCTGCGAGGAGCTTCTGTGATTAGATTGTTATCCTCCTCAGGGATATCACATATTGGTTCAGAAATGGTGGGAAGTTCAGAAGTTAGATTATTCTCACTTTCAAAATTTTCATTTTGAACATTCTCAGTTCTCATAGGAAAATAATCCTCAATAAATGAAGCATCTCTCGACTCCATTATTGTGTTAGCAATAATATCAGGAGTTTCTTATTTAAGTACTAAAAATCTATAGGCCATGCTATTATGAGCATATCTTAGAAAAATACAATCGATTGTTTTATGTACAAGCTTTCTCTTTTTCTGCAATGGTATATTGACCTTTGCCAAACACCCCCAAGTTCGCAGAAAATTGACATTCGGTTTTCTCCCCTTCCATCCCTCATATGGAGTAATCTCTCTTTTTAGTGATTACTCTGTTTAGTACGAAAGTTGCTATCAATATGGCTTCCCCCCACCAGGCATGCCAGCACTCTCTAACATGGCATTAACCAAGTCTGTTAGTGTTTGATTTTTCCTCTCAGCTACACCATTTGATTAGGGTGAATATGGTGGTGTAAATTCATGGACTATTCCATGCTCAGAACTGAATTGGAAAAATTCATTAGAGATGTACTCTCCTCCACGATCAGACCTTAGTCTTTTTATTTTCTTCTCTAGTTGGTTCTCAACCTCAGCCTTATAAACCTTAAAGTAGTTTAAAGCTTCATCCTTAGTTTTTAGCAAAAACACATAACAATAACGTGTTGCATCATCAATAAAAGTTAAAAATTTACCTCCTTTTGTCAACAGTCCATTCATTTCACACAAATCTGAATGAACAAGATCTAATGGTGCCAAGTTCTTTTCGTCCTCTAATCCCTTGAAGGGTTTGCGAGGTTGCTTTGCTTGCACACATGACTGGCATTTTGATCCTTTGACAATTTCACATTTTGGAATTAAATCTAATCTGGACATTCTAACTAATAAGACAGAAACGAGAATGCCAAATATTTGCCTCACATTTATTTAAACCAGTTGCAACATTCAGATTATAACAAGACTCTAAAGTACTTAGGCAGAACAAGCATCCGCTCTCATAGCCTTTACCAACAAAATTCCCGAACTTAGACGTTACAATTTTATTTGACTTAAAGACTAGCTTATAACCGTCCCTACATAGTACATAACCACTAACTAGGTTCTTGTTTATTGTAGGAGCATGATGCACGTTCTTCAAGTGGATAATCTTTCCTGAAGTAAGCTTCAGATCCACCGTGCCAACACCAAGAACAGAAGCATACGACCCGTTTCCCATTAGGACGGAGGAAGCCCCTGGTAAGAAGAAAACAAGGAAATATCAGAACATACGTGAACATTAGCACCAGTATCAACCCACCAATCAGTGGATTGATATGCTGAAAAACAACAGGAGAATTACTATACCCTCTTGAAGTTGAGGCCTCGCCTATGATCACGTTAACATCCTTCTTCTTTGGCTGTTCACCATATCTGCTCTTGCGGAAATGACAGTCTTTCACCATATGACCGTTTTTCCCACACACAAAGCAGATGATGTTCTTCATATCCTTCTTCTCAGTTTTCTTCTTAAAGTTAGTTGTCTTGTTCGGTTTGCTGGATCTGTACTTCTTCGCAACAGTCTTTTTCTCTATGAAATTTGCATTGTTCTGGCCAGAAGTGTTGGGTGCATCTTTTGCTCTTGCATTTTCTCCCACATCGAGGGCAGCAATGAGATCTTCAACCGAAATCTTTTTCCTCTTATGTTTCAAGCTAGTGGCAAAATCCCTCCAAGAAACAGGAAGTTTGGCGACAATGCCCGCAGCCACAAACTTAGGAGGCAACACACAGCCCAGGTGCGCAATCTCACAACCAATAGCTGGAGATCATGAGCTTGTCCAACTATGGACTTAGCCTCATCCATGCTAAAGTCGAAGAATTGCTCACAGATGTAGAGTCAGCGACCTGCCTCTGCCTCTGCATATTTGTGCTCTAGTGCATCCCACAACTCTGTGGTGGACTTATAGTTCATATACACATCATAGAGCTGATCTGCCAGAATGGTCAGATTGCAGCCTAGAGCAGTATTGTTCGCATTATCGAACTGCATATACTGATCAATCGTAAATGGATAATGCAGGTGGATTACCCACCACAGCCCCAAAGACATGAGCCAGAACTTGGCTCTAGTGTACCATCTACGAAGATTCTGACCAGAAAACCTCTCAGGTTTCATAGCATCAGAAGCTCCAGCCATAGTTGTGTTGCAACAAAGTTTCCAATCAGGTTTCTGGAATGTTGAAAATGTGGGTAATATTTTAATTCCATATTTTAATAAAAGACATATATTGCAAAAGACTCATGATGCATAAACCAGTACTAACAGCACGCAACTCATTGTACTTCACAATATATATATATATATATATATATATATATATATATATATATATATATATATATATATATATATATATATAAGTCAATCAGTCGCACGAAAGACTTATAGTCGAGTTCGATGAAGAACAGGAAGCAGCGCAGACGCAGGCGAATTAGCCACACGAGCGGTCGCGCAGTTGTGCGCTGCCTAGAAACCTTATTGCCTCCCCCGTGCATGTCTCCACGGCATCAATGGTTCGAAGATACCGCTCACCTTATTCACGGTGCACGCCAAGAAGAAGAGTCGACGAGATCCAAACGGCGCAGTATGATAGCACAGGTTTGCTGGAGAAGAAGAGAAGGAATGGAGGCAGTGTCTATGCGCAATGTTCTGGACGTCTCCAGACATATATATAGAAATGACTGGTAACTGACTGATTAAGTAGCCATTTACCCAGTGGTAACTGACACACTTAACCAGCAATTTACCCACTGGTAACTGCCTGTCATCATCACCCAATAAAGCCTCAAATTCAAATATTTGAATCTCTTTCAAACAGAGAGAGATGCATGGTTCATCAAAAACAAAGTGGACTTGGTCTGCCAAGTGGCGCGCCACGTCACGATCGCAAGTCACAAGTCACGCGAAAATACTCGAATGCACACGCGCATGCGTGCGCGCGTGTGTGTGTTTAGCCAAAGCTCTCCTCGTGCCACCCTCATCCATGTGTCAAATGTTTCAAAGAGTGGCAACAACTCCACCTTATATGTTGGTCACCTCCACATTTTCTTAGCAATCTGGTACTAAATTATACATGCTTTGGAATTATATAAAATAGGTCTCACTCATATGAGCCTATTTCCAACAGTTAATAATTCGACTGAAATCACAAAAAAAAAAAAGTTGAATCCATTTTTTTCCCCGAATGCTCCAGAAAAACGTAAAATTCAAAACACTTGCTCTTCACGGAAGTGATTTCTAGAAGCAACTTTGTCCTTGGAATTTCAAGGAAAAGATCCAATTTTCCTTGCCAATCACAGCCATTACTACTACTAGTTAACAAAAATAACCAAGTCTTGTGGTGACACGCATACCATTGTTAATCTCTTCAAACACGGCAAAAGACCAACACCGACCTGGTCTGGAACCTGAAAGATCAACACCAGAAGATTGCATTGCATGCTGAAGACTAGTCTGAATTCTGAAATACTAACCACCAACAAACTCCTGCAAGAAAAGAGCCATTTTCCTGTGCAAGGGTAGGAAGATTTCTTCAGCTCACCAACTGAACCCACCCTGTCGGCCGGCCACCTTCCCCCTCAGAACCACCCCTACAAAACCACCACAAATCACAAAACCAGACGATTACACAAAACAAGCACAAATCACAGCAGTTTCACGGTGTAAAGAAGGCAGGAAGAAAGCAGGCAAGATTCAAAGAGATGGCTACACGGGCAGGGTCGTCCACTGCCACCCTCGCGGCGGCTGTGCTCGTCGTGGCGGTCTTCGTGGGCGGCGCGGCCGCGCAGTCCACGAACGGGTGCACGCAGGCGCTGATCAGCATGTCGCCGTGCCTCAACTACCTCACGGGGAACGAGACGGCGCCGTCCAACTCGTGCTGCTCGCAGCTCGGGACCGTGGTGCAGTCTCAGCCGCAGTGCCTCTGCGTCGCGCTCAACGCCGACCCGGCGTCGCTCGGGCTCAACATCAACAAGACGCGCGCGCTCGGCCTCCCGGAGCAGTGCAACGTCAAGACGCCGCCGGTCAGCGACTGCAAAAGTAAGTGTCGTCCGTGATGAAAAGAAATTCTTCGACAGTTTCAGAAAACGTTCTTGGATCTTGACTCTTGAGGGACGTTCTGATTGTGAGCGCTATGGCAGGTGCTGCTGCTCCGACGTCGCCGTCGTCCGGCACGCCGGCGGGACAGACGCCAACCTCGGCCGGCACAGGTAAAGAAGGCAAGAGACTGCATAGCTAATTTGATTTGTCTGAATTCCGGTCACAACGTGTCTGGGTGGGACGCAGGGTCGAAGGCAACGCCGACGACGAACGTGGGGAACGGCGGCGAGTCGCTCCGCGGGTCGGCAGGCCTGGTCGCCGGGTTCATCGTCGCCGTGCTGTACGCCGCCTCCGCCGTGTGATCTGATCCGGTCTCTCCCTTCTTGTCAGCAGCGATGGCATTTGCAGCTTCAGCATGGGTTTGGGAATTGGTTCGCGTGTGTACGTAGGAATTGGATTAGACGTGTCTTGAGAGTTGTTCCATTGGTGATTTTTGGTGTGTTTGGGAGAGGATTGCGCTTTTGTGCTTCAACTTCCATGGCTTCTGCTTCCATTTGTACCTTGACAGAAGAGCTTACGTACTCTACTTGATTCATCACTGCATTCTAATTAAATAAAGATATATCTCTGTTCTTGTTCGAATTATTAATCTCAAATCGAGGAGCATGTAAGCATCTTTCTTCTTGTGTAACAATTGCACCCGTGAACTGCAGCATATTCGGCTGTATCTAAGGGCAGAAATAAAAATATCAATGCGCAGGTAATACTATATCTCAAACCCAGACATTCATACTTTGTCTTTTGATTGCCTGCTAAAAAAAACATTTCTTGAAAGGAATCTGCAGCTCAATTAATTAGAGCAACGATAAGACTATGCCCCGTGCCGATTTGAGGGGGAGATCGGACGCCTATATCAGCAACCAGCACGTTCTCACCATGTTCATTCGCTACTGCTTGTTATTTTATCCATGCCCAAAACGCATACTCTTTTCTCGTCCGCACGTTCGATCACTGCATACAACTCCAACTCAGTTATGTCTCATTCTCTCGCTGCGCCGCCATGGTTCACACTCGTGATCCACCCTACGCAGCAACGACAGTGGCAACATGGACTCTCGAGCGCTATGGTGTGGCGACGGTAGCCCACCTTGTCCCCGGCGTTCCTTGAAGAGCTCGCATCGCTCTACCCTGACAACTTGGAGGCAAAGGCCGGCAGCCTGTCCACCGCCATCGTGTCCCCGCCAGTTCTTCCTCACGTCCCTAGCCGCCGCCACCCCCGCCAAGGCCCCGTGCGCCCGTGATGAGGAGGACGATGAGGTGCGGCGAATATCGGTGTCAATATACGCCCCCAGCTATAAGAAGCATGAGATGTTGCTATAGGTGTTTCTAGATTCTTCCTCTATTTGTTTTGATTGTTGCAGCAATTTTTTGAAATGTTGCATCTGAGATTTTGAGATGTTCCACCCTCTTCTTTGGAATGTTGCATCTGGAATTTTGAGATGTTGCATCCTCTTCTTTGATATATTGCGTCCTCACGAGCCGACGTTGTTACGCCAGTTATTTCGGATGTTGCTCGTTGCAAAAGGTGATTTGAGATGTTAGGACTGTATTTTTAGTGTTACAGTAACAAATTATTGAAATGAGTTTTTCAACATTTTTTTGAATATTTTGTTGGTTGTTGCACAAAATGAATTCAAAATATTTCATAAGTTGGCCTCAAATGTTAGACCTCTTAAGACGTCTTATACCTAAAATTTATTACAGGGGTTCTAATAATTTATTGCAAGTGTGCCCCCCCAAAATATTGCATATGTGTTTTCAAAATGTTGCAGAGGTTACATCGATTAATGTTTTTTCAAACTTCTGTGCTAATTTTTTTTATGTAGATCTATGTATGGTAACGAGATCTTTAATTCTTTTAAATGAATTTGTCAAGAATATGAGATCCAAGTACGTTTGTTGCATATGTGTATCGGACATGTTGCGCAAGAAGAGTCATCGTACGTCAAGCGCTAGTTGCTCCCTAATCTTGTGACCCCTCTCGACTCCACATTTCTGTTCTTGGATTCCACATCAAGTCATCACAACCTAATAATACTATGTGCAGAAAGCAAACGACATTACGAACATGGTTTCGCATGAGCATAGTTGGTAATTAAACAACAGAACCGTGAATCATAGTTTGTTCTGACAAAACCGAAGAAACTAGCTGGGTGGCCCTAATTAATTATCGGAGTCTCCTCTTCTTCCTTTTTCCGATTAATAACTAGAGTTTGATTCTTATATATATTTTTTCCATTTCCAGGTTAGAACAACCCAATTACATATATTGACACCCAATTACCCCTTGTGACTCGAGTAAACAAATCAAACCTTCATGAGAAGAATCTTGATTTAAAGAATTTTGTTGGACCAAAACGGCGACTAGAGGGAGGTGAATAAGAGCACGGCCTCTTTTTCGCCTTGATCGGATTCAACACGTTTTACACTCCAACAGCTATGAGAGCTACTAAGATTAATGTACAAACATAGCAGAAGACTTGTATTGAATCCAATCGAAACCCTGAAACAAAACAACCAAAAACTCAATTGACAATGAGTTGACAGTCAGACCTCTCAACATGGGAGGTCTGACCTCTCCATGGGCGGCCTAACCTCTTCAAGTGGCGGTTTGACCTCTAGCCCGATGATTAATAAAATCAGCACGAACTCAAAATTACAAATCGACTCAATTTTTGATTCGGTGATCCAAATCCCCTCAAATTTATCAAGAAGGCCAGGAACCTATTTCAATCGACGATTGGGGAGATCAAAGCCAATATTTCACGAATTTCATAGATGAGGGAAGGAGGTCACAAGAAACGAGCAAAACCTAAGATTGATCCCAAAACTTACTCATCGGTAGAAGATGATCAAGATGATCCTAGATATACTTCCACATGTCACAGCAAGTAAGATCACAGCCAAAAACCAAAGGAAGACCAAAAGGATCAACGAAAACCCAAAAATCACAAAAGAGAGAGCAATAACAAGAATATATTCACCTTGGAAAATCTTGCTTGGATTGATTCGAGATTGATGTTGGCTTACAACCACTCCAACATTGAGGACAAGAGCTCAACACTTGAGCACGCAATCAATCGAACTCTCTAGAACCTTAACCTCTCCACTTCCATTTCCTCTCCTTAAATACAAACTAGGGTTTCTCTAATGCAAGGGTTGGAGGTGCACAACCAGCACCCTCCCCTATTTATAGTAGAGGCTAACATCTAGTTAAAAACCCTAATAGGCACCCGCTACGCCCACACACAAAACGGGTTTCACTTACGCACGTTTTTCAAAGCTCTATCTTCATCTTCTCTTAACCTAAACCACTTCTCCTTGCGCCGTCTTGCGCCACGGTTTAGCCAAAAGCCATCAATGCGGTATTTTGTTGAAGTTATCAAAATACCCTTCTCGATCCTTCTCCAAAGACCGAGTTCAATCTTCATGAAGTAATCACATGCTTCGCCACGTGTAGGTTGATTAACGGCTCCTTTCATGTCGGCAAGTCTATCCCATCTGGCTCTCGTCGAAACCACCATGGCACTTGCACCGACCCCAGCGCCACTTGATGAAACCCGTCGCACCGAACTTCCTGTTCGGTCATCCTTATCCATTTTGCGCCATGCTTGAGTCTTCTGACTTCACCCAGCATTCTCGATCGTTCTGAACCTTAGCTCTCTAAGCCTAGTCCCGACCATCCTCGTCATTGACCTCCATGCCTCCTGCACAACAATAGACCAAGAAATCGATTCCGGGAACAAGTTCTTCACAACTGGACCCACGTTAGTCAAAACATATATCATGCATCACAAATGCACTGAAACCCATGAATTTGACCTAACCAACAAACATAGTCGCCAAGCGCCGGTAAACAGGCAAAAACGGTCGATCACCACCTGGCGGTCGACCGCCACCAAGAGACTTAGCCAAATTTACTCCCTGGAAATCCGAAACATCTCTGAAAATTTCAAACCAATAGAACTTTTGACTCAAAGCTTCAAAAATTATGAGACCAAGTGTAGAAGAATCCGCTCTCTTGCCTACACCCTCTATTTTTTGCCCAGCTTCAAATTCAACAATACCTTTCTGGCCGATCCGACCGCCTCCCTACGGCTGGTCTGACCGCTAGCCACAGGGCCTGAACCTTAGCCAGTCTGACCACCAGTGGTGGCCGGTATGACCGCCACATAGGCCGGTCTGACCGCCTATTACCTGACAGTATTTGAACTTCGCCGAATTTTTTTCCATGTTTCAAGTAGGCAGTTTAGAAATAAATGCCACATAAGCCAAAAGAGAAATCACTCGAATAACCAAATTAACCATTTTCTTTCTTTTTCTTATATGAAAAGAACCACACATACCAACAAGAACCAACTCAGTTTGTAATTGACGTCTATCATAAACAGATAGTTCGAATAAGAACTAAGAGAATATCTCACTAGCCAAGATCATACCCTTTTCCACAATCTTTCTTTCAAGAATTTAACTTTCTCTTAAACCATATGATCCCAAATCATCGCATAACACACTAACTCATTTATCTTAAGTTGGCAACCTCAAAGCCATGTTCAACTGCGCACAAAATCCACACTTATGCAGAGAGACTCTTCCAATCCACAATATCACACTCTGGCCAACTTCTCTGCTAGATGGATTACTTCGACAAATAATTCCCAACGCACTCAATATAGATTTCACCCAAAATCACATCCCTCAATCCGTTAAGGATAATCAATTTGAAATTCACATCACACACTCTCATTTACTACACTCAAAGGATACTATCAATGATCATCCCACTATTCAGAATCCACTCTTATTCTACTACTTTTACACATAATCATTGGCAACTAAGGTTCTAGCATAGAAATGCAAAGCCCAAATTCAACCTACAAGACTCCTACGGCAAACTTCTCGTATAAAAGATCGAGAAACCTCGGATTCATTTACTAAAATTCCCACATTCCAAATATACTCAATCAATATCATCCACATGTAAATATTTTCTTGACCAAATTATCCTTTAGAAGAATTCTATCTCCCAGAAGGTTATTCACTAAGCTAGGGCATACTTGCCGACATCTCAACACACCCTACTAATCCTACTCTCATTAAATTTCACTGTCATACTTTGCCTACACAACCTGGCAAATTACCCAATAGCGGTACTCTAATAAATCGATCAAGATTCACATACTTTCGATAATCTCAACATTCCAGCATGAACGAAGGTTCTTGGATTATAATTCGCTATGGGTTCCACTAGTTGTAACACTTCTCAATTTTATTTCAACGACAATCATTCCATTTAAATCAATTTCTCTCCAAGAATTCTATCATGAAATCAATTCATCCTCCAACGCTCCTCAAATAACTTGCAATCCAGGGTCTCACAACATCATATACTTGAACTCTACTAACCAGTTGCCACTATATACCCTATAAGCTTTTGTAAAACAATCGATTATATATATATATATACAAAGCACAAGCAAATAAAATAATTTTTCAACACAAAGAAAAATCGTTAACCTTTCGCAGTAAACACAAAACCAAAAGAAATAGTCAAATAACAGTGATCTCGAAAAAACAAAAGATGGGACCATAGTTGGGGGCACGCGTCCCACAAGAAGAAAATTTTCAAACCTCAACGAGTAAGAACAAAATATTGCCATTGAAACCCAAGAAACTCTTAAGCAGCAACAGCTGAATTGTTAAACTCACTTTAATAAGTTGCAAGCTACAAAACTTAACCCCAACCTCAATTACTTCTACTACATTTTTTTCTTTAAAAAAGAAAATAATTTTCTTTGATTACAACAGTACTTACCAACCGAAAGAAGTTTCTTTAAAACCAATCGCATTAATCATGAACTACCAAAAGTTCACAAATGCAAAACTCTAAACTTTTCATTTAACTGATATTACGAGAGGCGGTCAGATTATTTCATTTCTAAAAGAAACATCACCACCCCCACAAGTCACAATATTTTACAGACCACCTTACTAACATCAAGAATAATACACTCTTAACAAGAACCTTTATCGTCAACTCCTTTTATTATAAAGCACCCAAGGGCTCACCAAACAGTTCCATACTACTAGTATCATCTCATCCTCAAATTAAGAGTAGACCAAAATCTTACAACCTCACTACAACAACCACTTTAGTTTTTAGAGGGAATCTACTACACAATTTAAAAAGTTATACCAAAACTCTTTCACGATGGACATGCTATCATCCGACTATTCTGCAATCATGTAGGCATAAGCCACCTATTAAATCATGTCAGTTCAACTCATAGTGATGCTCAACACTACACCTTAACACACAACAATTGCACCCCAACCATCGTTGTTATCGACTGGCTTCATTATAAAGTCTAGTTGCTACCAACTTTCCTTTGTGAATCACATGAATATTTACAAACACATATTCAATGGTTCCTCTTTATGTTTAGATTTCGGCTAAATCACACTAGAATTTCAAGAATCAAAATCTTTCATCAATCAAAAGTCTCAACGACACAACAACCAATTTCATCGCGTCATTCTATATAGACGATCTATCCAGAACTCCTCCCATATGCTCTTGATTCACCGATATTCAATCCTTTTGTACACCTTTTGTACACAATTTCAACAATTAATCATGCTAAAGAATATGTAAATTTAGCAGGCATATATGATCATCAAATAGCCAATTTTACGATAATTTCTGGATTAATATCATATAAGGCAATGTTCAACCACATCCTTAACATAACCATCTCCAATGGTTAGCTTAATCCATTGAGATCCACTACTCCAAATTATCTAAGAAATTTACCAAATTCCACAATCTTAATGATCAGACGAATTCATCAATATCTCACACTTCTTAATAAATCTCACATTCCCAGTAGGTATAGACATACCTGTTATCACAGTTCATCAGGACCTACTAGAAGAAAACCTCAACTTAATTGATTTCACTTCCAAGAATACTAGTTAAGATTAATCATGTACCATGCCATTGACCCAACTTGGTACCCGTACCATATCAATTATCTTCCATGCTTCAACTCTCACTTTAATACAACAAAATATTACAAAAGAGCTTTGACACTTCCTTTCCTAAAGAAGAAGCATTAAACCCCATCACTCCATTTATTCCTAAAAGAAGTACATGGGCTGAAACTCCACATGATAAAGAACTTGTAAAAGATGATTTCTATTATCCAAAATGCCAAGCGAATAAATGAGTCATGCTTCATAACAAAAAGACAAACCTCCCATGAAGGCACTAACCTTGTAAATCAACAACGTTCACAAGTAGCCAAAAGTATATTAATAGTCGAAAGAACAATATTTATTTCAAAAAACAAATAGAGACCAATTGAAACCCGTTAACGGCATTGTAACCACAATTCAAGGAAAGTTCATCAACCGCAAGAAACTATAACCAGAAAACCAAATACAAACTCAAGGAAGACAACAACTTCCCAAAGAACTCATCAACTGGAATGTAAGCACTAACTCAAGAGAAAATCATCATTCGCAACTATAACCAGAATTGGCCAAAATTCAAGCTCAAGGGAGAAAGCAACTTTTCTAAAGAAACTCACCTAAACACCTATAACTATGGTAATCGGGGTAACTACTTCTCTATTCCTATACCATGAATGGTGGTGTAACCTAGCAAAGCCCAGGGCTACAACCACAACCTCAACCTCTCAACATTAACCATCATCTCACATAACCAATATAATCAATTATGAGTATACTAGATCATCTCATAACAATCATAGCATAAATTTATAAGTATAGAAGATCATATCATAGATTAACAATGCAACATAACGGAAATAGAAATGCATTGCTTAACCCATCCTATCCTACTGTGCACCAGTGTGTCAAGTTTTAGGTTAATTAACCATTAACAGATTTTAGCAAATTAAGTTACCTAAGTTGCTAACCTATTCACCACGGACCTAAAGCCCGCTCTGATACCAACTGTAACACTCCAGCCCAATATGAGCCTGGAATGATACTACAATAGCAAGGTAATAATTTAAAAATTAAGACATTACACTAAATTTCGACAGAACCTCCTTTGTATAATTAACCATATAGGAGATTGTATCAATTATCAATTGCATAAACAAATTTTTTAGACATCCAACTTGAATCATAGACATAAAAGACTTTGAAGTACCATAATTAACTCCATTACAAAATATCAGAAGCATGATGGCATATCCAATAAAACATCCTAATAGTTTGCTCAAATGTAAATTCAAAGTCCAAATTTATTCATTCATGAAAGTTCGTGGAAGTGTGCAACCATTCATATCACCAGCCCTTCCCATGCATGACGTGCGCTCAAGAGTTACCTAAAATACAAACAAACAGCAAGGGTGAGTCCATAACTCAGCAAGTGAAAACAACTCAATAATACAATTTACAACTTTATCACATTCAATCAATCACATTAACCATCTCAAGAATAGCTCATATGCTATATGCAATGCAAATGTCAACTGATGCATCTTTTCTTTTCTTCTTTGCATTTACCAGTAATACGGAGTATGCATCCGTCGATGCATACACATGCCTGTGCCTTCTAGCACAGGGACTATAAGCCTACACTCCACGAGTGTAGGGACCATGAGCCCGTCCAACCATGACGGGGACCTCAAATCAATACTTGGCCTCCACATGGTCAAGTCTCAAGGATAACAATATGATGTAATGAATCATCTCAATTATCTCACATAAACATGTAACAATTCAACGGTGATATTCATAAGTAAAGATCCAACATAAACATATAACAATTTAGCGGTGTCATTCATAAGTAAAGACATAATCACAATACAAATGTCCAAGCATTCACCACAATAATTCTACCGACTAATTTCACTTGCCTTAATCGTGCGAAGATTGATGATGCAGAGAGGGCGCTGCCCCTGGAACCAACCCACCGCTTGAACATTTTAGACAACCTTAATAAGAGAACAATTCTGGACAAGGTATTGCTAGAAATAAATATACGACAAGTATGCTCCCTAGTGCAACCAAAAACGCCAACTCCTATGAATATCGATCTGTTTGGCGATAGGAAGTCCTCAGAGATGCCTAAAACCTCGCACAGAGGCAGACCGTGAAGTGGATGTCCAGTCTTGAGGCTGTCAGATAAAAGAGGGAGCCAATCATGATGCAGTACTTGCATTGATCCATGACTTCTCCTTCCTCATCTAGATTCAAAGCAGTTGAAGTCGCCATGGGAGTGGTGGTAGGCTTGCAGTCACCCATCTCGAAGCATTTGAGCAGATCCTTGGTATACTTCATCTGATGGATGGACATCCCTTCCTTTCATTGCTTGATTTGAAGATCCAGAAAGTAGTTAAGCTCTCTCATCATACTCATCTCAAATTCCCTAGACATGGTCTCAAAAAAACTGGAAATAAGAGCATGAGAAGAACCACCGAAAATAATATCATCTACATAAATCTGAACAAGTAAGAAGTCATTGCCATGTCTAAGAATGAATAGGGTCTTGTCTATTTTACCCATCTCAAGTTTATTCTTAAGCAAGAAAGTCTTAAGTCTATCATACCAAACTCTAGGGGCTTGCTTAAGACCATACAAGTTTTTGGATAGCTTGAAGACATGATATGGATGCTTGAGATTCTCAAAGCCTGGGGGTTGCCTAACATACACTTCGTCCTCTATGTATCCATTCAGAAATGCACCCTTGATATCCATTTGGTGTAGCCGAAAGCCCTTAGAAGCAGCAAATGCAAGCAGAATACGAAAGACTTCTAATCTAGCAACAGGAGCAAACGTTTCAACAAAGTCTAACCCCTCAACTTGACTAAAACCATGAGCTACCAATCTAGCCTTGTTTCTAACTATAGAACCATCCTCACTTTGTTTATTTTTGAACATCCAACGGGTTCCTATAACATTATGGTCACTAGGAGGTTCTACTAGGTTCCAAACCTTATTCCTCCCAACGTTCTCTAACTCCTCATGCATGGCATTAACTCAGTTTGAATCAAATAAAGCATGTGATATATCGTGGGGTTCGAAAGAAGCAACAAATGTAGAATGGGAATAGAGACTCGGATCGTGATACCTGGAGCGAGTGACTCGCTCATGAAGATGACCAATCATTTGATCCAGAGGATGACGCCTCCGAATGTGAAGTGGAGCGCCCGTGGGAGATAGCATCTCTTCGACGTCCGCAGGTACTGCTGATGATGAAGATGCAGTAGGAACCTCAACTGAAGGTGGCATTGCATATCTCCTGGATAACGTTAGTCTCAACATTAAAAACCCAAAAACCCCTCGAATGTGCAGGATAACCCAGAAATAAACCATCAAAAGTTCTTGACTCAAATTTATCTAGGTTTTCTATCTTGAGGATGAAACACTTGGCTCCAGAAACTTGAAAATGAGAAACAAAGGGTTTTCTACCAAACTAAAGCTCATAAGATATCTTGCCCAAAGATGGTCTTAAGAAGACACGATTAGCAATATGACAAATTGTAGCAATAGCTTCGGCCCAGAACCTCCTCGGAGTACTATACTCATCTACCATCATCCTAGTCATCTCGACTATGGTTATGTTCTTCCTTTCCACCACGCCATTTTGTTGAGAGACGTGTGGAGAAAAAAAACTGATGCTCAATAGAAAGCTCAGCACAGAAAGAGGCCAATGAGGTATTCTTGAACTCCGTATTATTATCACTGTGAATCGCACTTAAGGCACTAGGGAGTTCAGAAGACAAGCGAAGAACAAAATCATGAAAATGATCAAACGCTTCATCTTTCGAAGCAAGAAAGAACACCAAAGAGTATCTCGAGAAATCATCGACTATGATAATAATATATTATTTGCCACCGGCTGACCGAACCCTAGCAGAACCAACAGTATCCATATGAAACAATTGCCCCAGTCCGTCTGTCGTGACCATAGTCAACGAAGGATGTGAGGCGGCAACTTGCTTGCCATGCCTACAGGGCGCACATACAGTATTCTTGACGGCTATCAGTTTAGGCAAACCTCTCATGAGTTCAAGGTTGCTAACTCGCGTCAGATGATCAAAACTAATATGCCCCAAATGACAGTGCCAAAGCCAGAACTCAAAAGAATATGCAATCAAACGCTTGAGAGATCTAGCAAGAAATTCATAAAATTCAACTCCAAAGATCCTACCAACTCTAGAAATCCCAAAAACAAGCTCACCAGCTGAATCAAGCACACTTTAAGTATTTTTCTTAAATCTAGTCTCATAGTCATCATCAAGAAGCTGCGAGACAAAAGGCAAGTTGTACCTTAGCTTGTCCACAAGGGCAACGTCCTTTAGGATGAACTTGTCGCTCAGCTTATCCACAAGGGTAATGTCCTTTAGGATGAACTTGTCGCTCACCCTTATCGATCTCGTTCCTTCAATATTCCCTTGTGTATCATCTCCAAAGGTGGTGAAGTCATCACCCGTCGACCACGTGAAAGAGGTGAACCATCTTGAGTCTCCGGTCATGTGGCATGAGCGGCCAGAGTCGACGAACCATGTGTTCTTCCCCTTTCCGCTGTGATCCTGAAAATCAAGGCATAAAAGATCGATGTGTCTCAATACTGGGGTTAGTTAAACATGACTTGGGAACCCAGTACTGACACACACGTCTGCGAGAGTATGTAAAGCAGAATTGCTAGCCTTGATCCTACTTAAGGTTCTATCATGAGCAATGACCACACGAACATGAAATGCATCCTGTCTAGGAACATGATGATGATGAGCATGTAAAATAAATCATAGTCCTAGTTTCTTCTTTTCTTGATGACCATGTCTCATGAACGCTCTAGGTTGATAAGATGAAATTCTAGCAATATTTTTCCTAACATTTTTCAACCTACGCCAACAGAATTCAAGCAAATGGATAAATTTGTATCCTAACCCTTACTTCTTATTAGGAGTTTTAGACTTGTTAAGAATCATGTTTAACTGTTTCTTACCCTTAGAAAAATTTTCTAATATATACTTGAGATAAGCATTCTCTTTTTCAAGATTAAGACATGATTCACATGAAATACAGAAAGCGGAATTAATTTTGTCCTTAAGTTTGGCATACTTAGCTCTAACTGCTTCTACTATATCTTTACGTTCTTTAATCTTGGCATACTTAGCTCTAACTGCTTCTACTATATCTTTACATTCATATTCACGCTCTAAGCAGAAAGAGCAACTGCTAGACTCAGCCTTATCAGAAGCGACCAACTTTTTAGATTCTAAACATTTCTCACATGGAGTAGATTTCACTTCAATTAACTCAGTCCTAGCATTCTCTAGTTGGTGCAAGGCAACATTATGAGTATTTTGCTATTTAGCAAGTTCAGAGTGTAAAGCATGGTAGGATAAACATTCATCAACATCAAGGTTCTTAGCATTCACAGGTTCTAGTGTCAGATTATCAACTTGTGACTCTAAATCCTTATTCCTAGCCATGGTGAACTCTAACATCTTATTCTGGCTAAGCAGTTGCTCATAGATGGTATCGCATCTAGCAGAGAGAACTTCATAGGATGGAGGTACCTCATCAATGTCATCGACGTCGATGGAGTCAGCCATGAAGCACATGCTGGTGAAGTCTTTGTCTTCTCTTTCTTCTTTTCTTGAGGGAGCTCCTCCTCCTTGTTCTCCTCGCTCCCGGAGTTCACATCGTTCATGGATTGTTCTCCAAAAGTAGTAGGAACCCAGTGAGCGGCCTTCATGAGCTTAGCAGCATCAAACTTGGAGTTGTTTCCTTAAGGCTTCCTCTAAGCTGGCTTTTCCTCCTTATGATTGCTCTTCCCTTTTAGTTTGGGGTTGTTCGTCCGGATGTGATAGAGCTTTCCATAATCATAGCATATCACAGGGCCGCCTCTCTTCATATTTCTCACATTATTATAGGCTCGTGTGAACTTTTTGGCTAAGAGGGTTAACTCGGGTTCAGTGATACTCTCAAGTTCCTCTTTACGGATTGCAGATAAGTAGGCAAGTGAAAATCCAGATGAAGATTCAGAAGAGCCATCAAAGGTTCTCTTGAGAGGGTCAGCGACCAAAGTCATGTTCTCCTTCATAGGATGATCAACTCTCCTGATCTCATGGGTCTTGAGCTTGCTATAAAGTAGCTCCAAAGTGAGATTAGAGAGATTGACATTCTCCTCAATAGCCTTCATCACCCGATCCTTGGTATTGATTGCAGCCAAGAGGTGGGTAGCATCCTGAGACTAAGAATACTCGATGTCGACCGCTCTCAACTGATTGAGCATCTTGTTGAAGCGAGTGAATGCATCATTGATGCTCTCTCCATGACGCATCTCGAACTTGTTGTATTCTTGCTTGAAGACCATTTGGCGTACTTGCTTGATTTGGGACGAAGCATCATGGTAGGTTTCGAGGGTGTGCCAAATCTCATGCGTGGTCTCAGAGTGGCATATCTTGTCATACTCCTGTCGACCAAGTCCGGCATACAGAAGGTTCTTTGCCTTGTGGTTGTTAGCCAAGAGGGCTGCTGAAGCCGGTGTAGCAACCTCGGGCAAGACGAGCGGGGCTCGAACAACCTCCCATATAGCTTATCCTTTGCTCTGAAGGTAGACACACATGCGATTCTTCCAATAGGCATAGTTGAGCCCATCAAAGACATGCGGCTTGGTGGAGTGCTTCTCCATCGCCAAGTTCAGTGGCCGGTTAAGATCAAGATTGAACTAACCGGGCTCTGATACCACTTGTTGGATCGAAAAGGCAACCAGAGGGGGTAAATAGGAGCACTATCTCTTTTTCACCTTGATCGAATTCAACTCGTTTTCACTCCAATAGCTATGAGAGCTAAGAAGATCAATGTACAAGCATAGCGGAAGACTTGTATTGAATCCAATCGAAACCCCGAAATAAAATAACCAAAAAACTCAATTCACAACGAGTTGGGCGATCAAACCTCTCAACATGGCCGGTTTGACCTCTCCATGGGTGGCTTGACCTCTTCAAGTGGCGGTCTGACCTCCAGCCTGATGAATAGTAAAATCACCACGAACTCAAAATCACAAATCGGCTCAACTTTTGATTCGGTGATCTAATCCCCTCAAATTTCAACCATAGGTTATCAAGAAGGTCAGGAACCTATTCCAATAGATGATTAGGAAGATCAAAACCAAGATTCCATGAATTTCATAGATGAGGGAAGGAGGTCACAAGAAACGAGCAAAACATAAGATTGATACCAAAACTTGCTCGTGGGTATAAGATGATCAAGATGATCCTAGATATATTCCCACATATCACAGCAAGCAAGATCACGGCCAAAATCAAAGAAAAACCAGAAGATCAACGAAAACCCAAAAATTACAAAAGGGATAGCAAGAACAAGAATATATTCATCTTGAAAAATCTTGTTTGGATTGATTCGAGGTTTATGTTAGTCTATAGCCACTCCAACATGGAGGACAAAAACTCAACACTTGAGCACACAAGCAATCGAACTCTCTAGTACTCTAACCTCTCCACTTCACTTTCCTCTCCCTAATACAAACTAGGGTTTCTCTAATGCAAAGGTTGGAGGTGCACAACCAGCACCCTCCCCTATTTATAGTGGAGGCTAGCTTCTAGTCAGAAAACCCTAATGGGCACCCGCTAAACCCACACACAAAACGGGTTTCACTTACGCACGCTTTTTAAAGTAATGTCTTCATCTTCTTTTAACCTAAATCACTTCTCCTTACGTCTTGTCCCGCGGTTTAGCCAAAAGTCATCAAGACGGTATTTTAGTGAAGTTACCAAAATACCCCTTCTCGATCCTTCTCCAAAGATCAAGTCCAATCTACATGAAGCAATCACATGCATCTCCACGTGTAGGTTGATCAACGGCTCCCTTCATGTTGGCAAGTCTGTCCCATCCGGCTCCCACCGAAACCACCATAGCACCTGCACCGACCCCGGCGCCACTTGATGCAACCCGTCGCACCGAACTTCCCATTCGGTCATCCTTGTCCATTTTGCGCCATGCTTGAGTCTTCTGACTTCACCCGGCATCCTCGACGTTCTGAACTGTAGCTCTCAAAACTTAGTCCCGATCATCCTCGCCGTTGACCGTCGTTGACCTCCAAGCCTCCTGCACAACAATAGACCAAGAAATCGATTCCGGGAATAAGTTCTTCGCATCTTGACCCACGTTAGTCAAAACATGTATCATGCAACACATATGCACAGAAACCCATGAATTTAACCTAACCAACAAACATCGCCGCCAAACTGGCCAGCGAAATTGGGCAAAAACGGTCAAACTGCTACCCCTGGCCGGTCTGACCGCCCAACCTAGCGACTTAGCCAAATTTCCTCCCTAGAAATTCAAAATATCTATGAAAATTTCAAACGAATAAAACTTTTGACTCGAAACTCCAAAAATTATGAGACCAAGTGTAGAAGAATTCGCTCTCTTGCCTAAACTCTCTATTTTTTGTCCGGCTTCAAATTCAACAATACCTTTCTGGCCGGTCCGACCGCCTCCCTACGGTCGGTCTGACCGCCAGCCACAGGGCTTGAGCCTTGGCCGGTCTGACCGCCACATAGACCGATCTGACCGCCTATTGCCTGACAGCATCTGAACTTCGTTGAAAATGCGTGTTTCGACAAACCCTCAACACCATTGCCAATTGTATCATCATCCTAAAATCGTGAGCATATCCCAATGATATCCACAAATCTCCATTAGAAGAGCTATATCTATTTGCACAACATGCTTAAGTCTCTCATAAAGATCGAGCCACTTCTCCACGACAAATTGCACCAAGTGACAAGAAACTATGACTTCTCACGCTACGCGCAGCTGGAGTCTCTCAACACGGCTTATATAAATTCATTTGCTCTTAGCAGATGAGCTACTTCATTACAGCTGCGCTTAACATGAATGAAAGCACATTTATAAGGGGGCAAAAGAAAGTTTAATGTCGCTAACGAGAGCTGTCGTCGTCGATCTGTCGCCCTAAGAATTGTTCGGTTTCTGCATTAGGGACAACGCTGCAATGATCTATTGCTTAGTTTTTTTTTTTCATGCTCATGCATGCCGGCACTTGGAGCTAATAGATGATGTAGGTTGAGGATCTCAACACACACTGCACACATCTAGCAGCCCTCTATATATCCGGATCCTCTACTGTATTGCATAGAATCATTACATGAACAGTGATTCCAGCCCACGCGAATAGTGCTCACAAGTAGCGCTATAGCAAAAAATATTGTAGAAACAGTGAAATGTCTACCGTAGCGAAATTTATTGTAGCGATTTTTATTGTGTTCCTAGGTATTGTAGCACTTAATCTAGTCCGTTCGTTTTGAATCGAACGGTGGAGAGAAAGAGACGATGCTAATGCAGGGGGATCCGCTTCTACCCTCCACATGGTCCGCAAGGAAAATCAACTAATTTTTTGCTGTCTAATTTGCTTGCCTTTTTCCTGCCCATGCACTTGCAAGCTAAAACATACTACCAAGCCCCACGATGTGATGTGCATCAGGACCGTCTTGAAGCGCTTAATTTGCTAGGCGCAAGCGCATGTTTGTTCAACTGTGCTCCTCAACACGCATCTCTTGTACAATCTAGGGTTATAACCATGCGTTTTTCTGAGAAGGGATTTTTTTCAATTAACCATCTAGGGTTCTAACACATACGTCTTCTTGTATATCTATAGATTGTACTATCATTGGTTTTTCCTAATCATACTATAGGTGATATGTAATGGCCTCGCTCCCGTTCCCAACCGAGGAATTCCTTGTTTGGATGGTCCAAAATCTCGACTTATCTTGGTGGATGGGCTCAGATTTTGGCCCACCCAAACAAGGTATAGGGCACAAGGATCCCTAGGAAAGTGTTCCTTGTCTAGGGCTTGGGGCGTTTTTCTGCATATACCATATCCGATCTCCGTGGGTACCCACCTACAATATACGACCTGTGGGTCCTAGTTTTTCTACCTCTACAATATATGTTACAAGCGGTTTCTCGCAAAAAAAAACCGATACGATTCCCCAACTCCCCATTTGCCTTCCTTGCGCTACGATCGCGGTACTTCCAGCCGACCAGCTTCTCAGACAAAGCCGAAGCTAAACGCCACCACCAGCAACCTATGGATGTGGCAACGCAGCAAGCTCCCCGACGCCATGGACGCATCCATCTCTCGCCGCCACGACCCAAAGCCCACAGGGCTCTTGCTACCAGGGTTCACAATTTCAGTGAAATTTCGGACCTTTCGTCACCACCCAAAAGAAAATTGTTTCGTTCAAAAAAAATTCATTTTGTTTGAATTTAGAGAATTAAAGAAAGTACAAATCAGTGAACGAACCACAAGGCAAAGATAGCCCAGTGGCGCGGCCCTACCCGTGCTTGTCTAAAGACCAGAGATGAAATCTCACCTCCACTTGTTAATTTTTTTGGAAATATCTTAAATTTAAATTTGATCTAAACCGTTTGAACAAAATTCATCCGAAATTACCATAATAGTTTTCCCTAGTTGCTACTGAGTTTGCTTGATGTTTTTTAATCAAGATGGCAGAGTTCTTTGGTTGAATCGATGCTTTGGCACCTTGTGTGGTTGAATCGAAGTGTTTTGGCATTAAGCCAATAACATCCCGGGACAGCTCGCTAGAGCTTGTATTGCTTGTAATAATGATAGAAATTACTCTTGTTCTTATTTTTGCTGATTCCATCGTGGTACTAGTATTTGTGTTTACTGCAACTAGCTATCCGGTGTATGTGGTCACTCGTTACCTGTAGGGGAATGTCCCTGCCGCCATCCCTGCTCGTGGCTATTGAACTGCAACAAATTTTGACCTTGTGTGTGTTGGTGAAAGAAAAGGCAGCTGTAGTTAGGGATGGCAATCGGGTGCACGGGTAGACCTCCTCCGAATCTATAGCCGCCAAGAAATCTTTGCCCGTGACTATGCTCGCCACCCGCGATGGGTAGACATCCTCGCCGATGCCCGTCGTCCGTGGGGCGTGCTCGTATGCCCAGCAACACTTGTTTAAGAGGAGATCACACTAAGAATACAAAGATAAAATAGACAAACAATTTAAACATAGCCATAGCTACTTAAAACTGTGACTAAGCAACCACTTGAAATTGGAATTAAACAAGAGTACAAAAACAGCCATAAAGGACGTTGTTCGGCACTTAATATCTGGAAATAAATACGACGTAGTTGTAAGATTGAGTAGACCGACTAGAGAGGGTGAATAAGCAGTTTTGAAAATTCTTTTGTCCAAAACTGAGTTTTATGCGAATTGTAAATCAATTCGGCTTTTCACAATTTAAAACCTAAATCAAATAGTCTCATTATGTACACCAACAATTTAAGTCTAAAACAAGGAATGCAACCTCATGGAGGCAAGCAAGCAATTTAATTCTACAAATGTAAATTGCAAGAAAGTAAAGCACAAGAAAGCAAACCACAAGAACACTTGATCTTTTTCCCATAGTGATCGGAAACTTATCAGTTTCCCCTAGTCCACGTTGAGGTAAGCCCAAACAAATTGGACCCGCTCCACAAATTAAGCCTACACCTCAAATCCACTCGGAGTTGCTCTTCCTCCACTCCGAGATAGCGAGGACCAAGCCACTCACAACCGTATGGGTCTTCTCGCAACCTTTTTTCATAAAATCACCGCGAACTCCTCCAAGCCATATAGGTGGTGGCAAACACCAAGAGTAACAAGTCAAAGACGCTCTCTTGAACGAATCAGGTGTCTAAACTCGATGGATACTCAATGCAACACATGCACTAGGATTTTGCTCTCTAAGCTCTCTAAGTGCAACACATGCACAAAGGGGAAGAGAATGCTTGTTCTTAGCTCAAGAGGACGAAAATAGCACCAGCACTCTCCCACAACCGGCCACAAGGGATATTTATACACCCACATAAGAAATCTACAAAAAAACAGGGAAACTTAGTTTTACCGCCAACCAATGGCCGGTCAGACCACCCTAGCTCCAACGGCTATAAAAACTAGTCGTTGGACACTCGACTGGACTAACCTCCCTCACAAGGAACGGTCATACCAGACCGAACCGGTCAGACCGCTCCATGGAGGAGCTAAACCAAGGAGGAGAAACACCCCTCTGGAAAAAGCTAACCAGGGACATTGACCGTGAGGTCAATCAGACCGGCCAACACATGGCAGTCAGACCGGCTGCCCACTGGTCAGACAGGTCAGTATATGCAATCAAGCCGCTAGGAAGGTTGGACCGGCACTCAGCCCGGTCAAACCCCTCAAGGGCAGGTCAGTCCGCCAGATGACAACAAGGGTGAAAACCAAATTTGCATCCACTTCAATTGCAAAATACATTCGTTAATTGACGTGCGATGTAGATATGGAATGATAGCAAGAATCTCAACAAGTTGTAAAACACATTTGTCGACTATTAGAATCATGCCAAAAAGGATAAGGTACATGGAACTATTTGCAAAACACAGTCGCAAACTAAAGTCACATGCTACAAGGATTATGCACGAGTCTCAACTATTTGCAAAACATATTTGTAAATATCAGCAACATGCCACGAAAAGCTAGAGCAAGAACTAAGAGCTATCAATACATGACACATTCAAGTAATTACTAGTCAAGATCTCTCTTAATAGTACGACAACCTATACTAGTAATCCGGTCTCCACACCAAACACCGTGACCGGTAAAATGACTAAGAAAAAAATTATTAGTCTATGCTAGATATACCTTCGTCTTGCACATTTCCTTAGAGCTTTTAGGATGATAATCTGCATCTTCTCTCCAAGATCAGGTTCTTGACTTGAGCGTCAACACATGACGCTACTCACTTGATTTGATGACATTCAACACATTGAGCCATATTTGTCTTTATCATCATGTGACTCAACCTATTTCACTAACTCGTGGAAATATTAGTATATATGACGATTGTCATTAATTACTAAAATATTTCATTAACACATAATGGCGGATCTAGATTCTTCAGTAGTTCAACAAGACATAGTTCAAATCCGACAATTCAAACAAATACGATGAGAACTGAGGAGAAGACCGAGAGGTGGGGGTGGCGGTGTGGTGTGGTGTGTATAAGTGGGTGTGTGATGTGGATCGAACCTCGAGATAAGATTAAATCATGTAAGTTGCCCAATCTTTCGTAGTGGAATAGCGGTAAAAGTGTAGTAACACTCATGTGGTCATGTAGTAATACGATGTCTTTCATGCAATAACACTCCGACAGTGGTGTAGTAACATTACGTATTTCGTACAGTGATATGACTTTCGTAGAGTAGTAACGAGCTTGATAACGTGGTTGAATCGCACTAGATCAGCAAGAACCGAAGTATAAGCGATTAGCCGTGGCCGCATCAGTGTGGGTGGGTGGTATCTAGGATTTTTAGATATGGCCCATTTGTCAGTCCCCATTGTCGGGTAATCGGGTAGAACGTACGGGCACGGGCTCCTCCTCCATGTCCACACCCGTTTGCCCATCGGGTGGACTATTTCCCCATGAATATACCTACGGACCCTAAGGAAAGAACATACACTCCTCTATTAATTTTTATGCCCACAGATTAGCGGGTAATCGGGCAGATTATCATCCCTAGCTGCAACCATATGTTTGCAACAAACAAAGGAAGCAGAGAGAGGCAACCAAGCATACAGGTGAATTCAGTTTTTTTTTTTCTTTTAATAAATTGCGCCTTGCACCACCTAATTGTACCCCCGTTGCGCAAAACATCAGGTATTATCTTGAGTAGCACATAACACCGCCTAATCTTACAATCCGTTGCGCTTTGCGCCAGTTGTTAGTCTCTAACCGGATCCGACCTGCTAACATGACAGCCTGGGCCCACCCGCAAGCGCCACGCGAGCAATGGCATGACTGTCCACGCTGTCCAGAGCTTGCAGGTAGAGGCAGCAGAGCTTTGCCATCCCTTGCTGCTGTCTGCCACAAGAAGCAGAGCATGGATGCGTTGCTCAGGGCTCGGTTCCCAGCTTTGGTTGGTTTGGCTCTTCTTCAGGACTGATCCATCGATCCATCATCTCAAGGGCGCACACATACATACATCAAATGATTAACAACGGTGATTCTTTCTTTCTAAAGCTTACTACTATTTAACGAATACAATCAACATCAATGGATTAATTAATAGTACAAGTACAAGGTTGGAATACAATCGAGATCCCGTCAACAGAGCAGCATCGATCACTAATTAAGTGAGTACATATACACTTCACTATATATGTCTGCGTTGCAGTTATGGGAAGGGTAACATCTGAAGAACCAACTCCACGGTGTGCGTGAGAGATTTTAGTTGACAAAATTCACAAGTAGGCAATGCCACCTTGGGCCTGAAGACAGAGATCGCATTCTCAACGGCCGAGCAGTACAAGTCGGTGCCGTTCATGCAGGTCCTACAATATATATGGTTCATGCCAAAAGACAAGACAATATTTCGATTCTGACAATAATGTTGGCGTCTACAAGGGGATGAAATGAAAGGGACAAAGACAATGTCATATTGATAATTGATATCAAACTGTAACTTCAGGATAATAGCAGCAAAAAAAAAAACTTTAGTAAGTGGCAATGCAGATGCTTTGCTTGTACTACTTGGATTTATTGGATGTGACTGTTCCTTTCTCTTTTTACCCAGCTTTATCTTTTGCTTGCACTATTGGAACAGCATTTCTTCCCCCTCTTTCTTTTGCTTTCTGCTTTACTTCTGCTGCTGCTTGGAACAGTATGGCGGGTATGCAAGATTCTGAAATCTGTTAAGCAAAAACTAATTGCAGATTGACAACCTTTAAATCACACTGCAATGCATAGATGTAGTATACTACTCAAGTTGGTGGTGGAAATTAAAAATAGGGATACAGTTCTAGGTTGACCAAATTGTATTAATTTACTCTTCACATGGATAACAGGGAATCAAGAATATATAAATTTCTTCTAGAATAGTGCAAAGAGCCAGAGCTCTGAAGCAAGGAGTCAAAATTCTCAATCTGAAACACAGTTCTGAATCTTATATGGATTAATTTGCATCCTGCTCTGCTGTTGATGTTGTTAGAGATATATTTGTGTTAGAGTAGGACTCTAGATTTGTTTTGTTTTGGTTTCCTTATCTGTAACCTTTTACTCATGTATATATACCGGCCCATTGGCCTCCTGAATATACAAGTTGCAATTCCAACATGATATCAGAGCATTAGGGTTACCTCTTCCTAGCCGCTCGTGCAACTCCGCTGCCGCTCCGTCGGCCTTCGTCTTCTCCCCCGACGGCCGCTTCCTCGCCGTCTCCAACCCGGGCTACTTGCTGTCGCCTCCGCCCGCAAGATCCGCCGGAACCAGGACCGCAGCTCCTCCTACCCCGCCGCTGCCCGACTCCGACTCCAACTCCTCGGTCGCCGCAACACCGCAGCCGCGCGCGCCGCCGCCGCCGCCGCCTCGTCATCCGACTCCTCGGCGCCGCGCGCGCCGTGAGCCGCTCGCCGCCGCCTCCATCGACTTCGCCGCCGCCCGCCGCGAGCGCGCCTCCTCCGCCGCCCGCGCGTGAGCGAGCGCCGCCGCAGCCGCGCCGCCCGTCCGTCGCCGCGCCATCCCGGCCGCCGCCGCCGCGAGCAGCAGCGTGGGAGGGAACCCTAGCCTCCCCTGCGCCGAAGTTCTTGTTGGGCGGGCGGTTCGGCCGGTTTAAAAGAAAGAGAGAAAAAAATGTCGGTCGATCGCGCGCGTCGGCGCCGCCTATTAGACCACGTTACCTTGGTCGCCGCGCCGTCGAGCGCCGCCTACCAATGGGTATTGTTTCCCTTCCTCGCGGCCCGGTGATCTTCGACGGTGTTAACTACACCGACTTCGTGTCCCACATGCACATCCACATGCGTGGTCTTCGTCTTTAGGCGTCCTCTGCGCGATGTCACCGCCGCCATGCCCTACTCCTCCGAAGCCTCGTCTATTGCACTTTCACGACGGTGACAAGGCGCTATTGAGGTCGCTTGGTCTTGTTAATGAGAAGGCTGCCTCTGCCTATCAAGAAGCTCTGGATTTCTACATGGATCAATTGACTACCTACACTCAGTGGTGCGACGACGGCGCTTCGGTGCTGCTTGTCTTCATCACCGATGTCCACCTCGCCTCTCTTACGAGATTGTGGATTTTCTTGGTACCGTCGGATGTGGACTCATCTTCGACAGCGCTATGAACCCTCTGGAGATGCCCTCTACCTATCAGTAGTTCGTCAGGAGCACTCTCTTCAGCAGGGCGATGCTACTGTTGATGCCTTCTACGCTAAGAGTTCTGCAGTGGCGTCAACTGGACTCTCTTCGCGCGCCGGTGCCGTTCTATTCGTCTTTGCTGGTTGTGCGTGTTGACACAGAGTTTCAGCGTGTCTCGAGTTCCTTACTCGCCGCCCCTGAGTTCGAGCAGAGGCGTGCCCAGCTACTTGCACGCCACCCTCGTGTCACTCTTCTGGAGGCCCTTACCGAGATACGTGCAGAGGAGACTCGTCTGAGTGGTGCTGGTCTGATGCCACTCCCCTCCGTATTCGCCGCCTGTACACCTGCTACACCGACTGCTTCACGCTTCAGTACACTGCCTCCTCCAGCGGCTGCCACAGGTGGTGGTGGCCGCCCTCCATCTGGCGGTGGCCGTCCTCGCTGCTCCTACTGCGACAAGGTCGGCCACATTGAGTCCCAGTGCTACAAAAAGCAGCGACATATTTCACACCGTTCTTCTCCTAGCACTGGCACCGGTACTTCTACATCGACGTCTGCATCAACTACTTCCGCATTTTCTCTCACTGAGCAGGAGATAGCCAGACTTCGACGCCTGCTTGCCGCTTCAGGTTCTTCCTCGATAGGTTCTGCAGGTTCTACGACTGACTCTTCGGGCACAGAGAAACCACCTCCTACACAGTCAGGTACCTCCCCGTGGATCCTTGATTCCGGAGCATCCTTCCACATGACTTCCGATTCTTCCACTCTGTCTTTTGTTACACCTCTTGATTCCCCTGTCAGTGTACTTACTGCTGATGGTACCTCTCTTTCTGTCTCTGGTCGAGGACCTCTTAGCAACTCATCTTTTCATGTTCCTTCTGTTGCTTATGTTCCTCGCCTAACCATGCAGCTTCTTTCTGCTGGACAGATTACTGACCTTGGTTATCGGGTTATTCTCGACTCTGACTCTTGTTGTGTTCAGGACCACCACACGTGAGTTCTGGTTGGTTCTGGCCCTCGGCGCCTTGACTCACAGCATCTCTGGGAGTTTGACTGGCTTCATCTTCCTTCCGCTGCCCTCGTCGCCGCCAGTCTCTCCGCTTCGGCTACTCTGTCTACCGGCTCTTTCCAGCAGTGGCATCACCGTCTTGGTCACCTGTGTGGATCTCGTCTGTCATCCTTAGTTCGTCGTGGTCTTCGGAATCTGCCTCGGTGGCGTATCTTTATCTTGTCGAGTGTAAGTTAGGCAAATGATTCACTCCCTTATCCTCATAGTGACTCAGTGTCTCAGCGTCCTTTTGATCTTGTTCATTCTGATGTTTGGGGTCCGAGCTCCTTCGTTTCGAAAGGGGGTCATCGATACTATATCATATTTATAGATGATTTCTCTCGCCACACTTGGATATATTTCATGTCTTCTCGTAGTGAGATCTTGTCTATCTATAAATAGTTTACCACCATGGTTCGCACACAGTTCTCCACTCCTATTCGTGTCTTTCGTGCTGACTCTGCTGGCGAGTACCTTTCTCATCACCTACGCAGCTTCCTTCTTTGAGCAGGCACTCTCGCTCGCCTTCTCTGTCACGGTGCTCATGCTCGAATGGTGTTCTTGGCGCAAGCATCGGCACCTTCTTGAATCGGCTCGTGCCCTGATGATTGCCGCCTCTATTCCACCACACTTTTGGGCCGAGGCTGTTTCCACTACCACCTATCTCGTCAACATCCAGCCTTCTTCTGCTTTTCAGGGTGCAATCCCTGTTGAACGTCTATGTGGTCTCCTTCCTGACTACTCTGCCCTTCGTCTGTTTGGCTGCGTTTGCTACGTTCTCCTCGCCGAGAACGCATCAAACCGACCGCCATCTGTTGAGTGTGTTTTTACGGATACGATCACGAGCACAAGGGCTATCGGTGCTGGGATCCTGTTGGTCGACGGATGCAGATTTCTCGGGATGTGACTTTCGACGAGTCTCGTCCCTTCTACCCACGTCCTGTCTCGCCTTCGATTTCCTCTGTGGAGTCTCTGTCTTTTTTGACTTTTCCAGATACACCTATCTCTATCTTGCCCTCGTCCACCCGTCACACTGAGTCTCCACATATTTCTCCTGTGGCCTCTCCGCCATTTTCGCCGTTTGCTTCGTCCCCTGCGGCTCCTCAGGCTCCCCCCACTACACTCGTCTACACTCGTCGACCTCGTATTGAGGATCTTCCAGATGAGCCCTCTTCTACTGCTGATTCATCATCTTCTGATGCTTCATCTTCCCATGATGGGTCGTCTTCTCCTCGCTACGCTCTCCGCGATCGTCGACCGATTCGACCCCGCCTGTTTGCCTTTCTTTGGCGCAGCTACTCGTGAGCTCGCCTCCTCTTCGGGATCTTTGTTACTCATCCCGAGTGGCGGCATGCCATGGCCGAGAGATTGTTGCCTCGAGCGTCTTGGTACTTGGGATCTTGTTCCTTTTCCATCTCACTCTCGTCCCATCACATGTAAGTGGGTTTATAAGATTAAGACTCGCTCTGATGGCTCTCTTGAGCGCTATAAGGCGCGTCTTGTTGCTCGTGGTTTTCAGCAGGAGCATGGTCGTGACTACGATGAGACTTTTGCTCATGTGGCCCACATGATCACTGTTCGCACTCTTCTTTCGGTGGCGTCTGTTCGCCACTGGTCTGTCTCTCAGCTTGATGTCAAGAATGCCTTTCTTAATGGCGAGTTGCGTGAGGAGGTCTACATGCATCCACCTCCTGGGTATTCATTCCTCGAGGGCATGGTGCATGCCGCCTTCGCTCTCTCTATGGCCTTAAGCAAGCCCCTCGTGCTTGGTTTGAGCGCTTCTCCTCTGTGGTCACTGCTGCTGGTTTTTCAGCGAGTGATCATGATCCTACACTCTTTGTCCACACTTCGTCTCGTGGTCGGACTCTTCTTCTTCTATATGTTGATGATATGATCATTACCGGAGATGACTCTGAGTATATTGCCTTTGTCAAGGCTCGTCTTAGTGAGCAGTTCCTTATGTCGAATCTTGGTCCTCTTCGTTACTTCCTTGGGATTGAGGTTACTTCCACTCCAGATGGCTTCTTTATGTCCCAAGAGAAGTATATTCAGATCTTCTTGATCGCGCCTCCCTCACCGACAGTCTTGTTGAGACTCCCATGGAGCTCAATGTTCACCTCGACCCTCGATGGCGAGCCTCTTTACGATCCGACTCGCTATCGTCATCTTGTTGGGAGTCTTGTCTACCTTCTTTGTTACTCGTCCGGATATCACTTATCCAGTTCACATTCGAGTCGGTTCGTATGCGCTCCCACTCAGTCCACTCTGACCACCTTCTTGAGTTCTGCGATACCTTCGTGGGACTATCTATCGCCGTCTCTTCTTTCCACGCTCCGGCTCATTACGACTTGAGCTTATTCGGATGCTACTTGGGCGGCGATCCCTCCGATCGCGGTCTATCTCTCGCTTCTTGTGTTTTCTTGGTGGTTCGCTTATTGCCTGGAAGACGAAGAAACAGACTGCAGTGTCCCGTTCGAGTGCAGAGGCTGAGTTGCGAGCTATGGCTCTCTTGACAGCAGAGATTACTTGGTTACGGTGGTTACTTGAGGATTTTGGTGTTTCTGTTACTACACCGACTCCTCTCTTGTCGACACGATATAGCTGCTATCGGTGTTGCAGTAACCACGTGAAGCATAAGCTCACCAAGCATATTGGTATTGATGCTTCCTTCATGAGGTCTTGTGTGCATGATCAGGTGATTGCTCTTCAGTATGTGCCTTCAGAGCTTCAGATAGCGGATTTCTTCACGAAGGCCCAGACTCGAGCACAGCACTGCTTCCACCTCTCCAAACTCAATGTTGTTGATCCACATGAGTTTGAGGGGGGGTGTTAGAGATATATTTGTGTTAGAGTAGGACTCTAGATTTGTTTTATTTTGGTTTTCTTATCTGTAACATTTTACTCGTGTATATATACCGACCCATTGGCCTCCTGAATATACAAGTTGCAATTCCAACAGATGTGACTGTCATATATATCCATATCAACTAAATGCGGTGTGGAAGATAAATTCTCAGGCTGAATTTCTCCAGACTCTATGTAGTTTTTTTTTTGGGGGGGTCCAACAAGTGCACTGAGAACAGGACGATGTGCCATTTGATCGGCAGCAGAGACAATGCAATTTTGCTCCAGTATCATGGCAATGGAGTGCAAGAACATGGGGAGGAGAGATCACAGCATGTGGTTCCATTCAGCTAGAGACCAAAATGAGGTCAAATAGTTATTCTTCCAATATTATGCTTATAATACCAGAGAGGTGTATTATTTGCATGATTTGGGTATAATCAAGACTAACAAGTGCTCGAGGACCAGTGCCACACCAAACTTCAAGAACCATACATACGGTAAATTCCTCTTCTTTTGTGAACATGAATCAGCAGAACAATTTCTTTCAAGAGCTAAAGTCCATGACAACACCAGAGCCAAAGTGAGGCGATGGAAAAAGAATTGTCTTGCCATGGTGCAATGAGTACATCAAATTTATATCGCGAATTTGATTTGATTAATAATCAAGGGTGACAAATAAGTTAACGAGTAGGTGTGAAGCGCCAGAGATTTCAATGAGCATTACACAGAGCAAAGCCATCAGGGAGCATAATGGAGGGAGCCAATCTTTTTGTCACACGGCAATGAGTACAACAAAAGCATGCGTCACTTAACTGCTCAAGCACTACAAAAAAAAAGGTATACACATGATTGTAACTATGCAAGCCTCTCACACCCATCATTCCTCCCTCAGGCTAGGAACAGTTCTACTAAAGCTAAGTTCAAGTATCATGTTTTGCAATAATTCTTCCACGACTTGCATGGGATACACTAGCTGGTTTACAAATATTCCAAAGGGTAAAGGAAAAGGAAATAATATATGGTGTTTATTGACACTCTAAACAAAGAGAAAGAAAGAAAAAACTGGAAGCAATATCTTGCTCAGAGAAACTAAGAGGCTAAAGTTGGATCAAAGTGTATAGTTAGTGACATGGGCTGGTACTTTTCCATTGACATTAATGGTTGCCTGCAAAATTGCCCAATATCCTGCTGCAAGGATATACCATAAAACAATGTTAATCAACTCAGTGTTTGCAAAGAGTTTTTAATTATATCTAGATAATTGAGAAATGTACCTTTAAGTTAGTATTTGCATATTCTTCCTTGATTATCTGTCATGAGGGATGCCAAACAAACAAGTCATGAGGTTTCAGATCATATCATCACTATTGGCAACCATATCTTAGACGCTAACCATGTCTCGAGTCAGCAAACGAGTCAAAAAAAAAATCAAACTCACATCTGATCATCTAATGAGCTGAATCTTGAACCCTACATATAGTATTTTGACCAACCTCCTAACCTGCATGATGCAAGGAGAAGAGTAAATAAAGGTGGGATACAAGTAATGAGTAGTGCAGACAATTATAGACCTTAATGCAACAAAAAAAAAGTTCAAGTTGTATTATCCTTGGAATTTTGTCAAGGTCCAAGACAAGTTAGCACACCTTACATCATGCTGGTAAGTCAAATCAGTAAAAGTTTATGTCTCTGTAGCTCTGAGAATGTGGTAAAAGCTCTTCCACCTCAATTCTAGAGCTGAAATAGCCCATGTTTCTCCTCCTCTGGTGGACAATCTCAACCTCTGCCATGAAAATACTGTACACTGGTCTGTGGTCAGAGAAGCGAGACTCTCCACGAACATAAGATAGCTGGTTAAGGCCGCTACCATACCAGAGAATGCGATCACACCTTTTAGTCAATAAGCCAAAAACGAAAGGGAAGAGAATGTCAGTAAGAAATAATCTATGGTGAAATAAAGAAGTTCTATCTATAGATTATACAAACTAAATAAACTTACCATGCAGGTGTTCTCCTCTTTTCTTTGGGATGCATGCCCTCTCCAGCATACCGATCTGAGTTGAATGAATACTTGTATGTGGGAGGAAAATAAATCCTTCCTTCCTTCCAACCCTGGAAAACTCGCCCATATCTTTGTTGTATTCGAAGCTGTTCCATACAAGGTAAAATCAAGAAAAAATTTATAGTACATTCTACCGGTAGTATAGGGTGGTAGTATAAATTAAATCTGATCATTGATTTGTTAATGGTATATTTGACTTTTTTTGTATTTATAATTTTTTCGTGAGGGTATTATGGACTTTTACAACTATGGTTGAAAATATTACACTTATGCCATGTAATCCTAACATTGGTAATTACAATTCTACCTCTCTCGGAATTCTACTGCTCATACTACCAGGTGTAGTATAACTAGATCCTAACTAATCTAAACCATTGGATCAAAAAGAATCAACGAGCTGTATTAAATTAAGTGCATTGTAAAAGAGATCAAAATCAAAGGTTTATTGTAGCCTTCATAACTACAAAAACAAGTGTATATGATTTTTTTTGTCTGAAATATTTTAATCATCCAATTTTGTAGTTTACTGAGATACAAAATCAGAACCCTAACAATGAACACACAATAGCAATAGAAATGAATAATCTTGATATGCACTGCAAATTACCTGATCTTTCTCTAATAACTGCTTCCAGTTATGCATTTCAACAAGAGCTTTTGCTGAGCAATAGGACAGGGAAATCCGATAATTCAAATCCCCGAGCCATATTATACGACTGCAATTAGTATTAGGGGATAACCAATTATTAGACAAGTTTGCTGCAGCTTCTACATTAGTGTGCTGAAAAACAAAAATAAGTCACTTACTCATGCTCAAGAATTGTTTCAGGTGACTTAACATCACCGGCACCACAAACCCGTGGAAACCTGGTCTTTCTTAAAATTTCCATAACATCAGAATTCCTGCGCAATTCATCCCCTTCCTTTTCCCCTGAGGTCAAATGACAACAGACGAAGCAGAAGCTCGTCTGGTGCAAAGACATGCTTATTGATATAGAACCCTGAAATAAAAGGGAAGGACCTTACTACAAGAAATTTACAGCATATTAATAATGATTAAATGTCTACAGAGAAGGGATGTCTATATCCTTATTGATTCTATGTTACCTTATTTCCAAGATAACCCATCAATCCTCTACCCACGCAAGAAACTTTCAAGTTTCTCACATCATCTCTTATTTCACTGCATACCCAAACAGTGAGAAATATGCCAACCATTTGTTTGCTGGCAACCAAACAATACCTGAAGAGCCACAGGTATTTTCAAAGAGTTAGTTTCAGAGGAACTTAAGAAGCACAAAAATGCAGTACCATTAATATCAACATTTAGAAAATTTTAGGGTAAGGTGCATCAGATCCAAGTAAAAAATTGCCAATGTGTATGAGAGCATTCACAATACCTAGAGCTATTTGATTGCTCAGCATTTTCTTCAGTAGGTCCTGTCGTGTTGTAGCTACAAGGGAACGTCGAAAATTGTGCAGTACTGCTCACTGCCTCATCCATGTTCTCCTCGTCTGGTGACCCAACCCATCGCAAATTTCCGTCAAAGTCGCTTGGTCTGCCTCCCAAGCTGATTGGGTCACAAACACTAAACCTGCGATCCAACCTTGGTTGTGGGAACATGTAGTCCCCATCCATTCTTAAACTATGGCTGAGGTTGTGGAACGATCGACGATGGAAGAATGAAAAGTTATCCTGCCTTCTTCCAGACCCCTCGAAATCAGCATCTAGTTCTACAACCGGATCAAGGGCCGGTGATGGTGTATGATAACCACCATAACCACTAGCCCCAGGATTCTTGTTCAGTGTCCTCCTAATAAGGGATACCCACTTCTTTGCTGGAATGTTATCTTCGGTACAGAGAACATTTCCAGCATTCAAAGGGACAATCTCCTGAAATCTGCCAAAGATTGACAAATCAAATTAACCGAAATAGCTCAAAATCACAACTGCATAAATCAAATTGGCTCCAAATGAAGGTCATCAAACACATACCCTAACACATAGATATCGGCAGGAGGGGAAGAATGGAGCCACTCATCTAAATTTAGCCCCCTTGGTGGGGACTTACCACCGACATTCCACGTTGTGGCAAAGATTCTACATGCAAAAAGCAAAAGAATGATCCATCATATTCCTTCAACATAATGTAGCAACATCAAATTGCAGGAACTACCTAACAGCAATGTGGACAATGATGATCAGACACAGATGCAAGATTCCATCCAATATACGACACTGACATTACACTACAGACCTGATGGCCCTAGCAGATAAACACGAATGTTGAATCAATGGCACCTACCTGTAATCTTGAACCTCTGTCAGGCGTGCCACATCGAAATCGTTCCTCCCTCGGCGAATGCGATCAGTGCACCGTTTCGACGACCGGTCTACGGGCCCATAAGCAAACAACAGGCAAGAACAATCAGATAACTTGGCAGAAGAAAAGAGTTGATGCTGCAGAGAAAGATTCAAAGGAGCTTGACAAAGAGGGATCTCAGCAGGAAAAAAGAGAGTTGTGGTGGAAAGAGAAAGCTGCATCTGTGGAGGAGTGTGAGAACAGAGCGGGGTGTGGTCCAAATGCCTCTTTTCACTGTACCTGTTCTGCTTTTCTTGGCCGTGCTTGTGCTCGCTTCGCTCGCTGAGAAGCTGGCCCTCCATGCTCCACCACCATCCCTTCCTGGATCACACGGCAAGTTCAGCACAAAACCAAACAAAGGCAGCAACAAATGTAAAGGCAAAGCTGACTGCTTGTGATCTTTTGATGAACTCCCTATCCTTAAATCAGAAACTATAAACTTACACCGGAGGAAATGGGATAGAAATGAGAATTATACAGACAGAAGGATCATTCCAAGCAGTATCAAAAAATAAATAAAAAATTGCAAGATGTGTGTGGCAAAAAGGTTGTTGGTTGGTTAGGACCTTTTAAAGGCTTGTGCATCACTAGACCAAAACTGGAAACTGAGACTGAAACGTAGCAGATATCTATGAGGGAAAAGTGTCTGATTGAGACATGTCAATTAGTTGTTCATCTAACTTTGAATCAAGACCCAGAGCTTAGACTGGGAAGATTGGATAAGGAGATGATAACTACTACAAACACAATAGGATAAGTCACAAGCAATGAACTTTCTTGGATCAGATAAGCCGCTTGCCCAAACCACACAGGAACAGCAAAGAAATGTAAAGGGGAAAGGATGCCATTTGGGGGCTGGAGCACTACTAATCCCCAAATAAATGCAGAAAAATAAAATCCTAAAAAGAGCATGCTGCAATTACTCATCTTTGAACAACCAAAATGAGGCATTAACCATACCTTGGCTGGCATCAACATCAGCATGGAAGTCTTGTGCCTTGGTCCTGATGTTCAACCACCTCCTCACGAGGGACTTGGACCATGAAAGCTACACAAATGGAAAAAAAATGAACAAAAAAGAGGGGGGGAAACACCAGCAACCTGACCAAAACAGAGCTCAACAACAAGAACAGCAAGATACAGTGATCTATCTGATCAAGCAAACCGGACAAACTACCTTGCTCTTCTTGGTGCTCTCTTCTCTCATTGTCTCATAGCTCCTCCTCTGCAGGGGCACAGCAGCCTACACACCCCTCCACCACACAACGTTGCGATCTCTGCAGCAAGAACCTTCAAATCCAGGACCGAATCATCCCCCAAACTCTGGATTTTTACCCGGGGACCTCAAATCTTGGACCGAATTAGCCAAATCAGCCGCATCGCTGCCACAAACCGTTCCAAGATGGGATTCTGATGGCAGGATCACAAATCTTTCAACCAGTGGGAGCAAAGCAAAGCCCAAGAACCTCTCTCCTCTGCAGGCAAATGCAGCCACCACCTCGCTCCCCGCCACCTTAGCCTCTAGTCAGGATGAAGGAGCTAGGACAGGTACAGTAGCAACAAGGCCTACTACTCCTACTACTTGTAGTCTTGTACAAGGGAGCTCTAGCTAGGACATGGGAGAGGAGAGGGCGACGAGAGAACGAAAATGTCTGTGTCTCGTGTGTACTGAGGTGAAGGGAGAGAAAAGGGAGTAGAGGAGAGAGTGAGTCTTGATGTCTCTCTCTACCCCTCCTCTTCTTCTCTCTCTTCTCTCGGCTTTTTGTCACCCAAATCCAGGGAGGAGGAAAGGAAAAAAAAAAAAAAAAGAGCAAAGCTGCGGGGCGGTGGTCAGCAGGGAAATAGATGGTCTACGGTATTCGGTGTTAGAAGGCGGTCTATAGTATAAATTATAGTGTTTTTGTTACAGTAGAATATTTTACTACTTCCACATTATTTAATACATTACACTGTTAAGTATTGCACATACTTATAATGTTTGAAAAAATAGAGCAAAAGTGAGACACGTTTTACGTGGAAAACCCTTTCGGGAAAAAAAAAAACCACGGGTGCCAACAGGCGATGTTCACTATATGTGGAGGGTTTACAAATCGCACGGGATTACAATGAAATGGCTCAATTCATATGAGGTATATATAGGGGTAAAGGACATAGAGTCCAAGTCGGATACGTATCCGCTAATATGGAGACTGATTCGAACTCTTCCAGATAAGGGAATTCGGATCACAATTTCAACAATCTCCACCTTGGGACGAATTTCCTCTTGTAGTATAATGAAGAATCATCAATCAACAAATATCTCCACAATAAGATAAAAATCACCGTGCGCCAAATAGTCTCTAGGACTAAACTGTAATACCAACTAAGCTTGAGCAAAGCTCAAACTTAGTAACAGGAACTGCCTTTATCATCATATCAGCTAGATTATCATGAGTACTTATCTTGCACACCTTGACATCACCTTGAGCAATGACACCTCGAATAAAGTGATATCTCACATCAATGTGTTTTGTTCTCTCATGGAACATCTGATCATTTGTAAGGTATATAGCACTCTCACTATCACAAAATATGGTAGTGTAAGAATTTTCTCCACAAAGCTCAGTGTACAAACTTCTCAACCAAATGGCTTCTTTACAAGCTTCAGAAATAGCCATATATTCTGCTTCAGTGGTAGATAAGGCAACAGTAGCTTGCAAACTTGTCTTCCAAATTAACAAAGACAACCACCAATAGTGAAAGCATAACCTGTGAGAGATCTCCTTTTGTCCAAATCGCCAGCATAATCAGAGTCAACATACCCAACAAGTTTATCTCTAGAAGTTCCAAACTGCAAACGAGCATTAGAAGTACCACGCAAATATCTGAAAATCCATTGAACTGTTTTCCAATGCTCTTTTCTAGGATTAGCCATGTATCTACTGACAACACTCAATGCATGAGATAAATCAGGACGAGAACAAACCATGGTATACATAAGAGAACCAATCAGACCGAATATGGAACTCTAGACATGTACTCAATATCATAATCTGACTCAGGACATAAAGCTGAAGATAATCTGAAATGTGAAGCTAATGGAGTACTCACTGGTTTTGCATCATGCATATTAAAACGACGAAGGACCTTCTCAATATAACCTTGCTGACTAAGGTATACCTTGCCAGATTTCCTCTCTCTAATAATCTACATACCAAGAATTTTCCTTGCTGCACCTAAGTCTTTCATCTCAAATTCCTTACTCAACTGTGCTTTCATTTTTGCTATTTCCGACTTATCTTTTGCAGCAATCAACATATCATCAACATAGAGAAGCAAATAAATAGCCGAACCATTGACAATTTTTAAATAAACACAGCTATCATAATCAGATCGCTTAAAATTATGAGAGATCATAAAAGAGTCAAATCTCTTGTACCATTGCCTAGGAGATTGCTTCAAGCCATAAAGAGATTTCTTTAACCTACAAACAAGATGTTCTTTTCCAAGAATAACAAAACCCTCAGGTTGGTCTATATAAATGTCTTCTTCCAACTCCCCATGTAAGAATGCAGTTTTAATATCCAATTGCTCAAGTTCATAATCATGCATAGCAACAATACTGAGTAAAGTGCGAATAGAACTATGCTTCACAACTCGGGAAAAAAAACATCATTAAAGTCAATACCTGGAATCTGGCTATAGCCTTTAGCAACCAACCTTGCTTTATACCTTGCTGGTTCAGTGGGAGAAATACCTTTTTTTCTTTTGAAAACCCACTTGCAATGAACAGACTTCTTCTCATTTGGCAATTTCACTAGTTCCCAAGTGCCATTCTTTTCAAGTGACTATATCTCATCATGCATAGCGGTTATCCACTTATTACAATCAGTGGAATCAATAGCTTCAGAGTATGATGAAGGTTCTGCATTACCTTCAATTTCTTCTGCCACACTCAAAGCATAAGCAACAATATTAGCTTCTTCAATTAATCTCTTGGGTGGATTAATCTCCCTCCTAGGTCTGTCAACTGCAATGGACCGTTGTGGTGACTGCTCACAAATAGGAGGATTCTCAACAATAAGTGCATCATGAACAACAATATTTTCCTTATCTGATGCGTTATCTGAACCAATAAGATGATCAACCTGAACACTTGAATTCTGCTTACTCTCAACAGGAACATTAGTAGGCAGTTTATCATGAAGCATAGCATATTCATTAAAGACAATGTTTCTGCTAATCACAACCTTACGTGTTACAGGATTCCACAACTTTTATCCTTTGACACCAGATTTATAACCAAGAAAGATGCACTTAACAGCTCTAGGCTCTAATTTTCCATTATCAACATGAGCATAAGCAGTACAACCAAATACTTTCAATTCTGAATAATTTACTGGTGAACCAGACCATACCTCAATTGGAGTCTTTTTTCAATTGCAATATTGGGAGACCGATTAATAAGATAGCAAGCAGTGGAAGCGGCTTCAGCCCAAAAACGCCTATGCAAACCTGCATTAGACAACATGCAACGGGCTTTGGAAATAATGGTCCTGTTCATACGTTCAGCTACACCGTTTTGTTGAGGAGTACCAGGAACGGTGTAATGCCTAACAATGCCTTCAGTCTTGCAATATGATTCAAATTCATCAGAACAGAATTCCATACCATTATCAGTGCGAATTTTCTTTACCTTCTTTTCTGTTTGTCTTTCAATCATAGTCTTCCACTCTTTAAATGCTGAAAATGCTTGTGATTTATGCTTCAAGAAATAAGGCCACACTCTTCTAGAGTAATCATCAATAATTGTCAACATATAATTAGCACCGCCTAGCGATGTCTTGCGAGATGGTCCTCGTAAATCAGAATGCACATAATCCAAAATACCTTCAGTAGTATGAACTGAAGTATTAAATCTCACCCTCTTGTGTTTGCCAAATACACAATGCTCACAAAATTTCAACTTGATAATGCTATGTCCATCAAGAAGTCCTCTCTTGCTCAATTCTGCCAAACCAAGCTCACTCATATGCCCAAGGCGCATATGCCAAAGATTAGTAGCATCAGAATCAGATAATGAACTTGAGATTGCAGCAACATTACCTGATATTGTAGTACCTCGCAGATGGTACAGATTGGCAGATTTAATATCAGCTTTCATCACAACAAGAGAGCCTTTTTATACCTTTAAAACTCCACCTTCACCTGAATACTTGTACCCTTTAGTATCAAGAGTACTCAAAGAGATGAGGTTCATTTTCAAATCTTGAATGTGCCTCGCATCTGTCAAAGTTCTGACAATATCATCAAACATCTTGATCTGAACAGAACCAATTCCTACAACCTTACAAGATGAGTTATCACCCATCAACACAGTACTACCTTCAATAGATTCATAGGTGGCAAACCAATCCCTATTAGGGCACATATGAAAAGTGCAGGCAGAATCAAGAATCCATTCATCATTGGTCTTAGCACATCCAGCAAAGGCAACAAGAATTTCTCCATTAGGACTATCATCAGCAACAAGAGAGGTTTTACCTTCATTATCTGGTTTACTTTTTGGCTTATAGTAGCCAGCTCTCTTTTCTTTATTTTGCAGCTTCCAGCATTCAGAGATGTCGTGCCCACTTTTCTTGCAATATTTGCACGACTTGTATTTGCCTCTTGATTTTGACCGGTTCTTATAGCCGTTCAGACTTTTACCTCGAGATCTATTGTTTGAGTTCTTCTCCTTTTGCCTGCCACGAATAAACAAGTCTTCTCCTTGCGAGCTTGAATTTTCAGAAGGTACCATATGTTTCATCTTCTCCTTTGCATGCAAAGCTTCATTAAGAGTGAGAGTATCTCTACTATATAATATGGTATCTCTGAAATTTGAAAAAGTACTAGGCAGTGAACACAAAAGAATAAGACCCAAATCCTCATCATCATATTTTACCTCCATCGACTCTAGGTCGGTAACGATCTCCTTAAACACCGAAAGATGGTCAAGCACGGATCCTCCTTCTTTCAATTTGTGGGAGTACAATTTCTGATTGAGATGCATCTTACTAGTGAGATCCTTTGTCATGCAGATTTGTTCCAGCTTCAGCCATAATGTAGCAGATGTCTTTTGCTTCAAAACATCCTGCAAAATATCATTTGATAGATGTAGGTGAATTTGAGATAAAGCCTTACGGTCTTTGCGCTTCTCATCTGCGGTCCATTCGATAGGTTGTTTATCAAAACCTTCCAATGCATCATCCAAATCCATCTGTGCCAACACAGCCCTCATCTTTACTTGCCACAGCGAAAATCTCGTGTCTCGACTCAGGAGTGGAAGATCATACTTCAAAGTCGCCATGAGGAATAAAACCTGAAATTTGCTGGTATTGATCTGTGTAAACCTAGCAAAAATCACGACTGCTTTTGGTACACTCCCCGTGTACACAAAAAAAATCTTTAAACCTTCTTCCATGAATCAATGAGGCAGAGTTGGCAGAAAACAATTGCGACCTTTTTCTTCTCCACGTGAGCTATGCACAACAGCACAAAGAATTGATTGACGTGATATCATATATATGTATATATAAACCTTGTGCCTATCCTCTGGAGATTACGCGCACGGTTGACGACTTGTGCGACTGATGGCGACGCTGGACGGCGCTGTGCTGCGTCGGGGTGAGCGCCGAGGAGATGCACGCGAGGGACGGGTGAAGAAAACACGATGGACTGCTGTTGGTGTTGCGCGTAGTCGCATGGACGATGCCTTGGTCTCGGTGTGCTGTAGACCGACGACGCGAAGAAGCGGACCGAAGGCGAGGCCGCGCCGCTACACGTGCAGACGGTGATCTGGAGACTTCGTAGCTCTGGACTCGGCTGGCGCATGGGAGACCAGATGGCCGCGGACGCTTGGAGCGAAGACTCGACGTTGCGAGACGGCGGCGCCGAACGAGACGGCACCAGCGGCCGCCGATCTGATATATTTTCCCCTGTGTCTCTTCAACCCTAATCACCTGCGCTCTGATACCACTTGTTAGAAAAAATATGGCAAAAGCAATTCACGAATTTTACGTGGAAAACCCTTTCGGGAAAAAAACTACGGGTGCCAACAGGCGATGATCACTATATGCGGAGGGTTTACAAATCGCACGGGATTACAATGAAACGGCTCAATTCATATGAGGCATACAAGAGGTATATATAGGGGTAAAGGACATAGAGTCCAAGTCGGCTACGTATCCGCTAATATGGAGACTGATTCGAACTCTTCCAGATAAGGGAATTCGGATCACAATTTCAACATATAAAATACTATTTATACAGTAATCATCGGCATTATAGCACATAGTTCGAACCCGTGAGGCAGGAGGGAGCACAAATAACAGTGGACGGGGTCGGATAAAGGCCGAGGAAAATGAGGGTGAGAAATAAAAAAGTTGGCCTTTTTCACTTCTTTGGATTTCTTTTGCAAATGTACACGCATGACAATAAGGTATTTGTATTTTGTAAGTATGTACTCCCTTCAGTCATAAATACATATCGTTTTGGAATGCGCGTAGTCAACTTTCGAAACTTTAACTATCAACTTCTTTTTAAATATGGAAATCAAATATATATATATTATTTTGTCTCGAAAAGTACTTTCATAATATTATGATTTTATTTATTTTTATAATTATATTATGTTGGACCGAAAGGGCGACTAGAGGGGGGGTGAATAGGAGCACGCTCACTTTTTCCCAAATAATGAATTCAACACAATTTCACTCCAATAGCTATGATGAAGCTATGAAGATCAATATACCAGTACAGCGGAAGACTAGTATTGAATCAAATTAAATCCCCTAAGCAAAAACACAAAATCAACTAAGATTGCAAAGACTCACAGCACGGGCGGTCAGACCTCTGTACCCAACCGGTCGGACCGATTGCCGGGCGGTCTGACCGGCGTTGTGCTGGCGGTCGGACCGCTCCAAATCGTTCGACCGGTGATGATGGGCGGTCGACCGTGCACTACGAACCGATCCAAAGCAAGAAAATCACCCGATGACGAAGTTGCAATTAGGTGTAACTTTTGATTCTCAACTCCAATCTTTATGAAACTTTGCACACACCTTCTCTATGCTATTGAGGACCTATTCCAATCGAATATTATGATAATTCTTGGAACGATCTTGAGCAATTGTCAATTGATTAACGAAGGTCTAAAACCGCAAGAACGAAAACTTGATCCTAAGGCTTGTTCGTGAGAGATTGATGATCAAGATGATGCTAGATAGATTCACACATATCACAGGAAGCTAATTCACGTGAAAGAATCAATCACAAACTCGCGGATCAAAGAAAGCCCTAAAAACACGAAATTGAAAGCAAGAATGAAAGGAGACTTATCTCAAGCAAACCTTGCATAGATTGATTTCGTGATTGATGCTGGATTACATCCACACCATCATGGATCAGTGGACAATCAAAGATCACGAAATTCACCACAAACCATCAAGAGCCCTAGCCTCCACCTCAACTCCCCTAAAGACAATTAGGGTTTTGAAACATAAAAAGGTTAGAGAGAGAAGGGGTGCAGCCACCACCTCCTCCTATTTATAGTGGAGGCCTAAAACTCCTAGGGTTTGACTCAATTGGGCTCCCGTTAAGGCCCACTAACAAACGGGTCACACACGCACGCTTCGCAAAGCGCCGTCTTTAACCTTTTGACCTAAACCGCTTCACCATGCGTCATGGATTTGCCAATAGGTCACCCTTGTCCATCTTGTGTCACGCTTGAGTCGTTGACCTCACCCGCATCGCCGATCGCTCGACCTCAACTCTCCAAGTCTAGTCCCGATTCTCCTCGCCGTTGATCGTCGTTGACCACCAAGCTACATGCACAACCACGCATAAGAAAACACGAATTCGGGAACAAGTTCTTCACAACTTGACCCATGTTAGTCAAAACATGCATCATGCAAATCATATGCCACAATACCAATGACTTTGACCTAACAAAACAACATCGCCACGGTTGGCCGACGTTCAAGTAAAACCGGTCCGACCGCTCCAGTGAGCCGGTCGGACCGCTTTGGCGGTCGGACCGCTCCCTCGTGAGCGATCGGACCGCCTTGGGACTTAGCCAAATTCAAGCCACGAAATTCCAAAACCTTCGAAACTTAAACTTAATCAATAGAACAATAGAACTTCCCTCATCAACACCTATTTTGGCCCGAAGACTCCAAAATCATGAGACCAAGTGCATTGGGATCCCATCACTTCCTAAGCCTACAACACCTATTTTTGGCCCGATATATAAAACAACATATGTTTTGACCACTTTAGGGCTACCCCGGATCAATATGACAATACAATTCTCCATCGGGTAAAGCGGGGCCGAAGTTATTCCCCTACTCCTCATCCCTGTTACCTACATGGACCCCCGATAACCCTATGACATGTGGGCCACTAGCTCACTACCGCACAGTCCCGTCTCCTGTAAGTTGTAACTAAGACTCGTAACCCTAGCAGTAGCAGGATGCCAACAGGAGAGGTTAGGGATCCAATTTTCGTGTCTAGGTCCCCGTGTGGCTCTGATAACCCGATGGGGGCAGGAAACAGGGGAGAATAACACCCGAGGACGGAGATTTTTCTTTTTCTTGGGATCATGGATGTTCCATCACTCTCCATCGGGGAATGACACCGTTGCCATCCCTATTTGTGACTGAAGGGAGTATGTCGTTGCTAAACCTTTTTTAAGGCAGTTTGGTCAAAAATGGGCTTTACTATTTATAAAAGGTAATATAAAGGTTGGTTACAGATTTGTGTGTCATACGGAAAAGACCGTTAGCAAATTACAAATTATAATCAGGGCATCCGATCCTTCCGAATGTACGTGACACGCGTCGATGAAGATGTTTTGGCGGTGCAACACGTACGTCGAAGACGACGAGCGCGCGGTTTCACCAAACCTAATAAGCTATAGTTACACGTCCAGACTCCAGAGTCATGTGTGGAGGTTTTCTTTTCCGTCTTTGGTGATGGAATATGTTAGTAAATACCTCTAGCTTTCGGAAAATGTGATTTTTTTCCTCCCCGATATGGATAAAGAAATATTCAGCTCGATCTCTTGGGGTTATGTTATGCGGATTGCGGCACATTTTGGCTCGTGTGTCTCGTCCAATTTTTTATGTCTTTATAGTTTCCGTGACTATATACATTGTTTCTCATAGTTAGCAACATATACTATGCTAGGCTATATCATAATATTCCGATAGCAAAAGAACATCTGTAATAGAGAGGTGAACATGCAGTTTTAAATATATTATTTCTCGTGAATATAGAATCACGGAATGAAAATGTTTGGTGTCACCTTTCTGTACAAAAATGAAACATGAGAGAAAACAATGACATTGCAAAACCATCAATTAATAACCAGTAGTTTTTTTAACCTAAATGGCACTCTTACAGACCGTTTTTGACATCAGTAGCGTCCCTCGCGACGTATTGGCAAAAAAATGGTACTTAGATCGGACACACGGTGTGCTGACACGTGTCATGTCCGTACAACCACTACCCGAACGTAGCCGCGCCCGCACGGCCACCGCCCGGGCAAGTTGAGAGACATGCATCGGCGGGTGATACGTCGCTAATCCGAGCAGTAAAAGGTGGAGGAGGCTGCGTCGAGGCGATGGCCGATCAAACTTGCATATGGGATGACGTGAGACACGAGAGCAGCTACAGTTACATATAACTTCGTGGTCCGCTTATTGCTTCTGATCAATTAGGTTACAATGAGAGGGGTGACCCTCATTTATAGACTACGGATGAGGAGTTCAATGGGCCAGACTCTCCGGTCCTGGCTCAGATCGGGCCAGACTCTCCGCAGTCCCGGCCTGGCTTCTTAACACTCCTTGAACACTCATCCAACATGTTCATGTCTCACAAAACTCCATAAAACCCAGAAGGGAAAAATTTGGAGAAAAAGTACATGTCATGCGTTCACTGTGTTGCATGAATTGCCTCATCAAAACCTTAGCCGAGAAACTTCAGGAAAACTCGTAAGGGAAAAAGAGTACAATCCACCTAATTTCATTTAATCTCCGGGATTTATTCTTTGGGTACTGATCTTCGTGTTCAAGATTCAATAATGAGTTCTTGAAGATTCTCCCCAATTCTCAGCACTTCTTTAAGTCTTATCATTCCAATTCTACGTGCATCTTTCAAAACTAGACTGAAGTGACTTAGTGAATAAATCTGCAAGATTTTCACATGACTTAGTATGCAGTACCTTAATTTCGTCCATCTTTTGCATTTCGTGAGCATAGAAGAACTTGGGATTGATATGCTTTGTAAGGGGACTCTTCACATAACCCATTTACTATTGTGCGACGCAAGCTGTATTATCTTCATAGATAATAGTGGGGGTTTGCACGGTATTCAATCCACATGACTGCTGGATGTGGTGAATCATCTAGAAGCCAAGCACATTCTTGTGAGGCCTCAAATGACAAAGCTATGATTTGTGAGTGGTTCGTCGAAGTCGATACAAGACTTTGCTTAGACGATTTTCACGGAATTACAGTTCCACCACATAGGAATACATAGCCTGTTTGCGACTTGGTTGTATGTGGGTCTGACAGGAATCCAACATCTGCATAGTCATTCATACACAAGTCTTGGTTCTTTCTGTAGAATAGACTAAGTTCTTTGCTTTCTTGGAGGTAACGAAAGATGTCCATTATTTCCTGCCAATGTCTTTGGTAGGTTCTGTACTATACCTTACTAATAGGTTTACGGCAAATGCAATGCCTGATCTAGTACAGTTTGCTAAAACATAAGTGCTCCTACTGCACTCAGGTATGGGAATTTTGGTCCCAGGACTTCCTCCCTTTCTTCTTTAGGTCTGTACGGGTCCTTGTCTTGCTGCAAGGATCTCCCGACCATCGGCACTTTCGAAGGATATGCCTTTTCAAAACCGAACCTTTCCAACACTTTCTGAGTGTAGATTGGCTGATGTACTAGAATCTCTTCCGGGATATGCTCAAGCTGCAAGCCTAGGCAGTATTTGGTTTAATCCAAATCTTTTATTTCGAACTCTGACTCCAGGTAAGAGCTTGCTTTCTTAATACCTTCTAAGGTTCCAATGATATTCAGATCATCTTCATACACCGAGATTTATACAAAATTCATCCCGGATCGTCGATAAATACACAGGATAATTCTCATTGTTCGTGTAGCCTTTCTTGCATAGAGAGTCGCCTGCGATTATACCACATTCATGCGATTGCTTCATCCATACAAAGGACTTTCTGAGTTGCACACTCATAGATTTCTATTTGCTCTATCTTGGTTTGGGACAGGGATACATTCAGGTATCTTCATATAAATGTCCGAAGCCAAATTTCCATAAAGGTATGCAGTTACCACATCCATCAATTTCACTTCTAACTTCAAGTTCACTGCCATTGAGATAAATATCTAAAGGTAATTCCGCCCATGACCGGGGAATAGGTTTCTTCATAACAATCTCTCGGACGTTGAGTGAAACCTTGTGCAACGAGCCTTGCTTCTTTTCATTTCTCTTTCGAACAAATACCCACTTATGCCCTATAGGGTGTACATGGGGAGGTGTGCGGCTTACAGGCCCAAACACCTCTCTTTTATTCAGAGAGAACGATTCGGGCTATTGCCTTCTTCCAATCTTCTCAATCTGACATTTTCTTATATTCAACGAGCGATGCAGGCTCTGGATCAAGATTGATGATTGTGACAATTTTCTTTACAACATTGGCTGTTGACTTATTCATAGATTCTCTCAAGATCATAAAGTTTATAGCTATGTCTTCAAGGGGCGATATTTCTAATGCTTCTATTTGCTTACCGCTACTTTCAATTGCGGGGCAAGTCCCTTTAGTTTTTCAGTTCCGATGTGTGCGCACACATCCATGCTGATGTATCCCTTCATGAGGATGTTCAATTATAGTATGTCTTTTCTGAAGGTTCCATACCGGTGCCAGGTCTCAACTGGCTCCCCTTCTGATTCTGGGGTACTTTGGTGATCGGCTGTGTCAAGTCCTTCTCATCCTTTTCACCAAAGGCCCCTAAGCATTTGGATTCGAGGCCGGAGTTCTCGCCCTTCGAGGCCTTAGGATCGGGATTAGGGATACCTTCATCAGTATTTCAACCCTCTCCTGCATTGCGTGCGTGCATATGCGACTTGGTCACGCTCTTCAAATCACTAAAGTGGTTAGACAGTTGATTCGCTAATGCTTGCAAATCAATTATCTTCTGGACTGCAATTATTTTCTAGACTTCAATTGTCTTCTAGACTTCGATTATCTTCTGGACTTCTCTATTTGCTTCACTAGTGCGCGGGTCATATGCATGGATTTCAATTATCTTCTAGACTTCAATTATCTTCTGGACTTCGATTATCTTCTGGACTTCTCTATTTCTCGACATTTTACATCAAGGGTTGATTTCCTCCCCCTAATGACGAGAAATAATTCTCATCTAATATGCTATCAACGAGCGAGCTGCATGCAAATCTCCAGTCGTGAGGGTCCAAATACCTGATTATGGATGCTGTCTCATAACCAACGTATATCCCAGACTTTTGGAGAGTGCCCATTTCAGTTTGCTGTGGTGGTGGTATAGGTACATAAACCTTGCAACCAAACCTTCAAAGATGAGAAATTTGCAGTGTTGACCCTTGCGCTAGTTGCATAGGTGAATGGATGTTATATGTCGGTGGTCGAAAATTGAGGAGAGTTACTGCATGCAGGACTGTGTGTCCCCAACATGTAGTTGGTAAATAACAATTCTGCTAGTCCATTCTGGGTGTGGACATGCGGTACGGGATGCTCAATTTTAATTCTCATTTTCACACAATAATCATCATATGCCCTTGAAGTAAATTCTCCTACGTTGTCCATTCCGTGGACTTCACATGATGATAAGGGAAAATATTCTTAGTGTTAATTATCTACGAGATTAGCTTTGCAGAAGCGGGGTTTCTCGTAGACATTAAACAAACGTGCGACCGTTTCGAGGAAGCATTGATAAGCACCATAAAATACCTAAATGACCCTTACAGGGGCTGTTTAGGACCGCAAATGACTCCCTGGATACGGTCTAGGAATGCAGGGATTTCGTCCTTTACTTTCAGAGTAGAGGGTCTAGTAGTCGGCTTCCGATGGTACATGCAGGGGCACACAAAATCTTCCAGATTCGGAAGTTCTTTAAATTGACACTATGTCCTCGTGAATTGTTAATTATATTTCTCATCATCCTAAGACCTAAGTGACATAATCTATCATGCGTAGATAGAAGAGGTTTAGAGCTTCTAAATATAGTTTTGTGGCAAGATAGGCCGCAGATGCCTTAATATTAGTGTAGTATAGCCCATTTTCAAATGAAGAAAGTCGTTCTAATACCATTATTCTACTATTTTCGTCACGCTTTGTAATGAGCAGTATTCCTTACCATGCTCTTCTTCGCCTCACGTGGAAACCGTTAGCGCGAATATCCTTGAGAGTTCTAGTCGATTATGGGCACAACAAGGCTTCTTTAATGACCAAAGTTGTGTCCGTCGGAGTATAATTATGGCCCTTCCCGAGCCTATTATACATGTATCATCACTCACGATTGTCGTAAGGCTACGAGCATTCTTACTGATCGACTGAAAAATTCCATCTCTCTCGAGGTGGTATTCATTGTGCCGCTACCTGCTAAGCACACTTCCTCCATAGGGCGCTACATGCATTCTAATATAATGTACTTTATTAATATGAAGCAGAAATCCAGCAACACATAAAATAAAATACTTGGATATCGTAACATAACTTGTTATCATAAATACTAAATATAACTCTTGCAGACTCATCGAAGAATTTAATGCTTTGCTCTTCTAGAGCCTACAACCATTATTCAAAGTTTCATCACAATCACAAATACAAGTGACTGTAAAAGGATCTAAGTGCAATGCGTGCACTAGATTGAATTAGCGAAGTATTCAGAAACTTCTGCCTCAATCTGCTACATGACGATCTTCTCCTCTTGGGCAATTACGGCTGTGGCCGCTGCTATGTCCAAAGGAGGGATGATGGGTGCTGCTACTAGGCTGTCCATATCCATAAGTGCAACTAATGGGTGTGGATCTTCCGTGTTCGCAATGGTGAGGTGTGCCTCATGCTATCATTTGCCCTTTTCTTAGATCAGAAACACCAATTACGTGCGACTCACGACCTTACCCTTCTTGCCCTTCTCCTTCGTGAGAGGCTTCATCACTTTGTAGCTGCTAGTATTGGCTTCATGGCCAATATTGCTACTAGGTGGCTGTGAGATGTAGTTCTTCCTTAGAACATCATCTTGAGCTTCCACAATTTTCATGATGTCCATCATCACAGATACTACTTGTAGCCATTTTGACAATAATGCAAGCGGATTGCACCGCATTCGGTAAAGGTAGAGATGGTCTTTTCAATCTTCGCTCATTTGTGATTATATTATCACATAATTGGAGATTGTATAAATTCGACCATGCCGGTCGGGCTTCTTCAACTCTGGTTCGTGATGCCGATCATTTTTCATATTCATGCAAAAGTTCATAAGATTATCACTGGTAATTTCCATAAAATGGTTGCAAAATTCTTATAATGCTCTTCAACTCCTAGTTCGCGATTCCAGATTTTTTCATGCATTTTCATGATTTATCGCTATTTTCAAAGGATTAAAAGCAATATTAATAATCACAAATAATCAAAACAAGAAATACAATAAATAAATTGCATAGAAATAATAATAGCAAGGTAAAAATGCTTCAAATGCAAAACCGATTCAAAATTTGAATTCTCGAGGCCCTTTTCTCATGGAATATGAATTTTGGTGAATTCTACAATTTGTGGCTAAAACGTGAAAATTTCAATTCGAGAAATTTTTCACGTAATTTACTGAAAATCCGAGGGCCTTTTGCAAATTGGCCCTTTTTTCGTTTTCCTTTTTTCGCTTTTCTCTCAGAAATATGCGGCTTACCAGTAAAAGGTCGGCTTCGCTCACGGAATAAAATCCGGCGGCATTGGGACTCTGGGGTAGGGTTTCTACCCCGAAGTTCCTCGCAGGCGGCGCGCCCTTCTTGGGAGCCGCCGCTTTCTTCTCGTGGCGGCGGCTCCTTCATGGGAGCTGCCACGCCGAGCGCACATTCGGCGGCGATCGCCCGGCGGGCAGCGAAGCGGCCAGCGATCGAAGTCGCGTAGCGGCGTATGCGCTGCTCAATCGGCCATGCGGCGGGCGGGTGGCGGCGGCCGATGGTGGCGCAACAAGGCGCTGGCGTGGTGGTTTGAGGCGGCGGTCGGTGTTCGGGCCGGAGCCGGGACCGCTTATAGCGGCGGCGAAGGCCGCGGGCGTCCGGGAGGCGGCGAAGCGGCTTAAGACGCCGAGGCGGAACCGAGCCAAAACCCGGCGGCGGTGCAAGCTCTCTCCTTCCCTTTCTCGTGATGATGATGATGATGATGCCTTCGCGGGCGGCGGTGGACGGGTCCTTGCGCTTGGCGGTGGTGGTGGCGACGACGCTACAGCGCGATGCCGGCTTGAGCGGGCTTCAAGGCGCCGTGTTAGGCCAGATGGGCGTGGCCGCGGAGGCGGCGATGATCCATGGCGGGCGGCTTTACCGGCGGCGGCCGACGCCGAGGCGGTAAGCACGCGCGATGCCGATTTTGGCCCAGCGCTAATTTTTTTACTCGCTCATATGTTTGTACTGCGTATATATGATACCGTTCATGGGAAATCATTGTTCATCCAATGCAATTCGTGTAATTACGGCCGGTGACTTCGAGTCGACTTGCGGTAGATTATAACGAATTTGCAATCTACTGCATAATCAACATCCGATCTTTCATGCAATCTATCAATTAGTGTTACAATGAGAGGGTGACCTCTATTTATAGACTACGGATGAGGAGCTCAACTGCCAGACTCTCCGGTCCCTACCAGACTTGGCCAGACTCTCCGTAATCCTAGGTCTGGTTTCTTAACAATAACCATGGACCTATATCCAAACGAGTAACAACGACCCCGAAAGCAGCAAAGCGTAGCCAGCTACTAAACACCGTTGCAAGAAGAAGAGGGGAGAAAAGAAAAAAGAGAAACAAATTATGCGCACACGCGCACAGAGCACGCCCCTGGGCCTGGGCCTGGGCCCGGGGCTAGGCGGGCCCCACGCGGCAGCTGCCCTCCTTGACGATGGGTCCCAGCGCAGTGTGTAGTACTACTGCGTACTCCTCCCATCCGGAGTCCGCAGCGGCTGCACCTGCACGGATTCGGTCTCCCCTCCTCCTACAGTGGCACCACCCAGGATCCGTACCCGCATTTTCTATCACTGACATGCAGGGACAACGGTCAGTGGGTCCAGCTTGTCAGTTTCGTGTTTTGGAAGACATCCGTGTCTCTTTGGGGTGGAGGCTCTCTCTGCTCATAGGGGTTGCGCTAGTTAAAGCGAATTAAAGTGCATAAAGATTGGTGAGAAGAAAGGGAAAGGGAAAGGGAATTAATGTTGAATGGATCTTGGTCGTCATAAAGATTGCCTCTCTAGTGCACTAACGCCGTCTGCATGCGTAGAGCACTTACGTACGTGTGTCAGCTAGCGACGGCTGTCGGCGTCGAATATGAATCCAACAGTACTCTTTTCATATTCATTTTGTATTTTTTTGAATGAATACGAATTCAAATATTATCGAATACAAATCGAATGTTATAATGAATACAAATACGAATCGAATACCTACTCAATTCGGTCTAATTCAGATATCCCCGTGTCTTACGTAATTGCAATACATCTACGATATTCTATCCTTGTACATAGCACACATAATCATTATCTTCGTGCATAACAAATCTAATCATTCTAGTTTATCTATTTCACCTAAAAACATGAATTCATATTAAATTTAAAATACTTGTCAAACTAATTAGCCACACTGCAATAGATATATGTATATTGTTTTATCGAAATCGAATATGGATACGAATAGTGCAGATAAAATAACATTACGGATGGCAAAAGTCTATACCATATTTGTATCTATTTTTTTTTACCCAAATGCAAATACAAATACAAATAGAAAAGAAATTATTAATCAAATAAAAAAATTTAAACTATATTCGCTGTCAATCGAATTCAGATGCCGAATAAAATGGATTACCCCTATGCACAGCATACGTGTACGTTTGCTGTCACCGTGATTTACACCGATCCAGCTACTACATTTCGTGGCTTGGCTGGGCTTTTCTCTCCTTGACGTCACAGCCCCGGGCAAAAAGGCTACACACACACACTTTTATACACCACGTCGACCGATGCTAGCTATACGTACTGCAATGCTACGCTATGTTATGCTACCTTGTGCAGCCATTGCTCCATACCATGCATGCATGCACTGCACTGCACACATAGATCAGCATTCAGCAGCAGAGCAGAGGCGGAGCGAGGGGAACCAGCAACACCAGGGCTATCTATGATCTAAATTTTGTCACTATGTTTTTTTGTGATTAATAGAATTTTATCTATATCCGTGCTATTTGATCTTTTTCGTATAATACAATTTCACTACATAGTTTGTTCAGCTCCCCCTGATCTCCAGTTCCTAGGTCTGCCGCTCTTCAGCAACAGTCGTGCACAAAACTCGACGTGTCAATTTTGCTTGCTTAGTTTCCTTAATAATAGGGCCCCTCTTCACTGGAGTAGGGATCCGAACCCTCTGCAGTAATGCACCGTGTGTATGAAACAGTACTCGACAGTAAAACTGTAGCAAACAGCGTAGCAGCAACGTAATGTTTATTGTGCCTTTCCTTTTTATCAGACGGTGGAGATTGCCTTCTAACACACGACACGCATATCCTCTGCATTAACATCTTCAGTACAGAGATCGATCGAGTTTGTTCCCGGCAGGCATGCACAGGGCCGGCGTGCGTGTGTTGTCCTGCTATGATTCGGCGTCTACGCTCGTGCTGAATAATCCTCTTTCCAAGCTCGCGATGGTATTCATGGTGTGTTAGCTAGGGAGGAAAGCAAGTGATTACACGGAGTGCTCCACTGACATGCTGGGCCCACCCGCGACCGTCTATCGTAGGTCTTTTACATACAATTTACGTTGTTTGAATTCAAAAAAAAATTGCGTCTGCAGAGAGTTAAAGCTTTGGTAAGCTAGGATTTGGAGGATTTTTACCATCTACGATTGATCTTTTCATTGGATAGCTAAGATAGGGCGAAGACATGCACTCGTGTGGTTAGAGTGAACAAGGAAGATCTATGTCTCACATTTTGCGGCGGATTTCAGATTGTGTTAAATTTAACGATCCATCCCTCTAGTAAGTAGTAGTAGTATAAATCAGATATGACTATTGATTTGTTAAGGATAAAATAGTTTTTTTTGTATTTATAATTTTTATGAGGGTGTTATTGACTTTCTCAACTAAAGTTAAAAATATTACTTTTATATATGTGATCCTCGTATGAGCAATTACAATTCTACCTCCCATCGAGAGAAAAGATAACCGTATTAAATTGAATGTATCGTAAAAAGCTTTTCCAACGAGCCCTCTTTGGAACTTTTTTTTTTGGTTTTTGTACAAGATATGGAGCACGATCGAGTTTAGAATGGTATAAATACGATCGATTTGACAAGCGAAAACAGGATGAAAAGAACAAGGCGAGGAGCTGATTAGATCAATCAAGAGGAATCGTTTGTTTCCTGCACATGATAAGGTGCCATCCTGATGTTGAATGCTTGAATATGTTATGCTATGATCTGACCGGACATGCTTCTAAACAAGAGAGCACGCATCCTCACCCTACCAACACCGAGGGAATGCGACCAAAACCTGGTTGGTACAAAGGCGTCTTACTTTTTCTATTCTTTTCTTTTTTGTGATAGGATGTAGGTATGCAGGGTCTCATGGTGTGTTTAACCGGATTGGCATCCAATGACAGAGGAGCACAGTATCATCATGTTTGGCAGATTTGAGTTGTTTGATCAAGAATAACGGCTCAGGTCACCGCTACAATATATATACTATAGTGCTTGTGAATAGTGCTAATACAACAGTGCTTTTGCTACAGTTGCAAACCTCGATCTCATCTTTTCCTTCCCGATCCGACGACTGCTACACAATATCATGGTACTGTGGTACAATGATACTACCACACAATGTCAGAGGACGCGTTTCCGTGTTTAACCATATCAAGATTGAATGATATAGCTCTTACAAACTTGTTAAATTTCGACATTGCTTAGGATGATATATATTCAGTGCAACAAAGTTTTGTACCATAAATTTAGTACATGACAATTTTGCAAGCTTAAGGGGCATATAAATTTCACTCGAAAGAAATGTGAGATGTCGCGTGCGAATGATTCCTGCCAGAAAAGCATACCGAGGCCCTATTTTAGGTGGAAAAGAAAGGGGAAAAAACAAAACCTGAATTGCGAGGAGGAGATGCTGGAGCCAGTGGCACCAAGTCTCATCAGACACGCATGTCCTGTGAGATGCAGTTGCTAACAAAACAGAACAGAACAGAAAAAAAAAGAAAAGAAGAAGGATAAACAAATGGGAGAGATTCCAGTGCACAATGGAGGACACATGCCCACATGAGGATACATGCTCCAATGGCGGCCATATGGAGCTAAGCTAGCTACCTCTGCTGCATAAATCGTTCAGATCTGGATCCCTGCCATGGTCGCACGCAGCGGCAGCACTGTGCCTAACTCCATGGTCCCGGATGGATAAATTAATCTCTGGTTTTAGTTCTTTTTTTACCACCCACTGTCACTTGTTTAATCCATGGATGCACCGGTTCAGGATCTTGCTTTGGGACACACTGTCAGCAATAACAAAACGCCATGTGCTTCCCAAGTTAATTAACTACTTTCACCTTGTACGCCATCGACCGGTAGACCGTGCTAATTAAGCACCGGCGAATCCGATCGCGACACTTGTAGTTTTAAGTTTCCTTCGGAAGGCCTTCGAGGTATTGTTTGGTGTGGTTATTAACGTTTGTAGCACTTCGTCTAATCATCAGCTCGGCTTTCCTGAAAGAAAGCCGAGATCCTGGATCCGCCTCTTCGATGGTGGAACATCTTCGAGGAACACCTACTATCAAGTGTGTCTCTTCTCATCCGGCAGAGCGTGTGTATCAGAGATAAATGTTTGTAGCAAATGTTCATCGGCTTAGGTAGAGCTGCCCTAGGTTGTACCGCCCGGCCTGGGTCATCCAAAGGTACACGACTGTTAGTCTGATCCAAACACGACACAGCACAGCACACCAAAAGTACAAGACTAGTCTGCTCCAAACACGACACAGTACGGCGCGATTGGATGTACCGTGCTTAGAGTAGCATTTCGGCACTTTGCGATCGGCACCGAGGAGGAGACGACCGGAGATGGTGGGGTGGCGGCGACAGCCGGGCCTGCACGGCCTTGCAACAGTACCAGGCCTGCCAGCGCGCTCGTAGATCGACTAAGCAAAAGAAAATTGAGAGGGGGAAATGGAAGTAATTGCTGCACATCACTGTCTGTGTTGCATCTGGCCCCACAGATCCAGCATGGATAGAGGTAGCTTTGAGAGACAGAGACCCCCAACCCCAAGCCACTTCATCCAAACAAATACTACTGCTGTTCCATCTAGCTTGCAAGTGGCCCTTCGCACGTACGCGTAGTTTGTGGCCATGCGCAGGCGTCCTTGTTGAGCTCCTGGTCTTCTTGTGCTCCCATGGCCGCATACCGGGTATAGTTGCTATCTTTTTGTGTTATCTTTGGACCCAATATGCGTTGTATACTACTGTAACTTACTTTAGATAATTAATATGTGACTAATCTCATCATACAATTTTACATAAATCATATGAACCGTACTTATGTTTGGACAGCTATCGTGCATTACTGCATAAGATCGTGTGGTCGATCAAAGGAGTGAGATACTTTGTTTTTCTACGGCTTGAGGCTTGAAAGTCGGTCAATGGGTCAAACATCTGTGCTCAGTATGTATCCATGCTTTGTATGGTTTCGGCTCATTACTAGAAAACAATACCCCTAGAAAACAAATAGCCATTAGTCTTGTGCTAGAGATGGTGGCTGATGCAGAGCTGGAACAGCAAGGCCTATGCAACTCTGCACTAGCACGGTGTAAAGCTACCGATCAGTTGCACACTCCAATCAAATGGAGCCCAAGTGGACGCGAGCGTAGGACATGATAGCCATGCCTGATGGCTATGAGCATAGACAATTACTCCTGATGCCTAGTTGGTCCAAATTGGAATGCCGCAATGTTCCATTGTCCCATGTTTCTCGGACTTTCCGGAACCTGTCAAATCCCAAGTAGTTGTTAAAACTAGGGGTGGTAATTGTGCTGCGCGGGTAAATACCCTGATGAAGTTGGATATGAGTTGTTTTCTTTGTCTATGAGCATGAAAATGAGGAGAACTCTCTGCCCGTCAGGTAAACAGGTACGGGCATCGGTAAACTTCACCCGTAACTGTCTCGCCTGTTTACCCGTGACCAATACTGACAGGTGGGCCAATAAAACCCTAGTAGGGTTAGTTTGTGACTCAGTACTAGTAGTCACTCGGTCACTCACTCTCCACTCCACTCACCACTCACCATCTCCCCAAGCCCCGAATCCCAGCTGCCACTCGCTTCGCCAACTACCAACATGCGAAACGCACAAGCCAGATCCATCTCATCCTCCTCCCGGTCGGCTACCTCCCAGTCCCACGTCCTCCTCTCGGCCGGCTGCCGCCCCTGGCCCCCTCCCTGTTGCCGCTGCTCCTCACGCTAGGTCCAACTGTCCCCTCTCACACTCGGCCGCCACCACTCCCAGTCCCGGACGAAGCCAATCCCAGTCCAGATCCGCCCCCGTCCTCCCGGCCGCCGACCCTCCTCATGCCCGGTCGCCTACTCCCGCCCGGCCTCCTCCTCAAAGCTGGCCCGGCTCCCTCCTCCCGCCCGGGCGCCCGACTAACCTCAAAGCTCAGCCCGAGTCCGTCCACCCGCGCAGCCTCCTCCTCAATGCCGGTACACATTCAATTTTCCTCGGTGAAGTTCGTGGTGAAGTTCGCCGGTGCAAAGCTTCTGGTTATTTAATTGTGGTGTTAGGTTGTATTTACTTAACTATATCTTATCGTCAATGTTTACTTAACTTGTCACGCAGGGCTAAAGAAATAAATAAACTCATGAAGCAGAACGAAAAACTTGGAAAGATCACTCAACATGCTTACAGGAAATCGAGTGGAGAACGCATCCTAATTCGCAAAGTCTTCATATTACTCCTTCTCGAAGAACTATTGAGCAGCTTGATATTCTTCAATTGAGCAACATAGTTTAAAGTCGTGAATATATAAAGTATTCAACAAGTCGTATAAAACAGTATGCAATTAATATTCATACAAGGCTTGAGCAAAGGAATAGATGTATGGTTCTTTTGCGGAAAACAATATTGGCAGTAAATAGATTACAATGCGTAATTTAAAATATAATAAGTAAATAAAGTAAACAGTTTATTTGAAAACAACCAGTGAACTTCTCATTCACCTTCCCAACCAAACCACCTAGTGAACATCTCATCAACCAAGTGAACACTTCATTCACCTACTGTCATATTTTTTTAATATAAAAACTCTACCTCTTGTTTGAAATTCCTGAACATTGGCCATAACCGCGGACACGACTGTTTAAATAGTTTTAACTTTGAAAAGGTTATACATTTTTACCCACAAGAGATAAATCGAATTATAATGCCGGCCAAGACACGCTTCTGAATGAGTGTAGCTAAGTGGTTATCACAAGGTCTTTACAAAGCTCCTTATCAATCCAGTTCTGCTCGCTAAGGTTTCAACACTAAATGTTGTACCGACCATATAGGGTCCCCCTCTTGCGCCATTGTGGGTATATGTCCATCCCGTAACTTACGCCTCCAAAAACATAACTAAGCTGAGTCATTGCTAATTAGTTTGACAGGTCCAACCCATACTATGTGGTTGTACGATATGGTCCAGTTCAATGACGAATAAGATTAAATCCTTGATAAGTTACTCAGGTGAGACTACCTCATCCCAAAACAATGTGCCTCACATACCCTCGTTACTGCACGATTACTCACCTGAACAAAAATCATTTTGTTCAACCAAACCAATGGCAATCACTGTCATGACATACAATTTTATAATAGTGGCATCGCACCACAATTGATACAACAGTGGAATCACACCCTAGTTGCACAACAATGTTATCGCACCATAATTCCATATATCACTAAGTTAAATTCAACATTATTGAACATGTGATCACGAGCTCATCATAACTAAGCATGAGTAAGCATCTCTACGCTACTCATGTTGGTGATACAAATATATTCAAGTAATATTGGCCATCCTATGGTGACAAATGATTCAAGGTATTCAAATAAACAATAGAGGTATAGTGACAAATAGATGATTAACTATTCCCAAAAGCAATTGATATAAAGATAGCATGTAATTTGATATAAAATAATATAATTTTGAAATAATAGATTCAACATGATCAAAGGACTATGACTTGCCTTGGCTTTGCTCAGTTACCACACTTGGATCTTCAAAGTTTGCTTCTGCTCCTACTCCTTGAAACATATCGTCTAACGAGAGAGAAAACAACATCGGAAGTATAAATAAATTCAAATAAAATCCAAAAAAATAAAACCAATTCTAAAAGAAAGAGCTATATTTTAGATGAATTTAGGAATTTGAATGGACTGAAACGCAGTTCAGACGAAGGAGAACGGACTATTGGAAGATTTGACAGAAAGAAAAAGGAGAGAGAAACGAATATTCCTTCGGATTTAAGTTAAACAAACTCTAAAGGCCGACAGGTGGGACCTACTAGAATTTCTAAATTTCTAAATTAAAATAAAATCTAGAAAAGGTTGGAGAGGCTGACAAGTCGGCCCTTGGTCTATTGACCAAGTCCACAGGATGGCTCAGGTCTACGATGAACCAAGTTCTCAACTTTGAGTGGATGACATGTGGGGCCCACAAGTCATTGGGTCGGGTTTGGAATGTGCCACGCTTGCGTTGACTAAAGGACATGGCAATGGTAGAAGCAGAAGGGGCGGTGAGCTGGCGACGAGGTGGCGCTGAGGTGGCTAGCCATGTCGGCTGGAAGAGGAAGAAAGAGAGTGGAACAGAGGAGCAGCTCTAGTGGCTCTGGCACATGGCTGCGAGGACAAATGGTGGCCAAGGAGCTCCGGCCTATTGGGAAATGCGACAAGGCTACGATAGCACAAACAAAAATTTTACCGCGCAACCAGGGAACCACCGCTAGAAATAGATCACGAGATTACCGCTAGACGTAGAGTCATTGTAGCGAGTTGATGCAGTCGTAGTCATACTCACGACGCATCTCCTCCTTCGAGTGGTCGTACTCGCCATGCGTCTGCTTCTTCGAGTGGTCGTACTCACCACGCGACTCCTCCTCCAACTCCGGTGATCAATACAAGTCGTGGATCGTCCTAGTGCTGATGCTTCGCAACAACACCTCCGAGGTATCCACACGTACGGGGCAGGATCACCACGCGCTGAAGTGCTAGCATCGGCAGCGTGGTTGAGAAGGCGTGGCTATTAGGGTTTCAGGAGTTCTTCCAAAGATTATCCTCTCTCTTTCTTTTCTACCCTATGCCACCGCCCCTCTTTATATAGGCATCCATGATAGGTCTCGAACTTGAGTCCCATTAGAAACTCGCGGCCTATACGAATTCGGATCACCATCCAAACCAGATCCTTGCCCTTTAAGTGTGCGACCTCACGGGTTCATGTGTAATCGGTTATGACTCGGAAACTCTTTTTCGACCACTAGTCGTCAGCGGTACCTAACAGCACATAACGATTCCCAAAGACACATATAATATATCGGATGAACCTTGATGTAATATGATCTATGATCAGGTCCTCATCACTTACGACCAGTTCGTATCTCTATACGACCAGATTGTAATTGATCATGATCAGTTCGTAACTCCTTACGACTAGGTTCTTACCATTTTGTGATTACGTTCGATCAATCTACGACCAGATCGTATCTCCATATGACTAGCTCGTAACTGATCGAACTAAGCGACCTACTCATGCATTCTCCCTTTGCCTCACGATGTCTGGTTGAACTCTAGGTGAGATGATGTGTCATCCATGGACTGTTCAATACTTTCGATCGAGTGTCGGATAACTTCATGTGGTCGACACCTCGACCACTAGTGGCATGGCCATGCACATTCTTTATTCGATCACCACGAGGGGCCCAAAGACATCTCTCCTGTTATGCAAAGAGGGGCAAATCCCATCTCGACCAGTCACATGCCTTAGCATGTTTCATAGCATACCCTAAAGCTATCTTTATAACTACCCAGTTACGAGTAGCGTTTGGCAACCCCTAAGAGTGCTATTACACATGTAGGGAACCATGCTAATCTCAGATCTAAGGATTATACATCATCATTACATGAGACCAACTAATGACATAAGATTCATAACAATCTCAATAGTGTCTCAAAGATGGGTCTATCCAGCCCCATGTTCTCTAACATGAGATCACATTATTGATTCAATATCCCTATATCCATGACCGGTGAAACAAAGTCATCAATCAATACATGTGCTAGTCATAGAGTCACTGGTGTTTCGACCAGTGACCTCCGACCAGGGATACATTTAGAATGACATCATATAAGTTAAAGAGTTCCACCAACAAGTCGCATACTTATTGATCTATAACAAATGATTCATTTAAGGAACACGATAACATATTATCAAAATCATGAACATAATGAAATATCATCATCTCTATGATTGCCTCTAGGGCATATTTCCAACACGGCCGACCAACAAAAAGGGTTGCCGGCGGCTCGATAATGCTATGGGAGGTGGCGGTGCGGTAAGGGAGGCAATGAAGCGGCGACAACGACAGAGGCGGAGTGGCAGCTCGGGTGTGCGGTGGCAACATCGCAACAAAGGCGCCCGGAGGAAAAGGGAGGAGCACTAGCTTGGAGGCGGCACGAGGATCACGAATGAAATGGAGTGTCAAAAGTATGTCTCACAACTGGCCAAGGGGGTATTTATAGCCCCCAGTACAAAAACTAGCCATTGGAACAAACTTTTTGAAAAAATCAGGATTTGTGGTATTACCGTTGTTGAAACCTAGTATTATCGATTTTCTGCTCAACTATCAAAACAGTAGTATTTAATGCTCTAAACTAGTTGTTACTCATAAAGTTGTGATACTACCACTAACTAAAAATTGGTACTACTATAGAGCGGTACTACCGCTCGGCCAAAACGGAACCACCGTTTTCCAGAGCTCAAGAAATCTCAGAAAACACCTTCTTTGGAAAAAAAAAACATGCCGCTAGGTAAACATCGGTACTACCGCACTCCGGTAGTACCGCTCAATAATTTGTGGTCATATCAATCCTCAAGGGATATCAAAACTCCCAAAAACATGTTCTCTGCAATTTACATACCACCATCTATATTTTGGTACTACCGACCTGTGGTAGTACTGTAGTTAAAATACGGTCGTACCGATTATCAAGTTTCAAGAAAAACTCCCAAAGACAACATGTCTGTTAAAAACATATAGCCAACTAGATTTCGGTAATACCACTCATCAAATGTAGTCATACCCATTTTGGAATTTCAAGAAAACCTCTCCTCTCTGGAAAATTCATACTGCCATGTAAATGTTGGTATTACTGACGTGCGGTAATACTGCGCATTACTTGAGGTCATACTGAAATTGTTGAACATATTTCCAAAGGAAAAACAAATACAATGCATAAACCCTAACAATTTGTAAAACACATTTGCAAACTTAGATCATGCCATAAGGAGTAGGTACATGAACTTCAACTATTTGCAAAGTATAGTCACATGTTACAAGGATTAGACGCATGAGCCTCAACTATTTGCAAAACACATTCGTAAATAATATCATCATGGCACGGTAAACTAGAGGAAGCGAGATTGAGCTATCAACACATGACGAGACTCAAGCTACTAGACAAGCTACATGCTGATTGTCATTAATTAACAAAACATACCATTAAATCATAATGGTGGGGTCAAGATATTTCAATCTTTCCATCTTTGGTAATTGATGACAACCACCTCAATTTGTAAGTAATTGAATATAAAGACATATGAGTATATATGAAATATACAAGTTTTATATACTCAAGAGATATGATTCAAAGTAGAGATCCCAAATATGTGTGGATAAAGAAATATGAATCAATACTAATGAAACCATAAAACATAGAGTGTCCTCCCTCTAAATGTGTGCATACACAAATATATAATAAAGACATGTGCACATATTCAAGTTGGACTTTTAGTGTAGTTCATCCTATATTTTGGATCCAAGGAATGCAACAAGATATAAGAATATGATGTTAAATGCATACCTCTATGATTTTTACCTTTTTATTCAAATAAGACGACACAATAGTTATATCAATAAAAGTGTTAGTCTCACACATAGATTTGTCATTAATTATCAAAATACTCCATTAACTCAGAATGGCATGTCTAGATTCTTCAATCTCCCTCTTTTTGGTAATTGATGATAAATCCTTTATCAATAACAATATTTGAATATAAATCAATATAATATTAGAATTTAAGCTATTGAACTATATACATGCATGTCACTTAACAAGTTAATTCAAGCATTATGCATATAATGTATTCTTAAGCATATGAATGAGACATGCATGAACAAGTGTCATTACAAGAGAGAATATATTACTCATCCAAATGTGGAAATATTGATCATATAAATATTCTATCCCATTTGGAATTAAACACCAAAAATACAAAATAAAACTTAGCCAAAAAGAGTCTTTGCAAAACAATGAGCTTGACAATGAATTCATTTTAATACGGTCATAAAGAGTATAAAATAGATATATACGACCAACATGGGAGTTTAACTTTAAGAAATTTGAAGGGAACTTTAATAAGTCACAAACTCACCCCTTTATGAATGAAAAGAGCAAAATAACTTGAAATAAGGCTATATTTTGAGTTAACCAAATCAAAGGACATTTGAAACACATTCAAAGAAGCTCACTTTTGAAATATTCTCGAAGTACCTTTTCAATTTGCAAAAAGAGCTCAAAAGAGATTTTTTTTTGATGCTTTCAAAGACAATAAAAAAATTAGAGAAAGCTCCCCCTAAATATGTGCATCAAGATTCATGAAGTGATTTTCATGTACATATGAATTATTGAAAATTTTGACAGAGTTTCCTTTATTTATTGATTATGAGGAACAACATTCACAATGATCATTCAAGCAATAAAGGATGGTAATCAATTAAAGATGCTTAAGATAAAATTAAGCATAAGCATTCAGTAAACAAGTTCATCATAACAAGTCTTAGAGAAAAACCGATAAGGTCTTACAAACAAAGACGTAAAACATATTGTTCCAAACATAGACATAATTAAATAGATAGATAGAATCCTCAAAAGCTAAGCTCCCCCTAAATCTTTCAAACTAGATCTTCAAATTTCTCCCCTTTTGGCATAAATGACCAAAAGGTATTAGTCTTGAGCAGAAGAATCTTAAGGAGTGTTGAGGCGACGATATCCATAACGAGCTGGAGTAGATAAAGATTGCTGGAGGGAGTGAACTTGATCTGTCAAAGCTGCAATCCTATTGTTTGTTTCTGTTTGTGCCTCCTCCAATCTCTGTTGATTTTGCTTTAGTCTTCGTTGAGACTCTCTAATTTCCATGACAACTGAAAGCATATGAGAGAGCGAGGCTTGATCTGCTGGAGCTACTGCTGGACGCTGAGGGGGTGCTACTGGAGCAGGAGGTGGTATAGCTGTAGGCACTGGGGCCCCTTCGCTAGGCTTGTAAGCCATGTGCACCCCTGGCCGTCCTCCTTTAAATTGAGTCATTCTTAACATGATAGCCATAATATATGGCGCAAAGTAAATTCTTTTGACTCTGTCATTCTTGGAGGAGCTAATTTCTCTTATAATTAAATCAACTACATCAAACTTTCTGCCATGAATAATTTTATCATTGATATTCCAAGCATGCTCTCGAATGGCATCAAAGTTTTCACTCTTGGGAAAGAAAGTATAGTTGATTATTCTGTTAATCAGGCTTGGCAGAGGGAGATGGTCTCTAATCCTTCCAAGTACAAAATTGGTATTTTCATCATTGAACTGCCTGTAAGCTGGAATTATGAAAGCATTTATGTCATAAAGTGTTTCTTGAGTCCCCATGTAAGTTCTCAAGACACGTTCAAAGTCTGCCTTGGAGGCTTGATACCTTTGGGTTCCCGTCATCCATATCAAGTGATCAAAAGATGCTGACACATGGACAGTGGTATAGAATTGTCTTATAATCTCCTCATTATAGTCACAATTCAAAGCCACAATGTCATGAAGACCGACTTCCTGAAACAACGGTAGGCTCCATCATACTTATCAAGAGAGTTCAAATGAGCCCAATCCACATACTTGTGATCAGTAAATTATCGGTTCTTATTGTAAAGATGAGCAAATACTTCTTACTGAAATCTTGCATGAAACTTTGCATTTGTTGAATCGACATAATAAGTCATTATACACTAATTACTACCAATTTTTCCAAGATAAATTGTTTCAATCATGCACATTTTGATTCAAACCCTGGAAATGAGATAGATCCCAAAAGTAGATGAGAAAAGAGTGAATCAATGCAAATACCTCGGGGATTGGAAGAGATTTGATCACGGGAGTTACTTCCAACAAAAAGATTCAAGAATGCTCCACATAATCAAGAGATTTGAGAGTAGGGTTCTTGGAGGAAGAGCACGGAGAGAGAGAGAGAGATGGGCTAGCGATTCTAAGAAAGATGAAGTGCGGTTATACCGCAGGAGAGAGGAGGACCAAGGGATAAAGCTTCGGCCGTAACCGCTGAGAAACTATCGGTCAAATGAGGTAATATCGATGTTGAGGAGCTGTAGTACCAGTGTTAAAATGTGGTATTACCGTTTTTGCCTTCGACCACGTTGGTTTTCGACCACGTTTTTGACCACGTTTTTCAACCACATTTTCGACTACGTTTTTCGACCACGTTTTCGAGTACGTTTTTGATCACATTAGGAGCTAGTTACTTCCTTGAGAAGGAAATATTCATGTTCTTCTTTTAACATATCATAATTACTTTGAAGAGAGATATGCTCTTTTTTAAAACCTTGAATCTCATTTTCTCTTTTCTAAGATATTCATTAAGCTCTGCTACCATATCCATCAACTCAACATACAAAGGCTCATCATTACCATTTACTGTCGGGACCCAAAAATACAATTATGGACCCTCTGTGTATTCTTCACTAGTTTAGGATCACGCGAGTACACACAGTATCAACATATATGAATATCGACCCACACAAGATGATTAATAGCATAAACGATTAATTTGAATAACAAATAAGGGTTTTAACCTTCTGGTCGAGTTAATATTTATTAAGCCACGTAGGGCTACAGGAAATAAATAGCAACAGCGGGACAGATAAACTTCAGCGAAATCTCGCCAATTCATCACAGGCAACCGACTGGGATCAAGACCTAACAATCAGCACCTTCATAGAACTCTTCCTCAAAGACAGACGAAGATTCCTCCACTCCAGTTGATTGATTATAGCAAGTGTGAGTACACAACCGTACTCACAAGTCTTACCATAGAATGCAATTTATAGATGATGGTTTATTCCAAAAGAATGGCATATGTGGTTGTTTTGCATAAAGCGGCATTTGCAATTGAATACAAATAATAGATTTACACTCTGCAGAGGTTGTACACTTTACCCACAAGATATAACCAGTGTTTCAAGCACTAGTCATAACAAAACCTTTTGAAAACTTCATCTCAAACATTGACTCTCCCGGTGTGCTTTACCATCGTCCAACCCTAACACAACGCTTTGATACGACACACACCATTGGACAGGGAAGCGGCGAACCATCCCGCGATGTGATCTACCTGTTATTCCACACCTCCCCCATCACTGAGCTCCTAACCTACAAACTGAGTTGTCAATGTCAGGAATCCAGAACTTACTAAGTTATGCCCGTCCCATCAAGCATGTGCTTGTACAGAAGGCCCATTTAAATGGTGCACAAAGTTAAGTTCTTAATTGATCAAGACAAGACTTTTAATTTATAACTATGCCACAAATATTATCATTCCCGTTCACAATGCTCCACCATATCACTTTGTATGCACCACTTGACTCAGTCCAAATCCTTTCCCACCCTGTTGGTTAAGTGCAACACATGCTATCACAAAGTAATAACACATAGCACACAGTTTTACACAAAGTTCCATAGTCACCTAGTCAAATTTATAATTGTAACTCAAATGATATGTGTGACACGGAGCATGGCTAAGCAGTATTATTCGTCTAACCAACCCACGTTGGTGATATGATAATACCAAATAAATAATAAACCAACCTAGGGTAACAAAAGATCATGACATTACAATAAGCAAGGTGGATATAACAATTAGGATTAATAACTACACCCGAAAGCATTTAAATAAATAATATAAGTTGAATGCAGTACTTTGAATCAAGTAGTTTTGAAAACTGGGTTCAACATGATCAAAGGTATAACTTGCCTTAAAATAAATTCTGATACTAGTCTTGGTCTTGGTGAACCCCTTCTTCTTCAAAATTCCGCGAAGTATCAACATCTACTCACAAACGAAAACAAATAAACAAATATAGAGAGAAAAACTAACTCCAAAAATTAAATAAAAATCTCATAAAGATATATCTCAAATTTAAATGAATTTAGGAATTTGAATGGGCTCAAACGGAGTTCGGATGAAGAAGATATGGCTTCTGGAAGTTCTAAATCTAAAGAAAATACTCAAAAAGGAATTCGACTGCTTTTTATCGAGAGCTAATCATCGAGTATTGTACATTTCTTTCGACTACGCGTACTCGAAAAGAGTTTCGACCACATGGTCGGAAGGTCAAAAGTTTGTCTCACAACCGGCCAAGGGGGTATTTATAGCCCACACCACAAAAACTAGCCGTTGGAACAAACTTCCTGAAAAAAACAGGATTTGCAGTAGTACCGCCGTTGAAACATGGTGCTACCGATTTTTCGCACAATGGTCAAAATAGTAGCATTTAGGGCTTTGAACTAGCCGTTACTCATAAAGTTGTGGTACTACCACCAACAATAAATCGATACTACAGCAGCGCGGTAGTACCGCTCGGTCAGAACGGAACTACCATTTTCCAGTGCTCAAGAAATATTAGAAAACACCTTCTCTGGAAAAAAAACATACCGCCAAGTAAACATCGGTACTACCGCACTCCGTTAGTACTGCTCAAGAATTTGCAGTAATATCGATTCTCAAGGGAGATCAAAACTTCAAAAAATATATTCTCCACAATTTATGTACCGCCATCTATATTTCGGTACTACCGACCTGCGGTAGTGCCATTTTTCAAATACGGTTGTACCGGTTATCAAGTTTCAAAAAAAACTCCCAAGGACAACCTCTATGTTAAAAACATACCGCCAGCTAGATTTCGGTACTACCGACTTGCGGTAATACTGCTCATCAAATACGGTCATGTCGATTTTGGGATTTCAAGAAAACTGCCAAAATGGTCCTCTCTGGAAAATTCACCATGTAAACTTCGGTATTACCGACCTACGGAAATACCGCACAATAGTTACAGTCATAGCGAAATTGTTGAACATATTTTTAGAGGAAAAACAAATGCAATGCATGTACCATAACAATTTACAAAACACATTTACAAACTTAGATCATGCCACAAGGAGTAGGTACATGGATTTCAACCATTTGCAAAGTATAGTCACATGCTACAAAGATTTGACGCATGAGCCTCAACTATTTACAAAATACATTCGCAAATAATAGTATCATGCCACGGTGAGCTAGAGCAAGCGAGATTGAGCTATCAACATATGATGAGACTCAAGCTACTAGACAAGACCCCTCTTAATAGTACAGTAACCTATAGTAGCAATCCGGTCTTTCAACCAAACACTAAGACCGGTACAGGACTAGGAACACATCTTTAGCCTAGCTAGTCATACATTTGCCTTGCACATCCTATTGAAGCTTGATGACACACATCTTCACTTCAAGTCTGGGTTCTTGACTTGAATATCATCAACACATGATGATCTTCTTTACTTCGGGATCTTGTCTTGATGCTCATCAACACATGATAATATCTTTCATCCCGAATCTTAACTTGAATATCATCAACACATGATGAACTTCCTCATGTACCCTCCATCAATATATGATGGGTCTTCTATTGACTTGATGACCAACTCATGATCACCTCCTCTTCGAGATCTTGATGCTAATTAACACATGAAGCATTCTCTTCTTAAATCTTGACTTGATGACAATCAACTCATGATACCATCCAAAGTCTCCATTATCATAACTTGACTGAACCTATTTCACCAACTCATGAAAAAGTTAGTTCACATGATGATTGTCATTAATTACCAAAATATACCATTAACTCATAATGGTGGGTCAAGATACTTCAATCTTTCCCTCTTTGGTAATTGATGACAACCACCTCAATTTGCAAGTAATTTAATATAAAGGCATATGAGTATATATGAACTACATAAGTTTTATATACTCAAGGGATATGTTTTAAAGTAGAGGTCCCAAATATGTGTAGATAAAGAAATACAGATCAATACTAATGAAACCACAAAATATAGAGTAAAGTCCCCATAAATGTGTGCATACACGAATATGTAATAAAGACATGTGCACATATTCAAGTTAGACTTTTAGTGGAGTTCATCCTATATTTTGGATCCGAAGAATGCAACAAGATATAATAATATGATGTTAAATGTACACCTCCATGATTTTCACATTTTCATCCAAATAAGACTACACAATAGGTATATCAATAAAAGTGTTAGTCTCTTATATATATTTGTCATTAATCACTAAAATACTCCATTAACTCATAATGACAGGTCTAGATTCTTCACGGTGTACAGAGGACAACCGAAGCGGTAGCACGACGGTGACCAGAGTCGAGGAGGAAAGACGGCGGCGGCACGACACGATGACAGAGCGGCAACGGGAAGGGTAGGGATCGGAGGAGAACGACTTGGAACACGTGATGACGCACACGAGAGGTCAAGGGAGCTCACATAGGAGAGATCAAACGGAGGGCGGCGCGACCGGTTCTGGGGAAGATGGGGCGGCAACGAGTCAGAGATGCTCCGGGGACAAGATGTGGGCACCGCTAGAACTCGGAGGCGCGAATCCAACGGTGGCAGAGGCATGACTGGATATGCAACATCAGCGGTGGAATCCACCGTGGAAGGCCTTCGGCGACGCTTGGTTTCTTCGGTGAAAACCGATGCACGAGGACAGAAACGAGACCGGTGGCTTAGGTATTTGGGAGAGGTGGACAAGGCGAGAAAATTGACACGTGTGGCTGCTCTTTTATAGGGCTAGGGAGGGAATGTTTGCATTCGGGACAGCGGCGGCTTCGTGTTTGACATGGACACGATAAGGAGCTAGCGGCGGGAGGAAGAAGAACATGTGAGGCTCGGCTGACAAAGCAGGCCCGCTGGCAGCGACAGGAGGAGGAAGGTGGCTGGGCTGGTGTTGGCACGGGAAGAAAGTGGAGCGGGCTGGGCCGAGGCGGAGGAAAAACTGGTCGACTCGGGTGGAAAAAGAATTAGTCAGGAAGAACAAGCTCAAGAGAAAATTGTAGTCTAAAAAGGATTTCTAATTTCAGAAATTATATTAAATAAAACTGAGCTCAAAGAAATAACAAATTAACTCCAAAAGTTCATAGAAAATTCTAAAAAATATTATAGAACTCAAGGAACCCAATAAAACAGTTTTGAAATTAATGAAGTTTAAATTTAATCACATTAAATTCTTTTAATTTTTAAAAATTCAAATTAAGGTAGAACTTAACCAAGAAAATTCAAATGATAAATTTTATTTTTAATACTCCAAATGAACTTTAAAACTTGGGATGTTACACTATATCTGACCTTAGAGTCTATGCAAAAAAAATTATAGTGTGTTCAGTGCACATGCATGCGTGTGTGCGTGAGTAGGAGGTTTACGTGGTGTGCGTCTTTCGTATACTCTCTCAGAGAAAGAATCATGATAATAGGATGAGACCGTTTAGTTTGCAGTTAAATAAATCTTTCTAGTTTGCTGTTAAATAAACTATTGCTCAATGTATGCATTTATACCTTGAGTTAGGGCATGTCTAATGGTATAGATAACTGCTCTCTATATCATCTATAGACAATACTAAATATAACTCGTATGATGTGCTACCTTTTAAGTCGTCTATACAAGCCCCTACAATCTTTTAAATTTTGTATAAAAAAATATTTGTTATAGACTGCAACTCATACAACAGTTTTTTTTAATGTTTCCTACAAAGGTTAATTATAGACCACATATCATATATAAGACGACTTATCCACCTCTTCTTATTCTCTTCTATCCACGTCATCGAAAGTATAACGTGGCAAGACCCCTGCCGTTAATCTTCCGATGAAACATGAAGGAAGCGAAAGTGCGGAACTGGCGTCCCCAGCCTCAAAAAGGTTCCTTGTATTCGCCTTGGGAGTTGGTGTGCTTCCGCTTTTAACGGCCGGACACGTATTCGGCTGTGGCCCAAGGGCCACCAACATACACAGTCAGGCCCAAAGCCCAAGGCCCATTGGTCACGTTCAGTGTGCGTATAATATGAGAAAAGCTGGTATGTTTTTTTTGTTATTAGGCTACGTATAGCAATACTAGTATAATATTTTCGCTAATGATCTTGGCTAATTAACTGATAACATTGCCCATTAATTAATTTGATCCAAAAAGAGAGCCACATGTGCCGATTGGGTGTACGAATAGGCTTGAAAATGAAAGACTAGGTAGACTAGCGAGTTTTTAGGCACTAATCATGTGCAACTCTCAGCATAATTTCGGATCAGTAAGGTTAAGGTGTTAATGGATGGATATCAAATCAACATAATTTCTTGTTATTTTTCTTCGATACCGTTAAACTTTTATGGTGCAAACGAGCGCGAGGTTTAAATTCGAAATACCGAACTTAATTTCATGAAAGATTAATTTAGGAATAGTGCCCATTGGATAGCCCATAATATATCCAAGTATCCAAAACTATATTGGGCTCCAATATGATCTGATTCATTGAGGTCCAACACCAAACAAAGTCCAATAAATCAATGGACTCCCCAAGTCCAATCCCAGCTCTACAGGCAAGCTGATGATTATTGCTCAACTAATCCCGTTCGGAGTTAATTGGTGTTTGTTGGCTTATGCAAGTCTTTACGCGGCCAACTGGTTCAAATTCCGAAACAATCGTACAAAAATAATCTATACAAACAATCCATCTGATTGCATTTAGTTGGTAGATATCGAACTCGAGTCATCAACCAAAAGACGAGACAAGATCTACGACCACTTTGGGTACGTTACGTTTGGCTTGTTTGACAAATCGTATGTGCCCCTCCACAACACGTCGTCTCAACTCATACAGTAAAGGCATATACAATGATACAAACAGCTGCTATCTGTAGTAATTTTTCATGCCGCTCATAAACAGCACTACGGATAGCTCATATAATAGGTTGTCTTTCCACTCGTCTTTATAGATAACACAATCTTTTAATGCTTCCATGGATCTAAGACATGTCATCCTTAGTTCTGGTGATACAGCAGACTACAGGATTCTAAACAACGTATTTCTCTCTCTTTATTCATTTTTACACACATTAATTTCTAAAAAAAAGTCGAAGCGAGCGGAGCAAGTGCGTCTGCCTGCCTGTTCCAGCCAAGCCATGGGCACATACAATATACTAGTTAAAGCAAAATAATCGACATTGTCAGGCAAGTATTACATTGGATCGAACTAATTAGAGCCAATAGCCCGGAGATGATCAGGTATTACAGCAATAACCCGTAGCTTTTAGTGTGGATCACACAGCTACTGTAGCATTTGGTCTTGTGACGTACGTCTGACCCTTTTTCAATCGGATGGCTGCAGATCGATCGATTGAAGATGTGTAGCAGGGTACTGTGCTGTTCGCTGTCTCTCAGTCGTTGCAGGGGCTATGGTGGAGAATCTGCATGGTCGTTTGGGTGATGGGCTTTAATTTCTAGACGTTGCGTGGTGTAAATTGTACGCACCTAGTCAGGGTCGATTGCCTATTGCTGAAAGATTCTGTGGTATCACTCCATCCACATATCCCACTAAGCAGAATGGATTTCAGCGTGAGACTTTATCATACTTCAGCCTATCCTCCCAAGCAGTTGCACCCGTTTTGCAGGAGGAAGGAGAGGATTTGTGAACCTTTGCCTAAGCCACAAGGCCCATCGCCTCACATCCATGCAACCTCCCCACCTCTACACCTCACTTCCCCGTCCCAAAATCCAAACCTCCGATCGATTAAGGATTTGAGTAAAGGAACGCACCCGAGAGCTAAGGAGCTGGAGCGGTGCTACGACGAGGCGGGATGTCTCAACTAAGTGCACTAACAACCTAAGTCTATGGCAAAGTTGGCAATCATGAGTTTATACCAGCACATACACAACATTTTAGATCATCTCTTCAGTCTTCCACCTCCACGGCTCCTTGACTCCCTAGTCCTTCGTTTAGTCTCCTCGGCAGAGTTGTAAAGCAGAGCGACTAGCAGAGTTGCACCTTCCTCCTTGCCTCGCCTCCTCCGCTCCTCTTGGCTCTGGCTACCGGCAGCGGCCGCTCTAAAGAATCTAGACCCGTTATTATGAGTTAATAGATTATTTTGATAATGAATTGCAATCATTTTTGGGACTAATATTTTTCATGAATGGGTGAAATAGGTTGAGTCCCATTATGATGAAGAATTTGGATGACTCCATGTGTTGTTCAGAATTGTCTATGATAGTATATTTTCACAAACGGTTCTGAACAAGAACCGTATGTGATAGTTTTTTCTATTGCAAAAAAATTCAGATTTTGAATGTTTCATAGTTGGTACCATCACATTTTATGTGAGTTTTCCATCCTCAGAGACTCTTGAAAATATATAAAAAAGGCATCACTCCCATACAAAAACCTTCTTGACCTCCCCCTTGCGGCCTGTGAGTACCCCGATGCTGCACATCTTGACCATGGCGTCGGCGAAGAGGGTGCTGAGGAGGCCCGAGTAGGAGTTAATGAAGTCGACAGTGAAGCTGTCGTTGTAGAGCATAGCGTCGGAGGTGATGATGGCGAAGCCATTGCGGATGTGAGCCACTGCATCTATTTACCATTTACGTACGTGCGCCCATAGGTTAGCTCGATCGAGCCATCAAGGAAGAAGAATATTGTTTGCTTACAGCTAGGAGGACGAGGTCCTTGTCGTGGAGGCCTGCGATGGCAAACTTGGACCGAAGCACGTCGGCGTCCCGCAGGTTCGACACCCTCCCCAGCACATTCCGTCTTGACTCGTCTATTATTTATAAGGACATCGCCAAAATATTTTGCCCCCACGCACGCGTTCAAAATTTTTTGAACTCCTACGCTACGAATCACATACGATTTCATACAAATACCATCTGTGATGACATATCACAGACGGTCCGTATCATGAACCATTTGTGATAAGCATCTCATCACAGACGGTTCATAATACAAACCGTTTGTGATGAGATACTTATCACATACGATTGTATTAAGAACCGTTTGTGATAAGTATCTCACCACAGACGGTTTATATTATGAACCGTCTGTGATGACTTAGATTATCACAAAAGGTTCTTCTTAAGAATCATCTATGAATTATCATAGACGGTTCTATTTACAAACCGCCCATGATAATTTTGTATCACAGACGATTCTTACGGAACCGTCTGCTGTGATAACTACAACAAGCGTCTAGTATAGTTTGCTTTGTAGTAGTGTCATTACTCAATTAGCAATTTGTTTCTATGATAGATTATAGTGCGATATATACTCAATTAGCAAATTATTCGTAGGTTTGAAATAACGGAGAAACGAACTTTGTGTACTTATTTCACAAGCAATTCAAGTAGTACTCCCTAACAAATGAGGGCGCAACTCAACCAAAGAAGCCTCGATGAGAATTTAATACGGGTGAAGTTATTGTCTATTCGACGCATCGCATAGCAATAGAAGATTTTGCCAATTGAATTAGAAATGAAGTGAGGAGGGCATATTTGTTGAATGGTCCAACTCGAGCAATTGGGCATGCCTTTCCAAAGACATTGGATGGCAAAGTGTGGAGATGCTTTCAAGAATCATGGTTTAATACGTTCAATTGGTTATAATATAATGTGGAAAAGGATGTCATTTTTTGTTTCTATTGTTTTCTTTTTAAGAAATCGACACAACCCAACACATTTGGTAACGATGTTATTTACAAAAGTTTGGTTCTCTCATTGGAAGATGGATATAGTTGCTTTTAATAAACATGTTGGTGGTCCAAATAGTTTTCATTACATCGCAAGGTGTGAGTGTGATGACTTCAAGAATCAACAGTCAAGTCTGTCTAGTAAAATGAGTACTTACACTAAGGAGGCCAAAATTGTATACAAAATACGTTTGACTGCATCTTTAGATTATGCAAGATATCTCATAGTGCAAGGCGAAGCTTTTGTGGACATGATGAATCCTCCACTTCCATCAAGCAAAGTCAATTTCAAAGAGTTGTTGGATTGGTACAAGTATAATAAGGAGGAAGTGAAGGAGGCATTTGATACAGCTCCCTGTCATGCAGTTACGATTTCTGCATATATTCAAAAGGAGCTTTCCAAAGCTTGAGCACAAGAGGTCATGAAAGTGATTAAGGGTGATATTGGAGATAGGAATTTCGTAGTGTTTATTGATGAGTCTCGAGATGTATCGATAAGGCAGCAAATGGTAGTGATTATGAGGTTTGTAGTACATTTTTTTAGTCATATCATTTTTGCATTGTTGTGTTGTGTTGTTGTTTTAAATTTACAAAATTTGTGGCATGCAGATTGGTGAACAATCAAGCGAAGGTCATGAAAATATTCCTTGCTATCAAGCATATCACAAATTGTACATCTGCGACATTGAATGAAGCTTTGGTTGGTTTGCTTGATTTTCATGGTTTACCTATTTACATGCTATGTGGGCAAGGCTACGATGGAGTTTCAAATATGAGAGGAGAACTTAATGGCTTGCAAAAACTTATTCGGGATGAGAATCCAAATGCTTTCTATGTCGATCCATTGCTTCACCCACCAGTTACAGTTGGTGATTGTCAGTATCGCAAGTTGTAGTAGAGCTATTGCTGATTTCTACAGCTATATATGTTCCTCTGATAGTGACTGTTGTTAGTGCATCTTGCAAGAGAAAAGATGTGTTGATTGAAAAGCATCATCACGTCTTGTTGGAGAAGTTGGAGAGTGGTTTGATTTCTGCTGGGAGATGGCTGCATCAGAAAGCTAACCTAGATAGACTTGGAAATACTTGGTATGGATCACATCTCAGAACCTTGCTTCATATATATATAATGTGGGAGGTCGTGGTGGATGTGCTATAGCTTATAAGTGAAGATGCTTGTCAAAACACAAGTCATAGTGGAGCAACAGGTTTGATGAAAAAGATGGAATCCTTTTAATTTGTATTCATCGTGCATTTCTTAATAACCTTGTTGAGCATAACAAATGGGCTATCGGTTGCTTTGCAAAGGAAGCATGAAGACATTGTTGAAGCTATAGGCTTGATACGAGATATGAAAGAATGCTTCCAAGATATGAGGGACAAGGGGTGGGAGACATTGCTCGACCAAGTCAAAAGCTTTTGGGGGGCACATGAGTTTAATGTGCCAAATATGAATGATGCCATTAGAATTATGGGTAAATATGTACATTGGAAGCATACAATGACTCAACATCATTATTATTACAAAGTTGACATTTTCAATGCTACTCTTGATGTAACTATGAATGAGATTAATCATCGCTTACATGAAGTTTTCTCAGAGTTATTGGTATGCATGTTTTGTCTTGATCCAAGTGACTCATTCTCTAAGTTTAATGTTGATAAGCTTGTTCGACTTGTAGAGATTTATACTAATGATTCCACGATAGCTGATCGATTCGTGTTAAGAAATCAGCTTGAGACCTTCATTCTCAATATTAGGAGAACTAAGGATTTTCATGGATGTCGTGATATTTCAAAACTTACTCAATTGATGCTTGAAACAAAAAAAGATAGAACTTTTCCATTGGTGTATCGCCTCATCGAGCTGACATGGATCCTTCCAGTGGCAAAGACATCTGTTGAGAGAATATTTTTGACAATGAATATTATCGAAACATATTTGCGCAACAAGGTAGAGGATGAGTGGCTCAATGACTTGATGGTGTGCTACACGGAGCGAGACATATTTTGATACATTAATGATGATAAAATCATATTGTGGATATCGTGGGGATATGCTCCAGATCTTAGGATGATGTGACAATTGGCAATGGCGTTAACGGTTTATCGTTTCACGTGTTTTTGGCAAAGAAACAGTGCTGTCAGGCTTCAGGCGGTCTGACCGGCCCAAGGGGCGGTTAGACCGGTCTAAGGGCGGTCCGACCGGCCATAGCAGCGGTCGGACCGGCCAACTTCAAAAGTGGTGAATTGAGCTAGGCCAAAAATAGAGGGTGTAGGAAAGAGAGGAGATTCTATTGCACTTGGTCCTATAATTTTTGGAGTCTCGAGTCAAAAGTTCTATTAGTTTGAAAATTCCAGTAGGTTTCGGTTTTCTAGAGAGAAAATTCGGCTAAGTCTTTATTGGCGGTCTAACCGGCCAATAGGTGGCGGTCAGACCGCCAGTGGGCGGTCAGACCGGCCCTGGGGGCGGTCCGACCGGTTTTCACTTGGGTCGTCGCCCGTCGTGGTGGCGATATTTGGTTGTTAGGTCAAAGTCATGAGTTTCAGGGCATATATGTTGTATGATGCATGTTTTGACTAACATGGGTCAAGTTGTGAAGAACTTATTCCCAAATTCGATTTACTTGTCTATTGTTGTGCAGGTTGCTTGGTGGTCAACGATAGTTAATGGCGATGATGATCGGGACTAGGCTTGGAGAGCTGAGGTCCAGAATGATCGACGATGCCGGGTGAGGTCAATGTACTCAAGCGTGGTGCAAGATGGATAAGGGTGACCTATTGGCTAATCCGAGGCGCAAGATGTCGCAAGGTGTGCTAGTTAGGTCAAGAGGTGTTAAAGACGGCTCATTAAAATGCGTGCGTATGTGCCCCGTTTGTTTTGTGCCTTAACGGGAGCCCAATAGAGTCAAACTTCTAGAAGGGCTAAGCCTCCACTATAAATAGGGGAGGGAGGTGGGTGCACCTCCGCTTCATCTCTTTTGCTATTTTGTAAACTCTAATTTTCTTAGGGAGAGCTTTTATGGAGGCTAGGGTTCTTGATAGTTTGATGTGATTTTCGTGCTCTTGCATTGAGCATTGCACTCCATTGATGGAGAGACTATAAACCCATATCATATCAATTAATCAAAGGAAAGTTTGATCATGTCTTGTCTCATTGCGTTCTTTCTCTGTATTTGATGATTTTGAGTCTTTCTTTGATTCGTGCGGTTTTGATTGAATTCTTCATGTGATCTAGCTTGCTGTGACGTGTGAGAACCTATCTAGGATCATCTTGATCATCAATCACCCACGAGCAAGTTTTTGAATCAAGTTTTCGTTTTAACCCGGTTTTGAACCTTTCTTCAATCAAATGGAAAATGATCCTTATTCTTCCAAGAATTATCACAATATTCGATTGGAATAGGTTCCTGATATCATAGAGAAGGTGTGTTCCAAGTTTCATCAAGTTTGGAGTTGTAGATCAAAAGTTTCATTTATTTGCAACTTTGTCATCGGGTTGTTTGTGTTCTGTTCTTCAGGCCGTCGGTCAGACTGCCCAAGGCAACCGGTCAGACCGGTAGGCAATCGGTTTGACCGCCATTGAGCCAGTGGTCCGACCGGCTGTGCGTTGAACTGTTTTAGTCCTTGTTGATTTTGTCGTATTGCTTAGGGGTTTTAAATTAGTTTCAATATTAGTCTTCCGTTGTACTGATATACTGATCTTCATAGCTTCGATAGCTACTAGAGTAAAATATTATTGAACCAATTATTTATGAAAAAGTGAGCGTGCTCCTATTCACCCTCCCTTTAGTCGACTTTTCAGTCCAACACATAATATGCTTACAAGGCATGAAATCTCGCAGAATGAATTTGCCTCGTGAAAGTCATGATTCAAGCTAGCGTTTGAGTGGTATGGTTCGTTTATTTTGAATGTTCATGATCATTTAAGTACAATTTGCTATTGTATGACTAATTTTTGCTAATTTTGATGTACATATCGTTACCCATTTGAACCATATTTATATGTTTTGAAGACTCATTTTCCATATGCGAGGTATGTACCTTCATTGTATTTCTCTCTTTTTTCTTTGCTTTTTTAATTCATGTATGAATTTAATTGCATAAGAATTCAAGAGTTTGTTTGACTCAAATTAGCTTAGTCATTTGAGGCTTTTAGCACACCCTCCATTTTCATCTTGGCTATGCCACTGCCACCAAGTCTGGCGGCGTATCGGGAGAGTTTCTGCGTGTGTGGTTGGGAGTAGGGGAAAAGAAGAAACCGACCGAGAAAATACTAATGGATCACCGACGCTGACGGTGAGATGCTTCCGCCTGCGCCTCACCCTACCCTCCCCGCTTCTCTTCTATGGTCCCCTCCTCAATACCGTAAATCGTCGAGAGCCGCCATCAAGGAATTACCTTCGTGGATGCCCGTCCTCCGCCGCAGCCGCCACCTCGCAGTTGAAAGTTTGGGGATTACTCGGTAAAAGTTTTTTTTTAAAAAAAAATCCCCATATTAATCCAATTGAAGTTTTACGAATACCAATTGAAAGCTCTGGGATCTGATTTGAGCTGTATGTGTGTGTATATATATATATATACCACTGCAGCTGGGAATAATTAAGTTCCATGTCAGCTTGCCCAGCTTAGGTAGCATCTCTCGATCACTGCAAGTCTTCACGTGATGTGCGCGCAGGCGGTGGCCGGCAGAATCCTCCGCTTCATTGCGCCTTCTCTGACGCCCCTTTCCTTCTCCTCCATCCGCCCCTTTCCTCTTTTGCAGGCAGCAATTGCAATTCCCTCTCTCTCTCTCTCTCTCTCTATAATTCCTATCGTCTCTCTAGACTACAAAAATGGGCGGGAAGAAGGAACATGTGGCCTTGTCCCGTCCATGCAACATATACGCGTGGCCCCTACACCTGTCTGGCTGTCCCCTCGCCTGAATGCCACCTGGATTCCGGCCGGGCATCGATCTGCGGTTGGCTGCCACGTGAGCGACCTCAATGCATGTTTCTTGTACCTCATAGATGCCACCAATTGCAAGATAGTACTGTTCATTAAGTTACCTAGTACGTTTGATCGCAACTCACGAGGTTGATCGGGAGACAGACGAAGTAATCAGTAACTGTACGCTGACGCCGCTAGGAGGAGCCGGTACGGTTTAGGTTAGGTTAGTTAGTTACCTCACCGGCCACCCCTTACATAAATTCCTCGTTTAATTGCCGGTACTTGTCTCGCCTAGACTGTTTGTTACCGCTGCTCCATGTAGGAGCGCGTACGCTATTTCTGCGGCCGGGCCACTTAGATTCCGATTATTATTATTTTTTTAAAAAATAATATTATTAATTTAAAAGATAATTACAAAAATAAATAGTTGATTATTTCTTTTTCTACAAATCTAGGTGTCTGTCGTCAATTGGAGTGTCAACAAATACCTATTTACTGCCTATCGTAGGTCCAACTGCCTGCTGGCAACAGGACCGTTCCGAAGGAGACTATTTGTGTTATATGTACTTCAATTTGTTAAAGATATGAGCATTTTTCTTATTACTTTAATCCAGAAATATACTAGATAAATCACTGACAATATTCTAGTCTTTTCGATAAAGCAGGTAACCATTAACACTATAGGTATACCAATTTCTGAAAGAACAGAAACTAGCATTCCTATCTCAGTGTACAGAACAATTACAGATAATGAAGCTAAACAAAAAACAAAGACGAGATAGGCATACCCAGAGCCAGTGGAGGGAGCAGCAGCAGCAGAAGTGTTGGTGAGGTCGTCGTTCGCCATGGCGTAGTGGACGTCGTGGTAGTAGTCGTGCAGTTGTTGTAGACGTACCAGAGAATCGGATGAAGAAGAAGCAGCAAGCAGTCGCGCGAACGCTCCCCAAAAACCTTATTCGTCCTCGCTCGTGCAAGCCTTCAAGGACGAGAGTTCCGGAGGCCTGCTCTCCCGGTTCGACCGTACACGCGCCTCGCCGGGATGGAGATCGCCAGATCCAGCCACAAAACGGTGGAGAAGGAGAAGTCTTGCGTGGAGAGAGTAAACCCAGAGAAGAACCAGAGCCCAAACATTTAATAGCCAAAAACAAAACGGCAGAGGCCAGAGAAAACGGTCGCCATTGATTGCCATCAACCAATGCTAACCACAGCCATTACTCACTAGTAACTGAACCGTTACTGCCTCCCGTTTGTTAACGCCTGCCATTCCTTCGAGTCGGTGCGTTTCGATTTTTGAATAGATAAAGAAAAACGCGCCCGCACCCGACGTGCCCGCACCCGCACCGCATCGCACGGCTCAGCTCGGCGAGGCGAGCGAGCGCACGCGTGTGTTGGCCTCCTCCAATTCCACAAGGGGGCTACCACGTTCCACCTTATAAAGTAGTGTAACTCCCCTTCAACTCTCCATATGGGACTAATCAATTTTAGTACATGCACATGGGCCTTTGAGATTCTATAGGAATTAAATAGAATTGAAAACTGGGCCCAGCCCGTGTTAATTCCTACACAATTGGCGACATATTACGTAATCTTTTCCCGAATAAATCGGTTCCACGAGCAATACAATCGGGACAACAACGCGCATGGCAACCCGAAACCCAAATATTTTTCCCCATTTCGCCCCAAAGAGAGCTATTTGTGTTATTACGCCGCCGAACTTGCGTTCCAAATTGCGCCGCCGATCTCTCGCATTCTCTACTTCACATTTCGTTATCTTCTCCAATTTTGAATTCCAAACTACGCGGACACTACAGGGTATTACTAAAAACTTCGTGAAATACACTTAATCTTTAGGCAAAATTCTCTACACATAAATTAAAATATATATAGGGTCATGTCGCCAGTTCAATTGGCGATATAAACTTCTTCCAACTGTTCCAATTGGTGACATGCACATATATTTGAAAAAAATTTGGACTATTTATTTTTGTAATAATCTTTTAAATTAATATTATTTTTTAAAAAAATACTTAATTTCCCACTTGCTGGCACATTTTATGTGTATTTACATAGGAATGGAAGAACTGAAGAAGGGTAGCAGACACTCCATGGGTAGTAGGTTTGTTTTAGGCTACTCGGTTGGTGGAGGGTGTCATCAAACGCTCCACGTGCCTTCAACACGGGTAAATAAGGGCCTGATCGATCATGACATTCACTCCGTCTCTCACACACACGTGTGGTTTGCAGTGCAAATGTGTGATGCATGCATAGTGGGGATCGATGTGCCACGAGCCCGTGATGCATGCATAGTGGGGATGGATGTGCAACGAGCCCACGATGAATGAGATCAAAGTTTTTCAAAAAAAATTTTGTTTCACATGCGTGCATGCATGATGCCTATAATTTTTCCTTTTGGACCCTTGTATTAATTTGATACGAGAAACCAATGGTTCGAGTCCATGTACAGACACATGATCGGTCGATGCCGAGTGTGCCCGGGTGGATCCACAGGGACACGCACATGCATCGCATGGAATAAGCTATGGTTAATTCCTTATTTACCACTGGAAGTTGGCCGCATGCCTAAAAATACTATCGCAAAATTGGTCCTCCTTTCATTGCTATAGAATCTCAAATTCTATCATTTTTTGCCACTCCCGTTAGTCAACCATGTGTTAACTGTCAAATTATGTGCAAAAGGCATATTTTCCATTCTATCTCTCCTAGCTTCTTCCTCCTCATCCCTCTTTCTCTCTCCCTAAGCCCCGCGTGCTTTCTTGATCGCTTTCCCTAAGCCTCCTCCCCCTGATCCTCACTACTACAAAACAGCTATGTTATCTTATTCATTTGTGAATAATATCGTTAATATTTATTATCAAGTATGTGGACCATCCGTGGTATGGATATAGAGACTTGCCTCCAAACATAACAAGAGAATGTCATGTTGACCCCAATCATCGTAATATGTTATCTTATTCTGGTTGGATAAAGAAAACATAACAAGAGAGATGTCATACCCATATCACTAGTGGTCGAAGTGTCGACCACATGAAGTTATCCGACACTTGATAAAGAAAATATTGAACAGACCATGGATGATAAATTATCTCACCTGAAGTTCCGCCAGATATCGTGAGGCAAAGAGAGAATAGACAAGTAGGTCGTTCGGTTCGACCAGATACGAGCTAGTCGTATAGAGATATAGAGTGGTCGTAGACTAGTCTAACATGGTGTCGGACACGGGAGTAACACCCCAGAATCTTCTGTGCATTTCTGAACTAGTCCCATGATCAGTAGCTAATTCACACAGTAAACAAATATGGTAACATCCATAATTTGCATAACTTTATTAATAATCAACAGAGTTTATTACAAAAGAGGCTTACAGGCCAACAATAAATAAACACAGCGGAAGACGAAGAAGTAGTGGAGTCCAACTGATCTGCCACAGGCAATCGACTGGGGTAGCGGTCTAGTCGTCGAGATCCGAAGTCCTTCTCTGAAATTTATTTGCATGAAGCAAGGGTGAGCACAACTACCGTGCTCACAAGTTACACCCAGTAACAGAGTTAATGCATGTATGGATATATCAAAGGAAGACTTATTGGTTGATTTTGCATAAAGCAATGTTTTCTTTGAATATTTGTACTAAGTTCCAAAGCAGTTATTCTATAACTAAAATTTATTTTATAAATTCTCAAGTTTTATAGTAGGATAACCTCCATATGAAACATGGTGATGGATACCCTCCTATCACATGGTTAACCGCCCAATTTTACCACAAGGATTAACCATCCTCAAATCATTTGCAAAAATCATTTTTAAACAAAAATCAAAGTCTAACTTTGAGTGGCTTTGCTCAGCATGTCCATGACCGTGGACACGGCTATTCGAATAGTTTTACACTCTGCAGAGGTTGTACAACTTTACCCACAAGACATGAATTATCTAGTTTGTTTGGCATCCGTCGATACCACTGCTCACTACCTTAGGTAAGTAGTCTAGAGTACGTGTCAAGGCTTTTACAATGCGTCATTCCACCGTAGTCCTGCCTCACTAAGGATTCACCCCCTTTGGATAGAAACCCGCCGGGTTTAGGCCCCCTCTTGCGCCAGGTGGGAATACATAAAAGTAAGTCATTCTGACACCCACACATCAACATGGCACAACCACAGTGAAACGTTGCAAATTAGTTAGCCAGGCCCCTCACTACTACAGAAAAGCTCATCACGCATTTTCTAAACCATCATCACGCACGGTTTTGAACCGTTTTGTGTCCGTGATGACACGAGGTCATCACGCAGCGGTTTTTTAACCGCGTGAAAAATGCAAAACAGATTATCACAAATGGTTCTATTCTCGAATCGCTCGTGATAGTCATTTTCACGGGAATAGAACCGTCTGTGATAGTTTTTTCTATGGCAAAAAACGAAACGGATTTTCACTCGTATGGAGCCTCCCGAGCCTCACGAATGAATCATATTGATTTTCGATTTCGCTAGCTTTCCCACAATAGCGAGCATCCCATCACTCAATCCATTCACAAGCACTAAAACAACCGACATGCATCACCCACATGACAAGATCAACTCAAACAATTCACAGTACTTGGGGGAGTAGAGAGAGTGAGGTCGTGGGAGGTCAGGGTGACGAGGTCATGGGAGGCCGGCGACGATGAGTTAGGAGGCCGGGCGATGAAGTAGAGGAGGCTTCCATGGTAAAACTCGAACCACGAACCGTGCACATGTGTGAAACCGTCCTTGTTAGAACAAGATGCGGAACTCATATGTAGATATCACAAATGGTCCTAGAACCGCTCGTGATAGTGACATACCACGATGGTTCTTGGAACCGTGAGATTACTTCCGCATTCTTCAAGAACCGTAATCCCTCGACCTATGGCAGTAGTGCCTCCCACCGAGACATGTGGAAGTATGATGCTTTGCAAGATGCGGCTCATCCTTAAACTTGTGAGACTTCCAAAATAATCCTCGACCAAGCATCCATTTGCATAAACCCGCACCAAGTACAACCCAACTTTTCCTTTTTGCTTTTCAAAGTCATTTGCAAAATCTTCCACGACAAACCAATGCTATAGACTTTTGAACAATAGTTAATCATTTGGCTAAAATTTTCCAAACTAAACTTTTTTGGTCTAAGCATGTTTTTGCATAATATTTTCAAATGATCCCTGTTCATACTATCGTATCAACTAGATTTTTATCTAGGGTGACAATATATTTTATTCAAATATCAACATTGGCCATACAAAGGATTTAGGCATAACTATAAATTAAAAACAAGTATTTAAATTACATTGATTAAAATAAGCATGCAATAATAATTTAAAACAAACTTTAAATAATTTGAAATAATAGGATCAAATGTGATCAAAGATATAACTTTCCTTGCTTGGTTTATCGATGTCTCAAACGACGTCGAAATCCGGTTGTTCGAATCGTTGAAATCTATACGTGTAAACGATCAAAATTCAAATAACATGCAAATAAAATCCAAAAATTATAAGATGAATACTGGAAGTAATATATCAACTTTATATGAATATAGGAATTTGAATCGCCAATCGGAGTTTGTATGAGGGACAATGAAATTCTGGAAGGTTCAAAGTCACATGAAATATAGAATTTCAATAGACATAAATAGTGCTAGATCGGGGAAAAATGAGAGCGTCGGCGAGCGGAAGATGTTTCAAAGAAAAGAAATGTAGCACAACGTAGAGTATCGCGAGGCGAAGCTAACGGTAGTGACGACATCGCCGGCGGATCAAAGACGACACCGGAAACGATGACAGAAGGTGATTCGGTTTCCAGCGGAAAATTCTTGGTTGCGCGAAAAGAGAGCGGCGAACTCCCGAGATAGGAAGGGGAAACCGAGGGGCACGCGACGACGTAGTCGGTTCGAAAAAATACTAACCGAGGAGGGAGAACGGAAGTGGCGAAGTTTGGCGTGCATGGCACAATTCATCAATGCATATGTGAATAGTGAAAGAAATAGTGGAAATGGCCGTGCAGGCGATAGGAAGGGAGAGTTGGCCGGCGAACAAATAAAATGGAACCGTGCGAGGTGCTCTACCCGGTGGTAGCGGTTCGGCCGCCGACGACTAGTGGCGGCGGCGACGCGCAAATAGAATAAACAACACAAATAATATAAATACTAAAAATTACAAAATAAATACTGAAAAATAAAGGATGATTTTATGAGAAAGAATCGTCGGATTCAGAGTTTGCATTAGAGAGGAATGTTTTTTGGAATAAATTTCACAACCTATTTAAGTTTGTACAGTGCACATAACTAATAATCAATGCTACTGTTCTTCGTTTCTTTGCTTGGCCGAATAGTACAGAGAGCAAGCAAATGCCCAGTGGAGGTGAATGAAAGGGAGGGATGGCCGGCAAACTACCAAAATAGGTTGCTCACCTCGAGACGAAGTCGTAGGAGGAGGCAACGGCGGCGCACAGGAGGCGGTGGTCATGGAGGTGGGCGGGCTCCGTGATCTTTTGACGATGCGAAGGCATGCACGCATAGAGCACGACGTCGCAGTGTCGGTGGTGGTGACGAAGGTGGTAGAGCTCCACCGGAGGCGACGCTAGAGCGCAAGAACGACAATCGGCCGAAAATCTTCAAATCACAATTTCGGCCAAACCATGGGGAGAGGGGAGGAGAGGTTTTGGGGGTGGGTTGAGGGTGGAGAGGAGCTCCTCGTGGTCACTTTATATAGGGGAGGAGGTGCTTGAATCGACATGAAATCGTTAGATCAAACACTTCAGTTTCGGGTGCAAATATAGAACGAAAAAAACTGAAAATTTGCACTAAATTCACAGGAATAAATGGACAATTGATGGTGTAGTAACATAGATAAGGTTAATACGGACGTTTTGGTTTAGACGGTATTGAATTTGGTGCTTCGTGTGCAAAGAAACGAGAGAAAGACTGCTTGTCTGCCATTAATGGAGGTGAAGCTCACGGTGGCGGTTGTGCACCGGCAGGGGCATGGGGCGGCAGTGGCCGGGGCTAGGGAAGGGGCGGTCGACGGTGGTGGCCGGCAAGGAGTGGACTACTGCCTTGAATGTTTCACGGGAAGAAAGAAAGTTACATAGAATAGTGTCTTTCGGTTGGGGGTAGAAGAAAGAATAAGAGGAAGGAATAAGAGGAAGGAGGAGTGCACTAATCAATAAAATGCAAATGCCCACATGGTAGCCACGGGAGGGAAATGAGCCGGGCTGTAGAATGGGAGGATAATCGAATGGAAACAGATTTTCTGATTTTTCATTTTTATCTTAAAATTCGAAATTCCTTTAAGCCACAAATTGAATACACTTTAGAATATAGTAAATAGAGTCCAAAAATTCTAAAAAAATTCACAAAAATTCCTAGAATTATTTTGAAGTTAATAAAAATAATTTCAACTTAAAGTTGGCTTTTATTTTTGATTTTATTTTCTAGAAAATAGGAAAAACCTTTTTAAATACCAGAAAATTTTAGAAATTAATTAAAATTTTATTTTTCACTTTAAATACAATAAAATCCTAGAAAATCCAATAAAACTCAATAAAATTTCTTTTTGACTTTAAAACCAAGAAATTAAATAATTATTTTTTTCCTTTCAACATCGAAAACAGTTTTTAGGTTACAGAAAATCGAGAAAATTCTTCGACAGTCAGAAAATCCAATAAAATAATAACTTTATTTAATTTTATTTTGGTAACAGAACTTTGGGATGTTACACATGGTCTCGCAACTGGTTATAAACTGGTCGTATGGAGATACGAGCTGGTTGTAGACTGGTCGAACGTAATCACCAGCTGGTCGTAAGGAGTTACAAAGTGGTCATAACTAAGTATGGACTGGTCATGACTAAGTGCAAGCTGGTCGTAAGTGATACAGACCTGGTCTTAAATCATATTGCATTAATGTTCATCTGATATATTCTATGTGTGTTTGGGAATCGTTATGTGCTGCTAGGTACCGCTAATGACTTGTGGTCAGAAAAGAGTTTCCAAGTCACAACCGATTACACATGAACCTATAAGGTCACACACTTAAAGGGTAAGGATTTGATTTGGATGGTGATTCGAATTCTTGTAGGCCACGAGTTCCTAATGGACCTCAAGTTCGAGATTCATTATGGATTCCTATAAATAGAGGGCGGTGGCAAGAGGTACGATAATCCTTTTGAAGAATTTCTAAAACCCTAATAGCTACGCCTTCCTCAACCACGCCGTCAGCGCTAGTACTCCTACCCGTGGTGTCCCTGCCCCGTATGTGTGGATACCTTGGAGGTGTTGTTGCGCACCATCAGGACTAGGACGATCTGCAACTCATGACGATCATCAGAGCATGAGGATAAGACGTGCGACAAGTATGACCACTACTACATCAACTCGCTACATCGACTCCACTTCCGCTACGACTCGACGCGTCTAGTGGTAATCTCGTGATCAATAACTAGCGGAGGTTCCTCAGTTGAGCGGTAGAATTTTTTTGTGCTATCATAGCCTTCCTGCGATCCTACAAAGGAGAGGAGGAAGAAAGGGAGGAGGATCTCGCGGGATATTAATCTGGGATATGCATCGTGAGCTCCGAGGATAACGATCTGTAACACTTTATATTTGCTCTAGGTTAATCGCTAATCAATTTTAGTATGTTTGGTCAATAGCAAGAGTACTTGCGGATTATTAATCTAATTTAACACTAATTTGTCAACTGCATAGCATAGATCGATTGAAACTGGATGTACGGTGAGAACCGTGTGAGTGAATAGCACATTAATGACAGTTTGCTTATTGAAGAGCCGCCGGGCAGGATATGTTGAAGAAGAGGATAAAAATTTGTACGGTCCATGCATTAATTGCGGTAATATGAAGATTTATAACAACCCGGCGCAGATCGAAGCACACTTAATTCGAAGGGGTTTCAAAAAAGGGTATACATGTTGGACCAGTCACGATGAAGAGCAGATTATACAGGAAGTAAATAATGACGACATCGCCGAGGAAGTCAAGTATATGCTAGATGTAGACTATGCTTTTGATGAGGATAGGTCACACGATGACAATCTGGATCAGATGCTACGCGATGGAGAAGGGGGACTATAGTGAGAGAGAGTTTAGTAAATTCGAGGGTTTAATGGAGAACTCAGGGAAACCTTTGTTCCCTGGATGCAAGCCGGAATACACAAGGTTATCAACCGTGCTTAAACTGCTAAAATTAAAGAAAAACAATGGTTGGCCTAACAAGAGTTTCACGGCGTTGCTAGGTCTCCTAGCAGACATCCTTGCAGAGGGAAACGTGTTGCCCAGCATCACCTACCTAACCAAGAAGGTTCTTTGTCCATTGGGAATGGAGTAGAAAGAATACATGCTTGTCCGAACGATTGTATCATCTATCGTAAAGAGTATCCAGACATGCAAGTCTGTCCCGTGTGCAAAGCATCCCGATACAAGCGTAAGAATACTACTAAGGTGAAGTAAGGATCTTCTTCTAAGATGTTGTGGTATCTGCTTTTGATCCCACATTTGAAGAGTTTATTTGTAAACCGAAAGGAGGCAAGATTGTTGTGTTAGCACTCGGAGGAGCGTAAGAAAGATGGAAAGCTAAGACACCTTGCTGATTCTGCCCAGTGGAGAAACTTCGATCAGAGCTTCGAAGAGTTCGGTGCAGAACCGAGGAACATAAAGTTAGGGTTGAGTACATATAGAATAGATCCTTTTGGTAACAAGAGCAGCCGACATAGCACCTGGCCAGTGAATCTATGTACGTACAACCTTCCTCCTTGGCTGTGTATGAAGCGAAAGTACATTTTGATGTCACTACTTATCCAAGGGCCAAAGCAACCTGAGAACAATATTGATGTGTACCTAGCACCATTGCTGAAAGATCTTGTGACACTGTGGAATGAAGGGGTACAAGTATGGGGTGCGTACAAATGAGAGAACTTTACTTTACACGCTATGTTGTTCTGCACCATCAATGATTTTCCTTCCCTTGGTAACATGTCGGGGTTCAGTACAAAAGGTGTCAAAGCCTGTCCGCACTTCTTAGATGGTATCGAGAGTGTACGGCTGAACAACTCGCGTAAAACTGTGTATATGCGTCACCGTAGGTTCCTACCCAGGATTCACCCATACCGCAAGATGAAGAAATAATTTGACAAAAATATGGAGGACGGTTCAACTCCAAGGGCTTTTAGAGGGAAAGCGGTTGAAGGACCGAAATGGCAACAGAGGGGGGGGGTGAATGGTGCCTTAAAAATTAAGATCCTCCCCTCTCAAGTGTGCACACAGCAATTCAAAAACTTACTGTTAAACAAAACGTGTGATGTGAATCAAATCCAAAAAGTTAAACACAAAAGGGGTGTTCTGTCAAATATCGAAAGCTCCGATTCTACCTTGCGGTAGTTCCGCATCATGTAGTTTCGGTTTCAAAGCGGAAGTTCCGCTCAGAGTAGTTCCGCTTGACAATCGGAAGTTCGATTGTCCCGACCAAGAACAAGACGCTCGGTTTTGCCCAAAAATCTGAAATACTAACTCTTGAATGCTCTTCTCAGGTCAAGTCTCACAGGACATCATCCTAAACAACATCTTGACCTCATGAAGAAGAATCGCAGACAAAGATCCATTAATCAAAGCAAAAACGGATTTCTTGAGTATTAGGCAAGAAAGACCAAAAACCACAATTAGCAAGATTCTTAGATTCTTGGCTCATGAAACTTTGAGGATATATTAGCAATATCAATAAGACTCTAGATATCAAGTTTCATGCCATCTCATAAGACGAATCAAAAGTTTCACAAAAACCCTAGATATTCAACATGAACAGAGAGAATAAAAGAGGCATAAACAAAGAACCAAAACCTCAGGATTTCATTGATAGGAATCACAAGATTACAGAGGAAAACACAGAGGAATGATTACACAAATTTTAGTTCATCCTCTCCAACTCAACAACCTCTCAAAAAGCAAAACAACCTCTCCAAAGACTCTTTAGCTAAAGCTAACCCTAATTTTCTCTCACCAAAAGTCTCACCCAACAACCAGGGGTTAACCTCTATTTATAGCCCTTGGCTAACGGGTCTCCAACCCGTTATGCCGGCTAAACCCTAACGGAGCCGCTTCCACTTGTGCCGCTTTGCGAATTACCCTTTCGCCCCTCGCACACCTTCTGGAAGCTCCCGCATTCCTTGTTGTTCACGACTCGCAACCGCCTCGAGTGCACGCCGTCTTCGACACGTCTTTACCATTCTGACCTCAACGCCGCCGCGTCTAGTCCGGCTCCACGTGTCTCGCCACGACTCCACCTCGATGCCCCGCAACCAAGACAAACAAGAAACACATCACATAGCATTGCTCAAGTTAATATAATCATCATTTGCATTTAACTAAAAGCAATTCACAACTCAAAATCAAAACTATGCCTTTCGCGCAGTTACGCCACAATCGGAAGTTCGCGATTTTATATCATGCGGAAGTTCCGACATCGAACCGTCCGCACTTCCATGGCGGAAGTTCCGTTATCGGACCATCCGCACTCCTGTGTTAGAAGATCCGATTGTCGTCACGGCGAAAACTCACGCCGATATCGGACGCCCGCGATCCTGTGAGGAAGTTCGATTACTCGCAACAGAACCCAAAACGTCAGGATAATAGGTAGTTCCGTTTTACCAGGGTAGAAGTTTCGATTATCGGAACATCCGTTTTTTAGAACCGGAAGTTCCGCACAGTACAGAAACAATCCAGCAGCAGCGCAAACGCGATAAATCCAATCACAAACTATTCAACATAGCGTCAAATACTCATCACTCGAAAGGGGACCCTACTCACATGGTCTTTCTGATCTGGAACACAGATTCGCTTGTCAAACCAAATGGTGCCTTGCTCATCTTCTGAAAATCTCAGGGCTTTACCCTTCTTCATGCTGCTCTTGATTTCCTTAATATTGGCATCTTCAACTTGAGCTTCCTTGATCTGATTCCGCAAAGTGGGTTGAACTTCTAAGGCAGCTAGATAACCTTCCTCAACCAAATCTAACTTGAGCTTCAGGAACTCTTCATGAAGGGCTGGCTGATTTTCCTTGATCGACAGTGCTTGCAAGAGACTTTTCTCGCCAAGGCATCCGCCACAACATTAGCTTTGCACGGTGGTAATGGATTCCAATATCATAATCCTTGATTAACTCTAACCACCTTCTTTGCCTCATATTAAGATCAGCCTGAGTGAAAATGTACTTCAAGCTCTTATGGTCCGTGTAGACTTCACAACGATTACCAATAAGGTAATGACGCCATATCTTTAAAGCATGCACTACTGACTAACTCCAAGTCATGAGTAGGGTAATTCACTTCATGAGGCCTCAATTGACGGAAGCATAGGCTACTACCTTCCTTTCTTGCATCAGACACAACCAAGTCCTTGCCGGATGCATCACGTAAAATCTCAAAATCCTTCCTGACATTTGGCAAAATCAACACCGAGCCGAGGTCGACGCTTCTTCAACTCTTGAAAACTTTGCTCACAACTGCTGTCCAAGCAAATTTCTTTTCTTTCTTCAACAATGAGTGAGGGTCTTGCTATCTTGGAGAATCCTTCTATGAATCGGCGATAGTACCGCCATTCCAAGAAAACTTCGACTGAGGCAGCGACTGGGTGACTCCCAATTACACATCCTTAACCTTGCTAGGATTAACAGACACTCCTTCTGCAGACATGACATGACCCAAGAAAGTAACTTCTTTCATCCAAAACTCACACTTGCTGAATTTAGCATAGAGTTGATGATCTCTAAGCTTATTCAGGACCAAACGGAGGTGCTATTCATGCTCTTCTTCACTCTTGAATACACCAAAATATCGCCAATGAAGACAATGACGAACTTATCCAAATACTCCATGAATACTTTATTCATTAAATTCATAAAGTAAGCAGGGGCATTGGTCAATCCAAATGACATGACCGTGAACTCATACAGTCCATACCGGGTTGAGAAAGCTGTCTTGGGAATATCTTCTGGACGAATCTTCACCGTGGTATCCTCGACCTCAAGTCTATTTTGGAGAACACACCGCTCCTTTCAACCGGTCAAACAAATCATCGATCCCGGGCAGAGGGTACTTGTTCTTGATGGTGACCTCATTGAGGGCTCAGAATCCACACACATCCGTTGGGTACCATCCTTCTTGCAACAAAGATCACTGGGCTCCCAAGGTGAAGAACTTGGTCTGACAAAACCTTTCTCTTGCATTTCTTCAATTTGCTTCTTCACTCAACCAAATCATTGACAGCAATCTGTAGGGTCTCTTGAAAATAGGTGCAGCCTCGGGAACAAGATTGATGACAAACTCCAAGTCTCGATGCCCGTGGCATTCGGGTAGGTCATCGTGAAAGATATCCAAAATTCTCGACCACTCGCACTTCTTCCAAAGACACAACACTGCATCGCAGACTAAAGATCCAAATAAGCTTCTCTGGGAGGCTTCAAACTTTACCTTGGTTCCATCCGGATCGACCAAAGTGATGCTTCTACCACCACAATCCAAGAGGGCTTGGTGATTGGCAAGCCAATCCATTCCCAAAATCACATCAAGAGACTTGGTGTCTATGATGATGAGATTGGCAAGGAATTCTACCCTTCTATGGTCACTTTAACCTTAGGGCAACCTTGGTTCGTACTCAATTCGAACCGGAGATCAACCAACAAAACACTTTTAAGAGGCAAAACTTCCAACTGGTGCCTTTCAAAGAAAACTCCGAGAACAAACGAATGCGAAGCTCCCAATCAAACAAAACAAAGGGCAGTCCGAATTGACAAGGAACTTACCCAAAGACGACGTCCGGTCAGTCTCGGGCTTCCTCCACAGTGGTGTGGTTCACACGACCTCTTCCAAAAGGCCGAGGAGACTTGACCGTGCAGATGGAGTCCGAGGGCTCCACGTGCGACTCTGGAGCGGGGTTCTGCCTGGGTGGCTCCCATGTTGAAACGAACAGAGAAGGGCCTTGCCTCTGCGGCAGCGTATTGGCGAAGCCCCACCGATGACACTTAAAGCGGTGATCCCGTGCGCAGGTTGCCACTTCTTGGTCTTCGCCGTTGCCGAGCCGCTGAAGCCGCGGTCACCGGAACTCGCTGGGCGAGGTGTCGCTCAGGGGCTCAACGTGATGTGGAGCAACACGGCGTGAGGCGCACATTCATTCTCGCTCTGCGGGAGTGAGACCGATGGGCACCGTGGTCGCATCATCTTTCTCTTGCGGGATTCTTCAAGCTCACTACGGATTCTCAATGAGCATGGCCTTGTTCACCAAGTGCCGGAAATCAATAGTCATTCCCAATGACTTGCACCTTCAAACGGGGTTGAGTCCTCTCTTGAAGCGCTTCGCGGGCATCATCTGTGGCAACGCCCTTCGGGCATAACGGGACAACCGAGTGAATCGTTAAGATATTCACTCATCGACGTGTTGCCTTGCCGCACTCACTAACTCATTTTTCTTCATTTCCACCTTTCCATCGTGGATATGGGAATGGCGGAAAGCTCTCAAAACTCGCCCAAGTGATACTCTCGGGGTTTCCATGGGCGGCACAATAGTTCTCCCACCATTCTCGCAATGGTACCTTCAAGCCGGTGAGTGGCATATGTAACCTTCTCGCGATCATCACAACGGTGATAGCGAGCTTCTTTCCATGGAACGTAACGGTCATTCATCCCAATGGCTCCGAGGAGCTGGAGAAAGTGGGCGGATGGGTCCTCAAAAACTCGCCAACTCGGATGAGGAAAAAGCGGGTGGAGCAAAGGGGCGTGGCGGTATGTTGATGCTCGATTCATCATTGCGAGAAGGGCAAGCGATGCCGTTCTCACGATTCATCATCTGGAGTCATATTCTCGCATCAAAGAGCTCATCATCCTGCGTCTGGGCTGCCATGAACTGACTCAAACCCGGGTCTGCACTGGCGGCTTGGGAAGACGGGGCACTGGCGCTTGGAGTCTCATCCTGGCTTGCGGAGTTGCGGGTCTGAACCATCTGCGACAAAACTTCACTGGTTTAATAGACGAGAAGAAGAAAGCAATTTAGATGAGAGGGAAAGCACGGAGATGAGCAAGAAACAAGGGAGATAGATGGATCAACCTAATGCGGACAAAATTGGTTTTACCCAACGAACAGATAGCCGGAAAGCTATCAAGAAGCAAACCAAAAGGGACACTTAAGCACAAAAGCACTATTACGCAGACTAAACGATACTAAAACTAGGGAGGCAGCTACCAATCTAATCTTTACGGAGAGTCAACTTGGATCAGACGGTGGAACTCGAACTTCCAAAACTTCCATTGCTTGATCTTGAAGGGCTCGATCCTAGGGATAATCCAGAGATGAGGGAGTCAATTTAAATTTGAAAACCAAGTTCCAGAAAAGATAAGATGAAAGAACTCAAGAATGGTATAAGAGGGTAAGATGATAAGAAAAGAATAGAACAAGGCGAGAAAGAACAGAATAAGATGAGAGAAGAATTTCTAGTCAAGTTAATTGCTTGGTTTGATTTAGAAAATATATTTTGAATCTTTGACTAAGACGACCAAGCTAACCAAAGGCTACGTCCTGCAGTCGATATGGCTCTGATACCATCTCTTGTCGGACCCCGGGGATTCACACAACCCCGAGACCCTCTGTGCATACCAAGCTAGTCCCATGATCGAGCTAGCTTGCACAAGAGCAACAATGATGCATTCATAACCATTCAACGATTTAACTAATGAAGTGCATAAAGTAATATTAATTAAAACAAGAAAGACCTTATGGTCAAGGTTCTTACAAAAGTCGCCTCACGTGGCTTAGCAACAACAGAGTATCCGCAATGAAATCTCAAAATACGTGGAGCCCAATCGACATGCCCACAGCAATCGAGTGGTGGACGGACCTAGATCGCAAAGTCTTCAAAGTAGCCTTCCTCGTAGAACTCAATATTTCCGATTCTTCTGCTGGACCGATCAACAAAGGGCATAAAGCCGTGAGTACATAAAGTACTCAACAAAGTCGTAGAGAAATGTATGCACATAGTATTCATGCCAGCTTAAACAAGGATGGCTTTATGGTTAATTTGCGTAAAGCAAGTTTAATAAAGAGATACAATAATTAGATTGCAAAGGTGATTTTAAAAGAATAATACATAGATAACCAAGTTCTTTTGAATCAAACAGTGAACATCCCGCTCACTTCCCAACCATTCCAACCAAACGCTTCCATCGAACCAAACCACATTTTTGAAAATGCTACCTTGCGCGAAATCACCAGGCATGTCCGTAACCGGGGACACGGCTATTCGAATAGATTTTGACACTCTGCAGAGGTTGTACAGCTTTACCCACAAGACACGAATTCTCTAGTTTGTTTGGCATCCGTCGATACCACCGCTCACTTCCTTAGGTGAGTAGTCTAGAGCACGTGACAAGGCTTTTACAAAGTTCCATTTTGCCTCGGTTCGCCTCGCTAAGGTTTCGCCATCACAATTTCTTGCGCCAATAAACAGCCACAACAGAACCGACTCAAAACTTTCCTAATTAATTGGCCAGGTCCGTCCCATACCGGACTTATGGTTGCACGAGGTGACCCAGATCAATGACTTGCAAAGTTAAGTCCTTAGTTGACTGCTCAGACAAGTCTACCACAACCCAATGTGCATTACGCACCCACTCTAGCTCCCTACCTCAAGCCCGAGCATAAAACATTTTTGTTCATACCCGGCCAAATGGCAATCCCTGCCATGGCACAACATCTTTTAATAAAAGTGGCCTCACACCACAATTCCATAGTTCCATTAGTCAAATTTCAATAATCATTGAACATGTGATCGAAAGTCTCACGTGTAACTAAAGCATGTCTAAGCAATAATACGCTCCCAAGTTGGTAATACAATTATGTCCAACTAGTATTAACCATCCTATGGTATCCAAGGATATATGTCATTCAAGGAGACATTTCATTTTCAATTTATCAAGGAGGCATAATGGCAATTTGGTAATTATCTACTCCCAAAACCATTTTTAATAAAACTAGCCATGCATGTTAATTTAATACAATATACATTTGTAAAATGGGTTCAACATGGTCAAAGGCTCACGACTTGCCTTCGTTGACGAGGAGAGGGTCTTGATCGTCGTCGGGTCAAGAAATCTTCCAAACGCCTAATCTACACGCGCAGAAAAGCAACAAATAAATAAAACAGCACCAAATGAACTCCAAAAATTACAAAACCAGTACCAAATGAAAGAGGATGAATTTATATGAATTTAGAAATTTGGATCACCCAAATCGGAGTTCGGATGTGAAAGTTATAGCCAAAAGAAGTTGAAAATCACATAAAATGATGGATTTTAGGGTTTTCGGATTTTCCGAATTAATTTTCATCGAAATTCCGACTTTGACGCCAGCCAAGACACGCAATCGCACACGTGGCTGCCACGCGTTGAAAGGGCCGACGCCGCCGACCCACGCCGACGCGGCGGCCACGCCGCGGCTCAGCCGCAGTCGAGAGAGAGAGAGAGAGAGAGACGCAGAGAGAGAGACGCGGGGGGCAGCAGCGCGCGGCGCGAGCTGGGAGACGACGGCCAGCGCGCGGAGAAGGCGAGACGCCGGGAGACGGCGGCAAAGGCGGCGGAGGCGAGAAGAAGAAGGAGGGGGCGGCGAGAACTACCGAGAGAGAGAGAGAGAAAAGAGAGGGAGAGGAAGAGGCGCGGCGGTTTATAGCCGCGCGCGCGGTGGCAGCGAGCGGCGATGGGACAGCGGCGGCGACGGACGGCGGCGGGCGGCGACGCGGCGGAGGCGCGAGAGGCGACGGATGCAGCGCGACGGCGCCGATTCGCCGCGGATTCGCGGCCTTGCGCGCGGCCGTGGGAGAGAGAGCGGCGCGCGGGGGGACGATGAACAGCGCCGTCCGATTCCGACGGACGGTGCGGAGCGAGGCGCGGAGAGAGAGCCGTCCGATTTTAATCGGACGGTGAGGAGGAGAAGAGGCGCGGCGGGAGAGACGAGGGCGCCGTCCGATTTTAATCGGACGGTGGGAAGCGGAAGGGACGCGGGCGATGCGAGCCGTCCGATGGCGATCGGACGGTCGCGAAGGAAAGGGGGCGCGAGCGAGCGGATGCGGCCGGATTTCGATCCAACGGCCAAGAGCAAGAGGCGACGCGGCGAGACGAGCGCTGGATGAAGATCCGACTACGGAGGCGAGGCCGCACATGAGCGGGCGCATGAGCGGGCAGTGCTGAAAATGATGATTGGGCCGGAGAGATTCGCCCAAGAACAGAAAAAGATTTAAAATACCTTTTCAATTCGAAATTCAAATAAATAAAAAGGCAATTTAGAAAATAGCAAATAAACTCCAAAAATTCTAGAAAAATTCACAGAAATTCCTTGACTTATTCTAGACTTAATAAAAATACTTTTAACTTTAAATTTTCTTTTTATGTTGCAAATAAAATAACTTTTCCATTTCGGATAAATCAAAAATCAATTTCTAAAATCCAATAAATCCAAGAAAATTCTTAAAATAATAATTTTGATTTTAAATTCCAGAAAACTCAATCAAACCAACTTTAATTTAATTGAAGTTTGATTAATTCATATTAAACATGCAATTGAATTCTGAAATTCCAAATTAAGCTTTTGACAAATAGAAGCAAATGGTTTTCTTTTAAAAATTTTCAAAAACTCCTGAAAAACGGGACGTTACAGCTGATGACATAAATTGCTGAGAAGATCATCGATCCCAAAGGACTAGATGCTCTGCAGGTCGAGGTGGTGACGAATCTATGTCATCTTGAGATGTATTTCCCTCTGTTATTTTTCGATATCATGGTCCATCTCATTGTTCACCTTGTGAAAGAGATAAAGATATGCGGCTCTGTGTTCCTACGCCATATGTACCTGTTCGAGAGATACATGTGAATTCTCCAGTCCTACATACGGAATCGATCTCGACCGAAGGGCATCATTATCGAAGGTTGTACAACCGAAGAGGTCATTGAGTTCTGCGTCGACTACATGGCTCAGGTGGAACCAATAGGTGTGCCTCCATCTCGGCATGAGGAGAGACTGGTGGGTATCGGGACCATCAGAAGGAAAGCAATCACTCCCTATCTAGATATGTACGCAAAGCCCATTTCACAGACTTGCAACACATGACCAAAGGTGCGATTCACTGGGAGGTCATCAAGTGATGATACGCTGCTATGGTTAGCAAAAGGGCCAAAATTTACAATTGTGACATAGCAAGGATACGACATAAATAAGTGCATATTTTGTTCTGTAGCTCGGGATAGGAAGAGTACAGTCCAGAACAGCGGTGTCAGCATAGATGCGTTTCACAAGCAGTTCAATACCGCCAGGGCACGTGGGTTGAACTCCTACTATGGGTTCGTAGTGGAGATTTAGGAGCTTGACTACGTAATTTTCAAGATCCCCCTGTTTTGATGTTATTGGGTTAAACTTACACAGGGCGTGAAGGTCGACAAGTACGACGTCACCACTGTGGACCTCAAAATTATCGAATACAAGGATGAACCATTCGTACTTGCTAAGCAAGTTGTTCAAGTTCTTTATGTAATGGACCTGGCAAATAAGAACCATCACATAGTTTTTTATGGAAAATGAAGGATTGTCGAAGTTGAGAATGTTATGGATGAGTAAGAGTACAATCAATTTGACGAGTTTCCTCCTTTCGAAGATAGCATCAGTCTCGAGGAAGAACCTAATGAGGAAGCTAGCTATATGCGAGTCGATCGTCATGTTGGCAAGAGAGGAGATTCTATTGCACTTGGTCCTATAATTTTTGGAGTCTCCAGTCAAAAGTTCTATTGGTTTGAAAATTCCAGTTGGTTTTGGTTTTCCAGAGGGGAAATTCGGCTAAGTCTTTACTGGCGGTCTGACCAGCCAATAGGTGGTAGTCGAGCGGCGAGTGGGCGATCGAACCCGACCACAGGGGCGGTCGACCGATTTCCACTTGGATCGTCGCCCGTCGTGGCGGCGATATTAGGTTGTTAGGTCAAAGTCATGAGTTTCAGGGCATATATATTGCATGATGCATGTTTTGACTAACATGGGTTTCAAATTTGGTTTACTTGTCTATTGTTGTGCAGTTGCTTGGTCGTCAACGACGGTTAACGACGAGGATGATCGGGACTAGGCTTGGAGAGCTGAGGTCCAGAACGATCGACGATGCCGGGTGAGGTCAATGAACTCAAGCGTGGTGCAAGATGAACAAAGGTGACCTATTGGCTAATCCAAGGGGCAAGATGGCACAAGGTGTAGCTAGTTAGGTTAAGGAGAGTAAAAGATGGCGCATTAAAATGCGTGCGTAAGTGTCCCTTTTGTTTTGGGCCTTAACGGGAGCCCAATTGAATCAAACTTCTAGAAGGTCTAAGCCTCCACTATAAATAGGAGAGGGATGTGGCTGCACCTCCCCTTCGCCCCTTTTGCTATTTTGGAAATCCTAATTTTCTTAGGGAGAGCTTTTGTGGAGGCTAGGGTTCCTGATAGTTTGATGTGATTTTATGCTCTTGGATTGAGCATTATCCTCCATTGATGGAGATGCTGCAAGCCCATATCATATCAAATCAATCAAAGGAAAGTTTGATCAATGTTTTGTCTTATTGCGTTCTTTATCTATATTTGATGATTTTGAGTCTTTCTTTGATCCGCGAGTTTTTGATTGAATTCTCCATGTGATATAGCTTACTGTGATATGTGGGAACATACCTAGGATCATCTTGATCATCAATCACCCATGAGCAAGTTTTTGGATCAAGTTTTAATTTTGACCCGATTTTGAACCCTTCTTCAATCAAACGGAAAAGGATCGCTATTCTTCCAAGAATTATTATAATCTTCGATTGGGATAGGTTCCTGATATCATAGAGAAGGTGTGTTCCGTGTTTTATCAAGTTTGGATTAGTAGATCAAAAGTTTCATCTATTTGCAACTTCGTCATCGGGTTGTTTATGTTTTGTTCTTCAGGCCGGCGGTCATACCGGCCATTGTCACCGGTCAGATAGGCAGGCAATCGGTCCGACCGCCAGTTACACAGTGGTCCGACCGGCAGTGCATTGATTTGCTTTAATATTTGTTGATTTTGTCGTATTGCTTAGGGGTTTTTATTGTATTCAATATTAGTCTTCCGTTGTACTGATATACTGATCTTCATAGCTTCCATAGCTACTGGAGTGAAATTTGTGTTGAATCCATTATTTGTGAAAAAGTGAGCGTGCTTCTATTCACCCTCTCTAGTCGCCTTTTCGGTCCAACAGTTTCAACAAAAAACCATCAGTGTTTTGCCTTATCACAGAAGGTTCAAAAATCTCCTGTGATAAACCGTTTGTTATCATAGACACACAAATTCATACGGTTCAAAAACGCCGTGATGACGGTTCTGAACCTTCTATGATGACCCTGTGTGTACTACCCTCGGGCTCGTCCCTCTTTTGCTTCCTGCCACAGTCCAGAAATGGGAACAAGCATGCCACGTACTCGTTGATCCACCCCATCGCGACCTCCTCAGCGTTGCCCGTAGGAAGTCGAACAGGAAGGCCCTGCTCCCGTAGTCAGCCTCGGCAACCACCCTCCAATCCAGGAATGTCAGCTATAGTGTCGCGATTGTATGTGCTCGCGCCCATGTCCACGAACCTGCACCCACTCTACCACTACTGCCGGGTCAACACTCCACCGTAGCGGGCTCACCCCGACCGCCGTGTGCATCTGGTTCTGCGGAGCTGGAACTCATCCATCGTCACGTTGGCTGCCGGCGCCTGCGCCTTGGTGACCGCGCCTATGCCCGCGCTCGCGCCACCCCGCGGCGCACGGCCTCCATGTGCCAGAACGAAGCACAGTAGGAGGAGGACAAGGAAGCACGCCATGGCCATCGCGTGGTGGTGGCACCGAGGAGCCATGAGATCTCGAGTATGTAAGCAGAGTAGTGGTTCGTGGTCAGAATCGTTTGTGATACTTCATAGACGGTTCTAACCACGAATCGTCTGTGATGACTGATAGTATCACAGACGGTTCTTGCGCTGACCACGAACCTAGTCCTGACAGAACCCTATCCAAATCATTTGAGCCGCCACCCTGCTACTTGCCCCCATTGCTCCAACACTGCCTCCTCCACTGTGCCAACATGGAGAGGAGAAGGAATGGAAGAAAGGAGGCAGGGAGGAAAAGGAAAGGAGGAGATCTCATGGGATATTCGTCGTGAGCTCTGAGGGTAACGATCTGCACATAACCCTTTATTTTCTCTAGGTTAATCACTAATAAATTTTAATATGTTTGGTTAATAGTTAGAGTACTTATGGTTTATTAATATAATTTAATACTAATTTGTTATGTGCGTTGTAGATGGACCAAAATTGGATGTATGTTGAGAACCGTGTGAGTGAAGAGTACATTAATGGTGTTTGCTTTTAAAAGAGCCACCGAGTAGGATATGTTGAAGAAGGGGATAAAATTTATTTTATTGTCAATGCATTGATTGCGATAATATAAAAATGTTTGACAACCCGGCGCAGATTGAAGCTCACTTGATTCGAAGGCATTTCAAAAAAGTCTATATATGTTGGACCAGTCACGGTGAAGAGCAGATCATACAAGAAGTTAATAATGACGACATCGCCGAAGAAGTCAATGATATGCCGAATGTGGACTGTGCTTTTGATGAGGATCGGTCGCATGATGACAATCTGGATCAGATGCTTCGCGATGCAGAAGGGAACTGCAGTGAGAGAGAGTTTTGTAAATTCGAGGGCTTAATGGAGTACTCGGGGAAACCTTTGTTCCTTGGTTGCATGCCAGAATACACAAGGTTGTCAACCGTGCTTGAACTGCTGAAATTGAAGGCAAGCAATGATTGGTTCGACAAGAGTTTCACGGCGTTGTTAGGTCTCCTAGCGGACATCCTCCAGGAGGGAAACGTGTTGCCCAGCACCACCTTCCAAGCCAAGAAGGTTCTTTGTCCATTGGGAGGGGAAGTAGAAAGAATACATGCATGTCCGAACGATTTTATCCTCTATTGTAAAGAGTATGCAGACATGCATTATTGTCCCGTGTGCAAAGCATCCCGATACAAGCGTAAGAATACTGCTAAGGTGAAGTAAGGACCTCATGCTAAGATGTTGTGGTATCTTCCTGTGATCCCATATTTGAAGCGTTTATTTGCAAATCGAAAGGAGGCAGATTGATGCGTTGGCACTCAGAGGAGCGTAACACGGATAGAAAGCTATGACACCCTGCTGATTCTGCCTAGTGGAGAAACTTCGATCGGAGCTTCGAAGAGTTCGGTGCAAAACCGAGGAGCATAAGGTTAGAGTCGAGTACAGATGGAATGAATCCTTTCGGTAACATGAGCAGCCGACATAGCACCTAGCCCATGAATCTATGTATTTGCAACCTTCTTTCTTGGTTGTGTATGAAGCGAAAATACATTTTGATATCACTAGTTATCCAAGGGCCGAAGCAACCTGCGAACGATATTAATGTGTACCTAGCACCATTGCTGGAAGATGTTGTGACACTGTGGAATGAAGGGGTACAAGTATGAGGTGCGTACAAATGAGGGAACTTTACTTTACGCGTTATGTTGTTTTGCACTATCAATGATTTTCCTACCCTTGGTAACATGTCGGGGTTCAGTACAAAATGAGTCAAAGCCTGTCCGCACTGCTTAGATGGTATCGAGAGTGTACAACATAACAACTGATGCAAAACTTTGTATATGCGTCACCGTAGGTTCCTTCCTAGGATTCACCCATACCGCAAGATGAGGAAACAATTCGACAAAAATATGGAGGACGGTTCAGCTCCAAGGGCTTTTAGAGGGAAAGAGGTCTATGATATGGTTAAGGATATCGACATTGTGATTGGGAAGGGACGTAAATTAAGGACCCGTCAGAAAAACATCTAGAAGAGATGGTCAAATTTTTGGGACTTGCCTTATTGGGAGCACTTAGAAGTTTGCCACTGCATCGACGTCATGCACGTGGAGAAGAATGTATGTGTGGATATCATGGGGATATGCTCATGATCTTATGATGATGTTACAATTGGTAATGGCGTTGAAGGTTTGTCGAATCATGCGTTTTCGACAAAGTTACAGTGTTGTCAGGCCTTAGGCGGTCTGACGGCCCAGGCCGCGGTCACACCTGCCCGAGGGTGGTACGACCGGCCACCCCTGACGATCGGACCGGCCATAGCGGCGGTCGGACCGGCAAAATGCAAAAGAGGATTTTGGAGCCGGGCCAAAAATAGATGGTGTAGGCAAGAGAGGAGAACCTACTACACTTGGTCTTATATTTTTTGGAGTCTCTAGGTAAAAGTTCTATTGGTTTGAAAATTCCAGTAGGTTTCGAATTTCCAAGGAGGAAGTTTGGCTAAGTCACGGTGGCGGTCGAGGCGGTAAGTGGCGATCGAGCGACAAGACCGCCATGGTGGCCATGGTGGCCGGTGTTGGCTTGTTTCGTCATCCTTCGTGGCGGCGATGTTTGGTTGTTAGGTCAAAGTCATCAGTTTCAGTGCATATGTGTTGCATGATGCATGTTTTGACTAACGTGGGTCAAGTTGTGAAGAACTTTATTCCCGGATTAGATTTGCTTATCTATTGTTGTGCAGGTTGCTTGGTGGTCAACGACGGTCAACGGCGGGGATGATCGGGACTAGGCTTGGAGAGCTGAGGTCCAAAACGATCGACGATGCCGGGTGAGGTCAATGAACTCAAGCGTGGTGCAAAATGGACATGAGTGACCGAACGGACAGTTCTGTGCGACTGGTTTGATCAAGCGGCGCGGGGGTCGGTGCAAGTGCCATGGTGGTTTCAGTGAGAGCCGAATGGGAGAGACTTGCCGATATGGAGAGAGCCGTTGATCAACCTACACGTGGCGAAGAAGGCGAGTGCTTCGCGCAGATGGACTCGGTCTTCGGAGAAGGATTGAGAAGGGGTATTTTGGTAATAATACTAAATACCACCTTGTTTGATTCTGGCTAAACAGCGGCGCAAGATGACGCAAGGAGAAGCGGTTTAGGTCAAGAGGCGATGAAGACGGTGCTTTAAAATGCGTGCGTGTGTGACCCGTTTGTGTTGAGCCTTAACGGGAGCCCATTTGGATCAATTTTCTAGAAGTTCTAAGCCTCCACTATAAAAAGAGGAGGGAGGTGGCTGCACCCCTTTAACCCTTTCATTGTGTTTGAAACCCTAGTTTGCTTAGGGAGAGGATTAGTGGAGGTTAGGGTTCTAGAGAGTTTTGATTTGATTTTGTGAGCTTTGTCCTACATTGATGGAGTGGCTGTAAATCCAAACCATATCAAATCAATCCAAGGAAAGTTTGCTCAAAGATGTCTCTTTGCTTTCCTTCTCTCTATTTGGTGATTTTTAGTATTTCTTTGTTTCGTGAGTTTTTGCTTGATTCCTTCATGTGATCTACCTTGTTGTGACATGTGGGAACATATCTAGGATCATCTTAATCGTCAATCACCCACGAGCAAGATTTTGGATCGAGTTTTTGTTTTGACTCGGTTTTGAACCATCTTCCTCTCAAATAGAAAAAGGTCATAACTTTTCCAAGGATCTTCACGATCTTCGATTGGAATAGGTTTCTGACATCCTAGAGAAGGTGTGTTCCAAGTTTCGTCGAGTTTGGAGTTGTAGATCAAAAGTTAGACCTATTTGCAACTTTATTTTTTGGGCTGATTTCACTGTTCATCAGGCTGGAGGTCAGACCGCCATTAACATAGATGTCGGCCGCCCATGGACCGGTCAAACCGCCATTGACAAAGAGGTCAGACCGCCCAACACATGGAAATTGAGTTTTAGTTGATTTTGGTTGTTTTGCTCTAGTTTTGATTGGATTCAATACAAGTCTTCCGCTGTGCTTTTATATTGATCTTCATAGCTTTTATAGCTATTGGAGTGAAAATCGTATTGAATCTGATCTTGGTTGGAAAATAGATCGTGCCCCTATTCACCCCCTCTAGTCGTCGTTTTGGTCCAACATTATGTGATAGCTTGATTGGTCTCTTACTGAACATTAGTGGCAAAACAAAGGATGGTGTTAACGCACGGCGTGACTTGGTTGATATAAACATAAGGACCGAGTTAGCACCAAAAGAAACCGATAAAGGACGAACGTACCTTCCCCCAGCTTGCTACACTTTGCCCAAGGCCGAGAGATATGAACTGTGCGAAAGCTTGCATGATGTGAAAGTTCCGTTCGGATACTCCGCCAATATTAAGAAACTTGTTTTTATGGAATATTTGAAATTATTTGGTATGAAGTCTCAAGATTGTCGTGTGCTGATGACACAAATGCTTCATGTTGCAATTAGGAGTATCTTACCGAACAAGGTCCGAGTGGCAATCTTTAGGCTGTGTTATTTCTTTAACTCAAGTGCTTAGAAGGTCATCGATCCTAAAGGACTAGATGCTCTGCAGGCCGAGGTAGTGACGGCTCTATGTCATCTTGAGAGGTATTTCCCTCCGTCATTTTTCGATATCATGGTCCATCTCATTGTTCACCTTGTGAAAGAGATAAAGATATGCGGCCCTGTGTTCCTACGTCATATGTAGCCGTTCGAGAGATACCTGGGAATTCTCAAGTCCTACGTACTGAATCGATCTCAGCGGAGGGCGGCATCATCAAAGGTTATGCAACCGAAGAGGTCATTGAGTTCTGTGTCGACTACATGCCTGAGGTGGAACCGATAGGTGTGCCTCTATCTCGGCATGAATGGAGACTGGAGGGTATCGGGACCATCGGAACGAAAGCAATCACTCCCGATCTATATACGTACGCGCAAGCCCATTTCACAGACTTGCAACACATGACCCAATTGTCCCCGTACATCGACGAGCACAAATACATTGTACGCCAGCAGAATCCAAACCGGTCGGAGGTTTGGATCACGAGAGAGCACAACCGTCGATTCAACGAATGATTAAAGGTGCGATTCACAGGGAGGTCATCAAGTGATGATACACTGCTATGGTTGGTAAAAGAGCTAAAATTTACAATTGTGACATGGTAAGGATATGACATAAATGGGTACACATTTTATACGGCAACTCAGGGTACGAGGAGCACAGTCCAGAATAGCGGTGTCCGCATAGATGTGTTTCACAAGCAGTTCAATACCGCCGGGGCACGTTGGTTGAACTCCTACTGTGGGTTCATAGAGGAGATCTGGGAGCTCGACTACGTACTTTTCAAGATCCCTCTGTTTCAAAGCCATTGGGTTAAACTTTCAATTTCAAGTTGACCCTCCATTACTCGCCCTAACGTGAAGGTCGACAAAAGGGAGCAGCGTCCTCGCCCCCGTTGTTTATGCCAATTTTGTTGTGTGGGTGTCAGACTTTATTCCCACTTAGCGCAGAGGGCTTGGACCTTAAGCGTGTCGGATATAAGGTCTTGTGATAATTGCCTAGTCGAACCATTTGTACTCGCTAAGCAAGTTGTTCAAGTTTTTTATGTAATTGACCTGTCAAATAAGAACCGCCACGTAATTCTTTATGGAAAAAGAAGGATTGTCGGAGTTGAGAATGTCGTGGATGAGGAAGAGTATAATCAATTTGACGAATTGCCTCCTTTCGGAGACGACATCAGTCTCGAGGAAGAACCCAGTGAAGAAGCTAGCTATATGTGCGTCGATCATCACGAAGGGCAATATTTTAATTAAGAATATTTATTCCATTGCAATTTGATGTTAACGAAGAATTGCCAAGTGTTATGGACTTGTCATCTCTGATATTGACGTCAGTGTGGACTTCATTGTAATGTGGAGTATCAAAATTGGTTTCACTTGATTTGTAGTTGAGTTGTATTATATATGAATTTTTTTAAGACAAGTGAATTTACGATCAAATGATTTGGAATTGTGTCAGAAAGTTATCACAAACGATTCGTTTATGGAACCATCTGTCATAAGTCATCACAGATGATTCTGTTATGGAACCGTCTGTGATATAGTCACATCACAGACGGTTCCAGTTCGAAGTCACCACTGACGGTTCTATTATGGAATCGTTTGTGATAGTTTCATATCACAGATAGTTCTGTTACGGAACCGCCTGTGATGACTTCTCACAGAAACCCTATACAACATTCCACAGATGGTTCTATTATGGAACCTTCTGTGATGACTTATCACAGATGGTTCCATAGTAGAACCGTCTATGATTTGAATTTATTTAAGAGTAATCGTTAGGGTTTGAGCACCCTTAACTCGTCACTCTCCTTACTCTAGCGCGCCCCTTCACCTCCCCTGCGGCCGAAGCATACTCCCCGACGCCAACCTGATATTCCCCCACCTCCCTACTCCAACGCCCCTGGTACTCCCAGCCTCCCTGACCTCGACGCCCCTGCTGTACTCCCCGTGTCCCCGACGCCCCTAGTACTCCCCGCCACCCCGACGTTGACGCCCCTGGTACTCCCGGCCTGCCCGACCCCGACGCCCCTGCTGCACAGGTTTGGTGTGGATTGATGCAGTGTTGTGGCAGAATCGGTGGTATACTGAACTGCTGCTCTGCAATTGGATTTGCATATTATCAGTTGTGTTTCCATATTATCAGTTGTGTTTTGTGTGCTACACTCTTTGTAGCTTTATGTCGTTGCTAGTCAATTGCTGGGGCTAGGAGCCTAGGAGAGATTGTCATTGTGATATTGTTTACTTGTATTGATACGGACATATGGTTAACTTGGATTTGTTAGTAGTAGAGATCGGTTAATATTGTTATTTGCGTAGCTTGGACGATATATGATTATGACTCAAGTTTTTTGTGCTAGGAAACTTTCGGTAGTAATTGATTGATTATAGATAATATATGCTTGTAACATCTGCTAAATATTTTCAACTTCATGCAGCTGAACAATCATCGAGAGGCGAGGCAAACAAAGCTTTTCTCCGAGTATTGAAGTATTCATCTGGGGCAGTACTTGAGGTTCGTTATCTGTACCGTAGAATCTTGCTAGCTAATAGTTGTCCAATACATGACAGGAATTGATACATTGTCTTGTTTAGTGGCACCAGTTTTATTAAGCTCTCATCTAGGTAGATATATTGCTGTTGACAGTTGAACCTTTGTTTGATCTGTGTATTTTCATTGCACACATGTACTTTATGTTATGAATAGCGCTGATATTCATTATGATACCAATGAGCCAATATATGTACAAGTACATTGGTGGTATATATGCAAAGAGACCCCGACGCCCGACCAATAAATATACAAGTAGGAATAAAATGTGCTCAATGTTAGACTTTAAGTTGCGTAACCCTACTACTGCTGTTCAAGGGTGCCTGTTAATAAATATGCTAACTTGGCATATTTATAAGAATATGCCTCGAATTTGATGTTGTTTGCTGAGTAAGACATCTTTGTCCAGTGCAATCCATGGCAATGTAAATAGTCATGACTGTTTTTTGGTATTACATTTGTATTTTTCTTTAAATATTATGGATATCAACTTGCAATCCATGAAATTTTAGTTCATTGTGTTTGTAACTTATTTAGATAGCAAGTAAGCGAGATGGCGGAGGCAGCGTCTTCGCTGCTGCCATCGACGTCGCTGAATGCGTCTGGAACTCCGATCAAAGTGGTACGTAAGCGAGATGGAAGAGGAATATCGAAATTACCCGCGGGCTGAATGACTATCACAGAGGTCAGTGACGTCGGGATCCCTTTGAGTCCCAAGAAAGCGGCGAGATTACGGACCATCTGCGGGATACTTGGAAGGGAACGGGTCCCCATCACCACACCAAGCTGGAAGTCTCTGATGGATGAAGAGAAAGGCCAGTTGTGGACTGAAATTTCAGGCTCGTTCGTTATCCCAGAAGCAGACTAGGCACGCGTGCAACGGCACGCGCTGGTCGCGATGGGACACGTGTGGAGGACCTTCAAGAACACGCTTGTCACGAAGTACGTGAGTATGGATCGGACGCCCTTCACGAAGTATCATTTCTTGTCGCGGGATATATGGGACGCCTTTGTGCGGATGAAGACAACAACCAAATTACGAGCAAAGTGCGGCGTACAAAGCTCTCCAGGCACAAAACACTCACCTCCACAAACTCGGCACCGCTGCGTACGCTTGTAAAACCACGCAATGGGCGGTGGAGGATGAGAGCGCTACAAGACTATTTGCAGAGATCTCAGATGAGCGCGCTCGAGCCTGGTTAAGAGCGTGGGCATCAGCCATGTCTTCCGACAGCATCTCTTTCACAAACCCGGCAGACGAGGCAGTGTCCCAATGTCTAGTAAATATGTCGAACTACGTAGTGTCTATAATAACATAATCACCTCTTGCATAGTGTCTATAATAACATGATGCCCTCTTGCAGGAAGCATTGACTTCCGTGTGTTCCGAAAGTTCCTTCGAAGCGAGCAGGGAGAAGGATCTACTATCTACGGCCCTGGGAAACAAGGAGCACCCGGGTCGCACGCAAGGCGTTGGGCTTTATGTACCTTGGAGGGATGGATTCCGACACGACTCCGACACGTACAGGAGTAGGAAGAGATCCAAGGACGAGCACGACGCCCGGTTGGAACAAGTGCTTACTGAAAAATTTCAGGGACAGATAACAATACTGTAGGATCAAATAAATCAACTCCTGAACCAGTCACAAGCCATCCCCGGTTTTTTGGGAGCCAGTCCTCCTCAAAATCGGAGTAGCATCGCGTCCACACAAAAATCTGCACATGACGACGTCCAATTTCCCATCGACGACATCATGGAAATGTACATCTCTGAAATGCTCCAAAGATAGACCTATATGGCACCTTAGCTAATTGCGTATCATTTTCTAGGAGCCGACACCCTGCAAACTCCAAGTGAGGATGGTGGGGTCCATTCCTATTGAGGCTGAGTGGGGGATGGTCTATCCATACCAGGAAGGGGCAGTGCAACACGGTGCCCAGCTGGTGCAGGGTTACGCCAGGGTCCAGGTGGACATGGTACATGACAATTTCATGACCATCCTACTGGAGATTCGCCCAAACGAGGACATCAGACTATTAGGGGATGTCATGTACACTTTTATCCAAAGGCCCAAGAAGGACATCGCCCTAGACCCTGCAGTGCTGCAATCTCGACACGATCATGCCTCTCCATCAGGACACTCGATGACTCCACCTCATCTTTCACTTCAGAAGGCCGCCTCATCAGTTCCCGTGGAGAACACACTGAAGGAACGAGAAAAGTGTGTTACCATATCAGTTCCTGTGTCGTCTCATGGGAAGACATGTTGCAGACAACTTAAGGCCAAATCAAAATCAAAGAACATTAAGGCGCCTCCCAAGCCCGAAAAATACTCCCTCGAAAGTCTATTGGCCGCGACACAGTGCTAGCAAGCGCTAGAGTAGCTTGTCAGTCTTTGCATTCTTGGTACATGCAAAAGACCCAACATGACAGGTGCGATACTGGAATAACCATCAAATACATGAAGGAGCATTTCTCCCATGAGTCTGGCCACTTCGTCGTGGGCTTTGATGACTTATTCGACCTATTCAACCTCGCTGCTCTCGATGCCTCACTTCTACGATGCTGGACACTGTCAGTGTGTACAATCAAGTTCTACACTCATGTAATACCGATAAATATAACAACTCATTGCTTATGTATAGATACATGATGAAACATGTCCATCGACGGAACGAATCGGTGGGTTTCCTCGACCCACACGTCATCTCTGAGCAAACCATCAACGAAGACGCATCCTACGACGTCAAATACATAACGACGGGATTGCTTGCTCAGGACGACAAAGACTACATAATGGTGTCGTACAACCAGAAGTAAGTGCTTCACTACTTGCTATACAAATTTCATTTGTACTTTATACGCAGCACGAACTTTGGTTTATGACCATAGCGACATACATGAGTAGGTTCCACTGGATCTTATTAGTGTAACACCCTGTCTATTCGGAAGACAAGATGTCACCTAACAAGACAATCTACTATTCATTTCATAAGATTAACAACGCATTCAATGCTAAAGAAACGATTAACCAAGATAACAATCTGACAAACTTTGGTTTATGACTATAGCGACATACATGAGTAGGTTCCACTGGATCTTATTAGTCCTGATACCAAAGAGGAGCAAGGTAATATACGTTGTTCCCTGCTAAAACAAAAACCACGACTTCACCCTTCTGAAAGAAATACTCGACAGGTATGCTCATTTTCTCCATACATAACTCTATTGTAGTCTTCATTCTTTTAAAATGATTAAGGGTAACTTTTTAGAATCATACAGATCGTTCATCAACTATGCTGCACAAGGAGGGCTATACAAAGGATCTAGCGCCACACTACAATACAAGACGCGATTTTCAGTATGCTACAACACAATAATGCTATATCATACTCATCTCGATTGTACATATGTCTTCATTCTTTTAAAATGATTAAGGGTAACTTTTTAGAATCATACAGATCGTTCATCAACTATGCTGCACAAGGAGGGCTATACAAAGGATCTAGCGCCACACTACAATACAAGACGCGATTTTCGGTATGCGCTACAACACAATAATGCTATATCATACTTCGTAATAATGCATCTCGAACTGACTGTACCTACATATGTAATTCTATTTTTGCAGTGCCGCCAGTAAAAACAAGATCACCTATGTGCATTCTACGTTTTTCCATCATATTTGGCAATTGGTTAGTGCTAAGATAAAGGATCCCAAGGTTTGTAAATCTCGCAATAATTATTTCTTAAATATAAATTTAAATATATATATACTTACTACTTTACTCATGCTAGCGACAGGAGATAACCATAGATTTAGATGCACTCGCTATGAAAGAGGTCGTGGAGGTTCGAGGGACGCTCTGTGCCTTCATCAAGATGGAGATCGTTAATGCCAACGAAGAGTTTCACTCCGTCGGCACCGCTGAACGACCTTAAAAATATTGATTCAATTGTAATTGATCATTTTGAGTAGTTGTAATTCAAATGTAAATCTAGCGACAATATATACTTGAACATAATGTTCTATAATTGATTTTGAGTTTTAAATGATCACTTTGAGTTGTGTCAACAATTGATTCATCTATGTGATGTGTCTGATTTCTGCTAGCTTGCTAGTTTTCAGAGGGCATGGCTAGCAATTCCTGAGGCTAGCCGCGAATAATAAAAAATAATTAGGTATAAATGAGCTATCACAGACGGTTTTTGGTTGGAATCGTCTGTGAAGGGACACTATTACAAACGTTTTCAACCAACAACCGTCTGTGATACGCTTATATCATAGACTGTTCTATTTACAAACCGTCTGTGATATCCGACATATATCAGACGGATTGTAAATAGAGCCATCTGTGATATCCGACATATCACACGCGGTTTGTAAATAGAACCGTCGGTGATATATGCGTATCACAGACGGTTGTTGGTTGAAACCTTCTGTGATAGTGCCCCTTCACAGACGGTTTCAACTAAAAACCGTCTGCGTTGATCCTTATCACAGACAGTTTTTGAACGTCTGTGATAACCAACTGTTATCACAGACATAAAAATTCAGAAGGTTCAAAAACCGTCTGTGATGATGGTTCCGAACCGTGTGTGATGTCCTTTTCTGTAATAGTGCCTCCCACTTCTCTAACTCACCACCCCTCCCGCGCGCCACCCTTCACCTGTAACATCCCAATTTTCTAAGCTCTAAAAATCCTTTGAATAGTTACTTGTGGGAAAATACATTATTTGATTTTTTATTAATTTTTAGTATTTTTATTTAAAGCTTAATATATAATTTCATGTCAAAATAATTTATTAGGGTTAATCCCAACATCAATAATTGTCAAAACTATTTTATTTGGATTCTATGTGCTTAGATATATTTTCTAGAATTTTTTGGAATTTGTCCAAGTTCATTTACTATTTTCTAATTGCTATTTGGATTTTCTGCAATTTCTAAAATAAAAAATATATTTAAAATTCTCCGAAACAGTGTCGGGCCGAAACCAAATACTATTCCCGCGCAGCCCAGAACTGTGCGGCCCAGCTCTCCCGCGCCCGCGTCTCCCCATGTCGCTACCAAGTGGGCCCCACCACAGGGTCGTCGTGTCCGACTCGGTTTCTTCTCCGCGCGAGGCAGCGCCACATCCCCCATTATCAGAGCTCGAGCTAAAAACGGCAATGCGATTTTTTCAACTAAAACCTTATGGATTTTGTTACCAAATCTTATCTCCGATTCTCCCGCACCCGTATCTACTTTCAATCGGGATCAAAATGAACTCTATCCCGTGTTTCAAACGAAACCCGAGAATTCCTCGATTTGGGGGCTTCCAAATCCGGCATCCCCCTGGCCCTATAAAAGGCGTCCCTAGGTTCGCCCTTATCTCCGCACCCCAATACCCTAAGCCACCGCACCCCTCAAGCTCTAGCGCAGCCACATTAGAAATTTTAGGGTTCTGCCGTCGCTGCTCGTTTTCTTCAGACTGCGCCGCCGTCTTCGTCGTCATCGACCACGCCGTCGTCTTCACCGTCACCGGAGCTATCTCCGACACCCCTTCACGACCACGAGAGGTCACTTGTGTTCGTCGACGACAACAGCCGCACCTGCTCCACAGCTTCGTCACCAATTTTGGCCAACTCCAGCGACCTTCCGTACCAATATCAGCATCGGTATGTGCGCAATAGCCTGTTCTATCCAGTGCACGCAGCCACCACCGGCGCAGCACCGCTGTTAGTTGTAGCCTTCCATTATCAAATAGTCGTAATCTCTCAACGACCAGGTAGCTGTAGCCTTCCACGATCAAATAGTCGTAATCTCTCAACGACCAGGTAGCTGTAGCCTTCCACGAGCAAATAATCATAATCTCTCAACGACCAGGTAGTCGTAGCCTTCCACGACCAGGTAATAGTAGCCTCCGACGACCATGCGGTTGAAACCTTTTGACCATGTGGTCGAAACTCCTTCCGGGTACGCATAGTCGATAGCGGTGAATAGTATTTGAATTACTTTTTGAGTATTTTCTTTAGATTTAGAACTTTCAGAAGCCCATATCTTTTGCATCCGAACTCCGATTGAGCCTATTCAAATATCCAAATTTATATATATTCAAGATCTATTTATTAATGATTTTTATTTAATTTTTGGAGTTTGTTTTGCCTCTGGTATTTATTTGTTTTTTATTTATTTTGTTTACGCGTAGACGTTAATTCCTCGGGAATTTTGAAGAAGAAGAAGAAGTGCTTCAAGAGCAAGATCAGTACCTAGATCTATTCAAAGGCAAGTTATACCTTTGATCATATTGAACCCGGTTTTCAAAATATTTGTTTCAATGAATTGCATTCTATTTCAAGTATTTATTTAAATGCTTTTGGGTTTAGTTATTAATCCAAATTGTTATGTCCACCTTGTCTATTGTTATGCTATGATCTTTTGTCACTCTAGGTTGGTTCATTACTAGTTGGTATTATTGTAGCACCAACGTGGGTTGGTTAGATACGAGTAGATTGCTTAACCATGCCACGAGTCATCATTCATGTGAGTTGCAAATATGAACTTGACTAAATGATTATGGAACTGTGTGTGTTGTGTGCTATTACTCGTTGATGGCATGTCTTGCACTTAATCAACAGGGTGGGAAAAGATTTAGACTGGGGCAAGTGGTGGATTCTGTGTGATTGGTGGAGCTGTGTGCTGGGAATGATAAACTGTGTGACTTAGTTAGAAATTGGAAGTCTTGCCTTGTCAATTAAGGACTTAACTTTGTGCGCCATTTTACTGAGCCTTACTGTACAACCACGTGCCTGGTATGGGACGGACCCATCTTAATAGGTTATGGAATCTTGCTATTGACAACTCAGGTTGTAGGTTAAGCTGTGTGATGGACTGGAGGTGTGTTTATCACATCGCGGGACGGTTCACCGCATCCCTGTCACACGGTGTGTGTCTTACCCAAACGTTGTGTGTATCAGTTGGACGACAGTAAGGCACATCGGGAGTGTCAATGTTTGAGATGAAGTTTCCGAAAGGTTTTGTTATGGTCGGTGCTAGCTACACTGATTGTATCTTGTGGGTAAAGTGTACAATCTCTACAGAGTGTTTAATCAATCTATTCAAATAGCCGCGTCCGCGGTCATGGACATGCTCGGGGATTTCACACGAGCGGTAGATTTTCATAAAACTTCTGGGAAGGGAGCTGTGCGAGATAACTTATGCAGCTGTGTGAATAACTTGTTTAGACTGTGTGTCTTTGTGAAATCAAATGATAACTTAATATTGTTTATTTGTTTTGAATTGTGTTTTCAATCTATTATTCGTATTCAATTGCAAATGTTGCATTTCTGCAAAAGAACCACAGAAGCCATTCCTTTGGAATAAGCTATCATCTATAAATTGCATTATGTGGTATGACTTGCGAGTACGGTTGAGTACTCATACTTGCTATAACAAATCAACAGAAGTGGAGGAGTCTTCGCCTGCATTTGAGGAGGAGTTCTACGAAGGTGTCGATCGTTAGGGTCTCGATCCCAGTCAGTTGCATGTGGTGAATTGATGGGATTCCACTGAAGTTTATTTTCTATTCCGCTGCTGTTATTTATTTATTGTCAGCCCTGCATGGCTTAATAAATGTAAACTTGACCATAAGGTCAAAACTATTATTTGCTATTCAAGATTAATCGTTTATTTTATTAATCGTCTTGTGTGGATCGATGTTGACACTGTGTGCATTAGCATGATCCTGGACTAGTGCAGAATACACAAAGTGTCCAGAATTGCATTTTTGGGTCCCGACATCACACCTCTCTCGCCGCTCCGTCTCCACCACAACAACGCTGCCCCTGCCCCACACCTCTTCCTCTCCACCATGGCAGCGCTATGCCTCTCTATCCCAACTCCTTGCTCTCGCCACCATCCCGGTAGTCGGATATGGTGCGAGAAGCATGCCGTTGTTGGATTCGGCGACCATGACTAGTGAGGACCCTCCCTAGTTTCATGCCCGCTGGATCTGAAGATGATGGGCCTTCCCAAGCCTCCCCTCCTCCACGCCCCCACACTTCCTCTTCTCCATCGCGTCGCGAGATCTGGATGCCAGATCTAGAGGCCACGACTACCGATGAAGCGCTCCAGGCGTCGCCTTCGTTGGATCCAGAGCTCCAGGCGATTGGATCTGGCGGTTGCGTATCCTCAACAAGCACAAGGTGGCTAGATTCAACAGCTGCATGTCATCCCTGAGCTTCCCAAGGTTGGACCCGTGGTGGATGCCATCGACAACGTCGTCCTGGTGGCCTGATTTGGAGGCGGTAGCCCTTCCTCGGCATCTCCATCGAGCACAAGGTGGCTAGATCCGACAGCTGCACATCATCCCTGAGCTTCCCAAGGTTGGACCATGTGGCGGACGCCGTTGACAGTGTCATCCTGGCAGCCTAATTTGGAGGCGGTGGCCCTTCCTCGGCATCCCCATGCCTGTCTCCTTGGCAGCATCAACAACTACTTATGGCCAACTTATAATTTTAGCCACAGTGCTTAATGTAGAATGTACATTAATTCCGAATGAGTTTTGGTTACATATGGTCGGTCGTCGCGGCGACGTGTGGTTGTGGGTAGTCCGTGACCCAGACGCAATGCACTCTTATCTGAGTGTTGTACCACTCGATATAGTCGTAGTACGTCCGGTGATCATACGGGGCAACGTCCTGGACCACGTCGTCCAATGCATGTACCCACCGCTGCACCCATGGCTCCATGCAAACTGCCCAGGATGTGGTACCTGGGACACCCTTCCTTGTGTGCCTGTGGAAAGCATCACGACATTGTAAATAAGAAAAACGATTAAGATATTATATTCAAGATAAATTTACTAGTGGACGTTCGGCAGGAATGACTCTCCCTAGGGGACCGGGACCTCCTGCCGTAGACCGAGCTACCTCATCACCCGATGGATGAAGTACGCCTCCACGTACACGTCGTGCGCTAGGAAAGTCCGCGTGAGACAGTTCGGGAGTCTCGCACGCACTGGCTGGACAACCCACGGGGTGTGCGGTCGTACTCCCTCTCAGCAGTGTATGGTGTCCAGATGACGCGGTTGTCCGTCAGCTGGTCGAACATCGCCACGTAGTCTGGGTATGAGGTGTGCGTAGTGGCCGGTGTGAACGCAACCTGCAGAAGAAAACAACACACACCTCGATGTGGGCGGCCGAATCTGCTCGTCCCTCTCCCCCGTCCTCGACTACGGACGGACAGGGCTTCACTACCTCTTCTCCTCTCCCTCCTCCTCCCTCTTTCTTTTTTTCGGATTAAAAGTGAATTATGGCCGAATTTTGGGCTCTTTTATAGACTAGCATATGTTACCATTTAAAATGACGGCAGGGAGCCGCGGGTCCTGTCGCCATTCCAAACGACGATTTGGGTGACAATCAGCATTTCGAATGACGAGATGGGCATGTCCTCCGACTGTCATCAATTCAAATGACGATTGAAGCCTTTTTTATAATTATAGTAAATAGATATTTATTTATGTAATTCTATTTTAAAATATATTATTTTTTTAAAAATCATAAAATGTGTAGACCTGTCGCCCAATGACAAAAAAGAAAAGGGTAATGCTCCCCGGCAGACGTCCGATATGGACGTTTTCAATCGGACAGTGTATCAATGTTGCAACCTGTTGAAAACAATGTTGCAACCCGTTGAAAACAATGTTGCATACTGTTTTTTGAAATGTTGCATATGTACAAAAAAAATATTGCATATGTAGAAAAAATGTTGCAGCTGTAGAAAAAAATGTTGCATACTGTTTACGGTGATGTTGCAAATTTTTCAACGCATTTTTTTTCTCCGGATGTTTTTGGCTTGATCTGTGATGTTGCAACTATTATGTGGTGATGTTGCAAACGTTATCTGATGATGCTGCAAACGTTGTCTGAAGATGTTGCAATCGTTGTCCTAGGATGTTGCATTTCAGACCGTACGGTAGGAGGCTCCCACCCATACGTTCTAGTAATAAACATGTCATGGCGAACAAAATCTCCTAGTACTACATCAATTCTTTTTTGGTCAAAATTGTGAGACAATGTGATTTTTTTTCAACTTAGTTACCATGTTGCTACAGCTATTTTGCAATGTTTCTCAAGGATTCAAAAAATGTTTTGAACAAAATAATAAAATGTTGCGTAATTTTGATGGATGCGTCCAATGGTAATCAATTTGTCAGACGTCCGAGCGCTAACACGACCCATAAGAAAAACCAAGGTTTCGATGGATCCTAAGCCATGGTCCATTCATCCAGCTATAGCCAAAGCCGGAGCCGGTACGATCACTCCTCATCACTGGATGGGGCATCGGATCAGATTATATCGAGCCGAGCCGGAGCCGATGCCGCAGCCAAAAAAACAAATAATAATAAACAACGAGATAGGAAAAAAGAGGGGAAGGCGAAAAGAGGCGCTCTTCCCGCCCTCGCGCGTCTCAAAATTCTCGGCCCGCAGAAGCGTCGTCGCGTGGCGTCCTATACAAAAAGGGTCCCATATATATACAGAGAGAGAGTGGACCAAATCGCTGAGGAGAGCGGAGCGAGGAGCGGGAAGGAGGAGGAGCGGAGCGCGCGCCTCGGAGATGGATACGCCCGACCGCGCCGCGGCGGCGCCGGTGGCGTCGAGGGCGGAGGTGACGACGCGCCTGCTCCCCTTACCCGCCCCTTTATGCTCTCTTCTTCCTTTCCGGCGGTGGTTGGTTTTTGGTTTCTTGCTGGGAGTTGGGAGAGGAGGAGAGGATTTCTCTTCTCGCTTCTTCTTTTGGTGGTGGTGTGGTGTTGGGTTTGTGGAGGCTTTCTTTGGGTTGGGGCGGTCGCTCGCGCGGAGGAGGAGGCGGCGCCGGGTTGGTTGCGGTTCGGTGGTTTCGGGGGGAGACGTGGCGCGGTGGGTTTCGCCGGTCTCTTGGGCCCCCCAATTCGGTTCCGGCATGTCGGATTTGCTCGACCCGGTGCTAAATCTCAAGCTTTTCTGCCGTGCAATACTTGGTCTTCTTGGCGGAATCGGGGTTTCGGTTGGTTTTCTTGGGTCCCTTCCTCGCCCACTAGGAAAGGAAAGCGCTGGATCCCTTGTCGCGCGTTGCCAGATTGGTACTAATCTCGTGGGAAATTTCGGTTTTTCCCCCCCTTTCTTCTTCCGCTTGGTCGCAACGTTCTGCTCAGTTTCGGTTCTATGTATTCTCAGGGCTATTTTTCATTCGGAAGTTAGGTTACTTCGAGTCTTTAGGAAAATCTGCGGTTTGAGTAGTTAGGAACTTACAATCAAGGAATACGCTCGCGGTTTGCTCTAGATCTAGCCACTAATCTTAGAGGTCAGTGTGCCGTCGTCTTGTTCTTGCAATGTGGAGTGAGCTCTTTGTTGCGTCAGTTGAGGGGTTTAGGGATTTAGCAGTCCAGGCTTGGTAATTATTAGATCCCTGGAAAATGGTTACCTTGTGTTAGCCTCTGGCAGGGTCAGATCCATTCTGGGTGAAGGTTTGGCTTGAGATTTGTGTTAATTAGCCCACTTTGGTGCAAATGTTTACACACATCGTGTACCGTCAAGTTGGATCAAGGATTGACTTTTCTATCGCTAGAAATACGACATCGGCAGTGTCAATGTAAAAAAAAAGGACACAAATTGCAGCATGTGTTGTTCACTGGTAATTAACTAATGATGGTATCCGGGTGTACCTTTTCGCTGAATAGTTGAATTTCACTATTACATTCACGGAACTTGATTTACCATTGTTCACCACCTGATTTCTTGCTTTCTGAATGCAGGACTCCCCGCTTTTCAGTTTCATCAATAGTCTGTCTCCGATTGAGCCTCTCAAGTCAGCGTATTCCGCGAATAGCATCCAGGCATATCAATCTCTGAACATCACCTCCATATCCTCCATCTTCACTTCTCCGCATGACAACGCACAGAAAGAATCGAAGCTTCCCAAGTAAGTTCTGGCCATCTTTTATTTCGGACAAACCTGTGGATATTGCGCGAAAAGCTCTAACTTAGCAAGGTTTATCCTGATGCTTGTAGTTTTTTGTTTGTCAGGAGCTCTTTTGCTGAATTTTCTGAAGTTGAGGTTTGCGCTGACGGTAGTGATAAAAACAAGACGTCCAAATCTTCAAATGATGTAATGTTGTTTGCCTGCACTAGCACTCTCACTCAAGAGACCCACAAAATTACCTCTTCAGTAAATGAAGGTATTGGTGATCCTCCCAAAGGGCCTAGTGATTTGCCTCAACCTGGTCAATTCGATACTGGCAGTCCGGATCACAACACAACACCTTGCCACGGTGAAAGATCAGATCTTAAACAGGAAAAATGTCTGAAATTAGAAGTAGTCCAAACCACAAAAAATACTTTGGAGAAAAGGAAATGTTTGTTTTCCACTGATATCCAGCTCCTTGATGGCCACCAGCCTAAAAAAGACAATGATGAAGTCTTGGGGTGTCAATGGGAGGACTTAATTTCTGCAACTTCAGGTGAGCTTTTGGCCTTTGACTCATCGATGGACGAGGATCACAGAGGAGTGCATCTGGCCGTAAATAATGCAGAATCATGTGGATTTTTGCCATCAAAACTTACTGGAGATGGTGACATCTCAGACAGAACACACCCTAGTGCGTCTAGTCAGGCATACTACCGTGAGTTGGTAATGGAAGATCAGGCAGAAAATGCCCAGTTCTTTCCTGAAGGTCAAAGGACGATCTCAAGTGAAGAAATACAGGATAATGTTTATAATGCAAATGGATGTATTCCATTAGGCTACAAGGTACTTGATCACCAAATGTCGATTCACCAATTTCTCGTGCTATGGCAATGTTGCCCACAGTGTGTAGTTCCGGCTTCCTTTGTAGGCTTATTGCTGTAACTTGGTCTATTATGGCTAGATAGGCCACCATAATATTCTCTAATTCATTTTTGTTCCTGTTCACATGTTTAGGTTGAGACCCAACAACAACGTGGCGTGCGAAGACGCTGTCTGGTTTTTGAGGCAGCTGGGTATTCAAATAGGTTTGTGCAGAAAGAATCTTTTGGAGATCTGTCTGTCTCAGCATGTAAAGGCAAAAGTCCTGTACAAAATCACAAAAATCCAGGGAAAACTCCATCACCACGTGTATTGCGTGGTATTGGTCTACATTTAAATGCTCTTGCATTAACACCAAAAGATAAAATGGCCTGTCAGGATCTTATGGCTTCTGCTTTGGTTCCATCATCGACAACCGAACAGGATGTGCATGGGAAGCTGTTGTCTGCTGGAGAAAATTTCATCCACTCAGGTGGTGAACTGTTAGAACTTCAGATGGATGATGATTGTTCAGCTGGAGGTTTTCTTGGAAGTGACCATATTTCAAGTCAAAGCAACAGCCCTCAAAAGAAGAGGTTTGTTTGCGCTTCTGATTTCCTTTTGGAGGGTGTCAACTGACAAGGTGTTTTTATGTTTCATTACATTCCAGTTGACTGACATCCATTTGGTTGAAGTGCAGGCGTAAAGCAGATAATGGGGATGATGGTGAGGCATGCAAGCGTTGCAGCTGTAAAAAGTCAAAGTGCTTGAAACTGTGAGCGATCTTTGCACATTGTTAATATTTTTTGAACCGAATTACATGAAGAGGCTCCTTTTGAAATGTTTGGGCATGGAATTCTGAGCGCTACTTTTGCTCCACATTTTTATGTGCGCATGCTAAATTGAATTTATGCTATATGCCTCTGATAGTCTTTGCGCACTGTTGTCACGTGCAGTTACTGTGAGTGTTTTGCTGCTGGTGTGTACTGTTCCGAACCTTGTTCGTGTCAAGGATGTCTTAACAAGCCAATACATGAGGAAATTGTTCTTTCCACTCGCAAGCAGATAGAGTTCCGGAATCCACTGGCATTTGCTCCTAAAGTGATCCGCATGTCTGATGCTGGTCAGGACACTGATGTAGGTGTTTTTGTTGGATATTCAGATCTACTTCTCCTAGCCATTACTTGCAATTATGTGATGCTGAAATTCTTTAATAAATAGCATGAAGATCCTAATAACACTCCTGCTTCCGCTCGCCATAAGAGAGGATGCAATTGCAAGAAGTCAAGCTGTCTCAAGAAATACTGTGAATGCTATCAGGTACTTTAAGTTGCTCTGGAAACTTATGTTGAATATGATGTTATCTGAAATAGCAGCTGTGGTTTGCTACTTACACTTTAAACGTTTGATTGAATAAAAGGGAGGCGTAGGATGCTCCAGCAACTGCAGATGTGAGGGTTGCAAGAACACTTTTGGCAGAAGAGATGGTGAGCATTTAACTTTCTAATTTATACAACCATGCGATGCTTGTTCATTTTTCAGACTTGTACACCATTTCTCTAGAGACAAGCACAATCTGTTGCTTCTTGCCTGTCATAATAATGATGACTTATACTGTAGCGCCTTCAACGTTTCTGTGCTATTAAGCTCCATAAAAGTATTGGATTACCTAGCTTATGATTCTTATTTGCATGAATCACTGTTTTAACTTTAAGCATGACATTCTGGATGCTTTGCTAGTTTTGTTTCCTTAAAAAAGGTCGAAAAATTCAAGGTTAACGTGCTAATACAGTGCTGCTATGATTTCATTGCTGTTTCTGATAGAGGGGAAAAACTGCATCTAATTTGCGGAAACATCCTTTTGCATTTGTGATCTTCTGTCTTCCCAAATTTCCGAATGATCATCTTTTGTATCTTGGATCTTCCCTCTGAGATTAATGTCCTCTTAGCAGGTGCTGTATCAGCTGAGACTGAAGAAGTGAAACTAGGAGGTGAAGAAACAGAGAATTGTGGAAAAGAGAAGGAAAATGACCAACATAAGGCAAATGTACAGAGCGAAGACCAACCACTCCTTGAACTTGTTCCAATAACACCTCCTTTTGACGTTTCCAGGTTTGCTGATTACATTTTACCCTCCTTCAGTGCACTGAATATTTGTACGCCTGCATTTTAATAGCTGTATGATCGTTTTCAGTTCTTTGCTCAAGCTACCAAATTTCTCAAGTGCAAAGCCACCAAGACCTTCTAAAGCTCGCACCGGAAACTCCTCCCGTTCTTCTGCTTCAAAAGCTCCTGAAACAGTTCACTCTCGCAAGTATTCCAAGGTTGCTGATAGTGGTTTCGATGAGAAAATACCGGATATTTTAAGAGAAGCTGATTCTCCGAGTGACTGTGTCAAGACTTCTTCACCTAATGGAAAAAGAGTCTCACCACCACATAATGCGCTCAGTGTTTCGCCAAGCCGAAAAGGTGTTAGGAAGCTGATACTGAAATCCATTCCCTCATTTCCGTCACTCATTGGAGACACACACAGTGCTTCTGCAACGAACAATTCCGACAGTACATTCAGCGCATCGCCTCTTGCTTTAGGTAATGCTTGTTTCTATATGTAGACGTCATATGAGTTTGCTTTGAAATCAATGGCAGCTCTTATTCATACGTTTGTCCATGGAATCAGGTCCATCTTAAAGCTGGGCAGTTGATTATGAGCAACTGGAGTACGAATGTACGACTTGTAGTCCGATATTGTACCTCACATCTTACTCAGCGTCAAGGCTCGAGGTACTGGCAGATAATATTTAGTTATAATTTAAGATTGAGTAGTCGTATTTGTAATATATGTAGTGAGTGAATAATCTGTATGTAAGATGCTATGTTGCAATGAAGTTGTCAGATATGTATTGTCACATGTGTATTTTCTCTATTATATAAAGGATTATCTGTATATATGTTATACTTGTAGTTGTATATATATTGACTCATATATCTCATGATGAACACAATCGCTATTCATAACATAGTATCAAATCACACCTAGGGTTTTTCTTTGCCAAGCTGCTGCTGCTGTTGGTTAGTCTTCTTTGGCGGTCGTCGCTGCCTGGTTTTTTGCCTACCATTGCTGCTGCTCTTCTCCAGCACATCAGCTCTTCATCTGTTGTCTGGCCGTTGATCATACTCACTTGGTCCTTGGCCGTGCCCAATCGCATCGCAATTGTCATTGCCGCTCGCGCTTGGCGCTTGTGCGCCGCCGTTCGGCGTCGGTTGCCGCCCTTTGTCACCGGCCGGCCGATCCGCCTTTGCATCTGACTCCTTCGATCGTGAAGTTGTCCGTTGCTTGCCTCCGATCGGACTCACCATTGTCGCTCGCCATCTTCCACGCGTGAGTCCTCGCTTGTTGTGTTTCTTCGTTGGGGATCCGCCAGGGACTCTAGTCGCCACTCACAGTTCTCTGGGAGCTTGCCTCATCTTTGGATGTTGTCGCCTCCAATCGCAAGGCGCTGCCACTTCTCCTATTGTCTTTTGCTCGACCCATTGTTTGGGACATCTTTTGCCGCCTCCTTTAGTTCGTTGAGCCATTGTCGCTCGGCCGCCGTGATTGCAAGGTTGGCAAACAACTTCAACTCCCTAGTCCTTCTAGTGAGTTGTTATGTTTCTTGTTGTGTTCAGGATTGACGAACAGGGACTCTAGTTAGTAATGGCCTTCGTCATCTCGTGTCAAGACTCTACAAGCGACACCATCTCGAGACTTTTCTATTCGTGTTTTTCTACCGATTTCGTTGGCTTCATCTTCCTTTTGTTGTTCCACCACACTCTCTCGCTTTCTTGTCCTAATACTCATGGTTGAGCATCGCCATCCTCGAGACACTCGTGCTTCTTTTGTTGTTCCACCATTTTTGAGACTGCTTCTACTGCCACTTTTCTGATTAATATTCAGCCTTTTTCTTCTCTTTAGGGTGGGATCCCAGTTGAGCGTCTCTGTGCCAAGACTCCTGATTATTCTAGTCTTCGTCTCGTTGGGTGTGTGCGCTATGTTCTTCTTGCACCTCGTGAGCGCACCAAGCTGATCGTTCAGTCTGTGGAGTTTGTTTTTCTAGGCTATAGCACTGAACATAAGAGATATCATTGTTGGGATCTTGTTGGCCGACAGAACATAAGAGATATCATTGTTGGGATCTTTCCCGTTGGCTTGCTACCCCTATTGTCATATCTCCACTACTGACCTTTGTTTCTTGGGGTGTTAATGAGTCTCATCCTTTTCACCCTCATCCTTCTCCTTCCACCACTCTACCATCTCTTGTCGAGCCACTTTCTTTCCTGACTTTTCTTGCTACCCCCATTGTCACCATATCTCCACTACAGCCTTTGGCATCTCTAGTGTCTCCTTCACCGCTGGCATCTCCTTCATCGTCGACGCCTCCTTCGCCACCAATACCCTCTCCAGAGGTTCCTCCTGGCATTGTTCCTTCTTATCCTCTACCAAATTCGTCGTACGCGAGTTGAGGATTCTTCTGATGGGTCATCTTCTTCGGTCTCTCCTCTTCGATAAGCTCTTTTTGGAGTAATCAATACATACATTTTCCTGACAACTGGTCCTTTCTCCCAAGGACTCTTTGGTCCGTCCGAGTGTACCGGGGGTCCCCAACTGTTTAGCCTTTTTTTGCTACGACAATGTTGATGATATGATCATTACTGGAGATGATTCTTAGTTCATCACTTTTGTCAAGGAGCGTCTTAGTGAGTAGTTTCTCATATCTGATTTGGGTCTTCTTCGCTACTTTCTTGGGGTTGAGGTCATTTCTACGTCTGAGGGCTTCTAACTATCACAAGAAAAGTATATTCATGATATTCTTGATTGTGCTTCTCTTATTGATCCGCACACCGCTGAGACTCTCATGGAGCTTAATGTTCATTTTCGGTCCATTGATGGTGAGCCTCTTACTGATCCTACTCACTATCGTCACCTTGTTGGGAGTCTTGTTTATCTGTGTCATTTGTCCTAACATTTCGTACCCTGTGCATATCTTGAGTCAGTTTATTTTTGCCCTCACTCAGCTCCACTATAGTTATCTTCTTCGTGTACTATGATATATTCGTGGAACCATCACTCGTCGTCTCTTTTCCCCTCGCTCCAGCTCTTTACAGCTCCAGGCATATTCTGATGCCACCTGGGCTAGTGATCACTCTGATCGCCGGTCTCTCTCTGCCTATTGTGTTTTTCTTGGTGGTTATCTCATTGCTTGGAAGACTAAGAAATAGACAACAGTTTCTTGTTCAAGTGTTGAGGCTGACTTGCGAGCTATGGCTTTGTTAACTGCGGAGGTTACTTGGCTACGATGGTTACTTAGAGATTTTGGTGTTTCTATTTCTGCACCAACTCCTCTTTTGTCTGATAGTACATGTACTATTAGCATTGCTAAAGATCCGATGAAGCATGAGCCTGCAAAACATATTGGTGTTGATGCTTTCTAGATGCGAACACAGGTGCAGGATCAGGTTGTTGCTCTTCAGTATGTGCCTTCAGAGCTTCAGTTAGCAGACTTTTTCACAAAGGCACATACCAGAGCCCAAAATATCTTTTCTCTCTAAACTTCATGTTATTGATCCACCATAAGTTTGAGGGGGTGTTAGATGTGTATTATTACATGTGTATTTTTCCTGTTGTATAAAGGGTTATATGCGTATATGCCATACCTGTGCTTGTATATTATTAGCCCATTGGCCTTATGATGAATACAAACGCTATTCATAACAGTTTTTTTTTTGTTGAGGAAAACAGTAGGAAAGGATCCTACTGTAGAAATATATTAAAATTAAAGGAGATAAAAGGTTACAAATTAGTTACAAGAGAAAAAAACAAAGCTAAAGCTAAGTCAAGTCAGCCTGCCATTCTTCAATTTCTGGGAAATACTTTCTTTTTGCCCTATGGATAACCAAGGCAAAGTCATGCTTGAAATTCCTTTGCCATGATTCGAATGAGGGATCAACAGTTTGAAAAACTTTCTTATTTCGTGTGATAACAATGCTTCAGGCTCCCAAGATAATAATTTCCATGAAAAAAGGCTTGTGAATCCTTTCTTTGAGATCAAGCAAAGCATCCAGCAGTGGCAGATTCCTCATTCTGGAAGGACAAATGTAGTCCCAGCATTGTGCGATAAAGACCAACCAAAGAAAAGATGATGAAGGGTTTCTTCAGCCTCTTGCCCACAAAGCACACAAGTATAATCCCCCATTTGAAAGTTCTTTCTTCTAAGCAAATTTCGAGTGTCCAGCCTGTCTCGAAGAAGCAGCCGAAATAAAATCTTGTGCTTAGATTGGCAAGAGCTCTTCCATAACCATTGAAAAGAAGGGGGTGTTTGAATGTGTCCCATGAAAATCTTGTACACCTTTAACTGAAGAAAATGTAGCATTGTTCCCAATATAAGTCTACTGGTCCTCTGTAGTGTATTCACAATCTTGTAGCAGGTCCTTAATCACATTAAATTGATGAAATGCTTGTTCAGATAGAGGGAGATTAAAAAGATCTTGAAGGTTCTCCTCGAGCAAAGCTTGCTCCGAAGGGCTTGTTTGGAACGGCTGCAACTTTTCTAAAAAGTGGTTTCCGGCTGTACTACAGGACTGAACGACTGTGGGCTGAACGGCTGGGCTGAAGAGGTTTGATGTTTGTCTATCTGGCTTTTAGGTAGACTGGCTGCAACTTCTAAGAAAGAAAATATTTGAAATGCCCCTGAGGACAGTAACATCTTGTTTGATGCCGTTGAACACAATTAACAACATTTAACGAGAACTAACGACAATTGATGACATTTAAAGACAATTAACAACTAGCACAATTGATGACAACTACCGCAATTGACGACATTTAACGATAATTGACGACCACTATCGGAATTAGGGCAATTGGTCGCATTTGACGATGACTGCCTCAATTAGCGCAATTTATCGCATTTGACGATGGTTACCGTAATTACCGCAATCGATCGCATTTGACAACAATTAACACAATGTATTGCAATTTAGCACAATTAGCGCAATAAACCACAATTAACGTAATTAACTACAATTATTACAATAAACTAATATTACATAAGTAAACACAATAAATAATTATCGAACACAATTATTACATTAAATAACTATTAAAATAAACAGCTATTAAAAAGCATTTATATATAAAAAAAGAAGAAAAGAAAAAGAGGCAGCAGCGGCTATGGTTTGGGCTGCCATTGGTGGTAGGGGAGGGTGTCGGAGGAGGGCGGCGAGGTGGCCAGATCTAGGCAGAGGGAGAGGGAGGGGGCTTCCGGCGGCTCGAGGTCGGGGAGTAGCGGGGGTGTAGGGCCCGACTCGGGGGAGAGGGAGGAGGCCGCTGGCGGCTCGAGGGAGAGGAGGTTCAGCACCACGTGGGGAGGAGAAGGTGGGGGCCGGCGCGGGGGAGAGGAGGGGCGGTGCTGTGTGGGGAGGAGAGGGGGTGGCGAGTGGCGAGGAGGAGGGGCAACGCCGACGCAGGAGGAAGAGGGGGCTGGCGGGGCGGAGGAGGAGGGGCTCGAGGCATGGGGGGAAGAGGGGGGAGCAGGGGCTCGGGGGGAGCGCAAGTCGGTGGAGGGAGGTGTGGAATTTATTCGATGGCAAAAGCGGTTAATAATCGGTGAAGTTGAGGGGCAAAGTTGGAAGGAGGGTGGTGGGAAGCCGCGGGAAGCTGTCGAAGGGCAGCTTTCGGCTTTCTCCCATTAGACGCGACTTCCGGCTTTGGGAAAAGCCACACAAAAAAAGCCGCCTGTTTGGGATGGCTTCTGATTTTTCCAAGCGAAAGCCGGAAGTTGAAGCCGTCCCAAACACCCCCAAAGTGATATCAACAGTTTTCTAATAGCGAGTATTGAAGCTTTAACAAATGACCATTCCATGGATCCTTCCAAACGAATACACAATTACCTCTTCCAGGTTGGCTCATTGCAATACCCTTGTGATGAGTATCTAATAATCCTCAATTAATTAAATTATTTATCTGTAATTGTTATTATAGATACCTATATCTTCATGTTATTCGTAAGGATACCCCTTATCATTAATAAGGGAAAAGCTTAGCCGAGTAGTCGTAAACCATTTTGCGACCACCCTATATGGTCGTAAGTACTTCTACGACTACATAGTGGTCGAAAGATTTTATACGACCATCTTATGATCGTAAGCCTTACTACGATCACTTCATGGTCGTAAGCTTTACTACAACCAAGTCAACTACGATCACCCTACGGTCAACAAAGCCTATAAACATGTGGGTCCAATCGACTAAAGACACTTACACACTGTGTTTAATACACACAATAGTTAATATGTGCTATTATTCTTTGGGATAATTACACGTATTAAACCTCTACCTCTGACATAACTGCAAGGCGACGTGGGAGGATTAGTCTCCGACAATAACCATCACTAAACGTGTGTATTTCATCAAACGGTGAGACATCTCTTGATACGAGACAACTGCTACCCCTTCACGCGCTATGTAAGGAGTAAAGCCGGTGGACAGAAGACAAGGACAATGACAATGAACACAAGACAAGTAGTGACAAGATCAGCAGACAGACTCACAGAAGTCATCAAGTCCTAGTTCCAATGATTTCTTTCCTGTTGTGAAGTATAGTCAATACAACAATACATGAGAAGTATAGTCAATACAACAATACATGAGTATGATTATTATTCTATTAGGAGAAGACTCGAATCTGTATAAAATCCCCGTGTCTTTTTCTGTATGGTTTAACTCAAGAAGAGCCCCCAACATTCATTTGTAAGATCGATACTAAACCATCAACACCTTCTATATGTCGAAAAGCTTTAAATTGTCTCTCCACCAAAAGCAACCATCTGTTAATTTCTTAGGAGGGTGTCAGTTGCTATAGTATGCTTCCTAGATTAATTTGAACCAAGGTAAATTTGTATGGTTAAAAAATTTGTGAAGGTTCTTCGGAAGTAGAGCATTATTACGAGCTGACAAGTCCAAAACTCCCAGTCCCCCAAGGCTTTTGCTTTGCAGACTTTTTTCTAAGCACCTAAAGATGGAATTCTGGACTATTTTAGCCCCGTTGCGCAATAAAAATTCCAAAAATAGCCCCTATAATTCTAAAATTCTAAAAATGGCCCCCTTATCGAACGACAAAGACCTAGTTGTTGCCGTCCTTTGCGGGGCTCCATTAAGGGGCCGCGAAGGTGTTTGCCGTCCTGCACGGCAGCCTCTGCCGCGACCCACCGGGCCGGCGGCGACACCATCTGGTCGTTACGTGGCGGCACCTTGTCTTTGCCGCCCACACGTGGCGCACCGGGGCACGTTCGGCCGGCGGCGCGGCCAGCGCGCGCAAGGCGCATCGCTTTGCGTGTCCATAAAGGAGCCGTGAGGAGCGAGCTCCTCACCGCTCTCGCGATGCGATTAGGGGGTAAAATTTTTGTGCAAAAAATTCCACGAGCGGAAAAAAAATTCAGGCGCGAGAGCGAAGGAAAAATTTCACGAGCACCTAGAAAATAAGTTGTGTGGCCTGCTGTGAGCACCTAGAAAAGGTAAGTGTCATTCACATCCGGTTATTATTATCGGTAGTTTTAGCAATGTGATTAGGATACAATTAGATGAATTGTAGCAACAGAGTAGTTATAGTTGTGTAGTTAGTTTATTTTGAAGACTCGGTAGTTAACAATGTCATTAGGCCGTAATTAGTTGACTTAACAAACCTGTTGCTAATAGTGTTGTAAATTTCATCTCGGCTATTTGCATAGTTTCATGAACTTGGTCATAAAATAGCAAAATATTTGGAGGTCGTTAAACAAAATAGAAATAGACCAACTGAGCACTTTGTATATGTACTCTTGATCGGGCATATTGCCTTCAGTGCATGCACTACGCAGTACACCGCTAGAATGAGAAACTTGTCGCACATCTCAGTAAGTTTTTATGTCCGAAATTTAATGAAAAATAATACTGTGTCGTAGACCCCGTATGTCTTTGGTGTAAGCTAGGTCTAACTCGGGTATGGAAATGTAGAAATGCAATAAGAATTTCTGAAGTGAATTATTTTTCCACTGTAATATCGAACTAGTTAAAAAAATTCATAACTATATAAAAATTTAGGGAAATCAGTTTTGTTGGTTTTCTTTTTGATTTAGTATCACAGGAAATTTCTGAAGTGTAACATAGAATAGGCTACAGATTTTTTATACTACAAATAATATTAGCTTGGACATTTCATGGATAGAAAAATCATACGAACTCCAATCGAGATTGAAAACATGTACGACAAAACGCTCGTGTACAGTGGGCATAACCAAATTTGTAGAAGCATTCATTTGGAAAAAATCCACAAATAATTCGATGATTTCATATGCACATGTGTTAGGTACTTTATGGCGGAAATTCAAGATCTGTTCGTGTTCCACGGGGACACTCTCGTACGCGACGGACCGTACGGTGCGGACCTGTCAAATTATCACCGCACCGTGATCCGGGCGCCGGCTCTGAAGGACATGAGCCTCTCGGAACTAAGGCGGTGTGTGCGTCCCGCGTTCGATCGCGCCACTGGAAGGAAGAAGCTGCGCATCAAGGCATTGTATGCCTTGTTGGTGGGTGGTGCAGGCGAGACCGTTTTGCAACTTATGAAGGTCACATGTGACACTTCATGGGCCAACTACATGGGGGTTATTTGCAACCCCACTGCTGCGATATATGCGCGGCCGATGGTCTACGTTCAGTTCTTGGAGAGGACGGGGACATCCGGCGCGGGTGGTTCCAGTGAAGGTGAAGCTGCTGGTGAGGAGGAGCCTACGTTGGTCTCCGGTGTTGGAGGAGACGTGGGCGATGGAGACCTGAGGAGCCGTGGGGTCAATTTCGAGCCCAACAAAGAAGCGGAGAGATGGTGGTCAGCCCGTATTGATTGTCACGAGTACCTGGCCGACCAGGTGGATGAGGTGGAAAGCGAGGAGGACGTGGAAACAACTAGTTCGGAAGACGACGAAGACGGAGAAGCTGCTGCGGGAGGAGGTGCAGTTGGTGGTTTTGTGACCATTGACATTGCTTACGTCCCCTCACGATTGGACGACGCTACGACGACATCGCTGGTTCTGCCACGTCCGGAGGGTGCTGAGTGGGGGTTCAATGAGGACACCCCGCTCCTAGGCCAGCGCTTTCCTAACAAGAGCGCCGCATAGCATGCTATTGCTAGATATGCCGTTAACATCGGTCGGGCGTATCAGGTGCAGAGGTCCAACCTCGACACGTACATCGTCAGGTGTGTTGATGAATCTGGCCGGCAAGGTCCGTGCGAGAGGTTCACGGCCACGCCATGGGCTTCCTGATAACGGTCTTTGAAGGACCACACATGCGAAGTTAGCCGAGCCGCTTCACGTGCACCGCAACATGACGCCCTCGTATGTTGCCGCCTTGATAAGCCACCTCGTCCGCCAGATGTGTCCATTTCGCCAAAGCTCCTGCCGGCGGATGTTGCCAATATGGTGGGGTTCCCGCCGGCTACAAGACGGCATGGCGTGCGTAAACGCAGGTTCGGAGCGAATGTTCGGCACATTCGAAGAGGCTTACAACCTAGTACCAAGATCGCTGCATCAAATCGCGAAATCTAATCCCGTGACGTACGTAAACAAGCTTGAGCGGGTGCATCCGACTGAGGGGCTCAATTGTTTTGTTCTTGAAAGGGTATTCTGGGCTGGGCCTTCCGTCAAGCGATCGATGGGTTCAATCATTGTCGTCCCGTGCTCACGATGGACGACACCTTCCTATGTGGGAAGTACAGGGGTACCATCCTCACCGCCGTTGCGACCGATGCGAATGACCAGTTAGTCCCCATGGCGTTCGCAATTGTTGAGAGCGAGAACACCGAGAGCTGGTTGTGGTTCCTGTGCAATGTGAAGCAGGTGGTGGTCTAAGATCGGCCAGATATGTGTGTCATCTCGGATCGCAATGCTGGGTTGTTGTCTGCGTTGTGCATGATGCAAAACGGGACGCAGCCGCCATACCAGTGGAACGATGTTAAGAGCCGTTGGTGCATGAGGTATCTCGCGGCCAACTTCCACATAAGGTTTCGGAGCAAGGAGCCATACCAGTGGAACGATGTTAGGAGCCGTCTATGCATCCCTGCACTACGTGATGTATGCCTTTGCGGCGTTGTTGTACTCGTTTTATCATGTATGTCTCTATCTAATTCCGTTATGAACACTTTGCGTGTGAATTAATCAAACCATAATTTCCAAATCAGCGCGGAACTACCGCCAACTAATTTGCGGTACTTCCGATTATCGGAAGTACCGCAAATTTCTTGCGGTACTACCGCTCTTAAACGAAGCGCAAAAATACCCTCTCGGAAAAAACGTTCCGCACAAAAATCAGAACTTCCGCGGTGCAGTAGTTCCGCTCCCAATATGGCGGTACTACCGCGCTTGTAGAAAATCGGCTAAGTCCCAAAAGGGTGCTCTTTGGAAAAAAACGTTCCGCGGGATTTTCGGAAGTTCTGCCGAGCGGTAGTTCCGCACTTATATCGCCGGAACTACCGATTATCCTAACAAAGCAGCAGATGGCTTTCAAAACAACTTCAATTGCAAAACAAATTTACGAACTTAAGTCACAACACACTGCCTCGCCTGCTTTTCAGAACGAATGACAGAACTCTGCAGGGTAAGACGTGACAACACTCTGTCTCGCCACTTTTCGCATCAAATGACAAGACTCGCAGAGTAAGACGTGACAACACACCGCCGCCACTTTTTCGCATCAAATGACAACACTCGCCTCGACTCGCAAAGTAAGACGTGGCAAAACTCTGTCTCGCCAGCTTTTCAGATCGAAATGACAGCACTCTGCAAAGTAAGACGTGACAACACTTTGTCTCGTCAGCTTTTCATACCGAAATGACAACACTCTGCAGAGTAAGACGTGACAACACACCGCCGCCGCTTTAACGAAATGACAGAGCTCGCAGGTAAGACGTGACAACACTCGCCTCGCCATTTTTCGCATCAAATGATAGCACTCGCAGAGTAAGACGTGAAAACACACCGCCGCCAACTTTTCGCATCGAAATGACAGTACTCTGCAGAGTAAGATGTGACAACACACTGCCTCGCCAGCTTTTCAGATCGAAATGACAGCACTCTGCAAAGTAAGACGTGACAACACACTGCCTCGCCAGCTTTTAAGATCAAAATTACATCACTCTGCGAAGTAAGACGTGACAACACACTGCCTCGCCAGCTTTTCAGACCGAAATGACATCACTCTACAGAGTAAGACGTGACTTCTCTCTGCAAACCAGGACGAGAGAGGATCAGAACACACCAAATTTCAACATTGAGCTTAGAATGCCACTAATCTACTATAACCATCTAATTTACATCAACATACTATAAAATTTCAGCAAGCATAACCACATTAAAACCCATCCACGGGTCGCATTAACACAAGCATAACACTATGACAATCATAGATAAATTAGACCTAGGAGCATAGCAAAATAATAAACCAAGATTAAAATAAACCAAGCATCTATGGTTATTCAATACCATCATGTCCTAGATATAAATATTCAGGTTATTCTAAAAGTTTCTCATGTCCAATGAATCAAATAATTGGGTGAAGTGCATGATTCCAAGTCGCTAGCCCTTCCCGAGTAAAACGTCATCACCGGGTCACCTAAAAACAACAATAAAGCAAGAATGAGTCCAAGACTCAAGAAATACATAATAAAGCCATAAACAATAGTTTATTAACCATAATCAAAGTTATCATCATCATCCATTTAGTTAATGCCATTGTCATTCTCAAACACCCAAGCCATATTCCATATAGGTAAAGTTGCACAATTTAACAATTTACTTAGATATGCGAATGCACTAACATGCTCATGCTCATATGCATCTCATCACCGATACCAGATAGCGGAGTGTTCACCCGTCGATGACACACTCTATCCTTCACTCCCGTGAAGTCCCCACCAAAGTAGGATTTTATCTAGAGCTCTCCTGACTAGTCATGTATCTTTCTCACCGACCTCACCGAATAGTTACATGACTTTCTCACCGACTGCTCATGCAACCCCGTCATGATGAATGTAAATGATGCGACATCTTTATTTATTCATCAACATAGTCCGTCTCATTAACTCAATATCTCCTCCTCATTTTCTCAATATCATAATCTCATTCACTCAAGGTCATCAATATCATGTATAAGAATAAGTCGAACGAAAGCATAATAAATAGCATGATAAGTAACAACAATGATCATGGTGAACAACCCATTGTTCACCACTCTACCATGTACTTGCCTTCCGCACAGGACGAGTTAGGAGGCAACGACGAATTTCTCCACTCCCCGCCCCACCGCCTACACAAATATTCATTCAAATAAGAATAACAAGACAGACGTGGCTACAAGCGCTTTTACCATAACCTCTATCTAATCAACAAAACCAAAACTCAAAATGACGAATTAACTAATCACCAATATCACTCTTCCGAATAGCAAGACGAGAAAAATCGTAATTAAATATCCAGAATCAATGACTTGAAACCAGTGCTCAAATACTTTAACGCATAACACTACGAAACTCTAGTTGATCGGATCTTTTGATTCGCCAAAACAATGGCATAAACAATGATGAAAACACAAACAGATAATCGTCCGTGACATTACGTAACAAAGAGCAAAGAAAATGATGTAACTTTCAATATACTGATCCAATTGAGGTGATCCAAACAAGGGCTACAAAACCTAGTTGGGTGGAAGTTCGAATCGGACTCTAACTAGATCAAAACCGAGGGCAAACCAAATAGCCCAAATTCTCGTGCAGACAGATAGTGCGCGATTAAAAATTCATATCTCTTAAACCGTAAGGCGAAATCTAGTGATCTCGGTGCCAAAAGAAAGATAAAGACATCAGAACAAAACTCTAGAAGACGAAAATAACAGATTCGGCCTCTAAGTAAATCATAATGGCCCGACAAGAAAATATGCCAAATCACGTCAGCTCTCCCGACAGTCGCGGTAAAACTATCATATCTCCTAAACCGTAACTCCAAATCAGATGATCTCGGTGCCAAAAGAAATCTAAGACAAAGGGCTACAACTTTCTAAGAGGTGAGAAGATCGAAAACGTCATGAACTTACCCAAAACGACGATCAACAAAGGCACAGGGAAGAGGTCGGGAGAGGCGGCTCAAGTGGGAGGAATGGGGAGAGGAGGAGAGGATTAGGGTTTTGGGGGGGAAACCCCTTTATGGCCGCCACACTTGGGCCCCTCCCGGGCCGCGACTCGAGCCCAAGTTGTCGAATAAAAGCGAAATCCCCTTTATTTTCGTGTATTTTTCTTCTTTATTGCCTTTTCTTCTCCTAGCTAAATTCCTAATTACCTTATTAAATTCCGGGGTATTACATTCTACCCCTTAAATGTAATTCGACCAATTCTAACCATGGGTAACGCACCGCACCAAAATTTACTAACACTTTACCGTAATATCACGATCCAAGTGAATAACTCTAGATAAAGCCGCGCATGCGGACTCCAATTTCGTGTCGCCTCTCTCGATCGATGTGTCCACAACACCTTGACGTACACCAATGTCCCGCGCCTCAAAGATCCGCCTCGACCTCTCGCATCGTGCACCGATGTGACTCAACTGTGAGGTCTTGCTCACTAGTTCGTGGCTCCAAAGAAATTTTTTTATGCTCCGGTTTCTCAAAACTTTCTCAAAGACCAAGACATGAAACACATTGTAGCACCGCACATAGACTCGAAAGGTCCGTGTTGGGCTAGCTTCCCAATTCGCTTAATCAGAACGGTCCCACGCACTCAGCCGAGCTTCCTTTGGTTCCAAATCACAGAATTTGCACGTAAACACATGGAACCCTTGTTCCATCTCTCTCACCGATCTGCTCATCCTAACACGACAAACCTTCATTAAGTAGGGACGCACGACACCACTTATTTAAACAACTTTTAAATAATCGTAACTCAACTGAAAACAAGGATTCACAATGCAACCCAACCTTAACCGCCCTTCCTCTAAAGCACCAAGATCCAAAATCAAGATTCATCAAGGAACCTTTTCGATTCCAACTAGACCGCTTGCAAATAAACACCACATGGGCCAACAGAGAATTCATTCAAATGCCCATATCAAACACTCCATTTACTCCCTAAACCGAAAGAACCACCTTGCCGATCATAAAGTCAACTCAAATTGCACATGATCCCCATCATAAAAACTCAATCAAACAAACACCTCTCTCCTCGAGAAAACATTCTTTCCTCATAGGTTCTTTTAAGAAACAAATCCTTTCCCAAATCACAAAGCTTCCAAATCATCACACTAATTCATTCTCTTAATCGACAATCCCACAACGACCCCCAAACCAAGGAACAACCATACTCATTTAGAGGGACTATACTAATCCACATAAGGTTTCTCTAGCCTCCACCTATACGAATGGAATTATTGTGACAAGTGGTTTCCACAACTCAATAAAGACTGCTCACCATGCCACAACACCTCATTCTCGCTACTGATAATCAACTGGAACTTCTCACAAGCACAATCTCATTTATTACATCAAAAGGGTTCTATCAAAGATCTTCACCCTATTGGAATCTACTTTTTTTTCATCGCTACACATAGTCATCGAGCAACTAAGGGTCTAGTATAGATCACCAAACCAAAATTCCACCCAAGGCTCCTACAATTATGATTCGTTGTAACAGATACTGGCTGCCCAATCCATCGATCAAAACTCACACAATCCATCATACTCAATCATTAGCACCACAGTAAACATATTATCTACCCAATCAACTCTAGAAAGATTCTAACTTCCAGAGTATTACTCATCAAACTATGTCATACTTAACAATGACTCCACAATTCTCGTTGTTTCTTTAACTACCGTAATGATTGGATTACTCGCTAATTCCTCTCATTAAACCACACCATCATAAACCACCTACACAACCTTGTAAGTTCATTATCCATTTGTGATACTCTACTAAATTGATCAAGATTCCTATACTTTCGATAATTTCAACATTCCAAAGATGAATGAGGGTTCCCGGATTTTAATTCGCTATGAGTTCCACTAGTTGCAACACTATCAATTGTATTCCAACGACAAATATTCCATGGATTCTCTCCAAAAGTTATAGGTCAAAACCAATCCACCTCTACTGTTCCTTACCTAAATTGGTTCATAAAACTTCACCACTACCATATACTTGTCCACCACCAACCGCCTCATATGGCACTTTATAAGACTTGGCAAGACGAGTTAGTTAAACCCTTGCTCAAAAGGAAAGAGACAAACATACACAAATTTCAACACATAAGAAAACGTTGCTCCTTGACTGAGCACGAGACCAAGAGAAACAACAAATAGTAATGATCTCAAAACAAAATATGTGTCCACAGTTGAGTGAAAAAGATCCACTAGATTCTCAAGCTCCATAAATCATAATAAAATATTGCTATGAAAATCCAAGAAACTCTTAAGTCAGAATGATAGAAAAGTTGCAGATTACAATTCTTAACTCCAACCCCAATTACGCAAGATACTTGTTTCTGTTAGCAAATTAAGCAATTTTCTTTGGTTCCATCATTACTAAGTAACCCAAACAAGAGGTGCATTTAAAATCAAATCACATTAATCACTTAAGAACCAAATAGAACCTCCTAATACGTCATATTGCTCAAATTAATTTCATCTACTACATAGATCATGAACTCCCAATGCACTCATGAATGCCAAATCGCAAACATTTCATTTAGTCGATAATACGAAAGACCATTAACTTACTTTCTCTCTAGAGGAATCATTACCACTCCAACGAGTCGTAATCTCTTGCACCATCTTACTAACATCAAGAATAATACCCTTTTACAAGAATCATTATCATCATCTCCTTCATTACAAAGCCCCAAGCGCCACCAACAGCCCATATTACTTGTATCATCTCATGCTCAATTGAGTGTGTACCAAATTCTTACACCTCACTCCAACAACCTCTTTAATGTAGAAGGAACCTACTACACACTTTAAGAGGTTACACCAAATCTCTATCATCAAAGGCATAATACTATCAAATAATATCACCATCACGCAAACATAGATCACCTATTAAATCCTATCATAAACCCTTCCAAAGAAAACAATAGATTATTCCATAATACTTCGTTATCTCAATAAGATTCCAATGGCCACTTGTTCTAGAGATTATCCGATACACAAACCACACTATCAAAGCAAACCTCTTTTAACAAGGCCATGCAACATGCAGCCAACCTCATAAAACACACATGAATAAATTACTTTTAAATTTCAACCCTTTACCTCTTAACAATTCTCACACTAATCTAGTACACACTAATTCCAACTGATGTTATCATAAACCATTGATGGTTATCCAATCATGGACTAATCTATGGTTCTTTCTCTATTTGTATTCCCTGCATACACAAGATCATCAAGTAACCAATCAAAGAAAGTTACATATCATTATCTATCGAGACAACAATGAACAAATCCTTATGTCTCTCATTCTACACCGTTAGATTAGCCTATCGAGACCAAATAATCCAACAAGTTTAGCAAACTACACAATTCTAATAATCAACCATTTCATCAATGTTCCACACTTTTAATAACTCTATTGATTCCAACAAAGTATAGTCACCCTCATATTCACAGCTCATCAAGAACTACTAGAGGACAATATCGACTTACCCGATTTCACTTCCAGGGGTACTCGTTAAAATTTATTATGCACCACCGCACTGCAAACCCTGGCTGATAACCCATATCATACCCATTAATTTCTTTGATAGTAACCTCTCACTTAACCATGAGAATACATCGCTAAAATGATTTAACATTTCCTTTCATAAAAGAGAACCATTCAATTTCAACGCTCAGAATACCCAAAAGAGTTACATTGAGTCAAACCTTCCACATACTAAAAGACTCGCAAAAAAAACCTTCATTATCCAAATCATCAAGCAAAATACATGGGTCATGTTTACCAATAAGAAAGACAAAACTCCAATTCAAAGGTCAACCTTGACAGTTAACCAAGCTCACCAGTAGCAAGAATAACTCAACAATTGGGAAAATAATAATTGCTTTAAGAGACAAGTTAAACCAACGAAAACACATTAATCTTTCTCGAAGCAACCATCAACCACAATGAACTTCTCAAGGACCAAATAGAACTTTTCAACACGTCGCTTTGTACCCACTAATCCATGAGAATTCATCAACCAACAATGGCTAATCGTAATATCCCAATGGAAACTCAAGAAAACAACAAGCTTCCCAAGGAGACCCATCCCCAACTTTCATAACAAAGTTTCTCGAGTAAACACTTCCTTTTCCCTACCACCAACGGCAGCAGACAACCCGACCATACCTATGGCCAAAACCACAATCTCTACCTCTCAAAGATCTACTATCATCACATATAACAATCACGTAACCAAATCATAAGCATTCATAATCAATTCATATCAAGAATAATCAATGCTACATAATCAAACGTAAATGCAATGCTTTACCCATTCCCATCCTATCGGCACCAAGGTGTCAAGTTTTAAGTTAATTAACCATTAACATATTTTTTTGTACAAATCAAGTTACCTAAGTTGTTAACCTATTCACCACGGACCTAAAGCCGTGCTCGATACCAATCAGAACACCTCAAACAACATTGAGCTTAGAATGCCACTAATCTACTATAACCATCTAATTTACATCAACATACTATAAAATTTCAGCAAGCATAACCACATTAAAACCCATCCACGGGTCGCATTAACACAAGCATAACACTATGACAATCATAGATAAATTAGACCTAGGAGCATAGCAAAATAATAAACCAAGATTAAAATAAACCAAGCATCTATGGTTATTCAATACCATCATGTCCTAGATATAAATATTCAGTTATTCTAAAAGTTTCTCATGTCCAATGAATCAAATAATTGGGTGAAGTGCATGATTCCATGTGCGCTAGCCCTTCCCGAGTAAAACGTCATCACTGGTCACCTAAAAACAACAATAAAGCAAGAATGAGTCCAAGACTCAAAGAATACATAATAAAGCCATAAACAATAGTTTATTAACCATAATCAAAGTTATCATCATCATCCATTTAGTTAATGCCATTGTCATTCTCAAACAACCAAGCCATATTCCATATAGGTAAAGTTGCACAATTTAACAATTTACTTAGATATGCGAATGCACTAACATGCTCATGCTCATATGCATCTCATCACCGATACCTAGATAGCTGAGTGTTCACCGTCGATGACACACTCTATCCTTCACTCCCGTGAAGTCCCCACCAAAGTAGGATTTTATCTAGAGCTCTCCTGACTAGTCATGTATCTTTCTCACCGACCTCACCTAATAGTTACATGACTTTCTCACCGACTGCTCATGCAACCCTCGCCATGATGAATGTAAATGATGCGACATCTTTATTTATTCATCAACATAGTCCGCCTCATTAACTCAATATCTCCTCCTCATTTTCTCAATATCATAATCTCATTCACTCAAGGTCATCAATATCATGTATAAGAATAAGTCGAACGAAAGCATAATAAATAACATGATAAGTAATAACACGATCATGGTGAACAACCCATTGTTCACCACTCTACCATGTACTTGCCTTCCGCTACGTGACGAGTTAGGAGGTAACGACGAATTTCTCCACTCCCCGCCCCACCGCCTACACAAATATTCATTCAAATAAGAATAACAAGACAGACGGGCTACAAGCGCTTTACCATAACCTCTATCTAATCAACAAAACCAAAACTCAAAATGACGAATTAACTAATCACCAATATCACTCTTCCAATAGCAAGACGAGAAAAATCGTAATTAAATATCTCAGAATCGAATGACTTGAAACCAGTGCTCAAATACTCTTAACGCATAACACTACGAAACTCTAGTTGATCGATCTTTTGATTCGCCAAAACAAAGGGCCTAAACAATGATGAAAACACAAACAGATAATCTGTCAGATTACGTAACAAAGAGCAAAGAAAATGATGTAACTTTCAATATACTGATCCAATTGAGGTGATCCAAACAAGGGCTACAAAACCTAGTTGGGTGGAAGTTCGAATCGGACTCTAACTAGATCAAAACCGAGGCAAACCAAATAGCCCAAATTCTCAGTGCATGTGATAGTGCGCGATTAAAAATTCATATCTCTTAAACCGTAAGGCGAAATCTAGTGATCTCGGTGCCAAAAGAAAGATAAAGACATCAGGAACAAAACTCTAGAAGACGAAAATAACAGATTCGGCCTCTAAGTAAATCATAATGGCCCGACAAGAAAATATGCTAAATCACGCCGCCTCTCCCGACAATCGCATGTAAAACTATCATATCTCCTAAACCGTAATCCAAATCAGATGATCTCGTGCCAAAAGAAAGCTAAGACAAAGGGCTACAACTTTCTAAGAGGTGAGAAGATCGAAAACGCATGAAACTTACCCAAACCGACGATCAACAAAGGGCACAGGGAAGAGGTCGGGAGAGGCGGCGGCTCAAGTGGGAGGAATGGGGAGAGGAGGAGAGGATTAGGGTTTTGGGGGGTGGGAACCCCCCCTTTATGGCCGGCCACACTTGGGCCCCTCCTGGGCCGCGGCTCAGGCCCAAGTTGTCGAATAAAAGCAGAAATCCCCCTTTATTTTCAGGTATTTTTCTCTTCTTTTATTGCCTTTTCTTCTCCTAGCTAAATTCCTAATTACCTTATTAAATTCCGGGGTATTACATTGACTCTGCAAAGTAAGACGTGACAACACTCTGCCTCCCAAGCTTTTCCTACCGAAAAGACAGCACTCCAAAAAATAGAACATGACTTCTCTCTGCAAAAAGATTAGATAACACTCTGCCAACCACGCCATGCCAACCCTCTGGCTTATAAAAGGAGGTGCAAGTCATCTACGAGAGAAAACCACACAACCAAACTTAACGCTACACCAGAGCTTGCTTCACTACGCTGGGATGGACAACCTCAAGAAGCAATGGGACGAGATCCGTGATCTAGCAAGGGCTTCAACGGTACGGGCCAAACAAGCTAGGGCTGCTGAGGCCCGGGTCCGGCAAGAGCAGCTTGCCAGGATGGCAGCTCTCCGCAATTAAGCCCCCCGTAGCAACAACCCCTGCCAGAACGTTCCAACTGAGCTTTCGCCGCAACACCCGCCAAAGGGGGAGACGCCGCCCGTCTGTTGGTGCAGGGACACATGCAAATTCATCAAATTCAAGCACCAGCTCAGTCTCGGCATGCGTTACTGGGGTTGTCCTAACTACTCCTCTGACTATCCCGACCGCCGTTAGGATACTAGCAGCTATCGACAGCCGGTAAGGAGTACTTACAGTAAGTTATCATACCAATTCTCTTTCAGAGTACGTACTAACAATCTCTCCCGTCTACCCGTAGTCCCCAGAGCTGCTATGTGGCTTCCGCAAGTGGATCGACCTAGAGATCCACTCACACGACCAGTGGCAGCTCGACTTCGAGGAGTGGAATGTCGAAAGGGGCGCGAGATTCGGGAGGAGAAGCGTCGAACTGAAGAGCACAACCAGTGTATCTGGCAGGAGACGCAGGCCCATCTCGAGGCGTGCAGGCGCAGGGAGCGCGAGGCACGCGAGAAGGAGCGCGAGAAAAAGCAGGAAATGACGGCCGAGGCCAGGGCGGCAGGCGAGGAGTACAACGCCGAGCTCGCAAGAAAGGGCAAATGGCCCCGGTCCATGTAGTAGGTCGGGCAATTCCGTAGTAGTCCCCCCTCCTATTTGCCATATTTTTTACTATCCCCTAAAGGTATGCGTACTTACATGGTCCGGAAACTTGTGTCGCGAGTTACCGTAGTAGTAGCGTCCATGGTAAAGCAATTAGCTGAACCATCGTGCCATGTGACCACATGTAACGTGCTTCTGTCTGCGCACGGACTGCAATGTAGTTCTGGTTCTGTGCCTCCGCTGAGGTATCAAAATATGCCCCTTCTGGTGGAATTTCAGAGATAACCATTCACATCGACATCGATTCTTCTATGTATTAGGACTTCTCCGTAATCGCAACGTTCTCAGCCCCTTCAGTTAAGTTAATTTCTGTACTCTACTTTAACTCCACCGTACAGAATAAATGTGATCAAGAACCATAGCGACCAAGAGTAGTCATGTCGTACCAAACTTCACACATTTCAAGTCACATGAAATTATGAAACCCTAATTTCCGAAATGTCTCGTCCTAATTTTTGGGACCTAAACCCTGAATATGTCGAGACAATTTCAAAGCATATAAAATTATGTAAAATTTACACAATCAAGTCCACTGTGTAGGGAGTCTGGTAAAAAAAATGCATAATTATATATACACAAGCAGACAAACTATGCCAGGAGGCTCCACAAAAAATTTCATAATTGTTTGAACATATTTTGTATATTTAAATAATCGTCCAATAAATATTATTAATTAGTTTTTTTTTAAAAAAAAAATTTGCCCACGTGGTCCTGTCCCTGGGAACGGCAGTACCAACGTGTTGCCGTCCCCGACGGCAGCTAGTACGATAAAAGGGTCATTTTTGAAATTTTAAAATTATAGAAGTTATTTTTAGAATTTTTATTGCACAATGAGACTAAAATAATCCAGAATTCCTAAAGATGGACCATGAACCCTCCATAAATAATGTCGTCTATATTTGTCAATTTGCTCAAAATAAGCCAGACAGCTTGAGACTACACATGCAGAAAGTTGGCAGTGAAGAAAGCGATGCATTGACCACTGCCAGTCTTGCTCCATATGACAAATATAGGGCACAACTTAAGGGTAAGTGAATGATTCCCTGCTCCTTTGCCTTATTCAGGATTGTTTGCAGTAAATCTGCGCCAAAACAAACAGAAGAGGTGATAATAGGTCTCCTTGCCTCACTCCTTTTTTGCAATGAAACATTTTACCAGGTGCTCTATTCTCCGAGTGCTCAATATAAATCCTTAACCCAACCCAGCCACTTTTCACCAAAACCTTTATGCCTCATTATGGCCAGGACGACTTGATGCTCAATTTTGACAAAAAGCTTTCTTGACTTATGACATTGAAAGATATATCCAAATGTCCGTGCTAAACAACCCTGAATGGTTCTTGACTTAATAAATCCATATTGATTAATTCTCATGTACCAACTGCAAAATGATTGTTTGGAGCCTATCAGCCAGCAGCTTGGTAAGCAACTTGAGAGTACTGTTGAGTAGGGAAATTGGCCTGAAATCATTAACTGTTGTCGGAGTCTCTTTTTTAGGCACTAATGTGATAAAAGAGTGATTGATCATGCTATGCAAGTTGAGAGTGCCATTGTGAAACTTATGACATAAAGTATAGAAATATCCATAGTTTTTTAGGCACTAATGTGATAAGGTATAGAAACGGCTATGGAGTTGGTGGACAAACTGAAGGAGCCTGAAAAGTCTCGCGTGCTATTACAATGGCTGCGCTGCCACCACCTTCTCCGGTGCCGATGTCAGCACGGGCTGCTGTTGATCTCTATTCACGTGGCACAACGTCGTTATCGTGCCTTTTCGTTGACATAGGGATGCGAATGTCTTAGTCTATGGCCGCCACCTAACAGCTCGAGAATGAGTTGTCTCGTGCGTGAGGGGTGTAATGTTATGGGCTACAATCCCAATGAGGCACTGTAGCAACATGCGAACAATATAGTGGCACTGTAGCACCGCATGAACAATAATGCCCACACGTATTAGGAAGGATTTATTATTTAGTAATATATCTATTAGGTGTTTGGTATTATCTATTAGTTTGGTAAGTTATTATGAATTGTTGGAGATAAGTTTCCTTATAGATTATTTCTTAGGAGTCAAGTTGGGTCGTTCCTATAAAAGAGATAACATGTGTCCATTATCAATCAAGTAAGAAATAAATAAAGTTATACCCACTAAATATCGAGCCTCCTTGTTTACCGGGAAGAGTCTCGACCGAGCTTGGAGGGCGATTCTTGCCGGCGATTAGATGAGGGCGAGTGCCCTACCCTTGGTCCTTGGACTAGTACCTAACCAAAGACCACAACACTTCTTCAAAAAAAAAAACACGATTAAAACTGTTATGAATACCGCTTGTATTCAATATGAGGTCAATGTGTCAATATATATACAAGTACAGGTGTGGCATATATGCAAGTAACCCCTTATACAACAGGGAAATATACAGGCAGTAATATACATCTAACACCCTCAAACTTATGGTGAATCAACAACATTAAGTTTGGAGAGATATAAGATGCGTTGAGCTCTAGTCTGCGCTTTTGTGAAGAAGTCTACCTACTAAAGTTCTGAAGACACATATTGAAGAGCAATAATTTAGTCATGCACCTGTGTTCGTATGTAGGAAGCATCAACACCAATATGCTTTGTAAGCTCATGCTTCACCGGATTTTTAGCAATGCTAATAGCCCATGTACTGTCAGACGAAAGAGGAGTGGGTTCTAAAACTAAAACACCAAAATCCTTAAGTAACCACTGTAGTCAAGTGACCTCCGTACTCAACAAAGCCATAGCTCACAACTCAGTCTCGGCACTCGAACGAGAAACTACTGTCTGCTTCTTAGTTTTTCAAGTAATGAGAGAACCACCAAGAAAAACACAATAAACAGAGAGAGGCCGGCGATCAGAGTGACCACTAGCCCAGGCGACATCAGAATATGCATGGAGCTGTAAAGAGCTAGAGTGAGGGAAAAACAGACGACGAGTAATGTTTCCATGAATATATCGTAAAACATGAAAAATATAACTATAGTGGAGCTGAGTGGGAGCATAAACAAACTGACTCAAAATATGCACAGAGTACGAAATATCAGGACGAGTGACATACAGATAAACAAGACTCCCAACAAGGTGACGATAGTGAGTAAGAACAGTAAGAGGTTCACCATCAGTGGGCCGAAGATAAACATTAAGCTCCATGGGAGTTTCAGCAGTGTGCTGATCCGTAAGAGAAGCAAGATCAAGAAGATCTTGAATATACTTTTCTTGGGACAGATAGAAGCCCCCAGGCGTAAAAATAACCTTAATCCCAAGAAAGTAGCGAAGAGAACAAAGATCAAATATGAGAAACTACTCATTAAGATGCTCCTTGACAAAAGTGATGTACTGATAATCATCTCCAGTAATGGTCATATCATCAACATATAAAAGAAGAAGCGTCTGACCATGGGGCGATGTGTGAATAAAAAGAGCAGGATCATGAGCATTGGTAGAGAAACCAGCTGCAGTGACAACATAAGAGAAACGATGAAACCAAGCACGGAGTTTGCTTGAGGCCGTAAAGAGATCGGCGAAGGTGACAAACCATATCCTCAGGAATAAAGTACCCTGGTGGTTGTATATAAACCAACTCACGCAACTCACCATTGATAAAAGCATTCTTGACATCAAGCTGAGAGGTGGACCATGCCCGAACAGATGCCACAACAAGAAGAGTGCGAACGATGGTCATGTGAGCCACATGAGCAAAAGTCTCATCATAATCACAACCATGCTCCTACTGAAAACCACGTACCATGAGACGAGCCTAGTGGCGCTTAAGAGAATCACCAGAGCGGGTCTTAACCTTGTAGACCCACTTGCACGTGATAGGAGTAACACGAGCGGGAAGAGGGACAAGATCCCACGTGCCAGTATGCTCAAGGACAACAATCTCTCTCGCCATCGCATGCTGCCACTCCTAATGAACAACATCATCATGATAAGAAGTTGGTTCGCAAAAGGCGCTAAACAAAAGTGCGTAGGAGGCCGAATAGACTGACGATCACAAAGAGCATATCGAGGAGGAAAGGCTCAAGAAGATGACCCATCAGAAGAAGATGGCGCATCAGGAGAATCCCCAACTCGCCGACTACGAGTGTAATAGAGAGGATAAGAAGGAAACAAGGCTAGGAGGAGCCTCTGGAGTGGATGGCAGTGGCGAAGAGGACAGTGGAGGAGGCATCAGAGAGGTCAAAGGCTGTGATAGAGGTGTGGTGACTATGTGAGTGGCAGAAAAAGTCAGAAAAGAAAGAGGCTCGACAAGAGATGCTGGAGTGTTGGAAGGAGAAGGACAAGTGTAGAAAGGACGAGACTCATCAAAAGTGACGTCCCAAGAAACCCACATCCGTCGGCCAATAGGATGCAAACAACGATATCCCTAATGCTTAGCGCTATAGCCCAGAAAAACGCACTCCACGGACTGAGCGGACAGCTTGGTACGCTTACGAAGGGCAAGAAGAACATAGCACGCACACCCAAAGAGGCGAAGACTAGAATAGTTAGGAGTCTTGTCACAGAGACGCTCAACTGGGATCCCACCAAGAATGTAAGAAGGTCAATGTTAATCGTGAAAGTCGCAGAGAAACAGTTACGCCTGTAGTGTGGTGGGACAGCAGAAGCAAGCATAAGAGCACGGGTTGTCTCCAAAACATGATGATGCTTCCGTTCAGCCACACCGTTTTGGGCATGAGCACCAAGGCAAAAAAACTGAGAGAGAGTGCCCTGCTCAGCAAGAAAACCACGAAGGACTTCGCAAGTATTCCCCAGCAGAGTCAACACAAAAGACACGAATATGAGAATCAAACTAAGTACAGATCATGATGGCAAAAATCTTATAGATGGATAAAACCTCACTATGAGATGACATAAAATATATCCATATGTGGTGAGAAAAGTCATCAATAAAAATTATATAATATCGATGACCTCCTTTCGACACGAAAGGAGACGAACCCCATACATCAGAATGAACAAGATCAAAAGGACGCTGTGACACTGACTCACTGGAAGGATAGGGAAGTTTAAGCTGTTTACCAATCTTACAACACTAACAATTTAAATAATCATTACTAGGCACAGACCTAAAAGACCACGACGAAGTAAAGAAGATAGGCATGACTCGTAAATATGTCACAAACGATGATGTCACTGAGCAAAAGACGCAGTGGGGGATATAGCACAAGAGGCGGCGACGGTGGAGGTGACAAGATTGGCAGGGGTAGCGGAAGGAAGATGAAGCTAGTCAAGATCCCAAAGATGTTGTGAGTCACAACAGCGAGGGCCAGTACCAACCAGAGTCCCCGTGCGTCGATCCTGAACACAACAAGAATCAGAATCGAGAATAACACGACAACAATGATCAGTGAGCTGATCGATAGATATGAGTTGCATGGTTAATTTGGGAACATGAGAAACAACAAGAATATGAAAGGAGGAATTTGAAATAGTGTCTCGTCCTGCGACAGAAAGAGATGTACCATCTGCTGTCTAAACGGTGATAGGAGCAGCTAAAGGACAAATGGAAGTGAGACTGGTGGAATCAGATATCATATGAAAGGAAGCACCAAAGTCAAGAATCTAAGGTGATATACCTGATGAAGAAGTAGAAGGTAGTCTCTCACTAGAAGACTGTGCAGCAAAACCAACAGAACCGGAAGCACCAGAGCTCCTCTAAGAGGAGGAACCACCAGTTCCCTGTGGAGGACGGCCGCCACGAGTTACATCCTTCTTCTTGTAGCAGGCCGTACATGTCAATCCTTGTTGCAGTAAGTGAAGTGTTGTCCCTTACTAACAACAGCTATCACTGGTGAAGACACTACTGGTGAAGGAGTAGCTGGAGACGTAGCGGGTGTAGAAGCTGCTAGAATCGAAGAAAACAACGATAACGACAGCAGACCCGCAACACGAAGACGGATCTCCTCAGCACGAACAGATGCAAAGGCCTCCATCAAAGTCACACGAGGGTGGTGTGCCAGCAACTGAGCACAAGTTTGCTCATACCCAACCTGGAGGCGGGTCAAGTAATCGTAGATACAACGAAGCTCCAGGTGAGACTGCTGACGCTGACAGCACTGACACGTGTGGCAAATATCTGGTCCCAAAAAGTCAATCTGACGCTATACCGCAGACAATTTGGCATAGAACTCATCCACAATGGCATCTCTCTGTTGCAGCGACTGCTCTTGACGCACAACAGAAAGATACAAGGGATCACCAGACGGCTCGTAGCGGTTGCGCATATGTGTCCACATCAACTGTGCTGAAGTCAAACCAACCACATCCCTAGTGAATGGCACCTCCATGTTAGCAACCAGAATAGCAGAGACACGGGCATCCTCATCAATCCATGTCTTGTGGTCAGCATAGTGGGTCTTAAAAGTCTTCATAGCATCCTCAAAAGCATCAGATGCCTCCTTACGAGTGCCTTCGGAAGTAGTCATTGGGAGCACAGGCTTAGCATGTGGAGCAGAGCGAGGCAAGGCACCTCGCTAGTAAGAAACTCCCAAAGGCGCTGACCACGCATGTGGAGACGCATGTGCTGACGCATGTGCTGAAACCAGTCCCGATAATTGAGACCATCAAAAATCATCGGACAACAAGGAACGGAAACAGTACCCATTGGTAGGCGACGCTGGACGGCTCGGCTTTTTCTTTTCTTTTTATCAGGCCGACTAAAAAAAGATCGAAGCCTGCTCGCTCGGCCAAAACAATACACACAGGGAACTAGGGGTTCCCTACGGCGACGGCGGCCCAAGTGGCGACGACGGTGGATCCGGTGGCGGCTTTGTGGCCCGAGCGACTCGGTCTCAGCGGCAGCAGCTCCCAGGCGTTCCCGGCAGCAATGGGACGGAGCTCTTAGCAACTCACGGGAGAGAAGCTGATGCCCCGAAGCCCGGGCCCGATCTGCTCCTCCGAGACGAATCCGGGCGGCAGCGATGAAGACGAATCCGGGCGGCAGCGATGAAGACGAACCGGCGGCGATGAAAAGGAACCAGCTTCGACGACCTCACGGCCAAGCCTCACGAGCGACTGCAGCGGAAGACGAAGCGACGGGTGAAGCACCGAGTAGAGGCAAACCGAGCAGAAGACCACGACGAGCAGAAGACCACGACGCGAGGTCGGCAACAGCAACCGGCGGTAGAGGATGCCAGCGACAGTCACGTGAGAAACCCTAACCCTAGCTTGGATCTGATACCATGTTATGAATACTGCTGGTATTCAATATGAGGCTAATGAGCTAATATATATACAAGTACATATGTGATATATATTCAAATAATCTCTTATACAATAGAGAAATATACATGCAATAATATACATCTAACAAAAGCCACCAGGTCGTGGTGACTTATCACCTTGCAATATCTTGATAATGCCTTCAATTTCTTTGTGAGTGAAAGGAGCCTCCAAAAAAGATAGGTCCTCATGTTGTTGCAGAAGTTGTGACAGATCAAAATGCATTATGGGCTTTCTGTAGATCCCAATCTTTCTTTGTATGACAACCATAACAGTGCTGCTTTACCATGGTGATCAGCAATGTCAAGACCATCTGAATTTTGTAACAAGAGATTGTGATTTTCCCTGTATCTGATTGCAGCTGTGGCATGAAAAAACTTGGTGTTTATTGAATTCTAATAATACTACATAAATCACCTCTGAGGAGGTACAATTCCATTCCATTCCATTCCATGTTTTCTTCAGAAACTGTCTGTTAGATCACCCTTTTCCCTGAACAGTATGAACACTTCATCAGACAGCTCATTTATGATTTTGTTAAGCCTGGAACTGTGTTTGAGGTTGGTCATGCATCCCTTTCGTGCATGCATGTGCCCTCCTAATCTCATTCATGTATAAAAGGTAAGGGGTGGTACATACTCTCAACTATGTCTTGGAGTAGTGCTCATGGGTGTTGAGATGTCAGGCTCTAACCTCTTCCTGACCTAGTACCACCACTACCAATTACCAAAGTAACATTTCTGCTGCATGGTCCATGTAAATCATACAGTCCAGTGGAGTTGTTGGTTGACATATCTGGCAAGACTTTGTCGTCATTGAGATCGACGAAGCCGTTCAATTATGGGTCTGAATGGAGCTAACATTTTTAAATGAGATTCACCAGATGGCAGATGATCATTTGAAGAACTCTGCAGCACCAGCACCAGCACCAGCACCAGCCATGAGTACATGTTTGTATATAATATAATTGTACTAATGTAATGTGCTGAAGAATTGCATGCTCATATGCTCTTGTGCCTTGGTGGGCAAACACCCTATCTCCATGCTGCCAATGGCAGTGCATTACGCCTTCCTACTAACCTTTCTCTGCCTTGCATTATTGGATACTATAACTACTAAACCCCCCCCCCCCTCTCTCTCTCTCTCTCTGATAACTACTAAACCCTCTCTCTCTCTACACTGCTAACTTAAACTGGATGGTACTAACTAATAGTGATCCGGTCATCCCTGACTTGGCATTTGTTTTATGGCAAGTAACATAATTAATAAAGTGCTGCTAGCTCACGTAATAGCATTGAAATGCATTATAACGTTATAGCCGTTTCACGGGGTTTCATAAGGTTTCATCGGATCTCAAGTTTTAGGTTTCATAAGATTTCAAATTTCACTCATAGGAAGTTGCTAGCTCACGCTATATTGTTGGAATGCATTTCATCAGTATATCAGTTTCCTTGAGTTTCACGAGCTTTTAGTTGAAACTCCATGAAACTTTAATAAAACCTCAAGTTTCAAAAACTTAAACTTCAGTGAAACTTTAGATTCAAACGAAAACTTCGATGAATCCTTAATTTTTAAAACAGAAACTATAAAGTTTCAAACATTAAATCAGAAACTTAAAGCTTTAGAGGTGGGTTTCAAGACGGTTTAGAAAAGTTTTTTAGTAGGTTTCAAGTTTCATATAGGTTTAAGAAGGTTTCTAGTAGTTTCAAATATAAACAAGAAACTTTGGATGCTATGGCGCAAATTGAGCCATCGCACGTCGCCATTGTCATGCCCTCCTTGACCTCCACCGTTAGGCCAACGTCGCAGTTCCTGCCGTCACACACGCACGTGCCTATCGCCTCCACCGGCCGATTCGCTCCTTAGCCAAAGCTGCCTCCTCGCCCAGTCCTCAATCGCCGTTGGCATGCCTGCATGTGTCGCAGCCACGGGCACCATAGGTCACAGCCCATTCGTTTGCTTCGCCATGAGCCGAGCAAGCTTGCCGCCACACGCCGGCCGCTGCCCCACACACAACACCCACTTACTGTCACCGCGCACTGGTCATTGCTGCCGCGCCCGCTCGTAGCTCTTGCACACTGACCACCTAGCGAATCAGGGGGGATGCAGATGCGTGAGAGGTGCGCAATAATGAAACTTGCGGTGGATGTGTGTAAAGCAAACGTGAAATCGGACGGCTTTGGTGCATCGTGTAGGGTTAAAGCAACAATGGATTGTTATCTTGTTGGATGAGATTAAAACGCTATAACATTTTCTAGCTTGTCTGTAATTAATAATACATAAAGGCGTACTGCTGGCCCCAAGGTTGTGTTGATATCATTTGGTCACCTTCATGTCATGGGTCATGGTCTCATTCCCTGCCCCGAAACCTCACATTTGTTTTGTCCAGTTCTCGGCCGGTTGATTCCTGCCAGTCTGTCGCGCAACCGATGACGAAAACGTCGGCGTTATCGCTCGTTTTTCAGCGATTTCAGATGGCAGCTGGTCTGGCCCCTCCTCCATTTATAACCCTGCATGTTCATCGTCGTCGCCGTCTCCGTCTCCGCCTCTGGATGCATTTTCACTGCCGCATCCTACTGGTGGTCATATATGTATGAGCAGTATTGCATTTGCGAATCTCCACTTCTCTTTATTTGATCTCTATGTTTTAGCAGTGTAGCATTCTCAAGTTTCAACACATCAGATTATAGTTTCAAAATTTCAAAATCAATTTTTTTAAAGAAGATTTTGAGTTTCAAACCTACCTTGTTTTGGGCCCCGAATCGGCCCGGTCCTGCCCCTGGCCCGGCCCGCACCGCCTGCCCCCGCCGGTCCTCGCCTCGCCCGCCCGCCCGCCTGCCCCGCCCGCCGCCCATCCGGCTTCCCGCATGCGCCGCCACACGCCACGCCGCCTTTTGGCTTCCCGACCAGACCCCGGCTTCCCCTCCCGCGCTGCTGCACGGCTGCCTTCCGCGCTGGGTGACGACACACCGCTCGCTTTCCCACTTTGTGTAGCCAGCGTCTCCGCGCCTCGCTCGACCTTCTCCGGCCCCGCACCCGGTCCTCCGCTGCAGCGCCGCTCGCACGTCTCGTCGCCGCTCCCACCCGATTCCTCTCCCTCCTTCCCGAGGCAGCCCCTCTGCCGCTTCTCCTCCCCACGGCTATTTAAGCCAGCCCCGCCCCCTCTTCTCCTCTCCCCACCTCGCCTCCGTCTCCTTCTCTCTCCCCGAGCCGAAGCGCCCTCCACCGCCTCTTCTTCCTTGGCGCCGTTGCGCCATCGCCGTCGCCTCCGCCTTTCGTCTTCGCCTCTGGCTCCTCCCTCACCCCAGCGCCGCCTGAGCCCGCTTCCCTCCCCTCCCTCCTTCTCGCACCGTCGCCACCATGCGCCCCCTCCCCTCCCCTCTCTCTCGCTTTCTCTCCCTCCCCCTCGTTTCCTCTGCGCGGCGGAGGAGACGAGGCGACGCGTTTGGTCAAACGTGTCGCCTCTCTTTTGACCCGTGCCCCGTGAGGTTGATGGGTGGCCCCATCTACAAGGACCCTGTGGATCGACAAAGGGGCCCACACTGTACTATGCGTGGACCTGTGTCCGCAAGGTGAACCCGGTCTATGCACTATTCCGTGCACGGGGGCCACGTGTCAGCGCCGGGATTTTTTCGGTTTTCTGATTTTTCTTTTCAATTAAAAATTCATTTGTAAAGCTTCAAAAATTCATATCTTCTTTGTTATAACTCCAAAAATTATGAAATTTGTGCCCAAAAATTTGTAAATTCAAGACCTATATTTTGGTTCTGTTTGGTTACTTTTAGAGTTTATTTATTGTAAATTTTGTATTTATTTATTTTGTTTGGTTGTCTTTTCGTTTTTGGTGCGATCGTCCGAGTAGAGTTCGAAGAAGCCGGAGGTCCCCACTTCGACCAAGCTCAAGACTACCAAGATTCTCTAGCCTTTGACCCAGGCGAGTCAACACTTTGATCATGTTGAACCTATATTTCATACAAATTATGTTCTTTTAAAATATCAAACTGCATGCTTTAATTTCTTATACAAATGTGTGTCAAATGTTCCTAAGGTAGATAAATGACAACTTGATTATTAAATAATTATTATACCCTATCCTTGATAATTGATCTCCCTAATCCTTGTAACCCTAGTAATTATATGGTAACCTACTAGTTATAGTATGTACTTAAGCGTCATGCTAGCCTTGCTTGAGTACCGGGGGATTTATCACCCTAATCATCATCCTTTAAGCATAAAGATTGGTTTGGGTAGTCATTGGGATAAATGACTGAAATGGTTGAGCTAATTTATTTTACACTTCTCAAAACCATAAACAACTTGCTAGTACCACATCTGGGCGGTTGGAAAGAGTGGTGGGTGTTGTCATGCACGAGAGTGGTTGGTATGTGGTATGTACCGCCCAGATGGATTAAAGACTTAATCTTGTCATGACCCCCCGTGTAAAACAAGTGCAACCACAAGTTTACAAAGTGCAACTTGGCTTAGTAAAATTATCAAACGCTGAATGTCATCTCGCATGGTGGGAGAGAGGGAATGTGCAAGCGCGTGTTGCGACCGGCTTGAAAGGGATACCGATGAAAGGTCAAATTTGCCCGTCGCTGAGGGGTAGTTCGACTATGCGTCCAACTACTCCAATCGCTGAGGGGAACATCCCGCACAACGTATGGGCGTAACCCCATATGGGTGAGATGACGGAAAGGGCAAGGTAGTTTGAAAAGTTACTGTGACGATCGCTCAACTACATGACTACGGAATCATGTGGTGTAACAAGTATGATTGTCTCTTGTGGGTACAATGTACAACCTCTGTAGAGTCTAAACTGTTTAAACAGCTGCGTCTACGGTCAAAGGCGGACATGAGAACTTAACTTGAGTTAGTTCTATTTCAAAAACATTTGTGGGTGGGTTGAAAAATATGACGGACTCATCTAGCCCTTGTTCTGAATTTTCCCTAGGTGTCTTACCCAGTGCTGATAATAGGTGGATGTAACCGCTGTTATTGATATTGCACACTTAATCTCCTTAATAAAATATGATTTGGTTAAAATACTAAGTGATAGGGTTTTCTAATATATGTAATCATAAATGTTACTTTGCGCAAATAAAAGAACCCGAACCATCCTTGTTTAGCATTGCATATTTATTATTGCAGCTGTTGTGTTGGCTCACGAACACGGAAGTTGTGCTCACCCTCGCTCTTTCCCCAAACCCACAGAATCCACTGTTCAGGACGACTATACCTACTACGAGGATCAAGGTGTCGACGGTCAAGACCAAGGCGAAGAGTAGCTTAGTTCGTTAGTCTAGAACTTGCCGCAGTCAAGCTGGTTCCACTGGTACTTGCATACAGCCAATATTCTCCAAGTCCTTAATTAATATCGGTTGTACACAAGGCGCCACAGTTGCTTGCCTGTGGGAAGTCGTGTTACCCATTTTGCTTCCACGCCTATTTCTGTATTTTGTGTAATGAACTCATTTGGTCTGCTCGGCCCCTTTTGTAAACTCGACCCGACGCGGTCTATTTAACTCTGATGTTTGTAAATTTTGTTTGGTTCCGTCTACGATGTGTATGAAATGATTTAGCGATGTATATTGTGAGCGCTACGTACTGATATAGGAAGTAGCACGATATTTTTCACAGGATTAAGGAAATTCGGATCCGACAAGCAGGCTGATGATGTGTGTGTGTGATAAGGACGTGAACATTGGACAGAGAGGATTAGTATAATGCAGCAACAGTAGCCTGTATATATAAACTGTAATATAAGGTGGTCAGCTGGAGCCAGGCAAGACGATGTATGTGTGGAATTGGACGAGGAAGAAGCTCCTCTTTGCAGCTGGAACCCATGAGCATCTGCTGCTGCTTCATTTTTAATTTAATTTAATTCAGTCCTCCTTTGACACCATCCTTATCAGATACGCATGGCATTAATTCTTCTCATGTCCACCATTTGGTGTCCTTCAACTGGATTCCTGCTTAATAATAATAATAGTTATTATTATTATTATTATGTCATCATTTTTTCATGATTGGAATGGATAAACTTGATTTCTTACAATATTGGTTAATTTGGTGGCGGCATCATCTATCATGTTTAACTCCCTTTCAAGCCAAGAAAGTGAACAAGTAATAATAGTTTACCCAAATTTAACTCAACTAATACTAGTAGTAACATTAGTTTTCTTTTCATGTATATAATGAAAAGTAAAGTGCTAGTACTAGTATAGAACAAACAATGATCAGTGGGTAGTACTGCATTGTATCATGCATGCATCCTCTCTGAAAGAAAAAAGAAAGAAAAACCCAAAAATTACAGTGTATATGTATACGATGATTGAAATCTTTGTACGAATTTACCCTTTCGATCGATCTCACATCACCAACGAATTTTACAAGTCATGGCCGGCGCTAGTTACCGTGGCGAGGTCAGTAGTGCACCGGTGGCGGCGGCGGCTGTGGCGCGAAGCAGCCGTGCGCGTCGCAGTGCACCGGCGGGCGGTGCAGGAACGCGATGCACTGGTCGGCCGGCCGCTGGTCGGGCCGGCCGGGGATGCAGTTCTGCCGGTCGTCGACGCGGCGCAGGCCGAGGCACCGCTGCGGCTCGCCGCAGAAGTAGTTGTACGAGTAGGTGAAGTTCCTGAGCCGCGGCAGCGCGCAGATGCCCTCCGGTATGTGGCCGGCGAGCTCGTTGTGCGCGACGTCGAGTTGCTCCAGCGCGCGCATCCCGGCCATAGACTCCGGCAGCGCTCCCTGGAGCTGGTTGAAGCTGAGGTCCAGCACGGTGAGCTCGCCGAGCTGGCCGACCTCCGGCGGGATGCACGACTGGACGCCGCTGTTGAGCATGACGAGCTCGTTGAGCGTGCCTGCCATGCGCCCGATGCCGGGAGGCAAGCAGCCGCGTAGACGCAGGTTGGCTAGCACGATCACCGACGCCGTGGAGTTGCCGAAGTTGTCCGGCAGCTCGAAGTCGAAGTGATTGTTGTTGATGAAGAGCGCGTCGATCTTCCTGTCGAAGATGGCCAGCGGCACGGCGCCGAAGAAGTTGTTGAACCTGATGTCGACGTACTTGACGTTGGGGAGGCAGAGGATGTGCTGCGGGAAGCCGCCGCAGAGGCGGTTGTTGCTGACGTCGAGCTCGTGGAGGAGGTGCAGCGAGGGGAGGGAGTCCGGGAGCGTGCCGGCGAAGCGGTTGGAGTTGAGGTGGAGGAGGGCGAGGTCGGAGAGGAGGCCGAGCTCGCCCGGGAGCTTGCCGGCGAGGTCACCGTGGTTGAGGTCCACTCCCGCCACGGTGGTCGTGCACGGGTCGTCGGGCGCCGGCGCGCAGAACACGCCGAAGTAGGCGCACACGTCGGGGCCGCACCAGCTCCGCGTCAGGTTCTTGGGGTCGTCGCTGATGGCGCGCTTCAGCGCCTGCAGCGCCACGTACGCCTTCTGCAGCCTCGGGTTGTTCGCCGCCGTCTGCTTCGGCTTCGCCGGCGCCGGCTGCTGCTGCTGGCCGGAGCAGAGCAGCGCGGCGGAGAGGAGGATGAGAAGAGCCAAGAGGAGCGGCGGCGGCAAGGTCTTCATGCTTGGGCGCGCACTTACATGCATCGAGAGCTTGCGATCAATTTTTGCTTGTGTTTGCGTGTGTGATCGGGTTTATATATAGGCAATGCTCTCACACGCTTTCGTTCTTCATGGTATGCGCGTCACGAATATTATTATTAAATGGGGGTCAAATAATTATTATAATATATTTATAAAACTTAATAATATTATAATATTATAAAATTACTTTTTTTAGACGAATCTAAATGTATGATTTTCATGTATCTAACCTAAATGTTTAAATAGGTACCGTTGAACAAAATTTCTAAAGTTTGATAGTACGAATTCAAAATAATTTATTTTTGTGAAGTGAATGGAGTATTTTTTTTTTGCAAGGTTGACTGTTGGCTTTCGATTGTGTTTGGCCGAATTTGTTTGTATTTTGGGGGAGGTTTTAGTCGATTTATGTATTTTATTGGTTGATTTATAGGCTTGTTCTCTCTCTCCTTTTGTAATTGGTTTCGCTTTCATGGGTTTTTGAGTTGGAATTTTACCATTTTAAGACTAATCTTGGGGGCTTGGACGGTTAGTTAGCTAGCTAGCTGGCTAGGGGTCATGTGATTAGTTGTGGCAATCGAACATATGATTACTTGATTAGACGTTCGAGGGGGTATCCGGTACAAATGAGCATTAAATTCACCTGAAAACTTCTGTCGTTGCTTTTTTTTCCATCTCTTCCAACTTTTGTGCTGCCTGTAAGAACTACAAGAACTATCGGTTGGACCGGATTCGATGGAGGTGAGGTTGATCCACACCTCCACCTCCCTACTAAGCTCAAAGTGGCCTCATAGCCCCACCATGGAGCTCGGGAGGCCCTCGACGCCATCACGCTGGTTGGAGCTTTGATTGGATCTTACCGGAGCAGAGAGAGAGGGGGGGGGGCAGGATGGCTCCGCCGTTTCGCTCCCGGACGACGAACTCCCGCAACTAGCGATCCACCGGATGGGGGAGGTGAAGGAGGAGCTACGAAGGTGATTGGAGAAAAGGGTGGTAGATACAGGGAATAGATAAGGTTGGAACCGTGTGCTAGTTAATTTTATGGTTGGGGAACAAGTGAGTGGAGTGGGCTCCCAAGCGTCCGATGCGTCCGGAACTTCGGACGACGGAGCCATATCATTATCCATAAGAAAACAGCAAAATGCCACAGACGGCATATGATGCACATGGTTTCTAAAATAAAGTTGGCTATAAGGATGCCACATGGGTAATTCGAGACTCCCATATCAAGGGAATTATAGGGAGTATATGCCAATGATTTAATCGAACACATCGCTTGTAGTTCTTGTGCCACCCTATAATTAAGGGCCCTTGCAATCTTCCATGATTGTGAACTGGGAGTAAAGTAACTTGATTATATTCCGATTCCTACATATAACTAGGGCTCTCCAATGTCGAATCAATGCAAGCAAAAGCAAGTGCCCTAACTTGATTATATATGCTCCACGATCAACCAAATCCAAATGATATCTTTTCTTTTTTATTTTCAATTCAAGCAAATGATTACTAGCTAGTCAGGGGAACCAAGGAATGGCATTCCTTTGACAATGAACCAAGCAATGGCTCCTTTAATAACAATCATGCTAGCTAGCCTCTTTCCATTAGCTAACTCAAAAGTGAAAAGAAAATATTAAAGATGTGCTTGCTTTTGCATCAACCCCCCGGAATCACGTCCATTGAAATGGCAGAGGAGCACAATACCAGAAATCTCCACGATCTGAGCCATCTGATTCGGGAAGAACGGCTTGGATTAACTGCTCCAGTGTTTTGCTGCAGTGTTTATCGCGGTACAAGGTGAGGTTCGTTGCATAATGTCAGAGTATTTGTTCCCCCACTCCACCACCCACCCACAAAAAAGAGTTGTTCTATGGCACTAGTGTTTGTTCACTTTGTTGGCCTCTTCCCTTTGGCCATATTCTTTCCCTTGCTTGCAGACCAACAAAGCGGTTCTCCAGCCTCTAGCAGCAAAGAACCAAAAATGTTATGTCACCTCTCTCTCTCTCCCCTTACATGGTTGCTTCTTCTTCTAGTTTGAATAGTATAAAGGCGCCGGCTGAAGCTTTCGTGCACACTGTGGACATCACTAGTTTCAGATTCTGTTCAGGGCCTGCTCCTGCTTTGGGAGGATTCAATTGACAGGGCCTAAAACGACATGTTTCATGGTCACCCGATGTCAGTAACTCTGCATGTCACCATGGCCTAGGGTAAATTATTCTGAGCTTACTTAATTGTGTTAGTTAAGTTACATGAATATCAACTTTTGTCAAATCAACTTTTGCCAAGTAATTTCTTATTTTTCAGTCACCTATACGAGATGGATGGACCAATGATAAAATTCAGAGATATCCGAATATGCAATATAATTTGCCCAGTGAACATTACCCTCTATGTCATCGCTCTTTTCGCTTGACTTCCTTGCCTGCTTGCATCGCCAAACTTGGGAGACATTAGATGAGAACACGAACTACCCATCTCTTCTCTTCTGACATGTGAGACGACGATGACTGACGATGAGCGTTGGTTGGAATTGGATCACGTCAAGCCCTCCTCCGTATCTGCATCTTTCAGGCTAGAGATCAAGCTGTCAAGCACACACACGTGCAGGCTAGGTAAGCCGGTCATGCTTGACCAAGGACTAAACAAAGCAACAAACCTGCAAGGGCTCAGCTCTATATCAATTGAAAGGGGATTAAAGTAGAAGGAAAATTAATGGGAGTAAGATTAGTTGGCTGTGGGTGCATCTGGATATATAGACGATGCTACATTAACTTGTGCCTTGATTTGATTCAGATGTGTTTTAGCGTGTGCTTGTCAAATTCTGTGAGATTGCTTAATTGGTGTGATGGGTGAACTATTTAATTGGTGTGATGGGTGAACTATATCTACCTATCCATCGAATTTCCTGCCATTCCATGGGTGCATGTTCAGTAGGATCTATCTCTTCCTACTTAAAAAAAATCCTAATCACATCATGAGATTCTCCATCTCATGCAATGCCGGGGGAACTTGACACCGTTGCCCGGCACTGGGGCCGGCCGTCGACAGTCTACACGCACCGATCGATCAACGTCTCCGACGTGACCGATGAGTCCGATCAGGCGACTGTTGTTGACCTCTAGCTGTTCGTTGCTGCAACCAGCATGCAGCATGCTGCATGCACTAATTTGGTGGCACATCAGGCTCAAGATTTGATCGACCTGCCAATCGAGATCGATGCATTGTTCCTTCTGGGTAGGAAGGCCTGCCTTTATCCTAGCATATATGCATTGCAAACGAACAATCCGATCAGATCGATCTCGTCAGGTTGCTGTCAGTATCTAGATCCTGTACACTGTACTTTCCTTCTTTTTACTTGTTCAGACGACAGGTTGTTTGTCATTAAAAATAATTTCATAATATTATAACTTTATTAGCACAGCTTAATGTACAAGTCAAAAACGCCAAGCAGAAAAAGAACAGAGGAAGCAGTATCTTAGGATGTTATTAGACCATTCCGATCGTAATCCTCCGTGGGATCAGTATTACGAAGTAATGGTCCAGATCTTGCGATCGACAGTATGATCTCAATCCTACCAACACGAAAACGATCCAATCCTGACAACCTTGGCGTCAGTTAGGATGCCATTGAATTGGAGAACATGGCCGATGGATGGATCAAGCTAGCTAGCGACGCCGTACTGGTACTGACACGAGTCGTGTCCATGTGCCGGTCACGGTAACATGCATGATCCGTTAATCAAGCGTCTGGCTAGCTGGTAAGGCGTCAGTTTTCAGGGTGGAGCTGCACGAGCTCCTTTTTTCCCACTCAGCTAGAGAGTGAAATATTTGAGGTAATTACACGTATTCTATGTATTGATAAAATCAAAAGTTACATATATATATATAGACCAAAAGTTACAGTGTGGATCAGGAATTAAAGAGTCTAACACTAAATATAGACCGGGAACCAAAGAGTCTAACACTAAGCTAGAGAGTGAAAAATCTCATGTTCCAAACAGGGCCATAGCAAGCACTATCAACTACACATGTGGGATGGATTTTTTTAGACTAGCTGTGAATCTCTTTGTAATTTAAAGCCATGACCAGTTGCCCTCCTCCTTAATAAAAGAAACCTAAATGTTTTCACATGTCATCAGATTGTACAACATCACAAGAGCTGCAGCTGCAGTGCAAGAATTGCTCCACATGTACGTGCATCATTCTGAGATGACTACTGACATTGCCCATCATGCATGCCATTTGGTTTGGTAACACGTCAAGCTCTCTCTAGGTCGCCTATCTCGGCAAGCATGCATGCATGATCCCCTTGACATGAACAATTATCCATATCCAGCCTCCAGCTAATTGCAGAATCTTTTGCCGAAATGATTGCAGAATCTTTTGCCCAGATGAAAGTATTTAACATGTGATTTGCAAAAAATGATATCCTTCCTGCCGCAGTTGTAAAAATATTGCTTTTATCCGCACAATCACAACGTGGCAGAAAACCGCACGGCCACCACGATATATATCAACTTCTCAGTCTTTATATCGTGTTTGCCAAACAATGTGGTCATGATCCATGAACACCATGCATAACAAGTTAACAACTACTTGTTCGTTGGAAAATCTACACTTTTGTTAACAACAGGCCTAGGAAACTTTTTTTTGTTCTTTCTGCGATTACAACAAAGACACGCGCTCACACACACCACCACGCAGGCAGGCAGGAGGATAGGGCATATGGCCATCAAAGGTACGTACACTACTACAAAACAGGCTATAGAAGACACCTCATTACAGACGGTTCTTGGAAACTGTCTGTGATAAAGTAATCACAGACGGTTCCAAGACGAACCGTATGTGGTATAAACATTATCACTGCACGGTTCTAGAGAACCGTCATGGAGTCTACACATCACGCACGGTTCGTGGTTAGAACCGCTCGTGATGGTTCATAGACGGTTCTAACCACGAACCGCCTCGTGATACTAAGAATATCGCTGCACGGTTCGTAGTTAGAACTGTCGGAGTATCACGCATTTGCTTCTAACCACGAACCGTCTGTGATACCGAGAATATCACAGACGGTTATAACCACGAGTCGTCTGTGATGAGATACTCATCACAGACGGTTCGTGGTTAGAACCGTCTCTGATTTTAGGTTTTTACCATGGTTTGAATTTTTCCTTACTTTTCGAATTTACCATGGCTTGGATTTTTCCTTACTCTTCGAATTTACCATGGCTTGGATTTTTACCATGGTTTAGGGTTTTCCTTACTCTCTGATTTTACCATGGCAACTAATACTTCTTTTTTAGAACCATCTGTGAAAATAGAATATCACAGACGGTTCTATTCACGAACCGTCTGTGAAAATACACTATCACGCACGGTTGAGAATAGAACTGTCGTGATAGTCTGCTTTCACGCACGGTTCGTGAATAGAACCGTCAGGAAAACAGACTATCACGCACGGTTCGTGGTTAGAACCGTCTGTGATAGTCGCTATCACAGACGGTTTGTGAATAGAACCGTCTGTGATAGCATTTTTCACAGACGGTTAAAAAACCGTCTGTGATGACCTCGTGTCATCACAGCATATTAAATTCGACGGTTCAAAACCGCTCGTGATGATGGTTTAGAACCGTCTGTGATGAGTTTTTCTGTAGTAGTGGTACTATCTATCCATCTGTTTGTCTATGTATAAATATATATATGTGTGTGAGGATATAACTAATCTAATAGATTTCTTCTGAGATGATCTATTAGATTATTTATTGAGCAACAAATTAAGTTCCAGCAGCTCTACGCTAGGATGTTTTACCATAATTACTCCAAACCCAAATCGGGTTTGTGCACGCCCCAGCGAGCACCACTGCCCGTGTGTGCCGGCAAATACTGTCATTTTAGTTTCTTTACTAGGCTTTTCCGTAAAAGTCATGAAGATTATGTGCCATGGAAAACTTACCCTGCACCCTATTTGCCCGTCTCTCTCTCTCTCTCTCTCTCTCTCTCTCTCTCTCTCTATATATATATATATATATATATACAGGGAACATATCTAGTGCTAACGGGTAATTGAGTGCTAAGGTGCTAATGACAATCTTAACTGTTGGATTTGGATTGAACAACCAAAATTAATAGGACTCCCACCTCCAAATCATTTAATCACCCTGCATACTCCTATCTCCAATGCGCCTTCATTAATGTGTCTGCATTAAACACTCTGCATGCTCCCATCACCAATGCTCTGCATTAAACACCCTGCATGATCCAACTGTCAAGATTACCATTAGCACTCAATTACTCATTAGCACTATATATATATATATATATATATATATATATATATATATATATATATATATATATATATATATATATATATAATCAAATATTTGCATCTTCCAATTAATTTATTTCTTATGTTGATACATATTTGACTCCACGTATTAATCATTTTGCTTTAACATTCGTGAACTTTTCAAGAGGGGTGTACTAGAACCAGACCCATAACGAAAACGGTGGACATGGTGTGTATTTGTTAGTGGGCCTGTCATGTGATACCTCGTTATATCTTTTTTCTTTTCTTTTCTTACTCTGACAAACAAATTGTTGCTACATGTTAGGCCTGGTTTTGGTGAATTTCAGCCAACATAGTGAGACCAATTTAAGTTTTTTTTTTTTTGGGTGCAAACTCAAATTTAAGGTTCTCTAAAAACACTAGGCTGCTATTGGACTTCACTGCCTAACACTGCCCATATAGGCCCAACATGTCTATAAGATAGCCGTTAATAAGATGGTTCTTCCTCGTTGATAAGAATTGTAGGTTTGCTATATGTAAGTTAACTGTTTTTCTTTGAGCTGACTTCAAGTCCAATTTTCTGAGATTCGGATTAGTTCGAGGTATGCGTGTGTTTGATTCTAGAAAGATTTAATGGTTGAAAAATATGACTCGCTCACAAATAGACATCTCCTAAACACTGTCTACATTCAATCAAATGGCTGATGTTACTAGTTTACATTCTCAGTTTTTTTTGTTTTGTTTTTTTTTAACCAATCGAACTACAACTTTATTGCTCACGCAAAATAGAGCTACGATCATCCATTACATGAGAACAAAGAAAGGCACCTTCACAAGGTGATTCTTGGGGGGAGCCCTCCGCTCTCCCGCGCCCGGCGGTCCCTAGCACGGTAATGCCCCGACTGCTCGCCATGTCCCCTGCCATGCCTTGGTGTCATGGTATATGAACCCACCCATTGGCCTGGTCGCCGTACGACTAGGGCACGTGCGTGTTTTCTTCTTTCCGCTATAAGTATTCCCCGTCCCATCTATCTCCATCACCTCGCTGCCTCCGTCTGTATGCATGCAGAATCATAGCGCACAACACGGAAGTCGATGGTGTACGTGAATTTCATACACTAGGCGTCGTGAACGTTGATGATGCTGGTGCCTTGGGAAGGGGAAACCGCAGGCGGAGCTTCAGACTGTAGCACAGAATGTGCTGATTTGGAGGAAGTGTATGGCAGAAGATTTGCGCATAATTTTGTGCAAAATGAGGGGGCTGGACTATGGTGACAGGGCTGTATTGACTGCCACCATGGTAGTTAGAATCGCGGTCCTACTCTTAGAGTCTTACGATTCTACGAACCCACGACAGCCTATCGATCCAAATCGCACCGTGAATCGGAATCAGGTAGAATCGTAGTAGAGTCGCGATCCAAATAGTAGAATCGTGTAGAATCATGTAGAATCACAGAGTAGAATCGTGGTAGAGTCGTTTGGGCAAAAAAAAAAATTACACGTTTTTGCAATTTTTTTTAGAAGCCATGGTTTGCTGATATTTTGTTTTAGAGCAAAATTTATTGATATTAATTTCTGAGAATAAAACTATAAATAAACAAGGAGCATGCAAAATATTATATCAGTGTGGTAATGCTAGAACAACTATCTATATTATGACATGAGTAATCTTGAGTTTGATAATGATAAGCTATTTTTATTCCTAGAGTATGTCTAGCTGCTTTTAAAGAACATGTAAGTGTTGCAATTAGATATTAATTTACAAAAGTTGTAAACATTTCTCATGTAATTGTAGTAAACTAGTCATGGTCATTGGTTGTTCTCTTATAGTTCATAACTATATTACCCATCATGTCAGTACCATTATGCTTTTCTGTTGTGTGATAAAAAGTACTTTGTCCCTTTTTCGGTTATAAGTAAGTGGTAAACCATATAAGAATCATACAAACTTATAGTATAGATGTTAAATATGTGTATTTTTATAATTCTGTAGAATCGTCGATTCTACGATTCGATCCTACCGGAGGCAAATCGATCCAACTTAGGATCTCGACTCTGACTACCTTGACTGCCGCGAGTATATACCGGACCAACTGCTCGGGTTAGAGTCCGACGAGGATGCTGACCTAGGCTTGGATGGTAGCGAGGAGGACACACCCTAGGGTGGTGGTCTGATCGGCGGAATTGTGTCATCGGAGGTGCCTTACATGGCATCTAGACTTGATGATATCCCAGTGCGGTCACTCATACTGCTACAAGAAAAAGGGTCCCAGTGGGGGTTTGATGCTGACACCCTTTTAGTTGTACAGCACTTCCCTAGCAAGGCGGTCGTGCAACAAGCTATAGTACGGTACGTCTTGTCCATCAGACGTGTGTACCGAGTAAACCGGTCCAACAGAGGATATTATGCATTGAAGTACCTACTGGAAGGTTGTCCTAGCAAGGTCAGCGCTCACCGAGCAAAATTCTTTGGTTCGGTCTTTACGGTCAAGGCGGTGATTGACCACACTTGCGAGCTTAGCGAGCCGCTACGGCAGCATCGGAATGTAACTTTCGCATATGTGGCAAGCCTCATTGGCCACCTAGTTGCGGAGGGCGTGTCTGTCTCCCCCAAGATACTATTGTCAGACGTCACCAATTTTGTTGGTTATCCAGTCAACTATATGTGAGACCCCGGTTTATCGGGCTTGTAATGCTTAGCCATCCATTCGGCCCTAGCATCACAAATCAGATAAGCCGAGACTCGAGACATGTATACTTCTCAGAAATGCAGTATACACACCCCTTCACAAAGTTCATGCATCAATTCCATTCATTCACATAGAACCGAAGCAAAAACAACAATCCAGAAGATAACATAAATAAAAGATAGTTATTACAAAACAGAGGCCGATCGGCCAAATGACATATACATAAGGAAATTTAACAGCGGAAGCAAAAGTGCCATATGATGGCTATAAACAAAAAGAGCCGACCAGTGTGCCCCTAACCCACAAGGCAACCGACCGGACCGCCAAGCTAGTCGTCGAATCCACAGCACATTGAAGGGTCAAGGGTAGGCTACACTAGCGCAAATTAATAAAAATTCTACCCGTAAACCAAGATCATCGCAGCTTATAGATCACGGTCTTACCACTAGACGCCAGAAAGCGGAACCGATGCAGATGTCGGGCAGAGTAGTCGTACTACTTCCTCGCCCTCGTCGCGGCCCCACGCATGCCTCCTCTTGCGGTTCGTCCAAACGCTACAGATGCAAATACTCCAAAGGTATCCACACGCACGGAGAAAGCGACGACGCCGGATCGCTAGATCCGCGCGAGCGACTAGGGCGTGGGAGAGGTGGCGCCGGGGTTTGAGGGTCCCAAAATCGCTTCCAACCCGAGCGCCCAAGCCCTCCTTTTATAGACGCCCCACAATGGGCTTCTACCAATAGAGACCCATTAGGACTCAATGCCCACTCTAATTCGGATCTAATCCGAATTAGGCTTCACTTTCTTAAGTGTGTGACCTCTAGGTTCGCAGACGCTTAGACATGACACGAGTGCACATACTTGGTCAATAGTTGGTAGCGGCCTCTAGCAAGACGTCCCAACTCCTAATCATGCATGCCATTTGGTTTGGTAACACGTCAAGCTCTCTCTAGGTCGCCTATCCCGGCAAGCATGCATGCATGATCCCCTTGACATGAACAATTATCCATATCCAGCCTCCAGCTAATTGCAGAATCTTTTGCCGAAATGATTGCAGAATCTTTTGCCCAGATGAAAGTATTTAACATGTGATTTACAAAAAATGATATCCTTCCTGCCGCAGTTGTAAAAATATTGCTTTTATCCGCACAATCACAACGTGGCAAAAAACCGCACGGCCACCACGATATATATCAACTTCTCAGTCTTTATATCGTGCTTGCCAAACAATGTGGTCATGATCCATGAACACCATGCATAACAAGTTAACAACTACTTGTTCGTTGGAAAATCTACACTTTTGTTAACAACAAAGACACGCGCTCACACACACCACCACGCAGGCAGGAGGATAGGGCATATGGCCATCAAAGGTACGTACTATCTATCCATCTGTTTGTCTATGTATAAATATATATGTGTGTGTGAGGATATAACTAATCTAATAGATTTCTTCTGAGATGATCTAGTAGATTATTTATTGAGCAACAAATTAAGTTCCAGCAGCTCTACGCTAGGATGTTTTACCATAATTATTCCAAACCCAAATCGGGTTTGTGCACGCCCCAGCGAGCACCACTGCCCGTGTGTGCCGGCAAATACTGTCATTTTAGTTTCTTTACTGGGCTTTTCTGTAAAAGTCATGAAGATTATGTGCCATGGAAAACTTACCCTGCACCCTATTTGCGCGTACGTATCTCTCTCTCTCTCTCTCTCTCTCTCTATATATATATATATATATATATATATATATATATATATACACACACACACATACACAGGAATATATCTGGTGCTAATGAGTAATTGAGTGCTAAGGTGCTAATGACAAACTTACCCTGCACTCTATTTGCGCGTATGTCTCTCTCTCTCTCTCTCTCTCTCTCTCTCTCTATATATATATATATATATATATATATATATATATGGGAACATATCTAGTGCTAATGGGTAATTGCGTGCTAAAGTGTTAATGACAATCTTGACAGTTGGATTTGGATTGAACAATCAAGATTAATAGGACTCCCACCTCCAAATCATTTAATCACCCTGCATACTCCTATCTCCAATGCACCTTCATTAATGTGTCTGCATTAAACACTCTGCATACTCCCATCACCAATGCTCTGCATTAAACACCCTGCATGATCCAACTGTCAAGATTACCATTAGCACTCAATTACTCATTAGCACTATATATATATATATATATATATATAATCAAATATTTGCATCTTCCAATTAATTTATTTCTTACGATGATACATATTTGACTCCACGTATTAATCATTTTGCTTTAACATTCGTGAACTTTTCAAGAGGGGTGTACTAGAACCAGACCCATAACGAAAACGGTGGACATGGTGTGTATTTGTTAGTGGGCCTGTCATGTGATACCTCGTTATATCTTTTTTCTTTTCTTTTCTTACTCTGACAAACAAATTGTTGCTACATGTTAGGCCTGGTTTTGGTGAATTTCAGCCAACATAGTGAGACCAATTTAAGTTTTTTTTTTTTTGGGTGCAAACTCAAATTTAAGGTTCTCTAAAAATACTAGGCTGCTATTGGACTTCACTGCCTAACACTGCCCATATAGGCCCAACATGTCTATAAGATAGCCGTTAATAAGATGGTTCTTCCTCGTTGATAAGAATTGTAGGTTTGCTATATGTAAGTTAACTGTTTTTCTTTGAGCTGACTTCAAGTCCAATTTTCTGAGATTCGGATTAGTTCGAGGTATGCGTGTGTTTGATTCTAGAAAGATTTAATGGTTGAAAAATATGACTCGCTCACAAATAGACATCTCCTAAACACTGTCTACATTCAATCAAATGGCTGATGTTACTAGTTTACATTCTCAGTTTTTTTTTTAACCAATCGAACTACAACTTTATTGCTCACGCAAAATAGAGCTACGATCATCCATTACATGAGAACTGTAGGACCGTAAAGGCGATTAGAGGGGGTGAATAGGCGCTTTCTCGATTTTTCGCCTTAATCAAATTCAACACGAATTTTTCTCCTTTAGCTATGAAAGCTAAGAAGATCAGTACACGCACAGAGGAAGCCTTGTGCTGAATTCAATTACCTCCTTTAACCACAACACAAATATAGAGAGTTGATCTCACTGGGCTGGTCTGGACACGGGCGGTCTGACCGGCAGACAAGTGGCGGTCCGACCGCAGGGAATCGGTTCGACCAGCCGTTAATGGGCGGTCTGAAAGCTGACGGTCTGACCGCCGTTGATAAACCGGTCTGACCGATTTAGTCCAGAACCAAAACCCAATGCTCAAATCCAAAACGAAATTTGGTCCAACTTTTGATTCAACCAATGAAACTTGACCAAATTTGGAGCACACCTCCTCAAGGATATCTAAGATCTATTTCTAGCGACGATCGTTCAGATCCACTTCGTAGAATCGATCTCTTAAGGTTTTACCAAAGAAGTGCACAAACCCTAGAAATATGAAAAACTTGATCCAACTCTTGCTTGTGGGGGGTTGATAATCTAGATGATTCTAGAAGCATTCCCACACAACAAAGCAAGGTAAATGAGGTCAAGAGACCAACCAAAATCACCCGGATCAAGGAAGCACCAAAATCATCAAAAGAGAGAAGAACACAAAAGAGACAATCGATCTCTTAAGCAAGCATCACAAGATTGATTGATCCAACAAGATGCTTACAAAGCCACTCCCTCAAGGAGGACAAGAGCTCAACAAAGAGCACACATACAATCTTCCTGTCCTCTCCTCTCCAAACCCTAGAAATGGACTTGGAGAGTCCAAATAAATGCTTGGGGGTTTTACATCTCCCCCCTTTCTATTTATAGGAGAGCTAGGGTTTCACTCATGGGACCCACACACACACATGGGACCCACTCACACACATCTGTTGAAGCAATCGTCTGCTTCACCACGTGTAGGTTGATCAGCGGCTCTCATCATGTCGACAAGTTCCTCCCGTCCGAATCCCATCGGAACCTCCCAGTGACTTGCACCGACTTCCGCACCGCCTGATCCAACCAGCTGCCACAAACTACCCGTTCGATCCATCTGGCCCATTCTGCACCATGCTTGAGTCACACGACCTCACCCGGTATCCATGATCGTTCTGGACCTCAGCTCTCCAAGCGTAGTCCCGATCCACCCCACCGTTGACGTCGTTGACCTGCAAGCCACCTGCACAGCAATAGACAAACAAATCGTCTCCGGGAACAAGTTCTTCACAACTTGACCCACGTTAGTTCAACAATGCAATATGCAACAATAAGACATTGAACTTCATACATAAAACACATTCAAATCACAACAATGCCAAAAAGGCTAAGCTCCAAGTGATTGGTGGTCTGACCGCCTTGATCTGCACGGTCCGACCGATTGCGAACGGTCGGATCGATTCCTACAACTGGCGGTCGGACCGCCTAAAAGACTTAGCCAAAATTTCATCTTGAAAATCCAAACCTTCCGAATTTTCAAATGAATAGAACTTTGACCGAGCTCCAAAAATTATGTGACCACAACCAGAGACTCCCTCACTTGCCTACACAACCTATTTTAGCTCACCCAAAATCCACTTTGAACCATACCCGGCCGGACGGCAAGCATGCCGGCCGGACCAGCTCCACGGCGGTCCGACCGCCCATGCCACCGGCCGACCCGCTTTGGTCCGACAGAATCGACAACCTCGAAAGCGAGATTTTACAAACCAACAATGCCATTGCCAATTGACTCATCATCCTAAGATCATGCACATATCCTCACGATATCCACAATCTCCCCATTGATGAACACATTGACAATTTCCCAGAAAATGTAGTTTTAAGGTTTGAAAAGTAAAAAATTCGCAGTTTTCGCATAAAGCACAACTTGGTCCATAAGCATGACAAAGCCTAGGAAACGACCAAGCTGGCTTCAGAATAGTATAAGCAAGTGAGATAAGGCAATGAAAGCACAAAAGGATTCAATTTCAAGAATATAGCCAAAAATCTCACTTAGGTCCATATGAAAGACACATGTTCTATTTAACCTTTGATCATTGTGAGTCTTTTTCAATTGCAAATATAATCAGAAAAAGGTAATAAAACCAAGAGACTCAACTCACTAAGATCATAAATTTTCAGAAGGTTCATTTTTTTATAAGTGTTCTTTTATATGAAACCAAAAGCTCCAAAACAACATTTTTCTTCTCAATCTTTCTTCCCCTTTGACAATGAATTCATCAAGATGCATGGGAAAAGATAGAGTATGAAGGAATAACTTTATTTTTAAACTTTAGTAAAAAGGAGCCATGACCATTATCCATGTAGACAGTACAAGTATTATACCAAGCCATATTAAGTGAAGAAGCTATGTTCAAACATGGCAAAACATGTACTACAAAGCTAAGACCAAAATAGCAGTAATCTGAGATTAAAAGAATTAATACCATGAAAAGTTACTCAATATCATAGTTTCACTAAAAGCAACCAAAAAAGAGTCAAGCCATGTCTATAAGTAAAAAGAGACCCAAAACTGGAACTGAGGCATTCTGAGCATTAAGAGTTCAAATATGAAGCAATATATTCAAGCACTTAGCATTTTGAGCATTTTCCTAAAATGATTTTTTTTTCATTGTGTTAGATCTCAAGCCTTTCCGCGACCATCTCAAGCAAGAAGCTTAAAAGAGTGGTCTAGGTCATCCAAAACTCTCCCTGAGTTCATGCCTAGTGCAATGGCAAGCCGTCTCATGAGAAAGGATTGGTGAGATCAGTTTTATCGCACAGAAAATCTCATTCTTCATTTGCTTGACTTAAGAAATTAAAAAGCTCATTTTTCATCTCAAAATAAGTTCAAGACTCAATTTAACCTATATGACATGGCATGAATCATAAGAGAATCACTAGAGCAAAACTAGTCACAAGATCCAACAAGACATGATTTGATTCAATTTGCTCACAGATATAAAGCTAGCAAGGCAAAAAGCTAAGCTAAACACGAAGAGCCATAAAAGAAGTCTAGCTGACTATCACTTGACATGACAAGGTATAGAGTATGAAATCAAGCCATACAAGGATAATAATCAAAGCTCCACAAGTTTTATTATACAATGCAAGATATTTGAAATGAAAATGCATTATGATACAATGAATGAAAAAAGAGAAAATTCCCCTCAAAACATCCATGCCTCAGTACTGGGGTTAGAGATAAACGATCTAGGAGTCCAAGATCGAGACGACGATGCCCGGGAATAACGAAGAGAGCGACAATAAAATGATTAGGAACAAAATCATAAGAATGCACACGAGAACCACCTGGACCTCTCCGAAACGATCTACCAAAAGATCGATACCCCCCCTGTCTAGGTGCTACCCGTGGTTTCTCCTCACGATATCTTAAACCAAAATGCTGCCTAGATCCACCAAAAGAGTCTACAAGATTCTCTACAAACCTAGGCCTATATGTGGTACGATGAATAGGCTGCCTGGCTCTAGAGACTACAGCTGGTGAAGGGACTCCTCTAATGGATCTCAAAGTGTTCATTCTCTCTTTCCTCTCAATCTTTGCTCTCAGGAAGCAAAACTCAACAGTGTGACCTTCTTTCTTGCAGAAAGTGCAATGGTACTTGACCTTTTGAGGGGTCCGTACTGGAGAACCAGAAGCACCTTTCTTGCCAAAAAGAGTTTGAGCAAAACCTGCAGCTTTAAAAACAACCTTGGAAGTCTTAGGAGGTTCTTGCTCAAACAGACCACTTTTCAAAACTCTTGTAATCTTAGGTGGGTGATTCTTGGAATGCTTTAGGGAATTAAAACCTAGGCCACTATTCTTCTTACTCACTTTAGATTGATCAAGAATCATATTTAGTTTCTTTTTCCCACCAGAAAACTTCTCAAGAGTCACTTTGAGGTAATCATTCTCTTTGGCTAAAACTCCACATTTAGAGCACTTTCTAGAATTGATTGTTTCATCATGTTTGCTCTTAAGAAGAGCCACTTTCACATTTAAAGCCTCACAAGAGACACAATAGGAATCTCCAATCCTATTCAACTGCTCCTTAAATTTGACTTTAAAAGCCTCTTGTATCTTACCAACAATAGTTTCAACTTCAGCATGCAACATACAAGAGGAATAATCAATGACTTTCTTGGAAGCAGTAAGAGACATGGATTTTTCAATTTTAGCTTTCTCTTTTAGAGTCTTGTTTAAAGCTTCAATCTCAATTGTAAGCTTAGGACAATTTTCACACGAAGCAGCTCTAGAGTACACAACAATTTCTGTCATCTCTTGCATTTTAATTCTATTGTTCTTACAATGAGAGCAAGTGTGACTAGCATCAAATTTTTGTAATTCTTTCAAAGAGCTATCCAGTTTTAATTCTAGCAAAGCACAATTTGAGCAAGTTAAAGGAATAACATCCAATGTAGTCACATCAAGAGAAATGACATCCATGCAAGCAGAACTAGACTTGATAGATTCTAGTTCATCAAGAGCATCTTTTAATTGATTAGCAACAGAGGAATGAGCAGTTTTCAAACTTGTCAACTCATTAAGCAAGCTAGAGTATGAATCACAAAAATCATCAGGATTAATGGATTTTAGCCTAACAACTTCTAGGTTCAAATTATCAATCATAGTGTCCTGTTTCTTAATCAATTTAGTTTGCTTATGCAATTTCTGTTCAGCAAGCACCAAAGCCCTTTTCATGTCAGCAAGTGAAGGGCATACCTCATCGGGATCACTAAAAAGATCCTCGTTGTTGGAGGAGTCGCTGTCGTGGCTGTTCTTGGTCATGAAACACATGCCCGTGAAATCATGAGCCTTCTTCTTGCCACGGGAGTCACTCTTGTCGTCCTCCACCTCCGAGTTCACATCGCTCATGCTCACATCCTCTAGAGCTTCAAGGACCCGGCTGACAAACTTACGATAGTTTGTCTTCTTGGGTTTAGCATCCCTCGCTTGAGGATGCCTTTGTGACTCCTCCTCCTTGCCTTTCAGCTTGGGGCACCTAGAGCGAATGTGGTTTGGCTCACCACATTCAAAGCAAGTGATAGGGACACCTCTCCTCCTGCTCCTCACCTTATTGTATGCTCTCGTGAATTTTGTGGATAGGAGGGCTAAATCATCTTCAGGTAGTCTCTCAAGTTGCTCATCGCTCAAAGAATACAAAGCTGATAAAGAAAAACCCGATGAGCTAACATCAAAAGAATCAGAAGAGCTACCCTTAGATTGGTCGATCACTAAAGCCATCGGCTCTGTCTTGGGGAGACGCGAGATAAAATCAATCTCATGCGTCTTCAACCTCGAGTAAAGCTTATCCATGGTAGGCTCACTCATGACAGTGTTGTCATTGATGGAAGTGATCTTCATCCCCCAGACCTTCACATCAAGAGCACCCAAAAGCTGGCGTGCATTCTCTGACTCAGTGAAGACAAGGTCAACAGCGCGGAGATCATGAAGAATCTTAGAAAATCTTCCCCACAACTCATCTAAAGACTCACCAGGTCTTTACTCGATCTTAGAGTATATTTTCTTGAGCTGATTCTGTCTCACTTCCTTGATCGCAGTAGAACCCTCATGATAATCACAGAGAGTCCGCCAGATCTCATGAGCAGATCTCAAATGAGCAACACGCTCAAACTCAGATCGACTAAGACCTTGAATGAGAAAGTTTCGAGCTTTGCTGTTGGCCTCCACATCTGGAGTGATCATATTGTCATCGGCTGGCATGACATAAGGGTTTTTTACCTTAAGCCAAATTGCGTGCCCTTGAGCCTCGATATAGGCCTGCATTCGGGCCTTCCAATACGCAAAATCAACTCCATCAAAAACATGTGGCCTGGTTGAATACCTGTCAGTCGCCATGCCTCCAAAGACCGGTTAAGATCTATGAGAAGAGCTAACCGGCTCTGATACCACTTGTAGGACCGTAAAGGCGACTAGTGGGGGGTGAATAGGCGCTTTCTCGATTTTTCGCCTTAATCAAATTCAACACAAATTTTTCTCCTTTAGCTATGAAAGCTAAGAAGATCAGTACACGCACAGAGGAAGCCTTGTGCTGAATTCAATTACCCCCTTTTAACCACAACACAAATATGGAGAGTTGATCTCACCTGGCCGGTTGACACAGGCGTCGACCGGCAGACAAGTGGCGGTCCGACCGCGAGAATCGGTTCGACCGCCGTTAATGGGCGGTTCGAAGTCGGCGGTCCGACCGGCCGATGATAAACCGGTCTGACCGATTTAGTCCAGAACCGAAACACAATGCCCAAATCTAAAACGAAATTTGGTCCAACTTTTGATTCAACCAATGAAACTTGACCAAATTTGGAGCAGAGCTCCTCAAGGATATCTAAGACCTATTTCTAGCGACGATCGTTCAGATCCACTTCGTAGAATCGATCTCTTAAGGTTTTACCAAAGAAGTGCACAAACCCTAGAAATATGAAAAACTTGATCCAACTCTTGCTTGTGGGGGTTGATGATCTAGATGATTCTAGGAGCATTCCCACACAACAAAGCAAGGTAAATGAGGTCAAGAGACCAACCAAAATCATCCCATCTTGACGACCATGCCTCGTAGCATGCTTCATGACAAACCCAAAACTACCTTTATAACTACCCAGCCATTGAGTAGCGTTGATAGCCCCTAAGTAGGTCGATTCACATCTCAAGTACATGCGACAATCTTAGGTCTAAGGACAAGGCGATACGCTGTGTAGAGAGAACCATAAGTATAATTGTTATGTCTCATGTTGGGTCGGTCCAACCTCATGTTCTAAACATGTGTCCGCATTATTGGTTTGACATCTCCATGTCTATGACCTGTGAAACATAGTCATCAACCGATACATGTGCTAATCCACCATTCACGTGTGTCCTCACATGAACTCCGACTAGGGACAACTTTAGAATAACCATACAAGTAAAGAGTTTCACAAACAAGTCACATACTTGTTAATCAACACAAAGGCAATATTCAAGGAACATTTATTAAATCATGGATACAACGAAATATCATCATCTCTATGATGACCTCTAGGGCATATTTCCAACACACATTTCACAAAAGTGAGGCCCTTGGGGCTCACCTTCCTCCCTCAAGAATAAAGAGCCCAAAGAAAGCCGGTGAGTACTTGGAATGTACTGCAAGACTTATGTGTAGAGTAACAGACCTGTACATAACTATATGCAAGCCTTTTGAGTGGATGCTGTATGTTTCATTTTCAGCACAAAGCAATCTTTATTTGCAATACTGTAATACATTTAAAAGCAAGTTGACAAATCTGTTTTTACTGTTCAAATAACCGAAAGAGACAACAATATAACAGTAGGCAGAAGACAACGACAGTCCTGGAAGTGACTAGCCCATTAGTCACCACAACAATAGCATGAATTACCCATTCATGCCAACCATGTCAAATTTTAGTTTAAAAGGGTTGTAGTCTAACTCTTGGAAGACCTCCCCAAGCGTGTCCATAACCTAGGACGAGGCTATTCGAATAGTTTTATCCCTACAGGGGTGTACCAATGTACCCACACGCCTGCACGCTTTTGCCAAGCTATTAAGCACACTTCCTTAGGTATGCCACACGGCTAAGTCCTACGAGACATTTCCAATATTGTGAATTATTCACGAGCGCCTGTATGGATAGAAACTCATACGCTGTGTCGGAGTCATCGTAAAGCCTCACCAACTACCCTTCCTGTAAAGCCTTGACAACCACGACGCTCCTCGAGGTGGAGAGCCTACCCGAATCTCCACCACCGCACACCCAACACAAGAACACGACCACATATCATGTTTCACACAACACACACAACCCCTCCGCGACTGAGATAACCCACGCCAAAGTACTAAGTCAAGAGAGGTCCCATATCCTCTCGCGTGGTTAGCACGCAAAAATGCTTGGTTTAGTGTAACAAGATGTTCGGTCCTTGTTGACTTAGGCAAGACATCCACAAACCCCATAACCCACCATCCGACCATTTGCCCAAGTCCAAATCAGTTTTTCATTTTCAGATTTTGACTTTACAAAATAACAAAGCACCAGTGCTGGTCGTAATGGCATAATACATAAGTGTGTGATCAAGGTCATCGACTACAATCGATGATCGCCCAGTACTACCGAAACTAAGCATTTCTAAGCAATTTCAAATAGAGAGCTACTAAGCGACCAGAGTCCATCCATCGAACTCCGACCACAGCCAATAACCTAAGCTCATGGTAGTAGAGGATAAACAAGTCCTACAGATTATGCAACTATAGGACACTAACCATATTTTAACAACGAAATAGCAATGCATACATACGAGTTGAAATCAATATAGTAGACTTGAAAAATAATGGGATTAACATGATCAAACTGCTTGCCTGTTTGCAGCGGGTCAAGATGTAGCTGGGGATCACTTATGTTGTCAATGTGCTCTTCGGATCCTAACGAGAAGGCGAAAAGCAACCAATAAGAACGAACAAAACACAAAGACTCAACAAAGAAACTTTCTTTTAACAATTTCGAAAATTTTACAAAGAGTAAGGCATCGATTTATAAAGAATTTAGCAACAAGAACCAATTGATTTGGATTCTTAATGCCAAATATACGATCGAAAGAAGGTCTTACGACCTGTAGTGGTCGAGAAAACCACGACTATGACATAGTCGTAGCAAGTCTTACGACTAAGTTCAAGTCGAGAAGAACTTACGACCGCTAAGGGTCGAGGAGAACCTACGATCAGGTACGAGTCGAGAAGGACTTATGCCCATGGCATAGTCGTGGTAAGACTTACGACCACGCTACTTGGTCGGTCGGAAATCCAACCACGAGGTAGCGCCCCGCACGCTTTGCCTGGCTCTACAGGCCCACCACAATGGCGCTAGCCAAGGCAGGATGAGTACCTAAAAGTTTAATGGTCCACCGCCGCCAACACCGGCTGGAGAATGGTCAAACGAGGTACGATCACGAGGGCGACTATAGGTATGGCTCTGAGAACCTCCGAACGGCTAATACCCAAAAGAGCGACAAAACACACCTAAGCTCCTATAGGGTAATGCTAAAATACCGAGATCAAGAACGACCAGAGACCCCGAGTGGTTCCGCGACGAGTGACACAAACGGGCATGAAGGTTCTCACTAGGCCACAATGACTGGGCAAAGAGAGAACCGAACCGAGTGAGAGTTAAGCTCCGAGAGTAAAAGGGAGCAAGGGGTGAAGACTTGAAGAAGAAAACCCCGCCGCACCGCCTCACCGAAACTCCCAACTCAACAAAGGCGTTGAGGGGATTATGAGGAATCAGCCTCAAGCAAGCCGGTAAGTGCTAGCCGGAGTTGCGAGTGCAAAGGAAACTAAGGGTGAAGCAATGAGTTTAAATAGGGCGATGGCAGAGGCAATGGCCGGTTTTTCCAATGGGTCAACACCGCCATGAGAGCAATTGAGAGCGATGTGAGCAAATAATCATGACCTTCGAGGATGAGCGCACACTGCATTTAATGCGCCGTAGACTAGCCGCTTAAAGGTGGCCATAGAGTGGATCGCGACGCCATCGCTTCCTCGCAGACGCCATGGTAGGCTCACGCTGACGACAGAGGAAGGAGACGACTCGGGGGGGGGGGGGGGGGGGGGGGGGGGGGGGGGGGGGGGGGGGGGGGGGGGGGGGGGGGGGGGGGGGGGGGGGGGGGGGGGGGGGGGGGGGGGGGGGGGGGGGGGGGGGGGGGGGGGGGGGGGGGGGGGGGGGGGGGGGGGGGGGGGGGGGGGGGGGGGGGGGGGGGGGGGGGGGGGGGGGGGGGGGGGGGGGGGGGGGGGGGGGGGGGGGGGGGGGGGGGGGGGGGGGGGGGGGGGGGGGGGGGGGGGGGGGGGGGGGGGGGGGGGGGGGGGGGGGGGGGGGGGGGGGGGGGGGGGGGGGGGGGGGGGGGGGGGGGGGGGGGGGGGGGGGGGGGGGGGGGGGGGGGGGGGGGGGGGGGGGGGGGGGGGGGGGGGGGGGGGGGGGGGGGGGGGGGGGGGGGGGGGGGGGGGGGGGGGGGGGGGGGGGGGGGGGGGGGGGGGGGGGGGGGGGGGGGGGGGGGGGGGGGGGGGGGGGGGGGGGGGGGGGGGGGGGGGGGGGGGGGGGGGGGGGGGGGGGGGGGGGGGGGGGGGGGGGGGGGGGGGGGGGGGGGGGGGGGGGGGGGGGGGGGGGGGGGGGGGGGGGGGGGGGGGGGGGGGGGGGGGGGGGGGGGGGGGGGGGGCCCCCCCCCCCCCCCCCCCCCCCCCCCCCCCCCCCCCCCCCCCCCCCCCCCCCCCCCCCCCCCCCCCCCCCCCCCCCCCCCCCCCCCCCCCCCCCCCCCCCCCCCCCCCCCCCCCCCCCCCCCCCCCCCCCCCCCCCCCCCCCCCCCCCCCCCCCCCCCCCCCCCCCCCCCCCCCCCCCCCCCCCCCCCCCCCCCCCCCCCCCCCCCCCCCCCCCCCCCCCCCCCCCCCCCCCCCCCCCCCCCCCCCCCCCCCCCCCCCCCCCCCCCCCCCCCCCCCCCCCCCCCCCCCCCCCCCCCCCCCCCCCCCCCCCCCCCCCCCCCCCCCCCCCCCCCCCCCCCCCCCCCCCCCCCCCCCCCCCCCCCCCCCCCCCCCCCCCCCCCCCCCCCCCCCCCCCCCCCCCCCCCCCCCCCCCCCCCCCCCCCCCCCCCCCCCCCCCCCCCCCCCCCCCCCCCCCCCCCCCCCCCCCCCCCCCCCCCCCCCCCCCCCCCCCCCCCCCCCCCCCCCCCCCCCCCCCCCCCCCCCCCCCCCCCCCCCCCCCCCCCCCCCCCCCCCCCCCCCCCCCCCCCCCCCCCCCCCCCCCCCCCCCCCCCCCCCCCCCCATTGAATGGCGGCTCAACCTTCTTAACTTGTTTCATCACCTTGTAGGCGATGTTTATTTGTTGAGTCAAGTTCATGAGTTTCAAGCATATATGTTGCATGATGCATGTTTTGACTAACATGGGTCAGCAAGAACTTGTTCCTAATCATTTCTTGGTCTATTGTTGTGTCATTCTTGAGATCAACGACGGCAACGCCGAGGATGATCGACTAGGCTTGAGATCCGAGGTCGGAACGATCAACAATGAGCGACAGCGAAATTCGATCGACTAAGGCCTGGATCAAAAATTGACAACGTGTCCTCCACATCGAGTGATCACATTGTCATCGGTGGCACGACATAAGGGTTTTACCTTAAGCCAAATGTGTGCTTGAGCCTCGATAAAGGCATGCATTCGCCTTCCAATATGCAAAATCAACTCCATCAAAAACATGTGGCTTGGTTGAATACCTATCGGCCATGGCTCCAAAGACCGGTAAGATCTATGAGAAGAGCTAAACCGCTTGATACCACTTGTAGGACCGTAAGCGACTAGAGGGGGTAATAGCGCTTTCAACTTTTTGCCTTAATCAAATTCAACACGAACTTTTCTCCTTTAGCTAGGAAAGCTAAGAATATCAGTACACGCACAGAGGAAGCCTTGTGCTGAATTCAATTACCCCCTTTAACCACAACACAAATATGGAGAGTTGATCTCACTGGGCTGGTTTGGACATGGGCGGTCTGACCGGCAGACAAGTGGGTCCGATCCATGTAATCGTTCGACGGCCATTAATGGGGTCCGAAGTCATATCGCATTGTTGATAAACCGGTCTGACCAATTTAGTCCAGAACCGAAACACAATGCCCAAATCCAAAACAAAATTTGGTCCAACTTTTAATTCAACCAATTAAACTTGACCAAATTTGGAGCACACCTCCTCAAGGATATCTAAGACCTATTTCTAGCGACGATCGTTCAGATCCACTTCGTAGAATCGATCTCTTAAGGTTTTACCAAAGAAGTGCACAAACCCAAGAAATATGAAAAAGTTGATCCAACTCTTGCTTGTGGAGGGTTGATGATCTAGATGATTCTAGGAGCATTCCCACACAACAAAGCAAGGTAAATGTGGTCAAGAGACCAACCAAAATCAACCGAATCAAGGAAGCACCAAAATCATTAAAAGAGAGAAGAACACAAAAGAGACAATCGATCTCTTAAGCAAGCATCACAAGATTGATTGATCCAACAAGATGCTTACAAAGCCACTCCCTCAAGAAGGACAAGAGCTCAACAAAGAGCACACACACAATCTTCCTCTCCTCTCCTCTCCTCTCCAAACCCTAACCCTAACAAGGGGCTTTGCAAATGAGGGCTAAAAGTGCTTGGTGGTTTTTCCTCTCCCCCCTTTCTATTTATAGGAGAGGTCTAGGGTTTCACTCATGGGACCCACACACACACATGGGACCCACTCACACACATCTGTTGAAGCAATCGCGCGCTTCACCACGTGTAGGTTGATCAGCGGCTTTCCTCATGTCGGCAAGTCTCTCCCGTCCGAATCCCATCGGAACCTCCCAGAGACTTGCACCGACTTTCGCACCGCCTGATCCAACCAGCTGCCACGACCTGCCCGTTCGATCTATCTTGTCCATTCTGCACCCTGCTTGAGTCACACGACCTAACCCGGCATCTATGATCGTTCTGGACCTCAGCTCTCCAAGCGTAGTTCCGATCCACCTCACCGTTGACGTCGTTGACCTGCAAGCCACCTGCACAGTAATAGACAAACAAATCGTCTCCGGGAACAAGTTATTCACAACTTGACTCACGTTAGTTCCACAATGCAATATGCAATAATAAAGCATTGAAATCCAACATAAAACACATTCAAAACACAACAATGCCAAAAAGGCTAACCTCCAAGTGATTGGCGGTCTGACCGCCCCACACAGCCGGTCTGACCGATTTCAGGCTGGTCCGACCGATTCCATAACAACGGTCGGACCGCCCGAAAAGACTTAGCCAAATTTTCATCTCGAAAATCCAAAACCTTCTGGAATTTTCAAATGAATACAACTTTTTACTGGGAGCTCCAAAAATTATGTGACCACATCCAGGAGACTCCCCTCACTTGCCTACACAACTTATTTTTGGCTCAGCTTCAAAATCCACTTTGAACTAAACCCGGTCGGACGAAGCAACCTGCCGGTCGGACCTTCTAGCGTCCGACCGCCCATGCACCGGCCGAACCTGTGTCGCAGAATCAAGCAACCCCGAAAACGCGAGATTTTGCAAACCAACAATGCCATTGCCAATTGACTCATCATCCTAAGATCATGCACTTATCCTCACGATATCCACATCATTGGTTGTTCTCCTATAGTTCAAAACTATATCACCCATCATGTCAGTACCATTATGCTTTTCTGTTGTGTGATAAAAAGTACTTTGTCCCTTTTTCGGCTATAAGTAAGTGTTAAACCATATAAGAATCATACAAACTTATAGTATAGATGTTAAATAAATGTATTTTTATAATTCTGTAGAATCGTCGATTCTACGATTCGATCCTACCGGAGGCAAATCGATCCAACTTAGGATCTCGACTCTGACTACCTTGACTGCCGCGAGTATATACCGGACCAACTGCTCGGGTTAGAGTCCGACGAGGATGCTGACCTAGGCTTGGATGGTAGCGAGGAGGACGCACCCTAGGGTGGTGGTCCGACCGGCGGAATTGTGTCATCGGAGGTGCCTTACGTGGCATCTAGACTTGATGATATCCCAGTGCGATCGCTCATACTGCTACAAGAAAAAGGGTCCCAGTGGGGGTTTGATGTTGACACCCTTTTAGTTGTGCAGCACTTCCCTAGCAAGACGGTCGTGCAACAAGCTATAGTACGGTACGTCTTGTCCATCAGACGTGTATACCGAGTAAACTGGTCCAACCCAGGATATTACGCATTGAAGTACCTACTGGAAGGCTGTCCTAGCAAGGTCAGCGCTCACCGGGTAAAATTCTTTGGTTCGATCTTTACGGTCAAGGCGGTGATTGACCACACTTGCGAGCTTAGCGAGCCGCTACGGCAGCATCGGAATGTAACTTTCGCATATGTGGCAAGCCTCATTGGCCACCTAGTTGCGGAGGGCGTGTCTGTCTCCCCCAAGATGCTATTGTCAGACGTCACCAATTTGGTTGGTTATCCAGTCAACTATAGTAAGGTTCGATGAGCCAAGCAGAAGGTTATCGAGTCCATGTACGAAGGGGCTTACAACCTTATGCTGAGAATACTTCACCAGATTGCTGAAGAAAACCCCTACATGTACATAAACAAGGTTGAAAATGAAGATCCTGATGGAGACCATAAATGCTTCATATTGGATCAGGTGTTCTGGGCTTTCGCCCAAGCCATAGAGGACTTCAAGTCCTATCGTTTGGTACTCACGATGGATGACACTTTTCTCACCGGGAGGTATAAGGGCACCATTCTCACCGCGATGGCAGCCGAAGAGAATGAGCATTCTCCGGGTTGATTTTGCCATCGTAGAGAATGAGAATACATCCAGTTGGATGTAGAATTTGGTGAATATGAAGCGGACAATTGTGAAGACCGGCCCAACGTATGCCTTATCATGAAGAATGGGACGAAACCCCTTACCAGTGGAACGACGTGGAAACCCAGTGGTGCATGAGGCATTTTGCATCGAACTTCCTCATGTAGTTCCGTAGTCATGAACTAATGAATACATTTAAGGCGTTGTACATGCAAAATCAGAGGTGGAAGTTTGAGCCCATGTGAACGACCTCGAACATCAGACTACCAGGCATACAAGGGAGTCCCCTCCAGAGGTACAGGAGGGACAGCAGGCTGCTAGCGGCATCGAGGAGCACCATAAGTTTCACATAGTGGATTAATCTCCACGCTCCTGAGTTTGAGAAATGGTCTATACTCTTTGACACAGACGGTGCGAGGTACGGAATTATGACAACCAACATGTTCGATATGTACAATAGCATGTTGAAAGGTGTACGGTGCCTCCCTATCACCGCAATCCTTGAGGAGCAATAGACTCGCGCGATCGACAATTACTTCCTCAATAGAGCCACCGCAGTGAGGCGATAGCTGGAAGAAGGGAAGTAGTGATCCGAGAATATGCAGAGGTATATAGACAAGAAGATGTAGAAGGCCCGAATGTATAACATTCGGGTGATCGATGGCCTTAGGAGGAAGTACGAGATCAGGCAGAGGCAAAAATATGTCAACGATCATGCCAGGGGGAAAGAAAACATGCATGCACCCTGGGTGATGTGGCTACATGCACCTGCAACAAGTCAAAGCTCTTGCACAAGCTATGCTTGCATATGTACAAGGCGTGTGCGCAACTCAGGCAAGTGTACGACATGTAGTATCTTTTCGTACATGGAGTGCGGAGTTTCAGTCAGTCCACACACCTCGGCCACCGCTGCCCGGGCGTTCTACATGTCCAGGAATGTCCTCGTAAAAGAATCTTACGCGCACATCGATTTGTCACACCGTACGTTGCATTCCACAAATTCCTAATTTCGTTCACGCATAATGGCAGCCCGAGATGCGTTGCAACTTCTTTCAATGGATCGAAGGCTTGGAGATGTATGATATGGTATTCATCCAATAAAAGTACATGTTGAACTATATGATGCGGGCTGAGATCATCCAGCGATGAAAACCTTATATACTGGACCCTATTGAAAAGGCACCGGAGGAGCCCAGGACAACAGGGTGGTGGTGGAGGACTCCCGAACAGGATGCTGAGTACGACCGAGCACAATGCGCGATAGACAAGGGAAAGGCTCATACTACTAAGACTGGCGGTCGTTGTAGCATTTCCCATCGCCCGGGCACACTCCATATCGAAGAGGTGAGTTATGTATAATTTATATCCTGCTTATGTATTTGGTCTTTCGTTCTGCTAACATCATGCAATCGTCCAGCCTGTCTCACAAACATGGATGACTTCGACACTCGCCGCTGACGTGGGCAGTCTCGAGACAAGGGGAAGGGGTTGATGCACCGCGAAGACTAATTTTGATCCTCTTTTTTTCTAATTCCAAAAAAATCACACATGTATCTTAGGTGTTTTTTGGTTTATTTAGTTGTGCTTGATGTCGTTTGTAATACATGTAACCAAACCACACGTGGCATTTAATTCACAAATTACAATTTGTAGTCCAAAATTTCATCAAATTTATTTTTCAAATTTTAGATTGCAACTCCACATAAAATGTCGAAACTCACGTGACCCTTAGTATGTGGTTTCATGATTTCTTGTGAACCTCGGTGTTTTCAGATTTCATGTTGATCCAAAACCGATCTACACTGACAATACACACATAATATACAAAATATACATACAAATATAGCACAATAAAAGTGCATAACATCTATGCAGTGCAATTACAATATGACTCACTAGTCTGAGCCACTCTCTACTCGTTGTGTCTATGTGGATATCATGGGGACATGCTCATGATCTTATGATGATGTTACAATTGGCAACGGCGTTAAAGTTTTGTCGATTTACGTGTTTTTCTGCAAGTTTCAGTTCTGTCAGGCCTTTGGCGGTCGATCGCCAGAGGCGGTCCGACAGCCACCCGTGGTCGGACGCGCATGGCGGCTGGACCTGCCATGGGCGCGTCGACCGGCAAATATAAAAAGTTGATTTTGGAGCTGGCCCAAAAATAGAGGGTGTAGGCAAGAGAAGGGGTTCTAATGCACTTGGTCTCAAAATATTTGCAGTCTCCAGTCAAAAGTTCTATTCGTTTAAAATTTCCAGAGAGGTTTCGATTTTCAGGGGCTGAAATTTGGCTAAGTCCCTACTGGGAGGTCTGACCGGCTAGGACAGCGGTCAGACCGGCCATTGAATGGCGGTCTAACCGGTTTTTACTTGTTTCATCAGCCCTTGTAGCGGCGATGTTTATTTGTTGAGTCAAGTTCATGAGTTTCAGTGCATATATGTTGCATGATGCATGTTTTGACTAACATGGGTCAAGTTGCGAAGAACTTGTTCCCGGAATCGATTTCTTGGTCTATTGTTGTGCAGGTTGCTTGGAGATCAACGACGGTCAACGTCGAGGATGATCGGGACTAGGCTTGAGAGCTGAGGTTCAGAACGATCAACGGTGCCAGGTGAAGTCATTAGATTCGAGCATAGCGTAAAATGGACAAGGATGACAGAACAGGAAGTTCGGTGCAACGGGTTGCATCAAGCGGCACGGGGGTCGGTGCAAGTGCCATGGTGGTTTCGGTGGGAGCCGGATAGGAGAGACTTGCCGACATGATGAGATCCGCTGATCAACCTACACGTGGCGAAGCATGGAACTGCTTCATGAAGATTGGACTCGGTCTTCGAAGAAGGATCGAGAAGGGGTATTTTGGTAATATCACTAAAATACCGCATTGTTTGCTTTTGGCTAAACCGCGGCGCAAGACGACGCAAGGAGAAGCAGTTTAGGTCAAGAGAAGATGAAGACGATGCTTTAAAATGCGTGCGTGAGTTAAACCCGTTTGTGTGTGTGCTTAACGGGTTTCCAATAGGAACTCTTCTAGAAGGTTAGCCTCTACTATAAATATAGGAGGGTGCTGTGCACCTCCTCCAATCCTTTTGCTTATTTGAAACCCTAGTTTTATCTTTTGAGATTAGGGAGTGGAGAGGTTATGATTCTTGAAGAGGAGATTGATTGTGTGCTCATGTATTAATTTTTGTCCTCCATGTTGGAGTGGATGTAAACCAGCAGCAATCACAAATCAATCTATGCAAGTTTTCTTGAGATGAGTCTCATTTCGTTCTTGCACTCTATTTCGTTATTTTGGGGCTTTCTTTCATTCGCAAGTTTTCTATTAGTTTTTGCCCCTGATCTTGCTTGCAGTGACATGTGGAAACTCATCTAGGATCATATTGATCATCTCTAACCCACGAGCAAGGTTTTGGATCTAGTTTTCGTTTTGACTCGGTTTTAAACCATCCTTCACTCAAACGGGAAAAGATCAGAACTTTGCCAAGGATCTTCACGATCTTTGATTGGAATAGGTTCCTTATATCCTAGAGAATGTGTGTTCCAAGTTTCATCGAGTTTGGAGTTGTAGATCAAAAGTTATATCTATTTACAACTTTATTTTTTGGGATGAATTCACTATTCATCAGGCTGAAGGTCAGACCGCCATTAACATAGAGGTCAGACCGCCCATGGACCGGTCAGACCGCCATTGCCATAGAGGTCACACGGCCCAACACTTAGAATTTTAGCCTTTGTTGATTTTGGTTGTTTTGCTCCGGGGTTTGGATTGGATTCAATACAAGACTTCTGTTGTGCTTAGATATTGATCTTCACAGCTCTCATAGCTATCGGAGAGAAAATCTTATTGAATCTGATCTTTGTGAAAAAAGAGATCGTGCTCCTATTCACCCCCCTCTAGTCGTCGTTTCGGTCCAACAGTCTACATCTATGTGCGCAGCCTGGTTTTGCATTGAGCATGTCTCGTGGGATACGTTAACTGGTCCGAAGAGCGCATATCTGTTCGGAGGGGGTACAGAGATCGTTGAGTGGGCGGAGGTGCATCAGCAAGCTAACTCTGACCCAACTGAGTCTGTCCAACGTCAATGACGTCTAGTTGAGTCATGCTAAAATGGTTACCACTTGCAATCATGTCATTAATGATGGAACGATGTCTGTAAGTCCCTTGGTACGGAGGAACTCTGACCTTGACCGTGCGATGTACCAGTGACCCTGGAGGAGCTTTGCCCTTGGTATGGTACTTCGTACTGGTCAACGTATGACAGGGATGGGCACCTTGGGTGCCACGGTCTAAACCCTAGCGTCGTGTATTGCTCTTTGGCAGTAGTTGGGTTGGTCGTGTCCTCATCGATAAATGGATGGTCGTCACCCCCACACTCAACTAAAGGCTGCAAAATAGAATAATGTTAGCCAAAATAAATATTCTGGACCAACTAAACATCTCGTACCTCTTGGATGTGCAGTGCAGATGATCGAGGGGGAGCGCCAGTCTTAGTACAGAGTCCGATTTGAAGAAGTGATGCATCCCGACAGACGTGCGGCTGGAAGATGATATGATGTTAGTACAACCTAAGGCGTAATAAAAAACAAGACATAAATTTGTACATAGCTTACCTCCCTGCCGATCTGCAACGTGGATGGCCGATTTGGAGCGCTACGACGCCCGTCGGTCTGACTAGGCCCTGCCAACCTAGCAGGTGAGCATGGCGCCCACTGGCGTTGCCAGATAGGACGCGCCTCTCGACCGACCACACTCATGTTCTTCATTATATTCTTCGACTCCACGAATATGTACTTCATAGTGCTAAGCCGACATAAGGTGCTCTAGGTCATGGATGGCGGTCTCGAATGCGCTTGCGGTCCACTGCAGCCGCTAGAACTGAAGTGACAGATAACACTTGTTCAGTAACAAACAATATAAATATCATCAATGAAACGAGCAAAGGTTGTCAGTGTTTTACGTTGTTGTCACACCACGAAATGCTATGTTGATCGAACGAGTGACAGAGCCTCTCCTGGTGTGTGACCTGCTTTGGACGGTCTGGCGGAGGACGAGTGAGTTTGATGTGCGACCATGGTATGTACCACTCGATGTACTAATGGTATGTCAGTACATCGTACGGTGGCTACTCCTGTAGGACCTCGATGTGCACCGTCTTGCCTGACCTCAGCATGTAGGTATGAAGTGTGAACATTACTCGGATGGAGATGGACTCACAAGTGGATGACTCGCTGCAGGATCCTAGCATTGGGAGGGGGTACACACTAGTATAGATCGAATCGACGACACGCGCTATGGCCGGTAAGGCTCCACCATATGGGTAAACACCAGGTGGCAGGTTGTCTCCTATAATCTGGCGTCCTGCGTGCATTGCTTGGACAGTTTGTGCGGCACTACTGTGTTCATAATATCTGGGCTCCATGGATCCTACATGATGTTATTGTCGTGCAACGACTCGAACTCATTGTAGAACAACGAGTAGCACCTCGTCGGTTTGTCCTTGGCCCAGTGTAACTGGACAGCAGTCCACTAGTAGCCTATAGTGGGTCCATTTATCGGGTAGTGCAACTCGGAGTACGGGTGCACAATTGTCCCAAAGGAGGGTCACCCAACAAGAAAGTGCTCACAACTCCACAGCTGTGGGAGCATGTAGCAGACGATAAGGACCAATTTCACACGGGTGTCGCTCCGCGAAGCATCACATAACCCCTTGTATGTATCACAAAGGACGGCTGATCCCCAACAGTACTGAGGCATCGTCCCAGCCTCCGCGTCAGCCAAAGACTCGGCGATGCAGACGAAACTGGGGTACACCCAATTGCCCTGTGTGGCAGGAACAGTGTCGAACCCAAGAGATGAAGAAGGTGAGCGACGAGGTGCATCTTCTGAGCATTGATTGAAATTCCTCAGCCATATTCGAGGGACACCACAGGTGCTGTCTAGGACAGGTATACCAAACTGATGCCCCAACCAGGCCTTCCAATCTGCTGACGGTGGCCTGGAACAAGTAGCTCACCCCTGATCGAAAGAGCAGTCAAGAATGAGCCATCTTGGAGAGTGTATGTCATCTCTCTCCACCGAAAGTGGAAGGTGTGCGTCTCGGGTGTCCACCTGCCGACATCTGACTGTCATCTAGGGTGAAATAGCGTCCAACCAAGAGCAGCCTCACAAAGGGCAACAAGCCGGTCCCAAGGATTAGGGACGAGGAAGGCCGAGTCGCCAAGAATGCCTCTTGGACCAAAGAACGAGAGGTGGAGGGCCATCCGCGTCCCAGTGATCCACAACTTGCACTAGTGATGCTCGTCGTAGAAGGGTTCCAGTAGCTACGGTATAGACATGGTTTGTAAGAGATGAAAGTCACAGATTATTAGTGAATAATTTAATAATGACGATGAATTACTAGAAATTTAAAATTACGACTAAATACAAACAAGTAATTAATATACACTAATTAACTATGACCAAATTAAATACAACTAATTAATTAAGACTGAATTAATTATGACAAAATAATTACAACTAAGTTTATACGAATAATTAAATACCACTAAACTAATTATGAATAATTAATTACTATAAATGAATTACAAATAAAATTACGACTTAATAATGACAACTAGATTATTTAGGACTAAATTATTTATGATGAATTAAATACAACTAAATTAATTACGACTAATTCATTACTGTAAATTAATTATAAATAATAATCACAACTAAATAAGGTCACTAAATTAATTACAACTAATTAACTATATCTAAATTAGTTATGACTAATTAACTATGACCAATTAATTAAGACTTAATTAATTGTGACTAATTAATTACGACTACTTACTTAACTAACACTAACTAATTACAACTAATTAAGTCACAATTAATTAACTATGCCACAAATAATTAGCGTAAGATTAATTTAACTATGACTCCTTAATTACAACCTAATTAATTACAACTAATTAACTAAGACAAAATTAATTACGACTAAATGTTCATGACTAAATTATTTACGTGTGATTAATTACAACTAATTAACTAGCTACATAGTTAATATAAGGGATTCTTGAAGAGGAGATTGATTGTGTGCTCATGTATTAAGTTTTGTCCTCCATGTTGGAGTGGCTGTAAACCAGCAACAATCACAAATCAATCTATGCAAGTTTTCTTGAGATGAGTCTCATTTCGTTCTTGCACTCTATTTCGTTATTTTGGGGCTTTCTTTGATTCGCAAGTTTTCTGTTGGTTTTTGCCCCTGATCTTGCTTGCTGTGACATGTGAAAACTCATCTAGGATCATCTTGATCATCTCTAACCCATGAGCAAGGTTTTGGATCTAGTTTTCGTTTTGACTCGGTTTTAAACCATCCTTCACTCAAACGGGAAAAGATCGGAACTTTGCCAAGGATCTTTACGATCTTTGATTGGAATAGGTTCCTTATATCCTAAAGAATGTGTGTTCCAAGTTTCATCGAGTTTGGAGTTGTAGATCAAAAGTTACATCTATTTACAACTTTGTTTTTTGGGTTGATTTTACTATTCATCAGGCTGAAGGTCAGACCGCCCATGGACCGGTCAGACCGCCATTGCCATAGAGGTCAGACGGCCCAACACTTAGAATTTTAGCCTTTGTTGATTTTAGTTGTTTTGCTCCGGGGTTTGGATTGGATTCAATACAAGATTTCTGTTGTGCTTAGATATTGATCTTCACAGCTCTCATAGCTATCAGAGAGAAAATCTTATTGAATCTGATCTTTGTGAAAAAAGAGATCGTGCTCCTATTCACCCCCCTCTAGTCGCCGTTTCGGTCCAACAGTCTACATCTATGCGCGCGGCCTGGTTTTGCGTTGAGCATGTCCCGTGGGATACGTTAACTGGTCCGAAGAGCGCATATCTGTCCGGAGGGGGTACGGAGATCGTTGAGCGGGCGGAGGTGCATCAGCAAGCTAACTCTGACCCAACTGATTCTGTCCAACGTCAATGACGTCTAGTTGAGTCATGCTAAAATGGTTACCACTTGCAATCATGTCATTAATGATGGAACGATGTCTGTAAGTCCCTTGGTACAGAGGAACTCTGACCTTAACCGTGCGATGTACCAGTGACCCTGGAGGAGCTTTGCCCTTGGTATGGTACTCCGTACTGGTCAATGTACGACAGGGATGGGCACCTTGGGTGCCACGGTCTAAACCCTAGCGTCGTGTACTGCTATTTGGCAGTAGTTAGGATGGTCGTGTCCTCATCGATAAATGGATGGTCGTCACCCCCACGCTCAACTGAAGACTGCAAAATAGAATAATGTTAGCCAAAATAAATATTCTGGACCAACTAAACATCTCGTACCTCTTGGATGTGCAGTGCAGATGATCGAGGGGGAGCGCCAGTCTTAGTACAGGGTGCTGACGGAAGAAGTGATGCATCTCGACAGACGTGCGGCTGGAAGATGATATGATGTTAGTACAACCTAAGGCGTAATAAAAAACATGACATAAATTTGTACATAGCTTACCTCCCTGCCGATCTGCAACGTGGATGGCCGATTTGGAGCGCTACGACGCCCGTCGGTCTGACTAGGCCGTGCCAACCTAGCAGGTGAGCATGGCCGGCCCACTCGGTGCGCAGCGTATAGGACGTCGTCTCTCGACCGACCACAGCTCATGTTCTTCATTATATTCTTCGACTCCACGAATATGTACTTCATAGTGCTCAGAAGCCCTGGTACAGTGTGCTCTAGGCTGCGAATGGCGGTCTCGAATGCACTTGCGGTCCACTGCAGCAGCTAGAACTGAAGTGACAGATAACACTTGTTCAGTAACAAACAGTATAAATATCATCGATAAAACGAGCAAAGGTTGTCAGTGTTTTACGTTGTTGTCGCACCACGAAATGCTATGTTGATCGAACGAGTGACAGAGCCTCTCCTGGTGTGTGACCTGCTTTGGACGGTCTGGCGGAGGACGAGTGAGTTTGATGTGCGACCATGGTATGTACCGCTCGATGTACTAATGGTATGTCCGTACATCGTACGGTGGCTACTCCTATAGGACCTCGATGTGCACTGTCTTGCCTGACCTCAGCATGTAGGTATGAAGTGTGAACATTACTCGGATGGAGATGGACTCACAAGTGGATGACTCGCTGCAGGATCCTAGCATTGGGAGGGGGTACACACTAGTATAGATCGAACTGACGCATTACGCGTTGCGTCGCGTAAGGCTCCACCATATGGGTAAACACCAGGTGGCAGGTTGTCGCCTATAATCTGGCGTCCTGCGTGTATTTCTTGGACAGTTTGTGCGGCACTACTGTGTTCATAATATCTGGGCTCCATGGATCCTACATGATGATATTGTTGTGCAACAACTCGAACTCATTGTAGAACGAGTAGCACCTCGTCGATTTGTCCTTGGCCCAGTGTAACTGGACAGCAGTCCACTGGTAGCCTATAGTGGGTCCATCTATCGAGTAGTGCAACTCAGGGTACGGGTGCACAATTGTCCCAAAGGAGGGTCACCCAACAGGAAAGTGCTCACAACTCCACAGCTGTGGGAGCATGTAGCAGACGACAAGGATCAATTTCACACGGGTGTCGCTCCGCGAAGCATCACATAACCCCTTGTATGTATCACAAAGGATGGCTGATCCCCAACAGTACTGAGGCATCGTCCCAGCCTCCGCATCAGCCAAAGACTCGGCGATGCAGACGAAACTGGGGTACACCCAATTGCCCTGTGTGGCAGGAACAGTGTCGAACCCAAGAGATGAAGAAGGTGAGCAACGAGGTGCATCTTCTGAGCATTGATTGAAATTCCTCAGCCATATTCGAGGGACACCACAGGTGCTGTCTAGGACAGGTATGCCAAACTGATGCCCCAACCAGGCCTTCCAATCTGCTAACGGTGGCCTGCAACAAGTAGCTCACCCCTGATCGAAAGAGCAGTCAAGAATGAGCCATCTTGGAGAGTGTCTGTCATCTCTCTCCACCGAAAGTGGAAGGTGTGCGTCTCGGGTGTCCACCTGTCGTGCCGACATCTGACTGTCATCCAGGGTGAAATAGCGTCCAACCAAGAGCAGCCTCACAAAGGGCAACAAGCCTGTGTCCCGAAGGATTAGGACGTAGCGAGCGTCGAGCTGCCAGTAATGCCTCTTGGACCAAAGAACGAGGTGTGGAGGGCCATCCGCGTCCCAGTGATCCACAACTTGCACTAGTGATGCTCGTCGTAGAAGGGTTCCAGTAGCTACGGTATAGACATGGTTTGTAAGAGATGAAAGTCACAGATTATTAGTGAATAATTGAATAATGACGATGAATTACTAGAAATTTAAAATTACGACTAAATACAAACAAGTATTTAATATACACTAATTAACTACGACCAAATTAAATATGACTAATTAATTAAGACTTAATTAATTACGACAAAATAATTACAACTAAGTTAATACGAATAATTAAATACCACTAAACTAATTAGGAATAATTAATTACTATAAATGAATTACAAATAAATTACGACTTAATAATGACAACTAGATTATTTAGGACTAAATTATTTATGATGAATTAAATACAACTAAATTAATTACGACTAATTCATTACTGTAAATTAATTATAAATAATAATCACGACTAAATAAGGTCACTAAATTAATTACAACTAATTAACTATATCTAAATTAGTTATGACTAATTAACTATGACTAATTAATTAAGACTTAATTAACGGTAACTAATTAATTACGACTACTTACTTAACTAATACTAACTAATTACAACTAATTAAGTCACAATTAATTAACTATGCCACAAATAATTAGCGTAAGATTAATTTAACTTTGACTCCTTAATTACAACCTAATTAATTACAACTAATTAACTAAGACAAAATTAATTACGACTAAATGTTCATGACTAAATTATTTACGCGTGATTAACTACAACTAATTAACTAGCTACATAGTTAATATAAGAGAATACAACACGAGAATAAAATTACCTGCTAATACGACTGCTATTGGCTGCTCTAAACAATCCTTAGTCGTCTTCGAAAACAAAATTGAGTGAGGCCGCGAATGACAGAGTGAGCGAGTCTCGCAGTCGACCAGGATTTTATAGCCGCCTAATGCACAAATTACGGTCAATCGCAAAGCGACAGGAGGAATCGGATTCCCTCCCGCGCGCAGCTTGCATGAAAAAAAATGTATGGGCGGTGATGGATGGACATGACAAGAGGGGTGACAAGACGGGGACAAAGAAGTGAAGCGAGTCCGGGTACGGGAGGAAGGAAATTGTCGTTGTGGCGGCGCGTTCGTGCGACAGAGGGGCTGTTCGGGCGTAGGGCATGCGGAGGAGTCCCACATGGTACTCATGCAGGTCACCCATGAGGCACGAGCTAAACTAACAATTAGAACTAGGACTAGCACACATAGGGAGAAGATGATACCCATACATCTCTCTCCTTCCACTAAGCAACCACTGTTAAGTTGTGATGCTACGTCGCATTAGCTGTGCAAACAGGGTGGATGATTTCTGCCCGACTGAAGGCTTGTGGAGTGAATAAGGCTGGGATAAATGGATATCTAGCACTATCTGTGTCCGACTCTGACTCCAGAGAAAAAATACGGAATAGGATACAAGATGAGCGATATCCATCCATATATCAGGTGGTATGATAAAAGTCTGTTGTGACTCACTTAGGAGCATGATAACAGATAGATGAGTTGTTACCTCTGAGCAAACAGGGGATACTGAGTGTTTTTCCTTCGATATCTTAACAATTAGTATCTTCGCTCTTATTGCACCCCTACCATCCAATGTCATGTGTACGTGTGACAAACAAGCAAATAATTTTCATTCAATCGACCGACCGAAGGCTCACGAGGAATACGGGATGAAGAAATGGGTATCTAACAGACCGACACTATCTGTATCCGACTCCAACTCCAAGAAAAAAAATACGAAATATAATATAGGACGAGCGATGTTCTTTCTTCTTTTTTCAAAAGTAGACCCAATCTGGTCCAAAAAGCATGGAGGATGCTTATCTTGAGCAGACGACAAAAGAAGGAAAGGGAGGATGGCCTTGTTCTAACCGAAACCCCTGCCCTACTCACTTATGAGCCCATGATTTCTTGATTAATTAGCTCGATGAGCTCGACTTTCATAGCCTCCACTCCAGTCCGGCCCATCACGGTCGAATTATCATCACCTGAATCATGGCAATCTTAAGTTAGATACAACATTCACCAAATGCAAATGAAGAAACGAACAAGAAAAGAGTGAAATTAGTATCACCCAGAGTTTCAGACTCAACGCATATGCGTCATGTACATAAATGTTTCGGGCCTGCTGATTGTAGCTCTTTTTTCAATTGGTTTGACTGATTAACTAATAAGACTTTAAGAAGTTGGGCATAGTCCATTAAGACCGAATTTTATACAACACGACCGACCAGCCAAATATATCACAATTAAGAGTACTTGCAGCGGAAATAAACGATAATTAAGGATAAATAGCCCGCGTGGTAAGCCATAACCCATTTGGGCAACTGACTAGGTTAACACCCTAGAATTTGGCACTACCATCATCTCCAAATCTCGCGGCGTAAAAGTAGCGAACGCGAGGATTTCAATTTCTTGCTTCGACAATTGTTCAACAAGCAATGGTGAGTACAAGAATGTACTCCGCAAGACTTTAAATCAAAGGATAAATGTTCTATCTAGTTTCTTTTGCTTAAAGCAAGTTTTTTTTTACAATAGAGACGTTATCCTTAAAAGAGCAACTTTATAAAGTCATTTGAATTTTATATGAAATATCGTATGAGCATACAGTAGTTATAATCCATGGCTATCCTTTGCCATCACAATACTTTTGACGATCCTTTGTCAAAATCTTTCGAGCATGGATATCCACCGTCCATACCAATTCCCAATAGAACCATTTTTAGGAAAACTAGAAAATCTAACCAAGTGTGGTATCGCCAAGCGATGTCTATAACCGGAGACACAGCTATTCGAATAGATTGAGATCTCACTCTACAGAGGATGTACAACTTTACCCACAAGATATGATCAACTATTGATGTTCAACCGACACACTTCTGTAGATGTACGACTAAGAAGATCATAACAAGGCCTTTACAACACCTCACCATTACATCAGCCTGCCCTATGAGATAACTCCTAAAGATATGGACGATATTTACCATCATCAAGAGGGATCACAATTATGTTAATAACACTTGCGCGAACATGTACATCCTTTACCATCGTTTAATGCAAGTGCCCTATGGACATGACCGTCATTTACCATCGTCTGCATGACCCAGATAACGCCTACCGACTACAGCCTACGCGCTCAATGCTTGGACTCGGTAAATTACTTGGCTATATCCATACCATTCGGACATGTGGTTGCATTGAAAAATGCTTGTGTCAATGGCATCAAAGATTGATCCTTAATTACCCGATCGAGAACAACACAAACTGAGTTCTCATGCAAACAACACCGGTCTCAACATACCACTCGCCCAAGTTCAAACCATTTTATTATCATATTTTTATCCAAAATAGCAGAGGTAACCCCTCTGTCCAAATTTTTAAAAACACTTTCCCATAGTGTCCAAAAGTTTATTTTACCAAATTCCGCCATTTGTACCATTATTGACCTAAGTATGACTAAGCATAAGCTTCATATACTATTATAAAATTCCATAAATATTATTACCAACAATGATGATATTCCTAGGGTGACAACAGTAAGGGTATCAACTTTTGAAGGTAGGATCAATGCAACAATTAGCGATAACTAAATACTAAATACTAAATAATAGCATAGCAATTTACTCAAATAAAGTATGCATATTAGTTTGAGCAAACAATATAAATAACATTGAGATATGGGATCAACATGGTCAAATGAGGGTGCTTTCCTTGCTCGTTGAACACTGCTTCTTACTCTGGATCAAATGAGTTTTGCATATTATGAAAGATCATGAGTTTAGATAATTTTATAAATAAGTTTCACTTAATTTGGAGTTCAAATGCCAAAGTTATTAGCATTTTAATTTAGTTCGGTTGAAAAATCCAACAAAATGAGGGGAAAACAGAAAGTATTGTGCACAATTTTCTTTTTAATTTCCATTTTTATTTCTAAAGTAAAATCTTGATTTATTGCATCATCCGACTGACAGGTGGGGCCGAGTTCACGATGCACCGGTTCATGAACGTGTCTACCAGGCGGTGGGTACCGCGTGTCATGGCTCTACATTAAAATTAGAAATATAATTAACTTAGGATATAGGGCCCACATGTCATTGCAACATTAGACCAAAGCGTTGTTAATTAGCTAAGCACACATTAATTAGTGCTAACTTACTCTCTACAGTGGGATCTACATGTCATAGAGACATAAAACAGAGAGGGAGCGGAGCAAGGCACGGCTGAGCTTGCTGGCGAGCTCGCCGACTGGGAAGAAAATGCGGGAAGGCTTGGGAGAGCATGGAAATGAAGAGATAAGGTCGCGAGGACCCTGCTTGCTAGTAGCGGTGTCGGTGTCGGAGGCTCACCGGAGAGGGTCAAGCAGCGAGGAAGAGCGGCGGTCACGGCATGGCTACGGAGGTGAACTCGAAGACGACGAAGATAGACCAAACGAAGGTGTGCGCTAGCTTCCCTCAATCAAGGCTATGCTGGAGATGCTGGTACGGGGCCCTATGGTCACCTGCATAGGGTAACAGACGGCGGTGAGCGGCGGTGCCATGGATGGCCACGGCGGCGATGGACAAAGTCAGCGGCTCATGACAAACTAAGAAGCGCACTAGCTCTCAAAACTCACCTGGAACACGATAGTGGGGTAGAAGAAGACGAAGAGCTAGGGCTAGTGGTGGCTGGACAACGGTGACCAGGGGCAATGGCGACGGCTTCCAGGACGACGGAACTCCATGGAGGGACTGGGCTGCGACGGAGCACGTGGTAAGGCTGAGAAGGGGTGCATAGATGGTCAAAACGACCAAGGCAAGGCTTGGAGCTCATTAGAAAGGGAGAATGGCGGTGGCGACGAGGCTTTGATTATTTTCTAAAATTCAAAAACAGCCGCAGGAAATTAGAAAAACCTTTTAGATAAATGCAGAAAATTTTGAATCCCCTAAAAATGCAGAAATGATTATTTTGAAAATAATAAAAATCTGGATTTGAATTTTTTGGATGTTACAAATTGGATGGTGGGGTTTGATCTCATCCGTTTCTTTCTAGTCCAACATTCTGATTTAAGTATTTTGAAACGAAATGGAGTAGTTTTCATACTTGTGGAGATCGACCATGTGAAATCCACGAACTCCATTGGATATGAACTTATAGCATCCAATCCAAAAATCGAAGTATTTGTTCCAAGAAAACCGTGCAACTCGAACAGTGTCTATAACCCCTCCATGAATGAAAATTTCCATTAGTGCAATAATAGCACGAGCAGAAGAACGGTTGTTCTGATGAGTTATGGTCATTTAAGGGCAAATTTGTACTAGTACATATTAAGTTATTTTCTTGTTTGGTCGATGACTTGGTCGGTGTCTAGAGAGTGCTCTTGAGCCAACAAAATTGGACATATCTGGTGACTACATCTGTCCTAAAATAGATCTCGCCCTAGAATACACGCAGCCAAAAAGTTTTTCTTCCAATCATCATTTATATTTCCATAGTCTTGTAATGGTTGCGTTCGGTGTCATGGTCCAAAACAACATCTATTTTATAGCATAGTTAGTAATTTCACATAAGAAAAGTCAGGAATATTTGCTTACAGGTCCTAATTTGCCATCCAAGCCTTTATAGCCGGCTTGCACAGTAAACGCGTATGAAATCCGCTATCAGGAATCGGCGATACGAATAAGATCATAAAGAACGTTGGGTACACGGAGCATTAAGCAAAGAAAATTGAGTCAAATCTCTCTCTCTCTCTATATATATATATATATATACAGTGTCCGTGTGTGTGCCTCCCACCACCTTCTGTCTCTCTCTGCACTTTCAAAACTTTGAAAACCTCCCAGAAGCACAGCCAGGCAGCCAGCCATTCCTCTCCCTCCATTACCAGAGTGCCAATCTCTATCTCCCATCCCATGTACTCCATCATACATACTTTCTCTCTCTAAAAATGGGAGGCAAGTGAGGAAGAAACAATACGGCCTTCATCCATTAGTCGAGGTAATGATTCTGGCTTTCTTTTTCTTCGGCCACTAAACAAACGTCAATGTCGCTTCAAGCTTTTCAAGAATCGATTCGTTGTTCACAGGTTTCCTTTTCGATAACTAGTAATTGCGCTCGTTGATGTCCTTTGTTTTTTCTTCTTGTTTAATTATAGTTTGGTATTGTCAAAATTTGGGAATTGGGAAGGAGAGTCCCTGAGACAATCCCTTGCCTTCAAATTGGAACCACTCTAGCTCATTCTTTCCTATCCAAGAACCCTCATCGCTTTTGAATTTGGGAATGGCATGACCTCTCGAGCCATTTCAAAAACCATTGCTTGTGCCACATTTTTTCTTGAACATTTCCCTGACGAATTTCTTGCAATTCCCCTTCAAAAACTTCTTCTTTTCAGGGAAGAATACTTTGGGTTAAATCTGATTTGGGGGTGTCAGAAAATGGATCAGTATGAGGTGTTGGAGCAGATTGGGAAGGGGTCATTTGGCTCTGCACTCCTGGTGAGGCACAGGGTTGAGAAGAAGAGGTGAGGCAGAGGCTTGGTGTACTACAGTCCTGTTCATTCTTGTGCCATGAATGGATTGCTTTCTAGGATCTTTGCAACATGGTGTCAGTTACTCTCTGAAACATGGCTTGTTTCAGGTATGTCTTGAAGAAGATCCGGCTTGCCCGTCAGACCGACAGGTGCCGCCGATCAGCACACCAAGAGGTCTCCTTAACACTTGATATCCCCTTTGTGCCATGCGACATCTTAGCATCCAAGTTGGCTTTGTTTGTGAAAAAAGTTAAACTTTTGATGCAAAATTGGAGACAAATGTACCATGGTGTCAGTTATTCACGCATGTTTTGGTACTATTCTTCTGGTCCTATTTCTGATAAAGAATTTGAATTTGAACACATAAATGCTTACAGAAAATTAAAACGAGGAAAAAAATTTGAACATTCAAATGTGTGAAACTTCTTTGTTGTCTTCTAGGGTCTGGTTCATGGATCCAAATCCCGGTCCCGGGGAAATTCCCGGAGGACGGCGGTACCGGTAACCGGCCGGTTATCGGAAAATTAAAAAAACCGAACGAATTTGGATTTCAAATTTTGAACTTCGTCTTTCCCGGGGCCGATTACCGGGCGGAAAAACCGGTGGAAAAACCGGAAATTCCAGAAAATATAGAAAAACGGTAATTAGTAAACTGAAATTTAGAATAATGCAAATATTAACGAGAAAGTGTTTCAAGTTGTACATAAAAAGTTCTCCTTGGTAGTTTCACTCTCTAGAGCTGGTTTCCCTTGTGGCTGGTTAATGACCACTATGCTCCAGCCTTATCTCTAAGGCTCTCAAGATATTTTTAGCTATGGGCATTTTGGTCCATTGATTAGCAATTCACTATGCAAAAGGGAGGCAATAGCATGTGCTACTGTCCAAAACCACCATGACAGGATGGAACATCCAAAGAGCATCAAAGGCTCTTTTGTATATTATAAGTGCTAAATATACTAAAAACCAATGTTTTACTAGACAATCTAACATAACAATTCCTAAACCAACTGGGGAAGGATATTATGGAATCAAAAAAAATTCGGCCAGGTTTTTTTTACCGCCGTCCGCCGGTAGACCGGTTACCGGCCGGGTTTTTTACCTCTCGTCTGGTTCCATGGCAGACTGTTCACCAAAGTTAGGACTGGCATGCCTGTTCTGTTTGTCATGGTCCTGTGCTAATAGCCTAATACACATATGGACCTACATTAACCATGTGCAAAATTCACCATTTTGTTTATATAGATGGAGCTTATTGCAAAAGTAAGGAACCCTTACATTGTGGAATACAAAGAGTCTTGGGTGGAGAAGGTGAGTATGGTCCCCTTTCTTCTTGCTGTGCATATTGGCAGGGTCCTAAGAGCAATATTTGTTCTTGTACCTTCCCTTGCATGTGTTTAGTGGTCCTACTGAAGTATTTACATGTTCATCATTGCTTGAAATGGAATGATTTTGTTGTTACCAGGGTTGCAACGTGTGCATTGTGATCGGTTACTGCGAGGAAGGGGACATGTATGTAACTTGAGAAAGTAAGCTCTGAGTATTGTTTCTGGAACCTGTAATACTGCAGGTCAGAGGCCATTAAGAAGGCTAATAGTAACCATTTCTCAGAAGAGGTGGTTAACTAGTCTGTAATATGTCTTGCTTTGTAGCTGTACATTCTGCTTACTGAAGTTTTGTTTTCTTTTAGAGCGAGTATTCTGCTTACTGAAGTTTACCCTCTTGTTGTGTCCATTTTTATGCATGCAGAAACTTTGTACGTGGCTTGTGCAGCTCCTAATGGCACTTGATTACTTGCATGTCAATCATATCCTTCATCGCGATGTGAAGGTTGTTACATTCATAACCTTTATGTGCTGCTTACAATGGATGGATTCATGCTGCTGCTTACAATGGATGGATTCATGCTGCTTACTCCCCATGTCTTGTAATTGTTTCAGTGTTCAAACATATTTCTTACAAAGGACCAAAACATACGGCTTGGTAAGTATCCTCTTGTAAAATTAGATAGGAAAATTACCTGTATTATACAGTCCTCCAAATAAATGGTGGCAATATCCTTCTGTTTGGAATATGTTGTCTGAAACAGGTGATTTTGGGCTGGCTAAAGTACTGACTTCTGACGATTTAGCTTCATCAGTAAGTTGCTGTTGCTCAACCCTTAGGTGTTCCTCTTTCTAAGTTGCTTCTGATTTTGATATAATGTGTTCCTTGTGAAGGTTGTAGGAACTCCCAGTTACATGTGCCCTGAACTTCTTGCTGATATTCCTTATGGTTCCAAGTCTGACATATGGTCACTAGGTAAGTGTTCTTTTTTTAATATTCTGTTGCATGCCTTGTTCCGAATAGTCCTCTTGGTTAAACATCTGCAATTTTCAGGCTGCTGCATCTATGAGATGACTGCCCTGAAGCCAGCATTCAAAGCATTTGTAAGTAACTATGATGAAACTATAAAATGCCATTTTATTATAGTTGCTCTTGTAAGTTGTAACATGCGATGCTTCACTAATAACTCTTCCAATAGTTTCGCCAAAAGCTGTATCTTAGATGATGATTTTTTTTTCCTAACAGGATATGCGAGCACTGATAAACAAGATAAACAAGTCTGTTGTCGCTCCTCTACCAACTATATACTCGGGTGCATTGTAAGCCTTCACCCCACATTAACTTATATGCAGTCCTTGTGAAATCTTCATGACAACCATTGAATATAATATATTTTGGTTCTTATATCTGAAATCTTCATGATATATTTATAATTTGTCATGCAGTAGGGGACTCATCAAAAGCATGCTGCGTAAAAGTCCAGATCACAGACCAAGTGTATGTGTTTTTCTCCTAGAGTATACTTAGTTTAATTTCATCTTTTATGAATACTCTGGTTTCTGCACTCATTCATGCATCTCATTGCCTGATATTGATGTTGTTTTTCAGGCTGCAGAACTGCTTAAGCATCCGCACCTTCAGCACTATGTGTTGGAAGTCCAACTGAAGTCGAGTCCTACTCGCAATATGCTCCCAGCTAAACTTCATACCAGCCATGACACAAATAACTCTGCATTTTCTGATGATGAAGATAATTGGAAGCCCAAATACAATAAGACTCATTCATTTAAAACAGAGAGGATTGTAGAACTTGACAAAGCCCTGCTAACCATGGCCCTCCTAGATCTACCAGAATTGCAAAAGATTGTCCAGAATTGTTAAATCAACCAATGGATCAGTTATCAGTTCAAGTTACAAAGAAAATTGTTGACAAAGTGATACATGATAAGTATTCAAAAGTAACGAGATCCCCTGCACCTACTCCAAGAAGAGCATCATCAACTCCTAGAAGAAGACTGGAACCTTCAAAGACATTTCATGCTAGAACAGCTCACAAGGAGGTACGAAGTATCTGGCCATACAAAACGTTAAAATCTTGCCAATAGCCTTAACATCCAGTCATTGTTCAAATTTCACTGCATATTTGTTGATATTTCCAGTCCCTAGCCAGTGGACATAACTAACCAACACTTAAAAAACATCAGTCATTTTTCACGATGAATATTTCACCAAACTTTAGTCCCTCAAATGAAACTTCTAGTTGACCTTGTAAGTGCATGTTTGAACAATTTTTTACCATTCACTTAGTGCATGTTTGAAGCATTATGTGTACTTGAAGAAATATTATACGTACAAGGTTTTAACCTTCTATTGTTTTGACACCAGCAGCCTCCACCATCAAGGTCGTCAGTGGACCGAACGGGTCAAGCTACACGGCGTGCATCACTCCCCCTGCACGTGTTCAGAACTCCTGAAAAGCGGCAGGGCGCCGACATTCTTACCAGATTGAAATCTCCTGATGTTTCAGTTAACGCTCCTCGAATTGACAGGATTGCTGAATTCCCACTGGCATCCTTTGAAGATCCATTGCATCCCACCATGAAGGTCTCGCCACCATCTATCATTGACCAATCAATCACCAAGGACAAATGCACTTTCCAAGTGCTCCGAAGTGATAGTGAAAACTACACTAGCACTCCTTATCTCAATTTGCTTGGTATGGACAATTCACTCAGAAGCTCATCAGATTGGAGGCAGAAGAGGTTCGACACGACATCATACCAGCAGAGAGCTGAGGCTCTGGAAGGCTTGCTTGAGTTCAGTGCCCAGTTGCTACAACAGAAGAGGTTTGAGGAGCTGGGGATCTTGCTGAAACCTTTTGGACCCGGGAAGGCATCACCAAGAGAGACAGCCATATGGTTGTCAAAGAGCTTCAAAGAAACCGGATTATAACTCTAGGTCTGCAGCTGTAATAAAAAAATTTATTAATTAGCTTCAGGCTACCCTGTACAGTGTCAGTTTTTGGATATGTGTTATTTTCCCTGAACTGGTCTTTGTGGATTAATTCCATTTTCTCAATTGAACTGGTCTTTGCGATCATTCTCTTCTTTCTCTTTATCTGTAACATGTAGCAGCATATCAACTGATTTGGTCACTCAAATGAGAATACCTTTGAATATTGATGTCTGTAAAATAGAATTCCAATACTAGTGGACCAACATCTTGACATTTGGAGAAAAACCAATTCTTCAGTGTAGTTTGACAGCATACATTATATCTCGTAAGATTTTGCTGATCTCTTGCTGTCTTGCACGATCCCATGGATAGGCAGTTGACATTTCCTCTCCAAAACAAAAAAGCCACAGCTTTTCGCAACTACAATACACCAAAGCGTGACAGTGGAGAGCATGTCAGGTAATCGCCTGCCGCCTGCCTACCTGTGTTGCTCGGCTCAACATGTCTTTGCAGGTCTTTTGCTACCCTTTCTGTCACTAGTCACAGCATAAGCATCAGAAGATCCTTCTTTTTAACTCTAGCTTCATTTTCTGTCCCTCGCCGTTCAGTTCAAGCTGATGTGAGGTTACTTGACCAGTACACCTTCCGATCTTTCAGTTTCTAAACACCTCTGTCAGAAGACAAAATTCATGGTCATCATATGATACTAAGGAGTTGACAATTTTGCATTTAAGGTTTACTGCTGAATGCTCAGTAGCACTGGACATCACATTGTCAAAACCAAACACACCCACTGATCCCTTTCCAATTCAGGTTTCATAACGAGATGAAGACATGAAGACTAAATTTCTGTTTAAAAAAACATAACATAGAGACACTGGAACCAGTTTGCTGAAAGTGGCACACGGGCTGATGGAAAGCGTGCTCTTTTCAGTTTTATCAGCTGACATACATCAACATTTGTTCTCTGCACCTAGATATTTCTTGCAAGTTTTGCAATATGGACGAAAGTACTCTCAAATACATCATGTGTCAAATGCCTCACTTTATTTTTCAAGTTATGCATATAGGATGCAGGATTGGCAGTGCATTTCCAGTTCTTAAGAGCATCCATTTAATTTTCCAGTCGTTAAAAGCAACATTTCAATTTGCTTGGTGCATCCCGTTGTCCATTATATTGCTCGGTTGGAATGCATTATTATCTATCTGACATACATGCAGGAGCCCAGGTTCATTCAAAATGTTGCATTGCAAGGATTTAAAAGATGATTGGTCTGACAGCCCCCTCGTTGGACTTTGATTACATGAAAACATATCAGAATCGCACAAATATTACTTCTGTATGTCAACACATGTTTCAACCAAGTCAAATAGTTTTTGTCTGACAATCAACAGGCAAACAAAGGTAGGCACAAATATCTCCCGCGTCTTCAAACTCTAATCAGACGAACGTACCAGAAAGAATAAATAGGCAAAGAGAATAAATAAATACACAAGAAATAACAAATGAACTCAAATTTAAATAAGACCAATACCCTTAGCAAGGCCTTGAATTTAAACAAAATTAGAAACAAAAAACACTAGAATCGAGTTATAAAGGAGAAGAACAGAGCTTTTGAAGTTCTAGCTTCGAGTACTGCCAGTTCTGAGTACTGTTCGTTTCGAGTACTGGTCTTTTCGAGTACCGCTGGCTTCGGGTATCGTTCGTATTGAGTACTGTGGCTTCGAGTACTATTCATGTCGAGTACTGCTGGCTTCGGTTTGACTCGGTCGGAGGGATGTTCAGCTACAGGACGTAGTCAGAAGGAGTTTCGGCTACAAGACGTAGTCGAAAGGGGTATCGACTACATGTGGTCGTACAAGGTATCGACTACATGTGGTCGTAAAAGGTATCGACTACATGTGATCGTAAAGGAGATTCGACAACGCGGCGTGGTCGGAGGGAGTTCGACAACGCAGTGTGGTCTGAAGGAGGTTTGACAACGCGACGTGGTCGGAGGGAGTTCGACAACACAGTGTGGTCTGAAGAAGGTTCGACAACGCGACTACCTGGTAGTGGTCGTGGTCGTAGCCGTAGTCGTAGACATGGTCGTAGACGTAGTCGGAGACATGGTTAAAAAGGAGTTTCGACTGCTCGGCGAGGTCGGAAAGACAAGAAGAGGAACCGGACACGGAGAAAGGGGGCTTACCAAGACCGATAGAGAGGTCGTAGGAGGTCGAACGGTGATGGGGTAGTTCGCGGTCGGCGACGAAGGAGACGGCGGTAAAGTGGTCGGTCGAAACTGAAGGAGAAGGGAAGAGGCGGCGGTTCCTGTGCCACAAAACTGAAACCAAGTGAGGGGATCGCTCCAAGAAGCTTTGGGCACGAATCGACGCGGGTAGAAGAGGGCTGCACTGGTGCGGCGAGAACCGGAAGGAGGCGCGACGGCTGCTCGAACTCGGAGCTCGGGGCTTTAGGCAACCACTGCAGCACGAGTGGGAGTGGGGGAGCTCGGAGAAGATAGAGGACTGCTCGGCTCTTCACTAAGGGCACTTACTAGAAGTGAAGGGGAGACGAGGGGAGGCAAGGGAAGGCTCTAAGCTCCTTTTATAGCCGGCGGGAGGAAAGGCAGAGTCGTCGACGACTTCGGGGGACGGGTCCGAGGTGGACGTGGCATGGGCGCCCTAGTCGGAGGAAGGACGGGACAGGCGCACGCAGTGGGGAAGCGACAGGAGCGACGACTTGGGCGGGGCGACGCAGGTGGCGGGGCCGACACGAATAGACGTTGGCGATGAGACGGGGCGACAGAGTAAAAGGGCAAGTAGAGGGGAGCAGGTGGTGGCAAAGGGCCAGAAGGTGCAGGTGCGCGGTTGTGGCGGTGGGACAAGCGACGGGACTAGTCGATTGGACTGGTCGATGGGACAGGGCAGCGGAAGACCAAGGGAGAGGCATTGGCTCGACTGGTTCGGAAGGGGAAAGGAGAGGATGGGCTGGCTGGTCCAAGGAAAAAGGGAGGCTGGGCCGGGGGGGGAGAGAAGATGGTCTACGACCAGAAGGAAGGACGACTGGCCCAAGGGGAGGGGGAGGAAAATGGGCTGGGCCGAAGAAAGGGGGGTTGAAAAAGAGGTGAAAGCTCAAGATTTTAGAAAATACAACTTAAGTTGAAATAAATTTTTGAAACCAACTAGCAAACGCAAATCTATTTACAATCCGAAAACGAACTGTTACACAAGAACTAATATAAACTTAAAGAGGAATGAGAACCAATGAAACACTGGGGAAAATATATTTATTAAAGCACCTTATTGCCTGCTTTTACACCGATAGCTTATACATTGGAAAATCGTAAATCCAACACACCAACAACAACTAAACCAAAAACTCACTTTGTTTTCACACTGACACCGTCTGTTCCAGCAATGATCACTGAACTCGCCATGTCCAAGAATAGCCCATGCTCAACAACTCCTTCCAAAGCTGAGATCTCCTTCCATTATTTTAAAACCCTAATTTGCTTAGGAGAGGATTTGTGGAGGCTAGGGTTCTAGAGAGTTGGTCAAAAGGAGTTTCAATGCTCGCGAGGTCGAAAAGACAATAGGAGGAACCGCACAGAGAAAGGGGCTTACCAAGACCGAGAGAGGTCGAGGAGGTCGAACGGTGATGGGGAGTTCATGTCGGCGACGAAGGAGACGGCGGAAGTGGTCGGTCGGCCGGCGGAGAAGGGAAGAGGAAGCGGTTCCTGTGCCATAAAACTGAAACCAAGTGAGGGGATCGCTCCAAGAAGCTTTGGGCACGAATCGACGCAGGTAGAAGAGGGCTGCACTGGTGCGGCGAGAACCGGAAGGAGGCGCGACGGCTGCTCGAACTCGGAGCTCGGGGCTTTAGGCAACCACTGCAGCACGAGTGGGAGTGGGGGAGCTCGGAGAAGACAGAGGACTGCTCGGCTCTTCACTAAAGGCACTTACTAGAAGCGAAGGGGAGACGAGGGGAGGCAAGGGAAGGCTCTAAGCTCCTTTTATAGCCGGAGGGAGGAAAGGCAGAGTCGTCGACGACTCAGGGGGGCGCGGGTTCCCGAGGTGGTCGTGGCATGGGCGCCCTAGTCGGAGGAAGGACGGGACAGGCGCACGCAGTGGGGAAGCGATAGGAGCGACGACTTGGGCAGGCGACGCAGGTGGCGGGGCCGACACGAATAGACGCTGGCGATGAGACGGGGCGACGGAGTAAAAGGGCAAGTGGAGGGGAGCAGATGGTGGCAAAGGGCCAGAAGGTGCGGGTGCGCGGTCGTGGCGGTGGGACAAGCGACGGGACTAGTCGATTGGACTAGTCGATGGGACGGGGCAGCGGAAGACCAAGGGAGAGGCATTGGCTCGACTGGCCTGGCGGGAAAGGAGAGGACGGGTCCGGGCCGGTCCAAGGAAAAGGAGGGTCGGGCTGGAGGAGAAGAGAAGATGGTCTACGACTGCAAGGAAGGACTACCGCCCAAGGGAGGGAGGAAAATGGGCTGGGCCCGAAGAAAGGGGGGTTGAAAAAGAGGTGGAAGCTCGAGATTTTGGAAAATACAACTTAAGTTGAAATAAATTTTTGAAACCAACTAGCAAAAGCAAATCTATTTACAATCCGAAAACGAACTGTTACACAAGAACTAATCTAAACTTAAGAGGAATGAGAACCAATGAAACACTGGGGAAAATATATTTATTAAAGCACCTTATTGCCTGCTTTTACACCGATAGCTTATACATTGGAAAATCGTAAATCCAACACACCAACAACAACTAAACCAAAACTCACTTTGTTTTCACACTGACACCGTCTGTTCCAGCAATGATCACTGAACTCGCCATGTCCAAGAATAGCCCATGCTCAACAACTCCTTCCAAAGCTGAGATCTCCTTCGTACCGGCCAATTTCAAATATGGTGTTTTGGGCTGGGCCAAAAATAGAGGTTGCAGGCAAGAGAGGGGATTCTATTGCACTTGGTCTTATAATTTTTGGAGTCTCCAGTCAAAAGTTCTATTGGTTTGAAAATTTCAGTAGATTTCGGATTTTCAGGGGCTGAATTAGGCTAAGTCCCAGCTGGCGGTCAGACCGGCCAGGGTGGGCGGTCTGACCGGTTTTCACTTGGATCGTCGTCCTTCGTGGCGGCGATGTTTGGTTGTTAGGTCAAAGTCATGAGTTTCCGTGCATATGTGTTGCATGATGCATGTTTTGACTAACATGGGTCAAGTTGTGAAGAACTTGTTCCCGGATTCGATTTGCTTGTCTATTGTTGTGCAGGTTGCTTGGTGGTCAACGACGGTCAACGGCGAGGATGATCGGGACTAGGCTTGGAGAGCTGAGGTCCAGAACGATCGACGATGCCGAGTGAGGTCAATGAACTCAAGCGTGGTGCAGAATGGACAAGTGTGACCTATTGGCCAACCTACGGTGCAAGATAGCGCAAGGTGAAGCTGATTAGATCAAGAGGCAATAAAGACGGCGCTTTAAAATGCGTGCGTGTGTTACCCGTTTGTTTTGGGCCTTAACGGGAGCCCAATTGAGTCAAACTTCTAGAAGGTCTAAGCCTCCACTATAAATAGAGGATGGAGGTGGCTGCACCCCTTTAACCCTTTCATTATTTTAAAACCCTAATTTGCTTAGGGAGAGGATTTGTGGAGGCTAGGGTTCTAGAGAGTTTTGATTTAATTTTCGTGCTCTTGGATTGAGCCTTGTCCTCCATTGATGGAGTGGCTGTAAACACAAGTCATATCAAATCAATCCAAGGAAAGTTTGATCAAAGTTTTGTCTCTTTGCTTTCATTCTCTCTATTCGATGATTTTGAGTCTTTCTTTGATCCGCTAGTTTTTGATTGAATTCTTCATGTGATCTAGCTTGCTGTGATATGTGGGAATATATCTAGGATCATCTTGATCATCAATCACCCACGAGCAAGATTTTAGATCTAGTTTTCGTTTTGACTCAATTTTGAATCATCCTCCTATCAAACGGAAAATGATCGTAATTATTCCAATAATTTTCACAATCTTCGATTGGAATAGGTTTCTGACATCATAGAGAAGGTGTGTTCCAAATTTCATCGAGTTTGGAGTTGTAGATCAAAAGTTACATCTATTTGCAACTTCGTCTTTCGAGCTGTTTGATCTGTTCATCAGGCCGACGGTCAGACCGCCCAAGGTCACCGGTCCGACCGCCAGGGGTGAACGGTCCGACCACCATTGACCTAGCGGTCCGACCGCCCAACACTTAGTTTTTTAGCTTGTGTTGATTTTCGTTGTTTTGCTTCGGGGATTAAATTAGATTCGATACTAGTCTTCCGCTGTACCGGTATTTTGATCTTCGTAGCTTCCGTAGCTATTGGAGTAAAATCTTATTGAATCTATTATTTGTGAAAAAATGAACGTGCTCTTATTCACCCCATCTAATCGCCTTTTCGGTCCAACACTACGAATTACAGTTCTTCACCTCGGAGCGTAATCACTAAACCGACATCCAAGCTAAAATAACAGCTCCTTGATAACATCTAAATTCTAAAATGTGAGCTCCTTCAACAGCTGCCAATAAGCCCCACACAACCATAAAAACTATAAATTTTTGTCCTACTTTCTTCCCAAAGCAACCATAGAATCATCAGAATTCATCCTTTTCTCCAGAGAAAAGATACCTCGATAAAGACCAGAAAGTTTCGTCTTCCCTCCATGAATAGTACTAGCAAGACAACGTTATAGACTGACCCATCTTTCGTGCTCCCATGGCGAAAGCTAATAGGACAGCAATTCTAGCTAGGTGCAGTAGTAACTACCAAGAACCAGTACAAAAAAAGTGATTTTTTTAATCCAAATTTCCCGAGAAACAACGGAAGATTTGTGCATAAAGGAAAAGAAGCAATGAGGCAAGACGGAGGACCTCGTCGGAGCCGTCGATGGCGAGGTCGATGCGGGGGTGGTCGTCGAGCGTGGAGAGCGGGATTCCGAGCGACTGCGCCTGATCGAAGGTGCGCTTGGAGGTGGGCACGCCGACGATGCCGGACAGCTTCCCGGCGGCGAGGAGCGCGCCAATCTCGGCGACGGCGAAGGCGGCCGTGGAGCCCGTCCCGAGCCCCAGCACCATCCCGCTCTGCACCTGATTGACCGCGCGCACCGCCGCGAGCCGCTTTAGGTCGTCCTGCGTCAGCGACGCCGCCGCCGGCGCGGACAGCGCGCGGACGACGGCGAGGCGCGCCCGGTGAGGGGCGGCGCCGCGCGGCGGCCGGGTGGAAGCGGGCTGAGATGGCAGCTGAGGCGGCCATGGGGTAGGTGAGTGGCGCGAGTTCTTGGAGCTCGATGAGGGGATGGGGTGTTGGTGGTGGAGTTGGGGAGGAAGGAGATGCGGATGATGGTGAATCGGTGACCAGAGAAAGGCAACGACTTGTGGCTTGGTGGTGACTTGGAGTGCTATGGTTTTCCTTTCTTTATTATTTTCCTTAGGTCATGTTTGGTATACATTTAACTCTCAGTTTTTAGTTCGAGTAAGTAGAGTTATGCTAAATAGGTTAACACTGTAAAACTGTTAGAATTGGAGTAACTTGAAGTGGATCAACCTCTTAGTATAATTTTTAGGAATAGGTGAAACATTACTCCAAATGAGGAGTTGTAGATCAGTAAAACGAAATACCACTAGGAGTTAAGGGTAATTACCCGTAATATACCACTCAACTACCATCCGCACCCCCAAGGCCCCAACCCGTAGCCCCCACCCCTTCGCCTCCCTTCGCACATCTCCCCTTCGCAGCCCCTTCTCATCCTCTCCATCGTTCGCAGCTAAGAGACGGTGAGTCCCTCGCCAAGAGCTCCTCCCTCCCTGCAGCGTGCGAGCTCCTCCACCTTCCCCCGCGAGCTCCTCCCTTCCCAGCGGTCCACGGGCCTCTCCCTTTTCGACGGTATCCGAGCTCGATGACGGTGAGTAACACCCCCCACTCTCCCTTCCCCCTTGGCATCCGTCCTCGCCGACCGCCCATTCCCTCGTGAGCCACCCATACCTCTCAAGTCGGCGGCTCTTTCCCACTAGAATGCATAGATCTGAAATGTTTGGTTGAGTTTGTTGTGATATTTTTTCTCACATAAATGAATGAATGATTCGTTTAGTTGGTGTTAATTTTAATTATGTGCCCAGATCTAATGCTTCGGTCTTTCATACTGCAAAAAGTATTGTGTTTTCGATGATGCCTAGTAAATGCATGATCCTTTTCGTCCATGAACCAAATTCATGAATGATTCATGAATAATCGACATGAATTGCTTGGTCTCTCTATGATTCATGAATTGTTGTACATGTACATGTGTAGCCAGTTGATCTATGAAGCCTGAATTTTTTTCCTTGTGGGCAAGAATGCTAGCTGCTGCAAGTTATGATTACCATGTAATTCAAGAAAAGATGGATGTCAGTATGAAGCATTGGATCTGAGCAGAAGAGATGTTTGTGCCCAAGGGTTCATCTTGTTTCTTTTCTCGCTGCTACATGATGGCTGGTGCTAGCTGATGCTTGTAGCATGTGTTCTAAGTGATGCTTATCTTGGATAATGAACAAACCTGAATATGTGCATGTATAGCTCTTTTCTCTTCGCTTTTTGGTTATGAAGTTAAACCATAAAAATGTTGATGTTTACATTGAATCAAACCTAAATATCTGGAGGTATAGCGCTCTTTTATAGTCATGTACCCAACTGGCATCAACAGTGAGGTTGGTCTGATATACATTGCTGCATAAGCAAATCAACATTTTGTTCTTGGTGGACACTAGTTTGTAGCAGAGGATCAAACTCTTTGTAATCTGGATGTGAGATGGATTGCCATGTCCAACTTGTAAGGACCAGTATAACTGAATTGATACTATAGCATTTTGTTTTTTTGTGGTTCGGACTATGATATGAATATGTCTCATTCATATACATTCATAATTGGATTATGATATGAATTGATCTCATTACATTCATATTGTATGAATTTCTCTTGTTACATTCATATGGTATCACATTCAAATGGACTCTCGTTTCTGACAAATTTGTAAAGAAATTTCAAAAATTTGTGTACAAATAGAAAGGAGTAAGAAACAAATAGACTTAAGTGTTAAAACCGGGGCTGTAATAGTAAAAAATTTGTATGTACGTGAACTTCTAAAAACAGGGTTGTAATATGCTCATCAAGCGTATTGAACGTTCCAACCGTATGAACGTGAACTGCTAAAAATGTTTCAAAAATGAACTGTTGGAGCCATAAAAAAAACAAGTCACAAAACCAAAGGCACTATCGTCTCTTTATATATATCATTCTTATTCATGGAGTTGGAGTTAGCTTCCTAACCAAACACCTCCTCAAACCACTCCAACTTCTCAGGGGAGTGGATCTAAGAGTGAAGCTGGAGTTGGAGTTTTTAAAACTTGGAGCGAAGCCATACCAAACAGGGCCTTAATATTCTTGTTCTTGTCAAAAGAAAATTCAATTGTTGCTCACCTGGATTTGCTACCTAGGACAACTGCATCCATTCCAACATGTCGTTATGGACATGATACGGTGCACAACGCAGTTTTGACTACTAATTTATATTGTAATATATTAATAAAACCTAATAATATTATAATATTATAAAAGTACTTTTCGAGACAAATCTATACATATGATTTTCATATATCCAATCTAAATATTTAAAAGGATACCGATAGTTGAAGTTTTGAAAGTTCGATTACACGCATTCTAAAACGACATATATTTGTGACTTGAGGGGTGTGTATGTACTGTTTTAATTTAGGAACGAGCAAAGCGCATCCACTTCAAATTCAAGACCAATTTTTTCTAGAACTAAGTGAAACAAACAGACCAGTAATGCTATATTTTCTTGTATAATATTTACATGCCTATACATCACTGTCTCCACCTTCAAGAAAAAAGGCCAAATTAATTAGCACATAAAAATTATATACGACATTTGGAAATCCTAGTATTATAGTTTGAAGATGTACATGAACTATTTTTACCCAAAAAAAGAGAGATGGGATAGTAGTATAATAAAACTATGCTTGTTGCCAAAGCAGAATTTTTGGCTGTCTTGCCAATTTTGGAAGCGTAATTACAAGAATGACCCCTTACAAAAAAATTACAAATTTAGACACATGTCGCACTACCACCGTGCGGTAGCAAACCTCCGACCGCCAAGTCGCCTCCTCCCACGGCCGCCGTGCGGTGGCGCTCCCAGCCCGCCACGTGTCCGCTAGGGTTGCAATTAGGGTTTAACTGAAAAATTAGGGTGTTGTTTGTAGTAATTTTAAATATAGCAAACGAATTCAAAAAATTATAAAACTTTATGTGGAGCCTTTTGACACAGCGTACTTCCTTGTGTAAATTTTTCATAATTTTAGTCATTCTGATTTTTTTCTCTTAATTTTATAAACGTGTACTGTTTGTACGAATTTGTAAATGTATAAAATAAGCTTTAAAAATTATGAATTTTTTAGGGATCCTCAAGCACTGGACTTGATTGTGTCATGTTTCAACAATTTCATATGTATTATGGAATTGTCTCAAAAATTTAGGATTTAGGTTGCGAAAATTTAGATTTTAAGTTTCAGAAATTAGGGCTTCATGATTTCATATGGCTTTGAATGTATGGAAAAAAAAATATGTATTGCAACTCCATTGGAGGTATCGATATACAATATGGTGCAGGAGTACGCACATAACAACCAAGATACGTGTATAAATATAGCAAAAATAAATTATGAATACAAATATCCCAAAACATAATCGCATAACACGAGACACAATATGGCTCACTTGTCTGAGTCGCTACTCTCTGCCTGCTGCGGCTGCGGCTGCGCTCGTGTTCGTGGCCTTGTCTTGCGCCGAGCATGCCCCGTGGGATACGTATGCCGGTCTAGAGGCTACGTGTCGGTTCGGGGGGTGCAGAGACCGTTGAGTGGGCAGAAGTGGACCAGTAGGCGCGTAAGGCTCCACTATATGTGTGAACACCAGGTGGCAGTCTGTCCTTCATAACCCGATGTCCTAGGTGCATTGCACGGACAGCCCGTGTGGCGCCATCGTGCGCACAAAATCTAGATACCATGGACACCAGATGATGCCGCTCTCGTGCAACGACTCGAACTCGTTGTGGTACAACGAGTAGCACCTCGCTGGCCTGTCCTTGGGCCAGCGCAGATGGCTAGCAGTCCACCGCGAGCCCATGGTGGGCCTGTCTATCACGTCGATCAGGGGGGTACGGGTGCACCGTTGTCTCGATGGTCGACCGTCTAACCAGGAAGTGCTCCCAACTCCACAGCTGCAGGAGCATGTAACAGTCGGTCAGGTTGGGTTTACCATTGGTGTCGCGCTGCGAAGCGTCGCACAACCCCTGATATGTGGCGCAAAGGATGGCTGACCCCCGGCTATACTGAGGCATCGGCCCAGCCTCCGCATCAACTAACGACTCGACGAGGCGGACGTAGCTGGGGTAGCACTAATCGCCATGTGTGGTTGGAAACGGGATCCAACCAAAAGATGATGAAGGTAAGCAACGAGGTGCGTCCTAACGACCTCGTCAAGTGCACCCTGCGGGTAATCTCTGAACTACCTCAGCAAGTTCGGTGGACGCCACATACACCCTCCGGGAGAGGTTGACCGAACCGCTGCTCCAGCATGGCCTTCCAGTGCGCCGGCGGAGGACTCGGATCAAGTGTCTCACCCTGGATCGGGAGATCAGTCAAGTGCGAGATGTTTTGCAGGGTGACCGTCATCTCACTCTACCGAAAGTGGAAGGTGTGCGTCTCGGGCCTCCACCTGTCGACAAGTGCCAACAGCAGGTTGGAATCTAGGATGAACCGGCGTCCGAGGGACACCAGCCTCGCAAAGGGCAACAAGTCTGTATCCCGGAGGATCGGACGTAGCGATCGTCCAGCTCCCAGGAATCCCTCCCCGCCAGAAGCAGCAGGGACGAAGGGCCATCGGCGTCACCGACGATCCACAGCTTGCACCGGTGGTTCTTATCGTAAAAGTGTTTCAGAAGTGTCGGTAGAGACATGGCTTGCAACACATGAAATAGACAGAATATTAGTGAGAAGATTGATAATGACCATGAAATAACTAGCACGAAATAATTAGTTGCATGAATAACTAGCAGTGCATGCTGTCGTTATTTTTCTATTTTCTAATTGTTTAAAACTAATTAATTAATACAAACTAATTATTTAGGACTGATTATTTTGTAACTAATTTACCATAAAATACTGCAAATTAAATATTACGACAAAACTAATACTACAAATTAATGTGCACTAATTTGTAGGTACAAAATTAAATACGGCTATTTAATGATGATAAAATAGTACAAAATAAAAATCACAACTAAATGAACACCAAAAATTAATGTATATTAATTAATTTATCTGATGGTGTGGGTTAGTGCTAGTTAATTGCCGCCCAATAAGACACTCATCTAACCATAGGCTAAATTCCTCGGCTTAGTGCTCAAATATATTTCTTGCTCAAAAGTACAGAGCCACTGATGAGGTTTAACTTTATTATCCATGTATAGCAATATTAGTGGAGGTGTTCTTAAGTTCATTCACCCATGGTCTTAGATACATTACTTTGTCTATGCATTGATAGCCTACAACATATACAATGTATGATAATCTCAGAACACTAATTACATTGATAGCATACGTACTGACAATTACACGAGACTCCTAAAATAAAAAATACGTACTGACAATTACACAAGACTCGCTAAAACAGTACACATTTATGAAATATTGAGGAAAAATTCTGAACGAATAAAATTATGGCAAATTTACACAAGCAAGTACGCTGTGTCGGAAGGCTCCGTATAAAATTTTATAATTTTTTGAACTCTTTTGCTATATTTTAAAATTCTTACAAACATCACCCTAATTTTTTTGTTAAACCCTAATTGCAGCCCTAGCGGTCACGTGGCGCTAGGGCAACGTGGCGGCTGAAGGTTTAGGGTTTAGGGTTTTGGGGTTTAGGGTTTAGGGTTTTGGGTTTAGGGTTTAGGGTTTAGGGTTTGCTGTGCGGGGAGGGCAACGTGGCGGCTGAAGGTTTGCTGTGTTGCAATTTTTTTGAAAGCGGTCATTCTTATAATTGCGCTTCCAATACTGGTCAATACGGCTAAAAATTCGCCAAAGCAAACTTAGCATGATAATAGGTGGCCGCAATCTAATATGGTGGTCTCTATTTTGGCATTATACACAATCACATTAATCATTTTTCACTAGCCAATTTTGGCCACTAGGGCAACATGATACGACCATAGCCATGTCTAGTGGCGGAACTAGGATTTTGTCACGCCCAGGCTACGGAGGGCTAGAGGTAACTACTACTAGACAGAGGGAAAGTTGTGACCCGGACTTAACTAGGCTTAGTATTGGTAAATTGCTATTATGTCAGTCAACAGTATCATATGAACAAAAACTCGGCCACATCCATGCTGGATCAGTATTACATTAAGGCACACAGTTCAAAGACACTATTTATCAGAATTCATCTAAAAGCAACCACGAGGAGACCGAAATGTCACAATAGTGGATACTCTGTAGAGGTAAGCACATAGACAAGCTGAATTTTTTATTTTAAAAAAACTCACTTTTTAATTAATATGATAAAAGACTATGTCGCCAATTGATTTGACAACAGGCTGGTGTGGCAGCTCCTGTTGCCAATTTGTCACCAAATGAATCAGCTACCCCATCAAACTATCGCCAATTCATTCGATAGGGTATTATTTGTCCGACAGTCTTGTTACTGATTCATTTGGCCGATAAATTCATTTGGCAAATAGGCACCTGTCACCAATTGAGTTGACAACGGAATCCTTGTCGCCGATTCATTTGATGATAGAATCTCTATCGCCAACTGAATTAGCAAAAGAGTATTATTTTTGCTATATATATATATCGGCTATTTATTTTTGTCACATTTAATAAAATGGTGAGTTTTTTTTTAAAAAAAAACTGAATTTTCTGCCCGTTTGTGTTTTGGTGGAGATGAATCCATGAGATTACCTCCGTAGCACAAGACTTCTTCGGGCCTAGCCAATAGAAGAAAAAAAAAACAAAGAACAATCGCTAGCCGATCAGTACAGATCGTGTTTACTCCTGCGTGTGCTCTCGCAGCCTTCTGCGACGACGCGTCGCAGCACAAGATGAGCCCTCTGCTCTGTTCCAGAAAAGGGCGCTGGCTGCAGCCTGCTGGTGACGATGTGGTGGACGAGGCTGTGCGGCCTCAGCATGGGGCCGTCGAGGATGTCTCCGTCGCACACCCCCAGATTGTATTGCGGCAAACGGCCGCCTCCTATGGAACCAACAAAGGCGATGGAGTTCGATCCCCTCGACGGACGGTAGGTTCTTGGAGTTGACGGCCATGTTCCATGCGCCGACGAAGAGGGCGTGGTCGCCGACGCTTGTCAATGGCGCGGTGGGGACTCCGAGCACGAGGTCGGTGACCCGGACAACCACGACTCGTGAGCCTCCGTCGTTGGTATAGCCGACCGTAAGCAGCTCAGAGTCACACTCCGCCAGGCAAGGCTTTGTCATCTATCTGCTCGGCATGACATGCGGCAATCGTCTGCGGTGGTGCTAGCGACCTCAAGGAGGAGCGGGAGATGTCCGGTGGATTGACCTTAAAAGAAATATAATCAACACAGCGAGAGGGTAACTGAGAGAGAGAGAGAGAGAGAGCAACCGAGCGACGGTAAAATAAAATCGTACTCGCTCGCTCTCCAATTTATAGTCGCTGCGGGAGGGAATCCATCCCCGCACGAGCTAATTGAAATTCACATACAGCGATGCAATGAATTTGACTCACAAATAACGATGTGATGAAATTGACCGAAGGAGGGGACGGGCAGTGGAATTAGAGGAGGGGGCCTAGGACTTCGGAGCTTCTCCGAACGACAGGTGGAACCCACCCATGATTTTTTATTATTTTTTTATTTCTCCTGAGAACCGGGCCGCGCACACGTGGTAGGAGGGGGCGGAGGGGGCACTGGGGAGGGCACGCGTTGGCCGTGGGAGGGGCGGGAGAGAGGGTCGTGCGGACACGCGGCGGGCGCAGGAAGGCCACCGCACGATGGCCGTACAGCAGGTGGCAAGTGGGCAGCTAGCGCTGCACGGTGGCCGTGCGGCAGAGGCCACCGCATGGCGGCCGTACAACAGGTGGCGTGTGGCGGGCTGGGAGAGCCTGCGCATGGTGGCCACGCGGCATGACGCTATTTTTGCCCCTTAAAAAATCGGCGATCGTCGTTTCTGTAAATATGAGGTGAAAAAGCGCCAATACGCCAAAATTTCAAATAAGTGTGACTCAAGTATTGATAGATCCAGAGTGTAAATGCCGGGGTCATCTGACCCGGTTATTATTATGACCCCGGTGATAATCGATAATAATACTCTTTATATGTAGGTAACGATGACATGACTGCAGTGAAATTAGAATGCGGTGATCCCGGCACTGATCCGCCATACTTACTATTTCAGTATTTCTCGTACTGGCCTCGCAAGATTCATCACAGCAACACTTGTCGTTGCCACAGCTAAAGTGAATACTAGTTTGCAGATACAATCTATCTTCTTCCTTTTTTGTTTTTGTTTTAACATCGCTCTGTTTCCGGCAGAAACAGCCAGCCAAAGCTTTTCACACTTCCAGCGTACAATACACACAGAACAGAGAGGAAGCAACCTACTACAGAGCTAGAGTTTTGACAAGGTGTAACTTCCTAAGCACACAAAACAAAGCTAGTTCTCGTGCGCAATACCTTTGCATACGGAACACTCCCAGCCCTTAATCAGTAATGATATTTACTCAAGGGTGTGTTTAGTTGCCTTGTTGCATATATGAGTTGGTTCATACTTCAAGAAAAAAGTCATTCATTCATGTGTTCGGTTGTTTGAATATCTCATCTTAGACAGTGGAATACAGATTTAAAAAATATTCTCTCTAGATGTTGAACTATTATATTCACTTAAAACAAAGAAACCATATAGTACAATACCGTGGGTGCGCCGCTCGCCGCCAATCGCCGTGGGTTTGATGCAGTCGAGGGTTGTAACATCCCAAATGTGGATTTGTGTTTCAAATGTAAGAAAATGAGAAGAAATTAAAACTTTTTTTGCATCTTGAAGTCCTTGATCATTTATGTAATTCTTGTAAAGGAATTATGGAAATCAAAAATCAAAATCCTCAATTGACTCCAATCGAAAACCTCCTTGACAAAGATCTTGTGCCAAATCCATGTAAATATTTTTCTGAGTTCTAGGGAGGCTTGGTAACATCTATGAATTATCGCATGATTTTTAGAAATTATTTGATAATTTTGGAGGCAAGTCAAACCAAATCAAAGCTTGATCAAACCATAATTCACACCTTCTGGAATTTCTTGAGAAAAATGCAGTGCATAAAAATCTCTAAAAATTTTATGTGAGGTTTATTCTGCAGTCAGCAACCTCCAGTTAAAATCTCATAATTTTTAGAGCTTAATTGCTACCTTAAGCAAATCCTCCAAAAATCAGATATTAATTCAAACCCTAGTTGGTTTTCACTGTTCTTTGGGTTCGAGTCAGACTCGGGCTCGAGCCACTTGACTTGGTGCGATCAACTAACCGCACCACCTCGGTCGCTCGAGCGCGAGCGTTGTGGTTCGTTGGATCGGCATCGAACGGCCCACGATCGCGTGAACGTTCGGACTATCCGAGCGCGCCGATCCATGTGAACTGTATGATTCTAAATCAAGGGCTCGGATTCGCATGAACATCCGGACCGTCCGAACGCGTCGCGCAACGAGAACCGTAGGATCCAGATCCACAGTCCAGGTTAAGGTGAGCGTTCGAACCGTTCTAATCGCCCCGTTTCATTTGAACCGTTCGATTTCAATCCAACGATGGATGAGTCGTCTCCTTCCTCGGGTCGGAGCGCGCATCTGAGTCAAGCAATGGCGTGAGCAGAGGAGAAGAGCGCAGCGTTGAGTCACCTCTGTGGTCACTTTTAAATGGCTCTCTCTGCTCGCATTAAATGCCCGTCATGCACCGCCCTTAGAAGTCCATGGTTCAACTGCTCCCGTCGCTCTCAAGTGCTCTCATGGCGGTATTGACCGAGGAGAAATATCGTCGTTGCTCTCTGCCATTCTCAGCTATTTAAGCTCCATTGCTTCACTCTTGGCTTCCTTTAGTACTTCCGCAACTCTAGCTAGCACCCACGGGTTTGTTTGAGCTGCAATCACTCGAAATCGTTTCGCCGCCATTGCCGAGCTTAAGCTTACGGTGAAGGCGGTACCTCAGTGGCTCTCTTTTGCCAATTCTTGCTCCCTCTGCTCGCTCTTTACTCTCTTGAGCTTAACCCTCGCTCAATTTTGTTCATCTTGCTCAGGGCTTGACTGAATTGGAGATTTCCCTTTTTCGGCCGAAAGCCCCATTTTTCATCACCGGAGCAGACTCAACCTTCTCTGTGTTCTCCCCGTGCTCAGGTAACTCCACATTAGTCCCTAGTTGCTTGGCACACGCTTACTTGGACTACAGCAGAGCTCATTTGCATTTTTCATTTTTCGGCCGTTTTGGTCATCTCTGTCAACTCCGGCTTGCCGGCGTCCTAGACCGCCGCAGCCGAAATTGTTGATCCCATTGGGTGCGCAAGGTTATTGAGAACCCATTTTGGGTCTTTGCTCACACCACCGTGACCAGAGTCGCCGGCGGTGAGCCTTTTTTCGCCATCGTTTTGTCGGACAAAAACTGGGCACGAGCTTTTGAACGTGGTTCGCTGGGGACCGTCGATCTTTAGATCTACGACCCAGGATCGTGCGAAAGTTTGGGTCGATCGCACGCCTTGATCAGTGGACCATTGGATCCAAGATCAACGGTCCCGATTCGAGTGAACGTTCGGACCGTCCAAACGGTTCGATCCACGTGGATCGTTGAATCCAAGATCAACGGCTCAGGTGCGTGTGAACGTTCGGACCGCCCGAGCGCTTCAATCCACGTGAACCGTTGGATCCGAATCTAACGGTGGACGTATGAGCTGCGCGTGCGCGTGTTATCCCGTGGACTTGGATCGTTGGATCCAAGATCAACGATCCAAGTTCGTCCACGTCGTTTTAATTTTGAATTTTCCCGAAAGGATTAATTGTTAACTGAAAAATATAATTAACTTGTAAAATGCATAACTTTTTCATTTTAATTCTTTTTCGGTTGGTTCAAATTTTGTTAGTTATGTTTTTAACTGAACTTTAATCTAAAAATGTTTCTAACCTCATTATAGCTCCAGAAATTTTTGCTAAGATGTTAGTTGCAATGAATAGAAGCATTTGTGATTTATAAGGCTGAGCAGATTTGTTTTGCTCATATCTTTTGCATTAAAAATACAAATTAATTGGTTCTTATTGCTAAATTCCTTAAAAATCATGTTCTTGCTGCTGTAAAATTTTCAAAACATTTGGAGAAAGTTTGCTGTTGAGTCTTTGTGTTTTCTTCGTTCTTATCGGTTCTTTCTCGCTTTCTCGCTAGGTTCCGAAGAGCACGTTGATAACTTAAGTGATCATCCGCAACATCTTGAACCACAGCAATTAGGCAAGCAGTTTGATCATGTTAATCCCAGTAGTTTTCAAGTCTAATATATTGATTTCAACTTGTATGTATGCATTGCTATGTTGTTGTTAAATTATGGTTAGTATCATATAGTTGCATAATCTGTAGGAATTGATTATCCTCTACTACCATGAGCCTAGGTTATTTTCTGTGATTTGAGTTCGATGGATGAGCTCTTGTCACTTAGTAGATTGCGAATTGAGATTGCTTAGAAATGCTTAGCTTCGGTAGTAATGGGCAATCATCGATTTTAGTCGATGATTTTGATCACACCTCTAATTATTATTCCATTATGTCCAGCACTTGTGCTTTGTTACTTTGTAAAGTCAAAAACTGAAAATAAAATTATTTTAGACTTGGGCACAATGGTATGTTGGTGTGATCTGTTGGTGTGAATGGAATGGTGCATAGGTCATCAAGGACCGAGTTACTTGTGTCACTAAGCCAAGCGCTTTTGCGTGCTAACCACGCGAGAGGGATATGGGACCTCTCTTGACTAAGTACTTTGGCGTGTGTTATCTCCGAGTCGCAGGAGGGGGTTGTGTGTGTTGTGTAAAAAAGGATCTGTGTTCTTGTATTGGGTGTGCGGTGGTGGAGATTCCGGGTAGACTCTCCACCTCGAGGGGCATCGTAGTTGTCCAAGGCTTTACCTGCGATGGGTAGTTGACCGAGGCTTTACGATGACTCCGACACAACGTATGGGTTTCTATCCATACGGGCGACTCGTAGTTAATACACAATATTGGAAATGTCTAGTAGGACTTAGTCGTGCCGGCATACCTAAGGAAGTGTGCCTAATAGCTTGGCAAAAAGGCGGTCTGGCGTGTGGGTACATTGGTACACTCCTACATGGATAAAACTATTCGAATAGACTCGTCCTAGGTTATGGACATGCTTAGTAAGGTCGTGCAAGAACTAGACTACGACCTTTTAAATTAAAATTTGACATGGTTGGTATGAATGGGTAATTCATGCTATTGTTGTGGTGACTATGGGTTTAGTCACTTCCAGGATTGTTGTTGTCATCTATCTACTGTTATATTGTTGTCATTTACGGTTATTTGAACATTAAAAATAGATTTGTCAACTTGCTTTTAAATGTACTACATTATTGCAAATAAAGATTGCTTTATGCTGAAAATGAAACATACAGCCTCCACTTAAATAAGCTTGCATATAGCATATGTATAGGTCTGTTATCCTACACGTAAGTTTTGCGGAGTACAATTTTTGTACTCATTTGTTTTGCTTAACTATTTATTGCAGAGGATGAAGGTGAGCCCCAAGGGCCTCACTTTTGCGAAATGTGTTGCGGGTTCGACGACTAGTTTGGCGGTCCGATCGGTTGCCTTGTGGATTAAAGGCACACTGATTGGCTTTTTGTTTATGGCCATCTTATGGCACTTTTGCTTCCGCTGTTCAATTTTTGCATTTATATGTATTTGGCCAGTTGGCCACTCTTTTGTAATAACTATCCTTTATTTATTCTAACTTCTGGTTTGTTGCTGTGCTTCGGTTCTATGTGAATGAATGGAATTGATGTATGAATTTTGTAAAGGGTTGTGTATACTGTATTTCTGGGAAGTATACATGTCTCGAGTCTCGGGTTATCTGATTTGTGATGCTAGGACCAAGTGGATGGTTAAGCATTACAAGCCCGATAAACCGGGGTCTCACAAGGGTTTGGTTGTTTGGGCCCGCGTGAGTAGTGAGGGCTGTGGGCAGAAGTTCATCTTTCCTACGATTGGTCGGAGTGGTAAGCAAATCCAGGCGCTATAGGATTATTTTCATTTCTTTCCTTTTTTTGCAAATCCTATACAATTATTTTCTGTATACCCTCAGCCTCAGGTGCTTGATTGCTTCTAATCTAAGGTCGCCTACACAACTAGCTGTCGTAATCTCCACAATGAATATTCTCACTATGTTATTTAGCACATATGTTGAATTCGTGTGCTTGATTGCTTCTAATCTAATGTCGCCCACACCACTAGCTGTCGCAAACTCCACAATGAATATTCACACTCTGTTTACTACATATGTTGAATTCGGGTGCTTGATTGCTTCTAATCTAAGGTCGCCCACACCACTGGTTATCGCAAACTCCACAATGAATATTCTCACTCCGTTATTTAGAACATGCATTGAATTCGGGTGCTTGGTTGCTTCTAATCTAAGGTCACCCACACCACTAGGTGTCGCAAACTCCACAATGAATATTCTCACTCCGTTATTTAGAACATGTGTTGAATTCGTGCTTGGTTGCTTCTAATCTAAGGTTGTCCACACCACTAGGTGCCGCAAACTCCACAATGAATATTCTCACTCCGTTATTTAGAACATTTGTTGAATTCTTCTTGCTATATCATAGATGTGCCTATCATTTTATTAAATTTAGAGTTAAATGGTTTAAAGAGGTCCGAACCATATATTAAAGTTTTCCACGATGCAATATATCTTCTAAGTCATTTTAACCAACGAGTAGCAGTATATAAGAACTTTTGCATTGCAATGAATGTATGTCCAATAAAATTTGGTTTGGATATGCCGATAAGATAGAACTCTACTTACATGATGCAAAATATGGGGTGCGGGTTCTTCCTCTGGGGTTCAGGTTCTACCATGTCAAGTTTCGAGGCAAGACACAACACTAACCATAGCAGTGTGGAACTTCCACCTATCTGGACAGGGATACCATGGATACCAGGAAGAGCACTTCCACATTGATGTATGCTGAGCTATAGGATGTACTCTTTTTTATTTGCCAAGGTTTTCTCATGTTGAATTTTTACTTGATAAAGTTTTTAACAAGGTAATTATCTAAACATTAATGAAGTTTATTATTATATTTTTAATATATTCGCCTATTTTTATGGGTATATAACTTATTTTTTAAAAAAATATATTTGTATTTTTGAATTCTATACATTTTTCTAGAATTATTGTAATTTTTCAAACTTTTCGGCCGAGATAGGCTAAATAGGCCAGCGCCTGGCCCGTGGGGCTAAACGTGCCAAAACTGGCATGACACGATCTGTTTAATATGTCGGGCCAAGTGGGTCATGCCAAATGGATCCGTACCCCACCCCCTCCCTAGCATCACACGTGTCCTTACTCCCCTCCCACACCACTACAAGAAAAACCCTCCATAGAGAGGTGTTTCTCAATTTGTCTCTAAAAATAAGGAGTTATATAATCTAGATGTGCTTTTTATATACTTTAAAAATCATCACAAAATTTTGTGTGTTAGAGACTGTTTTTGAGATGTTATCAAGACACATAATTTTTTAATCTTGTAGAGACGTTTTTTAGACGCTCTCTAATTCGTCTGGAGGTTATGTTTTGTATTTTTTTTTTGAGATGCTTTCCAACTCTCTAGAGGTATTTTTCGGTTGTTGATACATGTTAAAATAACTACATAATAGTATTACAACACACAACTAAACACATGAGGTTATGAGGTTGAGATGGCTAGTGTAATAAGTCTTAGAGAAGTATTTCCCATGAGGTCTTGAGTTTGAGTACCAACCTTTGTAAGAGTACACACATTTTTTCTATTTTATTTGTTAAGGCGTAGTGTTACGTCTCTATGTAACACCGCATATCTCGTAGAGACGCTTTATATTTTATTTGTTGAGGCATAGTGCAACGTCTCTACGTAATGCCACATATCCCGTAGAAACGCTTGAAAGACGCCGCTACTGTCATAGCAATGATACAGGAGAAGACGTTTATGAGGCGTTTTTGAAAACGCCTCTACAACTGCCTAGGGTCAGAAAAACAAAGCATCTACTATACAAAGAAGTCGCCTCTACGAGCTAGTTCTATTGTAGTGCACCAAGTTTCTTCCTTTGCCTCTGTTAGTGCAGACGCTGCCTCAACGCCACCTCCTACCCCCCCCCTTTCTCCCCCATCACATCTACTCCAAAAATTCAACACGAAAAAATTCAACTCGACAAGTGCAGACGTCGTTTCCCCAGACGTGTAGCTCAGAGAGGCCCCACGACTCCGGCGAAACATAGTTTCCCCTAAACGGTGGTGCGAACAAACGACAACACCTAGAGCGAAGAGAGGGCGAAAGCAGTCGGGTTGCCAGTGGCCGGGGCGGAGTCGGCTAGCCAGCGAAACCGGCGAGGAATGAGACGAAGCTGAGAGAGAGAGAGAGAGAGGCGAGTGGGTAGAGATGAAGTCGAGTGCGACGCTTGGTGCGGTCCTACTCCACGCATCGCGTGCGAGTGAAGCAACAAATACAGATGAAAATGGTTCAGATATTGACCATTTTCGAATACATATTCTATCTGCTTGGATATTTATCGAATAATATCCGAATCGGATGAAATAAATACGTTTTTTTGTCGGACACGTACGACTTTACAAAGTCTAAGCAAAAGTAAACATAGTTTTGGCTTTACAAAGTATAAGCAAACCAAACAATACTATTGACATGTGGTAATTTCTTCATTTTGTTGGATTAGCACTCGGAAACATTTCTACATCTCATTCACGGGGTCCCAACTCGCAAGCCTTGGGAAGCATCGGTAGATAATGAATCTGCTTCTATTCGTAAATCTTTGTTATTATCAGGGCATGCAGAAAGGCACGATGTCAATCATCTCTTCGTCCTGTCACGTACGATTTTTGTTTACATGGAAGAGAGACAACTCTTGGTTAACCATTTTACATAAGTTGAGATTACAATGCAAATTAGTTGTTGTGTGTGTGTGGCGTTACATACATGCTCTTAGAGATCTAGCCATATAGCCGATTGATTCTTATTATCCAATAAAGAGCGGATAAAATACTTATGGAACTCCAAAGACCTACAAGACAATTCCAGAGTTCTAAACAAAAGAAGTACTAGACTGAAAATCTACAATATCTGTGCCATTGAACTTTTTCCAAGAGCGAGGATAGAAATTCTCCTATATTGTGAGCAGACCTTTTCACGGGGGTCTGGCCCTAGCCCGACCCGAATTTTTCAGACACGGGTCTTGATTTTTGGCCCCAAGGCCCGGCCCGAGGCCCGACAATAATAAGAAAAATAATTAAAACTATTTTTATTATCAAATGAATTAAATATTATTTTATTTCAATAAAATAATAAAATAATATTTTATTGAAAAACCAGTTTTCAGGCTTAGCCTGGCCATTCAAGATGGGCTTTTCTAGGCCTAACTCAAAGGGTTTGTTTGGGACGACTTCAGCTTCCGATTTTTGCTCAGAAAAGCTGAAAACTGTCCCAAATAGGAGGCTTTTCACCGAAGACGCTTCCAGTTACAACGTGCGGAAGTCAAAAGCGGGAAGTTGTCCGTGGAGAACTTCCGCAGCTTCCCGCAACTTCTATTCCCAAATTACCCCTGAAGTTCCCTGCCAACTGCACTCCATTCTCCCCGCCGGCCTCCTCTCCGGCGCACCTCCTCCTCTCAGATCTGGATCTCCCATGGCGCCCTCCTCCACCTCCCTCCTCCACGCCACCCTCCTCCACCTCCCTCCTCCCCTGCACACCTCCTCCACCTCCCTCCTCCGCGCCTCCCTCCTCCACCCCCTCCACCCCCTCCTCCCTGACGCACCTCCTCCCTCTGGCCACGTCGTCGTCTCCCTCCTCCCTTGGCCCTGGGCTCTTGACTGTGTGTTCATCTTTTTGGTATTTTTGGGTGCGAAGTTCGTCCAATTTTGGGACATGATGGAACGATTGATGGCCATGTTCTTGGATGTGGGTCGCATTCTTTCTAGATTTTGGATTTTTTACTGTCCGAGCTATGCTTGCTTCTCTTGGCTCGGTCGTGTTGTGCCCACCTAGGGAAAAAATAAGTTAACCAGTATCCAGTGCCGATTGGCGCGTGTGTTCGATGGCTTGGAATTGGATTGCCTACTTATGGAGTTTCGAGCCAATTGAGATGCTTTCCAACTCTCTAGAGGCATTTTTCGGTTGTTGATACGTGTTAAAATAACTACATAATAGTATTACAACACACAACTAAACACATGAGGTTATGAGGTTGAGATGGCTAGTGTAATAAGTCTAAGAGAAGTATTTCCCATGAGATCTTGAGTTTGAGTACCAACCTTTGTAAGAGTACACACATTTTTTATATTTTATTTGTTAAGGCGTAATGTTACGTCTCTATGTAACACCGCATATCCCGTAGAGACGCTTTATATTTTATTTGCTGAGGCGTAGTGCAACGTCTCTACGTAATGCCACATATCCCGTAGAAACACTTGAAAAACGCCGCTACTGTCATAGCAATGATACAGGAGAAGACGTTTATGAGGCGTTTTTGAAAACGCCTCTACAACTGCCTAGGGTCAGAAAAACAAAGCATCTACTGTACAAAGAGTCGCCTCTACGAGCTAGTTCTATTGTAGTGCACCAAGTTTCTTCCTTTGCCTCTGTTAGTGCAGACGCTGCCTCAACGCCACCTCCTACCCCCCTCCTTTTTTTGTCGGACACGTACGACTTTACAAAGTCTAAGCAAAAGTAAACATAGTTTTGGCTTTACAAAGTATAAGCAAACCAAACAATACTATTGACATGTGGTAATTTCTTCATTTTGTTGGATTAGCACTCGGAAACATTTCTACATCTCATTCACGGGGTCCCAACTCGCAAGCCTTGGGAAGCATTGGTAGATAATGAATCTGCTTCTATTCGTAAATCTTTGTTATTATCAGGGCATGCAGAAAGGCACGATGTCAATCATCTCTTCGTCCTGTCACGTACGATTTTTGTTTACATGGAAGAGAGACAACTCTTGGTTAACCATTTTACATAAGTTGAGATTACAATGCAAATTAGTTGTTGTTGTGTGTGTGGCGTTACATGCATGCTCTTAGAGATCTAGCCATATAGCCGATTGATTCTTATTATCCAATAAAGAGCGGATAAAATACTTATGGAACTCCAAAGACCTAGAAGACAATTCCAGAGTTCTAAACAAAAGAAGTACTAGACTGAAAATCTACAATATCTGTGCCATTGTACTTTTTCCAAGAGCGAGGATAGAAATTCTCCTATATTGTGAGCAGACCTTTTCATGGGGGTCTGGCCATAGCCCGACTCGAATTGTTCAGACACGGGTCTTGATTTTCGGCCCTAAGGCCCGGCCCGAGGCCCGACAATGATAAGAAAAATAATTAAAAAAATTTATTATCAAATGAATTAAATATTATTTTATTTAAAAAACTAAAATAATAATATTTTATTGAAAACCCAGTTTTCAGGCTTAGCCTGCCCATTCAAGATGGGCTTATTCAGGCCTAACTCAAAGGGCCTGTTTGGGACAACTTCACCTCCTCCGCTGGCCGTAAAAGCCGAAAGTCATCCCAAATGGGAGGCTTTTCACCAAGACGCTTCTCCATAACGTCATGGAGTCGGCGGAAGTCGCCGCGTGGAGCTTCCACAATTTCTATTCCCAAATTACCTCTGAAGTTCGAGAGTAATTACCTACCAACTGCACTCCATAAAAAGCCCCGCCAGCCCGCCCGCTCAACTCCCTCCTCCCACGCACGCCTACCTCCTCCTCCCCCGACGCCCTCCTTCCCCAGCCTCCTCCTCCCCCGGCTCCATTCTCCCCGCCGGCCTCCTCTCCGGCGCACCTCCTCCTCCACCTCCCTCCTCCCCTGCACACCTCCTCCACCTCCCTCCTCCGCGCCTCCCTCCTCCACCCCCTCCTCCCCGGCGCACCTCCTCCCTCTGGCCACGCCGTCGTCTCCCTCCTCCCTCGGCCCTGGGCTCTTGACTGTGTGTTCATCTTTTTGGTATTTTTGGGTGCGAAGTTCGTCCAATTTTAGGACATGATTGAACGATTGATGGCCATGTTCTTGGATGTGGGTCGCATTCTTTCTAGATTTTGGATTTTTTACTGTCCGAGCTATGCTTGCTTCTCTTGGCTCGGTCGTGTTGTGCCCACCTGGGGATAAAATAAGGTAACCAGTATCCAGTGCCGATTGGCGCGTGTGTTCGATGGCTTGGAATTGGATTGACTACTTATGGAGTTTCTGTTGGATTAATTGGGTTTGGACTATTTTAATTTAACAATTAATCAAATGAAATTCCTAGATTCACATGGAAAATTTGATTAGTCTCATATGGAGAATTGAATGGGAGTTACACCACTTTAAAAGGTGGAATGTGGTAACCCCCTTGTGCAATTGGAGAGAGCTCAGACACGCGCAAGGCTGCTCGCTCATTCGCTTCCTTGCCGCGTGCCACAGCACAGACGTGAGCGTGTCGAGCGCTGCTTTTCTTTATCTATTCGAAAATCAAACGCACCGACTCGAAATGGCGCTTACTAGTCTCTTCATTTTTTGTCATATCGAGGAGGAGTAATGGAGGCGCATACTAGTCTCTTCGCTTTTGCTGCATCGAGGAGGAAAGGCTCTCTACTCCATAAAAAGGGCTGCGAATACTCTCTGTATCATTCTTGACTAGATTTCCAATCAGTGTGTATGTTCATCAGGGATGCTTGCATTTTCTAGCAATCTCTGCCCCTTTTTGGTTCTGTTCAGCCAAAAGTTGTCCAGTTTTGGGGGAAAATGGTGTCAGCATCCATTGTTTTTTGTTTTTTTTCAGCACTGGAGATTTAGGCACTCAAAGCTGGTTTCTTTTGAGAGTAAGCCATGCCTCCGTTTGGATTCTGTTTGTGTAAAGTTGAGTGAATATTCTAGCTACTTGCTTCCGGGGTCTAGTGTGTTGTGTTCTGTTGTTGGAGCAATCAGTATGTCTTGCATTTTGTGTCTCCTACAACTTTTCGATTTTCATTTTGAACTGCATCTCATTTGGGACTTGTTTTTTATTTTGAGTCGGTTGATGGCTGCACTAATGGAATCAGAACGTAGCCTACATTTTGCAAAACTCTGCCAACGTTTCTGAAAGTGCATTTCTCTTCTTTTCTGGACATTATGTGTGTTTGTTGCGTACTTTGATACTAGTCTATATGGTGCACGTTTTCAAGTGATCTAATGGAGATTTCTTCAATTTCATTGTGATGTGCAAAGTAATTTATGCCTTGACTATCAATTAGGTTATTGTGTACCATTAGCTCTCAGCAGTTTGGTTGCTTCACTGGTAGTGTATACTTTCAGTTCCCAGTGAGAATGGCAACCACCAGACGAAGGAATGCCAGAAGATTTTGGTTGCTTCCAACTGACCTTATCATATTAGTTAGGTTCTTTATTGCATTTCCATTAATAATTGGAATCTTATCTAGTGTATTCCAATTTGAATTTACAACACAGAACAATATGGAACACAAGGAAAAACATTGTTGACATTATGTAGCAAATCTTTTGGGTTGCTCGTAATATGCCATTACTGTCAGAATTTCAGTGCTTCTATCCCCTCACCTATGAGAGAAAAGAAAGAAAACAAAAGCATATTGGTCATATTAAGATGCTTAGGTCAAATTGCTTTACTAATTTGTATCCTTTTTGGCATATCTGCATTTTTATGTGTTATTTCTTTTCCTCATTTTGACATACAAGATAGTACTTTATGTTCTCCTGATGGTTGCATTAGTTGTTTAGTTCCCTCTGTTTGACATACAAGATTGTAGTTTATTTTCCTCAATTTTATTGTATTTGCATTAGCAGTTTATGGTTCCCTTTGTTTGATATACAAGATAGCAGTGCTTAATTTTCCTACCATAGTTGTATTTTCATTTATGTAATGATGATTAATTTTGATTGTAGTTCCTTTGTTTGTTACTTTTGCTTCTGTTCCCTTTGTTACTTTTATTTTTAGGGGTACGTGTGAGGGTGGGGGTGCCTAACACTACCGATGTCGGTCCCAAGCCTGGAAAAAAGTGGAAGGGCATGAATTATTTATGTAACAATTATTTCTGTAATAATTGTGATGAGAACATCCCTACTATGGATATAGCTACGCCTACACACACGGCTCATCCACAACCAGTACAAGGACCTCCTACCCGAGCTCGTGCTCGCCAACTTAATTACCAGGTGAATTCGTTCCTATGTTTATATATTACTGAAGATAAACTGCTACCTAATGCAAGTGATTTAATTGTGCTTAGGAACATAGGAACGGATCAATGAGAGGCTTGTGGAGTCATGGACATGCATGGAAGACATAATGGAGGTCACTACGTCACTCTGGGTCAATGTCAAGCAAGAGTTCGAGTTGGGCTCATTCTGGATTCGAATTCGGACTGCTGCGATAGTACTAAGTTCAAACGATCGTAATTTCTTCATACGAACTCCGTTTGGGGTGATTCTAGACTTCATGGAAAGCTTATCAAGTATACTTTCCAATGGATCCAAGATCATCATCAAATTCCATCCGAGCCGGCCACAATAGTCAAAAGAGTCCACGTCTATCTCTGAGTGCGAGTTAAACGGGTGCTGCGCCACCTCCACTTGGGCCCATAGGCCTTGTAACCCTAGGGGCGTGCGCCTACTTTGCTGGCTGCCACGCCTGGCCGTCTCCCTATATAGGAGTCATCGTCTCCTTTTGCTAAAACTCGGATTTCGTTTGATTAGTTTCACCATTGTGAAAACTCTCTTTCTTCGCTTGTGTCGACTAGACCAACCGTAAAGGACCTCTGCGGAATCCCACCTCTTGAACTTAATCATATATTTGCAATTCAAATTGCTTTTTTACCTCGTTCTTGCTTGTTCTTCGATTGCTTGCAGGAATTGATCCTCGTGATCAGGTCAACTGGGTCTTTGGCACGGTTGATAACGACTTGGTGGTTAGTTCAGCGATTGCTTGGTTCGTGCGTGCTGCGTTTGTAGCCTGGATCATGAGAGTTGACCGTCATCTAATCGGTATTTACCACTCTCACCGAAAGATCGGGACAACAGAGTTCATCAAATTGTTTCTCTTAATAATGATTTATTGCAATATTTATTCATTGTAATAATTGTTTTTAATAATTACTTATTGTAAATAAATATTTATTGTAATAATTATCGTTAAATACGCTAATTGCGGTTTATTGCGTTGTTTGTGGTATATTATCGTTAATCGTGGTTGAATGTAATCAATTGTGGTAGCCATCGTTCATTGCATGCAATTGTGTTAATCGTCATTAATTGCAGTTAATTACCGTCAATTATGGTCATTCTTGTTAATTGTTGTAGTTGTCGTCAATTGCGTTAGTCATCGTTAATAATCGTCAATTGTCGTAAAATATTGTTAATTGCGTTAAATAACATTAAACAAGCTATTACTGTCCTCAGGGACATTTCAGATATTTCAAATCTTGAAAACTGCAGTCGGTCTGCCTAAAAGCCAAACAGCCAAACACTAAATCTCTTTAATCCAGTTGTTCAGCCTGGTTGAAAACCGTTTTTCAAAAAAAATCACAGCCGTTCCAAACAAGCCCTGCCCACAGTTTGAATTGGTCTAATTGCGGGTTGGTTTTATGTGCATGCTGACTATGCTGAAAGGGGGAAAATAAGAGCATATTTGGATTGTGACCCTAGGCAGCTATATCAAACTTTTGGCAATGTCAAAAATTAGGTCAAAAAATGGTGTTTGGATCACAGTCATACTAATTCATGAGCAATACCTGAAATTGATGTGTTTGGATTGTAACCATGCCAAAATTTGCCAAAAATGCGAGTGACACGTGGGTCCCATATGATATCTATTTTTTTACATCAAAAAGTCTTGATTTGTTGATTAAATGATAATGAACACAACGATTCAAACGGTTCATAAATCGGATACGTTTAGGAAATATGATCATTTTAAGGTTTTGGATCAAACTTAATATGCAATTAATGCTACTAATGAAACCCAACCGGCTGCTGCCATGTGTCACCAACTCACTGTTTTTGCTGCTTCATGCCGCCCCAAATTTTGGTAGCTGAATTTCCAAGCCGTACGCAAGGCGTTACCTAAATTTTCGGAATAACGCTAAATGTTGATAACGAACTAAACACTAACCAAAATTTCAGAGTAGTATCGAAATTTTGGTTTGGTTCGTTTCGCCCTCAAGCAAGCAGGCCTAAAACCCAATCCGTCGCCGCCTCACTTGCGCCCCTCCCCTCCGCCGTCGCTGGCGGCCTGACGCCACCACCTCCCGCCGCCGTCCCTCCTCCACGTTGCCGCTCCAGTTCTTTCTTCGTGTCTCCAGAAACCCCACTCCTCTTCCAGTGCCCCCCGCACTAGCAAAACCCTAAACCCTGGGAGCGAAGCTTCGAGAGTACAGTTCGTAGCTCGCGGCGGTAATGGCGAAGGTCCCTCCCGGGGAGTGGGCCCCCCACGTCGAGGCCTTCGTCGACGCCTCCCAGACCCTCGCCCAACACGTATGCAACCCCCGCGCCATTTTGTTATCTCCTTGATTGGATTTGTTTCAATTCGGTTTTAATAATTCGGTTGAAATAGCTGTACAATGAGGTTGTCTTGCTAATTGCGATGGAACTTGTAAGAAAGTTTCGGATTCCGGAGTACAGTGCAATTTGATAGGAAATAGCTAATAATGGGTTAGCAACTAAGCCTGATATAGTTTTCAAAGTACAGTGCCTTCATATTCTGTCTAATGCTAACGCAATCTGGTATGGAACTGAAACTAGGTTAATTCTTCACATTGGATGAATTCTACTACTGGCTAGCTTAACGTTGGATAGATGCTACTCTTTGTTGGACTAGTTTGTTGTGGATGCTAATGTTGTAATAATGTGCGTGTACAACAGTCTGCCTGTGTGGATGCGCTGTCGGCCCTGGTGAACAAGGACAAGTTGACGCTCTTCGATCTGGTATGTCTCAGTCTCCCAGATATCATATCTTACTGTGTTTGGTTATAATATAACGGGCAAATATCAGGTTGGAACCACCCTTTCCATGTAAACTCCGTGGAAACCACATGTAAAAGTTTTCAAAAATCCATAAGCGATTATGATTTGTAGGGTAAGTGATATTGTACAATCCTGTAAAATTTGAAGACCAAAATCAATCGCGTTTGAAATATTTGTAAAAGACAAACCCGACATGAATTTCGCTGCTTGCCAATTTCACGTCTTTCATATGCGATTGTTTGATCTTGAAATTTCACATGGTTATAGAATATCACCTCCTATACGTATGGTAATTTTTGAGAATTTTTTAAACCTTTTACACATGGTTTCCACGGAGTTTACATAGAGAGGGTGGTTTCCACCTGATATTGGAGGTTGATTTTTGATGTATCTCATATTCAATTGGTGATTTTGTTCAGGTGTCCAAGATGGAGATGTACTTGACGACAACAGACCACATTGTTAGATCAAGAGGTTTCCTTTTCTCTTTGCTTTGTTTTGGTTATTTTTCATGTCATATTTGTCTTGATTTTTGTGAGAAACAATCAACTATTTCATGTTGAAGTTAGAATTACCTCTGTGGGTTATATAGGAGATGTGGTCTATGCCAAGGTTTAAGGTGCTAAAGCAATGCTCCATTGTTAGCACAGTTCCAGAAGATGCATAAATCAAAGTTCTCCTTTTCCAGTGAAGAACTGAAGATTATCTCATACTTCTTCGTTCTGTTAAAAAAATGTCAACTATTATTTTACAATAGAGACACATACGCATGCATGCCAACAAACTGGTTGCCAGTAGAAACTGGAAAGGGGGGGGGGAGAAAAAGTTAGTATTTCACTTTATTGGATCAATGATGACATTTTTGAAAAATGTGTACTTTTTCTAATCATTATTTTTTCATTGTCTGACCCGCCAAACTTCTCTCTCTTGGCATCTCTTCCTGATAGATTTAAGTAGAACCTCATAGGCTTCTACTGGCACATGCATATTGTTTGTCAATGATCTACTTTTTTTTGGCTTTGCAGGAATCTTGCTTCTGGGGGAAATCTTGTCTCGAATTTCATTTAAATGGTTAGATGTCAATGCCATCGCAACATTGTCAGATTTCTTTGTATCAAGATTGGTAAGTTTGACTATGTGCATCATGGTGGTTTCCTCTCAAAATACTGTCCTAGCACTTCACAATTAAAACAGTGAAAGAAAAGCACCCATTTGATGTGTTACTTTCTGTTGAAAAGGACCCATTGTTTTACCTAGCAGGCTGCGGAATATTGCTGTAAATTCTTCAATTTGACATTTCCAAACTACTGATGACTTTATAATTTAGGTAGCAAATAAGCAGTTTATGCAGGCTTTTCATTTGATTAAAGAAAAAAGTTAGTCTAGGTGTCTGAGCTTGGGCCTATATTAGACATAGTCTATAGGAATTTAGTTTGATTAGACCCAAGTAACTGTTTGTAAAGAATGCTTTTTCCTTGTGGAAAATTGCATTAGAATGTTTTAGAGGTTTTTAGTTTCGCATCCTATTTTTTGTCTGAAGAAAATATTTAGTGAAGCAAATTGGTATGCAGAAGATCCATAACTCCTGTTAAACTGTATTTTTTGTTTAATGCTGTGTTTTGGCCACTAGCTATCTTTACCCTATAGTGGTTGTGTTTTTGTTGCCGGTACTCATGCTTTTTTTGCATATCAGTCAGATTGGCAAGCACTACGGGGAGCACTTCTTGGATGCTTGGCTCTATTGCACAGAAAACAAACTGTTGGTAGTATCGTGATTGCTGATGTCAAAAGACTTGTTGAGTCTTTTTTACAAAATGTTCAAGTACAGTCACTTGCAGCTGCTGACCGCAAGGTTTGAATCTTTTGTGCAAAGATGCTTAAATAAGGTTAGATCTTAATCTAATATGTTGATATATTTTTAATCTTTATATTTTCTTCCAGCTATGCTTTCAAATTCTGAGCTGCATAGTGGATCACTACCCGGAAGCTGTCAAAACAATGGTATGATGCCTACTGAATATCTGGACAATGCCGGATCACTGCCATCATGTCGAAACCATTTTTGTTACTATCGCATCTGTTCCTAAGCTATCTAACTGTTACAGCAGCATTGCTCTCTATATGTTCTAGCATGTTTTTTTTAACACTGTGACCATTCCTCAATGTGTTTGCATTTTCCTTATCTGGCAAGCATATAATACTTCTTCCGTTCTCAAATGCTTGACACTTTTGACCAAATTACGCATATCAATGTGATCATGCTTTGAATAATATGTGACAACCCTCCAACAATATCTCGAGCACAAACAACAAGGTAGTAAAGTGAGGGGAGAGGTAGAGTTAGTAGGGATAGTTTGGAAGTAAACCTTGGGAATGGGTAAGTGGCTAGTATTTGTGAACAAAATTATTAGTCAACGGTGTGCGAGGTATACAAGAGAAGAGGGAGTATCTTCATTTCTGAGCCTCTCACATGGATTATCAATTTCTATTTCACGGTTAATCTGTTTGTAAGTTTTCCCCCTTTATTTAAGCAAAGATTAGTAGCTACCAACACAAGTTCAATTTGTGTGTCTAGGGTGATGAACAGCTGTACGGGATCTGTGAAGCAATTGATGAAGAAAAGGACCCAGAATGCTTGAAGCTTTCCTTTCATCTAGTGGAAGTTGTCATGAAGCTATTTCCAGACCCGTCTGATTTGGCAGCACAATTTGCGAGCGATGTTTTTGAGATCCTGAGCAAATATTTTCCTGTCTACCTCACACATGTATGTTAATAGACCATTTTGACTTCAAGGCATTTTCATGTATTTTATCCTTCTGTTACTTAGTAGTTAATCTTGACCTTCCTTTCTCCGAAGTGGCATCATGATTATTTGCATGATGTATATATGCAGGGAGCCAGTGACGATTTAGATGCTACAAGAGATGACCTTTCTAGGGCATTGATGGTATGAATATAGTATTTCACCTGATATATAATTTCAGAGAATGTTTGTTTTTTTTGAAATAAAGACATGTCTTAGCATTACGAATTGTTTATGAAATGGAGTAATTGAACTTTTCTGTTACTAGATCCACTTATCATGCTTGTAAATGAAGGAAGGCTTCCTGTTAATCCATTCTCTTGGCTAACAATCTGTTTAAATCTTTGCAGCATGCCTTTTGTTCAACCCCGTATTTTGAGCCCTTTGCCATTCCTTTGCTTCTAGATAAACTTTCTTCCTCTCTTCCGTTAGCAAAGGTCAGCAGCTTAACATACTGTATTGCTTCTGCTTCAACAATTTAACATAGTGAACACACTCGATTTTCTGCTAAAAATCCACTTTGATTTTATTTACAGCTTGATTCTTTAAAATATCTGGATAATTGCATCCGCTGCTATGGAGCTGATAGAATGGTTAGACATGCAAAAACTATTTGGTTTAAGTTGAAGGAAGTGATTTTTAGCCTTTCTCCAGACCAACTTTTATCAACATCAGGGTCACCTAAAGATGCAGAGAAGAATAAGAATAAAATAGTGTCAGAAGCTCTAAATTGTTTGAAGACTGCTATTACGTGTATGGATTCTTCAGATAAAGATTTTTTCATCAATTTGATCTTGTTGGATGAGGATATTGTGAATAACATCCATTCTATAGCTAGTGAAGAAAAGTTCATTTGGAGTTCATTGCAAAACCTGGTTCAACTACATGCCCTTGGAAGTGTCATTTCTATTCTTGCTGAATCATCTACATATTTCGTCACTAGAGTTCTTCAAGCGCATTTTATGAGCTTGGTGGATATTTTGGGAACCTCGGCTGGTTATGAATCTCAACACTTGAATACTTGTAATGGATCATCTCGTGCTCCTATTAACTATGGAGCACTATATTTATCTGTTCAAATGCTTTCATCCTGTCGAGAAGTGGCTTTGGCATATCGAGAAGACTATGCTCCAGTTAAATCAGCAAAGGAGTCCTGGTTGCTTATCTTAGAGAAAAAATTGGATGCGGTAATCCATCTTCTTGGATTATTATTGACTATCGATTCTCAATCTATCCAGTCCACGGTCAGGCAAGAATATGTTTCATGTGCTGGTATGTTAAAGTCTTAAATATGATTTACCATGTGACACATTTTGTGAGACAACATGTACCTGTTAGGTGTTGTCACATTTACCCAAACTCTTTTGATCCATGTGTGTAGACTTGCTTCAGATAGCTTTTTAAAAAGGAAAACCAGTAGGTGAGAGCCCTACTGCCAGAATATGTTAAAATAGGTTAAAATGTACAGAAAAGAAAGGAAAATAACTATCCCAGCCACTGGGAGATGTCAAAACTAACTTTCTTCGAAACTAACTCTTAGCAAATCTATATCAATAATAATGGACCTCTTCCGTCTAAACTTAGTTGGGGCACCCCATCAAAGATACATCTGTTTCTCTGCAACCAAATATGCCAGCATCCAAGAGTGATTAATTCCTTGAAAAAGCATTTATTGCAAATGTTGTTCATCAAGTTTGTAACTACACATGGACACATACAGATGGTGTCCATATCTGTGCCCTTCCAACATGCATATTGTGTCTGATGGTGCCTTTGCCATTTCTATACATTCTAGTGTATATCTTGTACCTCAAGGGCGTGTTTTAGTTCCAAATATTTCATTAATGGAGCTCTTAATTTTCATTCTGCTCTTGGTGAATTTCAATGCTTCTTTAGAATAAATGAAAACTAAGCTTTCTATCCTAATATGGTTGTTTCTTATAAAATGAAAACTAAGCTTTCTATCCTAATATGGTTGTTTCTTATAAATGGTTTGCAGTGAAGGGTTTGTTAATACTTGCAACATTCCCGGAAAAATGTTCACCTCTACCGGCAAATGCTTATGAGGATATTCTGCTGATGCTTACTTCAGTAATTACAAGCAAGTATGAAAATGTACATTTGTGGAGATTGTCATTGAAAGCATTGACTAGCATTGGCTCGTCTATTGTGGAGTTTCATGCTTCTCAAAATGAAATGATTTACAACAGAATTGTTGTTGACAAGATTATTTCTTTGGTTGAACCTTATGATACTTCAATGCCTCTCAATCTAAGACTTGAAGCAAGTTTTGAAGTTGGTACTGCTGGGCTGAACTATATGTTAAGGGTTGCTAGATCACTTGAAGAAGCTGTTGTCACCAATATTTCTGAGGCCTGTATCAGATCCCCCTGTTGCCTTCTTATTTCTTGCAACTCTCATTCTTATAAGCAACTGAACAAAAATTTCATTGATCATGCAGGTTAATGGAAGAATAGAATGTGCTGAATATGTGATCCATTTGCTTGAGTGCTACTCTAGTCGGGTCCTTCCTTGGTATGCCAACTTTGTTTTGTAGTCTGTAATTCTGTATTGAGTAACATGGATCGAGAGAAGTCTGGGATCTAAAAAAATTTCTGCCTCGGATTGTGCAAACCTAACTGTAAATAACGTTCCAGAAACTTGACCGTTAGATAGCTGAATCAGGCTATCATGTTCTGTGATAGGTTTCTCAAACATGGATTAGTTTAACTGGACTGTATGACAAAAACACGCTCGATTCCTGTGCCCAACACTATTTCCCGATCTTTTTGACAGGATATATGTTGATCAAATTATCTTCTTTTTGCTCACTAACGAACTAACATTCTTCTTAATGGCAGGTTGTTTACTTCCGGTGGTGTCAACGAACTTGCTTTGAGCTTCGCTATGCGTCTCTGGGATGAGATTAGGGACTTGGCTACTTTGGATAGAATCAGAACACAGGTGAAGGTTTATCAAATTTTGTATTTATGCTATTTAAGTTGACCTACTGTTACTTAGGTGACCTCATGTCAGTAGAGTATTTAATGTGTAATCCTGGCACCCTCTCTCTCTCTCTCAGGGTCTCCTTGACTCACTAATGACGGGAATGAAGATTTTAGTCGGAGTCTGCACAGAAGAACAACAGTCACTGATTGTTCAGAAAGCGTATGGCATAATATCATCAATGCTGTCACTCCCAGTGAAATCAATGACACGTCATGTTTTGGCTGTGGATGACATAGTTCCTTCAAACTCTGTTGATACAGATCTTGTGTGTATACTTTCATCAGTTATAGTTGGTCTTCGGCCTCAAACACCTGTACCAGATATGATAATGATGATTAGCCTCTTTATGGTCTTTCTACTGAAAGGACATATGCCAGCTGCTCATGCATTAGCTTCTATTTTCAACAAATATCTACAGAGTTCAGAGTTCTCACACGAGAATAAGCTGGATAAAATACTTAATGTTATTCTTGAGAGGTGTTTCTCAACTGTATTAGCCAGCAGCAATTCAAAGATGTCTCACTTTTCTGCTGCCACTTCAGATGATGCTAATTGCTCCGACAACTTGTCTGGAAGCATAGTTTCGAAGATTGATATCTTGTCTGGCTTGGCTTGGATTGGCAAAGGGTTGCTTATGAGAGGAGATGAAAAGGTGAAGGACATTTCAATGTTTCTTCTTAAATGTCTATTCCCAGATCAGACTTTGGCTAGCATTCCATCCCACCAGGAAGAACATAATGGCAACGATTCATCAGATGCTTATCTTGCAACATCTGCAGCTGATGCATTCCATGTAATGATGAGTGATTCAGAAGTCTGCCTAAATAAAAAATTTCATGCAAGAATAAAGCCATTATATAAGCAGCGTTTCTTCTCAATACTGATGCCAATTATTCTCTCTAAAATTAAGGAATCCTCTGTCATGACAACAAAGTAGGTATCAACATTCATGCCACATTCTTCTATATCCTGTATTGATTTTAACTGTATGCTGTTTTAGTCACGTGCTTCTGTAACTTTGTCCTGCTCCAATGCATCATTAGTTCATTACTATCTCCCTTTTTATCATATCTTTCTCTCTTACTGTTTTCTTCTGTAAGTTTGAGACATACATGGGTATACCTTTCTGTCATTTGGGTTGGAAAGATTGTGTTGGACCGAAACGGCGCTGGGGGGGGGTGAATAGGAGCACGATCTCCTTTTCTCAAAGATCGATTCAATACGATTTTCACTCCGATAGCTATGAGAGCTATGAAGATCAATATCCAAGCACAACATAAGTCTTGTATTGAATCCAATCTAAACCCCGGAGCAAAACAACCAAAACTCGATTTTCAAGTAATGAGCTCGACCGAGGATTGAAAACCTAATCGGAATCTGTAGGCAAACTAAGATCTACTTCACGGTTTTCTGAGAAAACTCGGTCGAATTTCGTTTAAATTTGCTTAAAATCAACCAAAATTCAAAATTCAAAATTTGAATTTGTAACTCGAAAACCCGGATTTCAAATCCGACCACACAATAAAAGGTTCGGCAGAATCGTGATTCACGGCGGATTTCTATCCTTGGTCTGACCTCTATGTTAATGGCGGTCAGACTGGTCACCTTGGGTCGTCTGACCTCCAGCCTGATGAATAGTGAAGTCAACCTGGAAAACGAAGTTGCAAATAGATATAACTTTTGATCTACAACTCCAAACTCGATGAAACTTGAAACACACATTCTCTAGGATATCAGGAACCTATTCCAATCAAAGATCGTGAAGATCCTTGGCAAAGTTCCGACCTTTTCCCGTTTGAGTAAATGATGGTTTAAAACCGAGTAAAAACGAAAACTAGATCCAAAACCTTACTCGTGGGTTAGAGATGATCAAGATGATCCTAGATGATATCCCACATGTCACAGCAAGCAAGATTAGGGGCAGAAACCGAAGGAAAACTTGAGAATCAAAGACAGCCCCAAAATCACAAAATAGAGAGCAAGAACGCAAAGAAACTCATCTCAAGAAAACTTGCATAGATTGATTTGTGATTGTTGCTGGTTTACAGCTACTCCAACATGGAGGACAAAACTCAATACATGAGCACACAATCAATCTCCTCTTCAAGAATCCTAACATCTCCACTCCCTAATCTCAAAAACAAAACTAGGGTTTCAAAATAAGCAAAAGGATTGAGGAGGTGCACAACACCCTCCCATATTTATAATGGAGGCTAACCTTCTATAAGAGTTTCCTATTGGGCACCCGTTAAGCCCACACACAAACGGGTTTAACTCACGCACGCATTTTAAAGCGCCGTCTTCATCTTCTCTTGACTTAAACCGCTTCTCCTTGCGTCGTCTTGCGCCGCGGTTTAACTAAAAGCAAATAAGGCGGTATTTTAGTGATATTACCAAAATACCCCTTCTCGATCCTTCTCCAAAGACCGAGTCCAATCTTCATGAAGCAGTTCCATGCTTCGCCACGTGTAGGTTGATCAACGGCTCTCATCATGTCGGCAAGTCTCTTCCATCTAGCTCCCACCGAAACCACCATGACACTTGCACCGACCCCCGCGCCGCTTGATGCAACCCGTCGCACCGAACTTCCCGTTCGGTCATCCTTGTCCATTTTGCGCCATGCTCGAATTCATAGACTTCATTTGGCATCCCCGATCGTTTTGAACTTCAGCTCTCAAGCCTAGTCCCGATCATCCTCGTCGTTGACCGTCGTTGATCTCCAAGCAACCTGCACAACAATAGACCAAGAAATCGATTCCGGGAACAAGTTCTTCGCAACTTGACCCACGTTAGTCAAAACATGCATCATGCAACACATATGCACTGAAACTCATGAACTTGACTCAACAAACAAACATCGCCGCTACGAGAGCCGACGATACAAGTGAAAACCGGTCAGACCGCCATTCAATGGCGGTCGTTGCCACCGCTAACGGCCGATCGCCTGAAGGATTTAGCCAAATTTCACGACTTGAAATCCGAAATCTCTTTGAAAATTTCAAACGAATAGATCTTTTGATTGGAAGCTCCAAAAATTATGAGACCAAGTGTATGAAAATCCACTCTCTTGCCTACACCCTCTATTTTTGGCCCAGCTCCAAATTCCACTATTTATCTCTGGCCGGTCCGACCGCCGCCATGGCCGGTCGGACCGCCTCGACGGCTCGACCGCCCTGGGTGGCTTGGGTCCGATCGCCTCTCTGGTCGGCCAAAGGCCGACCGCCTATGACCTGATAATACTGGATTTTTGCCGAAAATACGTGATTTGACAAACCTTTAAAGCCATTGTCAATTGTAACATCATTCTAAGATCACGAGCATATCCCCATGATATCTATAGATTGAAACCTTTTTGTTCGTGGAATTCTTACAAGGATCTTGTGTGCATTTAATTGTAATTCGTTCCGTGTGAAATACTCAAGGGTTTTGGACACTTTCTTTGTGTACTCTCTCTCGTACCTCTGTCCGCATTACATTTGTTAGTGAAAAGAAGTGACATGCTGGAATTATTTCTGATACCAATATGGTACTGTAACAAAAGTTTGGTGGTAACAACCCAAAATGGACTGAATTGGAACGAGTTTAGAATTTAAGGAATTCTTTGTGCACATTAGTTGAGTACTGTAATATTAAAGGACTACCTAGCATCACCTTCCTTACCTTTAATTGTAAAACTTGTGCTTTTCCTCATGAATTCTCTCCTAATGAGTCGATACCTTGGAATAAATGTTTTTTTAATTAAATTTGATTTCTATCGCTCCGTGATGGCCTTATGTTAGTATTTATCTATGAATTTAGAAACTTTTTGTGTATCTTTTGGGGCCTTGTCTAAATGTAAAATATCTTAAAAGTGACTGAAAAATTTGCAATCGACTGCAGATTGGTATTGTATCGAGCTTTTGGGCATATCATTTCCAATGCTCCAGTACCAGCAGTTATAACAGAAGCCCAACAGGTTACAGCTCTTGATTATGATACAAACTTCTACTCACGTAATTTTGACATGCACAGCCTTTGTTGAATCATAGCATACGAATTGACCCTTTGTTTTTTCCCCATTTTTTCAGATTTTACTCGTGATGGTTGATAGCTTAGCTAAATTAAGTATGGATATTCAGGATAAAGATCTAACGTATAGTTTGTTGCTTGTCTTATCTGGAATATTGATGGATGAAAAAGGTGAGATGATTTACGTTGCTTTGTTTTATGTACTTCCCAAGTTCCTAGTTAATAGCCATTAACACAATAAGTTATGTTCACTTTTTTTGCTTCTTCTGCAAATTTGACTGAGGAATATGTGCGGTCTTGCTATGGGCTAAAATCACAACAGGGCACTGTAGCAGCACGTGAACATCATCATGTACTGTAGTGCCATGTGAACAGTAATACCCGTAAGTACCGGCAGGATTTGTTATTGAGGAATCTATCTATCAGGTGTTTGGTATTATTTATTAGTTAGGAAAGTTATTATTAGATTGAATTGTTATATATATATATATATATATATATATATTTCTTAGGGGTCAAGTCGAGTTGCTTTTATGAAAGGGATAGCATGTATCCATTATCAATCAAGTAAAAATAAACAAAGTTAGTCCCTAACAGGTTGGCTAAAGATCAAATCCTCCTTGTTCGTTGGGAAGATTCTCGGCCGAGCTTAGAGGGCGATTCGTCGTCTCCCTGGCTAATCAAACCTCAGAGTCTTGCTACCTCGACAGGGAAGAGCCCTGTCGGCGGTTAGATGAGGACGAGTACACTACCCTTGGTCCTCGGACCCATACATGATGTATCCTGCTTCGACTGCATAGGTTACATGGATGGTTCGAAGACGACCGAGGCCGGGGCGTTCGACGACCAGGCGTCGTCGTGAAACGTAGCAGGATAACAGGGGAAAAACATAGAATATTCAGAGGGTGCAAGGATAGCAACTGGAAGATAATAGATTGATTCTTCTTGTTTTCGATTACAGGATTGCTAGAAGTATTTAAAGGCTAACCGGCTAACCCGATTCGTATACAAACTGTAATGTATTACATACTCGGAAAGTAATCAGAACTCTACCGTTTTACAATCGAGTTGCCGTATGTGCTACAGTTTCCCTTTCGGTTCCAGAGTTGTCGTCTACAACTGCAGCTTGTACGTTTGAATGACTTCGTCTTTGATAGTGTCTCCTCCAACATGAGTCCACAACATTTCTCTCCCCTTGGACAAACAGCTCGTCCTCGGGCTGAAATTCTGGATATAATTGTTTGAAATGATCCAAAGACTCCCAGGTAGCTTCGTTTTCTGTCAATCCTTGCCACTGAACAAGCAAGTCCCATGTATCTCGGCGGAGGCGAGTTTGCAGAATCTTCACTGGCATTGGAACAACCCGCCCATGCATAATTGGAGGCAGCACTGGCAGTGCCGTTGGATGATCTCCATGAAACTTCTTGAGTAACCCAATATGAAAAACATCACGAATCCGTGTACCTGGTGGCAATTCCAAGCGATAAGCCACATCACCAATACGCTCAAGAATCTTAAATGGACCATAATAACGTGGGGCAAGCTTCAAATGTTTCCAGGCAGTAATAGAAACAGCTTGTCGATGTTGTAAGCGCAACCACACCCAATCATTAACGTTAAACATGAGATCCCGATGCTGAGCATTGTGTTGATCTTTCATAGTTTGCTGCGCAAGATGTAAGCGCTCCTTGATTTCCAGCAAGAACTCATCCCTATCTAGCAAACATTGGTTCACTGCTTCGACCTTGGCTAGTCCAGGTTCATGAGATGTAATTGTTGGAGGCTCCTTTCGTTTAAATTTGCTTAAAATCAACAAAATTCAAAATTCAAAATTTGAATTTGTAAACCATAAACAACTTTAATAGATTAGTCTTAATCACATGTTGGAAACTTGTATTATAACTATCCTTCTCGCCCAACTTTAATAACCACTTGATCCAATCTCGGAAACTTGTATTATAACGATCACCCACTAAACAATCTCGAGATACATGACAATTATACATGACACTTATGCGATTAATAACTTCGGTCTGACCATCAGCTTGCGGATGAAATGCTAAACTGAAATTGATCTGAACTCCTGAAAAATGAAAAATGTCTTTCCAAAAATGGCTTGTAAATGCCGGATCTCGATTGCTCACAATAGACAATGGCAAACCATGTAGACGAACAATTTATGCAAAGAACGTCTGGGCAACCGAACTGGCTGTATATGGATGGGATAATGTAATGAAGTGGGGGTACTTTGAAAATCTATCCACCACTGATAAAATTACCGATTTCCACCAATTGTTGGAAGACCTTCAATGAAATCCATGGAAATATCAGACCAAATCTGCTGGGGAATCTCCAATGGTTGAAGGAGTCCTGCTGGATGCAAATGCTCGGTTTTATTACGTTGACATATGGCACAACTACGAACCCAATCGGCGACCAATTTGCGATCACCTGCAATGCAAAAATCCGCTCGAATATGGTGTAATGTCTTCTGTGTACCTTCATGACCCATACCATGGACAACCGCAAGGATCTTCTGGACTAATCCAGAAGTCGGTGGAATATAGATATGCCCTTCTTGGTAATCACTCCATCGACAATGTCCTAGGGAAATCCCAACTGACCTGTCTCAATCTGGTGATGTAGAGCGATCAACTCATTGTCATCTTGGAACTCTTTACGGATATCATCAAATAATTGAAACTGAGGAATCGAAATAGCCAACATTGCTACTGACTCTTCCTCCTTCCGCGATAAAGCATCCGCAACACGGTTTTGCCGTCCTGGACGATATTCCACAAGGAAATCAAAACCAAATAATTTGCTTACCCATTGATGTTGTGGAATTGTTGGTAAACATTGATCCAAAAGGAATTTCAAACTATAATGATCGGTGCGAATGACAAATTGTCGACCCCAAAGGTAAGGTCTCCAATGTTGCACTGCCTTGACCAACCCAATGAGCTCTCTTTCATATGCTGCTAACTTGGAATGGCGTTGAGCAACTGGTCTACTAAAGAAAGCAATGGGCCGCTCGCCTTGATGCAAGACTGCCCCAAAACCTGTGCTAGACGCATCACAATCGACCATAAAGAGTTGCAAAAAATATGGTAATTGTAAAACTGGACCAACCGCAATAGCTTGTTTAAGTGCATCAAACGCCTGAGAAGCTTCGGCTGACCAATCAAACGCCTGTTTCAAAAGACGAGTGAGCGATGCTGCAATAAGACCATAATTCTGGATGAATTTTCGGCAATATCCTGCCAGTCCTAGAAATCCACGTAAAGCTCGCACGGAACGTGGAATAGGCCAATCCATGACTGCTTGCACTTTACTGATATCCATGGCAACTCCCTCAGCCGAAATCACATGGCCCAAATATGAAATGGAGTCTTGACCAAAGAAACATTTGGATTGTTTAAGGTAGAGTTGATTGTCTTGCAATAAACGAAGAATGGTCCGCACATGTCTGAGATGTTCCGACCAAGTTTGACTGTAAATCAAGATATCATCAAAAAACACGAGCACAAATTTACGGAGATACATGCGGAGCACCTCATTCATCAATGCTTGAAAAGTGGTTGGCACGTTCTTCAACCTGAAGGGCATAACGAGAAACTCGAATAAACCTTCTTGAGTGTGAAAAGTTGTCTTATGCACATCCTCCACATGCATACGAACTTGATGATAGCCAGATTGAAGATCCAATTTAGAGAAAAGTTGAGCTCCTTTAAGTTCGTCGAGAAGTTCATCGATAACCGGGATTGGAAACTTATCTTTAACAGTCTTTGAATTGAGTGCCTGATAGTCAACACAAAACCTCCACGAATTATCCTGCTTCTTGACCAATAATACAGGTGAGGAATAAGCCGAAGTACTACGGCGGATGATCCCTTGTGTAAGCATTAAGTGCCCGATAGTCGACACAAAATCTCCACGAATTATCTTGCTTCTTGACCAATAATACTGGTGAGGAATAAGCCGAAGTACTACGACGGATGATCCCTTGTGTAAGCATTGATTGGCATTGTTGTTCCAGATTTGCTTTTTGTAGCATCGGGTATCGATAGGGCCGAACCACCACCGGAGGAGTATCAGGCAGCAAATGAATACGGTGATCACAGGAGCGAGAGGGTGGCAATCCCGTTGGGTTAGCAAAAATGTTAGAAAATTCAGTAAGCAGCATGGCCGTCAGATCCTGTCCCTCACATCTTTGGAATTGCATCACAGGCCGTGTTCTTGGTACACCGTGCCATAAAATTTGATGGTCATCATGCCAAAACGACATTGTCAGTGAATCGAATCCCAAATGATTGGTTTGAGACCACAAAGCCATTGAATTCTCGGTACCATATCAAATCCATTCAACTGAAGATCATAAAAATCGACATTGAATTTTTCATTACTTATCTCAATGGAAAGGCCACGGATCACTCCCTTGCTAAAGATCCTCTCTCCGTTTGCCACCAAAACCTTCCGATCTCGTCGAGGATGTAAAAGGAGTCCCAATTGATCGACCACCTTATTCTGGATGAAATTGTGGGTTGATCTTGAGTCAATTAGTGCAAGTAATTCGGTTGTTCCAACCCGAACTCGTACTTGCATCGTTCGCGAACACAAATGCCCGTGAGGATCATCTGATATGATATGCTACCAACCAGACTTTGTACCCTTCATCAGTGCGCTGCCCACAAAAAACTGCTCGCAGCGATTTAACCACCCAAGAGGATCATCTTTGCTGTCATATGTTGGAAAGTCGAGTTTGTGATAGCGTGGAACTCCCGTTGTGTCTCTGCTGCGAGTAGTTGTGGCTGGCACAGCCACCCTCGGTGGAACCTGTTTTGATATGAACGGAAAAGGCGCCGTACCTGTTGGCATGGGTTTCCCAAACGAAGTTGTTCCATGATTTGGAAACGTCGGGGCTTTGTGAAACGTTCCCATCGGAAAAGGTGCCGAGAAGATCGTCTCTGGAGCAGACAGGTTCCAGGTTTCCCCCTTGGCCTCTGACAATGGAACTTCTCGCATGGGCATCGTGGTTCCCGATTGTGACTGAAAGCTGCCCAAAATACCAAAGTAACCTTGTTGATCTTCTAGCTTCTTGATGCGCTCGTCCAGATTAGATGGACGCTCTTCCAACGGCACTACTCGGGCTCCGAGAGAAGAAAAATTATCCCTAATTTGCTTGCTCAATTCCAGCTTCAGTTCGGTGGTGGCTGTCATCACCTCAGATGCCTTGCCGTTTTTTCCGCACCGGAAGACACGACGATCGGCTCTGATACCAAATGATGTATCCTGCTTCGACTGCGTAGGTTGTATGGATGGTTCGAAGACAACCGAGGCCAGGGTGTTTGACGATCAGTCGCCGTCGTGAAACGTAGCAGGATAGCAGGGAAAGAACAAAGAATATTCAGAGGGTGCAAGGATAGCAACCGGAAGATAATAGATTGATTCTTCCTGTTTTCGATGATTGCTAGAAGTATTTAAAGGCTAACAGGCTAACCCGATTCGTATACAAACTGTAATGTATTACATACTTGGAAAGTAATCAGAACTCAACCGTTTTACAATCGAGTTGCCGTATGTGCTACAGTTCCCCTTTCGGATGTCGCTCCGTTGGCTCCAGAGTTGTCGTCCGAAACTGCAGCTTGTACATTTGAATGACTTCGTCTTTGATAGTGTCTCCCCCAATATGAGTCCACAACAATACCCAACTAAAGACCACAACAATTCTGATACTGAGCTCCTAACACAACTTATTTGAATTTGATCCAGTTTCTATCATTTTATTTTTCCTATGCAGGCAAAGAATGCATTCTGGAGAATATCCACATCGTCATCAGTGTTCTTACACAACTTGTTTCCTATCCTCACATGATGGTGAGTTGGTGTTATTTATACTCACCATTTACTCATTTAGTACTAAGTCCATTCTTCTATTTGTGAAACTAACATATATCACAACCTTTTCCTTTTTATCTATAGGTGGTTCGGGAGACAGCCATACAATGTCTAATAGCCATGTCCAGTTTTCCCCACTCAAAAATTTATCGCATGCGACCACAGGTTAGTTTTCAATTCGTGTAAATCTGTTCTTGGGATATATACGCATGTAATATGGCCCTGGACTAACCATAAGGTTGCCCAATTACTTGAATTATACTGTGTTATGGCTCATGGATAGTAGTCTCCTTATTGGTGGAGATAATAAGACCGTATGCTTCGTCTGCACACTTTTTGCACAGATATAAATGAGATGGAATATATCTTATGACTAAGTTGATGTTGTTAAGTTTGGGGCGGAGTTCAGAGGGAAGTTATTATGAATTGAGTATCTTAATATAGCTATCTGTTGTTACATGAGAAAAGCGACTTGTCCAAAAACAAAAACTCATACCAGAATGATACGTTCTTGCAGGTCCTACAAGCAGCAATTAAGGCTCTTGATGATAAGAAAAGGGCTGTTCGTCAAGAGGCTGTTCGATGTCGACAAACATGGTATGTAAACTTTTATCCTATTTGGGGTCAACAAGCTTGCCTTATGAGTTGTTTCCCCTCATTTTTCTGCAGGCAATCATTTGCTTAAGGGAGTCCTTCCCTTTAGACGATATCGTAGTTTGCAACTGCCTACTAGACGGTTCTGTTGGTGCTTGGTAAGTGTGAGGTACATGTATGTCAAGCTCTCATCTTTTGGTCGTTTCAACTTGGTCCTTACCTGTCTAGATTAATCAGCTTCCAGCTCAATGCTCATACACAGGCCCATTGTACCATAGCACAAGGTCAGAAACCAAGCATAGGGTCGCTTGGAGAATGAAACCGAAGGTTCCCTGATGCATTGCATATCCTCAATTTGTGGGAGGACACAAGCATCTCAATGAAACGCAAGGTCAAAACGTGTCCCATGCAATATGATCTCGTCAGATTTGCCTTGAATACCGAATGCTGTTGTAAGACCCCTCGAATACAGTACTCCGACCAAATTATGTGTGACAGTATGATGGAAAGTAGTGCAGTGTGTACATTATTACCCCAAATAACTTCTCTGTACTGTGAGGTCCAAGGCACTTGTCTGAAATGCACAGCTATCTTGGAAAGGAATGTGATAACTACATCTATTTTTATCGTGATTATTTCTTCGTCCATTGCAAAGCGCAAAACATGCAACTGCATAAGTTGATCAACCGGTCAACCACTGTTTTATTTCCCATCATAAATTGTTCACCCCAAATGTACGCATTTTGCTCCCGATGTTGCAGACTTCGACACATTCCGTTCCTACAGGAGTTCAGACTCAGCATTCAGCGGAGTATCTGCACATGTACAATGATCTACGAATCTGAAGCGCTCAGGGCAGTGACAATGGCCATGAAGATGTTGATGGTGTCCAGGTACAGCGAGATGGCGGCCGTGACGTATTCATCGTAGGTGTGCCTCTTGATCAGATTATCCGTATCATAGATGATGAACCCCGAGAACACCAGCGCCGCGACGCACCCGTACACCGTCGTCGCGACATTGCCCATCGGCAGCAGCATCTGCAGACAGCCAGCAGGCATAGAATTGTTACCAAACAAGCATCAAGATGTCACAAATGCAAACGGCAACTTAGTTGCGATCGATCGATGAGATGTTGTTTGGTTGCCTGACCTGTACGAGCCCATAGAGCATTAGGATGAGGGAAGCCGCAACCAAGAAGGGGCCGAGGAAGCTGAAGTCATGGCCTCTCTTGGCCGCCCAGAATGTGTAGATGGTCAGGCCGAAGACCACCACGAACGTCAAGGAAGCCGCTTCGATTATGACAATGCCTGTTTGCACAAAAGAAATGCTCACATGTTATTCATATTCTTCGATTAGAGGATCGGTGTTTGGTTGCATGGATGAGTTCATTTATAGGTAGGTCGGTGCTAATGTAGGATGCAATTAAACAACCAAACATCCATCCCCTTAAACAGATCATGAAATGATGAACGGATGGTTCTTGTCACCTTTGGCGGAGAGGCAGCTTAACCCGACGGCGAAGCTCATGCAGATGGTGAACAGGGCGAGAAGGATGAGGTTGATCGGATGCCGGTCCCGGAGAAACACCATCGGCAGCATCACTGTTCCATGTCAACCAAATTAGTCGCCACCATGCGTATGAGCAAACATCGATCGATAAGCTATTGATTCATCAAGGAGGGTGCTCACCGATGATGGGGGCGACGATGATGAGCACGAAGGCGGCGAGGGAGGCCGGGGTGCGGGCGAGGAAGAACCGGCGGATGGCCGGCACGAAGTAGACGGTGGCGGCGACGGCGATGGTCGCCAGCAGCTGCAGCGCGACGATCACGTACACCTTGCGGATGAACGCCCACCGGAGCTGCGGGCTCTCGATCATGTACGGGCACGCGCCGGCGCCGGCGCCCATCGGGAAGCCGCCGGCCTCCGCGTCGTGGTCGTGGTGCTTGCCCATCGTTGCCGCCGCCGCCGACGTCCGCCCCGCCGGTGGTTCTTGGGTTAGGGCGTGTGGAGATTGGACGGTGGTTCTTTGCGGAGTTTGGACGGTGGAGAGAAGGGAGGGAGGCCGAGAGATGGCGGGAAGGAGAGGGTGGCGCGAGATTTTCTATTCCTGGTTGGTTCGAACGGCTTTGCGGTGGTGGGCGAAACAGCCTCTCCTTCTTGGTATCAGAGGTTAGTTTAAAAATAATACCATTAGATTTGTCTAAAAATACTTTTACATCATTAAACTCTTAATATATTTTTTCTAACATTTAATTAGAAAAACATTAGTCAAATATGTGCATTGGATGTAGATAGAGACAGTAAGTTGGAAGAAGTGGGTGTTCGGCAGTGGACACTTGGCAGCCTAGTCCTCAAGCACATCCAAAGATGAGAAATTCAAATAAAATCACATAAAACATTAGTTGGGTGTCATATAACAATTAAGTACAAAAGATTCACATATACACAGGAGAGACGACCGAAGAACCGTATCAAGGAGGAAAGCCCTAGCTAGATGTCTCTCCCTGCTCGCCGGCCTAGTCCTAGGAGCTAGCTTGAGAATCGGCGTTCTCTGCCGCCGCTACAGGCGACCAACAAGGTATTTTTTATGGGGCGAGAACATCTCTTACCGTCGGTCGGACTCTATGTACTCTTGTAGCACCGCCTCAAGCTAGAAGAATATTAGGGTCCTGTGAGCAACTCCTTCATTTTTGTTCTTAGTTTCGCCAGTAGTGATTTTTTTTTAATTCTTTGTGTGCAAAGAAGGACGGACACTCTAATTAAGATTATATATACATACCTTCGATTGATTTTGTATTAGTTTCTTTGGGCTATCTGAATCTGAAAGAGAGAATCGTCAGAAACCAAAGATCATCATCGAAGCCTCACCCTCGACCTCGATATTGATCTTACAACAGTATATGTCGTACAGTTCCTAGAATATATAGATCGATGCACCGAATGAGAAAAAAAGGAATAATTCGTAGTTCCGATATATAGTTATGTGCATATCATGTTTCCTTCTAGCTAGTGCTTTGTTCTGCAATATTTTCAGACTGTTCAATGCTCGATGCAGCATTGGCGTCCATTGAAACACCGCAGAGATTCAGTTGAAACTGAAGAAAGACTTCGGAAGATGAAGCATTTAGATCCCGATGATCCTTTTGTTCGAGGAAACCTGCATGGTTATAAGGTATGATATGAATGGAGAGAATATCCTGTGCTACCTACCTATACGGTGATATAATGTTACATTCTTTAAAACACAGCGCAAATGATCATGGAAAATTTCAAACAAAAATTTGGAAGCATTGACACAAAATCAATATATCATACCACCAAATTTCAAATCTAAATTCGATCTACATGTAGAAATAAAAAAACATTCCTTATGTTGTAAATAAAGCGGTTTTAGCGAACATTCAAAATTAATTCTAGCATAATTAACAATAATTAAAGTATAATTCCAGCAGTATTTAAATGACAAAATTAACATATACACATGTAAATTCTCCAAGTCATTTAAACAGGATAATATGCTCAAAACATAAAACAAATGGACAATTAAAATAAGCATAATGCTCAGATTTAATAATTTGACTATTGCTCTCCGATGTCGAGTTGCACAAGATATAATCTTGGCCTTCACAACACTAATGTCTATACTCTTCACTAATTGAATATGACAATCAAAATTCAAACTTTGACCTCCAAATAATGCTTTACTAATCTGTCAAAGGTTGATCTTAAACACAATAAGCAACAATTTAAACTTTCGGCTCACAGAAGATCCTCAATGCAAAGAAATCACAAAACAACACTCCAGTCTGCCAACAAACTTGATTAATTCACAATGAAAAGGATCACAGATCCTCAAGTTCAGCAAAGGAGCCTTTTGGCTAACAAAAGAGCAAGCTACAGAATACTAAAAAGATAGAGATCACAGTACCAGTAGGTTCAAATCAACTAAGCAACCGAAAGTAATAGACTACAAAGCCGAAGATCAATTGACAGTAGTAAGCAATCCAATTAGAGCTCAAGTCTAAACTAGCTTAGAAAATCAATTTCAGTATTAGACAGCAATCATCATCGAGCTATTAACCGTACCCACAGAATCACCAGCAATATCCCCCAGTACTAGTATCAAGCCAATTTCAGAAGATTACTAGTACAACATATATATATATATATATATATATATATATATATATATATATATATATATATATATACATATATGCAAAGTGATATCCAAAATGGAAAACCAGAATACTCACTAAGCGGTTGGCACTCAAAGCCACCGAGTAGAAATATGGACAAAGCACGCCAAAGGCGCTGACTCAGAAAATCAATCACCCCGTTGTGCCGCAAAGAACAGACGAAGTCGTCGGAGATGCAATGTCAATCCACAATTTCAGGATACACCAAAATTACGAAGTAGAGGTACAAAGATGCTGCACAAGACCACTCACAGTGCACCGGCCGATGCAACCACAGAGCACGAAGAAACCAGGTCCCTTCTTCCACTCCAAGTCAATCCAAGGCCAACCCAATCTCACCTCCAAACGGCACAAGACCAAGCTTTACCACACCTCAATCGAGAAGAGGGAGCAAGAACTGAGATGCACAAAATGGAGAAGAGATTCGGTCCCCACCACCGACATCGCCAAGCTTAGCAATGGAGGTGCAACGGCTTCAAAAGCCCCAAGAATCGAGATCAAATAGGGAAGATGAAGAATAAAAATTGGGGATTGCTCACACAATTTCTCGTTAGAGAGAAAGGCTCAGCAGACTGCCAATCTTAAGAGGTAGAAGACCAGGTGGTTCACCACTCGGCTGCTGCAAATGGTTTGCGTGCAAGGCGCCCGTGCCGCTCGCGCCGCTCCAGAGCCGCCGCCACCCGGGTCTCCCGCTCCACTCGCACCCGTGTTACATTCTTTAAAACACAGGAGCTTGGCATCAGCGTTGGCTTCGACCATCGTGGGGACGCACAGGGAAGGTGCTCGAGGAAATGCCGCATCGAGGTGGCGGCGCGGACTCAGAGGCCGCTCGGGTACGGTGCTGTTACTGTAGCAGCAGCCATAACTGCTTTTTTCGGTGGGCATGGAAGAGAGAAGAAACATGACAGAGAGTGGAGGGAGGGTATTACTGGAATTAGAAAAAAAAACTAGCCGGAACTAACAGAAGTGGCACAAAAGGGATAAAAGGTAGAAACTCATTGGCATTGAAGGAAACATGTTTTTTTCAATGGCAAATCAGAGATCCTGGTAACTCAACTTTCAGCGATACGGAAGGAATTTTCTCTATAATTTATATTGCTTGTTCACAACTGTTGGCTTTCGTTCTCTCCATAGATCATGGACGAGACTAAGCCTGAGGAGTGAGTGAGTCAGACCAGTTGTGACACAATTTTTGTAAGGAAAAGATCCACATAACCCCCCTTGAACTTGCTCAAAAGTTCGTCCAACTCCAGCTTAGAAATCGGTTATTTAACTTGTAAACTTTCTAATCCGGTCTACTTAAACCCCATAATATGGTTCTCAACGTGGTGTATTGCCAACGTGTGGCATCATGACTGGATGGTTTGCCATCCGAACTTGATAAGATAACCCAGCCATTGTCGCCATGCATGGTCGTCGTGAGAGACATGAGATTAAGGCGGCCAAGGGTCTAACTTGATAAGATAACCCAGACATTGTTTCAAAGTTTGGGGTGATGGACAGACTTTCTAAGATCAACAGCGATTGATGAACACGTGTATTGAGCAGATTCGCTTATACAGCATATACTGAAAAATGCAAGTATTATTTGAGAATCCAGCTAGGAAGCACAAAAGAAAACGGTTGGGCTGGGGCATCTTATTCTTTATTCTTCATTGTTTCTGGAGATGTAATTACTCCCATAAAGTTTGGGGACAAATGGAGAACGAGAATTAGTGGATTTTTTTAAAAAAATATTTTACAAAAATAAATAGTTGGCCAAAAAAAAGAAGCAAAAATGGGTTCCTATCGCCGGTTTAACTGGCGACAGGTACCTTGACCCTGTGCTGTCGTTAGCCCGACTTCCTGTTGCCAGTTGAACTGACGATAGGAAATAAATAGTCATCTGTCGCTAGTCGTTGTCACCCGTTGAACTGACGACGATAATTCAGCTATAAAACCCCCAAAAATCAGTCCAAAATCAGTCCAAACTCATTTTAATTCCAGAAAAAACAGAAAGAGAGGAGGAGAGGGAGAGAAGGTAGCGAAGCTCTGCCAGTTCGTCACGGAGGAGAGATTGACGGAGCATCGGATCCGATCGGCCATCCTGCATACATTTTTTGAACTTTGTACATTACGTCAAAACATTGTCGGTTAGTAAACAAAAAATAGAGACATAGAATTTAGTAGATTAGATAGTTGTAGTCCAATTATGTAGTGCATCTTTTGAGCTGTGTACGACGTAGGTAGATGGTAATGTAAATAGTACCAGTTTTATTTAGCTCATTATATTGTTAATACCATAAATTATTTCTTAAGTAGGAAAATATCATGACACATTTAAAAATTGAAAGAAAAATCCGTAGCAGCTAATTAGGGTAGGTAGATCCTAATCAAATTAACCATAGCTTTATTTAGCTCCCTATTTGTGTGCGGTAATTATATTGTTAATGTCAGGAATTAATTTATAACCAGAAAAATAGCATAACATGTTTTAAAATTACAAAAAAAATCTAGAGCAACTAATTAGGGTAGGTAGAGCATAAAAAAAAATCCTAGCTTTAATAAATTTGGTTTCTATTTGTAGTTGGTAATTAGTTTGCTAATGTCGCTTTGTATTATCATTTTACATATTCTGTAGTCTTTACAATGTATGCACTGAATTTTCAGGTATGGCGAATCTAGACCACGCTGCCGAGTGGTCGTACGAGTTGCTTGACCCAGTGACTGACCTACATCACCGTAGCCGCCTCAGTACTATCCTCCCCAGAGAGCGAGGCACCGATTGAGCTTTGCGCATTGCGGCTGCGCATGCCCATCAGGGCCTGAAGGTTGCACCCCAGTTGGGTGCCGAGGTACGTGCTATTGTGATATTCGTGTACTCATTTGTGGCCTGACTACTATGTGTGGACTAACGTTTGTCCGTAACCTGAACCGACGCAGGTTGAGAGCGGCAGGCCTCCTTCCGCTGGCACGGATGGTGGAGGCGATGTGGGAGGACTACCAGGACCGCGGTCTTGATCGTACGTCCAAGCGTTTTCCATACGACCGGGCTCTACCGAAGGCGTTGGTCGACCGCTGGAGACCAGAGACACACACGTTTCACCTCCCGTGCGGGGAGATGACGCCGACACTGCAGGACATGAGCTTCTGGACCGGGTTGCCCTGTGCAGGCTTCCCAATGGCGGCGTATGAGATCTCGCCCACGTGGTGCACGGAGTTCCTAGCGAGGTTCCAAGATGTGCTACCGTCGGGCAGCGATTACCACGAGTTCAGCAGCCCGCATGGGCCGACGCTGAGGTGGATCTGCCAGTTCTACGTAAATCTTTGTAACTATTGCCCTCTCGCATAAATTCATTTGTGAACCTTGCTGACGTGTATATATCTTCTTGTAGCCTGAGCATATGGCAGGGGATGCACCCGACACGACGGTGAGGAGGCACTTTGAGGCCTACCTACTGTGGCTATTTGGGTGGGTCATGTTCCTAGGGTCCCACGGCATCAACGTTGATAAACACTACATATGCTACGCACGTGAGCTTGCAGACTGGCTGGTGGAGGAGATCTAGTCCTACACATGGGGTCCAGCCGTGCTATGCACGACGTACCACGCAGTGTGCGACGCGTGCCGCTGGTCCCAGGACAAGTCCATTCTCTCCGGATGCCCACTGTTTCTGCAGCTTTGGTCCTTCGAGCGCTTCGAGATCGGATGTCCACAGCTGGACTTGGGAGCGTACACGTTCAGCCTGTACGCCGAGGATGACGAAGTGGACCAGCCTACTATGGGCACGGTGTGGTGCCACCGATGGGTTAGTTTCACAAACATTTATTATTTTCTCGTAATGCAATCACAATTTCGTGTGCTAAGTGTTCCTTTGGTCTATTCCATAGGTGACCTACACGCTGATTATCACGTAGGGGTCGTACCCGTCCAACGTTGTGATGTTCGACCAGCTGACGGATGACCGCATCATCTGGAGACCGTACACAGAGGAGAGGGTGTCCGCGCGCGCCGGAGGACTGCCTAGTCTGTGCACGCGAGACCACGTGTACTGGTACACGAGGAGGGCCTTGGTGCATGAGGTCTTTGTGGAGGAGTACCAATTGGCGCGAGTCATGCACCAGTTCGGTCTGCGACAGCAGGTCCAGGCCCCTGGGTGCGACAGCTGCCGGTCCATGTCCACATGTTAGTTTTTGATTTAATTCTTTAGTACAATTTGTGTTACATACGTACCAAATGATTGTCTTGCCGTTCACAGGTACACTAGGAAGGGAGTATGTGGTACTACCACCTGGACGGAGAAGATGTTCCCTTGGGTTGAGGGCTGGCTCAGCGCCTACGCCGACGTCGTCTTCAAGGATGCTCCTTACGACCCGGGGAGTACGAGGAGTACATGGAGTGGTACGGCAGTCGGATGAGACTTCGCTGCGCTCGGGTTGTGGTCAACCCACCACGATACGAGGTTGCGACATCTGACACATACCCCACACAGCCGGACTCTGCATTCCACTACGTGGTACATATTCAACGATCGTACTTCATATTTAATTAGCTAGATTTAGGTTTCCAACTTGTTGATTATGTGTGTAGGTGGATCTACACTGGGAGATCCTCGAGTTGATAGGCCGGACGCAATAGTTGTCACTTGGGGGGAGGCCGAGGGATCTTACAGCGTATCGTGGAGAAGGCGAGGCCAGGGATCCAGATCGCGACTTGTTGTGGGACGAGGACACATTCACCAATACGTGGATGAGGGGGCAGCCATGGTGGCTCACGACCACGGGCTCCTCCCCCAGACGTGGCAGGCGGGTCCTCGTGGCACCATGGAGGGAGCTCCTCGGGACAGTTGGCAGGTGAGCATGACACATTCACTTCCGCTACTTTATTTCGAACCCCACTAGTTACTAACGATAATATTCTCTGGCAGGTCCTCAGTTCCACCAATACACGGGGCAAGAGTATACGGAGTTGTCCGCGGCTACCTTCGTGCCCCCAGGTATGACTACCTTGTTTGATTTCATGGTTTTCCTATGATTACGGGCGTAACGTAATATTTCACAGGTCGTGCACCGAGTTGGGATGAACTGGACTTGTCGTACAACGAGATATTAGCTAAGGACTTCCACTTCCCCAGGGCCAGGCTTCTCAACTGCCAGGTGCGCCGGAGCCAACCCTACCGACGCTGGACCTCGACGTCACCAGTAGATGTCATGTAAATATTAATTTTTGTGTAACTATAGTAATGGTAATATAGTATTTCATTATCTTTTTTTGACATGCACACTTTATGAGTACTGTTCGTTTCGAGTACTGTTCATTTCTAGTATTGTTCGCTTCAAGTACTGTTCGTTTCGAGTACCGCTGGCTTCGAGTATTGTAGGTTTCGAGCACTGTCACTTTCCGAGTACTACTTCGATCCGAACATCATGCCATATGAACACGTGTAATATTCTTTTATTTGTGGACTCTAATGTATTTCTGGTGAAGTTAAAGTAATTAATTGAATCATCATCGATCCATAGGGTAAATTGACCGAAGTTAAGATCGTGTACTGCTGGTTTCGAGTAATGCTGGTAAGGAAGATAAAATCATATGAATTTGCCATTACTCAAAACTACAACATGTCACACTGATATTACATAACATTGAGCAAAACGTCATAACATTTAGTTTTTTTACAAATAAAAGTGATATTCCAGAACATTGGCAATCACTTATTACAACTTTTCGTGCTTTCCCGTGGCAGTGGCCTCAACGTCCCCCACGTGGACTGCCTCGAGTTCGGGCGGCTGAATGAGGTCCCCGCGGCGACGTCCGGAGTGTCGGTGTCTCATTCGTCCTAAGGATTTCTTGTCAGGCATTTCTTGAAGGTGTGCCTAGACTCCCTGCAAATAAAGCACTTCTTCGTACGACATCTAACTTCTACTTTGTCCATGTCGTTCCTGATGCGCCATACCTGTCGCCGGCTAACCTTTTCCTTTAGTCTTTCAATGTCCGCGGCCCAGATTAGTTGCTCCTAGCTTGGGTGGCTAGTGAAATGGCCAACCACGATATAACCATACATCTCCGCACTCTATGTTTGCATCACCGCCTCCTTGTTGAAGTAATCAGAGAGGTACCGCCCAGGATACTGCACCACCGTGGAACATGCAACCATGACATGGGAGCAGGTCCTATATAGAAGAAGGGCTTGTTACAAGTGCATACGCAAATAGAGCGGTGTAGCGTGCACTCATGGGTAATTCTCTCGTGGTTCGTCCCACGACGTTCTTTATCGCTACACATTACCTCGAAGCGAAGCTCCATTGTGTCCATCTTGAATGCGCATGCATCTCACCCTTCTTGCTCTTCTCTTCCATGCACTTGGTGATCATGGCAGAGTAAAGTACTCTGTCATTTACTATGGCGAGTGACGCGTTGTTACTTCTGTCAACGAAGTAGTTCATCGTACCGCGGAGAATTGCCTCCACAATATCAACCAAAGGGAGACACCTTGTGCCGCGCATGACCCGTTGTAAACCTCGGCTAGATTGATTGTCATGATGCCATATCGAGCAGCAGCCCTGTCATGCAGTAACGACTACTTCTCCTTAGGCTCGTGCTCAATCCAGTCCGAGAAGCATTTCACTGCGCCCCGTCCTACTTGTCAGACTGAGACCATCTGTGGGTAGCTGTGGCAATGCTTCGGGGCCTGGTCAACGCTTGGGGTGGCCCTTTTCGCTGCCTCCCTTCTGTGTGTCTGAGTCTGCTCGGGGTGCTTCAAACTTTCGCTGCTGGTTCTGGTTGCACATCCACTTGAACAGGTTCATCAGGTCCTTGTTGCGGAACTGCTTGTAAAAGTTTGCCCTTAAGTGCCTCATGCACCACTTGCTCTGCAGATCCGCCCATGCAAGTAGTTTGTTATCTCCTTGTTGTTTATTGCACTCAGCAGACCGACATACCGATCATGAATGATGCATACGTTTGGACGACTCTATACATCAGAAATAATAACATTATTCAGGAACCACAATCAGATGTTTGTGTTATAGCTTTCAATGAAAGTGAATGCCATGGGAAGAACTTGATTGTTTCCGTCCGTCGCTATTGCAGTCAGTATCTAGCCCTTATACTTTCTAGTCAAGAATATACCATCTACACACAAGATTGGATGGCAGAACTAGAATGCATTGATGCACGGATCAAAGGCGAAGAATGCTCGCTGAAGTACCCTCTTATCGGCCCACTTCGGATGTGTGGCGTCTTGAATGTCGACATGAGTGTCTGGGTTCCTGTCTTGTATGACTTGGAGTAGCCCGGAGGTTGTGGTAGGAATCCTCGAACGTGCTGATCCTTGATTCCACTGCCTTCTGTTTTGCCATCCAAGCCTTGGCATAGCTAATTATGTACTGGAACCTTATCTCAATCGCGTGAATGATGGATCATAGTTCAAAATCAAGATTATCCATGATCTCACCTATATGAGGTTAGCGATGAAGCCTGATGACATGTTCCTGTGGGACTACACTGACTCAGCGACGATGCATGTGTGCGAGACTACTATAGAGCAATTCCAGTAGGTGTCTCACTTAGGCTGAAATACGTGCACTCGCCAAGGGCATCCCTCTTTTTCACACTTCACGTCGTAACATCTTGGGTTAGACTTGATGACTGTGAATGTGCACCACACCGACCTCCTTGCATTTGTACATAGCTCCTTGCCTGACCTCGCTCTGGTCGTATTCCCATGGCACACGGAAGCCTTCGTCGATGACGAGGTTGTTGTACTAGTATGTATTTCACTCGGATGGAACCGCCAGCTGACCCACATCATCCTCGTTGTTGGATCTTTCATCTTCTGACAATGCATTGTAGTCCCAAGATTACTGGTCCATCCTTTGCACTATAGTTTCCAGCTCCTCACCATCGTCAGCAATCCCGTTTGCCTACCTGACTGAAGGAGCTACTTCTTCAGGGTCTTCGTCGACATCATCAGCAACTCCGGGAGCTTAAGGCACTGTGTGCGCCGCGCTGTGGCTAGAGTCACTGGCTTCTTCTTCGGCATCACCACCCCCTTCTTATTTAGCCGTAGATGCAATAATGGGCTTGACATATGTCTGGGCTAGAAGGACCAAATCCCACCCTCCCTCCATCGCCACGAGTAGATATGACTGCCATGACTTTGTTCCCTTTAGCTGCACTAACTCTAAATATGTGGGCTGTGTTGCTCGAGGGGCAATGCAACTTAATCTTAGATCATACACATCACGGTCCACTTGGAATGTGTGAAACAACCACCGTATCACAGTGCCCCATGTACACCCCTCTGCTCTTGGCAGGGGCACGGTTGCCGATTGGTAATAACGTAGGTCAATCCCCTTGGGACCCTCTAGAATAGTCTCCGGATCGTAGTAAATTTTGAAATTGTTGACGATTGACATAATTGACGTACTGCACCATGAAGATCATTTCCACGATTAACCATATATCTAAAATAAGGCTACTCACCGAAAAGAATTGTGTACAACATACTGCACTACGTAATCGTACATCCAAAACTATGTAATCCATTCGGTTCAAAAAACTATATCACAGTTGGGCAACCGGATGGGCAGTGCTTCGTTAACTTCTCTCCTCCCCTCTACTCCTCTCCCTTCCCTCCTCCTGTTTTTTCTGAACACAAATGAATCATGTGCCGAATTTTAGGGTTTCATTATAGGGAACGAGTTTCTGTCGCCAGTTCAACTGGCGACAGGAAGTTGGACTGGCGACAAAGGGAGGTAGGGTACCTGTCGTTAGTTCAACCGACGACAGTAACCCATTTTTGCTATTTTTTGAGCCGACTATTTATCTTTGTAATTTTTTTTAAAAAAATATTATTTAAATTTTTTTGTCTGCCATGCCACAGCCATATGCCAAACACAATTTGTCCATCTTCACTTGCATAGTTGCCTACGCATGACTTAGACAATCGAAAATCAGGGAGATAGATACCATGTCTACCAAGGTTCAAGAAGTCGCTAGTCAGGCGGTGCCCAACGCAACTATCGAACGAAGCCCACTCGCCCCTATCGATGGCAACCAACCTTATTCGTTCGCAACTATTCCTCCTCATTCGCATCCTCTTCCTGAGGCACATCCTGAGTATGTCTTTGTCCGCTGTGTGAGACCTGCTGTGAGGTGATTCGTCCGTGTCGCAGGGGTGAAGAAAGTGAACGTGGTGACGATGTCGTACCCGCAGCTCACCCGCACGAACTACATGGTTTGGGCGATGAAGATGCGTGTCGCTCTGTAGACGCAGGACGTGTGGGAGGCCGTGGAGCCTAGCGCCGTAGAGTGCAAGGATCGGATGGCCTTGTACGCCATCTACCAAGCCGTGCCGGAGCACGCCATATCTTCCCTCGCCGGGAAAGACACGAAGAAGTTGGCATGGGAGGCAATCAAGACGGCGCACATGGGGCACTAGCGTGTGCGCGAGGCCAACCTGCAGACCCTCAAGAATGACTTCGAGGGGGCTGAAGATGGAGGAAGGGGAGACCGTTGAAGATTTCGCCAGTCGGTGGATGTCGGTCATCACTGGGATCCGCGCATTGGGCGACACGGTGTGTGAGATTGCCGTTGTTGGCAGGTTTCTTTGTGCGGCCCCAACGCGCTACAAGCAGGTCATCACCTACATTGAGTAGTGCATACGAGGGTCAGGCAGTGACGAAAAGAAGGACCGTGACCGTGGCGGCGGCTGTGGCGACGAGGAGAACAACAACGACTCCGATATCAGTGAGCGCAAGTTCAACAAGAAGAAGACCAAATGCTACAACTGTGACATCCGAGGGTATTTTATCATCGAGTGCCGTAAGCCGAAGTAGGAAGAGGCGTATTTCGTTGTGGCGGATGACGAACCAGCACTGCTCTGAAGTTCGGCGAGAAGGCACTCGAATAATGACAACAAAATTAGAGGGTGATTTGTTGAACTAATCTCGTTGTTTAGTTTTTTTTTTCACGTTTGGACTTGAATTGGTAGCGTAACTACACGTGTGCGCGCGCGCTATGCATGTAGAGACATGCTCATTCGCGTCTGGATTGTTAGCATAACTATAGGGATTGACTGAGTAATTAGATATTTCCTTCCTGGTGTTTCCTTCCTTTGGAGTCGTGATTTTTGGCTGTGATCCAGAGTCCTGGGTGGCTCCATTCTCCTGGGATCACGGCGTGATGGTAGGAAGTCCTGCCGTTTGCATGTAACTTTAGGTGCCAGTACCGGAATGAAATTGGTAATCTTATCGGGACAGTGAGGAGGGCACTGAGCAAAAGCGAGAAGAAAGTGGGGGCGGCACGGGGCGATACAGGGAGATGGGCTGGAGCGACCTTGATGTCGACGCATGGAGGCGTGCATAAATGGCAAACATGACCATAAAGCAATGGCACTCCAAAGGTCAACCACCAATCCACCATATGTCCACCATTACAATACATTACATCCTTGGATAGAAGTATAGAACCATGATACGGTTTATTGCGTTTCGTACGTAGAGACCCACTCAACTCAGCAAGATAAAGACCATACTAGCGACATCTATACAGTTCTTGGAATTGAGAACTCAGGACACCCGTAGATCATTAAACCCACGACCACGAGAGCAATCACGGATCAAAAGGTATGCACAGCGACAACGCGGTAGATGGCGGCGGCGATGCGCTTAGCTGTCAGCTGCCCTGAACAGGGTCATCAGGGACAGGAAGAGGTTGATGACGTCGAGGTAGAGCGAGACGGCTGCCCAGACGTACTGGTCGTACGAGTAGCGCTTGATGATGTTGTCCGTGTCGTAGACGATGTAGGCGCTGAAGATGAGCGATGCCAGTCCACCATATATCATCTGAGAGATTTTGCCCAGTGGGAACAGGATCTGCGTGGCAATGTCGCCATCGGTATCGATTATTTATAGTCGAACAGAGAAGATTCTGGGGAAAACAACAATCACGCAGAGAATGGAATGAAAGCTGCATAGACATCCGACCTGAATGAGTGCAAACACGAGCAGCCCTATGACGGAGGCGAACAGGAAAGGACCAAGGAAGCTGAAGTCATGACCCCTCCTTGCAGCCCAGAAAGTGTAAGCAGTCAGGCTAACCACAACAACTGTTGTGAGAATTGCAGACTCCAAGATGATCTTGCCTGTTCACACACAGCAGATTATATTAGCAACTGCTTGATCCATATAAAAAAATATCACCAGGAAAAAGAGCAGAGCAGACAGAGGATATAAGAGTAACCAAAATTAGCTACTACAAGAACTAAAAATTGTTTTCTTATCATGTTATGCATCTCTTTACCAAATCAACTTTTATGTGAATTTGGTCACCCAATAACACATGTGCATGTCAAAATCTGAAAGTAAAAGGCAGTGCATCATTGAAGAACCTAATTATCAACAAACTTTTGAGATGTATAAGATAGTACACATCCAAAAATGGGTACAGTCCCAAAATGCAGCAATATTGCATTATTGATGATGATGCCAACACACATGACAGACAGATGGCAGAGTGCATGACAACAAAGCTTGGTCCACACCGACAGACTATGCATATTCAACCAGTTAAATCAAATGATAATAACCCAGCGCATTGAAAGAGTAGCTTTTACATTACCCTATGAAGCATCTATTGTTGCTAACTTGCTATAATAGTCTGATATCATGTGAAAATCCCTTTAATCATCAGTTTTAAGCTAGTCCTGCAATCTAAACAATAACCTTACTACCTTAGCAAAACTATGTCCAAGTGAGTGCTTATTCTTGGACCCAAAACTACCCATCAGGCATCAGATTCAAAAAGATACCATCCCAATGTAATATATCTTAAAAAAAAACAGTGGCGGAACAAATAGTAAATAAATTTGCAAGCTGCAAGTTTTAACCAACTTCTATGAAGAACCGAGAGTTACGGTTTATTAATTTGCAAGTTTAAAAAGGAGCAGCTGCAAACAGGAAAGCATACACAAGTCAAACGTCAACTTTACAATAAGGAAAAAGGGGCAACATTAATAAATAACCTATTTTGCAAGGTGGCAGTATTCAAAACTAAGATTAAAAGGGTGATATTCCAAAAGCATATGACTCGGACTAGCATATAATAAAGCCACCAACACCGACAACTTGGTCCTACACACAGACTGGGCAAATACAGCAACTATAATCACATGGCTGCCTGGCGATGTCCTTGTGATTCTCTCTATAGTCCCACCATAAGCGTATCCTTTGCAAAATTAGCTCGGACACGGCATATTGCGCCGCACTTGAATTTCAGAACGCGGGTGACACACAAACAGCAAAGTTCTGACTAACACTAGGAACCTTCCTAGTAGCTTCGCATTGCAAACATCACAAGAAATGGGATGCATTGACAGAGATATTTCAGATTTCTAATCAACAAAACTAGGCTCACAACGCAAGCATGGGTGTGTGTTGCGAGTAGGAGCAAAGAAAACTCGTTACCACTGGTGAAGGCGCATGTCATGCCGACGGAGAAGCTGATGGCGACGGTGAAGAGGCCGAGCAGCAGCAGGTTGATCGGGTGCTTCTGGTGGTAGTAGTACAGCGGGCACAGCACTGCACACCAAAACAAACAAGCATGTTCTTAAGAATAGCACTCACAATTCGCACGATCTCACATAAAAATTCCAATCCTAGCAATACAAAATTAGTACACTTCGTGGGGACGTTCCTGCAAAACACAACGAGACTCACGCGTGGGAACCCAGTACCCAACCATTCGCGTTGCCGGGACGCAACGGAGAGCACGCAAAGCTCCTCTCGTTCTTTCACAAACGCCCCCCGCAATTCACATATGTAAATCGCAACATTTCACATGGAATTCGGCATCCGATTCTAAATGTAACTTGTAAGCAACGCACGAGAGCAGAATATATTCCGCGAATTTCTTTACAGAAACACCCCTCGAAACCCTACTATCCCCCCATCCGATCGAGAAATCGAGAGAAAAAATCCCCAGAAATGAGGGGAAAACAAATCAGTTGAATGAGTTGTCTGAGGTCTCACCGATGAGGGGGAGGATGATGAGGAAGATGTAGAGCCCGAGGCCGGCGTGGGAGGAAACGAAGAAGTGGGAGATGGCGCGGACCTTGACGACGACGGCGGCGACGATGGCGGTGAGGAGGAGCTGCAGGGAGAGGATGATGTAGATCTTGCGGATGAGCGCCCACCGCAGCTCGGGGCTCTCCGTCATCCCGGGGTACAGCTCCCGTGCCCCCGCCTCGAGGTCACCGCCCTTCTGGTAACGGAACATATCGCCGCTGACGATCGCCGCCCTCTCCCCTCGGTTCGGCTAGGGTTAGTGTTTCGCAGACGGTTGGGTGGGAAAAGAGACGAAGAGGAAGTAAGCGAACGGAGACGAAGACGAAGACGACGACGAGACGACCCCTCGGATGCTTTACTTTATAGTAGAGGTTTTTTTTTCCCGAGCGGTTTGTTTTTATCTTTGATTGGTGGATGCAAACCGTGGGAAACAGTGGGCCCCGGCCGGCGGCGACATGGAGATGTTGAGCTGGCGTTCGGTTAGGTGCACCAGATCTGTGGACTGGGTCCAGCGCGCCGGCCGCACGCGCGTTGATGAGTCGTCCCGGGATTCAGGCACGCGCGCGCGTGGTCACTGTCAATGACAGTGGGGTCACCGGTGCAGGGACGGAAAGCACGGCCGCGTTGCTCATGGACCGGGCCTCCGAGCCCAGTTAAGGCATTTTGGTTCCTCTGCTTCATGCTCATCACTTGCAAGCTGAAACCTCCGAGCCCAGTTAAGGCATTTTGGCTTCTTTTTTTTTGGAAATAAATACAATTTGTATCACTAAAATAAATAGATAGGTAAGTAATCATCATAGTTGTTGAGAAATCCTAATTTAAGAGTTGATGCACATAATACCGAAACTGCTTCCGTTGGATTTTAGTCTTTAAATAGAATCTCATTGTATTCAGAAAGATATCAAACTATTAATAAAGAGGTTTGTGATATTGTGCCTCCATCTATTGTTTCCTGATTGTTCATTTATTATGTGGTGAATGATTGATTGGATTCATACGATTACTACATTCTTTAACACATTATCAGCATGAATCGCTCTACACGGTCAAATTGGTATGTCACCGGATTTTCACATTTCACATATTTAAATCGCAACATTTCACATCTCTATTGTTTTTGCTATGATTAATCTAGTAGATTAATTTGCATATGTCAATTTAGATATATTAATCTGCTAATTAGCCTCGTTATAAATTAGTGTTCTAATTAGTAGATTAGTCCAGTTGGAATAGATCCGTTTTTGTTTACTGTTCATCACATGGATTAATGTCCATTGTTGTTTTTGTTACTGTTTTATGTGCGAAAATGAAAAAAATGGCCCACCTCGAAGACGAACGCTGCTTCGCAACCGGCCTACCACGCCATGCACATGCTCGCAGTTGCGCGACACTGAGCTGAACGCCCGCCGCGCCACTAGCCTCGTAGGCCGCCATGCTCCATGCCGCTTTGCTCGGGAGCCACCGCCCTGCGTTACGCCCCATCGCTGCCATATGCGGCGCTGGGGAAAACCTAGCGCCTCTAATGAAACCGGCCAAGTGGGTCGATAGAAAAAGGTGTGGCCCAAAAAAGAAAAAACACTGAGAAAAAAAGGAAAGAAAAGGAAAAAAATCAGGAAAAGAAAAGAAAAAAATGAAAAATCCTAGAAATTTGCAAAAGACCCTCGAAGTTCTAAAAATTACGATGAATTTTTCATAGATAAGGAAATTTTACGAAACTCCCCGTGGAGTTTGGGAAATTTACGACGGATTTCAAATTTTTTACATATTATTGCAGAATAACCCATCAGGAATATGATTTTTACAACAAATTAGTATGTTTTATGGTTATTGTGTATTTTAAACCCTCAGTTTATGATTATTTGCGTTAATAATATTTAATTTTTATGCAATAACCTTAAATAATCATAGAAACATAGTTTTTACGCATACGAGCTTCTATAATTTTGGGAAACCTTAGAGTTAGCACACATTGGAAGTTTCATATCATGGGTTTTATTTCCCTAGCTTTATTTGCTGAATTGTTTTTGTGTCATATTGATAATTCTGAAAATTATCCATAGACCTCGTTAATTAGCATAAATTCATAATAATTGCAAGGAAAATTCTATAAATTCATAAAAAATATGCTAAATAGATGGCAAACCAATCTTTACTGATTTTGCAATATCCATGCTTTAAATTCTATTTTACCTATAGTAAAACTGAATAATAGGATGAACCTAATGTAGGGAATGTCAGACATTGTAAAGAAAGAATTTGTCGAGCTTAGCCTGAATGACAACAACTACCTCACATGGTCGATGGACGCAAAGATCAGTATGAAGTCTCGATCTCTTGGAGATGTCATCACTGAGCCAGCAGTTGGCGCCCCTATTACCCCTAAAGCCGCTAGGTATGCGGCTCTGCACTTCCTGAGGCACAACCTCCATGAAGACCTGAAGTCTGAACATTTAATGGAGGAGGATTCACTGGTGTTGTTGTTGGGACCCAAAATGCAAATCTAGACCCTCTTTGTATATTGCACTAGTCTATGATCATGCTAATGCACACAGTGGCAATCACTCTAGTGCACACAGTGGCAACATCGATGAAATACCATTCCATATGCAAAGATAACTAAGAAATAGGCAAATAACAATAATTATCAGAGTAACAACCTTAATGTCAAAGCTTACAATTAAGACCTCAGAGGCGAATAACTCAATTAAGCTGTAGCGAAAGGAAACAAAATAACTTCAATGAAACTCATCCATATGCCCACAGACAATCGACTGGGGTAGTGCGACCTAGTTCTCCACGATCCTTAAGTAGAACTTGTTGACCAACGATGGATTGTTGTAGCCTTCTCAACTGAACAACATTGTTTATTGCAAGAACCAGTACATAGAGTACTAAACAAGTCACACCACATAATGTAATTATAGATGATGGCTTGTTCCAAAGAAAATGGCTTATACGGTTCTTTTGCATAAAAGCAATAGTTGCAATTGAATACAAATAATATATTGCAAAAGTAATTCAAAATGAATAAAAATAATTGTTTAGCAATTGTTTTCATAAAACTCACATAACCTAATCAATTTCTTTCACACAGTTGGAGAATCTAGACCCGCCATTATGAGTTAATGGAGTATTTTGGTGATTAATGAAAAATCTATATGTGAGACTAACACTTTTATTGATATACATATTGTGTAGTCTTATTTGAATAAAAATATGAAAATCATGGAGATATGCACTTGACATCATATTCTTATATATTGCTGCATTCCTCGGATCTAAAATATAGGTTGAACTCCACTAAAAGTCTAACTTGAATATGTGCATATATTTTTATTACACATATAGGGGGGTTCACTTTATGTTTTGTGGTTTTATTAGTATTGATCCATATTTCCTTATCCACATATATTGGGGATCTTTACTTTGAAATATATCATTGAGTATATAAAACTTATGTAGTTCATATATACTCATATTTATCTACATTCAATTATTTACAATGAAGTTGTTATCATTAATTACCAAACAGAGAAAGATTGAAGTATATTATCCCACCATTACGAGTTAATGGTATGTTGTGGTAATTAATGATAATTATGTTGTTGAACTAATATTTTTCATGAGTTGGATGAATAGTTTATGTTTCATGACGATGGAGACTTTGCATGACATCATGAGTTGATCGTCATCAAGTCAAGACTCGGGATGAAGGAAATCATCATGTGTTGATAATGTCCAAGTCAAGATCTCGAAGTGAAGAAGATCAATATGTGTTGATGATATTGAAATCAAGAGTTTGGAGTAAAAGGTGCATCATGCGTTGATGTGTATCAAGATCTCAAGAGGAGATGATCATGAGTTGATCATCAAGTCAAGAGAAGGCACATCATGTATTGATGGAGGCCAAGTGAAAGAATGTATCATGGGTTGATGCATATTCAAGTTAAGAACTTGAAGTAAATGAGATCATCATGTGTTGATTATTATCAAAGTCAAGAACCCAGACTTGAAGTAAAGATGTGCCTCATCAAGCTTCAAGAAGATGCTTAAAGAAAAGGTATGACTATCTAGAGCTAAGGATGTGTTTCTAATCTTTTACCGGTCTTGTTGTTTGGTTGGAGACCGGATTGCTAGTATAGGTTGTCATACTATTAAGAGGGGTCTTGACTAGTAGCTTGAGTTAGTCATGTGTTGATAGCTCATTGTGCTAGCTCTAGCTCATCTATGCATGGTTCTATTATTTGCGAATGTATTTTACAAATGGTTGAAGCTCATGCATCATAATCTTTGTAGCATGAAACTATAATTTGTAAATGTGTTTTACAAATGATTGAAGTACATGCAACTACTCCTTGTGGCATGCTGTTGATATTTGCGAATGTATTTTGCAAATAGCCGAGGCTAGTACATAAACCTTGTAGCATGTGACTTTAATTTGCGAATGTGTTTTGCAAATGGTTTAAGTCCATGTACCTTATTCTTTGTGGCGTTAATTCTAGAAGTTGGCAAATGTGTTTTGCAACTTGTTGAGAATCTTGACTTTAACCCTTGTTTGCATCGCTCATCAATTGACAAATGTATTTTGCAATTGAGTTTGTTTTGAAAGCCGACTAAGCTTTTCTCAAGATAATCGGTAGTACTGACATTGTGTTGGCGGTACTACCGCACCGCGGTATGACCGAAAAAGTGATGCGGTACTACCACAACCCAGTCGGATCGAAGTTTAGTTGGCGGTACGTGTTTTCCAAAGAGACACATTCTGAGCGTGTTTTGCTCTCCTGGGAAGCGGTAGTACCGTAATTCATTTGGTGGAACTACCACATCATGATACGACCGCAGTGCTTGTCGCGGAACTACCACAACTCGGTATAACTGATTTATGAAGTGGTACGTTATTTCCAGTAAGGACCGTTTTCGGACCTCAAAGGAAGCGATAGTATCGCCCTTGTGTTTTGGAACTACCGGCGAGCAGAACTACCGCATGTTAAATGGCGGTACTAGCACACTACATTTTCAAAGGCTATTTTAGAGGCTTTTTATAGCCGTTGCTGTGCGTTAGAGGAAGTGCGGTAGTACCGGCCGATGAACGGTGGTACTACTGCCTGTGCTGATTTTTTCAGAATCTTTTCTCCAACGGCTAGTTTTTATGTGTGGGATACAAATACCCACCTTGGCCGGTTGTGGGGAAGGATGCTGGTGCCATTACGCATTCCTTGAGAAAAGAGTAAGCCCTCTACACTTTTTTGTGCAAGTGTTGCATTTAGTGAGCTTAGAGAGCAAACTCTAAGTGCATGTGTTGCATTCGGTAGTGGATTGTGTATCCACTTGAGCTTAGACACTTGAGTTTTTCAAGTGAGCATCTTCAACTTGTTACTCTTGGTGTTTGCCGACACCTAGATGGCTTGGAGGAGTTGCATCGGTGATCTTCTCAAAGATGGCTGTGAGAAGGCTCGAGCGGTTGCGAGCAGTTTGGTGCTCGCCATCTCCGATGTGGAGAAAGAGCAACCCCAAGTGGATCGAGGTGTTGGTTCGTCTTGGAGCCAGTCCAAGTGGTTGGACTTACCTCGGAGGTGTTGGTTTAATTTGTGGAGCGGTCCAATTAGTTTGGCTTACCTCAACGTGGATTAGGGGAGACCGGCAAGTCTCCGAACACCACGGTAAAACATCACTGTGTCCATGTTGTTTGTTCCTCTTGTGCTTTACTATATTGTAATTTACATTCATAGAATTAAATTGTTTACTTGTATTTGTATGATTGCTATATTTATCAATAGTCTTTGATTATTAGTACACATAGTCGAAAATAGTTGATTTAGGTTTTAATTGGGTAAAACCGAATTGATTTACAATTCCGCATAAAACTCGGTTTTAGCCAAAAGTTTTTAAAACGCCTATTCACCCCCTGTAGTCGGCCTCCTCGATCTTACAATAGTTGCATAAGATTCCCCATTCAGCTGTCTCTTTCCTATTGTTTTATGAAAATCTACCCCTCGTATGAAATCCCCGAGCATGTCCATCACCGCGGATGCGGCTATTCGAATAGATTGTTAACACTCTGCAGAGGTTATACACTTTACTCATAAGATACAATTAATTCATCATGTCTGTCATGACTCGTCATACGGAAGTATACGATTCAACAATCATAAAAAACCTTTAAGCAATTTTATCTCAACAATTGACTCTCCCAATGTGCATATAGTTGACCCAACCCCACTCATTGGTTCGACGCACACCGTTGGAACTGGAGACGGTGAGCCACCCATAGATGTGACTTTCATAGTAGTCCACACCTCCACCCATCACTAACCTACTACCTGAGTAGTCAATATCAAAACTCCACAACTTACTAAGTTAGGCCCGTCCCATCAGGCATAAGGCTGTCTAGTTTTGGCTCAGTTTAATGGCGCACAAAGTTAAGTCCTTAATTGACCAAAGCAAGACTGCCAAAATTCTAACTAAGTAATCATCATTCACATTTCCTAGTCACACATCCGCCATATTACCAATCCTTTCCACTTGCCTTAGTCTAAATCTTTTTCCTACCCGTTGATTAAGTGCATCACATGCCATGAACGAGTGACAACATACAACACACAGTCTTTTCATAACATGTTTCATAATCATTTAGTCAAGTTTATATCTTGCAACTCAAAATGATATCAATAACCCGTTGCATGGCTAAGCAGACTATTCGTGTCTAACCAACCCACGTTGGTGCTATGATAACACTAACTAATAGTTAACCAAGCTAGGGTGACAAAATACCATGGTAATGCAATGAGCAAAGTGGATATAATCATATGGGTGTATAGCTAAGCCCAAAATATTTAAAGAATTCAATAGTTGAAATAACATGCAATAATTTGAATCAAGATAATTTTGGCAAACTGGGTTCAACATGGTCAAAGGTACAACTTGCCTTGCTATAGCAATTATGTTCTTATTTTACGTTCAATCTTTTACATACTAATCTTCAGCTCCTTCGGACGATTCCGAGACTTCAACGTCTAACGAGAAAAAAAGCGCAAAAACAAGAAGAAAATACAAAATACAAAATAAATTACTCCAAATTAAAATTTAATGGTACAAGAAGGTAGATATTGAATTTAGAAACTTGAATGTGTTCAATCGGAGTTCGTATGAGGAAGAATGAGCTCTCAGAAGTTTGATCGGAAAGGAAAATGCTGAAAAAGGAAAAGGAGAGAGAAACTGACAAGTGGGGTCCAAAGAATGTTCTGGAAATATTTTATTTCAAATTTTTTTAAAAAGGCTAAGTGTATGGCATGTGGGGCCATTGGAATAAAAGGATTTTGAAGAATTGATTTAATTCCAAAAAATGTGATGATGGACTAACATGTGGGCCACTAGTCTATGGACCAGGTCCATAGCAAAGGAGAAGCTCATGGTGAACTGGGTTCATGCGGCAAGGGTTGACCAGGTTTGACTTGACATACGAAGCCCACATGTAAGTGTGAGAGAGTTGGATCTATGCTTGGATTGGGTAGATGACATGTGGACGGTGATGATGTGATGACATGGCTGACACACACATGATGATGAGGCCTGAGGGAATGACATGGCAAGGAGGTGGTTGACAAATGGCTCAAGTGAGGTGGCATGGCCCTGACTTGGATCTGGACCGTGGGACCCGGAAGTCACAGAGACAAGAGAGAGGAAGCAGGGCCCACATGCAGGAGAGACAGAGGAAGTGGGCGCAGCCATGGTGGCTTGGGTCAACACCGTCGGCGGCAAGCGACGGCTGGTGGACCTCCAGTGATGGCAAAAATGGAACGAGGGCAATGAGGCGGAGGTGATGACACAGTTGCGGCGGCGAGGAACAACGATAATCATTGGCGGCAAGAAGAAAAGCAGTGGCAACGACGTATCACGGCGGTGATGCACTACGGCGATGGTCCGATGAAGTGGAAGAGCGTACCGGGTAGAATGTGGAGCGGCGAAGGAGATGGTGGGGTTGATGAGCGACGGATCTCACCAGAGAGACGAGGAACAGGCGACGAAGGACGGCGACTGGAGAAGAGAGAGATGAAGGGGATCTTTGCTCACGGTGACCCAAACTCAAAATCAACATTGTAGAGGTGTAAATCAGGGCTAGAACACAATGTGATGGGGGCAAAATCGAGGGAAAGTCACCAAGGCGATGAGGAACATGAAGAAACGATTTCGGATGTCACGGGCACGGCCGGATAGGAAGAAGATGAAGGTGGCACCGACGAACAAGGGCTTGGGAGCTCAAGAGGTTGCATGAAATTGGAGGAGAAGGATGAGGTGAAGCTGCTAATGTGGCTACAGCGGCCCGGGAAGCATCAATGGTGGAGGAACGATGGTGAAGTGGCGGCGTCATGATTGGAGAAGATGAACTCGGACGATGGCGCACGGAGGCTTCCCGATGACTGTGGATTGGGCACGAGGGGCGGCGGTTTGCAGGACTTGCAATGAGCACAGGGTAGCAACTTTATATAGCACGGGGAGGCGTGTTTGGCATAGACTCCAAGTAGTGGCAGTGGTACGAACAAGGACACCGGGAGCGGCACAAGCACAGGCGCGTGCTGGCTGCTGTGGCCGGGCCAAGGGTGCGGGAGGTGTAGCTGGGCCGGCGTTTACGTGGGTTCGACCTATAGAATTTGGCCCAAAAAGATTTTCTGAATTAAGAATTGATTTAATAATTTAGGGAAAAAAACTAAAATTCAAAAGAGGAAAAATAAATAGCAAATGAATTCGAAAAAATCCAAGAAAAAAATAGGAAAAAGGCTGCAATATCATATGACAAGAATTGGCAGTTTGCATGGTGTGCCTAAGAAGATAATGTCAGATCGAGGATCCCAGTTTACCTCGCATTTTTGGCAAAGTTTGCATGAGGCTTTAGGGACTCATCTAAATTTTAGTACTGCTTATCACGCTTAGACGGATGGGCAAACTGAAAGAGTAAATCAAGTATTGGAGGATATGTTGAGAGTTTGTGCTCTAGCTCATGCTACTAGTTGCGATAAGAGCTTACCTTATGCCAAAATCTTGTACAACAACAGTTGTCAAGCCAGTCTGCAAATGTCACCATTTGAAGCTTTGTATTATTGTGCATGCAGAACCCTTTAAATTGGAAATAAACAACTAAACATTTGGTATTCAGACCAGATATTATTCAGGAAGCAGAAAACCAAGTGTCTATGATCAGAGAAAGATTAAATATAGCTCAGTCTAGGCAGAAGAGTTATGCTGATAATCGTCATCGTGATTTCAGTTTTGAACCAGAGGATTTTGTTTATCTTCAAGTTACTCCTCTTAAAGGTGTTAGAAGGTTCCATGCCAAATAGAAGTTTGTCCCTAGGTATGTCAGTCCTTTCAAGATTGTGAAGAGTCGAGGAGAGGTTGCTTACTAGCTTGAATTGCCACAATCGTTAGAGTAGTACATGATGTCTTTCATGTCTCGCAATTGAAAAAAAATGTCTTCGTGTGCCAACAGAATAGACTCCCTTGGATTCAATTGAGTTGAAAGAAGTTGTCACTTACAAGCAACAACCGGTTAAGATTTTGGATGTGGTAGAGCGTTTGGCGAGAAGTAAGACTTTTCGTTTTTGCAAAGTTCAGTGGAGTAACCACTGAGAAGGTGAAGCAATGTGGGAACGTGAAGAAGAGCTGAAAGTCGAGTTTCTTAGCCATTTCTCTAGCTATCCTGAATCTCGGGGTCGAGATTCCTTTAAGGGGGGTTTGTAACATTGTAATTTTGTGAGTTTCAAAACCTTTTGAGTAGTTTAGTTTTTAGAAAATTTCACCAATCTTTATTTGAAGTTAAACAAGCTTAAATGAGAATTTCAAATGTCAAAACAATTTCACATGACTAATCTGAACATGAATTAATTATATGTGAGTTCTTTGTGTTTGGAAATATTTTCCAGATTTTTATGGAATTTTTTCGAGTCCATTTGCTATTTTTTAAGTTTGCCATTTGGATTTTCTGGTATTCCTAAAATACAAAAGCTATTTAAAATCTCAGGAAATCCTTCGGCGAATGTCTTTCGCCCAGCCCAACTTTGCCCACTTCTATCCCATCTTTTCTCTCTCTCTAGTTCGCTGCGTCCCTAGCCCACCCGTTAGTCGAATGTTTGTCATGTGCTACGTAGTTTCACCCAAGCCACACTCGCTTCCGGAATCACTCGGAGAAGCAAAGTCGACGCCGAAATCTTCGTCAATGAGTTCCTTCGTCGTCATTACCCCTCAAGCCTCATCGTTGCCACCGTCGGGATCGCAAGGAGCGGATCTACCTTGTTGTCACCTTGATGTTGCCGGAGTATCACCGGAGCCCAATTTCCGTCGACAACCGAGCGCCTCCACCGCTTTGACCTCACTGTCAGCTAGCTCCGTGGCTCCCTTGCATCTGTGAGTGTACCATTGTGATTCTCGACGCCTCAGCTACATGTTGCGCACCACCATTCACTCCGCCATAACCCAGAATGTTGTTGACCATCGGGACCGAAGCGCTACCACCATCGTCATAGTCCATGTCACCGGCCACATCATCCTTTTGCTTGGAGGTCAGCCCCGTCAGCACCATGTGACAGCCCACGTAGGGAGATCTGCACCCAAATCCCAAATCCAATCCCACGTGTACTTGGTCCACGGTAAACTCAGCCACTGCCATGTAGGTCCCACTTGTCAGATCCACTATTCCATAGACATATGTGTCATAGACCAGTAGACCAGAGCTATAGACCCAGTCCATAGACCAAGGTCCCGCCTGTCAGCTCTATTTCCTATTTTCTAGATTTCTTTTAATTCTAAAATCACTGCTGACATCATGCTGATGCAATATTTCGGGATTTCCTTTAGAAAGAAAATTTCAAAAATTTGAAATAGTAATTTATTTCTTTTTTATTTGATTTAAATCTTCCAAGAGCTCGACCTTTCTCATACGAACTCCGATTGAACCCATTCAAGTTTCTAAATTCATCTAAATTCAAGATCTACCTTCTTGAGATTTTTATTTATTTTTTGGAGTTTATTTATTACTCTATTTTTTTTGCTTTCATTTGCGAGTAGATGTTGATCAAGTTCAAGATCAGTACCAAGATTTGTTCCAGGGCAAGTTGTACCTTTGGCCATGTTGAACTGAGTTTTCTAAAATTATCTTGATTCAAATTATTGTATTTTACTTTAAGTATTTATTTAAATGTTGTGGGATTAGATATGCACCAAGTTGATTATAACCACTTTGCTCGTTGTATTATCATGAGATTTTATCATCCTAGATTGGTTAATTATTTGTTGGTATTATCATAGCATCAACATGGGTTGGTTAGATACGAATAGTCTGTGTAGCCATGCAACGAGTTATTGATATCATTTTGAGTTGCAAGATATAAATTTGACTAAATGATTATGAAACATGTTATGAAAAGACTGTGTGTTGTATGTTGTTAGTCGTTAATGGCATGTGATGCACTTAATCAACAGGGTGGGAAAAAGATTTAGACTAAGGCGAGTGGAAAGGATTGGTAATATGGTGGATGTGTGACTAGGAAAACTGAATGGTGATTACTTAGTCAGAATTTTGGCAGTCCTACCTTGGTCAATTAAGGACTTAACTTTGTGCGCAATTGAACTGAGCCACAGCTATACAACTATATGCTTGATGGGACAAGCCTAACTTATGTGGTACAACTTCTTGAGTACTCAGAGTACTCATTCTTGTTGCAATCATTCAGCTGAAGTGGAGGAGTCTTTGTCTGCTTTTGAGGAGGAGCTATACGAGGGTGGTGATCGCTAGTTCTTGATCCCAATCGATTGCCTGTGGTAAGTCGATGGGTTTCGGCTGAAGTTGCTTTCGTTCAATGCCATCTCTTTATTTAGTGTTAGCCCTGTGTAGATTAATAAATGCAAACTCGACCATTAGGCTACAACTGCTATTTATTAATCAAATTTGTTGTTTATTCTTATATTCGTCTTGTGTGGAATGATATTCATCTATGTTGACACTGTGTATACTATCGTAATTCTGGACTAGTGCATTATACACAGATGGTCCAGATTTACATATTTGGGTCCCGACAACCTTCAACCCCAATACACGGACACTACAACAACAGTACCGCAATGCGAAGTACTCTAAGTTGATGTACACTCTACTGAAAGTAGAGAAACATGCTGAACTTCTGATGGAAAACCATCAGATATGTCCCACTGGGGCGATGGCTGTGCTTGAAGCACACACAAGCGCTCAGTAGGCTAGCAAAAGCCAGGACTGCGAAAAAGTTCCAAAACAGAATGGGGGCGAGTGGAAGAAGGTTGGGGTGCAGAGAGGTAGGGGTAAACTCCATGGTAGAGGAGCAGGTAAAGGGAGGCCCCATAAGCAAGAATCAGGCAACAAGGCTGCTAATCCTCCCTAGACGTGCTTCAAATGCGGTTTCACCGACCATTGGTAGAGCACTTGCCGCACCCTGTAGTTTTCACTACTACAGAAAAGGTCTTTACATACGGTTCAAAAACGTAATCTCAGACGGTTTCGTGAGCCATCTGAGTTTATGTGTCAGTAATGACATGAGATCATCACAGACAGTTTTTGAACCATCTGTGATGCAGACTATCACAAGCGATTATTAACTCAAAATCATCTGTAATAGTTGACTATCACAAACAGTTTGTAGCTGAAACCGTCTGTGATAGTCAACTATCATAGACGGTTTGTAGATGAAACCATTTGTGAGAGCTGACGTATCACAGACGGTTTGTAGATTAAACCGTCTGTGAGAGTTGATGTATCACAAATGGTATGTCCTAAGGAACCATCTGTGATATTCTTTTGTATTGCTAAATCTATTTCTATTTATTGGCCAGCCTCGTGAAATACTAGTTATGCCCTCTGAAACAAGCTAAAACACAACAAGTACATGTATACACCCAATTCACATTCATTTCAGAAACAAGCATATCCAATTCACAAATTAATTAAGTAAAATTAACCATTCATGTATATTTACACACATGTACCATTAACTTCAATATATATTGTGGAACTTTCCATTTGGATTTATAACCTCACGGCTCAAGAATGGCACAAACTGTCCTCAATTGTTTATGAGTTGACCCTGTTCCAACGCAATTGTATCGATGCTCGCAATCTGTCACTAGGAAGATTAAATTCATGCATATATAAATTGATAAGTATGAAATAATTATTGCAAGATTGACAAACCTGAAGATCATTGGTCATTGCAAAACCGACGAGTAGTTCCATGTTGTGGCAAACATATCCACAGATGTTGCAGGCCGGTGGCTACTGGTGGCACTGCAAAACTAGAATAGGTTAGTTCGAGAGGCATTACTACAAAGTGTTATATAATTAATGTGTACTAGTGAATACCGGAAAATTTAGATCGTGTTGTAGAATCCTTCTCTTGCATTTCCCTCCTTTAGCAAAGTACATGGAGAACGACCTACGTGATTCCGAGAAGTTAGCCATAGCCATTGCAAAGGAAGGAAAGACTACAATAGAGTTATCTATGGAGGAAATGTGTTTACCCATCGATTAATTGTTAGACAATTGTGAAGTCCTGTGCGGCCCTCTTTAGGGAATCTAGGTATATTACCTTGTTTCATTTTGGTATAATTACAATTAGAATCTAGTGGAACCTACACAGGTATGTCGCCATGGTCATTAAATCTAAGTTCGTGTTGCTTATAAAGTACAAATCAACAAGTATAGCCACTAGTGCTGCACTTACTCCTGGCTGTAGGGCAAAAGTATGAATTCTTTATCGCGGTGAGCCAGCAATGACTCTGTCATGTAATCCTCGATGAATTTTGCATTCTCCTTGATGGTTTGCAAGGAGACCAAGTGTGAGTCGAGGAAACCTATCGGTGAATTCCTTAATTCGGCTTCAGAAATCATGTATCTATATATACACACACACACACAAAGCAAGGAGTTAAATATAACATTTATCGGTATTACACGAATGGTGACTGTGATTTTATATACTTACAGTGTCCAACATCATATCAGTGAGGCGTCGAGGGCGTCGAGGTTGAAGAGAAAAGACAAGTCCTCGAAGGTCACCGTGAAGACACAATCATGAACCACGTGGTTAAGATGATCCTTCTTGAGCTTGACATTGAAACTCGAGCATTGTTGTTGTGAGGACCCCCGGGTTATCTCCTTAAGACCGAGACTAAGCATGGTCTTAGGGACATAACTCTGGACCTCAAGTAAATGGATTCCAACTTAACTTCATCCAAGCTAGAGACTCGACTGCAACTAGAGCCCCAACGATCATGCGCGCTGCTCCTCTGCGAGCGCTACATGGTTGTCGGTTCTCCAACAAGCCAAGCCCTCCACTTAGTATGTTAAATGGGAAGCCAATATGCTCATATTGGCTCCCAAGATCAGCGACCAATATGCTCATACTCTCCTGCAACGTTGATTACATCCATACAACAATCATATATTAATAGTCCAAAAGTCATACGACATAATAGTTAAGGTCTACGACTAATACAAATGGCCGACCGACCAAATTCAAATAAGAGTATTCAGTAGCAGCGGAAACAAGTAAATAAACCAAAAGACCAGTAGTGGTATGCCCATATCCCACCGGCAACCGACTGGGAGTTAAATGAAAGCATTACTCGTCAGCGTCGCCAAAATCGGCGCTAACAAGCTCAACGGGCTCATACCCTTCCTCACCTGAAATTGCAGAACCGGGTTGAGTACAAAGGTACTCGCAAGTCTTACACAAATAAAAATTAGTATGCTAGGGGCTGTTTCAAAGGATGGCTCATATTGGCTTAGTTTTGCAAAAGAGACGCAACATTTAACAACCTACACATACTAGTTTTTCAAGTGCCAATTCTAAATCAGATTTGAAGTAGGAATAAAGCATGTGAATAAGTAATAAATTGAATGACAAATGAATCATACAAATATCAAAGTGGCGGTCCACTTTGATACAACAACAAGTGCACAAATATAAAAGTGGCGGTCCACTTTGCTACAACAACGAACATGAACATCCCATTCATGACAATACCAAGTTTTACCACAATTTAAATATGTCAAAGTCTAACAATAAGCAGCCACAAACTCAAGCGGTCGTCCATAACCGTGGACACGGCTATTCGAACAGATTTATACCTTGCAGGGGTGTACTACTTTACCCACATGACTTGATTAGCCCGTATGCCTCTAGATGCCTCTGAAAATAGCATACTTCCTAAGGTATGCCGGCTGGGTATACCAAGACTCAGTATTTTTCAGCAAGTTGACATTATTGAGTTGAATCGCCCATGCGCGACATGATCCCACTTAGGGTAGGTTACACCACCCACCAACCAAATGGACACAAAAGTTGTGCCGGGAACGCTGACCCAATTGATAAAGCTTAAATAGTGTTACCCACACAATAAAAGATTACAATCGGCACCCTACGAAACATATATGCAATGGAACACATATACGTCCTCACACCACCAGTCATCAACTCAACAACACCGACCCCTTACTTAACCAAGCAGTGCCCATATACTGCGTGTGGTAGCACGAGTTTTGCTTGAACCGCAGGTACCTAAAGTTCGGTCCTTAATTGTCCAGATAAGTCCAACACTTACCCAATCTCGTGCACAAAGACACCATCACTAGCCATCACTTGTCCAGACCAAAAGCCCATTTAAAAATGACAAAATTTAACTCATAAAACAGATTCGAAGATCTAAAATAAACCAAAAAGTTATAGAGTTTGTGTTTCCCACAATTGTCGGGTGAGTCCCGACAATCAACCTACCATTCTAGACTTGCATGGCTAAGCAAACACATACCACGTAAGTCACACAACTTATCTTAAGCATTTCAGTACTGGAATAATTCATGGATAACCACAATGACGAGATAATAGGAGGTGTCTAACTATTTATCATAAAAATAGCGATATTTAACAAAATAGCATGCAAGCAATTAACATTGCACTAACTTAACAAAATCTGGGATCAAATATATGCGAAAGAAAGTTCAAATGATGCTTTCCTTGTTGGTATGCTAGCCGCTGTCCCTCAGTAGCGTATAAGTCAATATCGATAGGCTCGGAATCTATATAAGTACAATACCGAATAAACACCAGAAAATACTCAAAAATTCAAAGTGCTAAAAATGCATGATTTTTTACGTAGCTAAGTCATGATTTTAGATGAATTTAGGTGAAAGGTTTACTCCATTTGGATTTAGCATGTGAAAGTTATAAGGGTTTGAAGTTCAGTTTTCAGAAAATCCAATTTTAATATAATCTGTCACTGTTCATTGAACTTGAATATTTGTACCAAATTTGTAGCACAGAAGTGAGCATAATGATTACATGGATAAAAAGGTAATATTAATACAAGTCCAAAACAGTTGAGTTTGACTCATTTTGAGTTCCCAAGATTTAGTTATGCATTTACAAAGTTGTTAGCAATTTCCTTTGTAACAATAAAGATTTTAAAAGTGAATTTTCCAAAATAATACTCTCTGGTACAGAGACATGCTTGAAACTAGTTTTAATATTAAGTTTATCAAAAATGAAAAGTATCAAAAGTGGTTTCATCCATTTTGGAGTCGAAATGAATTAGTTATGACTTTTCGAAGTTAACATATTTAATAGTGTGCAAATTAATACTTTCTCATATTTTATAAAGCGATTAATAATTTTCTCACCGAGCTTCGTGCTAGCCCCAGACGCTGTCAGTGGGACCTGCGCAGCTCCACTCCCTACCGCACCTGTGCGCTGACAAGTGGGCCCGATGAACAGCAGCCCACCGCGAGGCGCGGTGCGCACGGATCCTAGGTCACGCTCGCGAGCCATTGGATTAAAATCCAATGGTCCACAGCTGAGGCGCGTTCGGAGTGGTCCGAACGGCCCAACTCATCTGGATCATCTATTTCACATCCAACGGTCCACAGCTTGAGGCGCGTTCGGAGTGGTCCGAACGGCCCAGCTTATCTGGATCGTCTATTTCACATCCAACGGTCCGTAACGATTCTAGTGCACAACACATCTTTCTTTTAACTCCCGATTTTAAACTCAGTTCTGACATGTGGGCCCCTCATGTAATAGACTCATCTAACCTTTAAGACAGCCATAAAATACATAACTCAATCATTAGCAGTTAAAGACGTTGATTAGCCTTAATGGTGTTACTACAGTGTCGGACGCGTCCGACAACGCGCCCGTGGGATTGCTCGGCGGCTCGCCGGCGCTACGCGCCACGGCGGAGCCGGCCAAGGGCTGGGACAGATGTGCAAAAGCAGTGCGCTTCTAGGGGTGGTGGTGGCGATCTCCACGGCGGCCAGTAGCGGTGGCGCGCCGGAGATGAGCGGCGGTGTCAAAACGGCAAACGTGCACAGCACAACGAAGCTCAGCATTGTTCAAAGAAGCGGGTGCCCGAGCATCAGTGAAGTCCAAGAAGACTACCTAAAGGTCGGAGAGAAGAGGTGGTGGCCGGAGTTAGCTTGATGTCGACAAAGCTCGAGGCGGCGGTGCGGTTCTACGTGGAGGGGAAATCCTGTGAAAAACTAGAGCGAGTGAATGCTCGGGATAACTCAGGACCATTAGAGAATGCTAAGGAAGCAAACAATCAGATAATGGCTTACCGGAGCAAGGTGGGAGGCCAAGAGTTTGGAATTCGGTCGGTTTGGTTCAACTCTAAAATGCACGAGTTCCTGGCGTGCATTGCACAAATTAGTTTAGGGGAACTCATACTCAAGCTCAGAGTCATGATATGACACGCGAGAGTTAGCAAGTATCTCACCGGAGGCGAGGATAGCACAAAGTTGTCCCCGGGTGCAAGCTCTGGGTGTGAACCGGAGCCGAGGAAGACACGATCGCGTTCCGGGAGCTACAAGGCGAGGTAAGGTCTGGCATTAGCCAAAATGGAAACTCCATTGGTCGGAAATGAAGAGGGAGGGGGAAGCTGTAAGATCGAGGTGGCCGACTAGAGGGGGGTGAATAGGCGGTTTTAAAAACTTTATCGGGCTAAACCAATATATAAATGCGGAAGCTAATAGCCAATTGGTTTTGCACAATTAAAACCTAAATCAACTAGGCTCAACTAAGTGCACCAACAATACAAGAGAGCAATCAAACAATGATATATATAAGCAATTAAAGCATGTAATAAAAATTGCTCAAAGTAAAGCACAAGTAAAAACAAGATGGACACAATTATGTTTTACCGTGGTGTTCGGAGACTTGCCGGTCTCCCCTAATCCACGTTGAGGTAAGCCCAACCCGCGTTGGACCGGCTCCTCAAATGAGCACACACCTCCGAGGTAAGTCCAACACTTGGACCGGTTCCAAACCGAACCAACACCTCGCTCAACTATGGTTGCTCTTCCTCCGCTCCGGAGATGGCGAGCACCAAACCACTCACAACCGTCGGGCCTTCTCACAAGCTTCTTGAGAAGGTCACCGAGCACGACGCCTCCACGCCGTCTAGGTGTCGGCAAACACCAAGAGTAACAAATCCAACTTTCACTTGAACTAATCAAGTGTCAGCGCTCACGTGGATACACAATCCACTACCTAAGGCAACACATGCACTTAGGGTTTACTCTCTAATCTCACCAAGTGCAACACATGCACAAAAGAGAATAGAGGTTTGCTCTTAGCTCAAGAGGCTCACAAAGAGTTCACAATAGTTCTAAGCAACTTTTGCAACCTCCCACAACCGGCCAAGGTGGCTATATATAGCCCACACACAAAAACTAGCCGTTGGGAGACAAATCCCTGAAAAATCAGACAATCGGAAGTTCCGCCGTACAAAGACCGGAACTACCGCAGAGAGAGAAAAGGCACCGCAACGGCTATGTCGACGAGAAACTAGCCGCTTGATTTTTAGTCCGAACTACCGCCAACTAAATATCGGAAGTTCGATTCTTCGAAGTTCCGCTCAACACATAGCGGAACTACCGCACTCGAATTTTGGCTAAGTCCCCAAAATGGTGCTTCTCTGAAAAAACCAACCGCGGATTTGAGCATCCGATAAATCGGAAGTTCCGCTCAATACACTCCGAACTTCCGCACTTGGAAAATCGGCTAAGTCCTAAACCACCGCTCTCTGGAAAAATCAAGCGCGGAAAATCGGACGGTCAAGGTGCGGAACTTCCGTTAAACCGCCGGAACTTCCGATGTTCCCGACAAGTCGAAAATGGCTTTTTCAACAACTTCAATTGCAAAACACATTTGCTAATTGACAAGCCATGCCAACAAAGGTCACAAGGGATTCCCAACAAGTTGCAAAACACATTTGTCAACTTTTGGAATCATACCACAAGGAAAAGGTACATGGACTTACACCATTTGCAAAACGCATTTGCAAACTTAAGTCACATGCTACAAGGGTTGAATGCATGAGCATCGGCTATTTGCAAAACACATTCGCAAATAATAGCTCCATGCATAGATGAGCTAGAGCAAATATAATGAGCTATCAACACATGACTAACTCAAACTACTAGTCAAGATCCCTCTTAATAGTACGGCAAACCTATACTAGCAATCCGGTCTTTCAACCAAACACCGAGACCGGTAAAAGACTAGGAACACATCCTTAGCCCTAGCTAGTCATACCTTTGCCTTGCATCTTCTTGAAGCTTGATGACGCACATCAACACTTCAAGTCCGGGTCCTTGACTTTGACAATCATCAACTTATGATGATTTCTTCACTTCGGGATCTTGTCTTGAACATCATCAACACATGATGATTTCTCCATCCCGAGTCTTCACATGCACCAACACATGATGCAATCCTTCACTTGACCTCCATCAACACATGATGGGTCTTCTCTTGTCTTGATGATCAACTCATGATCATCCCAAGTCTTCATCATCCTGGAACATAACCTATATATCCAACTCATGGAAAATGTTAGTTCCACAATGTGATCATCACTAATTACCACACCATACCATTAACTCATAATGGTGGGACAAGATACCTCAATCTTTCCCTCTTTGGTAATTGATGATAACCACTTAAATTCTCATAAATTTAATGATGATAAATGAGAGAACAATTGAGTATATAAACTACACAAGTTATATATACTCTAACATGAGTATACAAGAACTACACAAGTTCTATATACTCCTAACATGAGTATATACGAACTACACAAGTTTTGTATACTCAAGGTTTTGTTTCAACGTAAAGATCCCAAATATATGTGGAGAATGGAACATGGATCAATACTAATGAAACCACAAAGTATAGGATAAAACTCCCCCTAAATGTGTGCATACACAAGTGTATAATAAGGTCACATGCACATATTCAAACTTGACTTATGGTTGAGTTCAATCCTATATTTTGGATCCGAGAAATGCAACATAATATAAATTGAGATGTCAATTGCATACCTCGTTGTGTTTCACCTCTATATCCAAATGAGACTACACAAAGATAATACTTGATAAAAGAGTTAGTCTCATATTTGGATTTGTCATTAATCACCAAAACAATCCATTAACTCATAATGGCGGGTCTAGATCTTTCAATCTCCCCCTTTTTGGTGATTGATGACAAATCCATTATCAATAACAGCATTTGGATATTTATAGACATAAGAAAAGAATTTAAACTAATGAACTATGTCTATGCATCATATGAGGTGAAACATAAAGTAATAAACAAAATGCATATGAAAAACATTCTCCCCCTTACACATCTAATGCATATGTTTTCCCTCTTTTAGCATGTCTAAACAAATCAATCATCCAAATGAAGAATATTGATAAAAACATTCTCCCCCTTTTGGCATAAATCACCCAAAAGCACAAGACAAATCTTAGCCAAAAGGAGTATTTGCAAATCAATACCACTTGTAAAACAATGAGATTGGTCACAAAAGTATGAATTGAACACATATGACCAAGGGGGAAATTTTGTTCTCAAGATATGAGAGGAGAAACAGATTTAGGTTACAAACCTAATGATCATAACATTCTCCCATTTTAAATCAAAACATTTAGAACCATTTGAAATGATAGTTGAAACATATTCAACTAACCTCCTACTTTGAAGTCTTCTCAAGAATATTTTCAAATCCCAAAACGAGAAGATCAAAGATGGCCAATACTGAAAATATGTGGAAGCAAGCTCAGAAAAATATGAAATTAATCATGGAGCTAGTGCTGGCATATACACACAATTTTCATTTTGGGAGGCTTAACCAAATGTCAATCAATTTAAAGATATGAAAATCACAAAATTTCATATAACTGAAAAATTCAGGATTTTCAGATTTTGACAATTCATTAGAGCCTCAAAAGACAGCTGAGAAAATGGGTAAAATGGTTCCGATAAATTTGAGAAAAATTTTTAACATAGAACCACTATAGAGGATCATCTTTCATTATTATAGCTTCCTCTAATTGTGAACCCATTTAAAGATACAAAATTCACAAATCTGCTCAAAACCATGCACAAATCTGAAATTTCAGCTTTTGAGCAAAGAGAGAAAAAGTCAAAGCTTTTTCAATTCAAGTCGAAATACTTTCAAATTTGGCAGAATTTCTCTTGTAAGGAGGGACATCCATGACAGGAGATAAAAAGATATAATCAACCACAAACATTTTCATTCATAATCACATCTCATCCACATCTCATGCAATAATAAAAATCATGACATAAAAACATGTTCTCACACAGAGTAGCATAAGATAGCATAGCCAAAATGAAAGTCATACAACCAAGTAGTCATAAGATATTACAATTTTGCATACAAGGTCTAATGACCTAAATAAACAAACGACTACTGCTCAGCAGGAGGGTCTTGAGGATGATCGATCGGAGGAGCGGCGGAGGAGCAACAGGATGACCACCAGAGGAGAGCGAAGCGACGCCGTCCATACCGAATGTGGAGGAAACTGCTCGGCGACCTGGTGAAAGCGCGTCAAGACTAGCGAGTAGGCTTCGAGTCCGAAGTGGTTGCTTTGCCTCAAACGCATCCAGCCTAGAGGTGGTCGCGCTCGAAGGTATCCCGGATGCTCTCATCTCCAACAAGGTGGCATAAATCGATCCATAGTGGCTATACCTTGTGGAGGAGCAAAGAAGAAGAAGGCAGGAGGTGCGGCTTGTGTACTTCTGCTGGAGCACGCCTAAGATTGGTAGGAATAGGAGGACCTTCTCTTGGTTTATAGGCTTTATGTCTTTGAAGGTAAAGCTCCATTATATCCAGCTTTGTTTAACGATCAAAGCCATAATGTAAGGTGCAAAGTTTATTCTCTTGACTCGATCATTCTTTGTTCTGCTATCTCCTTATGATGACATCCACAACATCAAACTTTCTACCATGCATGATGCATTCCAATATATTCCAAACATGTCCTCTAATGGCATCATAATTCCCACTCTTAGGTAACATGGTATGATTGATGATCCTATTTACCAAGTCGGGAATAGGAGAAGTCCTGTGATCTTACCAGGACAAATCTACGTGTGGTGTCATAAAATTCATCCAGTGAAATAGGAGAATGTTCCATCATAAATTTTCTCATATTCGCTTGATCGGATATTCAATGCATGTTCAAAAGCACGCTTCAGGCAAGAATACCTCACGCCTCTGCTATCCGTGAGCCGAGAAAATCTAGAGGAATGCATACTTGTGGCATAGAACCGACGGATGATCTCATCACAATAATTGCATTTTATTGCCACAAAGTTGTGAATCCGGCTCATTGAAAGAGCCCGTAGTACCCTCATATCTGTCAAGTCCGTTGAGATAGGACCAATTGATGTACTTGTGATCAAGAAATGGTTTGGATGGTCCATAAAAGAGATCATAGACTTGCCTTTGAAATTTGGTATGGAAACGAGGGTCATCATTGCTTTCTGGAAGTGAGTATTGATCTTTATCCCCGAGAATAGTGTAGTCATCTCGTGAGTCCTTTAAGATCAATTTCCATTTCTTCCGGTTCACCTAACTCCTCATCAGATTCATATTCAGATTCTTCTCCTGATGCACTTTCTTCTGAATTTTCAGATTCTTCCTCATTTCTTGAAGAGGATGCGCCAGCATCTGAATAGTGCTTCGGGACTGCCATCTTCATCCTCGGCATCTTCAAGAACAACAATGGATGAAGTGTCAAAGATTGAATCAAAAGAAGATGAAATTCTCAAGTTCTGTCAGGACAATCTAAGCTCATAAGTTTAACGCCGGAACTACCGCTAGCGGAAGTTCCGCGCTCTTAACAGCGGAAGTTCCGATTTTCCTGGGCCGACTCTAGGGCAAAGATAAATTTTGATTTTTCAGCATTTTGATGGATTGAGTCCATGGAATCGATGCATAAACATCATACAATGCTGAATCAACTAATTTGCCCAAGAATCTACCACAGATTTCATCTACATTTGACTTTCCCCAAAATCTTAACCTAGGGTTCATAAGAGGTGAAAATCCAAAAAGAAATTGGAGATACCTTGAGGAAAGGAGTGATTGAACCCTGGAGAAGCAATTTGTTGGTTGAGATTTGAAGAAAAAAAACGAAGAGGGATCAAAGAGTTTCGGTGGAGTATTTGGAGAAGAGAGGGGGCTCGGGAGAGAAGATCATACCGGAGGAGTTAAGGAAACGGAGGAACCGCAGGAATTAAATGCTCTCAGCTACCGGAAATCGGAAGTTCCGCATTTCAAAGGCGGAAGTTCCGGGTAGCGGAAGTTCCGCGCCTGGAGTGCCGGAAGCTCCGATTTTCCTGACGCTTCGGAAGAGAGCTGAAAACGGAAGCTCCGCAAATCAACAGCGGACGTTCCGGAAAACGGAAGTTCCGCACATAGAATGCCTAAGTTCGATTATCCCGACACTTCAGAAAGATCTTGAATTTGATTTTTATGCAAATGATCCCTAGTTTTGCACTCAAATAAATATCATTCAGGATCATTGTACATTAAGAAGACTAATGTCTATCCAAGAAAATAATTTTTATAATTTTAGTTTTGATTTTGCAAATGAAATTAATCAAAACAACTCAAGGAGAATATTTTGTTGATTTTAAAGCATCCAATTTTATGTATGAGTCATAAATGCCATTTTGAACCTTTTTATAAGAATAGTTTTGGTTCATATGGAAAAACTCACTTAAGTGCTAGAAAGTGACCACTTAGGTCAAAGTCGGATTTTGGACGAATTTCAAAATCAAATAACCTTTTCTAGGTTGGTCTTTTGGAAATTCTTTGAATACCAAAAATGTTTAGAATAACCAACTCTAGGATTTTTCTTTTGTCAAGATTTTCAAATTCCTTTTATAATAGATTTTACACGAAAATCTAGTTTATGTCAAAAACAAGATACCATAATGTAAGATTTTGGACATAAACTTATTTTCACTTAAAATAGGTTTTTCTAAAGCCAAAACCTTTGGTAAATCTTTGAAAAGCATTTGTATACCTTTTGCAATTAGTTTTTCAAAGAATTACTAATAATTATGAAATTTTTGACTTTTGGCTAAAAGGCTCATTTTTTTGAAAAACAATACTAGCACTTAATCAATTTGGGCACACTTAGGGATGTGAAATACATGACTATGATTTAGCACTCCCCCTTAATGTGCCACTCCAACTTGCTCAAGATATGAATAATGAACATTGAGAACATAGAGCAAGAACACCCTTTTTAATAAGATTTTCATGAAATGCAACCTACACAAGGTATAAAGGGCTAGATACTTCAATGTAAATACTTGTTACCGAGATGGCATTGGTTCTTGATGTGAAACGATTATCCTCAAACTTGGCTCCAATTTGATATATGATGACATCCATCTTTATATGAATAAGCCAAGTCTCCAATGCCTCTCAAGTACCTATTAAGCATTTAAGCGCATTTTGGTACCCAAAACTAGGTTGGGTCCACGAATGTTAGTCACAATAGATTTGGGCACCCAAATGGCCCTAGCATTAGTTTTATGTGTACTAACTATTCTAGCAAACACATTGCCATCAATATCCTTCCTAAGCAAATATTGATCATTATAAATAATGGGCTTAGGAGTGATACCTTTGGGACAACCCTTACTCATATGTCCTTTTCCGGCAATTGTAGCAAGTTCAAGTTTGTATTCGTCTTTTACCTTCTTTACTTGCTCCTTGCCGGTTTGCCTCTTCTTTGATGACAATTTCTTGTCATTCACTTTGTTTGGGCACACGGAGGCGAAGTGGCCCTTTCCATTGCATCCATGGCACTTGACATTCTTCGTGTGTCTTGCATTGTGCCTTGTCTTGCTATTTTCCTTTTTCTTAGGAGTGAAGCCGATTCCACTCTTATCTTGCAAGCGTCTTTGCTTGCTCAATATATCGTCAAGAGTGGCCTTCCTTTTAGGCCTCTTTCCAAGTCATTCTTTAATTTGTTGACTTGGACCTTGAGCTCTTTGTTTTCCTCTACAATGTTAGTATTGCAAGATATCGAGGAAATAGGAGCATCTATTTTGGAGCAACAAGGCATATCAATTAAATCCTCACATGAGGTGGATACATTAGCCTTAGATGAGATGCAAGATGTAGGAACTACGCATGGCATATCATCTAATAACTTGCATGTAATGCCTATATCCACCTTGGACTTATTAAGATCCTTGAGAAGGAGAGTCTCATGAGCTTCTTTTAGCTCTTCATAAGAATCCTTGAGAGAAAGAAATTCTTTCTTCAAGACTTTGAATTTTGACTTCTCCTTGCCAAGATATTCATTTAAGTCTTCTAACATTTCCATCAACTCATCATAGGTGGGTTCTTCATTTTCGTTTACCTCATTATTACCTTTAGCCATGAAGCATTGAGTTGATGTGGAGGAGTTGAGGAGTCCTCATTTTCGTTGTCTGAGCTTGAAGTTGAGCATTCTTCTTCCGACATCCATTCTTGTGTGCAATCATCACTAGTTGAAGTGGATAATTCATATTGATCTTGAATATATGTCCACATCTCATGAACGTTCTTGAGATTGCATATGGCATCAAAAGGTCTACGCCAAAGCACTAAATAAGGCGTTAGTAGCTTGAGCGTCGAGATGTAAGCATTTCTCTTCCTCAATGGTTGGAGCAAAATGATCCAATGGAGGAGAAAAGCCTACATCTACAATCCGCCATATTTTTGGACTCATGGCCCTAAAATAACAAGACATGCGGATTTTCCATTGAGCATAATTTGTGCCATCAAATATAGGTGCTTCACCTAGGTGCACTAAATCTCTAGTTGCCATACTTTACTCTCTAGACGGTTAAGTCTAATAAATGAGAGACCAAGCTCTGATACCACTTGTAAGATCGAGGTGGCCGACTAGAGGGGGGTGAATAGGCGGTTTTAAAAACTTTATCGGGCTAAACCAATATATAAATGCGGAAGCTAATAGCCAATTGGTTTTGCACAATTAAAACCTAAATCAACTAGGCTCAACTAAGTGCACCAACAATACAAGAGAGCAATCAAACAATGATATATATAAGCAATTAAAGCATGTAATAAAAATTGCTCAAAGTAAAGCACAAGTAAAAACAAGATGGACACAATTATGTTTTACTGTGGTGTTCGGAGACTTGCTTGTCTCCCTAATCCACGTTGAGGTAAGCCCAACCCGCGTTGGACCGGCTCCTCAAATGAGCACACACCTCCGAGTAAGTCCAACACTTGGACCGGTTCCAAACCGAACCAACACCTCGCTCAACTATGGTTGCTCTTCCTCCGCTCCGGAGATGGCGAGCACCAAACCACTCACAACCGCTCGGCCTTCTCACAAGCTTCTTGAGAAGGTCACCGAGCACGACGCCTCCACGCCGCCTAGGTGTCGGCAAACACCAAGAGTAACAAATCCGAACTTTCACTTGAACTAATCAAGTGTCAACGCCACGTGGATACACAATCCACTACCTAAGGCAACACATGCACTTAGGGTTTACTCTCTAATCTCACCAAGTGCAACACATGCACAAAAGAGAATAGAGGTTTGCTCTTAGCTCAAGAGGCTCACAAAGAGTTCACAATAGTTCTAAGCAACTTTGCAACCTCCCACAATCGCCAAGGTGGCTATATATAGCCCACACACAAAAACTAGCCGTTGGGAGACAAATCCTCTGAAAAATCAGACAATCGGAAGTTCCGCCGTACAAAGACCGGAACTACCGCAGAGAGAGAAAAGGCACCGCATACGGCTATGTCGACGAGAAACTAGCCGCTTGATTTTTAGTCCGAACTACCGCCAACTAAATATCGGAAGTTCCGATTCTTCTAAGTTCCGCTCAACACATAGCGGAACTACCGCACTCAATTTTGGCTAAGTCCCCAAAATGGTGCTTCTCTGAAAAAACCAACCACGGATTTGAGCATCCGATAAATCGGAAGTTCCGCTCAATACACTCCGGAACTTCCGCACTTGGAAAATCGGCTAAGTCCTAAACCAGCCGCTCTCTGGAAAAATCAAGCCGCGGAAAATCGGACAGTCCGGGGTGCGGAACTTCCGCCGTTAAACCGCCGGAACTTCCGATGTTCCTGACAGAAGTCAGAAATGGCTTTTTCAACAACTTCAATTGCAAAACACATTTGCTAATTGACAAGCCATGCCAACAAAGGTCACAAGCAGATTCCCAACAAGTTGCAAAACACATTTGTCAACTTTTGGAATCATACCACAAGGAAAAAGGTACATGGACTTACACCATTTGCAAAACGCATTTGCAAACTTAAGTCACATGCTACAAGGGTTGAATGCATGAGCATCGGCTATTTGCAAAACACATTCGCAAATAATAGCTCCATGCATAGATGAGCTAGAGCAAATATAATGAGCTATCAACACATGACTAACTCAAACTACTAGTCAAGATCCCTCTTAATAGTACGGCAAACCTATACTAGCAATCCGGTCTTTCAACCAAACACCGAGACCGGTAAAAGACTAGGAACACATCCTTAGCCCTAGCTAGTCATACCTTTGCCTTGCATCTTCTTGAAGCTTGATGACGCACATCAACACTTCAAGTCCGGGTCCTTGACTTTGACAATCATCAACTTATGATGATTTCTTCACTTCGATCTTGTCTTGAACATCATCAACACATGATGATTTCTCCATCCCGAGTCTTCACATGCACCAACACATGATGCAATCCTTCACTTGACCTCCATCAACACATGATGGGTCTTCTCTTGTCTTGATGATCAACTCATGATCATCCCAAGTCTTCATCATCCTGGAACATAACCTATATATCCAACTCATGGAAAATGTTAGTTCCACAATGTGATCATCACTAATTACCACACCATACCATTAACTCATAATGGTGGGACAAGATACCTCAATCTTTCCCTCTTTGGTAATTGATGATAACCACTTAAATTCTCATAAATTTAATGATGATAAATGAGAGAACAATTGAGTATATAAACTACACAAGTTATATATACTCTAACATGAGTATACAAGAACTACACAAGTTCTATATACTCCTAACATGAGTATATACGAACTACACAAGTTTTGTATACTCAAGGTTTTGTTTCAACGTAAAGATCCCAAATATATGTGGAGAATGGAACATGGATCAATACTAATGAAACCACAAAGTATAGGATAAAACTCCCCCTAAATGTGTGCATACACAAGTGTATAATAAGGTCACATGCACATATTCAAACTTGACTTATGGTTGAGTTCAATCCTATATTTTGGATCCGAGAAATGCAACATAATATAAATTGAGATGTCAATTGCATACCTCGTTGTGTTTCACCTCTATATCCAAATGAGACTACACAAAGATAATACTTGATAAAAGAGTTAGTCTCATATTTGGATTTGTCATTAATCACCAAAACAATCCATTAACTCATAATGGCGGGTCTAGATCTTTCAGAAGCGCAAAGCTTACCCGAGAGTCGAAGCAATGTGAGCTCATTCTTCCTCTGGTGCCGAGAGGAAGAATGGCCGAGATTGGAGTGTATGTGGTGCCTTAAGCCAAACCGAGGGACGGAGCAGAGGCGGCGTTAGCCAGGGAAGCTCGAGGATTGGTCAGTTTGGGTGGTGCGGTCACTGCGGTGACGGCATGCAACAGAGCTAATCGGGCGCATGGCGAACAACGTCTGAGCGCGAGTGACAGCGGAGGTTGAAGACAGGTCTGACAGGTGGGGCCCAGTGGACAGTGACTCTAAGTGGTGACTGAGAGTGCGTGCGTACCGATTGGTTACGTGCCGTTAGATTGAGATCTGACGGCGGACGTCGTGCCTCCCAACTTAACAAGGGCGCCCGTCGTGTCAAATAAGGATCGCACGATCCTGATCGGACGGTCGATGGGCAAGGGGTTCGACCGAGACTGCTCGCACCGTTGGCTCGGTCGGGTACTGTGCGTCCGGCTTAAGCCCGAGGAATAGTGTGGCCTTTGACTGATTTTGAATTTTAATTCTCCTAGTTTGACTGGCCTTCAAAAATAGTAATAAAATTCATAAAAATATGAAATTAATCAGAGGGGTTTCCGAGGTAACCTAGTACCCATATAAATGGGGAAAACCCACAGATCAAGTTTTATTTGGTATATTTTAAATTCACAAAAGCATATGTGATATAATTATGTTTGAATTTTAATAGGGTTTAAACCTGTTCCAGAAATTTAGGAAAAAATATATTAATTCATGATAATTAATATAATATTCGAATAAATTATTTTCAGGGAGACTTCAGTAGCATTTGTTTTGGTTTTTCCTTTGGAGTTTCATTTATAATATATATGTTTAATCTCTTTCAGAGATTTTCCAAGTGCAATATATAATGTAGATGCTAGAAATCATGATGCATGCTAATGAGATGCATAGTAATTCTCTTTATTAATCTGGGGATGTGACAGTTGTCCATCCGTCTTGTTGGCCTGTTCCATGTACCATACATGAATCTCCTGCAAGCGAATCCTAGGGTACGGTCGTGCTCTATCGTCTCAACCAATAGCTCACCTAGCACAAATTTCCAGGCCAATAGCAAGAAGGGGATATCAGAACAGGAGGCTCCCATCTTCGATTTGCCTTTTCTGCCTCGCTTTTTAGAGGTCGACTTCACTAGAGTCGACCGAGCACAAGGTGTAGATGCATCTGATGTACTTGGCTCTTGCCGCTTCGGTGCAGGTAGCTCCTGTGGACTTGAAACCGTCGCAAGACATTCCTGTGAAGTTAACACTGGAGCAGGTAGCTCTAGGCAGATGTCACTCTTGGGCCACTCGATGAATGTTCCAGTGGCTTGCCCTAGAGTCACGACCTCGTTGTTTGGGGGAATCTACAGCGGGACGACTGTGAAATTGGCATAAGCAGAGTCCACATTCACTTTTGTGAAACCCGACAATGGATTTACACCGTGCACCAAAGCCCCGACACCGGATGGATATACCTGGCCCCAAGCAGCATCTAGGGCAACAGAGGCATATCTCATTTGGAGCTTGTACTTCATAGCCACCTACATAACGATACAAAATTAGCTGCTCCAACAGGCCTATCAATGGACTGAGCATTCTAGAGATAATAGCTATTACCAAGATGTCATCGATAGGAAATTTGTCGTCACCTTTTGTGGTAGGGTTTGGGTTGGACACGCAGCTACTCAGAAGTTTGGGGGGGGCTGGCTAGCACAATAGGGGTAGGGGCTTGCAACTGGTTTTCCCTAAGTCTTTCCTCAAGGCTCTCCATCTGTCGTCGCGTCTCATATCTGACGTGATCATTGATCTCATCTCTGATGGATTCAGTGATCTCATCTCTGAAGGATTCATGAATCTCCTCTCGTAGCCATGCACCACGCCGCTTTGGCTCTCTTCCTACTCTGGTACGCTTCCGAGTCCGCTGGGAATCCATGTTTTCATGGAACATAAAGACTAAGGCCTCTCGTGCGACCCGGGTGCTCATTGTTTCCCAGGGCCGCGAAGAGTATACCTCTCTCCCTAACTACCTAGAATGAGCATTGCAAAGATTGTGCACTCAGTGTTTCCTACAATAGCCCAACATGTTATTTCTCTTCCTATGAAGTTATGGAGTAATTAATATCTTACTAGACGCTAGGACACTTCCTCGTCTGCGGTGTTTGGAAAGGAGATGACCCCCGAAGACAGGGTAGATAACCTCGCTCTTAGCTAGTTTTGGGCGCGCTTATCCGGTATCTCGACAAATGGCGGGGAGACATTCGAAAGGTTTGCCTGCCGGTACTGATCCTTCTATTGTGGGATTTTACCCGCATACCCAGCAGTGTTGAGTCTGTGGGGGTGTGTATTTTTTTTCCTGGAGGGCCCTGTGAGCCTCACTTTCTCTTCTAAAATCATTTATCATCTTCTTCGTCACAAACTCTTTCTAGTACTCTTCTAAGAACGGATACTTATGGAAGGGTGTCAGATCCTTCTCCATGTAGTTCTTGACAAGCGTGCTCTTAAAGTTCTTCCACGCTTTGCACGCCTTTAGCAATGTGTGTCGTCGCAGGGAGTCCTGGTGTTGTTTCGGGATCTCGAACAATCGAAAAATATCCGTCAGCTGCTCACCTTTCTGAGCTTTGGTCAATTCCTTCCACAAATCGTAGGTGATGTTGACCCGTTCCCGTGCAACTAGTCCGACTGTTCTCCGAAATGCGGATGCTGCTCGGGTTGGATTGATAGGGGTCCCATACTCATCGACCTCTGTGATGGTAAATCGGCCCCGCCTTTTCGATATTCCTCTTCTTCTACCATGCTTGGATATTCCAGAGGACGCGCATCAGACGCATGAGGCGACGAAGACAAAGAATGAGCGGAAATAGAAATTCTGACACTCATAAACATATGATCATAAGATTCAATCTCTATGTGTATGGGTATACACACTAATTAATAAATAATTGGGATATGTAGGGAAAAAATTAGGACCAATACAATGACATAATTGACATATAAACATGTAAATCCTCCAAATCATTTAAAAGGAATAATATGCTCAACACAAACATCATGTGAACAAATGAAATCAACATAAAGCTAAAATTTAACATTTTGATATTGCTTTAAGTTGTAGAGTAAGTATTCCAATTAGAGCTCAAGTTCAAACCCGATTATCAAAATAATTTCAGTACAAGACTATTATGATCACAGAGCATTCATCTCAAGCCCACCGCACCACATTTCCAATAGCAGTATCAAAATAAATACCATATGAATCACTGACTAGAACAAATACAAATTCCTAAAACAAGTACAACACCTCATACTACTCAGTGTTTGAATAAGATATATGAGTCCATGAGGACCATGATAACATGACATATTATTGATATAAAGTGTGAGGGAAAGGGGCACGGGGTCCGTAACTCGGCATCGGTTGCCTTTGCTCGTTGAGAAGGACAAGCAGGGTGCAATACCGGAGCAGTAGGGCGGCGTCGAAGGGGAGGCGGGGGAGGGGAGGATGCATATGTAGCTAGTTTCATCACGTTGTTCTTCCTCGACCTTTATGTCGTTTCCGAAAGGAGGCAACTCGCTAAATTGATTGTCTTCTTCCTCATCCACTACATTCTCAACTCCAACAATCCTCTTTTTCCAAGAAGAACTACATGGCGCTTCTTATTTGCCTGGTAGGTTATATAGAAGACTTGAACAACTTGGTTAGCGAGTACGAATAGTTCGTCTTTGTATCCGACACGTTCGAGGTCCACAGTAGTGATGCCATACTTGTCGACCTTCACCTGTGGGAAATGGACCCAATGGCACTGAAACAGGGGAATCTTGAAAAGCACGTAGTCGAGCTCTCAAATCTCCTCCATGATCCCATAGTAGGAGCTCCTCAACGCCCAATGGTACAGAACACACCTATGCGAACACCATTGTTCTGGTTAGTGCTAATTATATCCTGAGCCTGCGTATAGAATGTGTACCCATTAATATCGTATCCTTACCATGTCACATCTGTAAATGTTAGTGCTAATCATGATTGAACCGATTGTTGTGCTGTCTCATGATCCAAACATCCGACCGCTCCTAATTCTGTTGCGGAAGCACATCCTAGGGCTGGTCGATATACGAGAACACTTCAATCATGTGTTGCAAGATCGTGAAATGGGATTGAGTATATACATCCATATCTCGAGTGATTGCTTTCCTTTTGATGGCCCCGATACCCTCGAGCCTCCCCTTATGGCGAGATCAAGGCACACCTATCGGTTCGACCTGAACCAAGTAATCGACGCAGAACTCAATGACTTCTTCAGTTGCATAACCTTCGACGATGCTGCCCTCCGACCGAGATCAATTCCGTACATAGGACTTGAGAATTCCCATGAGATGGACCATGATATCGAAAAACGGTGCAGGGAAATACTTCTCAAGATCACATACAATTGTCACCACATCATCCTGTAGAGCATCTAGCCCTTCGGGATCGATGACCTTTTGAGTAATTATGTTAAATAAATAACACAGTCTCGTGATTGTCTCTCGCACTTTGATAGGCAAAATACTTTTAATTACAACAGAGAGCATTTGTGTCATCAGCACATGACAATCAAGAAACTTCATGCTAATTAACTTCAAATCTTCCATCGAAACAAGTTTCTTCATGTTGGCGGAGTAACCGGGCGAAACTTTCACACCATGCAAGTACTGGGACAGTTCAGTTCTCTTTGGACAAAGTGTAACAAGCAGGGGGAAGGTACGTTCGTCATTTATCGGTCTTTGTCGGTGCTAACTCAGGCATGATGTAAATATCAACTAAGTCAAGCCGTGCGTTGACACCATCCTTTGTTTTGTCACAAATGTTCAGCAAGAGACCAATCAAGCTGTCACATACATTCTTCTCTACGTGCATGATGTCGATGCAGTGACGAACTTCTAGGTGCTCCCAATAAGGTAAGTCTCAAAATATTGACCTCTTCTTCCAGATGTTCTTCTCACGGATTCTCGATTTATGTCCCTTTTCGAGCACAACATCTAAATCATTAACCATATCATAGACCTTTTTTCTGTTTAAATACCTTGGAGCTGAACTGTCATCCTTCTCTCCGTTGAATTACTTTTTTATCCTACGGTATGGGTGAATCCTCTGAACGAACCTACGGTGGCGCATGTACACAATTTTGCACGAACTCTTGGTATCATCTAAGCAATGAGTACAAGCTTTGGCCCCTTTTGTACTATGGCCCGACAGGTTTGCAAGGGCAGGATAATAATTTATTTTGTAGAATAACAAGGAGCGTAAAGTGAAGTTCTCTCATTTGTACGCATCCCATACCTGTACCCCTTTAATCCACAGTATTTTTAGATCTTCCATCAATGATACTAGATACACATCAATATCATTCCTACGTTGCTTCGGCCCTTGGATAAGTATCGATAGCAAAATATACTTCGGCTTCATATACAACTAAGGAGGAAGGTTGTAGATACAGAGAGTCACGGGCCAAGTACTATGTCGGTTGCTCATATTACCGAAAGGATTTATTCCAGCTATAGTCAATTCAAACCTTATATTCCTTGGTTCCGCATTGAAGTCTGCAAACCTCCTATCGATGTTTCTCCACTGGGCAAAATCAGACAGGGTGTCTCCAAGTGCAAATGCAGCAGTTTTGCATCATTTGGGTTCGCAAAAAACTGCTTCAAACGGGGAATTACAGGAAGATACCACGCCACCTTAGCAGGAGGTCCTTTATTCACCTCGATTCCCTTGCCGTCATCTGATTGATTCTTACTCTTGTATCGGGATGCGTTGCACATCGGGCATACATGCATGTTTGCATACTCGTTACGGTAGAGGATACAGTCGTTCGAATATGCATGTATTCTTTCTACTTCCATTCCCAACAGACAAGGAACCTTCTTGGCTTTGTAGGTGGTTTTGGGCAACTCGTTTCCCTCCGGAAGCATGTCCGCTAAGAGACCTAACAGCGTTAGGAAACTCTTGTCGGACCAACTGTTGCTTGCCTACATTTTCAGCAGTTCAAGCACAGATGACAACCATGTGTATTTCGGCTTGTAGCCTGGGAACAAAGGTTTCTCTAAGTCCTCCATTAAACCTCAGAATTTAACATACTCCCTCTCATCACAGTTCCCTTCTGCATTGTGAAGCATCTGATCCAGATTATCATCGTGCAGCCTATCCAAATCGAAACCACAATCGACATCATCCGACAGCATATCATTGACTTCTTCGGTGATATCGTTAATACTACCTTCATGTATAATCTGCTCTTCACTGTGACTGGTCCAACGTGTATGACCCTTTTTCAAAACCCCTTTGAATCAAGTGTGGTTCCTTATTCAACATATCCTCCTCGACAGCTCTTGTAAAAGCAGACACGCCATTAATGTACTCTTTACTCACACGGTTGCCAGCGTACATCCAGCTTCGGTCCATCTACGTGACGCATATACAAGTTTGGTGTTAAATATTGAATTAATTAATTAGTATACTATAAATGCAACTTTTGATATGTCTTTTGAAATATGTATTTCTAATGAACTAAAAAAAATAATGTACCCTAGGGTTAGGTTTTTCATCACAAACACATTATAGATATCCCATGCGCAACTTCGGATGGTAAGAAGCCAACACTTGTAAAACAACACAAAAACATAAATCTAAACCATCTTCAATTCTCTCTTTACCGATCTAAACCATTTTAAATTCTCTCTCTTTATCAAGGTAGATCTAGAATACAATGCAAGGAACAAATTATGTACTAACCATCGATAGTCAAGAATAAATTACCAAATCTGCAGTCGATCTGTGAGGGTTGGGCCTGTAATAAATGAGATTTTCACAGACAGTTTGTATACAACCATCTGTGATGAGGACGGGAAGTCACAGACGGTTCATGTTGAAAACCGCCTGTGAAGTGTCACAGAGGTTTCAAACAAGAACCGTATGTGATATTTAGTTCCTGTGGGCTCACGATATGCCCACCAACAATTGATTGTGGGCTCGCTACCTAGTTCCGAGCCTTCTTTGTCTTCAGTCTTGATCAATACTCATAATTATCCATGTAGTCTTCTTTTGTGCGTACTGATTAAAAGAATATAAATAGCGAGCATGAGTACAAGACCGTACTCGCGAGACAATACACAATGCTATTATCATACTTGCAGGGCTAATCAAAGGGAAGTCTCTTGGTTCCTTTATTTTGCGTAAAGCCACTTATTGAATTAGATTATCTTAACTACTATAATTCTGAGTTTACCCCACCCATCCCCACACCAAACCGCCGCCTCACTTCTCTTCCCCTCCCACCCCACGCCAAACCACTCCGCCCTCCTCTCCCCGGTCGCCGTCAACTCCCAGAGTCGCCACGGCCGGCGCCCGCCCTCCTCTCGGTGCCAGTGCCGCTCTGCTCCACCCCTACCTCCTTCAGCCGATGTCGACTCCACACAGGGCCACCCCCGCCTCTTCCCCACTGCTTCTCCGTCACGATGCACCGCCCGATGTCCGCTGTGTGGGGGCACCGTTCCATCCTCACCTTCCTTCTTGTTGCCTACCCCCAGCACTGACGGCTCACGGAGGTTATCATCTTGTCTTCTCGTGCGGCCCACCTCCTTTCGTCGTCGGTTTCTCATCCGGTAGTCTCCTGCCCCATGGGTTGGCCACCGACAAGCTCCCCCGTCACCACCAACCGGCCCGATTCCCCCAACTAGAGGTCTATCTCCCACCCCACGCCAAACTACTCCGCCCTCCTCTCCCCGGTCGCTGCCAACTTTGGTTGGGAGGACGGCTGCCCGCGCGGTCAGGGCACCTTCCTCTGGGCCGACGACAGCGTCTACGTCGGCTTCACGATGCGCGACAGCCCCACTAGCATTGTCTAGCAGAAGGGCGTGTACTACCCGTCTCCAGCGGCAGCGGCCCCGACGGCGCGTGATCCCCGTAACGTGTTCGCGAGGGACTTGTCGGGTTTCATGCCGGTAGCACCGAGTCAGCATTTTTGCCAATGTTCAAAATGTGTGCTCTGACTGTTTACTATTGTATTACTACTCAGGTTCGTTTTGTCATAATGGGAAATCTATTCTACTCTGATTATTCTATCTATAGACGTTTTGATCTAAAAGACTCATCTCTTGGTCGTACAACAGACAAGCCACACATTGAGATTGATCATCATACTACCCTGAAAGACCTCGATTTGAACTTCATATTTAGATTGAAGAAGCAGTGGTTTCAGGAGTTTCGAAGGTGCAACCATCTTTTATCTCATATTCTCGCATCGACTGATACATCTGCAACTTCGTTAGTTAGGTTCCAACTATGGAAAATGGCTCTTTCATTTCTGTAATGGTGTATATACATGGGTAGTGTCACTGTAGTTGAAATTGATGTGGGGGGCAGTATGCATAGAAATGCTTGGGCTCAATGAATGCAGGTGCTAACAAGGTATAATAAACGGTGTTGATTTTGAGTAAATTCCCCATCCTTTGGGATATACAATTTCATCAATTTTCGCTTTGTTCAATTGTAGACGATCAAAACCTTGTGAATTCCCTCTTCTATCAATGAAATCCAGTGTTGTATTTTATCAAAGAAATGACTTGTATCACTGTGGTATTAGTCTTTGATTTCATAAAGTGATCTTTGCATAGATTTGAGCAAAATTATCACCAAAGATCCTTTATCTAAACTGATAAATTTCTGGATGTTAACTATTTATGGTACATGTAATGAAAAGAGATTGAATAGTAAAAGTGGGGATTTTTTTTCTCCTTTTGATAGGGCTAGAGCGGTAAAGGATAAAGGTAGATTGTGAATCAAAGATTGTGAGCAGCCTGGCATGTTTTCAAATTCCAATGGTATACTATTCAGTCATATCATAACTGGGTTAAACATTGACACAATTTAGCATTTCTGATATTATTTATTTAAGATCCGCTGCAACGCACGGGCACCCTACTAGTGTAATAGTAAATACTTACACTTAGCATTTTTTTACAACAGTTTTTATAAACTGAGTTTTTATTTGTAAGGTACTAGTGGAGATCTCATCTCCTATACTATTGAGTGACTCCATCCACCCGATGCTCAGGCTAATCCGTAATTACCACTGGTCCCTGACCATGCTTTTTCAAATCCCTGGGGTCCCACCCCATCTTTCCATTCCACACCCACACACAAATGGTTTTTTATAAAATGAAAGCTAGTTCAAGCAAGTTCCCGGCACCGCTCTTGACCGTGAGCACGACTATCTTGATAGTTTGCTTACTCTGCAGAGTTCGTGCACTTTACCCACAAAAAATATTCAACTTATAATGTCTGATACACACTTCCGATGGTGTGCGACTAAGTTGATTATCATAAGGCCTTTACAATGCCCTCCCCAATGCAGCACTACAGCACTAGGCATCATCCCTTGGGCCATAGCCCCAGTGGTCTCCATTTTGCGCTGTGTAGTTTTTCTGTGATGTTGCAAGGAGGCGAACAAATTAGTTAGCCAGGTCGTACCCATTATAGACTTGTGGTTGCACTGTTTTTGCACGAGAGGTCATCACAAGAACTCGATCCTTTATTGATTTGGGCGGTGCATCCACATACCCCACCGACGTGCATCACCAGCACCAGCCACTCTTCCATCCGCCCAAGTCGAAATCGGGTTTTCAGGTTTTGGTTTGTTTTAAAAATAACCTTTAGTCCAACATACCAGTCAGGCTCCCAGCCTCGACTGCCCAAATCCATTTATCATATTTGGAACGATTGGTGTCAGACAATTTAATGCTCGCATGACAATGTATCTAAGCAAGGCTAAGCATGACACTTAGATACAGACTTATTAACTAGTATGTAAACCATTAATTTTAGGGTGACAACTGATAATGTCCAAGTTTAAGACATTAACTATGAGCTAGACCAATATAGTTGTATAAATCATAGCAATGCAATTTCATAATTTAAAGCAACATAATTTACAGAGACTGAGTGCAATATGATCAAGGTGTTGACTCACTTTGCTCAATGTTCGGATAACCTGGTCATACTCTTGTGCAATGTCCTGATAATAACCACGTTCAATGTGCTGATAATCATCGTGTTCAATGCTATGACAGTCTTGATTTGGACCTTGTCCTTGTTGGGTTTGTTGTTCCATTATGATTTCAGAGTCTAATTACGCATAATACGATTGAACTCCAGAACAACTGATAATGGTCAAAAGAATTTCAATAAACCCCAAAACATTCAAACAAATGAAAATACTTTGAATGAAAGCAACCATGTCTAACTACAACCTAAAAGAACAGAGTACCTCAGATGAGACTAAAATATACTCATCCGGAGTTGATGGAAGAAGTACTTCAGACGAAGTATAATAAGAAGTTGATGAATCCAATGGAGAGTGAGAGAATGTCCAGAGAACATTCAAAAAGGGTTACTTGGATGAGAGGTTGCCCGATTCGATATGACTCTCTGATCTGCTTTCGAATCACAAAGGATTATGTTGGAATTGGGCACATATATGTAAAGGCCCACTCATTCCTATAGTTCCACAGTAGGCAAATTCTTGGACCAAAAGTATTAGACCAGTGTGGTTGAAGACATGGACTAGTAGAGTCGAAGTAACCTGGTCGAATCCATTGACCATGGTGGTCGAAGGCAGAGACCAGTATGGTCGAAATAATCGGGTCGAAGCCATAGACCACTGTGGTCACAGGCATAGACCAGTATGGTCAAAATAATCTGGTTGAAGCCATAGACCATTGTGATCGAAGGCCTAGACTAGTATGGTTAAAGTAATCTGGTCGAAGCCATAAACCAATGTGGTAGAAGGCTTAGACCAGTATTGTCTAAATAATCTGTTCGATACCACAGACCATTATGGTCGAAGGCATAGAGTTGTCTGGTCGAAGTAATCTGGTTGAAGACATAAACCAATATGGTCGAAGGTCTAGACCAGTATGGTTGAAACCACCTAGCCGAAACCATAGCCTATTGGGGTTGAAACTGAGTGGTAGAACCACAGTGGTAATAAATGAGTGATTGAGACATAGTGGTTAGTCTGGATACAAGTTCTCGATCTCGAGAACTATTCAGTGCTTTGAACACCTGGTTGGAGGGGGTTTCGACAACCTGGAAGGAAAGGGTTTTTGAGTACTATTCATAGCTTTGACCACTCGGCTAGAATGGGTTTCGAATACCTGGACAAGGGGGTTCTCGAGTACGGTTCAAAGTTTCAACCACTAGGTCAGGATGGGTTTCGAATACTAGGTCGAGAAGTTATTCGAGTACTCTTCATGATTTCGAGTACTACTCATTGTTTTGACTACTGTTCATTGTTTCGACGACTGTTCATTGTTTCGACTATTGTTCAATATTTCGACTAGTTGGTCGGAGAAGTTTCAACAAACTAGTCGAACGAAGTTTTCGTTGCTTCATCGAAGGTGTTACGACCATTGATCGAATATGTTTCAACATTCAAGTCCGAAGTGGCTGCGACCGATTGACCGAATGAGTTTCAACTAACTAGTCAAAGAAATATCGACTATTAGTCGAAGGAGCTTCAACTATTAGTCGAAAGGGGTTTTTCGACTAACTGGTCGTGGAAGTTTCGACAAGCTGGTCGAAAGGAGTTTTCGACGATCTGATCAAAGAAGTTTCGACGATCTAGTTGAAATAAGTTTTTGACTAACTGGTCAAAGAAGTTTCGACAAGCTGGTCGAAGGGGGGGGGGGTTCGACTATCTGGTCGAAGAAGTTTCGATAACCCAATCGAGAGGAGTTTTTCAACTAACTGGCATATCCAGAAGTTTTTGACTAACTGGTCAAAGAATTTGTCTCGGGCGTGTGGGGCGTGGGTAGAGATCGACGTGCGCTCGACGTGGCAGGCGCGACGACGGGCTGGTAACTCATGATGGCACTGGGACTCGATGGTTTTTTCAGCACATGGCTTGCTGAGTGACTCTCGATTGACAGGCGATGACTGCTTGCATTGATGGCCGAGTGGATGATGGTGTTGCTGTGCTAGCTTTATTTGGCCAGCATGGCTTGGTGCTGGTGTGAAGCAAGCAGGAGGGGAAGGAGAGGCGCTGGTGTGGTTCTTCAGGCTCTCCCAATTCATCATCAGATTCCTGTTGAGAGCCCTCATCCGATGCACTCGCCTCTGTATCTGAGTTCTCATAAGTTTCCCTTTGGTACTCAATAGCCTTCATTTCTTCTTCTTCTTGTTCTAAGGGAGGAGTTTGTGAAGATGATTGGCCGGCATCCTTATAGGGCTTCTTGATAGTTCCTTGTGTCTTAGGCATCTTCAAAACACATGAGTGAAGTGTCAAAGATAGATTCAAATAAAATAAATGAAAGTTCTCTTCTTGTCAGGAAAATCGGAAGTTCCGCAATTTTGAACGCTGGAACTACCGATAGCGGAAGTTCCGCGTTTTCAACAGCGGAAGTTCCGATTATCCTGGGCCGATTCTAGGGCAACTAGATTAGTGGATTTTTAGTATTTTTGATGGATTGAGTCCATGAAATCGATGTATATACATCATATAACACTGAATAAACCTACTTGCCCAAGAAATTTACACAGAAATCTTCCACATTTGCATTTCCCCAAAAAATTCATATCTAGGGTTCATGAGAAGAAGAAATCCGAAGGGGGAATGATTTTACCTTGAGGAGAGAAGTGAATGAACCCTGGAGATGCAAATGATTGGACGGGATTGAAGAAAAGCTAAAGAAAAACCAAATTTTTCGGTGGATCTTCGGGAGAGAAGAAGAGGGCACGAGAGAAGAAGTGCGGCGGCAGGAGAGAGAATGAGAAACAGAGGAACTGCAGGGAAGTTAATGCCTCCCAACTGTCGAAAAACGGAAGTTCCGCAATTCAACAGTGGAAGTTCCGGATATCGGAAGTTCCGGACCTAGAAAGCCGGTAGTTCCGATTACCCTAACACTTCAGGAAGAGGATGCTGAATTTGATAATTTTACAAATAATCCTTAGTTTTGCACTCAACCAAGTATCATTCAGGATTATTATGCAACGAGAAGACTAATGTGTATCTAAGAAAATAATTTTTACGAACATATCACATTTGGAGACCTTAAAAATGACAAAAATACAACTTAGTCCTAAAGTGCATGTGACAAGAGTTCAAGCAACATTTGAATAGTCAATGACATTTAACTCATTCCTCAACAAGCAAAAACGGCTTTCATCTAAAGGTTTGGTGAAAATATTCGCTAATTGGTTTTCGGTGCATATGTGGCTAATTTCAATATCTCCTTTGCACACATGATCTCTTAGGCTTGGTTCTTGAGTGTTGGACAGTGTTGTTGGCTATTTTTACTGCACTATCATTATCAGACAAAAGAGGCATTTATCAAAAGTTATTCCATAATCCATCAATGTTTGCATCATCCAAAGCAATTGAGCACAACAACTACCTGCGGATACATATTCGGCTTCGGCGGTGGAAAGGGCAATGGAGTTTTGTTTCTTGGAAGACCATAACACTAAGGATCTACCTAAGAATTGACAACTCCCTGAGGTGCTCTTTCTATCCACTTTATAACCCGCATAATCCGAATCCGAATATCCAATCAAATCAAATTTAGCACCTTTTGGATACCAAATGCCAATGCTTGAGGAATACTTTAAATATCTTAATATTCTTTTAATGGCCACTAAATGACATTCTTTTAGTGCTGATTAAAAACGTGCACACATGCAAACGCTAAACATAATATCGGGCCTAGATGCGGTAAGATAAAGCAAACTACCAATCATAGACCTATAAAGTTTTAAATCAATAGTTTTACCTCCTTCATTTAGATCAAGATGGTCATTTGTTGCCATAGGAGTCTTGATGGGCTTTGCGTCATCAATGCCAAATCTTTTGAGAAAATCCTTCACATACTTGGATTGACTTATGAAGGTCCCATCTTTGAGTTGTTTGATTTGAAGTCTAAGGAAGAAACTAAGTTCTCCTATCATTGACATCTCAAACTCCCTAAACATCATATCACCAAATTCTTTGTAAAAATCTTGATTAGTGGAACCAAAAATTATATCATCAACATAAATTTGACAAACAAAGAAATCATCATCAATAATTTTAGTAAACAAAGTTGTATCAGCCTTTCCGATTTTGAATCTCTTAGAGAGTAGAAAATCTTGAAGGCGCTCGTACCATGCTCTAGGAGCTTGCTTTAAGCCATATAGCGCTTTTGAGAGTTTATACACATGATTAGAATTTTTGGGATCTTCAAAACCCGGAGGTTGTTCAACAAAAACAAGTTCAGATATTTTACCTTTTAAGAAAGCACTTTTAACATCCATTTGGAATAATTTAATATCAAAGCATGATGCAAAAGCAAGTAAAATACGAATAGACTCAAGTCTTGCTACGGGTGCAAATGTTTCATCATAATCTAGACCCTCGACTTTAGTATATCCTTGAGCAACTAACCTTGCCTTATTTCTTACCACAACTCCATTTTTATCTTATTAGTTTCGGAAGACCCATTTTGTGCTAATAACATTATGCTCCTTGGGTCTTTCCACTATTATCAAAACATCATTCCGGGTGAAGTTATTTAGCTCTTCATGCATAGCATTCACCCAATCCGGATCTTCTAGTGCTTCATCTATACGTTTTGGTTCAAAAGAAGAAACAAAAGAGTAATGTTCGCAAAAAGAAGCAATACGAGAGCGAGTTTGGACACCCTTACTCACGTCACCCAATATTTGGTCTATTGGATGGTCTTTAGCTATTGCGTTGTGGATTCTTGGAGGTAGATTCAATGAGTGATCATGTAGGACCGTAAGGCGACTAGAGGGGGTGAATAGACGCTTTCTCGATTTTTCACCTTAATCAAATTCAACACGCACTTTTCTCCTTTAGCTATGAAAGCTAAGAAGATCGAGAAATGCACAAGGGAAGCCTTAGCCAATTCGATTACCCCCTTAACCACAAGACATAATAGAGAATTGATCTCACCGGACCGGCCTGACGGCAGTGTCGTCGATCCGATCGGCTGGCTCAATTGGCGCCGATCGTCGGGCTCTGATCGGGCGTGTGTAAATCGGTCGCAGGCGATTTAGTGAGGCAACTCACAATGCCCAAATCCAAATGAAAAATGGTCCAACTTTTGATTCAACCAATGAAACTTGACCAAATTTGGAGCACACTGAAGGGTTACGGGTAAGCCTACGATAGCACAAAACAAAATTTACCACAAGAACCCGTAAACCTCCGCAAGTAATAGATCACGAGATTACCGCTAGACGCCACCACTAAGCGGAAGTAGAGTCGATGTAGCGAATAGATGCGGTCGTAGTCGTATTTCGCACGCGATCGCTTCCTCCGAGTAGTCGTGACTCACTGGCGCGCGCTCCCGTGGAGTAGTCGAACTCGCCGCAACTCCTCCTCCCGCTCCGATGATCATCACGAGTTGCGGATCGTCCTAGTGCTGATGCTTCGCAACAACACCTCCGAGGTATCCACACATACAGGGTAGGAACACCGCGCGCTGGTGGCGTCCGAAGAAAATCAAGAGGAACATCGGCTCGGCGAGGAGATGGAGAACACCATGGGATGCTCGGGGTGGCCGAAGAAGGACAAAGGTGACGGTGGATTGGTGACTGACGTCGGAGTAGAACGGCGATGGCGACGGGGTGGCACAGTGGCAGAGAGAGATAAAAGAGAGGAAAATGGAGGAGAATAACTTGGAACATGCGATGACACATTCAAGACGTCGAAGGAAACTCACCGGAGAGAGATCGAGGACGAGCGGCGGTAGCCGTCTTTGGAGAAGATGAAGGTGATGACAGCTCGATGATTCTCTGGAGATGATGGTGGAAGCAAGACGTAAATGTGGCAACATGAACTATGTGGTGGTGACGACTCGGGCAGAGAGGCTTCGACGGCGACAAATTCTGGTGAAGAAGAAGCTTCGGTTGCTTGGCTTTGTTGAGAAAATCCGATGAAATGACAACACGATCGGTGATGGAACCATGGGGATTTGGAAGAGGAGAACGAGGTGAAGATTATGACGCAGAGGGCACTCTTACATAGTATCGGGAAGAGAGGATACAAGAGGAACATGGCAGCGCGGCATGTTTGATACGGACACGGACAAAAGAAGTCCAGCATCGGGAGGGAGAAGAACTGACAGGGCGGATCCATCGGGCAGAGAGAGAAGGTGAGGCAGAGGAACTAGGCTGGGCTTAGCTCGTGGGGAAGATAAGAAAGGATGTGCCGGGCCAAGGGAAAATAAAAGGAAATGGGCCAAGGAAAAAGAGAATCGGCTCGAAGGAAAAAATATGAAAAAAGGAAAGTCTGAATTTTAGAAATTGAATTAAATAGAACCAAGCTCAATTAAATAGCAAATTAATTCCAAAAATTCCTAGAAAATCCCAAAAAAATCTCTAGAACTCAAGAACCCAAACAAAACAATTTTTTTAATTTAATTAAAGTTTAAATTATTCATATTAAATTATTTTGATTTCTAAAAATTCAAATTAAGCTTTGATTTAAGCAAGAAAAATCAAATGGTTATTTTTATTTTTAAAAACTTCAAAAACAAACCAAATTTTGGGATGTCATATTGTGCCAAAGGAAAATTAATTACCGGACTCTCTTATCTGAAATTAAGAGATGAATCACTTAGTTTCCTAAAGAGAATTCACGGTGATATTTGTGGACCTATCCAATCCCTGTCGGGCCCCTTTAGATATTTTATGGTCAACTTAGATGCCTCTACTAGATGGTTCCAACGTTTACATGTTGTCTACATAGAACCATGCTTTTGTAAAATTAATTGCCCAAATAATCATATTAAGAGCCAATTTTCTAGATGAATAGATTAAGTCCATTCGGATGGACAATGCTGATGAGTTTACCTCAAAGGCATTTAATAATTATTATGGTTCTGGGCATTAAAGTAGATTATTTTGTACCACATGTCCACACTCAAAATGGCCTCGCAGATTTATTAATTAAAATAATAAAACTTATTGCTAGGCCACTCTTACATAATTGTAGACTGCCAACCAACTGTTAGGGCCACATAGTATTGCACACTACTTCATTAATCCAACTTAGACCAACTGCATATCATCCAATTTGCCCCTTGCAATTAGTGCGTGGAAAAGAATCAAGTATTTCCCATACGAGAAAATTCAGTTGTGCTGTATACGTGCCGATTTCACCATCGTAGTGTACAACCATGGGCCCTCACCGGAATTTGGGGACCTATGTAGATTTTGAATCTCCACCAATTATTAAATACCTGGAGCCAATGATAGGGGATATGCACACGACTCGGTACGCTGAATGCATTTTTTATGAGAACAATTTCCTAAATTAGGATGAGATAAGTACCGCTCTAAAGAATGTTGAGAAATAGATTGGAATGTCGTTGGCATTCAGTCCTTAGATCCACAAACCAAAGACTTAGAACTGAAAGTTCGAAGAATAATTGATTTGCAACAAATAGCTAATAGTCTGCCAGATGCCTTCACTAATCTTAAGGGAGTGATAAAATCACAAATACCTAAAGCCAATGCACCGGAGAGAGTGAAAGTACCCTAGAAGGATATTGAACCTACTCATGCCCCTCATGCAAAGAAGAAGGGGAGACCTTCGGGCGCACAAGACTTAATTCAATAGAAACGTCCACAGAAACAAAGGACCGAAAAAGACAAATCAATCCATAAGATAGTTGAAGAACCTCAACCTGATGTTGAGAAAATCCCTGAAGTGATTCATCCTGAGGATGGAAACCCCAACGAAAATTTACGCGCACAATCTGACACTGGGAGACCGGAACACCCAGACTCCATCGTTGTGGGAAATCACGAGGAGATGGAAGAAATATGTTGGACCGTAAAGGCGACTAGAGGGGGGGGGGGGGTGAATAGGAGCACGCTCACTTTTTCACAAATTATGAACTCAAAACAATTTCACCCAGAGCTATTAGAAAGCTATGAAGATCAATATACCAAAGATAAATGAAGACTAGTATTGAATCCAATAAAACCCCTAAGCAATGCGACAATAATCAAGAAGAATCAAAGCAATATAAGCACATCGGCCGTCCGATCAGTGAGGAACCTGGCGGACCGATTGTCGGGCGGTCGGATCATCAGCAGGTCTGGCGGCCGGACCGCCCAAAATCGGTCGGACCGGGTGACAGAGCGATCGGACCGTTAGCAATCACGTAACCGATTCAAACAAAGAAAATCACCCGATGACGGTTGCAATTAGGTCTAACTTTTGATTCTCAACTCCAAACTTCACGTAAACTTTGCACACACCTTCTCTATGCTATTGAGGACCTATTCCAATCGAACATTATGATAATTCTTGGAACGATCTTGAGCAATTGCCAATTGATTAATGTAAGGTCTAAAACCGCAAGAACGAAAACTTGATCCTAAAGCTTGTTCGTGAGAGATTGATGATCAAGATGATGCTAGATAGATTCACACATATCACAAGAAGCTAATTCACGGAAAGAATCAATCACAAACTCGCGGATCAAAGAAAGCCCTAAAAACACGAAATTGAAAGCAAGAACGAAAAGAGACTTATCTCAAGCAAACCTTGCATAGATTGATTTCGTGATTGTTGCTGGATTACATCCACACCATCATGGATCAGTGGACAATCAAGGATCACGAAATTCACCTCAAACCATGAAAAGCCCTAGCCTCCACCTCAACTCCCCTAAAGACAATTAGGGTTTTGAAACATAAAAAGGCGAGAGAGAGAGAGGTGCAGCCACCATCTCCTCCTATTTATAGTGGAGGCCTAAAACTCTTAGGGTTTGACTTAATTGGGCTCCCATTAAGGCCCACTAACAAACGGGTCACATACGCACGCTTCGCGAAGCGCCGTCTTTCACTTTTGACCTAAACCGCTTCACCATGTGCTATGGATTCGCCAATAGGTCACCCTTGTCCATCTTGTGTCACGCTTGAGTCGTTGACTCACCCGATCGCCGATCGCTCGACCTCAACTCTTCAAGTCTAGTCCCGATTCTCCTCGCCGCTGACCGTCGCTGACCACCAAGCTACCCGCACAACCACAGCATAAGAAAACACAAATTCGGGAACAAGTTCTTCACAACTTGACCCATGTTAGTCAAAACATGCATCATGCAAATCATATGCCATGAAACCAATGACTTTGACCTAACAAAACAACATCGCCACGGTTGGTCGACGTTCAGGTTAGAATGGCCCGACCGCCCAGTGAGCCGGCCGATCGCTTCCATGGCTTGGCCTGACCGCCTCCCGAGCGGCCGGACCGCCTTAGACTTAGCCAAATTCAAGCTCCCAAAACCAAACCTTCTCGAAACTTTAAACCAATAGAACTTTTCATCGGAGGCTCCAAAAACATGAGACCAAGTGCATTGGGATCCCCTTACTTGTCTACAACACCTATTTTTGGCCCAAATGATTTGAACACTTTTGGTCATCACGGTCCGATCGCCTCAGATGGCCGGCCCGACCTATATGGGACCGGTCGGATCACGCGGTGCAAGGACCGGTCGGACCGCCGAAAGCAAAGAAGCTCAGAACTTTGTCGAAAACGCGCTGAAACGACAAACCGTAAACGCCATTGCCAATTGTCACATCATCCTAAGATCCGGAGCATATCCCCATGAAATCCACAATCTCCCTTGATGAACACATTGGCAATTATCCGTAAAATGTAAGTAAGAGGTTTGAAAACGAGTTTACTCAGCATGCACAAAGGCACAACTTGGTCCATAAGCAAGAAAAAGCAATGAACATGACCAAGCCGCATCGTAATAGTATAGGCATGTGAGACAAGGCAAAAGAAAGCATAAAAACTTTGATTTTAAAAGTGTCAAAATTCTCACATGAGGTCCATATGAAAGAACAATTGTTCAATTGACCTATGATCATTTTGAGTATAAAAGAATGCAATTCAAGTTCGTAATATTCAATAAGACAATAAGAATGCAACTCAAGAACTCCCTCACTATGATCATCAAATTTCAAATTTTCTTCTCCCCTTTGTATAAACTTCTCCCCAATCTTCTCATTAACACATCTTCTCCAAATAAGAGTAGCAAAGAAATATTACACATCTTCTCCCAAAGAAATATCTTTTCATTTAACACATCTTCTCCCTTTGACAATGGATTCATCAAGGAATCACGCCTTCCTCTCATCCAGAATAACAAATAGAGAATAAAGAAAGAAGGTAAACAAAAGAAGCATAAAGAGGAATATGCATGAAGTGCAATCGAGTGGCTTCAATTTTTGTATTTTTCAATTTGTTGATTACAAGAAGCTTTGGAGATTACCCAAAAGAACAATCTAGTATCTCGAATAATGCACAAACAAAGATATCAAGCCCGACAAATAGCTAGCAAGATCATGGTAAGACATATATATCAAAGCTAAGCACAAAGGCTCAAAAGTAAAGCAAAAGATTTGATCAATTTAAGCAACGCTCAAATTCAAAGAAGTTCATCAACAGGATCCTAAAGTGAAATTGGCCATGTCAAATGTCAAAGTGAGATCAAAAATCTAACAAAGACCACAAGAAGAGTCAATCAAGTCCCATATTGAATCATTTTGCTCAATATTTTGTAAACGCCCATTTGTCAACATTTTTCTCATTTGCATTGAATATTGAAGTTGACTAATGATCTAACTTAGTGACAAGATCCTCGACTAGGAGCCATCCACAAACTCATCCTAAGCTTCTCACCAAAAGTTGATTAAAGGTATATCTTAGTAAAGAAGATCCTGGACTAGGAGCCATCCACAAACTCTTTCTAAGCTTCTCACGGGCGACAAATCTTGAGGTTCATGTCATTTCGACAAGCAAATCCCTATGAGATCGTGCGTTCATCAAACTATCTCCAAGTTCATGTCATTTGACAAGCGGTCTGTAAGAATAGTTTGGCACAATTTAAGCATAAGACAATCTTGATTTTCATTTTTCACAACAAGCAGCTTTAGAATCTCAAGAACACAAAAGCTCAAGTAATGGTCAATTTTAGATCAAAGAGCTAACAAAGCAATTCTGACAGGGCCAATGTCACAAGAGGAGCACTAATTACGCAACTCGCTAAAACATCCACAAATTGCAATTTCTTAGTTTGAGTTGTTTAAAAGGTTCTAGCTCATATAGCAAAGACTTAGCTACACATGTAAAAGCATGATAATTCTAGCAAGTCAAAGAACTAGACATGACATTGAGCAAGAATTGAAATACACAAGCTCTAAAGGGTAATAGGCAAAGCTTCATCAATTTTTAAAGATAAACAGAAAATCTTATATTACAATGCATCTTTTTGGATTTTTCATACCACTTGTTGTAACCACTTGTTGTATTTTTCATATGAATGCAATATGACACAATGAGATACAATTAAAAAGCCTAAAAACCTAAAAAGTTCGAAAAGATCACTAAGTTCAGAAAAAGAGCAATAAAAAGATCAAAAGAACAAGGAAAGATAAGAAAAAGATCAAACTCCCCCTCAAACCAACCCATAAGGATAAATTACCCCTAACTCACTTCTTAAGGAGGAAAATCTGGTTTGATCTAAAGGCTTGGTAAGAATATCCGCCAATTGAGCTTTGACTCTACAAAGTGCATCACAATATCACCTTTTCAACATGATCTTTAAGGAAGTGAAAGCGAATGTCTATGTGCTTAGTCCTAGAATGTTGTAATCGGTTTTTAGCAATATTAATAGCGTAGTGTTATCACTAAAAGAGGAACACTAGCAAAGTTTAACCCATAATCTTTCAAAGTGGACGCTATCCACAAAATCAAGCACAAAGAACTAGCAACAGAAGAACATACTCCGCCTCAAGTGGATTGTGCAATGTAAGACCGCTTAGAAGACCAAGATACAAGAGACGTGCCTAGAAAGTGACAGTGCTCGAGGTACTCTTCCTATCTAACCGACACTCGCAAAATCGAATCAAAACCTCTAATGGACAAAGTCAAGAGCGGAATACCAAATGCCATATAAGAGGGTAGAGTGTAACACTTAATATGCGCTTAACGGCTTATGCGATGGGAAGTTCTCTGGAGACGCTCAAATCTTGCACAAAGGCATACCGTGAAGTGAATGTCCGGTCTCGAGGCCAAATACGTAAGGAGCCGATCATGTTTGCAGTACTCGTGTTGATCCACGACTTCTCCTTCCTCATCCGATCCAAAGCAATGGTTGCCATGGGAGTGGAAATTGGCTTGCAGTCACCCATGTTGAAGCGTTTGAGTAGATCTTTAGTGTACTTCGTCTCGATGGATGAAAGTTCCTTCCTTGCATTGCTTGATTTGAAGTCCCAAAAGTAATTAAGCTCTCCCATCATACTCATCTCAAATTCTGGACATAGTGTCGAAAGTCGGAAACAAGAGCATTAGAGGAACCACCAAAGATAATATCATCCACATAAATTTGAGCAAGAAGTCATTGTCACGCCTAAGAATGAATAGGGTTTTATCCACTTTACCCATCTCAAAATTATTTTTAAGCAAGAAGGTCTTAAGTCTATCATACTGTGCTCTAGGGGCTTGTTTAAGACCATACAATGCTTTAGATAGCTTGAAAACACGATTTGATATTTAGGATCCTCAAAACCGGGGTTGCTTAACATACACTTCCTCATCTATGAAACCATTTAAAAGGCACTTTTAACATCCATCCGATATAATTTAAAACCTTTGATGCAAAGAAATGCAATCGCGAATGGCTTCTAGTCTAGCAACAGGAGCAAATGTCTCATCAAAATCTAACCCCTCAACTTGGTTGAAACCCCAGAGCTACCAATCGGCCTTATTTCTAACCACGTGTGAATGAATTTGTTGTTTACCCTAATTGATCATGTTCCTTCAATTCGCCTTGTGTATCATCTCCAAAGGTGATGAAGTCATCACCGTTGCTCGCGTGAAAGAGGTGAACCATTTTGAGTTTCGGTCATGTGGCGTGAACATCCGAGTCAACGAACCACGTGTTCTTCCCTTTCCGCGATAATCCTCGAAAATCAAGGAGCAAGAAGCGATGTGTCTCAATATCGGGATTAGATAAACAAGATTTAGGAATCCAAGATCGAGACACACGCCCGCAAGGAGTATACAAACCGTAAGTACTATCCTTGATTTCATTTAACATTCGATTATGAGCAATGTTTAACTTAACATGAGACTTAGATCGTCCATGGGCGGTCTCGACCGCTTTGGCCAGGCGGTCGATCGGTGACCAAACCGTCGATCGGCATGATCACCACAATGATCGGACCGCCAAATTGATACACATTAGAATTAGGATGTCTAGAAACATAATGATTTGCATGAGATAAAAATCCTAATCCGTGTTTATTCTTTTCGGTGTTACCATGTCTCATAGAAGCTCTAGGTTGCATGAATGAAATTCTATCAAAATTTTTCCTATCATTTTTCAACCTCGCCAACAAAGATTCAATCAAATGTCCACCTTTTTGCAATAAGTGCAATGGTACTTGGTACCACTAGAAGAGGCACCATTTGAATTAATACAAGGTTGGGCAAAGCCTCGCAGATTTAAAAGATGTTTTTGCAGGTTGAGTTTTGAATTCAATTAAACCTTTTCCAAGACTTGAATGACTTTTGGGTTTGAATTGTCTTGAAAAGAATTGAATCCTAAACCTTGCTTCTTATAAGGAGTTTTAGATTTGTCAAGAATCATGTTTAATTGTTTCTTACCTTTAGAAAATTTCTCTAATGTATCATGAAGGTAAGCATTTTCTTTTCTCAAGTTAACACAAGCATCACAAGTTTTATCCATAGATTTTTCCTTATACAAAGCAATTTCAAGCTTAAGAGTGGAACATGAAGCACAAGTAATATTTTCAATATTGTCCTTAAGCTTAGCATATTTGACTCTAGCGACTTCTAAGATATCTTTGATTTCACGTTCTTTTCTAAGCATGAAGTGCAAGGGCTAGAATCAAAAACATCAAAAGCAATCAATTTACTAGATTCTAAACATTTTTCACAAGGAGCACTTTTAATTTCATTTAGTTCAGATTTAGCATTCTCAAGTTGTTGTACACAAATATTATGAGCGATTGTAACTTGGTAATTTCGAATGCATAGCATGACAAGATAAACATTCATCGTGTTCAAGAGTCTTAGCAGCTTTAAGCTCTACTTTCGGTTTGCTAATCTTTGACTCTAATTTCTTATTTTTGTCATAACAAATTCAAGCGCTTCATCTTGACTAAGTAATTGCTCAACTATAGAATCATATTTGCGTAAAGCTCATCATAAGTAAAAGATACCTCATTATCATCAATGTCCTCCGTGTCACCATGAAGCACATGCCGTGAAGTCTTTGGCCTTCCCTTTCTTTTACCTTGAGGATCTCCTCCTCCTTGTCCTCCTCACTCCCGGTATCCACATCGCTCAAGGATTGATCCTCAAAGCGGCAAGGACCCTGAGCGGCCTTCACAAGCTTATTTGCCTCATACCTTGATTTGTTGAAAGGAGGCTTCTTCCAAGTCGGCTTTCCTTCCTTATGATTGCTCTTACCTTTCACTTGGGGCAATTTGCGGATATGATTGAGCTCACCACATTCATAGCATGTTACCGACCACCTCTCTTTTGTTTCTCACATTATTGTAGGCCCGTGTGAATTTCTTAGCTAGAAGAGCTAACTCGTTTCAGAATACTTTCAAGCTCCTCTTCATGAATAGCAGATAAACAAGCAAATGAAAATCCGTAAGAAGATTCACAAGAGTCATCAAAAACCTTTTGAGAGGATCTCGCTACCAAAGCTAAATTATCTTTCTTAGGATGATCAACTCTTTTAATTTCATGAGTCTTGAGTTTACTATAAAGCAATTCTAAAGTAAGACTTGAAAGATCAACATTTTCTTCTATAGCAAGAGCTTTCATCTCCCACTATTAGCCATATCCAGAAGTCGTGTGGCATTAACATCGTCGATACCCCTACAATTATCTATGAAGATAATATTGCTTCTGTCGCACACATGCAAATGGGTTATGTTAAAAGTAATATCATGAAGCATATTGCTCCCAAATTCTTCTATCCTCATGAACTCCAGAAGAATGATGAGGTGAAGATACTGCAAACTAGATCTTGTGAAAATCTAGATGATTTATTCACTAAGTCTTTGTCTGCATCCAGTTTTCAACGATGCGTTCATGGTATTGGAATGAAACAGCTTGGAGAGTTGCAGGGATCAGGGGAGAATCCCCTGAATCATAATCCACTTAAGGTCTTGAAGTATTATCTTCATCTTAAAGATTAACCTAGAAGGTAAAGATGTTGCACTCTTTTTCCCTTAGTGAGTTTTTCCTGAAGATTTCTCATATAAAGGTTTTTAACGAGGCAACAATGCAATACAACTTGTGGATGCAATGTACTCTTTTATCTGATTCTTTTTTCCCACTGGGTTTTTGGGATGAGTTTTTAATGGGACATGTGCATGACACGATATTCACCCAAGAGGGAGTGTTGAGAAACCCTGATTTAAGGGTTGATGGGCATGATATCGAAACTGCCACTGGTGGGTTTTAGTCTTTAAATAGAACCTCATTGTATCCAGAAAGAGATCAATCTATTAATAAAGAGGTTTCTGATATTGTGTATACATCTATTGTCTTTGATTGTTCATCTATTATGTGGTGATTGATTGATTGGATTCCTGCTATTACTATGTTCTTTAACAATAGTAATTGCTCCACTTATCACCACTGCGCACACATGCTGCAGATAAAGATAAGCTATCATGTAAACCAAGTCCATCGAATACAGCGAATCAAATAAACCAGTAAACAAATGACAAGTTCAGGTAAACTGCCCACTACTACAGAAAAGATAATTACATACGATTCAAAATTGCCATTACATACGTTTTTTTGAACCGTGTGACTTTATGGGTCAATGATACTATATGGTCATTACAAACGATTTTTGAACTGCATGTGAAAAGAGCTATCACAGACGATTCTGAACAATAACTGTCTGTGATAATTGACTATCACAGACGGTTATTGTTCAGAACCGCATGTGAAAGTAGACTATCACATACAGTTTTTTTTATAGTAATAGTTTTTTTGTATTGCAAAAAAAATCAAATTTTGAGCCAAACCAATCAATTGCTGGACAATAGTTTCCATATGCTCTTTTGATAGTTTGCAAGAAGGTAATTAAAAGATACCCCCTCTCTCAATCAATGGCTCACTCTCTGACGAGGACGTAGTCGAGTAGAGGTGTCCATTTCGAATCGAATCGGCCTGCCTTGTCGACAACAGATAGAGGTCATAATTGAGAATGAAATCTGATAGGATGCAAAGGGCGAAATCAGAGTGGGAAGGAAACCAAGATGGAGATTTGAGGTAAAACTTTGTGTTCACCTGAGGCCGAGATGAGGGGTAGCCAGATCTGGCGGTACTGGTCGAGCCGCAACGCCCATTCACCGGAGGCGCCGTGAAACAGCAGGCTACGTCTCCTTGTCGAACCACGTTGGGGAATCGAGGGCGGTCGCTGGAGCTCGGCGTGGGAAGGGGAGAGGGAGAGACTGATTGAAGACAAGGCGAGGTGGCTATAATATATAAGGATAAAGCCAAAATATTTTGCCTCCCACGCACGCGTTCAAAAAAATTCATCCTCTCGCACTGCGAATCAAAGATGGTTTAAAACAAAAACCGTCTGTGATGTAATATCACATACGATTCTTTTTCAGAACTGTCTCTGATACTTCACAGCAAGGTAGTTATAATCGCAATCCTACTCTTAAAGTCTTACGATTCTACGAACCCACGACAGCCTGTCGATTCAAATCGCATCGTGAATCGGAATCAGGTAGAATCGTGGTAGAGTCGCGATCCAAAGAGTAAAATCATATAGAATCGTGTAGAATCGCAGAGTATAATCGTGGTAGAGTCGTTTGGGTAAAAAAAACAATTTTTTCAGTTTTTTAGAGGCCAGGGTTTGTTGATATTTTGTTTTAGAGCAAAATTTATTGATATTAATTTTTGAGAATGAAACTATAAATAAACAAGGAGCATGCAAAATATTATATCAGTGTGGTAATGCTAGTGCAAATATCTATATTATGACATGAGCAATCTTGAACTTGATAATGATAAGCTATTTTTATTCTTGAAGTATGTCTATCCGCTTTTAAGGAATATGCAAGTGTTGCAATTAGATAATGATTTACAAAAGATGTGAACATTTCTCATGTAATTGTAATAAACTAGTTATGGTCATTGATTGTTCTCCTGTAGTTCAGAACTATATCACCTATCATGTCAGTACCATTATGTTTTTCTGTTGTGCGATAAAAAGTGATTTGTCCATTTTTTCGGTTATAAGTAAGTGGTAAACCATATAAGAATCATACAAACTTATAGTATAGATGTTAAATATGTGTATTTTTATAATTTTATTGAATCGCCGATTCTACGATTCGATCCTACCGGAGGCAAATCGATCCAACTTAGGATCTCGACTCTGACTACTTTGCTTCACATACGGTTTTCAACATGAATCGTCTGTGATATTACCTCTCCACAGACCGTTTTTAGCGTAGTCAGTAATACAGACGGTCGCTAAACCAAAACCGTCAGTGATTATATTTTATACAAACGATTTTGATCAATCGTCTGTGATAAACCGTCTAGTATTAATCGTAACAAACACAAGTGTTTGTAGCAAGGATGTTGTGGTCAACGAGCAAGCAGGATGGAGCTAGCAAAATATAACGAATCACTAATATTTTTGTATCGGAAGGAACCAACTAGAACTTTGCTATTATTTTTATTTAGCACATCCATGTAAACCAATGGAATAACACCGGAGAACTTACAGCGAAAACACTTGGGAATTGGGCAGCGGTCACAGTAGAGCCAGGACGTTGTTCCACGCGCAGACCGTGCTGGTGTCGAGGAATAAACGATGGTCAGCCACAGGGAAAATTCTCGTCTAGACTTAGTTTTTAATTTATTTATATAAAATAGTAAAATATTTATACTTAGCACTTATCGATATTTTTCCAGCTATGTAGCTGATCAAACGTGCGTTGATCTGAAAAAGAAATGCATACTGTGCTTCGATCTACCTGCACAGTTGAGCTTTTGGTTGATCAACTTAAATTTAGACTTGTGTCAAGGTGTGTAAATGTAAAGACACCGTCCCAACATAATTTGTCTTTCCTAATAAGGGGTTGTTTCCCTCGCTTTAGTCGCATTATGTGTCTCTAGTTGCAGCAGGTTGCAATTCCCTTCTTGCTATAATACCCATACTATTATTTTCTAATTGATAAAAATGTGACAATAGATGTTTTCATGATAACTCTACTAATACCACACGTGGCAAATCTAAATACTATCCATGTATTATTTATAAAAAAATTGACAGTTTAATTGTACTTATTCGAAAAACAACATCTATTAGAGGAACGCAGCGATCGTCAGCGAACGGTCCGGAACATAAGGTTAATATACCATGCTACAACACCAAACAGTAAAATTGATACAATATTCCCTACACTGGACAGTAAAATTGATGTAGTATTTCCTGTGCATAGTAAAATAATTTTTTATACGGTATATTATACTGTAGAAGCAGACAGATCTAAAATGCTGTAGCTACAGTGCTTCAATTAAAACTAGTTTAAGATCGGAAGGGGCATTGGTTGTAGTTGCTCTCCAAAAAGTAGTACTAGTTCATTCAGACGGTGGATTAGTGGGTTGTTCAGGTGTCCATTTCATCTTAATATCACAAGCTTTATGCTCCACACACAGTCATTTGTTTTCTTTTCTTCTTTTTTTTCCCTGAAACCAACTCGTTAACATGTACTAGTACAATCAATATAGGTACCAGCCATACGCAGAGACATGTAAGGTGTAGTACCTGAGGAAGTACGGCTCTCAAGCGGTCATTGCAGTTGCCTCCACACTAGTCTATACATGCAATAAATTAGCAGCAGCAAAAGAGCTAAATGAAACCTAATTTCTGGATCTCATCAAACACCAAACTTTCACAACTCTCACGTTTGCAGTATATGCTGCAGTTGAAATCCAACCTGCACTTATTTCAGTTCTTCAGTTTTTACAGAACGAAACCACACTAGAATCGAAACACCTTCGAAATACTTCGAACAACAGGCAAAGGATCGAACGCCTCGTTTCGAGCGAAGAACCTCGTGGAAATCCTGCAGAAATTGTACTGTTCTCAACGTTCTAAATTAAAACTGTATCTTTCTAAATACTGAAGTTTTTGAACGTGAATGCGCCGTTTCCTTCTCTTCCCAACGGGGTGGATGTCGAGCTCGGTCGTTTTTACCAAGTATATTTCATTTATAATTTGAAAGTATTTTTTACAACCGAATCGATCTAAAGTAAAATCTAATTCCATTCGAGGTTAACTCATTTCATTATATAACCAATTAACAAATATAATTAAAATAATTTTTTAAAAAATCGAACGAACGAAACCGCTAACAGTTTTTTTTTTTCACACCTTGCTTCCATCCCCACGTCAAGACAGGGTGCAGTAGCATTCCCTGCATGGATTCATGTGCACTCTGCAGCACTTTTTTTCCCAAAAAGACACATCCTATAAGAAAAATATTTTCTCTACTAGGCTAAGCCTCCATACTTTACTCTCCGCTTCTTCTCCTTCCTCTCCTCTGCCTTCTCCCCATTCTCTCCAAGAACCTGCCTTTTGCAGGATCCAAATCCGAGCTCACCCGCAAACTCTGCCTGGTGGGGTCGACCCCCTGCTCCTCCTTGCCATTGCCCTGTTCTTGCTTAGCTTCTTCTTGATCCGTCGAATTCGATCCGGCGTGCGGCGCCACGGGCGCTGAGAAATGTTGCATTTTTCCTCCAAGATTTTGTCCGGAGGGGCCGTTTCCACGCGATTCTGCGGGCCATTTGGCCCATTTCTTCGGATTTGTTATAGCTCTCGTGGCTGGGATCGGTAGGTGGTCGGGTAGAGCTGGAAAAGTTGGCTCCTTGGCATCAAATTCCAATCTTCTTGGCATCGCCTTGCCCAAATATCTAGGATTAGTATAGGTTCTGATTCGTAGATTGCTTCTGTTGTTGTACCATTAGTGTGTAATTCGTATCTGGGATTTGTGCAAAGTCTGAGAGTGTGGAGATTTGGGAGGTGTTCTCCTTCCTGTGCTCTATGAGGAACAGCTTCCTGTCGGAGTCGCCGTGCGATGAGCAGTACTTCCGTGGTTTCAACCCGCAGTCGTGGCTGCAGGTGGAGCGGGGGAAGCTGCCCAAGACATCCTACTCGCCTTCCTCCATGTAATCTCTCTCTCTCTCTCTCTCTCTCATTTGGGTGTGATGTACTGTACTACATTTCCTGATTGGTTTCTATTCTTTGCTTTGTGCAGTGAGTCACTCATCAAGATTGCTGAGCCGCCTGTAGTACCGTTGTATAAGCCCTTGGATTATGTGGACGTGCTGTCTAGGATCCACGAGTTGCTCGAGCAATGCGCGCCGAGCGAGCGGCCGGGGCTGTATTTGATCCAGTCCCAGGTGTTTCGGGGCCTTGGAGAGGTGAAATTGCGCCAGAGGAGCTTGCATTCGGCCTGGCGCTGCGCGGGCACTGTGCATGAGAAGGTCATATTTGGGGCATGGCTGCGGTACGAGAAGCGGGGGGAGGAGATCGTATCCGACGTCCTCGTGTCATGTAGGAAGTGTTGCCGAGAGTTTGGGCCAGTCGATGTTGCTTCCGAGATGCCTGTGGGGAAATTTGAGATGGTTGGTTCAGGTGACATGGGTCCATCGTCACATATTTCTTCCATGGTGACTTTCCAAATAAGGGATGGGAGGGTGACATGCGAGAGGTGTAAGATTGCCTCGTTGTCGATCCCATTTTGCTCCATGCTTAATGGACCATTCACTGAGTCACAGCTTGAGCTTGTTGATTTGTCTGAGAATGGTATTTCATTGGAGGCCATGAGGGCTGTTTCTGAGTTTAGTTGTACATATAGCTTACAAGGTTTGCCTTTGGAAATCTTGTTGGAGATCCTGGTGTTTGCAAATACATTTTGTTGTGACAAGCTTAAAGACGCATGTGATAGGAAACTGGCTTCATTTGTTTCATCAAGGCAGGATGCTGTTGAGCTCATGGCATTGGCATTTGAAGAAAATGCACCTGTTCTGGCTGCTTCGAGCTTGCAAATGCTTTTACAGGAGCTACCGGATTGTCTAACTGATGAGCTAGTAGTTAGTCTCTTCTTGAGTGCAACTGAACAGCAACAGCTTATCATGGTTGGGCATGCCTCCTTTTTATTGTACTGCTTGCTTAGTGAAGTTGCAATGAACATTGATCCAAGGACAGAGACAACTGTATGCCTGTCAGAGAAGCTAGTTCAATTGGCAGTCACCCCTACACAGAAGCAAATAGCTTTTCATCAGCTTGGATGCATTAGACTTCTGAGAAATGAGTACAACGAAGCTGAAAACCAATTTGAGGTTGCCTTGTCTGCTGGTCATGCGTATTCCATTGCTGGTCTTGCTAGAATCGCTGGTATAAAGGGCAAAAAGGTTTTAGCTTACGAGAAGCTCAGTTCAGTCATAACATCGAGTGTACAACTGGGGTGGATGTATCTGGAGAGATCTTTGTATTCTGAAGGTGATAGAAAGCTGGCAGACCTTGACAAAGCAACCGAGATGGATCCTACTCTTACTTACCCTTACATGTATCGAGCTGCATCCTTGATGAGAAAGAAGGATGCTAGACTTGCCTTAGAGGAAATCAACCGACTCCTGGGTTTCAAACTAGCGTTAGAGTGCCTGGAGCTCCGAATTTGTCTATATTTGGCTCTTGAAGACTACAAATCCGCACTTTGTGATATCCATGCAATTCTTACTCTTTCTCCTGAGTACCGGATGTTGGAAGGACGTGTAGCTGCTTCCAAAATAGGCACTCTTCTCGGGGCACATGTCGAGCAGTGGAATACAGCTGAATGCTGGCTCCAACTCTATGAGCGCTGGTCATCAGTGGATGATATTGGTTCCCTTTCCGTGATCTACAGGATGCTTGAGTCAGATGCAGCTAAAGGTGTTCTGTATTTTAGGCAATCTTTGCTGCTCCTTAGGTAACTTCTACTAGCACATATCTCAGATGATTCTCTTATGACCATTTTGGTCTCCAAATTAACTACAGGTGGTGCTTAATATTTGGGCTTCCAGGTTGAACTGTCCTGACGCAGCAATGCGTAGTTTGCAATTGGCACGGCAACATGCAGCAACTGAGCATGAACGACTAGTTTATGAGGGGTGGCTTTTGTATGACACTGGGCACTGTGAGGAGGCCCTGCAAAAAGCAGAGGAATCTATTTCTATTCAAAGGTCATTCGAGGCTTTCTTTCTGAAAGCCTACGTTTTGGCTGACTCAGGTGTTGACTCTTCTTATTCTGAGACTGTTATATCACTTCTTGAAGATGCCCTGAAGTGCCCTTCAGACCGACTTCGAAAGGGTCAGGTTAGTGCTTTTGTACACCGACACACAAATGATTTTTTTCTGCACAATTACTTTAGTATCCCAGATGGCTCAGACTTGGTAAAATGGAGGGCAGTTTGGTTGTTCCAAACTTCCAATGCATCTTGAAGGCTTTGTATGCTCTGTTAGGCACTAAATAAGCCAAACACATTTGATATGGAGTTAAAATAAGCTGGTAGCATGACGCTTGCTGGTATATTAGTTGTCTTGGAGAAATAAGAGTCGAGGGAGAAAAACGGGTTATAGTATCTATCTAGGCTGGTTGATCATAAATCACATTGTTCCTCCTGACAACTATTTCCATAACACAAACCTTCTATCCTTGATGGTGGACCTTCATCATTGAAACGTAGTATATGCAGATGCTGTTTTATGCATGTGCATGATGCACACATGCTTGAAAAATTTGAAAGAACTTCGAGAATTTGAATCGCATGAAAAGTGTTGCTAAACTTACTTATGAACATGTATGGCTAAGGACTACATTCCTGATGTCATCTTTGGCCGACATTGATCCAGCAATTTAAGACAAATAGCATCCGGAGTGCTGTTCAATGATCTGCAGTACTACAAACATCCAAAATTTTAGTCCTATGTGTGCTTGGTATCAGATCCAATAAGTTGTGATAAGCGGGGCCATTTAACACTTATTGCGCTCATTTTTCCTGCAGGCTTTGAACAACCTTGGTGGCGTCTATGTTGATTGTGAGAAGTTAGATTCGGCAGCTGATTGCTATACAAGTGCGTTGAAGATCCGACACACTAGGGCGCATCAAGGTCTTGCTCGTGTTCATTTTTTCAGGAACAACAGGGATGCTGCATATGATGAAATGTCAAAGTTGATAGAGAAAGCTAAAAACAATGCATCAGCTTATGAAAAGCGTTCGGAATATTGTGAACGGGGACAAACTATGACAGATTTGCAAATAGTGACCCAATTGGATCCATTACGTGTTTACCCATACAGATATCGAGCAGCAGGTTAGATCAAACTGAATTATTGAAATTTATCTTGTTGAATATCCAGTAAATTCTAACAGTAATGTAAGCTACTTTGTATTTTATTTCTTCTTGGGATCTGTATGGAAAACTGGTAAATAATGCATTAGATGCATTATTATGCTAAACTCTTTGTTTGACAGAGCTTTTTTTTTTGTAGCTGTCATCTTTATTAGATGAAATTTCTGTTATTGTTACTTAACCTTTTCCTTTTGTCAAACTTGGTTTTTTAGTTATTGACTGAACTGGGGATACTGTGCTTCTAACCTAGAATTTTTATCTCTGCATTAATTGGTCTTCTGTTGAAGGATAGGCCAATGATGTGCTTCAGTAAAACTTTAAATACTGAGAGTTTATCATATCTTCCTTTGTAATAGGAATTATTAAGCATAGTTCATTGAATTCAACTGTTTGCCCTGGTGCACAACCTTATTTTTGTGTATTTTTCGGCACCAAGTTCAGATGTGTCTGTAGGATCGTTAATGACAATCAGAGGGGGGTGAATGATTGTAATCCGTAGCGGAATCTTTTTCCTTAAATCTACTGTCTTCTGATTGTCCAACCTGTGAACACAGCTCCCCTCTGTTGCTCGAAAGAAAGTCTTGCTCCTGCTCCTGTCTTCCGGTCATGCTCCCCTGGGAAAAGCTGCAGGTCCTCAAACACACATCCCGTGACCACCGAGACCGAAATTAAGCTCACGCTAATCGCCTCCAGTAGGACCAAGCGCGAGTCGATCGGCCATGACGACAATTTTTTATCAACCGCAAATCCCTGCCCCTTTTATACCCGTACAGCCTCCAAACCCTAATGACCCACGTATGACCCACTAGAACTAAAGCCCAATACATGTACTTAACATCTGATTACAAGATATCCTATTTTAGACACCCTAAAATATGTTACGTGTCATAGCCTCCGGACCGCACTTCCGTAGCTCTAACACACATCATCCATCTTTAATCTTCATGCGCTCCAACTCGAGCTCGACCGCCTCCTCCAGCATCCTCGACCCTCAGGACCATGACTTCGCACCAAGCTATCTCCCGGTCACCGCCGTAGACCAAGATCGCCTCCGAATTACCCTGCACATGCAAGGACCAGAGCAACATATTTTCCCGGCACAAGTTCTTCCCAACTTGACCGACATAAGTCCACACACCACGACACGCCTCAAATAATATCTGTAAATAACATTGTCAATTATTCATCAGCTAAAATATTAGACTTAGCCACATGGTCTAACAATCCCTCCCTTGATGAATACATTGACAACACTTCAAAATCGAGAATTGAATTTTTGAAAAAGATTTTTTTTTTTCGAAAATAAAGTTTCAAAGCTGCAAAGCAAACACTTCAAAACCATAGCTGAAAAACTTCCCCTCAACACAAGGAAAGCAATTTTCTCCCTTTTTTCTCCCTCTTTGACAAAGTAATAATCAAGAACTTCAGAGAAAAAGTAATTCTAAAACAAAGGAGCAAAGAGAATAAAAATCGAGAAGCTTTGTAGATTATCCAAGTCACTTCACATTGATTTATTAAATTAACCAAGCCATCCTTTTTAGTAGAGCTATCTGAATCATATAAAGTCATATACCATATAGCAATATCAAAACAAGCATTTTAGAATGATAAAGCAAATTAAATTATTGACAGGCATCTCAACAATGACAAGGACAATTATAAAGAGCACAATGAGATATCACATTGAAAAGTCAAAGCCTAAAAGTGAAGCAAACTTTAAATCTAGACGAGCTGGCAGTCTCTTATAACAACCTATTGCTCCACACTCTATTCTTAAGCATGTGGCATACTTGTAGCATACTTCTTTTCAATAATGGCATGCTTGTAGCATACTTCTTTTCAATTGTGGCATGCTTGAAGCATACTTATTGTCATTTGAGCACATTTTATGCTCTTTTTTTTAATTTGTATACATCAATATGTATGGCATGCTTGAAGTATACATCTTTTCAATTTTCTCTTTTTCATTTTTTTTTGATAACATGACAAATTGAGTGAACAAAACAAGATTGCAGTAAGAAACATACGAGCTTCATAGTCAAGATTTAAAATAAGACTCACAATCAAGCTAATCCTTTTCGATGAACATCGCAAGGTACTAACTATAATCAATCTAGTCAAAGTATACTGTCATGTCATGCTTTAGTTCAAATGGTAAATTAATTATAACTAGTCATGAGCAAAGCTACACAACACATGAGTAAATATGATAAAGAGAGTTCTACACCTCATTTGATTTCAATAGCTTGGACTTGATTATTTGTTTGACAAGTATAATAAACAAAGCTTCTGAAATTTTAAACGACAAGCTCCCCCTCAGAATAAGCCCATAGGATGCAACACACCCAACTGACTTTGCAAATAAGATCTAGGAATCCAGTACTGAGATACACGATATGGAGGAGCAGCAACAAAACTAGAACCAGAACCACGTGTACGTGCGCGATTAGAACGCGAATTATGTGAATTAAATTCCAAACCAGTAAATGAAGCAGATATAAAGCCATCAAGAAAGTCATCTAAAAACCTAGCTTTCTCATTAGTTCTAGGGACAACAAAAGAGGTTGCACGTTTTTGTCTTAAGGCATTCAGTCTTTCATTTTTCTCTTAACACGCCTAAAGCAGAATTCATGCAAGTGCTCATCTCTACCACAATAAGTGCAATGAAATTTAACATAATTAGAATTCCTTTGAGATGATGAGCTATCACCTACAACATTAGCAGAAGAGCTTTGCACAAAACCAGCACATTTAAACACGGTTTTATGAGGCTCACTTTTTGTTTCAATTAGATCACTTCCAATGACCGTAACTACCTTAGGTGGATTGTTCTTGGCATAATTAGTAGTATTAAATCATAGACCAGTATTTTTGACACTCAATTTTGACTTGTCTAGAATCATATTCAAATTTTTCTTGCCAAAAAAAAATCTCTCTAAGGTGTCCTTAAGATACTCATTTTCTTTAGCTAAAGTGGGATAAGTTGTGCATTTAACAGATTCATTCACAAGACTCTTAGAAGCACTAGATTGAGCCAATCTTTCCTTTTCAACAAAATCATTAAGTTGTCTAGTCAAAGTTTCTATTTCTATGTTAGTTTAGGACAGTTAGAGCAAGAAGATATCTCATGAAAAAGCATTTGTTGAATTGTTTCCTGAGATGACTTCAGTCTAGCTTCTAACATCCCACAATTAGAGCAAGTTTTAGTTTGTGTATTTGAAATACTTGACTCTAAACATATAGAAGAACTAAACTTAAGCTTTTCAATTTCATCATTTTCAAGTTTTAACTTTTCATCACAAGAGTCATGTGCCAACATTAAATCATCAAGTTTAGCAGTTACATCCCTAAGTTGAACTGAGGTTGATGCATTAATTGTTCTAGCAGTTTTCAACTCAGAGTGTAAAACTTGACAAGGCTCACAAGATTCATTATCAGGAATAGAAGCTCTAAGTCTATCAATTTCAGAAGTTAAGCTTTCAACGAGATAATTATTTTCTTTCAATTTCTTTTTTGTCTTTTTTAATTCAATAGCAAGTTTAATCAAACCATCTTCAAGCTCATCATATGAAGTTCTTACCTCATCGGGATCACTGTCGTCGTCGTCGTCGTCGTTGTCGTTGTTTGCCATGAAGCACATACCCGTGAAGTCATCGTTCTTCTTTTTACCTTTAGAATCATCATCATCGTCGATATCATCACAACTCTCATATTCCACATCACTCAATTCAAGACGCTCGATAGCCGATATGATCTTTTCCGCAAACTTGCGACGAAAGTTGTCACCCCTAGTGTTGTTGTTCTTGGATGACCGACGACGATAATTCTTGTCTTCCTTGATCACCTTCCCCTTGAGCTTGGGACAATCCACCTTAATGTGACCTGGTTCGCCACACTCATAGCACTTGATTGAACTTGACATGCCACCTTGCTTCTTCATCCTCATATTATTGAAAGCTTTGTATGCCCGTGAGGAAATCAACACCAAATCCTCTTCAGGAAGCTGTTCGAACTATTCCTTTGAAAAGAAGACAAAGCAGACACCAGAAAAGAACACGACGAAGCAGCCTGCATGGGGTTAGTCACAAGTGCTAAAGATGAGGATTTATCAGTCTTAGATGGCAAAGCTTCCATCTCATATGTTTTCAATCTAGAGAAAAGATCAGCCATGGTTAAAGTATCTATATCGATAATTTGATTAATAGTTGTGACTACCATCAACCACTCAGAACCTAAAGATCTCAAAATTTTAGTTGCATTATCTTCATCAGAAGGAATAACATTAACACCACGCAAATTACTCAATATTTTTTCAAAGTGAGCAAAAAGATCATCAATAATTTCACCAGGCTTCATAGCAAAATCAAAATATTCTTTTTGATAAAGATTTTTACGCACTTTCTTAATTTTAGTGGTTCCTTCATGATAATCGCAAAGAGTTTTCCATATTAAGTAAGCAGAATTAATATGAGCTACATGATCAAATTCTTTATGAGAGATCCCTTAAAATAACAAGTTACGAGCTTGAGCATTTAAATCAACATCAGATTTATTTAGACTAGTAACAGTAACCAGAACCTCATAAGGACTAGAAACCTTATTCCACACATCACTACCTTGAGTCTCAATATATGCTTGCATACGACACTTCCAAAAAGCAAAATCAGTACCATCTAACAAGGGGGAACGATTCACATACTAATGACAATCAGAGGGGGGTGAATGATTGTAATTCATAGTGGAATCTTTTTTCTTAAATCTATTGTCTTCTTATTGTCCAACCTGTGAACACAACTCCCCTCTGTTGCTCGAAAGAAAGTCTTGCTCCTGCTCCTGCCTTCCCGTCATGCTCCCCTGGGAAAAGCTGCCGGTCCTCAAACACACATCCCCAGCAGCCAGTAGAGACCCCGAAATTAAGCTCCGCCGCTAATCGCCTCCAGCCGAACCAAGCGCGAGAGTCAGTCAGCCGATGCCAACAAATTTTTTTATCAACCGCAAATCCTTGCCCCTTTTATACCCGTACATCCTCCAAACCCTAATGACCCACGTATGACCCACTAGAACTAAAGCCCAATACATGAACTTAACATCTGATTACAAAGATATCCTATTTTAGACACCCTAAAATATGTTACGTGTCGTAGCCTCCGGACCGCACCTTTCTAGTTCTAACACTCATCATCCATCTTTAATCTCCATGCGCTCCAACTCGAGCTCGACCACCTCCTCCAGCATCCTCGACCCTCAGGACCATGACTTCGCACCAAGCCATCTTTCGGTCACCACCGTAGACGACGATCGCCTCTGAGTTACCCTGCACATGCAAAGACCAAAGCAACATATTTTCCCAACACAAGCTCTTCCCAACTTGACCGACATAAGTCCGCACACCACGACACGCCTCAAATAATATATGTAAATAACATTGTCAATTATTCATAAGCTAAAATATTAGACTTAGCCACATGGTCTAACAATCTCCCCCTTGATGAATACATTGACAACACTTCAAAATCGAGAATTGAATTTTTGAAAAAGATTTTTTTTTCGAAAATAAAGTTTCAAAGCTGCAAAGCAAACACTTCAAAACCACAGCTGAAAAACTCCCCCTCAACACAAGGAAAGCAAGTTTCTCCCACATGGTCTGACAGTGTCCTTTAGTTTTGGACTGCAGCTACACTGCTGATAATTGTCCCTTTTTCACGGATAGTGTCACTTTGTAAATGATATCTTAAACATAAATTGCTTTAACCGAGGTTCAAAACTCCATACCTGTGCTGAATCATCCAGGCACTTTAGGATGCCCAGATTGCCAGTATCTGTAGATTCCTGCTCGATTCTTGTACCCCACACCACTTCTTTAGTGCACTGAATCATCCAGGCACCATTTTCTCCAGATTGAGAATCCAATAGATTCTTGTATAATGATAAACCCTGGGTTGAGACTTGAGCGTGGAAAAATACTACACAGGTGTAAAAATATTGCCCGGTGTAAAACTTGTATATCTATAGTTCTGTACTGTTCATATTCCATGTTCTTAGTGAAGCTTTGTGCTTTGGGAAACATGATAATGCTCTTATGTTTATCTAGGGGGTTTTCTTTGGTCATCAGTTTTTCAAATATTAGTTCCCAGGATATGGGATTGATAGTCGTTTATCTAGGCCCAGGGGCGGATCCAGGCCTTGGGCTGGGTGGGCTATAGCCTGAGGCCTGGAAATCTTACCAATGTTAAAGCCTATGGAAAATCTCTTGAAAAATCACCAAACATTCGAGTTCGGCCCAAGAATAGCTGACCTAGCCCGAGGCTTGGGCGGTGGCTGGCTCCGCCCCTGTCTAGGCCTGATTTCATATTTGTACTTCTTTTGTTTAGTCATACTTTACCTTTATGGCACATTTTTGCATGGTTAGCTTTTAAATAGCAGATTTATCAGTGTGATTCTTTTGTCCCTTTTTGGATTAATGATTAAAATATTTTATGGTTTTAATTCACAGTACTGATGGATAGCCACAAGGAGAAAGAGGCAATAGCAGAGCTCACCAGAGCAATTGCATTCAAAGCTGACCTCCACCTATTGCATCTTCGTGCGGCATTCCATGAGCATATTGGGGATGTCCCTAGTGCTCTTCGTGATTGTCGAGCTGCCCTCTCTTTGGATCCAAATCACCAAGAAATGTTAGAGCTTCAGAAACGTGTGAACAGCCAAGAACCCTAACAAATTGCAGTGCCAGTCGTGTATTGTATACCAGGATTTTTATGCCACATAGGTGCGCCTCATGACAGCCTCAACTTCATTCAATTATCTTCATTTCTTTGTTAATCACTGTAATATGATGTTTTCAGCAAGAAAGGAAAAAAAAAACTAGTTCTTTGAGAGCCTGGCCAGCATCGATCAAGGCTAGCCCTCGATGTCTGTCGCCTTTGTAAAAGTAATGCCTGATCATTGAACTCTCCTGAAAAGGAAAATTTTCGTGCATAATGTAACTTTTAGGTTCCTATTCCACTCCTCCGGTTTTGTTGAGATTAACCTTGTATGCAAAAATTGCTCCATTTAAGATTTAGTTGCCTAGTGCTGTGACAGCCCTCTGAGGGCATGTAACTTGTTATGCATGACACGCCTCTATTCAGGAATGATTCTTCTTTTTCATCAGAGCAAAGTACAGCTGACTGCGCTTTCAAACTTTTGGAGTTACTACTGCATGGCCATAATGTCAATGGTTTTTTTCCCTTTTGTAGTGCACATAAACCTAACCTAATTAAGTTTGCATCTGCACACTTCTCTTTCTCCTTTTCAAGGACAAAACTTGCAAACATGACATCTTTTCCTGAACATAGTTAAGAATAGTTGTACTGAACATAGACATTGTACCATGACATCTTTTCCAAAATTGTTTATAGCCCATAGCTTAGACTTATTTCAGAACAGCAGATAAAAAAGTGATCTGTCTTCTGATGTCAAAGATATCTTTTGACATGAGCGCACAAGTGCATTGACAATGTCTGTCACCTATCTGCATTACAATGCATAGTTTGCTGCTGTTTTATGTAACCTATGTGCATTTATGTAACCTATGTGCATTACAAAACATTGTTTGCTGCTGTTTAATGAGACCAATGTGCACGCTGAAAATGATGGCAACGGCGTGCTAATGGCTAATGCTACTGTGAAACAGGTTCTACCTTGGCTAATGACAGTATTAAACCATAGCTTATGATAACCTTGTTAATTAACAGAGTTTGCAGCCACCTGTTGTACTTTTTTTGGCTGTTTCAGCCTTTTGCACTCACCCACCCTTGCAACCATCACTAAACGCACTTGTAGTTTGTACCCATCTGATCTTGTTTCTTCTGACCTCTGCTCAAAGCATATTGTCTTGTGATGCCATTATTGTGTCTGTGTCCACCTCAGTGCAGAATGTACCAAGTAGATTCTGATGGATGTTCATTGCAGTACCCAGAGCATACTGTATTGCTTTATCTCTTGTGTTTGTGTGTGAAGGCTGAAGATGATATTAATGTGCGTGTGAAGAATAAGATGATATTTTTGGTAATGTGGCATGTGTTCCAAATGAAGAAGAAAAAAAAGTAGTATGGATTTTTTTTTTGTGTTGAGAACTTAGGAGTTGCTACATTTTCCCAGGGGGAAAAATCACTATTGGTCCTGCTCTTGCCGAAGTCCAATTTTCACCTTGAAGACAAAAAAAGAGGCCGGTGCAAATCACGCTCAAGACTGGTTTAATTGGGCAATGATATAAATAATTGTTGTCTATAGTACCCTTTTATGGTATCTATAGATAGTGCTAAAGACAACTCCTACAATGAGTAGTCTTTTTACATATCTCTATATACTTCATTTATAATGTGTTTTTTCTCGTGTTACAGTCGGTTACTGTACGAGAGACGGACCGGTTCCATATGCTCTTCCTCTCTCATCCACACCACCTTGTGTCGTATCTTATAGACATTTAACGTTATATTATTGTACATGTTCTAAGTATTGGTTTATGATTAGATATGACGATAACATTCTTAACCCTAATCCTAAGCATTGGTAACTTTCTTAAACTCCAATGATTTCTGGCTGACGGCGCTCAAGCTCACATAAGCACCACGCTACAAAGGCAGGCACACCGGCACTTGTCACCGCAGGCCCATTTGAGGCCCAACAGAGGCCTACATTTTGACGCGTCCCCACCCTCCCCACTGATCATCTCTCTCCCCAACCGGTGTCCATCCTCCCTTCTGGATTGGAACCTCCGTATTCAATGTAAATGATCTACAATGCATGGTATTAGAGGTGATCTTCGTGATTAAAAATCAAAAAAGAAATCAATGGCTAGTATATTTTTTTCCCTCAAAATACTGTTTATATAGCTGCTGAGAGAATCCGGATCCCTCCGGTCCGGTCCACCCCACCCTCGCCTGGCCTTCCAGAACCTTCCCTTCCCAAAATAGCCACCCCCAAGAGCCAGCCCTCCCCCACTCTCGTGACTCCCTCGCCGCCGCTGCGAGCTCTCGCCCAAATCTCCCGCCTGCCCGCCCAAATCTCCCCTATTTCGGCCTCCCCGCTTCGTCTTGTCCACTTCTCGGTGTTGGTTTCAGGTTCTTGGCTCAAGGAATTTCCCCTCCTTCATGCGCTCGCTGCTTGCGACCTGCGAGATACTGCTGTGGTAGTGTGGTGTGGGTTCAGGTCTTGGTGGTTCCTTTCGCCCTGGTCCCCAACGATATCTTGGCCTCAGCTCAGCTGCTTTTGCGTGTACTTGCGGGTGGGCGTGATGGTGAGGTGTTCCTAGCAGGATTGCCCCCCTTATCTTCTCCTCCCTGTGCCCATGCTACCTACCTTCTTGTCGCGCCAAAGCTGTGCGTTTCTGGCGTTTCCTGCATAAGAGGGCAGCTTCTTGTTCAGTTCTTGGCTTGCAAGGGAGCTTTACCGTGGCCGTTGCCGGCGTCAGAGATTCGGAGTGGAGTGGTTGGTGTGATTCTTGGGTAGGAGAGGTGGTGGTCCTGGGCTATGGACCCAATGCTGAATCCGGTTAAGGAGGAGGACAGCCATGGTGGGGGAGGAGGAGGCTTGTCTGGTGTAGGGGACGGGTCGGTCGCCGCCCCGAGGCCGATGGAGGGGCTGCACGACGCCGGGCCGCCGCCTTTCCTGACCAAGACCTACGACATGGTCGACGACCCGACCACCGACGGCATCGTGTCTTGGAGCGCCACGAACAATAGCTTTGTGGTGTGGGATCCCCACGCGTTCGCCACCGTGCTGCTGCCGAGGTACTTCAAGCACAACAACTTCTCCAGCTTCGTCAGACAGCTCAACACCTATGTAAGCCCGCCCCCTTCCCCTTGCAATGCAGCTCAGTTCTCGATGTTAGCATGCTAAGTGCGACGAATGTTGCCGATTTTGCATGTTCTTGAAGCTCACTAATGCAATTCTGTTGAGTAATTACCTTAGAAGTTGGTGTAACCATAGAGATTGTCTTGCCATATTTGGTCAATAGAAGTACAGCACATAGAATTAATTAGGCGTTGAAGATTGCTAAATATTCTTGTTGAATAGTGGAGCACAGAGAAATCCCACTCTGACAAACTCTAGTTGAGTAACAAATCAACAAATGCAGTAACGTTATTGTATAACATTTGGGTTAGATCTGCTAGATAAAAGTAAAAAATGGATTTTTAACTGTTCTCTCGACTAGTGTCCGAAAAAACTAACTGTTGCTCATATTTCACTAAGAGAAAAAAAAAAGTATTGGGAAATGTTAATGCTGCGTGTTTCACATACATTTATCTTTACCCTGTCAATATTATATTTTGTGAAGGTCATTTTTCTCAAGACAATCAGCTGCAACATTGTACTACATGTGCTGTACTTCATGTCTTCGCATTAGGGCTCCCTTTCCCCGAATTAATATCAGCTGGAATATGTTTCTATTGTGTCCCCATTCTTTGGACCTTTTTGATAGCATGTGCATGGTGACATCTTAGGTCATAATGTCATATGTCACTGTCAACTGCTTAAGTTCATATAAACGTTCTCTTAAATAAAGCCAATATTTTTTCTTATTCAAGATCTTTTATCCTTCTATAAGGGTTGATAGTTCACTTGTTTGCTTTGGAATGAGACAAGAAATGACTGGTTTTCTAATTTCCTCTCAAAACCATAGAAAAGGACAAAGATTGAAGCAGAAAGTTGATCAATAAAGTGAAGAAAGTACTGATAACCATGCAAAGTGAACTGAAACACATCCTAAAGAGGTAAATGTTAAAGTATGGTACGAATTTGTCATCGTGTATGTGTCGGACACGGCACACCCGCCGATTGGAGTTAGACGTGGTGTCGAGTGGCGCAACTGACTCTGACTCGATTTTCTACTCTGTTAGGGACTCTTATTCCCTAGCTTGTATATGTACCCTTGTAGTCGCATGGTTAGATACGCCGAAGTTCTCCGTGCTTGTAATTTCTTCCCAAATAGTGATTTATGCTTTTGTGCATCTGTGGTTTTTCCCGCAATGGTTTTCCACGTTAAATCTGTGTCTCCTGTTCCTTTGATTCTCTACTATTTTGCCGTGCATTTTGTAACAAGTGGTATTAGAGTTGTAGGCTCGAAACCCTAGCCGTGGCCCCCGGGAGGATCAATCCTAAATCCCGGGGGTGACCATTGCGCAACATTAGGCGACCAACACGTGGCATCGACAACACGGCGTACAAGTGACGGCGCGCAGTGCGGCACCATCGCGCGACATCAAGAGTGGCATCCAGGAGGTCATTGTTGCTACTAAATTGTCATTGTTGCTTCCTTCGTTGGCGCTGAAGGACCGAAATGGCAACAGAGGGGGGGGGTGAATGGTGCCTTAAAAATAAGATCCTCCCTTATCAAGTGTCCACACAGCAATCCAAAACCTTTTGATAAACAAGAGACGTGAAGTGTATCAAATCCAAAGAGTTAAACAAAACTGGGTTGTTCTGTCAGATATCGGAAATTCAGATTCTACCTAGCGGTAGTTCCGATCAAGCAGAGTTCCGGTCTTCCAAATATGGAAGTTCCGCCAATGTAGTTCCGCTTGTAGATAGCGGAAGTTCGATTGTCCCGACAAGAACAAGACGCGTCTTGAAATTTCAAAAATCCAAAATACTCAAAGATTGTTGCTCTTCTCGGGTCAAGTCTTACAGGACATCATCCTAAACAACATCTTGACCTCATTGAGAAGGAATCGCAGACAAAGATCCATTAATCAAAGCAAAATCGGATTTCTAGAATATTTGACAAGAGAGACCAAAAACTACAATTCGCAAGATACTTAGATTCTTGGCTCATGAAACTTTGAGGATATGTTAGCAATGTCAGTAAGATTCTAGATATCAAGTTTCATGCCATCTCATAAGAGAAATCAAAAGTTTTACCAAAACCCTAGGTATTCAAAGCAAGAACAGAGAGAAGAACAGATGCATATTCAAAGAACCAAACAACAAAGAATTCATTGCTCGGAATCAAAGATTACAAAGGTAAACAAAGAGGAATGATTACAAGAAGTTCAGTTCATCCTCTCAATCTCAACAACTAAAGCTACAAAGCAAAACAACCTCTCCAAAGTCTCTTTAGAAAAAGCTAACCCTAATTTTTTCTCTCAAAAAGGCACCAAAACAACCAGGGGTTCACCTCTATTTATAGCCCTTGGCTAACGGGTCTCCAACCCGTTACGCCGGCTAAACCCTAACGGATCCCGCTTCCACTTGTGCGCGCTTGCGAAATTACCCTTTTCCTCGTGCACCTTCTGGAAGGTCCCGCATTCCTTGTTGTCCACGACTCGCAACCGCCTCGAGTACACAGCGTCTTCGACACATCTTTACCGTTCTGACCTCAACGCCGCCTGCGTCTAGTTCGGTCTCCACGTGTCTCGCCACGACTCCACCTCGATGCCCTGCAACCAGCACAGACAAGAAACACATCACATAGCATTGCTCAAGATAATAGAATCATCCTTTGTATTTAACTCAAATCCATTCACAACTCAAAATCAAAACTATAGCCTCTTTGCGATTCTGCAACTGAAGTTCGCATTTACCATGGCGGAAGTTCGACACGAACGTCCGCACTCCTGTGATGGAAGTTCCGATTATCGCCAAAGGTAACACACTTGTCGATTATGTGGTTCCGCGTTCCCGGAAGTTCCGCATTCACAACATAACACAATCGTCGGGATAATCAAAGGTCCAAGTCTCGACGGAAGATAAGTTCAAGCGCGATTGCTATCCGGCGAATGCAATGAATCCAATCACAAACTTTTCAAGAAATCAAATACTCATCAGTCAAAGGGACCCTACTCACATGGTCTCTCTTCACGTCGGCTCGTATGAAGCAGATGTGGTTTCGTCAAGGAACCGAGTCGGATTCAAAGGTCCAAGTCTCGACGGAAGATAATTCGAAGCAGTTGCTATCCGAAGCGAATGTGTTGCAAATTGTGAAATTTGGAGTCCAAAGCCTGTTCTCTCTTCACTGAGTCGAACTCACGTTCGTTTCATTGCTTCGGTTAAGCCAAAGCCGAAGCCAAGACGTCCAGGTCACGTTAATGGAGGACATCATAGAGTTTTGTGTTTGTTTTGCTTCAGAGTCATCCACCCAGAAGTGCAAATTGGTCTCCAATTGCTACGAGTACATGATCTGTGTACTAGAAATTTAGAGCAAGTTGGCTTGCGCTTGCTACATGCACAAAAGATTACTAGGGAAGCCACTGAAGTTTTTTTTGCTTTGCATACACAGAAGGTGTACCAAGAAAGTTACTACTTACTGCTACGTACGCACAAGGAATCGTACCAGGAGATTCTCAGAAGCCTCAATGCGGCGATTTCTAATCGCCTTAACTCTGTTCCGCGCCTTGACTTTGTCTCGGCGCTGACATGTGTTCTATCCTGGCGACTGGTCCAGTGCCGGTTCGTTCCTTCATTAATCATTGGTGTTTTCTTCGACGATCCGTCGCCTTCTATGGGTTATTAGTCAAAATCCGCATATGTGGAGTCCAAGGTGGAGGTTTAAAGGTATCCAGATTTCGTGGTATTAAAAAAAGGAAAAAATCGATGTCAGTTGAGGGGACAACTGAATTTAGTGTTTTATTCACCGTTTTGATATGTTGCAATCTGGATCGCTTACGTGATTGTTATGAGGTTTTAGCAACATTAATTCTCAGGAATTTGATGGCATCCTGATGGTAGCTAGCATGTACTTTCTGGAGTTTTGTCCAGAGTTTTGTTCTTTGAAAGTGAAGGTTTTGCTCTAATTTCAGTTTAAGATGATCAGATGCAAGGAGTTTGTCCAGTTGTCATAGCTCGATACGAGGGATCTAATGCTGTTTCTACTCCTTTGATGACATAAAAGTTTCTTTCAACCGGACAATTTTACAAGAGCAGTTTTGATCATATCACCGATTTCAGTTACTTTTGAAGTTGACAGTTTGATGCGTGTAATGGTTATTAGAATAGGAGTCCTTTTGTATTCTTTATCTGTATATGGTGTCCTTATCTGTATATGGCATACCCTCTTGTACTCTCTATATATATTGTCCATTGGACCATCTTGAATATGCACACAATATTCATAACATGATATCAGAGCAGGTACTAACCTAGCTCTTTCCGCTGCCACATCGGGTCGCTGTGCCGTCGCCGTCGCCGCTCGCTCCACCGCCGCCAGTAAGGGGAACTCTAGCTTCCCCCCGCACCACCGTCGTCACCAGGCCGCCTCCGCACTTCGCCAACCGTCACCAAGCCGCCCACTTACGTCTCCCGAGGACGAGCTGACGCCGGATGACGCCATCGCCCGACGCCGGTCGTAGCCGCCGCCTCCTCTCTCCGCCTGCCGCCAAAGCGCCATCACGCCGTGCCTCCGCCGTCTGCGCGTTCGATCCCGACACTCGATGCCACTGCGGTGCTGCCCGACTTGAAGTCATCGTCCTTTGCCGCCCGACACCGGAGCGTCGCTACTTCGGTCGCCGCCGCCGCAGTCGACCTTGCTCGTGCCGCTGTCGTCGCCAGCAGGGGAACTAGGGTTCCCCGCGCACGTGTGGGATCGTTAACCTCGCGTGTGGGCCGATTTTGCTAGTGTGAGCCGGCCTGGCTAAAGAAAAAAACCGGCCGCAAAAAAAAGTGTGTTGATCTAACCGCCGCACCGTCAGGCGCCGCCTATTAGACTTCATTGTCTTGGTCGTAGCGCCATCCAGCGCCGCCTACCAATGGCTTCCGTTCCATCCGCTGCAATTCCATTCTCGGGAACCAAGCTTAATGGGACGAACAACAGGTTGTGGTCTTCACTTATGAAGATCACGCTCGATGGTCTCCGCCTTTAGGGACATGTTACTGGTGTCCGACCTTGTTCGTCGTCACCGGTTCAACTTTCTCTCAGTCGGCCTACCTCTGCACCTCTTGCAGAAGATGAGGCCGCCAAGGAGGAGGCAGAGGCCGCTATTGCTGCTGCTGACGCTGCTGATGAGGCCTTTCAGTATGCCATAGACGTTTTGAGCGTTGGTGTGCTGATGAGACCCGTGTTCGAACCATCCTGGTGGTCAGCGTCGACGACTCCATCCAGCCAGACATTGTTGGTCTGCGTACCACTCGTCAGATATGGGAGTACTTACGCGAGCGATACCAACAGAGCAGCGATACTCAATTCTTTTCGCTTTAGCGTGAGTTGGAGATGCTTCGCCAGAGGACTCTTCTGTCGACGACTTCTTCCGAGCCCCGACTAGTCTTTGGCGCCAGCTGGACGAGCTGGCTTCTCCGCTCTGCTAGGAGTGTCATAAAGTGCAAAAGGCGGATCGTGATTGTCTTCGCCTTTATGACTTTGTCTACCGTCTTTGCCTAGAGTTTGAGCCTGTTAGGGCTCAACTGCTGAACCGTTCACCACGACCGACAGTCACCGAGGCTCTTTTGACGCTTCACGCTGAGGAGCTTCGTCGTGGGCTAGCAGCATAGTTTGTTCTGGCTGTGCTTGCTACTACTTCTTCGACTACACCGACAGTTTCTGCTTCGACTATAGTCCCTCCTCAGGTGTGTTTTTGCTCATGTTTTTGCACCAACGGGGGTTCAGTGCAATTATTGCAAGAACTTCGGTCACGACTACCAGTGTTGTGCGGTGCAAAAAGCAGAACAAGGCGTGGAGGTGGACGATCCAAGGGGGACAGGTAGGCCCTAACTCCTCGACAGGAGGACGGACTAGCACGTCAGGACCTTCTCAGCGAGGTGACTTTGTTCAGCAGCTCAGTAACTCTCTCACAGCTCAGCAGGTTCTGCTAGTCTAGCTCATATCCTCCAGGTACTTCTTGGGTTCTGGATTCTGTTGCCTCTTTCCACATGACACTGGACTCCACATCTCTCACTTCAGTAGGGCCTCTTATTTTTCCTATCTCTGTTCAGACAACTGACGGTACTCCTCTGTCTGTCAGCCGTCAAGGCACTCTTTTGTCCACTAATTTTTCTGTTCCAGCTGTTTCCCATGTTCCCCAGCTTACTATGCAGCTTCTCTCGGTGGGTCAGCTCACCGATCTTGGTTGTAGGGTTGGTTTTGACTCACCTGTTTCATCCAAGATCGACAGACATGGATGGTACTTGGGACCAGGATCGACAGACATGGATGGTACTTGGGACTGGCTGGTGCTGTAGGGATCGTCAGGGTCTCTACATCCTTAATCGTCTCCACCTTTCGTCTACTTTAGTTGTTCTTGTCTCCTCTACATCACCACCTCGAGTTTTTGTGCAGTGTCATCATCGTTTAGGTCACTTGTGTGGGTCTCGTATTTCTTCGTTAGTTCGTCAGGGTGTTCTTGGACGTGTTACTGTTGACATAGTCATATTTTGTCAAGGTTGTAAGCTGGGCAAGCAGCTACAACTTCCTTATCATTATAGTAAGTCCTTGTCTTCATGTCCTTTTGACTTAGTGCATTTAGATGTATGGGGATCTGCACCTATTATCTCTAAAGGCGGGCATAAATTTTATGTGATCTTCATTGATGATTATTCCCAATTTACATGGATTTTCTCTATGTATGATCGTGGCCAGTTTCTTGCGATCTATCGTAGCTTTGCAACGATGGTTCGTACTCAGTTTGATTCTTCCATCCGTATTTTTCGCTGTGATTCTGCTGGCGAGTACTATTCTGACACTTTTAAACAGTTTATTTCTGAGCAGGACACTCTTTACTAGTCTTCTTGTCCTGTTGTCCATGATCAGAATGGGGTTGTTGAGCGTAAACATCGTCATCTGATTGAGACCGCCCACACTCTTCTTGGCCACGTGTGCAAGTTGCTCTTTCAATGAGCATTGTTTGCTGAGTTTTGTATTCTAGGTGGAGTATCTCAAATATCCATGAGATGAGTTCTTTGCTATCTATCCAATCCCATAGGTGATGTTTTGGTTTATGCCGTTTGATGATTGTGCATTTGTTTCAAGAGGTCAGTTGCACAAACTTATACTTTGCTGGGGTTATGAATTATTGAGGATCCAGATTTGTCTGTCTACTTTGTTGATAGTTGTTTGTTTGGACATGCTGGTGATTTGCTCAATTTCGCTTCATGAGAAGCGTTTGGAAAAGACTGTTCTTGTCTTACCCGTTGAGATTATTCCAATGGATTTTCGAGGCACAAGGTCCATTGATAAAGACTTATTTGTAGATTTGATATTTCGGCTACATGAGCAAATTAGTCTCAAGGTGGATATTGTTAAAGTATGATATGAATTTGTCATCGTGTATGTTGGAGATATTAGAGATTAGGAAAGAGACCAGAGTTTATGTAAGAGTCCAAATCGTGTTAGAGTCGGACTGTAATATTCGGCACTATAAATAAAGGCGTGGGGATCCAAAAGGGACACACAATTATTCTCCAAAGTTCAACATGGTATCAGAGCTATCCCGGTCCACCCAACCCTAACCCTAACCGGACTACTTTCGGGTCCGCCACGCCATTTGCTCAACTCGGCGCTCGAGCACACGCGTCGCCGCCGCCATTGCTCATTGCTTTTCGGGCCGTTGGTTCGCCGCTTCGGGCGCGTGAGCACGCTGGTCATCGCCGCCGCTTCGGCCGTCGGTTGGGTCGCGGCGGAAGAGAAGAGGAAGGAACCGAGGCGATGCGCTGAGGCGGAGCCCGATCCGGTGCGGATCTGGTTGACGTGGGTTGAGGCGGCGGCTGTGACTGCGTCTGGTGGCGTCGCCCGGGTCGTGGTCGCCACAGAAGGGTAAGAAGGAAACCGAGGCGGCTCGGTTGCTCGGGAGGACTCGAGAGGAGAGACCGGGAGGAGAACGCTCGGGAGGACTCAGGAAGAAAGAAGAAAGAACCGAGGCGGCGTTGCGCTCGGGAGGAGAGACCGGGAGGAGAGAAGAAGGAAACCGAGGCGGGCTCGGGAGGAGAGACCAGGAGGAGAAGAGGAGGAAACCGAGGCGGGCGCTCGAGACCGGTCGGGAGGAGAGGAGTCTGAGGAAAGAAGAAGGAACTGAGGCGGATCGGTCTTGCGCTCGGGAGGAGTTGCTGCGCTGGGAAAATCGGTGGGGAGGAGTTGCTGCGTCGATCGGCGAAGGGAGTCTATAGGAAGGGGGATCCGGTGAGAGAAGCTTGCGGGAGGAAGTCAGGAGATTGCTTCGGTCGATTTGGTTGATATTTCTGTGACTACGATCCGTGTGGCACGATGGTAGTTTTGCGATGGTTCAAAAGGTATTGGCGATTGCGTTTGTGACTATGGAGTCGTGATCTATTGATGTGTGAAGAGGTTGTCGTGATCGTTAATACGCGCGGCAATAGGTAGGAGGACGAGTTGACGAGGAGCGTGTAATCATTGTTAAAAGTAGAAGATGAATCCTGAGATTGAAGCTGCGAAAAAGACTGATGAAGAAATTGTATGAAAAGCTGCAGAGAAGAGTATGGTAAGCATGGATAGGGAGAGTGGAGAATCCTCTTTGATCACAAAAGGTGAGATGAGAGGTATATTGCAAGACCTCATTGCTATGGGTTTGATAGGTCCTATGGCTGAAATGAGATCATCAAAATTGAAGCTGGAATTGATGCCGAATGATTTGAAGTTGGAAGGGAGTAAGAATTACCTGAGTTGGTCCAGGAGGGCTCAGTTAATTATGAAGACGAAAGGGGTAGAGCACTATTTGCAGGAGACCTGCGTGGAGCCTACAGATAGAGGGAGTACTGATTGGAGGGTGTGGAATACTTCCAACTCTGTGGTGGTGGCATGGTTGTTGACTTCGGTGTCTTTGCCCATTGCTAGGATGGTGGGGGCGATCCCAAGTGCAACGGTGATGTGGAAGACCCTGGGGAACATGTACTCCGGAACTGGGAATGTGATGATGATGGTGGAGGTTCAGGGCGAGGTAGATGCTCTGAAACAAGGGGAGAGGAGCATTCAAGAATATGCCAGTGAGTTGCAGCGATTGTGGGCAGATTTGGATCAATATGATCCACTACAACTGACGTGTGCTGATGATATTGAGTTTGGTAGGGCATGGCTGCAGCGTAGAAGGGTCACTCACTTCTTGAAAGGTTTAAACTCTGAGTTTGAGAGCAGGAAAGCTTCAATATGTCATCAAGTGGTATTGCCAATTATGGAGGAGACTATTTTAGCTATGGTTATCGAGGAAACTCGACAGAGTGATGGTGGGTAACAATCCTATAAGGTCAGCGTACGCCATAGTTGATGACAAAGAGTGTTACAACTGTAAGCAAACATGACATTTGAGTTGGGCATGTCCTCTCTCACGAACTGGAGGTCTGCTCCTTGCCGCCGGCCTTGGTTCGCTTGCCGCTGGCGGAGCACGTCAGTCATCGCCGCCTTCGGGCCGTCAGTTGGCGTCAGGGAAGAAGAGGAAGGAACGCGATGCTGCTTGGATGAGCCCGATCCGGCTGGATCCGTTGACGGGTTGAGGCTGGCGCGGATCGCGTCGGTGGCGCGCCCGGTCGTGGTCGCCACGAAGAGAAGAAGGAAACCGAGGCGGCTCGGTTGTCGGGAGGACTCGAGAGGAGAGCCGGAGGAGAACGCCGGGAGGACTCGGAAGAAAGAAGAAAGAACCGAGGCGTGCGCTCGGGAGGAGAGACCGGAGGAGAGAAGAAGGAAACCGAGCGAGCTCGGGAGGAGACCGGAGGAGAGAAGAGGAAGCAGAGGCGGGCGCTCGAGACCGGTTGGGAGGAGAGGAGTCTGAGGAAAGAAGAAGGAACTGAGGCGGATCGGTCTTGCGCTCGGGAGGAGTTCTTCTTATTGGGAAAACGGTGGGAGGAGTTGCTACGCCGATCGGCGAAGGGAGTCTATAGGAAGGGGGATCCGGTGAGAGAAGCTTGTGGGAGGAAGTCAGGAGATTGCTTCGGTCGATTTGGTTGATATTTCTGTGACTACGATCTGGTGTGGCACAGTGACTGGTTTTGCAGATGGTTCAAAAGGTATTGGCGATTGCGTTTGTGACTATGGAGTCGTGATCTATTGATGTGTGAAGAGGTTGCCGTGATCGTTAATACGCGCGGCAATAGGTAGGAGGACGAGTTGACGAGGAGCGTGTAATCATTGTTAAAAGTAGAAGATGAATCCTGAGGAGATTGAAGCTGCGAAAAAGACTGATGAAGAAATTGTACGAAAAGCTGTAGAGAAGAGTATGGTGAGCATGGATAGGGAGAGTGGAGAATCCTCTTTGATCACAAAAGGTGAGATGAGAGGTATATTGCAAGACCTCATTGCAATGGGTTTGATAGGTCCTAGGGCTGAAACGAGATCATCAGAATTGAAGATGGAATTGATGCCGAATGATGTGAAGTTGGAAGGGAGTAAGAATTACCTGAGTTGGTCCAGGAGGGCTCAGTTAATTATGAAGACGAAAGGGGTAGAGCACTATTTGCGGAGACTCGTGGAGCCTACTGGATAGAGAGTCTTGATTGGAGGGTGTGGAATACTACCAACTCTGTGGTGGTGGCATGGTTGTTGACTTCGGTGTCTTTGCCCATTGCTAGGATGGTGGGGGCGATCCCAAGTGCAACAGTGATGTGGAAGACCCTGGGGAACATGTACTCCGGAACTGGGAATGTGATGATGATGGTGGAGGTTCGAGGCGGTAGATGCTCTGAAACAAGGGAAGGAGCATTCAAGAATATGCCGTGAGTTGCGCGATTGTGGGCGATTTGGATCAATATGATCAACTACAAGCGCGGTCTTGATGATATTGAGTTTGGTAGGGCATGGTCGGCGTAGAAGGGCCACTCACTTCTTGAAAGGTTTAAACTCTGAGTTTGAGAGCAGGAAAGCTTCAATATGTCATCAAGTGGTATTGCCAACTATGGAGGAGGCTATTTCAGCTATGGTTATCGAGGAAACTCGACAGAGAGTGATGGTGGGTAACAATTCTATAAGGTCAGCGTACGCCATAGTTGATGACAAAGAGTGTTACAACTGTAAGCAAACATGACATTTGAGTTGGGCATGTCCTCTCTCCGACGGAGGTCGTGAGGGTGATTGGATTTGTCGTGATGCGAGATGCAGCAACTTGAATTTTGCATGGAGGACTGAGTGTTATAAGTGTGGGGCATCTCGCCCTAATAGAGTTGGTGGTGGGAATAATAGATCTGCTGAAAGAGGTCAAGGTGGAGGTCAAGGTAGAGGAAGAGGTGGGTCCAGGGCCAATGCAGCCATGATAGAAGAGAATACCACACGGAGAATGGCGGAAGGAGAAGAGAGTTGGGAGGAGGATTGGGGGAGTCAAGCGTGATGGACTATGGCAGAGGTAGAGGTGGTGGAGGCCGAGACTGGGGGAGTGTGGGTAGAGTGGTGGAGGCCGGTTGTGGCTGGAGGCATGAGGGTAGAGGAAGATGAAGTTGAGGTCGGGCAGCTGGTAGATGGTGGAGATGGATTTAGTGACGTTCTTGGTAGTATTGGTGGTTAGTAGGTTTTACTATATTCTAGTAATGGTATTACATTATGTAACAAGATGGCCATGATTGTTATCTCATGCTCATCTTGAGGGGGAGTGTTGGAGATATTAGAGATTAGGAAAGAGACCAGAGTTTAGGTAAGAGTCCAAATCGTGTTAGAGTCGGACTGGAATATTCGGCACTATAAATAAAGGGCGTGGGGATCCAAAAGGGACATACAATTATTCTCCAAAGTTCAACAGTGTATGTGTCGGACATGGCACACGCGTCGATTGGTGCTAGATGTGGTGCAACCGACTCTGACTCGGTTTTCTTATTTGTTAGAGACTCGTATTCCCTAGCCTATATATGTACCCATGTAGTCCAGCATTAGATCTGAAGTTCCTTATGCTTATAATTTCTCCTAAATAGTGATTTCCGCTTTCGTGCAGCCCTAGTTTTTCTTGCAAGGATTTTCTATGTTAAATATGTATCTCCTGTTCCTTTGATTCTCTACTATTTTGCCGTGCGTTATATACTTTGTGTAGTTCATTTTGGACTTTTAGTCGGTACTCTTGTGATAAGAAAAAGAGTAAAAAGTGACCATAATGTTTTTTTTTTTCTGCCAAGAAACCAGTCGCATGTTGTTGCATACTTGCATTAGAAGTCTCTTTAAACTAATCTTTCCCATATGTGTTGGTTGTTGGCTTGTTCAGGGTTTCAGAAAAGTGGATCCTGATCGGTGGGAATTTGCTAACGAGGGTTTTCTACGAGGACAGAGGCACCTTCTCAAAAACATAAGGCGTCGAAAGACTCCTGCTCAAAATGCTCCAAATCAGCAATCTCTTGGCCCTTACATCGAGGTGGGGCACTTTGGATATGATGCAGAGATCGACCGGCTGAAGAGAGACAAGCAACTATTGATGGCAGAAGTGGTGAAGCTAAGGCAGGAGCAGCAAAATACAAAGGCACATCTCAAAGCCATGGAGGATAGGCTACAAGGGACCGAGCAGAAGCAACATCAGATGATGGCATTCTTGGCACGTGTCATGCGGAATCCTGAATTCTTAAAGCAGCTGATTTCCCAGAATGAGATGAGAAAGGAGCTCCAAGCGCTATTTCAAAGAAAAGAAGGCGTCACATTGACGAGGGAACTGAAGTTGATGACATGGGGGCTAGTAGCAGCCTAGAGCAACAGTCGCCAGTTCTGTCTGATCCCCAGGAGTCAGTGGAATTCCTTGTTGATGGGATTCCATCCGATCTTGAAAGTTCAGCTATGGTTGCTAAAGGTGTAATGGAGCCACATGACTTTGATCTTGGTACCTCTCAACAGCAGCAAAACAGACCTCAGGGGGAGTTGAACGATGATTTCTGGGAGGAGCTGCTGAACGAAGGACTTGGTGAGGAGAATGGCAACCCTGTTATTGAGGCGCGACATGGATGTTTTGTCCGAGGAGATGGGCTACCTCAACTCAAATAGCCCAACTTCGAGAAAATAAAACCATTCCATTGCACCACATTGCTGTTACTTGTCATGTTTGTCAAATCAGTCCGCAGCGTCTATCCATGGAGTTCTACTGTGCCAACAATGATTCCGCGACTTGTCTTTTTATGTGGAGGGCTCGATTAATTATGAAGGCGAAAGGGTAGAGCACTATTTGCGGAGACTGGTGGAGCCTCATGATAGGAGTACTTGATTGGAGGGTGTGGAATACTTCCAACTCTGTGGTGGTGGCATGGTTGTTGACTTCGGTGTCTTTGCCCATTGCTAGGATGGTGGGGGCGATCCCAAGTGCAACAGTGATGTGGAAGACCCTGGGGAACATGTACTCCGGAACTGGGAATGTGATGATGATGGTGGAGGTTCGAGGCAGGTAGATGCTCAAACAAGGGAGAGGAGCATTCAAGAATATGCCATGAGTTGCAGCGATTGTGGGCAGATTTGGATCAATATGATCAACTACAACTGACGTGTGCTGATGATATTGAGTTTGGTAGGGCATGGCTGCAGCGTAGAAGGGTCACTCACTTCTTGAAAGGTTTAAACTCTGAGTTTGAGAGCAGGAAAGCTTCAATATGTCATCAGGTGGTATTGCCAATTATGGAGGAGACTATTTTAGCTATGGTTATCGAGGAAACTCGACAGAGTGATGGTGGGTAACAATCCTATAAGGTCAGCGTACGCCATAGTTGATGACAAAGAGTGTTACAACTGTAAGCAAACATGACATTTGAGTTGGGCATGTCCTCTCTCACGAACTGGAGGTCGTGAGGGTGATTGGATTTGTCGTGATGCGAGATGCAGCAACTTGAATTTTGCATGGAGGACTGAGTGTTATAAGTGTGGGGCATCTCGCCCTAATAGAGTTGGTGGTGGGAATAATAGATCTGCTGAAAGAGGTCAAGGTGGAGGTCAAGGTAGAGGAAGAGGTGGGTCCAGGGCCAATGCAGCCATGACAGAAGAGAATACCACACAGTCGGCGAAGTGGCAGAAGGGAGAAGAGAGTTGGGAGGAGGATTGGGACTGGAGTCAAGCGTGATGGACTATGGCAGAGGTAGAGGTGGTGGAGGTCGAGACTGGGGGAGTGTGGGTAGAGTGGTGGAGGCCGGGGGTGGCTGGAGGCATGAGGGTAGAGGAAGATGAGGTTGAGGTCGGGCAGCTGGTAGATGGAGATGGATTTAGTGATGTTCTTGGTAGTATTGGTGGTTAGTAGGTTTTACTATATTCTAGTAATGGTATTACATTATGTAACAAGATGGCCATGATTGTTATCTCATGCTCATCTTGAGGGGAAGTGTTGGAGATATTAGAGATTAGGAAAGAGACCAGAGTTTAGGTAAGAGTCCAAATCGTGTTAGAGTCGGACTGGAATATTCGGCACTATAAATAAAGGGCGTGGGGATCCAAAAGGGACACACAATTATTCTCCAAAGTTCAACAGTGTATGTGTCGGACATGGCACACGCGTCGATTGGTGCTAGATGTGGTGCAACCGACTCTGACTCGGTTTTCTTATTCGTTAGAGACTCTTATTCCCTAGCCTATATATGTACCCATGTAGTCGCACAGTTAGATACGCCGAAGTTCCTTATGCTTATAATTTCTCCCTAAATAGTGATTTCCGCTTTCGTGCAGCCCTAGTTTTTCTTGCAAGGATTTTCTATGTTAAATATGTATCTCCTGTTCCTTTGATTCTCTACTATTTTGCCGTGCGTTATATACTTTGTGTAGTTCATTTTGGACTTTTAGTCGGTACTCTTGTGATAAGAAAAAAGAGTAAAAAGTGACCATAATGTTTTTTTTTCTGCCAAGAAACCAGTCGCATGTTGTTGCATACTTGCATTAGAAGTCTCTTCAAACTAATCTTTCCCATATGTGTTGGTTGTTGGCTTGTTCAGGGTTTCAGAAAAGTGGATCCTGATCGGTGGGAATTTGCTAACGAGGGTTTTCTACGAGGACAGAGGCACCTTCTCAAAAACATAAGGCGTCGAAAGACTCCTGCTCAAAATGCTCCAAATCAGCAATCTCTTGGCCCTTACATCGAGGTGGGGCACTTTGGATATGATGCAGAGATCGACCGGCTGAAGAGAGACAAGCAACTATTGATGGCAGAAGTGGTGAAGCTAAGGCAGGAGCAGCAAAATACAAAGGCACATCTCAAAGCCATGGAGGATAGGCTACAAGGGACCGAGCAGAAGCAACATCAGATGATGGCATTCTTGGCACGTGTCATGCGGAATCCTGAATTCTTAAAGCAGCTGATTTCCCAGAATGAGATGAGAAAGGAGCTCCAAGACGCTATTTCAAAGAAAAGAAGGCGTCACATTGACGAGGGAACTGAAGTTGATGACATGGGGGCTAGTAGCAGCCTAGAGCAACAGTCGCCAGTTCTGTCTGATCCCCAGGAGTCAGTGGAATTCCTTGTTGATGGGATTCCATCCGATCTTGAAAGTTCAGCTATGGTTGCTAAAGGTGTAATGGAGCCACATGACTTTGATCTTGGTACCTCTCAACAGCAGCAAAACAGACCTCAGGGGGAGTTGAACGATGATTTCTGGGAGGAGCTGCTGAACGAAGGACTTGGTGAGGAGAATGGCAACCCTGTTATTGAGGACGACGACATGGATGTTTTGTCCGAGGAGATGGGCTACCTCAACTCAAATAGCCCAACTTCGAGAAAATAAAACCATTCCATTGCACCACATTGCTGTCACTTGTCATGTTTGTCAAATCAGTCCGCAACGTCTATCCATGGAGTTCTACTGTGCCAACAATGATTCCGCGACTTGTCTTTTTTATGTCTGCTGAACTCCTTTGTCATGCATGGGGAGGACTTCCATGAAAATCATCGGCATCCTTTGTTGGAGGGAGACTGGGAACGTATCTGACTGACCGTAGTGATTGCTGCTTGCTTGCTACTGGCATACCTCTGGTGTATCTGTCTGACCATAGTGATTTGTTCGGTGTTTAGGCCATATAGCCTGTAGTCTGTACAGTGAGTAATGCTGTTCATACATGTTTTGATCTCTGATGCGTCTGATTGTCTCTTATGTACTCATGACTAGGGTATGTTTTGTTCTTGTATGTCATTTTGATGTTAAAGGTGTAGTAGACCTGTAGGTGAACTCCTTGTGTCTCACTGTAACCGCTGCCGTGTAAGGCATAATATGATTTCGTTTTTCTTTGCGTGTTTTGGAAGCTATATACCCTATCTTTGCAGAGTGCTTTGCAGGCTTGCAGATTCATTTACAGCAGTTTAACTATGAATCAGCCCGTTCATGTTTCGATCTGCATCCTGCATAGTTTTTTTGACAAAGCGACTGCATGGTCTGCAGGGAGCTAACAGTTCACACAAGTTGTCACTGGTTGCTGTCTGACTGCCGGGCAAGTCTGGAACTGTTCAGGCAAAACAATCACAACAGTTATAACTGAATCACAACATCAGAAGAGAGAATATCCTGTGCTTACCTCCGTAAGGGTAGGTAGCACAGTATATCTTCTCAACATGAGAAATGGATCAAACGGGAGAGTTATAAGATCGAGATACTGAGAAGATGAAAACGAACATGACGACATCAGAATTTTTTTTGGAAGCTCCCCATAACAAGCAATGTTACAGACTCAAAAAACAAGATGACGGTCCACATGTTCAGTTGTTCAATTACAAGATTTAAGATAAAAACACGCCAAGCTCCTCCCAACCTCATCATATAGTGGAGTACTTGACCTCCGATGCCCACCACAGAAAGCACTATCCCAAGATAGTTAAGCCTCTTGCGAAGTTTCCCATTCTATCTCCCTGAAAAAGTAAAAAGTTGCACATTAGGATGACAAGTCTTTTTTGAAGGTAGACAGTAGGGAAGCCTAAAATATAATGCAGCAATTTTGAACTTGATTTTTCCATTTGTTTGCCGTCCATTAGTCTCCTCAGTGTAACATATACCCTCCATCTATCCATCATGAAGTAATTTTCGGATGGCTAGAGAGTAGAGACTGGGATTTGCCTCTGCTTCCCAATGCACCCCCAAGGCCCCAAATCAAAGATCCTCGAACGCTCCTGGGAATTGCAACAGCACACCCTCCGACTGACCTCCAAAGTCCAAACTCACTGGTCAAATTTGTTTGAATATAGCCTTAGTATATTTTAATAGGCCAAAAGCCAATATATAGTAAATACAAGGTGGGAACAAAAAGCAAATAACACCCTACACAATATATATATCTAACACCCCCCTCAAACTTATAGTGGGTCAACAACACTGAGTTTGGAGAGGTAGAAGTTATGCTGAGCTCGAGTCTGTGCTTTGATGAAGAAATCTGCTAACTGAAGCTCCGAAGGCACATACTGAAGAGCAAAAACTTGGTCTTGCACCTGCGATCGCATGTACGAAGCATCAACTCCAATGTTCTTGGTAAGATCATGCTTCATGGGATCGCGAGCAATGCTGATCGTACTAGTACTATCTGATAAAAGCGGAGTCGGTGCAGAAACAGAAACGCCAAAATCCGCAAGGATCCACCGAAGCCAGGTGATCTCAGCTGTCAACAGTGTCATAGCTCTCAACTCAACCTCAGCGCGCTCGAACAAGAAACTGCAATCTGTTTCTTAATCTTCCAGGCAATCAAGGAGGAACCAAGGAAAACACAATAGGCGAAGAGACCGGCGATCAGAATGATCACTAGCCCAGGTCGCATCAGAGTACGTCTGAAGCTGTAAAGAACTAGAACGAGGAAAGAAAAGACGTCGAGTGAGGGTTCCACGAAGATATCGAAGAACACGAAGAAGGTGACTGTAGTGGAGCTGAGTGGGAGCAGAGACAAACTGACTCAGGATGTGCACTGGTTGAGAAATGTCAGGTCGAGTAATCCCAAGGTAGACGAGGCTCCCGACAATATGGCGATAGCGAGTGGAATCCTCAAGAGGCTTACCATCAGTAGGCCGAAGGTGAACACCTAACTCCATAGAAGTATCAACTACGCGCTGATCAGTGAGACAAGCACGAGTAAGGATATCCTGAATGTACTTCTCCTGGGAGAGATAGTAGCCCTCAGGCGTAGAAGTGATCTCAATCCCAAGGAAGTAACGAAGAGAACCCAAATCAGACATCAAGAACTGCTTATGAGACGTTCCTTCACAAAGGCAATGTACTGAGAGTCATCATCCGATCGCTGCTTCGGATCCTCTGCTTCATCTGCGCGACTACTACCACGACGTCCACTGCAACATGGCGAACGACGATCTCATCAACATACGCTCTTGTTTCTCGGTTCGGGTATATCAATCTCTTACTTGTTGTTTGTTTAACTTTATTATCTGTTGTTATCTTGAACACTGAGATAGGAATATCACTTTCTGTTCTTCTGGAAATTAGTATGACTATGGTGTTCATGTCTGTTTGCTTTATGAAAAAGTCTAAAGTATTGTCCATGATTCATATAATATATTTCTGGATTAAAGTACTTCGAAAAATACTTATATATTCAACCACAGGTACATATAACATCGGATACAGATCGGAATTAAAAAATGATGTCCTGAATGGATAGATCGAGTAAAAATTATCATCTCGTTTTCACTCCTACGCGCACTATCTTTGTGGAGAGGAAGAGGATATATGGCATTAAGGCCCCAAAGGACAAACGGGTCCAAAGAAAACCCGGGATTAAACCCAATAACACACCGCACACCCAGGAACTCAACAGCAAAGTGAACGTATCTTAAAGCAGATCCAAGGGTCCAAAAAATGGCTGAAAACCAGAATTTTTTTATTCGATTACTACACAGCAATTCCGTTGATAGAAGGAAAAATTATACATATGCCATCGCAATGATTTTAAAATATGTTAATGAATAACACACTGCACACCCAGGAACTCAACAGCAAAGTGAATGTATCTCAAAGCAGATCCAAGGGTCCAAAAACGCTGAAAACCAGAATTTTTTTTATTCGACTACTACACAGCACTTCCGTTGATAGAATGTAAAATTATAAATATGCCATCGCAATGAAATTTAAAATATGTTAATGAATAGTTTCTCCTTTAAAATATATCATCAAAGAGTGACTATATTTGAAGATATGTTATTATGTACTTTTTAGATCGTTTTTGTACGTATTCAGATCCCGTACTTGACTCTGTATTTTTGTTTGGATGAAAATACCTCGACCTACCATGTCCATTACTACCGACTGGACCCGGTCCGTTTGGTCACAAACCCATTCCCCACCTCGATTTTGCATGGTTCAATGTTTCGAAGATTGCATAGTGTATATAAAAAGCTACGACCACAAATGTTAGGACGGGTCCGGTCCGTAGTACTAGACAGGGCAGGTGGGAGCATTTTCATCCATGCAAAAATAGATAGTTAAGTATCGGGTTTGAATATGTACAAAAGCAATATAAATTTTACATAATGATATATCTCCAAATACGACGACTCTTCAATAGCATATTTTAAAATAAAAAAAAGATTAAATAGCATATTTCAAAACCGTGAACTCTGCGATGCCATATATCTAATTCTTGCTCGATAGAATGGGGGCGAAAATTCCAGCTTGGAAGGGGAGAAGTGCCGGCCAACCCACTTGGTGAACTCCGTCCTCACCTGCGTGCCATGCGACGACATTGAGAAGCAATTGTTCGTGGCCTCCACCCAGGTAATCATCGGCGACGGCAGCAAGGCTGCTGGCTAAACGGCGCGGCACCGAAAGAGGTAACACCCAGCAATTCGCCCTGGCGACAAGAAAGAACACGACGGTCGCTTGCGAGGCTGTGAGCTGCTCGACAACAATTGGATCAGACCGACGAGAGCCATCTCTACGACACAACAGCTACACGAGTTCGTCGACCCTCTGGTCCAAGCTGCAGCAATGGCCATTACAAGTTACAACCAAGCACGGTGGACACTGTGCTTTGGAGATGGGCAGGAACCTCCACCAAATCGGCCTACAGCATCCAATTCAGATACTCCATTCCATTCCATGTGCAGGTTCAGGACAAAATTGATTTGGAAAGATATGGTGGAGGGTGTTGAAGTATAAATGAATTGTACGTTTTTTCTTATCAGTTTAAAGTTTTGGGTGAATTGGTTGGTGCATGCAACTTAATAGAGGGAGGATAAATACTCTCACGTGGCTGCTGGTGCAGAACAGGATCCAAACAGCGGACGTCCTCGCACGCAAGAGCTGACCACACAGCCCTACTTGCTGCTAACATCTGCCTGGGATGCGTGTTTGCTGACAGCAGGCTACTGAACTTCAAAGACCTCTAATGAGGACTTTTGAGTTTTGAAGTTCTTTTTTTTGTGTTGGCTATAGTTAAGTTTCAGAGAACAGAAGGAACGAAATACATTTGTGCAGCGCCCAACTCGCTCTGAACTTTTATGTTTTCTTCTTCTATTTATTCCCCAGCTGATTACAGGAATCAGTTACAAGTGATTAGTGGGCAATTCTCTGGATCAACGATTCGCAAATAACTCACAGAACTAAATGTTGTATGTATGTAACGTATGCATGTGGACTGAAACCGAAACAGAAATTGAAGACTAGAAACTGAAGACTAATGCAAAATACTAATGCAAATGAGAAAACCAATTAAGTCTAAAGTATTGTCCATGATTCATATAATATATTTCGGATTAAAGTACTTGAAAAATACTTATATATTCAACCACGGTACATATAACATCGGATCTGAGATCGAACTAAAAAAATGATGTCCTGAATGGATAGATCGAGTAAAAATTATCATCTCGTTTTCACTCCTACGCGCACTATCTTTGTGGAGAGGAAGAGGATATATGGCATTAAGGCCCCAAAGGACAAACGGGTCCAAATAAAACCCAGGATTAAACCCAATAACACACCACACACCCAGGAACTCAACAGCAAAGTGAACGTATCTTAAAGCAGATCCAAGGGTCCAAAAAATGGCTGAAAACCAGAATTTTTTTATTCGATTACTACACAGCAATTCCGTTGATAGAAGGAAAAATTATACATATGCCACCGCAATGATTTTAAAATATGTTAATGAATAACACACTGCACACCCAGGAACTCAACAGCAAAGTGAATGTATCTCAAAGCAGATCCAAGGGTCCAAAAACGCCGAAAACCAGAATTTTTTTTATTCGACTACTACACAGCACTTCCGTTGATAGAATGTAAAATTATACATATGCCATCGCAATGAAATTTAAAATATGTTAATGAATAGTTTCTCCTTTAAAATATATCATCAAAGAGTGACTATATTTGAAGATATGTTATTATGTACTTTTTAGATCGCTTTTGTACGTATTCAGACCCCGTACTTGACTCTGTATTTTTGTTTGGATGAAAATACCTCAACCTATCATGTCCATTACTACCGACTGGACCCGGTCCGTTTGGTCACAAACCCATTCCCCACCTCGATTTTGCATGGTTCAATGTTTCGAAGATTGCATAGTGTATATAAAAAGCTACGACCACAAATGTTAGGACGGGGTCCGGTCCGTAGTACTAGACAGGGCAGGTGGGAGCATTTTCATCCATGCAAAAATAGATAGTTAAGTATCGGGTTTGAATATGTACAAAAGCAATATAAATTTTACATAATGATATATCTCCAAATACGACGACTCTTCGATAGCATATTTTATAATAAAAAAAGATTAAATAGCATATTTCAAAACCGTGAACTCTGCGACGCCATATATCTAATTCTTGCTCGATAGAATGTGGGCGAAAATTCCAGCTTGGAAGGGGAGAAGTGCCGGCCAACCCACTTGGTGAACTCCGTCCTCACCTGCGTGCCATGCGACGACATTGAGAAGCAATTGTTCGCGGCCTCCACCCAGGTAATCATCGGCGACGGCAGCAAGGCTGCTGGCTAAACGGCGCGGCACCGAAAGAGGTAACACCCAGCAATTCGCCCTGGCGACAAGAAAGAACACGACGGTCGCTTGCGAGGCTGTGAGCTGCTCGACAACAATTGGATCAGACCGATGAGAGCCATCTCTACGACACAACAGCTACACGAGTTCGTCGACCCTCTGGTCCAAGCTGCAGCAATGGCCATTACAAGTTACAACCAAGCACGGTGGACACTGTGCTTTGGAGATGGGCAGGAACCTCCACCAAATCGGCCTACAGCATCCAATTCAGATACTCCATTCCATTCCATGTGCAGGTTCAGGACAAAATTGATTTGGAAAGACAAGGTGGAGGGTGTTGAAGTATAAATGAATTGTACGTTTTTTCTTATCAGTTTAAAGTTTTGGGTGAATTGGTTGGTGCATACAACTTAATAGAGGGAGGATAAATACTCTCATGTGGCTGCTGGTGCAGAACAGGATCCAAACAGCGGACGTCCTCGCACGCAAGAGCTGGCCACACAGCCCTACTTGCTGCTAACATCTGCCTGGGATGCGTGTTTGCTGACAGCAGGCTACTGAACTTCAAAGACCTCTAATGAGGACTTTTGAGTTTTGAAGTTCTTTTTTTTGTGTTGGCTATAGTTAAGTTTCAGAGAACAGAAGAAACGAGATATATTTGTGCAGCGCCCAACTCGCTCTGAACTTTTATGTTTTCTTCTTCTATTTATTCCCCAGCTGATTACAGGAATCAGTTACAAGTGATTAGTGGGCAATTCTCTGGATCAACGATTCGCAAATAACTCACAGAACTAAATGTTGTATGTATGTAACGTATGCATGTGGACTGAAACCGAAACAGAAATTGAGGACTAGAAACTGAAGACTAATGCAAAATACTAATGCACATGAGAAAACCAATTAAGTCAAAATTATAGCTAACACTTGCAAGGGAGGTCTGGGCGAGGGTAGCGGTGTGGACAGCGTGCTACGACCTCCAGCCCCTTGTTCATGGCGAGGCCACCATCACCTTAGCCTGGTGGGAGCAAACCATAGCTAAAGCACCAAAGCAAGCAAGAAAGAAGCTCAACACAATAACCATCTATGTCGTTTGGAACCTCTGGAAGGAGAGAAACCATAGGAGTTTGCGGCACTCATGTAACATCCTAATTTTCTAGTTTTAAAACTTTTTTGGTGAAGTTTAGCCTTATGGAAAAAATTTCACCATTTTTTTATTTATTAAAGTTTAAATATGACTTTTTAAAGTCAAAATAATTTAATGTGATTAATCTGAATGTCAATTAATTTCAAAATTACTTTATTTGAGTTCTTTGTGCTTGAAAATATTTTCCAGATTTTTTGTCTAAATTTTTCGAGTTCATTTGTCATTTGGATTTTTTGGTATTTTCTAAAAAGGAAAACTAGTTAAAACCGTCTAGAAGGTTTTGGGCAGAAATCCAAATCCCCACCTACATTCCCTCTCTCTTCAGCCCAGCCCGTCGGCCCATTTCACGCTGCAACCCAATCTCCCACTCTCTCCCATTTGCCCCAGCCCACCTGTCAGCCACTCGTCGCCGTTGGGGAGAAGCCGCGTTCGCCACGCGTCTGGGCCGCTTTGTCGCCTCGCCTCCGCCGCCGTCGCCGCTGCCGCCAGATCGTGCTCGCCGCCGCCTCGATCTCGAGTCCGGTCGGGCATGCCTCCTAGGGGCTATTTAAAGCCATGAGGACCATCGGGAGGGACACCTCGAGCTACGTCGTCGTCAAGCCGTCGTGTAGCGCCTTCGCCACCATCGTCTTCTTCGTCTCCTGCCAAAGTCCTCTGTCCTCATCGCCGCCATCAAGCAGTCGTCTAGCGCCTTCAACGTGGTCGTCTTCTTTGTCTCCAGCCAAAGTCCTCCGTACTCATTGGTATCATTCTAGTGAGACCTGTCATTGTTCGTTGCCACCTTCAGGATCGTCTCGACACCCTCATCCCGAATCTGTCGTCGCAAGAGCACCACCGTAGCGCTGTCGCACCGTGAACCCGATCTGCTTCGCCGCATCGTTCTTGCCATTGGTCATCTCCGTTCACCTTTAGCCACCGCACATACACCACTGAGTTCGTCGTTGCCTTAGCTACCCGTCGCACCCTTCCGCATCTACCGTCATAGGCCCTATCGCGGTGACCATCTGGACCCAAGCGTCGCCGCCGTCATTGTACTCCACGTCGACGAAGCCGCCTACGTGTCCACCACCTGGCTGTCGCGCCAGCGTCACCAACGTCTGCCTTGTCGCGTCAGCCTCGCACCGCCCTGTCGCCACGTCATCACCACATTCCACGTGTCGCCCCATCATTGTTCCGTGTCGGCCACATGTGCCATGTCGATCCAACCATGCAAAACCCTATGTCAAAGTCAGCGTGGACTTAGTCCACGGTAGACCGAGCCACTGACATGTGGACCCTATATATCAGAACCCTAGGCTGTAGACTCGTGGACCAAATCGATGGAGCCAGCCTATAGACTGTGGGTCTCACTTGTTAATCTATGTCCTATTTTTTGAGATTTTCTTTAAATTTTTGATATTCATATTCCGAGTAGGTCCCACCTGTCAGTTTTCCCTAGCCTTTTCTTTTTCTTTTATTTTCTCAGCCGACCAACTTCCAAGAGCTCGTTCTTCCTCATATGAACTCCGATTGAGCTCATTCAAGTCTCTAAATTAATCTAAATTCAAGCTCTACCTTTTTGTGATTTTTATTTAATTTTTGGAGTTCATTTCTTGCTCTATTTTGTATTAAATTTTGTTTCCACCTTCGTTTGCGAGTAGAAATTGATACTTATGGAGCTTTCGAGGAAGGAGAAGTTGATCAAGCTCAAGATCATTACCAAGACTTGTTTCAAGGCAAGTTATACCTTTGACCATGTTGCACCCAGTTTTTAAAAATTACTTTTATTCAAATTATTACATGTTATTTTAATTATTTAATTCTTAAATACTTTAGGATTAGTTATGCACGTACCTGATTATATTCACCTTGCTCATTGTATTATCATGATCATTTTTCACCTTAGCTTGGTTAATTAATAGTTGGTATTATCATAGCACCAACGTGGGTTGGTTAGATACAATTAGTATGCTTAGTCATTCAATGGGTCATTGATATCATTTTGAATTGTAAATCTAAATTTGACTAAGTGAATATAGAATATGTTTGTGAAAAGTAGTGTACATTATGTTGTTGATCGTTGATGGTATGTGTTGCACTTAATCAACAGGGTGGAAAATATTTAGACTGAGGCAGGTGGAAGGAATTGTGATACGGTGGAGCTATGTGCATTTGGGAAAATATGAATATTGGTAAATTGGAGATGCTGGCAATCTTGCATTGGTCAATTAATAATTTAATTTTGTGCACCATTGAACTAAGCTATAACTGTGCGACCACATGACTGGTATGGGACATGCCTAACTTAGTAAGTTACGGAGTCTCGATATTGACTACTCAGGCAGTAGGTTAAGCTCTATGTCAGGATGGAGGTGTTATTCTCTCTCTATGGTTAGGTCACATTTATGAGCAGTTCACCGTCTCCAGGTCCAACGGTGTGCGATGGGCCAACAACCCCTGTGGGGATTGGTGCTGGCATAATACACAACAGGGGCATCCATTGTTGAGATGAAGTTTCGGAAAGGTTTTATTATGATTGGTGCTAGCTATACTGATTATATCTTGTGGGTAAAGTGTACAACATTTGTATAGTATTAATTAATCTGTTCGAACTGTTGTATCTGCGGTCTTGGACATGCTCGGGGATTTCACACGAGGGGTAGATTTTCATAAAATAATTGGGAAAGACAGCTGTGTGAATTAACTCATATGGTTGTGTAAAAGAAATTGATTATGCTATGAGCTTTATGAAATACTTATTAAATTATTTTTGTTATTTGTTTTAAATTATGTTTCCAATATATTATTTGTATTCAAATGCAAGTGTTTCTTTTGCAAAATTACCATAGAAATCATTTCCTTTGAAATAAGCCATCATATATAATTACATTCGGTGGTACAACTTGCTGAGTACTCGGAGTACTCATTCTTGCTACAAACATCATTCAGCTGAAGTAGAGGAGTCTTCACTTGCTTTTGAGGAGGAGTTTCACGAGGAGGTTGATCGTTAGGCCTTGATCCCAATTGGTTGTCTGTGGTAAATCGATGGATTTTTGTTGGAGTTGCTTTTGTTCCGCTGTCGTTTTCTTTACTTAGTGCTCACCATGTGGCTTAATAAGTGTAAAACTCGACCATAAGGTTACAAACATTATTTACTATTAAAATTAGTCGTTTATCCTTATATTTGTCTTGTGTGGAATGATATTCATCTATGTTGATATTGTATGCGCTAGCATAATCCTAGACTAATGCAGTATACACAAATAATCCAAATTTGTATATTTAGATCCCGACAATTCAACTCCCCAACAGCAAAAGGTGTCCGTGCAAGGAGAAATCAAGGGTGTGTTTGGTTTATGACCTCAGTTTACCTTACCAAAATTTTGGTATTACCATGAAAATTTGATTAGTATTTGGTTCGGTTCTAACATTTGGCATTGCCAATTTTAGTAACATAGTATTTTCCTTGACGATAGGCTGGCAAATCGAGGGTGGTAAACTCCTTAGCCAAATTTTGCATGGCACAATCAACATGCAAGCATGACGTGTCAAGTAATGGTTGGATGCATTAAATGCATAATTTCTTTGATTTTCTAGCTTTAAACAGCCATATATACTGAACCGAGCATCCGATTTGTAATTTATTTATACCATTGTATTTCTTGTGATTTAATCAACAAAGCAAGACCATATTGACTATATTTTAGTACAAAAAAATTATATGTCATGTCATGCCATGCCCACACGTCATACTCACAATTTGAAAAAAAAAATTGGCAATCTTTTTAGCAATTGGTATAGTTGCAATCCAAATGTCTATACTTTACCAAAGTTTTAGTCATGCCCTAATTTTGGCATTACCACAATTTTGGCTCAGATAATTGGGGCACAAACCAAACAGGCCCCAAGTTTGCATTGTTGTTTGCCGGATTCTGATCGGAACGGATTTGCACAGTATTTGCTTCCTTCTTTCAATGAAACGAAACGGCTGTGTCCCTGCGTCAGTTTCAAAACAAAAAAGAAAGAGAAAAAAATCCACTTTTCAACCTTCAATTTTAATTGACATCAATTCGATTTTCAACTTCCAGCTATAAAACCGTTCACACTACACCATCAAACTATTAGAACCGGTGCAGAATATCCCATTCACCCGAAACCATTCCGGATTATATGATGTAGCGGAGGTTTTAGCTTAACATGGCATCCTAATACACGATGGCCACACCGATCAGCATAAATCAATAAATAAATAAAATTAGAGAATTGTTGGAGGCCACATGGTGTGCTAAGAGAAGATCAGGGAAGAAAACAATTTTTTTAAAAAAAAAGACCGTCGCAATACCAATTACCACCAGAGGGTGCAGCAGTGGACTGTTGTCAACATCCCATGATCAAACCTTGATTTGAAAATTAGAGCCAATGGAGAGTATGCATCAACCCTTGCTTCTGACCAACTTCATTTCTACAGCAAATGCCATATTTGCTGTCTCTGAAACTGAAACAGTGAAGCCAAGGCAAACAATATATTGTCAGAATGGTTAAAAAGCCTAAAGGCACATGTCACCGATGCAAAAACTCATGAGGTCTCTCAGTGACGAAGATCACAGTGCTAAATCGGCAAACGCGGCAGCAACATGCTACAAAATGAAATTACTGCATAAACACTACATAGTAATTGCAACGTACGCGGGAACCTTGCATTCAAAAATACTACCGACCGACTTCCCCTGAACGAGACGGCGGCATCCTACTCTTCTTGAGCCGCGCCGATCTTGTCGCTGACGTACGCCATGGCGGTCCAGAGCATGACGCCGGCGGCGGCCACGTGAAGGATGGTGTTCTTGATGGTGAAGCTCTTCAGCTCGTTTCGTCGCCTTCGCCATCTCCCTCGCCGCCATCAGCTGAAGGACGACGATCTCCTCGTCGGAGAGTACCCGTGCCGGGGCCTTCCTCCCCTGCGCCGCGGAGAACGCCGCCCGCTGCTGCAGCTGAGGGGGCGTGGCGAGCCCGACGGGGCGGGGCGGCGCGGCGCGGCTGGAGGGCCGGCCCCAGGAGCCCGCGGGGAGGAGGTGGAGGAGCTACGCGGCGGCGCGGAGGGCGCGGGAGTCGGTGGCGGAGGCGAGCGTAGGAGGCCGTCGGCGCAGGAGCGCGATCCCGCGGCGGAACGGCGCCGGCGGCGCCTTCTCGCTTCGCTCGAGTGTGTGTAGGGGCTGCGAGTAACTTCCTAACTGGTTCCTCGTGGGCCTGAGCCCATCATGCGTACGTTATTTTTTAAATCTTACTTAAGACGCGATATTTTTTAAAATATATAGTGTAGACGTAAAAATAATAATATTAGTATATTTTTAACGAAATATTATTAATTATTAATTAAAAATATAATGATAAAATTTAGTGCTCAATGTGATACGTACTATGCAGAGAGAGGGGGAAACGTAATGCTTATGAACGTCCGTCCCACGAGGGCCCTAATAATACTAGGAGAAAGTCCATACAAAATCTCGAAAACCGTGCAACCCTCTAAAATATAAAACTAAAACCAGACATTTGACCTTGAACTTTCTAATCCAGTTAAAATAACAATATAATCCCGTTTTACGTGGTGGGATTACTCATATGGCGTAATAAATTAACAATTTTAGGATAACACAATAATGACGAAGTAGAACCCACAATAACTTCTCCCCCATTATCGAAACAGAGAGAATAAACTACAGGGCGGCAGCCATGGAAACACAGAGCTACCACCCCACACAGAGATCAGAATACCATTTCTGAAAGGAATCCTGTCAGGCGGCCGATAATAGTTACCGGCCGATTAACCAGAATTTTCGGGGAAAAGCTCATCAAAATTCATCCAAATAAATTTAAATTTGAGTTGTTTCCACCAAAATTTTGAATTTAAATTTGAATTTAAAGTTTTCCGACCGGTATTTCAATCTGGATTCCCACCGGTAAATCCAATTACCACCGATAACCAACTGAGTTTTTTACACCTTATCCCACATGTTATTGACCTAACTTGGCAGCATATCTTCTCACTTGGCAAAACTACTCTCGTTGGACAATACCACCCTTTGAAACTAGGTCAAGATGTTTGAATTGGACTACAAAGTTCAAGAGGGTTTCGGAGTACTGGATGAACTTTCGAAAAAGTTTTGGATGTTACAGGGCTACCACTACCCGACGATATTGCGAATCTTACCAGGATCCCTATCCACCTGTGCTTTCACTAGACCTGAGCAGGTGAACAAGAGCAAACAATCTACGCAAGATTGCAACTACGACAGAAATGCACCACAGGAAACGGTTACATGGCACCGACAATTTTTCTATCTCCATGTTCTCAACAGTACGAGAGCATAAATATTAGGACCATGCTACAATCATCCCCTTTATGCTGGTTAAATCAAACAAACAAGGAACAAATCATCAACATTTGAGCATCCGGATATTAACATCCTAAACTACTGGCTCGGGAGCTACATGTCGCAGCCAATGCACTGCTACATACAGAACTAGGCCATCGATCTAACTAGTTAGAATTAATCACTACACAGGAGATACAACATGGCTGGAAGTCTTCAAGCAGCAAAGGAACTACTCTGTAACGAAGATCAGGGTGAGCAAACTTCTAAGCCCAAGTCATAATCACATAACACATAACCTCAATAGCAAGGCAACCTGCAGGAGGAAGCGAGTAAGGTGCGTGCTAGTTTGAAAATAAGTGTTGACAGTTCAATATGCAAACAATAACAAAGAACAAAAATCCATTGCAACTTACTAGTCCAGCAATGATATATTTTGGTTTTATCATTTACAACTCGTGAACAAACAAATGAGAACAGTTTAGTGGTACTGAACTGAAGCATAAGAAACCATCCACATATGCGGTTTACATTTCACTAACATCCTCAACAATGCATCTTAAAATATTCAATTTCTTTTCTTTCAGAGATGATAGCTTCATAATAAAATAATGTAGAATTTATTGCGTACCTCCGGGAAACAAGGGCATACTTGTATTATTATGCTTCTTCAAGTAGAGCATCACGATTTCAGCTGCTCAAACGGTGCACGGACAAATAGCTGCCCATGGAGAGTGACAACTGCTGACGTTTGGTGGGGATCAATGCGGGAGGGCAAACTAATGACCTGTAGAGAATGTACCATTTTCAGAACCAACGAATCTAATGTAAAAAACAAAAATCATCATGATACAATTCAGATGGTTAACATACCTTCTTGAATGGAGTAACACCCCAAGGATTATCTAGTTGCTCAGGCTCTCCAGTAACTATCAAACGGCCAGCAGGATCTGACTGAACATGTACCTGCACCAAAAGATGCATCAGGAGATATCTATAAGCAAGGTCATCATTCCAACTATTGCAGCATGTATGGGAAAAATTATGACAAAAGGATGCTTAATAGCTAAACCACTAAAGCATAACTACATCCTTGCGAATTGAAAGATTGAATGTATCTACCTCTTCGCGCAGAAGTCCAGGAACCAACGCATAGACTTCATAGCAATCTTTCTGCAAGAGAACAGAAAATTTATTTTACAAAATGCCCATGAGAAATAGTAACTTCACTGATTTCTGGTTAACCCATGATGTTTCTAAACTTCCGCGATAGCCAGAAGATTTAATTGAGATCTACACATTTCAGATAGAACAAGCGGTTCACTGGCACAACTTTTGAAGTTTCAGAAATTTCATTGGGACCTACTGGAACTGAGAACTGTGGGACAACGGCAAAAATGGGACATGAAGCAATAAAATTTGACTACTTATAAAAATGAGATACTCACAGTTCTCCGAACATTTATCTTCACCCAATCAGCAGGAGGGCCCATGTCAATAACCATAGAGTCATTTCTGCCAAATAGCAATCAATTTCATCCAATAACATACATGAAAGTCCAAGGAGCAAGGAGGAAAGAGGGAAAGAATTATTCTACTGGCATGTCAAACCTAAGTATTTAGTTAACCGGATATTAGGCCCTGTAATTCCATTATGATATGCACGAGAACAGACTCAAGCCTATGGATTGGTACAAATATTGCAGAGTTCTTACTGATTCTCGACAGCAATGGAAAGAAAAAGTGAGAAAAGTTGCAAGATTTATGTGTGATGTATAGAGAAGTTCAAAAGAAGGGCAGTACGGTAGCTTATCAGATTTATATGGTATCACCCTGTCATCTTCCAAGGTTGGTGTCCTTTTCCTCTTGGCCAACCCTGTATAGATTCAGTGAACAGTACATAATCACATAACCCCTCAAAAGAAGAAAATAATCACATAAATGGATGTCTAATAAATAAAATTCAGAAAAGGTACCACTGCTTTTAGGATTTTTATCCTTCTTTAAGACAGAAATAGTCCCTTTATCCTGAAAAAATATAAAAAGTTATGTATACAACAAAATGGAGATCACTAATGACATAATTGACATTTGACTTGAAAGCAACAGGTACCTTAATTATTGGATCAGCAATTTCACCATTGCCTAGAAGGCGCTGAGAATGCCAACCTTGCATGGCACGAGTTGCAGATTCTCTTCTAGCTCTTCCAGAACCTGATGCGTGGCTTCCACCTACCTACAGAAAAATTACAACCTCAGCTTACAAGGTCCTTACTTCCCCATCTCAAAAACATATTCTCAAGCTGTTTTAGCATAACTACACGAACATCATGTTGCACTAAAAGAGTTCATAGAATGATCACGGGTTTAGATGCAAAATGAATTTTCATTGCATTTGAAACTAGTTCTTGACTTCTTGTTAAATTAGTTACAAACAGAACTCCTTTCTATTTGATTTCCATACGGAACAACTTGCTTTAGCCTTCATAAATCATAAAGCTGTACCTGACTTTCAGAAGCAATTCGCTCTGTTAAAGTAGATGCAGCCACTTGGAACTCGCCTGTTTCAATTTTGTGTTTCTCATACTCAAGGAGTGCCTGCAGGAGAGAAAACAATAAAGAGGTCTGTAGGGAACACTGGAAAATCAATGTTCATTAAACAATATCAACCATTCTTGACAAAACTGGCATTATGGTTTACAAATAAATTGCACTCCCCCCCCCCAAAAAAAAAAAAAAAAAATTCTAGAACATGTATCCTTAAATTTGATCCGCACCCCTTGTGCCGGTAATGGAGATCCAAAGAGTTGCATTTATTTGAGGCTGGTAAGACTCATTTCACAAGAATCATGTAGAATATGAGTAAATGAAAACAGTTTCATTCAACCAACTACCATGGCAGATATAGCACATGACAAGATTCAACCACAAGAGCACTGCAACTAGAAAACTGCAAAGAATGACATGGTCATCGCAGGTTCTGAGAATCTATAAAGTACCTTCTCATAGAAGTTACGGAAGGTCCATGAAACAGTTGTGCATGTCCTGCAGAAAACATATTGTCCATATGACGAGAGAGTACAAAAAGAAGAGCTTATGCTAACTAAGTTCCGGTTTCCATCATTGTACAATTTAAATTGAGATTCATCAAATGCGAAGGCCTAGATGGAATGATTGCTGAAGAGATTGAATTCATACTTCGGAGGTTTGAACGACTCTCCCACTTGACGCCACAGTTTGCACGACGTCACCTGTTGATGCAACTAGTAAGCAAGAATGTGATGCGCTTTGGCTAAAGATTATACAACAAAGCTACACAATCACAATATGAAGTTACAAAGAAATATAAAATAGCTTAAATATCACATTTTGTGGGAAAGAAAGAATATCTCACATCCATTCTGGAGAGAAAAGGCAACGTGGATTCATGGAACAACACATTGTTTTCCTCAAAAGAAACCCACTGCCTGCAAGTTGTATGTATATATGCTCGTGGTAAATTTCATCATTACAAAGTATGATTAGTATTGTTTCTTCCTCTGCAAATGATGGACCTATTAATGTTGGTTAGTTTGAACTCTTTATTCCTAACTTGCTTGATACTTAACTGTTTGCCCCCTGTTGTGATTCTTACCACCATTGCTTTTGTTGTATCCTATACTTTGCAATCAACTTACTAATATACACAAAATAGAGCCAGGAAGGATCATGGGAGGAGGGACGGAGAACAAAGTGTTTCCATTACAAAAACAAACTGAATGAAATCTAAAGTAGTTGTATAGTACGAAAGAATATCTGACCTTACTTTTATATTGGTGATAGAATTAGAGTCACTGTTGACAGGGAAAACATTCTTGGGTATTCAGTCGAAGATTTGAACATGGTTTATAACGAGCAACAGGGGGAACGAACAGACTAAACACCACACCAAAACAAAATAACTGAAAGATCACTAAATTAGGTGGTTGCGTGTATAATTCTGTAAGAGAAAAAGGAGGGAATTAGATACAAAATAGTGGCTTATACTTTGTGTATGATGAATCAAATTAAGATGATCTCATGGCAAGGTTATTAAGTCGTAAAGTCGAGTCAAGTCGCAAGGGGGGCGACTTGTCGACTTGGTCGACTAGTTGACCGACTAGCCACGACTAGTCGCCAGACTAGGAAGTATATAAACAGGGCTGCTGCTGCTGCTAGTCTGCTACTACTACTACTAGTGCTAGTGCTACTAGCAGACAACACTACCAGAGAAAAACAGAGCATGAGAGAGCAGAGGCAGAGCACAGCGCAAAACAGAGAGCAAGAGAGGGGAGGAAGAAAAGCAGAGCAGAGCACAGCGCAGCGCAGCGCAAAACAGAGCAAGAGAGGAGCAGAGGAAGGAGAGGAGTGCTCACCGTGGATGGGGTCGACGGCGACTGGCGGCGGAGGGTGGGGGGGTAGGGCTCTGCTCGGCGCTCACGGTCGCAGCATGGACGGCGACGTGGACAGGGGACGGGGGGGCAGGGGAGGGCCAAGGAGGATGGTCGACGGCAACTGGCGGCGGCGGGGGGCTAGGGCTCCAATCGACGCTTACCCTCGCAGCATGGGCGGTGGCGGCGGCGACATGGACAGGGCACAGGGGAGACATGGGAGGGCCGACGAGGATGGAGGCGGCTAGCGACTGGCGGCGGCGGCGGCGGCAGGCTACGATTCCGCTCACGCTCGAAGCAGTGACGCAGCAGCGTGGGGAGTGGGGGAGAATGGCTCGATGGCTGATCTGGTATGGCTAGGATTCCTCTCCTCTTATAAGCTCTCCCTTCCCCTCTCAAGCTGACTGTGGGCCATAGAAGGGAGGCTAGCTCTGGTCGGCTAGTCGCGACTCAGACGACTAGCCCTCCTAGTCGAGTCGATGACTCTAGTTGGAGACTATGTAACGACTTGTCAACTAGTCGCATGACTTAACAACAATGTCTGATGGTAAGAAAAGGCAAAGGTACACAACATTGGACAAGTGCAAAATTCAAAGTTACTACTTTATATAGAGGTATGGAATTAAATGAGTATGATGTGATAACAAAAGAAACATATCCAAACGCACAAAGGGTGCTAAAAAAATTTTGGGCTTAACTCACAGTTAAAAGCTCCATGTTGGAAACATTTTCCAAACATAATGTGTTTGTTCCTAGCAGAGCAAAGAGACTAACAACTGGATAAGCATATTGCCAAATAAAACATAACTCAACCGATCCCATATAAAACAAATCCATGGATTTTGTGTTTTCTTCAAAGAATGATACTAACAGGCAAAAATTAAAAGGGGTTACTGTAGTCTTATCAGCTTTATGTTCCTACTTCCTAGATCACATTGTTATGCCACAAGCACCAAATTAAATCTAAAAACATAACAAGATGCCTCATATTCTGTCACCGAGGTCACCATGGCATGAACATGAGTACCTGATCATAGCCACCCAACCCAGTTACTTGTCTCCACAACCTGCAAAAGGATAATCAAAATAAATTTAATTCATTTAGCATAGTCGCAAAACCTTATATATCATACAGGAAAAAAAAGTCTTTGTGGTACTAACTTGAGGCAGTTCAACCCTTCACCGTAAAATTTCGGAGGCTTGAACTCCATTAACTTCTCCCTGTAGAACCGCTCAAGCTCCTTCATGAAAGCAGCCTGCTCCTCCTGCATCCCCGAGTCATCACCACCACAGGTGTAGTCAAACATGAAGGAGTTGTTTGAGATCTTGGACAACCCCTGGTCCTCCCAATCTTCCCCGGCTGGTTCCAATGGAAGCTGATCCCCACCATCAATATCCTTTTTGTTATCCCCATCGCTCTCGCCTTCCTCTTCCGGCGATCTGCCCTTCTCACCGTCCACCTTCGCATGCCCATCTCCATTTCCTAACTTGTCAACCTCCATCTCAGCCCCCTCATTCCCGCTGGCCTCACTCTTAACCTGATCAGCCACAGAAACATCCACCGCCAGGGCATCGCCCTTGTGCTCCTCACCCTCTTCCTCCGCACTCGCGCCTTCGAGCTTCAGCGAACCCTTCACGGAACCAACGGCGTCGGCCGCTGCGTCCACCAGGGCGTAGTCCTTGTGCTCCTCCCCCTCTTCCTCCGCCTCCGCGTCCTCAGGCTCTGCCGAACCCTTCGCAGAATCAACGGCGTCGGCTGCGGCATCCACCAGGGCATCGTCCTCCCTCTCTTCCTCCGCATCCGGCTCCGGGCCTTCGGGCTTTGCCGAACCCTTCAAGGAATCGACGGTATCCGCGGCCTCAGCCTGGCCGCCCTCACCAGGGGCGGGCTTGACCTGGGGCATGGCCGGCAACCGCGGGCCGCTGAGGCCCTGACCTAGACAGCCCTTCTGCGCCGCCGCCGCGTCTCTGGGTGCCGCAGCACCGCTCTGGTCGACGACTTTCCGGCGACCAGCACGGAGGATTGGCGATGGCGAGGCACTCTAGGGCAAGGTAGGGTTTGGGATGAGGTCGGGAGGGAAGGGCACGGAGAAGGAGGGGGAGTGGTTTGTCGTCTCTGAGACTGGCTGAGGCGGTCGAGACTCGACAGGGGTTGAATGTTGGCCCGGCTAGCCACGGCCCGGCCCGGCCCGCTGCCACTACACACGCCTATTACCGTGTCCGGCTATGCCAGGCCCGGGCCCGGAACGATTAGGCCTGCTGCTACACATGGTAGAGCATGGCCTGGCCCGTTAGGTATGATTAGACTCGATTAGTCCATTCAGGCACGGCTCGGTAACGATTCGATTTTTCAAATTTCTAGCTGCTGTTGGAGAGCTTTAAAACACGAAAAAAAAGTTTCTCAAAAAATTCTATAAATAGACAACATACCTCATTCAGTCACCATCCAATCTTCACTCTTTTTTCTGAATTCTGTTGTGCAAATTTAGATCTTTTTGTGATAATTTGTCAAATTTTAAAATATTTTTGCCAAATATGCAAAATTTCGAAGTCTAGTTGTAGTCAAGAAAAGAGGTATAATACTTATTTCTTTATATTTTTGTTGTTCTTATTTGTTATACTACAGTGAAATAAATAATACTGTAATTTTTTGATTTGCAGTTTTTTGTGATGAAAAATTATGATAATTTTCTTATTGTTGATTTCATAATTTCACATGAGGATCTTGCATCCTTTGAGAATGTTACAGCCCCAACTCAACCGGAAGAGCAATCAATACCATCATCAGATATGTGACCACCGGAGCAAAGAGATCCAAATCTAGTACATCGGGAGTCTCAAAATATTTTCATAAAACAACCAAGACAGACGAACAAGGAGTTCAAGTAAGATATGTTGTGTGAAAATTTTGTAAGCATTAATTATTTGCAAAGCCTTAAGGTGGAACGGGGAAATTGATTAGACATGCTGCAAGATGTAAAGCAAGACAAGGATTGGCCATGAGGTAGACGCAATTGCAGTACAACCTCGACGGTATGCTGTGTAACGAGACTATAGTCCTGAGGTAGCACGTCAATCTCTTTGTCATTTAATTGCTTCAGAGGATCTACCTTTAAACTTTGGAGAGTCTAAATCATTTAAAAATTACATTAGGATAGTGTATAATCATAAATTTTCTATCGTTTCTAGACAAACAACAACAAAAGATCTAGTTAAATACTATAATGAATATCGTGCTAAATTAAAAGAAATATTTAGTACATGTACATTTTTGGCGGCATTGACCTCGGACATATAGAGTGGTCGAGTTAGGAAGAATTATCTTAGTGTAGCTGCTCATTATGTTAATGACAACTGGAAATTGAAAAAAGAATTATAGGGTTCAAACTAATTGATCACTACTACACAAAGGATCATCACAAACAGTTTCTCAACTGTCTAATTTATATGTGTTTGTACGGTTTTTGAGCTGTCTATGATAAGTAATAACACAAACGGTTTTGTGGTATAAACCATCTGTGAAGGTCTACTATCACAGACGGCTACCACCAAAAACCATCTATGATATGTGAGATATCACAGATGATTCTTTTTTACTAACCGTTTGTGATATATCTCCAATCACACACGGTTAGTAAAAAGAATCGTATGTGTTATCCCACATATCACAGACGGTTTTCGGTGATAATCGCCTATGATAGTAGGTCTTCAAAGACGGTTTATATCACAAAACCGTCCGTGATATGTAGGCCATCACAGACGATTATATATATATCAACTGTCTGTAATTGGAGACATATCACAACGGTTTATACCACAAACCGTCATGATAATTCGTTCTATACCTATATTTTTCTCATTTTTCGGATAGCCTCAGAAAATGCTAGTGATGCCCTCTGAAAACAAGCAATCAGCAAACAAATAAATCACAATTGATTTGATATAGAACAACTCAAAGTGATTTTTAAACTCAAAATCAATTACAAAAGCATGTTCATGTATTGTCGTTAGAGTTACAATTGAATTACAACTTAAATGAATCGGTGTCGCCGGAGTGAAACTCTCCGTTCGGGTTAATGATCTCCGACTTGATGAAGGTGTAGAGCCATCCTTGAACGTGCGAGAGTTTGTCTCGATCGAATGTAGTTGATTCGATTGTCATGCGCTGTCGCTAGGAGTAAAGTAGTAAGCATATATATTTAAATTGATAATTAAAAAATAATTATTACGAGATTGACGAACCTCTAGATCCTTCGGCTTAGCATCCATGATTTTCATGCATATGACGGCAAATGTAGAATGCACATATGTTGCCTTGTTATTGCTGGTGGCACTGCAAAAATTGAATTAGATATATAGGTAAAGTCGGCTCAAGAGGCTAGGTTACGAAGTGTGATATATGATTATTGTGTTGTAGCAGGTACCGAAAATTGTGTCCTATGTCGCAGTGTGGCGCTCGGTTCGTTTTGTTTTCCTCCCACGGCAACATAGGCGCTGAACGCCCTACGTAATTCTAAAAAGTTATCATCAGCCATTTCAAACGAAGGAAGACTTACAATAGAGTTACGTATAGAGGAAATGAGCATACATGTCGAGTACTTTTTGCACAAGGGTGAAGTCGTGGTTCTTATTGACTAGGGAATCAAGATATATTACCTTATTCCACTTTGGTACAACGACTAAAAGGATACAGTGCCACCTACTCATGTATGTCGCTATAGTCATTAAACCTAAGTTCGTATTGCGTATAATGTACTAATAAAATTTGTATAGCAAGTAGTGAAGCACTTACCCCTAGTTGTAGGGCACCATTATGTAATCCTTGTCACTATGAGCAAGCAACCCAATCGTTATGTATTTCTCGGCGTCGGATGTGTTTTTGTTGATGCATTGCTCATAGATCAACTATGGGTCGAAGAAACCCACCGGTTGTTGCAATCGTCGGGCTTCTTGCATCATATATATATCTATACATAAACAATGAGTTATGACATTTATCGGTATTGCGTGAATGTAGAACTTGATTATACACACTTACAGTGTCCAACATCATAGAAGTGAGGCGTTGAGGTTGAATAGTTCGAATAAGTCTTGGAAGCCCACGACGAAGTAGCCCGCCTTATGGAGGAAATGGTTCTCCTTGTAACTGACGGTGAATCCAGTAGCGTTTGCCGTCATCTCAGTGTGCCGCATGTACCAATCATGCAAACTCACGCAACCCAATCCAAGGTGGGGTAATTGTGGGGGGCGGTCTTCCGAGGCAGAACTTTTCAGGCTCGCAAGACGCCTTAATGATCTTCGATTTTGCCATAGTGCCTCGCTTGTCGCACGTCACTCGTATCTTCAGCACTGCAGGTGGTGTAATCTTCTTCGATTTGTCGTTAGCACCTCTGTCGGGACCCAAAAATGCAATTCCGGACCCTCTTTGTATTTTGCACTAGTTCAGGATCATGTTAGTACACACAATGTCAACATAATGAATATCGATCCACACAAGATGATTAGTAGAATAAACGATAATTCTTGAATAGCAAATAATAGTTTTGACCTTATGGTCGAGTTTACATTTATTAAGCCACGCAAGGCTGACAATAGATAAGATAGCAGCAACGGAATAGAAATAAACTTTAGTGAAATCCCATCAATTCACCACAGGCAACTGACTGGAATTAAGACCCTAACGATTGACACCTTCGTATAACTCCTCCTCAAATGCAGGCGAAGACTCCTCCCATTCTGTTGATTGTTTGATGCAAGTATGAGTACACAACCGTACTAGCAAGTCATACCATATAATACAATTTATAGATGATGGCTTATTCCAAAGGAATGGCTTCTGTGGTTCTTTTGCAGAAATGCAACATTTGCAATTGAATAGAGATAATAGATTGAAAACATAATTCAAATCAAATAAACAGTATTAAGTTATCATTTGATTTCACAAAGACACACAGTCTAACAAATTATTCACACAGCCATATGACTTAGATCACACAGCTCCCTTCCCAAGGTTTTATGAAAATCTACCCTCGTCTGAAATCCCCAAGCATGTCCATGACCGCGGACGCGGCTATTCGAATAGATTGATTAACACTCTAGAGAGGTTGTACACTTTATCCACAAGATACAATCAATGTAGCTAGCACTGACCATAACATAACCTTTTACAAACTTCATCTCAACATTGAAACTCCCGATATGCTTTACTGTTGTTCAACCGATACACACAGCGTTTGGGTACGACACACACCATTGGACAGGGATGCGGCGAACCGTCCCGCGATGTGATAAACACACCTCCAGCCCATCACACAGCTTAACCTACAATCTGAGTTGTCGATGGCAAGACTCCATAACCTACTAAGTTAGGCCCGTACCATACCAGGCATGCGGTTGTACAGTAAAACTCAGTTCAATGGTGCACAAAGTTAAGTCATTAATTGACCAAGGCAAGATTTCCAGTTTCTAACTAAGTCACACATATTATCATTCCAAGCACACAGCCACCAATCACAAAGAATCCACCACTTGCCTCAGTCTAAATCTTTTTCCACCCTGTTGATTAAGTGCAACACGTGCCATCAACGAGTAATAGCACACAGACACACAGTTTTATCACACAGTTCCATAATCACTTAGTCAAGTTTATAATTGCAAGTCACATGAAATGATTACTCGTGGTATGGCTAAGCAATCTACTCGTATCTAACCAACCCACGTTGGTGCTATGATAATACAAACTAATAATGAACCAGCCTAGGGTGACAAAAGATCATGGCATACAATAGACAAGGTGGACATAACAATTTAGATTAATAACTAAACCCAAAAGTATTAAAATAAATACTTGAAATAGAATGCAATACATTGAAACAAAGTATCTTGAAGCACTCCTTCAAAAGTCCCCGAAGAATTAACGTCTACTCGTAAAATAAAATAAATAAATACATGACAGAGGCAAAACAAACTCCAAAATTAAATAAAACTAATAAATAAATAGATCTTGAATTTATATAAATTTAGAAATTTGAATGGGCTCAATCGGACTTCGGATGCAAAAGATATAAGCTTTGGAAGTTTGAAATTACATAAAATACCCTAAATTGAATTTTCCAGAATTTCTGAATTATTTTTCTACCAAAAAATCATATTATTGCGCAATGCTAACGTCAGCGAAGGAATTTCCAGAAATAAAATAATTTAAATAAAATCTGACATGTGGGACCCACATGTCAGTGAGATGGCTCACGGTGGACTGGGTCTACCAAGCCAGGGGAATCCGGAAGCGGTGGACCGTGCCACTCACGCGCTGACGAAGCAGCCACGCGTGCAACACATCGACACCGGCGGTGACATGGCCGCACACGTGAGCACCCACGTTAGCCCGACGGTGGCGGCGCTGGGGAACCAAGGGTTCGGCGAACGGCGGCCGTCCGCCGGTACTGCCATTATTGCGAACCTGATGACGTCCTTACCAACGCCGGGATCACGGTAGCGGTCGGCGTCGAGCTCGAAGCGAAGGAGGCGGCGCGGCTATTGTCGGACGATGGTTCCGGTGAGGCTTCGGCAGTGGGGAGGGGCGCACGAGGTAGCCCGAGCGACACTGATTACGGAGGCGCAGTCGGCGAGGCAAGGGCAGCGGCGCAATCGAAGAAAAGCCGACGGCGGTGGCAAAACCTAATTTTGCAAATGCGGCGGCGCTAGGGCTCCGGGGTGCAATTGGGTGGTGGCTTTGGGTTGCGAGAGGGCTGGCGATCCTCGAGGCGCCTTTTATAGGGTCGGGGGATGCCGGAATTGGAAATCCCCAATTGGAGTCCGAAACATACACGCACGGGACTTCCGAGATTCTAGGGGATAAGGGCAAATTCGGAGTTTGATTTGGTTGGATTTGGATGCGGGAGAGATAGGGCTAGAGATTGGCACAAAAATCGAGGGCGTGTTAGTTGAAAAAGCGCATTGTCGGGTGGAGCTCCGAGCTCTAGCCATGGCGGACGCGGGCTAGAAGGTGACGCGAGGAGGAGGACGACTCGGCGGGTCCACTTGACAGCGACACTGGACCGTGGGCCCACCTGACATCGAGAAGAGAGAGAGCCATGGCGCGGGGGAAGAAACGGGCCGCGTTGGATTGGGTCGAACTGGAACAGTGGTTGGGTTTCGGCCCAATTATTGTTCCCGGATTTTAAATAGATTTTCTATTTCCGAAAATACATAAAATCCAATTTGTGGATATCGTGAGGATATGTGCATGATCTTAGGATGTTGAGTCAATTGGCAATGGCTTTGTTGGTTTGCAAAATCTCGCGTTTTCGGGTTTGCTCGATCTTTGTCAGTCATCGGCGGTCGATCGCCAGTCGCCGGTCCGACCGGCCAGTGTAGCGGTCCGACCTGCAATGCTTGCCGGTCCAACAGCCCAAAGGTGTTGATGGAGTTTGGGGCTAAGCCAAAAAATAGGTTGTGTAGGCCAGTGAGGGGAGTCTCCTGGATGTAGTCACATAATTTTTGGAGCTCCCAGTCAAAAGTTCTATTCGTTTGAAAATTCCAGAAGGTTTCGGATTTTCAAGATGAAATTTTGGCTAAGTCATTTAGGGCGGTCCGATCGCCGTTATTCTGAATCGGTCGACCGCTCGAATCGGCGGTGAGGTATGATAGGGCGTTAGACCGCCAATCACTTGGAGGTTAGCCTTTTTGGCATTGTTGTGTATGGAATGTGTTTAATGTATGAATTTCAATGCTTTATTGTTGCATATTGCATTGTTGAACTAACGTGGGTCAAGTTGTGAAGAACTTATTCCCAGAGACGATTTGTTTGTCTATTGCTGTGCAGGTGGCTTGCAGGTCAACGACGTCAACGGTGAGGTGGATCGGGACTACGCTTGGAGAGCTGTGGTCCAGAACGATCATGGATGCCGGGTGAGGTCGTGTGACTCAAGCAGGGTGCAGAATGGGCAAGATGGATCGAACGGGCAGTTTGTGGCAGCTGGTTGGATCAGGCGGTGAGGAAGTTGGTGCAAGTCACTGGGAGGTTCCGATGAGATTCGGACGGGAGAGACTTGCCGACATGATGAGAGCCGCTGATCAACCTACACGTGGTGAAGCAGGCGATTGCTTCAACAGATGTTTTTGTATGTGTATCCCATGTGTGTGTGGCCCTTCATGGGAGCCCATTAGTGGAAACCCTAGGCCTCTCCTATAAATAGAAAGGGGGGAGAGGAAAAATGAGAGACCATGTGAGTAGGGTCCCCGTTTGAGTGATGAGTATTTGACGCTGTGGTGAGAAGTTTGTGATTGAAATCTTCGCGTTTGCGTTTCTGCTGATCTGTTTCTGTAAGTGCGGAACTTCCGGTTCTGAAAAACGGAAATTCCGATAATCGAAACTTCCGCTGTGGTAAAACGGAACTTCCGATTATCCTGATGTTTTGTGTTCGGTTGAAGTAATCGGAACTTCCGCACCTGGGATCGCGGAACGTCCGAAAATACTGACAAGAGTGTTGTGTTGTGTCGACAATCGGATCTTCAAACCTAGGGGTGCGGACGGTCCGATAATCGGAACTTCCGCAATGGGAAGTGCGGAACTTCCGATAATCGGAACTTCCGCAATGGTAAGTACGGAACTACCGATTATCGGCAGAACTGTGCACAAAGGCATAGTTTGTGATTTTGAGTTTGTATGAGTTTGAGTCTTGTACAAATATTGATGCTATGATATTGGGCAATGCTATGTGATGTGTTTTTGTTTGTGTTGACTGCAGGACATCGAGACGGAGTCGTGGCGAGACACAAGGTGATCGGACTAGGCGCAGGCAGCGTTGAGGTTAGAACGGTCGAGATGTGTCGAAGACGGCGTGAATCTTGAGGTGGTTGTGAGTCAAGGACAGCAAGGTGTACGGGAGGCTTCTAGAAGGTGCGTAAGGGGCGAAACGGTCTTTTCGCAAAGCGGCACAAGTGGAGGCGGTTCCGTTCGGGTGTAGCGGGCTTAATGGGTTGGAGACCCGTTAGCCAAGGGCTATAAATAGAGGTGAACCCCTGGTGTTTGGGTTAGACTTTTTGAGAGAGAAAATTAGGGTTAGCTTTAGCAAAAGAGCTTTTGGAGAGTTTGTTTTGCTTTTTGAGAGTTTGTTGAGTTGGAGAGGATGAACTGAAAACTTGTGTAATCATTCCTCTGTGTTTTCCTCTGTAATCTTGTGATTCCTATCAATGAAATCCTGATGTTTTGGTTCTTGTTTATGCCTCCCTTCTTCTCTCTGTTCTTCTCTTGAATAGCTAGGGTTTTGGATGAAACTTTTGATTCGTCTTATGAGATGGCATGAAACTTGATATCTAGAGTCGTATTGATATTGCTAATATATCCTCAAAGTGTCATGAGCTAAGAATCTGAGAATCTTGTCTATTGTGGTTTTTGGTCTTTCTTGCCTAATACTCAAGAAATCCGTTTTTGCATTAATTATTGGATCTTTGTCTGCGATTCTTCTCCATGAGATCAAGAAGTTGTTTAGGATGATGTCCTGTGAAACTTGAGCTGAGAAGAGCATTCAAGATTTAGTATTTGATTTTGGGTAAAACCCGAGCGCCTCGTTCTTGATCGGGACAATCGAACTTCCGATTGTCCACTACGAACTCATCATTGCGAACTTTCGTGACCGAACCCGAACTACTCATGATCTTGGAACTACCGCTAGGTAGAATCGGAGCTTCTGATTTCTGACAGAACAGCCTGAAGCTTGTTTTCGTTCTCTGATTTTGCTTCACTCTTCTTGAGATTTCCAGAGGGCTTTGTAGGTTTTTTTAAATACAGTAAAGGAGAGTTCTTAATTTTTAAGGCACCATTCACCCCCCCTCTCTGTTGCCATTTCGGTCCTTCAAAAAAACCCCAAGCACTTTTAGCCCTCATTTGCAAATCCTCTTGTTAGGGTTAGGGTTTGGAGAGGAGAGGAAGATTGTATGTGTGCTCTTTGATTGAGCTCTTGTCCTCCATTGAAGGAGTGGCTTTGTACGCAACATCTTGATTCAATCAATCTTTTGATGTTTGCTCAAGGGTGAAGTCTCTCTTGTGTTCTTCTCTCTTTTGTTGATTTTGGTGCTTCCTTGATTCGAGTGTTTTTGCTTGGTCTCTTGACCGAATTTACCTTGCTTTGATGTGTGGGAATACTCCTAAAATCATCTAGATCATCAATCCCCCACAAGCAAGTGTTGGATCAAGTTTTTCATATTTCTAGGGTTTGTGCACTTCTTTGGTAAAATCTTCAGAGATCGATTCTGTGAAGTGGATCTGGAGGATCGTCGCTAGAAATAGGTCTCTGATATCCTTAGGTAGGTGTGCTCCAAATTTGGTCAAGTTTCATTGGTTGAATCAAAAGTTGGACCAATTTTCGTTTTGGATTTTGGCTTGGTATTTCGGTTCTGGACTAAATTGGTCGGACCGATTTAGAGATGGCGATCAGACCGCCAGCATTCGGACCGCCCGTTAACGACCGGTCGAACCGATTTCAATCGGTCGGACCGCCCTTTGGCAGCCGGTCAGACCGCCAATGTCGAACCAAATTTCAGTGAGATCAATTCTCCACATTTGTGTCTTGTGGTTAAGGGGGTTATCGAATTCAACACAAGTCTTCCTCTGTGCGTTTACTGATCTTCTTAGCTTTCATAGCTAAAGGAGAAAAGTTCGTGTTGAATTTCATTAAGGCGAAAAATCGAGAAACCGCCTATTCACCCCCCCTCTAGTCGCCTTTACGGTCCTACACAATTAGCAATTAGAAAATAGCTAATGAACTTGGAAAAATTCTAGAAAATATATCTAAGCACATATAATCCCAATAAAATAGTTTTAACAATTGTTGATGTTGGGATTAACCCTATTAAATTATTTTATCATGAAAGTCTATATTAATCTTTAAATAAAAATAAAAAATTAATAAAAATTCAAATAATGTATTTTCCAACAAGTAACTATTCAAAAGATTTTTAAAGCTCGAAAAATTTGGGATGTTACAACCTCGCGTGCCATGCATCTTCGCGTGAGATGACTCGGCATGCTTTTCTTGTATCTTCGATGTCGTCTCCACAGGAGCCGATGCAGCGGCCTTCTGAAGCGGAGATTACGGTGGAGTCATCGAGGGTTCTGTTGGAGATGTATGGTCGTGTTCCAATCGTAACACTGTAGGGTCCAAGGCGATGTCTTATGATGTCTTCGTTCGGGGGCTCTTCCAGTGGGATGACCATAAAATTGTCATGTACCATGTCCACTTAGACCTTGCGTAACTCTTGTAAGATTGAGGAGGCCGACTAGAGGGGGGTGAATAGGCGGTTTTAAAAATCTCTTTGGCTAAAACTTATTTTTAATGCAGAAGCTAATAACAATTTAGTTTTGCACAATTAAAACCTAAATCAACTAGTCTTTACTAAGTGCACCAACAATATACAACAAATGAAGTGAAGGATCAAAATGGCAACAGAGGGGGGGTGAATGGTGCCTTTAAAAAATAAGATCTTCCCCTCTTTAGTATTCAACTTGATAAACAATACTCTCCGATAATCAAGAGAAAAGAAATGAATCAAAAATAGAAAGAAACAGAGATCTTGGCTGTTCTGTTGGAAATCGGAAGTTCTGGACTTCCGTGCGGAAGTTCCAAGTTCCGTGTAAACAATGAAGTTCCGATTTTCCTGCATGTAAGAACAAAGACGAATCGAAATTTTCAAAAATCCGAAATACTCAAAGACTGCTGCTCTTCTCGGGTCAAGCCTCACAGGACATCATCCTAAACAACATCTTGACCTCATTGAATATTTGCCAGTAAAGACCAAAAACTGAAATTCGCATGATTCTTGGATTCTCGAGTGATGAAACTTTGAGGGTAGCTACTTAATAGCCTATAGATTCAACATGCTAAGTTTCATGCCATCTCAATAGAGGGAATAAGTTTTTCATACAAAACCTAGGCACGGGAAGGACGAACAGAGGAGGCCAAAAACAAGAACTGAGATTACAGTTGATTTGCTCTTGGGAAAAGTTGATCAAAAGATCTTGTTGTATCATCCCAACAGAGAGCAACCCATTTTGGCACTTCTCAACCAGAATCAAATCAAAAACCAAGATATCAAAAATCAAGCCTTAACGAAAGAAAAGAATAGAGAGATGAACAAGAATGTAAACAAGAGATTTTTCATTCCTTGCATCAATTGATTACAGAGACACACACAGAGGAATGATTACAAAGAAGTCAATTCATCCTCTCCCTCTCCATCTCAACAACCAAAAGTCACAAAGCAAAACAACCTCACCAAATGCTCTTTAGAAAAAGCTAACCCTAATCCTCTCTCACAAAAGTCACCAAACAACCAGGACTTCACCTCTATTTATAGCCCTTGGCTAACGGGTCTCCAACCCGTTACGCCGGCTAAACCCTAACGGATCCCGCTTCCACTTGTGTCGCCTTGCGAAATTACCCTTTCACCCCTCGTGCACCTTCTGGAAGGTCCCGCATTCCTTGTTGTCCACAACTCGCAACCACCTCGAGTTCACGCCGTCTTTGACACACCTTGACCGTTCTGACCTCAACGCCACCTGCGTCTAGTCCGGTCTCCACGTGTCTCACCACGACTCTGCCTCGATGCCCTGCAAACAGCACAGATAAGAAACACATCACATAGCATTGCTCGAGATAATAGAATCATCATTTGCACTTAACTCAAACTCATACACAACTCAAAATCAAAACTATGCACTCTCTGCACAGTTCTGCGCACAAACGGAAGTTCTGATTTCTCCAAGGCGGAAGTTCCGAAGATCGGTACTTCTGGAAACCCAAGGCGGAAGCTTCGCACAATACCGAATCACAACACAACAATCGCTTCGCTTCCCAGGTCGGAAGTTCCGTGATCAATCGCATTCGGCGGAGTTCCGCTCACAACTCATCCCAAGTCAATCGCGCTTTCCCGAAGTTCCGATGATCGTACTTCCGATCTTCCAGGGCGGAAGTTCCGCACAAAGATGTGAATCAAAAGGGCAAGAGTACAACAAAGAATGAACCAAATCACAAACTTGTCAACAGAAGTGTCAAATACTCATCACTCACTTGGGAACACCTCTCACATGGTCTCTCATGAAGACTAGCAAGTATACAAAGATATATAAGCAATTAATGCAAGTAATGTAAATTGCTCAAAGTAAAACACAAGAACAAACCACAATAGACTCTTTGATGTTTTACCGTGGTGTTCAGAGACTTACTGGTCTTCCCTAGTCCACGTTGAGGGAAGCCCAACCGCATTGGACCGGCTCCTCAATTGAGCCAACACCCCCGAGGTAAGTCCAATCACTTGGACCGGTTCTCGCAACACGAACCAACACCTCGATCCACTCGGGTTGCTCTTCCTCTACTCTGGAGATGGCGAGCACCAAACCACTCACAACCATACCAGCCTTCTCACAAGCTTCTTGAGAAGATCAACAGTACACGACACCTCCACACCGTCTAGGTGTCGGCAAACACCAAGAGTAACAAATCTCAACTCTTACTTGAACTAATCAAGTGTCTAAACTCAATAGATACACAATCCACTACCTAAGACAACACATGCACTTAGGGTTTGATCTCCAAGCTCACTAAGTACAACACATGCACATAAGAGATGAGAGGGCTAGTTCTTTGCTCAAGAGAATGAATTGATGTGCCAAAGATCATTTCCAAACTGGCCAAGGTGGGTATATATAGTCTACACACAAAAAACTAGCCGTTGGAAATAAAATACTGAAAAAATCTGCATAAATTCCAGTTGCAGTTTTCTTTCGAGTAGATTGGTGTGTAGATTCGAGGTCGAATCCTATTAAGGGGGGTAGAATGTAATACCCCAAAAGTGAATCGGCTTATTAGAAGAAGTTTCAGAAGAGAGAGCTAATCGAAAATCAGAATTTATCTTTTCTCGGGGAGTTTTCTGTGTTTTCACGGCAACCTGGGCTTTGGGCCACAGCCCAAGTGGCCCGAGGGGGGCCGGCCAGGGGGGTGCCTTCCCCCCCCCAAACCCTAGCCGCCACCCCCCTCCTCTCCTCCCCTCTCATTCCAAGCCGCCACCCCCTCCACACCCTCCCCTTTGGTCGCCACTTCCTCCTCCTCCAACCAGCGCCATTGCTGCTCCTTGACACCCTCTCGCTGCTGTGGTGCCGCCTCCAGTGTTCCCCGGTGGTGCTTCTCATGGATCCCTCCGAAGTTGCATCGTCCCACCGTCGTCACCGGCCGATCGTCGTCGTCGTTCTTGGCCGGCCTTGGAAGAGAGGAAGAAGGGGAAGGGAGCGAGGTCTTAGGGAGGCGGATCAACGTCCTCCTATGGGTCTACAAGGGTAACAAGGACTCCCATTCGCTGTTTTGATTCATGAAGGATGAGCAATCGATTCGATTTGTTTGGATAGTTTTGCCTCTGTTATTAGATCTATTCTGTCCAGTGGGTTGTGCGCCCCGTTTTGGTATCTTAGAAGCCGAATCTAGTATTTTTGTATGTTATAGTTTTGTAGCCCTGGTTTTTATCTTTCCATGGCCACCGAGATCACGAGATTCCGCCTTACGGTTTAGGAGATATGAATTATTCTTTGCGCGCTGTTCTGTCTGTCTAACGAGAAGGAATTGTCTGTTTGTTCCTTTGTTTTGACCTTGTTAATGTAAGATTCAGGACTTCCACCCAACTAGGTTTTTGTATAATTTTTAATAATCTTTCCATATTGATAAAGAACACCTCCATTGGATCTGTAGAGTGAAAGTTATGTCTTGTTCTTTACTACTGATCTGTAGTCTGGACAGATGTATGCAATACATTTTCAACTACTGGTTAGCTGATTGTCTTGGCAGAATTAGCGAACCTTGTAAACTAGAGTTTCGTGGCCTAGTTCGTTAAGATTCATTAAGCACTAGTTTCACGTCATTCCGAGTTACAGATCTTTAATTATGAATTTTCTCGTACTACTGCTCAGTAAAGCTGTAAGCTGGCTGAATAGTTTTATTGTCGGTTTGATCTCGTTGATTATATTGGATGGTTAGAGGGTTAGGGTAAGACACTTGTGGCTGTGTGAACCCTTGTTATCCTTATTCCGAATATATGTTTGTGTAGGCGGTGAGTGGAGGAGCACCTTCGTTGCCTACTAGCACGTCACAGCGCGGAAGGCAAGTACAATGTGTTAAGACCTGTTGATTTCTTTTGAATATTGTTAATGCGATGTTTCTTCTATTATCCATGTTCATACTTCATGTTATACAGTTGAAAGTTGTTGATGCATGCTATTTCAATGATCCCTGATTCATACTTCATGACATATATTCGTTCCTAGTTGATAATCCATGTGATTGAAAGAGGTGACACCCATTGCATATATTCATTCCATTCTTGCATTGTTCGTGTTCCGTCCACGGGAGTGGAATTGTTAAGTCCCATCAATTCCAGTATGGGTACGTAAGACCCACCATTCTAATGTGGGCAATTTCGGACACCCGTATGAAACGTTCTTCATATGGTGATTGGATCCCCGGACTTTGTTAATGTAATACCCTGAAAAAAATAATATTAATAATCGCGTCTTAATGGTCGGAGAGTAATTAGTTTAATAATAACAGTAATTAATTAATTAAAAACCTCTTAAGGGCCTGGGTGTAATTAAATAAAAAGATTTCGTGGAAAATAGTATTTTTGGAATTTTTATGAGCTATAAATAGATCTTTGATTTTTTTTTAGAAAACCCTAGTAGTTTTTCTTCCCACCCTAGCCGTCTGTTTTTCTCTTTCTACTGGAGCCGCGCCGCCTCCACCGTTTTCTCCAGCCGCCACCATAACAACTCTTTTCTGTTGTTGCTGCGTGTATGCGTCTGGCCGCCGTTCTTTGAAGCCGTCAGACGCTGAGTTGATCCAATGAACCGACGCCGCAGCTAAGCGTGGATGCCGCCGTGGGGCTCTTTCTCTCTCGCTACCGAGGCTTTCTTCTGGCGGTGCCATTGTTCCAGGCTGCAGCAGCGCAGTCTTTGCCCGGCCATTGCATTGCCGCGCTGAATACTGGTCTTCCGCTTGAAGCCGGGATCGCCGCACAGCGTGGCCGTGTCGCTACCGCTAGTTGATTCCCTGCGCCGCATCGCTTCTGTGTTTTTCTTTTCCTACCGCCCTCCTGTGCGTTGCCGTGCGTTTGTGAATTGCTTGCCAATCTTTCTGCCGACTGGTTCGGTGCAACACGTGCATCCTAATTTGGTTGCTAGCTTTGCATGCTACCGTGAGGCCAAGGAATCAAACCAAAGCTTAGTAGAAAAAAATTAAGAGAGAGAAGAGAAGAGGAATTAGGAGGAAGTCGGGATCTCTTTTTTTTCCGTCAACTGGTAACGATCTGATATTTGTTTCTCTCTTTTTTTTATTTATTTATGTTAATTAGAGATTTTAATCTAGATTATTTAGTGAGGTTTTATAATTTTCTAAGTCAAGGGGCCGATTAACGAGTCCGTTAACCTGCTGCTTTGTGGTACGATTTATTCGGGAATCTTAATGGCGAATGTTGAAAATATCGTCTACTAGTTAGTTATAGATAATTTCGATATATTTCTATAGCATATTGAATCATGTCAATCGGACGAGTAGAAATTGAGTTATGATTTTGAGAAGGCCGCTGTTTTTAGGATTGCCGTCTTTCGGCGCTGTTTTGGTAGACTGCGGATTAAAAATAGTAAATAGACTAATTGGAGTTTTTGATCTACATGAAAGTTGTAGATAACTGTCCAATGGTTCTGTAGGATCTGAGAACGCGAATTTTGGTTAAGTAAAACAAAAGTTATGAAATTAGTAAGACTGCTGTTCCGAAGCGGACAGACCGACTTTCCGGGCTAAATACGGAGGGTTAGATGATTTAATTAGAAGTCTTCGTAATCTAAGAAAATGTGGATAATTTTATAAAGAATCCAGAATGGGGTGGTTTGTGGTGATCGGACTTTCGAGTCAAAAGTTACGCTCTTTTTAGTAACCGGACAGCTATGGGTAACTATTCGCACCGCGTAACGTGGTATATTTGGGGACGGTAGGAGCCGATGTATATTGATTGTTCTTCGTATGATGCTGTAGCTTGTATTGAGATGTGTGTATTTAATGTAGGAGAAGCGCCGTATTTGTTGCCATCTTCGAGTCAAATTGTGCGCCGCAACTAGTAAAGGCAAGTGCATGGTAGAAACGATCAATGATCGATCACCGCTTTTTTATCTTCTATTACCATTATTGTTGTGCTTTTATTTGGTTTAATTGCAAACAATGAATTGGTATGTTGATATCTTTGTTGATGAGCAAGATGAAAAGTTGGATATGATGTTTATGATGGAGTTTGCATGTTTGCATTCATAAGCATCTTTGCATAAGAGAAGGTGATCATGTTTGATCACAACTCCACGGGAGTGGAGGAGGTCCCCGATCCTTTTGGAGGAGCGGGCTTGAGAGTGAATGTTGTCGCGAGCATTCACTCACGCTATACCGAGATAATGCCAAAAGAAGTGCATGTGGACATATAGATTAGAGTTGCATTGATATTTGAGATTGATGAATGAGAATGTGAATGGAAGTGCATGTGATGATAATGAAGTTATTGAATGCTGTTGATTTATTATTGTTCGTTGTATATCGATGTGTTTGCTGAGTCGTGGACTCACCCTTGCTCTATTGTTGTTTTTAGGTGATCTTCGAGGATGCCGTAGTTGAGAGCGAGTAGAGCACATGGACATCACATGATCGTTCGCCATGATAAACTTTTCATTCAATATTGATTTACACTTGGACATGTTAGAGGTTGAATAAAAATTTAGGACATCATTTGGACTAGACTATTTGCTTTATTAACTTGGATTCATTGGTTGGTGCTGCTTGGGATTATTTGCCTGGTTATAATTCCCATTGCTTATTTATTGTCGCTTCTTCCATAATTATGCATGTCTTTTTATGGTCCATTGATATGACTATCATTGTTTCCTTGCTATAATTTTATAGTGTGTCATGAATTATTAGTTTAAAGTGTAGTGTGGTGGCATTCTAGGCTCAGTGTTGGGCTGGGGTGTTACAGTTGGTATCAGAGCGGGCTTTAGGTCCGTGGTGAATAGATTAACAACTTAGGCAAACTAAAATTGTTAAAATTTGTTTTAGTTTAGTAAATCAACTAAAATTTGCTAATGGTTAACTAACCTAAAATTTGACACACTAGTGCACGGTAGGTTAGAGAGAGGTACGAGTATAGTATTTACGCTTCCGTTATGTTGTTTATTGTTGGATGAGTTTATTTTGAGCTTTGAACTCATTGTGTATTGTTGATTGTGATTGATAGCTATGTCGAGGATAGATGACGTGGTCGTGGTGGCCACTGTCGTGGAGGCTCGGGCCGCGGCGTGGTTCTGTGGGGCCCCTCCCGAGGCGCTTGAGATCGTGGTTGTGGCCCTGGGTTTTACCAGGTTACACCACCATTCGTGGTATGGGAATAGAGAGGTAGCTACTTTGATTACAGTAGTTATAGGTATTGTGTGTGAGGTTCTTTAAAAAAGTTGTTCTCTTCCTTGAGTTTGAATTTTGGGCAATTCTGGTTATAGTTGCGGTTGATGAATTTGCCTTGAGATAGTGGTTACAATACAGCGGGTGATATTTCATTGGTCTCCGTTGGTTCCATAAAGCCATTACTTGTTCTCATGACTGCTGATCTATTGTTGCTTTGTGTGAACATCGGTTAACAGCAAGATTGATCTTTTCGTGGGAGTTCCGCCCTTCCTATTGGAAAGTATGACTTATTTATTCACTTGGTATTCTGGATACTGAAAGTTCTCTATTGCAAGTTCTTTAACATGTGAAAACTTTGGCTTTATGTATTTCTTTTGGATTATTTCGAGTGCTGAAGTTTAATGCCTATTTTTTTCTGAAAAGAGTTAAAATCCTTTTGTGTTGACTTGTTATGTTTAAGCTAGAGGTGGTAAACATAGAAGTTCTTCGATAAGGTATGAGTATCAGGTCGGATCTGTAGCGTGATGCATGATTGGTCTTAACCCAAATCCTTAGAATTGAACTTGATTAATTTGATATTGTCATAGAGTAATTACGAGTTGAGTAGTGACTAAGAGTATGTCCATACCTAATTGGAGTCATAAGGGTTATTAAGAAGTATGGAACGTTGATGAACTGGCTTGGACATTAAAATTGATTAGTTTGGTGGATTTATTGGATTTGGTACCAATGGATTAATCTAATTGTGTGTAAAGGGAAACTTGAGGAGATGCTAGGTTATTGCCTTAATAGATATTATTTGGGGTGTTATCTTTACTGTAGACACTTGGTGATCATATTTGGTTGATGGCTTTACATATACCTTAGTATGATTAATTATTGGAATTGTGTACAAAAGGTTGAAGGGATTGAATACCAGTGGATCTAGGATTTACAGGAGGAGCTCTGGATAGTTCTTCGTTATAGAATGACACGATGAATTGATTAGAGTGTTGTTGAGACTTTTGATCGAGAGAAGATTTTGACTTTTGAGGATTTAGGGTGATTTTGTTGAAAACTAAATGTGAGGAGGAACAACTGAATATGTGTTGGTAAATATTCAAGTGATTCGCAAATGAAAATAGGTAGCAGCTAGACATCATAAGAAAGCTAGTTGATAACAACAATGGTTGGAGTGCAATTGCTGAGTGTTAAAGTTTGGTGTTGAGCATCACTAAGAGTTGAGCTGGTGTGATTTAATAGGTGGCTTATACCTAGACAATTGTGGAATAGTCAGTCAATAGCATATCCGTGATGAAAGGGTTTTGTTAAAACCTTTTAATTTGTGTAGTGGATCCCTTCTAAAATAAAGCAGTTGTTGTAGTGAGGTCGTATGGTTTTGGTATAATCTCATTTTGAAGATGTGATGGAAAAGTGATACGGAACAATTTGGTGGACTTTTCGAGGCTTATTAATGGAAGAGTTGACGATAATGAATTATGTGAAAAGTGTATTATTCTTAATGTTAGTAAGATTGTCTGTAAGGGATTGTGGCTTCGTGTGGTGATGAATCTTTTAGAAAGAATGTAATTTGATCGCTTTTCGTATTATCGTTTAAATGAAAGGTTTGGAGTTTTGAATTCATGAACTTTTGGAGTTCATGATTTATTTGGTAGATGAAATTGGTTTGAGCGATTGACGAGTCGGAAAGCTTTATTGGTTCTTAAGTGATTAATGTGATTTGGTCTCTAAAAAAAAAAAAAAAAAATCTTTTTATTTGTCTCTTCTTTTGAGAAAGGAATAGTCGATTTGTTTTACAAAACCTTAAAGAGTATATATTGGGAACTGGTTAATAGTGGTCAAGTATATGATGTTGTGAGACCCTGGGTTGCAAGTTAATTGAGGAACATTAGAGGATGAAATCATTTCATGATATAAATCTCATAGAGAATTGGATCTAAAAGGAATTATGGTCGTTGGGACAAAACTGATTATATTGTTACAATTAGTAGAACCTATAGCGAATAGTGATCCAAGAATATTTGTGCATGATGGTGGAGTATTGGAATTATCGAATAGTTGGGTTATTGTGATGGTATACTTTGCAAGGTTATGTAGGTGAAATTGAATGGTGTGGTTTATTGAGGGTCCTATATTAGTGAAGTAAATCGTTTTGGGCAGTCAATTGATTAGTGATGATGGTTGATATTAATGATTGAGGATATTGCTTGGATTGTGGGAATTCTAGACAGCGAATATGCGGATTTCTATCTAGTATACCAGAATTCACTTTAGGAGTCCTGGCTGTTGAAATTGAGCATGCGTTTTATGCTAGAACCTTGGTGGCCCAATGATCATGTGTAGAAGTAGTAGAACAAAAGTGGATTCCAAATAGTATGATGATCATTGATAGAATCCTTTGGTTTTAAATCGCTGTGTGGGCGAGAGAATTTCAAGTTGATCATCCTTAAAAGATTGAGGTGATGTGATTGTGGGTGTAGATTTTATTTGAGGTGTTGGGAATCATTTGTCAAAATAGTTTCTTTGGTAGAGGAGGGGACTATAGTATCTTTTTATGGGTTAGTAGAGTCTCTCTAAATGGGCGTGGTTGTTGCTCTCAGTTGAGCATCGCTTGAGATTACCAGCTAAGAGGAATGAGTTAGTGTGATGATTTGAAATCCTATGAATTGAGAGAGTTTTATCCTAAAAGAAAAGTTGAAAAAAAAAAAAAATTTGATTCCTGTAGTGAAATGCCCTCTTGATTCTTGTTTGAGCCGTGTGTTTATGACAGAGGTCATTTACAATTTGAGTTGGCTTTACGTTGGCATGTGATTCTTTCTAATTTAGGAAAGAAAAAGTGATTGATTTTGGCATTCGAATGTTTTCTCTTTTGGCTTACGTGGTGTTTATTTGCAAACAAATATTTGGAAAATAGAAAGGTTTTTGTGTGATGAATCTTTGATTTTGGATTTGACCATTCTGATGGGGAATTGGTAACGCGTGATCGCGATGAGAATCCTTTGTTTTCGGTTGGGTTCTATTTATAAAAGAGTTTGTTTGAAACTAGTTTGGTTGTGCGTTCTCGGTTAAAGGAGGTACTCCTTGCGAATGTGAAGTGGTTGATTGGGAGACAGGACAGGGAGTTCAAAGGTGTTATGTATGTGTTGTGTGGTTTGGTACCAAAACGGAGTTTGGCCCAAGTTACATTAGTTTGTTTCTGGAAGTTGTAGAGATTTTTGAAAGAAAGTGTATCGTTAGGACCGTCTCGTGTCCATGCGCAGGGCACACAACATTTTGTATAACCCGATGTCAAGGTAGTATTTGAGAGATCGAGATTACAAGGTTTTCTTAGAGCCGTTGACCACCAAGTAAGACCGCACCTTCGACTTCTCGCTTGAGTGTACCAAAATGAAGAGATGAGTCTTTGAGGCACAAGACGCTGGTATACGTCAAGGTGCGGTGGACGATCATCCGAGGGAGAAGCGACTTGGGAGTTGGAGTCTCGCATGCGCGAGCAATACCCGGAGTTGTTCACGCCGAGTACGTGTTATTTTATTGTTTAATTTCAAAGAAGTGGTTTTTATTTGAGTAGAACGCGATTAGAATTCGGGGTCGAATTCCGTTAAGGGGGGTAGAATGTAATACCCTGAAAAAAATAATATTAATAATCGCGTCTTAATGGTCGGAGAGTAATTAGTTTAATAATAACAGTAATTAATTAATTAAAAACCTCTTAAGGGCCTGGTGTAAGAGCAACCCATTTTGGCACTTCTCAACCGTAATCAAATCAAAACCAAGATATCAAAAATCAAACCTTAACGAAAGAAAAGAATAGAGAGATGAACAAGAATGTAAACAAGAGATTTTTCATTCCTTGCATCAATTGATTACAGAGACACACAGAGGAATGATTACAAAGAAGTCAATTCATCCTCTCCTCTCCATCTCAACAACCAAAAGTCACAAAGCAAAACAACCTCACCAAATGCTCTTTAGAAAAAGCTAACCCTAATCCTCTCTCACAAAAGTCACCAAACAACCAGACTTCACTCTATTTATAGCCCTTGGCTAACGGGTCTCCAACCCGCATACGGCTAAACCCTAACGGATCCCGCTTCCACTTGTGCCGCCTTGCGAAATTACCCTTTCGCCTCGCACCTTCCGAAGGTCCCGCATTCCTTGTTGTCCACAACTCGCAACCACCTCGAGTTCACGCCGCCTTTGACACACCTTGACCGTTCGACCTCAACGCCACCGCCTAGTCCGGTCTCCACGTGTCTCACCACGACTCGCCGATGCCCCGCAAAACAAAGACAGATTAGAAACACATCACATAGCATTGCTCGAGATAATAGAATCATCATTTGCACTTAACTCAAACTCATACACAACTCAAAATCAAAACTATGCACTCTCTCGCACGCTCAAGACAAACGGAAGTTCTGATTTCTCCAAGGCGGAAGTTCCGAAGATCGGTACTTCTGGAAACCCAAGGCGGAAGCTTCGCACAATACCGAATCACAACACGCTGCTCAGGTCAATCGGAAGTTCCGCTTTCCCAGTGCGGAAGTTCCGATGATCGGTACTTCCGATCTTCCAGCATAAGTTCCGCACAAGATGTAATCAAAAGGGCAAGAGACAACAAAGAATGAACCTAATCACAAACTTGTCAACAGAAGTGTCAAATACTCATCACTCACTTGGGAACACCTCTCACATGGTCTCTCATGAAGACTAGCAAGTATACAAAGATATATAAGCAATTAATGCAAGTAATGTAAATTGCTCAAAGTAAAACACAAGAACAAACCACAATAGACTCTTTGATGTTTTACCGTGGTGTTCAGAGACTTACTGGTCTTCGCTAGTCCACGTTGAGGGAAGCCCAACCGCGTTGGACCGGCTCCTCAATTGAGCCAACACCCCCGAGGTAAGTCCAATCACTTGGACCGGTTCTCGCAACACGAACCAACACCTCGATCCACTCTGGTTGCTCTTCCTCTACTCTGGAGATGACGAGCACCAAACCACTCACAACCATACCAGCCTTCTCACAAGCTTCTTGAGAATATCAACGGTATACGACACCTCCACGCCGTCTAGGTGTCGGCAAACACCAAGAGTAACAAATCTCAACTCTTACTTGAACTAATCAAGTGTCTAAACTCAATAGATACACAATCCACTACCTAAGACAACACATGCACTTAGGGTTTGATCTCCAAGCTCACTAAGTACAACACATGCACATAAGAGATGAGAGGGCTAGTTCTTTGCTCAAGAGAATGAATTGATGTGCCAAAGATCATTTCCAAACCGGCCAAGGTGAGTATATATAGTCTACACACAAAAAACTAGCCGTTGGAAATAAAATACTGAAAAAATCTGCATAAATTCCAGTTGCAGTTTTCTTTCGAGTAGATTGGTGTGTAGATTCGAGGTCGAATCCTATTAAGGGGGGTAGAATGTAATACCCCAAAAGTGAATCGGCTTATTAGAAGAAGTTTCAGAAGAGAGAGCTAATCGGAAAATCAGAATTTATCTTTTCTCGGGGAGTTTTCTGTGTTTTCACTAAGAACTGGCTTTGGGCCACACTCAGTGGCCCGAGGGGGCCGCCAGGGGTGCCTTCCCCCAAACCCTAGCCGCCACCCCCTCCTCTCCTCCCCTCTCATTCCAAGCCGCCACCCCCTCCACACCCTCCCCTTTGGTCGCCACTTCCTCCTCCTCCAACCAGCGCCATTGCTGCTCCTTGACACCCTCTCGCTGCTGTGGTGCCGCCTCCAGTGTTCCCCGGTGGTGCTTCTCATGGATCCCTCCGAAGTTGCATCGTCCCACCGTCGTCACCGGCCGATCGTCGTCGTCGTTCTTGGCCGGCCTTGGAAGAGAGGAAGAAGGGGAAGGGAGCGAGGTCTTAGGGAGGCGGATCAACGTCCTCCTATGGGTCTACAAGGGTAACAAGGACTCCCATTCGCTGTTTGATTCATGAAGGATGAGCAATCGATTCGATTTGTTTGGATAGTTTTGCCTCTGTTATTAGATCTATTCTGTCCAGTGGGTTGTGCGCCCCGTTTTGGTATCTTAGAAGCCGAATCTAGTATTTTTGTATGTTATAGTTTTGTAGCCCTGGTTTTTATCTTTCCATGGCCACCGAGATCACGAGATTCCGCCTTACGGTTTAGGAGATATGAATTATTCTTTGCGCTACTGCTCGTCTGTCTAACGAGAAGGAATTGTCTGTTTGTTCCTTTGTTTTGACCTTGTTAATGTAAGATTCAGGACTTCCACCCAACTAGGTTTTTGTATAATTTTTAATAATCTTTCCATATTGATAAAGAACACCTCCATTGGATCTGTAGAGTGAAAGTTATGTCTTGTTCTTTACTACTTATCTGTAGTCTGGACAGATGTATGTAATACATTTTCAACTACTGGTTAGCTGATTGTCTTGGCAGAATTAGCGAACCTTGTCAACTAGAGTTTCGTGGCCTAGTTCTTTAAGATTCATTAAGCACTAGTTTCACGTCATTCCGAGTTACAGATCTTTAATTATGATTTTTCTCGTACTGCTGCTCAGTAAAGCTGTAAGCTGGCTGAATAGTTTTATTGTCGGTTTGATCTCGTTGATTATATTGGATGGTTAGAGGGTTAGGGTAAGACACTTGTGGCTGTGTGAACCCTTGTTATCCTCATTCCGAATATATGTTTGTGTAGGCGGTGAGTGGAGGAGCACCTTCGTTGCCTACTAGCACGTCACAGCGCGGAAGGCAAGTACAATGTGTTAAGACCTGTTGATTTCTTTTGAATATTGTTAATGCGATGTTTCTTCTATTATCCATGTTCATACTTCATGTTATACAGTTGAAAGTTGTTGATGCGATGCTATTTCAATGATCCCTGATTCATACTTCATGACATATATTCGTTCCTAGTTGATAATCCATGTGATTGAAAGAGGTGACACCCTTGCATATATTCATTCCATTCTTGCATTGTTCGTGTTCCGTCCACGGGAGTGGAATTGTTAAGACCCATCAATTCCAGTATGGGTACGTAAGACCCACCATTCTAATGTGGGCAATTTCGGACACCCGTATGAAACGTTCTTCATATGGTGATTGGATCCCCGGACTTTGTTAAGTACGGGCTTAAGTGAGCACCGACGGGTGTGTCACTCGCTATACCGTAATGAGCATGTGTGAGTCATTTCCCTTCAATGCACCCATTCATTCCATTCATACTCATAAGTGTTCAGAGATAAGTTCATCCTTTGTATGGAGATTGAATAGTTCATAACCTTGAATGTTCAATTGCTTACTGTACTTGCTGAGTTTCGACTCATTCTTGTTTTCTTTATTTATTTAGGTGATCGTTGATGATAACTCTATTGGGAGGGAATAGACCTGCATGTATCACACAGTTCACTACATTTTACTTTCATTAATAGTGTCGAGTATGTCTTTCGGTAGTTAATTGAGGAACTGTAATAAATAAGTTTTCTACTGTATGATATTTCTCTCCACGTTATGTCTTCTTGTTAAATGATGCTAGTGGATCACTTCAATTATTTCTTGATTCGGTTTGATGAATTCAGTCTTTATTCCTGCCATGCTACTATTAAAGATGGTCCCTTTATGTACTTAGATGAGTTTAAGTTTAAATTCTTCCGCAATTTGGTTGTATGTTAGTCCTTTAGGTAACATCTTGGCTTCCAAATAGCTAGGGTGTTACAGGTAATTGATGATAACCACTTCAATTGCTCATAATTGAATGTAGATAAATGAGAGAACAAATGAGTATATACGAACTACACAAGTTTTATATATAGTTAAGGACATGTTTCAAAGTAGAGATCCGAAATATATGTGGAGAACAGAATATGGATCAGTACTAATTAAACCACAAAATATAGAGTGAACTCCCCTAAATGTGTGCATATACAAATGTGTAATAGGAACATATGCATGTATTCAAGTTAGACTTATGGTGGGGTTCAACCTGTATTTTGGCTCCGAGGAATGCAGCAATATATAAGAAATATGATGTCGAATGCATACCTCGTTGAATTTCACCTTTATATTCAAACGAGACTACACACTATATAATACAATAAAAATGTTAGTCTCACAAATAGATTTATCATTAATCACCAAAACACTCCATTAACTCATAATGGCGGGTCTAGATCCTTCAATCTCCCCCTTTTTAGTGATTGATGACAAATCTTTTATCAATAACAACATTTGGATATAAATCAACATAAGATGAGAATTTAAACTGTTGAGTTATTTTCATGCATGTCACGAAGCAGTTTAAAGCTTAAACAAATTTTCCTTTTTGTACTATGCATGAAATAAAGTGAATTCATAAGAGAGAAACTATTTATTCTCCCCCTTTTTGCATAAATCAAATCACAAAGGAGAATATATATTTCTCATCCAAATATGGAGATATTGATAATATAAATATTCTCCCCCTTTTGGTATTAATCACCAAAAAGTCGAATAAAACAAGGCCAAAAGGAAGACTTGGCAAATTAATGAGCTTGGTCACAAAGAGTATAAAATAGACACATATGACCAATGAGAGTTTTGTTTTCAAGAGATACAATAATAGGTCACAAACCTATTGAACATATAACAATCTCCCCTTTAAACCAAAAAAATTTAGAACCACGTGAAATAATATTTTGAAACACGTTCAAATAGACTCCTTTTGAAATTTCTCTAATAAACATTTTCACGAAGCATATAGAGATGTGACTTGAAGTTTATGCTAATGAGAGGATTTTATAAATAAATTTGACAGAGTTTCCTTTGTACATCGAATCCAAGGGAGTACAACAATTGATAAATAAGATTTGATATAATATCAATAATAATAATCATTCACGCAAGAACATAACTCAATGAAAAAAATAATATATGGTGCATAGTCTATTCTTTTGACGCGATCATTCTTTGATGATGCAATCCCCTTGATAATTACATCAACCACGTCAAACTTCCTTCCATGCATGCTCCTGATGGCATCAAAGTTGCCACTCTTGGGAAGAATGGTATAGTTGATGATTCTGTTTACCAAGCTTGGAATAGGGAGAAGTCCACCTATTTTTCCTGGAACAAACCGAGCAGTTGTGCCATAATATTCAGTCCAGGCGGGGACCAGAAGAGCAGGTCTGTCATAAGTCTTCTCGTAGCTGCTGGACTTGGTCCCCAGAGCACGCTCAAATTCTAGACTGTTGCACTGTCCCTTCGTGGTATGGAAACAACATCCCCCGCCCAGCCTCAATATAAATAGACTCGCCCAGCCTTACTTGGAGCTTGCAGGGCGTGGACTCCTACAAAACGATACACAGTTAGCTAAGGCGTCCTACAGCTCTATCTTTGGAGCATTCCAGAGATGTACATTACCTGGATGTTGTCGATAGGTAATTGGACGTCGCTATATTCAGAAAGTGGCGTGAACGCACATCTACTCCAAAGTTGAGGGGGCTAGCTCCCAAAATAACGGGCGCATCTTGCGACTGTTTGAGGGCTTGATTCATTTGTGCCATTTCTTCCTGCAGTGATATTACATGTCCTCGGAATTCTACACTAATCTCTACCCGAATCTCCTTTTCATCTGTTCGTCGCGCTCGGCCTTGGATCTCTTCCGACTCCTATATGCCTCGGAGTCTTGTGGGAATCCCTGCCTATAAGGTACGTAAACCCCAAGGCATCGCTGCGACCCCGGCGCTCCTTGTTTTCCAGGGCCATGAATAGCATATCCCTCTCTCAGAGACTACTTTGAAAGAGCCTTGGGAAGATTCAGTACTCAATGTTTGCCGCAAGAGGCCATCTTGTTATTTTAGACCCTACGATGTTATGGACTTATTAACAATTAGGTAGTTTGAAATATCTTACCAGACGTTGGGACACTGCCTCCTTTGTCGAGTTTGTGAAAGAGATGGCACCCAAAGACATGGTTGATGACCTCGCTCTTAGCTAGTTTTGGGCGCGCTCATTTGTGATCCTGGCAAATGCCGGGGATGCCTCCCACCGGTTTGCCTCCTCGTCCTCCCACGTCCATTACGAGATTTTCCCGCGTACCTAGCGGTGCCAAGTCTGTGTGGGTGAGTATTTTTTTTGTCTAGAGGGCCTTGTGTGTCGCACTTTGCTGCTGAAATTTGGTGGTCGTCTTCATCCGCACAAAGGTGCCCCATATATCCACCGACACGAATCGATGCTTCGTGAAGGGTGTCTGATCCTTGTTCATGTACTCCGTGACAAGTAGGCTCTCGAAGGACTTCCATGCTTTTCCGATCGCGAGCAACACATGTCGTCGCACGAGTCCCTGGACTTTTGTTAGGATATCGAACGAGCTTGAAATTTCAGTCCACAACTGCTCTTTATGCACGTCCATCAGAGACTTCCAGCTTGGTGTGGTGATTGGGACCCGTTCCCTTCAAACTATCCCTCAGGTGGTCTGGAATGCCGTCGTTGCTTTCGTGGGAAGCTTAGGGACGCCAACGTCAGTGACCTCCGTGATGGTCATTCGGCCCTCAGGCCTTTTCGATTTTCATCTACCATCTCGCTTAGGTACCCCTTTCTCCGGAGCCCTAGATGCAATCGGCGACGGCGGCGCATAGTCCATTGGAGGCCCAGACGCATTCAACGATGACGAGGAAGGCTGTGGGGACGCCATATCTGAAGATACACACCCGAAGAACTAAATTTGCAGGATTCCAATGACTAAAATTTTAGTTTGTATTTTCATGGAGAATTTCTCCTTGGTAACATATTAAATATAGAAAAACATATAAGTTACATACGCATATATTTTCTGAATTGCTGTAAGTAAAGCTATTTTAGCATATATTCAGAATTAATTCTAGAATAATTAATAATAATTAAAGCATATAATTGGCAAAAAAACATACAAAAATGTAGTTTCTACATGTCAATTAGATAGGAGAATATGCTTGAAAGATAGGACATGAAAACATACAAAATCAACATATTACTCAGATTTAGAATGCTTTTAAGTTTGCTCTTAGATGTAGAGTTGCACAGGATACAATCTTGGCATTTCTCAATACTTTTGTTAAGATTCTTCACTAATTAAAAATGATAACAATGGATCAAACTATGATCTCAGAATTTAATGCTCTACTAGTTATGTCAAGAATTATACAATTAACAGAGAATCACTTGATTCAGCAGATTGAGGATTAATCACTTGATAGGATAAACATATCACTGATTTCAGCAACGTGAGCCACTCGGCTAACAGGAGAAAGTCAATTGACCAACTGAGGAACAACATGATCAGAATAACAGTAAGCAATCATAGCAGCTCAAGTCTTATTTATTATCAATTTAATTTCACAATATGATAAAAATCATCACTGAGCAGCAAACTAAACCCACAACAGTATAATGTAATATCTCCCAGTACTAGAATTAATCCAAAATTAGATTTAGACTAGCACAACACATATATGCAAAGTAAAGCACTCATGTAAACAGAAACAACTCACAAAGTGGATGGCAATCGAAGCTACCGAGTAGAACCGAGCAAGGCACGTCAAAAGACGTTGTCTTAGAAAACCAAGCACCAAGTATTAGCAATAACCTAGCAGTAAACCATGAGGTACAAGGAAATACCTACAAGCGTGGAGGACGGGGGAGTAGCAGGGCGGCGTCGAGGAGCAATAGGGACCGGCGGCGTCAGGGAGATGGACGCACAGAAGCAGCAGGGACGAGTGGCATCAGGGTGCAGCATTATATTGTTTCTACTTTTACTTTATTTAATTGCAAGCAATGCGAGTGGTCATGATTTATTTCGTATTGATGGATATAAAAATGTTGGATAATATTAATAATGATGAATCTATGAATAATTGTGCATTTATAAACATCATTACATATGAGAAGGTGGTCATGTTGATCACAACTCCATGGGAGTAGAGGAGGTTCCCGATCCTTAAGGAGGACGGACTTGATAGTGAATATTGTCACAAGTGTTCACTCATGCTATACCGGTATACGCGAAAGAAGTGCATCTGGGAATGTAGTGTAGAGATGCTTTAAATGAAAAGTATTTGATGATTGTGTATGAGAATAAAGAGAAGAGATTTGAATGATTGAGCATGAGAATAAAAGAGAAGTGAATTGAGTGATTGAACATGAAAATAAAGAAAAGAGAACAATTGATGTTGATGATGATATTGTTTAATGTTGATTAAGTATTGCTCGTTGTTTATTATTGTGTTTGCTGAGTCGTGAACTCACTTTTACTTTGTTCTTTTTAGGTGACCATTGACGACGCTTCGCTCGGGAAGGGCTAGTACACTTGAATCCACATCATATACCTGTTTACTTGATCTATTGGATACGAGAACTCACATCATATACCTGTTTACTTGATCTATTGGATATGAGAACTCATTTTATAGTTTAGTGATTTATAGCTAAGACATGGTAGTATTGGTTAGTCTTAGAAGATTGGTTGGTGTTGATTATCCTATTAATAGACTTGGTTGGATTGGTTTTGCATTGATTTGTATTTATTACTTTACCATATTTCTTATGAATTAATTATCTATAATTGCTTTAACGTTTTACTTGTGTTACTATGACCCGTTTACGGGTTTTACCTCTGATATGTTGTAATTTATTATTAATTGTTGTTAAAATTGATAGCTAATATAGTTTGGTGACATTCTGGGCTCCATGTCGGGTCAGGGTGTTACACAATTATTCTTTCGGTTGGTTAATTTTGAGATGGATAATCTCTCTTTCATGCAATTGCTAATAGCACCACTATACTATGACAGTGTTTTGTTGTTATTATTGGTTAATATATAATGAGCTGGTTTGACTGAAAGATAAGGGTATAGGGGGGCTTCACTGCTTCATGACGGAAGTATAGGAATTCAAATGATCAATTTTAGGGATTATGGTGATTAAAATGGTGAATTTGATAGCAGATTTAATTAAGCAATTTTAAGAACTTTTTGTGGCATTGTGCCTCAATATTTTATCCATGTATATATGTATGGTAGTGTACCTTCAACCCTGTATCCTACATTGGAGTTTTGTACTCAAATAGCTGCAGGTACACACAACATTTGTTGTATTGGATAGCCAAAAAAAAAAACTTCCCAGTCCCTATTTGTGGTCGATCTCATGGTATTGAGAGATGAATTAGCAGCTCATTCTCAACTTCTTTCAGGATGCTAATGGTAGTGTACCGTTTTACTGGGTAGCTGATGCTGATCAGGGCTATCCTGTATTTTCTGATGGTGTTGGATTTTTTAAGGCTTGTGGAATTAATCCTTTTTACAACATTCCCCTAAGATATACACTACCAATCAAGCAATAGTGCCTGCAAGTATTGTTACAACTCCATGCTGCCCATTAGTCATCATCATACCTCCTATCAGGTTGCTTTCTTCTCAACAACCTCTAGAGAATTCAGAGCTTTGAGCATCCTCTGGGTGAGGTCAAAAACCAATCCGGCCAGCTGGTCGAGCAAGGGAGATCCATCGTCCATGTGGTGCTACCTTCAAGAGGTTGATGCAGCAGAGGTAAACTGGCGTTAATTCCTAGAGTTGATAGTACCACACATTAGTCTTTTCAGCACTAGTATGGTCTTCTGCTGGTCATGATTTAAAAAAAACCATGACTTACTCTTCAGAATCTTTAGCTTCTTTTTTTTTTTTTAAAAAAAAAAGAACTTTGAGAGACTATTGTAAGAAGCCGGCAACTCCGCATGCATTGTGGCCCGGCCTTGTGACAAATGATATGTTCATTCTGTAGATGAGCATATCTTATGTTTCTGTAACTGTATTGCAAATTGTTAAATAAATGTCTATAATAAACCAATACTTTAGCTAATCGATTTTTTTTCGTAAGATGATTCTTCTACCTCGCTTGACTCAAGATTTTAACCCGGTCGAGTGGTTAGGAGTCCCATGTCTCGACCACCATGAACACACCTACATCCCAGGTTTTCGCTAATCAATGCGATCTATCCTCTATGACTCAGATGTAAATAGACTTGCTTATCCTCCTCATAACAATTAACATGTCATTATTGCTACATAAACTTATATGCTTAGGTACCACTAGTCTAGACATGAAAAACATGTCTTCTTCTTCATGCAGTGTGATTTCAATTCGCCGCCTATTTTGCAAGCTAGCAGGGCCAATCCGCTGCATGCCGGACATGGGCATAACTGTTGGCATATAGTGTTAGGTATAACCGTTAATGCATCTTGATGCTGATTGGTTGCTGTGGGTGGATGTTTGTGCACATTCCCCTTGATTGTCACCAATAATTTGCGAGTGTGGGCAGCCTGATGTGAGTGGTTGATGTAGTGTGTATATATATATATATATATATATATATATATATATATATATATATATATATATATATGCTGTTGTGGGACCTTGTAGCCTGGGACAAATGTAGATTATATGGATTTGTTATCTGTTTTTTTTTTAAAAAAAAGTTGATGTGTATTTACTGTTTAGGTAATTATTAGGTTGGAATGATTTGGAAATAGGGATGATGCTGTGGAACAGAAGTATTTTTTTAAAAAAAAATTGATGGGTAACTTTACATTCAGATCGTAATTGGACTGTTCTTCACTTAAATTTGTGGGGGTGATTGGTTCGAGTGATCACCAGTGGATTTGGCATAATGGGATCATTCCATTAATTATTTTAATAGGACAACCTTATTCTTTATTTTTCTTCTAGCCTTGTGCTTACCTTGGATGAAGCGGCTATGAACCAACTCATCCTGTTCCTTAGACTTAATAAAAAAGATTAGGAGGACCAACTCTTTCCTCAAACCAAACGAACGGCCCACAGTTAGTAGATCATCGTGGATTAATTAGTGATAGGTGATGGAGCTGCAAGAGCAAGGTGCAGTAGAAGTGACACGACGACTTAATTAGTTGTCATAATCATTTCATGGTCTCATCAAATACTTCATACCAAATCTACACGCAAGTAAAACATGAAGCACCATAACGACTTAACTTAAAACACAAAAAAAGTGGTAAAGGAAGCAAGAAAATATATAGACATAGATTACCAAATCGAAGGTGGACACCAGGACTTTCGTGGGGAATTAATCCTTACCGGAAAATCACAGTCCTAGGGCCTATATAACGAGACATAATAGAATTATTTAGGCCTTATTTGGAACGCGGAAGAATTAAACTCAGGCTCGATCTGAGGTCAGATTCATAGGCTACTGGATCTCATTTCATTTAGCTTGATAACTGTTGATGGCTGTGCATGTAGAAATACACCAGACTCTAAATCAAGTGCGGCTACTGGGAATAGTCCTACATTAGTTGTGGAAAAAGAAAAATATAATTTATAAGTATGAGGGTGACATAACCCATTGGACTAGTCTTTTAGAGGAGAAAACGCAATACCAGCCTATTTGGACCTTTAGTCTGAAAAGTAAACCCGATTAGACGGCCGCCGATCAGAATGGTTAACCTAGCCAGCCGTGATTTTATATGCAGCTGACATATAGATACATGTCATCCTATATTCGCATTGTGGTTTCTTTAATTTGGCCGGATGCGTGCAAGTAACTGAGCTTATCTAGCTCTAGAAGCATCATGCATGGCCACTGTTGAATCAATCATATATATAACCATGCCATGCGTATCTCTTTTTTTTTTTCTTCTTCTTTTTTTTTCTGCAGATCGGGAAGAGACCAGCCGCTGCAAGGTAGCAGCTATCATCCAACTAACAAAAGCCAAAAGTAGTGAATATATTTAGGCTTTACCTATGGTATATTTTTTTTTGGTAATTGTCCACGTACGTATATACGTACGTATAGACTACAATAATATACTAGTACCAGCTAAGTAGGTAGTGCCATGACTCGATGAGTGCTCACGAGAAAGGTCGAGATGGCTAGCTACCGTGCTAGCTAGAGCCTAGCTTGTGTGAAGGCGTCCAGCATTGCCGGCCTGTAGGAGCTTGTAAGGTTTCATGAAGTCATTAAGGAATTAGAAGAAGGCCTGGCTATCGGTTATCGAATTTAACGATCAGCTTTGTTTGAAATTGGTCGTAGTTCGATTTAAAATTATTTTTATTTATTGTTTAAGTGATTATTTTTAAAACGAACCAACAAGATACTATCGAGTTGAACCTCATTAACAATTTTTTCATTCCAAATTGACATATTTCAATTTTAACCAATTAACTACGGTAATCGAATTAATTTTGATTCAAGTGAATGCATGTACTAGTATGTCCATGTCCATGGTGGGTTGGGGGGTGGGGGTGTCCCAAACCGGAATTAATGGAAGTAACCGCTCTTAAGAGTAGAATTGCCGTTCCCACACAACAAAACCTTATATTTAAGCATAAAAGATGTCTAACATGTTATATATACTTGACCTTTTGCTGTTGTTCTGATTTCAGGTTAACTGTATCATGATCACGCATCAGAAATGGCTAAATGTCAAAGAAACGCATGTACACCTAAATTTTTAATTGCTACCACCAACTATTTATATCAACAAGATGTACTTACTATCGATCGAGAAGGACCGTATATATAACATGCATATTCCCCAAAAGTCTACAATATATACTTATTGTTTGCAAGATGCAACCATATAGAAGCAACTTCTATAATGTCAAGACTTTGACTTGTGATGTGTGTGTATGTGTGTATATATATGCAAGTGGATATGCATGAACCATCAATTCATTCATCATGTATGCATAGTAAGTAGCTTTGCCCATCATGTTCATAGCATCAATCTTATGGCCAAACGATGACCAACCACTCCTAATTGCCGCAAAGATTAAACCATTTAGTGATTAATTAACTAAGAGCCTTCTTTCTTCCTTGGCTTCATGATCACCAGGGATAAAAATATCTTTCACAAAAGGAAGAAGGTTAGGTTAGTTTTCCATATAGGGCAAAGGTCAAGCATGCAGGTCGGCATTTTAAGCTTTTGGACTTTTCGTATCACGATGAAAACATTATAAAAAAGCAGGCAGGTAAAAATTAAATCCATAAGAGCACCAGCGTAGAGGTGAATATAAAGTTAGAGCATATATAGAACAATTAAGCTAGCTAAAAATCAGTTTGAGAATATATAGATCGATTAGAAACATAGTGCATGCCCCCAATCTACTAACTTCAGACTTCACGCAATGCATAGGATGCCATGGGTTGATGAATAGCTTAATCTACGTACAACCTATGGATCCAAATAGCGTAATTAAACAGCTTCGGCATTGTGTGTTTTAATTTTCTGCTCCTGCATTTTTGGATTATTGTGCTAATAGCCCTCTTGATGTTAATTATGTTGTTGAAGACGCCAGACAATGGTACGAAGGCTGTACTAGGCACTAGATATTCCTACAGTAAATAGGATCAACGGCATATATACGTCATGTATTAGGCCTTGCGAGTAGACCTGGGACTTGGTCTGTACTTTTTCGGGCCGGTTCGAGGTCCAGACTGCACGGTACGACACGAATGGCTGGCGGGGCTAGGTCTGAGAATGCGATCTGTTGGGCGGCACGGCACGGCCAGTTGGGTCGTGCTTGGGCCAACCCGACACAAAATAAGTCCAATCTTCTCATTCTAGCCCAATCCCCCCTCGACTTGGTCCAATCACTCCTCTACACCGCCCGGCCTAACAAATCACCCCCTCTGCCACCCGGTTTGGCCCAACATCCCTTCTAACCTCCCCAACCCCATCCCCACTACTACAAAATATGCTATATAACACGCCTCATCACAAACCGCCTCATCACAGACGGTTTACAGGGTATAGAACACGCCTCATCACAAACCGCCTCATCACAGACGGTTTTTGAAACCGTCTGTGATAAAATAATCACAGACGGTTCAAAGACGAACCGTCTGTGATATGTAGATATCACAGACGGTTCGTGGTTAGAACCGTCTATGATACTTTACAGACGGTTCCAAGACGAACCGTCTGTGATACCGAGAGAGTATCACAGACGGTACTAACAACGAACCGTCTGTGATATTCTCAGTATCACAGATGGTTTGTGGTTAGAACCGTATGCGATTTTAGATTTACCATGGCTTGGATTTTTACCATGGTTTGGAAAATTCCAAGCCATAGTAAAATCTAAAATCACATACGGTTTTATACAAAAATCGTTCGTGATGAGACGCTTATCACAGACGGTTCATTATACGAACCGTCTGTGATATGCCATCACAGACGGTTTTTGCATAAAATCGTCTGTGAAACTTTTGTTTTGTTGGGCGGGAAAACAAAAATTTGCACTTAATGAGCGGGCTGCCGAAAATCTCTTTATATTAACATAGTTCTCCATCTCCTCCTTTGCCATCTCCATCTCCTCCTCTGCCATCTCCGTCTCGCCCTGACCTTGCACTCCGGCCTCCCCCGAGCTCGTCGCCCGCAACCTCCTCCACCTCGCCCCAACCTCGTCGTCATCGCCCTCCCACAGCCTCGTCGCCCTTGGCCTCCCACGACCTCGTCGCCCCCGGCCTCCTCTACTTTGTCGCCTGCCCTCCCCGAGCTCGCCGCCGCGCCTCCTCCACTCGCCGCCTGCCTGGTCGCGGCGGCCTCCCACGACCTCGTCGCCTGACCTCCCACGACCTCACTCTCTACTCCCCTTTGCTCTGTGATGTGGATTACTACTGTGATGTGTTAGTGCTCTGTGAATGGATTGAGTTGATGCTACTGTGATGTGGGTGATGCCGTGTTGTTTTTAGTGCTTTGTGAATGGATTGAATTGATGCTAATGTGATGCTGTGGCTATTGTGGGAAAGTTAACGAAAAGTTCAATCCAAAAATCCATATCAGATTCATTCACATGGCTCGGGAGGCTCCAGACGAAGTGAAAACCCATTTTCATTTTTTTTTGCAATGAAAAAAGCTATCACAGACGGTTCTAAACAAGAACCGTCTGTGAAAATAGACTATCACAGACGGTTCGTGAATAGAACCGTTTGTGATAGCCTTTTTCACAGACGGTTCAAAAACCGTCTGTGATGATCTCATGTCATCACAGACGCATAAATTCAGACGGTTTTTGAACCGTCTGTGATGATGGTTTAGAACCGTATATGATGGTTTAGAACCGTCTGTGATGAGGTTTTGTGTAGTAGTGCCCGACCCCTTCTCCCAAGCCCTGACTCTCAAATTCCTAATCTCTAATCACATTCCCTGATTCCACTCCTCCAGCCACCACCTCGCCGCCGTCCTTCTCAACCCCTTCGTAAGCGCACGACGCGGTCGAAGTGGGTGGAGTTCTTCATTGGCGTCCATAAGGAGGAGGAGGCTATGGCGAAGGGGAGTGGGTGTGGATGGCGTACGAGTGCCTTTGTCTTCTTGGGCATCGACAGTGGCAGCGCTGTCGTCTACCCGGGCGTCTGTAGTTACTAAGAGCTGGGCTTGAGCCGACGCGGCACAGCCCAAACATAGGAGCTTTGGGCCGTGCCTGAGCCTAACCGGAGGCGAGACAGACCGTCACGGCAGGATGATCGGGTCGAGCCGGCACAAGACGCGCCCAAAGTATAGCGGGCCTGTGTCTGGCCCAAAGCATAGCAAGGCTGACCGGTGGCCTCTGTGCATGGTGTCAAGGTTTTGTGGCTTCGCTAACAATTAAATAAATTCACATGATTTTTTGCGCAACCAATTTATATATTTTACCTGAACGGTTAAGACGTTACAATTAAACAGCTGCGAGTAGTTAGTAGTTAGTAGCCGTACGTAGTTTGTGAGCTACCAGTACCACAAATTTTCTTCTTCTTTCACTCTCTCTCTCTCTATATATATATATTTGTTTATTAATGCAACGCCATCTCACACAGATCTTCTTCACATGGCACCGAGTAGGACTGGCACAACGTGAAATTAAGAGAGTACACCCAACTTTCGGCTGTAATAGACAGGGACAGAGAATCTAATGTTGTACACACCAATCAAACGACTAATCAATCAATCAATGATGATTAATTATTAGCACCTCTATTTAATTCACAAAAATCTACCGATTTATTATATGGTCATAAATTAGTGATGTGACTCTCTCTCTCAAAAAAGGAACAAATTGTTCAGGTAGCCATGGATATGATCACAAACAAAAGCATCCGAAGCACATGTATATGTGTATACACATACAAAGTTAATTAGTTACATATAGTGGTTTGTCTCAACAGGCATCGCAAACTATGATAATCTTAAGACAAAACCAGAAGATGGATACATGCTTTTTCTTCATGATTCTATCACTTCTCTGTCGGACGTATCCTTCCTTGCATCAGATAGACGCCTCTCCAGGTATAGCTTCCATGCTAGTTAATGATTCAATAGCTTCTCCAGAACATGGCAAAACACAACTAGAGCACTACAACACCTGCATATCAACTTGGAGTGGAAGGAAAGAGAGCTGGGAAAAGTAATCATGCCATTGATGCAAAAGAAAAGAACTTGGGCTTACAGCTGTTTCACCTTCAGTTCTTGGCTTGCTCATCTGATGCTCCAATTATTAGTCGATGCTCTCCCGGTGGAACCAAGACTCCACGATTTGATCATGTGATCTAGAAATTTACAAAACACAAGTGAGATTTGTTGCAAGAAATTAGCAAATAATCATCTCACGCCGACACAGTATCAATCTCTTGTGCATCCACAAGCAGATGAAACTGCACAGCATGATCTGATGATTAGTTTTGATAATCAATTCTGCACTCAAATAGGCTCATCAGATCATGCTGGCAGCTTCACCTCCTAGAGGGTGCACCACAACAATTTCGAGAGAGAGAGAGAGAGAGAGGGGTGTGGGGAAGACGAAGGCTGGGAGAGGCTTATATAACAGTGGCTCCAAATTATGTGATTGGCTAGTCTTTGGTATAGGTGGTTATGTTGATGTAACAACTAACTAAAGCGGTGGTCCCTATTGCAATACACTATGTCACTGTCAAACACCCTAACCACCACCTTTCAGTTAGGGTTTCCTAAAATCTAATTGCTGTAAGTATGCATAAAAAATAATGGCCATATTAGCTCCATGATTCCAGTATGCATGAAGGGCCATATTTAATTCATGGACAGTTTTGTAGTCCCAGCCAACCACTACCAGGGAAACAAATTTGTTTTTGATAAAATTTCGTTGGGGGCTGAAATCACTGAAATTTCAGAATTTCGGTGGATTTTCAAACTAGACGAATTTTGGATTTGAAATTTGAATGAATTTTGACTGAAATTTGGACAAAAATTGACTGAATTTGGTCCAAAATCAAAATTAGGATGTAATTTGTCAAAATTCATATATTTCCATTTTTTTGAACGAATTACAAATATTTCGGAGGGGGTGCGAAATCACCGAAATTTTGGCGAAATTTGTTTCCCTGACCGCTACTACATCTCACACACACTTTCTTATTCTTTTGCTTAACTATTACATATGTAATATTTTTGTGGAGACTTGTGGATCATTTGATAATATAAGCCATTGTGTAAATGGGAGTTGCACCAAAATCCAACAGGCTAAATATATATTTGGCTCCTGTGGAAGATCTTCCTGATATGATAAAACCAGAGATGTATTTAATCTAAAAATCACTAGTTAAGTGAAGTACGTAGTAGACTAGTAGTACTCTTGCATAGTTGTATGGTCACAAGCAAAAAAAAAGCAACCAGGAAAGCGAGATGCATGCCTGTGGAATGAATTATATCGTCTGTCTGGTAGCTGGCATTGACGCATTGTGTATCGATCTGTGATCATATTGTACACATATTGTTACAAAAATTAATGAAGACTACTTAATTTCTTATAGCTGGCAGTACTACTGGAGAAAGAGTGTCACACAGATCTACACGTACATGGCGTGCATGTCCCCAACTTTTTTGCCAAAGAAACTAGTCCTCTGAAATTAATGCTCTACGACTAGAAAATTTAGCTGATCAACTAATGCAAATTTTGCAAAATTGGACCGTACTAGAGATTAATATGTTGTTAACTTGTACTGATACCAAATTAGGTATCTCAATTCCCATACCATGTGCCCATGTTTAGGACTTAAGAGTAACATGTGCAAAGTACTTCTAGTGTTCCATGCATGTTACAGATATGCGATGTTCATTAGAGCTGGCACGGATCAACGTAGGCATGACTCATTTAAGCACAGCCTATTTGGTTACTTAGACGGGTCGTGTGGTGCCATACCGATCCATACGCATGCACCGATGCATTAGGTAACCCTAATTCCCTAAATCCCTAACCATTCCTCAAACACCCAGCCCCTTCACGTTCCACCGTGCAACCGCGACAAGCGGCGCGACACACTAAGCCACCGATGTCAGCCTTGACTCATCTTGAAGTTTTGAATTTTGATTTTCTAAAGTAAAATTTTAATAAAATTTAATTTCTTGTAGGAAATTTATAAGAAAATGAAATCAATAGAGTTATTTTAGAACCACAATAGTTGATGGCGATTCCCAAGCGCAGGCGGTTGAAACATCTAATGTCATTGCCAACAAGTGATGCCAATGAAACAAAGGGGGAAAATAACAGTTCCTGTGGATCAAAGATATCCTACTATTGCAACTTGCAAAGCAATGTTACAAGAAAGTGAGGTGACATTATCAGAGGAAGAAGAATAATAGTGTAACATCACAACTTGCCTTTGTCTTTTTGTAGTAGCAAGGCAAGCCACCCATACATACCTGGTCAGGGTTTGGAAGCTTCATGTGCCCAATAATGGGAAGAAGTGAGGCTGCCCCAGCATGACCTAGCAAGGCATGACCCCCAAGATATCACAGCCTCCATATACACACATCTTCTCTTGGTGATCACTCAGAGCTAGATCATGCTGGCAGCTTCACCCATTCCCTTGGGCAGTTCCAAGATTGCATAAGATAACACAAAATGCAAGAATATACATGGGGTCACAGGTTCACAACTAACAATAGGACCATGTGATACATCTCCATGGGACGATCAATGGTACTCCTAGGAACAAATAGATGGTGTGAGAAATGACAAGGTAGCCAGGCTCGCTTAATTAGAAAGTGCGTCATGAAGAAAAGAGCAAAAAAGAGATTAATTAAGAGGTTTCGCTAGGAAATATCGGTATGGGTGCTATGGAATTAAGAACCACCACCTCAACAAGCCAAAAGAGCAAGTAACATTCTAAGAACCAAAGAACAAAATAAATAAGGATCAGTCGATCAGAGTGATGAGATACGAAGAAGCAGGAGTAAGACTGCAACATTTATAGATCGAACAAAGAGGGTTGTGTGTGTGTGTGTGTGTGTGTGAGAGAGAGAGAGAGAGAGAGAGAGAGAGAGAGATGGAGTATGCAGTAGCAATGGTAACTCATGTACTAATAATAACCTGAGCTTATCAAGACCAGTAGTTAGAGTAGCAATGAAGAAGAAGGAGATAAAAGTAGCTGCGTAGTGGCTGAGAAGCTGCCAAGGAGACGAGACTAGCTAGCAATAGGTGCCGCAGCTAGGGGGGAAGAGGCTTAGGGTTCTAGAGACCTAGATGCCTAGTCACCTAGACAGCAACCGTAGGCTGCTGCTGCTGCAGATGCTGTGCAAAGCCGTGTGCGTGTGTGTAGGCAGGCGGTAATAGATTAGGGGGCGCCTAGGTGTCCATGAGAGGGTGCAGGAACAACAAACAGGACGAGAAAAGATTTTCCATTGCATCCGTACACCACGCGAGCTTGCATGTGATTTTATGGCTACTTCTCGTCGCCATCGCCCATGTGTCTACGCAGACTCCCGGGCATCTATAGACTATACAAACTTCTACTTTATCTGTCATGTTAATTTTGATTTTGACTCATCGATTTTTAATTAATGATATTTTTAAAATATCTAATTATGTTAGATTTGTAATGGAAAGTGCTCTACTAATATTCTACATTTAGAGCTATTTACTTTTAAAGGAACTATCAATCAACATCAAAACTACAGGTAAATACGTACGAAGTAAGAGTTCATCTTGGAGACAAAAATATTACAGGAAACGATTTAATTTCTGAACGTTTCGGAGAAAGTTTATTATGTGTTCCAAACGGGATTTACTTGGTTAAGTACCAAACCTTCATTAGGTCTTCACATTAATTCCACGAGAATCTAACATTTCTTTTTATAATTTATGTTTGGCTTCTCTTTCATCCAACTCGGCGTCAGAAGAGGTTACACTATTACAAAACAGGTTATACTGGACGTCTTATTGTGTTGTACTTATTACAGACGATTTCAAAGGAACCATCTGTGATACGTAATTATCACAGACGGTTTGTAAATAGAACTGTCTGTGATAATTCACAGACGTTTTTTAAGAATAACCGTCTGAGATATACGAACCGTCTGTGATAAGTATCTCATCACAAATGGTTTTTAATATGAACCGTCTGGTGATATGTCGTCATAGACGGTTTTTGTATGAAACCGTCTGTGATTCGCAACGCGAGAGTTCAATAAATTTTGAACGTGTGCGCGGGAGGCAAAATATTTTGGCTCTGTCCTTATAAATTATAGCCGAGTCGAGGCGGAATGTGTTGGGAGGGTGTCGAACCTGCGAGACGCCGACGTGCTGTTGGACGTGCACAACTCTGTCGACGTGCTCCGATCCAAGTTCGCCGCCGTGGGCCTCGACGACAAGAACCTCGTCCTCCTCAGCTGTAAGCAAACAAACTTCTTCTTTCTCGATGACTCGATCGATCATGGTAGCTAACCTATGGGTGCACATATGTAAATGGTAAATGGGTTCAGCGGCTCACATCCGCAATGGCTTCGCCGTCATCGCCTCCGACACCATGCTCTACAATGACACCTCCACTGTCAACGTCGTTGACTCCTACTCGGGCCTCCTCAGTACCCTCTTTGCCGACGCTATGGTAAAATGGGCAGCATCGGGGTACTCACAGGCCGCAAGGGGGGTCAAGAAGGTTTTTGTATGGAGTGATGTCTTTTCATGTATTTTCAAGAGTCTCTAAAGATGGAAAGTTCACATATACATTTAGTATCTTGTTCAGTCTAAGACACCTTATATTTTATCTTCTAGGTTCAAGTTCTATATTAGAAACTGTGATGGTACCAACTATGAAACATTCAAAATATGATTATTTTTTTTGCAATAGAAAAACTATCACAGATGGTTCTTGTTTCAGAGCCGTTTGTGAAAATGGACTATCACATATGGTTCTAAACAAGAACCGTCTATGATGACCTTATGTCATCACAGACACATAAAGTCAGACGGTTCAGAAAACCGTCTGTGATGACGATTTTGAACCGTTTATGATGTCATTTTCTGTAGTATTGTTAATTTCCTTTGCATTACGATGGAAACTAAACTCAAGATTAATTAAAATGCGAATTGATCGCAAAGATTTACACAAGTGACTTTTCTTCCTAAGACAATGACAAGGCTGTACTTGACATTTTGGGGCCCTATACTTGAAATTTAAAATTTGTCATATACTTAATAAAAGTCAACTGCCAAAACTAAAATATATTCTTTATTTGATATTACAACTGTAGTACTATTTTTCCTTATGGTACAAAAGGTTACGTCTCGCTAAGAAACAAATCTCTAAACTAGTACCAATTATCATTCTTCTAGTATTCCTTGAAACAAAATCTTCAATTACCTTTGTACCTAGTCTTCACCAAATTAAACATCAATTGCAAGTGACACGGTTAAGTCTTTCCCGAGTCATTATAGAATGCAAGTAGAACTTTGACAACTTCAATTTATAAAAGCTCTTTTTTTACAGATGCAATATTCACTGAAATAGCCAACAAAATTCTATATTCAACAATTGCATTACAAAAATAATTTAGTCATCTCATAAACTTTAAAATATCGACAAGACCCATGCTTTTCTTAGGAATGAACTTTTAGAGTAAATATTTAGCAAAAGAAACACAAAGAGGGGAGGAAGCGAGGGAAAATGGATGTGAACCAGTGGTAGTTTTTCCAGTAAGAAGTGAATAAAAGAATTGCTTGCTTGTTAGTTCGTACTATTACTAGAACAAAGATTAGCAAGTAATCATTGAAGAATAGATAGAAAAAAGGACCCCTAATTTTTTAGGGCCCTGTGCAGCGGCTCATGCTGCACATGCCTCCGGTACGGGCCTAAATAATGACATCTAATTTGTTGACAAGACACGTAACTAAACTATTTGACTTTGACGAAATTGTCTATAAATTAACCAAGGTGTGGGAGAGGTGATGAGGCTATGAATAGATTCCAAATTGGTTATTTGAGTTACTCAAATGTTATTAAATTTAGCCAAATATATTGGTCTTTATTTAGTTCACAACTTTAAGCTTCGTTTGGAGATGTCTTATGTGGAATTTCCTACAAATCTCGGTGTAATTCCTGCTCTCCCAACAAGACTTTATAAATTTTTGCAATAAAAGTCTGTTTGGTTCATGACTAATGTTGTCATAACTAAACTTAGAGAATATGTGGATTGCCAAAGTGTGGCAAAATTAGCCAATAAGTTGAGTCCACGACACATAGACCACGGGGCTAAGAAAAAGTACCAAGCCACAACTGTGCTATGGAACCAAACACGTGTTGAAGAAACTATGGTGTAACTAATGTTAGGCGTGGCAAGAAGGGATATTAAGGATATGTTTGGTTCACATACTAAGGTTGTTAATGTTTGCTACATATTTTGTCATCAAAATTGAAGCTACATTTTAGCTAGCAAAATAGCATCTTTCTACACTTTTTTTCCGAGATATTGATGCATGAGACCCAAATATCACAAAAGGAATCTTACCACGGGTGTGTGTGGTTACAAACCAAACCGAAGTCAAACTCGGTCAAACTTGTGTACCTTTAAAGTGTGACAAAGTTTAGCTAGAAACAAAACAAACCGTAAACCAAACACCCCTAATTGTTGTACTTTGGAAGAGCTGGGAGAAGAAGACCTTCAGACTTCAGTCAAATTTACCCTGGCCGACAAGGTTCAGATGAAAGCGCTGGCAGAAGTACAGCACGCCCCTATAAATGACAAGATCTTGAGAGTGAAAGAAAAGTCTCTCAAGTCAGATCACCAGCACCAGCCTTTGGCATTGGGAGCACAAAACATCTTTAAAAAAATGCACTAGTTTATTATTTCTGCTAAGTTAAGGTACAGTCATCAGCAACTGTCTCGATTTGTTCGTTGCTTCTTCCTTGAGTCAGCAATGGTGTTGTTTATTTCACTTGATCACTAGGAGGAATTGCAGGTTACGGCGAATCGGCGACGATGCTAGATGCATGCCTAGTGGCTAGATCCCTATCCGTCTAGAGCTATGGCAGTGTTGTCACGTCGGCACCGGCCAGTGCACTGTACGTCGGCAGCGGCCAACAGCACAAGAACAATCACACACCAAAAAGAAAAATACTGTAAATCATGTTGCCACCAAAAACAAATATTTTTTGGGGAGATTTTTAGGGTTGTTAGGAAGAATGGCTGGTTAGAAAATTAGCTACTCCCTTTGTTTCAAAAAAACAAATCTTTTTTAATATGTGCGGTGAAACTTTTAAAATTTTGACTATCGTTGTCTTTTTAAATATTGATATTAGATACAAGAAAATACATTTGTAGATTTGTCTACAAAAATAGTTCCATAATATTACAATTTTGTTGACTTTTATAAATATATTGCAATACTAATTAGTGGTTAAAGTCACGTTCTATAGACCGTGTCGATGTACAAAACAACATACTTTTGTGATTGGAGGGAGTATCTAACTCTAACTATTGCCTTCATTCAAATTTACATTTGCGCATGACAAAAGCCAAAACTACACCAAATGATGAAATATGATTTGTTCCGAATAACAGGTTATCCTTTGTGCTTTAGCGTGGAATTGACTATATATGATTTATCTAGGTTCAAGCTTAAACAACAAGTGGAGCTGGTAGTGTCGGACCCAAGCATTGAATACCCGAAGCCCTCATGTGTGTACCGTACTAGTCCCATGATCAGTAGCTAGTACACACAATCACAACATTGATATTCACATCTATACATTCATACATACCAAATAAAGCAAATGGAGGTACATAACTTAAGCGGTTAAAATTATTACATCACAGTCCGACCGGCTAAATAAAAACAAGTATCAATAGAAAAAAAACAAAAGCACTACTACAAAACAGGTCATACTGGATGCTTCATCACAGACAGTTCCTTTGGAACCGTTTGTGTTGTACTTATCACAGACGGTTCCTATGATACGTAATTATCACAAACAGTTTGTAAATAGAACCTTCTGTGATAATTCACATAACACAGACGGTTCCTATGATACGTAATTATCACAAACGGTTTGTAAATAGAACCTTCTGTGATAATTCACAGACGGTTTTTAAGAATAACCGTCTGTGATAATCGCATACGTCACAAACGGTTATTGTTAAAAACCATATGTGAATTATCACGATGATTCTAAAAAAATAATCTTATGTGATAGTTCAAACGTCACAAACGGTTCTTAATAAGAACCGTATGTGATATGCAAGCATTAAATACCTGGCCACCCCGACAGACCCTCTGCCCTTGGCGCTTCCGCCCCCTTCCCATTTGAGCCGCCACCCCTGCTGCCTCTTCCCCATTGTGCCACCTTAGAGAGGAGAAGGAAGGGAAGGAAGGAGGCAGGGAGCAGAAGGAAATGAGGAAGCTAGAGAGAGGAGAAGGGAAGGAGGAAGGGAGGAGGAAGAAAGGGAGAAGGATCCCGTGGGATATTTGAGATCTTCGTCGTGAGCTCCAAGAGTAACGATCTGTAACCCTTTATATTTGTCCTATGTTAATCGCTAATCAATTTTAGTATGTCTTGGACCGAAACGACGACTAGAGAGGGGGGTGAATGGGAGCACGATCTCTTTTTCACCAAGATCGGATTTAACACGATTTCACTCCAATAGCTATGAGAGCTATGAAGATCAATGTACAAGCATAGCAGAAGACTTGTATTGAATCCAATCAAAACCCCACAACAAAATAACTAAAAACCATAAAAACTCAATAGCAATAAGTTGGGTGGTCTGACCTCTCAGATTGGTGGGTCGACTTTTACATGGGGCGGTCTGACCTCCAGCTCCAGCACAATGAACAGTAAAATTAGCCTGAAAACGAAATCACAAATAGGTCTAACTTTTGATCCACAACTCCAAACTTCACGAAACTTAGAACACCCCTTCTCTAGGGTGTCAAGAACCTATTCCAATCAAAGATCATGAAGATCTTTATCAAAGTTCTGACTTTTTCCGTTTGAGTGAAGGTTAGTCCAAAACCGAGTCAAAACCAAAATATGATCCAAAAGTTTGCTCGTGGGTTAAAGATGATCCTAGATGTATTTCCACATATCATAGCAAGCAAGATCCAAGCTAGAAACCAAAGGAAAACTGAAGGATCAAAGAAAGCCCAAAAATCACAAAATAGAGAGTAAGAACAAGAAGAAGATCATCTTGAGGAATCTTACTTGGATTGATTTGAGATAGATGTTGTATCACTCCAATCTCTAGAAACCTTCGCCTGGCCGGTCGGACCGCCGCCATGACCGGTCGGACCGCCTCTTCTTGGCCGGTCGGACCACTGCTTCTTTGCCGGTCTGACCGCCAGTAACCTGATAGCACAAGAACTATGCCGAAAACGCGTGATTCGATAAACCTTCAATGTCATTGCCAATTGTAACATCATCCTAAGATCATGAATATATCCCTATGATATCCACGGTATGTTTGGTCAATAGGAAGAGTACTTGCTGTTTATTAATCTAATTTAACACTAATTTATTACGTGCATAGTGTAGATGGATCAAAACTGGATGTACAATGAGAATTGTGTGAGTGAAGAATACATTAATGGCGCGTCTGCTTTTAGAAGAGCCACCGAGCAGGATATGTTGAAGAAAGGGTAAAGTTTATGTATTATCCATGCATTGATTGCGGTAATATGAAGATGTTTAGCAACCCAGCGCAGATCGAAGTGCACTTGATTCGACGAGGTTTCAAAAAGGGGTATACATGTTGGACTAGTCACGGTGAAGAGCATATTATAAAGAAAATTAATTATAACAACATCGCCGAGTAAGTCAACGATATGCTGGATGTGGACTGTGCTTTTGATGAGGATAGGTCGCATGATGACAATCTGGATCAGATGCTACGCGGTGTAGAATGGAACTAAAATAAGAGAGAGAGAGAGAGAGTTTGGTAAATTCGAGGGCTTAATAGAGGACTCGGGGAAACCTTTATTCCCTAGATGCAAGCTGGAATACACAAGGTTGTCATCCGTTCTTGAACTGCTGAAATTGGAGCCAAGCAATGGTTGGTCCGACAAGAGTTTCACGCCGTTGTTAGGTCTCCTAATGGACATCCTTCCGGAGGGAAACATGTTTCCAAGCACCACCTACCAAGCCAAGAACCTCCTACTAAGGTGTTATGGTATCTGCATGTAATCTCACATTTGAAGTGTTTATTTACAAACCGAAAGGAGGCAAGATTGCTACGTTGGCACTCGGAGGAGCGTAAGAAAGATAAAAAGCTAAGACACCTTGCTGATTCTTACTAGTGGAGAAACTTCGATCAGAGCTTCGAAGAGTTTGGTGCAGAACCAACGAACATGAGGTTAGAGTTGAGTACAGATGGAATGAACCCTTTCGGTAACATGAGCAGCCAAAATAGCACCTAGCCCGTGAATCTATGTATGTACAACCTTCCTTCTTGGCTATGTATGAAGCCGAATTACATTTTGATGTCACTACTTATCTAAGGGCCGAAGCAACATGAGAACGATATTGATATGTACCTAACACCATTGCTAGAAGATCTTGTGACATTGTGGAACGACAAGATACAAGTATGGGATGCGTACAAACGAGAGAATTTCACTTTACACGCGATGTTGTTCTACACCATCAATGATTTTCCTACCATTGGTAATCTGTCGGGGTTCAGTACAAAAGGAGCCAAATCCTGTCCGCACTGCTTAGATGGTACAGAGAGTGTATGGTTGAATAACTCGTGTAAAACTGTGTACATGCGTCACCGTAGGTTCCTTCTCGGGATTTACTCATACCGCAAGATGAAGAAATAATTCGACAGAAATAAGGATGGCGGTTCAGCTCTAAGGGCTTTTAGAGGGAAAGAGGTCTATGATATGGTTAAATATATCGATGTTGTGCTTGGAAAAGGGATGTAAATTGAGGACCCATCAAAAGAACATCTGTAAGAAGCGGACAATTTTTTGGGACTTGCCTTATTGGGAGTACTTAGAAGTTCGCCATTGCATCGCCGTCATGCACGTGGAGAAAAATGTATGTGATAGTTTTATTGGTCTCTTACTGAACATTAGTAGCAAAACAAAGGATGGTGTCAACGCACAACATGACTTGATTGATATGAGCATATGGACTGAGCTAGCACCGAAAGAGACCGATAAAGGCCGAACGTACCTTCCCCCAGCTTGCTACACTCTGTCTAAGGCTGAGAGAAATGAGTTGTGCTAGAGGTTGCATGGTGTGAAAGTTCCATCCGGTTACTCCGCCAACATTAAGAAACTTGTTTCTATGGAAGATTTGAAATTAATTGGTGTGAAGTCTCATGATTATCATGTGATGATGACACAAATATTTCCTATTGCAATTAAGAGTATCTTGCCGAACAAAATCCGAGTGGCAATCTTAAGGCTGTGTTATTTCTTTTAACTCAATTGCACAGAAGGTCATCGATCCCCAAGGGCTAGATGCTCTGCAGGCCGAGGTGGTGACGACTCTATGTCATCTTGACATGTATTTCCCTCCATCATGGTCCATCTCATTGTTCATCTGTGAAAGAGATAAAGATATATGGTCCTGTGTTCCCACGTAATATGTACTCGTTCGAGAGGTACATGAGAATTCTCAAGTCCTACGTATGGAATCGATCTCGACCGGAGGGCAGCATTATCGAAGGTTATGCAACCGAAGAGGTCATTGAGTTCTGCGTCGATTACATGGCTCAGGTGGAACCGATAGGTGTGCCTCTATCTTGTCATGAGGGGAGTCTGGAGGGTATCGGGACCATCGGAACGAAAGCAATCACTCCTGATCTAGATACGTATGCTCAAGCCCATTTCACGGTCTTGCAACACATGACCCAAGTGTCCCCGTACATCGATGAGCACAAAGACATGGTACGCCAATAGAATTCAGACCGGTCGAAGGTTTGGATCATGAGAGAGCACAACCGTCGGTTCAACGAATGGTTAAAGGTGCGATTCACTGGGAGGTCATGAAGAGATGATACACTGCTATGGTTGGCAAAATGGCCAAAATTACAATTGTGATATGGCAAGGATACGACATAATTGAGTACACATTTTATATGATAGCTCAGGATAGGAAAATCACAATCCAAAACAGCTGTGTCCGCATAGATACATTTCACGAGCAGTTCAATACCGCTGGGCCACGTGGGTTGAATTCCTACTATGGGTTCGTAGAGGAGATTTGGGAACTCGACTACGTACTTTTTAAGATCCCCCTGTTTCGATGTCATTGTATTAAACTCCCGCAGGGTGTGAAAGTCTACAAGTACGACATCACTACTGTGGACCTCAAACGTGTTGGATATAAGGATGAGTCATTCGTACTCGCTAAGCAAGTTGTTCAAATTTTTTATGTAACGACATTAGGCTAGAGGAAGAACCCAGTGAGGAAGCTGGCTATATGCGCGTTGATCATCATGAAGAGCTATATTTTAATTAAGAATTTATTCCATTGTAATTTACTCCATAGCATGAGACATGATCTGTGTTTTCTACTCGTGGTTATTATTTTGCTATCAATGTGGACTTGCCATGTGTTATGGACTTATAATCTCTTATTTTGATGTCAATGTAGAATTGTCATATGTTAATGTGTTATGGATTTGTCATCTCTGATTTTGCTGTCAATGTGGACTTCATTGTAATGTGGAATGGTAATATTATGCAAATATGATGGACTTAATGTCTCCCTGCTCTTGTATGGCTTATAAAGGTTCATGTGCTCTCATGCTAAATTATGGATTTTGTTGTTATGAACTAGTATGCCATAGAATACTTGTTGCACATATCTCTATTTTTTTTAAAAAAAAAAATGGCTCCGTGCTAGCCGAAAAACATAGTAGCTATAGAATGAACTATCACATAGTATCATATCTTAAACGGTTCTATTATGGAACCGTCTGTGATATCCCTTTATTAGTAGGGAACCACTAGGGTTTGTGTCCTTATTCTCATCACTCGCCCGTTCGACTACCCAGAGCCACTCTCACCCGCCGCCGCCCGAAGCCTCCTCCTCCACACCGGAGCCACCCCGCTCGGCCTCCTCCTCCACGCTGAACTCCTCCTCCACGCTGGAGCCACGCTGCTCAGCTTCCTCCTCCATGTTGAAGTCCTCCTCCAAGCCGAAGCCATGCTGCTCGACCTCCACCTCCACGTCGGAGCCATGTCGCTCGGCCTCCTCCTCCACCACGCCGAAGTCCCCCTCCACGCCACTTGACCTCTTCCTGCACGCTAGAGCCATGCCGCTCGGCCACCTCCTCCACACTGGTTCTTCTTGTTGGCTTCATCTGCCTTCACTCGGTGAGTATTCCTATTAATTCTTGGTGCATCACTTTGTGTATATATAAGTGGGCTATTCTGGTTTATATCTTGAATTGAATTGGTATTGAGATATTATGCAAAGTGATGTCAGTTGGCTTCAATTGACTTGCTCTATAATGAAATTAGTCATATACTGAAATTGATCAAGTCAATTAGTTCAGACTTGAGCTATAGTGATTTACTTGCTGCTATTGTTAGACCAACTGTTATTCTGTTACTTCCAGTTTTATATATTCATTTTGAATCTGCTGATTCCATTGATCTTTTGCATTACAGTCTGATTACTCTGTCATCCTATTTGGCTTTATTCATGATCTTATGTATTCGTGATCAGTTGATACAGAGAGTGATCATTTGTGATCAGTTGATACAAAGAGTGATCATTTTTCTATTAATTGCATAGAGTTCAATTTGTGATCTTTTGATCTACTCTTTAAACTGTAAGTTCTTTTTGTTGACTTTACCAGTTGGGTTATATTGACAGTTTAGTAAATTTTGTTTAGAGCTCAAGAATTGAAACTTTTGTCATGATCATTTAATGAAGGCTATAGACTAAATTTTGAGGAGGCAAAGATTAAATTTTTCTGCAACTCTACTTCTGAGAGCAATTATAAATTAACTCAAATCATTTGGTTTTGGGTTTGCGTTTTCGTTTCCAATCGAAGACGCAGCGAATGGCTTTGATTTGTGATTGAGTTGATTTTTATGACTAGCACTGGAAGATATATTGCAAAGAGATTTTAGTGGGTTCTGTCAGATAGCTCGATGATGATTGTCAAAATCTAAAATTGAAGTGATAATTGAAAACAGACTTGACATGTGCGCTGTAATGGCCAAGATTTTGTCTTGTGCATCTAGCCATCTGAGAGCAATCATTAATCTTTTAAATCTTAGCTTTATGCTGATTTCTTTTGTATACATGATGATTGCATTGAGCATATTATTCTTTCTACGGGATATTATATTTTTAGTTCATTGGTTGGGTAACTTCTATTTGTTTATATAGTTAATATGTTTACAAGGCAATTTTCGTTCATTGGTTGGGTAACTTCTATTTTTTCTGTATAAAATATCTTTCCAAGGAAAATTATCTTCAAAATACCTAGTGGATATCAACTTGCAATCCATTTTTTTAAACTCTCAGCGTTTTGAATTCTGAAATTTTAGTTCATTGCGTATGTAACTTATATAGATAGCAAGTAAGTGAGATGGCGTCCACACCATCTTCGTCACCGTCATCGACGTCGCCGAATGCGTCTGGATCTCCGAGGAAAGTGGTACGTAAGTGAGATGGAAGATGAATATCAAAATTGCTAGCGGGCTGAATGACCATCACGAAGGTCAGTACCATTGGGGTCCCTCTGTGTCCCAAGAAAGCAGCGGTAACATTCTAGACCATCTACGGGATACTTGGAAGGGAACGGGTCCCCATCACCACACCAAGCTGGATGTCTTTGACGAATGTAGAGAGAGGCCAGCAACGACTGATATTTCAAGCTTGTTCACTATCCCAGAAGCAGACTAGGCACGCATGGAATGACAGGTGTTGCTCGCGATGGGACACACGTGGAAGACCTTCAAGAGCACGCTTGTCACGAAGTACGTGAACACGGATCGGACACCCTTCATGAAGTACAAATTCTTGTCGTGGGATATATGGGACGCCTTTGTGCGGATGAAGATGATGGTCGAATTTCAGGAGCAAAGTGTGGTGCACAAGGCTCTCTAGGCACAAAACACTCACCCCCACAAACTCGGCACCACTGGGTACACAGGGAAAACCACGCAACGAACGGCGGAGGACAAGAACGCAACTAGGCCATTTGCTGGGATCATAGACGAGCGCGCCCGAAACTGGTTAAGAGTGAGGGCATTAGCAATGTCTTCAGGCGACATCTCTTTCACAAACCCGACAGACGAGGAAGTGTTCCAACGTCTGGTAAATATGTCGAACTACCTAGTTGTTAATAAGTCCATAACTTCATAGTGTCTAAAATAACACGATTGTCTCTTGCAGCACGCATTGAGTACCAAATCTTCCCAATGCTCCTTCGAAGCAGTCACAGAGAAGGATATACCATCTACGCCCTGGGAAACAAGGAGCACCCGGGTCACACGCGAGACCTTGGGGTTTACGTACCTTGGTGGGAGGGATTCCCATACGACTCCAGGACGTATAGGAGTAGGAAGAGATCCAAGACCGAGCGCAAGGAAAGGTTGGTAGAGGAGATTAATGCGAATATTACTGTAAAATTTCGAGGACAGATAACAAGATTTGAGGATTAAATGAATCAACTCCTCAACCAATCGCAAGCTGTCCCCGTTATTTTGGGAGTCAGTCCTCCTCAACATCGGAGTAGCATCATGTGCACGTAAAATTATGAATATGGCAACGTCCAATTACCCATCGATGACATCAATGTAATGTACATCTCTGAAGTGCTCCAAAGATAGACCTATAGGATGACTTAGCTAACTGTGTATCATTTTGTAGGAGCCGACGCCCTGCAAGCTCCAAGTGAGGCTGGTTGGGTCCATTTCTATTGAGGCTAGGCGGGGGATGGCATATCCATGCTAGGAAGTGACAGTGCTGCATGGTGCCAAGCTGGCATGGGGTTACGCCAGGGTTCAGGTGAAAATGGTACATGACAATTTCTTGACCGTCCCGCTAGAGATTCGCCCGAACGAAGACATCAGAACACTAGGGTATGCCATGTACACTTTAATCCAGTGGCCCAAGAAGAACATCGCCCTGGACCCTGCAGTGTCGCGATCTCGACACGACCATACCTCTCCAACAAGCCTCTCGATTACTCCACCTCAACCTTCGCTTCAGAAGGCCACCTCATCGGTTCACGTAGAGAAGACGCAGAAGGAAAAAAGAAAAGCATGTCTCCGTATCGGTTCCCGAGTCGTCTCATAGGAAGATGTGTAGCGGGCGAGTCGTTAAGGCCAAATTGAAATCGACGAACATTAAGTCGCCTCCCAGGCCTGGGAAATACTCCCTTGAAAGTCTGTTGGCCCTCGACGTAGTATTAGCCCGCGCTGGAGTAGGTTGCCAGCCTTTGCATGTCTGGTATATGCAGAAGACAAAAGAGAAGGGTTTGATACTGGACTCACCATCAGATACATGAAGGAGCATATCTTCCACGAGCCGGGCACTTTGTCATGGGTTTCGATGACTTATTTGACCTATTCTACCTCAATACCCTCCACGCCTTGATTCTACGATGTTGGATACTGTAAGTGTGTAGAATCAAGTTCTACATTCATGTAATACTGATAAATATCATAATTCATTGCTTATGTATAGATAGATGATGAAAAATGCCCGACGATGGAGAGAACCGGTGGGTTTCCTCGATCCACATTTGGTCTCTGAGCAATGCATCACCCAAGATGCATCCGACGTCGTGAAATACATAACGACGGGATTTCTTGCCCAGGGCGACAATGACTACATATTAGTGCCCTACAATCAGAAGTAAGTGCTTCACTACTTGCTATACAAATTTCATTTGTACTTTATACGAGGCACGAACTTACGGTTAATAACTATATCGACATACATGAGTAGGTTTCACTGGATCCTTTTAGTCATTGTACCAAAGAGGAATAAGGTAATATACCTTGATTCCCTACTCAACAAGAATCACGACTTCACCCTTGTGCAAGGAATACTCGATAAGTGTGCTCATTTCCTCCATACATAACTCTATTGGACCGTAAAGGCGACTAGAGGGGGGTGAATAGGAGCACGCTCACTTTTTCATAAATTATGAACTCAATACAATTTCACTCCAGTAGCTATGATGAAACTATGAAGATCAATATACGAAGACAAATAGAAGACTAGTATTGAATCCAAATAAAACCTATTAGCAAAAAGACAAAATCAACTAAGATTGCAAAGACTCACAAAGACGCGGCAAAATCGACCTCTCTCAACCGGTCGGACCGATTGTCGGGCCGGACCGATTCGACCGGCGTTAGTCTTGGCGGTCGGACCGCCCAAAATCGGTCGGACCGGTGGTGATGGGCGGTCGGACCGGCCGACTCTGTAACCGATCCGCAATAAGAAAATCACCGATGACGGTTGCAATTAGGTGAAACTTTTGATTTTCAACTCCAATCTTTATGAAACTTTGCACACACCTTCTATATGCTATTGAGGACCTATTCCAATCGAATATTATGATAATTCTTGGAACGATCTTGAGCAATTGCCAATTGATTAATGTAAGGTCTAAAACCGCAAGAACGAAAACTTGATCCTAAAGCTTGTTCGTGAGAGATTGATGATCAAGATGATGCTAGATAGATTCACACATATCACAGCAAGCTAATCCACGTGAAAGAATCAATCACAAACTCGCGGATCAAAGAAAGCCCTAAAAACACGAAATTGAAAGCAAGAACGAAAGGAGACTTATCTCAAGCAAACCTTGCATAGATTGATTTCGTGATTGATGCTGGATTACATCCACACCATCATGGATCAGTGGACAATCAAAGATCACGAAATTCACCACAAACCATCAAGAGCCCTAGCCTCCACCTCAACTCCCCTAAAGACAATTAGGGTTTTGAAACATAAAAAGGCGAGAGAGAGAGAGAGAGGTGCAGCCACCATCTCCTCCTATTTATAGTGGAGGCCTAAAACTCTTAGGGTTTTACTCTCTTGGGCTCCCATTAAGGCCCACTAACAAACGGGTCACACACGCACGCTTCGCAAAGCGCCGTCTTTAACCTTTTGACCTAAACCGCTTCACCATGCGCCATGGATTTGCCAATAGGTCACCCTTGTCCATCTTGTGTCACGCTTGAGTCGTTGACCTCACCCGGCATCGTCGATCGTTCGACCTCAACTCTCCAAGTCTAGTCCCGATCCTCCTCGCCGCTGACCGTCGCTGACCACCAAGCAACCTCGCACAACCACGCATAAGAAAACACGAATTCGGGAACAAGTTCTTCAAAACTTGACCCATGTTAGTCAAAACATGCATCATGCAAAACATATGCCATGGAACCAATGACTTGACCTAACAAATCAACATCGCCACGGTTGGCCGATGATCAAGTGATACCGGTCCGACCGCTCAGTGAGCGGCCGATCGCTTCTTGGCCGGCCGGACCGCTCCTCGTGAGCGGTCGGACCGCCTGGGACTTAGCCAAATTCAAGCCCTCAAATTCAAACCTTCGAAACTTTAAACCAATAGAACTTTTTCGAGACTCCAAAATTATGAGACCAAGTGCATTGGGATCCTCACTTGCCTACAACACCTATTTTTGGCCCACCCATTTTGACCACTTTAGGTCATTGCCGGTCCGATCGCCCCACATGGCCGGTCCGACCGATTTGGGACCGGTCGGACCGCTGCGTGCAAGGACCGGTCGGACCGCCTCGCCCAAGAAGCTCAGTAGCTTTGTCGAAAACGCGTGAAACGACAAACCGTAAACGCCATTGCCAATTGTCACATCATCCTAAGATCCGGAGCATATCCCCATGAAATCCACAATCTCCCCTTGATGAACACATTGGCAATTATCCGTAAAATGTAAGTAAGAGGTTTGAAAACGAGTTTACTCGCAGCAGACAAAGGCACAACTTGGTCCATAAGCAAGAAAAAGCAATGAAAATGACCAAGCCGGCATCGTAATAGTATAGGCATGTGAGACAAGGCAAAAGAAAGCATAAAACTTTGATTTCGGAAAAGGGTCAAAATTCTCACATGAGGTCCATATGAAAGAACAATTGTTCAATTGACCTATGATCATTGTGAGTATAAAAGAATGCAATTCAAGTTCGTAATATTCAATAAGACAATAAGAATGCAACTCAAGAACTCCCCTCACTATGATCCTCAATTTTCAAATTTTCGTTTCTCCTTTGTATAAACTTCTCCCCAATAAAGAAATATCTTCTTATTAACACATCTTCTTCTCATTTAACACATCTTCTCCCCTTTGACAATGGATTCATCAAGGAATCACGCCTTCCTCTCATCCGAGATAATAAATATAGAATAAAGGAAGAAGCGAAAACAAAAGAAGCATAAAGAGGAATATGCATGAAGTGCAATGGAGTGGCTTCAATTTTTGTATTTTTCAATTTTGATTACAAGAAGCTTTGGAGATTACCCAAAAGAACAAGCTAGTATCTCTAATATTGCACAAACAAAGATATCAAGCCCGATAAATACTAGCAAGATCATGGTAAGACATATATATCAAAGCTAAGCACAAAGGCTCAAAAGTAAAGCAATAGATTTGATCAATTTAAGCAACGCTTCAAATTCAAAGAAGTTCATCAACAGGATCCTAAAGTGAAATTGGCCATGTCAAAATGTCAAAGTGAGATCAAAAATCTAACAAAGACCACATTAAGAGTCAATCAAGTCCCGTATTGAATCATTTTGCTCAATATTTTGTAAACGCCCATTTGTCAACATTTTTCTCATTTGCATTGAATATTGAAGTTGACTAATGATCTAACTTAGTGACAAGATCCCGACTAGGAGCCATCCACAAACTCATCCTAAGCTTCACCAAAAGTTGATTAAAGGTATATCTTAGTAAAGAAGATCCCGACTAGGAGCCATCCACAAACTCTTTCTAAGCTTCTACCGGGCGACAAATCTTGAGGTTCATGTCATTTCGACAAGCAATCCCCATGAGATCGTCTCGTTCATCAAACTATCTCCAAGTTCATGTCATTTGACAAGGCCTCGTAAGAATAGTTTGGCACAATTTAAGCATAAGACAATCTTGATTTTCATTTTTCACATGAGCAGCTTTAGAATCTCAAGAACACAAAAGCTCAAGTAATGGTCAATTTTAGATCAAAGAGCTAACAAAGCAATTCGACAGGCCAATGTCACAAGAGGAGCACTAATTGCGCAACTCGCTAAAACATCCACAAATTGCAATTTCTTAGTTTGAGTTGTTTAAAAGTTCTAGCTCATATAGCAAAGACTTAGCTACACATGTAAAAGCATGATAATTCTAGCAAGTCAAAGAACTAGACATGACATTGAGCAAGAATTGAAATACAAAAGCTCTAAAGGGTAATAGGCAAAGCTTCATCAATTTTTTAAAAATAAGCGTAAAATCTTATATTACAATGCATCTTTTTTTTTCATACCATTTGTTGTAACCACTTGTTGGAGTTTTCATATGAATGAAATATGACACAATGAGATGCAATTAAAAGCCTAAAAACCTAAAAGTTCAAAAGATCACTAAGTTCGTAAAAGAACAATAAAAGATCAAAAGAACAAGGAAAGATAAGAAAAGATCAAACTCCCCTCAAACCAACCCATAAGGATAAATTACCCTAACTCGCTTCTTAAGGAGGAAAATCTGTTTGATCTAAAGGTTTGGTAAGAATATCTCGCCAATTGAGCTTCTGACTCTACGGTGCATCACAATATCACCTTTTTCAACATGATCTTTAAGGAAGTGAAAGCGAATGTCTATGTGCTTAGTCCTAGAATGTTGCACTGGGTTTTTAGCAATATTAATAGCGTATGTTATCACGTAAAAGAGGAACACTAGCAAAGTTTAACCCATAATCTTTCAAAGTGGACGCTATCCACAAAATCAAGCTACAAAGAATTAGCGCAGCCTACATACTCCGCTCAAAGTGGGATTATGCAATGTAAGACCGCTTCCTAGAGGACCAAGATACAAGAGAAGTGCCTAGGAAGTGACAGTGCGAGGTACTCTTCCTATCTAACCGACACCGCAAAATCGAATCAAAACCTCTAATGGACAAAGTCAAGAGCAGAATACCAAATGCCATATAAGAGGGTAGAGTGTAAATACCGAATATGCGCTTAACGGCTTGGCGATGGGAAGTTCTCGAGACGCTCAAATCTTGCACAAAGGCATACCGTGAAGTGAATGTCCGGTCTCGAGGCCACAAATATGTAGGGAGCCGATCATGTCATGCGGTACTCGCTGATCCACGACTTCTCCTTCCTCATCCGATCCAAACAATGAGGTTGCCATGGGAGTGGAAATTGGCTTGCAGCCACCCATGTTGAAGCGCTTTAGTAGATCTTTAGTGTACTTCGTCGATGGATGAAAGTTCCTTCCTTGCATTGCTTGATTTGAAGTCCCAAAAGTAATTAAGCTCTCCCATCATACTCATCTCAAATTCCTGGACATAGTGTCGAAAAAGTCGAAACAAGAGCATTAGAGGAACCACCAAAGATAATATCATCCACATAAATTTGAGCAAGCGAAGTCATTGTCACGCCTAAGAATGAATAGAGTTTTATCCACTTTACCCATTTCAAAATTATTTTTAAGCAAGAAGGTCTTAAGTCTATCATACTGTGCTCTAGGGGCTTGTTTAAGACCATACAATGCTTTAGATAGCTTGAAAACACGATTTGGATATTTAGGATCCTCAAAACCGTGGGGTTGCTTAACATACACTTCCTCATCTATGAAACCATTTAAAAGGCACTTTTAACATCCATCTGATATAATTTAAAACCTTTTGATGCAAAGAAATGCAAGCGTATCACGAATGGCTTCTAGTCTAGCAACAGGAGCAAATGTCTCATCAAAATCTAACCCTCAACTTGGTCAAACCCCGAGCTACTAATCTGCCTTATTTCTAACCACGTAACCATCCTCACCTTGTTTATTCTTAAACACCCAATGGGTTCCTATAACATTATGACCACTAGGGGTTCTACTAGGTTCCAAACTTTGTTTCTTTCAAAATTTTCTAACTCCTCATGCATGGCATTTACCCACTAGAATCGATAAAGCATGTGATATATCGCGGGTTCAAAAGAAGCAACAAAAGCCGAATAGAGTAGAGATTTGGATCATTATACCGAGCGAGTGACTCGCTCATGTAGATTACCTATTATCTGCTCCGAGGATGTCTGTCTCTGAATGCGGTGGAGCGCCGGTGAGATACTGCTTCTTCGACCTCCGCAGTATCTGCTGATGATGAAGATGCAGCAGAGCCTCAATCAAGGTGAAGTAGACGAGTGTTCTTGTATCAAGATGGGCGCTTGAAGAGCAAAGCAGATGAAGGAATGATATTAGCTTCGCCTCATCTTCCTCCACAAAAATGCTCTCACACACCAAATCATCTCAGAGTAATAGATCTAGCTCGTGGCTAGTCTCATCAAAAGTGACATTACAAGTCTCCAATAATGTTAGTCTCAGATTAAAACCCGAAAACCCTCGAATGAGCAGATAACCTGTAAATAACCCATCAAAAGTTCTTGATTCAAATTTATCTAAGTTGCTGTCTTAAGAATAAAACATTTTGATCCAAAACTCAAAATGCGAAACAGAGGGTTTTCTACCAAAACGAAGCTCATAAGGAGTCTTGCCTAAAGAAGGTCTCAAAAGACACGATTTGCAATATGGCAAGCAAGAGCAATAGCTTCGCCCAAAATCTCCCTGTGTTATACTCATCTAGCATCGTCCCTAGCCATTTCGACTAAGGTCCTATTCTTCCTTTCCACCACGCCATTTTGTTGAGGGACGTGTGGAGAGGAGAACTGATGCTCAATACCACGCTCAAAGACAAAAGAAGCAAAAGAAGCATTTTGAACTCCGTGCATTATCATCGCGAATCGCTCTCAAAGCACCGGGGAAGCTCAGAAGCCAAACGAAGAACAAGGTCATGAAAATAACCAAAAGCTTCATCTTTTGAAGTAAGAAAGAACACCCAAGTATATCTAGAAAGATCATCAACTATGACAAGAATATACCATTTTCCACCGATCGATCGGACTCTAGCAGACCAACAAGATCCATATGAAGCAACCGTCCCGGTCCGTCTACCATAACCATAGTCACAGTAGGGTGTGAGGCGGCAACTTGTTTGCTATGCCTATGTGGCGCACATACAAAGATCCTTGATAAATTTTGAGTTTGGGCAAACCTCTCATGAGATCAAGGTTGCTAACTCGTGTCGATGATCAAAACCAATGTGCCCCAAACGTCGATGCCAAAGCCGTAAATCCAAGAAGATGTAAGCAAACATTTAAGAGATCCAAAGAAGAGATTCTCAAAATCACCCAAAAATTCTACCAACTCTAGAGATTCCAAACACAAGCTCACCAGTAGAATCAAGCACACGACAAGCATTTTTCTTAAAAACAGTCTCATAACCATCATCAAGAAGCTGAGAAACAGAAAGGAGATTATACCTAAGCTTGTCCACAAGAGCGACATCCTTTAGAATGAATTTGTTGTTCACCCTAATTGATCATGTTCCTTCAATTCGCCCTTGTGTATCATCTCCAAAGGTGATGAAGTCATCACCGTTGCCCGCGTGAAAGAGGTGAACCATTTTGAGTTTCCTGGTCATGTGGCGTGAACATCCGAGTCAACGAACCACGTGTTCTTCCCCTTTCCACGTAATCCCGAAAATCAAGGAACAAAAGAACGATGTGTCTCAACATCAAGTTAGATAAACAAGATTTAGGAATCCAAAGATCAGGCACACGGTCGCAAGGGATATTACAAACCGAAGTACTATCCTTGATTTCATCTAACATTCGGTTATGAGCAATGTTTAAATTAACATGAGACTTAAATCGCCATGGGCGGTCGACCGGCATTGGTCAAGGCGGTCGATCGGTGACCAAAACGGTCGACCGGTGACCACCAAATCGGACCGCCAAATCGATAAACATTAGAATTAGGATATCTAGAAACATAATGATTTGCATGAGAGAAAATCCTAATCCGTGTTTATTCTTTTCAATGTTACCATGTCTCATAGAAGCTCTAGGTTGCATGAATGAAATTCTATCAAAATTTTTCCTATCATTTTTCAACCTACGCCAATGTAATTCAATCAAATGTCCACCTTTCTTGCAATAAGTGCAATGGTACTTGGTACCACTAGAAGAAGCACCATTTGAATTAATACAAGGTTGGGCAAAACTCGCAGATTTAAAAGATGTTTTTGCAAAGTTGGGTTTTGAATTCAATTAAACCTTTTTCCAAGACTTGAATGACTTTTGGGTTTGAATTGTCTTGAAAAGAATTGAATCCTAAACCTTGCTTCTTATAAGGAGTTTTAGACTTGTCAAGAATCATGTTTAATTGTTTCTTACCTTTAGAAAATTTCTCTAATGTATCATGAAGGTAAGCATTTTCTTTTCTCAAGTTAACACAAGCATCACAAGTTTTATCCATAGATTTCTCCTTATACAAAGCAATTTCAAGCTTAAGAGGAACATGAAGCACAAGTAGTATTTTCAATATTGTCCTTAAGCTTAGCATATTTGACTCTAGCAACTTCTAAGATATCTTTGATTTCACGCTCTTTTCTAAACATGAAGTGCAAGGGCTAGAATCAAATACATCAAAAGCAATCAATTTACTAGATTCTAAACATTTTTCACAAGGAGCACTTTTAATTTCATTTAGTTCAGATCTAGCATTCTCAAGTTGTTGTACGTAAATATTATGAGCAGATTGTAACTTGGTAATTTCAATGCATAGCATGACAAGATAAACATTCATCGAGTTCAAGAGTCTTAGCATTTTAAGCTCTACTTTCAGTTTGCTAATTTTGACTCTAATTTCTTATTTTTGTCATGACAAATTCTAGCGCTTCATCTTGACTAAGCAATTGCTCAACTATAGAATCATATTTAGCGTAAAGCTCATCATAAGAAAAAGATACCTCATTATCATCAATGTCGTCCGTGTCACCATGAAGCACATGCCGGTGAAGTCTTTGGCCTTCCTTTCTTTTTGCCTTGAGGATCTCCTCCTCCTTGTCCTCCTCACTCCCGGATCCACATCGCTCAAGGATTGATCCTCAAAAGCGGCAAGGACCCTGTGAGCGCCTTCACAAGCTTATTAGCCTCATACCTTGATTTGTTGAAAGGAGGCTTCTTCCAAGTCGGCTTTCCTTCCTTATGATTGCTCTTACCTTTCAAATTTGGGGCAATTTGTCTTGATATGATTGAGCTCACCACATTCATAGCATGTCACCGACCACCTCTTTTGTTTCTCACATTATTGTAGGTCCGTGTGAATTTTTTAGCTAGAAGAGCTAACTCTGCTTCAGAATACTTTCAAGCTCCTCTTCATGAATAGCGAGATAAACAAGCAAATGAAAATCCGTAAGAAGATTCAAAAGAGTCATCAAAAGCCTTTTGAGAGGATCTCGCTACCAAAGCTAAATTATCTTTCTTGGGATGATCAACTCTTTAATTTCATGAGTCTTGAGTTTACTATAAAGCAATTCTAAAGTAAGACTTGAAAGATCAACATTTTCCTCTATAGCAAGAGCCTTCATCTCCCACTCCTTGGTGTTGATTGCACCAAGAGATGGGTGGCATTTTCGATTGAGAATATTCAATATCAACAATTTTCATTTGATTAATTACTTTATTAAAGCGATGAAAATGTCATCGATGCTCTCTCCAGACGATCTCGAATTTATTGTATTCACGCTTGTAAACTGCTTACGACCTTTTTGATTTGGGACGAACCTCATGATATGTTTCGAGAGTGTTCCAAATTTCATGCGCAGCTTGAAAGATTGCAAATTCTATCATATTCTTGTCTACCAAGTGCACCATATAAAAGATTCTTAGCCTTATTGTTGTTAGCCAAAAGAATTGCGTAGGTGTAGCAATTTCAGAATAACCAATGGCTCTAACAACATCCCAAATAGCTTGTCCTCGCTCTCAAGAAAGACGCGATACGATTCTTCCAATAGGCATAGTCGTGCCCATCAAAGATATGCGGTTTAGTAGAAAACTTATCCATCGCCAAAGTTCAAAGGACCTGTTAAGATCAAGATTGAACTAACCGGCTCGATACCACTTGTTGGACCGTAAAGGCGACTAGAGGGGGTGAATAGGAGCACGCCACTTTTTCACAAATTATGAACTCAATACAATTTCACTCCAATAGCTATGATGAAACTATGAAGATCAATATACCAAGATGCAATGGAAGACTAGTATTGAATCCAATTAAACCCTTTAGCAAAAACACAAAATCAACTAAGATTGCAAAGACTCACAAAGACGCAAGCGTCGACATCAGACCCAACCGGTCGGACCGATTGTCGGGCGGTCGACCGGCGTTAGTCAAGGCGGTCGGACCGCTCCAAAATCGGTCTGACCGGTGGTGATGGCGGTCGGACCGGCAGACTCGTGTAACCGATCCGCAATAAGAAAATCACCCGATGACGGTTGCAATTAGGTGAAACTTTGATTCTCAACTCCAATCTTTATGAAACTTTGCACACACCTTCTATATGCTATTGAGGACCTATTCCAATCGAATATTATGATAATTCTTGGAACGATCTTGAGCAATTGCCAATTGATTAACGAAGGTCTAAAACCGCAAGAACGAAAACTTGATCCTAAAGCTTGTTCGTGAGAGATTGATGATCAAGATGATGCTAGATAGATTCACACATATCACAGCAAGCTAATTCACGGAAAGAATCAATCACAAACTCGCGGATCAAAGAAAGCCCTAAAACACGAAATTGAAAGCAAACGAAAAGAGACTTATCTCAAGCAAACCTTGCATAGTCCTGGTTTCTGAAGTGGGCGCCGGGTGAGATACCGTTTCTTCGACCTCCGCAGTATCTGCGATGATGAAGATGCGCAGAGTCTCAATCGAAGGTGAAGTAGGCGTAGCGTTCTTGTATCAAGATGGGCGCTTGATGAGCGCAGATGAAGGAATGATATTAGCCGTCCTCATCTTCCTCCACAAAATGCTCTCTGTCACTGTAAATCATCTCAGCAATAGATCTAGCTCGGGGCTAGTCTCATCAAAAGTGACATTACAAGTCTCCTGAATAATGTTAGTCTCAGTATTAAAAACCCGAAAACCCCTCGAATGAGCAGGATAACCCAGAAATAACCCATCAAAAGTTCTTGATTCAAATTTATCTAAGTTGCCTGTCTTAAGAATAAAACATTTTGATCCAAAACTCAAAATGCGAAGCAGAGGGTTTTCTACCAAAGCGAAGCTCATAAGGAGTCTTGCCTGAAGGCCTCAAAAGACACGATTTGCAATATGGCAAGCGATAGCAATAGCTTCGCCCAAAATCTCCTCGGTGTGATATACTCATCTAGCATCGTCCTAGCCATTTCGACCAAGGTCCTATTCTTCCTTTCCACCACGCCATTTTGTTGAGGGCGTGTGGAGAGGAGAAGCGATGCTCAATACCACGCTCAGCACAAAAAGAAGCAAAAGAAGCATTTTTGAACTCCGTGCCATTATCACTGCGAATCGCTCTCAAAGCACCAGGAAGCTCAGAAGCCAAACGAAGAACAAGGTCATGAAAATAACCAAAAGCTTCATCTTTTGAAGTAACAAACAACACCCAAGTATATCTAGAAAGATCATCGACTATGACAAGAATATACCATTTTCCACCGATGACCGGACTCTAGCGGGACCAACAAAGATCCATATGAAGCAACCGTCACGGTCCGTCGGTCATAACCATAGTCACGAAGGGTGTGGCGGCAACTTGTTTGCCATGCCTCTGAGCGCTTTATCTGACATCCTTGACAGCTTTGAGTTTGGGCAAACCTCTCATGAGATCAAGGTTGCTAACTCGTGTCAGATGATCAAAACCAATGTGCCCCAAACGTCGGTGCCAAAGCCAGAAATCAGAAGAAGATGTAAGCAAACATTTAAGAGATCCAAAGAAGAGATTACGAAAAATCGGCTCCAAAAATTCTACCAACTCTAGAGATTGCAAACACAAGCTCACCAAGAGAATCAAGCACCACGACAAGCATTTTCTTAAAAGCAGTCTCATAGCCATCATCAAGAAGTCGAGAAGCGAAAGGAGATTATACCTAAGCTTGTCCACAAGAGCGACATCCTTTAGAATGAATTTGTTGTTCACCCTAATTGATCCTGTTCCTTCAATTCGCCCTTGTGTATCATCTCCAAAGGTGATGAAGTCATCACACATTGCTCGCGTGAAAGAGGTGAACCATTTTGAGTTCCGGTCATGTGGCGTGAACATCCGAGTCAACGAACCACGTGTTCTTCCCTTTCCGCGATAATCCCGAAAATCAAGGAACAAAAGAGCGATGTGTCTCAATCTCGGGTTAGATAAACATGATTTAGGAATCGATCTTTCGAGACACACGCGTCGCAAGGAGTATACAAATCGAAGTACTATCCTTGATTTCATCTAACATTCGGTTATGAGCAATGTTTAAATTAAAATGAGACTTGAATCGCCATGGGCGGTCTCGACCGGCATTGGTCAAGGGTCGACCGTGACCAAAGCGGTCGGACCGGTGACCACCAATGATCGACCGCCATCGATAAACATTAGAATTAGGATATTTAGAAACATAATGATTTGCATGAGAGAAAATCCTAATCCGGTTTATTCTTTTCAATGTTACCATGTCTCATAGAAGCTCTAGGTTGCATGAATGAAATTCTATCAAAATTTTCCTATCATTTTTCAACCTCGCCAATGTAATTCAATCAAATGTCCACCTTTTTTGCAATAAGTGCAATGGTACTTGGTACCACTAGAAGAAGCACCATTTGAATTAATACAAGGTTGGGCAAAGCCTGCAGATTTAAAAGATGTTTTTGCGAGTTGGGTTTTGAATTCAATTAAACCTTTTCCAAGACTTGAATGACATTTGGGTTTGAATTGTCTTGAAAAGAATTGAATCCTAAACCTTGCTTCTTATAAGGAGTTTTAGACTTGTCAAGAATCATGTTTAATTGTTTCTTACCTTTAGAAAATTTCTCTAATGTATCATGAAGGTAAGCATTTTCTTTTCTCAAGTTAACACAAGCATCACAAGTTTTATTCATAGATTTTCCTTATACAAAGCAATTTCAAGCTTAAGAGTGGAACAAGAAGCACAAGTAGTATTTTCAATATTGTCCTTAAGCTTAGCATATTTGACTCTAGCGACTTCTAAGATATCTTTGATTTCACGTTCTTTTTCTAAACATGAAGTGCAAGAGCTAGAATCAAATACATCAAAAGCAATCAATTTACTAGATTCTAAATATTTTTCACAAGGAGCACTTTTAATTTCATTTAGTTCAGATCTAGCATTCTCAAGTTGTTGTCTGAAAATGTTATGAGCAGATTGTAACTTGGTAATTTCGAATGCATAGCATGACAAGATAAACATTCATCGAGTTCAAGAGTCTTAGCATTTTTAAGCTCTACTTTCGGTTTGCTAATCTTTGACTCTAATTTCTTATTTTTATCATAACAAATTCTAGCGCTTCATCTTGACTAAGCAATTGCTCAACTATAGAATCATATTTAGCGAAAAGCTCATCATAAGAGAAAGATACCTCATTATCATCAATGTCGTCCGTGTCGACCATGAAGCACATGCCGGTGAAGTCTTTGGCCTTCCTTTCTTTTTGCCTTGAGGATCTCCTCCTCCTTGTCCTCCTCACTCCCGGTATCCACATCGCTCAAGGATTGATCCTCAAAAGCGGCAAGGACCGGTGGCGGCCTTCACAAGCTTATTAGCCTCATACCTTGATTTGTTGAAAGGAGGCTTCTTCCAAGTCGGCTTTCCTTCCTTATGATTGCTCTTACCTTTCGACTTGGGGCAATTTGCGGATATGATTGAGCTCACCACATTCATAGCATGTCACCGGACCACCTCTCTTTTGTTTCTCACATTATTGTAGGTCCGTGTGAATTTTTAGCTAGAAGAGCTAACTCTGTTTGAGAATACTTTCAAGCTCCTCTTCATGAATAGCGGATAAACAAGCAAATGAAAATCCGTAAGAAGATTCAAAAGAGTCATCAAAAGCCTTTTGAGAGGATCTGCTACCAAAGCTAAATTATCTTTCTTGGGATGATCAACTCTTTTAATTTCATGAGTCTTGAGTTTACTATAAAGCAATTCTAAAGTAAGACTTGAAAGATCAACATTTTCCTCTATAGCAAGAGCCTTCATCTCCCACTCCTTGGTGTTGATTGCAGCCAAGAGATGGGTGGCATTTTCAGATTGAGAATATTCAATATCAACGACTTTCATTTGATTAATTACTTTATTAAAGCGATGAAAATGTCATCGATGCTCTCTCGGGGCGCATCTCGAATTTATTGTATTCACGCTTGTAAACTGTTTGGCGCACCTTTTTATTTGGGACGAACCCTCATGATATGTTTCGAGAGTGTTCCAAATTTCATGCTTGATTGAAAGATTGCAAATTCTATCATATTCTTGTCTACCAAGTGCACCATATAAAAGATTCTTAGCCTTATTGTTGTTAGCCAAAAGAATTGCGAAGCGGTGTAGCAATTTCAGGAATAACCAATGGGCTCTAACAACATCCCAAATAGCTTGTCCTCGCTCTCAAGAAAGACGCGCATACGATTCTTCCAATAGGCATAGTCGTGCCCATCGAAGATATGCGGTTTAGTAGAAAACTTATCCATCGCCAAAGTTCGGTGACCTGTTAAGATCAAGATTGAACTAACCGGCTCGATACTACTTGTTGGACCGTAAAGGCGACTAGAGGGGGTGAATAGAGCACGCTCACTTTTTCCCAAATAATGAATTCAACACAATTTCACTCCAATAGCTATGATGAAGCTATGAAGATCAATATACCAAGACAAATGGAAGACTAGTATTGAATCCAATTAAATCCCTAAGCAAAATAACAAAATCAACTAAGATTGCAAACTCACGACGCAGGCGATCGACATGAACCCAACCGGTCGGACCGATTGCGGGCGATCGACCGCGTTGTCTTGGCGGTCGGACCGCTCAAAATCGGTATGATCGGTGATGACAAAGCGGTCGGACCGGCCGACTCGAAACCGATCTGCAATAAAATCGGCCGATGGCGAAGTTGCAATTAGGTGAAACTTTGATTCTCAACTCCAATCTTTATGAAACTTTGCACACACGTTCTATATGCTATTGAGGACCTATTCCAATCGAATATTATGATAATTCTTGGAGCGATCTTGAGCAATTGCCAATTGATTAACGAAGGTCTAAAACCGGGCAAGAACGAAAACTTGATCCTAAAGCTTGTTCGTGAGAGATTGATGATCAAGATGATGCTAGATAGATTCACACATATCACAGCAAGCTAATTCACGTGAAAGAATCAATCACAAACTCGCGGATCAAAGAAAGCCCTAAAAACACGAAATTGAAAGCAAGAGCGAAAAGAGACTTATCTCAAGCAAACCTTGCATAGATTGATTTCGTGATTGATCTTGGATTACATCCACACCATCATGGATCGATGGACAATCAAAGATCACGAAATTCACCACAAACCATCAAGAGCCCTAGCCTCCACCTCAACTCCCTAAAGACAATTAGGGTTTTGAAACATAAAAGGCGAGAGAGAGAGGTGCGGCCACCACCTCCTCCTATTTATAGTGGAGGCCTAAAACTCTTAGGGTTTGACTCTCTTGGGCTCCGTTAAGGCCCACTAACAAGCGGGTCACACACGCACGCTTCGCAAAGCGCCGTCTTTAACCTTTTGACCTAAACCGCTTCACCATGCGCCATGGATTTGCCAATAGGTCACCCTTGTCCATCTTGTGTCACGCTTGAGTCGTTGACCTCACCCGCATCGTCGATCGTTCGGACCTCAACTCTTCAAGTCTAGTCCGATTCTCCTCGCCGTTGACCGTCGTTGACCACCAAGCAACTGCACAACCACGCACAAGCAAACACGAATTCGGGAACAAGTTCTTCACAACTTGACCCATGTTAGTCAAAACATGCATCATGCAAATCATATACCATGAAACCAATGACTTTGACCTAACAAATCAACATCGCCACGGTTGGCGACGTTCAAGTCAATACCGGCCGACCGCTCCAGTGAGCCGGTCGGACCGCCATGGCGGTCGGACCGCTCCACGTGAGCGGGCCGGACCGCCCTTGGGACTTAGCCGAATTTCAACCCTCAAAACCGAAACCTTCGGAAACTTTAAACCAATAGAACTTTTCTCGGAGACTCCAAAATCATGAGACCAAGTGCATTGGGATCCCCTCACTTGCCTACAACACCTATTTTTGGCCCAGCTTGTTTTGACCACTTTGGTCACCGCCGGTCCGACCGCCCCACATGGCCGGTCCGACCGATTTGGGACCGGTAGGACCGCCGTGTGAGGACCGGTCGGACCGCCCCTGTCCAGTAAGCCTGTAACTTTGTCGAAAACACGTGAAACGATAAATCGTAAACGCCATTGCCAATTGTCACATCATCCTAAGATCTGGAACATATCCCCATGAAATCCACAATCTCCCCCTTGATGAACACATTGGCAATTATCCAGAAAATGTAAGTAAGAGGTTTGAAAACGAGTTTACTCGCAGTTTTCGTACAAAGGCACAACTTGGTCCATAAGCAAGAAAAAGCAATGTAAATGACCAAGCTGGCATCAGAATAGTATAGGCATGTGAGACAAGGCAAAAGAAAGCATAAAAACTTTGATTTCCAGAAAAGGGTCAAAATTCTCACATGAGGTCCATATGAAAGAACAATTGTTCAATTGACCTATGATCATTATGAGGATATAAGAATGCAATTCAAGTTCAGAATATTCAATAAGACAATAAGAATGCAACTCAAGAACTTCCCCTCACTATGATCCTCAAATTTCAAATTTTCAGTGTCTCCCCTTTGTACAAACTTCTCCCCCAACAACTTCTCCCCCAGCAAAGAAATATATTCTCATTAACACATCTTCTCTTCTCATTTAACACATCTTCTCCCCCTTTGACAATGGATTCATCAAGGAATCACACCTTCCTCTCATCCACAATATATCCCCATGAAATCCACAATATATCACACTTTGTAATAATATGTCTCGAACTGACTATACCTATATATGTAATTCTATTTTTGCAGTGTCACCAGCAAAAACAGGATCACCTATGTGCATTCTACGTTTGCTGTTATATGCTGCAAATCATGAGTGCTAAGACGAATGATCCAGAGGTTTGTCAATCTCGCAATAATTATTTCCTAATTATAAATTTAAACATATATGCTTACTACTTTACTCCCACTAGCGACAGAGCATGATACCCGATTTAGATGCATTCGTTGTGACCGAAATCTCGGAGGTTCAAGGGATGCTCTGCGGCTTCATCAAGACGGAGATCGTTAATGCTAGCGAAGAGTTTCACTTCGCCAACACCGCTGAACGACCTTCATACAATTGATTCAATTGTAATTCACTTTGAATGGTTGTAATTCAATTGTAACTTTAGCGACAATACTTGAACATATTCTTTTGTAATTGATTTTTAGTTGTAAATGATCACTTTGAGTTGTCAATAATTGATTCATCTATGATTCATCTGTTTTCTGCTTGCTTGTTTTTACAGGCATGGCTAGCAATTCCTGATGCTAGCCGTAAATCATAAAAAATTTAGTTAGGTATAATGAACTATCACAAACGGTTTTTTGGGTCGAGTCGTCTGTGAAGGCCTACTATCATAGACGGTTTCAACAAAAAATTGTCTGTATTATGACTTATCACATACGGCTCACAAACCGTCTGTGATGGCCCTATCTGTAGTAGTGAAAGTAGGAGCGGAAGTAGAAGTGATAAAAGTAAATAATTTTCAGCGGCATGCCCATCTAAACCCCCAGGCAACCGACAAGAGACAAAGCATAGAGAGACCCGCCATCGAACCCTCCGATTCTGGGTGTGAAAAAGTACCATAGGGTGTTGGCCCATTCTCATACTCTGAACAACAAATTAAGCAAGATTGAGTACACTGCGTACTCAGCAAGACTTGTAGTGTATCGCAAAGTTTAGATACATGCAAGGATATCAAGGAGGTAGCTCTATACAACAAGTTGTTCTCAGTATTAAGCAATATTTTTTGCAATATCAATACATATTATTTTGCAACAGGGTTTGAAAGAGCAGTTAAATAGATACCTGACAATAAGTAAGCAATTGAATGAATAAAATTAACAGCTCACAACCCTCCTTGGTTGCGAGCAATATTTTATTTTCAGCCATAGACATGACACTCAACTGAAATATAAACCATAAAACATTTCCCATGTTTTCCAACGAAATTATTTTTTGTGAAAATCAAGTCTATACCCAACGTGATCGCACTAAGCACACTCGTAACCATGAGCACGACTATTTAAATAGATTTACACTATGTAGAGGTGTACTGCTAGACCTGTTAACGGGCAACCCGGCCCGCCGGCCTAGGCCAGGTTTGGGACTGGATTTTTGGCCTGGAAGCCCAAAATTGCGAAAAAGTAATTAAAAAGTGAATATATATATTTTAAATTCTAGAAATGAATTAAATAATACATTTTTATTCTAAAAATGATTTAAAATAAATATATTTAAATAGAAAAATCAATTTCGGGTCAGGCCTGCCGATTTGAGACCAGGCTTTTCAAGCCCGACCTGGCGTTTGAACGGGTCTACGTACAACTTTATCCACAACACACAAATTCTCTAGTTTGTTTTTGTATGTGTCGATACCACCGCTCACCACCTTAGGTAAGCAGTCTAGAGCACGTGTTGAAGCTTTTACATCATCTAGCCCTATCTTTGCACTAGCAAAGCGAATGTTCACCCCCACTTCGCCCAGGTACACCCCTGTCAAGTGAGGCATTCGTCGTTGTGTCGGAAGGCTTTGTTCCCAACGCCTCAGTGAAGGGAGCCCCTTCAGACACTCCTACACCTGTCACGCCCGCACTACTACGGTCTACCAATGTGCAAGACTAGTTTTCAATGACTTAATTAGCTAATGATGTCCCATACCAGCGCATGTGGTTGTCTACTTTTACTTAGATTGATGACACCGGCGTTCGGTCCTTAATTGACCCGGGCAAGAATCCTCCCTATCTACTTGTGAGGTGCACCCTCACACTTCTAAGAATATATTATAACTCGCCCGTGTCGAAAACTAGGTTTTGCATTTTTCTTTTTATACAAAATAAGAAAGGTACACCCCTATGGATATTTATCATAAAAATCACAAATCCATGTTTATCATATTGTCTTTTTATAGCTTTTAGGGGAAAACTATAGCTCTGTTAAGCATTTGTGCAATATTCGCACTTAAAACTCCCAACTTGACATTATATATTGTATAACCCATATCCTAATGGCTACAACTATAAGGGCATCAATATTTCAAGGAGATTTATGCATCGAATAGCATTTACAACTACCGCTATCCCAAACGTAGCAATTTCATATCAAATATACACGCATGCATAATATATTTTGCCAAAAGAAGTACAATAATTAAAATAGTAGGATCAACATTATCAAAGAGGGTGCTTTCCTTGCCCTGGTTTATCTGAATAGGAGGATGGATGGTCGTTGAAAATATCGTTCGAAGAATCGACGTTTAATCAAAAGAGCTAGAAACAAATTAAATAAGGCAAAATAACTTCAATAGTAACCAAATCCAAATATTTTTGCATATTCTAGTAGAGCATGATTTTAGATGAATTTAGAAGAAAAAATTTGTCTCATTTGGAGTTTTCATGCAAAAGTTATTAGGGTTTCGATTTGGTTCGTTTGAAAAATCCTGAAGAAGAAAAGGTGACGTCGATTATGTATTCCCGAGTTTTACGCTTTCCACAGAGAAAGCGTATTATCTTCTACGTTCTACTAAGGTTTACACTTTCCAGTAGAGAAAACATATTCTCCTATGAGCTTTGCTGATATTTATGCTTGCCAACCGAGAAAGTGTATTTCCTCATAACTAAAAATTGATTTTCCATTTTCTTCTGATTTTCCAGTAATCTGACATGTGGGGTCTACATGTTAGAGACTCATTTGTTAATAACGTTCAGAATTAGATTTTCTTTAATCGCCTTGGCTTGGCCCCACACGTCATAGATTGAGTACACTTAAGTGACTGTAATTAAGTGCTAAGTATCTTTTAATTGTGTGGGTCCCACTGGCAGAGAGAGGAGAGAGAACAAAGAGAACAATGAGCGCACCCACAGCCAAGAGGGAGAAGGGCTCGCCGACGGCGAGGCACGCGTGGAAAAGCTCAGGGGAGGTCAGAAATAGATAGAGGGTACTTATGCAATGCTAGGTGATGTAAAGTTGGCCGGAGAGGTGGTATAAATTAGCGGCATGACGACGACGAGCGGAGGTTCTCCTTGAGTCTGCAACGGCTTCGGCGAACAAGGCTTTCTCTGGGCAAATTGAGCTGTGGACTGGACTCAATGAGTCCATGCGGTGCTAGTAGGTTGGGCATGAGGACCTATGGTCATTGGATGTGCGCCGGTGGCAAGCAACCGCGGTGGTGCCATGACTAGCTAAGGAGAAAGCTTACTAGGGACTCGCCACTGCCAAATTAATGCGTGTGTGAGGTTCAGTGACTCACCACGATGACAACGGTGCAGAAGAAGAGGTCGGAGGGGTTCTAGAACGACTTGTCGATGTTTAGCCGAGGCAGAGCAGAGGGGGTCTATGTCGACAGCTCACCACAGCAATAGAGATGCTACAATAAGCTTCGTGTTAGGTTACTAGAGTGCTAAGGATGGTGTAGATGTGAGGAATTGAACTGAGGCTCACTGTGCTTCGAAGAAGAACGGAAATGGCAGCAGGGGCCGTGAATGAGGAAGATGTAGTGTAGTTCAGATTCGGGGTAAGATTGACTGCATTGAGTGGGGATAAAGCATCAGTAGGGTATGGAACATGTGATGGCACAGTTGTCTTGAGCTTTAACTCACCCAAGATACTAGAACACGGTGGTGAGCTTGAGTACACGCTAGAGCCGAGAATGAAGTTGATTTAAATTGGGCTACAGAACTCCCGGAGCTGCATTAAGCATAGAGAAGGGGTGAGTGAGGCACGAGGATCACGATGACACTGGTGTCGTAGTTCAGGAAGCTCACCAAAGCAAGAACGAGGCAGAGGCATGCTCACTGGCGTTGAGAATGACGTACGTGTTCCCGCAAAACCAAGGAGCTGTGAGGCTCCGGCTAGCACGAAATGGAACGGTGGCGAGCTGAGGAAGAAGATGCCCGCTCTAGAGTTTAAGTCGGTAGGACAAAGACACGAGAAGATCTGTGAGATGGCGGCAGTCAGTGCGAGTATCTCGCGGTGCTGCTCTGGTCTCTCCGTCTGTGAGGGAAAAGGCACCATTAAGGAGGTAGCAAGCATGAGTGGAGGTAGGCGGAGGCGACAGGAGGAGGTGAAGCTCAATTCTGTGGGCGGGCGAGGAAACACACGGGCGAGCGAGAGACGGAAGAAAACCCCTGGCAAGCTGGGCCCACTCGTCAGTGAAGGAGAGCAAACGCACTGGCGCGGGTTGGAGCGAAGCGAGGGTTTTTTGGGCTGGCTCGGTTTCGGCCCAGAAGTTGAGAGGGTTTTGAATTTCTATTTTCTGGTTGATTCTTTGGTAAATTTGTAAACCTATCAAATAAGTTCCAAACTTTATTTAAATTTTGTGAGGGCTCCTAACCTAAAGTAGTTTCTTATGTAATTTTGTTTAGAACTTTATCTTGTCTATGATTTTCTTGAAAAATCTTAGAAGTTTATGTTTTCATGTAATTTCATTGTTACCCTTGAGGAAAATTTGCAAAAGTTGCTTAATGAATATTTCTCAAGCAAATATGCCCAAAATAATTCCTTCACTTATTCTCATTCTGTTTTCCCTAAAATTCTTTCAAGTGCATGTTTGTAAGAATTTCCTTATTTGCTTTATACAAGAGTACAAAAATTATGCATGATTAGTTTCTCATAAGAATTATGCCTAAAATTATTTTCCTCATGTATTTCAATTTTGTCTTCCCAAAATGTGAATTTTGGGATGTTACAGACCTACCCCCCTTACAAGGAATCTCGTCCCCGAGATTTAGTAGGCTCGGTAAAGAAATAAAGGAATTCAGCTCTAAGGCAGTTTTCCCGTTCCCACGTGGGTTTGTCTTCGTGTGGTTGCTCCATTGAGCTCTTAGCATCTTGTTGGCGCGGTTACCAGTGTGTCTCATGGCTTCGTCTAGAAGTCGAATTGGGTGCTCCTAATAAGAAAGATTCAGTTGGAGATCAATGCTCTCTAACTGAGTGAGTCCAGTCGGGGTTCGAAGGCATTTCTTGAGCTGTGATATGTGGAATACGTCGTGCACATCCGAAAGTTGAGGTGGCATCTCTAACTGATATGCTATCTCGCCTTTCCTCTTGACAATTCAGTATGGTCAGATGTATCGGGATGCCAGCTTCCCATGGACTTGGAAACAACGGATGCCTCGCAGTGGTGAGACCTTGAGATAAACAAAATCATGTACTTCAATGCTTAGTTCACGGCGACGACGGTAGGCATAGCTCTCTTGTTGCGACTGCGCTTCCTTTAAGCGTTGTTTTATTGCGTCAATGTGCTCTTGTGCTCCTTGGATAATCATTGGTCCAAAGAATTGTCTTTCGCCGACCTCAGACAAGAATATAGGTGTTCTACACTTTCTCCCGTAAAGTGTTTCGAACGGGGACATCTGAAGGCTTGACTAAAAACTGTTGTTGTAGAAAAACTCAGCAAATATCAAGCACTTCTCTCAATTCGTGCTATAGGATAGCACACATGCACGCAACATATCTTCCAAGATCTGATTTGTTATCTCAGTTTGACCTCCCGTTTGGGGATGGAATGCAATGGTAAAGAATAGCTCGGTTCCCAACAGTTCGTTATACTATTTGAAAATCGTGAGGTGAACCGCGAGCCTCGATCATAGGTTATGATCATTGGCACACCATGCTGGCGGATGATGTTGTTCATATAAAGCTTTACAAGTTTGGCTCCACGATAGACGGTGCTAACTGGAATAAAGTGTGCCACCTTGGTTAAACGATCGACAATAACCCATATGGAATCATATCTATTGCGGGTTCTTGGCAACCCTATTATGAAGTCCACGCCAATTTCATCCCATTACAATTCGAGAATACTTAAGGGTTGGAGTAATCCTGCTGGGCGTTAGTGTTCTGCCTTAACGCGTTGACACACATTGCTCATAGCAATATGTGCTACGATGTCTCGCTTCATACAGAGCCACCAAGTTGTTTCCAGAGGTCCTGATACATCTTGGTGCTCCTAGGGTGGATGGAGAGTGGTGGATCATGAGCTTTTTTTAGGATTAAGTCCTTAATATCGTGATTATCTAGGACGTATAGCTGTTGTCCATGCATAACCACTCCACTGAGTTTCTCAGTGAATTCTAATTTTCCGTCGTTCCTCAAGCAATGCTTGATTTCAGCAATTATTGGATCTATGAGTTCAGCAGCTTGGATTTGCAATTCGGGAGTAGGTTGCAACACTAGAACATCAACATAACCCTCCTCAACTAATTCTAAGTTGAGCTTTTGGAACTCTTCATGCAATATCGGTCGATTCGATTCAACTGACGCATTTATGTAGTTGAGCTTTCGACTAAGGGTGTCAGCTACGACATTGGCCTTACCGAGGTGGTAATGAATGCCAAGGTCATAGTCCTTCATTAACTCAAGTCATCTTCATTGCCTTAGGTTCAGATCTGACCGTGTGAAGAAATATTGCAGACTTTTATGATCGGTTTAGATTTCGCACCAATTGTCAATGATGTAATGTCTCCGGATCTTGAGAACATGAACCACACCCGCTAATTCCAAATCATGAGTTGGATAATTAGCTTCATTAGGTCGCAACTGGCGTGAGGCATATGCCACCACTTTGCCTTCTTACATTAGCACACAACCGAGGTCGTGGCGAGATGCATCATAATACACAACAAAACTTTTGTGTATATCAGGCAGAGTAAGCACTGGGCTGTTGTGAGCCTTTTATTTAATTCTTGAAAGCTCTCATCACATGATGCTGACCATTCGAACTTCCTCTCCTTCTTCAAAAGTTGTGTCATTGGTCTTGCGATTTTGGAGAAGTTCTCGATGAACCGACGATAATATCCAGCCAAACCGAGCAAACTTCAGACTTCCAGAATAGTGCAGGACTATTCCCAGGCTAGGACATCTTGTACCTTGCTCAGGTCCATGACCACATCTCCTTCTGATAGAACATGGCCTAGGAAACCGACTTCTTTCTGCCAAAACCCGCACTTGTTGAATTTGATGTACAATTGATGTTAGCGCAGCTTGTCGAGCACCATACGCAGGTGTTATTCATGTTCTTCTGCGTTCATGGAATAGATGAGAATGTCGTCGATGAAGACCACCACGAACTGATCCAAATTCTCCATAAAAATCTTATTCATAAGATTCATGAAATTTGCGGGGGCATTGGTGAGTCCGAATGACATTACGGTGTACTCATACAAACCGTAACGAGTGGTAGATGTAGACTTTGGGATGTCTTCTGGTCTTATCTTGAGTTGAAAATATCTAAGCCTCATATCAATCTTGAGAAGACACAGTCACCATTCATTTGATCGAACAAGTCATCAATCCCTAGGAGAGGATATTTGTTCTTGATGGTTACTTCGTTCAACGAATGGTAGTCGACGCACATCCGCTGACTGCCATCTTTCTTCTTTACGAACAGCACGGGGCTTCCCCATGGTGATGAGCTTGGCCGGGTGGATCCTTTGTCCAACTGCTCCTTGAGTTGTTGCTTCAATTCAACCAACTCATCAGATGCCATTCGATAAGGTCGTTTGGACATAGGTGTTGTCCCAGGTATTAAATTGATGACAAATTCCATATCACGATCCGGTGGCATTGCCGTCAATTCATCCAGAAACACATCGGGATACTCACATACCACGGGAACCTGACTAAGCTCTGGGATCGAGATGGAATTGAGCGTGGGCTGCTGCGATGAAGTGACATATGTGGAGGTGAAATGATGCGTTCTCTGTTAGAGTTGAAAAGGAAAATGACTCGCTTTGTGCAATCAATTACTCCCTTGTGTTTGGCTAGCTAATCCTTCCCAAGTATTATATCTATCCCAGATGTATCTATCATAATAAAATTTGCTTTGAATTCTATCACATTCATTTCAATCTGGACTGCGAAACAACCAAGTTTTGTTCGCATGACTGATATGGAGGAATATACTACCATTTTATTTTCTAAGTGTGTAGTACTTGTGTCTTGTTGTATGACAAATTTCTTAGATACAAATCAATGAGAAGCTCCAGAGTCAAATAACATCAATGTAGGTACTGAGTGAAAAAGAATAGTACATGTTAGCACATCAGGCGCTGCATTGGCCTCCTCGGCGGTTGTATGCTTCAGATGACCGCGTCCGAAACCCAGTGCTGGTTTGTGGGCTTGCTGCCCTCCTTGACCTCGTGCGAGGCCCTGGGGTCGCTGCTGGGCGCCTTAGGGTTGAGGCTGAGGCGTTGGAGACTTTTTTTGGGCACGTACTTGCAAAGTGCCCACGTTCACTGCAGCCAAAGCAGGTGACGTCTGCGCCGGTTTATGTACCGGGCGGCTGTCCGGTTTTATGTACCGGGAGGCTGTCCACCGCAGTTATGTTGTTGAACCACGGGTTGCTGAGGTCAAGGACCCTAGGCTTGGAACCTTAGAGGTGGTGGTGCTGAAGGACATGCGTTTGATGGTTGCCAAACGCGTGGTCTTAGCGTGCTACTGCTTGCTAATTTCTGTGTAACCTACTTGCATTTGCGGCTCTCTACGACCGACCGGGTGCTGTGTTCAACCCGAATGGCTTTGTTGACCAGGGCCTGGAAGTTGGGGATGTCATGGGCAGCGAGTGACCATTTCATCTCTTCGTTGAGGTGCTCTTGGAAGAGAGCAACCTTCCTTCCTTTGCTCTGAATCTCGGAAGCAGCATAGCAGGTGAGATAGTTGAAGCGATGGAGGAACTCCATCACTGTCATGTTCCCATGCTGAATGATGAACCTCTAATGTCTTGATTTGGCCCGATCTTTCGATGAGAAGATAAATTCGGTAGAAGTCGCTCAACTCTCACGATCCTGGCTATGAACTCGCAAGGCCTAAAACCACGCAATCGTTGAACTGCTCGACAAGTCATTATCAACCATGCACGAATACCCGGTTGACCTGATCACGAAGATCAATTCCTTCATACACCGAAGAAGCACGCAAGAACAAGATAAAAAACAATCTGAATTGCAAATATATGATTGAGTTCAACAGGTGGGATTCCATAGAGGTCCTTTACGGTTGGTCTAGCCGACACAAGCGAAGAACAAGAGTTTTCACAATGGAGAAACTAATCAAACGAAATCCTAGGAAACTAAAGGGGGTGCGTCCTCCTTAAATAGGGGACGAGGAACAACAAATCTAAAATAAACATCAAGGTGGGACTAAACTCATGGGTTACTGTTCATGTGAACAGTAACCACACCCCAGGTGGGCCACCGGCATATGGGCCAAGTTGAGTATGATTACAAAGCCCAAATCGGCCTAAATTGGTGATGTAGCACCTTCTTTTGATGATTCTGAAGTCTACATAAATAATTTGGAGGTGAGGCTAGATCCGTTGGAAAGGTCTCAGAATAAGATTTCCAACAAGCCCAAGATCACACGAATCGGACTCCGTTTGCAAAAGTTATACGCATTTAAAATTGGTGCTATCAAGCTGATTCCGGGGGCCGAACTGTATTCCAAAACGGGTCCAGCTCAACTGCTTGCTTGTCTTGTATAAAAAGTAAAATGGTGCTACACACACAGACACACACATATATATATATTTAATCATTAGGTAGTATCATATAGTTCATATAATATAAAAACACTCCAAAAAACAAGCTCACCTGATAATTTAAGTGAAGCGTATGAGCTCTTGTACTTGGAACGACAAGCATAGCAAATATGGTTGTATCCATAGGGGTCATGTCCTCATCATCCTCCCTTTCTTGAAAACAAAGCCGTCCTCAGCTTTTGATAAGCTGAAAATAGGATAACAAAGAAGTCAATGTGTATGCATGGTATATGTATATGTCATCTATTTTAACGATTCTTCGTTGTTGTACAATTAATGTTAGAAGATAGTAGGGATTATAAAAGATCATTATATTATTAACCCAAGAGTAATCATATATGTGAATGATCAAAACAAAATTTCTCACATAGCAATTATTGCAACTAGTTTTGCAAATGTAAGTGAAGCATTTATGCAATTCAAATCTCTGAATTTGTAAACTTGAAGTGATAGCACATAAGGGCAAATCTAGCACTTTTGGAATCAAACAAAATTCATTCATATAATCATATTTCAATTAAGTGTTAGTAAATTCATCTAGTAAGGGTGAAAAGATTTGAAAGTTCTTCCATACTTCAACATTATTATGCACATTGTCAATACTATTTCGTGCAATAAGAGGCAAACACATAGGGATTGAATGATCACTAAATTTTATTTTTCTCTCACAATGAACAAGATTCAGCACACAATAATTATTTTTTAAAACAATAAACTTCAATTCATCCATGTGATCACAAGTTATGCATATTCGATATACCTTAAATTGATTGTCTACACCATAATCTCCAACTAATTTAAAACAGTAGGTGTAGGTGCTAGATAGAGAATTTAGCGATGAAAGTTCAGAAACTTTCTTCATAGCACATTCCAAACTAACGGGCTCATTAAACATGATATAACACAACACATCAGAAGTGGATATTCTATCAAGTACTTCCTTATGTGTAATTAATTCGACCTGTGCGAAATTATGTGACTTCAGATTAGCACATGGTTCGTTCAAGTCAACACAAGGAATATCAAAAGATTGCACTACAACAGGTATATACTCACATGGCTGCTCTATGTCATGCTGTAACATCAAATCGGTACCTTTGTTATTATCGTCCTCCTCAGATACTGTAGGTACCTCAAACTTCTCCTCTGATGACATAAGAAGCGCCAGATCATCCTTCATCTCTTCAAGCGTCTCGGCGGTATCTATAGATGGAGTAGGAGGCAAAACAATGTTAGCATTTTCAGTTACCTTAGGTTGCACCTCGCTTGTTACCGTGGGTGGTGGAGGTACAAAACGACGTTGCAATTTCTTCTTCATCTGCTCCCATGTGTACATGAAGTGGTACTCGATATTCGACCACCAATGTTGAACATCACCGATCAGCGCCGTCCTTGCCCTTCTCATCTTCTCATAAGGATCAAGGTCATGTCTTTCAAAGTAGCTTTCCAACATAGTAACCCATATGAAATAGTCCAACGATGTACTCTCAGCGGTGAGTGGCATGATGCATAATGGTAGTTGTTTATCTTTGAGTTCAAATCTGCCTGTGATGTGATCGTAATCTACCAACTTCAACCAACCTGTCATTGTTAGTAGAAAACGAGGAAACAAATCACAGTGTATATGCTCCTATCAACTACTAGGTTTTGGCGTTTCAACAGTTTCTCTCTCACAACGCCTTACCCATTCTTACTAATGTAGCAAGGAAGTGGTACAACCGGTGGCTGGTTCATGATATTCTCACTTGCGATTAGCCCAACGATTGCAATGAACGGAACCTGCTGAGTTAGTAGGAAGTGGAGCTCGGAAGGCTTCAATATGGTAGCATGGATCAGCAATAATCAAATGAGTTAATGCAAGTTGAAAAAATTATTCAAAGTACTAGTCAATGTTGTTGAACCTAGTCTAATCAAAGTTTAGCTAATCAAAACCCCACCAAGAGATGTGTATGTACGCACACGTAAAGATAAATATGACTTGATGTAAGCAATGAAAAACCTCACAACAAGTGCTAGGAGAGATGCTAACCAACTACTCAAACTTCTTTATAGGGCACAAGATTGTTCACACGATGTAGAGCACAAAAACGGAATAACGTGCAGCGTAAACAGCCCTTTAGTTTAAGTAGAAAACAATAGTTAGTCTCGAGATATGAAAAAACAAAGTTTTATATGGCTTATATATACTCGTTTGGAAGGTTTCGATGCGATCTACAACTTTGCAGTTGAGGCGAACCGCAAATTCCGAAGGGAAGATCGAAAGAAATGACAAAAACCGAAACAAAAAACATGCGACGCGAATTCGGGGCCGAAGATGACCGATTTTTTGTTCCCTGGAGGGAGACAAGTGTATTAAGTGGAAAATATGTGCCTCGTCATTAGATTTCCAATAAGTCCAAGAACGTCACAATCGGACACCATACACAAAAGTTATGCCCGTCTTACTGAAGGTATCTCGGAAACGGAATCGTACTCGGACTGGAAACCGACTCGGTTTCAATCTTTAAATTGTTATATCTTTTGATTCCGTGGGCTAATCTTGCTGAAATTTTTTTGTGCAAATTTGTGGCTATATGTACAAGGGCTCCGCCAGTTTTCACTGGTTTTCGTGTAAGATTGCTTTTTTATTTTTTTCTACCACGACTTTTGTTTTGTGCGGCGGTCTGTTTCTCCTTCTATTACTTTGCCGGCCCTAGGGTTTTCCACAAGTAGCAAATAACAACAAAGTGTTCTCTCTTTTTTTGGGTGCAGATTAGAGGAGTTTTAACCCACGAATTTTCTGTTTTAGATGCAAAAACTAAGAACCCTAAAAGAACGATCAAGCGACGCGAAGGATAAACACGAGAAGCAATCTAGACAATCACCAACTAGACAATAATTAGAACTAAATATCAGCAACTAGACAAGACAATGCAACCAATGATTCAGCAAGCAAACTGAAAGAAAAAAATTGCAAAGGCTCAAAGGGCTCGGTATTGATGATAGATGCGAAATTTTTTTGGCAATTTTCTGGACTCTAGGTATGAAAAATGAATCTACTACTAGAAAACTAAAAACTCTCACTGATGAACTGTAGCTCTGATACCACTTGATGAACCTCGGATGTCTTGATTTGGCCTGATCTTTCGATGAGAAGATAAATTCGGTAGAAGTCGCTCAACTCTCACAATCCTGGCTACGAAATCGCAAGGCCCGAAACCACGCAATCGTTGAACTGCTCGATAAGTCGTTATCAACCATGCACGAATACCCGATTGACCTGATCACGAAGATCAATTCCTGCATACACCGAAGAAGCACGCAAGAACAAGATAAAAAATAATCTGAATTGCAAATATATGATTGAGTTCAAAAGGTGGGATTCCGTAGAGGTCCTTTACGGTTGGTCTAGCCGACACAAGCATAGAACAAGAGTTTTCACAATGGAGCAACTAATCAAACGAAATCCTAGGAAACTAAAGGGGGTGCGTCCTCCTTAAATAGGGGATGAGGAACCACAAATTTAAAAGAAATAGCAAGGTGGGACTAAACTCATAGGTTACTATTCATGTGAACAGTAACCACACCCCAGGTGGGCCGCCGGCATATGGGCCAAGTTTAGTATGATTACAAAGCCCAAATCGGTCTAAATTGGTGATGTAGCACCTTCTTTTGACGATTTTGAAGGGTACAGAAATAATTTGGAGGTGAGGTCAGATCCGTTTGAAAGGTCTCGAAATAAGATTTCCAACAAACCCAAGATCACCCGAATCGGACTCTGTTTGCAAAAGTTATACGCGTTTAAAGTTGATGCTATCAGGCTGATTCCGGGGGCCGAACTGGATTCCAAAACGGGTCCGGCTCGAACTGCTTGCTTGTCTTGGACAAAAAGTAACATGGTGCTGCACATATATATATTTCATCATTAGGTAGTATCATATAGTTCATATAATATAAAGACACTCCTAAAAACAAGCTCACCTGATAATTTAAGTGAAGCGTACGAGTTCTTGTACTTGGAACGGCAAGCATATCAAATATGGTTGTATCCATAGGGGTCATGTCCTCATCATCCTTGTTCGATCATGGTAAGCACTTATGCCATGGTGGGCGGCGGTGGTAGAGTTTCTGGTTCTTCGACAGGAGCATGATGAGGTTGCTTAGCTGACGTTGTTGATGTAGAAGGATGCAATGGATTGTGATGCAAAGGATTAGGAACCTTGCCTCCCTGTTGTTGCAATTCGGAGGTAGCTTTTGTTGCCATGAGCTGACGAACAGACCGCGTTACCAGCATCCTGTTCATACATCGCATAAGATTAACATACGTGCGCAGGGTGAGAGGGAATAATCACAAGTTTAGTGGGTCGGTAAGTAATATCATCCCAACTAAAATAACTTTCTCAATCTATAAATATGCATATTTTTAAACCACAAGGGCAGCACATATGGACTTCAACATACTAGTCAAATTTTACATGGTGTTCATGCTCGATGCTTTTACATTACAAAAGAGGGCAACTAAACCATCATAAGTAGAAAATTACAACCATATTACAACAATATATACTAGCAAAAGAGTTCTAAGTATCGTTTAAACATGTGGGTCCCACTGGCAGAGAGAGAGAGAGAGAGAGTGAGTGAAGAGAACAGTGAGCGTGCCAGCGGACGAGAGGGAGAGGGAGAGGGCTCGCCGGCGGCGAGGCACGCGGGAAAAGATCGGGGGAGCTCAAAAATAGATAGAGGGTACTTATGTGATGTTAGGTGATGTAAAGTTGGCCGAAGAGGTGGTCTAAATCGGCGGCTATTCTGCAACGGCTTCGATGAATGAGGCTTTCTCTGGGCAAATTGAGTGATGCACTGGACTCAGTGAGTCCATGTGGTGCTAGTGGGTCAGGCACGGGGACCTAGGGTCACCAGAGGCACGCTGGCGACATGCAACCATGGCGGTGCCATGACTGGCTAAGGGGAAAGCTCACTAGGGACTCGCCCTTGCCAAATTAATGCGTGTGTGAGGTTCTGTGACTCACCACGATCATAATAGTGCAGAAGATGAGGTCGGAGGGGTTCTGGAATAGCTTGTTGATGTTGAGGCGCGACGGAGTAGAGGGGGTCTACGTCGACAGCTCACCACAGCAACAGAGACGCTACAAGAAGCTTCACGTTAGGTTACTAGGGTGCTAAGGATGGTGTGGATGCGAGGAATTGAACTGAGGCTCATCGGGCTTCTAAGAAGAATGAAAATGGCGGCGACGGCCGTGAATGAGGAAGATGAAGTGTAGCTTGGATTCGGGGCAAGATTGACTGCATTGAGTGGGGGTAAAGCATCAGTAGGGTATGGAACAGATGATGACGCGGTTGGCTTGAGCTTTAACTCACCCGAGAGACTAGAACACGGTGGTTAGCTTGAGTTCGCGCCAGAGCCGAGAACGAAGTTGATTGAAACCGTGCTACGGAACTCCCGGAGCTGCATTAAGCATAGAGAAGGAGTGAGTGAGGTACGAGGATCACGATGACATAGGTGTTGTGGTTGAGGAAGCTCACCAGAGCAAGAACGAGGTGGATGCATGCTCACCAGCGCTGAGAATGACGCACGCATTTCCGCGAAACCAAGGAGCTGTGAGGCTCGGGCTAACGTAAAATGGAACAGGGGCGAGCTAAAGAAGGTAGCTAGCATGGGTGGAGGCGACAGGAGCAGGTGAAACTCAATTCTATGGGCGGCGAGGAAGCCAACGGGCATGCGGCGGAGCGCACGGAGGTGTGCTGGTGCACTGGCGCAGGCGAGCGAGAGGTGGAAGAAAACCCCTAGCAAGTGGGGCCCACTCATTAGCAAGGGAGAGCGAACGCGCTGGCACGGGCTGGAGCGAAGCGATGTGTCGACGATCAAATCTCTGAACTTACAAATATATAAAAGACAGAGGAAAATGGCACGTATCTCCTGGAAAGGAATGATGCTGCCCTTTATTGCTATGAACTGTTATTACAAGGAGTGCCTGTAATCTAGACTAAAGGCTAATTCTCCTAACACCGGAGCACAATGTTTGTTATGACTTTGCAATCTAATCGACTGGTTGTCTTTTGAGAGTGATTCCCAATCGATCCTATCTATCTCGGTCCTCCCATCAACTTCCGCGGTCCTCCTTATATAGTTGATGAAGCGTTGGAAGTTACCCCTTGGAGAGACGCTTGTTGAGAAGTGACGCGTCTGATCAGAGAGAGGCGGCAGTTGACAATATATCAACTACTGTGCGGTTATATGTCAGTGAGCCATTTAACCGTATTCCAGTGTCTTAGAGTTACGTAGCGTCGCGTGGTATGGAATATACATCACATGTTCCATTCGTCACACGGTAGAGGATATACTTGGACTTAGATCCAGATACCAGTTCAAAGCCTTGTGAGTATTTGACTGGTCGGAGACTAGGTTAGGAAGCTTGTCTGACTAGGTTATGTATTATGTAACCTCTGGAATCCTTACGACCAGTGAGGTCGTTAGCCTTAGGGGTTACGACTATGAAAACGTATGGTCTCTATCTATTAAATAATAAATAGAGGTTTTAATCCTCGTCAGATGGTTTTTGGGACGGGTCGGTTTCGGCCTAGAGGGTGATCAGAGGGAAATTCAAAATAGTTTTTGAATTTTTATTTTCTGGCTGATTCTTTGGTGAATTTGTAAACCTATCAAATAAGTTCCAAACTTTATGATTTTTTTTGTGAGGGCTCCTGTTCTAATGTAGTTGCTAATGTAATTTTGTTTAGAACTTTATCTTGTTTGTGTTTTCTCGAAAAATCTTACAAGTTTCTGTTTTTATGTAATTGCATTGATACCCTTGAGGAAAATTTGCAAAAGTTGCTTAATAAATATTTCCTCAAGTAAATATGCTTAAAATAATTCCTTCACTTATTCTCATTCTGTCTTCCCTAAAATTCTTTCAAGTCCATGTTTGTATGAATTTCATTATTTGATTAATATAAGATTTCAAAAATTATGCATGATTAGTTTCTCATAAGAATTATGCTCAAAATTATTTTCCTCATGTATTTCTATTATGTCTTCCCAAATTAAGAATTTTGGAATGTTACAGGTAGTGTGCTTAAGGGCATCCACAATGTGTAGAAAAAGCAGGCCATAAGGCCTATGTGGCAACTTTATGGCCATCCTTAAACATTGTGGCAAAAAAATTTGAGCTGACTATAGCTTGCAGTAGCCACAAGCTTGTGGTCCGCCCAAGCATATGGAATAAAAGAATTGACACTCTCCTCTCTCTCTCTCTCTCTCTCTCTCTCTCTCGTGTCCACTCACCACGAACCAAGTTGTCATTGTTGTCGCCTCCGGATCCAACTACCGAGAAGCTAACAAAGGGGTTCTACCTCAGATCCAGTTGTTGGAAGGTAGAGGAAGGGTCGTCGCCTTCGCATCCGGCCATTGGGAGCATGCCGTCGTGAAGTCGATGCCATCGACTAGCCCGTCATCAGATCTGACCACAACCGTCTCGGGGGAGGATCGTCGCCACCGGATCCGGCCATCGCGAGCTCGGGGAAGGTCAGATTCTTGCTCCCGTTGTCAGATGAGAACGAGAAAGATGGGGTGATGGAGGGGCGATGTGGTGGAGATGAGGTGTGGAGAGGTGAGTGGGAGGGGCAATGCGGTGGAGAGGAGGGTGGCACGTGGAGATGAATGGCCGCTGCCACCGGATGCTTTGCTTTCGGCACCGGGTGAGAGAAAAAGAGGGAGGGAGGGAGGAGTGACGTAGTGGAGACGAGGAACAACATAGTGAGCGGTGGAAAGGAGCAACGCGGTGATGGCGTCGAGCGTCACGGTGAGTGGAAGGGGCGCCGGTGTCCGTTGGTGTGGCGGTGGGAACTAGGATGGATGGATGGGTTAATGGAGGAAGAGAAAGGGAGAGAGATGGGCTAGGTTATTTTATTGAACCGGGTTGGGTTATTTTATTGAACCGTGGGTCCCACCTTCAGGTCCTCCCCAAGCAACAAACATTGGAGCAATTTTCCACAACCTATGTGGACCCCACCTTAAGACCACATCTGGCATAATCATTGAGGATGCTCTAACTGGACAATTTAGCTCTGGCCTAGAGGCACGAGTTGAACCCTAGGCACCAGGGTTGTCAGAATCATGATCTTATACCAGGATCGTCTCTGTGTTAATGCGGGATTAGTGTTGTAGGACCATATATATATATATATATATATAACAATCTTACCTAAAAATGACATCATAACGATTAATGTTGCTCGCTATAAGCACTGGTTAGGCTCGTTTGGAACACAAAGATTTTTCTTGATCCCCACATTAATTGAACTGTTGCTTGTGAAATTCCTGTCAAATTCATGTGTTCCAAACAGGACCTTAAACTTTGAAAATATTTTACTAAAGAAAAAAAATATTTCCACATGTATTCTTCACCCATTTAGGCCCCATTTAGTACATGGGATTTTTCTCCTGTTCTTACAGGGAAATGTATTGATTCTTGTAAATTTATGTATTCTGAACATGTCCTTATACTTAATCTACAGTCTCAAAATAAATTATTTCGATGTTGTGTGGTTGGGGGATGATACGGAGTCCAGACTAGCTTTTATTTTTGAGAGTATACTAGTAGGGTGCCCATGCGTTGCAACGGAACACCAAACTTTACACAAACACTATTTCCCTTCAACCAATCAAAAGATAGTAACACATATACCTACAATTTTCACATTAGTGCAATATGATTGAACAAGCACAACATATCAAAAACATTCTCAATGCACAACATATCAAAAGATAGTCATAGTTCAGGAAAAATGTCTAACATATATTATAAAAAATATTCTCAATGCACAACCTATCACTGAACAACGCCAAGGAATTTAGTACATCACAAAACTATAGTTATAAGTAAAGATATGCGAACCTATTTTGGTCGATATAACTCTAACTGCAAAGGTAAAATTCCAGGGTTCAAAATTCTATTTTGGGCCATATCCCCTTTTCCGAGGATGAGCTGATCGTTCAAATTAAAATACAGTAAATCCTACACAAAATTTCCAAAGAAATGACTGTCAAAACAGTTTATGCCCCAAGTCCCTCTATTACCAGTACGTAGATAGCAGAAAATGACAAAACATGTTCTGTTACCTCCATCGATAAACAAGTATGACAGTTTCCAGTATCAAAATAATTCAATTCATCTGCTAAGATGAAATAGTTGCAGCTCTGGATGCCTACCCTCAATAAAAAAACAAAGTACATGGGAGCAACCTTGCTCATTTGAAGTTTTGAACACACTTCTAAAAAACATTGAGTGTCCCATAAAAAATGAACTAACACTTTGATAAACAAATTTCCAAAATATGTTTATCAATCTCTAAACAGGCTCACTCTCCTCAATTACAAACATCATTATAGTTTCCATAGAGGCGATGACATTTTCTTGATGTGTTGGGATGAAAGAAATAAAAAAGTAAATGAATGAGTTGAGAAACCAAAATGCGCTTTGCAAAATTAACTTAACATACACATGCAAACACACATGCACACACAAAATAGAGGGATTATTGAAATAACAATCTTTCGTGACTTACTGAGTTATCATCTCAAAGCAAAAAATTAAATTCAACAACGAAACAACTGAGGTACTGTATCAACTTGCAGCAACTCAAATCATCATGCACACTTTGTATATTATCATGTTAAAGATAAAAAAAATGATAACAGGTTCCTAAGAAACAAATGGAAAACAAGTAAGGAAATAAAGAACATATGATGGTGAGGTGTATCACTATTTTTTTGTGCACTGTGTACCTCATCTAATCAAAAGATTTTAATTTGGGACGTACTGTGTAAAGCCTAAAGTAGTTGTTCCACGGGGAACAATTGTAACATTTAGAAGAGGCTCTGGATGCTCTAAAAAACATCCAACAACAGCTTGACCAAATTCATGGTGAGCAACAGTGCGACTCTCCAGTTTGCTAATGACCTGCATTGGATTGACATGCTCAGTGGACATAATCAATAAATGAGGGAAGTAGGGAACATATAACTAATACATGTCGAAACAAATTACACCATATAAAAGAAGACTCTCAAGTTACTTAATTGCAATCCAAGGTGTATTACAAGAATTAGAGATTTGATATGTGATTATTACGAGACAAAATTTAAAAGTGAATAAACAGTGATAGCTAGAGCACTCCTATATGAAAGTGTACTACATATAATCTGTATTTGTTCAAAACTGGAACATTTGTGAATTAATAGATCTAAAAATTCAGAACATTTTCTTGAGGAGGTGCAAGTAGTACTGTTGGATTCTTTACAGTATATTCAGAAATTGCCAAAACTACAGATGTGTTGAATGCATTATATTATAGAATATATACACCTAAACTCTAGCAATTGGCAGCTGATATGGGCCACAATTAGAAGAGGGCATGACCCCACAACACCAACAATCTAAAAAAAAAACCTACCACTGCATTTCTCTTCCCATGATATAATTTTTGGTGTTTGACTCAAAAACAATTCTAGCTTTTTCTGAATGTGCAAAATAAATTGAAAGAAAAGGATACAACATCATTTATCTAAAATCCAACTTCATTATTGGTAGTCACCAGTTACCAACTACAAATGGGAATACCAAGATGCCTAAACAGACTGCTTCCTGAAAATCAAATCAATAACTAAACAAGAGTACAGCAAAAGGTGAAAATGGAGCCCCTTAAGATTACTTAGACCTCTCAAGTCTCAATTCAGAACACAAACAAGTGATCCCTATAATGATGCCCTTCCAGTTCCTAATGACAGTTATTTGGTGCAGCGTTCGGCTAATTCCAGCATGATTGTTCACTCCAAAGTCCCCAACCTACCAAAGGCATATTACCCTAAGCAAATGAGCTAAATTGGGTTCGTCTTGATCATAAGGCAGGCAAGAAGCAACACCATATCATGGTGTCAGAGATTAAGAGGAGTAGTGTGAGTTGGACCTGGGAGGTGGCGTGGAGGAGGTCGTCAAAAGAGATGGGGTGGTGGGAGAGGAGGAAGTCGCCGGAGGGGAAGCGGGCGAGCGGGGGACGGCCAATGTCAATGACCACCTCCACCAGCGTTGGGAGCTCGGGGTGGCCCTCCACCCGGCGTGTCAGCTCCTCGGGAAGCAGCCGTCCCAGCTCCTCCTCGATCCCCTCCGGCCATGCGGCCCATACAATGTGGCCTTGCAGAGAAGCAGTGTTCAGACTGCGTGCGAGCCGTCCATGGCGACTGCGGCCAGGTCGGATTGGGCTCAGGCACCAATCGGGAGGAGCCTCCTCCCTCGCCTGGTGGTTGCCCCTGGGAAGAGTGCGACGATTTTGGGCGTGGAGGCGATGAGCGACGGGCAAGGGAGGCGGGCCAGGGGGTTGAGGCGGCGGGCAAGGAAGGCACGGTGGCAGGCAAGGGTGGCGCGGATGGTAGGGAGGGACGGTCACGGGGGTAAGGTGGGGATGCTAGGGGCGAGGGGGTCGCGGTGGTGCGCGAGGGCGGCACGGCGCGACGCAGATGGGACGGAGGTACGGGGCGTGGCGAGACGCGGATGGGAGGGAAGGACGAGGCGCGACACGACATGGATGGGAGGAGAATGCAGGGGAGTAGCAGTGGCCGTGTGAAGGGCAGCGGGCGGCGATGGGTGAGGGCGAGGCGGAGGATCGGGGCGAGTGGCTCGGCGGGGCGCGCGGGCGGCTCATTGGGGGCGGCGGTGAGAGCAATGCGGCGGCGGGAGGGGGGAATGAGAGGCAGGGACGGGACGGGACGGGCGGGGGAATGAGAGGGAGAGGGAGAGGGGAGGAAGGAAGGGAGCGAACGGGAGACTACGCGAGTGGGGGCGACGTGCGCGAGTGGGGTGGGAGGGGGGAGTGGGGGACGGGCGCGTGAGTGAACGGGTTGGGGATGAGCAGAGTAAATTAAAAATTATAGTAGTTAAGATAAAGTATAGACCTGGCGGAGTCATAGAGCGGGAGCACTGAAGTTTTTTTTTACATGGGCCAGGCATTAGCCCAACAACGCTCCTCCCCTCCGGCGCACTCATTTTACCACCGGCTCCGTCCCCTTGCGAAAAAAAAATCCTCCTTGGCAGCGCTGCCGAAGCCCCTTGTCCGAACCCTAGACGTCCTCCTTCCACCGAAACGAAGGAGCTCGCTCTGTCGCTCCTCTCGTAGGCCTCCTCCTCTGACGACGACCGCCTCTGCTGGTACTGGACTGGCGTGGAGTGAATATCCATCCATCCAGACTTGTCTTGGATTGATTCCTTATCTTGTTGGTAAGGAAGCCCTAGCTTGGATTTTTATTCGTTTTCTTTGGTGTAAAAACCAGATGTTTCTTCTTCAAGATCAATCGATCTCAGTTTATAGGATTACCCAAGGTGCGGGTGCATCCGCCCATGTGTTTTGGTGTCCATTACCCTGAATTAGTACTACTAGTAGCAGTTTATTTTCAAGAAAATTTAGGGGTTCTAACCTTAAGTAATCATGTTTACGATAGACCCAGCTCTGGATTTATTGTTTGTTTCATTCGTTCATGTAGACATGTTTAAGCAGTAACGACGTAGAAGAAAGCGCAAGACCTGAAGTAGCGAATGATTTAGGATGCTAGGTTTATGGAAGGCCCTGTGCTAATTTAACTAAGGTGGTGTTTGGTTCGAAGATTTTTTGGTGTAATCCGTTTACAACGTTAAATGCGTTTGGTTCAGATGGACTGTAATTAGATCCCATGGAATTGGATTGCGTTCCATGACCCACGATACTTCTCGCACGCGCCGCGACCTTTCTCACGCCGCGCGAGCAGCGGAGCCACCCTTTCTCCTCACCTGAGCAGGGCAACCGCCGGCTGCCCGGCTTCCCTCGTGCCGCCTCCTCGCGTCTGACTCCCGGAGACTTCCTTGTGGCTGCCTCCTCTGGCCCGTCTCTCGACAAAAAGATCCCCATCTGTCCTCACTCAAAACCTAGTCCATCCATCTCCAGATCCGAGTTCATAGATGAATGTCACGTAAGTTTTGCGATTGATGGTTTTCTTCTCTGTTCGAACATGTTCTTCCTCCATTCTCAGAGTTCTTCTGGTAGTGTTCCAGTTTCTTGTTCTTTTTTTGCTTCCACATCCCTGTTCAAGTGCCCAATCCATGCAGTTTGTTGCGTGGTGGAGTACTAATAGCAGTTTATTTTCCGAAATTATCGGCACTTCAACTGAACCCCCATGCCCCACGTTAGGTCAGCCCCTGATGCTGGGTTTCTGGAAGGCCCTGTGCTAATTTAACTAAGATATCTTTTACTATCAGTTTAAGATGGCCTATTTTGAGATGCTTATGTATCCTAGCTAGTGTCTTGCTGTTGAGATGTTGCTGAAGATGTTCTTATAACATCACTCCTGCAGGTAAACCAGAAGGGGAGATCATGCCCAAGACGAAAAACCCTCAGGTTTTCTTGGACATATCGATCGGGGGACGCGCTGCTGAGAGGATCACATTCGAGGTTGTATAAGCTTGTACCTGCAGGCATGCTTGATCTTGCTGTTTAAGTGATGGATGTTTGATCTTGCTGTTTAAGTGATGGATGTTTTCTCGATCAAGAACATAGGTGACATGCACCTGATTAACTTTCGACTTTGATTTGCAGCTCTTTTCTAATGTAGTTCCGATGACCGCAGAGAACTTCCGAGCTCTTTGTACTGGTAACTCCGATTCCTTGCTGTGAAATGGTGTGTTTGTAATTAAGGAATTATTATTGCTAAACATAGGTTTGCAATATGCATGTTCTTAACTTTAGTAAATAGTAACGGACAGCCCTTGATGGTGAGGATGTACAAGAGTTCACATAAATGCTAGGAAAGGTAAAGGACACTGTTTGTGTCCACAAGAGCTTTGTTTGGTGAATCTACATACTAGGGTGGAGTGGCATGCCAATTTTGAATGTAGATTACAATGCTAGTAAGACATGAACTCAGTTGTTTCTTTTTGTGCATGTCTGGTAATAAAATACTGTAATATAAAGTAGATTGGTGGAAAAGGTAGAGGTGGACAAAGTCTCGCTGTGGTGCTTCCTAATCTAGTTGTTTCTCTTCTTAGTTATATAGTGGCAAAACATAAGTGGGTTTTGTATGTTAAATTTTCTCCTTTTAGCTATATAGGTGCTCGATTTTTGTCTTTCAGGTTAGACACATAGATGCATTTAAATCTTAGGACTTATCGTCTGTTAGGTAGATGTTTTAAATCTGATGTTCTTTTTTCTTGAAACCTTTCCTGTCATGGTGGAATACTTGATTATATGTGCTAACAGAACACACTGGAAGCCACTGGTTTTCCCTGATGTGCCCTGGTATAAAGATATGATGTTTCACTTATTTTTCTTCATGATTAATTGGTGTTTAATTTGATCAAGTTTCTTGTAAGTCATAGGATTCATCGTTCCAGTGGTATAAAAATTTGTAATTTAAATGATTTTTTTAGCATGGAGTTGCAAGTTGTACTACCTTTTATAGTTTAAGGCCTTACTTCTGGTTAACATGTAGGTGAAAGAGGCCTTGGAGCATCTACACAAAAACCACTTTATTTTAAGGGAACAGACATCCATCGCATTGTCAAAGGGTTTGTTGCTCAGGTACCAAAAGATTGCAACTGATGTGACTGCTGCATATTTCTTTATAGCTAGTGACAGTATGTAATCTTTGGTGGGATGTTAAATACTGAGTTCTAGAGAATATAGATATAATTGATACTTTGCTTGTTATGCAGCCAAATCCCAGAGTTCTTATTTTGATTGCTGGATATCTCTACTCTCTATCGTATTTTAACATCCGTTTTGTTTGAACTAAACTCAACTGATCAAATTTATTTCCTGCAGGGTGGTGATTTTTCAAGAGGAGATGGTATTGCTTCATTAGCCCAGGCTTCTTCTTTCAACTGACTTCTTGCTGTAGTGTACTTTATAAGCTCAACGTTGCATGCTATTTCCAGGATGTGGTGGAGAGAGCATATATGGTGGAAAATTTCCAGGTTAATTGGCTATATTGAAATTTGTGGCTGTTGTAGAATTTGTTTGTTAGGCATTTAAGGCCCACGCCCCATGATAACCGTGCCATTAAGCTTTTGCTGAAGTTTTCGTGCGGACTGTCTTCTACAGATGAAAACTTCAAGTTAAAGCATGATCAACCTGGTGTTCTGTCCATGGCAAATGCTGGAGCAGACAGCAATGGATCCCAATTTTTCATATCATTCAAGCGTTTACCACATCTTGATGGGTATTGCTTCTTTCCTTTAGTCAGTCTAGCAGTTGACACTATTAGAGTTTTGAGTTTCTTTCTACATAAGGATATATGGATACCTTTTGTTACTTACCCATATATGGATATACAACACAACCAAAACTAATATTCTCTGGAGAAAGTAATGTTTAAGAGTATTTGATGGGCCCAACCCCAGTGGTATATTATCCACAGCAGTAATTAGTGCCATTAATTCCTACGACATCCTCCCCTGGTGAAGAAGTCTTATATATATATATATTACCAATGTCTCCAAGATATCAACTTTAAATGAGTTCAAATTGTAATTTTTGTAGCAAACATGTGGTCTTTGGGAAGGTGGTCAGTGGAATTCTATTGCTTAAGAAGCTTGAAGCAGTAGGTTCTGATAGTGGAAAGCCCACTTGTCAAGTGAAAATCATAGACTGTGGTGAAGTCTCTGATATAAATACTCGGAATCAGCTACAGGGAGAAAAAGGTAAGAAGTGATGAATATGGATATCTCCAAACAGTTCATGTGTTATCTCTGCTTAGCTTTCTCAGTACTCTTTTTTTTTCAGAAAAGAAGCTAAGAAGAGCAGAAGGTAACTCCGATGCTGAAGGGAGGGTCGAAACCAAAAAAACACCTAGTGATGATAGACGAAGGAAAAAGAGAAAGCACTATTCTTCTGATTCATATAGCTCGGATACTTCTGACTCATGGTCCTATTCCTCAGAGAGTGGCTCAGAGTCAGAATCATACTCGTCATCATCATTGGATACTAGCTCATCCAGTGATCATAGAAATAAGAGAAGAAAAGGTTCTAAGAAGGAAAAACGTAAGTCTGCAAAGAGGAAGAGCAACAATAAGAAGAGTAAGAGGAAGAGTAGAGGAACAAAGAGGAAATCCAAACGGTACAATGTTGACCTGTATAATCTAGATAATTTTGTTAGCTCAGAATAAATACTAGCTGAATGATCTCCTGTTTGGTGCTGTTTTTAGGAGCTATGGGAGCTCAAGTGATGATTCAAAAAGCTCAAAAACAAGCAGCAGCAGTTCTGACAGTGGAAGTGCAGGCCGTCCTGCCAAGCATTCATTGAAGAAAGGCAGGGGAGCTAATTCCCTTATGTTTTCGTATTATATGAGTGTTCATCATTTGCTGTCAACATAGTCTAGTAGACTAAACATGCTGCTTTGATTTAATTGCGTGTATTTCTGTTCTGTTTGTAACACCTTTTGAGTTACTTCTCTGTGGTTCAAAAGGCATTATTTATCTGTCCATTCTGTGCGTGCCAATTCCTGCTTATCACCTTTCCATGTCTAGTATTTTCTGCGACTATTTGTTTGATTTCATTCAACATACGTGAAACAATTAATTATTTAAACATCCAGGGAATGGAAAACATTCTGTCTGTGGCCAACTTATTCATGTTTTTATTTATTATCATTATTCACAGATCTTGATTACAAAATTTATTCAAGAGACCTTTGATTTTACTGTTGAATATGAGAAAATATAGTGAAATGATTGGAGTTTTTAAGATTGATAAGTATTTACTATTGTTTATGTCTTTTTTGTTTTTGAATTGTCAACAACCTGCTAATGTATGACATAAGTTACAATTTCCGATGACCTTGAAGTTTTTTTTGTGTTGTGTTGTGTTTGGTTATGGACTTATGGCATTGGAATGTACTGAGATGACCATGCTTCACAATTTCTTGTTACATTTTTGAACTAATAATCAGCTTTTGTAATAGCAGACCAAGAGAATACCAAAATAGTAAATTTGGATAAAGGTAGAACTTTGGAAGATGCAGATAAAGGTAAACAAACGGTTACCACTGACAACATATCACATGAAAGAAGCAAAACCTCAAACAAAGATGAAAATGGGGCTGATGACAGATCTGGAAATCAAAATTCAGAAGATAGAACTAGTAAATTCAGGTTTGATTCATTACAGTAAACCACTCCGTGTCTGGATCCTTTCACTACTATAAAGTGTAAAATATGTCCTGTTCAACTTTGAGGTGACCAGTTATTGTTTGAATGGTTAATACAAATGTGTTTGTTTATAATTGCAGGGATGACCCAGGTGCAAGCTCCAGGAGTAGCCCCATCAGGGCTGATGCAAATTTAACAAAGGCAGATGGCAACAGCGGTGCCGATGCGGCAGAGGTTGGCATATCTAGAGCTGGTACAGAAAGGAATCCCTTAAACAATGAACCTATGCCAACCAATGGTAAAAATTTAGCTATGGGCTCTACAGATAATAGGCAGCCTCAACGCATCAGGAAAGGGCGTGGTTTTACGCAACAGTATGCATTTGCACGTCGATACCGGACACCATCTCCAGAGCGTTCCCCTGTTCGGTCTCGCTACAATGGAGGAAGAAATGATAGATGGAATCACTTTAATAGGTATTGAAATTAGATTATTTACCACATTTTGACATATTTGATATTGATATAGGGTTTCCCATCATGTCCAGGTATGGAAGAAATGGTCCTTGACGGTGCACGCTCGCCAGTAAGGACATATCGTGGCTCCCCAAGAGCCAGTAGCCCATCCAGGTTGGTATTTCTTATGCATTGAAAATGTGGGTTCCTTTGAAGAACTTAACTAATATCATGGAGTAACAACATGTTTCTGCCTGACTATTGTTATATCTTTCTGCATGTTTAATATTGTAAGTTGATTGCTGGGAACTCCAGCCTGCTTACCGCAAGTAGACATTCAGAGGCCAGTGCTAATTGGTTGCAGTGCTTAAACTATAGAGCCTACGGACTACTGTCTAATTGTCCTTTGAAGATAATCGTACTCTTTGTGGGCAACAAGAATGTCATCAATAACTAAATAACATGATGCAGTTGAATATTATCATATCCAATCTAGATAAATCTGGCATTTCTTCGAGTTCAATTTCTCTTCATCGACATGAGATCTAGACTGTTATGAAAGTTTATGACTGGTAGTAAAATAATTTGTTTCTGTTAGTTCAGCACTTCACGGGTTTAATTAGTTTGAAAAAAAAGTTACTTGGCAATGGCTGATAGTTGATATACATGATTCACTAAACAAGTTTTTCTTTTCATTCGCTCCCTATTCTTGTGCGAAGCCATGTTACTTGGCAATGGCTGATAGTTGATATACATATATTTGAAAATTTTGAACCAACGATTTCAGGTACCCAAGGAGAGACCGAAGCAGGGGCAGGTCGCGCAGTCCGGTGAGACGCCGTGATCGTGGAGGATATCGCCGGCCCAGCCCAAGACGCAGCCATAGCCCCACAGAACAACAGAGACGAGATGTAAGCAACAGGCCTCGATCAGGTCGTGGCGGAGGTGGCCCTGACCACCGTGGTAGCAGCCCCCCTGCCAATAGACGAAGCTCGAGATCCAGGTCGAAGAGCCGTGGTCCCTCGAGGTCCAGGTCTCCCGATGCCGCCCCAGTCAAAAAGGGGAGCTCGAAATATAACCGCAGGCGCAGCAGCTCAAGATCTAGTAGCCCTGCTGGAAGCGAAGGCTTGGTTTCGTACTGAGATGTGATCTCAGGAGTTGAGAAAGTCATGTTTCATGCTAGTTCAGTATTCTGTACTTTGCAGTGCGCTGGTATCATGAATCATGTAGTTACTGTTCTTTTCTTTTTTTGTCTGTTGAACTATTTTTTTCTTTCATAAACGTCTTACGTTTTGATATGATCTTGCGACTTTAAAATTTAAATGCGTTCTGAATCAGAAGTTTAGATATAATATCTGATTCAGCAATTTTATTGGCAAGATGCTACTCCATTGATTTTTGGAAAATAATATTATTTTTAATTTTTTTTTTACAAAAACAAAGCTAGGTCAAAAAAATTACAAAAATAGGTTCCTGTTGCCGGTTGAACGGGTGACAGGTTCCTGTTGTCAATGCAACTAGCGATAGGTACCCTGTCCACCTCTTGTCGTCGGTTTAATTTGTTGTCGCCAGTTGACTGATGATAGAGACTTTTACCTATAAGAGCTCTGTGAAACCTTAAAATTTGGTATATAACTTATTTGTATTCAGAAAAAAGAGGGAAGGGAGAAGAGTAGAGGGGAGGAGAGAAGTTAGCGAAGCGCGGTCCGTTCGGTTGCCCACCTGTGAGGTAATTTTTTAAACCGAATGAATTACATAGTTTTGGATGTACGGTTGTGTAGTGCAGGATGTTGTATATAATTCTTTTCGGTGGATAGTCTTGTTTTAGATATGTGGTTAATCGTGAAAATATTCTTCATAGTGCAGTGCGTTAATTTTGTCGGACGTCACCAATTTTAAAATTTACTACGGTCCGAGAACTATTTTGGAGGGTCCATAGAGGATTGATCTGTATTATTTTCAATCAGCGACCATGCCCCTGCCAAGATCAGAGGGGCGTACATGGGGCGCTGTGATGCGGTGATTATTTCACACATTCCAAGTGGACCGTGATATGTATGATCTGAGATTGAGTTGCCTTGCCCGGAGCAACACAACCAACATATTAGGAGTTAGTGTAGCTGAAGGGAACAAAGTCATAGCAGTCATATCTACTCATGGTGAGGAAGAAGGGTGAGATTTGGTCCTTTTGGTCTAGGCATATGCCAAGCCCACTCCTGCATCCATGGTTAAACAAGAAGGGGGTGGTGATGCAGAAGAAGAAGTCGGTGGCTCTAGCTACAGTGCGACGCAAACACAGCTCGAAGCTCCCGGAGTTGCTGATACTGTCAACGAAGACCCTAGAGAAGTAACTCCTTCAGTCTGGCAGGCCAGTGGGCTTGCTGACGAGGGTGATGAGCTAGAAGCCATAGTGCAAAGGATAGATCAGGAATCCCGGGACTACAATGCATTGTCAGAAGATAAAGGATCTGACGACGAAGATGATGTGGACCAGCTGGCGGTTCCATCCGAGTGGAACACATACCAGTTCGACAACATCGTTGTCAATGAAGGCTTCTGTGTGCTGTGGGAGTACGACCAGAGCGAGGTCAGACAAGGAGCTGTGTACAAATGTAAGGAGGCCGTGTAGGAGGAGGTCAAATTCTGGGCCTTGTCTAACCCAAGATGCTACGACGTGAAGTGCGAAATAGAGGGATGCCCCTGGCGAGTGCACACATTTCATCCTAAGTGGGACACCTACTGGAAGTACTCTATAGTGGTCTCACACACATGCGTCATCGCTGAGTCAATGCAGTTCTACAGGAACCTGTCATCAGGCTTCATCGCCAACCTCATGTACAATGAGATCGTAGATAATCTTGATTTTGAACCACGATCCATCATTCGTGCGATTGAGGCAAAGTTCCAGCACACAATCAACTATGTCAAGGCTTAGAGAGCAAAACAGAAGGCAGTAGAATTAAAGTTTGGCGCATTCGAGGATTCTTACCACAACCTCCCGGGCTACTCCGAGTCATACAAGTCAGGAATCTTTGTTGGAAATATGCCCTAGAGGCAATCATAGAGATGATGATATTTCATTATGTTCATAATTTTGATAATATGTTATCGTGTTCCTCGAATGAATCATTTGTTATAAACCGATAAGTATGTGACTTGTTGGTGGAACTCTTTAACTTATATGATGTCATTCTAAATGTATCTCTGGTCGGAACACCAGTGACTCTATGACTAGCACATATATTGATTGATGACCTTGTTTCACCGGTCATGGATATGAGGATATCGAATCAATATTGTGAGCACATGTTAGAGAACATGGGGCTGGATAGACCCATCATTGAGACACTATTGAGATTTTTATGAATCTATGTGTCATTAGTTGGTCTCAAGTAATGATGATGTATAATCCTTAGACCTGAGATCAGCATAGTTCCCTACATGTGTAATGACACTCTTAGGGGTTACCAAACGCTACTAAATGGCGGGCGATTATAAAGGTACCTTTCGGGTATGCTATGAAACATGCGGAGGATGTGGTAGTCGAGATGGGATTTGCCCCTCCTAACATAACAGGAGAGATGTATCTGGGCCCCTCGTGGTGATCGGATAAAGAAAGTGCATGGCCATACCACTAGTGGTCGAAGTGTCGACCACATGAAGTTATCTGACACTCGATCAAGAAAGTATTGAACAGTCCATGGATGACACTACATCTCACCTGAAGTTCAACCAGACATCGTGAGGCAAAGGGAGAATGCATGAGTAGGTCGCTTAGTTCGATCAGTTACGGACTAGTCGTATGAAGATACGAGCTGGTCGTAGACTGGTCGAACGTAATCACATAATGGTAAAAACCTGGTCGTAAGGAGTTACAAACTGGTCGTGACCAAATAAAACCTGGTCGTATAGAGATACGAACTGGTCGTAAGTGATGAGGACCTGGTCATATATCATATTACATTAAGGTTCGTTTGATATTCTATGTGTGTTCAGGAATCGTTATGTGCTGCTAGGTACCGCTAACGACTGGTGATCGGAAAAGAGTTTCCGAATCATAACCGATTACACATGAACCTGTAGGGTCGCACATAGGGATGGCAATCGGGCACGGCGGGTACGGGTAGTGCTCGCCCATACCGTCTGCGCGACCCGAATTCCCCACGGGTATACCTTGAAGGACGACGGGCGAAAAACCTCGCCCATACCCGTCGCCCGCGGGTACCCGTCGCCCGCGGGTATACCCGTTTACCCGCGAATAGTGCATCACCGCCCGTAGGTACCCATCGCCCGCGTACATACTCGTTACCCACGAGCAATGCATACATCAAGTTCATCATAATTCACACATCAATGGTGCATCACGCATTCAACAACTAATAAAGTTCATCACAATTCACATATCATGTTCGACAAGACAACTAATCAAGTTTAACAAATAAAATACAAATACAAATTGACATAGTTTCTTACACATGTGGGTAGATCACGGGTGTCGGGGCGAAGCGGAGTGCAGGTGGAGCTTACCCATGCCCATACCCGTTTACCCGATGGGTAAGGAATTGTGCCCGTTTTCATACCCGTGGGCAAGAAAAGACGCCCATACCCGCCTCTATTAGGGTATTCGCCCGCGGGCACACAGGTAATCGGGCACAATTGCCATCCCTAGTCGCACACTTAAAGGGCTAGGATCTGTTTTGGATGGTGATCCGAATTCGTATAAGCCACGAGTTCCTAATGGGCCTCAAGGTCGAGACCCATCATGGATGCCTATATAAAGAGGGGCGGTGGCATGGGTTGGGAGGAGAGGATGATATTTGGAATAACTCCTGAAACCCTAATAGTCACGCCTTCTCAACCGCGCTGCCGGTGCTAGCACTCCAGCGCGTGGTGATCTTGCCTCGTACGTGTGGATACCTCTGAGGTGTTGTTGCGAAACATCAACACTAGGACGATCCGCAACTCGTGACGATCACCGGAGTCGGAGGAGAAGTCGCGTGGTGAGTACGACCACTCGGAGGAGTAGACGCGCGGCGAGTACGACCACTCAAAGGAGGAGACGCGTCGTGAGTACGACTACGACTGCATCAACTCGCTACAACGACTCTACTTCTGCTACGAGTCAGCGTGTCTAGCGGTAATCTCGTGATCTATTTCTAGCGGTGGTTCCTTGGTTGCGCGGTAAAATTTTTGTTTGTGCTGTCGTAGCATTGCCGCGATCCCTTCAATCCCGGCACTCATATCGACAGACGTCAGACATCCATAGTGGGCCAATAAGAGGGTACTGTAGTGAGCATTCTTCGCCTTTGGTCCATGCATCAACGCATTCCGGCACTATCGCCCAATCTTGTGCGTAGATGGCACATTCTTGACTAGAAAGTATAAGGGCCAGATACTGACCGCAATAGCGACGGACGACAACAATTTATTTCTTCCCATGGCATTCGCTTTCGTTGAAAGCGAGAACACAGACATCTGGCTGTGATTCCTGAAGAATGTGAGGATTTCTGTTGTATAGGGCCGTCCAAACGTATGCATCATTCATGATCGGCATGCCGGCCTGCTGAGTGCAACAACCCAACTACAATAAGGAGTTAACGAACCACTTGTATGGGCGGATCTGTAGAGCAGGCGGTGCATGTGGCACTTAGGGGCAAACATCTACAAGCAGTTCCGCAACAAGGACCTGATGAACCTGTTCAAGTGGCTCTGCAACCAGAACCAGCAGCGAAAGTTTGAAGCACTATGAAAGATTCTAGATGAGCGGACCCATACGTATAGAAGGACGGCAGCGAAAAGGGTCACCCTAACCGCTGACCAGGCTCCCGAAGTATTGCCACGGCTACCCACAGATGGTTCCAGACTAACGAGGAGGATAAGGAGCGCAGGTGAAATGCTTCTCAGACTGGATTGAGCACGAGCTTAAGGAGAAGTGGTCGCTACTGCATGACAGGGGTGGTGTTCGATATGGTGTCATGACAACCAATCTAGCCGAGGTTTACAATTGGGTCATGCGCGGCGCAAAGTGCCTCACTTTGGTTGGTATTGTGGAGGCAATTCTCCGTAGTACGATAAACTACTTCGTTGACAGAAGCAACAACGCGTCGCTCGTCACGGAAAATAACAGAGTACTCTACTCCCCCATGATCACCAAGTATATGGAGGAGAAGAGCAAGAAAGGTAAGAGGCACCAGACATCCAAGATGGGTATAAGGGAGCTTTGCTTGGAGATAATGTGCAGGGTTAAAGGACGCTCTGGGATGAACCGTGAGAGGATTACTCACGAGTGCACGCTACGCCGCGCTTGTTGCGTATGCACTTTCAACAAGCCCTTCTTCTGCATAGGCGCTATTCCCATGTCATGGCCGTATGTTCCACGGTGGCGCAACATCTTAGGTAGTACCTCTTTGATTACTTCAACAAGGAAGAGGTGATGCAAATATGTAGTGCGAATATGTATGGTTACACTGTGGTTGGCCATTTCACTAGCCATCCGACATGGGAGCAACTAATCTGGACCGCGAGCATTGAAAGGCTGAAAGGGAAGGTCGACCAGTGATAGGTACGACACACCTTCAAGAAATAACCAATGAGAAATCCTTAAGACGAAGGAGACATCGACACTGTGGACGTCGCCGCGGGGACCTCATTCGGCCACCCAACTCGAGGCAGTCCACATGGAGGACGTTGAGGATGCGGCCACGAGAAAGCACAAACAATTGTAATATGTGATTGCCAATGTTCCGACATATCACTTTGATTTGTAAAAAACTAAGTGTTATGTTGTTTTTCTCAATATTATGTAATATCAGTGTGATATGTCATAGTTTTGAGTAATGGAAAATTCACATGATTTTATCTTCCTTACTAACTTGTGGGAGGAGTTGGAGTTGTGCTTATCCATCTGTCTTCTATTCACATTTACACGATCATGAATTTTTGTTACTAGAAAATTTACTCCATGACTGAAGGTAAAGTGCGAGGTAAGGAACCAGAAATACATTAGAGTCCGCAGACAGAAGAACGTTACACGTAGTCATATGGCACGATGGTTCGGTTAATTGCTTTAGTCATCCTCGCTACTACTACGGTACACTAGGACATAAGCATCCGGACCACGTAAGTATACATGCCTTTAGGGGATAGTAAAAAATATGGTGGGTAGGAGGGGGGATTACAACGGAATGATCCGACCTACTGCGTGGACCGGGGCCATTTACCTTTCCTTGCGGACTCGGTGAAAATATCTAGGCCCCCAATAATTATTTTGGTAATTAATGACAATAATGTATTAAGGGGCTAACTTGTGTGTTAAAATGGTTTTAAGGTTAAGTCCCAAAGATCGAATGATGACATGGAAATAGCAATGCAAATGTGACAAAGAACATCTTGACTCAAGCAAAGGTATAATAGTATCTAAGGATCATTTTATAGTATTTGACTGGTCTCAGTGTTTGGAGAAAAGACCGGATTTGTAGGCTAGATGTCGTACTATAAAGAGGAATCATAGATAGTAGCTTGAGGATTCATTTATATGTCATCTTGATCAACTAGAAGTCATACATTGCATTTGTTCTCACCTCTAAAAAATTATTCAGAAAATCTGGTATGACCGCAAGTCGGTAATACCGAAATCTAGTTGGCGGTATGAATTTTCCACAGAATATGTTTTGCAAGAATTTCTTAAAACTCCAAAATTGGTATGACCGCAAGTGATGAGTGGTATTACCGTAACTCGGTAATACCGAAATCCAGTTGGCGGTATGAATTTTCCAGAGAGTATGTTTTTGGAAGAGTTTCTCGATATCCCAAAATCGGTATGACCGCAAGTCGGTAATACCGAAGTCTGGTTGCAGTATGTTTTTTTTCATAGAACATGTTTTTGGGTTATTTTCTTAAAATATGAAAACGGTACGACCGTAGCTCTTGAGAGGTATTACCACAAGTCGGTAATACCGAGTTTTACTTGGCGGTACAATTTTTTCAGAGAATGTGTTTTTCTTGTGATTTTTTGGTCCTCTGGAAATCGGTAATACCGATATAGCTGCGCGGTATTACTGCAATATGGTAGTACCGGTTTGTAGTTGGCGGTAGTACCGTAACTTTTTCATAACGGCTATAATAGGTGCATTTAATGCACAACAGTCAACCGTTGATTCTCGACTGCGGTAATACTAGTCTCGAATGACGGTATTACCAGAAATCCTGAATTTTTCAGGATTCTCATTCAAGCGGCTAGTTTGTGGGTGAGGGTTATAAATATGTATCTACTTGCCTCTAGCTAAGAACTTTTGAGCCTATTTATTCTTATTGAATACCCTTCAGCTCTTATACACTCTCTCTACTCATTTGCTTTGAATTCCCATTTTGAGGTAGTTGAGAGCATTCAAGTGCATTGCATCATTAGTTTATTTTGTTGGCACTTGATCTTCCTCAAGCAAACACTTGGTTTATTATTGTTGGTGCTTGCCGACACCTAAACGGCTTTGGAGGAAGTTTGCACGGTAAGCTCTTTAAAGAAGATTGTGAAGAGTCCCGACAAAGGATTGTGAAGTTGTTGCGTGTTCACCATCTCCGGAGTGAAAGAAGAGCAACGATAATGATCGAGGGCCAAGGTTTAATTCGTGGAGCTGGCTTGATTCGTTCAAGCTTCCTCAACGTGGACTAGTGAAGACCGGTAAGTCTTCGATACCATGGGAAAAACTTCATTGTCTTCATTGTGGTTTATTCTTGTCTTTACTACTTCTGCATTTACATTTCTAGCAAGTTACTTATGTAGAATTGCTTAGCTAGAATTGTATTTAGTTTTTGACTTAAGCTCATAACTGTCTTAAAAGGCTTAGTAGTTCCTTCATTACATTTGTGCTAGGAAGCTTTGTTAAGATAATCTTGTTTAAAATAGTTAATTAGTAGAAGAATTTTAAAAATCTCATATTCACCCCCTCTAGTCGGTTATCCTTTGTCATACACTCGGCATTGTACTCCTCGATGGTCTCCCTCGCCTTGGTCGCCATTTCCCTCTTTTTCTCATGCTCCCTCTCGCGAGCCTCGCACTCCCTGCGCCTGCACGCCTCGAGATGAGCTTTCGTATCCCGTCGGATACACTCGTTTTGCTCATCGTTGTGACGCTCCTCCTCCCAGATCTCGTGGACCCTTTTGGCATTCCACTCCTCATAGTCGATACGCCACTAGTCGCGCGGGTAGATCACTTGGTCGATCCAGTACATACTTTGAAAGAGAATTGGTACAGGAAGATACTGTAACTGGTCAGGTTTAGCTGCTGCTTGAACTTGAAGAACTTGCATGTGCATCTGCACCAACAGAGGGGCGGCGTCTCCCCCTCGGGCGGGTTTTGAGGCAAAAGCTCGGTTGGAATGTTCTGGTAGGTGTTGCTGCTACAGGGGGGCATCATTACGGGGAGGTGCCCTCCTGACACGCGCCCTTTGTTTGTCCAGGGCCACATCATGCCTTGCGAGTTCGCGGATCTCTTCTCATTGCTTCTCCATCTTAGTAAGATTGTGTTGAAGTGTTGATGCATAAGAAACCGCCGTGGAATGGGTAGTACTTATAGGCTGAGGTGGCCCTACGTACGCAGTTGAATTGTAATGCAGCTAACAAAAATTTATGTCCGTGAGGCAGCGGCCCCGAGGAGGATTCATGTGGCAGCAATGCGTTATGTCTCTGCGCAAAGCCGTCTCGTTGGGTCACGTCTCTACACAAAGCTGACTTGTTGGGTCACGTCACTACGCAAAGCTGTCTCGTTGGGTCACGTCTATGCGTAAAGCAGACTCGTTGGGTCACATCTCTGCGCAAAGTTATCTGGTTGGGTCACGTTTCTGCGCAAAGCAGACTCATTGGGTCACGTCGCTGCGCCAAGCTGTCTCGTTGGGCCACGTCTCTGCACAAAGCTGACCCATTGGGTCACGTCGCTACGCAAAATTGACTCATTGGGCCACGTCTCTGCACAAAGCTGACCCATTGGGTCACGTCGCTGCACAAATCTATCTTGTTGGGTCACGTCTCGTATAGGTGGCATGGGGGAGTCAAGGTGTGGAGAGAGAGGGTGGTGCGGGGTGTGCATGCCAAAAAGAGATATTGAAACATGATACTAGCATTACTATAGTTGTACAAAAATTAATATTGACATAGCATGTCTGAACAAACATTTACTGGCGGCCCCTCTTAGGGCATACCCCGCGTGTCGCTCCCGGTCTCGCCTGGCGTTGGTGCGAGTACGTCAAAGGATCAGGCAGCCGACGTACCCGACCGGTGTGAGGAGCCGGAGGTGGTGTCGCAAGGTTGAGGTCCTGCGTCGGTAGGGTCAGCTCCGGCGCACCTGACAGCTGAGAAGGCCCCGCGGAGGCCTGGTCTTGGTCGAAGCGGAAGTCCTCGATGAATATCTCGTCGTACGACAAGTCCGCTTCGTCTCAACGCGGTGCACGACCTGTGAAATATTACGTTACACATGCCATCATGGGAAAACCACAAAATAGGACGTTACGAAATTAAACAAGATAGTCATACCAGGGGCACGAAGGCAGCCGTGGACGACTTCGTGTACTCCTGCCATGTGTATTGGTGGAACTGAGGACCTACAAGAGAAGATTGTCGTTAGTAACTAGTGGGGTTCGAAATAAAGAAGCGGAAGTGAATGTGTCATGCTCACTTGCAAACTGTCCTGAGGAGCTCCCACCACAGTGCCACAAGGACCCACCCGCCACGTCTGGAGGAGGAGCTCGTGGCCGTGAGCCATCATAGCTGACCCCTTGTCTATGTACCGGTGGGTCCACTGGGTCCCTCAGTGTGCGACAAGTCGCGATATGAGTCCCTCGACTCGCCTTCTCCGTGATGCGCTGTAGGATCCCTCCGATGTCCCCCAAGCGACATCTACTGCGTGGAGGCTGTCAACTCGAGGACCTCCCGGTGTATATCCACCTGTACACGTAATCAACAAGTGCACGGTACGCCACGCACAGCAATGCCGGACCCCAGGCGTAGGGCTAGATCTCCTCCACCGGCCAGCCCGCGGGCTCACGTACGTACCGAATGTAGTGCTTGTCAACGCTGTCACCGTGGGACACCAGGAACATGACCCACCTGAACATCCACAGTAGGTAGGCCTCAAAGTGCCTCCTCACTGTCTCATCGAGTGCGTCCTCCGCCATACGCTCGGGCTGCAAGAAGACATATACACGTCAGCAAGGTTCACAAATGAATTCATGCGAGAAGACAATAATTACGAAGACTTACGTAGAACTGTCAGATCCACCTCAACCTCAGCCCGTGCGGGCTGCTGAACTCGTGGCAATCGCTGCCCGACGACAGCACATCTTGGAACCTTGCCAGGAACTCCATGCACCACGTGGGTGAGATCTCATACGCTACCATGGGGAAGCCTGTGTAGGGCAACCCAGTCAGAAAGCTCACGTCCTGCAGTGTCGACGCCATCTCCCTGCACGGAAGGTGAAACGTGTTCGTCTCTGGCCTCCACCGATCGACCAATGCCATCAGTAAGACCTGGTCGTATGGAAAACACCTAGATGTACAACCAGGACCGCGGTCCTGGTTGTCCTCCCATGTTGCCTCCACCATCCGTGTCAGCGGAAGGAGGCTTGCCGCCCTCAACCTGCATCAGGTCAGGTTACGAACGAACGTTAGTCCACACGTATTAGTCACGTCACAAATGAGTACACGAAGATCGCAACAATACGTATCTCAGCACCCAACTTGGGTGCAACCTCCATGCCCTGATGGGCATGCGCAGCCGCAATACACCAAGCTCAATCGCCGCCTCACCCTCCTGGGGGGATGGTACTGAGGCGGCTACGGTGATGTAGGTAAATCACCAGGTATTAACAATATAATTACCGCACACAAACGAGAAGCTAAATAAAACTGTTATTATTTAGATTACACTCTACCTACCTCGTACATAGCTCAAATGATGTACTACATAATTGGACTACATTTATCTAATCTACTAAATTCTATGTCCCTATTTTTATCTGCTAACCGACAATGTTTTGACATAATGTACGAAGTTTCAAAAATATACCTGCAAGATGGCTGATCGGATCCGATGCTCCGTCTATCTCTCCTCCGCGAAGAACTGGCAGAGCTTCGCTACCTTTCTACTCTCCCTCTCCTTCTCTCTTTCTGTTTTTTTTTCTTAATTTAAAATGAGCTTTGGAGTGAAGTTTTAGGGTTTTTATAGCTGATGACAGGAGCACTGTTCAATTTCCTATCGTCGGTTCAACTGGCGACAGGAAGTTGGACCGGCAAGAGAGGGGACAGGGTAGGAGTTCAACCGGCGAAAGGAACTTTTTTTTTGTAATTTTTGGTCTGATTATTTATTTTTGTACTTTTCTTTTAAAATAATACTTTTTAAAAAAATTCCCGCTCCTTTTCACGATGAATGATTGCAATTTATTGCTCTGTAAACCCTGTTGCGAGAGCTGAGTTTCTCCCTCGAGATGTGCTCTTTTTACTCCTGGTAATGTTGAGACTAGCGCGAATGTAGAATAGCAATGGAGTCGGGACAAGGGAAGAAGAAAAGTCCTTTCAAAGCTCAATGAAAGTTATCGAGTTTTTGGTGAATTGACATATTTTTTATTTACAATAGAAAGTAACTTTCGCTCATACGAAATTTTAAAAAATAGTACCACGACAGGCACTTACTGTTCTCCCAGTCCGTAGAAGCCATTTGCCTCGCTCCTAAACCGCAGTATTAACTTGTCTGCCCGCGGTGAGAATGTGCGTAGATCACCAACCGCGTTTGCATGCCATCCTACTGCGGACTGGGAGGGAGCACAATAGACGTGCTATTTTTGTCATTTCAGATGTAAAGAGACTATATTTGCTATTTCGTTAAAATAAAAAGGCTAAATGAGCCAAGAAAAAAACTCAAAAAATTTCCAATAGAGTTACATAGTAGGTAGCAGAAGAAGCTTTTCTGATACACAGAAGTGATGCAAAATGAATCCCATCTCATAGAGGATGCATTTTGATTCTACAGAGTTTTGTTTAGCTTCATCACGGCCACAAGCAGTTCAAGAATCTGAGGGAATGAAGGAACAAACGTAGGAAAGTACAGACAGTAACACAAACGCGTAAAAATGCCTGACATACTAAAGCCTAACTTTGGATCTTCACTAGCATTTCGTCCGCTCAGCTTGACCTCCGTCCCTTAAATTGGCCGGCCTTTGGGCACAACCTGATCCTTGATCCACATGTAGATAGGCACCAGCACGCAGTACGAGGCGCATATCGTCCCTACGGCGAAACGGAAGAGGGAGGTGAAAGGATTCACCGGCTCCTCGACGTCCTCAGCCGTCGGACCGAGCTGCAGCGAAGAACAGAAATCGGACGAGAGATGATGACGCACATTCGGAACATTGACATGGACCATAATCTGAGCTATGAATGGATAATGAGTGAGCAAAACTGTACCTGCAAAGGGAATCGCCGGATGATCTCTTCACGCCTGTCACAGAGCACCCCATGATCAGGCCATGGCGTCGAACACCACGGTACCACTTGGGCCCGATTCTTTTCAGCTTAACATCCTGGAACCCTGCCTCCTGGAACCATTCTATGTACTCTTCATCCTTGGGAAGGAGCATCCACATGTGAGCGAAGAAGCGAGACAACCAGAAGGTTGGGTGAAACAGGCGATTCCACCGGGCTTCAGGGCCCTGAAGGCTTCCTTGATTCCTCGCTGCGGGTCAGACTAGTACTCAATGCTGGAGAAAAAAACATAATTTGTAAGCATGGCAGATAAAATAAAATCTAACACAGGTCGCAATATGTATTGCTTTCAACGTTCAAGTAATAGTTTATGCTGAAGAGGACAAATACACATGTCTACACAAATATGAAGATAGTCAGATGATCTCAGCGGAATGTCTTAACTTCACCGGTGTGTAAACATATGTCAATCATGGGCGTTTGAGAGTGTTACCATTTACTATAAAATCGTACCAGTGCCAATATATCCTGACAGACAATTCAATCACTGTGTTTATGATGTCGATACTGAGTCAGATGCAATTCGACAAGTAGGTTTTGATTGATACAAAATTCTATATATATTTTTATGTTAATTAAGAACAGGTAATAACAAGATATTGACATTATTAGTAGTAATTGGTAACAGGAAAGGGCGAGGGTTAAGAAAAAAGATTTTCTTGACCAAACCTAGATCAGGGACACACATACTGCAAATCTGTTCAAGTTAGCCAACCCAACCAAGAACCAATTCAATTTCACAGCTTTTTTTTAACGGGAAATTTACAGAAATATTTTTATTTATTCAGAGAAAGCTTTTAGTCTGCTTATAGCCAAATTAATACACCACATTTCCATTGCTAGAAATTGCACCAAAAGAAACTACTACCGAAGTTTCCCCCCATAAACAATAGGTTACTAATGGGAAACACAATGGGCTTTGGTGCAAGTTGTTGTATAAGAAATATATGCAAAAGGGAGAAAGTGGGCAATGGGCATGGAACTAAATTTTGGCATGATACTTGATTGGGTACAACCGTACAAGTGTACAACTCCTTTGAAAACTTAGTTTCCTACTTTGTTTAGTATCTGCTCTGATCCTGACATCACAGTAAATTTGGGATATTAGTTTCAGGAAGACTTTTGGGCCTGATGAAGTGCACGATTGGAATACTTTATTGAATCTTTTGGAAGAAACAGTTCTGGATCGGTCTAATGATCAGGTGATTTGGGCTCTGGAGAAGAAAGGTAATTTTACAACTAAATCTCTCTATGGACAATTGAGTTTTGGGGGTATCATTAACATAAGAATGATGGATATATGGCGTTCCAAACTCCCTCTGAAGATCTAAGTATTCATGTGGCAAGTGTTGATAACAAGATTCCAGTGGGAGAACAGCTTAAAAAGAAGAAGTGGCTCGGGGAAGAAAAGTTGTATCCCTTTCAGATTATATACAAACTTTTGTCTTTTCTGCAGCAGTGGAAGGTGCTACTGAAGAGGAGGACCAACTGAAGGTGGAAAGCTTTTTGGCTGATGTGAAAAAGCAAATTATCAAGCTCAAGCAAGGAAGGAGGACACCAGCAGGAATAGACTGAAGTCATTGGCTTAGATTTTGTTGCTTTGCCATTTCTGGTTCAGAGAGTGATCTTGGTTTCTTTGTTCGCCTCTAGTTTGTCAGTAGTTTCTAGTTGGAAAGGGAGTTTAGTGGTGCTTTGTGCCTGGCATCAGGTGTTTTGCCAAAAAAAAAGGAGACACAATGGGCAATATTCTAATCTGTATATACGGAGAGGCACAGGATATCCAAACAAGTGATCAGAGCATCACCTCCCAGCGGAGACATAGTGATCAAATGTGTCGGTTGGGAAGGGGAGGTCCTCGGCGTCACCGTCAATGATGTTCAGTGCCTCCTTCTGCCGGGCCTTCTCAAGCTGGTGCGGCGACTGGTCCAGCAGGGTGACATTCTCGTTGTCCACATGCTTGACAATCCCCAATGTGGCGAACCCAGTCCCGCCACCGACATCGACGACCTTGAGCCCATGGTGGTAGAGTTCAGCGGGCTCCAGTGCATCATACCTCATGTCCTCAGTCCAATGCCCAGGGTTTATGATATGGTCATACACTATGGAAAGGAACCTGTAGAACCAGAAGGCCGCCTTCTTGTGCTGTATGAACCAGTGTTGTAAAAGTCGGTCAAAACTGTCGATTATTCGGCCGACTAAACGAAATTGGCGAGCAATCTGTCACAACTAGTTGATACGGAGTGGTGGATTATTCGGCCGACTAAACGGAATTGATGAGCAATCCGTCACGACTAGTTGATACGGAGTGCAGTTAACGCTTAACGCTTAATCAGCCGCATATACCGATTAACCGGCCACATAGTCCGTTTAATTAGCCATATCAGTCCATTAGCCCGTATGTCCAGCGACCCAATGTAGCCGTCCAAAAGGGAACACATGTACTGATAATCTCTTGCGTTGCCCTCAATAGACCCTTGGCCTTCTCGTCACTGCAAGTTAGGGTTCATTCTCCATCAAATAGTAAGATATGTAGACTTTAGCTTTTCTCTAAACAAGACGACAAAATCGACAACTTCTTTTTGTTGGATCGATGGTATGAGTCTTTATTCCAAGCAAATGCAAACTACGTCCTTGAGCAATTTAGTTTCTTCTATCTGAACAGCGGGTTTTCTTTGATGATTCTAGTACCTTAACAAGAAAGTTAAATAAATTAGGTACTTGCATTATTTCGTCACAACAATTTTACGACTTCACATTGATACTTTGTTGTTGTTGAGTTTCCTACAATGTCGAAGAAGAAGAACTATGCCAACTACAAACTTAAATTTCTATAATAAAATTATGTCATAGCTGGAGTGTGGTACATGTATGTTTAGTGATTCTAGCAATATTATGTGTTTAAATACCTTTAGGGCCAGTATTATCATCACATACATACGTATACAAGCATAACACCAAATTACCCGCATAATTCGATTAATCGTCCATATTCCAATTAATCGCATGACAGTACCTTGCCCTTCCGACGAACGTATTCCGTTTTTCACAACACTGGTACCAACCTAGGCTGTGAAACTGGCCTAGCAGAGGAGACTGCACACTTCGTCTCACAAACTTTGCCCTGTTATCACACCAATCTTGGAAGGCCCCAAGAATCCTAACCCATTGGAAACTCTAAATGTGGAGGAAGAAGTCATTTCTTGATCTCTGTATGCAAACTTGGATCAAATCATATATGGGTTAGTTTCTAGGGCAAGAGAATGCTGGATTGATATAATGAAAAAACAATAACAAATGATAAATGAATTTTAGGTGACTCCTGCACAAATCTTAGTGAGGTTCCTCCAAAGATTTGTAAGGAAAATAAATAGAGATCACATACCAGTGCTCTTCAGAGGTGGCAAGGCAGATGTTATGAATATTATGTGTATGTATTCAGAGGTCAATGGGCAATATATATAGGGTGTACAAGGGGTGTATGCCATATACAGATAAAACAATACAAAAGGTAGTGTAGGACTGTAAAGGCGACTAGGGGGGTGAATAGGCGCTTTCTCAACCTTCTCGCCTTAATCAAATTCAACACGAACTTTACTCCTTTAGCTATGAAAGCTAAGAAGATCAGTAAGCGCACAGTGGAAGCCTTGTGCTGAATTCGATACCCCGTCAACCACACGACACAAATGTGGAGAATTTAACTCACTAGCCTGATCTGGGCACTAGCGGTCAGACCGGCTGGAGATAGGCGGTCGGACCGACGTTCAACGAGCGGTCGGACCGGCTACTAACTAGCGGTCGGACCGTTCGATGCTCGGTTCGACCAGGCGATCTTGAAAGCGGTTCGAAAAGCGGGCGGTCGGACGCGCCGTTACAAACCGGTCGACCGATTTAGTCTGAACCGAAAAACCAAGCCCAAATCCAAAACGAAATTTGATCCAACTTTTGATTCAACCAATGAAACTTGACCAAATTTGAGCACACCTCCTAAGGATATTAGAGATATTTCTAACGACGATCCTTGGATCCACTTCAGTAGAAACGACCTCTCAAGGTTTTATCAAAGAAGTGCACAAACCCTAGAAATACGAAAATCGTTGATTCAAGACTTGCTTGTGGGGGTTGATGGTCTAGATGATTCTAGGAGTATTCCCACACATCAAAGCAAGAGAAAATAGGTCAAGAGACCAAGTTTAACCACTTGAATCAAGGAAGCACCAAATTCATCCAAAAGAGAGAAGAACACAAAGGGAGACAAATGATCTCTCAAGCAAGCATCACAAGATTGATTGATCTCACAAGATGCTTACAAAGCCACTCCAACAAGGAGGACAAGAGCTCACACAAGGAGCACACAATTTCTCCAAACCCTAGCTCTCCTCTCCTCTCCTAACCCTAGAAAAAGGAAGAGGGCTCCAAATGCTTCAAGAGGTTTTACATCTCCCCCCTTTCTATTTATAGGAGAAGCCTAGGGTTTCACTTTTGGGACCCACACACACATGGGACCCACACACATACAACAGTTGAAGCAATCGCCTGCTTCACCACGTGTAGGTTGATCAGCGGCTCTCATCACGTCGCCAAGTCTCTCATGTCCGAATCCCATCGGAACCTCCTAGAGACTTGCACTGACTTCCGCACCGCCTGATCCAACCAGCTGTACCGAACTACCCGTTCGATCCATCTTGCCCATTCTGCACCATGCTTGAGTCACACGACCTCACCCGGCATCCATGATCGTTCTGGACCTCAGCTCTCCAAGCGTAGTCCCGATCCACCTTACCGTTGACGTCGTTGACCTGCAAGCCACCTGCACAGCAATAGACAAACAAACCGTTTCCGGGAGCAAGTTCTTCACAACTTGACCCACGTTAGTTCCACAATGCAATATGCAACAATAAAGCATTGAAGTTCATACAATAAACACACTCAAAACACAACAATGCAAACTTGGCTTCCCTCCAAGTCATCGGCGGTCTGACCGCCCCACATCAACGGTCTGACCGATTTCAGGCCGGTCGGACCGATCCCACAACGGCGGTCGGACCGCCCGAAAAGACTTAGCCAAAATTCCATCGTGAAAATCCGAAACCTTCTGGAATTTTCAACTCAACAGAACTTTTGACTGGGAGCTCCAAAAATGATGCGACCACATCCAGGAGACTCCCCTCACCTGCCTACACAACTTATTTTTGGATCAGCCCCAAAAACCACTTTTAGGTCAGGCCGGTCCGACCGGCAACCACGACCGGTCCGACCTCTCCACGGGCGGTCTGACTGCCCCACACCACCAGTCAGACCGCCTGTGGTCTGACAGACTGAAGTAAAATCGAAAACGCGTGATTTTGCAAACCAACAATGCCATTGCCAATTGACTCATCATACTAAGATCGTGCACATATCCTCACGATATCCACAATCTCCCCCTTGATGAACACATTGGCAATTCCCAAGAAAATGTGGTTTTTCGAATTGAAAAGTAAAAACTTCGCCGTTTTCGCATAAAGGCACAACTTGGTCCATAAGCAAGAAAAAACCTAGGAACCGACCAAGCTGGCTTCAGAATAGTATAAGCAAGTGAGATAAGGCAATGAAAGCACAAAAGGATTCAATTTCCAGAAAGTGGCCAAAAATCTCACTTAGGTCCATATGAAAGACAAAATGTTCTATTTGACCTTTGATCATTGTGAGTCTTCTTCAAGTGCAAATATAATCAGAAAAAGACAATAAAACCCAGAGACTCAACTCACTATGATCACAAATTTTCAAAAGGTTCATTTTTTATATGAAGTTCTTTTATATGAAACCTTATGTATGAAACCACAAGCTCCAAAACAGCATTTTCTTCAATCCTTCTCCCCATTTGACAATGAATTCATCAAGATGCATGGGAAAAGAAAAAGCAGGAAGAAATGACTTTATTTTTAAAATTTAATAAAAGGAGCCATGACCATTATCTATGTAGACAGTACAAGAATTATACCAAGCCATATACAGAGTAGACGCTATATTCAATCATGGCAAAACATGTACTGCAAAGCTAAAACCAAAATAGCAGTCATCTGAGATTAACAGAATTAATATCATGAAAGGTTGCTCAATGTCATAGATTCACTAAAAGCAACCAAAAATGAGTCAAGCCATGTCTATAAGTAAAAAAGAGACTCAAAACAGGAATTGAGGCATTTTGAGCATTAAGAGTTCAATAAAAGCAAATTCAAGCCCTTGGCATTTTGAGCATTTTCCTAAAAGGATTTTTTTTTTCATTGTGCTAGATCTCAAGCCTTGCCGCGACCATCTCAAGCGATAAGCTTAAAAGAGTGGTCTAGGTCATCCAAAACTCCCCCTGAGTTCATGCCTAGTGCAATGGCAAGCCGTCTCATGAGAAAGGATTGGTGAGATCAGTTTTTTCGCACAGAAAATCTCAATTTTTCATTTGCTTGACTTAAGAAGATAAAAGCTCATTTTCATCTCAAAATAAGTTCAAGACTCAAATTAACCTATAAGACATGGCAAGAATCATAAGAGGATCACTAGAGCAAAACTAGTCACAAGATCCAACAAGACATGATTTGATCCAATTTGCTCACAGATATAAAGCTAGCAGGGCAAAAGGTAAGCTAAACAAGAAGAGCTATAAAAGAAGTCTAGCAGACTATCACTTGATATGACAAGGTATAGAGTATGAAATCAAGCTATACAAGGATAATAATCAAAGCTCCACAAATTTTATTCTACAATGCAAGACAATAGAAATAAAGCATGCATTATGATACAATGAATGCAAAAAGAGCAAATTCCCTCAAAACATCCATGCCTCAGTACTGGGATTTGAGATAAAAGATCTAGGAGTCCAGTAATGAGATGCACGATGCCTGGGAATAGCAGAAGAAGCAGCCATAAAATGATTAGGAACAAAATCATAAGAATGCACACGAGCACCACCTGGACCTCTCCAAAACGATCTACTAAAAGACCGATACTCCCCCTGTCTATGTGCTACCCGTGGTCTCTCCTCACGATATCCTAAACCAAACTGCTGCCTGGACCCACCACAAGAGTCAACAAAGTTCTCTATAAACCTAGGCCTATAAGTGATACGATGAATAGGCTGCCTGGCTCTAGAGACTACAGCTGGTGAAAAGACTCCTCTGATGGATCTCAAAGTGCTCACTCTCTCTTTCCTCTCAATCTTTGCTCTCCGGAAGCAAAACTCAACAGTGTGGCCCTCTTTCTTGCAGAAGGTGCAATGGTACTTGACCTTTTGAGGGGTCCGTACTGGTGAAACAGAAGCACCTTTCTTACCAGAAAGAGTTTGAGCAAAACCTGCAGCTTTGGATACGACCTTGAAAGTCTTAGAAGGTTCTTGCTCAACCAGACTACTTTTCACAATTTTAGCAACCTTAGATGGGTGATTCTTGGAAAGCTCTAGGGACTTAAAACCTAGGCCACTGTTTTTCACACTCACCTTGGATTGCTCTAAAATCAAGTTGAGTTTCTCTTTCCCACTAGAAAACTTCTCGAGAGTCATTTTGAGGTAATCATTCTCTTTTGCCAAAACTCCACAATTAGAGCACTTTTTAGAATTGATTGCCTCAACATGTTTGCTCTTAAGAAGGTCCACTTCCACTTTAAGAGCCTCACAAGACACACAATAGGACTCTCCAATCCTATTCAACTGCTCCTTAAATTTAACTCTAAAAGTCTCTTGTATCTTACCAACAATAGTTTCAACTTCAGCATGCAACATACAAGAGGAAGAATCAATGACTTTCTTGGAAGCAGTAAGAGACATGGATTTTTCAATTTTAGCTTTCTCTTCAAGAGTCTTGTTTAAAGCTTCAATCTCAATTGTAAGCTTAGGACAATTTTCACAAGATACAGCTCTAGAGTAAACAACCATTTCGGTCATCTCTTGCATTTTAATCCTATTGTTCTTACAATGAGAGCAATTGTGACTAGAATCAAATTTTTGCAATTCTTTCAAAGAGCTATCCAGTTTTAATTCTAGCAAAGCACAATTTGAGCAAGTTAAAGGAATAGCATCCAAGGTAGTCACACCAAGCGGAATGGCATCCATGCAAATAGAACTAGACTTGAGAGATTCTAGTTCGACAAGAGCATTTTTCAATTATTTTTCAACAGAGGAATGAGTATTATTTAAGCTTGACAATTCATTAAGCAAGCTAGAGCATGAATCACAGAAATCATCAGGATTAATGGATTTGAGCCTAACCACTTCTAGGTTCAAATTATCAATCATAGTATCCTGTTTCTTAATCAATTTAGATTGCTTATGCAGTTTTTGTTTAGCAAGCACTAAAGCCCTTTTCATGTCAAGAAGTGAAGGGCATACCTCATCGGGATCACTAAAAGGATCCTCGCTGTTGGAGGAGTCGCTGTCGTGGCTGTTCTTAGCTATGAAACACATGCCCGTAAAATCACGAGCCTTCTTCTTTCCACGGGAGTCACTCTTGTCGTCCTCCACCTCCGAGTCCACATCACTCAAGCTCACATCCTCTAGAGCTTCAAGGACTCGGCTGACAAACTTGCGATAGTTTATCTTCTTGGGTTTAACATCCCTTGCTTGAGGATGCCTTTGTGACTCCTTCTCCTCTTTGCCCTTCAGCTTGGGGCATCTAGAGCGAATGTGGTTCGGCTCACCACATTCAAAGCATGTGATAGGTCCACCTCTCCTCCTATTTCTCACATTGTTGTAAGCTCTCGTGAATTTGGTGGATAGGAGGGCTAAATCATCTTCAGGTAGTCTCTCAAGTTGCTCATCACTCAAAGAATGCAAAGCTGACAAAGAAAAGCCAGATGAGCTACAATCCAAAGAATCAGAATATCTACCCTTAGATTGGTCGACCACTAAAGCCATCGAATCTGTCATGGGGAGACGCGAGATAAAATCAATCTCATGCGTCTTCAACCTAGAGTAAAGCTTATCCATGGTAAGCTCACTCATGACAGTGTTGTCATTGATGGCAGTGATCTTCATCCCCCAGACCTTCACATCAAGTGCACCCAACAGCTGGCGTGCATTTTCAGACTCAGTGAAAATAAGATCAACAGCGCGGAGATCATGAAGAATCTTGGAAAATCTTCCCCACAGCTCATCTAAAGATTCACCAGGCCTTTGCTCGATCTTAGAGTATGCTTTCTTCAGCTGGTTCTGTCTCACTTCCTTGATCGCGATGGACCCTCGTGATAATCACAAAGAGTCCGCCAGATCTCATGAGCAGACAGCAAATGAGCAACACGCTCAAACTCAGATCGACTAAGACCTTGAATCAAGAAATTTCGAGCCCTGCTGTTGTTCTCCACATCTGGAGTGATCAAATTGTCATCGGCTGGCACGACATAAGGGTGTTTCACCTTAAGCCAAATTGCGTGCCCTTGAGCCTCGATGTAGGCCTGCATTCGGGCCTTCCAATAAGCAAAATCAACTCCATCAAAAAACATGTGGCTTGATTGAATATCCGTCAGTTGCCATGGCTCCAAAGACCGGTTAAGATCTATGAGAAGAGCTAACAGCTCGATACCACTTGTAGGACCGTAAAAGCGACTAGGGAATAGGCGCTTTCTCAACTTTCGCCTTAATCAAATTCAACACGAACTTTACTCCTTTAGCTATGAAAGCTAAGAAGATCGATATGCGCCGATGGAAGCCTTGTCTTTGAATTCGATACCCCGTCAACCACACGACACAAATGTGGAGAATTTAACTCACTAGCCTGATCTGGGCACTGGCGGTCAGACCGGCTGGAGACAGGCGGTCGGACCGACGTTCAACGAGCGGTCGGACCGGCTACTAACTGGCGGTCGGACCGTTGGATATCGGTTCGACCGGCGATCTTGATACATTCGGGCGGTCGGACCGCCGTTACAAACCGGTCGACCGATTTAGTCGAACCGAAAAACCAAGCCCAAATCCAAAGCGAAATTTGATCCAACTTTGATTCAACCAATGAAACTTGACCAAATTTCGAGCACACCTCCCTAAGGATATTAGAGAGCTATTTCTAGCGACGATCCTTCAGATCCACTTCGTAGAAACGATCTCTCAAGGTTTTATCAAAGAAGTGCACAAACCCTAGAAATACGAAAATCGTTGATTCAAGACTTGCTTGTGGGGGTTGATGGTCTAGATGATTCTAGGAGTATTCCCACACATCAAAGCAAGAGAAAATAGGTCAAGAGACCAAGCTTAACCACTTGAATCAAGGAAGCACCAAATTCATCCAAAAGAGAGAAGAACACAAAGGGAGACAAATGATCTCTCAAGCAAGCATCACAAGATTGATTGATCTCACAAGATGCTTACAAAGCCACTCTAACAAGGAGGACAAGAGCTCACACAAGGAGCACACAATTTCTCCAAACCCTAGCTCTCCTCTCCTCTCCTCTCCTAACCCTAGAAAAAAGAAGAGGGCTCCAAATGCTTCAAGAGGTTTTACATCACCCCCCTTTCTATTTATAGGAGAAGCCTAGTGTTTCACTTTTGGGACCCACACACACATGGGACCCACACACATACAACAGTTGAAGCAATCGCCTGCTTCACCACGTGTAGGTTGATCAGCGGCTCTCATCACGTCGCCAAGTCTCTCCTGTCCGAATCCCATCGGAACCTCCTAGAGACTTGCACTGACTTCCGCACCACTGATCCAACCGGTATGCATCAACTACCGTTCGATCCATCTTGCCCATTCGCACCATGCTTGAGTCACACGACCTCACCGACATCCATGATCGTTACGGACCTCGGCTCTCCAAGCGTAGTCCCGATCCACCTTACAGATTGGCGTCGTTGACTGCAAGCCACACCACGACAATAGACAAACAAACCGTTTCCGGGAGCAAGTTCTTCACAACTTGACCCACGTTAGTTCCACAATGCAATATGCAACAATAAAGCATTGAAGTTCATACAATAAACACACTCAAAACACAACAATGCAAACTTGGCTACCTTCCAAGTCATCGGCGGTCTGACCGCCCCACATCAACGGTCTGACCGATTTCAGGCCGGTCGGACCGATCCCACAACGGCGGTCGGACCGCCCGAAAAGACTTAGCCAAAATTCCATCGTGAAAATCCAAAACCTTCTGGAATTTTCAACTCAATAGAACTTTTGACTGGGAGCTCCAAAAATGAAAGCAAGGTGTGTCCCAAGGGCATCCTGCAGACTAGCCCAAAAGTGCGAGGTGAACTGAGAACCTCGATCCGAGACTATCCTCTTGGGTACTCCATGCAGGCACACAATGCGAGCCATATACAACTCTGCTAGCTTGTCTCCCTTGTAAGTTGTCTTCACTGGAATGAAATGGGCGACTTTAGTCAATCTATCCACTATAACCCATATTGAGTCACATCAGGACTTGGTTCGAGGAAACACAGTAATGAAATCCATTCCAATCTCTTCCCATTTCCACCGAGGATCTGCGGTTGAAGCAATCCTGCGGGCCTTTGGTGCTCGGCTTTGATTCACGGGCACACATCACAACAAGCTACAAACTTCGGCGATGTCTCTTTTCATCCGGGCCTGTCTGAGAATCTTCATGTCTTGATACATCTTGGTGCTGCGGTGCGAGGTGTAGGCGAGCTATGAGCTTCTTCGAGGATCGATCCTTGAGTTCCTTCGGTGGGGAACAAAGAGGCGTTTCCCAAACCATAGGATTCCTTCTTGATCTTCGATCATCTTAGGAGCTTTTCCTTGGGCCATGAGTTGCTTAAACTTACGGACTCAGGATGTCCTTCTTGGGCGGCCTTGATCTGCCCTTCCAAGGTTGGATAAGTTTCCACAGCGTCTCTGGTGTCTTGTTCTATCAAACATAGGTTGAGCGCCTCAAATTCCTTGTAGAGCTCCGGTTGATGTTCTTGAACCATTACATTATTGCAGTAGGACTTGCGGCTTAATGCATCAGCAACTACATTAGCCTTCCCAGGGTGGTAGTGTACATCCAAGTCATAGTCCTTGATCAATTCTAGCCATCTTCTCTGACGGAGGTTGAGATCTGACTGGGTGAATATGTACTTGAGGCTCTTGTGATCTGTGAAGATGTTGCAATGATTTCCGATCAGGTAGTGCCTCCAGATCTTTAGGGCATGCACTACTGCTGCTAACTCCAAATCATGAGTTGGATAATTGTCTTCATGAGGACGGAGTTGTCTGGACGCATAGGCTACGACCTTTCCTTCTTGCATGAGTACGCAGCCAAGACCTTGGCGCGAAGCATCACAATAAACTTCAAAGTCCTTGCCCATGTCCGGCAAGACTAAAACTGGAGCAGTGGTTAACTTTTCCTTTAACTCCTGGAAACTCTTCTCACAGGCTTCTGTCCATTCATACTTCTTTTCCTTCTTGAGCGGGTGGGTCATTGGTGCGGACGGCTTGGAGAACCCTTCAATGAAGCGTCGGTAGTACCCGGTAATCCGAGAAAACTACGCACTTGGCCGGCCGAGGTTGGTTGCTTCAATCCAAAACACCTTGTACTTTTGACGGGTCTCACAGCCACTCCTCTGCGGACACCACATGCAGGAAGCCGATCTCTTGGAGCCAAAACTCACACTTGTTTGTTCTTGGCATACGGTGATGTCCTTTGAGCTTCTCGAGACCGGTAGAAGATGCTCGACATGCTCTTCATGGGTCTTGGAGTAAATTAGAATGTCGTCAATGAATCGACAACGAATTTATCAAGTAATCCATAAATACCTTGTTCATGAGGTTCATGAAGTAGGTTTGGCGCATTGGTCAAGCCAAGCGACATGACGGTATACTCGAGCAGCCGCATCGGAGGTAAAGTCGCTTTTGGGATATCCTCACTACGATCTTAAGTCGATGGTATCGACCTCAGTCGATCTTTGAGAACACCGTGGATCCCGCCGGTGATCAAATAGGTCATCAATGCGTGGCAACGGGTACTTGTTCTTGATGGTTACCTCATTAAGGTTTCTATAGTCCACACACGATCGACGGTCCGTCCTTCTTCTTCACAAAGAGGACTGGTGAACCCCAAGGAGATGAGCTAGGCCTGATGAAACCTTTGAGTTGCAGGTCTTCCATCTGCTTCCTGATCTCTTCAAGTTCTTTAGCGGCCATTCTGTATGGTCTCTTAGCAATCGGGCGATCCACGGCTTCGGGTTGATTACAAACTCGATATCTCGGTCGGTGGCATGCACGCAATTCTCTGGGAAGACATCGGGTAAGCTTGACTACGGGGTTGTCTCTAAGGACAACTTTTCCAGGTGGTGGATTTCTCGATCCAAAGGAGAGGAACGATCCACTCTAACCTTCTCAACGGTTCCTGGATCCTTGGTGAGCACCACTTCTCTGTTGTCACAATCTATTAACCCTTGGTGATACGCCAACCAATCCATCCCTAGGATGATATCCAGAGTTTGGGACTCTAGCACAAGAAGGTTTGCTAGGAATCCAGAATTTCCCAAATCAATCTCTACTCTGGGGCTTACTGAGGTAGCAAATAGAGGTCCCCCGGGTGAACTCAGCACCACGGGTTTCTTTAACTTAAAGGATGGCAACTTAAGCCTTTCAACAAACTTTCTCGAAACAAAAGAGTGCGAAGCTCCAGAATCAAACAAAACTTGCGCGGGTACTGAATTAACAGGAGCGTGCCCTATAAGCACTCTGAGCGTCTGAGCCTCCTCAGCTGTGACATGGTTCACTCGGCCACGGTTTGGTGTCGGGGTAGACCGGGATGCTTGAGAAGTCTGAAGACTTTTGCTCTGACTCGGACCTTGGCCTTGGGTCTGGGCAGCTCCTGGGTTGAACCTGGCAGTGGCGTTCTGACGATTAGGGCACTTATTAGCGAAGTGTCCTTTCTCTCCACAGCTGAAACAGTGGAGGTGGGGTCATTGGGTTGGCAGGTGGCGGGTGGCCCGGGGCGAAGGACACGAAAACCACTTCCCTGGGGACGCGGGGCTGGAGCTGGACCTCTTGGCTGAAAAGCTGCCGGTGGTCTGAAGGATGAACTGCCCTGGAAGGTGGACCTCTGTGGGAAGTTTCCCTGCGGCCTTTGGGATGCCATCTTTCTCTTACGGTTGACTTCTGCGGCCTTCCGTTCGTTCTCCAGGAGTAGGGCCTTGTTGACCAGATGATGAAAACTAGAGAAGTCATGAAGGATGAGCTGACCTCTCATCTCTTCTCGCATGCCTTCCACAAAGCGATCGATCTTCTCTTCCTCCACTGCTATGTCATTGGGGGCATAGCGGGCGAGTTGGTTGAATCTGGTCAAATACTCGTTCACTGACATCTGGCCCTGCTTGAGAGCTCTGAACTCGTTTTTCTTCAACCTCATAGTACTCTGTGATGCAGTTTGTCTGGCGGTCTTGAATTACGCCCAAGGAATGGTGCATAGCGGGTTCGACTTCTTCTTGAGGTAACTCACCCATTTCTTCATCGAGGCGGGGTCGGGTTGGTTACGGTTGCGAGAATTGCGCTTCTCCTCCTTCTTCTTCCATCGAGCCATCACCACCTCGGCGGCGAGGTAGTTTTCCCACCAAGCGGCTCCTTTTAACTGGTGGGCGGCGAAGTCCACCTTGTCCCCATCAGAGCATCGAGCAAGTCGAAGCTTCTTTTCCGTGTCCCTGAGCCAATCTTCTGCTTCCAGGGGCTCATTTGCGAAGGCAAACGTGAGAGGCCTCGTACGGAGGAAGTCTGCCCGGCTTGGAAGTGTGGCTCTTGTCCCGATCTGGCGGCGGCGGTGGCTGGAGAATCTGCGTCTGCTGAAACATCACTTGAGCCATGGAGGCGTTGGCTGGCGGTGGTGGCGGCAGATCTTGTCCCTGGCCACGACCAGGGCGAGTGCCACGACCTCGTCCTCGGCCGGTTGCAAAGGCTCCACAATTGATGGGCGGCTCTTCTTGGAGGCATCGAAGAACAGTGAAACTTAGCACAAGAGGAAGTATATGAGGGTTTTCACCCTCTAAGGCACACACACAAGAACCATAAACCAACAATAAGATCAACTCAAGCGATACAAAGCCAAAAGTGATCGCATTCAATAATAAGGGGTTAGGTGTTACATGACTCCTGAAACATAGCCTATAAGCTAAGCTAATGTCATGACACACGATACACACACATCGCCTAAAAGCGAAGAAACAAAGGGTGCTTGCAACCAAAGATCGCTAAAGCAAGCACGACTAGCTAATCTAAGCTAACTACTCCTCCATGGGAAACTCGCTACCACGATCGGTGCAGGTTTCGGTGGAGGCGAGAACGACTCGATCAAGTCCGGTGAAGTAGGCGAAGCGATCGCGCCGATGGTGGGCGATCGTGAGGCGGAGCGGAACAGCCGAGACCGCGCCGGCTCATCGGGCTCTCGAGGTCGATCTGAAGCGGCTGCGGCGCGTCGCCGCGCGCTTCTTGCGTGGTCATCCGGTCGCGGGCTCCCACAGGGCGGAGTGGTCGGTCAAGCGTCCGGTCGGAGGCAAAGCCAGTGGAGGAGCCGGGCGGTGATCGTCGTGGCGGCGGTGAGGCGAGCAAGCTACAGCAATGGCGTCCCTCTCTGGCCGCAACAAAGTAAGCCTCGTCGCTCTGCAACATGTTGTTGCGGAGAGTGTCGAGTGGGCGTAGGCTGCCGGTAAGGAGCATCCGGGCGCTGATCTCGCCCATGGCGGTGCGGATGGTGGCGGACATAGCCCAAGTAAGCCGCACTGTGCGTCGGCGGGGTCGTCGTCGACGAGTCGAAGACCTCGGGACCTGCCCTCCGTCGGGAGGAGCGGGTGGTAGCGAGCGGTGAGTCGCGCGAGAGATCCCGTGCATCCAAAGAGCAGGTGGAAGCGACTCGGGCGGCATCTGGGCGGCGTCCATGGCGCTTCGTCGGGTGCCTCGGCGGCGAAGGTGTGGGAGTGAACTCGCCAATCTGGCGTGAGAAAACCTCTATGGACCAAAGACTCACGGTCCATGATCCTCTCCATGCGGCCTCACGAGCGGAGGCGCGTGAAGCCAAGCGCATAAGGCGACGGAGGGCGTCGGCGTAGTCTCCGTCGTGCTCCCCATGGGAACAAGTGGTCCCAAGGGCCGCGTGGGGAGTTGGCCATCTACAAATTTTGAAACAGGGAAAAGTCAAGTAAAACATAATGAATTTAAGGGTAAGTCTGAACTAGGAGTGATGAGTAAAAGTAATAAATACATTATATTTGGCGAAAGCTTTTCATATATTTATAACATAAGACTCAAGTCCTTAGGCTCGACTCACCTAACGAAAGATCCTCTGATCGTATGCTCGATACGGCTACATCGGACCGGATTTTCTAATCCGGATCCTATGTGAACATTCTTGTATACTCCTGGATCGAGGTAGCACTCACAGACTCATTGCTGAATCATATCATACAAGGCGCGAATTTAAGATAATTAATTAAACAAACATCGAGTGACATAGACCACGTCGGTCAAGTTTACATAAGGGCCACTGTGCCAAATTGATTACATTAAGCAAAAGCATAAAGCTGCAGCGGAAACAAACGGGAGGATGGAGCTCATCTCTCCACAGGCAAGCGACTGGGGTGACCGACGTACGACCGATATTATCCAAGGCATGGGTAATATAGGTTGTACGCAAGTACCAAAGAGTCCACGAGACTGGGGCGAGACCTACACTACAGAATCTACACTACTCTTCAGGGTTCCCGTGTCCATCGTCCTCAGGCTCCTCGTAGTACGCGTAATCTCCTTGCTCCGCATCATCTGGAGGGTTTGGGGGGAGCGAGAGTGAGCACAACTACCGTGCTCGCGAGCCAACACACAGTATGCAATAGTATACATGCAAGGCTTAACAAGGATGGCTCAGGTTCTTTTATTTGCTAAAGCATCATTTTAAATTATCGTAATTACAAAGTCCTATGACTTAGCATTTTAAACAGATTGCATTTTCATTTAAAGAGATTAAGTGCAATATTAAATAACAGCGAAGATTACCTCCACCTTATGCTTAATTTTGATAACTATTCGTCCACCGATTATCAACACCGGGTATGGTCGCCAGAAAATCCCAAAACAAGGGTTTGGATGAGCCCAACACATTTCCATTTCCACCCACAAAGATTTTTGAAATAGAACTAACTCGGTTAAGTTCCCATATCCGCTTTTGACCGAAGGCGCGGTGCTTAAAACAGTTTAGACTCTGCAGAGGTTGTACACTCTGTACCCACAAGAGATAATCATACTCGTTACCCTACATGATTCCTTAGTCATGTAGTTGAGCGATCGTCACAGTAACGTTTCAAACTACCTTGCCCCTTCTGTCATCTCACCCCTATGGCCAATTCCATAAGTTGTGCGGGATGCTTACCACAACGACTAGCAAAGTCGGCCCGACCACGATGACTAGCGCACCGATAACTTCACCTTTTCTTGTCCCATTCAAGCCAAAGATACGTCCTGCCGCTTGCACACTTCTAACACCGGTTGTGGGATGACATTCAGGGTTCAATAGTTTTACTAGGCCAAGTTGCACTTTGCAGACTTGCGGTTGTACTTGTTTTACACAGGAGGTCATGACAATATTAAGTCCTTAATTCATCTGGACGGTTCATACCACATGCCAACCATTCTCGTGCTACGTCCGCACCCACCATTCTTTCCATCCGTCCAGATGGGGTACTAGCAAGTTGTTTAGGGTTTTGGGAAGAAAAACCAATTAACGCAACACATCAGTCATCTACCTCCAATGACTGCCCAAAACCATTTTTCATGTTTAAAGGATGATGATCGGGACAATTATTATCCCGGTACTTAAGCAAGACTAGCATGTCGCTTAAGTACAACCTATACTAGTATTACCATATAATTACTAGGGTGACAAGGAATACTGGATTCAATTATCAAGGATGGCTTAATAAGTAATTAATCAACAAATGGGTATTTAACTACCTTAAGCTTTAACATATCATTGTTTACAAAATTAAAGCATGCAACTTTGCTATTTTAAATAAACATAGTTTGCATAAAATGTAGGTTCGGAATGATCAAAGTATTGACTCGCCTTGGGTAAAGGCAGAGGGGTCCTGGAAATCTTGAGCTTGGTCGAAGTGGAGGTCTCCGGCGTCGTCGAATCCTAATCGGTCGAAGGTACCGGAAAAGACACAACGGCAAAGAGAGCAAATAAATACCAACTCAATAAATAATGAACTCCAAAATGAACAAGACCAGTACCATTAGCAAGATCTCGATTTTAGAAAATTTTAGAAATTGGTTTCACAATTTTTGGAGTTATACAGAAAAAGATATGAATTTTGGAAGTTTTTAACTGATTTTCCAATTAAACAGAAAATTAGAAAATCCGGAAAAACCAGAGTCGACACGTGTCGGTGTGCTCGATCCGCACGGCATCGTGCTCGTGGATCGAGTCCACAAGACGGCAGACGGCCAATCCGGCCCGCCCGGACGCCCGTCGGCCACGCAGACGAGCGGCCCACTGTGGCCGGCCGGCGCGGCGGGACCCGCCCGTCGGCGCCACATGGCGTTCCGCAGCTGTCGCATGCGAGGCGCGACGCTGCCAGCTTTCTCCGCCATGAGAACGAGAGGAGGGGAGGCGAGGAATGAGGCGCCGCAGCGGCGACATGGAGGCGGAGCGGAGGCGGGGTGCCGGGGTGAGGTCGGAGCCGGAGGAGACGGAGCGGCGGGACTCAGCGGCGCAACAGCAGCGCCGAGGCGAGCCGAAGAAGGAGCGGGGCGGGGTTGAAGACGAAGACGCGGCGACAATGCTCAAGAACGACGGCAAGCGGAGTGGAGGAGGAAAGAGATGGAGGCAGGGATGCGGCTTAAATAGCCGAGGCGGGCGAGGTGAAGAAGAAAGCCTGGCGCGGGGGACGGAGCGAGGGAGAAAGCCAGCATGGCGCGAGGAGGAGGAGAAGGGGTCCGGGCGCGCGCGGCGGACGGACGGGACGGGACGGGCCGGCCAGTGGCGGCGATGGAGTCGCGCATGGCGCGGGCGGCGCGATCGAGGCGCCTTGAGGCGCGAGGACGGCCGCGTGAGGCGCCGAGGAACTGGCCGGGCCCGCGAGGTAAGGGAGGGAATTTAGGGTTAGGGTTTGGGGATTTTGAAATCCGATTTTGATTTTTGAAAATTGAATTGCAAATTTGATTTTTGAAACCTCAAAGCAAAACAGGGTGTTACAGACGCAGTGCGAAAGAAGTGCGGCGGCCTTAGAAGTTTGAAGGGAGGCTAAGAGAGAGTGGCGGCATCATAACAACTTCTACGATCTACAGCTCAGAAAGGAGCGGCGACAACCATGCAAAAGGAAATTCTTATGCTTCTATGACTGATAATAAAATTGTGAATTCGCATGGCTTAGATGAACTAAAAAAAAGTGATACAGACTTGAATGGACGGAACGGAAGAAAAAGGACTCAAAGGACAACTAGTAGTAAATACTGCAGCAACAAAATACCCATCTCTTCATCCAACCAGCAAGCACCAGTGCAACCCACCCAGCTTGAAGCAACACCATCAGCAGCCCAAAACGAGAAGTATACAGCCCAAAACGAGAAGAGGAGCTTGGAGGGCTGCATTGGCCTTGACAACAAGGAAGAGCTAAGGGGAGGAGCTGCGGTGCAGAACCTCTCCTGGTGGCGACGTAGGCGTGGCAACAAGCCTCGGGAAGGGCGTCGGTGATGGGCGGCCGAGGCGAAGGAGGGTACTCGGGCTTGGGGCGAGCGCGGGCAGAGCAATTGGGCGGTGCCTCGGACCGAGCCGGATATGGAGCAGGAGAGGCTGGATTCGGCGACAACGACGGAGCAGGAGAGGGACGGCGCGGATCCGACGGCCTCTCCCTCGGGTTCCTTCTCCCCTGCGCTGCGCTCGCTTGTTCGCCGAGTTAGTTGTCGAGGAGCACGAAGGAGGTCTCCCATCAGGCGACGTCGGGCAGAGAAGGTGCGCCGAATGGATCCGAGTTTGGCCGCCCTTAGGAGCGGAGATTGCTTCTCCCAGGGGCAACAGCAGCGGAGGATGATTGGAAAGCTAGATTGAAGGCTAAGAGGCGGTAGTAACACTTAACCCTAACATTTGCTCCGATACAATGTTATAAATATTATGTGTATGTATTCAGATGTCCAATGAGCAATATATATAGGGTGTACAAAAGGTGTATATTATATACAGATAAAGTAATACAAAAGGTAAATAAGAAAATACAAAAAGATTCACATCTCTAACAGGAGACAAGTTCTTAGCCTTGAGATCACCTCAGCTCCCAAGCCCAGTACCACTTCAGGCCACAGGAACATGAGAAGTATCAGCAACCATGTCTGCAAACTTGTGTGTGTACTGTGTGAGAACTTTTTTGCGTGCTGCAACGAAAGGCTTTGACGTTTCTATTACTTGAGGATTCTGATGGCTTTGTTTCTTTTTCTCCATTGATGTGAACATGGGGTTGTGCATCTATGGATGAGGATTCATGATAGTGATGTGTGAGAATTTCCACTTGGTGTCTTGCTTGAGACTTGTCAACCAAATATTTTACACCTTATTTGTTGGATTTATTGTACATTAACAATTAGTTTTTTCCCGAGTCTCATCCGATTTTTTATTGCATGAATTCATAATACAACCAATAACAGCACTAAAAAAAGCATAAGCATTAGTACCATTTGCATTAGACAAAAATTTCAAATTTCAGTCCTGAGAAAAAAATTAATTGTCCTAATTGGTAAGTATATACCTGTTAACTCCAATGAGGATAATTACTCTTGTAAACAGGGTTAGTTCCGTGTAGATTTAGTATACTAGGCTAAATTCACTAATTAAGTGATAAGTGAAAAGACATGGTAATGATGACAGGTTTTGACTTTTGATAATCTGTAATTGGCCCCTGAGAATTTTAGTGCTATTTCAAATTATCTTTTTATATATTTTATAGTTCTATAACAACAGAGTACTCTTGATCAACCAAAGTAAATTGTGCGTACCTGGTTTGTGCCAAGTGGCCCAAGAACAGCAGTGGAGCAGAACTGAAGCAAACGATCACTTTATTGCACTACTTCTTATGAAGTACACATCACAGAGGGTGCACCAAATTCATTTGTAGTTGTTTTGCCATTATTCAAAACGATCACAAGGTGACTTCTACATTCAGATGGCAATGCCAGATTGCCAGTACAAAATATGTATACATTTGGTTAGTGGGGAAGAGTCCAGCTTGCCAAGATTGAGTTTGTAAGGTTATACCCTTCAGAGTAGAGCAATATACTGTTACAGGGCCACGGGCCGATGTTTGAAGATTGTTCCTTCAGAAAGGCAACCAAAATGCCATTTCTGATATCTTTTTGTTGACAACAAGCTTCGGGCGGATCACTTGGGATCTGTGTATTCAGCTAACCAGATTCAAGTATTTTTACTCTCTAAAGTCTAAACACCTTCATGATTAGCTTTTGTTGCTTCTCTTTGTTGAGCTTGCTCTGCCTTGAGCTTCCTTAAAGCAGATGAACTCAATTTCTCCCCCTGTGCACCTCCAGATAGAAGATCAACAACCTCAACCTGCAATCAAGCTCATTCATACTTGCATCAGTTATATGATCCATTCAGTAGCAGGTTCACATGAAATAAAGGAAATCTAGAACAGAGCATGAACAAACCTTCAACACTGGTAGCCCTTTCTCTTTTCTTTTCCTATTTACAGCAAGTCCACCATTTAATGTCTCCTTACTAAACATAAGCAGCACTGCTATGTCAGATGAGGCACAACAAACAGAGAAGCTTAAAGGAAACATTGACTATTTTACATGATTATGACACAACGTATTTTTTAGTTCGATATTGAACCGTAAATATGCAAGTTCAATATTGAGATATTTCAGATACTGTTAGTATAGTTTTGAAGTTGGTGGAAGCATGAATTTTACCTTTTGGTCAGATCACATGCATGAAAGAACAAAAGGGAATAGTTATGGATAGCTAAATTCCAGAAAGGCGTTAATGCAATTGTACATACCTGACAATAATGGCATCCAACTTATCATCAATAGTGGATGGGCCATAAGGATCCTCAATAGCCTCCACTTGTACTATCAGTTCTGGTTTAATAGACTGGATTTTACAAGAAACCAATCATGAGATTTTGTCAAACATCATAACAGACCATTTGATAAAACACAAATACATGAGCATTTTCACTTTAGGTAGTTCCTCCTGGTACCCCACAGCCATATTATTCTATGAAATGCAGAATTGGATGTAAAACTGATGACCCTACAAGTTCAGAGTCCATAAGCACGTGACTCCAAAATTGGAGTACAAGCAAATTTCATTTCCAGAAACTCTGTAAGAAATTAACTTTTTCAAAGATAACAGAAAAGGTTTAGGTAACTAGGAACAGCTCCAGTATAAAGAGATTCTCTATCAACCATACGATAAAAGAACAGTCGCAAGTAGAACAGCACCTGTAACAAGTTGGTCCTAAAATGCCACAAAACTTCATATCAAATTCACTCATTATAGAACTTCTAAACACTCATATAAAGGCTAAAACATAAGGGAAAATTGATCATTTGCCCCACCTTTGGTGTGGTTTCAACCTTTTGCCATTATGTTGTTGTAATAGACTATTTGCCACATAGTTGAAGAGCTAATAGCATATATGTCACTTTGGACATTTTTACCCATGTCTTCTTCCCTCTTCTTCTTCCTCATCTTCTTTCTCTCCGTGCTGCTGTCCTCCTTTCTCTCTCTCCACCATGGCCGGCGAGCGACGAGCGGCAAGAGGCTCTGCCCCAGCAGCCGTCCACGCTCCGAAGCCGCGCCGTCCCTCCTCCCTCGAGCCGCGTCGCCGCTGCCTCGCAGCTAGCCAAGAGCTCGTGCTGCTGTGTCCTCCTCTCCACCACGGCCGGCGAGCGACGAGTGGCAAGAGGCGGTTGTCGATGACCGGAGACGACTGGAGTCGCACCAATGAGCTTCCCGCCGCCGGATCTGCACGTCCCATGCTCGTCGTCATCGGATCCGTCGTCCCCCGCCATGGCACCGCCTGCGTGCTTCTTTCCAGTGTCAGTGGTGAGGCTCAAAGGGAGGAGGGGGCGGCGCGGCTTCGACCGAAGAAGAGAGAGAGGGGGGCGACACGGCAGGGCGGCGAAGGCCGGAGCAGAGAGAGAGAGAGAGAGAGGAGGGGACGCCAGTGAGCCACTGTGGAGGTTGCCGGGTTGACCATGGCCGGAGCAAGGAAGCATGGAAAAAAGAAAGAGAGGAAGAGGAAGAAGGCACAGGCAAAGTTGGTATTTATTTTTCAAAATGGTAAAAAAAACAAAGGGCACACGAAAGATGGGCAAAAGATCAATTACATAGAACTTAGTCCTAAATCATCGAAACCAGGGGTAATACGGGGCAACTGATCAATTTTCCCAAAGCATAAAGCCACATAAGAACAAATACTCGTGCAATGCACAGAAACTAAATCTCTCCATGACTGAAGGCTCTTCAGATAATAAAAAAAACCAATAATTATACCTATGCACCTTTTCAGGTACCAATTCAAATCCGCAGCTCTGATGCACACGGCATCACTCGAACGGCAAACCGCAGAAATGCAGTGAGCTAATTCCTCGTGCAAATTGCTCCTACTATTCATCGCTAAATCCTACTAAATCTCTACTAGCACAAATCAGGCAAAGCAAGGAGGCAAGATAACCACCACCTTGATGTAATCTTCCACGGCCTTGATGCGCTTCTCGACGGGCTTGATCAGCTCAGCATACTACACATGGCATCAAGAATACAACCAAGAAGCCTCATAACTCCAAGAGCTGATGAACAAGGGTGAAAAAAGAAGAGCGTTATTTTGGGGCAAAGGCGAGATTTTTACCTCCTTCTTGGCGAGCATGGGGCCCGTGCAGACGCCCACCACGATCCGATCCCTCGCCAAATCCGTCGAGGCCTACCACCCGCCAATCCCAATGCCCAAAGAAGCAAGATTTAAGCGCGGTTCTTCGTAATCGAAAGCAAGGCTAAATTTGTTTTCCTCGTTTCTATGTTCTGTAGCACCTTGAGAAGGCGGCGGTGGCCGTCATGGAGGCGGTCGAAGGTGCCGCCGAGAACCACCGAACCGTACGACGGAGCCTCCACCGGACCAGGCGGCGGTGCTCCGGCCGGGATGTCGCCGGCGACGTGGGGAGCGATCATTTCCCTTTCTGTTTCCCCCCTTCTGGGTTTTTCTTGCCTTCTCTCAAGTAGACCTGTTTATGGGCGGCGCCCGACACGCTTGGCCGGGCCGGGCCGGCCCGGTTAGATAAGTCTGAAATTATTTTCGAGCCAGACTAGGGCCAGAAATTTCAGCCCAAAAAAAGCCCATCCCAACCTCCTATTTTCCTATTGCCTGATCTCTTTCTTAAATTTCTTTCCATGCATTCCATTTGTAATTCTGTATGTACACAATGTGACATGGATGGACCTGGAATGTTCATTGCATTAAATCTATAATTCTGTATATGGCTCGGGCTTGGTGTTTTATCACTGGGCTTTTGCAGGCTTGGTCCGGAGCTTGACCCGGCCCGGTGTTTGAACAGCTCTCAAGCAAGAAGAAGAAACGCACTGTTCCTCCTGCTGCTTGTAAATTGAGGGCCCAGATTGACTGACGCACAGCTGGATGACCGACTGCTTAGATCTCTCGTCTCTTGTCGTTTTCTATTTTCTTGACCTTAAAAGCCTTTGGTGCTATTTTTCTCTAATAAAGTGGGATCAGAATAATGAGTACGGTGTCAGGATTCTACCAAGCCTCGGATTGAATTCTAATGGCTTATACTTATGCCAAATACTACTGACGCCCAAGGCATCAAAAGATAAAAGTACAATACAAATGCATAGTTGATATGAAACTTGATCCCTATGCTTAGCGATACAAGAAAACACGAAGAACATGGGGGAAAAAACGTAGCACATGAGAAATACAAAAGTAGCACTTAAGTAAGGAAGATTTGGTTCATCCTAGACTATTGTTATAGTAGGATTCTAGATATTATTTGATTTTCTTATCTGTAACCTGTATTTGTCTATATATACTGGTCTTTTGGCCTCTGATAATACAAGCACCGTTCACCGTTCATAACATGGTATCAGAGCCGAAACTAGGGTTAGGGTTTCTCACGTGTCTCACGTGACAGCCGCTCGCCGCCCCGTTGCCTCTGCTTTTTTGCTTCGTCTTCGTGGTCGCCTCGTCGGCCTCTCCTCCCGATCTTGCTTCGTCTCTCTAACAACTATCACGTCTTCAACAAGAATAGAACAAGAATCTGACCAAGCGAAGACAGAACTGTATATGTAAAGCAAAAAAAGGGATAGAATACTACATAGTTACTAATTATCAATTGTTTCTACTGTTGCTGGTCTCTAATTTGTCCAAAAGATTCCAATGCTGTCTCTAATATTCTACACAGAAAAACATTCAGATACCACAAACACCAGACATCTGACATAGTCACGTAATCACGCTCATACTTCAGACTTCAGCGGACAGGAGCCAGGTTGACTAGGGAGTACCCGGAGTACGGAGGAGGCAGCAGCTTGCCGGCTTCGGACGGAGCGGCGCGGCCGCCCGTGGGGGCGCTGGACGGTGGCTGCGCGCGTTGATTTGGGGGTGACGGTGGTGGATTTTCTCCTCACACTTGTACTGCATCTAAGGTGTGGTTTGATCTGTTTGTGTTTTCCTTTTTTACCTTTTTAAATGTATAACTTTAAAGTTCGTAGACTTTTCAAGAATAATATGACACTTCTGTTCTCCATGGAGGCGTATGTGCAAAATCTGAACTTCAGGAGGACATGAGTACATTTGCCCCCAAATCTTATCATGAATCATGGCCATGACAATGACAATGTAGTGGATCTAGGCCCTCTACAACTCAACATAGAGACACTGTAGTGGCAGCAACATAGAGACACTGTAGTGACAGTAATCTGAGTTTGTTACTATAGTGCTCTACATTGTAGGCACGGACAGAAACAATGATAAATTTAACATACCACAGCATTTTACTGTTTAGCACAGCAGTAATTATACTATCTATCACTGTAGCAATTTCAGTGTAGACTATTGATCCGGCAATTCCCTCTCGATCCGACGATAAGCAAGAGGTCCAATGCCACTTGTACTGTACATCTAGGCCGTAGCTAGTTGCTACGGCAGATCCGGACCACCTCTTGATAGTTGATGCTAGATACAAAGTCCATACATGCTTTTCACGAGGGAGGTAGAAAAGGACATAAGCATCTGATTTCAGCCTTCAGTACACTGTTTCTTGCAGGCTACTCCTCTCTCATAAAGTGGTGTTTATCCACCGTTCAGAAATCTGTATACTGACAGGAGGCTACATGCAAGGAAGTTCTATACAGCAGTATCAATAGAATCACTCTTCCAAGAACTTTACATTTGATATTCTCAGGGAAAAAAAAAGAACTTAATTTTTCCAGTATGGTTCTAAATCAGATACTAACCTGGCAAGATTACCCACAGGGTATGTCAATGGGATCGCTATAGACAGTGATACACATAATGACAAGGAAGTACAGATAGAATCAGTGAAATTACCTATTGCAACAACTATTTAAATCTTGACCATTAACATAAACTGGACAAAAATCAAGTAGCATAATTTTTAGATATCTTTTCATGTTCCTGAAAAGTAAAACCATTAAATTCCCATTTACTTCTAACAACAAAGTTACTGATGAAATACATTAACTGAGGGTAATTTTCTGCGAAGACTAAACATATTTACAACACCATTAAGGTAGAAAAAGGCACTACTAAGCTGCAGAGATCTCTACAAGACAGAGAAGTATACAGAGCTGGGAACAGCCCATTATTTTTCTGGGACACCATCACATGTACAGCCTCAAGTCCTCAACTTATCCGAACGTTAGAGAAGATCGAAAAATCAGGAAGATAAGAGGTGCCTCAACTGAATTAAGTGCTCCTCATTTGAGATGTTAAGCGAGAGGCGCAGGTTTGTCAGAAGTGACTCTTGCTCCCATGTCAGATGTCCAAAGGCATAGAAAGCTCTCAGTGTTGATTGATATGCTTGTAGCTCCAGCTCATGGACATCCGACTCTAAATCAGCAGCTAAGACATCGTCTTTATCATGCCTAGAAATGGATGGGCATGCAGACATGGCATCATCAGGGAAGCAGCTGCCAAGTCCAACTGATTGCTGGTTATCATTGATGGAGTATTCCAAGTAATTCACGCTACAACTAGCCACCGAGCATTCATTCTCTTCTCTAACTTGCAAAGCAATTTGAGATGAAGGAAAAACTTTACTATCTGATTTTCTCTTGGCAAGATCATTGTATCTGTCACTAAAAGGCCTATACAAGCGATCACCATGGATGTCATTCCTAGCAGGCATCTTCAGAGGCAGTGCTTTCTTGGTTAGCTGACGAACTTCATAAGCAGTGGCTTTTCTTTTCTTGCTTGTTCCTCTAATCAAATCATCAGGTGGCATCCTTCTTGGATCTACTTTTTTCTTCAAAATTCTAGCACTAGTGGAAGGACAAAGATTGACTGACATGTGCCTCTTAGTACTGTGACCATCTTCTTCATAGGCACGTTCCATCACAAATTTCGAGCGAGGGAACATATCATCAGCAACTCGGGATTGTTTTTCCCTCTGGGCTGTGACCTGAAAAGGGAATAGTGTTGATGAAATACTCCTTCCAATCATACATACATGTCGTTTTGGACATTGACACAGTCTCCAAATCGTAACTTTGACCACTAATATCTATTGGAATATAGTTATAACACTCATTGAAATTATAACATTATGAAAATACTTTTCGAGACAAATTTATACATATGATTTTCATATAACCAATCTAAATATTTAAAATGATATCAATAGCCAAACTTTTTAAAGTTTGACTGCACGTATACCAAAACGACATGTATTTGTGACCGGAGGGAGTCCTTTTTTTAATAAGGTGTTGATGAAATACTTGATCGAAAAAGGGCAAGAGAAATCTGCACTGGTGAGGAAAAGAGAAGCTGAGTGATTTCTTGAAGTCATACATTAAAGTCAAGAAAGTGCTCATAGTTGACATATAATATCGTTGGTGACATCTTGTAGTACAAAATTACCATGAAAAAGAAATGTTGAGTTTAAGATAAGTGGAAGATTGGGCATTTGCAAATTTAAACAAGTGCAAGATTTACATGCCAACCGATAAAGCATATAAAATCTGATTATGTCAGGACAAACTTTTGATGTTTAACGGGTTGAACCGCTTTCATCTCAACCTAGCACATTCTGGCTTGTAGATAACTGTCGTAGGGGTGGCCCCAACGACCCGGCGAAGACCGCAGGACAGACCCTGCAACCCACGAGCGCGAAGGTCCCCCTCCCCGGGGGGCACCAGGTGTCCCTTCGGAGATGCTCCAGGGAGGATCGGAGCCTCCCCGAAGGGTCTCCGGGGTCCCACGAGGCCCGAAGCAATGGGTCTTCCGGGGCCACCTCTGGGAAGACTCGGAGCCCCCCTGAAGGGTCCCTGGGGTCCCACGAGGCTCGAAGCAATGGGTCCTCCGGGGCCATCTCGGGAGAGCCAGGCACCCCTTCGGGACGCTTCAGGAGAAGCTCGGAGGTGAGGCACTTCGGGCGCCGGTGGACCAGGTGCACCAGCCAGGTGGACCAAGCCCAGAGAGATCCACCATGGGCCGAAGCCTACGCGTAGAGGGGGGAAAGTCTCTGCAATCTCTACGTGTATAGTACTTTTTAGGGCTAAGATAGTAATGTAAGTACCATGTTTTAGGAGGCTATAAATAGTCATCTTCCCCCATATAACAGGGCAGATCCAGTTTTTTGGAGCAACTAATACACACATTTTTCTGACAATTGGCACCTTCTCCTGAGGACTCTTTGGTCCCTTCGAGTGCACCGGGAGACCCCTCTTACTGTCTAGCCTTCTTTTTGCTACGACAGTTGGCGCCGTCCTTGGGGATCAGCAGGAAAGTCATCAAGCACAGCTCCGAAGCACTAGCATGGCCCCTCGGAAAGCTGCGGCCGAGGCCGCCGCGGCAGCTGCCACGCCCAGCACCCCGAGGGCTAAGTGAAGCAAGACCTTCGGGGCAACGGCGGCCACCCACCCAAGCCACGGAGGAAGAAGCGAACAACTCCACGCACGGAAACATTATCGGCGACACACTCGGACACCTCCCGACAGCCACCAGACGGACGGCAGCACAACACGGAGGCGACGGCCCTCCAATGGAGTCGGCGGATCTCCGCCAGGAGATGCTTGACCTCCGGCAGCCAGGGGCCGGGTCCCTCGTGGCTCCACTCAGGCTCGCACAACCCGAAGCCGAGGGAACCGCTCACTGGGTACCAGCCGCCACTTGTCCGGCACCAGTACTTCGGGGGGATCCCAACTCCCCATTAAACGTTGGGTTGGAGACAGCCCACTGGCTCCAAGGCTTTAAGATGCCAGAGGTGAGGCCCTTCGAGGGGTATACGGACCCCTCGGGGTTCCTTCGCGTATACGAAACGGCCATTGCGGGCTGGCACTCAAGGACGTGACGCTAACGTGGTTCTTCACCATTCTGCCCCGCTCCGTGTACGCGTGGGAGTAGTTGCGAGACCTGGTGCGCAACAACTTTGGTGTGAAGGCGGGCAAACTCCTGGGTTTCCTTGTGTCCGAGAGGGGCATCGAGGCCAAAAAAACAATCTAGGAGATGAACCCCTCCACGCAGCCCAGAGGTCCAAAAGTCGACAGACGCCTTGCGACCTCACCGATTCTGTCCCTTCCATGGAGTGGGCCCTACCATTCTTCAAGATACATTGGGGTGTTGAGCCATTCAGATAGACCGAAGAGTGCCAGCAAGCGTTTTTGAAACTCAAGCAATACCTCACCCAGCTGCCAAGCCTAACAAGTCCGAAGCCAGGCGCAAAGCTCCTGCTGTACCTCACAGCTTCCTCATTCACCGTCAGCGCGGTCCTAGTCCAGGAAGACAACAGACAACGCCCAATGTATTACATCTCGGAGGCCCTGCAAGGGGCTAGGCCCGATACACTGAGCTAGAACAATTGGCATACGCCCTCCTCATGGCCTCGCGCAAACTCCGACACTACTTCCTAGCACACATCGTTACAATCTTTACGTCCTACCTGCTAGCACTAATGCTACGGAACAAGGACACCTTCGTTCTCGCAACAAGAGCCTCCAACTCCTTCGTTCTCTCAACAAGAGCCAGGCGCTCAGAGCAAAGCGACTCATTCCGCGCATGCTCCAAGTCGACCCGCTCCTGGATCTCCGCATAGCCGTGACAGATATCCCCCTCAAACGCGCGGGATAGCATCAGGATCTGTGCGAACCATACCTCGGTCAAAAAAAAGAGCACATGAGTCAAAGGCCACAAGATCGTCCGAGCTTACCCTCGCGGCGTTCGCTTCAATCGACCTAAACATCCAGTGCGTGGGCATGGTTTTGAAAAGCTGCTCCACGCAGGACGGGCGGCGAAGCGAGCCACCTCCTCACAAACAATCGTCGCCTCGGGACTAGCCTTGAAGTCGTTGGTACACAGCGGACCAAGGTCCGCGGTACCCGCGGCACAAGAAGTGCCAGCAGCCGGGGCCACCTCCCCGGACCCCCCTGATGCCAGAGCCTTCCTCAGCCCTACCGACACCGAAGTCACCCTCCGACCCCTCGTCATCCTCGTCGTTCACCGCTGCAACACACAAGTCAGCACGGTGACAATAACAAAAAAGAACGTACGAGGAACACAACGGTCGTGTCCCGGGCAGGGACGGGTTCCCCCACCAACGTATCCTCAGACCCTCGACCGTAGACGTGCGAAGGCGTCCCAGCAGAAGACTCTTCGAGGGCTAGGCATGCCACACGAAATGAGCCAGCCACCCTCTCCGCTACCCCCATGGCCACAACAGCAACCACAAGAGAAACTGGTCGCGCTCCAGAGGAAGAGCCCATCGAACTCACGTGCTCGACCCACTCCACGGGACCCCGAGGAGCCTTCGGGGGACGTCCCGCCACGTCTACCCTCGCAATGCAGGAGCCGCCCGTGCCCACATCCCCAGCACACTGCAAGGGCACCGTGCCGATCGGCCCTAGGTCATTCAGCTCCTCCGGCACCCGGTTCTTCTTCCTCTTCTCGTCGGGGTCGGGTCGCTCCGCTAGGCGGACGGCCGGGTCCGAGTACACCCGGTTCAGACGAGCCTCGCGCACTACCAGCCCCCGCTTCGCATGCTTCTCCCTGGTATAGGGGCCTAGAAGCTGCTCCGTAACCCGTGCAACCTCATCGATGGGTAGAACTACACAACCACCTTTACACCGGAATCGAAAAAAATTACGATTAAAAAAAGAAAATATATAGATATATACACATATGCATACAACAACGCAAACGAGGCGGTAACCCTTAACCTCCTCGCCATCCGATAGATCAAAGGAAGGGACGCCACCCCTCGCCACACCAAGCTTCACATCTCATCCCTGCGCGAGAAGCCACACCCGAAGCGCACAGAATTCCCCCACAAGATACCTCGTGGAGAGCCTCCGCATCGTAGTCAGCAGCAGCTAGAGAAGTGCCTCCTCCCTCAACGTCAATTCGATCTCCAGGGAAGGGGTGAGCTGGATAGGACCTCCGGTCGACCGCAAGCCGTCACCCGACGGGGACTTGTGGTAAAACCACCGCCACGTCCAGTCCGTCTCCCATCTATTTCTGGACGCGGGCACTCGAACACGCCGAGCTTCACGATGGAGTTGGGCATTAGCTCCACCCGGTACAGCTGGAGCACGTAGGCCACCAGCTCCACACAGGGGAAGCGGAGACCGGCATCAAAGAAAGCGACGAACACGATGACCTCCCGAGGCTCCGGCACTGTCTCCGAACCGGGAGCTCGCACCACCGAAAGGTTCAAAAGCTTGACCTCATCCCTTAGCGTGCGCAGGACTTGCGGAGTCACCGACGAGCGGCCAAGCTCGTTGGTGTAGGAAACCGTCCCTCCACCGTCTCGGGGCCACTTCGTCATGAGGCCATGAGAAAGGCAAAGGCACCGGAGAACCTTGAAGAAGTGCACACGAATAAAAGGGTTTTGAGAATGGAGGCAAGTGCCAGGAGGGAGGCACCACCCCCTATTTATAACCGCACCAGGCTCACGAAACGACAAGGAGCGGAAGCTGAAGAGCCACGCATCAATCATCCATTGACACGTGGGCCCTAAACGGAGTAACGGTTACACACCATTATATCGCACAGCACTCAAGCAAACAACGTCAGAACACGACACCCGAAGAGGCGCTATCAAGACCGCCAGCAAACCAAACCCGCCCACAACAAGAACGGTTCGACTACCCGGTCGAAGGTGGTTCGGCTGGCCCGAAGGTTTTCGACACAGGAGCGTAGGTGGTTCACCTACAACAAAGGCAGATCAAAAGCAACATATCCAAACATCCCCCAAGGAGGAACGCGCCACAGGGGACAACAGAAACACGCTTCGCCAGGCCGAAGGGGACAGTGTGCCTGGACCCTTAGGGAAAATGACGCGGATTCAGCCTTGACGAAGCAAGACCTCGACCGCGAAGGACTTGTCGTAGAGGCAGCCCCACCGGCCCCAACGACCCGACGAAGACCGCAGAACAGGACCCGCAACCCACGAGCGCGAAGGCCCCCCTCCCCAGGGGGCACCAGGTGTCCCTTCGGGGATGCTCCGAGGACCCGGAACCTCCCCGAAGGGTCTCCAGGGTCCCACAAGGCCCGAAGCAATGGGTCCTCTAGGGCCACCTCGGGGAAGACCCAGAGCCCCCGACCCCCCGAAGGGTCCCTGGGGTCGCGCGAGGCCCGAAGCAACGGGTCCTCTGGGGCCACCTCGGGGGAGCCAGAGAGGGCCCGTGGCCGTTTCGCCTCGGCAGACCCAAGCACCCCTTCGGTACGCTCTAGGAGAAGCTCGGAGGTGAGGCACATCGGGTGCCAGTGGACTAGGTGCACCAGCCGAGTGGACCAAGCCAGGGAGATCCACCATGGGTCGAAGCCTGCGCGTAGAGGGGGGAAAAGTCCCTACAGCCCCCACGCGTATAGTGTTTTTTTAGGGCTAGGATAGTAATGTAAGTATCATGTTTTAGAAGGCTATAAATAGTCACCTTCCCCCATGTAATAGGGAAGATCCGGTTTTTTGGAGCAACTAATACACGTATTTTCCTGACAACTGGCCCCTTCTCCTGATGACTGTTTGGTCCCTCCGAGTGCACCGGGGGTCCCCCTCTTACTGTCTAGCCTTCCTTTTGCTACGACAATAACCAACTTGTAACCAAATAGATATTGGAAATAAGTTACCTTAGGGTAAGACGATAAACAGTAAAAACTACACAACTTTTCACTTCTAGAGCACAAGTAATTTAGTAGTTCAAAGTTAAAACACATGGAATGGTATTATTTTCATTCAGAAAAGTACTAGAATCACATGAAATATCACTAGTCAAATTCGAAACAACACAATGTCTTCCTGAGGACTTCACCAAAGCATCCACTAATAATCATCTAGACATTAGTACGAAGCACAAAAATGTAAAAAAGCTAATCATGGAATTGAAGTTTTGAAACGACTAGTGAATGTAATGTAAAAAGTTGCACATGGAAATTGGTTCTCACCCTGTCTGTTACAGTTGACTGCTTACTACAATAAGCATTTGGAACCCTCAAGCAAGATACATGGAATTCCCTCAGTTTGATGCAACCAGTTAGCCTGATGATGAAATAGTCATTCTTTAGCACCTTTGTAATCTTGCCAAGTCTCCACGAGTTATGGCCGTCCAACACCTCAGTTACATCACCAAGAACCCATTTGCTTTTTCTCAGATCAGCTGGTTGATGAGGCCTAGCATTATCCTTTCGCATCTTGCTAGCTGCCAGCCTTCCTTCAGCAGAGAAATGTAGATCATTATCCCTAAAGAACTGCAGCCTTCTATTTTTTTATTTCATCATATCTCAGTATGAGCTTGACCCTGCTATGCATTCACATAAAAGGCAGACCATTAAGTCTGAAAAGTCAAAAGAAGCACTAGCACAAAGGAAGAATATGAAAACATGAATGGATAGGAAAACAACGACCTCATTTGGTACGAGTCTAGACTACTGTTATTTAGATATAGCATACAAGAGGGATACAAATTTCGTCGTTGATAAATGTATCCAAAGATCTGCTAAATTTTATGTAAAGAAGTATGGAAGACCTTACAGTCATCAAATTAAAACAACTACCCCAGTGGTGTAGTGCTATGTCTAATCAGATTAGATGCAATGTACTATTTGCACACCAACTTGTAACAGCGTTTGTTGAGACGAAAGAACAAAGAAGTAAGGAAATGACGCACAAAGATAGGACTATGGCCATTGATTGAATCAGGCAACACAGCACAGAACAGAAGGCACATTCCTGTAATCTTGATGGGCAAGTTATAAAAGTATCCAGGTAAATTGATCGAAGTCCAATAAAAAGCAGATACTCTTAGTTGTTTGTGTTAAACATGATCCAGGAACATTTATAATGCCATTAGAAGCAAGATTCTGTGACTGTCCCTTACTCAGAGATGCCTTCTCGAAACATAACTACTTAGCTAAGTAACAAAATAAATCCAGGGCAAACAAGATCATAATTTGAACCAACTTCTACAACCCAGAAATTGTAAGTTAATCAAAGGGGGGAAGCACATGACTAAATTCCGAGATCTGTGACTTATGCATCATCTAAGCTCCACAATCCCAAACACAATGATCACTGTAAGATCTCCTTTAAAAAAAACTCTGAGCAGCAATGGAACTTTTGATGCAGGAGAAAACCCCTTAAATTGAGAAGCCTAAAAAGGCTGAATCGATTAGAAATCTCTACACAAATCCTGGGGGAAATCAGCTCATATACGAAGCTTCATTAGGGGGAAAGATTCATTCCCTATCTACTGCATATTAACTGAAATTACGTAAACAAGACAACTAACACTAACACCAATTCAGTGAAACCACCTCTTCCTCTGATTTTGGGCTATGAACTAGGAGCAACTTCCCAAATCCAGAAGTTCTAATACCCACAAATTGGAAACTTTTATTCTAGGAAAAGTCAAACCACTTCTAATCTGTCAGATGGTGTACACCAAGCACCCAATCTGGATCAGATGGCACATCACTTCACCTAAAAGCATGTCTTGATTCCTTAACATTGAGAGGCCCAATCAAGATTTCAAGCAACAAAAGTAGTACAGTACAGTAGCTCAAATTAGAATCATGAACACAAGAAGTAAAAAGAAGAAGATCCAATTTGGATCTTGGACCGCACTAGACAGGCAAAACAGGACTTTAATGTAAGAAGAACAAGTTTAAACAAACGTGGCTTGTTCGAATCTTTGATAAAAAAAATTGTGGAATAATCAACTACAAAACTTGGTTTAATCCGAAATTCACCCAAACTGAAACATGAAAAGTAATTTCAAGTGAATAATTATGAGCTGTTCTGACCTGTAACAAACCCAAACATTAGGCCTTCAGATCCGAGGAAGCCAAAAGATTACCTCTAAAACCAAATCTGTATCTAGCTAGAAAGTAGAAACCAACAACAGCAGCTCATATTAGAATCACGAACACAAAGATCTCAAAGATAGGATTTTTAACGCAGAATCTAAAACAAAATGCGAACTTCGACATGCAAGAAATCCAAGAAACCAGCTCTAAGCACTCCTCACCTGCAACAAACCAACCAATCAACTCGCCTTGCCGATCCAAGAACAACAAAAAGAAGAAGAAAAATTCTTCTCTGAGAATTACTTCTAATTAACCGCAATTGGGCTGTTCTTCCAACCCGATTAGGATTAGGAGGCAAGAATCAAGAACGGCAGCGAAGGGAAAGAAAGAAATAAAGAAGCTAAGAAATTTTTTTGCCACCTCCAAACACCTAAAATAGAAAGCAAAATACTGCGTGAAAATTTTCAGAAAATTAGAGCATAGGAGGTGACCAACCTCGGGGAGGGAAAGATTAATCCGGCGGCTAAGAAGCAATCTGGGCGCCTAATTCCGGGCCAAACCGTATGAGAAAACGGTGTGCTGGGTTGCTCTGTAGATTGTCTGTTTCTCTCAGTTCTTGCTTTCCTGTTCCTTGCGTTTTTGTCATGGGATTTCTTTTTTGATTTTTTTTAAATAATATTAATTTAAAAAATAATTACAAAAATAAATAGTCAATTTATTTTTAAAAACTAGACACTTGTCGTCATTTTCCTATCATCATCCAATTGGCAATAAAGCCATTAGTGACAGGGGCTCAGCAGTAACCGGAGCTTCCTGTTTATCGTCAATTGAAATGGTGATAGGGATCCTAAATTTTTTAATTTAATATTTGAAAAACCGTTATTTTTTAATTCCCCTCCACTCCTTCTGTACTAAGTATTTCTGAGCACATATTTTATCGAAAAATCACACTAATATATATAACATTCAACATAACGTCATAACATCTTTTATCGATAAATCAAAATTTGTACTAACTATTTTCGAACACATGGGGCGGTCAGATGAGGTCCCCGCGACGACGTCCAGACTGCTGATGTCTCCTTCGTCATGTGGATTTCTCGTAGAGTATTTCTTGAAGGCGTGCGAGACTCCCTGCAAATAAAGCACTTCTTCGTACAACGTCCGACTTCTGCTTTGTCTATATCGTTCCTGATGCGTCATACCTGTCGCTGGCCAACCTTTCCCTTAAGCCTATCAATGTCCGCGGCCCAGATTAATTGGTCCCAAGTCAGATGGTCAGTAAAATAGCAAACCACGATGTAACCATACATCTCTGCACTCCAGGTTTACATCATCTCCTTGTTGAAATAGTTAGAGAGGTACAGGCCGGGATGATGCGCCACCGTCGAACATGTGGCCATGACATGGGAGCAGGGTCTATGCAGAAGAAAGGGCTTGTTGAAAGTGCATACGCAACTAGTGCGGTGTAGTGTTCACTCGAGGGTGATCCTCTCGCGGTTTGTCCCATGACGCCCTTTATCCCTGCACATTATCTCGAAGTGAAGCTCTCTTGTGTCCATCTTCAATGCTCGGTGCATTTTACCTTTCTTGCTCTTCTTCTCCATGTACTTGGTGATCATGGCGGAGTAGAGTACTCTGTCATTTACCATTGCGAGCGGTGTGTTATTGCTTCTGTCAAGAAAGTAATTTGTGGTACCGCGGAGAACTACTTCCACAATACCAACCAAAGGAGACACCTTGCGTCGCGCATGACCCAGTTGTACACCTCTCCTAGATTGGTTGTCATGATACCATATCAAGCACCACTACTGTCATGTAGTAGCGATCACTTCTCCTTAGACTCGTACTCAATCCATTCTGAGAAGCATTTCACCTGCGCCTCCATCTTTCTCGACACACTAGGACCATCTGCGAGTAGCTGCGGCAATGCTTCGGGGGCCTGGTCAGCGCTTGGGGCGGCCCTTTTTACTATCTCCCTTCTATGTGTCTGGGTCCGCTCGTCCAGAATCTTCCAGAGTGCTTCAAACATTTGTTGCTGGTTCTGGTTGCATAGCTGTTTGAACAGGTTCATTAAGTCCTTGTTGCAGAACTGCTGTAGAAGTTTGCACCCAAGTGTCTCATGCACCACCTGCTCTGCAGATCCTCCCATAAAAGTGGTTCGTTCTCTCCTTGTTGTAGCTGAGTTATTGCACTCAGCAGGCCCGCATGCTGATCATGTATGATACATACGTTTGGATTGTCATGTACAACTTAAATCCTCAAATTCTGCGGGAACCGCAACCAGATGTTTTTATTCTCGCTTTCAATGAAAGTGAATGCCACGGGAAGAACTTGATTGTTCCCGTCCATCGGTATTACAAACAATATCTAGCCCTGGTACTTTCCAGTCAAGAATGTGTCATCCACGCATAAGATTGAACGGTAGTTCCTGAATGCATTGATGCATGGACCAAAGGCGAAGAATGTTCGCTTTAGTACCCTCTTATTGGCCCACTTTGGATGCGTAGAATCTTGAATGTCGACATGAGTGCAAAGATTCCTATCTTGTATGACTCGGAATAGCCTTGGGAGGTTGTTGTAGGAGACCTCGAACGTACCGAACCTTGATTCCAATGCCTTCTGTTTTGCCCTCCACTCCTTGGCATAGCTGACTGTGTACTGGAACCTTGCCTCAATCGCTCGAATGATAGATTGTGGCTCAAAATATAAATTATTCACGATCTCACTGTACATGAGGTTAGCGATGAAGCCTGATGACAAGTTCCTGTGGGATAGGTGTCCTACTTAGGCTGAAATACGTGCACTCACTAAGGGCATCCCTCTATGTCGCACTTCACGTCGTAGCATCTTGGGTTATACTCGACGACTGTGAATGTACGCCGCATTGACAAGGCCCGAAATTTGACCGCCTCCTGCATGGCCTCCTTGCATTTGTACATAGCTCCTTGCCTAACCATCCTCTGGTCATACTCCCACGACACACGGGAGCCTTCGTTAATGACGAGGTTGTCGAACTGGTATGTGCTCCACTCGGATGGAACTATCTACTGGTCCACATCATTCTCTTTGTTGGACCCTTCATCTTCTGACAATGGCATGTAGTGTCGGTCTTCAAGATTCATCCTTTCCACTTGGGCTTCCAGCTCCTCACCCTCGTCAGCAAGCTCACTAGCTTGCCTGACTGAAGGAGCTACTTTCGTAGGGTCTTCATCGACAACATCAGCAACTCTGGGAGCTTCGGCCATTGTGTGCGCCGCGTTGTGGCTAGAGTTCCCAACTTCTTCTTCGGCATCACCGCCCCCTTCATGTTTAGCCGACACAGGAATGGGCTTGGCATAAGCCTAGGCCAGAAGGATCAAATCCCACCCTTCCTCCCTCGCCATGCATACATATGACTGCCATGACCTTGTTCCCTTGAGCTACACTAACTCCCAGTATATGTGTTGTGTTGCTCGGGGGGCAAAGCAACTCAATCTCAGATCATACACAGTATGGTCCAAATCGAATGAGTGAAACAACTATTGCATCAAAGCACCCCATGTACCAGGATGTCATACAAGCAAGAGATCACATATCATTACCACCAGACGCGCAGTGTAGCACAAGAAAAGTTGGAGCAGCCTGGTCCATTGAAGAGCGTGTCGATGTAGTGGTCGTAGTCGATTGTTCGACGTAGTTGATCGTCCTCGCAATCGATCATTCAGCGTAGTCGTCGCCGATCATCTCCTCCAGCAACCGATCGCTTTCCTTGCAAAGTCATGGATCTTCCTCGAGCACAACAGCAACCGCAGTAGTGCCTTTACGGTATCCACACGTCTAGGGCAGGAATGTAGTACGCTGGTGTGCTAGCATCAAGTCGCACGGGAAGGCTCTCTCAAGAAGATGACGGCTAGGGTTTTATGGAACAACTCATGTATCCTCGTCTCCACTTCTCTGTCCCCAATAGCCTCAAGCATCTCCTTATATATTGCCCGTGATGGATCTTATCCGAACACGTTTGACGAATCGTATCCGTATGGGTTTGTTCTAACCCGTTAAGTGTGTGACCATGTAGGTTTATGTGTAGTTCGGTTGTAACTTGGAAACCTTTTTCGACCACGAGTCGTTTGTAGTACATAGCAGGGCATAACGATACTCGAATACACACAAATTATATCGGACGAACCTTAATGCAATATGATCTACGACTAGATCCTATTTGGTCTCTACTAGTTCGTAACTCCTTACGACCAGTTTTCGACCAGCCTACGACTAGCTCATATTTGGTCTCGACTAATTCGTAACTCCTTACGACCAGGTTTTGACTACTTAGTGATCATGTTCGATCAGCCTACGACCAGATCGTATCTCCATACGACTAGTCTATATCTGATCGAACTGAACGACCAACTCGTGTATTCTCCCTTTGCCTCACGATGTCTGGTTGAACTCCAGGTGAGATATTATGTTATCCATAGACTTTTTAATACTTTCTCGATCGAGTGTCAGATAACTTTATGTGGTCGAACTCTTCGACCACCAGTGGCATGACCATGTACTTTCTTTATCCGACCACATCGAAGGGCCCAAAGACATCTCTCCCGTTATGTTAGAAGGGCAAATCCCATATCTGATCAGTCACATTCATCTGTGTGTTTCTTAGCATACTCGAAAGCTACCTTTATGACTACCCAGTTACGGAGTAGCCTTTGGAAACCCCAAAGTGTACTATTACATATGTAGAAAACTATGCTGATATTAGGTTTAAGGATTATACATCATCATTGCTTGAGACTAACTGATGACATATGAAATCATAACAATCTCAACAATGTCTCATGGTGGATCAATCTAACACCATGTTATCTAACATGTGTTCACATTATTGATATGATATTCCTATATCCATGACCAGTGAAACATGGTCATCAATCAATACATGTGCTGGTCGATACGATCACTGGTGTTTCGACCAGTGACATCCAACTAGGGATCCATTTAGAACGACATCATATAAATTAAAAGAGCTTCACCAACAAGTCACATAATTGTTAATATTTATAACATATGATCATTCAAGGAACAGAATAACAATTATTCAATAACTCATAAACATAGACGTGATACAATCATCTCTATGATTGCCTCTAGGGCATATCACCAACAGTCTCCTACTTGCACGAGAGTCAATCATGTAGGTAACTTATACCCATTGCTCTTGTGTGCTCCTCATGCTTAGGTTGCGGGAGAGGCTTTGTCAACGGATCAGTAATATTCAAATCTGTGTGCACTTTGCATATATTCATATCACCTCTTTCAACGATCTCACAAATAATGTGATATCGTCGAAGTATGTGTTTGGACTTTTGATGCGATCTAGGCTCCTTAGCTTGTGCAATAGCTCCACTATTATCACAATAGAGATCCATTGGACTGGAAGCACTCGAAAACCACACCCAGTTCATTAATGAACTTTCTAATCCATACGGCTTCTTTTGCAGCTTCCGAAGCCGCAATCTACTCGGCCTCTGTTATAGAATCAGCAATTGTTCCTTGCTTTGAACTCTTCCAGCTCACTGCTCCTCCATTAAGACAAAACACAAACCCTGATTGCGATCTAAAATAATCTTGGTTGGTTTGGAAGCTAGCATCGGTGTAACCATTTACGGCCAGCTCTTCCTCACCACCATATACAAGAAATGTATCCCTAGTCCTTCTCAACTACTTAAGGATATTCTTGACTACTATCTATAGACCTTCACCTGGATCCGTCTGGTATCTGCTCGTAACACCTAGAGTATACGACACATCTGGTCGTGTACATAGCATAGCATACATGATAGATCTAATAGGCGAAGCATATGGAATTCTACTCATTTTGTCTCACTCATCAGTGGTCGTAGGACACTGACTCTTCTAAAGATTAATACTATGTCATGGGCAATAAACCTCTCTTATAATCTTGCATGCTGAACCATTTCAACACCTTGTCTATGTACATATCCTAGCTTAATCCAATTAGCCTTTTAGATCTATCTCTATAGATCCTTATACCAAGAATATATTCTGCATCTCCTAAACCTTTCATTAAGAAACTATTTTTTAACGAATTTTTAACAGATTCAAGCATTGGAATATCATTTTCGACCAGTAGTATGTCATCCACATACAAGATCAGAAACTGTGGATATCATGGGGATATGCTCCAGATCTTAGGATGATGTGACAATTGGCAATGGAATTTATGGTTTGTCATTTCACGGGTTTTCGACAAAGTTCAGATCTGTTAGGACAGGGGCAGTCTGACCGGCCATAGCATGGCGGTCCGACCGGTCCCAAATCGATCGGACCAGCCATGAGCGGCGGTCGGACTGGTCGTGACCAAATAATGTCAAATTGAGCTGGATCAAAAATAGAGGGTGTAGGCAAGAGAGATGATTCTATTGCACTTGGTCCCATAATTTTTGGAGTCTTCAGTCAAAAGTTCTATTCGTTTTAAATTTTCAGAAGGTTTCAGAATTTCAGGGCTTGAAATTCGGCTAAGTCCTTTTGGACGGTCGGACCGGCCTATAGCTGGTAGTCCGACCGGCAAGCTGGCAGTCCGACCAGCCCTAAGGGGCGCTCAGACCGGTTGTCACTTGAACGTTGGCCTTCGTGGTGGCGTTGTTCGTTGGTTAGGTCAAAGTCATGAGCTTCAGGGCATATGTATTGCATGATGCATGTTTTGACTAACATGGGTCAAGTTGTGAAGAATTTGTTCCCAAAATCGGTTTACTTGTCTATGGTTGTGCAGGTTGCTTGGTGGTTAACGACGGTCAACGGCGAGGATAATCGGGACTAGGCTTGGAGAGCTGAGGTCCAGAACGATCAACGATGCCGGGTGAGGTCAATGACTCAAGCGTGACGCAAGATGGACAAGGGTGACCTATTAGCAAATCTGTTTAGGTCAAAAGGTTAAAGACGACGCTTTGCGAAGCGTGCGTGTGTGACCCGTTTGTTTTGGGCCTTAACGGGAGCCCAATAGGATCAAACTTCTAGAAGGTCTAAGCCTCCACTATAAATAGGAGAGGGTGGTGGTTGCACCACCTTTTAACCCTCTTTATATTAGCAAACCCTAATTTTGTTTAGGAGAGCTAGGCGTGGAGGCTAGGGTTCTTGAAGGTTTGATTGGATTTTCGTGCTCTTGGATTGACCACTGATCCTTGATGGAGTGGGTGTAATCCAGCATCAATCACGTTTTAATCTATGCAAGGTTTGCTTGAGATAAGTCTCTTTTCGTTCTTGCTCTCAATTTTGTGATTTTAGGGTTTTCATTGATCCACGAGTTTTTGCTTGATATCGTCACGTGGATTAGCTTCCTGTGTTGTGTGGGAACTCATCTAGGATCTTCGTGATCATCAATCACCCACGAGCAAGCGATTGGATCTAGTTTTCACTTTTGCTCGGTTTTAAACCTTTCTCCAATCAGATTGTAAAGGATCTTTGTTTGTCCAAGAATTATCATAATTGTTGATTGGAATAGGTCCTTAATATCATAGAGAAGGTGTATACCAAGTTTCGTAAAGTTTGGAGTTGAGAATCAAAAGTTAGATCTATTTACAACTTCGTCATCGGGGTTGTTCTTGCTGTTCTGGAGCCTGACGGTCAGACCACCCGAGGGCACTAGTCCGACCGATTTGGTCATCGGTCCGACCGCCACTAACACATCGGTCAGATCGCCCGTACTGATTTGTGCTTTAGCTTGTGTTGATTTTTAACGTATTATTTAGGAGGTAAATTGGATTCAATACTAGTCTTCCGCTGTACTGGTATATTGATCTTCATAGCTTCCTCATAGTTATTGGAGCTTGTTCCCTAAACGGTTTGTTTGTCTATTGTCGCAGGGTGGCTTGCGAGTCAACGACGCTAACGGTGAGTGGATCGACTACGCTTGAGAGCCGAGGTCCGTAACGATCGTGATACCGTGAGGTTGTGTGAGTCGAGCATGGTGCGTAATGGACAAGATGGATCGAACGGTGGTTCAAATACCGTTGGATCAGCGGTGCGCAGATATCGGTGCGAAGTCTCTGGAGGTTCCGGCGGATTCTTGACAAGAGAGGCTTGGCGCCGATGAGAACCACCGATCAACCTACACGTGGTGAAGCAAAGCGATTGCTTCAAGAGTTATTTGTGTGGGGTCCCATGTGTAAGAGACCCAAAAGGGAAACCCTAGCTCTCTAGTATAAATAGGAAGGGAGAGGTGGAAAATAGAAGCAAGCATTCATTTAGCCCCTTCTTCCTTTTCTAGGGTTTGGAGGAGAGGAGAGGAAAACTAGGGTTTGGAGTGTGCTCCTTGTTGAGCTCTTGCCCTCCTTGGTGGAGAGGCTTTGTAAGCATCTATTGTGGATGATCAATCTTGTGATGCTTAATTGAAAGATCAATTGCTCCTTTGTGTTCTTCTCTCTTTTGGATGTTTTTGATGCTTCCTTGATTCAAAGGTTCATGCTTGGTCTCTTGGCCTACTCTACCTTGCTTTGATGTGTGGGATTACTTCTAGAGTCATCTAGATCATCAAACCCCACAAGCAAGTCTTGAATCAAGATTTTCCTTTTCTAGGGTTTGAGCACTTCTTGATAAAATCTCGAGAGATCGATTCTGCAAGTGGATCCGACGGATCGCCGCTAGAAATAGGTCTCTAATATCATTAGGGAGGTGTGCTAGAAATTTGGTCAAGTTTCATTGGTTGAATCAAAAGTTGGATCAAATTTCGCTTTGGTTTTGGGTGGAGTTTTCAAGATCGACTCTACCGGTCCGACAAACCCTTCAACGGCGGTTCGACCGCCTGTATTCAGATCATTGGTTTGGCGGTCGAACACCGCCCACCGGTCCGACCACCGTTAGTTGTTGGTCGAGATCATTTGGATCACCGTCGGTCCGACCGCTGTGGTAGCCGGCCGACCGCCCGTGTCAATGAAGAACATTGAGTTCTTTTCTCCTTTTGTGTCATGTGCTTGAGGGGTTTATCAAATTCAACACAAGGCTTCACTGTGTGCTCACTTGAACTTCTTAGCTTCCATAGCTAAAGGAGTAAAGTTCGTGTTGGTTTTGATTTAGGTGAGAAAGTTTTGAAAGCGCCTATTCACCCCCTAGTCGCCTTTCCGGTCCTACAAGTGGTATCGAGCCGGTTAGCTCTTTTCTATAGATCTTAACCGGGTTTTAGAGCCATGGCGATCGAGAGATATTCAATCGGGCCACATGTTTTTGATGGAGTTGATTTTGCATATTGAAGGCCGAATGGAGGCCTACATCGAGGCTCAAGGGCACGCGATTTGGCTTAAGGTGAAAAACCCTTATGTCGTGCCACCGATGACAATTTGATCACCTGGATGTGGAGAACAACAAATAGGCTCGGAATTTTTGATTCAAGGCCTTAGTCGATCGGAGTTTGAGCGTGTCGCTCATTTGTCGTCTGCTCATGAGATCCGCGGACTCTTTGTGATTATCATGAAGGGTCCATCATGATCAAGGAAGTGAGACAGAACCAACTTAAGAAAGCATACTCCAAGATCGAGCAAAGACACGTGAATCTTTAGATGAGCCGGGGGAGATTTTCTAAAATTCTTCATGATCTCCGCATTGTTGATCTTGTATTTTCTCGAGTCAAAATGCACGCCAACCGCTGGGTGCTTTGGATGTGAAGGTCTGGGGATGAAGATCATCGCCATCAATGACAACATCACATGAGTGAGCTTACCATGGATAAGCTTTACTCGAGGTTGAAGACGCATGAGATTGATTTCATCTCGCCTCCCCCAATGGCATGAGCCGATGGCTTTAGTGGTTGACAATTCTAAGGGTAGATATGTCGATTCTTTTAATGTTAGCTCATCCGGATTTTCTTTGTCCCTTTGCATTCCTTGAGCGATGAGCAACTTGAGAGACTACCCGAGGATGACTTAGCCCTCCTATCCACAAAATTCACGAGAGCCTACAATAATGTGAGGAGTAGGAGGAGAGGTGGACCTATCATATGCTTTGAATGTGGTGAGCTAAACCACATTCGCCTAGATGCCCCAAGTCAAGGGCAAGGAGGAGAAGGAGTCACAAAGGCATTCTCAAGCGAGGATGCTAAGTCCAAGAAGACAAACTATCGCAAGTTTGTCACCGAGTCCTTGAAGCTCTAGAGGATGTGAGCATGGAAGATGTGGACTCTGAGTCTGAGGACGACAAGAGTGACTCCCGTGGCAAGAAGAAGGCACGTGATTTCACAGGCATGTGCTTTATGGCTAAGAACAGCCACGACAGCTACTCCTCCAACAGAGAGGATCCTTTCAGTGATCCCGATGAGGTATGCCCTTCACTTCCGACATGAAAAGGGCTTTAGTGCTTGCTGAACAAAAATTGCATAAGCAAGCTAAAGTGATCAAGAAACAGATACAATGATTGATAATTTGAACCTAGAAGTGGTTAGGCTCAAATCCATTAATCCTGATGATTTCTGTGATTCATGCTCTAGCTTGCTTAATGAATTGACAAGCTTGAATAATGCTCATTCCTCTGTTAAAGAACAATTGAAAAATGCTCTTTCTGAACTAGAATCTCTCAAGTCTAGTTCTGTTTGCATGAATGTCATTCCGCTTGATGTGATCGCTTTAGAAGCTATTCCTTTAAATTGCTCAAACAGGCTTTGCTAGAATTGAAACCGGATAGCTCTTTAAAAGAATTGCAAAAATTTGATGCTAGTCACACTTGTTCTCATTGTAAGAATAATCGAATTAAAATGCAAGAGATGACTGAAATGGTTGTTTATTCTAGAATTGCCTCTTGTGAAAATTGCCCTAAGCTTACAATTGAGATTGAAGCTTTAAACAAGACTCTTGAAGAGAAAACTAAAATTGAAAGATCCATGTCTCTTACTGCTTCCAAGAAAGTCATTGATTCTTCCTCTTGTATGTTGCATGCTGAAATTGATATTGCTATTGGTAAGATACAAGAGCCTTTTAGAGTCAAATTTAAGGAGCAGTTGAATAGGATTGGAGAGTCCTATTGTGTGTCTTGTGAAGCTCTTAAAGTGGAAGTGGATCTTCTTAAGAGCAAACATGTTGAGGCAATCGATTCTCTAAAGTGCTCAAATTGTGGAGTTTTGGCAAAAGAGAACGATTACCTCAAAATGACTCTTGAGAGGTTTTCTAGCGGGAAAAAGAAGCTCAACTTGATTCTAGATCAATCCAAGGTGAGTGTGAAAAACAGTGGCCTAGGCTTTAAGTCCCTAGAGCTTTCCAAGAATCTCACTCCAAAGATTACTAGAATTGTGAAAAGTGGTTTGGTTGAGCAAGAATCTTCTTTGTCTTCAAAGGTTGTTCTTAAATCAGAGATTCTGCTCAATCTCTTTCTAGCAAGAAAGGTGCTTCGTCTCTCGGTCAAGGGACCCCTCAAAAGGTCAAGTACCATTGCACCTTCTGCAAGAAAGAGGGCCACACGGTTGAGTTTTGCTTCCGGAGAGCAAAGATTGAGAGGAAAGAGAGGATGAGCACTTTGAGATCCATTAGAGGAGTCTCTTCTTCAGCGATAGTCTCTAGAGCCGGCGAATTTATTCAATGTACCACATACGAGGCCTAGGCGTGTAGAGAATCTTGTTGACTCTTTTGGTGGGTCCAGCGGCAGGTGGTTTAGGATATCATGAGGATAGACCACGGGTAGCACCTAGACAGGGGAGTATCGCCTCTTTTGGTAGATCGCTTTTGGAGAGGTCCAGTGGTGCTCATGGGCATTCTTATGATTTTGTGCCTAATCATTTTTCTCTTTGCTTCTTTTGCTATTCCTGGGCATCGTTCATCTCAAGATCGACACCCAGTTTTCTATCTCAAATCCCAAGATCGAGGCTTGGATGTTTTGAGGAATGTGCTTTTTCTGCTTTCATTGTATCATAATGCATTTTTATTTCAAATGTCGTGCATTGCATAATAAAAATTGTGGAGCTTTGAGTATTATCCTTGTATGGCTTGATTTCATACTCTATACCTTGTCATATCAAGTGATAGTCCGCTGGACTTCTTTATGGCTCTTCGTGTTTTGGCTTAGCTTTTCCTTGCTAGCTTTATATCTGTGAGCAAATTGAATCGAATCATGTCTTGTTGGATCTTGTGACTAGTTTTGCTCTAGTGATCCTCTTATGATTCTTGCCATGTCTTACAAGTCGAATTGAGTCTTGAACTTATTTTGAGATGAAAATGAGCTTTTTATCTTCTTAAGTCAAGCAAATAAAAAAAGATTTTCTGTATGAAAAACTCGATCTCACCAATCCTTTCTCATGAGACGGCTTGCCATTGCACTAGGCATGAACTCAGGGGGAGTTTTGGATGACCTAGACCACTCTTTTAAGCTTATCGCTTGAGATGGTCGCAGCAAGGCTTGAGATCTAGCACAGTAAAAAAAGAAGAGAAAGAAAAAGAAAATTTGCACAAAAAGGGCTAAGTGCTTGAGCTTTGCTTCAAAAGAATTCTCTTAATGCTCAAAATGCCTCAATTCCTGTTTTGAGTCTCTTTCTGCTTATAGACATGGCTTGACTCATTTTTGGTTGCTTTTAGTGAATCTATGATTTTGAGCAACCTTTCATGATCTCAATTCTGTTAATCTCAGATTTCTGCTATCTTGGTTTTAGCCTTGCAGTACACGTTTTGCCATGATTGAATATAGCGTATTCTCCTTATATGGCTTGGTATAATACTTGTACTGTCTATATGTATAATGGTCATGGCTCCTTTTCACTAAAATTCAAAAATAAAGTCATTCCTTCATGCTCCTTCTTTTTCATGCATCTTGATGAATTCATTGTCAAAGGGGGAGAAAGAGTGTGAAGAAAATGATGTTAATAATGTTGGAGCTTTTGGTTTCATACTCAAGGTTTAATATAAAAGAACTTCATAAAATAAAAATTTTGAACCTTTTGAAAATCTGTGATCATGGTGAGTTGAGTTTCTGGATTTCATTGTCTTATCTTATTTGATTGGCAATTGAAGGATACTCACAATGATCAAAGGTCAAATAGAACATTTTGTTTTTCAAATGGACCTTAGTGAGATTTTTGGCTACTTTCTGGAATGTGAATCCTTTTGTGCTTTCAATGCCTTATCTCACTTGCTTACACTATTCTGAAGCCAGCTTGGTCGGTTCCTAGGCTTTTTGTTGCTTATGGACCAAGTTGTGCCTTTATGCGAAAACGCGAATTTTACTTTTCATTTTGAAAACCACATTTTCTTGAAAATTGCCAATGTGTTCATCAAGGGGAGATTGTGGATATCGTGAGGATATGTGCACGATCTCGGGATGATGAGTCAATTGGTAATGGCGTTATTAGTTTGCAAAATCTCACGTTTCGGGTTTGTTCCAAGGTCACGAGCCATCAAGTGGTCGACCAGGTTGTCTTGGCGGTCGATCATTGGAAGCGTCCCGACCAACCATGGTGGCGGTCCGACCGCTGATTTGAAAGTTGGGTTTTGGAGCCGAGCCAAAATAGGTTGTGTAGGCAAGTTAGGGAGTCTCTGGATGTGGTCCCATCATTTTGGAGCTCCTAAAAAAGTTCTATTCGATTGAAATTTCCGAAGGTTTGAATTTCTCGCTTGAATTTTGGCTGTTTTTGGACCGTCCGACCGCCGTTAGGGGAGCGGTCCGATCAAGATGAATCGGTCGGACCGCCCCACGAAGGCGATCGGGCAATACTTGAATGAAAGACAAGTGTTGCATTGAGTTGATTTTGAGTGTGTGATTCTCCGAACTTCAATGCTTTATTGATGTATATCGCATTCTTGAATCGACGTGGGTCAAGTTGTGAAGAACTTGTTCGGAAACGGTTTGTTTGTCTATTGCCGCGCGGTGGCTTGCGTGTCAACGACGTCAATCGGTGAGTGGATCGGGACTACGCTTGGAGAGCCGAGGTCCGAACGATCGTGGATACCGGGTGAGGTTGTGTGAGTCGAGCATGGTGCGGAATGGACAAGATGGATCGAACGGGTGGTTCAAGCAAACGGTTGGATCAAAGGTGCGGATATCGGTGCGAGTCTCGGGAGGTTCGATGGGATTCTGACAAGAGAGGCTTGGCGCCGATGAGAACCGCCGATCAACCTACACGTGGTGAAGCAAAGCGATTGCTTCAAGAGTTATTTGTGTGTGGGTCCCATGTGTAAGAGACCCAAAAGGGAAACCCTAGCTCTCTAGTATAAATAGGAAGGAGAGGTGGAAAATAGAAGCAAGCATTCATTTAGCCCCTTCTTCCTTTTCTAGGGTTTGGAGGAGAGAGAGGAAAACTAGGGTTTGGAGTGTGCTCCTTGTTGAGCTCTTGCCCTCCTTGGTGGAGAGGCTTTGTAAGCATCTATTGTGGATGATCAATCTTGTGATGCTTAATTGAAAGATCAATTGCTCCCTTTGTGTTCTTCTCTCTTTTGGATGTTTTGATGCTTCCTTGATTCAAAGGTTCATGCTTGGTCTCTTGGCCTACTCTACCTTGCTTTGATGTGTGGATTACTTCTAGAGTCATCTAGATCATCAAACCCCACAAGCAAGTCTTGAATCAAGATTTTCCCTTTTCTAGGGTTTGAGCACTTCTTGATAAAATCTCGAGAGATCGATTCTGGTGGATCTGACGGATCGTCGCTAGAAATAGGTCTCTAATATCATTAGGGAGGTGTGCTAGAAATTTGGTCAAGTTTCATTGGTTGAATCAAAAGTTGGATCAAATTTCGTTTTGGTTTTGGGTGGAGTTTTCATCTTCGACTCTACCGGTCCGACCGCCCTTCAACGGCGGTTCGACCGCCTGTATTCAGATTCAGCATGGTTTGGCGGGTCGAATCGTTGTCCACCGGTCCGATCATTGGTTAGTTGTCGGCCGGATCATTGATCACTGAAATTGTGTTGAATTCATAATTTGTAAAAAAGTGAGCGTGCTCCTATTCACCCCCTAGTCGCCTTTTCGGTCCAACAAGTGGTATCAGAGCCTGTTAGTTCAATCTTGATCTTAACCGGTCACTGAACTTAGGCGATGGTAAGTTCTCCACTAAACCGCATATCTTCGATGGGCACGACTATGCCTATTGGAAGAATCGTATGCAAGTATTTCTTGAGAGCGAGGGACAAGCTATATGGGACGTTGTTCGATCCCCGCTCTTTATTCCCGAGGTTGCAACGCCTGCTTCTGCAGTTCTTTTGGCTAACAACAACAAGGCCAAGAATATTTTATAGGGTGCGCTTGGTAGACAAGAATATGATCATATTTGTAATCTTGCAACTGCGCACGAGATTTGGAACACCCTCGAAACCTATCATGAGGGTTCGTCCCAAATCAAGAAAGTGCGCCAAACAGTCTATAAGCGCGAATACAACAAATTCGAGATGTGTCCTGGAGAGAGCATCGATGACATTTTCAGTCGCTTTAATAAAGTGATTAATCAGATGAAAGATGTTGATATTGAATACTCTCAATCTGAAAATGCCACCCATCTCTTGGCTGCAATCAACACCAAGGAGTGGGAGATGAAAGCTACTGCTATAGATGAGAATATTGATCTTTTGAGTCTTACATTGGAGTTGTTTTATAGCAAACTCAAGACCCATGAAATTAAAAGATTTGATCATCCTAAGAAAGACAACATGGCATTGGTAGCAGATCCTCTCAAAAGAGCTTTTGATGGTTCTCTTGAATCTTTTTCTGGTTCTTCATTTGCTTGTTTATCTGCTATTCATGAAGAGGAGCTTGAGAGTATCCCTGAGTTTGAGTTAGCCCTCCTTGCTAAAAAATTCACACGGACCTACAATAATGTGAGAAACAAAAAGAGAGGCGGTCCGGTGACATACTACGAGTGTGGTGAGCTAAATCATATCCGGGCAAATTGCCCAAGCTGAAAGGTAAGAGCAATCATAAGGAGGGAAAGCCAGCTTGGAAGAAGCCTCCATTCAACAAATCAAGGTATGAGGCTAGTAAGCTTGTGAAGGCCGCTCACCGGGTTCTTACCGCTTTTGAGGATCATTCCTTGAGCGATGTGGACTCCGGGAGCGAGGAGGACAAGGAGGAGGAGATCCCTCAAGACAAAAAGAAGGGAAAGGCTAAGGACTTCACTGGCATATGCTTCATGGCCGACACTGACGACATTGACGACAATGAGGTACCTCTATCCTATGATATCCTTTCTGCTAAATATGATTCCATATATGAGCAACTGCTTAGCCAAGATGAAGCGCTAGAATTTATCATGACTAAAAATAAGAAACTAGAGTCAAAAATTGGTAAACTGAAATTAGAACTTGCAAATGTTAAGACTCTTGAACCTGATGAATGTTTATCTTATCATGTTATGCACTCATAACTAGCTAAACTGCAATTTGCTCACAATATTGCTTTGCAACAACTTGAAAATGCTAGAACCGAGCTAATTGAAATTAAATCTGCTCCTTGTGAAAAATGCTTAGATTCTAGCAAATTAGTTGCTTCTGGTGCTGTTGATTTTAGCCTTTGCACTTTTTGTTTAGAACGCGAACATGAAGTTAAAGATATCTTAGAAGCAGCTAGAGCTAAATATGCCAAGCTTAAGGACAGTATTGAGTCTTCTACATGTGCTTCATGTCCTACTCTTAAACTTGAAACTGCTTTATATAAGGAAAAATATGCTAGAGCTATTAAAGGTAAAACTTGTGAGTCATGTGCTAATTTTGAAAAAAAATGCTTATCTTAAGGATACCTTAGAAAAATTCTCTAAAGGTAAGAAACAATTAAACATGACTCTGGACAAGTCTAAAACTCCTTATAAGAAGCAAGGATTAGGATACAATTCTTTTCAAGACAATTCAAAGCCAAAAGTCACTCAAGTCTTGGAAAATGGTTTAGTTGAATTTAAAACTCAACCTGCAAAAATTATCTTTAAATCTGCAAGGATTGCCCAACCATCTGTTAATTCAAATGGTGCTTCTCCTAGTGGTATTAAGTATCATTGCACCTATTGTAAAAAGAGTGGGCATTTAATTGAGTTCTGTTGGCGTAGGTTGAAAAACGACAAGAAAATTTTTACTAGAATTTCATCCATTCAACCTAGAGCTTTTATGAGACATGGTAATATAGAAAAGAAGAAACCGGGTTTAGGATTTGTTTCTCGATTTATTTCTCATGTTCATCAGACCGGCGGTCTGACCGCCGTAGGTAACCTGCCCGATCGCCAGGTCACTTGGCCCGACCGGCCATTATTACACCGGTCTGACCGCTAGCATTGTTCATCATCATGCTCCTAGACAGGATAACTCTCATGCTAATCTAACCATTGCTTATGATAGAACGTTAAAAAAAATCAAGGATAGCACTTCTGCTTTGCATACTACTCGCAGACGTGTGTCTCAGTACTGGGTTCCTAAATCTTGTTTAACTAACTCCAGTATTGAAACACATCGTTCTTCTGTGCCTTGATTTTCAGGATTGCCGCGGAAGGGGGAAGAACACGTGGTTCGTCGACTCCGGGTGTTCACACCACATGACCGGAGATTCAAGATGGTTCACCTCTTTCACGCGGGCGACAGGTGATGACTTCATCACCTTTGGAGATGATACACAAGGGCGAATTGAAGGAACAGGATTGATCAGGGTGAACGACAAATTCATCCTGAAGGACGTCGCTCTTGTGGACAAGCTTAGGTATAATATGCTTTCTGTCTCACAGCTTCTTGATGATGAATATGAGACTAGATTTAAGAGAAATACTTGTCGGGTGCTTGATTCTGCTGGTGAGCTTGTTTTTGGGATTTCTCGAATTGGTAGAATTTTTAGAGTTGATTTTTCTGAATCTCTTGCTGGATCTCTCAAATGTTTGCTTACATCTTCTTCTGATTTCTGGCTTTGACACCGACGTTTGGGGCACATTGGTTTTGATGATCTGACGCGAGTTAGCAACCTTGAGCTTATGAGAGGTTTGTCCAAACTCAAAGCCGTCAAGGATGCTGTTTGTGCGCCCTGTATGCATGGCAAGCAAGTTGCCGCCTCACACCCATCAGTGACTATGGTCATGACTGACGGACCGGGACAGTTACTTCATATGGATACTGTTGGTCCTGCTAGGGTTCGGTCAGTCGGTGGCAAATGGTATATTCTGGTCATAGTCGATGATTTTTCGAGATACACTTGGGTGTTCTTTCTTGCTTTGAAGGATGAAGCTTTTGATCATTATCATGATCTTGTTCTTCGTTTGGCTTCTGAACTTCCTGGTGCCTTGAGAGCGATCCGCAGTGACAATGGCATGGAGTTCAAGAATTCCTCGTTTGCCTCTTTTTGTGCTGAGCGCGGTATTGAGCATCAGCTCTCTTCTCCACACGTCCCTCAACAAAATGGCGTGGTGGAAAGGAAGAATAGGACCTTAGTCGAGATGGCTAGGACGATGCTAGATGAGTATAGCACATTGAGGAGATTTTGGGCTGAAGCTGTTGCTACTGCTTGCCATATTGCAAATCGTGTCTTCCTAAGACCCTCTTTGGGCAAGACTCCATATGAGCTTCGTTTTGGTAGAAAACCCTCTGTCTCACACTTTCGAGTCTTTGGATATAAATATTTTATTCTTAAGATAGGAAATCTAGATAAATTTGAATCAAGAACTTTTGATGGTTTATTTCTAGGTTATCCTGCACATTCGAGGGGTTTTCGGGTTTTTAATGTTGAGACTAACCTTGTTCAGGAGACATGCAATGTTACTTTTGATGAGACTAGCCCTGTAGCTAGATCAGATATATCAGGTAATACACAGGTGACAAAGAACATATTCATAGATGAAGATGATGAAGAATTTGATGTTCTTCCGTCTGCTGCTGTTGACGCTCCTATTCCAGCACAAGAACGACATCGACGGCTATACGACGAATAAAGTCGATGACTGAGTGCGTCACATGTAATAGAGAGTAGGTAGAACCTCACTAGAATAGTCGATTTGGGCAGAGAAGCTTTGAGGCGACCTAGCGACGGCGGCCCGTGGCAGAGAGAGCACCTCGATGAGGGTGGCAACCTAGGGAAAAAGGTGCTAGAATCAATGGTGGGGTAGCACCGTGCTCTTCCCTCTCTCCTCTTTGCATTCCCCTATACACCCCTCTCCTGTATCGTTGTTTCGTCGAAACACCCGCGCCACCACCATCTTCCTGAGCTTCGCTCATCGCACGATCTCCATCTCCAGTGAGCTTACATCGAACACAACTGCGTCACGATGTGTTCCACCTTCCTACCGATCATCACCCCCAGTTAATTGCATTCTCTCGCAGCCATTTGTTGGAATCGAGCTGTCTTCCTCGTCATTGACCGAACCACCACCATCATCGATTTCGTTGTTGTTGGTGGTCTCTTGTCATCATCAACCTCGCCATCGTCTTCCCCATGCCGCGTTCTACCCTATGATCACCTCGCCTTCACTAGAACCCCGCCAGAATGCCATCACCACCATCCGCCTCTACCTTGGCCGCTGACCTTGCTCGTCGCAAGTGCTGCCGTTGCATGCAACCACCACGACACCGCCACCCAATTCCTCCCTGAGGTCTCGCCAACCCATTTTGGGCATTGCTTATGTCTCTCGAGCCGCCACTCGTCGGAGCCGATGCCATCCAAAGCCATGCGCCATGGCCTCTGCTTCCTTTGTTCTCTCTCTACCAGCTGCCATGGTCCAACCGGCTAATTACGACTCTTTGCTAGCTACCATGGTTCGACCGAGCCAACTACGGACGGGTCCAACTGGATGAGGAAAATGGACTTTTCACTAGACTTTTGTCTCCTCTTTCGCCCGGAAATGTTATTATATTGACCTCAGTGACCCACATCAAATAGACACATTTTTGTAGCGTATTTCAACAAAGATGTGAAATTTAGGTGTCCTACAAAATCATTGGCAGCTCTAATTTCTAAAATAGATTGATTTGTTGATAATACTCTTACTTGAAATGATTGTGCTAAATTGCTTTATTTGGTTTGCTTTCTTTTTCTTTTTTTGGTTTCTATTTTTCTTCTTAAAAAGTTGTGGAGACAAGAGTAAGTGAATCTAGTTAGATGTGTAGCGTCTTTGTTCGAATGCCACTCCTACTCTGCTTTATTCGATTGCTTGTTTCTTTATATTTCTTGTTTAAATTTGTCAAAAAATAAATAAACCAGAATCTAATTAAATCCTTTTTTTAGTGATTTGAAATCTCCATGAATCCATTTGCAAAAGGTAAGTAGCCATGTGCGCTATTCTTTGCTTCTTGTAGTTGTGTTCCTGCAGTTAAATTAGTGCTATTATGTATCTATAAAAATAGTACTATTAGTTCAAAAATTGTACTATTATGCAAATTGACAGTATATCATTAGATGAGATTTGCTGGCAAACCTTAGTTCCTAAACATAAATAAAAAAGAATTCTTATGTTTGTTCAGTAAAAAATGATTTGTACATTCCATGTGTAAATTATCTCTACCACTTAAAAGAATAGAAGTACCACAGGACACTATATGTCGGAATTTATTCCAATGTATAGTTCATGCTCCTCCGGTTGCCCTCCCCTCCTCCTCCTCCCTCTCTACCACCTCCGCTGCCTCCCTCCTCCGTCGTCGCCGCCGCCTTGCCGGTCGCAACTCCGCATGCCTCCTTTGCCGCTCCCCCTACCACTCCTTGTGGTCGGCGACGAGCTCGCCGCCTCTCTGTGCTGCTGACTCCCCCTCCCCTGTCAATCATCACTCCTTTGGCCGAAGCTCCCCTCACCGGACCTTGTCGTGCCTCTCTATCCTTCATCGCAGGTGTGTGTGTATAGAGAGAGAGAGAGTTGAAGGCATTGAACGGTTCCCGGGGGTGTTGCAATGCTTTGATCCAATGGTTAGATGCTATCATGTTGTTTTGGAGAAAAAATATTGTAGCTTTTTCTAGTAACTCTACTTCTTAAAAGAAGGAATCGGTGGCGGTCCGTCCTCCTTCATGTGATGTGAGCCATTATATCTATCTTTCTTCGTGAGATGTGAGCTGTTGGATCTCATTCTTTCTCGGTTCCTCATGTGCGTACGGTTGGCCACTCATAACCTCCTCTCCACCCCCCCCACACCCCAACTGCACAGCTGGTGTGCAAGAATCCCAAAGATTCCATCGATCTTTTCAAGAATGGGTTGCCGGTGGATCACTTGCATTGTAGGCTGAGCACAATGACGGTTGACAAGATATAATTTTTTTTAATCCGTAGCAAAGCACGGACATTGGACTAGTTTCTCTTTAAAAAAAAAGACTTGGCAGTGTTGTCCGTTCTCTCCCCCATCCCTCCCTCTCCAAAGTATTTGTGTTGACAGGTGGGCACCCCGCGACGACACCGACGACTGTTGGGCATGCTGGAAAACACATTAGAAGGTGTTCGACTATATGCCACATAGAGCTTTGATATGATATTGTCGCTCCTTCCGACGCGCCCGGAGCTCGCCATCGCCCCCGCAGAAATTTGGTGGTTGTGAATATTCTCACTATCTTTCAAATATGCAGTGTACTGACTGATTTGCTAATATGCAATAAAATAAAATGGTTTGTGATGAATTGAATTTTTTTTATAACTTCGTTCTCACACGAACAACCTATGTATAAGCATCAACATTCTCAATATCATCAACACTTTTTGTCGCATTATTTGGCATCAACATAACATGTTATTTCGTTCATATATACATGATGTTATTGTTTAAACCCAACATGTAGATTGCAATACAGTGTACTATGTAACAACAGAGGAAACGTTATTTTGCAACATGCAAGCATTCAGCTAGCATTTTGAAATGTTTTGGTGATGGTTGCTATTGGGATTTTGATGCTGTTTATTTTTCTGTTGAATGCTTGCTACCTACACTGTTAACCGGAACAATGTATATACTTAAAATCCATTGTTATGTACATGCATCATCTGAAATGCTAACACGTGGACTCCCGTAGAAAGCCCCCAATTATGCGGACGCCCACTCATGTCGTTAGAGATCTCTTTTGAAGAACGTAATAGTCACAGAAAATAATCAACCAATCGCCACATAATAGATAATCGACAGAGAGATGAAGTAGATGGAGACACAATATGAGGAACCTCTTTATTAATAGATTAATCTCTTTCTAAGTACAATGAGGTTCTATTTAAAGACTAAAACTCACCGGGTGTAGTTTCGATATTATGTTCATCAACGCCTAATCCAGAGTTTCTCAACACTCCTCCTTGGATAAATACCGCATCATGCACATGTCTCATTAAAAACTCCTCCCAAAAATCCAGTGGGAAAAAAGGATAAAAAAAGAGAACATTGCATCCGCAAGTTGTATTGCATCGTTGCCTCGTTAAAAACCTTAATGTGAGAAATCTTCAGGAAAAACTCACTAAAGGAAAAAGAGTGCAACTTCTCTACCTTCTGGGTTAATCTTCAGAATTAAGGTAAAACTTCAAGACCTTAAGTGGATTATGATTCAGGGGATTCTCCCCCTGATTCCTGCAACCCTCCAAGCTGCTTCATTCCAATACCACGAACCCATTGTTGGAAACAAGATGTAAGCAAACACTTAGTGAATAAATCAATCAGATTTTCACAAAATCTATTTTGCAAGATCTTCACCTCATCGTTCTTCCGGAGTTCATGAGGATAGAAGAATTTAGAAGTAATATGCTTCGTGATATTTCTTTTAACATAACCCATTTGCATTTGTGCAACACAAGCGGTATTATCTTCATAGATAATTGTGGGGATATCGACAGTGTTAATGCCACATGACTTCTGGATATGACTAATCACACGTTTGAGCCAAACACATTCACGTGAGGCTTCATATAATGCAATAATTTCTGATTGGTTGGTAGAATTAGCTACCAAGGAATGCTTAAATGACCTCCAAAAGACGGCTGCACCACCACATAGAAATACAAACCCAGTCTGAGATTTAGCATTGTGGGGATTAGACAGATAGCCAGCATCCGTATATCCCACCATGGTCAAGTCTTGGTTCTTCAAAAAAACTAAGCTAAAATCTTGTGTACCTTGGAGGTATCTTAGAAGAGTCTTAATGCCAGCAGAATGCCTTCTGGTTGGAGCCGCACTGTGTCTAGCCAATAAGTTGATCGCGAATGCAATATCAAATGGTTTTTTAGTTCAGGGGGTTAGGTGTCCGCATGTTGATACTTGAGGTGGTAAAATGGACTTCTTCCTATCAAGTATCATATGTCAGCACGCAGACCGTTATACAATAATATGTAGCTCGATGACTATAACACAATATGTAGGCTATGAAAAACCAATACATGCATCACATACACAATGGGTCATACTATTCACATCAATCCCTGCAAAAAGTGTTATGTATAGAATTCAATTCTATTAGGTGGCATGAACACATAATACTATATAATGCGATAACGATTACCTAGCACGGCGGTCCTCTACGAGTCGAGCACAACGCATTTGGAAAAAAAATCTGGGACATGAATTTTATTCACGTAATCAAGCCTTGGAAATTCATCGGATTAATCATATTAACTCTATTCCGAACCAATCTGATCATTGCTTCCATATGACCACACACTGCGACATACTCTGATGGCAGAATTCCGAACGGTAGGAGTATCATGCAATGCGATCGTAAGCAAGTGGAGCAGATCATCTAGTGCTATCGACTCATACCTCCCGCAAACCCATCTACTAACTCCAAAAACCGATTGAGCTTATCAACCAGTGCCCAAACCGCTCCATCCATATGAACCAACCTAGGTTACTATACCAGACCAGTAATAGATCCAATCAACTACTCCCACATATCAAGTATATGCAATCGATCTAGATCAAACACTACACAAGATGGCTCTGATACCACTGTAGGGATATGGGTAGGCTACACTAGCTGGTAATTTAAAAATTATACCACGTAAACCAGAAAGCCATGCAAAAAAAGATCATAGATCGTTACCACTAGATGTGCAATGTAGCAGAAGAAGAGTTGGAGCAACCTGATCCAATGTCGAGCGCGTCGATGAAGTGGTCGTAGTCGATCGTCCAGCATCCTTAGTGTCGATTGTCTCCTCCAGCAACCAATCGTGTTCTTTGTTTAGGTTGAGGATTGTCCTCGATCAGCGTAACATCAACCGCAGCACCGCCTCTACAGTATCCACATGTCCAGGGATGGAACACCATACACCGGTATGCTAGCACCAACTTGCACGGTAGGGCTCTCGAGAAGATGGCGCCTAGGGTTTCGGTGGAGCAATTAACATCGTCTATCCTCTTTTCCAATAGCCTCATGCATCCCCTTATATAGATCTCAAGACGGATCCTATCCGAACTCGTTTGTTCCAACCCAATAAGTGTGTGACCCTGTAGGTTCATGTGTAATCGATTGTGACTCGGAAACCCTTTTTCGACCATGAGTCGTTAGTGATTCCTAGCAAGACATAACGATTCTTGGATACACATAAATTATATCGGATAAACCTTAATACAATATGATCTATGACCAGGTCCTAATCACTTACGACCAGCTTGTATCGCTATATGAATAGTTCATATTTAGTCAAGACCAGTTCGTAACTCCTTACAACTAGTTAGTGATTATGTTCGTCCAGTTTACGACCAACTCGTATCTCCATACGACCAGTCTGTATCTGGTCGAATTGAACGACCTACTCATGTATTCTCCCTTTGCCTCACGATATTTGGCTGAACTCCCGGTGAGATATTTTGTTATCCATGGACTATTCAATACTTTCTCGATCAAGTGACAGATAACTTCATATGGTCGACTCTTCAACCACTAGTGACATGACCATGCACTTTATTTATCCGACCACATCGAAGGGCCCAGAGATATCTATCCCGTTATGTTAGGAGTGGTAAATCTCATATCCGACCAGTCACATCTCACCATATGTTTCATAGCATACCCGAAAGCTACCTTTATAACTACCCTGTTACGGAGTAGCGTTTGGCAACCACTAAGTACACTTACAAATGTAGAAAACTATGCTGATATCAGGTCTAAGGATTTACATCATCATTGCTTGAGACCAACTGATGACATATAAAATCATAATAATCTCAATAGTGTCTCAAGGCGGGTCAATCCAATACCATATTCTCTAACATGTGTTCACATTATTGATTCGATCTCCCTATATCCATGACTGGTGAAACATGGTCATCAATCAATACATGTGTTGGTCGATAAATCACTAGTGTTCCAATCAGTGACATCCGGCCATGGGTACATTTAGAACGACATCATATAAGTTAAAGAGCTTCACTAACAAGTCACATACTTGTTAATATTTATAATTGATGATTCATTCAATGAACATAATAACATTTATGCTATAACTCATAAATATAGACGTGATATAATCATCTTTATGAATACCTATAGGGAATATCACCAACAACAAGCGGCGTCGACAGCGGACTGTGGCGGGGTAGGGGAGACCGAGGGGCAAAATGGGTTGCCGACGATGAGCTGGTTCTTCGGGTGGTGGCAACTTGGTTGGAGAAGCACAGTGGCAGCGGCAATGGCGACGATGACAGAGGAGGCTCTCGGGCTTCGCGGCGGCAATCGCAAACCAAAGGCGCCCGGAGGAAACCAAGAGGAGCATCGACTCGGCAAGGAGATGGGGACCAGACCAAGACAAGTGGGTTGGCTAGAGGATGACCGAAGCGGCAGCGAGATGGAGGCCATCGGTGGGGAACAAGATGCGGTAACGGTGGAGTGGCACGGTGACGGAGAGACCGAGAGGGAGGTGGGGATTGGAGGAGCACACGAGAACACTCATTGACATGCTCGGGGAGGCGAGGGCACTTGCCGGCGAGGAGATCAATAACGGAGGTGGCGACCGGCGTTGGGGAGGAAGGTGGAGGCGGTGGTCCGATGGGGTTCGGGCGAAGCGGACAGGAGCTCCTTGTACAATGCGATGACGTGAACTCAAAGGTGATGGAGGCACGGACGGAGAGGCTTTGATGGTGCAGAACAGGCGGTGGAGCACTTCAGCGGCTGGTGGCGTCAAAGGCGAAATCCGACGAAACAGCGGTGGATTTGAGGGCAAAAAGTTAGGGCTTCGGGAGAGGCGGTCGTTGCGATCCTCATGGCGCAAGTAGCGCTGATTTATAGGCTCGAGAAGGGAGACCTTGCTAGGAGCGCGACGGCTTCGTTCATGTCGGATACGGACAAAGGCTCTGCGTCGGGAGGAAGAAGAACACCGTCGGCGGGTCCACCTGGTGGCGAAGGAAAAGGCTAGCGGCTAGCGGCTTGCTAGTGGGCTGCGCTGGCGGCTTTGCGAAAAGGAGATGGGTTGCGGGAATGGGCCAAGCGGAAAGGCGGAAGTGGGTTGCCGACGCGGGAGAAAAACGGGAAGGGAGTTGGGCCGAGGTGGAGGAAAACGGGCAGGCTCGAGTGGAAAATAATTGGGTTGGGAATAATGCGCCCGAAGAGAATTGGAATTAAAAAGGATTTCCACTTTCCAGAATTTAGATTAAATAAAACTGAGCTCAAAGAAGTAGCAAATAACCTCCAAAAATCCTAGAAAATTATATAAAATTCTCTAGAACTCAAGGAACCCTAATAAAATAAAATTTTAATTTAATTGAAGTTTAAATTAATCACATTGAATTTTTTATTTCTAAAAATTCAAATTAAGTCGGAACTTAACCAAGAAAATCCAGATGGTTATTTTTATTTTTAAATGCTTCAAATTTGGGATGTTACATCCATCAATTGCATTGTTAAATTCATGCAAGCTGTCATTGATATTAAGTATCAGAACGTGGTTCCACTCACCATAGGTGAGTAGGTTTCATCGTAATCGATGTCGGGTCTCTACTTGAACCATTGTGCTGCAAGCCTCGCTTTATATTTTACCACATGGTTTTTCTTATTTCTCTTCTAGATGAAAACCCATTTGGATCCTACAGATAACACTTTAGGAGGTGTTCAGGCAACATGACCGAATACTTTTCTTTTATTTAGCGAGTGCAATACTGCATCAATTGCTTCTTTCCATTTGACCTAATCTGAGCGCTTGTGGCACACTACCACAGACTTAGGTTCTGGATCCAGTTCAAGAGTTTTAGCAATTTTAGAGGCAAACTATATGTCGACAAATGTAGTCTTTCTTTTATATGACTTGCATGAGTCCACATAATTAGTGGAAATTTCTTCATTTATTTCTTCCAGCTCCTCATGATTTCCCACAACGATGGAGTCTGGGTGTTCTGATCTCCCAACGTCAGATTGTGCGTGTAAATTTTTGCTGGGGTTACCATCCTTAGGATGGTTCACTTCAGGGATTTTCTCAACATCAGGTCGAGGTTCTTTAACTATCTTATGGAGTGATTTGTCTTGTTCGGTTCTTTGTTTCTACAGACGTCTCTACTGAATTAAGTCTCATGCGCCTGAAGGTCCCCCACTCGTCTTTGCATGTGAGCATGAGTGGGTTCAATATCCTTCTGGGGTACTTCCACTCTCTCCGGTGCATTTACTGTAGGTATTTGTGATTTTGTCACTCCCTTAAGATTAGTGAAGGAATCTGGTATATTATTAGCTATTTGTTGCAAATCAATTATTCTCCAAAATTCCAGTTCTAAGTCTTTGATGTGTGGATGTAAAGACTGAATGGTAGTAACATTCCAATCTATTTTTTGGCATTCTTTATAGTGGTACTTTCCTCCCCTAATGCTGGAAAATTGTCCTCATCAAAAATACAATCACTGTACCAAGCCGTGTGCTGATCCCCTGTCATTGTCTCTAGTTATTTAATAATTGACGTAGATTCAAAACCTATATAGGTCCCCAACTTCTGGTGAGAGCCCGTGGCTGTACGCTGTGGTGGTGAAATCAGCACATATACAACACAACCGAATTTTCACAGATGGGAAATACTTGGTTCTTTCCACGCACTAATTGCAAGGGGAAAATTGGATGATATGCAGTTGGTCTGAGTTGGATTAATGCAACAGTGTGCAGCATTGTGTGGCCCCAACAACTGGTGGGCAGCCTATAATTCTATAAGAGTGGCCTAGCAATAAGTTTTATTCTTTTAATTAATGACTCTGCAAGGCCATTTTGACTGTAGGCATGTGGTACCGAATGCTCCGCTTTAATGCCTAGAGCCATACAATAATCGTTAAATGCCTTTGAGGTAAACTCGCCAACATTGTCCATCTGAATGGAGTTAATCTGTTCATCTCGAAAATTGGCTCTTAATCTGATTATTTGGGCAATTAACTTAGCAAAATATGATTCTATGTAGACAGCAGACAAACATAGGACCATCTAGTAGAGGCATTTAACATGACCACAAAATATCTAAAGGAGCCTGATTGGGATTGGATAGGTCCACAAATATCACCCTAAATTCTCTCCAGGAAACTAAGTGATTCATCTCTTAATTTCAAATAAGAGGTTCTAGTAATCAATTTTCCTTTGGCACAAGCTGGGCACATGAAATCTTCAGGTCTAAGAAAGTTTGTAGTTTTTTATTTTTTAGGCAACAAAATTATTAATAACTTTTTGCATTATACCCAAACCAGGATAACCCGGACGATCATGCCAGATCTTAAAAATTTATGAGTGTTTAACAATTATTTTCATCGCAACATAAACTTCAGGTTTTATATAAGTGTAGTACAAACCCGATGAGAAAGAGGGGAGTTTTTTACCATTTGCTTCTAGCATCCATTAGACTTAGTCGTGAGTAGGTATTTGGTACCATTCTCATTATCGGTTTCTATATGAAATCCGCTCAGATGAATGTCTTTAAAACTGAGGAGGGTACATTTAGATTCAGGATACAGAAGAGCATCCTCAACTGTTATACATGTACCCATAGTGAGAACTAGGACGGCTCTTCCAGTGCCGACTATGAGAGCATCGCTTCCGGTGATGGTAATGGTATTCCCAGTTTTCTTAGTTAATGTCTGGAAATATTTAGTTTCCCTAAAAATCGAATTAGTGGTGCAACTGTCGACAAGACAGATTTCCTCTTTCGCCATTGGATTGTACCGGGTTTTTCTATATTTAAAACATGTTTTATAATCAAACAATTATTCAACATGAATATAGTTCGAAATGAAATAGAACAAGCATAGACCAATAATATAATAAATTTAATTAATATAAAATATAAAAATGCCAAGAGTTCAGCTTAAATAAATAATGAAAAATAAATGCACAACATGAGCGTGAATAAACCAATGTTCATTAGGAACTGAAACTAAACTGATATGCAAAAAAAATCATCTAAGGAGACTACTTCATGTCTCCAAATGGATCCTGGCTATCCTTATGAAGGTCTAGGAGCTCCAACCCAAGAAGATCGTTGTGATCCATTGAGGTGCCTTCTCCTTGAGCCGCGTTGTCAATAATCATGTAATCATTCTTCTTGACGTCTTGGCTAGGAGTCGGTCCAGTGAGAGCGGTCTGAGTGGTGAAGTGAGCCTCAACTTTGTTCCCAAAAGTCTTCTTTACTCTACCCGTGGATTGCATATAGAGATTCACCAAATGCTACGGGATACGGCACGTGCGCAACCAATGGCCAGTGCAACCGCATCTGAAGTACGTCTAGGAAGGATGAACAGTCTTGCTTCCTGATTCTTGCTTCTAGGGCCTCTCTTTGCCTAATCCTCTACCATGGGGGTTACCACTGCCTCTCTGCATCCCAACCTTCTTCCATTTGCCCCCATTCTATTTTGGACCTTTTTCGTGGTCCTGGCTTTTGCTAGCCTGCTGAGCATTTGTGTGTGCTTTAGGCACAGCCATCGTCCTAGTGGGACGTATCTGATGATTTTCCATCAGAAGTTCTGCATGTTTCTCTGCTTCCAGTAGAGTGTACATCACCTCGGAGTACTTCAAGTACTTCGCATTGTAGTACTATTGCTGCAGTATCCGCATATTGGGGTGGAAGGTGCATAAGGTTTTCTCTACCATATCGAATTATGTAACTACGTGGTTATAGAACCTCAATTTAGAGATAAGTTTGTGCATGACAGAGTTGTATGCTGCCACGATCTTGAAATACTAAAAGCATAGGTTAGTCCATTCTCGTTGTGCTTATGGGAGAAGGACAGGTCTCTGCTGGTTGTAGCGTTACTTCAGGGGATTCCACAATGCCATTGGATCGTCCTCCATTAAATATTCAGACTTCAGATCTTCATGGAGGCGGTGCCTCAGGAAGTGCAAAGCTGCATACGTAGCAGCCTCTTGGATGGCAGGGGCGCCAGCTTCTGGCTCGGTGATGGCAGCTCCAAGAGGTTGAGACTTCAAGCTGATCTTTGCATCCATCGACCAGGTGAGGTAGTTGTTGCCATTCAGGGCAAGTTTAGTGAATTCTTTCTTTACGATGACTGACATCTCCTACATTAGGTTCATGCAATTATTCAATTTTACTATAGGTGTAGTAAAATAGAATCTAAAGTATGAATATTGCAAAATGGTTTAACATATATTCAACATATATTTATATGAATTTTCTAGAATTTTCCTAGCAATTCTTATGAATTTCTGCTGATTAATGAGGTCTATGGATAATTTTCATAATTATCAATATGACGAAAAAAATTCAACAAATAAAGTAAGGAAAAAATAAAAACCCATTGATATGAAGCTTTCAGGGTGTGCTAAGTCTAAGGTTTCACATAATTATGGAAGCTCATATGCCCAAAAACCATGTTTCTAGGATCATTTAAGGTTATTCCATAAAATTAAATAATATTAAAACAAATAGACATAAACCGATGGTCTAAAATATATAATAACCATGAAACATATTAATATGTCGCAAAAAAACAGATTCTCAAGGGGTTATTCTGCAAGAATATATAGAAATCCAAATTCTATCGTAAATTTCCAAAACTCCAGGGTTTTTTGCAAAATTTTCTTATCCGCGAAAGTTTCCTCGTAATCCTCATAGTTACGAGGGTTTATTTGCAAATTTTTAGGGTTTTCATTTTTTTTTCCCTCTTTTTTTTCTCTCTTTTTTCCTTTTTCGGTTTTGGGTCTACCCATTAACAATTTGGTCAAATAGGGTTGCGCATGGGGGAATTTAGGGTTTCCCCGCCCCTGTGCTAAGTGGTGGCGACGGCTATGGCACGGGCGTGGTGAGCGCACGTGGAGCGGCACAGCGACGTTGAGCGATGTGGCGGCCTGCGAGGCCGGTGGTGAAAAAATTACGGTAGGCGCGCGCAACCGCCGAGGCGAAGCGACGGGCTCATGTGGGCATACAAGTGTGACGGTGCATCGGGCACGTGCGACCGGCTGGGCCGATGGCGACAACGTGGCGACGATATCGGGTCGACAGTGCCTCGGGTGCATGTGCGCATGCGACAGCATGGAGGCGACGCTGTGCACGTGGCCGCATGGCTTCGGGCCGGTGACGGCGGCAGCCAACTTCGGGCTGAGCGACATTTTTTCATTCTGCTCAATGAAAAGTAACGAACATATCTAATCCAACATACCGATTTGGCCGTATAGAGCGGTTTGTGCTGATAACGTGTTGCAAAACGTAGTAGTGGCAAGAAACAATCAACCAATCACCACACAATAAACAATCGACGAAGAGGCGAAGTAACAGTAACAAACATATCTAATCTGATATACCGATTCGGCCGTGTAGAGCGATTCGTGCCGATAACGTGTTGAAAAACGTAGTAGTTGCAGGAAACAATCACCACACAATAGACAATCGACAGAGAGACGAAGTAGATGGAGACATAATACGGAGAATCTCTTTATTAATATATTAATTTTTTTTCTGAGTACAATAATAATTTATTTAAAAATTAAAATCCACCAAAGATAATTTCGGTAATATACTCATCAACATTTCTCAACACTCTTCCGTGACTGTCCACTGCATCTCACGTGTGGCGGTCTTTGGCACACCTTCACAACGTGGTTTACTGAGCTATTGATCTTAGCATCCAAGTTAGGGCATTGCTCGGCCGGATGCCATGACGGGAGTCAATGGCGTGACGCAAGCCAAACTCAATAGTGGTGACTCAACATGCTAGGGCAATATTATAATTATTTTTATTCGTGATAACGATACGAGCATTTAACTAGTCCAAGTAAAACAAATAAGGCCATGGTATCGTCTGCGCTATTTTACTGGTAAAAATGTTCTTTTGGAAAAGTTAAGGGCAGATTATTGCTCAGCTCAGCTCAGCTGGAATCAGGACATCGAAGGGTGATTGTCATTCTGCAGTGCCAAAGTGGATAGAAGAGATATCCACATCAGGCTGCATAGAAATGTCACAGTACGACAAGATGGCCAATTGAATGTGGTAAAAGGCTGCATAGACATGTAAAAGCTACACTGATACATCTTGTGTGGTCATAGAAGAATCATCTTTTACTGCAGTTGATCTGTGGCAGCTCACCATAAATCAGTACCAGAGGGTGGGGCGCTCCAATGGCTCGCCAACAGTTCAGGACACATACAATTTGCAATTTGTAAGCTCAAATCATACAATTCATGAATGTTAGATAGGTCCATTGAACAACCATAATACACAGCAAAAACCTTCAATACGGGACTCCTATCATCGAGACACTGTAGAATAGCAGAAATATAGGACACCATCTTGTTCATTGACTACTTTAGGTCCTGCAAGTTAAGCACTTTTTAGCAATGATCAGCCAACACTTTTGAGTGAGAAAACAGGGAATGTATTTTTCAATGCATTACCTCTGTTATACCATGTTCACCTTACATGAATCCACCAAAACACATAGAAAAAAGGCACTTGCAAGCCAAAATCCGCATTAATAAAACGCAAGGATTTATGGCTGTTTATCTGTGCAAGGTCGTCAAAAGATAGGCTCGGCAGGCAGGTGACATGCATGGGACGGCGAAGGGCCAAGCAACTGCTAAGAATGTAAGGACATTGTGTTCAGCTTTCCAATTGGACCACAATGGCATAACACCTGCTAGTATGCTACACGATCAATGGCTAAAAGTAACCTTGAATTGTCATCTCATGCATGGGAACAACCAAGAGAAAGTATCAATGCAATTTTCATGCTAACAATTGCTGAGAAGCAAATATATAAAGAGATAAATGAAGATATAATTAACTTTAGCCATTCGATTTGATGTGTTTCATCCTGGATTACAGAATATATCACTGCCAGATTTCCTTTTGACAGCAAGTGATACACGAAAGCTGTTGTTTTTCAATTTTTCTCTTCGATATTTCAAGCAGCAGATACAACAGGCATACACTCAAGGGGTAAAAGAGTAGGACAACAAATGTCAAAGCAGAATTAAAGTGAATTATACAACGGACATACACCTTTTATCTTACCCTTGTGATCCATTATCACTTAAGCGTTACCTTTGAATGGGATTAACTTTCTAAAGCTGTAATGTGCAGTAACACTTAGCAGCAATAAGGATGGACAAGAAAAACATTGCATATATATATCATATTCATGGATTATACAAGAGCACTTTTACAGGCTAGATCCAGAAAACATCCATACAAAAAGGGAGGGTGGTTGTAGGCATGTAAACTCTGGACATTTACTTTGGAATATGCAGACATGCAGGGTTTGCTCCAGCAGAAAATTGAAGGGCCTCCAAAGTAACCAACTCATTTTTTTAAAATCATTCTTGCATGACAAATTTTGGATGATGTTAAACGATTTAACAACAGTTAAAGGATTAAAAACATCAGCCTAATTCATTAATATGACCCTAACAATGCAAGCTATATATGCGGTACATAAACCATTATCTCAGTTTACAAAACCAGGAATGAAAATTTCACTAATGTCAATCATGCACCGCAAGTAATATTTCTATATTAATTCACTTACATATGGATAATAATCCGCAACTGTTCTTCTTTCAGATAACTCTAGAATATACAATATTAATAAATTTATGTACCACAATAGTGTTAATCCTTTGACTGCACAGAAGAAAAATAAGCCTAGAAATAGGCATTAGGTAAGCACAATAAAATAGAAACAGAAAACATGAATTACATACTCGCAATTCCATCCATCATGCCAGCAAAGGAACATCAAATAAAGAATTTATTGTGATGGAAGTTACAGAAGAAGAATGAGTTGACCTTCCTTAGAAGAAATCGGATCTAGCCGCTAAGTGTGGACACCAGTAAAGAGTATCGCAGAGCATCATGACACGCCATCACAAGATATATATGCTTGAACTATTAAGAGTTAACAAAGGCAAAATAACAAACTGACAGGAAAGTGATCCTGATAGCAGAAATGGGATGTGAGTGAGTGTCCCTGATAAGCTTAATTTTTCTATTTAACTCCTGTAGATATGGGCCATGTGGCTAACAAAAAACCTTAGTATAAAAATAAAAATTAACAAAATCTGGGAAGGCACCGTGTGAAAAGACTAGCGAGATAGCAGTAACAAGGTGGCACGAAACAACGCCAGGGATGAAGAAAGCTTTCTTCACACTGATTCTTCTGCATGAACTTAAATGAGTAATCCTCACTTCGAGAGGTCACTGAACACGGAGGCTCCAACGTCAATTTTGTTACTTGGGGGAGGAATTGGGTACTGGTAAAAAAAAAAAAATATATGTTAAGGAAGAAACTATCAAATAACCACAAGGAGTTGAACAAGGTTATATTTTTAGTTAGACATTGGTAACTTGGAGTACACCATTTAACAATTTGACAGATCAAGACCTCTACAGAATACTGCCTTAGCTTGTACAACTACATGTCCACAGAACAGAAGGTAACTCCTCGTGAACAGGTTGGGTGAACCTTTTATGCACAGTACATATTGAGCATGCACAAGAAATATTACACCTTTTGCAGCCAAACCTAAGGATGACAGTTCATTATTAACTTGCAGCTCTTTACATTAACAAGCTACCTAGGTTATGCCTGTAACCTATTATACTCGCACAAAAGACCTAAAGAGTGAAGACTGCATCAGATACTCAACACAAAAAAAATCTTTGAAACCGAGGATTTGCACTCACCGGATAGACACCGGTCACAAAGGTAGCAATGCTGCAACGGGAGCGTTCCAATTTGAAATAGATAAACTAAGATCGATAGAAGGAACCAACCGTGAAGAACTCGATATAAAGGGCTGCCATGGATCGAAATTTCCAAAATATAAAATTGTTAGACTAAAAATATTCTGATCTATACCAGATGATCAGAACAAAACAAGATCGCATATGTGGTAATTGCAACACCATAAATCTGTAAATACGGAAACATACCTAATGACGATGACATTGTTCGTCGTAGGTTTAATCTGAAACAGTAGATGAACATGTGCTCAATCTACCTAGGGTTTGTTCTTTTCCAGCAAGAGGTAAGCCACAAATTCTAACTACAGATGGGGATATGTAGTATGGCATGAGTTACCCTGCTGAGAGGATCTGACCCTTATTTATAGCCTTTGGAATGGAATCATATCCCGTCCCATAATTAGAGATGTATTCCAAACAGATCTCTACACAGATTTAACTCCAAATCCATATTTTCCTTAATAGATACTCGGGCTCTTAATAAATATTTTATTTGATCACTTTACATATTTGAGCCAACTAAAATAGATAGTTGATATTTATTTAAACTCATGTAGGTCCACATAATAGGAAATTAATCCAACAATCTACCACTTGGAAAAATTAGTAAATATATAATTAAAAAAACTTTATGAGCTCCAAAAATGCTATCCATGTCATGAGCATCTTTAAACCAATCCGGTCCATCAATTATATCAACATAGGATCAAAACAGTCTTCATCACTTTAAAGCGTAACTCAACCCATCAATGGTCACATATGTCAACATAAAAGAACGACATGGATCAAATATGGATGTGTAGCATGGAAATTACATGTGATGTGATCATAACATGCATATTTCCAACTGGTCCAACTTTATACCTTATGAGATCAAAACATCTTCTCAATACCAAATGAGATGACAAGAATTCAGAGTAAAAAAAACATAAACTTTATTTCTCTAGAAAATATAACTGAAAGTCTTTATACTAAACTGATATTGTCACACGAGCATAAGGAAAAATTACAAACCGCCACTTTAACTGAATTCCATAAGTGAAACCACATCGATATGAGCAACATGCTCGTGGAACACTTTAGGTATCAAGCCTTTAGTGAACGAATCCACAATCATGGAGTCTGTACCTGTATGCTCAATTGTCAATTTACCACTCTGAATTCTTTTTTTCACAATTAGGAACTTGATGTCTACATGCTTAGACTTAGACGAGCTCCTGTTGTTATTAGAATGCATAACTGCAGACTTATTGTCAGTTTGTCATAATATAACTTTAGTGGTCTGTCGACCTGATCCAAAATTCGCAGCCTTGTGACAAAGTTTTGCAACCATATCCCATGATTTGAAGCCTCATAGCAAGCAACATACTCAGCTGCCATTGTGGACGGGGCAACGAGTGACTGCTTAGCACTTTTCCAATAAACTGCACCTTCACCAAGTAGATAGATGTAACCTGAAGTGGATTTGCGAGTATCATGGCAACTAGCAAAATCAGAATCAAACTACCCAACAATCTCCAACTGATCCGATTTCCTATATGTGAACATGAAATCTTTCGTCTTTTGCAAATACCGCAACACACGTTTTGCTACGACCCAATGATCCAATCCTGGATTGCTTAAATACCTGCTTAGCATTGCAACAATATATGCTATATCTGTTCTGGTGCAAACTTGAGCATACATCAAACTCCCTATCAAAGATGAATAGGGAATACTCTGCATTTTCTTAGCCTCAAAATCATTCTTTGAACATGGGCTAAGACTGAATTTTCACCTTTGGCCACAATAGTATCTAAAGGTTTACAGTTCTGCATGTCAAATTTTTGCAATACCTTATCGATATAGTTCTTTTGTGATAATCCAAGTATACCTTGAGAACGATCTCGGTATATTTGAATTCCTAATACAAAAGAGACATCACCAAGATCCCTCATCTCGAAATTTTTAGTGAGAAATCTCTTGGTTTCATGCAACAAGCCTATATCGTTACAAGCAAGCAATATGTCATCAACATACAGAACCAAAAATATAAACTTACTCCCACTAAATTTATGATACGCACAATCTTCAACTGTATTTACCTCAAAACCAAAAGAAATAATAACCTCGTGAAATTTGTGGTAACATTGCCGGGAAGCATGTTTGAGCCCATAGATGGATTTCTTTAATTTGCATACCACTTGCTTCGGGCCACCGACCACAAAGTTTTCTGGTTGCTCCATATAAATCATCTCATCAATGTTTCCATTTAGAAACGTTGTTTTTACATCCATCTGATGAAGCTCAAGATCAAAATGTGCCACAAGTGCAGTAATGACCCTAAAAGAGTCTTTCGAAGAAACCGGAGAGAAAGACTCTTCATAGTCTATGCCTTCTTTTTTTAGTATATCCTTTTGCAACAAGACGGGCCTTATATCTTTCTACATTGCCTTTCGAATCCCGCTTGGTTTTAAATATCCATCTGCAACCAATGGGTTTCTTTCTTTTTAGCAATGGGACAAGATCCCAAACATCATTTTCCTTCATGGATTTAAAATCTTCATTCATGGCATTGATCCAATTAACTGAATTTGGGCTTTGCATGGCCTTTTTGAGATTGATATGATCTTCTCCCAAAATTTTATTACAAGCCTCATTTTCCTGAAGAAATATAATGTAATCATCAAAGATTGCACTTCTTCTTTCTCTAGTGGATCTCCTTAATGGCACTAATTCTTGATGTTGATGAGTTTGTTCTTCTGCAGGAATATTATTTTGTGGAGGAACCTTATGGACATTATTTTGAATTGTATTTTCCTCAATAATATCGGGTAAAATAACTTGATCCCGATCATTATCGGGAATAACCAAAGGAAAAGGAAATAAATCTCCTTCAGAAACTTCTTCAAAAATAATGTTCCTAACCATATCTCCCCCTTCAAACTCAACATACTCAAAGAACCAAGCATTTTCCGTTTCAAAAATTGTCTTAGTAGTGGGATCATAGAATTTGTAACCCCTAGATCTTTCAGAATAACCAACAAAATAGCTACTAACAGTTATTGAGTCCAATTTTCATTCATTAGACCTGTACGGCCTTGCCTCAGATGGACATCCTCATGTACGTACATGCCTGATGCTAAGCTTTTTGCCTATCCATTGTTCGTACGGTGTTTTGTTAGTAGCCTTAGTTGGTACTCTGTTGAGTAAATAAGTTGCAGTTTTCAATGCTTCTCCCCGGAGAGACTCTGGTAAAGTAGAATGACTAATCATACTCCTCACCATATCCTTAAGAGTCATGTTTCGCCTCTCAGTAACACCGTTCATGCTAGGAGATCCTGGCATGGTATACTGAGGGGCGATGCCGCATTCCTCTAGGAATTTAGCAAAAGATCCTGGATGATGTTCACTTGATCCATCATTTCTACCATAGTATTCTCCACCACGGTCAGATCAAACGACCTTAATTCTTTTGCCAAGTTGGTTTTCCACCTCAGCCTTCAAAAATTTTGAACGCATCCAGAGATTGTGACTTCTCATGAATAAGAAAAATATAACCATATCGCGAGAAGTCGTCTATGAACGTGATAAACTACCTTCGGACATTCCAAGAAGCCGTAGGGAATGGACCACAGATATCCGTATGAATCAGTTGTAAGACATCTGAAGCTACCTTCTTGACATTGCCCACATAGATGAATCTTTCAGCATCACTTGGCTTTCGGCAGTTCAGGCAACCCCGCATTGACACACTGATGTTAGATGTTGCACCAGAGTCTAACCACCAAGTGTGTTTAGGTACATAAGTTAAGTTGACATCAGAGCTTACCATACCAAGAATTGTACCTTTCTTAGCACGCCAAGTATGATATTTGGTATAATCATTATTTACGTGACCATCCTTCTTACAAAAGAAACAAACTATTTCAGTCTCTTGTTTGTTCTTTATGGATAGCACACTTGCAGCTTCTTCGCTCTTCCTCTTGTTATTCTTGACTTTAGGGGTCATAGCTAAATGAGCACTTTCTGTTATATCTTGTTACCATCTATCCTCCTCTTGCACACAATAGGAGATGGGCTCATTAAGGGACCATTTGTCATTTTGACAGTTATAACTCACCTTGAACTGATTAAAGTGTCTAGGAAGAGATATCAAGATTAAATGCACGAGCAAATCCTCAGATAGCTCTAACTTGAGTGCCTTTAATTTTGAAACAAGATGAGATATTTCCATAATGTACTCCCTTATGTTTTATTTACCTTTATACTTCATTGAGATAAGTTTTGCCAAAAACGTACTTGATTCAACCTTTTCATTTTTGACAAACCTTTGCTCAAGACTGTCAAGAAAAACCTTAGCTGTAGTGGCCTGTTTTGATGTGCTATCTTGAAAAACTTCCGGAACACCGCGCCTCATGATCATAAGACTCATGCGATTTGAACGATCTGACTTCTCATACTCCATCTTTTCCTCAATGGAGCTGTTAGCCACAGAAGCAGCAGGTTGTTCTTTACGAAGTGCAAGATCTAGATCTATTATCCCAAAAACAATCAAAATATTCTCTTTCCATTCTTCAAAGTTTGCACCAGTAAGCATAGGTATTGAATTAATGCTAACAGAAATATTGGAAGCAGAATTTGCAACCGAAATGAAAGAAATTAAATGCTCATATCAGGACATGAATAACAAACTTAAGGCTTATTAAAAATTTGGTATAAACCATCACGCAAGATACCTAGCGCTCCATTAATGTTTAGTCTTTGGACAGAAATATTAACTTACAAATGGTAACCTTGATGTGGTAATCAAATACTAATAGTAAATCATGTCAAACAAAACGTCTTACTTTGGTCCGACTTATTGTTTACATGGAAATTTGATAACTATTACATATTTGTTACCACAGTTGCATATATAATTCGACCTAATATTGATTTTCCTTTGGGCCAGTCAATAGATGCATGATTATACATACAAAAAAATGTCTAGTTGTTCTGAATAAATTAACCTACATAACAGAGGTTGCTTTGGCAACATAGAATTTCAGTTAACCTATGCAGAACACTAGCTGGCCAAATTTAAGCCAATCCATCATTCATGAAAGGAGGATATATCCTGAGATTCCACAATTTATCACCATATAGTATAATCCTCAGAAGCACAGATCAAATAATACTAATAAGAGGACATAATCAATTTGCATTTAATTGAAGATAACCAATTTTCGCATCATGGAACATCATAGAACCATAACCAAAGTAGATGAACAGTTTATCACCAGATGGAAACTTGATTAACTGAAATATCTAAAGTTGTATTCTCATAGATGCATCTCATAATCTGTAATGATGCAATAAGCTTAATCCTTCATTTAACCTTATGCAAAAAAAAAACTTTAATTTCCCTTAACCACATCTTGATTATACCAGTAATAGCAAAGGTTAATCTGAAGTATTTCACAAATTTTCTCTGATGATACCAGAAAGGGCATATCAATAACCTCTTATTAGCTCTGAACAGAGATGAACTGAAGATGCAAGAATAATCTGATTGAACATAATCAATATGCACAACAGAAAACATCATCAGAACATAACCAATCTTGCAATTCATTGATAATAACTAATTTGCACAGCATTGCAATTGACAGATTATACCAATCATCACAATAGACAGTATAGCATTATACCAGAATCAGCATACCAATCCAGAACTAATAAACTGAATATGCATCTCATCATCTGTAATGGAAAAACTTAACCGCAAATCAACCTTATGCAGAAGTTCTATGCCACACGAACTCAGAACTAAGGTCTTGATGCAGGTGCGACGCGAGGAGGCGGTGGACAACCGAAGGCGGCGCGTGCAGATGGTGGAAAACCGAGCAGAGGGCCGCGCGGCGCGTGGAATCCCGGAGGCGTCGCAGAAGCTCGACGACGGCGGGATCCAGAGCAGACGCGGGCGGGGAAAACCTGAGGCGCACGAGCAATCGCGCGGAGATCCGGATGGGGTTGCGGCGCATGCAGATGCGATGGGAAGACCAAAAAAGAAATCGATCACGGTGGGAGATCGGAGGCGCACCGGCTCAGATGCCGAAAACAATCTCAAAACGAAGCTACGGGAAAGAGACAGGAACCCAAAAAAAGCGATCTGAACCGAAGCAGATGATGACTGATTAGCAGAAGCGGAAAAAAAAAACGATTCGATCCGAACCGATCCGATGAACTACCGGAGCTGGTTGCAAAACACGTATACATTGCTCAAATACCGATTGTTAGACTAAAAATACTTTGATCTGTACTAGATGATCAGAACGAAATAAGATCGTATATGTGGTAATTAAAACACTATAAATCTGTAAATGCAGAAACATACCTGATAACGATGCTATTGTTCGTCGTATATTTAATCTGAAACAGTAGATGAATATGTGCTCAATTTACCTACGGTTTGATCTTTCTCAACAAAAGGTAAATCATAAATTCTAACTACAGACGGGGATGGGTGGTATGATATGAGATACACTGCTGAGAGGACCTGGCCCTTATTTATAGCATTTGGTATGAAATCCTATCACGTCTCGTATTTAGAGATAGATTCCAAACAGGTCTCTACACATATTTAAATCCAAATCCATATTTTCCTTAATAGATACTCGGACTCTTAATAAATACTTTATTAAATCACTTTACATATTTGAGCCAACCAAAATAGATAGCTGGTATTTATTTAAACTCATTTAGGTCCACATAATAGGAAATTAATCCAATAAAAATGACATGTTTGCCGTGGAATCCTAGCCGTTTGAACATCGTTGACAATAATTAACAATGCAAAAGCGCATTGTCTATCAGTAATGACTATTTAGAAACTGACGTATTGGTGCATTTTCAACCAAGATCGATAGAATCAACTAACCGTAAAAAAAACTTAATATAAAGGGATTGGCCTGGATCGAAATATGCAAAATAAGAAATGACATTTGCAATTTGTACAAATGGATAAAGGGGTCAGCCGAGAAGGAACCCCTGCATGTAAAGCTTCTCTGCATCAGCACCTATATTGGCAAGAAAGGTAAGATGTAATACAATTTAGATCAGTAGTCACGGCCGAGCTAGGGTTGCGGGCGGAGCCGAGTGAGAAGACCGACGGGCTGGTGCGCGGCAGAACAGGTGAGGGCAAACAAGTAGAGGAGGCGGGTGCGAGCAAGTGTTGAAAGGGGATCATGAGAGGAGGAGACACCTAGGGGAGGTAGGGGATGTAAGATCGAGGAGGCTGACTAGAGGGGGTGAATACACGGTTTTAATTTTTTTTTTTATCAAAAATCGATTTCTAATGCGGAAGAGTAAGTCAAATCGGTTTTGCACAATTAAAGCCTAAAACACGTAGTCTTACTAAGTGCACCAACAATATAAGACTATGTCAATGAAAATAAATATATAAAGACATGTAAGCAATTTAATTCTAGAAAAGTATATTGCATAAAGTAAATCACTAGAGAACAAACCACAATGACACAAAGACTTTTTACTGTCGTGTTCGGAGACTTGCCGGTCTCCCCTAATCTACATTGAGGTAAGCACAAAACTAATTGGACCGGCTCTACGAATTAAGCCAACCACCTCTGAGATAAGTACAAACACTTGGGCCGGCTCCAACACGAATCAACTCGGGGTTGCTCTTCCTCCACTCCAGAGATGGTGAGCACCAAACCACTCACAACACGCTGAACCTCTTCACAATTTTCTTTGAAGAGATCACCGGTCACGACGCCTCCAACGCCGTCTAGGAGTTGGCAAACTTCAAGAGTAATAAGTCAAGCACATTGCTGGACTCTCACCACGTGTAATGAATACACAAGCTCAAGTGGATACGAAATCTAGATGTAACTAGAGACCTCTCTCCTTGCTCACAAGGTACAGCACATGCACAATTGAGAGAAGAGGCTCAGAATAGCTCAATAGAATGAAATGAAGTGCCAAAGGTCTGTTCCACAACTAGCCAAGGGGTATTTATAGCCCCACCACGAAAACTAGCTGTTGGAATAAACATCCCAAACAAATCAGGATTTCCGGTAATACCGTCGTTCAAGGACCGGTACTACCACAGTCGAGGTTCAACGGTCGACTGTTGTGCATTTAATGCACTGAACTAGCCGTTACACAAAAATATGCGGTACTACCGCCAACTAGAAATCGATACTACCGCATCGCGGTCGTACCGTTTGGCTAGAATGAAGCTACCGTTTTTCAGAGCTCAAGAATTCTCAAAAACACACTCTCTGGAAAACTCGTACCGCCAAGTAATAATTGGTATTACTGCACTGCGGTAGTACCGCTCGGCTATATCGGTATTACCGATTTCCAAAGGATCAAGAATCTAAAAAACACCCTTTTTGGAAAAGACGTACCGCCGTGAAACCATCAGTATTACCGACTTGCGGTAATACTGCTCAAGAGTTGCGGTCATACTGATCCAAGGGAGATCAAAAGCTCCCAAAAACATGCTCTCTGTAGTATACTACTGCCACATAATTTTTTGCACTACCGACCTGCGGTAGTACCATATCTGCAGTGCGGTCGTTCTGATTTTCAGAGAGTATCAATCTACTCAAAAAACACACTCTTTGTATTTTACGTACCGCCATACATTTCTTAGTACTACCGTATTTCAAATGCGGTTGTTTCGATTATCAAAGAGTATCAAAACACTCGAAAAACACATTCTCTGAAAAATACGTATCGCCAACCAAATATCGGTACTACCTACTTGCGTTAGTATCACTTTATCAGCAGCGGTCATACTGTTTTTCAAAATAGTTTTCCAAAAACTCAAATCAAGGCAAAGCATGAACCCTAACAATTTACAAAACACATTTGCAAAATTAGATCATGCAACAAGGAGTAGGTACATGGACTTCAACTATTTGCAAAACACATTTACAAAGTATAGTCACATGCTACAATAATTAAATTCATGAACCTCGACTATTTGCAAAACACATTCGCAAATACTAGCATCATGCCATGGTGAGCTAGAGCAAGCGAGATTGAGCTATCAATACATGATGAAACTCAAGCTACTAGGCAAGATCCCTCTTAATAGTATGGTAACCTATACTAGCAATCTGGTCTCCCAACCAAACACCGAGGCCGTTAAAAGACTAGGAACACATCCTTAGCTCTAGCTAGTCATACCTTTGTCTTGCACATCCTCTTGAAGCTTGATGACACACATCTTCACTTCAAGTCCAGGTTCTTGACTTGAATATCATCAATGCATGATGATCTTCTTCATTTCGGGATCTTGTCTTAATGCCCATCAACACATGATGACATCCTTCATCCCGAATCTTGACTTGAATATCATCAACACATGATGATCTTCTTCATATGCCCTCCATCAACACATGATGGGTCTTCTCTTGACTTGATGATCAAGTCATGATTATTTTCTCTTAAAGATCTTGATATGCATCAACACATGATGCATCCTTCACTTGACTTGATAACAATCAACTCATGATATCATCCCAAGTCTTGTCATCATGGAACTCAACCTATTTTACTAACTAATTGAAAATGTTAGCTCCACAATGTGATTATCATTAATTACCACAACATACCATTAACTCATAAAATGGTGGGTCAAGATACTTTAATATATCCCTCTTTGGTAATTGATGACAACCATCACAATTACAAATAATTAAATATAAGAATATATGAGTATATATGAACGACGCAAGTTTTATATACTCAAGGGTATGTTTTCAAAATAGAGATCACAAACATATGTGGATAAACAAATATGGATCAATACTAATGAAACCATAAACATAGAGTGAACTCTCCGAATGTGTAAAAAGAACATGTGCACATATTTAAGTTAGATTTTTGGTGGAGTTCAACCTATATTTTGGATCAGAGGAATGCAATAAGATATAAGAAAATGGTGTCAAATGCATACCTATTTGATTTTTACCTTTTCATCCAATTGAGACTAAACAATAAGTATAACAATTAAAGTGTTAATCTCATCAATATATTTTTCATTAATCACTAAAATACTTCATTAACTCATAATGGCAGGTCTAGATTCTTCAGGGGAGGCACGTGTGAAGGGGAGGAAGGGGCCGGCGCGGGCAGATGGGGGAGGGAGCTGCGGGGCAATGCGGGCTAAGGGGAAGAGGCGGGCGGCAGGGGCGCCGTGGGCGAAGGGAAGGTGTTGGACCGAAAAGGCGACTAGAGGGGGGGTGAATAGGAGCACGCTCACTTTTTCCCAAATAATGAATTCAACACAATTTCACTCCAATAGCTATTAGGAAGCTATGAAGATCAATATACCAGTACAGCGGAAGACTAGTATTGAATCCAATTAAATCCCCTAAGTAAAATAACAAAATCAACTAATATTGCAAAATCACAAAGCATGGGCGGTCTGACCTCTGGACCCAGCCGGTTGGACCGATTGTCGGGCGGTCTGACCGCTGTTGTACTGGCGGTCGGACCGCTCCACAATCGGTCTGACCGGTGATGACGGGCGGTCCGACCGGCCGACTCCGTAACCGATCCGCAACAAGAAATCACCCGATGACGAAGTTGCAATTAGGTCAAACTTTTGATTCTTAACTCCAAACTTTATGAAACTTTGCACACACCTTCTCTAAGCTATTGAGGACCTATTCCAATCGAATATTATGATAATTCTTGGATAGATCCTGAACAATTGCCAATTGATTAATGTAGGTCTAAAACCGGGCAAGAATGAAAACTTGATCCTAATGCTTGTTCGTGAGAGATTGATGATCAAGATGATGCTAGATAGATTCACACATATCACAGCAAGCTAATTCACGTGAAAGAATCAATCACAAACTCGCGGATCAAAGAAAGCCCTAAAATCACGAAATTGAAAGCAAGAACGAAAAGAGACTTATCTCAAGCAAACATTGCATAGATTAAGAACGTGATCGTTGCTGGATTACACCCACACCATCATGGATCAGTGGTCAATCCAAGATCATAAAATTCTCCTCAAACAATGAAAAGCCCTAGCCTCCACCTCAACTCCCCCTAAGCCAATTAGGGTTTGAAAGCAATAAAAGAGGTGAAAAACAGCGAGAGAGAGGGTGCAGCCCCCATCTCTTCCTATTTATAGTGGAGGCCTAAAACTCTATAGGGTTTGACTTAATTGGGCTCCCGTTAAGGCCCACTAACAAACGGGTCACACACGCACGCTTCGCAAAGCGCCGTCTTTAACCTTTGACCTAAACCGCTTCACCATGCGCCATGGATTTGCCAATAGGTCACCCTTGTCCATCTTGTATCACGCTTGAGTCGTTGACCTCACCCGCATCGCCGATCGCTCGACCTCAACTCTCCAAGTCTAGTCTCGATTCTCCTCATTGCTGACCGTCGTTGACCACCAAGCAACCTCGCACAACCATAGATAAGCAAACACGAATTCGAGAACAAGTTCTTCACAACTTGACCCATGTTAGTCAAAACATGCATCATGCAAAACATATGCCATGAAACCAATGACTTTGACCTAACAAAACAACATCGCCACGGTTGGCCGACGTTCAAGTCAATACCGGTCGACCGCTCCATGTGAGCGGCGGACCGCCTTTGGCTCGGACCGCTCCTCGTGAGCGGTCGGACCGCCTTAGGACTTAGCCAAATTCATGCCCCAAATTCAAACCTTCTAGAAATTAAAACGAATAGAACTTCTTACCGAGACTCCAAAATCATGAGACCAAGTGCATTGGGATCCCTCACTTGCCTACAACACCTATTTTTGGCCCACTCGCTTTGACCACTTTTAGGTCACAATGGTCCGATCACGCACATGGCCGGTCCGACCGATTTGGGACCGGCCGGACCGCCGTGCTAGGATCGGTCGGACCGCCTCGTCTGAATGCTCAGTAGCTTTGTCGAAAACTCGTGAAACGACAAACCGTAAACACCATTGCCAATTGTCACATCATCATAAGATCTGGAGCATATTCCCATGATATCCACAAAAGGAGACCGGCGACGGAAGCGAAGGAGGGGAGGGGGAGGCAGTGGCGATGTGAGCGAAGGGGGGAGGTGGGCAGTGGGCGGTGGGGGCAGCGTGGAGGAAGGGGAGGAGGGGGCAACCAGTGTGGGGGATGGGGAGGAGGGAGTAGTAGGTGCGACGGCAACAACGGCCGGGGAGGAGACAGGGAGGAAGCGAGCGTAGGGGCGACACGACCCAGGACGGGGACGTTGAGGCGATGTGTTAGGAGGAACCTTCGCATGAGAGCCAGCGCAGGCCAAAAAACTGAGAAGGCCACGACACCGAGCTGACTGGTGGCCACACGCAGCGACGCCATTGGTGTAAAATCGGCTGGGAGTGCTGAGAGGCCAGTGTTTCTAAGCGCTATAAGAAGTTTATAATGTGCATGATCCTATTCTTTCATAAATGCATCTGCCTGAATTCACCAAACTCAATTTAATAACTGTGTGTTTCAGTTAATATTTTAAAAAAACTAATAGAAACTATTTTCTCAAAACAGTAAATTATCTTTACTTGTCAAAGTTCTTGGCACCGTGTGCAGTTGTCCAAAGAGTTTCTTACATTCTATCTTTTGATCATTTAATATCCAACCCAGTACAGTAAGCCAATAACTCATCTTCAGCAAAGATTTACAAAAAGTTACTGTGGATATCATGGGGATATGCTCCAGATCTTAGGATGATGTGATAATTGGCAATGGCGTTAACGGTTTGTCGTTTCACGTGTTTTCGGTAAAATTTGGACCGATTGTCGGGCGATCGACCGCATTGTCTCGGGCGGTCGGACCGCTCCACAATCGGTCGACCGGTGATGACGAGCGGTCCGACCGGCCGACTCAACCGATCCGCAATGATAAATCACCCGATGACGGTTGCAATTAGGTCAAACTTTTGATTCTCAACTCCAAACTTTATGAAACTTTGCACACACCTTCTCTAAGCTATTGAGGACCTATTCCAATCGAATATTATGATAATTCTTGGATAGATCCTGAACAATTGCCAATTGATTAACAGAAGGTCTAAAACCGGGCAAGAATGAAAACTTGATCCTAATGCTTGTTCGTGAGAGATTGATGATCAAGATGATGCTAGATAGATTCACACATATCACAGCAAACTAATTCACGTGAAAGAATCAATCACAAACTCGCGGATCAAAGAAAGCCCTAAAATCACGAAATTGAAAGCAAGAACGAAAAGAGACTTATCTCAAGCAAACATTGCATAGATTAAGAACGTGATCGTTGCTGGATTACACCCACACCATCATGGATCAGTGGTCAATCCAAGATCACGAAATTCTCCTCAAACCATGAAAAGCCCTAGCCTCCACCTCAACTCCCCCTAAGCCAATTAGGGTTTGAAAGCAATAAAAGAGGTGAAAAACAGCGAGAGAGAGGGTGCAGCCCCCATCTCTTCCTATTTATAGTGGAGGCCTAAAACTCTATAGGGTTTGACTTAATTGGGCTCCCGTTAAGGCCCACTAACAAACGGGTCACACACGCACGCTTCGCAAAGCGCCGTCTTTAACCTTTGACCTAAACCGCTTCACCATGCGCCATGGATTTGCCAATAGATCACCCTTGTCCATCTTGTGTCACGCTTGAGTCGTTGACCTCACCCGGCATCGTCGATCGTTCTGGACCTCAACTCTCCAAGTCTAGTCCCGATTCTCCTCGCTGTTGACCGTCGTTGACCACCAAGCAACCTGCACAACCATAGATAAGCAAACACGAATTCGAGAACAAGTTCTTCACAACTTGACCCATGTTAGTCAAAACATGCATCATGCAAAACATATGCCATGAAACCAATGACTTTGACCTAACAAAACAACATCGCCACGGTTGGCGGCGTTCAAGTCAATACCGGTCCGACCGCTCCATGTGAGCGGTCGGACCGCTATAACGGTCGGACCGCTCCACGTGAGCGGTCGGACCGCCTAGGGACTTAGCCGAAATTCATGCCCCAAATTCCGAAACCTTCTAGAAATTAAAAACGAATAGAACTTCTTACTGGAGACTCCAAAAATCATGAGACCAAGTGCATTGGGATCCCCTCACTTGCCTACAATACCTATTTTTGGCCCACTCGTTTTGACCACTTTTAGGTCACAATGGTCCGATCACGCACATGGCGGTCCGACGATTTGGGACCGATCGGACCCGATGCTAGGACGGTCGGACCGCCCACATCGAGAATGCTGTAGCTTTGTCGAAAACTCGTGAAACGACAAACCGTAAACACCATTGCCAATTATCACATCATCATAAGATCTGGAGCATATTCCCATGATATCCACAAAAGGAGACCGGCGACGGAAGCGAAGGAGGGGAGGGGGAGGCAGTGGTGATGCGAGCGAAGGGGGGAGGTGGGCAGTGGGCGGTGGGGGCAGCGTGGAGGAAGGGGAGGAGGGGGCAACCAGTGTGGGGGATGGGGAGGAGGGAGTAGTAGGTGCGACGGCAACAACGGCCGGGGAGGAGACAGGGAGGAAGCGAGCGTAGGGGCGACACGACCCAGGACGGGGACGTTGAGGCGATGTGTTAGGAGGAACCTTCGCATGAGAGCCAGCGCAGGCCAAAAAACTGAGAAGGCCACGACACCGAGCTGACTGGTGGCCACACGCAGCGACGCCATTGGTGTAAAATCGGCTGGGAGTGCTGAGAGGCCAGTGTTTCTAAGCGCTATAAGAAGTTTATAATGTGCATGATCCTATTCTTTCATAAATGCATCTGCCTGGATTCACCAAACTCAATTTAATAACTGTGTGTTTCAGTTAATATTTTAAAAAAACTAATAGAAACTATTTTCTCAAAACAGTAAATTATCTTTACTTGTCAAAGTTCTTGGCACCGTGTGCAGTTGTCCAAAGAGTTTCTTACATTCTATCTTTTGATCATTTAATATCCAACCCAGTACAGTAAGCCAATAACTCATCTTCAGCAAAGATTTACAAAAAGTTACTGTGGATATCATGGGGATATGCTCCAGATCTTAGGATGATGTGACAATTGGCAATGGCGTTAACGGTTTGTCGTTTCACGTGTTTTCGGTAAAATTTCAGATCGGGTCTCAATGGATCGGCCGGCGAGGCGTGATCGGTGATCGGTCCAAGATCGGTCTGACCGGCCCTAGCGGCGGTCGGACAGGCAATGTTAGAAAGTGGTAGATTGAGCTGGGCCAAAAATAGAGGGTGTAGGCAAGAGAGGGAATTCTATTGCACTTGGTCCCATAATTTTTGGAGTCTCCAGTCAAAAGTTCTATTGGATTGAAATTTCCAATAGGTTTTAGTTTTCAGAGGTTGAAAATCAGCTAAGTCTTTACTAGCGGTCTGACCGGCCAATGGGTGGCGGTCGACGGCAAGCCGAATGGTCGGCGGGCCCCTAGGGGCGATCGACCGGTTTCACTGGTTAAATGCCGTCGTGGTGGCGATATTCGGTTGTTAGGTCAAAGTCATGAGTTTTAGGGCATATATGTTGCATGATGTATATTTTGACTAACATAGGTCAAGTTGTGAAGAACTTGTTCCCAAATTCGGTTTACTTGTCTATTGTTGTGCAGGTTGCTTGGTGGTCAACGACGGTCAACGGTGAGGATGATCGGGACTAGGCTTGGAGAGCTGAGGTCCAAAACGATCGACGATGCCGGGTGAGGTCAATGTACTCAAGTGTGGTGCAAGATGGACAAGGGTGACCTATTAGCTAATCCGAGGCGCAAAATAGCGCAAGGTGTAGCTAGTTAGGTCAAGAGGTATTAAAGACGACGTATTAAAATACGTGCGTATGTGTCCCGTTTGTTTTGGGCCTTAACGGGAGCCGAATTGAGTTAAACTTCTAGAAGGTCTAAGCCTCCACTATAAATAGGAGAGGGTGGTGGCTGCACCACCTCTTGGTCTCTTTTGCTATTTTTGTAAACCCTAATTTTCTTAGGGGGGACTTTTGTAGAGGCTAGGGTTCTTGATAGTTTGATGTGATTTTCGTGCTCTTGGATTGAGCATTGTCCTCCATTGATAGAGAGGCTGTAAGCCCATATCATATCAATCAATCAAAGGAAAGTTTGATCAATGTTTTGTCTCTTTGCGTTCTTTCTCTATATTTGATGATTTTGAGTCTTTCTTTGATCCGCGAGTTTTTGATTGAATTCTTCATGTGATCTAGCTTGCTGTGACATGTGGGAACCTATCTATGATCATCTTGATTATCAATCACCCACGAGCAAGATCTTGGATCAAGTTTTTGTTTTGACCCGGTTTTGAACCCTTCTTCAATAATATCGAAAAGGATCGCTATTCTTCCAAGAATTATCATAATCTTCGATTGGAATAGGTTCCTGATATTATAGAGAAGGTGTGTACCTAGTTTCATCAAGTTTGGAGTTGTAGATCAAAAGGTTCATCTCTTTGTAACCGTCATCGATTTGGTTATGTTCATTCTTGAGCGAGGTCGACCACCCAAGGCCGAGGTCGATCCGCTTGGAATCGGTCAGACCGCCCAAGGCCAGAGGTCAGACCGCCAGTGCATTGAATTGTTTCAATTTTTGTTGATTTTGTCGTATTGCTTAGGGGTTTGAATTGGATTCAATATTAGTCTTCCGCTGTACTGATATACTGATCTTCATAGCTTCCATAGCTACTGGAGTGAAATATTATTGAATCAATTATTTATGAAAAAGTGAGCGTGCTCCTATTCACCCCCTCTAGTCGCCTTTTCGGTCCAACAGTTACGCAACATCAACTCTTGTGAAGGAGAAGTAGACCAAACAAAAGATATATAAGCCATTTATTTCAAGGGAACTAGGCGTGGATAATAGTGCTCAAGCCAACTTCCTTTACTCCCTCTAGTCACAAATACATGTTATTTTGAGATACGTGCAGTCAGACTTTTAAAACTGTATATCAATATCTTTTTAAGTATTTAGACTGGATACATGAAAAACACATGGGTAGATTTGTGTCAAAAAATACTTTCATGATATTATAATTTTATTGGGTTTTATAAATACATTATAATAAAAATTAGTGGTCAAAGTTGTGTTTTGGGGACTGCGTCGATGTCCAAAACGATATGTTTTTATGACAGGAGGGAATATTTCTTTCTTGTCGTATTAGAATTAGATTAGAACATATTAACTCCACAACCCAGTTTGAGCGCCTACAGCGATTTGGGGCGACGTGGTTGGCGCTGGAAATCGAGTTGGTTGAGGTTTCCATTCCGTTTTGCCGTCGGATCGCACACAAATCGCCCAGATCAAGTGGCCCGGTCACACTGCACCAACCCCACCCCACCCTCGCATGAACCGGGTTTGCGTGGTGTGCCTTAAACTGGTTGTAGAATGGTAACATCACCTAGTCGAAGTTGAAGTCTCTCCTCTCTGCATGTAGTCTTGCCCACTAGAAGGAGCTTCCTAGCTTTGATCCATGCCTAGCTCATGCTATCAAATACAATGAACACTACGTCCAAATAGTGATCGAGAATACTCATACTATTACTTTCACTTTCACTGTTTCCTTAGTACCTTTCTCTTAACTAAGCAAACTATCGAGGGCTAGAAGAAGTTATATACTCATAATTTCTTAACTTAGTTTCTTTATAATTACAAAAATTATTTTTTTCAAGGAATTACTAATTGGTTGGAAATAAGAAATTTACAGGAACATGAATACTTAAGTTACATTAATTAAAAAGTCTTGCATGGTTCTTTACATAAAGAACTTTTACAAATAAAACTGCTCCTCAGAGCCACTAGACTGGTTGCTGGTCGAAGGAGATACGACATGCATGTCTTCAACAAGTTTTCTCCCGGCCAACCTAGCTTCTTCAATGAATCTTTCATCCTCCTCTTTAGTATAGTCGAAATCCACTTCGTCTAGGAGAAAGTTGAGACTACGGTCGACGGCCTTGAGTTTTACCAAGGTAAAACACACTTCGTCCTCGACAGCATCCCTCATCGACTTGGCCTGGTGGCTCTTCAGAGTAAACACCGGCTCTTATTAGGTCCCAGCTTAATAGCCAAGGCAGTTAACATGCCCAACCGGGTCATCACTCGGAGGTCGAACCTCCTCGAAATGAAGGGCACAAAGCATGCTATTTAGGAAGGAGATGTCGTCTTGTAAGTTTACTTTTTGTGCCCTTGTCTCCTCCCTGCTATTCGCAAGCTCCTCACGGAGTCTTTGGTTTTCTACAATTTGTTCTGTATGAGCATGCAAAGGAGTTAGCAAAGTAAGGGAGATCGACGGGTACAAAAATAACTGGTCAGAGAAAATCTCCTTACCTTGAATGCGACTCTCGAGTATCTGCTTCTCATCTCGATGGTTGGCATCACTCTTCATGCAATGTATTGATGATCGGAACACGGGGTTCTCTTTCGAGCTTATTTGGGAAAATGATATGAGAACACTATCAAAACGAAGACCATTTATCATTGCGTACACACTGAGTGATTATATGAGAATACAATGGGGATGTTACAGAATTGACCCAATAATCATGGTTACAAATGATTCATTGTGAATCTCATTATTACAGAGTACATGGGCTATGCCCTTTATAGTTATTTTAGGGGTGATAATTAATGCCGCTAAAGGCGCCTCTAATCTTCACGCATGTTCTCCAGTAAAGTCTTGAACAATCACGTATTTTAGCCAACTGTCGTAAGTTGTGGATGCGCCAATAACTGCTTTTCCGTTAGTCATGTGAAAAACTGTCATGTCTCTTGACCAATTTGCTGGTTAGGGATTGCCCAGAACTGTATAGCTGGCCAGACGGTGTCCATAGCTGGTCGTCTCATAACTCAAACCGGTCGTCGACCAGTTGGGCCGTAGTAAAGGGCATTAAACTTTCTAAGTAATGGTTGTAGGTTCATAATCATTATAGAGATAGCCTCTGACATGTGGGACTACTTTGACACAGACTCTGATTTTGACCGAAAAAGTTGACATGGTCAAGAATCCTTGTCAGCTAGCCCTCAAGGCTTTAAGAAAATAAAAAATTACTTAAGGCTTTTTTTGCCTCGAAACGTGCATCAATTAGATTTGATCATGCATAATCATTCTAATTATTTAATGAAAATGTGATAGAAAGGGAAAGATTCTAGTTTTCTTGGAAACTGCACCCAAAGTTTGCGGTGAGTAGGCGAACAATTTGTGGTAAAGATGGATAAAAATACTTCATTTTTATCTTTACTATTACTTTGCTCTCATTGCAATCTCCGTCTCCCGCCTTAGAGTCTTTTCATCTCCGGTTATTCTTGTTCCCAAACCTCTTCATCTTCAAGAATCTTTATTTGGTCATTGATCATGGGGATTCTAGGAGCTTCAACCCTTTCTGAGAGTAGGATTAAATAGCTGGAGGATCAAGGATATATCTCGGCATGATCTTTGATCGAATGGCACCCCCGTGGCAGTGAAGATGGTTCGATTCCAAAAGAAGGTCGGGTCATCATCTTCTCTTCATTTGTAAAGCTAGGTTTTCGTTTGTCGGAGAGAGAATGTCTAGCAGATGTCCTAGATTACTTCAAGATCAAACTTTTCCACCTAAGACCGAAGTCTATCATAATTCATAGTGTCTTTTCGCATCTTTGCGAAGCTTTTCTTAGCATTCCCCCTTCTGTTCGTTTCTTCCACTACTTCTACCAATTTACCAAAAATAATAGAGGTCAGCGGTTCAGTGGAAGCACATACTTCAAGCTCCAGGACCAAATGTCCAAGAACTACCCCCGCTCCCTATCAAGGATACATGGCAGGATTATCAGAAGGAGTGGTTTACTCCGAGATTACTGGAGGCAGCTGCTTGAAGTACACTAGAGGTCCTCCGCCGAGCTGGTCTACCTAAGATGTGAAGAAGGAGAAGACCTCTCTGAAGAGGAGAGACTGGTCAACGCAATCATCTTGTTGGTTATTGCCAAATTAACTGGTCGGAGGATCATCCACGATTTCCTCCCCTTAAAGAAAAGAGTCCACTTCGCCTGGATGCTGAAAGGGGATGATGACTCAACCAAGGATAGCTCTGGAGGTATGTTACTTTCCAGGTCTCATAAAAGCTTTATTTTGATTTTGTAGTATAAACATTACTAAATCTATAAAATTTTGCTTTTAGTTCTACCAGAGGATGTGGTCGAAGAGAGGCTTCCTTTATGTTGAGGAATGTGAAGAATGGTTCAGAGCCAATTTCCTTTGACAACCCACCCTCCATCCTAATTAGGGTGTCTGTAGAGTTCATAGAAGAATGAATGTACGTACGTATAAGTTTAATTCTAGTCTTGATTCTTTTTTCTTCTTAAGACTGTTATCAATAAACTCTCTGTTTTTCTTTAGATACATGGCATGAAGAGGAGTGTCGACCAATTAGGATCTAGCAGTCAAGCCAACGCATCCTAGTATACTCTACTTGTTCACTTGTGTTAGTCTGGGAGCTTTACCAGGACTCACTAGAAAAACACATAAATCCGGAGGCAAATGCGAAAAGACAAGCATACGTAGAAGCAGAAAGAACTAATTTACCCACATGGATAAAAGTAAGTAAACAGGAATTAATTCTAACTCCCTTAGGTCTAACAGTCAAGCCCCACCTGCCAAAAAGATCAAGATTGTTGCTGCAATGTCTACTCAGGTCGTGGCTGAGAGATGGAGGAGAAGTAGATGAGAAAAGGGTCAAATAAGAGTCATACATTAGTGAGTGGAGACTGGAGTACTAGTGGCTACTATATTCTTTCTTTCTGTTTATTTTTAGGGAAACAAAAAATGATGTGCCATGTGGGTATTGGACCAGCATAGGTATGGGAGGCATCGGGAGAAATGGTACAGCATGAGTGCATCTGTCTACGATCACCAAACGGCAAACACTGAGCTTCTCAAGAATGCCAGTCAAGCTGTGGTGGTTCCTGAACCAGTGCTCTTTCTTACACATTTTATTAGCAGTTTGCATAGCTCAAGAAAATTTGGCACTGCACCAAAATGTGTTCTGAAAAGGTTGTCTCGTTGATGGACTGGATTCTTAACGGTTAATTCTTAGCCGGGTTATAACATAGATATAGCAAAGTACCCTTGAGCTTGGCTTTTGCATGTCTTGGTCAAGATCAATGTAAATTGTAGCCACCCAACAATCCAGCTAGTAAATATTTATTTTTTTCTCAAAAGAATAGTGGTCTTAACTTCCTGGAGTACTTATCACATTATGCAGGAGTCCAGTAGGTTTATTTTTTTATATTTTTAATCTTTTTATCATGTTGTCCAACCAACGATAGCAATTCATCTTCAGTAATACTTTCTGCAACCCAATTACTATTTAGCACTATTCCAGACAGAATGTCTTTGCATTTTTTATATCTCGCAAGTGCAATCAAGTTTGATCTCGAAATGTCGAACATATGCTCTCACTACATGTAATGTATTTTTTTTAGAATTTTTAGAAACTTATAAGTTTAATAAAAATCAAAATTTTCAAATTTTCACTATATTCGTGTTTTCACCTAATATGCCCCCACTCTTCTACAAGTTATGACTTATGACTCGTTTTAGTTCTTCTTATCCTCCACATGGCCATGGGTAGCATATAAGTGTCTCAAAGCTGAGAAGTATGTGAAAAAAGACAGAATGATATATATTGAGGAAGCAACTAGATGTGCACAATAGTGTTAGGTGTTGTGCATCTGTTTGGTTTGTTCACCCCTTACAATAATTGCGTTGCTTTGAAGGAAAACAGAACATGATGTGTTTGTCTATCACAACTGTATACAAGGGCGGAGCCAGCGCCGAGCAAAGTCTCGGCCGGCCCAAAGCATTTCAGCCTAAAGTAAAATTTCTGTTTAATTTTGACGTTACTTTTTTAGTTTTAGCAGATATTTTTTTACTGAGCCTCGGGTCATTGCCGGGAGGCCCGAGGCCTTTGTCATTGAGGGAGCGACTAGATGTGCACAATAGTACAAGTGTTGTGCTTACATTTTTCCTATGCTTCTGTTTGGTTTCTCTCCCTCCTATAACAGCATTGCTTTAAAAGAAAACAGAGCATGTACTGGTTTGTTTATCACAACTATTTGTATAGGTTTAGGTTTGGGAGGTACTGGGAGAAGATCGAGCAGCGAACGAAGCTGCTAAAGTCTTTTGCACTGTCACTCACCATGGATCTGAAGATGAGCTAGCGTTGACAGTCAAGGAAGCTGGGAGAGGATGCAATAAAAACTAGATGTTACCGAAGACAAAAGGGTAACTGGTCCTCATGCCATCTGATTCTTTGGGTTAGGTGTATGTGCTTATAGAAATCCGAAGTTACTATCAATATTATGATATCAATAAATAATCATGAATGTGCCTATATAAAGAACCTAGATTAGAATTCCCCTAAATCATCACACTTCATAGTAATCTCTCAAAAGAGAATAGTAAATCATGACAGTGAGCAGATACTTACGGGTTCGGAAAGCACTTTCCAATTTCATTTGTACAACTAGTAGGATGTCCGTGTGTTGCAACAGAATCCCAAAAGACAGTGATACATATCAACGTGCAGGGTCCTAAACCGAATAATAAATATTAATTTTCTTTCACACACGAATAAATAAAAACATTAACTCCAACTATTATAACACCTGCTACTACTGCAACCCAAAATGAACGAACAGCCACTTTGCATATAAACTGACAATAAGCACCAAGATGATGAAGCTATGGTATGTGTTGCACACCTTGGCTATAAAAAATTGAACTTCACATTTTATACGTGTTGGACCGAAAAGGTGACTAGAGGGGGGTGAATAGGAGCACGGTCACTTTTTCATAAATAATGGATTCAATAATATTTCACTCCAGTAGCTATGGAAGCTATGAAGATCAGTATATCAGTACAGCGGAAGACTAATATTGAATCTAATTTAAACCCCTAAGCAATAAGACAAAATCAACAAAGATTGAAACATCTTAATGCACTGGCGGTCGGACCGCTGAGGCAACACCGGTCGGACCGATTTCTGCCGATCGATCGGTCGATTCTTGCGATCGGCGTGGTGTCTGAAACGAAGAACGATCCAGATGATGAAGATGAAAATAGATGAAACTTTGATCTACTAATCCAAACTTGATGAAACTTAGAACACACTTTCTCTATGATATTAGGAAGCTATTCCAATCGAAGATTGTGATAATTCTTGGAAGAATAGCGATCATTTTCGATTTGATTGAAGAGAGGTTCAAAACCGGGTCAAAACGAAAAGTAGGTCAAAGCTCTTACTCGTGGGTGATTGATGACCAAGATGATCCTAGATAGATTCCCACACGTCACAGCAAGCTAGATCACGTGAAGAAACCAAGCAAAAACTCACGGATCAAAGAAAGACTCAAAATCATCAAATAGAGAGAAAGAACGCAATGAGACAAAACATTGATCAAACTTTCCTTTGATTGATTGATATGATCTGGGCTTACAGCCACTCCATCAATGCAGTACAATGCTCAATCCAAGAGCACGAAAATTACATCAAACTATCAAGAACCCTAGCCTCCACAAAAGCTCTCCCTAAGAAAATTAGGGTTTACAAGAATTGCAAAAGAGGCGAAGAGGTGGTGCAGCCACCACCCTCTCCTATTTATAGTGGAGGCTTAGACCTTCTAGAAGTTTGATCCTATTGGGCTCCCGTTAAGGCCCAAAACAAACGGGACACATACGCACGTATTTCCGTCTTTATCTCCTCTTGACCTAACTAGCTACACCTTGCGCCATCTTGCGCCTCGGATTAGCTAATAGGTCATCCTTGTCCATCTTGCACCACGCTTGAGTACATTGACCTCACCCGGCATCGTCGATCGTTCTGGACCTCAGCTCTCCAAGCCTAGTCCCGATCATCCTCGCCGTTGACCGTCGTTGACCACTAAGCAACCTGCACAACAATAGACAAGTAAACCGAATTTGAGAACAAGTTCTTCACAACTTGACCCATGTTAGTCAAAACATGCATCATGCAAAATATATGCCCTGAAACTCATGACTTTGACCTAACTAACGAATATCGCCGCCTCGAAGACCGATGATCAAAGTGAAAACGGTCGCCGCCCAGGCGGTCGATCACACTGGCGGTCTGACCGCCACCTATGGGTCGGTCAGACCGCCAGCTGGGACTTAGCTATTTTTCCTCTCTGGAAAACCGAAACCTACTGGAAACTTCAAACCAATAGAACTTTTGACTGGAGACTCCAAAAGTTATGGGACCAAGTGTAATAGAATCCCCTCTCTTGCCTACACCCTCTATTTTTGGCCCAGCTCAAAACAACACTTTCTGTAACTCGCTGGTCCGACCGCCACCAAGGCCGGTCAGACCGGTTATAGCCTGACAGCATGCCAACTTTGCCGAAAATACGTGAAACGACAAACCATTAACGCCATTGCCAATTATCACATCATCCTAAGATCTGGAGCATATCCCCATGATATCCAAAATACGGGACACTAAAAGTTTCAAAACATCCCATATTCTCCCCTCTCTGACCCGAGCTTAGGCATCAACATGATCACCAAAAATTTTACTCAAGCAATAAAATTTTCTTCAGTGAACAAACCTCTCACACGGAAAAAAAAAAGTTATCTAGTACTTACGATTTTGCAAAACAAACTAACGCTTTCAAATGAAACACAAAGATTAGGTAAATAAAATATATGAATGAAGCCATGAAGGTGAAGAGTGATGTGGGACCTAGGAGGGTTCAATCATCCGTATCGTGAGGAACCGCAGAAAGATGAGAAAGAGGAGGCCATAATCCCTCAAATTGTGACCGTTCCAGGCTTCCAGTGACTGAGTTCATGTGAGGGAGCTCTCTACACAATACAGGAATTATGTACATCATGGTGATTATCTTGGTTAGCAAAGCAAGCATTTTGAAACAATAATAGACAGCTAACCGAGCCTAACAAGGTTAGACTAACTCTTTCCCATGTCGGCAAACCAATCCATGTAGGATCTAACATATAAACTAATTTGAGACCATGGATGCAATTGTTTTAGTGGAACCATGGATGCAATTGGTAGTGAAAAATTAGCTCATACAACAAGTCACACTAATAAAATGAGAATTCTATCAATTAAGTGGCATGGCCTAATTTAGCAAGATACAACATGAGATGACATTATCCTAGACCAAACTCTGTATTACTGAGGATATTATTTTCAAAATAGTGTAAAAGGTTCAAATTTGAAATCCAGATAAGCATTTCCGTCTATTCTGAGTAACTTTCAGCTCATGATAGATAATGATTATTCACAAATTTACTTCTGTAACAATAAAAGGAAGAATGTCACATTTAACCATTTACTTCACATTAAGGGCCAACTGTTTCCCCATTGAAAAAATTAGAGCAATGATTCCTTTACCACTCTCAGAGACCTAATATGTATGTGTATAAACCAGGTCACTCAACAAAATAGATCATGTGTTTCTAAACAAAGCTACTTAAGCAAAACTCATAACATGGTATCTAGCTTCAGGCACACAACATTCCAGCTACTTGATCTCATGTTACATGTTTCAATCTCAGCTTTAGTCCTAGACTCCTAGGACAATTATCCACCAAAAGAAAACAAAGAAATATAATCCCAACATACGAAAAATAAATTAAGTCCCAATAAACTATCGATCCATTAGCAATTTTAGATCACAAGCACACCAAGGAAGAGGCTTTTGAACTACAGAGTGCTAGATCTGTCCAATAAATAAAATCCAGTGCTACATTTCATGATAAGTGAAATGATATAATGCCAGAATTGAGAGTCACAACCTCATATCTCTCAATAACCAGCGGATGCAAATCATTGCTCTGCCAGCCAGCTGTGAATGGCGCCAACATGCTATGCACCATAAACCTAGAAAGATCATCATACTTTGCAAATCAAGAATAGCTAGTAAAACATATAGAATCCAACTCTGCATACGTCTCAGTACATAATAGAGCCAGACTATGTGCCAATTCTACAAATGAAATGAAAATCTGTATACCCATTTTCTTCAGTTGAGTTAGACCGAGGAGATGGTATTGAACTGAAATAAATGACTGGGTATTAAGCCTTGTCAAGTAAGATGGACCCAAATAAAATTTATGCCTATCGAAGAACTTACTAAGATGTTTGAGCAGTAGGTCTTAATCCTGAGCTAGAATGTTGATGACACCCAAGCCTCCTGCTGTTTAGGACAAAGAATGCTAAAACGTGAGTAACCAGTGATTCCATTCAACTTTGTACTCCACAAATTCAACTTTCCATTAACGAAGAAACTTTCAACTCAGAAAATTCATTTAATTTCAACTTTGATTTTGACAACTACAGGTCGAATTCAAAGCTTTCAAACCGGATTAAAAAGCTTTCCAATTATTCTTGTATACATCAATTCGAACTCTGAAGCTTTCAACTCGAGCCCAAAAAATCTGCAAAAATTGGATTAAAAAATATTGAAATTGGGGATGAAAACTTGCAATTGGGGGAGCTTTCAAGTGGGGATTTACAAAATTTTCAACTACAACCGAGCTCAAAAGGGGGGAAAAAGAAGTTGCAATTACGACTTGCTACTTTAACACGAGAGAAAGAGAAAGAACGATTAGAGGAGATATACCTTTCAGCGTGGACATGTCACATGAGTGGGGGATCTGGCAAGATGCTCTGATGAGCAGATCATACGTGCCATCGCTATGTGTAGTAGTATTAGCCATTGCCGCCACCGAGAGCCGTCGCCTCGACCCGCACCGCCGGTTGTCCGCGTCACCGGTCGTTGATGCGACCAGGAGTTGCATCGGCAGATGACTCCCTGACTCAGCTCCCGTGGCGCCGAACGACCCCGCCGACGGGTTCCTCCTCATGTCTGGTTGGAAGTCGTCGTCCCAGTCATCCCATCCTCCGCGCGCCGCCGCCCTCATACCGAGGCCGGCGAGTGGCTTCTGGCGAGCATAGGCGCACGGATCCGGCGTCTCCTTAACGACGGGCGGGTCGGTCCACGACCTGCCTTCGACGAGCGCAGCGATGCGGTCGCAGTATGCGGCAGCGGTGTTGGAGTTGTACTTGGCGGCATAGGCGTCTCCTTGGGCACACCCTGCGCGGTGAGGAAGGCGTTGAGGCGGTCATTGCCCCTGGCCTCCATCTTGCAGAGCTGCACCTCGATCCACGATTCTAGGGTGACGGAGCGGACAGAGCTGATGTGCACACCGAGGCCGCGGTGCTTCTCTCATGGCGTCCCCCCACCTCGTCGTGACCTCCTCGCTCTTGAACTCCACCACCACCGTGCATCGAGCACAGGAAGAGGAGGGGGCGGCGTCGGCCACGAGGAAGAGGCGCCGTGGTCAGTGGCGAGGCGGCGAGGGAGGTGGGCGAGGGTCAAGGGAGTGGAGCGAGCCGACGGTGGGGAGGAGTTGAGCGTGGGCCAGGAGCGATGCGAGGATTCAGGATGAGCGCGAGGGAGGCGCGAGGCGATGAGAGGGGCAGTGGTTTGGCGTGGGGTGGGAGGGGAGGGGAAGAGAAGCGAGGCGACGGTTCTTTTTCCATACGAGCTTCGGTTTGGCATGCGGTGGGAGGGGAGGGGAAGACAAGCGAGGCGGCGATTCTTTTCCATACGTGTGGCGGTTTGCCATGGGGTGGAAGGGTAAACTCAGAATTATAGTAGTTAAGAAATGATTATATATCAGTTTGGAATGGACATTGCACCTTTTACTAGAGAAGAAAGTCATTGAGGCCCCGTTTGAAATGCAGGAATTATACAACTTCTTGCAGTATTTGAAAGTAAGCTACCCCAAAAGAGCATCATTAAATTGTACGATACACAGATAGCCATGCCTACAACTCAAACTATTAAGTCTTCTGCCATGGTTCACCTACGGGCTTCTCAAACACACCACATGGTGAGTCCACAAAAGGCTAGCACCCGGATTGAAAACGAATCATCCTTAGCTGTAGTCAATCTGTTACAGTTCATGAAGCAGTAGAAACATAGGATATCAAGATTTAAGTGTGTTTAACCAATTTGATATGTGTCGGATCCGAATTTGCATTCAGACACTATGTGTATACCGAACTAGTCTCATTATCAGTACCTAACTCACAGTACGATATCGATGAATATCACATCCATACATGTGTTTAAGTAAAAAAGCACTTAATATTACATAAACCGTCATAAATAAACCTTAAAACCAAGTTCTTACGTAACGGATGATAGGCCGACGAGTCAAAAAAGTAGACACCAGCAGAAGAAAAATAAACCAAAAGAGGCATCCATGACTTGCCACAGGCAGTCAACTAGGACTGCGACCTAGTTATCGCCGTCATCTTCAGTTCCAAAGCCGAACACATAGAAGTATACATACACCGAGTCTTCAGTCTCGCGGTCTGAATCTACATATTTGAGCCACAATGAGTACAAACGTACTCAACAAGCACTCACACTAAAATGCAAAGGTATAGATACTTGGCTTGACAAAGAAGGGGTCTAGTCGTTAATTTAGTACAAAGCAGATTTTGTTCAAATACTGTAATTATTTTCCAAACATACGACCTATCCATTTTAACTCCAAACCAAAGTGGTGTTTATACGAAAATTTTATCATAAAGCAAGGTTCCATCTACCTATTATTACCCACGAGGTTCCATCCGCCTCTTATTACCCATAAGGTTCCATCCGCCTTGTAACATCCCAGTCCAACAAAGAGCCCAGAATGTCACTAGTACATTTTTCACTATAAATTTAAATCATAATTATTTATAATTACAACAACATTTGTATGATTAGAAATCTACAACAGGTTATCCTACAAGAAGCATATCAAGGTAACTACAATAAGGATAAACAATCACACATAACTTGGGACCTCGCGTTCAAAAATGTTCAGAACCACGGGCCTAAGAATGTCTAGAACCATGCGTTCGGGAGCATTGACTAGCAATACTATTATAAAATAAATCAATACCATAACGTAATCATAACCCAGTATCACCACGCACATTAATACAACTCATGATCCACATTACTATATTAGTGTAACGAATGTCCACTAAGCAAACACTATAAAGATGAACTAAATCACTAAGTTATTGTTGAAGTAACTAAATAGTGATAACTTCATAACTGATAGCATGTGATGTGTAAGTGTTACTTTCATCCCATGCATGTCGCCTTCAATGTCTACCTAAAAACAACAAAGCAAATGTAAGTTCAAGACTCAACAAATACATAATAGATCATCATCATTCATGTTTTCCATCATCATCATCATTCATTAGTGCAATGCAATACTACACTACAAGCTCATTTGCTCATCACATAGTTTATACCAGTATAGCATAAATGAACAACGATGTATGCCCGCCCTCAGACCGGAGATCTCTCCACTTCTGTGGAGGCCTACCAAAGTATATCTTGCACATCCAACGAGGTGGGTCTCTCTTTCATGACATGATTGTGCACATCATGATCATATCATCGTTATGGTCACATCATCATCATCATTATCACATCATAATCATATAGATAATAAACATGCGAGGCGATTCTTTTTCCATACGTGTGGCGGTTTGCCATGGGGTGGAAGGGGTAAACTCAGAATTATAGTAGTTAAGAAATGATTATATATCAGTTTGGAATGGACATTGCACCTTTTACTAGAGAAGAAAGTCATTGAGGCCCCGTTTGAAATGCAGGAATTATACAACTTCTTGCAGTATTTGAAAGTAAGCTACCCCAAAAGAGCATCATTAAATTGTACGATACACAGATAGCCATGCCTACAACTCAAACTATTAAGTCTTCTGCCATGGTTCACCTACGGGCTTCTCAAACACACCACATGGTGAGTCCACAAAAGGCTAGCACCCGGATTGAAAACGAATCATCCTTAGCTGTAGTCAATCTGTTACAGTTTATGAAGCAGTAGAAACATACGATATCAAGATTTAAGTGTGTTTAACCAATTTGACATGTGTTGAATCCGAATTTGCATCCAGACCCTATGTGTATACCGAACTAGTCCCATTGTCAGTACCTAACTCACAGTTCTTACGTTATACAAAGCACATAAATATCACATCCATACATGTGTTTAAGTAAAAAACACTTAATATTACATAAACCATCATAAATAAGTCTTAAAACCAAGTTCTTGCGTAACAGACGATAGGCCGACGAGTCCAAAAAGTAAACACCAGCAGAAGAAAAATAAACCAAAAGAGGCCTCCATGACTTGCCACAGGCAGTCAACTAGGACTACGACTTAGTTATCGCCGTCATCTTCCGTTCCAAAACCGAACACATAGAAGTATACATACACCGAGTCTTCAGTCTTGCGGTCTGAATCTACATATTTGAGCCACAATGAGTACAAACGTACTCAACAAGCACTCACACTAAAATACAAAGGTATAGATACTTGGCTTGACAAAGGAGGGGCCTCGTGGTTAATTTAGTACAAAGCAGATTTTGTTCAAATACTGTAATTATTTTCCAAACATATGACCTATCCATTTTAACTCCAAACCAAAGTGTTGTTTATAAGAAAATTTTATCATAAAGTAAGGTTCCATCCACCTATTATTACCCACGGGTTCCATCCGCCTCTTATTACCCATAAGGTTCCATCCGCCTTGTAACATCCCAGCCTAATAAAGAGCCCAAAATGTCACTAGTACATTTTTCTCTATAAATTTAAATCATAACTATTTATAATTACAGCAACATTTGTATGATTAGAAATCTACAACAGGTTATCCTACAAGAAGCATATCAAGGTAACTACAATAAGGATAAACAATCACACATAACTTGGGACCTTGCGTCCAAGAACGCTAAGAACCACGGGCCTGAGAATGTCTAGAACCATGCATTCAGGAGCATTGAGTAGCAATATTATTATAAAATAAATCAATACCATAACGTAATCATAACCCAGCATCACCACGCACATTAATACAACTCATGATCCACATTACTATATTCGTGTAACAAATGTCCACTAAGCAAACACTATAAAGATGAACTAAATCACTAAGTTATAATTGAAGTAACTAAATAGTGATAACTTTATGACTGATAGCATGTGATGTGTAAGTGTTACTTCCATCCCATGCATGTCGCCTTCAATGTCTACCTAAAAACAACAAAGCAAATGTAAGTTCAAGACTCAACAAATACATAATAGATCATCATCATTCATGTTTTCCATCATCATCATCATTCATTAGTGCAATACAATACTACACTACAAGCTCATTTGCTCATCACATAGTTTATACCAGTATAGCATAAGTAAACAACGATGTATGCCCGCCCTCCTCGGACCGGAGATGTCTCCATTTCTGTGGAGGCCTACCAAAGTATGTCTTGCACGTCCACCGAGGTGGGTCTCTTTTTCATGACATGATTGTGCACATCATGGTCATATCATCGTTATGGTCACATCATCATCATCATCACATCATAATCATATAGATAATAAACATGAATAAAACATAAAGAAATCATGGCAAATTAATCATTAAAGACAAATGACACAAACCGATATCTACCGTTTTACCATGCACTTGCCTTTTAGCCACGGAAAACAAAATGATGCGAATGCAGCACCGAACTCAACGCAACATCCCCTAAACAAAGCAAATACTCACATAAAAATATGCAACAACAGTACAAGAGCATAAAGAAAATTCACACTACTACACACAAACCAGACATAATTAACCCCTCTTCACCGGACAAACCACCCGTTGTTCAGGTAATCAAACAGTCATAACTCCTAATTCTGGAATCCAAACATAGCAAACTATATGAGTTCTGGAATCTATATAAATTTTGCTACACTTTTCTAGTTATACAAATTTTCTGATTAAGTTGTCTAAGCCCTCGTTTTTAACCCCGAAGGTCAATCTAATACATTGTTGAACAACACGCTTATCAATTTTGTATTTATTTTTCTACTACATAAAAGGTGGCAAACCACACCACTTCTGGAAACTATGAAAAATTACTAATTTTTTCTAGTTATGACCATAATTTAATTCGAGCATCTCCTATATGTAATAAGGCAATCAACACGACTGCTAACAATGGCAATAGAATTATGGACAACAACGCTCCCGAAGCCATAACTTTTACATCCCTCATCCAAAACCAGTGTTCTTGCTCTATATGGAAAGCTTAAACAAAAACCTACAATATTCATAATATCGCAAAGCTATGAAACATGATGTAGATACCATAAAATCCTCGTAAGACTTAGCAACGCACTAGATCGAAACATGGCAACAATCAAACCACCAAACCCGCTAACAATCTACTCTAAAACTTTGATTAAACATTAATATAATATCACGGTAATTGTTCTCAGGTCATTACCCCTCGAAAACATACAACGAAGACGACTGGAACATGAAGCCCTAAATTTCCCTTCTCTTGTTTCTCTTCTACCTCCTTCCTTCTTCCTTCCTCTTCTGCAGCGAGCGACATGGAGGTAGTAGCAGCAGCACCGCGGTAGTTGTAGGTCCGCAGCAAGCGGAAGCAACAGGGAGCGTAGCAGGCGGCTCCAGGGTAACGTAGCAGGCGGCTCCAGGGTAGAGTCAAAGCGCCAACTAGGGCTAGGAAACTAGGGCACGACGCCCCTAGCCCTACCCTTTATAGACAAGAAACCTAGGCCCAAACAACGCACAATTCGAGACGAAATCGATCCATTTCATCCGAAATGGACTCGGCCGTCAAACCGCTGGCGGGCGGTCGACCGACTTGGCGGCCATCGACCGATCCAACCCAAACCTTTTTGGGAAACAGGGTATTACACGCCTCTTACTACCATGAGGTTACATTCGCCTCTTAGATATAAGGTCCTATCTAGATTATTTCTACAACTATTTTTATGTTAATAGTTTTCATCCCACATTTCATTAAAGCTAACCAGGTGACTTTCTTCACAACACCCATAACCGGTGGCAGCACAGCTATTCGAATAGATTACACACTCTGCAGAGATTGTACAACTTTACTAACAAGATATGATCAACCTATAATGTCGACCAGTGATACGCTTCCTTAGGCATAGCGACGTAGACAATCATAACAAGGTTTTTCCGTTATAGGGCTATGACCCAGAATCCTCGACATTGGGACCATGACCATTACGGTCACACCCAGAATGCTCCGTTACGGGATACATTTTCAATGAGGGGCCTCCGTTGTGAGGGAGTCTGCCGCCCTTCTCGACGATATAAATGGTATAGAAATCCAACCTACTACCATGTGTGGGGGTTATGCCGAAAACTAAGCAAGTACTTAGCCAGACCTATTCCATACTAGACTTGTGGTTGCACGATTATTGGTTTAGAAATACAGCACATGATTCGGTCCTTAATCGACTCAGGCGAGACAATCCACAAACCCAACTCTCGTGCAACCCCTGCACCTCATACCGTCCACTCGCCAAAGTCTCCACCATTTTGTAAAATATTTTCTTGTTTCCAGTGGTAACCCATGTTTCACTCTACTAATCATATTATAACCCAAGTTTTGTAATGGCAATGTTTAGGTCATATTCAATTCAACCACTAAGCATCTTCTAGGCATGACCATTATCCATGTTTACTTAACTAAGGACAATCTTATTATGATAGTTAGCCTAGGGTGACAAGGTAAATGGATTATCAACTATCAAGGAAGGGAGTAGTAAATACTAACATACGGATCAAATATGAATCGAATAGTTCGGATACGGACGCGGGATAAAACAGATAATCAAGATCTGACTAACACTCTTTGAATCTCAACATGTCAAATATGAATCAAATAGTCCGAATACAAATGTCTAATAAAACGGATAATCTGATCTGATTGACACCCCTAGGCGGCTACATATCGACATTTAACATAGTATTTCATAAATAACAATAAGCATGCAAAAAATAAATTTAAGCAAAGTAATTTGCATTTGAAAAGTATGTTTAACATGATCAATTTAAAGACTTGCCTTGCTCAACAGTGGATATCACTTGGTCTTGATGAACAACGACGGCAGTGTCTGAAGCATCAAAGTCTACAATCGTGAATATAACCAAATTCAACACAAATGCAAATCAATTCAAATGAACTCCAAAAATATAATTTTGGTACAGATGGAAAGACCTTGAATTTATATGAATTTAGAAACAAAAATCAAGTCATTTCGATACAAAAATCAAGTCATTTCGATTTAAAATGGGCAAGAACGGGCTCTCCAAAGTTTGACCCAAGAGGAAATTCCAGAAAATATAAAATCTCTGACATGTGGGTCCTATCAAGTTTTTAATATCTTTTAAAATTATTTTTATTCGGGAAAACCCGAGAGACTAGCAGGTTGGTCCACAGTCCACATGGACTCGGTCCACCCACAGTTCACAAGGCCTGGGGGCCCACACGTCTACGACTTTGGTATATGGACTAGGTCTACACAACAAGTTTTAGGTGGTGAGGCCCGCATGCCATACACACATACATTAAACTACGACTTAATTATATTTTCTAATTGTGTCAAGCCACATGTCATATTGATATTAACGACATAACTAAACACTAATTGATTACTGGATTAACTAACCTAACTAATGTGGGTTGCATCCCGGAACATAGGAGTGGGACAAGGTAGCCATGGCTGGCTTTGGGCGAGCTCAGTGCAACAGAGAGGGCTCCGACGACCACCCACGACCCCCAAAATGGTTTGCAAGGTCCAAGGCGACCCAACGTAGAGAGACGCAACGGGAGATGGACCGAGGTGACGACGCTACAACAAGGATGACAGTAGCACTACTATGTACACAGGCATCTACCGAATGAGGCTACAAACAACAACTGAAGGTTAAAACACCCTCTATAGGCTTCTACGAGGCTAGTGGTGCTCTTGGTGCTCCAAAAGATGCGGCGTATCGATCTCTCCACGACGGTCACGACGGCGCAGCGAGGTGCTACGATGCGCTACGCTACAAACCATGATGCGCGAGACAACAGAGGTGGAAGCCCACCTCAACAGCGGAAATCGATGGGCAAACGTCGGCAACCAGAGTCGAGGAAGATGGCTTGCACGGTGAATTCGTTCACCTGGGGCAGAAAAGAGGGGCAAAGCGGGAAATGCAGAGGAGGCGTAGCACGAAGATGGCGCTCGACCGCGGCTTAAATAGAGAGGAGAAGAGGAGACAAGCGCGACGACATGGCTCATCTCGGGCGCGAGATCTCGCGAGCGGAACGGCGGCAACAAACTCTGGTGCACGGATGGGACAAGGTCGCGACGACGCGAGAGAATAGGAGAGGCTCGAGGTGTTGCTATAGAGCTCGAGGTGTCGTTAGCGCGGCGCGACGCATGCGTATGACGTAACCGGCGAGATTGGGCGAGCTGGCGTCGGGAAGAAGCACACTGCTTCTCTCATGGGGCCTGATAGGTGGGGCCAAGGGCCACTTGTCAGCGCGAGAAAGAGAGCAAATGCTGGGCTAGCAAACTCGGCGGCTTGGTGGGCTCAGCCAGCTCAGGCCGTGTGAGAGAAAAAAAGAGAGAGGCGACAACACGGACTAACTGGCCAAAGCTCGAGAAGGAGAGGAGAGAAGGGATGGGCCGACTCGGCGGATTTCGGCCCGAGGGAGAGAGGGGAAAAGGGGATTTGAATATCTAGTTTGCAATTCAGAAATTGATTTGAATTTGAATTCAAATGCTGAGGTGGTTTTGCACATAATTAAACTTTTAGATTTTTGCAAATCCAAATTTTGAGACAAAGAAATTTTAAAAAATTTCTAAATTGCAAGGCAAAGCTTTTGGAAATTTTTGAAATGCAGCATAAGTTTTTGAAATTCATGCCATTTTTAAATTGGTTCAAAATTGGGCTGTCACAATATGCAACCCACCCTTACATTTTGAGTAATATCTACTTCTATAGGGCTGCCCTGGTTGGCGAGAACCTGCTTGCCTCATCTGGACAAAGGGAGATGTGAGTGATCAAGGTAAATGGCAACATAAACACAAAATATCAAAATCACGAAACATTTCACAAGTTTGAGTTGTATCCATGGGCTCTGGCGGGGGAGAAGATTTGTAAGAACTTAGAATGAGAAAACATACCTGACAACTGACTGATTGTCCTGTTACTCCATAAAAAGAAGCTGATAGGCAAATTATACATATTAGCACGGCAAGCATACGGCTTTATTAGCACGAGACAGGCTGTAATATATACCTAGGCCTGCCGGATATCTATTGTTGTCATGATAATATGGCGGAGAAGATCTAGTGATAGCAGTAGGGGGCAGCACACCATAGCTGAGATATGATGAAAAGTGAGAAAGAATCCGTTACTCTATTCTGACATACGCATGGGGTAAGTTTAGAATTTTAGATAACCTCGATGTTGCCGTAGTATAGGTACTACTCTCATGACGAGGACGAGAATGGCCTCTCGTGGGATAAGAAGAATCATCGTCCTGGAGTGAGTATGATTAAAAAAAAAGTGATCACAAGATCAGCGAGTAGTTGTTTCATGCCTACATGATTTAGCTTACCAGTGTTGAAAAGGGCCGCTTCTCTCCAGAATATACGTCGGTATGATCTTGAATAGGGTCTGGTACTGTTTAGGGGATGAAAACATCAGCCATTGGGGATTTCAAGGTTGATGGACTCCAACACGAAAATAATAATGACAAAGCATCAAAGTTCTACTGAATTCCAGAAAGGACTACATGTTAAATATAGAATGCATGACTAATAGGAATGCACATAATGACAGCAGCTCCCAGAATTTATAGCATAGCCTAGTGAAAAAAATAAAACATAACACCATCCAAAAATTTTAGTGTGCATATTATCAAACCGCTAATGGGGGATTGACATTCATTCAGAACTTCAGATAATTGACTAGATCAGGGGGAAATGATTTATAAAGGACATCACTGTTGATTGTCCATAAAATGAACTAAACATTAGAGCAGATTATATAAGCCAATCGATACATAGACCAAAAAAAATATGCATCAAGACATCGCAAAACGAGCTAGTTTGCCACATAACCATGGTTGTCACGGCGTTGCCTTGGCGTCGTGCTGATCCGGATGGGACGCCCCGGAGGCTCGCCTCGCCTTGGCCATCTAGGCGGGTGCCCAGGAAAGCACGGCGTCTGTGGCATCGCCGCAGCGTCGCGAGAGGCCGGGCGGACACCTTGGCCACCTGCGCTGCAGGATAAGTGAAGGGGCGTCGGGCGGCAGTCGCGGAGCTGCAGGGGCATTGGGCAGGAGAACCCTAGCCGTCGCCGCCCATCAGCGGCCGGTGGCAAGTTTCCCTCCCTCTGATGCCTGATACTTCCTCCTCCACTCCCTCCCTCCACTCCCTCTACTTTTTTTTCTTGCTTTGTCCTCTGATTCTTGCTTTTCTTGAGTTCTTCTCTCGATTTGCCCTCTGATTCTTGTTCTTCTCCCAATTTGTCTTCCTCCACTTCCTTCTACTTATTTTTTTCTTTGTTCCTCTTCGACTCTTCATCTGCTGTCTGCTCCCGATGTGCAGCGTGCTCATCCTCCGTTGTTCTTTCTTCCTCTGCTAAGGCTAGCCGCTGGCAAGGTCCTTCGCTCTTCTTTCTTCCTTTAGATCACCGTGTCTCACCTTGAGGACGCCATGGCACCTCTCATGCGCTGTGGCCACCAAGTAGGCCGTGACAACCATGCACATAACACTACTTTTTGTAGAATAAATCCGAAAACCACCCAATAGTACCATCTTTCTTTTGGAGAATAAACCCAGCATGCTAACTATTCACTCAATGTCGTTTATCAATTAGTGAATAAGCATGCACTTTATATATGTTCACTTCAAATTTGTCTTTTCGTCTAAGGGGTGAATAATGTATCACTTAATGAAAGAATCATACACCCACAGTGAATACACAATAACATGAAATACTGGAATGAAATGGATCACCGTAACATCACAATATCTACATATGCCATACAATACAGAATCATGATGCAAGTTTTTACAGAGTTCAAAGTGGTCACATTAAACTCACCCGAACCAATATGTCCATGTCTCCAGCTAGCCTGCTCCCTCAGAACATGAAGCAAGTCATGAGTTGTACATGACTTATTATGCCCTGCAGTTTGAACCACCCTAGAAGGCCTTATCTGTACTGAAGATGGCCCAACATTTTTTTCACCTAGTGAAACAAATGGGGCAGTTCAGATAACTAACAGTACACATAGATTGATCATTGGGCAAAACTGCAAAGAATGTTTTGCAAGGAGAAGATCTAGTGATAGCAGTAGGGGCAGCACACCATAGCTGAGATATGATGAAAAGTGAGAAAGAATCCGTTACTCTATTCTGACATACGCATGGGGTAAGTTTAGAATTTTAGATAACCTCGATGTTGCCGTAGTATAGGTACTACTCATGACGAGGACGAGAATGGCCTCGTGGGATAAGAAGAATCATCGTCCTGGAGTGAGTATGATTAAAAAAAGTGATCACAAGATCAGCGAGTAGTTGTTTCATGCCTACATGATTTAGCTTACCAGTGTTGAAAAGGGCCGCTTCTTCCAGAATATACGTCGGTATGATCTTGAATAGGGTCTGGTACTGTTTAGGGGATGAAAACATCAGCCATTGGGGATTTCAAGGTTGATGGACTCCAACACGAAAATAATAATGACAAAGCATCAAAGTTCTACTGAATTCCAGAAAGGACTACATGTTAAATATAGAATGCATGACTAATAGGAATGCACATAATGACAGCAGCTCCCAGAATTTATAGCATAGCCTAGTGAAAAAAATAAAACATAACACCATCCAAAAATTTTAGTGTGCATATTATCAAACCGCTAATGGGGGATTGACATTCATTCAGAACTTCAGATAATTGACTAGATCAGGGGGAAATGATTTATAAAGGACATCACTGTTGATTGTCCATAAAATGAACTAAACATTAGAGCAGATTATATAAGCCAATCGATACATAGACCAAAAAAAATATGCATCAAGACATCGCAAAACGAGCTAGTTTGCCACATAACCATGGTTGTCACGGCGTTGCCTTGGCGTCGTGCTGATCCGGATGGGACGCCCCGGAGGCTCGCCTCGCCTTGGCCATCTAGGCGGGTGCCCAGGAAAGCACGGCGTCTGTGGCATCGCCAAGAAGGCCGCGAGAGGCCGGGCGGACACCTTGGCCACCTGCGCTGCAGGATAAGTGAAGGGGCCGGGCGGCAGTCGCGAGCTGCAGGGGCATTGGGCAGGAGAACCCTAGCCGTCGCCGCCCATCAGCGGCCGGTGGCAAGTTTCCTTCCCTCTGATGCCTGATACTTCCTCCTCCACTCCCTCCCTCCACTCCCTCTACTTTTTTTTCTTGCTTTGTCCTCTGATTCTTGCTTTTCTTGAGTTCTTCTCTCGATTTGCCCTCTGATTCTTGTTCTTCTCCCAATTTGTCTTCCTCCACTTCCTTCTACTTATTTTTTTCTTTGTTCCTCTTCGACTCTTCGTCTGCTGTCTGCTCCCGATGTGCAGCGTGCTCATCCTCCGTTGTTCTTTCTTCCTCTGCTAAGGCTAGCCGCTGGCAAGGTCCTTCGCTCTTCTTTCTTCCTTTAGATCACCGTGTCTCACCTTGAGGACGCCATGGCACCTCTCATGCGCTGTGGCTACCAAGTAGGCCGTGACAACCATGCACATAACACTACTTTTTGTAGAATAAATCCAAAACCACCCAATAGTACCATCTTTCTTTGGAGAATAAACCCAGCATGCTAACTATTCACTCAATGTCGCTTATCAATTAGTGAATAAGCATGCACTTTATATATGTTCACTTCAAATTTGTCTTTTCGTCTAAGGGGTGAATAATGTATCACTTAATGAAAGAATCATACACCCACAGTGAATACACAATAACATGAAATACTGGAATGAAATGGATCACCGTAACATCACAATATCTACATATGCCATACAATACAGAATCATGATGCAAGTTTTTACAGAGTTCAAAGTGGTCACATTAAACTCACCCGAACCAATATGTCCATGTCTCCAGCTAGCCTGCTCCCTCAGAACATGAAGCAAGTCATGAGTTGTACATGACTTATTATGCCCTGCAGTTTGAACCACCCTAGAAGGCCTTATCTGTACTGAAGATGGCCCAACATTTTTTTCACCTAGTGAAACAAATGGGGCAGTTCAGATAACTAACAGTACACATAGATTGATCATTGGGCAAAACTGCAAAGAATGTTTTGCAAGGATACTATAAGATAAATACTCAATAAAGTGGCAGCAATATGCATGTGATGTGTGCATGAGTCTCAACTGCACACATGAGTCTCAACTGGTGCAGATTTAAATCTATGACATAGCAAAAATTACATGGGAAGGAATTTAAAATGAATCAGCCCAAATCTGGTGAAGCAAATCTAATACTAATGTAAGCTCAATGTACAATGGAAACCCAGAGAACCATTCAAGGAAGAAACAACTACAGCCAAAAGGATACTCCTAACAAAATAAAGATTATTAAAAACAGAAACTATCAACAGAACTGCAAATTCAAATCACTGGACTACTACATAAGTAAGCTGCCCTGTGCTGTACGGCTGTACCAGTGTACCAGAAAGACTGTGACAAAGGACACCAAGAAGAAACCATTTATGTAGTTAGAAAATTTTCAGCATACAGTATTGGACAGAGGGGTAATCTAGGTATCCACTGATGAGTCAAATAATCAGAATGAAATGACAAGGTGGTTGAAGGACATAAACTCACTTTGAGCAACTGTTTTGACTTTCTCGCTAATACTAAACTTATGTTCTTCTTTATTATGCTTGCCCTTTTGGACAGGTTTAGCCAGCGAGACTTTAATATTCACCTGGGATGCACCAACTAAAGATGTGAAAATCCTGTCAACCACAAACTCTGATTTAACCTAAGTATGAGACGAGACCTTTGAGCCATTCTCAGTCAATTCTTCCTTGTTAAAAGATTCAAGACACAAGATTGCAGCCTCACGAGTCTTGTAGTTAATAAATGCAAAGTCCTTCCTTTTAGCTGATCGCATATCGCTGGATAGAACCACACATTCGATCTTCCCATACCTCTTGAAGATTTGTGTCAGCTTAGCTTGATCCCAGGATGTTGGTATGCCTTCCACAAAAATTGATTTAACCTAGACGAAACAAAGGATGCATCAGGTTACTTAGAATTCTCAGGGGATTAGTGGATAGTCATTGAAAGCAAAATCATATATGGTGTTCAAATCAACCAAGTTACGCTTCTGCTGAGGTATTCAGACAAGATCATAGGACTTGAGAGGTGAATATGAATAAAGCCTGGCACATCAAGAAGTCAGGTTGGACATTGGACGAAAAGAAACAAATGATCTAGATGGGAATAAATGTTATATAATGTAACATTATCAGGAGGATGATGTACATTGAACCAAGGGGCAAACACAAGAAGGTCCAAACGCCACTATGTTCACAGAAGACATGCATCTACTAATCAGTGAATGCTGGTTTCCCAGCCAACAGACATTCTGAAACAATTCAGATAGAATCAGAAAATCCCTTCTGAGTTCTGAAGTTCTGATAAAGAAACAATAGATACCAAATACCCAGGTTCAAATAGAATGGTAACTTATCTTGAGAAAATAAAGATCATAATGTACAGTCTTGATAGTGAATAAACTCTATGACCACTAATGAGGCCAAACCAGCTGTGGTTCATGAGATATAGCCATGTAGGAATGCTCTAACAAAACAGTGTTCATCTCCTGCTAGAACTTAAGCACCAATAGTGGCTACTTATTAAGAGTACCCCTATGCACTTCCATGATACAATTGTTACATATACTAAACCATTAAAATATGTTATCTTCCTTGTGCAAAAGAATAGGATGAGTGCAGAGGATGCCCACATGTATGACTACTCTGAAAAAACAGGAGGAATTGTCTCAAACAAGAAGTTAAAAATCAATCATAACAACTAATTTAGCAGCCAAATGCAGCTTCCAGTCTTATTAGAGTCGGTAAACCATAACATGGGTGTGCCTTGTGGAAAGCAAAGTGCAGAACAAGAGAGAGACCTTCTGCGTATCTTTTTCATCTGGATCATTCAATGGTTCAGCCCATGCAACTCTTATGTTTAGACCTTTGCCGAAAACATCTTTCCTTGAAAGCTTTTTGTATGCCATCCGTGCAACTCTACTAGTCTCAAGCTCAAGAAATGCAAACCCGCAATTACAGTCTGGATTGTTAGAATCAGCCATAAGTGTTACAGTATCAACGTTCTCAACACCAATTTTCTGTAGTAGCTTGATGATCTGCTTTGAAGAGCAACAGGTGAGCCAAGCACACAGTCAACAATTCACGCAAATATCCAATCAAGCCATTCAGAAAAAGAAAGAAAATGCTACTCACATCTTCTTTCTTCCATTTCTTGTCAATATTTCCAAGAAAAATTCTATCACCCCCATCCAGAGCTGTAGCTCGACAAAGCTTCCCACAAATCTTGTAATGGGTTTGAATGAACAAGATGATAATCAATATGGATAAAGAAGACAAGAAGGCAAATTGCAATAAGCATTCATTAGAGCAAAATTTGGGACGATGAAACATAGGTCACTTTCAACTTAGCCATTAGATACACCTGAGGTCACAAAGGTTTTTTGTACAAGCAGCACAACAAAAAAACACTGGTTTCTCAACACAGCAACGTGATATACATATCATTTTTTATTTTTTTAAAAACATATTTTTTCCAACTTCCCTTGTCATTTTATGTACTAGTGTTATATAGGTTTATAATGTGTTATATAGGTTTATAATGTGTCATATATTTTTAGTGCTCAGTCACTGGCAATGTGGAAAGTTAGATTTGTAAATCAAGAATAGAATGACACTTCACAGCACAGCTGTGACATGACCCACCCACCCTTTGTAACCTCAACATGACTCCTGTAAATGACAAGGAAGTGTTGGCATCATATCAGGCATCCAAGACATGCCAAGCTATATAACAAAAGTGTTAGATGCAACCTAGGATCTGCATACATCCAAAATTTTACAAGCTAAATGCTGTTCGCAAAGCTTTTCGATCACAGAAAGTATACACTGCAGAATAATGAAGTAATCAGAGATACCAAATATATATAGAAGTTTGTGCTATTGAGTGAGTTAATCAGAATAAAATGGTATTCACACTTAAAAGGGGTAAGTTAAGATCAAGGTTGAATAGTTCATTAGGTGATGTTGGCTCATCAACTGGACAGGCCTGGCTCGATAAAACCAATCTTGCCACGGTAAGGGTAGGTCAATGGTTTATTTGTCAGTGGAAAAGAATTAATATCAGGCAGTGAGCTTACTTGTTACTCCATCTAATGAATAATGATTAAATGCAAAACCTGATTTTTGTGATTTATTGTGACATTATGGGCCATTGGCCATAGTCCGAATAGATTCATGGCACCATTTTGTTTTCTATTCAATGAATCTACAAACGCACATCCCATAGAGAAAATGAGTTCATGTATGTGAACTGTGGTGATAAATTCATCTGAGTGGGCTGGCACTACCTTCACATTGCCAAACTCCGCAATGGCCTTCTTTGCCTGCGCGGCATGGCGATACCGCACAAAGCAGTACCCTTTGTTCTTCTGTGTACACTGGTCCATTATCATCCGCACCTCAGTGATCGCCCCCGCCTTCGCGAACACTGCCCTCACGTCCTTCTCCTTCACGTCCCTGTCAAGCCCACCAACAAACACCTCTGCCATCCTCCTCTTTTGCCACTCCGACATCCCGACTTCCTCCCCCATACAAGTGTTGCAATCAGTCGCCAGCGTCCCATCAAAGGTTTCTCCCACCACCGTCTCCTCACCCAATGCTTCCTCCACATCAATGGCATTGCAATCGGTGGCCGGCTTCTCAACTACGGTTTCATTTGCATCATGCTCCTTGCCCACTGCGTCGTTTGTGGCATCGTTGTGATCATTTGCTGGCATGTCCGTTGGGGTTTCTCCCCCCGGCTCCGATGCATCAGCTGCCGCCGCCGCCGCCGCCGCCGCCTTGCGAGCGGCGAAGGTGCCCTTGGGGACAATCTTCTTGATGATGACCTTCTTTATGATTTTGCGGACCTTCCGTGCGGGTGACGTCTTCGCCGCTGCATCAGGAGCGGGCGGCGGCGTGGAGGGCTTGGTGTCGGCGGTCGGAATCGATCGCGTGGAGGGCTCTACGCCCTCACCATTAGACGGCGGCGTCGAAGGCCCCGCGTCGGAAACCAGAGGCGGTGGGCTTTGGGTGGTGATCGCTAGGGTTTCGGCAGCGACGGGGACGGATAGCGGTGGGGGCATCGGGTTGGCGGCCTTGCGCGGGGTCCGCAAGATGCGGCGCTTCTTCGGGGGCATCAGCGCCGACGGCAGCGGCAGTGGCAGCGGCCGCGGAGGGGCCGCCTGCTCCGGGGTTTGAGCCTTGGGGAGGCGGTGGTGGTGCGTTGGTGGAGAAACGAGTCGGCTGCGGTGTCCGGCTTACAACCAGCTAGGGCGGCCTGAAGACACCGTTGGTCTGACCCAAAGCGCACTCGGTCCACACCAATTATGAGCTGAGCTGGTAAAGCACGAAAATCGTGACCGAGTTGTAGTCCAGTATTGATGGGTCGGCACGATATGTAGAGTATCATCAAACATGACCTGAGCATAGCATAACATTGCGGCCTGATGGACATGACAACAGAGGTGGCGTGGCGTCGGACACGGATAAGGAGATGGTGCGGCGGCGCTAGGCGCGGAGGAGAAGGCTAGGCGCGAAGACCGGCGTGAGGAGGATGAGGAGGTCGGGCGAGGCTGGCGCAAAAAGGAGGTCATGCGGGCGGTGGGGCGAGGTCGACGCCCAAGAGGAAGAGGCGGCAAGGTCGACGCAAAGGCGACGAGGTTGACGCGGAGGTGGTGAGGTGTGGGACGGGCGCGGGAGGCGGCGGGGCGAGACTGCACGGAGCGAGGCGTCGGGCGTAGCCACGAGGGGGAGAAAAGGGAGGCGGCGGGAGGACCGAAGGAGGCGGTGAAAACGAAGAGAAAGAGGAGGAAAGGGGAAAAAGAGAAAAGAGAAAAGAAAATTGATGAAAGAAAAAGAAAAAGAAAGAAGGAAAAGGAGATGGAGATGGTATTTTGAATTATTCGTACTTTCTAAACTTTTTGGATTCTTTTAAATATTTTGGATACCGAAGGAGGCGGTGAAAAGAAGAGAAAGAGGAGGAAAGGGGAAAAAGGGAAAAGAGAAAAGAAAAATGATGAAAGAGAAAATAAAAATGATGAAAGAGAAAGAAAGAGAAAGAAGGAAAAGGAGATGGAGATGGAGATGGAGATGGAATTTTGAATTCTACGTACTTTCTAAACTTTTTGGATTTTTTTAATATTTTGGATTTTTTAGGCTAACCATGCCCGGCCGAGCCAAGATAGATCGAGGCACCGGTAGCTGGCGTGCGTGTTCGGACTGAACCTGTCGGCCAAAGACGCAGACTACCGATTAATCGGGCACCCATTTGGCCATAACTACTTACACCCCAGCCAAAAAAAGAGCACTGGATCATCACTACACTTTCTATTATAAAATTAAACCATAATTATTCATTGTTATCGCAATCTTGTTCCTAAATAAAACTTTACAACAAGCATATCACGTTAATACAAATAAAGATAATCAATCACAGATAACTTGGATCCTTGCATCAAAAAACGCTCGGATCACGCGCCTGAGAACGTTTGGAACCACAAGCTGCAATACTACCCCTGATTCACACAACTACCATATAGTATACATTGTCCACTTATTAAGTTCCAAATAGATGAACTAATTTTATAAGATAGAGTTCTTCCACCGACGCGGGAGGGAGAGGCACCCTACAAGGTCTTCACGCAGAGTCAGAAGCACAAGCAGACGCAGAGGTGCCTACAATAGTTTAGGGTTAGTGCATTTACAATTTTGTAACGCTTTCATCCATGTTTGTATAGATCTAATGCATTATTCTTCTTGCAGGTTGACAGGATGGCACCCAACACAAACGACTACCAAGTGGTACGTCACCTAGAGGCGTATTTGTTGTGTCTATTCAGTTGGGTGATATTCACGAATACCCACAGAAATAACGTCGATGCCCAATTCATCCAGTTTGCCCGAGTGATCGTTGATGCGGATGTCAAGGCGGTACCACAGTTTAGCTAAGGTGCGATTGTGCTATGCAGTACGTACCGTACCCTTTATGACGCTTACCTCAGGAGCAAGCCAATGTCCATGTTGGTCGATTGCCCTCTAATACTCCAGTTGTGGTCATTCGAGCGTTTCCAGATCAGACAACTGTGGGTAGAGGGGAGGATCTACGGCAGGGACATGTACGCGAGGATGACATCGACCGGCCGATCGTGGGATCCCTGTGGTGCCGTCAGACGGTAAGTGATTCTGAATAATGTAAATGCAAGTTTCGGTACATCCACATTCTTCGTTGTGTTTTACATCGTGCTTTGTTCTTTGTAGCCTGAGTGTGTCGGCCTCCAGGTGCGTAGCGTGTACAACTACTTCACAGAGGCCTTCGGCCAAATCACAGGTGACCAGGTGCGGTGGGAGCCATGCATGCAGGAGGCGGTGAACGCCCATGTACCAGGCGACTGTCCAGCCTTTGCACGAGGGATTAGGCATACTGGTTCACGCGGAGGAAGCTAGTGTTCAACGTCTTCGTCGAGGACTACACCGTGCATGGAGTGATGAGACAGTTTGGACGACGACAACAGTTCCCACTTCCATTGCGATAGTTGGTCCCAACCATGACACACTCGTAAGTATTTTGTTTTTGTTATTCGTATGCGTTCTACGATCTTATCGTGACTTACTAACTAACCTGAACTATTTACATGCACTTCAGGAATAGTTCACAGGGCAGGCGTACGAACTGGGAGGAGAGCATGGTTCCTTGGATTGCCCTGTGGGAGGGTGTCGGGACCTAAATTTCTAAATCCAAACCCTCTATGTATTCTAAACTAGTCTCATGATCAATAGCTAGTTCACAGTGTCAACATTGATAAAACCATATCCAAACAACAAAATAGCTAAGAATACACCAAATATTATTAAATAGTAATAACATACCTTATGGTCAAGGTTTTACTATTATTGTCACACAGGGCTAATGACAGGATAATAAACTTGCAGCGGAATAAAAAAAACTCATGGTAGCCATCCGATGTGCCCACAGGCAATCGAGTGGAGAACGCGACCTAGTTCGTGTGGTCTTCGAAGTATTCCTCCTCATAGAACTCTGTGTTCCCTGGTTCTTCCTCGGTGACTGGTTAGCAATGGTGTTAAGCCGTAAGTACATAAAGTATTCAGCAAGTCGTAGGGAAATGTATGTAAATAGTATTCATGCAAGGCTTATACAAGAGTAGCTTTATGGCTATTTTGCATAAAGAAGTGTTGACAATAAATACAGTAAATAGATAAAAAAGCATAATTTAAAAGGATAATTACATAAGTAAACAGTTCCTTGAAACAACTAGTAAACTATATATTCACTTCCCAACCAGTAACCACCTGAACTACACGTTCAGCCAAACCAGCATTTTATGATAACTTTATCCCTCGTGTGAAATCACCAGGCATTATCCGTAACCGGGGACACAACTATTCGAATAGTTTTTACCACTCTGTAGAGGTTGTACAACTTGACCCACAAGAGATAATCAACTTATAATGTCGGCCACGACACGCTTTCGAAGGCGTGCGATAAAGTGATTATCACAAGACTTTTACAAAGCTCTGTTTTGACCCAGTTCTGCTCGATAAGGTTTCGCATTTCGGCCCCCTCTTGCGCCACTTATCAACCCAAACAGAACCAAATCAAAATATTGTTAATTAGTTTGCTAGGTCTACCCCATAAATAGACTTGTGGTTGCATGGTAAGGCCTAGATCAATGACGCATAAAATTAAGTCCTTAGTAATTGCTTAGACGAGACAACCTCATCCTATGTGCTTCCAGCCCCCTACAAAGTACTTCTCGCACTATACTTCACGCACTTTGCTTCACATACCCCCTTTACTACCCGACCACTCGTCCGAGCATAAATCATTTTCATTCAACCTGGCCAAATGACAACCCTTACTATGGCACAACAAATTTATTCCATATTTCTTTAAGTTAGGTTTAACATTATTGAATCATGTGATCAAGAGCCCATTGCACAACTAGAGCATGACTAAGCATAAAACGATACCCATATTGGTAATAAAGTATGCCCAAATAAAGTTAACCCAACCTATGGTGTCCAAGGGTGGTGGGGTGCTTCGGTTGGGGGAAAAGGGAGAGGATGGGGGAGGGGTAGGGGAAGGGGTTGTGTCGCTTTTATTGAGAGGGGGCAGTGCGGCATGGGGAGGTGCGAGTGACGCGCCGGGCGCAGAGCAGGTCGGGGCTGGGGGCGGTCTGGTGATGGCCGGCGAGGGCGGAGGTGAGCAGGGGCTAGGGCACAGCAGGGGGATAATGATGGTGAGGTCGGTTCGACACGGAGGTGACCGTGGACACGCGGCAACGGCGACCATCGGCGGTGAAGAAGAGCTTGCAGTGACGACACACTCCGACGATGGGGAAAACAAAATTGAGGTGGGGGATGGGAAGAGTGATACCGGAAACAAGACGTGATGAGCTGATTTGGTCGGAGGATCGCCGGAGAGAAAGATTAAAGTGGTTGCGTCGTCGCCGGTCTTCGGGAAGAAGGTGGTTGGCGTTAGGCGTTCCGGGCAAACGGTGGAGAGTTAGTCAATGGGGCTTGAGGTGAATCAAAGAGGGGAGATGGGAACACGTGGTGCTCCTTTTATAATGAGAATGCGACGCTTGAGTGGACGAGGAATGTTGTGGGAATAAATGGGCGCTTGGGTTGATAATGAAGAACGACGGAAACCAGAAAATTGATGACAAGGTTTGATGGAGACGCAATTGATGGTGGGGAATCGTGGGTGATGAATAGAGGGTCGTAACACCTCTGATGGAATTGAATTTGAGGCTTCATGTGAGAAGAATGGGGAATGGAGGTGGTGGCTGCTGTTGGCACATGAAGCTCTCGCTGAAAAGAAAGAACAGAGAGCATGCAGCGAGAGGAAGAAGAAGAAGAGAGAGAGAAAGAAAAAATCCAAAAATAAAATAAATTTCAGAAAAATTCAAAAAAAATCCACAAAAATCCTTGGAACCTAAAAAGATCGAATAAAATAATTTTTAATTGAATTGAAGTTCATTTTAATAATTTAAAATGTTTTTTTATTTTCTAAAATTTCAAATTAAGCTTTAAGTTGATCCAATAAATTGCAAATTGTTCCTTTTATTTTTAAAACTTCAAAATGGCTTCGAAAATTAGGATGTCACATAGGGGCCTTGGAGGATGTAGTTGAGGAGGATACTCCCTATGACCCAAATATTGTACATGAGTACATGCGTGGTACACGCCACTCACATGGGTTCATTTGGTTCGTGTTTTGATCCACCGTAGGTTTAGCTAGCTCGTGACAACCACTTGTACTCGATGGTCCGCATTTCTATGCACTTGGTGGTATGTGCCCTATTATGTGCATCGTCATGTAAATTATATTTTGCATGTATAAGATCGAGGATGCCACTAGAGAGAGTGAATAGTCCTTTTTTTAAAAAAAAAACTCAAATGCTAAAAACGATTTCTAATGCGAAAGCGAAATAATATTTAGCTTTGCACAATTAAATCTAAAGATTATAGTTTCCCTTAAGTGCACCAACATCCTAAGTCTAAGACAAGGTTTGCAATTTTAGTTTGACATGCAATCAATTTAATTATAGGAATATAAACTGCACAAAGTAAATCATAAGAGAGCAAATCACAATGACACAAGGATATTTTACCGTGATTTTCGAGACTTGCCAATCTCCTTAATCCACATTGAGGTAAGCTCAAACGAATTAGATCAGCTTCACGAATTAAGCCAACACCTCCGAAGTAAGCCCAAATGAATTGGACCAGCTAACAACTTGAACCAACACATGATGATCTTCTTCACTTCGGAGTTTTATCTTGAATATCATCACCACATGATTACTTTCTTTATTTCAAGATTTTGTCTTGATGCTCATCAACACATGATGACATCCCTCATCACGAATCTTGACTTGAATATCATCAACACAAGGTGATCTTCTTCACCTCAGAGTCATGTATTGAATATCATCACCGCATGATGATTTTTTTACTTCGGGATTTTATCTTGATGTCCATCAACACATGATGCCATCAAAAGTCTTTATCATCATGTAACTCAACCTGTTTTACCAACTCATGGAATATGTTAGTCCACATGACGATTGTCTTTAATTACCAAAACACTCCATTAACTCATAATGATGTGTCTAGATTCTTCAATCTCCTCCTTTTTGGTGATTGATGACAATCCAATTGCAAATAATTGAAATTTCATTAATATGAGTACATGTGCGTTATATACTTAAGGATATATTTCAAAGTAGAGATCCTTAATATAAGTGGATGGAAGAATGTGATCAATACTAGTGAAATCACAAAACATAGAGTGGACCCCCCCCCCCCAATGTGTGCATATAAATATATGTAATAAAACTAAATGCACATATTCTTGTTTGACTCTTGGTGGAGTTCAATCTATATTTTGGATCCAAAGAATGCAACAATTCAAATATATGACTATTTAACTTATGCTCATAAAAACAAACAGGCATTCACAAAAAAAAAATCATAAACCATTTTGGGCAAATTTCAAATTAGTTTTCCCATATTATAAGTTTACCCATTTTAAACAAAGCCCAAAACATTTTTCATTTTCGCTAAGAAAACCCCTTGGAAGAAGGTGGTTGGCGTTAGGCGTTCCGGGCAAACGGTGGAGAGTTAGTCAATGGGGCTTGAGGTGAATCAAAGAGGGGAGATGGGAACACGTGGTGCTCCTTTTATAATGAGAATGCGACGCTTGAGTGGACGAGGAATGTTGTGGGAATAAATGGGCAGTTTCGGGTTGATAATGAAGAACGATGGGAAACGGTAAAATTGATGACAAGGTTTGATGGAGACGTGCAATTGATGGTGGGGAATCGTGGGTGATGAATAGAGGGTCGTAACACCTCTGATGGAATTGAATTTGAGGCTTCATGTGAGAAGAATGGGGAATGGAGGTGGTGGCTGCTGCTGGCACATGAAGCTCTCGCTGAAAAGAAAGAACAGAGAGCATGCAGCGAGAGGAAGAAGAAGAAGAGAGAGAGAAAGAAAAAATCCAAAAATAAAATAAATTTCAGAAAATTTCAAAAAAAATCCACAAAAATCCTTGGAACCTAAAAAGATCGAATAAAATAATTTTTAATTGAATTGAAGTTCATTTTAATAATTTAAAATGTTTTTTTATTTTCTAAAATTTCAAATTAAGCTTTAAGTTGATCCAATAAATTGCAAATTGTTCCTTTTATTTTTAAAACTTCAAAATGGCTTCGAAAATTAGGATGTCACATAGGGGCCTTGGAGGATGTAGTTGAGGAGGATACTCCCTATGACCCAGCGTCGTACCATGAGTACATGCGGTGGTACACGCCACTCACATGGGTTCATTTGGTTCGTGTTTTCGATCCACCGTAGGTTTAGCTAGCTCGTGACAACCACTTGTACCTCTGATGGTCTGGCATTTCTATGCACTTGGTGGTATGTGCCCTATTATGTGCATCGTCATGTAAATTATATTTTGCATGTATAAGATCGAGGATGCCGACTAGAGAGGAGTGAATAGTCCTTTTTTTAAAAAAAAAACTCAAATGCTAAAAACGATTTCTAATGCGAAAGCGAAATAATATTTAGCTTTGCACAATTAAATCTAAAGATTATAGTTTCCCTTAAGTGCACCAACATCCTAAGTCTAAGACAAGGTTTGCAATTTTAGTTTGACATGCAATCAATTTAATTATAGGAATATAAACTGCACAAAGTAAATCATAAGAGAGCAAATCACAATGACACAAGGATATTTTACCGTGATTTTCGTAGACTTGCCAATCTCCCTAATCCACATTGAGGTAAGCTCAAACGAATTAGATCAGCTTCACGAATTAAGCCAACACCTCCGAAGTAAGCCCAAATGAATTGGACCAGCTAACAACTTGAACCAACACATGATGATCTTCTTCACTTCGGAGTTTTATCTTGAATATCATCACCACATGATTACTTTCTTTATTTCAAGATTTTGTCTTGATGCTCATCAACACATGATGACATCCCTCATCACGAATCTTGACTTGAATATCATCAACACAAGGTGATCTTCTTCACCTCAGAGTCATGTATTGAATATCATCACCGCATGATGATTTTTTTACTTCGGGATTTTATCTTGATGTCCATCAACACATGATGCCATCAAAAGTCTTTATCATCATGTAACTCAACCTGTTTTACCAACTCATGGAATATGTTAGTCCACATGACGATTGTCTTTAATTACCAAAATACTCCATTAACTCATAATGATGTGTCTAGATTCTTCAATCTCCTCCTTTTTGGTGATTGATGACAATCCAATTGCAAATAATTGAAATTTCATTAATATGAGTACATGTGCGTTATATACTTAAGGATATATTTCAAAGTAGAGATCCTTAATATAAGTGGATGGAAGAATGTGATCAATACTAGTGAAATCACAAAACATAGAGTTGACCCCCCAATGTGTGCATATAAATATATGTAATAAAACTAAATGCACATATTCTTGTTTGACTCTTGGTGGAGTTCAATCTATATTTTGGATCCAAAGAATGCAACAATTCAAATATATGACTATTTAACTTATGCTCATAAAAACAAACAGGCATTCACAAAAAAAAAATCATAAACCATTTTGGGCAAATTTCAAATTAGTTTTCCCATATTATAAGTTTACCCATTTTAAACAAAGCCCAAAATATTTTTCATTTTCGCTAAGAAAACCCCCTTTTAAGGAAAACTCCGCCTACACAAAGTTGTACTCCTTTGACACACAAAGGGTTTCTCCATCCAAATAATATCTCCCTCTTTGTCATCTCTTTGAAATATATCCATCCAAAACTCATGATAACATCAAACTATCTTCGTTGACCATTATTTGCACAACCAAACTCTCCCCCTTTGACATTAAGCACCAAAAATATTTATATGTGGATCACAGTTGAAATATAGTTCTTAAACATCACTTGTGAATACCATTATCGACAAGACTTTAAATTACAAAGTACTTGAACTTTTCTCGCAAAGATCCTCAAATAAATCAACGAAAAAGAAGAGGGAAATAGAGAATCCACTCGTACACGGGAGAACTTGAGCTTGGTCAAGAGAAGTATGCTCGGCAATGAATAAGGTAGACAGAGCAATTTCCCAGGTCAAGATGATGAAGAGAAGCTACCACTTGAAAGAATGCCATTTGAATAATAAAAATGCATTTGTAATCAAGGAAAACGCGAGAGGGTAGCTTGCAAAGATGATAAAATACCATCCATTTATTCAATTTAACTAAAAAGATCTCAAAATAATAAATAGTAATAATAACTAGACCTTATGGTCAACGTTTACTTAACTTGCCACGTAAGAAAAGAAACAAATAAAATCTTGCAGTGGAGCAGAAAACACTTGGAGAGGCCAATCAACATGCCCACAAGCAATCGAGTGGAGAACACATCCTAATCCGCAAAACCTTCACGGTACTCCTGGGTGAAGAACTCTTGAGCAACTTGATATTCTTCAACTGAGCAACAATGGCGTAAAGCCGTGAATACATAAAGTAGTTAGCAAGTCGTGGAGAAGTGTATCCAAATAGGATTCATACAAGGTTTGAACAAAGGTTGGTTGTATGGTTCTTTTGCATAAAGTAGCATTGACGATAAATACAATAAATAAATTAAAATACGTAATTAAAAAGAATAATAAGTAAATAAACAATTGCTTTGAAACAAACAGTGAACTCCCTATTCACTTCCCAAGACAAACCACCAAGTGAATTACTCATTCACCAAACGAACATTATATTCATCAAGTGAACTTCTCATTCACACTTCGACCCGTTTTATAAAGAAACTCTACCTCTCGTATGAAATCCCTGAGCATATCCATAACCGCGGACACGGCTATTCGAATAGTTTTTAACACTCTGCAGAGGTTGTACATCTTTTCCCACAAGAGATTAATCAACTTAAAGAGTCTAATCACACTTTCTTAGGTGTGCAACTTAAGTGATCATCATAAAATTTTTTTAAAGCTCCTTCTTAACCCAATTCTGCTCTCTAAGGTTTCAACACTGAATGTCTTTCCGACCAGATAGGGCCCCCTTTGCGTCATCATGAGTATATGTCTATCCCACAGCTCACACTTTCAAGACAGAATCGAAATTAAGACATTGCTAATTAGTCAGTCAGGTCCCACTCCCACACATACAGGATATGTGGTTGTATGGTTAAGGCCCAGTTTAATGACGCACAAGATTAAGTCCTGAACAAGTTACCCAAGCAATCTTACCACAACCCAAACATGCTAACCACACCCTCAATCCACAACCGCTCGCCCGAGCGAAAATTATTTTTGTTTAACGAAGACCAATGACATACCTTGTCATGGTACACAAATTTTAACAAAGTGGCTAACCACCACAATTTTATATTTCATTAAGTCAAATTTAATTATTATGACACACGTGATATTGAACCCATCGTAACTAAGCTTGACTAAGCATATGTACGATACCCATGTTGGTGATACAAATATATCCAACTAAAGTTAACCATTCTAAGGTGACAAATGATTCATAGCGCTCAATTATCCTATGAAGATTCAACGACAAGTAGGTGATAGCTAATCCCAAAATAATTTGTATAAAGATAGCATGCAATTATATAAAACAATATACTTTTGAAATCATAGGCTAAATATGGTCAAAGAACCACAACGTGCCTTGGAATAGATCCCGGGATTGATCTTGATCTTGGTGCACTCCTCTTTGCTCAAAACTCCCCAAGGAATCAACGTCTACTCGCAAACAAAGTAAATAAACTAAATAAATACAAAACATAGATAAAAACCAACTACAAAAACTAAATAAAAACCACAAAATAGATCTTAAATTTAGATGAATTTAGATATTTGAATGGGCTCAAACGGAGTTCGGATGAAGAAGATATAGCCTTTGGAAGATTGAAATCTCATGAAATAATGAAAATCACAATTTCAGGATTTACTTGAATTGTTTTTCTGAAGGAAAAACCAATTATTGCGCCAGCAGACGTTAGCAAAGGATTTCAGCTGAAAAGAAAAGAAAAAGGAAATTGAAATTCCTCCTGACATGTTGTAAGATCGAGGTGGCCGACTAGAGGGGGGTGAATAGGGAGTTTTAAAAAATCTTTCGCGCTAAAACCAATATATAATGCGAAACCTAATAACGAATTGGTTTTACGCAATTAAAACCTAAATCAACTAGGCTCAACTAAGTGCACCAACAATACAAGGAAGCAATCACACAATGATATATAAACAATTAAAGCATGTAATGTAAATTGCAGATAGTAAAGCATAAGATAAAACAAGATGACATGATTATGTTTTACCGTGGTGTTCGGAGACTTGCCGGTCTCCCGTAATACACGTTGAGGTAAGCCCAACCACGTTGGACCGGCTCCACTAATTAAGCTAACACCTCCGAGGTAAGTCCAACCACTTGGACCGGTTCCAAACCGAACCAACACCTCGCTCCACTAAGGTTGCTTTTCCCCCGCTCCGGAGATGGCGAGCACGAAACCACTCACAACATGCCGGGTCTTCTCACAAGCTTCTTGAGAAGATCACCGCGCACGACGCCTCCACACCGTCTAGGTGTTGGCAAACACCAAGAGTAACAAGACTCAACGATCACTTGAATTAATCAAGTGTCAAAGCTCAAGTGGATACACAATCCACTACCTAAGGCAACACATGCACTTAGGGTTTGCTCTCAAATCTCACTAAGTGCAACACATGCACAAAAGAGAAGAAAGCCTTGCTCTTAGCTCAAAGAATGAGTATAGCACTCAACATTAGCACCAGCAACCAACCCCAACCGGCCAAGGCTCATATTTATAGCCAGCACACAAAAACTAGCCGTTGGAAGAAGATTCCCTCAAAACAGCACAGGGCCGGTCGGACCGCCCGTGCCTCCAACGGCTATAAAACTAGTCGTTGGGCCTTCGGTCGGTCGACCGCCATGCAATGGTCGGTCTGACCGTCGCCAAATCGGTCAAACCACCACAGCTGGCCGGTCCGGCCGCCCGATGGAAATTCGGCTAAGTCCCACAAAGGGTGCTCTCTGGAATAAACGTTCCGCACGAACCCCGGAACTTCCGCACATCGGAAGTTCCGTTTTCACAACGGCGGAACTTCCGGACAAAGAATCAACACAGAGGGAAATCGGTCCGACCGCCCAACACATGGGGGTTCAACCGATTGGCCACCGGTCAGACCGATCCACACAGGCGGTCTGACCGCCAGACCACAGAAGCAAAACACATTTACTTCACTTCAAATGGCAAAACACATTCACCCATTTGAGTACAATTCCAACAAGGTTTCAAAGATGATATTCTCAGTAGGTTACAAAACACATTTGACAACCTTTAGAATACTCATCACAAGAACTAGGGTACATGGACTTACACCATTTGCAAAACACATTTGCAAACTTAAGTCACATGCTACAAGGATTACGCATGAGCCTCGACTATTTGCAAAACACATCCGTAAATAAATAGCATCATGCCTAGATGAGCTAGAGCAACCACAATGAGCTATTAACACATGACTAACTCAAACTACTAGTTAAGACCCCTCTTAATAGTACGGCAACCTATACTAGCAATCCGGTCTTCCAACCAAATATCAAGATCGGTAAAAGACTAGGAACATATCCTTAGCCCTAGCTAGTCATACCTTTGCCTTGTATCTTCTTGAAGCTTGATGACGCACATCAACACTTCAAGTCCGGATCATTAACTTGATAATCATCAACGCATGATGATCCTTTGCGTTACATCCATCAACACATGATGGATCTTCTCTTGTCTTGACGATCAACTCATGATCATCTCTACTTGATAAGCATCAACTCATGATGCATCCTTTACACCAAGCTCTTGACTTGATGATCAACTCGTGATCATCCCAAGTCTTCATCATCCTAGAACATAACCTATTCATCTAACTCATAGAAAATATTAGTTCCACAATATGATTACCATTAGTTACCACAACAAACCATTATCACATAATGGTGGGACAAGATACATCAATCTTTCCCTTATTGGTAATTAATGATAACCACTTCAATTACACATAAATTGAATTTAGATAAAGGTAACACAACGTGAGTATATATGAACTACACAAGTTATGTATACTCACGGCATGAGTATGTAAGAACTACACAAGTTCTATATACTCAAAACATGAGTATACAAAAACTACACAAGTTCTATATACTCAAACGGATATGTTTCAAAGTAAAGATCCCAAATATATGTGGAACACGAAATATGGATCAATACAAATGAAACCACAAAATATAGAATGAGCTCCCCCTAAATGTGTGCATACACATATGTGTAAAGAAAACATATGCACATATTCAAGATATACTTATGGTGGAGTTCTTCCTATATTTTGGATCCGAGGAATACAACATTATATAAGAGTGTAAGTTGAATGCATACCTCGTTGAATTTTACCTTTATATCCAAATAAGACTACACACTAGATATAGAAATAGAAATGTTAGTCTCACAATTAGATTTGTCATTAATCACCAAAACACTCCATTAACTCATAATGACGGGTCTAGATCTTTCACATGTGGAACCCATATGTCAATGAGATGGCTCACGGTGGACTAAGCCCACTTAGGTTTGGATCTGGGTTGGGGTTGAACCGGACATGCACGCGCTGACGTGGCTCCAACTCAACAGGCACGTGGCCGACACGAGGGCAAAAAGGGTTGATGTGGTGGCTGAGTTGGCAGGTGAGATGGTTCTACACGGTGGCTGAACGACGACCAAGCTCCGGTGAACACGGTTCCGACGACGATGAAGCATCGGACTAGAAAAGAAGATGCGATGGGGATTTCGGTGACGCGATCCATTAACACCGGAGATGACCGCGGCGGCAGTGGCAACAAGAAGTGTGGCGGAGCAGCTAGGTTGAACGACCGCGACGCTCTACTGTGGCTCCCCGAAGACGGAGACGTGTGCCCCAAGTAGACCGCGAGACAACGATTTTGTTGCAGGTGACGGTGAAGGTGATGGCTCACCGGCGGCGGCGAAACACGACAGAGAAGGCTTTGTCAGTGCTTGACTCCTTGAGCTTGATTTGGCGAAGAGGCGGCACAATCCCGTGAAGCAAATTAGGGTTTCGAAGGAGGGAGGTGGCGCAGAGGATATGACAAGGTCGTAGGCCCTTAAATAGCACCGGAGATGGGAGTCCGCAAGGGGCACGGCGGCGCAAAGGGGTTCAGACACAGACTCGAGGAAGGAAGAGTCTGTGTTGAAGACGAAGCTGACGTGGCCAAGTGGGGTCCATAGGCCAGTAGGGTTGGCTCGGGTGAGAATGAGTAGCAAAAGGCGCGGCTGCAGCTAACGGGTGGGACCAACGCGAGGAAATGGGCTGAGAAACTGAGTTGGGTTGAAGGAATAGGAATGGGCTTGGCCGAAGATTCGGCCCGAAATCAAATATAATATTTAAATTATTTTTTCTTTTTAGAAAATAGTAGAAAATACAAATAGCAAATTTAAAATATCAAATGAACTCGAAAAAATTCTAGAAAAATCTAAAAAATATATCCAAGCACATAGAATCCAAATAAAATAATTTTTACATTAATTTATGTTGACGTTAATCATATTAAATTGTTTTTCTTTTGAAAGTCCATATTAAGCTTTATTTTAATTCCAATAAAACTTTGATGAATTTTCCTACAGAGCTAAGCTACTCAAAAAAAAATTAAACTTTAAAAAATTAGGATGTTACAAGTCTTGTCTTGAATATCATCACCACATGATGATTTTATTTACTTCGAGATTTTGTCTTGATGCTCATCAACACGTGATGATATCTTTCATCTCAAATCTTGACTTAAATATCATCAACACATGATGATCTTCTTCACTTCGGAGTCTTATCTTGAATATCATCACCACATGATGATATTATTTACTTCAGGATTTTGTCTTAATACTCGTCAACACATGATGCCACCAAAAGTCTTCATTATCATGTGACTCAACCTGTTTTATCAACTAATGGAATATGTTAGTCCACATGATAATTGTCATTAATTACCAAAATACTTCATTAACTCATAATGGTGGGTCTAGATTCTTCATCATGTTACTAACTTTGATGTTGCATTTTGCAGAATGACCCCGGGGTGGATATTAGTAGATTTGTGCACTCCATGTGGGACCTCATTTGTTAGGGCCCGGAGCTCACATGGGAGGAGGTCGGATTGGTCCTAGGACGTATCTATGAGTGGTCCTGGCACATTGTTAGCTTGACCTCCTACCGCCAGCTACTGAACATTGTGGGACCATCCTCACAATGTCCCGCTCAAGACCCCCCGAGCAACGACACGTACACCACAACACCAAGTAGCTCCCCTACTAGACCGGGCAGGTAGCTCGCCATGGTAGCGGGTGTTCTCTCCGTACAAGTTCCCCACATGAGGTAATATAGTAAATATAGTTTGTATTATTATATGTATTATTGCAACTAACCATACTTGCGCATCACACCGTAGGTCCACTGACGTCTCAGTGGGCACCTCACACAACATTGCCATTCTCATCATGGCCCCCTCCCACGATGATGCTCATGCCAGGTACTTAACACCATCGCTTTTAGTTTTGCCTTGATTGAAAACTTACAAATGCATCGAGTGTTTAACATTTTACTACTTTTGCAAACCAGGTACGCATTAGTCAGCGACTCTGGTATGCGCATCCCCACTATAGGGTGACATGGAGGACTACCTCATCGACGACCCAGTCGTACAACCCGACACACTTACCGGTTCACATATATGCAACGCACCGCCTGAGATGTAGCCCACGTAGGTCATAGATTCATACGCCACACCTGCTCCTGTTGCGCCACTTGGAGATAGGGTTGTCCAAGCACCCGAGCGGTGGAACCCTTTGAGACCTAGACAGCGACCAGCAGGGGTCCGTCGGCCCAAGCGAGGCCAACAACAGGGACATGAGCGTGAACATGGAGACAGGGAGGGAGATGCACATGTAGATCATTAGAATAGTGTGTGGTACATTGTTTATTTTGCACCTTAGTATCGATGTAGATGATGGGATTGTTGTACTACTGTATGCTTTAAAATTCTGAATGTTACGTGACAGAGGGCCATGCTACTCAATTCCAACTCCTTCCCCCCTAGTTAGTACCGCGGCATAAGGGTCTTGCTACATGAATCTCGCTACTACTACTAGACATTCTCCCCTACTCAATGAGAATTGACAACTTCATGTCGCCTCCATTTCATGCCGAATAGACAACACTCCGACTCACACTTTTCAGACCAAAGTGACAACACTCTAACATCTGCATTTCAGACTACAATGACAAGAGCCTGGTTCCAGCACGTGTATATCTGTCAAGTCTATCGCTCACATCCGAGAGGGCCTATAAATTGTGCCTCCAGCTTTTCAGTCCGAAGTGACCATACCATGGCACCTTTCGTATGAGTTGACAACACATATCAGCTTTTCCATGTGAATTGACAACTCGTTGAGCTATCATGTTCCCAAAGATTCCTTCTAGCGGACGCGAGTGACTTCCATTCACCAAAAATTACTCCCTCAATGCTATACCCTAACCACATATAATACTAGGATATACTCCACCACTATAGGCAATACTCCATTCAAAATAGTTTGGAAAACATGGAGAGGGGAGGGAGAAAAGAGGTAGAGGAAAAGAAAGGAACAAGAGGTCACTCCACCCGGTTTAGGGATGTCAGACTACGGGGAGATGCTTCGGAAGCGAAAATGGCTGCCAAGAAGGCATGGACGTACTCTGATAGTTCTTGCAAGGATGTTCCTGTACTACCAGAGTTTCCACACTCGTAGTGCGACTGTGGTAACCCGACATGGATATTTCAATCTACACATCCTTGTACTGCCGCACGAGCTTACTACATGTGTGGAGATTGCCGCGTAAGTGAATGCCATACATCGATATTTCACATTGCATGTTGCATTTTCAAAATCGCTAACTTTATCCGTGCATGACAATCATCGGAGCGTTGCTACTTATTCAGATGGGTCGACGGCTCGGAGAAGTACTACAAGGCATTCATTCAGTAGAAATACATACTGAACTACGCAGTTACACCCAAGACCTTTACCCATTGAGGACCTTACTCGACCGGAAGCGGGGAAGACAAGGAAAAGACACCGATGGTCCCTGATACCCCTATTTGCACACCAACTTAACTTGTTGGGGCAAAGTAAACGATAATTAGATATGAGGGTAATTTTTTTAAAAAGTAAATGACTTATGAGGGTGTTATGGATTTTCCTCTTTTCCTTTTTTTTTGTTTAGGTTGCGCCACTGTCACGGTAGGTGACACTTGGTCACTTGCTCATCTATGCTTAAAAATAAGGAACTGTTGAGTATGATCAATAGAACTATGCTAGTACATACAAATGTAAATATCCCCAGAGACATTGGTGACACATATTTTTGTCTTTTTTTAATAATACATTAAAAATAAATACAAAAATAAATAGTTATTTTTTTTTACAAAACTAGACCTTTGTCACCAATTTAATTAGCGACAGGGAGCTGTCGTCATTGGCGACATGGACCCTGTCGTCCATGGAACAGGGCTCTGTCGCCAATTGAATTGATAACTCCCTATCACCAATTCAATTGGCGACCCTAAATTGCTCTTGTCTAGAGGGGGCACATGCCACTAGAGAAGTCCCTATCGTCGATTTAATTTGCAACAAAGATCTAGTTTTGTAATTTTTTTTCCGACTATTTATTTCTATAACTCTTTTTTTAATGTATTGTTTTAAAAATCTCTATTTTTGCCCACATGGCATGACTTTTTTTCTCTAAAAGAAAATCGTGAAGCACAAATAATAGTGCGATGCCATGCTACATTAGCTCCCCCCACCCACACCCCATTCCTTACTTTTAAGGTATGTTTGGTTGGTGAAATTCTCCAATGATTACTAGGAATCCTTTAGTTATCCTATGAGATTATCTTGTTTGGTAAAACACTCAGTGTATCTCAACGAGGAATCTAAGATTACCTTGGGAAACAAATTACCATCAATTTCAGGAATCTATTTTTCGTAGAAAAGGGTGTCTATTTTAGATTACTAAGGGAAAGAAATTTTTGTTATTGCATTTTTCCATATGTTTTTGATTCATCAAAGTCAAATTTTTAACTTTCAAAATTCAAAATCAAATGTATGGAATTTTAAAAAATTTTTCAAAATATTAATTTCGAAACCAAAATATCAAAATTTGATCCCTAAATTTTGGAATCTTAAATTTAGATAATTTAATTTGAAAATTCATAATTTCAAGGTTGGATTTCAAAAATCATTTTTAAAAAATTCAATTTTCCTGGATTTCAGATATTCAAATTCTGAGAATTTAAATATTAGAATTTAAACTCTAGAACTCAAATTTTAAAATTTTAAAATCCAAAATTTGAACTTTTGAATAATAAAAATAATAATTTTGGAATGTTGGAATTTTAAATTGTAAATTTAAAATTTATATATGTTAACCTTCATGGTTTGAAATTTCAAATCCTGTAATTTAATTTTGTGAACTTGGTTGTTCGAGTTATGAAATATTTGAACTATGATAAAGACTAATATGTAGTTTCATTCAAATCAACCAAACTTTAGAATATTATATTACTGGTAATGTGTCTACCAGTAACTAGATCGATGAGAATATTATATTACAGGGGAATACAAGATCATACGTACCAAACGCACCCTTACCCGATAATAGTTACGTGCCAACTCTAGTCAATTCAAAAAGATATCATTAGGGCATGTATAATGGTACAAACAACTGTTGTCGAAGTAATACTCATCTCGATATTTTGCACGTACTATTATTTTCGAAAAATGTCATCCATTGACACTTAAATCCACAGCACATTGGTTGTGGAAAAACCACAACATTTTTCAAATGGAACTCCCTCTCACAATCTGGGCCGGCCCAATAAAACTGAAAGCTGCAGGCCCAACCCACTTGCCTCCCACGAAATCTCACCGCTCACTCCGATTCGACGGTTCAGATGACGCCTCGCTAACCCCAGCATCCAAACCCTAGCCATCTCCACCTATATAAGCCCTCCCCCTCACGCCCCCGCCTCCAATCCCGCCCTCGCGCCACGCCCAGAAACCCTAGCCGCCGCCGCCGCCCCGCTGCCACCGCCATGGCCAACAGCCGCCCCCTCGTCTCCGTGAAGGCCCTGGAGGGCGACATGGCTACCGACCCCGCCGGCCTCGCGCTCGCCGAGGTCTTCCGCGCGCCGATCCGCCCCGACATCGTGCGCTTCGCTCACAAGCTGCTCTCCTGCAACAAGCGCCAGCCCTACGCCGTCTCCCGCCGCGCCGGCCACCAGACCTCGGCGGAGTCGTGGGGCACGGGCCGCGCGGTGTCCCGTATCCCCCGCGTCCCCGGTGGCGGCACCCATCGCGCCGGCCAGGGAGCCTTCGGCAACATGTGCCGTGGCGGACGCATGTTCGCACCGACCAAGACCTGGCGCAAGTGGCACCGCCGCGTCAACATCCACCTCCGCCGCGTGGCCGTCGCCTCCGCCCTCGCGGCTACCGCGGTTCCATCTCTGGTGCTCGCCCGCGGCCACCGCATCGAGACCGTCCCGGAGCTCCCCCTTGTCATTTCTGACTCAGCGGAGTCCGTTGAGAAGACCTCTCAAGCCATCAAGATCCTGAAGCAGATCGGCGCCTACGCCGACGCTGAGAAGGCCAAGGACTCAGTGGGCATCCGCCCCGGCAAGGGTAAGATGCGCAACCGCCGTTACATCAACCGCAAGGGACCGCTTATTGTCTACGGCACCGAGGGATCCAAGATCGTGAAGGCCTTCCGCAACCTGCCCGGTGTGGATGTCGCCAACGTCGAGCGCCTCAACCTGCTTGACCTCGCCCCTGGTGGCCACCTTGGGCGCTTTGTGATCTGGACTGAGAGCGCGTTCAAGAAGCTTGAGGAGGTGTATGGCACCTTTGATGCGCCCTCACAGAAGAAGAAGGGCTTTGTGCTGCCGAGGCCCAAGATGGCCAACGCTGACCTAGGCAGGATCATCAACTCTGATGAGGTGCAGTCTGTGGTGAATCCCATCAATAAGGAAGTGAAGCTTAGGGAGAAAAGGAGGAACCCGCTCAAGAATGTGGCCGCTGTGCTCAAGCTCAACCCCTACTTCGGCACCGCCCGCAAGATGGCCACCCTTGCTGAGGCTGCCCGCATCAAGGCCAGGAAGGAGAAGCTGGATTCCAAGAGGACCAAGCTTAGCTCGGTATAACCCTTTCTCCCTCCAGTTTTTTATTTGAATATGACCAACTTTGTTCACTTAGGTAGGATGTATGTAGTAATATACTGCAATAGTATATTGCTTTTGTTGCGTAATTGTTAGATTGTTTCATAGTTTGCTTTATGATGTGGAAGTATTGGAATTTATGATCTGTTTGTGTATATGGTATTATAGTTAGTTTACTTGTGTATGCTTGTACTGGAACGCTGGTGAAAAATTGTTATGTATTATTTAATTTGTTGGAGTTGATAGCTTTGCATTGATATAATGTTGGGTTGTGGCGATGTGCCTGTTATTGTCATTATCTAAATTTACCTGTTCTTTGCTGTTGCTCTGTTCAGTATTCCTTGTTTATTTATGCTAACACCACAACAGTTTAGTAAGCAAGCTGCTATCGTATTCTTGTTACTCAGGGTTCCAGACATGCTATAAGGTTGTACCATTGTTAGGTTGTATTGCTTCTATGTCTTTAATTCCCCTGACAACGTCTAATTGTTAGGTCTACTCCTTTTTTCTTAAAAATGAACCATGTTACTTGAGATAGCCTTGACTTCATACAAGGTTTCATTGCATGTGCTATTGAATTCCTGGGTTCTCTGGAAATATGTAGGATTGTCTTAAATTTTCAGTTTGATAGCTTATGCGTCATGTAGATATTAATATTTTTTTTCAGCATCACAAATTTATAATATATGATGATTTTGCTTACATTGCTTTTAGATTTGTTTGCCTTGCCATGTTTCAATCACGCTTTTTAATGTTGTATGAGACCTTGTCTGTCATATGTGTCAAATGTTAGTTAATTCTTGTCTCTTTTTTTTGTTCTCATTTACTTGTAATATATTGTCCATATTCATAGGACTGCTAGCTATTTTTTCAACTGTATAGCTTGTAATTTTCTGTTCATTCTTGTTTAGGGACCTTTAGGTACTTCCCTTTAATCAATAAGGGTAGGAAATTGTCTCATGCATTCAGCCGTTAGCTAATTTTTATCCATTTGCATCGCATTTGTTTGTTTGGTAATCTTTTCTTGGTTGCCTTTGTTCAGTCCTTTCCAGCATGTAGATCTTATTCAGATGCTGATTACTTGATATATGTCGTATGGCATTTCTTTGGTATGCCTCCAAATTGACAACTTCTGTTGATCTTTTGTTGTAGGAGGAAGCTGCTAAGGTCAAGGCTGCTGGAAAGGCGTGGTACAAGACCATGATCTCAGACAGTGACTACGCTGAGTTCGACAACTTCTCAAAGTGGCTTGGTGCGACACAGTGAGGGTGGTCTGGTTAAGTTTTGAGTAGTAGCATAGTCACAGAACTTATCTGGAGGATTTCTCAATTCTGTTTTATCCTACGATCACCATAAGAAGTTTTATGTGGGATTTTGAGACTTTAGTCTGTACGTTTTGTTAATGTGCTGTTGTGAGAACACAGAGTATGCACTTCATGTTCTCTATGCTGTCTTTTGTCATGTGATTTGGTGATCTGTCTTTTGCATGTCAAATGGTTGTTGCCCTAGCGCCATGGCCCTGTTGCCGCTGGTTGCATGTTGTTATTATGCTTATTCTCTATTGATATTTGCAGGATTAACTAGGTGGTAATCCTTTGTTTTGGTTTGTGATGTGATCTGTCGTGCATCTACTTTTCTCGATGCCATGTGATGGTGGCTCTCAACTGGATCTGTAATTTGATGCCTGTTGGAAGTTCAAATTGATCTGAAATTTGATGCCAGTCGAAAGTGGAATTGCGTAAGTATCTGCATCCTGGCGTAGCCCAATTCAAGAAGCAGCATAAGCAGTCTCCTTGCATCCTTGCAGTCTTGGATATGTGCGACGGTTTCTGGATGCGCCTTGCCTTCACAGCAGTAGTGATGAGATGGTCCACCTGAATTGACATCCACTCGAAATCTGGAATGTACTGGTGTGCATTGAAATCTGTGCAATAGAAAATTACAAATTGCAAATACATAAATATTGGGTCTATATACCTCACATGAGTTCTCAAAGCAGAAATATCCACTCCAAAATCTCAACGGTTCAAATACTTTGTAAAATGCTAGTTGGGATGCTGCTTCACTGTTGAACATGTGGTCGTGACATGGAAGTAAGGTCTGTGCGGAAGAATGAGTTTGTTATAAGTGCATACGCAATTAGCGCGGTGTAGTGTGCACTCGTGGGTGATTTTTTACCGTTTGTCCCACAGTGTCCTTTGTTTCTATACATTATCAGCGTCCTTTGTTTCTATACATTATCTTGAAGCAAAACTATCTTGTGCCCATCTTGAATGCTCAATACATCTTACCCTTCTTACTTTTCTCCTTCATGTACTTGGTGATCATGGCAGAATAGGATACTTTGTCATTTTCCACGGCGAGCGACGTGTTGTTGCTTCTGTCAACAAAATAATTTATGATACCGCGGAGAATTGCCTCCATAATACCAACCAAAGGGAGACACCTTGTGCCACGCATGATCCATTTGTACACCTCGCTAGATTGGTTGTCATGATACCATATCGAGCATCACCACTGTCATGTAGCAGCGATCACTTCTACTTAGTCTCGTACTCAATCCAGTCTGAGAAGCATTTCACCTGCGTCCCCGTCTTCCTCGTCACACTGGTAACATCTGTGGGTAGCTGCGGTAATACTTCGGGGGTCTGGTTAGCGCTTGGGGCGGCCTTTTTTCTGCATCCCTTCTATGCGTCTGGGTGTGCTCATCCAGAATCTTCTAGGGTGCTTCAAACTTTCGCTGCTGGTTCTGGTTGCACAGCCGTTTGAACAGATTCATCAAGTCCTTGTTGCGGAACTGCTTGTAGAAGTTTGCACCCAACTACCTCATGCACCACCTGCTCTGCATATCCATATATGGAAGTGGTTCGTTCTCTCCTTGTTGTAGCTGAGTTATTGCACTTAGCAGGTCCGTATGCCGATCATGTATGGCGCATACATTTTGACGCCCCTGTACAACATAAATCCTCCAATTCCCAGGAACCACACCCAGTTGCCCGTGTTCTGGCATTCAACGAAAGCGAATGTCATGAGAAAAATCTTATTGTTCCCGTCCGTCGCTATTGCAATCAATATCTGACCCTTGTACTTTTCCAGTCAGGAATGTGCCATCCACACACAAAATTGGACAATAGTGCTGAAATACATTGATGCTTAGACCAAATGCGAAGAATGCTCGCTTCAGTACCCTCTTATTGGCCCACTTCGGGAGCATGGAATCTTGAATGTCAACATAAGTGTTGAGGTTCTTGTCTTGTATGACTCGAAGTAGCCTAGGAAGGTTGTGGTAAGAGTCCTCAAACGTACCGAACCTTGCTTCCAATGCCTTCTGTTTTACGCTCCACGCCTTGGTACAGCCGACTGTGTACTAGAATCTTATCTCAATCGCCAAAATGTTGGATAACTCAAAATCTAGATTATCCATGATCTCACCATACATGAGGTTCGCGGTGAAGCCTGATGACAAGTTCCCGTGGGACTATACTGACTCAGCGACGACACATGTGTGAGAGACCACTATAGTGTATTTCCAGTAGGTATCCTACTTAGACTGAAATGTGTGCACTTGCCAAAGACATCCCTCTATGTCGCACTTTATGTCATAACATCTAGGGTTAGATTCGACAACTGTGAATGTACATCGCACTGACAAGACCTAGAATTTGACCACCTCCTACACGGCCTCCTTGCATTTGTACATAGCTCCTTTTCTGACATCGCTCTGGTCGTACTACCACAACACACGAAGCCTTCGTTAACGACGAGGTTCTCGAACTGTTATGTGTTTCACTCGGATGGAACTGCCTGTTGGTCCACATCATCCTCGTCGTCGGATCCTTCATCTTCTGACAATGCCATGTAGTCTTGGCCTTCGAGATCCATCCTTTACACTAGGGCATCCAGGTCCTCACCCTCGTTAGTAAGCCCACTAACTTACCTGACTGAAAGAGCTACTTCCGCATGGTCTTCATCGACAGCAGCAACAACTCCGGGAGTTTCGGGCATTGTGTGCGTCGTGCTGTGACTAGAGTCTCCGACTTCTTCTTCGGCATCGTTTCCCCTTTCTTGTTCAGTCCGTCGCATGCAGGAGTGAGATTGGCATAAGCTTGGGCAAGAAGGATCAAACCATACACTTCCTCTCTTGCCATGTGTACATACGACTGCCATGACTTTGTCCCCTTGAGCTGCACTAACTTCCAATATATATGATGTGTTGCTAGAGGGGGGGGGGCAACTCAATATTAGATCATACATAACATGGTCCAAACAACCACTGCATCAAAGTACCTCATGTATGCTGCTCTGGTCTTGGTAGGGGTACGGTCGCCGATTGGAAATAACGTAAATCAATCCCCTTGGGACCCTCAAGAATAGTCCCATGACCGTAGTAACTTTTAAAGTGGGTGACGTCCGACATATTTAACATACTGCATTGTAAACGATATTTCCACGATTAACCTCAAATCTAAAACTATACTACCCATCGAAAATGATTATGTACAACATACTACACTACGTAACCGTAGTCCAAAATTATGTAATCCATTCGGTAAAAAAATTACTTGAAATGTGGGCGACCAGACGGATAGCGCTTCGCTAGCTTCTCTCCTCCCCCTTCCCTCTTTTTTTTTTCTTGAATAAAAGTAAGTTTTCCCCGAACTTTAGGGTTTCGATGATCTTTTAAAGGGGAGATTGTGTCCCTATCCTTGTCGCTAATTCAAATGGCGATAGGGAGCTCTGGATACTGTTGAGACCCCTATCACTACAGGCTAGGCTGCTGTCGTTATTTCAAATGACGACAAACACCTAGTTTTTATTTTTTTTTTGACTATTTATTTTTGTGTTTATATATATATTCCCCCCTCCAGCACAGTCCATCAGCTAACACGTGCTGCGGGCGTGGAACAGCCTGCCACGTCACCCTCCACGCCATCAAATGACCAAAAGCAGCCTCCACCTCCCAAGCGAATCGGCATCTCCCCGTCCCCATCAATCCTCCGTCGCCTTTCCTCACCTCGCAATCTCCGCCCGCAAAACAAAAACCCCATAAAACTCTCTCCCTCCCTCTCCCTCGCACGCATCGCCGCCGAGTCGCCATGGCCGCCGCGCACACCCTCCTCCACGTCGCGGCCCCCAAGCCCATCGCCACCTCTGCCCACTCCCACTCCCCCTCGCCTCTCGCCGCCGCAGCCCACCTCCGCCTCCCCACCCGCCGCGCCCACCGCCTCGTGGCCTCCTGCAGCTCCGGCCACGCCGACCTCATCTCCTCCCCAAAGCCCAGCGGCCTTCTGGTCGCCGAGCCCACCCCCATCGACGTCGACGTCACCACGGAGGCCGACCTGCGGGAGAACGGCTTCCGGAGCACGCGCCGCACCAAGCTCGTCTGCACCGTGGGCCCCTCCACCTGCGGCACCGCGGAGCTCGAGGCGCTGGCCGTGGGCGGGATGAACGTGGCCCGCGTCAACATGTGCCACGGCGACCGCGAGTGGCACCGGGGCGTCATCCGCGCCGTGCGTAGGCTCAACGAGGAGAAGGGATTCGCCGTCGCCGTCATGATGGACACCGAGGGGAGCGAGATCCACATGGGGGACCTCGGCGGTGCGTCCTCGGCCAAGGCGGAGGTGAGCTGGCGTTGGATTTGGCCTGGCGTTGCGGTTTCCTCTAATGTGTTCGATGAAATGCGCGTGGATACGGGGATGAGGGTGTGTTGCTAGTACCGGGCCTTCATTCCAGTGATTCATGCATTATCAGGCCCTGGAGTTCGTTAATAGTTGTTTTGAACACAGTGACTCGGTAGATCCAAGTTCATGTTGATATTTTTGAGAAAAAGGGGGAAACATTATATATTGACATGGAGTAATCCACTATGAAATTGCCACTAGCATTTAAAATTTCCTGAAGCGAGTTACGTGGGAAATAGCTGAAATGAAGAACTTGGTAAAAACCACCTCATTTGGATTTTTTTTTGCATATCATATACTGGTATCGGGTAGTAACATGAAAATGTCCAGATTCTCGAAAAGTGATAGTTAGTGAGCTTCAGGAGGTAGCTGTAAGATCTTAGGTCCAAGCCCCGAACAGTCTCTTGTTACAAAGTATCCTTAAATTTTGCTTCTAGCAGCTGACAAGAATGATAAACACAGCCATCTGGATCTTCAGTACTGAATTTCATCAGCAGAAGAATCTAGTCAGGTATAAATATATAATATGCGTTGAGTGACCCATTTATACTGATGGAAGTTAGCATGAGTATATTAATATAATCCCCAGTCGCTTTTTGGGTGTTTGGTTCAACTTCCATTCAACAAACAAGACTAGTATTTAATATCGTTGGAAATGTTGTATTTGGTTAACTCATCAGTAAGGTCTGGGTTATGAGGCTTGTCAAGACTCAAGAGTGCTGTTTTTTTGCTTCGTTAAAAACTTGAAGTTAATTTTACTTGAAGTCGACAAATTTCATGAGTTCCTTTTTGCCTCTGTAATGACAAACAAGTCGTGACAAAAACTTTGAGATTAGTGAACTTTCTAGTGTGCACTTTGCAGATCCTCTCTTTTACATGTAATAGGTTGCAACTACTGTTTTCATAACAGCAAATTTGAAGCTATGGCATGGTTGAACCAATACAATCTTTCGAAAAAGCCGTGTTGATTCTTTTGCAGTGTTAATCTTTATTTCCGCATATAAAAGTTGAAAGATGATAGTAGTGAGAACATGATATGATGTTTTTCCTTTACATAATACTTGCTATGAAACTATCCAAAAGAATCTCAGACTTGAGTTTGCTCAATTATTATATAATTACCATAAGCGATTGAACCACCACTCTGAAAAATGAGGCTCTCATCTCCTCTTTCTGTTCGTTTAAATTCTATAACAAAGAGCTACACTGTCAAGAGTAACATGCTCAGCTGGCCTCCTATTCAATGAGAATTCCTGATTGCTTCACCACATCATTTACTGTGCAATTCTTGGAGGCAAAGTATTCCTATAATAATTAATAGAAAATCCATTTGATGTCTCTTTTGTTGGATTTCATAGGATGGTGAAATCTGGACATTTAGCGTTAGATCTTTTGAGGCACCTCTCCCAGAACGAACTATTCATGTGAACTATGAAGGCTTTGCTGAAGGTTATTTTCTAAGAGCAGACCTCTTTGTTGACCTTTTTTATGGTTTAATTTCCTGCTGTATTTTTTTTTTCTGAATCCTACGCAGATGTGAGAGTTGGTGATGAGCTTCTTGTGGATGGTGGAATGGCTCGGTTTGAGGTGCTTGAGAAATTAGGGCCAGATGTTAAGTGTCGTTGCACGGATCCTGGTTTATTGCTGCCACGTGCCAATCTTACATTTTGGCGCGATGGGAGTATTGTCCGTGAGAGGAATGCTATGCTTCCTACAATTTCATCCAAGGTAAATTACTAGCATGATAAATTTGTTGCTTTAATATGAAAAGGCTGCAGAACATTATTAATCTGTGGTATTCGTTGTTAATACCTTGTTTGCCAGCTTTTGCTGTTTCATCTGAATACTTAGATTGGTTCAAATGAAAATGTCCTATTTACTCCAGAGCATTGCTTTGTAATACTGAAGAGCCTCTGTCATTAGTGTATCATCCATTTCTTCAAAACACTGCTACAAATAAGAGTTATTTTGTTTAGAAATCGTATTAAGCAATATATATTAATTTTACAATAATGGTGCTCCTTTCTTGTGACAACTTTTACAGGATTGGCTTGACATTGACTTCGGAATTGCGGAAGGTGTAGATTTTATCGCAGTATCATTTGTCAAGTCTGCAGAAGTAATTAACCATCTTAAAAGCTATATAGCTGCAAGGAGTCGTGGCAGGTACCTGGAGTATATTTTTCTGTTATCCGCTGAGTTCATACTTATGTTTGAGAGTTTGCCCTTATTTAACATGGTTAAACTAGTGATACCCATATGCACGACCAGTATTCCTAGATGGCTAGAACAGCCCTAGATCCTGAGTGTACATCGGCTTGAGAACAGCCCTAACGAATCCTTACGAGAAAACTGTACGTTTAAATTTGCTTAAAATCAACCAAAATTCAAAATTCAAAATTTGAATTTGTAAACTCAGTTTCAAATCCGCCGCCACCGTAAACCGAGAAAATATCCTTGGTTGTACATACTGTTTTTAGCCAGTAAAAAGAGAAAATAGGTTGAATCAGTAATCCACAGAGTAATAATTATCTTTTGCAATGATGCATTTATTCCACAGAGGAATAATTATCTTTTGCAATGATGCATTTATTCCACAGAGGAATAATGTGAGCTGCTGAGAATGGTGTGTCTGCCATAACATGCTGCACTTTCTGTCCCTAACTCCCTAGTTACCAAATCTCGGTTCTTGTTAGGAAATATGGGAATTAACTGGTTATTGTTAGTTTCTCCAATTCTTTATTTTGGATTCTGGAGTACAACCAAGTGGACCATGCCCAAATTCTTAAGATTTGAAATACTAAGATAAGCTTGGTCAATACCTTATATGCCATACTAATGCTGCTGCATGCAAATAAGAGCTGTATCAGTATGTGCATCCAGTTTAAATTTGAAGCATTGCAGTTAGTCACTTTTAGGTCACCCCATGGTAAAGAAATTGCATGAAGTTAAATGGCTTAAGAAAATAGCTGTCATTTGGTTGGTACATAGGCTCTGTTTGGTGCAGCTTCAGATTCTCATTTTCCAGATTCTGCTCCTGATTCTATGAGAATCCACTTCTCTAAGAATCTGGAGCTGTCTGTTGAAACCGTTTGGCTGGTAGGTTGACTCCAAAAACAATATGAGGGAGGATTAGAGGCAAATAGACTATGTCACCCCTGGGTGTAATACTTCAATTGTATTTGTGTAACTCAGTAGCATTTGCGGATAAAAACCTTCAACTTCAAATGATATTTTCGTTTCTGAAGGTTGGATTCTCACGAGAATCTGCTGGGAGGCTGCATCTCGTTGTTAGTTCATTTTCGAGACAGCTCCTCGCGAGAAGCAGAATCTAGTGGTTTTGATAATCAGGGTGTTTAGTACGGCTTAACGAGAATCGATTGAGAAGCTGGGAGTGGAAGCTGTACCAAACAGGGCCATAGTTTCTGAGGTTGAGTTGTATGTCTTGTTCTAGAATGTCCCAGAAGACCAACAAAGATTACATATACTTTTTGAAAAGAATGAGCTAGATGCTGTATTCTTGAAAGATTAGTTTCATTTCGCTAAAATTGCTGACCATTATGATTTATTGTATATGATCAGTGATATTGCAGTCATTGCAAAGATCGAGAGCATTGACTCTTTAAGGAACTTGGAGGAGATCATCCGTGCTTCAGATGGTGCCATGGTTGCCAGAGGGGACATGGGGGCACAAATCCCCTTGGAGCAGGTCCCCTCAATACAACAAAAGATAGTTAAACTGTGCAGGCAACTCAACAAGCCAGTCATTGTTGCTTCTCAGCTTCTCGAATCGATGATTGAGTATCCCACACCCACTAGGGCCGAAGTTGCTGATGTTTCTGAAGCAGTCCGCCAGCGTGCAGATGCTCTTATGCTTTCTGGCGAGTCGGCAATGGGGAGATATCCAGACAAGGCTCTTAGTGTCCTCAGGAGTGTTAGCCTAAGGATTGAGAAGTGGTGGAGGGAGGAGAAGCGCCATGAGGCATTGGAACTTCAGGATGTTTCGTCTTCCTTCTCTGACAAAATATCAGAAGAAATCTGCATTTCGGCAGCTAAAATGGGTAAGTATTGCAACCACTTACTCAATGGCTGCTATATTGTTATTGCCGTAGCTAGTGATTGCTATATTCGAATCCTCTGCTGCTTCATCTCCGTATTGTTGTGCGTTGTCATGGTTACTGACGCAACATTACATTTTGCCCTTGCACTTACTTGAGCTGTGTCTAATTTCAACTAATTTGATTTGCAGCTAACAAATTGGAGGTGGATGCCGTTTTTGTCTACACGAAGTCCGGCCAGATGGCCTCCCTTCTCTCGCGGTGCCGCCCCGACTGCCCGATTTTCGCCTTCACAACTTCGACATCCGTGAGGAGACGGCTGAACCTCCAATGGGGCCTCATCCCCTTCCGCCTCAGCTTCTCCGAAGACATGGAGAGCAACCTGAACCGCACCTTCTCGCTGCTCAAGGCCAGGGGCATGATCCAGTCAGGCGACCTGGTGATCGCGCTCTCCGACATGCTGCAGTCCATCCAGGTGATGAACGTACCTTGAGGGCCATCATCTCCTCTCCTCTCCTCTTCTGTCCAAAAATGAAACGCGGCTTTAGTTGACTCCTTGAAGGACAGTCTCTGTTTGGATATCTATTCGTCCCTTCTCCTTGTGTTAAGACAGAACCAGAGAAATGCGAGTTCGTCACAACAATAATCTAGGGTTTTATTTTGCTCTTCTTTGCTATATATTAACAAACGAAACCCCCCTTGTTGAGCTATCACAGAAATACTCTCTCTTCCCTAGAGTCCGTAAGGATTCCCTGCAGCCCGTTTGGGACATCCGTATTCAGGGGAATCCCGCGGGTGCTATGCGGTCTCCTGTGAAATTCCCATGTTCCGAACGGATCTCAACTAGTTTATCTTCCGTGTACAGCAAAGCAACGTATTCCTTTATACTAGTCTGTAGGTAAACATTTAACCTTGCGGTTTACACACGCCACTGAAAAAAAAATAGACCACTTCTGTGAACAACAACAATAACAACTGGAAAATGTGAAAATTGGGAGCGGTAAAAGGCTAAGAGTCTACTGTACATGTGGGGCCGTGACATCTACGTACACGTGTACGTCGGTTCGTAGTCGCAGGCGTAGAGATCCATTCATGTCGACCGCGACGCGACGCGACGCGACGAGCTAGTCCGGCTAGCTTGCGAGTGCCAGGTCGCCTCGAACGGTTGCTAAACATATGTACCGGCTTACTGCACACTGTTAACTTTTGAGCCTTGCTTTGAATTCGAGAGTTACCGGCCAACACGGGCACTGTTTTTCGATGAAATAGCGACTAATTAACGAATCGGCAAAATAGCATTTCGGGATCTACCGAACGTTAGAGGTGCGGTAGGCCATGTGGCGGCCGTATGGAGCTCGATAAGTTATCAGTTGCGCTTACTCAAGTAAGCTTTCTCAATGGCATTTGGTACGGTAGGTTTACTTAAAGTAAGTTTCCTAATGGTATTTGATACGTATGAAGTGGTATTTGGTACGTAATGATGTGGTTATCCACATGAGGAGTGTTTGAGACGTGTAATAGTATGTAAGCTTGCTTTAATTTGTGGCTGACTTTGTGAGTCAAAATATGGATCAGTCTAGTTGTTTTAGATGCTGGCCGAAGTTTTATTAAGAAGTATAAGAAAACAAAGCATTATATATTGCTGATATTGAGACTGTCAACGGAGTACATAACCAACAAGAAAATAAACAACAGTGTGGAACTCACCACTCAACACATCTAAATCAAACGACAGCACGAAACTCGTCGCTCAACACACCAGATTTGTACATTAGACGAGTCACTAGTCGGTTGTTCCTCGAAGAAACCTGCAACTCTTCGTGCACAGGCCAGTTGTTATAGGGATGAAGAGTGCCCCATAAGATTACTGCATGGAAGCAGTAATTTTTCTATTAAAAAAAACAGCAGGGGCAGATCCCTGTTGTGGCAACAATTTACAGTGTTTTTTCAATGTTTTGAAAAAAAAAACTGTGGAATCAAATCATGCGTAATGTAACTTCCATCTAGGAAAAGGTCGTGCATGCAAATATGCAGCACTTGATGTAAACAGGAAAGACCAAGAGAAGAACAGAACACATAATTAAATAATTAATCCAGATTAGTTTTCCATTGCGTCGACCGTGGTCTGTTAAGTTACACGTGAGGCCATTTTCACCATCATATTTGTGTGTGAATTATAATCGTGCTTTTCGTAGTCTATTCTTTCAACAATGGTACGGTGCTTACAAAGTACGGTTCAATTTTGATAAGGTATATTGTCTCTTCCAAATATTTCACATAGCGTTCGTGAGGCCATTGTACTAGCACTGGCAAGTAAATATGCCTTAGAGGATGATGTCTGCTGCAGTCATGTCTTGCTCACAGCACCCACTGCAACAAATCCGTAGTTGCTTTACCATTGTAACTTGCTTGTATGTTACACTTTGTGCCGTAATATAAGTTCAAACTCACTGTACACACAGATTAAGGAAGCACTGCTTCTAAGAAAAAAGTTTAAATCTGTATGTTCACACCATTTTCTTGTGGTTTTAAACTTTTAATTGTCTTTAGCACGTCTTTCAATGATTTCAGTGCTTATTTAAGTGTTTTCAATACTTGTTTCAATGATTTGAGTGATTTCGCTATTTTTAGTACACAATTTCAACACTGAAACATTAGTAATGAAATGATGTATTACAACTACCGAAAATGACATAAACAATTGAAATATGTATTAGCATAATTAAAACAAATATTGACACCGCTGAAACAAGTGTCAAATATAATGAAAACCACGAGAAATAATGTTAACATTTACACGCCAACTTAACTTACAGAGTAAAGTAAGTGATAATTAGATATGGACCAAATTGAAAAAGTGGGTAACTTATGGGGGTGCTTATGGATTTTCCCCCTAAATCTATTTTTTTTATGTCACTATACCATACATACCACTATTAATGATATGCTACAAATACTCATTCATTTTCCCTGTATTAAAATAGGGATATAGAGTGAAAATATTATAATAACTGTACTTTAATTTCTTCAATGGACTTATATTGCAAGACAATGCTTTCTAAGAAAATATACTTATATTGCGAGACGATCACCACATATATTATCGTATCCACCCACGATGCACGCTAATACCAAATTAAGTAATCATTTCCTGCGGTTGATAAACAACATTTTCAGTATACACATAGTGATAGTAGACCTACAATGTTCGAGTTTTGTAGGGACACATTTTGGATTCATATAGATATTTGTAGAACGAGCTGATGAATCAACCACTTCGGCACAGCCACAAACCTGACCACACAAACTCTCTGAGACTCAACCAAGCAACCGACCTAGGTAACTAAGCCTACATCTAATTGGCCTGAAGATAAGATTTAAAAAATATACACTTGAAACACACACAACTGTGACACGGACACACTTGCAAAAGGACATGAATTGCACATACATTTTATTTTGACATAACCCAAAATTGACTACAAGGCACTGTAAAATAGCGACGTAAAATAGTGACATTTGTCCCGTGGCACTCTAAAATCTAGTTTTGGCTAATAGGATAATCTAAAATGGTGGCCTTTTGACAGGGCAAATGACACTATTTTATATTGTCATGTAGCCAATTTTAACAAAAAAAAATTTGTATGCTGGATGGAGATCAACTTCAAAAGGAGAAGTTGAGACATTATTACCTGCATTCTTTTGTACGCTCTGTCAGGATCACTGATTTTTCAAGTCGAAATTTTGTCATTCCTACCATACATTTTTTTAACCAACATTCCTACCATGCATCACGGCAAGCACTTCACTAGATCAAGGTTGTTGCAATGAGTGAAAATACCAAATTAAATAATAATGCATCACTGCAACCTATGTTGGCAAGCTATTATTGAGCCACTGAAATGCGCAATCATGCATTTTTAGTTTTATGTAAAGAAAAGTTACATGTGTACTCATAGAGGAGATTATTATTTGTACAAAATTATAACTACCACAAAAAAATGAAAAAGGAGAAAAGACAGGTGATATAGCCTAGAAGAAACTAGGAAGCATTCTTTAGAGCTAAGGCTAGCAGTATCATCTGCCTGGTGGAGCTCAATCTATGATGCCTCAATTAGTCCTTGTCTGTTGTGCCTCTGCATGTGGGCCATGATATTTTGTGTAATTTTTTTTAAGAATGACATTTTCTATAGTCATAGTGAGCCCACTAGCTAGTAAGTGCACATGAAAGTGACTTGATGACTTTGTAGTACTGCTCTTTCATTTGAAAAGGACTTGGAGCAAATCATGCATGCATCCTCCATTATTTCCCTACCAAATCATCCAACATTTTTATTGTCATATATATATATATATATATATATATATATATATATATTGCAAGCTTAATGTAATAATTTCCCTGCCAATCATCAGACTGCACTTACTTGTAGGGCTTGACCATAGGAAAGGTATTCTTCAACCACTGAGTAATTCATATACCAAAAATAATGTTAATTGCAGTAACCAATTGGAACATACTGGATTCATAACCAAGCTTAGATTAATTACTATGAACTCAGAAGGAAATATTAATTGCCTGGATCACTTAAACTACAGATTAATTGAACAAACAAATTGAGCTTCTCTTTTGTTGTCGCCCACAAATTAAGCCGACCTAAATCTTGCAAAATCTTGATGACAACAACATTGCTGATGAGAGTAGAGAAGTATAGCCTTGTCTTCCTTTTCCTTGGAAGTAAGCAGTGAGCTTCTCAAGGTGTTTGCTAATTTGTAGGGCTTAATCTATATAGTTCCTTTGATTGCCATGCACATAGCCCGCTTGACAAAGTTCAGCACACCATTATGGTTTGTGAATGCCTTTCTCCTGGATCCTAAAACTGCTAGGCCTTAGAACACTTGAAGAATAGCATTCATGCTTGTCACTGTTGCAATCTTTATATTGGTTTGCCTTTCTTGCTGGTGCAGTCTATGATCCTATAGCTACTATAATTTCCATGCAGTTTTTTTTGTGTGATTAGACTCTAATTATATTTCATGGGCAACCATAAACGTATCGTCGAATTGTAGAACTATGTCTCACGACAAACAAGTATAAATTAAGTTAGAATCGAGTTTCATGCATACACAAACGAGTTCACCCAAAAAAAACTTAAAGGTGTTAAGGAAAGATGGATAATAACTTCAATAGTTTGAAAGGAAAATGTTATTACCTCCTAAACTGATTCTTTTGCCTTCAGTACTTTGATTAAACAAACAGAGAGAGATCATTCAGATAAAGCTTTTTTACTACTATGCATGACGGCATGATCATATCAAAACCTCCCACTGTCAGGATAGATTAACAAATTAAACTGTTGACGAAGTCTTACTCAGAATCGGACAAGGCAAAACATACAGAAAACACCTCTCAAACTAGAGTTTAACTATCATAAAAACTATAATTATAGCATCGTCAAGCTAGCATCATGCGGACTATACGCATGAATGTGATGAATTATCAGTGACAAGTGGGCTCAGCACTCAGGGAGTGGCAGTACGAGGTTGCCGGCCATTCTTACGAACTTACATAAGCAGATTAGTTTGTACACAAAGCGTTTTTATTGCAACTAAGCACTTGTATAAGCCGAACTCCCTATGCTTCACTATTATAATTAACAAGATGAGATCATACAAAGTGCCAAACTTGTAGTCCATGAAATTGTCTACCAATGGTGACTTATTGGTCCATTAGAATCGACCCCAACACAAATAGTCAGCTTGAATAGCATAGCCAATCACTGCATCGTCCATGATCGCGAAAGAAATGGGAAAAGGTATGAAATGATTAATTATTTGCAAGACACGGAGGGAAAGTGACAAGCAACATTGTATTCTGTTTTTTGTTGGGTATACTTGGGTACACGTCTCTAAGAAAAGGTTAAAAATCATAAAGCAGAGTAGTTAATATTAGGTGCGGTCAAATCTGTATTAACCTAAAAAAATAAATCAAATCAAAGATTTACCCCCACTTAATATTTAAATCTATATCTACATCTAATCTTCAATTATATTAATTTTTTGTGCTGATATATATGTATCTCCACCTAATATTAATCACATTGCTTTAAGATTAGTAAACTTTTTAAAAGAGATGTACTGGAGCAAGGCCCCCCCTTTTAAAATATTCAATGCCATTGCATATACTAAGAGATGATCCTTTTGTGTAAGCTGGTAGACTTACTTGAAAAAGATAGAACTATATACATATGTGAAGTTCTAAACTTCTACCTAAAACTAGAACTCCACAGTAATTATTAACTCCTAGCATGTAAATGACAATTTTTATTGTCCTTGCAGTAGGTCATAGGACTGTTATCGAAATTATCAAAATAAACAACTTAACATATACTAGTTGGACTTGAACTCCATATAATTAAACGTATGATTAATCAACTTTACCACTCTCTGATAAAAAAGAAATTAACGGGTTGAATCTAAGGCCAAAAAGGTAAAATTATATTTATGCCTTTTTTTACCCTGTAATTTCTACATTAGTTCATCTCTTCGTTATTATGGGGTTGTTTGGTTGCTGACCCTCGGTAACCATACTAAATTTTGGTCGCGACCAAAACCTAGGTATTACCAAAACTTTGGTATCGTAGGAGTATTTGGATTGCAACCTTGTCGATGTTTTAATATCGATCTTATGAAATGAATGATGGGGCTCCTTGATCGAGACTACGCAAGATGAAACATATAGATTTTTTAGACAGGTTTGGGCTTTCTCCTGAGAGAATAACAACCATACTCCTATATTCTTATATTGATAGTGTTTACAACAAGAAAAAAGTCACCCAAAGATAGGACTAATTACTCCTGTCTTGTCTGTCGTTGTCCTTCTGTCCCCTAGTGTTACCATTTATATAGCGTCTGCGGGGGTGATAGTTGTCTCGTGCCAGGAGGCACCTCAACAGTTGATGAGTTATGCACGTTTGATGACAGTTATTGTTAGAGAGACATTCCCCCACATCTGCCTTGCAGTTACGCCAGAGACATAGATTACTACATGCAATGATATAAGATGATAACGACACATATTTAACTACTGCGTATAAATAAACACAACGTATAAGGTACCTAGTCGATGGGATCCACATGTATGTGGGCTTCATCGACCATAGAGTGGTCATGGTTAACTTGGTCGTAATTGTTGGACCGAAAAGACGACTAGGAGGGGGGGGAGGGGTTTGAATAGGAGCACGCTCACTTTTTCTAACCAAGATCAGATTCAATACAAATTTCACTCCAATAGCTATGGAAGCTATGAAGATCAATATACCGGTACAGCGGAAGACTAGTGTTGAATCCAATTTAAACCCCGAAGCAAAACAACCAAAATCAACACGGGCTAAAATTCTAAGTGTTAGACGGTCTGACCTCTGTGTTAATGGCGGTCGGACCGGTCACCTTGGGCGGTCGGACTGGTTACCTTGGGCGGTCGGACTGGTTACCTTGGGCGGTCGGATCTCCAGTCTGATGAACAGTAAAAACAGCCCAAAAAATGAAGTTGCAAATAGATGTAACTTTTGATCTACAACTCCAAACTTGATGAAACTTGGAACACACCTTCTCTAGGATGTCAGGAACCTATTCCAATCGAAGATCGTGAAGATCCTTGGAAAAGTTACGATCTTTTGACGTTTGAGAGGAGGATGGTTCAAAACCGAGTCAAAACGAAAACTAGATCCAAAAACTTGCTCGTGGGTGATTGATGATCAAGATGATCCTAGATGTATTTCTACATGTCACAGCAAGCTAGATCATGTGAAGAAATCAATAAAAAATGATCAAATCAAAGAAAGACTTAAAATCACCAAATAGAGAGAAGGAAGGCAAAGAGACACATCTTTGAGCAAACTTTCCTTAGATTGATTTGATAAGGTTTGGGTTTACAGCCACTCCATCAATGTAGGACAAAGCTCAATCCAAGAGCATGAAATCAAATCAAAACTCTCTAGAACCCTAACCTCCACTAATCCTCTCCCTAAGCAAAACTAGGGTTTCAACAATAATGAAAGGGTTGAAGGGGGTGCAGCCACCTCGCTCCTCTATTTATAGTGGAGGCTTAGACCTTCTAGAAGATTAACTTAAATGGGCTCCCGTTAAGGCCCAACACAAACGGGTCACACACGCACGCATTACAAAGCGCCGTCTTCAACACCTCTTGACCTAAACCGCTTCTCTTTGCGTCGTCTTGCGCCGTGGGTTGGCAAAAGGTCACCAAGGTGGTATTTGGTAAGATTACCAAAATACCCCTTCTCGGTCCTTCTCCGAAGACCGAGTCCATCTGCGCGAAGCACTTCGCCTGCTCCGCCACGTGTAGGTTGATAAACGGCTCTCTCCGTGTCGGCAAGTCTCTCCCATTCGGCTCTCACCGAAACCACCATGGCACTTGCACCGACTCCCGCGCCGCTTGATCAAACCAGTCGCACGGAACTATCCGTTCGGTCATCCTTGTCTATTCCGCACCACACTTGAGTTCATTGACCTCACCCGGCATCGTCGATCGTTCTGAACCTCAGCTCTCCAAGCCTAGTCCTGATCATCCTCGCCGTTGACCATCGTTGACCACCAAGCAACCTGCACAACAATAGACAAGCAAATCGAATCCGGGAACAAGTTCTTCACAACTTGACCCACGTTAGTCAAAACATGCATCATGAAACTCATGACTTTGACCTAACCAACGAACAACGCCGCCACGAAGACCGACGTTCAAGTGACAATCGGTCCGACCGCCCTCAGGGCCGGTCGAACCGCCAGCCATGCCAGTCGAACCGCCAGCCATGCCGGTTGAACCGCCAGCCATGCCGGTTGAACCGCCAGCCATGCCGGTCGGACCGCCACCTATAGGCCAGTTCGACCGCCCGAAAGGAGTTAGCCGATTTTCAACCCTTGAAAATCCGAAACCTACTGGAAACTTTAAACCAATAGAACTTTTGACTGGAGACTTAAAAAATTATGGGACCAAGAGCAATAGAATACCCTCTCTTGCCTACACCCTCTATTTTTGGCCCAGCTCATTTTGACACATTTGGTCACTGTCGGTCCGACCGCCGCTCATGGCCGGTCCGACCGATTTGGGACCGGTCGGACCGCCATGCTATGACCGGTCAGACCGCCTGTCACCTGACAGTTCTGAAACTTTATCGAAAACACGTGAAACGACAAACCGTTAACGCCATTGCCAATTGTCACATCATCCTAAGATATGGAGCATATCCCCATGATATCCACAATCTCCCCCTTGATGAACACATTGGCAATAATCCAGAAAATGTAATTTGGAGGTTTGAAAAGTAAAATACTTTCGTTGTCGCACAAAGACACAACTTGGTCCATAAGCAAGAGAAAGCAATGGAAATGACCAAGCTGGCATCAGAATAGCATATGCATGTGAGATAAGGCAAAAGAAAGCATAAAAACTTTGATTTCCAAAAAAAGATAAAAAATCTCACTTAAGATCCATATGAAAGAACAATTGTTCAATTGACCTTTGATCATTGTGAGGAGTGATAAATGCAATTCAAGTTCAGAAAAGTCAATAAGACAATAAGAGTGTAATTTAAAAGCTCCCCCTCACTATGATCCTCGGATTTCAGAAAATTTCAAATTCTTCAACTTTCTCCCCCTTTGTATAATCTTCTCCCCAACATTTAAATAACTTCTCCCCCTTTGACAATGGAGTTATCAAGGAATCACGCATTCCTCTCATCCAAAGATAACAAATGCAGAATGAAGAAAGAAGCAAAAAAGAAGTATGCATGAAGTGCAATGGAGTGGCTTTATTTTTGTATTTTTCAATTTTTGATTACAAGAAGCTTTGGAGATTACCCAAAAGAGCAAGCCAGCATTTCTAATATTGCGCAAACAACATATCAAGCCTGACAGTGCTAGCAAGATCATGATAAGACATATATATCAAAGCTAAGCACGAAGGCTCAAAAGTAAAGCAATAGATTTGATCAATTTAAGCAAAGCTTCAAATTCAGCAAGTTCATCAACAGGGATCCTAAAGTGAAACTGGCCATGTCAAAATGTCAAAGTGAGATAAAAAAACTAACAAAGACCACATTAAGAGTCAATCAGGTCCTGTATTGAATCATTTTGCTCAGATTTCTCAAAAGCCCATTTGTCAACAGTTTTATCATATGCACTGAATATTGTAGTTGACTAATGATCTAACTTAGTGATAAGATCCTGTACTAGGAGCCATCCACAAACTCATCCTAAGCTTTGACCAGAAGTTGATTAAAGATATATCTTAGTAAAGACGATCCTAGACTAGGAGCCATCCACAAACTCTTTCTAAGCTTCTACCAGTGGGACAAATCTTGAGGTTCATGTCATTTCTGACAAGCAGTCCCCATAAGATCATCTGGATCATCAAGCTATCTCTAAGTTCATGTCTTTGACAAGCAATCTCGTAAGTGTAGTTTGGCACATTTTAAGCATAAGACAATCTTAATTTTTCATTTTTCATAGGAGCAGTTTTAGAATATCAAGAACACAAAAAGCTTAAGTAATGGTCAATTTTAGAATCAAGAGCTAACAAAGCAATTCTGACAGGGCCAATGTCACAAAAGGAGCACTAATTGCGCAACTCGCTAAAACATCCACAAATTATAATTTTTAGTTCGAGTTGTTTTAGAGTTCTAGCTCATACAGCAAAGACTTAGCTACACATGTAAAAGAATGATAATTCTAGCAAGTCAAAGAACTAGACATGGCATTAAGCAAGAATTGAAACACTAAAGCTCCAAAGGGTAATAGGCAAAGCTTCATCAATTTTAAAAGATAAGCAGAAAATCTTATATTACAATGCATCTTTTTGGATTTTTCATACCACTTGTTGTATTTTTCATATGAATGCAATATGATACAATGAGATGCAATAAAAAGCCTAAAAACCTAAAAAGTTCAAAAAGATTAATAAGTTCAGAAAAAGAACAATAAAAGATCAAAAGAACAAGGTAAGATCAGAAAAGATCGAACTCCCCCTCAAACCAACCCATAAGGATAAATTACCCATAACTCGCTTCTCAAGGTGGCAAACCTAGTTGGGTCTAAAGGCTTGGTAAGAATATCAGCCAGTTGAGCCTCGGACTCCACGAAGTGCAGCACAATATCACCATTCTCGACATGGTCTCTAAGGAAGTGATAGCGAATGTCTATGTGCTTGGTCCTAGAGTGTTGCACAGGGTTCTTAGCAATGTTAATAGCAGAAGTGTTATCACAGAAGAGAGGAACACTAGCAAAATTTAACCCATAGTCCTTAAGAGTGGATACCATCCACAAAATCTGACTAAGCAACTAGCAGCAGTTACATATTCAGCTTCAGCAGTAGATTGTGCAACAGATGACTGCTTCCTAGAAGACCAAGAAACAAGAGAAGTGCCTAGGAAGTGATAAGTTTCCGAGGTACTCTTCCTATCAAGCCGACAGCTCGCAAAATCAGAATCAGAAAACCCCCGAATGGACAAAGAAGAAAAGTAGGAGTACCAAATGCTATACTGGAGGGTAGAGTGTAAATACCTGAATACGCGCTTAACAGCTTGGCGATGGGAAGCTCTCGGAGACGCCTGAAACCTCGCGCAGAGGCAGACTGTGAAGTGGATGTCCGGTCTTGAGGCCGTCAAGTACAGGAGGGAGCTGATCATGCTGCGGTACTCGCGTTGATCCACGGCTTCTCCTTCCTCATCTGGATCCAATGCAGTCGAAGTCGCCATGGGAGTGACGATCGGCTTGCAGTCACCCATGTCGAAGCGTTTGAGCGGGTCCTTAGTATACTTCGTCTGATGGGTGAAGACTCCTTCCTTACATTGCTTGATTTGAAGCCCCAGAAAGTAATTGAGCTCTCCCATCATGCTCATCTCAAATTCCCTGGACATAGTCTCAGAAAAGCTGGAAACAAGAGCATGAGAAGAACCACCAAAGATAATATCATCAACGTAAATCTGAGCAAGCAGGAAGTCATTGCCACGCCTAAGAATGAACAAGGTCTTGTCTACCTTACCCATCTCAAAATCATTCTTAAGCAAGAAGATCTTAAGCTTATCATACCAGGCTCTAGGGGCTTGTTTAAGACCATACAAGGCTTTGGACAGCTTGAAGACATGATGTGGGTTCTTGGGATTCTCAAATTCTGGGGGTTGCCTAACATACACTTCCTCCTCTATGTAACCATTCAAAAAAGCACTCTTAACATCCATCTGATATAATTTAACGCCCTTAGATGCAGCAAATGCAAGCAGAATGCGAATGGCTCCTAGTCTAGCAACAGGAGCAAAGGTCTCATCAAAATCTAACCCCTCAACTTGGCTAAACCCCTGAGCTACCAACCTAGCCTTGTTTCTAATCACAGAACCATCCTCATTTTGTTTGTTTTTGAAAACCCAGCGGATTCCTATAACATTATGACCACTAGGAGGTTCTACTAGATTCCAGACCTTATTCATCTCAAAATTCTCTAACTCCTCATGCATGGCATTGACCCAACTAGAATCAGATACCAACTAGAATCAGATAAAGCATGTGATATATCGCGGGGTTCAAAAGAAGCTACAAAAGCAGAATGAGAATAGAGGTTTGGATCGTGATATCTGGAGCGAGTGACTCGCTCATGGAGATTACCTATCATCTGATCCGGAGGGTGCTGCCTTTGAATGTGAAGTGACGCACCCAGAGAGGAAAATACCTCTTCGACCTCCGCAGTATCGCGATGATGAAGATGCAAGAGTGCCTCAACCAAGGCGAAGTAGTCACAAAGAGTTCTTGTGCCGAATAGGAGCGCCAACAAAGAAGATGTGGAAGAGCATCATCGAGTCCATCATCATCTTCCTCAACAAATATACTCTCTGTCATCTATGTATCACCTGAAATATCTGATCTAGCTTCAGGGCTAGTCTCATCAAAAGTGACATTGCATGTCTCCTGAACCAGGTTAGTTTCAACATTAAAAACTCGAAAACCCCTTCAATGCGCAGGATAACCCAGAAATAAACCATCAAAAGTTCTTGACTCAAATTTATCTAGGTTTCTGTTGGACCGAAAAGGCGACTAGAGGGGGTGAATAGGAGCACACTGACTTTTTCACAAAGAATGGATTCAATCCAATTTCACTCCAATAGCTATGAAAGCTATGAAGATCTATATACCAGTACATCGGAAAGCTAGTATTGAATCCAAACTTATATCCCCAAAGCAAAAGAGTAAAACAGAACCAAAACCCAAGGGCGGTCAGACCGGCGTATTGCTAGCGGTCTGACCGGCAAAGGTGACCGGTCTGACCGGCACTGAGGGGCGGTCTGACCGATTCTGTCTAGAGGCACTGTTCCAGATTTGAAACCAAAACGAAACACGATCTAACTTTTAATATATCCAATCAAACTCGACCAAACTTGGAACACACCTCCCTAAGGATATCTGGGAACTATTCCAAGTGACGATCGAGTGGATCAAGACAGTAAGGCAATCAAAAGCTCGGAAATCAAAGAAACACCTCAAATACTCAAATAGAGAGAAAGAAGACAAATGAACTCATCTTGGAGAGAACTCTTCTTTGGATTGATTTGATAACGATCGACATTCTGACCACTCATACAGATACGCATGGACACAAGATCAAAACAACTCTCTCTCTCTCTAGAACCCTAACCTCCACTAAACCTTCCCTAAGCACCTAAGCCAAAACTAGGGTTTCAAGCAAAAAGAGTTGAAGGGGTGCAGCCACCTCTCTCCTCTATTTATAGTGGAGACTTAGACCTTCTAGAAGAGTAACCCAAATGGGCTCCCGTTAAGGCCCAAAATAAACGGGTCACACACGCACGCTTCTCGAAGCGTCGTCTTCATCTCCTCTTGACCTACTCCGCTTCTCCACGCCATCTTGCGCCGCGGGTCGTCAAAAGGTCACCAAGGCGGTATTTGGTATAATTACCAACATACCCCTTCTCGATCTTTTCGCAAAGACCGAGTTCCATCTTTGTGAAGCACCTCCCATGCTTCGTCACGTGTAGGTTGATCAATGGCTCTCATCATGTCGGTAAGTCTCTCCCATCCGGCTCCCACCAGAACCACTATGGCACTTGCACCGACCCCCGCGCCGCTTGATCCAACCAGTCGCACCGAACTGCCCGTTTGGTCATCATTGTCCATTCTGTGCCATGCTTGACTCCATTGACTTCACCCGCATACCCGATCGTTTCGACCTCGGCTCTCAAGCTTAGTCCGGATCATCCTCGCCGTTGACCATCGTTGACCACCAAGCAACCTGCACAACAATAGACAAGCAAATCGAAACCGGGAACAAGTTCTTCACAACTTGACCCACGTTAGTCAAAACATGCATCATGCAACACATATGCATCAAACTCATGACTTTGACCTAACCAGCGAACAACGCCGCCACGACGGCGACGTTCAGTAACAACCGGTCGATCGCCCTCGTGGCTTGGGTCGATCGCTGCCTTGCTTGGCCGGACCGCCGACCATAGGCGGTCCGACCGCCTCGAAGGACTTAGCCAATTTTCAACCCCGAAAATCCAAACCCATCGGAAACTTTAAACCAATAGAACTTTTTATCGAGACTCCAAAATTATGGGACCAAGAGCAATGGGATCCTCACTTGCCTACACCTCTATTTTTGGCCCACTGCTTTGACCACTTTTGATCACCGCGGTCCGATCACGCACATGGCCACCGACCAATTTGGGACCGGCCGGACCGCCATGCTATGGTCGGTCGGACCGCCTCGCCCGTAAAGTCCGAACAGAATCAAACTTTGTCGAAAACCCGTGAAACGACAAACCGTTAACGCCATTGCCAATTGTCACATCATCCTAAGATCTGGAGCATATCCCCATGATATCCACAATCTCCCCCTTGATGAACACATTGGCAATTATCCAGAAAATGTAATTTGGAGGTTTGAAAAGTAAAATACTTTCGTTTTCGCACAAAGGCACAACTTGGTCCATAAGCAAGAGAAAGCAATGGAAATGACCAAGATGGCATCAGAATAGCATAGGCAAGTGAGATAAGGCAAAAGAAAGCATAAAAACTTTGATTTCCAGAAAAAGTTATAAATCTCACTTAAGGTCCAAATGAAAGAACAATTGTTCAATTGACCTTTGATCATTGTGAGGAGTAATAAATGCAATTCAAGTTCAGAAGAGTCAATAAGACGATAAGAATGCAATTCAAGAACTCCCCCTCACTATGATCCTCGGATTTCAGAAAATTTCAAATTCTCCAACTTTCTCCCCTTTGTATAATCTTCTCCCCAACATTGAAATATCTTCTCCCCCTTTGACAATGGAGTCATCAAGGAATCACGCCTTCCTCTCATCCAAAGATAACAATTGCAAAAAGAAGAAAGAAGCAAAAAGAAGAAGTATGCATGAAGTGCAATGGAGTGGTTTAATTTTTGTATTTTTCAATTTTTGATTACAAGAAGCTTTGGAGATTACCCAAAAGAGCTAGCCAGCATTTCTAATATTGCACAAACAACATATCAAGCCTGACAGTGCTAGCAAGATCATGGTAAGACATATATATCAAAGCTAAGCACAAAGGCTCAAAAGTAAAGCAATAGATTTGATCAATTTATGCAAAGCTTCAAATTCAACAAGTTCATCAACAGGGATCCTAAAATGAAATTGGCCATGTCAAAATGTCAAAGTGAGATCAAAAATCTAACAAAGACCACATTAAGAGTAAATCAGGTCCTGTATTGAATCATTTTGCTCAGTATTTCTCAAAAGCCCATTTGTCAACAGTTTTCACATAAGCATTGAATATTGAAGTTGACTAATGATCTAACTTAGTGACAAGATCCTGGACTAGGAGCCATCCACAAACTCATCCTAAGCTTCGATCAGAAGTTGATTAAAGGTATATCTTAGTAAAGACGATCCTGGACTAGGAGCCATCCACAAACTCTTTCTAAGCTTCTACTAGGGCGACAAATCTTGAGGTTCATGTCATTTCTGACAAGTAGTCCCCATGAGATCGTCTGGTTCATCAAACTATCTCCAAGTTCATGTCATTGACAAGCAGTCTCGTAAGAATAGTTTGGCACAGTTTAAGCATAAGACAATCTTGATTTTTCATTTTTCACAAGAGCAGTTTTAGAATCTCAAGAACACAAAAGCTCAAGTAATGGTCAATTTTAGATTCAAGAGCTAACAAGGTAATTCTGACAGGGCCAATGTCACAAAAGGAGCACTAATTGCGCAACTCGCTAAAACATCCACAAATTGCAATTTTTAGTTTGAGTTGTTTTAAAGTTCTAGCTCATATAGCAAAGACTTAGCTACACATGTAAAAGCATGATAATTCTAGCGAGTCAAAGAACTAGACATGGCATTGAGCAAGAATTGAAATACTAAAGCTCCAAAGGGTAATAGGCAAAGCTTCATCAATTTTAAAAGATAAGCAGAAAATTTTATATTACAATGCATCTTTTTGGATTTTTCAAACCACTTGATGTATTTCTCATATGAATGCAATATGATACAATGAGATGCAATAAAAGCCTAAAACCTAAAAAGTTCAAAAGATCAATAAGTTCGTAAAAGAACAATAAAAGATCAAAAGAACAAGGTAAGATCAGAAAAGATCGAACTCCCCCTCAAACCAACCCATAGGGATAAATTACCCCTAACTCGCTTCTCAAGGTGGCAAACCTAGTTGGGTCTAAAGGTTTGGTGAGGATATAAGCCAGTTGAGCCTCGGACTCCACGAAGTGCAGCACAATATCTCCCTTCTCGACATGGTCTCTAAGGAAGTGATAGCGAATGTCTATGTGCTTCGTCCTAGAGTGTTGCACATGGTTCTTAGCAATGTTAATAGCAGAAGTGTTATCACAGAAAAGAGGAACACTAGCAAAAATTAACCCATAGTCCTTAAGAGTGGATACCATCCACAAAATCTGACTACAGCAACTAGCAGCAGCTACATATTCAGCCTCAGCAGTAGATTGTGCAACAGAGGACTGCTTCCTAGAAGACCAAGAGACAAGAGAAGTGCCTAGGAAGTGACAAGTGCCCGAGGTACTCTTCCTATCAAGCCGACAGCCCGCAAAATCAGAATCAGAAAACCCCCGAATGGACAAAGAAGAAGAGCAGGAGTACCAAATGCCATACTGGAGGGTAGAGTGTAAATACCTGAATATGCGCTTAACTGCTTGGCGATGGGAAGTTCTCGAGACGCTCAAACCTCGCAGAGGCGATCAGTGAAGTGGATGTCCGGTCTTGAGGCCGTCAGTATGGAGGGAGCCGATCATGTCGCGGTACTCGCGTTGATCCACGGCTTCTCCTTCCTCATCCGGATCCAAAGATCGAAGTCGCCATGGGAGTGGCGATCGGCTTGCGATCACCCATGTCGAGCGCTTGAGCAGATCCTTAGTATACTTCGTCGATGGATGGAGATCCTTCCTTACATTGCTTGATTTGAAGCCCAAAGTAATTGAGCTCTCCCATCATGCTCATCTCAAATTCCCTGGACATAGTCTCAGAAAAGCTGGAAACAAGAGCATGAGAAGAACCACCAAAGATAATATCATCAACGTAAATCTGAGCAAGTAAGAAATCATTGCCACGCCTAAGAATGAACATGGTCTTGTCTACCTTACCCATCTCAAAATCATTCTTAAGCAAGAAGGTCTTAAGTCTATCATACTGTGCTCTAGGGGCTTGTTTAAGACCATACAAGGCTTTGGATAGCTTGAAGACATGATGTGGGTTTTTAGGATTCTCAAAGCCTGGGGGTTGCCTAACATAAACCTCCTCCTCTATGAAACCATTCAGAAAGGCACTCTTAACATCCATCTGATATAATCTAAAGCCCTTAGAGGCAGCAAATGCAAGAAGAATGCAAATAGCTTCTAGTCTAGCAACAGAGCAAAGGTCTCATCAAAATCTAACCCTCAACTCGCTAAAACCCCGAGCTACTAACCTAACCTTGTTTCTAACCACGTAACCAACCTCATTTTGTTTGTTTTGAAAACCCAATGGTTCCTATAACATTATGACCACTAGGAGGTTCTACTAGGTTCCAGACTTTATTTCATTCAAAATTTTCTAACTCCTCATGCATGGCATTGACCCAACTAGCATCAGATAAAGCATGTGATATATCTTTGGGTTCAAAAGATGCTACAAATGCAGAGTGAGAGAAAATACTTGATCATGATACCGGAGCGAGTGACTCGCTCATGGAGACTACCAATCATCCGATCCGATGGGTGTTGCTTCGGATGTGCAAAGGAGCGCTGGGAGATAGTATCTCCTCAACCTCCGCAGTATCACGATGAAGAAGATGCAGCAGAGCCTCAATTGGAGGTGAAGCGATCGTAGAAAGGTGTTCCGAGCCGAATCGAGCATTAGCAGCAGTGGAGGAGCATCATCAATTTCATCCTCATCTTCATCAACAAATATGCTCTCACACCGTAAGTCACCCAAACATCGGATCTAGCTCTGGGCTAGTCTCATCAAAAGTGACATTGCATGTCTCCGGACAATGTTAGTTTCAACATTAAAACCCGAAACCCCTCGAATGAGCAGGATAACCTAGAAATAAACCATCACAAGTTCTTGATTCAAATTTATCTAGGTTCCCTGTCTTGAGAATAAAACACTTCGATCCAAAGACTCGAAAGTGCGAAACTGAGGGTTTTCTGCCAAAACGAAGCTCATAAGAAGTCTTACCCAAAGACGGTCTCAGAAAGACACGATTTGAAATATGGCAAGCTGTAGCAATAGCTTCGGCCCAAAACCTCCTCGGTGTGTTATACTCATCTAGCATCGTCCTAGCCATCGAGACTAAGGTCCTGTTCTTTCTTTTCACAACGCCATTTTATTGAGGGACGTGTGGAGAAGAGAACTGATGCTCAATGCCGCGCTCAGCACAAAAAGAGGCAAAAGAGGCATTCTTGAACTCCGTGCCATTGTCACTGCGAATTGCTCTCTAGGCATCAGGAAGTTCAGAAGCCAAACGAAGAACAAGATCATGATAATGATCAAAGACCTCATCCTTCGAAGCAAGAAAGAACACCCAAGAATATCTCGAAAAATCATCAACTATGACAAGAATGTACCAATTGCCACCGACTGACCGAACCCTAGTAGGACCAACAGTATCCATATGAAGCAACTGTCCTGGTCCGTCAGTCATGACCATAGTCAATGAAGGATGTGAGGCGGCAACTTGCTTGCCATGCCTACAGGGAGCACATACAGCATCTTTGACAGCTTTGAGTTTAGGCAAACCTCTCATGAGATCAAGGCCGCTAACTCGTGTCAGATGATCAAAACCAATGTGCCCCAAGCGTCGGTGCCAAAGCCGATATCGTAAGAAGATGCAACTAAACACTTGAGAGATCCGCAAGAGATTCGAAAAATCACTCTAAATATTCTACCAACTCTAGAAATTCCAAAAACGAGTTCACCAAGAGAATCAAGCACCCGACAAGCGTTCTTCTTAAATCTAGTCTCATAGCCATCATCGAGAAGCTGTGAGACAGAAAGGAGATTGTACCTTAGCTTGGACACGAGAGCGACATCCTTGAGAATGAACTTGTCGTTCACCCTGATCGATCCAGTTCCTTCGATCCGCCCTTGTGAATCATCTCCGAAGGTGATGAAATCATCACCCGTCGCCCGCGTGAAGGAAGTGAACCATCTTGAGTCTCCGGTCATGTGGCGTGAACAGCCGGAGTCGACGAGCCACGTGTTCTTCCTCCTTCCGCGACGATCCTGAAAATCAAGGCACAAAAGATCGATGTGTCTCAATCATCAAGTTAGTTAAAATAGACTTGGGAACCCAAGATCGAGACACACGCTCATGAGTAGTATGCAAAGCGTAATGAGTGTCCTTGATCCTAGTTGAAGTCCTATCATGAGCAATGGTTACAAACACATGAGATGCATTCTGTCTAGAAACATAACCATGTTTCACATAAGCTCTAGGTTGATGAAATAAAGTTCTAGCATGATTAGCATTTTTCAACCTACGCCAACAGAACTCAACTAAATGTCCACTCATCTCGCAATAGGTGCAGTGGTATTTTGTACCACTGGGAGAAGCACCTTTTGACTCAAAAGAAGGTTGGACAAAACCTGCAGGTTTGAAAGCAATTTTCGCAGGTTGGGTTTTGAATTCAACTAAGCCATTTTCCAAGACCTGAATGACCTTAGTCTTGGATTTGTTCTGGGCAGAGTTGTATCCTAAATCTTGCTTCTTAGAAGGAGTTCTAGACTTGTCAAGAATCATGTTTAATTGTTTTTCTCCACTAGAGAATTTTTGCAGTGTGTTCTCTAGATAAATATTATCTTTCCTAAGATCAACACATGATTGATAAATTTTAGGTTTATTAACCTTTGCAGGCCTCTCCTTATAATTAGTAATTTCAAGCTTAAGAGCAGGACATAAAGAACAAGTAGCAGAATTAATACTGTCCTTAAGCTTGGCATATTTCTCTCTAGCTGCTTTTAAAATGTCTTTAATTTCATGTTCACGTTCTAAGCAGAGAGAGCAAGAGCGAGACTCTACTGGTTCAGAAACATCCAACTTGCTAGACTCTAAGCATTTAAGACATGGAGCAGATTTGACCTCAACTAGCTCAGTTCTAGCATTTTCAAGTTGATGCAAAGCAGTATCAAGAGCAGATTGCAGTTTAGACAGTTCGGAGTGCAAAACATGGCAAGAAGAACATTCATCAACATCTAGACTCTTAGCATTCACAAGTTCTAATGTCAAATTTTCAACTTGTGACTCTAGATCCTTGTTCTTAACCATGATGACCTTTAAAGCCTTATCCTGACTAAGTAATTGCTCATACATATTCTCGCATCTAGCAGAAAGGACATCATAAGATAGAGATACCTCATCATCATCATCGACGTCGACGGAGTCAGCCATGAAGCACATGCCGGTGAAATCCTTGGTCTTCCCTTTCTTGTCTTTAGATGGCTCCTCCTCCTCCTTGTCCTCCTCGCTCCCAGAGTCCACATCACTCAAGGATTGATCTCCAAAAGCGGCAAGGACCCAGTGAGCAGCCTTCATCAGCTTGGCAGTATCAAACTTTGATTTGTTCCTTGAGGCTTCTTCCAAGTCGGCTTTCCTCCTTATGGTTACCCTTACCCTTCAGCTTGGGGCAGTTAGCCCGAATATGGTAAAGCTTACCACACTCGTAGCAAGTCACAGGGCCACCTCTCTTTTTGTTTCTCATATTGTTGTAAGCCCGTGTGGCTTTCTTGACTATGAGGGCTAGCTCGGGCTCAGGAAGACTCTCAAAATCCTCTTCACGAATTGTAGATAAACAAGCAAGAGAGAAACCCGAAGAGGACTCAGAAGAAACATCAAAAGCACTTGAAAGAGGATCAGCTACCAAAGCCATGCTGTCCTTCTTAGGAAGACTACCTCTCTTGATCTCATGAGTCTTGAGCTTACTATAAAGCAGCTCCAAGGTGAGAGTAGAGAGATCGACGTTCTCCTCTATGGCAGTAGCCTTCATTTCCCACTCCTTGGTGTTAATTGCAGCCAAGAGGTGAGTGGCATTCTCAGATTGAGAGTACTCAATGTCAACAGCTTTCATCTGATTGACAACCTTGTTGAAGCGAGTAAAAACGTCATCGATGCTCTCGCCAGGACGCATCTCGAATTTGTTGTACTATCTCTTATAGACCGTCTGGCGCACTTGTTTAATCTGGAACGATCCCTCATGGTAAGTTTTGAGGGTGTGCCAAATTTCATGTGCGGTCGTAAGATTGCAAATCCTGTCATACTCTTATCTACTAAGCCCAGCATATAGGAGGTTCTTTGCCTTGTTGTTGTTAGCCAAAAGTATTGCCGAAGCTTGCGTGGCAATCTCAGGCAAAATGAGCGGAGCTCGAACAACCTCCCATATAGCTTGTCCTTCGCTCTCAAGGAAGACTCGCATGCAATTCTTCCAATAGGCATAGTCGAGCCCATTGAAGACATGCGGCTTTGTCGAGTACTTATCCATCGCCAAGTTCAGTGACCGGTTAAGATCAAGATTGAACTAACCGGGCTCTGATACCACTTGTTAGACCGAAAAGGCGACTAGAGGTGGGGGTGAATAGGAGCACACTGACTTTTTCACAAAGAATGGATTCAATCCAATTTCACTCCAATAGCTATGAAAGCTATGAAAATCTATATACCAGTACAGCGGAAAGCTAGTATTGAATCCAAACTTATATCCCCAAAGCAAAAGAGTAAAACAGAACCAAAACCCAAGGGCGGTCAGACCGGCGTATTGCTAGCGGTCTGACCGGCAAAGGTGACCGGTCTGACCGGCACTGAGGGGCGGTCTGACCGATTCTGTCCAGAGGCACTGTTCCAGATTTGAAACCAAAACAAAACACGATCTAACTTTTAATATATCCAATCAAACTCGACCAAACTTGGAACACAACTCCCTAAGGATATCTGGGAACTATTCCAAGTGACGATAGAGTGGATCAAGACAGTAAGGCAATCAAAAGCTCAGAAATCAAAGAAACACCTCAAATACTCAAATAGAGAGAAAGAAGACAAATGAACTCATCTTGGAGAGAACTCTTCTTTGGATTGATTTGATAACGTATCGATTACAGCCACTCATACAGATACGCATGGACACAAGATCAAAACAACTCTCTCTCTCTAGAACCCTAACATCCACTAAACCTTCCCTAAGCACCTAAGCCAAAACTAGGGTTTCAAGCAAAAGGGTTGAAGGGGTGCAGCCACCTCCCTCCTCTATTTATAGTGGAGACTTAGACCTTCTAGAAGAGTAACCCAAATGGGCTCCCGTTAAGGCCCAAAACAAACGGGTCACACACGCACGCTTCTCGAAGCGTCGTCTTCATCTCCTCTTGACCTACTCCGCTTCTCCACGCCATCTTGCGCCGCGGGTCGTCAAAGGTCACCAAGGCGGTATTTGGTATAATTACCAACATACCCCTTCTCGATCTTTTCGCAAAGACCGAGTTCCATCTTTGTGAAGCACCTCCCATGCTTCGCCACGTGTAGGTTGATCAATGGCTCTCATCATGTCGGCAAGTCTCTCCCATCTGGCTCCCACCAGAACCACCATGACACTTGCACCGACCCCCGCGCCGCTTGATCCAACCAGTCGCACCGAACTGCCCGTTCGGTCTTCATTGTCCATTCTGTGCCATGCTTGACTCCATTGACTTCACCCGGCATACCCGATCGTTCTGGACCTCAGCTCTCCAAGCTTAGTCCCGATCATCCTCGCCGTTGACCGTCGTTGACCACCAAGCAACCTGCACAACAATAGACAAGCAAATCGAAACCGGGAACAAGTTCTTCACAACTTGACCCACGTTAGTCAAAACATGCATCATGTAACACATATGCACTGAAACTCATGACTTTGACCTAACCAAGAAACAACGCCGCCACGATGGGCGACGTTCAAGTAACAACCGGTCAGACCGCCCCTCAGGGCCGGTCTGATCGCCGGCCTTGCCGGTCGGACCGCCAGCCATAGGCCGGTCCGATCGCCCGAAAGGACTTAGCCAATTTTCAACCCCAAAATCCAAAACCTCATCGGAAACTTTAAACCAATAGAACTTTTATCGAGACTCCAAAATTATGGGACCAAGAGCAATGGGATCCCCTCACTTGCCTACACCTCTATTTTTGGCCCACTGCTTTGACCACTTTGATCACCGCCGTCCGACCACGCACATGGCGGCCCGATCGATTTGGGACCGGCGGACCGCCATGCTATGGCGGTCGGACCGCCTCGCCCGTAAAGTCTCGAACAGAATCAAACTTTGTCGAAAACCCGTGAAACGACAAACCGTTAACGCCATTGCCAATTGTCACATCATCCTAAGATCTGGAGCATATCCCCATGATATCCACAGTTTCCTGTCTTGAGAATAAAACACTTGGATCCAAAGACTCGAAAGTGCGAGACAGAGGGTTTTCTACAAAACCGAAGCTCATAAGGAGTCTTGCCCAAAGACGATCTCAAAAAGACACGATTTGCAATATGGCAAGCAGTAGAAATAGCTTCGGCCCAAAACCTCCTCGGAGTGCTATACTCATCTAACATCGTCCTAGCCATCTCGACTAGGGTCCTGTTCTTCCTTTACACAACACCATTTTGTTGATGGACGTGTGGAGAGGAGAACTGATGCTCAATTCCACATTCAGCACAGAAGGAAGCAAAAGAGGCATTCTTGAACTCCGTGCCATTGTCACTGCGGATCGCTCTCAAGGCACTCGAAAGTTCAGAAGCCAAACGAAGAAAAAGATCATGATAATTATCAAAAGCTTCATCCTTCGAAGCAAGAAAGAACACCCAAGTGTATCTAGAAAAATCATCGACTATGACAAGAATGTACCAGTTTCCACCAACTGACTGAACTCTAGTGGGACCAACAGTATCCATATGAAGCAACTGTCCCGGTCCGTCAGTCATGACCATAGTCACTGAAGGGTGTGAGGTGGCAACTTGCTTGCTATACCTACAGGGGCACATACAGCATCCTTGACAGCTTTGAGTTTGGGCAAACCTCTCATGAGCTCAAGGTTGCTAACTCGCGTCAGATGATCAAAACCAATGTGCCCCAAACTACGGTGCCAAAGCCAGAACTCAGAAGAAGAAGATGAAATCAAGCACTTGAGAGAACCAGCAAGAGATTCAGAAAAATCAGCTCCAAAGATCCTAACAACTCTAGTAATCCTAAAAACAAGCTCACTAGTTGAATCAAGCACCCGACAAGCATTTTTCTTAAATCTAGTCTCATAGCCATCATCAAGAAGTTGAGAGACAGAAAGCAAATTAAACCTTAACTTATCCACAAGGGCGACATCCTTGAGGATGAACTTGTCGTTCACCCTGATCGATCTCGTTACTTCAATCCGCCCTTGCCTATCATCTCCAAAGGAGATAAAGTCATCACCCGTCGACTGTGTGAAGGAGGTGAACCATCTTGAGTCTCTGGTCATGTGGCGTGAACGGCCGGAGTCGACGAACCACGTGTCCTTCCTCTTTCCGCGGTAATCCTAACAATCAAGGCACAGAAGAACGACGTGTCTCAATACTGGAGTTAGTTAAACAAGACTTAGGAACCCAGTACTGAGACACACGTCTGCGAGTAGTATGCAAAGCAGAAATGCTATCCTTGATTTTATTCAAGGTTCTGTTATGAACAATGGTTAAAGTAACATGAGAGTTATCCTGTCTAGGAGCATGATGATGAGCATGTGACATAAATCCTAAACCAGGTTTCTTCTTTTCTACGTTACCATGTCTCATAAAAGCTCTAGGTTGATTGGATGAAATTCTAGCAAAATTTTTCTTATCATTTTTCAACCTATGCCAACAGAACTCAACCAAATGCCCATCCTTCTTGCAATAGGTGCAATGGTACTTGATACCACTAGGAGAAGCACCATTTGACTTAACAGATGGTTGGGCAAAACCCGCAGATTTAAAAATAATTTTTGCAGGTTGGGTTTTAAATTCAACTAACCCATTTTCCAAGACTTGAGTAACTTTTGGCTTAGAATTATCTTGGACAGAGTTGTATCCTAATCCTTGCTTCTTATAAGGAGTTTTAGACTTGTCCAGAATCATGTTTAATTATTTCTTACCTTTAGAAAATTTTCTAAGGTATCCTTAAGATAAACATTTTCTTCTTCAAGATTAACACATAATTCACAAGTTTTACCCTTAATGGCTCTAGCATATCTCTCCTTATATAAGGTAGCTTCAAGTTTAAGAGTTTCGCAAGAAATACAAGTAGCAGAACCAATTCTATCCTTAAGCTTAGCAAATTTAGCTCTAATTGCATTTGCTACATCTTGTACTTCATATTCTCGTTCAATGCAAAAAGAGCAAAGGTTAGAATCAACCACACCAGAAGCAACCAACTTGCTAGAATCTAACTATTTTTCACATGGAGCAGATTTAACCTCAACTAGCTCAGTCCTAGCATTTTCAAGTTGTTGCAAAGCAATATCATGAGCAGATTGCAGTTTAGCAAATTCTGAGTGTAGAGCATGGCAGGAAGAACATTCATCAGATTCAAGAGTCTTAGCATTTGCAAGTTCTAAAGTCAAATTATCTACTTGAGACTCTAAGTCCTTGTTCCTGGCCATGATATACTCTAAAGCCTTATCCTGGCTCATGAGTTGCTCAAAAATAGTTTCGCATCTATCAGAAAGGACATCATAGGAGAGAGGTACCTCATCGTCGTCGACGTCATCGGAGTCGGCCATGAAGCAAACGCCGGTGAAGTCCTTGGCCTTCCCCATCTTCTTATCTTAAGGGATCTCCTCCTCCTTGTCATCCTCACTCCCGGAGTCCACATCGCTTAAGGATTGTTCCCCAAAAGCGGCAAGAACTCGTGAGTCGCTTTGTCGACTTGGCAAGATCAAATCTTGATTTGTTCCATTGAGGCTTCTTCCAAGCTGGCTTTCCCTCCTTATGGTTGCTCTTTCCTTTCAACTTGGGGCAATTTGCCAGGATATGATTAAGCTCACCACACTCATAGCAAGTCACGAGACCTCCTCTCTTTTTGTTTCTCATATTGTTATAGGTCCGTGTGGCTTTTCTGACTATGAGGGCTAACTCGGCCTCAGGGAGACTCTCAAACTCCTCTTCATGGATTGCAGATAAACCAGCAAGTGAAAATCCAGAAGAAGACTCAGAAGACCCATCAGAAACTCTCTTGAGCGGGTCTGCTATCAAGGCCATGTTTTCCTTCATGGGATGATCAATCCTCTTGATCTCATGAGTCTTGAGCTTGCTATAGAGCAGCTCCAAAGTCAGATCAGAGAGGTTGACGTTCTCCTCAATGGCGGTAGCCTTTATCTCCCACTCCTTGGTGTTGATTGCAGCCAAGAGGTGGGTGGCATTTTTAGACTGGGAATATTCAATACCATCAGCTTTCATCTGATTAATCACTTTGTTAAAGCGACTGAAAATGTCATCGATGCTCTCTCCAGGACGCATCTCGAATTTGTTATATTCACGCTTATAGACTGTCTGACGTACTTTCTTGATTTGGGACGAACCCTCATGGTAGGTTTCGAGGGTGTTCCAAATCTCGTGCGTAGTCTCAAGATTGCAAATTCAATCATACTCCTGTCTACCAAGCCCACCATATAAGAGGTTCTTTGCCTTATTGTAACATCCCAATTTTCAGAGCTTTAAAAATCTTTTAAATGATGGTAGTAAGAAAATTCACCATTTGGATTTATTTGAATATTAATTCAAAAAAGCTTAATATGGACTTTAAGGACAAATTGATTTAATGTGCTTAATCCCAACACCATCAATTGCCAAAATTATTTTATTTAGATTCTATATGCTTGGATATATTTTATAGAATTTGTCCAAAGTCATTTGCTATTTTCTAATTGCTATTTGTATTTTCTGGATTTATTTAAAAGAAAATCAAAGAAATCCTTGAACGATCTTCGGGCCAAGCCCAACACTATTCCAGCCGCAGCCTCGCCTTTCTCACCCCCCCCAAGGCTTCGCTCCCACCGTTGATCGCCATCGCTCGGTTGCCGCTTCGCCACAAGCTTTCCTCGCTCTCATCGACGAAAGGCCCGCCGAGGTCGCTGCTCCGCGGCTTTCTTCTTCCTTCTTCTCCGCGCGCCGCCTCGGCCGCCATTGCCGAGCTTCGGCCTCACAGATAACAACGGACTCGTCCCCGATTTTCTTGCGCCAACCCCACCAATTTAAACCCCTGTCTATCCCGCATCTATCTCCAACCAAATCAAAACCGAACTCGGCAAATATCTCCCCGAATCAAGGAATTCAAAACCCGGCCGATTCGGACCCGATTTGGGGGTTCAAATCTCGGCGTCTCGTGCCTATAAATACCCCTTAGCACCGCTCGACCTCCGCAACCCAAAGCCGCCACTCATCGCCTGACGCTCTAGCGCCGCCGCATTTCAAACTTTAGGGTTTTCGGCCGAACTTCTTCTCCGGTGAATTGCGCCGCCGTCCGCCGCCTTTGCTCCACCGATCGCACCATCGTGATCGCAAGTCACGTGCCACTTTGTGCGCCTTCTTCTTCGCTCAACATCGCCGTGAGCTCGTCCGACAAAACTAGTGCTCTCTCCGCCGCTTCTTCCGCCACGGCCGCCACCGCCGCTTCCGACCATCGGTAAGGTACCATCGGTGCGCACAACCCGTGGAACCTTCGTACCCTTGGTCACCGACGACTCACCACCGATCGCGGCGAGCCCTTGGTCCCCGTCGCGCCGCCCTCTGCAGCACCGCCGCACCACGCCAGCGCCCCGTCACCTCTAGCGCTTGCGTGTCACCTGCGTGGCCGCCACATCAGCGCCGCGTGGCCCAGTCCACCGCACCAAACCTCCCGTGGCTCGGTGAACCCGATTCACCGTGAGCCCAGAGACTGACGGGTGGGGCCCACCTGTCAGTACGGTTTTTATTTATATTTCTTTTTCTGAAAATTCTCGGCTGACGCAAGCATTGCACAATAATCCGATTTTCCTTTATAAAAATAATTCGGGAAATTCAATAAAATCCAAATTAGGGTTTATTTGATTTTCCAATCTTCCAAAGCCCATATCTTTTGCATCCGAACTCCGATTGAGCCCATTCAAATTTGTAAATTCATATAAAATTAAGATCTATTTAATGGTGAATTTTATTTGAATTTTTTAAGTTGTTTTGCCTCTGTTATTTATTGTTTTTGGTTCTTTTGTCTTGTTTGCGAGTAGACGTCGATACTTCGGGGAATTTTGCAGAAGAAGGAGCACCTCAAGACCAAGACCAATATCTAGATCTATTCCAAGGCAAGTTATACCTTTGATCATATTGAACCCAAATTTTCAAAATACTTTGTTTCAATGTATTGCATTCTATTTCAAGTATTTATTTAAATGCTTTTGGGTGTAGTTATTAATCCAAATTGTTATGCCACCTTGTCTATTGTATGCCATGATCTTTTGTCACCCTAGGATGTTTAATTATTAGTTGGTATTATCGTAGCACCAACGTGGGTTGGTTAGATATGATTAGACTGCTTAGCCATACCACGAGTCATCATTTCATGTGAGAGTAGTTGCAATTATAAACTTGACTAAGTGATTATGGAACTGTGTGATGAAACTGTGTGTGCTGTGTGCTGTTACTCGTTGATGGCATGTGTTGCACTTAATCAACAGGGTGGGAAAAGATTTAGACTGAGGCAAGTGGTGGATCTGTGTGAATGGTGGATCTGTGTGATATAAACTTTGTGATTTGGGTTAAAACTGGAAGTCTTGCCTTAGTCAATTAAGGACTTAACTTTGTGCGCCATTGAACTGGGCCTTACTGTACGACCACATGCCTAGTATGGGCTGGGCCTGACTTAGTAAGTTATGGAGTCTTGACATTGACAACTCAGGTTGTATTTAAACTATGTGATGGGCTGGAGGTGTGTACCGCTGTGTTTGGGTCACATCATGGACGGTTCACGCATCCCCGCCCAACGGTGTGTGTCGCTCCAAGGGCTATGTGTACAAATTGACTACAGAAAGCACATCGGGAGTGTCATTGTTTGAGATGAAGTCTCTGAAAGGTTTTGTTATGGTCAGTGCTAGCTACACTGGTTGTATCGTGTGGGTAAAGTGTACAGCCTCTGTAGAGTGTTTAAACCAATCTATTCGAATAGCCGCGTCCTCGGTTATGGACATGCTCAGGAATTTCACATGAGGGGTAGATTTTTATAAAAACAATTGGGAAGGGTCAGCTGTGTGAGATAACTTGTGCAACTGTGTGAATAACTTGATTAGACTGTGTGTCCTTTGTGAAATCAATTGTTAACTTATTATTGTCTATTTGTTTTGAATTATGCTTTCAATCTATTATTTGTATTCAATTGCAAATGTTGCATTTCCGCAAAATAACCACAGAAGCCATTCCTTTGGAATAAGCCATCATCTATAAATTGCATTCCGTGGTATGACTTGCGAGTACGGTGTGTACTCACTCTTGCTAAACCAATCAATGTATGGAGGAGTCGTCACCGCTTTTGAAGAAGAGTTCTACGAAGGTTGATCGTTAGGGTCTTGATCCCATCGGTTGTTCGTGGTAAATTGATGGGAGCCATCGAGTTTATTTCGCTTCACGCAGCTTTATTTCTTTATTGTCAGCCTTGCATGGCTTAATAAATGTAAAACTCGACCGTAAGGTCCCAACAGTTATTTGTTATTTAAATGTACTCGTTTATTCTTATATTCGTTGTATGAATGTGATATTTCATCGATGTTGACACTGTGTGCACTAGCGTGATCCTGGACTAGTGCAGAATACACAGAGGGTCCAGATTTGCATATTTGGGTCTCGACACTTATTGTTGTTAGCTAAGAGGGCTGTTGAAGCCGGCGTAACAACTTTGGGAAGAACGAGCGGGGCTCGAACAACCTCCCATATAGCTTGTCCTTCGCTCTCAAGGAAGACTCGCATGCGATTCTTCTAATAGGTATAGTCGTGCCCATCGAAGATATACGGCTTGGTGGAGTACTTATCCATCGCCAAGTTCAGTGACCAGTTAAGATCAAGATTGAACTAACCGGGCTCTGATACCACTTGTTGGACCGAAAAGGCGACTAGAGGGGGGGTTAATAGGAGCAAGCTCAATTTTTCAACCAAGATCAGATTCAATACAAATTTCACTCCAATAGCTATGGAAGCTATGAAGATCAATATACCAGTACAGCGGAAGACTAGTATTGAATCCAATCTAAACCCCGAAGCAAAACAACCAAAATCAACACGGGCTAAAATTCTAAGTGTTGGGCCGTCTGACCTTTGTGTTAATGGCGGTCGGACCGGTCACCTTGGGCGGTCGGACCGGTTACCTTGGGCGGTCTGACCTCCAGTCTAATGAACAGTAAAAAAAGCCCAAAAAACGAAGTTGCAAATAGATGTAACTTTTGATCTACAACTCCAAACTTGATGAAACTTGGAACACACCTTCTCTAGGATGTAAGGAACCTATTCCAATCGAAGATCGTGAAGATCCTTGGAAAAGTTACGATCTATTTCCGTTTGAGAGGAGGATGGTTCAAAACCGAGTCAAAATGAAAACTAGATCCAAAAACTTGCTCGTGGGTGATTGATGATCAAGATGATCCTAGATGTGTTCCCACATGTCACAGCAAGCTAGATCACATGAAGAAATCAATAAAAAACGATCAAATCAAAGAAAGACTGAAAATCACCAAATAGAGAGAAGGAAGGCAAAGAGACACATCTTTGAGCAAACTTTCCTTAGATTGATTTGATAGGGTTTGGATTTACAGCCACTCCATCAATGGAGAACAAATCTCAATCCAAGAGCACGAAATCAAATCAAAACTCTCTAGAACCCTAATCTCCACTAATCCTCTCCCTAAGCAAAACTAGGGTTTCAACAATAATGAAAGGGTTGAAGGGGGTGCAGCCACCTCGCTCCTCTATTTATAGTGGAGGCTTAGACCTTCTAGAAGATTAACTTAAATGGGTCCCCGTTAAGGCCCAATACAAACGGGTCACACACACGCATTTTAAAGCGTTGTTTTCAACACCTCTTGTCCTAAACGGCTTCTCTTTGTGTCGTCTTGCGCCGCTGGTTGGCAAAAGGTCACCAAGGTGGTATTTGGTAAGATTACCAAAATACCCCTTCTCGGTCCTTCTCCGAAGACCGAATCCATCTACGCGAAGCACTTCGCCTGCTCCGCCACGTGTAGGTTGATCAACGGCTCTCTCCGTGTCGGCAAGTCTCTCCCATCCGGCTCCCACCGAAACCACCATGGCACTTGCAGCGACTCCCGCGTCGCTTGATCAAACCAGTCGCACCGAACTGTCCGTTCGGTCATCCTTGTCTATTCTGCACCACACTTGAGTTCATTGACCTCACCCGGCATCGTCGATCGTTCTGAACCTCAGCTCTCGAAGCCTAGTCCCGATCATCCTCGCCGTTGACCGTCGTTGACCACCAATCAACCTGCACAACAATAGACAAGCAAATCGAATCCGGAAACAAGTTCTTCACAACTTGACCCACGTTAGTCAAAACATGCATCATGCAACACATATGCACTGAAACTCATGACTTTGACCTAACCAACGAACAACGCCGCCACGAAGACCGACGTTCAAGTGACAATCGGTCCGATCGCCCCTCGGGCGGCCGAATCGCTTGACCTTAGCTTGGCCGGACCGCCAACTATAGGCCGGTCCGACCGCACGAAAGGACTTAGCCGATTTTCAACCTCTGAAAATTCGAAACCTACTGGAAACTTTAAACCAATAGAACTTTTGACTGGAGACTCCAAAAATTATGTGACCAAGAGCAATAGAATCCCCTCTCTTGCCTATACCCTCTATTTTTGACCCAGCTCATTTTGACACATTTGGTCACTGTCGGTCCGATCACGCCATGGCCGGTCCCGATTTGATTTGGGACCGGTCGGACCGCCATGCTATGACCGGTCAGACCGCCTGTCACCTGACAGTTCTAAAACTTTGTCGAAAACACGTGAAACGATAAACCGTTAACGCCATTGCCAATTGTCACATCATCATAAGATCTGAAGCATATCCCCATGATATCCACAGTAATAAAGCTTACGATAATAAGGTGATCGTAGAAGATTTTACGACCGTCGTAGAATGGCTTACGACCATATAGGGTGGTCATAGAATTGCTTAGGACCGCTAAATATTTGCAATATTCCCTTATTAATGATAAGGGGCACCTCTGAAGGTTGTGTAAAGACATCATTATCTATAATAGACATTACAGATTAATTAATTAATTAATTAATAGAGGATTATTAGATCCTCATCAAACCTAGTAAATTGTGCCAGAATTCTCTTTATTGTGACTATGACGTGTGGATGTCACGTGGCACCTAACATTTGCAGCGATGAAACATAACCTATATTGGTCTTGCTTTGTTGCTCTCGTCACAAGGAATACAATAGTTTAAACGAATTACAAATCGGATGCCCAGGATTAAGAGATATATGGTCATTTAAAGCTTGACAACCAATCAAGCAATCAAACAACGTATCAAAAGCGACCAAACCAAAACCTGCCATGTCAGCCATGCAAGGTGCGGTGAGCTTGCCAAAATTTGACAATCAATTTGCCCACCCTAAAAAAATGCACACATCTTCACAGCTCTTCTGCGGGAGGTTACCAATTTTTCATGGGCACGCTAAATATCGGTAGCATTCCAAATGATAGATAAATATTGTAGGCAGTACCAAATTTTGGTATAGTTTGTGAGGGCTACTTAATGCAGCATATCCATCAAACAATAATTAAGCACGTCATCAAGCCAGTTGTTCACGTTAAATCATTGTACCTTCAGCCTAAACATTTGTAGTGAGAGGAAAACGAGATGTAGTCTTCTAGAGAGCAATGATTTGGTTCCCGGGACCACCTACCAACAGTTTCCTAAATATTCTCGAGAATCCATTATGTAATATATTGCGGTACTGCAATGGTTGTCGTAGTAAACTACATCATTGTAAAATTAATTGGAAGAGTTGCCTAATTGGTTTGTGTCCCCGGTTAGCTGAACCAAAATTTTAGTATTGCCATAAAAATTTGGCTAGTGTTTAGTTCAATTCTAACATTTGGCGTTATTCACAAAATTTTTGTAACCCTAACACTTTCCTTGACAATAGACTGACAAATTGGGGGTAGCAAAATCCTTCGCCAAATTTTGGCGTGGCATAACTAGTATGCAAGCATGACATGTCAAGCAATGGTTGGATGCATTAAATACATAATTTCTTTGATTATATAGATTTAAACAGCCATATCTATTGAACCGAGCATCTAATTTGTAATTTATTTGTATCATTGTATTCCTTGTGATTTAATCAACAAAGCAATACCCATATTGGCTATATCTTAGTACACAAAATTTATATACCATGTGGAGCCCAGTGTGTGTGTCGAGCCAAAAGAGAGACAAAGCTCTCGTCGTCTCACCTCTTCGTCCCCTCCTCCTCCTATTTAAGCAGGAACAATAGCCGTATCTAGCTCTTTTCCTTCTTCTCCATGTCCCTAGACCGCCCTCCACCACCGTCAAAGCCGCCGCCGTCCTCAAGCCCAGCAGACGCGCTGCCTAAGGTAATATGCCCAAATTTGTCTCCATCTCCCCTTCCTCTTGAAATTGACCACGTTGTCAACTCCCTAACCTTTTTGCGATCCTTGAAGTATCGTTCCTCCCCGCCGAAGCCTGCTGGAGTTGAGCCGTGTCACCGCTCTCATCTCTGCCTCCGATGACCCGCCATCTCCGAGCTTTATTCGCCAATCCATCCACATCACGAGGTGTGTCTCGACACGTTGATGTCGATCCCCACCTCCGTTGACCATCCCATCGGCCATAGAGGATCGCCACCGCCATTGGCCTTCCTCGTGGCGCTCCAAGCCAAGCCGCTGCCACCAGAGGACTCCCTGTGCTTATGTGCCCGCCGCCCATGCTGGAGACCGCCAAAGCCCCCCAAACTAACTCTCTCTCTCCACGGTCGTCGCCCATCATTGCTTCATTCCGGATACTACCGTCTTTCCCCTCGCCCTACGCCACTGAAAATGGGTCCATGGTGCTCGGTAACATGTCATGTGCTAGCCGTCATCGTCGTTCCTTCACTGCAGCACCTCTGCCCATTCCCTCTCTCTACCCCCTCTGCCTCCTCTGCTTCGTTCTCTAGGAAGAAGCACAATGTCCCTTGGCACTACGTGCTTGCGGTTTGGTCGAGCCGAGTCGGCCCACCCGACTGAGCCAACCACACCCAACTGATCCCGTCGTACGCGCCTAAGACAGAACGCATGAGCTCGAGTCAAACCCACTGGTTCATATCATTTTAGTCGGTTCAGAGCTCTGTTGACTAGTTTAGCTCCGGTTTACTAGGTTTTTGACCGGTTCTTACCCATGTGATTCTGGTTCTGCACAGTAGACTAACCCTAGAGCCCTATGCACCCTTCAACTTCCAATGCTCACCATACCTTGTCCTTTCCAAGATTTTCGAAGCCATTTTATCACCCGTTTTCCCTCCCGGGTGCATTGCGGCTCTGTTTTCTTTCTTTTCTTTTGTAGTGTTTTTATTTGCAGAGTTTATAGATTGTCATTAGGGTTATCTGAGTTGTTTGACGCGTGTGTACGCTAGATTACAAAGGAACCACCAGGGCAGGTGGTGATGATCCTAAAGATTTCAGTTGAGTGAACGAAAACTACGAGTTTCCAGGCAAGTCATGATCCTTGATTATGTTGAATTCCTATTAGTTGGGATATATTATGTATGGGTTAATTCTTGCATTATTTTATTTTTCAATGCTAATTGCTATCAATTACTTTTCAATAACCCTACTTAAGTAGTTAATACCTTAATTACATTGCTTACATGCCATCCTTGATAGTAATATGATATGGTTTTCCTTAATAAACATAGAGCTAGTATGGTGTACTTTAGATTCACATAGTAGTGCAAGGAAAAAACCTAAATCACTCATCACTTGTTGTTCGCCATCACGAGTTGATGTGTCAGAGCTATTATATAGAATGTATTGTGATGTTTATGTTGGATCACTCGCCCAAAGTGATGTCTTGGGAATGCAAGCCTAGGAATGTGGATTAGTCAATATGTCGGTCACACATGTGGTGATTCATAGGTGATAGATAGTGATTACTACCTTGTCCAAAGGAATGTAAGAACTAAAACCTTGCGCCGTGAGTAAGACATGATTATCGCCCATCCATGGGACCGATTTCACAGACTTGATTCAATTATTATATTAGTTTCATTGGTGTTACCATGGGTAGGTTCAGTGTTGGTATGGACTACAGACCGGCCTATGCCACGGTATGACCCCTGGGAGCAGTAGAGCGGTTACCCGTACCTAGGCCTCGTAAGGGACCCACTGCTGATAGGGATCCACTCTATACTGGGTGGCACTAGTGTTGTGAATCAATATTGAATTATGTTATCCCGGCTCCGTACAAGTCGTGGGTATCGTGTGGGTAAAGTTCGGCTCTCTGCAGGGATAACCAAATCATTCGAATGTATCGTGGTTCTGGTTAATGGAGCCATGCCAAGGGGTGATTCCCAATCTAAGGCATAAGCAAACTTGGTGGTTAAGTTGTGGTGGTTTGAAGAAATGTTGAATCATGGTCTAAACCCCTCCCTGCAAAACTCTTTCCTGAAACTCATTTTGTTTTAACCAAATGCTTGCAAATAAAACTATATGAGAGCTAGTTCGAATAGGTTCAAAGTAAACCCCTCCTTGTTAGACATTCCTTTGAATTCCCTGTAATGCATTGTGAGACATTACCATCGTGGATTGTTGAGTACGAATGTACTCGTTCTTGCATATTTTGGTTAGACAACAAGCAATATGAGGAGGATTTGCCAATAGATGATGAACTCTATGACGGTGAAGACCATAAGTTCTAGATCGAGCCTACACGCAAGTGTAGCATGTGGTGTTGTCATCTTTTTTGTGGTGTAAAACTCGGTCTCGACTATAAGTCGTACTTTATGTAAGAAATTTGTTATGTTATTGTAATCGCAAGTAGGTACTATTTATCAATCTGTACGTAACTGAAATCCTAGACAGATGCGAGAACACGGAGATACTTGGGAATTCTGGGTGTTCCCATAGTTTCAAATTTCAATACCGTGCTAAAACACATCTTTAACATTATAGAACCAAAAGTCTAGATAAAAGGACCTACAAGTGCAAAACTATCAAGATAAGGAAAATATACACATTGTGTGTGATCCAAGAATTACTCAAGAAAGAAAAGGTATGGGGATGTAGCTAGTTGGGTTAGTTGGGTGTACAACAGCATCTTACATATGAGAAACCAAACCGTCGGTTTCCTAAGGGGCAAAAAGAATAGTAGTTAGGGAACAATGCCAAAAAAACAATCAAGTTGTTACACCAATTGATAGGTACAAATAACCACCGTTTGGTAGGTCCCTCCCAAACACAAAAGGGTGAGCTTGCTCTTACCGGTGGTTTAAGTGGTCTCAGGGTCCAATAATTCCATTAAAGTAGCATATACAAACTAGACTAATACTATGCTACACAAACCAGACTAATACTATGTACATGAGTTACTCTGTAATCTATATGCGTGGTTGTTCAGCATGCAAGCTTATGTTCTTTAAGCAATTACTTTTAGGGACCTTGTACTCGGGATTTTATTTTGAAATCTTTGTAGTCATAACCAGGCAAGTACAAATAGGAAGAAGTCCCCCCCCCCTCAAGTTTGGTGGTGCGGCCACTTAACCCTCTAGCCTAAAAACCGGCTATTCAACCCTATGATGTTGCAAAAGTAGGTTACTTAACCCCCCGAAGTGGTTTTGTAGGTGGTTTTACCACCGTGGTGACTGACGTGGCTGCTGACTCAGCATTTCTAGCGTCATGCGTCGTGAGATAGAGACAGAGAGAGAAAGAGAGAGAGAGAGAGAGAGAGAGAGAGAGAGCGTAGAAGCGGGCGCGGTGGCTCTAGCGACCGACGACGACCGGTGGCTCGAGAGGCATAGGCGACGGGCAAATGGGTCAGCGAGAAGGTATGGGCGGCGGTGTCGCAGGCAGAGAGGCACGACAGCAATGCTGACAATGACGGGGTGGCGGCCAGCGGCGGCAGTGCTCCGGCAGAGTTCTTCGGGGTTTGGCGATGCACACAGGCAACGCGGGTGCAAGGGGAGTCCTCTAGTTGAAGGATCTAGACCCCCACATTATGAGTTAATAGAGTGTTTTGGTGATTAATGACAAATATATTTGTGAGACTAACATTTCTATTGTTATATTAGTGTGTAGTCTCATTTGGATATAAATGTGAAATTCAACGAGGTATGCATTCAACTTCATACTCTTATATATTGTTGCATTCCTCGGATCCAACCATAAGTTTAACTTGAATATGTGCATATGTTCCCATTACACATTTGTGTATGCACAAATTTAGAGGAAGTTCACTCTATATTTTGTGGTTTCATTAGTATTGATCCATATTCCGTTCTCCACACATATTTGAGATCTCTACTTTGAAACATATCCTTTTGAGTATATAAAACTTGTGTAGTTCTTGTATACTCATGTTGTGAGTATATAAAACTTGTATAGTTCGTATATACTCATTTGTTCTCTCATTTATTTACATTCAATTATTTGTAATTGAAGTGGTTATCATCAATTACCAAAGAGGGAAAGATTGAAGTATCTTATCCCACCATTATGAGTTAATGGTATGGTGTGGTAATTAATGATAATCATATTGTGGAACTAACATTTTCCATGAGTTAGATGAATAGGTTATGTTCCAAGTTAATGAAGACTTAGGATGACATCATGAGTTGATCGTCATCAAGTCAAGGTGTAAGAAGAAGATGCATCATGTGTTGATGCGTATGAAGAGCTTGAAGAAAAAGGAAATCATCGTGTGTCGATGATGTTCAAGAAGAGAAGATGATCATGAGTTGATCATCAAGTCAAGAGAAGACCCATCATGTGTTGATGGAGGTCTAATAAAGGATACATCATGTGTTGATGCATGTCAAGACTCGAAGTGAAGAAAATCATGTTGATGATATTCAAGACAAGATCCTGAAGCAAAAGAGATCATTATGTGTTGATGATTGTCAAAGTCAAGGACCCGGACTTGAAGTGAAAATGTGCGTCATCAAGCTTCAAGAAGTTGATTAAGGCAAAGGTATGACTAGCTAAGGCTAAGGATGTGTTCCTAGTCTTTTACCGGTCTTGGTGTTTGGTTGGAAGACCGGATTGCTAGTATAGGTTGCCGTACTATTAAGAGAGGTCTTGACTAGTAGCATGAGTTAGTCATGTGTTGATAGCTCATTATGCTTGCTTTAGCTCATCTATGCATGGAGCTATTATTTGCGAATGTGTTTTACAAATAGCCGAGACTCATGCATTTAATCTATGTAGCATGGGACTATAATTTGCAAATGTGCTTTGCAAATGGTTGAAATTCATCCACCTTAGCCTTGTGGCATGATGCTATTATTTACAAATGTGTTTTACAAATAGTTGATGCTCATGCATGATTCTTGTGGCATATGACTTGAGTTTGCAAATGGTTTGAATCTATGTATCTTATTTTTTGTTGGCATGGCTCATCAATTGGCAAATGTGTTTTGTAATTGGAATTGTTGTGAAAGTCAGTGCTGTTTTTCTTAGGATAATCGGTAGTTCTGGCATTATAACTGCAGAACTACCTCTGTGTGGTAGTACCAGCATGTTGAGAGCGGAACTACCGCATGTCGATTGGTCCGAAAATCCGGCGGTACGTTTTTTCTCCAGAAAGACACATCTTTGAGAATTCTTTGCTCATCTGAAAGAGCGGTAGTACCGGTGTGTTAGGCGCGGAACTACCGCAGCTCGGTGCTTCCAAAAATGAGCGCGGTACGTTTTTTCAAGAAGGTAACATGTGCTGGACCTGAGTGGAAGCGGTAGTACTGCCTATCAGAAACGGAACTACCGGAGTGCGGAACTACCGTGAGTTGGTTGGCGGTAGTACTAGATTTCACTTTTCAACGGCTAGTTTCTCGTCTGATATAACCGTTACTGTGTTTGTCATGTAGGTGCGGTAGTACCGTCCATAGAACGGCGGTAGTACCGCTTGTGCTGATTTTTCAGCAGATTCTTCTCCAACGGTTAGTTTTTGTGTCTGGGCTATAAATACCCACCTTGGTTGGTTAGAGGCAGTTGTTGCTGGTGTCATATTCATTCCTTGAGCTAAGAGCAAGCCTCTCATCACTTATGTACATGTGTTGCACTTAGTGAGCTTGGAGAGCAAACCCTAAGTGCATGTGTTGCCTTAGGTAGTGGATTGTATATCTACTTAAGCTTAGACACTTGATTAGTTCAAGTAAAAGTTGAGTCTTGTTACTCTTAGTGTTTGCCGACACCTAGACGGCGTGGAGGCGTCGTGGCCGGTGATCTTCTCAAAAAGCTTGTGAGAAGTTCCGGCATGGTTGTGAGTTGTTTTGTGCTTACCATCTCCGAAGTGGAGGAAGAGCAACTCGAGTGGATCGAGGTGTTGGTTCGTGTTGGAACCAGTCCAAGTGGTTGGACTTACCTCGGAGGTGTTGGCTTAATTCGTGAAGCCGATCCAATTCATTTGTGCTTACCTCAATGTGGACTAGGGGAGACCGGCAAGTCTCCGATCACCACGGCAAAACATCATTGTGTCTATTGTGGTTTGAGATTGTGCTTTACTTTGAGCAATTTACATTACTTGCTTCAATTGCTTATATATCTTTGTATGATTGCTCTAATTGAATTGTATTCATATTGTTGGTGCACTAAGTGAAGCCTAGTTGATTTAGATTTTTATTGTGCAAAATCAATTGTTATTAGCTTCCGCATTATAAATTGGTTTTAGCCAAAGAAGTTTTTAAAACCGTCTATTCACCCCCTCTAGTCGGCCTCCTCGATCTTACACCAGTGTGGGCGGCGCGGCCGGAGATGGTCTGAGATGGCAGGGCGATGGTGGCTGGCGACGGGGCAGAAGGTGGTTTGCGCACCATGGATGTGCATCGACAAAATTGTAGTGATGAAAAGATAAAATAGATGATGGTGATGCTACAGGTACGAGGAAAGCTTACCGAGGGCGATGAGATCTACGGCGGTGGTGGGTTGAATTGTGACATGGCAGACGACGAAATTCTAGCGATGAGCTGCTAGGAATATGAAATTGAATGAGGAGAAAAGTTGATGTGATGCTAGAACACAAAGTGGTACGAGTGATTTCGCAAGAGCTTCACTAGAGATGTCGGAACGGGTGGCGAAGCGACGGTGACAGGGCACAAAAGGTGGTGGGATTTGCAGGGCGAGTGAATGAGTGGAATGCGGTCTCGATGATCAATGGGGCCAGTTTTGGAATATGATTTGATTTTGCAAGAACAAGGAAAGAAACAACCGGCGATGGCGGTGGCGAGCGAAGCAGTAGAAGAGGAAGATCTGGACGGAACCACTCCTCTCTCTATGTGTGTGTGTGTTTCTCTCTCGATCTCTCTTTCTCTCTCACAGCTCACCACGCCGTCAGACGCCTCTGCCACAAGAAATGCTGAGTCAGCGGCCACGTCAGTTGCCACGGTGGCAAAACTGTCTTTGAAACCACCTTAGTAGTTAAGTAACCTGGTTTTGCAACATTATATTGTTAAAAACCGATTTTTTTAGGTCAGAACACCGCCGTATCTCAAGGGGCTTCTTACATACAAATATTGACCGTCGTAAAAAGTTTTTTTTTTATAAAGAAAATAGAGTAAAGAAACTGTGAATAAAGTGATCATAAGTGGTACTCGTTGCTTGCATCCTTTCTTAAGAGGTCAAGTTAAAGATAACCGATCGTTCGGTGTAATTCACCTTTCTTGCGTCCTTTATCGAAGGACGTACACACTACTCCGTTGTGTATGCATAGATCATTATCTCCCTCAAACAGACACCTAGAGAAAAACACACACAATTGGAGTAGGACAAACAATATTCACAGGGTGACCAAAACTGATGCGACCGTTTCTCTTGTATTTTCATTCAAAGAAAATAGAAAAAAGAAAATCATAGTGACAAGAGAGTACTAAGCATCCAAGGCTAAGAAATAGCTAGTAAAGTCGTAAAAAATGCGTATTCTTTTGATACAGTAGAAAAAGAATTTTGATAAACACACCACAATCGAAAACATTCTTTATTACCCCTTTCTTTATTCCAATTTACTCCAGTGTTTGCACATCTAGATTTTGTAAATAACACTTAAACCATTAAACCAAGTAATTTGTTTGAAACAAACAAACACGCAGAACTGCTGGAGAGATTACTTACATCAGGCTAGAATGAAAGAGTGTGCACAAGTACTTATGCCTCTGCAACAAAAGATAAAGAGAAAATTCACAATATGTCACTGAATAATTACATGGTTCACAATATGTTACTTGTTGTGATGCTGATGTGTGGGTCCAGGGTTCATATGTCGAAGAAACACCAGTGATATACTATGAAGATCCGAAGTTATTAAGTGATATACAACAAATTAACCTAAAGATAAATAATTCCAACACCTTTTCAAATCTTAGCATGTCACCTGAAACACACGAATACTCTACTACATCATGCTATATATGCTTCGTGTATTACAAGAAATCCAATCGCTGCCGAAGCCAAAACTAGGCAAAAGATGCCAAGAAAAGACATATGAAAGGATAAGAGCAGAATCGACCACAGATTCCGCGCCCACAGAGGATCCCGAGGGGCACGCCGCGGCCGTTCTTTTTCGTGCGGGGCTCGCTTCTGCGGGGCGGATGCCCACATTACACGGACAGCATCATTCCCTGCGCGACGCGCCTGTGGCGGTCGCTGTCTCCACAGCGCCAGGGGCTTTGTCCACGCGCCACGTGTTCCCACGCGTTGGATTCGACCCGGCCCGCTACGCGACGGCCCATGCACACCAAGGGCCCGATGGGTCCCGGATGTACTCTTACCTTTTCTGAGACGGTATGGTATTTGACCGTCGTTGTACGCTCCATTTACGACTTTGCCACCGGTTTTTGCTTGCTGGGGCAAGATGCCAGGTTTGATAGGGTACGGCTGTGGAGCTTTCCTTTCTCCTTCACGAAAGAGAAGATGAAAGTTCCAACTAAAATCAACTAAGAGTGTCAGTAGTGTGATGGTTCAAGCAACGAGGCAACTAGGGTTATTTTAGAAATTTGGTAGCTCAATCAATAACGGCTTGCATTTTAAAAAAACCGGTAAGAAGTGGTGTCGTAGAAGACGGGTTACCTATCTACATAGTGTTTCAAGGAGAGACGAGTTTATTCTTGACTCGTGGGTGGAAGTTTGATTGTGCAAGAATAATACGTTCGAAAGAGGTCGACGTGGTTCACACTGATGGTTCTGTAATTCGATTTTTCTAAATACAGTATACTTCCCTGACTAGGCCATGAAAAGCCAAAACCAATGGAAATTCCTTCGAAAATGGCAAACTACCCCTCCCAATCCTACCCCACCCAGGGGCAAACCCGTCATTGCCACCCGCGCCCACGGAGTAGCCCCACGCCCCCAAACGGCAGCAATACCGTGAGCCACCCGTAGGGCCCACCTGTCAACGTCGTCGTCCCTCCGTCCCACGACCCCGCCCACCCGCCACGTCGTCCACCTCCGTCCCCGTCCGTCTTTATAAAACCTCGCGAGCAAGAACTCACTCCTCTAGCATCCCCTCGCCTCGCGAATCCTTCGTCTCCGTTCGTTGTGTGGAACCAAAGAAGAGAGAACGAACCGCCGGAGATGGCCGCCGCCGGAGAACCTCCGTTGTAAGTACAGTAGGACGGTGTAGAGATTGGCTGGTTGTGTAGGAGCCGCGCGCCATTTTTGTTTCGGGAAGTGAGGACGGTGGTTGGGTAATGGTGGAGTGGGTGCGGTGGTAGACTGCTAGGGGCGGGCCGTTGCGATCGATGCCGTTGCCGTTCCAGCTCAGGAACCACCACAGCGCGATGGAGCAGCCCAGGCCGCCGGCGGCGGCGAGGGTGTCGAGGTTCCGGAGGCTGCTGGTGCGGGTGTCCGCGGCGGAGCGGCTGGCCGGGGATGGGAAGGAGAGGGACAGGGACGAGAGGCCGCCGTCTGGCGAGGCGGACGCGGGGTCGGTGGGGTTGGACCGGATGGTGCTCAGCTTCATGGAGGACGCGGCCGCCGTGGAGCGGCCCCCGCGCGGCCGCTGCAACTGCTTCAACGGGAGCGGCCACAACGACGGTAGCGACGACGAGGAGTTCGATTTCCTCCCCTCTGACTACTCTGCCGCCTCCGCCGCGGCCGCGGCTGGCGACGCCTTGGAGGCGCTAAAGGTACAAACTTGTCCGGAGTCCGACTCGCGGCGTGTCTCTTCCGGAATTGCTCGTCGGAGTGATCAAGGCGGCGTTTTTGTTCTTTTGTCGCAGGGTTTGGTGCAGAGCGCGAGCGTGGCGGAGCGGAACCTCCTCGCCCACGCGTCGAGGATCGCCGAGAGGTGCCGCAAGGGCGACAAGAAGAAGGCCGACGTCCGCCGCGCCGTCGCCGACGGCCTCAGAGCCCTCGGATACGACGCCGCCGTCTGCAAGTCCCGGTGGGACAAGACCCCCTCCTACCCCGCAGGTAAACAAGGCAGACACCTCTCGCAATTGGACACCGCTTAAGATTTGTGCGAGATCGCCGGCGCTGACCGGCGGCGTCGTTCGACGGGCACTGCATGCAGGCGAGCACGAGTACATCGACGCGGCAGTGGAGGCGGGGACGAGGCTGATCGTGGAGGTGGACTTCCGGTCGGAGTTCGAGGTGGCGCGGTCGACCAAGGCGTACCGCGCGGCGCTGCAGGCGCTGCCGCCGCTCTTCGTGGGGACCCCCGACCGCCTCGGGCAGATCGTCGCCGTCGTGGCCGAGGCCGCGCGGCAGAGCCTCAAGAAGAAGGGACTCCACTTCCCGCCCTGGCGCAAGCCCGAGTACATGCGCGCCAAGTGGCTCTCCCCCCACGTCCGCTGCTCCGACAAGCCGCCGCCGCCGCCGCCGCCGCTCGCCGCCCCCCACGCCGGTGTCGGCCGCGAGCTTCTCCGGCGACTTCGAGCTTCTCTTCGACAGGAAGACGAAGGTGCACGACGCCGCCGCCACCGGCTCCTGCGAGGACAGCAGCGTCGCCGAGGAGAATATCACGGTGGCGGTGTCGCCGTGGTGCCCGGTGGAGCCGGAGGCGAGCAAGAAGATGCCCGAGGGGAAGGTGGTCACCGGGCTCGCCTCCGTGCTCTGAGCGCGGCGTGCTCGGTGGAATAACAACACTCAATACTACTCCACTCTACTAGCTTGCTAGCTCAAGAACTCGTCTTCTCTCTCTCTCTCTCTCTCTCTCTCTCTCTCTCTCTCCCCCCTTTTTTCTTGATCCGCCCGAGGTCGAGCTCCCGGTGTTTTCGAGGTTTTCCGGTTTTTGGGAAAAGAGAAAAACACTTCCTTCATCTTTCTTTTTTCGTTTTCGTTTTCGTTTTCGTTTTCGCTTTTTTTTTTTTTTTGGTTTCCGCAATCGGGGAGTGCAAGAGGAATAATCCGGCAGTTTTTTTTAATTCCTCGCATCCCCCCTTGTGTTGAGAAGATGAGAGGGGGGCGCTGCAAGCCTTTCCATGTTAGCCTTTGGCTATGATCTACACTACCAGTTTTGCACTTGAGGATCGAGGTAGTAAGAAAGTGTACCTACTCAGTCACCAGTTACCATTGCAAAATGAGTATTACTAGTACACGTCAATCACCCAGGCACGATCGATGTTCTCATCTGGCTCGTGATTTACTTGCTCTTGCTTCTTGTAAATTTCCTTGTCATTTTACCGAAGAAAAGGAACAAATAAAATCATGGAGGGGTGGCAAGAAAGCCGAAGCGAGCAGAGCAGGATGGAAATGGGTTGTGCATCAGGAATGCATCTTAGCTATTCGATCGAGAGCCAACGGTCTAGATCGACCAGTTGCAACGACTATCCGACCGGCAGAGGATTCGGACCCGAGCGTAGGAGGGAGGGGGACAGTTACTGTGGGTGGGGTCCAGTGTCATTGACGGAGGCGGTGGGAGACAGTTACACGCAGCAGGTCCAGGGGGCGGGCCTGCGCTGCACTCGTGCCGCCTCGAAAGCCGCGCGTGGGTGTGCTCCCCCCACCACTTATCGCACCTCTACTCCCTTTTTACCTCGGACTTCTCTTTTTACCTCGGACTTCTCCACCCCGCAGTAAAAATATCCCAGCGGTAAAGTAAACGCAGTGGTGGCATCCGATGAAGAACTTCGATACCTGTAGATGTCCGGTCACCTAGCACAGTAACAGTGTTAGTAAATTTTCTTAGAAAAAAAGCACGGGCAGGAACGTAGGATTGTAACAATTAAACTTACATTGGCCACGTCGATTCGACAATAAACGGCACCTGCAAGCTGAAATAAATTTTAGGTTCGGCGAGATAATAGTCAGGTTTTTGTTTGCACCCGTATTAAAATAAATTGGCTAATAAGCTAATGGCTACTGTATACGACAATTTGCATTGTGTTCATACACTTACACGATGAACTACCATAAGTCCGCAACAAACCATGAGACCAAAAGTCAATCAGAATGTACATCCAAAAGGTCTTCTAGTAATTTCATCGAACACTTGATCGACACACATTGAAATTTAGATGTGTAGAGACACAAAAACTAACATGCTAAATTTAGTGGAGGGGGGAGCAATCTCGTTGTTCTAATCTTACATCAATTCACTGATTCACTTGTTGTTCTAATCTTACATCAATTCAATTCACATTAATTCACTGATTCACTTGTAGCAGCGGCTGCTGTTGCAATTAGTAAAAACTTATAAATAACTCATCGCTGAAGAACTCAAGAAAACAGAGCGCCACACCACCACCCACCGCACAGCCCCCCACCGTGTTGTCGTGCACTCGGGCGCCCGCGGCCACCGTACAGCCCTTCGCGCCAACTGCCTCCCCCCTAGTCGCGACCGGCAGCCATCGTCTTAGAGGTCGCCTGTTGCCCGCCAGATCGTGCCCGACCGCACCGCCGCCCGCAAGATCGCCGCGGGCTTGGCGCCCACCGGCCACTGCACAACCCTCCACGCCATCCACCTCCCCTAATCGCCGCTAGCCGCCACCGTCTCAGAGGCCGCCCGCCGCATCAGGCCATCTAGGGCTTCAGTTGTCTTGTGTTAGCTCGTCGTTGCCTTTCTTTGTTATGTTCGATGGCTACTCGCTCCACTCCCTTAGTCCCTTTCTCTAATTGGGCTAGCTCGGCCTTAGGCTCTAAGCCTCCAACAATAGCCCACACCACAAGTGCCCAACAAAACAGCCCACATTTTTTTTTGAGCAAATCGTCTTCATTCTTCAACCTTCAAATCGTCCAATCCAAATCCAACAACTCCCGCGCCGCGAGACTAGCTTGCCTACGCCGCCCTCATCTTCGTCGGTGTTAAGAGGTACTAGGGGACTATAGGAAAAGAGTGAAAAGTGTACTGGAGCACCTATTAGCACCCACGGTGGGCTAACCACTGCCTTTAGGCCCGTTCTATAACGTGTATTTTTCTCTGAGAATTTATACGGAGATCGAACCTGTTGGTACGAAGTGGCCTCGACGACGGAGCGGAACTTTGGAAGAAGAATTGACATTGGGCTGTCTGGGGAGCTGGGAGCTGGGAGCAGACAGCTGCCAAATCCAAGGGTAAATAAAGCGAACGCGAGGAACGGTAAAAAAAAAAAAAACCTCCTCGTTTTGCCTGCCTCAGCCATGCATGCACGGACGCATCGTGCTTTGGCGAAACGTTGGAAGCACTGATCACACTTTAATTAAACACTTTAATTACGTTTTACGAACCCCGATTTAATCCCCTCTGCCTCTGCGCTTTAGAAACTGTGCAGACACTGGCCTGGTGAAGAAGAAAAATGCGTGCGGTGAAATGGTAAAAACGGCGTTGTTGGTGGGTTAAGAGTTCAAGTCGAGGGCGACCTGCCGGGTGCAGAGGTCTTTTTATTTTATGATTTAATCTATTTTGTAAAAAATATTTTAAAAATAATATCTTTCTAATTCTAACTCTTTTGGTGACGTTACAACGCGACATGACAAAACTATTTTATCACGTTCGTACCACAGTGTAGCCAAAGCTGTCACGATAGCCCTCTGAGTCTGTTCGCGTCTGTTTTTGGCACGCCAAGAGGAGCGGCGTGGCAACACTTATTTGGTATGCCGAGGTCTGTGACGTGGCAACATACTTTTACTATATCGCGCGTTGTGGTGTAGTGTACAATAAAAAATAACCGACTAGAGGGGGGTGAATAGGAGATTTTCTTGCACAATAGAGGAAATAAACCTAATATACTACTAGAGACAAATGAGCTAAAAATACAAAAAGTAAAGACAATAATTAACAACAATGAAGACGAGAAAGTTTTTCCCATGATATCGAAGACTTGTCGGTCTTCACTAGTCCACGTTGAGGAAACTTAAGCTAATCAAGCTGGCTCCATAAATTAAGCATTCCCTCGATTTCACTAGCGGTTGTCCTTCCTCCACATCAGAGATGGTGAACACCAAACCAATCATAACTTTTGTGCCGGACCCCTTCACAATCTTCTTGAAGAGATCGCCGCGCAAACCCCCGCAAGCCGTCTAGGTGTTGACAAACACCAAGAGTAATAGATCGTGATCTTCGCTTGACGGCAATCAAGTGCCAATAATAATCTAGAATGAATGCACCTGAATTTTTTATCAACCACCTCACAATGAATACAATGAGAGTATGAGGTGTGGAGTGAATACTCTAGGCTCAAAAGATGTTAAATGAAGTCTCTTACACTGTTCTAGAGCAGGTAGGGGAGTATTTATACGCTCCACAACCAAATACGACCGTTGGAGGTAATTTCCAAAAAATTTCAGCAGGTGCGGTACTACCACCGTTATATGCCCAGTAGTACCGCTTGTCTAGCAGTGCAGAGTAACGACTAGCTTTGAGGCATTTAATGCTTCTGAAAGAGCCGTTAGAAAATTCAGTGTAGTACTACCACCATTGATCAAGCTGTAGTTCCGCTCCACGGTCATATCGGAGTACAGGGGCGGTATTACCACTTCACCTTGCAGTCCAAAATGGGTACTTTCTGGGAAAAAAAACATACCACAGTCTAATCTTCGGTATATCCGGGTTGCGATAGTTCCGTTTAATATATGATCATACCGCGATGCAGTAGTTCCGCCAAACAATCTTCGGAACTACCGTTCATCGGATGATAAAAAGTATTGTTCTGTAAAAAACGTACCGCTGTCAAGACTTAGGTATGACCGGGTTGTAGTAGTACCGCTCAATGACCTCCGGAAGTACCACACTTCCAAAAGAGCAAGTAAACTCCAAAAATGCATCTATCTGAAAAAACACGTACCGCAAGGATTGCGGTCATACCTCTATGTGGTAGTTCCGCCATAAGAACTCTAGTCATACCGCAGAGCGGTAGTACAACCAATAAAATATTGGTACTACCGATTTTTCTGAGAAAAACAAGGTTGGAATTCAAACCAAAAACTAGATACACGCATGATTCTAGATTGATCCATTTTGCACAAGAACATACTATCAAGCTACTAGTTATGATCCCTCTTAATAGTACGGTATATAACCTACAATCCAGTCTTCCACCCTTTTCTCCTTAGACCGAAAAAATAGAAAAATGATCTTGAACTACTTGTACCTTGTCATTAAACTATATTGATCTTAATGTTGTCCTTTAGCATACATGACCTGATTGTTGTATTCACCTCTGAGACCAAACCTTGTACATACTCAATAAACATGTTAGTCCCATATTCATATATTGTCATTAATTACCAAAATAATTTTTAGGGGCCTAGATGCTTTCAACCTCCCCCTTTTTGGCAATTGGTGACATCCCAATCAAAGTGTGAGAAAGATATAGTTATGAATATACCATTTGTTATGAAAAATTGTATATTCTCGTTGTGATAAAAATAATTCTTGCAATAAGCTCAAGTGTAAGTAAGTATGAGAACTATTTGCTTGTAATTATCATTTCAAAGAAAGCTCCCTAAAGATGTGCATATAATTTGAAAAGAATTTTCAAGCACATATAAGTGAAGAAAATGTAGAGTGGTCAATATTTCAAATAATGATACCAAGGTCAACAAGAGACATAGAGAGTACCAAGTTTAACAATCAACATGACAAAGTTTAAACTTAAACTATTACAAGCACACAAGTTTCAATATAGCTTATAATATAAATAGTAGCCCAACTTAGCCATACTATCCTCCTCCCAAACTCCCCCTTTGGCATCAAAGTACCAAAAATGTAGAGTGATCAATATTTCAATATAGCTTGCTCAAGTGCAGTCACACTCTCTGTCAAGGCAGCTAGCCTGTTGTTGGTTTCTGACTGAAATACTTACTGAGAGTTTCTCATCTCTTGCTGAGTATTCTTAATCTCCATAATAGTTGCATAGACTTGAGAGAGAGAAACTTGTCCTTCTTTTTGAGAGTCGTGCCTCCGAGCATCCTGACTTGGAACATACTGCCTTTGAGGTGATTGAGGGTGAATAGCAGTAGGAATAGGGGGACCCTCTCGTGGCTTATATGGTTTGTGAACTGATCCCAAACCCCCACGGTATCCGGTCTTACAGATGATCAATGTCATTATATAAGGAGCATAGTTTATCCTTTTGACTCGATCATTCTTGGACGAGGTAATTTCCCTAAGAATGACATCTATCACATCAAATTTTCTTCCATGCATAATATTATCTATTATGTTCCAAGAATGTCCTCTAATTGCATCAAAATTCCCGCTTTTGAGAAGAATTGTATGATTAATAATTCTATTTACCAAACTGGGAAAAGGTAAGAGGCCGCCTATTTTTCCTAAGTATACCTGATATTTGCATCATAATACTCTGTCCAAGTTGGAACAAAAAGAGCAGGTTTATCATATATCTTCTCAAAGTTTCCTAACTCTGTTCTAAAGGCAAGCTCAAACTCACTCCGTGGGCCACTGCCGCAGCCCCGCATGACTGGCGCCGGCCACGACGAAGCCCGAGAGAAAAGGGAGGGGCGAAGAAGTGGACAGCAGCCGACGCCGCTTGGAGCGCTGCCCGGCCCGCACCACCCGGAACGCCGCCGCTCCTATTGGAGTGCCACCTACGCCGCCGCTCGGAGCACGAGCACGCCGTATGGCCGCCTCGCAGCGCCGCCGACCAAGCACACTAGCGGTCGCCTCGCAGAGCCGACGCCTGAGCCTCCCGGCCGCTTGCAGCGCTGCCGGCAAGCCGTGCCATCCGTCTCGAACTACCGCGACGTGCGGAACCACCGTCGCTGCCGAAAAAGGTGCGCTGGGGGAACCCTAACCCCCAGCGTCGTTTTAAAGCTGCCGTTTGGGCTAGATGGGCCCGACCCGGAAAAAGGCAATTTCATAGAAAAGAACCCTCGGAATTCTGCAAGTTATGAGATTCTTTCGCGAATAAGGAAATTTTGCAAAAAAAAATCCCTAGGAAATCTAAAAATTACATGATTTTCCCCTCAAAACTGAAATTTCACTCATTAACCCCTTGGAAATTGCAGAATTCGACGAAAAATCATTTTCCCAGTAGAAAAGATTCTCAAGAATTTAATTTTTGAGTCGGTTTTTGCATTTAAAGCATGTTTAAATTTGTTATTATTATTATTTCTATGCAATGTATTTGTTTTGATTTGATTATTTATATTACTTTTAATCACTGAAAATAGCAGTAAATCATAAAAAATACATAGAAAAATATGGGAACGTTATTGGAATTTTTGCAACCATTTTATACAAGTTACCATCAGTAATCTTATGAACTCTTTGCATGAATATAGAAAATGACTAGCATCACGAACCAGGAGTTCGAAGAACTGACCCAGCATGGCCATAATTTGTACAAGTCTTCAACTCTGTGATAATGTAACCACAGATGAGGAGAAGATTGAGAAGACACTCTCTACCTTTTACCCAAATGCGGTTCAATCCACACGCAACTATTGTCAAGACAGCTACAAGGAGTATGCTGTATTAATTGACAATATGCAAGTTGTAAAAGCTCAAGATGATGTTCTAAGGAAGAACTACATCTCACAACCACCTAGTAGCAATGTTAGCCATGAAGTCAATGCTAGAAGCTACAAGAAGATGAAGCCTCTCACGAAGGAGAGGGGTAAGAAGGGTAAGGTCGTGGGTCGCACGTTATTGATATTTTCAAGTCTAAGAAGAAGGGCATAGGACAACATGATCTACATCCATTAGTTGTACTGATGGATGTGGACAGCCTATAGCAGCCCCCATCATCCCTCCTTTGGACATCGCAGCAGCCGCAGCCGTAGTTTCCCAAGAGGAGAAGATCGCCATGGAGCAGATTGAGGCTGAAGTTCCTGAATACTTCGCTGATTCGATCTAGTGCAGACATTGCACTTGGATCTTTTATAGTAACTTGCAGTTTGTAATTGAAGTAGGACATTGAATTATTTTATCCTTTGAATAATGATTGTAAGCTCTGGGAGAGTAAAGCATTAAATTCTGATGATGAGTCCTGCAAGACTTACTCCCGTATTATAATAGCAAGTTATGTTCTGATATCTGAATTATTTTATTTATGTGTTGCTCGCTTCCTACTACATACTAATAAAGTACCTTATATTGGAACGCGTGTGGCGCTCTATGGAGGAAGTGTGCTTAGCATGATAGCGGCACAATAAATACCACCTTGAGTGAGACGATCAGCAAGAATACTGGTAGTCTTACAACAATCGCAGGCAGCGATACGAGTATAGTCAACTCAGGAAAGACCATAATTATACTCCCAATGGGCACAACTTTGGTCATCAAAGAAGTTTTGTTGTACCCAGAATCGACTAGAACTCTCAAGGATCTTTGCGCTAACGGTTTTCACGTAGAGACTAAAGAAGAGTATGGTAAGGAATACCTACTCATTACAAAGCAAGGAGAAAGTGAAAAAGTGTATTAAAACGACTTCCTTCATATGAAACTGGGCTATACTAGACTAATATTAAGTTGTCTACAACCTATACTGCTCTGAAAACCGTATTTAGAAGCTCTGAACTTTTCTATCTCTAGAATGATAGATTATACCGCCTAGGTCTTAGGATGATGAGAAATATAATTAATAATTCACAGGGACATAATATCAGTGTAAAGACTTTCCCGGGTCAGGAAGATTTTGTATGCCCCGCATATGCTGCCGGGAAATTTATTACTAGACCTTCTGCTCTGAATACGCAGGATGAAGTCCCTGCATTCCTGGACCGTATCCATGGAGATATTTGTGGTCCTATACAGCCTCTGTGAGGGTCATTTAGGTCTTTTATGGTGCTCATCGATGCTTTCTCGAAATGGTCGCACGTACGTTTATTTTCTATGAGAAACCGCGCTTCTGCAAAACTAATATCATAGATAATTAATATTAAGAATCATTTCCCTGATCATCATGTGAAGTCCACCAGAATGGACAACACCAGAGAATTTACTTTGAAGGCATTTGATGATTATTGCATGAAAATAGGAATTAAAGTTGAGCATTCCAAACCGCATGTTCACACCCAGAATGAATTAGCAGAATTTTGAAGAATTTTAATTTACCAACTACATGTCGGGGACACGTAGTCCTGCTCGCAGCAACCCTCATCAATTTTAGACCGTCAACATATAACATCCGTTCACCTATGCAACTAGAGCAATGGTTAGCACTAAAAATATCTCATATACGAAGGTTTGGTTGTAAGGTTTATGTACTTATACCACCACCGCAGCGAACTGCAATGGGCCCTCTCCGAAAGTCTCGGATATACGTTGGTTATGAGACATCGTCCATAATCAGGTATTTGGACTCCATGACTAGAGATTTGCATGCAGCCCACTTTGCTAATAGTATATTTGATGAGTATTGTTTCTCGTCATTAGAGGGAGGAAATCAACCACTTGATGAAAAATATCGGGAAATAGAGAAGTACAGAAGAAAATTGAAGTCCAGAAGATAATTGAAATCTATGCACATAAACCGCGCACTAGTGAAGCATATAGAGAAGTTCATAAGATAATTAAAGTTTAGAAGACAATTGCAGTCTAGAGGATAATTGATTTGCAAGCATTAGCAAATCATCTGCCTGATCACTTTAGTGATTTAAAGAGCGTGACCAAGTCGCATATGCCTGCACGCAATGCACCGAAGAGGGTTGAAATGCCGATGAAAGTATCACTAATCCCGTCCTAAGACCTCTGAAAGGACGAGAACTCCGGCCCCTCAAATCCGAAGTAACCGGGGACGCCTGGTGGAAAATGATAAGAAGGACTTGACACAGCCGATCAATGAAGTTCTCTAGAACCAGAAAGGGAGCCAATTGAGACCTGGCACTAGTATGGAACCTTCAGGAAAGGCACATTATAATTGAATATCCCCATGAAAAGAGACATCAGTATGGATGTGTGCGCGCACATCGGAGATGAAAAACTAAAGGGACTTGCCCCCCGTAATTGGAAACAGCGGTAAGCAAGTAGAATCATTAGAAGAATCGCCCCTTGAAGAAATAGCTATAAACTTTGTGACCTCGGGAGAATCTATAAATAAGACAACAGCCAATGTCGATATTTACTTTGCAAAGAAAATTGTCACAATCATCGATCTTGATTCAGAGCCTGCATCGTTCGCTGAATGTAAGAAAAGATCATATTAAGAAGATTGAAAGAATGCAATAGAAATAGAATTATTTTCTCTAAATAAAAGAAAGGTGTTTGGGCCAGTAAGCCGTTCGCCTCCCCATTTGCACCCCGTAGGGCATAAGTGGGTATTTGTTCGACAGATAAATGAAAATAATGAAGTAAATCAAGTCTTGTTGCACAAGGTTTCACTCAACATCCAGGAGTTGTTTATGAAGAAACCTATTCCCCGGTCATGGGCGAAACCACTCTTTAGATATTTAATGTCAATAACAGTAAACTTGAAGTTAAAAGTGAAATTGATGGATGTGGTAACAGCATACCTTTATGAAATATTGGATTCAGACATTTATATGAAGATATCTGAATGTATCACTGTCTAGAACCAAGACAGAGCAGATAGAAATCTGTACAGTGTGAAACTCAGAAAGTCATTGTACGAAGTTAAGCAATCATGCAGGATGTGGTATAATCGCTTGAAGTGACTTTTTATGCAAAAAGGCTACACGAACAATGAGAATAATCAATGTGTATTTATACAACGATTCTAGGATGAATTTTGTATAATCTCAGTATATGAAGATGATCCGAAAGATTTGGGTAAAACTAAAAATTACCTAGGCTTGCAGCTTTAGCATAACTTTGAAGGGATATTAGTACATCTGTTAACCTACACTCGGAAGGTGTTAGAAATGTTTGATTTTGAAAAAGACATATCCTTCGAAAGTGGCGATGGTCAAGAGACTTTGCAGCAAGACAAAGACCCATACAGACCTAGAGAAGACATGGAGGAAGTTCTGGGACCAGAATTCCCATACTTAAGTGCAATAGAAGCACTCATGTACTTAGCAAACTGTACTAGATCGGACATTGCATTTGCCATGAACTTATTAGCAAGGTATAATGCAGAACCTACCAAAGGCATTGGCAGAGAATGAAGGCCATCTTCTGATACAGCAAAGGAAGCAAAGACCTTGGTCTGTTCTATAGGAAGAACCAAGACCTGTCTATTAATAGCTATGCATATGCCGGATTCCCGTCGGACCCGCATACAGTCAAGTCACAAACAAACTATGTATTCCTATGTGGTAGAACTACACTTCCATGAAAATCGTCTAAGCAAAGTCTTTTATCGACTTCGACGAACCACTCAAAAATCATAGCACTGCACGAGGCCTCACAAGAATGTGCTTGGCTTTGACGGATGATTCACCACATCCAACAGTCATGTGGATTGAATACCGCACAAACTCCACTATTATCTATGAAGATAACACAACTTGTGTTGCAGAAGTGAAGATGGGTTATGTGAAGAGTCATCTCACAAAGCATATCAACCCCAAGTTCTTCTATGCTCATGAATTGCAAAGGATGGACGAAATTAAAGTACTGCATACTAAGTTATGTGAAAATCTTGCAGATTATTCACTAAGTCACTTCCGGCATCTAGCTTTGAAAGGTGCATACATGGAATTTGAATGATAAGACTTAGAGAAGTATAAAATTCAGGGGGAGAACCTTCACAAACTGTTTATTGAAATTTGATTATGAAGATCGAGTACCCAAAAAGTAAATCCTGGAGATTAAATGAAATTGGATGAATTGTATTCTTTTATCCCTTGATGAGTTTTACTGAAGTTTATCGGCTAAGTTTTTTAACGAGTCAATTCGTGCAACGTAGCAGAATGTGTGTCGTGTACTTTTTCTCTAAATTTTTCTCACTGTTTTTTAGTTTTGACGAGGCATGAATATGTGAGGATGGGTGCCCAAGGGCTCGGCCTAGTAGCCGGTCTATGTATGGGCATCCTATACCAACCCTAGCAGGGTCTGTAGACTATAAATAGGAGATGTTAGTCATTGTAAATGATTGATCGCATGAAGAGCAATAAAAGAAAGCAAGAAGTCATCTACATCTCTATATTCAATCTACTATTCTGTTCTTGTGTTCTTGTATTGTTTGATGCGATTCTATGTTTGTCTACGAGGTTACTGTTCAGACTGGACTCGCCAGCGACGGTTTCCCAACACATGACAGTCGTCACAAACTGTACCGTCAAACTTACTTCTTTGATATAAAAAACTTAGATTAATCATTAAAATCATTTCTATTTATATAAATATAATATATAGTAGTCGAGTGTCAATATCGAAAACGTCGTGTATTCTTCGACAGAGTGAATATTATATTTTGGTTTTTCATCGTGGCTCGGGGAAAAAGAAATACGACATATACTCGTACTGTAGTAGTGATAGACTGGCTCAGGTACTAGCTGCGTGCTTGGTCAGGAGAGAGAGAGAGAGAGAGCTATTATTAAAACTTATTTATCGGATGTGAATCAAGTTGTACTAAAAGTGCTTCAGTAAAATGTACACAACAATCAAAGAGGTGCAGGGAAGTGTGCTAACTTGAATTGAGCACGGTGACGTGTGTATGGTCTTACCTGCAGTATTAATTAACCATAGTATACAGAAAAACTAAAGTGTCGCAATAAGTTGTCCGGCCAAACCATGTATGTGCATGTCATACATTAAAAAAACGCTTTTGCTAGTTCTCAATTACCTGAAATTTTTATAAAATTCGTTACCTATAATTACACAGTACTAAGTCTAAAATTGTATTACAAAGTGACGTACAATTTTAACAATGCTTTACTGTGACTTTTAGTTCTATTTCTTTTTGTATTTGTAGGATTCACCTAGATTTACCTTTTTTCAGTTTAAATTTTTTTATTTTGTATTTGTATGATTTACTTAGATTTCCTCGGGTAGGAGAGCGAGGCCTAATTGTAGGAGTCCCTCGTGACCGTGACAAGTGAGCCATACTTTGTGAGGCCGCACATGCCTGCATGTGTGGATGCAGAGTTTCTACGCTGGATAAAAAGTGGTGCAAGTAAATAGTTTAGCTTAAGAACACGGTGTTTGATTGGAGACCAAAATAAAATGAGAAAGCGTAAAATACTCTTTCATAAACACCAATCTAAAACCAAGCCTCATCCCCAAATCCTTCATTCCTCGTCCCCAAACCATCCCTTGATCTAACCGCACTTGTTCTCTCGTCTCGCCACCAACAAAGCCCTCCTCCGGCGGCGACAGTGGTGGCGGTGACGGCCGCCTCAACCTCTCCACCCACATCGCGCCGCCATGCCCTTGGGCGGCCTGAGACCTAGCGCTGCCTTCTCCTCTTCTCCGAGCCTCCGGCCACCCCATCGCCTACTCCCTGGTCGCCCCGCCTCTAGCGACTCCTTTGCTTTCGCCACGTCGCCGAAGCTGCATTCTGGGGTGACGGCGTGCCGCGTCGGTGAGGCGGGACCTCGGCGTGAGGAGAAAGACGATTAGAGGAGAAGCTCGACGACGATCAGAGGAGGAGAAGACGACGGATAGCTCGCCTGGCCTCTGGATGTTCGACTTCGAGCGCCTGGGCTTGGCGTAGTCGCCTCGTAGGCATATCAATCCAGGACAGGACGTGCGAGATCGAGACGAAAGCAAGTGGGTTTGATTAATTTTGTAATTGATACGTCCAAACGCATCCATTATTTCATAAGTATTTAATCTAATTTGTGTCACGATTGTACCATTTTTTGTATTAATTATTATTTAATCACCCGTATATTTCAAGAATAATATTTGTTGAGTATATCACAGACTACAGGTGAAAATCCCAAGATTTAGGGCTTCTAGCTTGCAGAGGACGTCAGTTGGAACAACTTCCTCATTTGGGGTGACGTGTGAAACACCTCTCAGAAAATATAAAGTGATATGGTTGTGTCGCCCGACTGTACCATATCAAGCCGTATCGTCGTACAGAATGCTTGTCCCCTGCATTTCTTTGATGTAAACTACATTAGTGCGTGAGTCCATTGCAACTCTTGGTATTGAAGAGGGAATGGTCTTTCTTTCACCTCTCAATGTTTATTCTTTATTTCAATCCGTTATTCATGTGTGAGTAGTATGTATATGCACTACTACAAAAAAAGCTAATACTAGACGCTTCATTACACATGGTCACAGACGATTTTGCTTTAGCGACCGTCTGTGTAAACTGTACGTGAAGAGGTAATATCACAGACGGTTTTCAACATGAACCGTCTGTGACTTCTCGTCCTCATCACAGACGGTGCGCATTAAAAACCGTCTATGACTTTTCATCCTTATCGCAGACGGTATATATTAAAAACCGTCTGTGATAAATATCTCCCTGATTTTACCATAACTTGAAATGTCTTTCAAGTCACGGTAAAATCACATACGATTTATATTGAAAACCGTATATAAAGTATCAAATACATTTATGAACAAAAAATTTGTAATATTACATCACAGACGGTTTTTTTATTTGAAACCATATGTGATTCACAGCGTGAGAGGGCGAATTTTTTGAACGCGTGCGCGGGAGGCGAAATATTTTGGCGTTGTCCTTATATATTATAGCCACCCCCGCCTTGTCTTCAATAAGTCTGTCCCTCTCCCCTCCCCACGCCAAGCTCCAGCGACCGCCCTCGATTCCCCGACGCGGTTTGTGAGACCCCGGTTTATCCGGCTTGTAATGCTTAATCATCCATTCGGTCCTAGCATCACAAATCAGATAATCCGAGATGCGAGACATGTATACTTCCCAGAAATGCAGTATACACACCTCTTTACAAAGTTCATACATCAATTCCATCCATTCACATAGAACCGAAGCAAAACAACAAACCAGAAGATATCATAAATAAAAGATGGATGTTACAAAAGAGAGGCCGACCGGCCAAATACATTCATAGACAAAAGAAGTAAACAGCGGAAGCAAAAGTGCCATAAGATGGCCATAAACAAAAGAGCCAATCAGTGTGCCTTTACCCCACAAGGCAACCGACCGGACCGCCAAGCTAGTCGTCGAATCCACAGCACATCTCACAAAAGTGAGGCCCTTGGGGCTCACCTTTCTCTCTGCAACAAAAAGAGCCCAAGAAAGCCGGGTGAGTACTTTGAATGTACTCATAAGACTTACGTGTAAAGTGTGACACATACATAACTATATGCCAGCTTTTGGAGTGGAGGCTGTATGTTTCATTTTCAGCATAAAGTAAATTTTATTTGCAATAAGATATTACATTTGAAAGCAAGTTAACAAATCAGTTTTTAATATTCAAATAACCGAAAAGACAACAGTATAACAGTAGATAGATGACAACAACAGTCCTGGAAGTGACTAAACCCTTAGTCACCACAACAATAGCATGAATTACCCATTCATACCACCCATGTCAAATTTTAATTTAAAAGGTTGTAGTCTAGTTCTTGCACGACCTTACCAAGAATGTCCATAACCTAGGACGAGGCTATTCGAATAGTTTTATCCCTGTAGGGGTGTACCAATATACCCACACGCCAGACCGCCTTTTTGCCAAGCTATTAAACACACTTCCGAAGGTATGCCGGCACGGCTAAGTCCTACGAGACGTTTCCAATATTGTGAATTATTCACGAGCCGCCCGTATGGATAGAAACCCATACGTTGTGTCGGAGTCATTGTAAAGCCTCGGTCAACTACCCATCTCAGGTAAAGCCTTGGACAACTACAATGCTCCTCGAGGTGGAGAGCCTACCCGGAATCTCCACCACCGCACACCCAACACAAGAACACCAAAACACATATCATGTTTCACACAACACACACAACCCCCTCCTGCGACTCGGAGATAGCCCACGCCAAAGTACTAAGTCAAGAGAGGTCCCATATCCCTCTCGCGTGGTTAGCACGCATAAGCGCTTGGCTTAGTGACACAAGTAACTCGGTCCTTGATGACCTAGGCACCATTCCATTCACACCAACAGATCACACCAACATACCATTGTGCCCAAGTCGAAAACAGTTTTATTTTCAGTTTTTGACATTACAAAGTAACAAAGCACAGGGTGTTGGACATAATGGAGTAGTAATAAGATTTGTGTGATCAACATCATCGACTAAGTCGATGACTGCCCAAAACTACTGACATCTAAGCATTTCTAAGCATGACATCGAAAAGACAATAAAAGAGTATACTTAAATCACCGGGCTCTAATCCACCAGCGATGTTAATAACTTATGGTTGTGGCAAGAGATAACAATGTGAGGGCAACAGTGCAATAAGAATAACTACCTCTAATCGGAAAAATTAATTTGACACAAAAGCATGCATACATATGATTTGTAAACAAGATATTAGACTTGAAAAGTAATGGGATTAACATGATCAAACTGCTTGCCTGTTTGCTGTGGGTCAAGATATTGCGGAGGATCAATTAGGTTGTCAATGTGCCCTTCGGATCCTATCGAGAAAGCGAAAAAGAGCCAATAAGAACGAAGAAAACAACAGCAAACTTTCTCCAAAAACTCTGAAAATTGCACAGTAGCAAGAGCACGATTTATAAAGAATTTAGCAACAAGAACCAATTGATTTGAATTCTTAATGCCAAAAATACGACCAAAAGAAAATCTTACGACCAGATACCGGTCGTAGCGGAACCTACGACTGCACAAAAGTCGTAGAAGGGTTTACGACCAGGTAGTGGTCGTAGAAGAACTTACGACTGTGTTCCAGTCATAGACGGACCTACGACTAAATCCAAGTCGTGGGAGAACTTATGACCCTGACATAGTCGTAGTAAGACTAACGACTAGGTACAGGCCGCGACAGAACTTACGACTGGGTAATGGTCGCAGAAAGCCTTGCGACCACGCCATAGTCGTAGTAGGACTTACGACTAGGGGGGTGATTGTAGGAGAACTTACAATCACTTGGTAGGCCTCTCCCTTATAAATTTAAGGGGGTACTTCTGAGGACTATGCGACGTCATATTTACCCATCGTATCTCGTGATCGGTCGAAATGACCAAGCTTACGGGGCCGGTCGAATTCGACCACGGCGGCGCCTCCCGCACGCTTTGCCGATGGCTCGGCGGCTTCTCGACCACGGCCGGCGCCACCAAGGCGAGATGAGTGTCTAAAAGTTTAACAGATCGACCAAAGACCAAGATCGGTCTGAGTACGGCAGCTACGGTGAATACGACCACGGAGTGCGGCCGAGTAGGTATGGCTCGGGAGAACTCTCCGAACGGGCCATACCAAAAGAACAACGAAAACACACCTAAGCTCCTACAGGGCAATACGAACTTACTTGAGCTGAAGAACGACCAGAGACTCACGGAGTGGCTCCGGCGACGAGTGACCGAACGGCGGTGGTAAGGTTCTCGCTAGGCCACAGCGACCTGGGCACAGAGAGAACCAAACCGAGTGAGAGTTAAGCTCCAAAGAGTAAAAGGGGGAGCAGAGGGGGCAAGGACTCGAAGAAGAAAACCCCCGCTGCACCGCCTCCACCGAAGCTCCACACTCAACAATGGCGGTCGAAGAGATTGCGAGGGACTGCAGCTCAAGCAAGCTGGTGAGTGCTAGCTGGAGTTGCGGAAGTGCTAAAAGAAGCCAAGGGTGAAGCAATGGAGTTTAAATAGAGCAATGGCAGAGAGCAACGGCCGGGTTTTTCCAGTCGGGTCAACACTGCCATGAGAGCGCTTGAGAGCGATGGGAGCAGTTGAGTCATAGCCCTCTGAGGGATGAGCGCGACAGGCATTTAATGCGCTCAGAGCTAGCCGTTTAAAGGTGGACATAGAGTGGATCGACGCCATCGCTTTTCTCCTCTGCGCACGCCATGGCGGGGCTCTCGCGACGACAGAGGAAGGAGACGACTCGTTGGTCGCCGGATTGAAATCGAACAATTTGCCGGATCGCGCGGATTGAAACGATCCCAGCGATCGGCTGGTCGAAGACCGTTCAATGCCGACCCAACGGCTGAGTTAGATCGGGTGGTTTACCACGACTCCATTCGTTCGGCTGGTCGAAGACCGTGCGATACCGATCCAACGGCTCACGACCCTAGCGCCCGAACGACCGAGTTGGCACAGCTAGTGGACTGGACCGAGTCAAGTGGCTCGAGCCCGAGTCCGATTCGAACCTACGGGATAGTGTAAACCAGTTAGGGTTTGAATTTGAATAACTTATTTTTGAGGAATTATTTAAGGCAGCAAGCAAGCTCCAAAAATTACAAAATTTTAACTAGAGATTGCTGACAGCAGGAAGGACCTCACATAAAACTTCCATGGATTTTGATGTACTGAATTTTCCTCCAGAAGTTCCAGAAGGTGCGAGCTATGGTTTGACCGGCTTTGACTCACCTCCCAAAAATTATCAAATAATTTCTAAAAATCATGAGATAATTCAGAGGTGTTACCAAGCCTCCCTAAAACTCAGAAGAAATATCTCCAAGGGTTAGGCACAAGATTAATGCCAAGGAGGTTAGGATTAGAGTCAAATGAGGATTTGAAGTTGATTTTCCATAATTCTCTTCAAAAGAATTACAAAAATGATCAAGGGCTTCAAGATGCAAGAAAAGTTTTAATTTCTTCGTATTTTCTTACATTTGAAACACAAATCCCTTTCTGGGATGTTACACGGTTCGATAAGGAGACGTAGTCTGCTGTTTCGCGGCGCCTCTAGTGAGCGGGCGTTGCGGCTCGACCAGTACCGCCAGATCTGGCCGCCCCCATCTTGGCCTCAAGTGAGCACGTAGTTTTGCCCCCAAATCCTCATCTTGGTTTCCTTCTCACTCCGATTTCGTCTCCTGCATCCTGTCAGATTTCGTTCTTAATGAGAACCCCCATCTGTGGTCGACAAGGGAGGCCGATTCGGTTCGAGATGGACACCTCTACTCGACCTCGTCCTCATTAGAGAGTGAGTCATTGATTGATTGAGAGAGAGAGTATATTTTAATTACCTTCTTGCAAACTATCGAAAAAGCATATGAAAACTACTGTCCAGCAATTAATTGATTTGACTTGAAATTCATTTTTTTTGCAATACAAAAAACTATCATAGACGAGTTTTTACTTAAAAACCGTCTATGATAGTCTATTTTAACAGATGGTTCTGAACAAGAACTGTCTGTGATAATTGACTATCACAAACGGTTCTTGTTCAGAACCGTCAGTAACGACCACATAGTATCACTGACCCATAAAGTCAGACGGTTCAAAAAATCGACTGTGATGACGATTTTGAACCGTCTGTGATTACCTTTTCTGTAGCAGTGTATAGGTGGAGAGGATGTAGGTAATAGGTAGAGAAGGTAATCATGAAATAAATCCTTAATAGGCTATAGTGAATGCATTCGGTTTCAATGGAATCGTTGATTATATTTGCTATGCTTATGCTTGTTATCTAGTTTAAGGCTCCGGGTAACATGAGTATAAAACAATTGTTTCAACCTGCAGGATGGTCACTTATTACAGCAAAGTCGGTGACCTGTAGGGTGACAGAGGTGGGTATCAATGAGGAGTCGTTGTGATTCGAGGAGTTCGAGTTATTACTAAATCTAATGCGTTGCTCTGGTAATAGTACCTTAATACTAAAACGGTGTTAGTTCAGGTCGGGAGGTGGACAATAGAGTCGAGAATCCCACGAGCAGAGGAATGGCGGCACAAGCTCACTTGTGTATGATAATGCATCGCGACCTACCAATTTACCTTGAACTGAAATCTCGGACGCCTAACACATTATTATATTCGAGTACTTTATTTTATCTAACACTTGCACTTACTTTGATTTAATTATTGTAGTTGAATTCTATGTACTTTAGCATTGCAATTATTAGTAGTGATAGGTATACTGTATGATTAAAGATGATCGATTAGAGAGGGTTGAATAGGAGGTTATAAAAATTATTGTGCTCTTTAATTGTGATCTTAATGAATAAATACTAGCACAAGTTTAGGAGCTATGATCATAAAGCTAAAACAACTCAAGATTAAGCCAATACTAAAAATAATTTGAGCTAAGCAATTCTACTCAATTAATTGCTAGAAATGTAAATGCAGAAATAGTAAAAGCAAGAAATAAACCACAATAGAGACAATAATGTTTTTCTCGTGGTATCAAAGACTTGCCAGGCTTCACTAGTTCACGTTGAGGTAAGTCCAACCAAATTAGATCGGTGAAGAATCTAGACCCGACATTATGAGTTATTGGAGTATTTTGGTGATTAATGACAAATCTATATGTGAGACTAACACTTTTATTGATATACTTATTGTGTAGTCTTATTTGGATAAAAATATAAAAATTATGGAGGTATGCACTTGACATCATATTCTTATATATTGATGTATTCCTCGGATCCAAAATATAAGATGAACTCTACTAAAAGTTTAACTTGAATATGTGGATATTTGTTTATTACACACTTGTGTATGCACACCTTTAGGGGGAGTTTACTCTATATTTTATGGTTTCACTAGTATTGATCCACATTTATTTATCCACATATATTAGACATCTCTACTTTGAAACATATCCTTTGAGTATATAAAATTTGTGTAGTTCATATATACTCATATCGCTTTATATTCAATTATTTACAATTGTGTTTATGGGACTAATGTGTGTGCCAAGTTATTTTAAAGGCTTAGTCTCGGATTATAGAAGACCACATGGAAATGGCAATGCAAAGACAATAGAGGGATCATAACTAGTAGCTTAATAGCATGTTCTTGTGCAATATGGATCAATCTAGGATCATTCATGCATCTAGAGTTTGTTTTAAAAGCCAACCATATTTTCCTAGAAAAATCGATAGTAACGACGTTGTCTTGGAGATACTACCGCACAGCGGTATGATCGGGAAAAGTGGTGCGGTACGACCGCAGCCCGGTCGAACCGAAGATTAGTTGGCGATATATTTTTTACAGAACGACACATTTTTATCTCGGTTGCTCACCTGGTGAACGGTAATTCCGGAGTTTTCTTGGCGGAACTACCGCATCGCGGTATGACCGTATCTTGAGCGGAACTACCGCAACCCAGATATTCCAAAATATATACAACGGTACGTTGTCTCTAGAGAGGGCTAGTTTTGGACCTCTAAGGGAAGCGATAGTACCACCTTATATGAACAGAACTACCGGAGAGCGGAACTACCGCATGATCAACGGCGGTAGTACCACACCATTCTACAATAGCTTGTTTAAAAGCATTTAATGTAGGTATATCTTGGTAATTAATATTAATTATTATGGGACTAACATTTTCCATAAGTTAGATGAGTATGTTATATTCCGCGGTGATGAAGATTTTGGATTGCATCATGAGTTGATAGTCATCAAGTCAAGGTTCAAGAAGAGGACGCATCATGTGCTGATGCATATCAAGATCTCGAAGAGGAGATGATCATGAGTTAATCATCAAGCCAAGAGAAGACCCATCATGTGTTGATGGAGGTCAAGTAAAGGATGCATCATGGGTTCATGCATATCAAGACGATGACCCGGACTTGAAGTGAAGATATATGTCATCAAGCTTCAAGAAGATGCTCAAGGCAAAGGTACGACTAGTTAGGACTAAGGATGTGTTCCTATTATTTTACTGGTATTGGTGTTTGTTTGGAAGATCGGGTTGCTAGTGTTGGTTTATCTTACTATTAAGAGGGGTCTTGTCTAATAGCTTGAGTCGTGCTGATAGCTCAGTCTCGCTTGCACCAGCTCACCATCGCATGATGCTATTATTTGCAAATATGTTTTGCAAATAGTCGAGGCTCATGCATTTAATCCTTGTAGCATGTGACTATACTTAGCAAATGCGTTTTTGCAAATGGTTGAAGTTCATGTACATACTCCTCGTGGCATGATCTAATTTTGTAAATTGTTGGGATTCATGCATTTTCCCTTGGCATGGTCTAAAATTGCTTGTTGCTATTTCTTTGGAGTTAGACCATGGCAGTGGCTCTTTGAGTTGTTCTTTTAATTTGATCAAATGTGTTTGAGATCAATAAAATAGGTGGGTTGTGTAGCCCTCTGAATAAGCTTTCCTAAGAGCCCAATATCACTCAATTCCGACTTCAAAGTCAAAAGTTATGACCTTTTTACCGAGTGTCGTCTGTGCTGAAATTAAATTACGGTAATACCGCACGAGAAGAGATGTACTACCGCAAAATGGTAGTACCTCCTGTTGCACTGCTGTACTACCGCACAAAAACTTTAACGGCTACTTTTTGAGCCGTTAATGCACCCGTACGATCAATGAACAGTAGAAAACAGTAGTACTAGAGTTTGTACGACGGTACTATCGTAAATCCTGATTTTAAGGATTTCTGCTCCCAACAGCTAGTTTTTGTGTTCTGTTGCATAACAAATACCCACCTTGACCGGTTGAGAGAAAACTTTTGGCATCCCATTTTCACTCACTTGAGCTAGTGTGAGCTTCTCCTCTCAATTGTGCATGTGTTGTACCTTGTGAGCAAGAAGAGGGGTCTCTAGTTGCATGTGTTGCATTTAAAGGTGGATTTTGTATCCACTTGAACTTGTGCATTCGTTTCACGTGATGAGAGTCAAGCAAGGGGCTTGGCTTGTTACTCTTAGTGTTTGCCGACACCTAGATGGCGTGGAGGCGTCGTGAACCGGTGATCTTTTTAAGAAAATTATGAGAAGGCTCGGCGTGTTGTGAAGGTTGGAGCTCACCTACCCGGAGCGAGAAAGAGCTACCACTAGTGGGATTGAGGTGTTTGACTTAATTCGTGGAGCCAGTCCAATTAGTTTGGGCTTACCTCAACGTGGATTAGGGGAGACCGATAAGTCTTCGAACACCACGATAAAACATCGTTGCGTCATTGTGGTTTGTTCTATTGTGTTTTACTTTGTGTAATTTACATTCCTTCTATTAAATTACTTTCATTTCTTTGAATGATTGCTATCATTATCAATAGTGTATGTTGTTAGCACACTTAGTAAAGACTAATTGATTTAGGCTTTGATTGTGCAAAACTGAATTGATTTACACTTCCGCATAAAATTCGGTTTTAGCCAAAAGATTTTAAAACCGCCTATTCACTTCCCCTCTAGTCGGCCTCCTCGATCTTACAAGTGGTATCAGAGCTTGGTCTCTCATTTTATTAGGCTTCACCGCCTAGAGAGTAAAGAATGGCGACTAGTGATATAGTGCACCTAGGTGAAGCACCTCCTTTCGATGGAACAAATTATGGTATTTGAAAAATCCGTATGTCTTGTTATTTTAAGGCCATAAGCCGTAAAATTTGACGTATTGTAGATGTGAGCTTTTCTCCTCCAAACGATCCTCTTGCTCAAACTATTGAGAAGAGAAATACTCACATCTCATTGCTCAATCAACTAACGCTTTATTTAGTGCTTTAAGTATAGAGATATTCGATGCCATATGCAATCTCAAGAACGTTCATGAGATGTGGACCTATCTTCAAGATTATTATGAAAGGTCTACCTCAACCAATGATGATTGCATAGAAGAATAGATGTTGGAAGAAAATGCTCAATCTCTAGCTCCGACAACGATGAGATCTCAACTCCGTCTACACCACCTCATTATTTTATGTCTAAAGTTAATAAAGCGGTAAATAATGATGAACCCTCATATGATGAGTTGATGGATATGTTTGAGGAGCTTAATGAGTATTTAGGAAAGGAACAATCTAAATTCAAAATTTTGAAGAAAAAGTATGTCTCACTTCAAAATAATTATAACATGCTAAAAGAAGAACATGAATCTATGCTTCTCAAGGAAGTCACTAGCTCTAAGGTGGATATAGGCATTACATGTAATTTACTAGATGACATGTCATGTATGGCTCCTAACTCTTGTATTTCATTTAAGGTTAGCATGTCCACTTCTTGTGATGATTTGCTTAATATGCCTTGTTACTCCAAAATAGATACTTCTATTTCATCTATGCTTGTTGGTACTAACCTTGTAAAGGAAAACAAAGTGCTCAAGGATCAAGTCACCGAGTTGAGCAATGTCTTGAAAAAGTGCTACAAAGGGAAGACCTCTCTTGATGATAATTTGTGTTAGGCGGGATGATGTCTCGGCTTCCTACATGATAGTTGTACGCGTTCACATGGTAATTGTACGCGTTCACATGATCGTTGTACGTGTTCACATGATAGTTCACATGATAGCTGTACGCGTTTTACATGATCGCTTTAATCTATATATGTGTAACTCATGTACTCTGATTTCAACAATCAAAGATAGTGTTACTTTCCTCGCTTACATGGTATCAGAGCGGTGCCGCTCCTGAGCTGCCGCCTCCACAGCTTCCGCCGCGCCGCCCCTGGGAGATGATCTCATCTCCATGATCTCTCACGGGGGCTGCGCAACCTATAGTTTAAGTCGTGCCACCGATCATCCGATCGGCTACCAATTAGAGTTTTCCCCGGTCATCTTCAAATCGGGTTTTCTATTTTTTCAATCATAGATCAGTTTGCATCGCCTGCCGACCTGTAGACATTCCTCGGCTCCGGACTTCACCGCCTCGGCTTCGACCTCTCCGGCGCCTCCTCTTTTCTGATGACGTCATGGCGTGATGCAGCGCGCTCGTCGACACGGTCCTCCCTCAACGGCCTTCCGAGTGCCCCGTCTACCGTCGTCATCACGCCGGATCATCGTCGCCGGACCATCGTCCACGAGACTTCCGTCTTCACCGAATTTAGGTTCAATCTGAATGTCCGCCTTGGCGACGATCCGACTGCGGGGGCGTGTTAGACAGGATGGTGCCTCGGGTTCCTACATGATAGCTGTACGCGTTCACATGATAGCTATACGCGTCCACATGATAGCTGTACGCATTCACATGATACACGTTCACATGATAGCTGTACGCATTCACATGATTAATGTAATCTATATATGTGTAACTCATATACTCTGATTTCAACAATCAAAGATAGTGTTACTTGCCTTGCTTACATTTTGAGTAAGCAACCTGTAATCTATATATGTGCAACTCATGTACTCTGATTTCAACAATAAAAGATAGCGTTACTTTCCTCGCTTACATTTTGACTAAGCAACAAAGGGTGAATGACAAGATGGGAATTGGTTTCATCTCAAAGAAAAGAAAAATAGCAAGACAAGGCACAATGCAAGACACACGAAGAATATCAAGTGCCTTGGTTGCAACAAGAATGGTTACTTTGCCGCCATGTGCCCAAACAAGTTAAATGACAAGCAATTGTCATCAAAGAAGTGGCAAGCCGACAAGGAGCAAATAAAGAAGACAAAGGATGAAAGAAAATGTCAAACTTGCTACAATTGCCTTGAAAAGGACATTTTAGTAAGGATTATCCCAAAGGTATCACTTCTAAGCCTCTTATCTATAATGATCATTATTAGCTTAGGAATGATAACAATGGCAATGTGTTTGCTAGGATTGTTAGTTCACCAAAGATTATTGCAAGAGCTATTTGGGTGCCCAAAAGTATTGTGACTAATATTCATGAATCCAACCAAGTATTGGGTACCAAAATGCGCTTAAATGCTTAATAAATACTTGGAGAGGCATTGGAGGCTTGGTTTAGTCATATAACGGTGGATTCCATCATATATCAAAATTGGAGCCAAGCTTGAGGATGATCACTTCATATCATAAGCCAATGTCATTTCGGTAACAAGTATTTACATTGAAGTATCTAGCTCTTATGCCTTGTGTAGGTTGCATTCCATGAATATCTTATAAAAATGGTCTTCTTGCTCTTGTTCATAATCTTCATTATTAAAATATTGAACAAGATGGTTGTGGCACATTGTCGACGATCAAATCGCCGATCTTATGGATATATAAATGAAAAGAGAAAAAATGTGCGTGACTTCTGGGAGTGGATCTAACTTGCTCTTTATTGCTATGAACTCGCAATTACAAACACTGGGAGTATCTAAAAACACGACACTTTGCTATATCTTTCTTGATGTCTTCTGCTTGTGCTGTCTATGCTGTACCCCGTGTCTTCTCTTTCTTTCTGTCCTTCCATGACCCTCCTTAAATAGTTGATGAAGTGGTGGCAGTTATCCCATGAAGAGACATCCGTTGGGGAGCGACGCACCTGGTCGGGAAGAGACGGCGGTTTGGCGGTTCCACTAACTGTAAAGGCGGTTGGTGAAAACGTCAACTGTTCTATGGTTAATGATTTAGTAGACGTTAAATCATTAGCCGTAATAGCGTTGTATTATGTGGAACATGAAACACGTGGTTCATTCATCACATAGCGAGTGGCGTGGTCGGAGACTTGACCTAAACGCTGCTCATAGCTTTACGAGCACTCACCGGTCGTGGGTAGGCTTGGAACTTTGTCCCACTGGGTATTCATTAGATAACTTCAGAATACCTACGACCGCTTAGGTCGGTGGTCTTAGAAGTTACGACCACGAAGACGTATGGTCTTTATCATATATTAAGATAATATATGAATATTTTAATCCTCAACAGCTAGCCCCCGAACTTTTAAATGAATGTTGGTCGTGCGGACACGTTCTCCAATGCAATCATATCGAACAGACCTCTCATTAAATGCCGTGAGACTCGAGGCGGTCCGTATTCATTTTAAAGTTGAGAAACTGCTTTGAAAAAGGAAAAAGCCTTTACGTCCGTCGGCGAAAGGTATTTGCCGTTGGACTTCTCGAAGAGTCGATTCTGATGAAAATGTCTATAAAAGCGACCCAGTGAGTGCTTTAAACCTTTACGCCTCTATCTCCAAGAAAATCTTCCTTGAGTTCTTCACCCAAAAAGGAAAGCATCATGTCCGACCTCATCACAAACCGGTCGATCTCCGATCCGAGAGAAGATTGGAGAGTTTGGAGAGGTTGGGTTACTACCCGACAGAGTTTGATCTCTTGGAGATCGGCTTTGGAGACCTTGTCCAAGCGGCGAGGAGGAGAAATCCGGTGTTCCTCGCGTCGTTGAGTCTTGGGCTCAAGCTTCCAAAGACATCCTTTTCTTTCTCAAGTCTTTGGAGTTTTACGAGGTTGAGTTGATCAACCTTGCTCCCAACGCCATTGCAAACCTAAGCATCTTCGTCTACCTCTGCGAAGTATACTTGGGGATTCCACCGTCGATGGAACTCTTCAAGTACTACTATCGGATGGCGAACACGAAGAAAACGACCGGCACCACGGGAATGTACCTAAGGCTTCATGGCGGCAAAGGTCGACAAGTACATTCGTATGTACTCGAAGTCTTCTTGGTCGTCATGGAAGAAAAGCTGGTTCTACATGAAGGTTACGCGAGAAGACGGCCTGTATTACAGCGGTAAGATGTGGATATCGTGAGGATATGTGCACGATCTCAGGATGATGAGTCAATTGGCAATGGCGTCATTGGTTTGCAAATTCTCGCGTTTTCGGGTTTGCTCCAAGGCTGTCAGGCCACTGGCGGTCTGACCGGTTGTGCAGGGCGGTCGGACCGCCCGTGGAGCAGTCCGACCGGCCATGGTGGCCGGTCCGACCGCTTCTTTGAAAGTTGTGTTTTTGGAGCTGGGCCAAAAATAGGTTGTGTAGGCAAGTGAGGAGTCTCACGGATGTGGTCCCATCATTTTGGAGATCGATCAAAAGTTCTATTCGATTGAAATTTCGGAAGGTTTGAATTTCTCGCTTGAATTTTAGCTAAGTCCTTTGGACCGTCCGACCGCCGTTGTGGGAGTGGTCCGATCAGGCATGAAATCGGTCGGACCGGCCTGTAAGGCGGTCGGACCGGCGATCCTGGAGGTGAGCCAAGTGTTGCATTGAGTTTGTTACGAGTGTGTTATTCTATGAACTTCAATGCTTTATTGTTGTATATTGCATTGCGGGCGACGTGGGTCAAGTTGTGAAGAACTTGTTCCCTAAGCGGTTTGTTTGTCTAGTCTTTGTCGCGGTGGCTTGCGAGTCAGCGACGTCAGCGGTGAGTGGATCGGGACTACGCTTGGAGAGCCGAGGTCGAACGATCGGGGATACGGGTGAGGTTGTGTGACTCAAGCATGATGCGAGAATGGACAAGATGGATCGAGCGGGTGGTTGAAGCAATTTGGTTGGATCGGCGGTGCAGATATCGGTGCGAGTCTGCGGGAGGTTCCGATGGGATTGGACAAGAGAGGCTTGGCGTCGATGAGAACCGTGATCAACCTACACGTGGTGAAGCGGCGATTGCTTCAAGAGTTATTTGTGTGTGGGTCCCATGTGTAGAGACCCAAAAGGGAAACCCTAGCTCTCTAGTATAAATAGGAAGGGAGAGGTGGAAACCCAAGCAAGCATTCATTTAGCCCCCTTCTTCCTTTTTCTAGGGTTTGGAGGAGAGGAGAGGAGATCTAGGGTTTGGAGTGTGCTCTTTGTTGAGCTCTTGCCCTCCTTGGTGGAGAGGCTTTGTAAGCATCTATTGTGAATGAACAATCTTGTGATGCTTAATTGAAAGATCAATTGCTCCTTTGTGTTCTTCTCTCTTTTGGATGTTTTTGGTGCTTCCTTGATTCAAAGGTTAGTGCTTGGTCTCTTGGCCTACTTTACCTTGCTTTGATGTGTGGGATTACTCCTAGAGTCATCTAGATCATCAAACCCCCACAAGCAAGTCTTGAATCAAGATTTTCTCATTTCTAGGGTTTGTGCACCTCTTTGGTAAAATCTCAAGAGATCGATTCTGCGAAGTGGATCTGATCGATCGTCGCTAGAAATAGGTCTCCAATATCATTAGGGAGGTGTGCTAGAAATTTGGTCAAGTTTTATTGGTTGAATTAAAAGTTGGATCAAATTTTGTTTTGAATTTGGGTGGAGTTTTTCATCTCGGACTCTACCGGTCCGATCGACCTCTCAGCGGCGGTTCGACCGCCTGTTTTCGCACCATTGGTTTGTCTTGGGTCGAACCGCATCCACCGGTCCGATCTTCTGGCTAGTTGCTTGGTCGGATCGCTGCTTGACCGTCGGTCCGACCGCCCGTGGTAGCCGGTCAGACCGCCCGTGCCCAGTGAAGAACATTGAGTTCTTTTCTCCTTTTGTGTCGTGTGCTTGAGGGGATTATCAAATTCAACACAAGGCTTCCGTTGTGTGCTCACTGAACTTCTTAGCTTTCATAGCTAACGGAGTAAAGTACGTGTTGGTTTTGTTTTAGGCGAGAAAGTTTTGAAAGCGCCTATTCACCCCCCACTAGTCGCCTTTCCGGTCCTACATAAGAAGGCGGTCGAGAACTCGCGTTGGCGTTCCTCCTCAAAGAAGGAGGGGGAAGTTGGGAGATGGGTTGAGGCTATCCATCTCTTGAGTGTCAAGGGTTTAACCTCCTGGCACGTTGTAAGGGACTTTTCCATTAGGAGGATTAGTCCTTTAAAGACCAGGGCACGTTCGATGCTCTAGTTCATTGGTGGCGACGACGCTACCAAGGATTCTGATCCAGGTGATTTTTCAGAAAATCCCGACCAGATTATTTTGCGATTTGATCATTTTCGCAAAACTAAGATCTTTCATTGGTAATCATAGTCTTGTCTTCTGAGGACGTCAGAAACAGGATCAAAATGATCTGTGCTGGCGAACCTGATGACAAGGCTAGTTTTCCCTTAATCCTAGCACTTGCTGGTGCCGAGGAAAGGACCGAAAGACTTAGGGTAAGCGTATTAACTTCTTTTCACCTTTCCAGTTAATTTCGATCGGTTTTAATCCTCTTTATATGTAGTTGATCGGACTCAAGATCAACGAGGCTACGGAGACATGTGAGCCTATTGATTATCCGACCAGCCTTGTGATCGCTGAGGGCAGCGGTCATGCTGAGGTAAGCAACTGAAAGAAATAACTTCACGTAAGATGAAGCATATTCTTCACCTGATTAACTTTGTTTTGTTAATACAGCGGCAATCATCGAGTCTCGTCTAGTTGTCTATGAGACAATGTTCACGAGACAGTGAAACTACACTTTCGATCCAGAGTTAGGAATTTTGCTCTTGACGGATGGTGAGAACATTGCTTCGATCTCCGATCGGAGTGTAGAGAATACAATTGAACCTACCAGTTTGGAACTAGTGGGAACAATTGAAAGAAGAGAAAACAGTATAGCGGATTTTAAGCCGGTAGCTATAAGATCAAGACTAAGAAAACAACCGGTATGTACAACTTTTATATGAAAAGCATACCTCGTATATTCCAAGTAGAATTGAACTTTACTGTTTCTCTCATGCGGATCTGCTTTGAATCCTCGGTCGCTTCCACCAATCGCATTCAACAGTCGGTGATCGGAGGTGGTCTGGTCATTGTCTTCCTCGGGTAAGACATCTTGAGGATGGCGTGGTCGGAGGAGCCCCAGGCCAACCTCGACTCGAAACTGAGTTAGATCCGTAGTAGTCACTATGCCTAAGAACGGAGGTAGAGACCATCACGATCTTCCACGAGTTCGATGCACGAGGTCATCCCTCAAAAACTAACAAGTTTCCTTTCTCAACTCGATTTGCCGCGAGTAAGGAACTTGATGATTATTGGGGAAGAATATCGGATCGCCTGATGCAGGCGAAACCCGATAAAATTTGTACCGATTACAATGATGTCGTAATTCGGGTAAGTGTCTTCAATCCTCTCCATAACCTTTCTCAAAGTTTACATGAAGGTTTATGGAAGAAATGCTACTTATGCAGCATATGATCGAAAACCTCGCTACGGTCGGAGGACTAACCGAGCGAGTTAGGATATTAGAGGAAAAACACTCTGAGATAGAGAGTAAGAGTTCCTCTTCTTTTCTTATTAAGACTTTCCTTTTATTTATTCTCCCTTATCAAGAATTCTTTTGATAGACTTAGAGAAAATAAAAGAAGATGCTTTGGCTGAAAAGGCCAGAAGAATAAAGCTTGAAGAAGAACTTCAGGCTAAGAATCGGTCGATCGAAGACTTGACGACCAGCAATAAAAAGCTTCTGGATGATTCCAAGAAGAGAGAGGAAGGTAACTAGTCGTAGTCATGACTTAGTATGTCTTCCAATCTTTTTACTTAATACTCGCTTTGTCTATGCAGAACAAAAACAAGCATTGACCAGAGCGAAGAAAGCTCTAGAATTTGAGCAAGACAAGGGCGACCCTCGTGCTTAGTTTAGATGAGAAAATCACCTCATTGAACAAAATGCTCTTTGACATGGGCACGGATAAAGCTTGCCCTCCTTGAGTGACCCAATAGAAAGATCAACTTCCTAGGCTCTTTCTGGAAGAGCTCAAGGTTTTGCTCAAGACCACTAGGGAGAACTATGCCCACTCCGTTAAGGAGTCTATTGCCTGTGGAGTCAGTCTTGCTTTGGCAAACCGAAAGCTTCCACCCATCAACCAACCTTCAAGCCATCGCAGAGATTTCAGCGCCTTACAGAGGCAAATCGGATCCTCATGAGAGATGAAACCTCTAGGCGAAAGGTCGCAGAAGAGATGGAAGTCGGATTTCCATCTAGCATTAGTTAGTTTAGGCATTCTCTAGTAGTTTAGCTGCAGGAAAAAAATAATGCATACAATGTAAAGACTTACCTTTCTCTTATCAAAATGGAAAAAATTCTTCTATTCATCCGGCCGACTTTGTGAATTTATGTCTTATCTAGCCCCCGACTGTTATATAGTAGAAGATCTTTACTATATAATAGTACTACCCGAGGCCAAGAATATAAATCAAATCTCAACCATTACTTGTAAGCATGTCTTGATCGGTAAAATCGATCTTGGTAATACTAGGAAACCTTTATGGTCGGAATCGTAGGTTTCGCTAGTTGTAAATTTGTTTTTAATGATCAAAGTACTTTACTAAAACAACATATGGTCGGAAAAATAAAGAATTATCCTTGATAAGAGGAAAACATGAAAACATATGCTAAAAGCGGATAAGTGGTTTTACTTCTATGCGATGCTCAATACTAGTCGGAATGAACCAAGCTAGGAAATAAAGGTATAAAATACATTTCGTAAGACGTGCTCATGCTCTTAGTCCGACTGGCAGCGGGGATCGTAGGAAAAGACCGTCGCTAGGAAGCTCCTTCCAGTGGGTGGAACCACGTGCGAAAAAGGAGAGACTTCGACTAGGAGGTTTTCCGTGTCCCACCAATGAGCCAAACAAGAGTAGAAATGAATTTTGAAACATAAACTATACGCTTTATAATCCGTGAGCATACGAACCGAATCGACTGTGATTAGGCAACGTCATATAAATAACATCACTCACTACTCCAAATTTAATTATCATGTTTAAAGAATTTAAACGAAAAATAGAATGAAATGAAATGAAAGAATTTAAACAAAGAACTTACGCAATTGGTCAATGTTCCATGAATTTGACAAAACCACCGCCAAATCGACATGGCTAATCGTCTTTGAGCCCAGTCTGGTAACCGACCACGGTGTAAGGACCTTCCCACTTAGGGAGAGTTTATCGCATACCGCTTGGCTCAATTTTTCGAGAACCGATCACCTACTGACTAGGTTGCGAGGTTGCACCTTACGATTGTAGTACCTTCGCATGGCTTGTTGGTAGATTGCCGAACGTATCAAAGCTTGGTTTCGTCTTTCTTCAAGGAAATTGATGTCGTCGAGTCGATGTTCTTCCTGATTGCTTAAGTTAAAACAATCAGTGCGAGCAGAGCCAATTTTCAATTCTGGAGGAAGCATAGCTTCGGCCCCATAAACTAAAAAGAAAGGTGTCTCACCGGTCGCACGACTGGTCGTGGTCCGGACAGCCCATAAAATAGAAGGAAGTTCTTGAACCCAAGCTCCTGACCGTTTTATTAACTGGTCGAATACTCGGCGTTTTATCCCCTGTATTAGGATACCATTGGCACGCTCGACTGCTCCATTGCTCTGTGGATGAGCCACAGAAGCGAAATGGATTTTGATTCCTAGTTCTTCGCAGAATTCCTGGAAATTGCTACTTGAGAACTGGGTACCATTGTCCGTGATGATACGACTGGGTACACCAAATCGCGTAATCGTGTTTTTTTGTTATGAACCTCTTAGCGGCTTCAGTTGTAACTTTTACAACTGGCTCGGATTCAATCCATTTTGTGAACGTGTCAATCATGACGAACAGGAATTCGAAGCCCCCGGGTGCTCTTGGGAATGGTCCCAGAATGTCTAGTCCCTAGGTTGCAAAAGGCCAAGAAAGAGGAATTGTTTGCAAAGCTTGCGCCGGCTGATGTACTTGTCGGCTATGAAACTGACATTGTACGCACTTCGTCACGAGCTCTTTTGCATCATGAAGGGCAGTTGGCCAGTAGTATCCTTGCCTAAAGGCTTTACCGACCAAGGTTCTGTAGGAATGATGTGCTCCACAGACTCCTTCATGAATTTCGGTTAGCAACCTAATGCCAGCCGATTGAGATATGCATCTCATCAACACCCCATGAGATCCTCGTTTATACAAGGTACTTTCGATTAGAGTGTATGATTTGGCCTTTCGTGCTATACGATCAGCCTCTACATCATCTTCAGGAATTAGGTTATGCTGAAGATAATTGTAGATCGATGTCATCCAGTCTCTACCTTGATCGTTATCGATCTGTGGAGCATCTAAGTTATCAGAGTCAATAGGTTTGATATGATGTACACTATCGATGTTCTCGGAATGCTTGACTACCGAGGGTGAATCGAGTTGCTCGAGAAAAACTCCTGGCGGGACGGTTGACCTAGTAGAGGCCATCTGCGTTAACCGATCGCTAGAAAGTTCTCCTTTCTAGGAATATGTTGATCCGAAACCGAAGAAGTGCTTTTCAATTTCCGTACTTCGCGGATAGGAAGACATCTTGGTACTCGAGCATTGGTACTCTTTCCCTACTTGATTCGCTACTAGTTGAGAATCGCCTTTCACTAGCAATTTGCGAATCCCGAGCAAACGAGTACGCTCAAGTCCCGCCAAACCTTCCTTCTACGCCACATTGTTTGTAGCGGGAAAGTTAAACCGACGGCATACTTGATGTGTTCGCGGTAGGGGATATCAAGGCGACTCCGACCCGATCCTTAAGCATTAAGGAACCATCGAAGTACATTGTCCACTCGTCGTGGTGCTCGTACTCGAGTCCTTGCTTAGATTCAGGTTTGTCCACTCGGCAATGAATTACGCTATTGCACGAGACTTTATGGTCGTTCGTGAGATGAAATGGAGGTCTAGCGTCCCTAGTTCCACCGCCCATTTTGCTATTCGTCCCGACGATTCCCTATTTCAAGGACTTGACCTAAGGGATATCCGAGAGGCACGACCACTTTGTGGGCCCCGAAAGTAATGCCTTAGTTTCCTTGAAGCCATAAGGAGACTATAAAGCAACTTCATGACTGTGGGTATCTTTCCTTTGGCCCATGTAAGACTTAACACGTAATACACCGGTCGTTGGGCGTTTTCTACGTTCTCAACGACACCACCGACGACTTGTGGCGTTGCGACCACGTAAATCAAGAGTGTTTCCGGTCTTGGAGAAACTAAGGCCGGGCACTCGTAAGGTACACTTTGAGCTTTTCAAAGGCATCATTCGCCAAGTCGTCCACTCGAAACTTCCATGTTTACGAAGAAGTTTGAAGAAAGGTAGTCCCTTTTCCCCTAACCTGGCTATGAAACGACTTAGCGCTGCCATACAACCGGTTAGCTTCGGACTTCCTTCTTCGTGGTCGGGCGATCGATGGATGGCGATATCTTCGCGGGTTTGCTTCGATACCTCTAGCGAAACTAGGAAACCGAGCAACTTTCCAGCGGAAACCCCGAACACACAATTCTCCGGATTCAACTTGAGCTTATGTCTTCTCAAGTTATTGAAAGTCTCTTTAAGGTCAAGCATATGGTCGCCGGAGTTGACACTTTTCACTACCAAGTCATCAACGTAGGCTTCCAAATTCGACCTATTTGTGGGTGAAGGTTTTCGCATTAATCTTTGAAAAGTTGCACCGTTTTTGAGACCAAAGGGCATTTTTATATAATGAAAGTGCCAAATGGAGTGATGAAGGAAGTTTCTCTTCATCTCCTTTACTCATACTAATCTGGTGGTACCCTGAGTAAGCATCTAAAAAACTTAATAACTCGCACCCGGAGGTAGAGTCTACAAGTTGATCAATGCGAGGAAGGGGAAAATCATCCTTCGGACAAGCTTTATTAAGATCTGTGAAGTCTATATACATCCTCCATTTCCCATTACTCTTCCTAACCATTCTGAGGATTAGCGAGCCATTGAGGGTGATGTACTTCACGAATGAATCCGACCTTTAAGAGCTTGTCAATCTCGGTGGATGGCGTCCTTCCGTTGGTGCGAAACGCTTGAGCTTCGCTTGACCGGATTTTGTCGGTGAGCGCTTAGCTTGTGCTCGATCACCTCCACAGGGACTCGGGCATGTCGGACGCTTGCCATGCGAACACATCCTTGTTTGCTCGGAGGAAGGAGACGGCGACTCTTCCTATTTAGGATTGAGTCCTGCTCCGATCAGCACCTTTGGTGAGGATCCATCTGATGAGTCACGGCGGCCCGATCTTCCGATAGGTTCGATTTGGTTCGTCGTGAGGACGTTGACGCTTTGAGGCTTTCGACCAACAGATCTTCACCTCGCAATTCGCTACACCCGCACGCTGTCGTTATCGACCACGCTTATGCGCGATCGACCTTACCACGAAGGTTATTGTTCACGCAAGCAATCGAAGCAACTCACAAGGACAAGGTAGATGCAATCAATTGTATTGCGGATATGGATGAAGTTTACAAGTGGGGTTCCTCAAACCGATAATCGCGAAGCGCAATTGGCGAAATAATCTAAGAAAACCCGCCTCTAAACTACGGCGGCTACTGTATATATATAGGGGGACGTGAGGAGGTCGACCTAGGGTTGTGCGGCCGTGGGATGAGGTGCACACAACCTGGACTCCGATCTCGTCACGTTTACAAAGTCTTATTAGTTTCCAAAACGGTGACGCAGCACCTTGTGTCGCGTATTTCTGGTCGAAGATCTAGTCGTAGGATCGGTCCTAGGGTGGTCTTGAGGAGTCCATGCTATCTTTGGTCATAGATTGTGTCCAACGAGTATTGCTACGCCTCTCACGGTCGTAGAGTGCTCCCAGCGAGTCATCCGGTCGTAGGCCTTCTTGAAGTGGTCGTGGCCTGCTGCGGAATGGTCGTGGACCTTCTTGAACCTGATCGTAGGCCTTCTTGAAGTGGTCGTAATCCTAGATTTCGAGTACAAGTAAATCATCTCCATTAGGCGAAGATCATAGAGTTCTCAAATAATACACTCGACCCTAGAAACGATTTTACCTCGATAGATTAAGTCACGTGCTCTAGCTCTTGTCATAGGACCTTGTAGTCCAACACCCAAATCTAGAGGGTTTTGTGTAGTATGTGTATCAGAAGGAGGATGTCCTCATCATACTCCCCTCTTGAATTGGAGTCGTCCTCGACTCAAGCTCATCTTCTTCCCCACGTATGGTTTCAAATCAAATGTTAAATGTGGGGCTAACCCCAAAATCTGCAGTAATTCTAAGCGATATGCATTATCATTTATCTTCTTAATTATCTTAAACGGTCCTGTGACTCTAGGCATCAACTTTGATTTTCTTAATTAGGAAATCTATCCTTTCTCAAATGAACCCAAACTAAATCACTGGTTCTATTTTGACAACTTTCCTACCTTTATTTCCAAGAACCCTATACTTTTCACCATACGCTCTATATTCTTTTAGTGGTCTCATGCAACTTGAGAATAAATGCAAGACGCTTCTTAGCATCTAGATTTATTTTTTCAGAGGTTGGTAAAGGTAGTAAATCAATAGGAGCACGGGGTTAAAACCATACACTACCCGAAGCGGACTTACCTTGGTGGTGGAGTGTCTTCGACCGATTGTAAGCAAACTCAATATGCGTAAACACTCTTCCCACATCTTCAAGTTCTTTTTAAAACAGCCCGCAACATGGTGGATAACGTGCGTTGACAACCTCCGTTTGTCCATCGGTTTGGGGATGACACGTAGTAGAAAACAGCAGCTTTGTCCCTAATTTATTCCAAAGCGATCTCCAAAAGTGGCTCAAAAACTTGCATCGCGATCCGAGACAATAGTATTGGGCACTCCATGTAGCGAATGATTTCCTGAAAAACAAATCAGCTATGTTTGTAGCATCATCGCTCTTGTGACAAGATATAAAATGTGCCATTTTAGAAAATCGATCCACTACTACAAATATACTATCTCTCCCTCTTTGTCCTAGGCAATCCTAAAACAAAATCCATAGAAATATCCTCCCAAGGGTGCTAGGAATAGGAAGAGGCATATAAAGTCCATGTGGAAGGAGGCGGGACTTAGCTTTGTTGCATGTAGTGCGGCCCGAGCTATGTAGCGCCGACATCACGCCTCATCTTTGGCCAAAAGAAGTGGGTGGCCAGCATCTTCTTGCCTTCTTTGCTCCAAAATGCGCCATCAAACCTCCTCCATGTGCCTCTGTAACAACAAAAGACGAACAGAGCTAGCCGAACGCATAGCTTGTTAGCACGATAGACCAAACCATCATTCAGCACATAGTTATTCCATGTCTTCCCTCCTTTACAATGTTCAAGCACTTCCTTAAAGTCCAAATCAGTGACATATAAACTCTTAATGGTCTCCAAACCAAAAATCTTATGGTCAAGTTGAGATAACATGGTATAACGTCTAGAGAGCGCATCAGGAATCACATTATCCTTACCTTTCTTATGTTTTATAACATATGGGAATGACTCAATAAATTCTACCCGATTAGCATGTCGTTTATTCACATTTTAGCTTGACTTCTAATATGTTTTAGCGATTCATGATCCGAATGTATAACAAATTCTTTAGGCCATAGATAATGCTGCCAAGTTTGAAGTACTCGAACTAAAGCATACAGTTCCTTATCATAGGTGGAATAATTCAAACTAGGCCCATTTAGTTTTTCGCTGAAATATGCAACTGGTTTACCTTCTTGAATCAATACACCACCTATCCCAATTCCACCGCATCACATTCAATTTCAAAAGTCTTACCAAAATCAGGGAGTTGGAGTAGGGGTGCTTGGGTGAGCTTCTCTTTCAACAAGTTAAATGCCTTCTCTTGTGCAGGTCCCCATTGGAAAGGCACTCCTTTTTTTGTCAATTCATTCAATGGTGCGGCAATGGTCTTTGAAATCCCGCACAAAGCAGATAGAATCCAAAAAGGCCATGGAAGCTCCGCACTTGTGACACATGAGTAGGCGTCGGCCACTTTGGATAGCTACAATCTTTGTCTCATCCACCTCAATGCCCCGTGGTGTCACAACATAACCAAGAAATGCAACTCGATCGGTGCAAAGGTGCACTTCTCGAGGTTACCAAACAAGCGTCGTCTCTCAAAGCATTAAAACAGCACGATATGATTTAAGTGTTGCTCATGTGACTTGCTATAAATCAAGATATCATCAAAGTAAACCACCACAAATTTTCCAATGAAAGGACGTAAAACCTCGTTCATCAAACGCATAAAGGTACTTGGTGCATTAGTTAGACCAAAAGGCATCACTAACCACTCATATAATCCGAACTTAGTTTTAAAAGCGCTTCCATTCATCTCCTAATTTCATTCTAATCTGTGGTAACCACTCCGCAAGTCAATCTTTGTGAAAATAATAGAACCACTCAATTCATCAAGCATGTCGTCTAGCCTAGGGATAGGATGACGATACCTTATAGTAATGTTATTAATGGCTCTGCAATCAACACACATACGCCAACTACCGTCTTTCTTAGGAACCAAAAGAACTGGAGCAAGACAAGGACTAAGGCTTTCTCTTACGTACCCACGGTCCAAAAGATCTTGGACTTGTCATTGAATTTCCTTAGTCTCCTCTGGATTGGTCCTATATGCGAGACGGTTTGGCAAAGTCGCTCTGGGATCAAATCAATTTGATGCTCTATCCCTCGAATAGGTGGTAATCCCGGGTACCTCACCGAATACATCCATACTCCCCGCAAAAGGTTAGCAACAAAGAGGCAAGGAGCTAGCTATATCCTCAAGCGAATATAAGGCATTTTGCATATCAAAGCATAACATGGCACTCATTATCACAAATTTCAGCAAGCTCGATTTAGTGGCAATCATAACACATCCCTTCAATTTAATCCCCTCAGACTTAGGACTAGACGCCACTTTCTCCTTTTTAGGTGGGAAAACACGTTTTGCTACTTGCTGATTTTCAGAATCATGCTTATCGGTGTTTCTTTCATTTTTAGCGCGCTCTTCTTCATCCTTCAAAATCTCAGCTGGTGTCAAAGGCAATAACTTAATCTTCTTACCCTTGTGTAAGAACGAGTAGGTATTAGCTCTACCATGGTGCAAAACATCATTGTCATATATCCAAGGTCTACCGAGCAATAAAGAGCATGCTTGCATTGGTACTATATCAAAATCGAAACTATCTTTGTAATTACCAATTTGAAAATTGCACGTTCACAACTTTGTTTACCTTTAACTTACCACACGAATTGAACCATTGGATGTAGTAGGGGCGTGGAGTGCGGTTGTGTGGTCAAGCCAAGCTTCTCGACCATCTCGAGCTTGCAAGGTTGTTGCGACTCCCTCCATCAATGATAACTCTGCAGGGCTCTGTCCTTCACGAAATGCTGTCCAAACAAGTTGTGCCGCTGATTTTGCTCCGCTCTCTCCACTTGTGCGCTCGGCACTCGTTGCATAACAAGACTAACATGATACTCGGTGTCAACAAAGACTACTTGTTCCTCTACATCATCGGCATCACCGCTCATCTCATCTCCTCCACTGCAATGTTAGCCGCAAGTACATATTCATCCTCAATATCACTAGTACTTACATATCCACCGCCCAGTAGTGGCAAGGTATGCTCACGACTTGGGCGATCCTTCATGACGTGTCCCATTCCCTTACAGCGGTGGCAAATAATCCCGGTGGTACGACCGATGGAAGCAACCGAGGAAGAACTCTTGGTGGAGCCCATACACTAGTAGATTTGCTTACCTCGGTGCGTGTGATGTGGTCGAGGTCTTCTTTGAACGCACCCTACTCAAGGAGGGGGCAGCAGACCGTGTAGCCGACAAAGGGGGTGTTTTGGCTTGCCCGCAGACCGTCGTGGTGTAGACATGCTCCCAAAATTGTTCCTTGGCCTCTGTTGTCGTCCCTGCAATTCTTTTTCTGCCAAACATGCAAGTTGAAACAATCTAGGGACACTATCGTATTCTTTGTAATCCACTATGTCCTGAATCTCACGTCGTAATCCTCCATAAAAAGCGTGCTATGGCGCTTTCTTCATCCTCAATAATATCACAACGTAACATGCTAATTTGTAGCTCCCGATAATATTCTTCTACGGATCTATTACCTTGATTTAAGCGCTGCAATTTATTACGCAAATCACGCTTAAAAGAAGGTGGGACAAATCATTACGCATAGCAACCTTTAAACCATCCCACGTAGTAGGCGCTAATCCTTCGGTGCAAACCCTATTCCACCAAATGATGGCAAAGTTTTTAAATTCACTCGTGGCTTGCCTAACTCTATGCACTTCAGGAACTAAGTGAGCATTCAATTTTTGTTCTACCGTCATCTCCCAATCTAGATATATTTCTGCATCATAAGCACCCGCAAAAGATGGTATAGTGAACTTGACTTTAGCATATGGATCATCCTGGGCATTATGTTGTCGAAAATTGTTACCTCTCATACCTTGACGGTTGAAGTTCACGGTTCCGTTATCGCGTGCATCAAAGGCGTCGTGGTCGTGCATCTCATTATCATTATCAAAATCATGGTCATGGGCTGCACCATGAGGTTCCACACGACCAACGTTTGGTGGTCGATTCACTATTCTTTCGAGGCGTGTAGTGAGCGCCGCAATACTATCGTTGATTGAACGTTGTAATGTGATCGTGGTAGCTTGAAGCTTCCTGTCGATGTCCTCATTAACGGTAGTGCGTTGTTCATCCAATAGCGTCATGAGCTCTTCCCTCAAAATACACTCTTGCGCATCCAATCCTTCACCTGACATGGTTAGTAGGAGACAAAAGACAACACAAAAGGTATTATTCCTATCACTACTAGGTGGTCGTCGGATTATTCCTATCACTACTAGGTGGTCGTCGGATGGAATCACACACTCACAAGCCGCCTTACCAAGCTCTTATGAGTTTCTTACCAAATTACAATCGGCGAAGGTGGGATGTACGATCACGATCGAGATCAATCGAGGGCGAGTATGTGGAGCTCGGATAGGCAATGTTTAGTGGCAAGGATCAATAACGAAATCAGGCAAAGGCGAATAAAAGTCGAGGATCCAATTCTTTGGCCCAAGCGCGTTCCTAGAACTAGCTATGTGATAGGGTAGCAAACACAATCGGATCCAAAATCACAGGCAATGTTTACTCTTTGCTTTCTTTCTTTTCTTTTTTTTTTTGTGCAAAACCCAACCTAGGAATGTGAGACTCAATAAAACCCTTTTACGGGTCTATGGAAATATGGGTCACAAACTTTTCGGAGAGGGGGTAAAAAGGTAATTAAAAGATACTCTCTCTCTCTCTCTCTCTCTCAACCTTGGCTATGGGAAAATCACCAGGTGGTGGGGTGTCCGAGAGCAACAAGATAATAAATAGGGTTATCGGACCGAATCACCCGGTGTTCGTTCAGGCAAGTGGAGAAGCCGAATCCGGTAGGTGGTCGTATGGGGGTGGTGTTGTGGTCGTATGGGGGTGGTGTTGTGGTTTAATTGGGGGTGTGCGGATGATCGACACAACGAAAGACTTAGAAACTAGATTACGGCCCAAACAAAGACACAGCGATGGACTCCGAATTCAACAACGCTAAATCGAAAACATAATTGCGAAGGCACAAAGTGGTTTGGACGGTAAGGAATAATTACGATCTAAAAATTTTTTGTAGGGCAATTTTACGGACTCTGGGTGCGACTAGAGGGGGAAAAGCGAATAGAGGGGGGTGAATAGCACGCTCACTTTTTCAACCTTGATTAGATTCAACACAAATTTCACTCCAATAGCTATAGAAGCTATGAAGATCGATATACCGATCTGTGGAAGACTAGGATTGAATCAATCAAAACCCGAAGCAAAACAACCAAAACAACCAAACTGAATTTCCTAAGTGTGGGGCGGTCGACCTCTATTCAAGGGCGGTCCGACCGGTCCTATGGTGATCCGACCTCGATGAGGCGGTCAGACCTCCAGCCGATGAGCAGTGAAATCGGCCAAAAAAGCGAAGTTGCAAATAGATGTAACTTTTGATCTACAACTCCAAACTTGATGAAACTTGGTACACACCTTCTCTAGGATGTCGGGAACCTATTCAATCGAAGATCGTGAAGATCTTTGGAAAAGTTCAGACCTTTTTCAGTTTGAGAGGTGGAAGGTTTGAAAGCAGAGTCAAAGCGAAAACTATATCGAAAAACTTGCTCGTGGGTGATTGATGATCAAGATGATCTTAGATGTGTTCCCACATGTCACGACAAGCTAGATCATGCAAAGAAATCAATCAAAAACATGCGAATCAAAGAAAGACTCAAAATCACCAAATAGAGAGAAGAAGGGCAAATGAACTCATCTTGAAGAGAACTCTTCTTTGGATTGATTTGATAATGTATCGATTCTGACCACTCATACGGATACGCATGGACACAAGATCAAAACATCTCTCTCTCTAGAACCTAATCTCCACTAAACCTTCCCTAAGCACTTAAGCCAAAACTAGGGTTTCAAGCATGAAAGGGTTGAAGGGTGCGACCACCTCCTCCTCTATTTATAGTGGAGACTTAAACCTTCTAGAAGAGTAACCTAATGGGCTCCGTTAAGGCCCAAAACAAGCGGGTCACACACGCACGCATCTTGAGCGCCGTCTTCATCTCCTCTTGACCTACTCAAGCTTCTCCACGCCATCTTGCGCCGCGAGTCGTCAAAAGTCACCAAAGCGGTATTTGGTATAATTACCAAAATACCCTTCTCGATCTTTTGCAAAGACCGAGTCCCATCTTTGTGAAGCACCTCCCATGCTTCGCCGCGTGTAGGTTGATCAGCGGCTCTCAACATGTCGGCAAGTCTCTCCCATCCGGCTCCCACGGAACCACCATGGCACTTGCAGGCCCCGCGCCGCAGATCCAACCAGATCGCCGAATCGCCTGTTCGGTCATCCTTGTCTATTCTGCACCACACTTGAGTTCATTGACCTCACCGGCATCGTCGATCGTTACGGACCTCGGCTCTCCAAGCCTAGTCCGATCATCCTCGCCGTTGACCGTCGTTGACCACCAAGCAACTTTGCACAACAATAAACAAGCAAATCGAATCAGGAACAAGTTCTTCACAACTTGACCCACGTTAGTCAAAACATGCATCATGCAACACATATGCTGAAACCCATGACTTTGACCTAACAAAACATCATCGCCACGTTGGCGATGAACAAGTCGAAGCAGTCGGACCGCCCCTCGGGGCGGTCGGCCGCTTAACCAACGGTCGATCGCCACCACAAGGCGGTCGGACCGCGTAGGGACAGCCAATTTTCAACCCACGAAAATCCGAAACCTCTGGAAACTTTAAACCAATAGAACTTTTGCTTGGAACTCCAAAATTATGAGACCAAGTGTATTAGGATCCCCTCACTTGTCTACAACACCTATTTTTGGCCCGACCCATTCGACCATTTTGGTCACGGTAGGTCGACCGCCGCACATGGCCGTCCCGCCGATTTGGGACGGTCGGACCGCCATGCTATGGCGGTCGGACCGCCCATCGAGAATGCTGAGCAGATCTGAGACTTTGTCGAAAACCCGTGAAGCGACAAGCCGTTAACGCCATTGCCAATTGTCACATCATCCTAAGATCTGGAGCATATCCCCATGATATCCACAATCTCCCCTTGATGAACACATTGGCAATAATCCGAAAAATGTAATTTGAAGGTTTGAAAAGTAAAATACTTTCGTTTTAGCACAAAGGCACAACTTGGTCCATAAGCAAGAGAAAGCAATGGAAATGACCAAGTGGCATCGAATAGCATAGACAAGTGAGATAAGGCAAAAGAAAGCATAAAAACTTTGATTTCGAAAAAGTCAAAAATCTCACTTAAGGTCCATATGAAAGAACAATTGTTCAATTGACCTTTGATCATTGTGAGGTGTAATAAATGCAATTCAAGTTCGGAAGAGTCAATAAGGCAATAAGAATGCAATTCAAAACTCCCCTCACTATGATCCTCGGTTTGAAAAATTTCAAATTCTCAACTTTCTCCCTTTGTATAAACTTCCCCAACATTGAAAATATCTTCTCCCCTTTGACAATGGAGTCATCAAGGAATCACGCCTTCCTCTCATCCAGAGATAGCAATTTGCGAGAATGAAGAAAGAAGCAAAAGAAGAAGTATGCATGAAATGCAATGGGTAGCTTCATTTTGTATTTTTCAATTTTGATTACAAGAAGCTTTGAAGATTACCCAAAAGAGCAAGTCGGCATTTCTAATATTGCACAAACAACATATCAAGCACGATAGTGCTAGCAAGATCATGGTAAGACATATATAACAAAGCTAAGCATAAAGGCTCAAAAGTAAAGCAATGGATTTGATCAATTTAAGCAAAGCTTCAAATTGACAAGTTCATCAACGAGGATCCTAAAATGAAATTGGCCATGTCAAAATGTCAAAGTAAGATCAAAAATCTAACAAAGACCACATTAAGAGTCAATCAGGTCTGTATTGAATCATTTTGCTCGATATTTCTTAAAAGCCCATTTGTCAGCAGGTTTTCACATATGCATTGAATATTTGAAGTTGACTAATGATCTAACTTAGTGACAAGATCTGGACTAGGAGCCATCCACAAACTCATCCTAAGCTTGACGGAAGTTGATTAAAGGTATATCTTAGTAAAGAAGATCACGGACTAGGAGCCATCCACAAACTCTTTCTAAGCTTCTACAGGCGACAAATCTTGAGGTTCATGTCATTTCGACAAGCAATCCCCATGAGATCGTCGGATCATCAAACTATCTCCAAGTTCATGTCATTTGACAAGCGGTCTCGTAAGAATAGTTTGGCACATTTTAAGCATAAGACAATCTTGATTTTCATTTTTTTTCACAAGAGCGGTTTAGAATCTCAAGAACACAAAAGCTCAAGTAATGGTCAATTTTAGATTCAAGAGCTCACAAAGCAATTACAGCAGGGCCAATGTCACAAAAGGAGCACTAATTGCGCAACTCGCTAAAACATCCACAAATTGCAATTTCTTAGTTGAGTTGTTTTAAAGTTCTAGCTCATATAGCAAAGACTTAACTACACATGTAAAAGCATGATAATTCTAGCAAGTCAAAGAACTAGACATGGCATTGAGCAAGAATTGAAATACTAAAGCTCCAAAGGGTAATAGGCAAAGCTTCATCAATTTTAAAAGATAAGCAGAAGATCTTATATTACAATGCATCTTTTGGATTTTTCATACCACTTGATGTATTTTTCATATGAATGCAATATGATACAATGAGATGCAATAAAAAGCCTAAAAACCTAAAAAGTTCAAAAAGATCAATAAGTTCAGAAAAAGAACAATAAAAGATCAAAAGAACAAGGTAAGATCAGAAAAGATCGAACTCCCCCTCAAACCAACCCATAGGGATAAATTACCCTAACTCACTTCTCAAGGTGGCAAACCTAGTTGGGTCTAAAGGTTTGGTGAGGATATCGACCAATTGACCCTCGGACTCCACAAAATGCGGCACAATATCACCCTTCTCGACATGGTCTCTAAGGAAGTGATAGCGAATGTCTATGTGCTTGGTCCTAGAGTGTTGCACGAGGTTCTTAGCAATGTTAATAGCGAAGTGTTATCACGAAAAGAGGAACACTAGCAAAATTTAACCCAAAGTCCTTAGAGTGGACACCATCCACAAAATCGACTCTGACTACTAGCGCGACTACATATTCACTTGTGATGGATTGTGCAATGAAGACGCTTCCTAGAAGACCAAGAGACAAGAGGCGTGCCTAAGAAATGACATGTACGAAGTGCTCTTCCTATCTAGCCTCTGACCCATAAAATCGAATCGAAAACCCCGAATGGGCGGCGAAGAAGAGCAAGAATACCAAATGCCATCTTGGAGAGTAGAATGTAAATACACGAAGATCGCTTAACGGCTTGGCGATGTGAAGTCCTCGGTGGCGCTGAAACCTCGCGTGAGAGGCACCATGAAGTGGATGTCGGTCTTGAGGCCGTCAGTGCGGAGAGGAGCCGATCATCTTTGCGGTACTCGCGTTGATCCACGGCTTCCCCTTCCTCATCTGGATCCAGCGATCGAAATCGCCATGGGAGTGGCGATCGCCTTCGATCACCCATATCAAAGCGGCAGAAGATCCTTGGTGTGCCGTTTGATGGATGAAGATCCCTTCCTTGCATTGCTTGATTTGCGGCCCAGAAAGTAGTTGAGCTCGCCCATCATACTCATCTCAAATTCCACTGGACATGGTCTCGAAAAAGCTGGAAACAAGAGCATGAGAGGAACCACCAAAGATAATATCATCAACGTAAATCTGAACAAGCGAAGTCATTGCCATGCCTAAGAATGAATAGAGTCTTATCAACTTTTCCCATTTTAAAATCATTCTTAAGCGAAAGGTCTTAAGTCTATCATACCGAGCTCTAGGGGCTTGCTTAAGACCATACAAGGCTTTGGATAGCTTAAAGACACGATCGAGGTGCTTGGGATCCTCAAAGCCGGGGGTTGCCTAACATACACTTCCTCCTCTATAAAACCATTGAAAAAGCACTCTTAACATCCATTTGATGCAACCTAAAACCTTTAGATCGTGAATGCAAGCATGATCTGAATGGCTTCTAATCTAGCAGGAGGCGAAGGTCTCATCAAAATCTAACCCCTCAACTTTGGCTAAAACCACGAGCTACCAACCTAGCCTTGTTTCTAACCACAGAACCATCCTCATTTTGTTTATTTTTAAACACCCAGCGGTACCAATTACATTATGACCACTAGGAGGTTCTACAAGGTTCGGACTTTATTTCTTTCAAAGTTCTCTAACTCCTCATGCATGGCATTGACCCAACTAGCATCGGATAAAGCATGTGATATATCTTTGGGTTCAAAAGGCGCTACAAATGCAGAGTGAGAGAAAAGACTCGGATCATGATACAGGCGAGTGACTCGCTCATGGAGACTACCAATCATCGATCAGAAGGTCTTTGCTACGGATGTGCAAAGGGCGCTGGGGAGATAGTATCTCCTCAACCTCCGCAGATCTTCTTGATGAAGAAGATCGGCGAGGAGCCTCAATTGGAGGTGAAGCGATCGTGCGAGTTACGGAGTGGAATCGAGCATTAGCGACAAGTGGAGGAGCATCATCAATTTCATCCTCATCTTCCTCAACAAATATGCTCTCTGTCACTGTAAGTCACAGAAACATCGGATCTAGGCTGCGGGGCTAGTCTCATCAAAAGTGACATTGCATGTCTCTGGACAATGTTAGTTTCAACATTAAAACCGAAAACCCCTCGAATGGCGGGATAACCTAGAAATAAACCATCACAAGTTCTTGATTCAAATTTATCTAGGTTCCTGTCTTGAGAATAAAACACTTGATCCAAAGACTCGAAAGTGCGGCGAGGTTTTACGCCAAAGCGAAGCTCATAAGAAGTCTTGCCCAAAGGCGGTCTCGAAAAGACACGATTTGAAATATGGCAAGTGTAGCAATAGCTTGACCCAAAACCTCCTCGGTGTGCTATACTCATCTAGCATCGTCCTAGCCATCGAGACTAAGGTCTGTTCTTCCTTTCCACAGCGCCATTTTGTTGAGGGCGTGTGGAGAAGAGAGCGATGCTCAATACCGCGCTTCGGCACAAAAAGAGGCAAGCGAGGCATTCTTGAACTCCGTGCCATTGTCACTGCGGATTGCTCTCAAGGCACCGGGAAGTTGAAGCCAAGCGAAGAACAAGATCATGATAATGATCAAAGACCTCATCCTTGAAGCAAGAAAGAACACCCAAGAATATCTCGAAAAATCATCGACTATGACAAGAATGTACCAATTGCCACCGTGGCCAGAACCCTAGCGGGACCAGCGGTATCCATATGAAGCAAGCGTCCCGGTCCGTCGGTCATGACCATAGTCAATGAAGGGTGTGGCGGCAACTTGCTTGCCATGCCTACGAGGAGCACATCTGCATCTTTGGCGACTTTGAGTTTAGGCAAGCCTCTCATGAGATCAAGGCCGCTAACTTCGTGTCGGATGATCAAAACCAATGTGCCCCAGCGTCGGTGCCAAAGCGGATATCGAAAGAAGATGCAACTAAACATTTGAGAGATCCGGCAAGAGATTGAAAAAATCAGCTCCAAATATTCTACCAACTCTAGAAATTCCAAAAATGAGCTCACCAAAAGAATCAAGCACCGACAAGCGTTCTTCTTAAATCTAGTCTCATAGCCATCATCAAGAAGTCGTGAGAGAAAGAAGATTGTACCTTAGCTTGGACACAAGAGCGACATCCTTGAGAATGAACACATCGTTCACCACGATCGATCCAGTTCCTTGATCCGCCCTTGTGAATCATCTCGAAGGTGATGAAGTCATCACCGTCGCCGCGTGAAGGAAGTGAACCATCTAGAGTCTCGGTCATGTGGCGTGAGCAGTAGGTCGGCGAGCCACGTGTTCTTCCTCCTTCATGCGGCGATCCACGAAAATCAAGGCACAAAAGATCGATGTGTCTCAATCTGGGGTTAGTTAAAATAGACTTGGGAACCCGATCTTGAGACACATGTCTGCAGTAGTATGCAAAGCGGAATGAGTGTCCTTGATCCTAGTTGAAGTCCTATCATGAGCAATGGTTACAAACACATGAGATGCATTACGTCTAGGAACATGATGATGATAAGCATGTGTAGTATATCCTAGGCCGGGTTTCTTCTTCTTTTCATGACCATGTTTCACACAAGCTCTAGGTTGATGAAATAAAGTTCTAGCATGATTAGCATTTTCAACCTCATGTGAGAACTCAACTAAATGTCCACTCTTCTACTTAATAGGTGCAATGGTATTTTGTACCCTTTGGGAGAAGCACCTTTTGACTCAAAGAAGGTTGGACAGAACTGCGAGTTTGAAAGCAATTTTCGCGAGTTGGGTTTTGAATTCAACTAAGCCATTTTCCAAGACACAATGACCTTAGTCTTGGATTTGTTAAGGCGAGTTGTATCCTAAGCCTTGCTTCTTAGAAGGAGTTCTAGACTTGTCAAGAATCATGTTTAATTGTTTTTCTCCACTAGAGAATTTTTGCGGTGTGTTCTCTAGATAAACATTATCTTTCCTAAGATCAACACATGATTGACAAATTTTAGGTTTATTAACCTTTGCAAGCTTCTCCTTATAATTAGCAATTTCAAGCTTAAGAGCGGGACATAAAGTACAATTAGCGAATTAATCTTGTCCTTAAGCTTGGCATATTTCTCTCTAGTTGCTTTTAAAATGTCTTTAATTTCACGTTCATGTTCTAAGCAGCGAGAGCAAGAGCGAGACTCTCTTGGTTGAAACATCCAACTTGCTAGACTCTAAGCATTTAAGACATGGAGCGATTTGACCTCAACTAGCTCGGTTCTAGCATTTTCAAGTTGATGCAAGCGGTATTAAGAGCGGTTGCGGTTTAGGCAGTTCGGAGTGCAAAGCATGGCAAGATGAACATTCATCAACGTCTAGACTCTTAGCATTCACAAGTTCTAATGTCAAATTTTCAACTTGTGACTCTAGATCCTTGTTCTTAACCATGATGAATTTTAAAGCCTTATCTGACTAAGCAATTGCTCATACATGTTCTCGCATCTAGCGAAAGGACATCATAAGATAGGATACCTCATCATCATCATCGGCGTCGTGAGTCGACCATGAAGCACATCTTGGGTGAAGTCCTTGGCCTTCCCTTTCTTGTCTTGAGGTGGCTCCTCCTCCTCCTTGTCCTCCTCGCTCCCGAGTCCACATCGCTCAAGTTGATCTCCAAAGCGGCAAGGACCGGTGGCGACCTTCATCGACTTAGCGACATCAAACCTTGATTTGTTCCTTGAGGCTTCTTCAAGTGGCTTTCCCTCCTTATGGTTACCCTTACCCTTGACTTAGGCGATTAGCGAATATGGTAAAGCTCACCACACTCGTAGCAAGTCACGGGGCCACCTCTCTTTTGTTTCTCACATTGTTGTAAGCCCGTGTGACTTTCTTGACTATGAGGGCTAGCTCGGGCTCGGAAGACTCTCAAAATCCTCTTCACGAATTGTGGATAAGCAGGCAGAGAAAAACCGAAGAGGACTCGGAAAAACCATCGAAGCTCTTGAAAGAGGATCGGCTACCAAAGCCATGCTATCCTTCTTAGGAAGACTACCTCTCTTGATCTCATGAGTCTTGAGCTTACTATAAAGCGGCTCCAAGGTGAGAGTAGAGATCGGCGTTCTCCTCTATGGCGGTAGCCTTCATCTCCCACTCCTTGGTGTTGATTGCGGCCAAGAGGTGAGTGGCATTCTCAGTTGAGTACTCAATGTCAACGACTTTCATCGATTGACAACCTTGTTAAAGCGAGTAAAAGCGTCATCGATGCTCTCGCGGGGCGCATCTCGAATTTGTTGTACTCTAAACTTATAGACCGTCTGGCGCACTTGTTTAATCTGGGGCGATCCCTCATGGTAAGTTTCGGGTGTGCCAAATTTCATGTCTTGATCGTAAGATTGCAAATCTGTCATACTCTTGTCTACCAAGCCCGGCATATAGGAGATTCTTTGCCTTGTTGTTGTTAGCCAAAAGTATTGCGAAGCTTGCGTGGCAATCTCGAACAAAAGCAGCGGAGCTCGAACAACCTCCCATATAGCTTGTCCTTCGCTCTCAAGGAAGACTGCATGCGATTCTTCCAATAGGCATAGTCGAGCCCATTGAAGACATGCGGCTTTGTCGAGTACTTATCCATCGCCAAGTTCGGTGACGGTTAAGATCAAGATTGAACTAGCAGGGCTCGATACCACTGTTGGACCGAAAAGCGACTAGAGGGGGTGAATAGGAGCACGCTCACTTTTCAACCTCGATTAGATTCAACACAAATTTCACTCCAATAGCTATAGAAGCTATGAAGATCGATATACCGATCTGGGAAGACTAGGATTGAATCAATCAAAACCCGAAGCAAAACAACCAAAAACAACGAAACTGAATTTCCTAAGTGTGGGGCGGTCGACCTCTATTCAAGGCGGTCAGGCCAGGTCCTATGGGCGGTCCGACCTCGATGAGGCGGTCAGACCTCCAGTAGATGAGCAGTGAAATCGGCCAGAAAAATGAAGTTGCAAATAGATGTAACTTTTGATCTACAACTCCAAACTTGATGAAACTTGGTACACACCTTCTCTAGGATGTCGGGAACCTATTCAATCGAAGATCGTGAAGATCTTTGGAAAAGTTCAGACCTTTTTCAGTTTGAGAGGTGGAAGGTTTGAAAGCAGAGTCAAAGCGAAAACTATATCGAAAAACTTGCTCGTGGGTGATTGATGATCAAGATGATCTTAGATGTGTTCCCACATGTCACGACAAGCTAGATCATGCAAAGAAATCAATCAAAAACATGCGAATCAAAGAAAGACTCAAAATCACCAAATAGAGAGAAGAAGGGCAAATGAACTCATCTTGAAGAGAACTCTTCTTTGGATTGATTTGATAATGTATCGATTCTGACCACTCATACGGATACGCATGGACACAAGATCAAAACATCTCTCTCTCTAGAACCTAATCTCCACTAAACCTTCCCTAAGCACTTAAGCCAAAACTAGGGTTTCAAGCATGAAAGGGTTGAAGGGTGCGACCACCTCCTCCTCTATTTATAGTGGAGACTTAAACCTTCTAGAAGAGTAACCTAATGGGCTCCGTTAAGGCCCAAAACAAGCGGGTCACACTGCATACGCATCTTGAGCGCGTCTTCATCTCCTCTTGACCTACTCAGCTTCTCCACGCCATCTTGCGCGAGTCGTCAAAAGTCACCAAAGCGGTATTTGGTATAATTACCAAAATACCCTTCTCGATCTTTTGCAAAGACCGAGTCCCATCTTGTGAAGCACCTCCCATGCTTCGCCACGTGTAGGTTGATCAACGGCTCTCAACATGTCGGCAAGTCTCTCCCATCCGGCTCCCACGGAACCACCATGGCACTTGCAGGCCCGCGCCGCAGATCCAACGATCGCCGAATCGCCTGTTCGGTCATCCTTGTCTATTCTGCACCACACTTGAGTTCATTGACCTCACCCGGCATCGTCGATCGTTACGGACCTCGGCTCTCAAGCCTAGTCCGATCATCCTCGCCGTTGACCGTCGTTGACCACCAAGCAACTTTGCACAACAATAAACAAGCAAATCGAATCAGGAACAAGTTCTTCACAACTTGACCCGTTAGTCAAAACATGCATCATGCAACACATATGCTGCTGAAACCCATGACTTTGACCTAACAAAACATCATCGCCATACGAAGTTGGCGATGAACAAGTCGAAGCGGTCGAGACCGCCCCTCGGGGCGGTCGACCGCCACCGGCGATCGGCCGCCACCACAAGGCGGTCGGACCGCGCGTCAGAGGACAGCCAATTTTCAACCCCAAAATCCGAAACCTCTGGAAACTTTAAACCAATAGAACTTTTGCTTGGAACTCCAAAATTATGAGACCAAGTGTATTAGGATCCCTCACTTGTCTACAACACCTATTTTTGGCCCGACCCATTCGACCATTTGGTCACGGCGGTCGACCGCGCACATGGCGTCCGACCGATTTGGGACGGTCGGACCGCCATGCTATGGCGGTCGGACCGCCTATCGAGAATGCTGAGCAGATCTGAGACTTTGTCGAAAACCGTGAAACGACAAGCCGTTAACGCCATTGCCAATTGTCACATCATCCTAAGATCTGAGCATATCCCCATGATATCCACGACTCACGATACCACTTGATGAGTCACGGCGGCCCGATCTTCGATAGGTTCGATTTGGTTAAATCGTGAGAGGCGTTGGCGCTTTGAGGCTTTCGACCAACAGATCTTCACCTCGCAATTCGCTACACCGTTGCGCTGTCGTTATCGACCACGCTTGTGCGCGATCGACCTTACCACGAAGGTTATTGTTCCTGCAAGCAATCGAAGCAACTCACAAGGACAAGGTAGATGCAATCCCGATTGTATTGCGGATATGGATGAAGTTTACAAGTGGGGTTCCTCAAACCGATAATCGGCGAAGCGCAATTGGCGAAATAATCTAAGAAAAACCGCCTCTAAACTACACATGCTCTCGTATATATATAGGGGGCGTGAGGAGGTCGACCTAGGGTTGTGCGGCCGTGGGATGAGGCGCACACAACTGGACTCCGATCTCGTCCACGTTTACAAAGTCTTATTAGTTTCCAAAGCGGTGTGTGACACCTTGTGTCGCGTATTTCTCAGTCGAAGATCTAGTCGTGGGGCCCGGTCCTAGGGTGGTCTTGAGGAGTCCATGCTATCTTTGGTCATAGATTGTGTCCAACGAGTCTCAGACTCGCCTCTCACAGTCGTCGAGTGCTCCCAGCGAGTCATCCGTCGTAGGCCTTCTTGAAGTGGTCGTGGCCTGCAGGAATCGGTCGTGGACCTTCTTGAGCCTGTCGTAGAGCCTTCTTGAAGTGGTCGTAATCCTAGATTTACAGTACAAGTAAATCATCTCCATTAGGCGAAGATCATAGAGTTCTCAAATAATACACTCGACCCTAGAAGCGATTTTACGATAGATTAAGTCACGTGCTCTAGCTCTTGTCATAGGACCTTGTAGTCCAACACCCAAATCTAGAGGTTTTGTGTAGTATGTGTATCCGAAGGAGGATGTCCTCATCACCATCGGCATTGCTTGACATGGCGTTTCTGAAGGCGCCTTTGTCGAGTGGAACCTCTTTAGTGCAGTCGGACGGTTTGGGCGTTATCTTGGAGTGCAGGTGCTTGACTGCCGCAGATGATGAGTCGAAATTTACGGTGGTAACTCATCGACCAGTTCTAAAGACCTTCGATCATATCGTATGCCATTTTGCGATCTCCACGAACCATGATTACCCCTTTTGGTCTGGCATTTTCAAACTTTGATACACAGAGTGCGTGGCTATCAAAATTTCGCTAATCTTAGGACGACCAAAATTCCATTATATGCGGTTTGAAATCAACCACGTCAAATGAAATTTTTCCGTTCGGAAGTTATCGGGCTTCGAGCGTGGCCGTAAGGACACTTGTCCTATCGGTTTGGCGGTAGAACCGGGAACTATGCCATGAAAGGCGTATTTCACCGGTTTTACCTTTGATCTAGGAACACGCATATCTTCTAAAGCTCCAGAAAATAAGATATTTAAGAGCTACCACCGTCTATCAAAACTCGATTAACTTTGCAATTATTAATAGTAGGCTCTACAATAATAGGAACCTACCCTCGAGTTGATGAGGCGAGGCAATCTTCTTTCTTGAAGGAGATCACGGTGTCAAACCACCTTGATGGTTTGGTGATGATCGAAGGTTCCGACAGGTTGACCTCTCGCTCCATGGCTTTCGGATGACGGCGTGAGTCGTGCGAAGAAGATCCTCCCAAGATCATATTCACCGTACTCGAGGCTCTGGTACTCTATCTCTTAAATCGCCATCCTTGTCCTTTTTGGAACTTGTTTCCCCACCTCTGGATTGCGGAAGTGGGCCTTTACCGCATAGAAATCCTCCGACTTCTTTTGCCAAACACGGCAGTGCACAAGTCATGCCACACGTGTTGGTGAAGTGGACACCACTTCTTACCTTTATTATGGCTATCGGTGGAACTTTGGCTTTGCCCGACCCGGTATAATCCTTCTTACCCTTGAGCGTTTTATCCGGAACCGCTAGGACTTCACAGGTGCCCATTTTGCGGTGCTTCTTCTTCTTAGAAACCTTCTTGGGATTCTTTTCGACTTTTCAATGCCAAAGTTGCGGGATTTTATCTTTTCGATCAATGGCTTCACTCCATTCAACCGCCTCACTAGCGGCGCATACTTATCGACCATATCAAAGAGTTCGTAGTTGTTCGTGGAGGATTCATAGCAATGTCCTCCGTAAACCGCCGATTCCTTAAACACGCCTTGAATGCAGAATCACGAGAAGATTACGCAATCTGGAATAAATTTGAACTGGTTTGAACCTCTTGATGCACTGACGGAGAGTTTCCTTTGGTTCTTGCCGAGTCCGATGGAGATCATCCTCCTTTCCAGGGCGATCGTACGTACCCTGGAAATTCACAATCAAAAGATCGCAGAGTTGTTCCCAAGTATAAATAGATCCGACCGGTTGGTTAAGCAAGCAGGCCAGGCGAGATCCTTCGAACGTGGGCAAATAATTAGCCATCACGTTTTGATCACCACCGCGCTCGATGGCAGTGGTATATATCTGGAGAAACTCTAATGGATTTTGAGATCCATCGAATTTATCCATGTTGGCGGGTCGGAACCCATTACACCAACGTCTGACTTGGAGCCACCGCGAAAAGGCTCTACAACTCATGAATCGACTCATAGCGCCTTCTTGGAAAGGAGCGGACTATGATCGATGGGAGATCGGTTTCTTCTATTTGAACGCCGAGGCTCTGTCGTCCCGATCCGGTCGCAGACGTTATCATGACATCCTTGACCATTAGCATGGTTCAGATGATGATGGAGATCATCTGGGCCAAGCATGTGCTCTCCTTGGCAAGGGGTAGAGGTCGTTGTTCGAAACAACCTTCTTCCTTCATGACCTACTGGTCGGAATCGCCGAGGAGGTCTAGGTACCGGTGGGTGACCATCGCCTCTCTTGAAGGAGGAGCACTGGGACGAAGTCACCGTTAGACTTTGTGACATCCTTTGCCCCCTGCACGCTTCCGTGCGCTGCACAGTTCGTTGAAGAATTTCCGATACCTGCTCCACCAATTGGGTAAAGCCGGAGCTTGGCCGAGCGAGTCGATGTTATTAAGAATATCTTGAATACGACACAAGTTTTGAATCTGCTGCAGAAGGTCTCGGAGGATTCATCGAAGATGTTGGTGTTCGGAGACCGAAGTTCCTCTGGACCTTTGGCCTAACTCCGTCATGCTGTCATCCTTGGTGAAATTGCACCAGCGTATTAGCCGGTGGGCGTCCATCGGCTCCGTTGCCTCGGTAGGTGGTGCTTGATTGCCGCGCCATCTCCATTAGCAGGTGGTGGCGAGGCAGGGTGTGCAGGACTATGAGTGGCATCACGATCAGCATTTCCGATCGTGTTGACCTCATGCTTCCAGCAACGATCTTCCGAGGAGCTTCCACTGTGACTAGCGGAGAACTTATCAGTGCTTCTACCAGAGACTTCCACGATGGAGATCGGTCGGAGATGAGAACCTCCTGAGGTCTTCGTGGCGGGCTCAGTCTGATTCGGCGGATTGCCGATCGGATACTGAGTCTTATCGTCCTCACTCGGTTCATTACCGGTGAGGGTCTCATCGACACCGTTACCAGATGCCGGTTGGTCCCTGGAATTTCCAGAGGCCGTTGGTGAATACCTGTCAGCCATGACTATGTCAAGGGTATATTGACCCTCGGGTTGTGGGGCTGAGGTGTTGTCACCTTTGTCGCCGGTCAGAGAAACCGGGCTTGGAAAAACATTCGGACGTCTCGATCTGGTCGGAACGATCCGATCCTCAGAAAGCGCCTCTTGGCGCAACGGTGTATCTTCATCCATCCGCTCAAGTTCGCTGTCGTCAGCGACCTGCGAACCATCAGAGGAGGACGAAGATTCCCCATGTTGCATAGCTTGGATGGAGGCTTCCATGTCAAGGTTGGAGTAGTCATCCAAGTCGAATCAGTTTTCCTCATCCCATGTTCCTGCCATACTTGTGATTACGAATATGAAGAAAACGGATGAGTTGAGCGAAGAACCTCTTCAGAAATTTTTGCACTATCTTCCCCACGGACGGCGCCAGCTGTCGACGATCAAATCGCCAATCTTATGGATATATAAATGAAAAGAGGAAAAATGTGCGTGACTTCTGGGAGTGGATCTAACTTGCTCTTTATTGCTATGAACTCGCAATTACAAACACTGGGAGTATCTAAAAACACAACACTTTGCTATATCTTGCTTGATGTCTTCTGCTTGTGCTGTCTATGCTGTACCCCGTGTCTTCTCTTTCTTTCTGTCCTTCCATGACCCTCCTTAAATAGTTGATGAAGCGGTGGCAGTTATCCCATGAAGAGACATCCGTTGGGAAGCGACGCACCTGGTCGGGAAGAGACGGCAGTTTGGCGGTTCCACTAACTGTAAAGGCGGTTGATGAAAACGTCAACTGTTCTGCGGTTAATGATTTAGTAGACGTTAAATCATTAGCCGTAATAGCGTTGTATTATGTGGAACATGAAACACGTGGTTCATTCATCACATAGCGAGTGGCGTGGTGGAGACTTGACCTAAGCGCTTTGTTCATAGCTTCTGACGCACTCACAGGTCGTGGACTAGGCTTGGAACTTTGTCCGACTAGGGTATTCATTAGATAACCACAAATACCTACGACCCGTTAGGTCGGTGGTCTTAGAAGTTACGACCACGAAGACGTATGGTCTTTATCATATATTAAGATAATATATGAATATTTTAATCCTCAACACACATTAAGAGGGAGTGCTAAATCATAATCATGTTTATCACATCCCTAAGTGTACCTAAATAAATTAAGTACTAGTAATGATTTTTAAAATTGAGCATTTTAGCCAAAAGTCAAAATTTTATAACTACATACCGCCAACTAGAATCCAATACTACTGACTTGCAGTAACAACGCTCATCAACTGTGGTCATACCGATCATTCTGAACAGTTTTCAGAAACAAAGACAAATGCAATGCATGACTCCTAGTTGATCAAAATTGTACATAAATAATCATTCAAGCTACTAGCCATGATCTCTTTTAATAGTACGGTATTTAACATATAAATCTGATATTTTCTCCAAACATCGAGATCGGTAAAATACTACAAAAGGATCCTTATGCTATGATAACTTTGTCTTGAGCCATGTTGATCTTTTATCACCTTTGCATTGCCTTTTCTATGTCATTATTCAAACTTGGGACTAAACCTTAAAATATTTTAGCACACATGTTAGTCATATAATACATTATTGACATTAATTACCAAAACTATTTTTAGGGACCTAGATGCTTTCATATACTTGCATGCGAGAGAGGGTAGATTTCTTTTGATCCTTTTTGGGTTCGATAAACCCTGGGATTCTTAAAGGGAAAGTGTTACAATGGTCCCTATGCACTTGCAGATCATCGATAATCTCTTTTTTCTAAATTTTTAGATTGCTCGTATTAAAATGATATTGTTAGATTTGTCGTAAGAAACACTATCACAATATTATACTTCCTCAACGTTTTATATTTGTATTAGTGCAACATTAACAATCAGAGTATGATGCATGTTTTTTACACGAGGTAAACGATTTCTTTGCTTCCCAAGTCGAGTGGGGAGCTAAGTTTCTTGTAATAGCTCGAAACTAATATGTAATGTTCACCGTATGCTTCTCACACATCTTTGTAATTTGCTTCTTCGTTCTTAAAAAAAATACATTAACAGTCAAAGTTTAACCTCAGAGATAGTGAAAAATCAAAAGTGTAAGTAATCTAAAACGGACGGAGGTGGTACCAAACTTGGTAACCAAGCCAAGGGAAAGAAAAGGGTCGATCGACAACTCCAGACATGGAAAAGACATGAGAGAAGCACTGCAGAACGGCTTTGAGTAGATTCAGATGGAACGAGCTTGATTCAGAAAGCAAATCCTCTTCGCATGTGCAGATTTGCTACTGTTTCGTCCCAACTCAGAGGCAGGCTTGTCCACGTGGACGCTGGAAGCCTGCTCTCCCTCCTAGTACACAATTTTGGCTACCCCTACTGATTTGTAATTAGGATTTGAGAGGGAGTTAAACCCATAATCTCTCTGTACTAACGACGTGACGAAGACATCTTTTGCATGACATAACAGCTCAACTTGAGCTTTACAACTAACTTAAGCTTGAGGCAAAGATTAGTTTCCCTGTTATAACAAGCAGCTAATCTTTGTAATAACAGGCTGGGGCTGGGCCGCTGGGCTGCAATTCTCATTGGCAAGTATCACGGCCCATATATTTAAGCCCACAAAGGCCATTCCAAATTCCTTACTCTGGCTGACACGTGGGCCCAACACCATCCGGCGCTGCTAGACTGTTAGATAATCGATGTCGTAGTCGCGAGATAATTAATCCAATCATACATTGAAAACCAAATAGAGACATAGTGTAGAGGAGGATTCAAGGTCTTTTTATCCATCTGTATGTCTTGTACAGGGTCTTCATATTTATAGTTCATAGGGGTGAAAGTCCTACAGGAACGGTTTAGTCTTTTGCCTATAAAACACTAGGTTTCATAACACCCCCCTTAGACAAGAGACATATGCAAATACCTCGTTAAAAACTATTTCAAAAAATCCATTGGAAAAAAGGAATGGAGAAAAGAGTATATTACATTTGTGAGTTACATTGCACTTGTTATCACACTAAAAAGCCTTCATTTGAGAATTTTTTAGGAAAACTGACCAAGAAAAAGAGTACTCCGTTTAGTCTTTGGGATCTAATATTCAATATTTTGGATAAATCTTCAGGATTTGATAAGGGTTATGATCTAGGGATTTACTCTACCCTGAATTCTACAACTCTTTAAATCGTCTCATTCCAATGACATGAATGCATCTTTGGAATCTGAAGGTAGACAGAGACTTAGTTAATAAATTAGTTGTATTTTTACAAGACATTGTTTGAAAGATATTTACTTAACTATTCTTCTAGAGTTCATGAGGAGATAAAATTTTTGGAGCAACGTGCTTCATCACGGTGCTCTTGATATAACCCGTTTGCATTTATGTAATACAAGTAGCATTATCTTTATAGATAATTGAGGGGATATTGACGGTATTAATGCCACAATACTTCTGGATGTGGTTAATCACACGTTTGAGCCAAACGCATTCAAGTGAGGCTTCATATAGCACTATAATCTCTAAGTGGTTGGTAGAAGTAGCTACTAAGGCCTGCTTAGATGACCGTCAAGACATAATTGCACCACCACAAAGTACTATAAATCCATTCAGTGATTTTACACTATAGGGATTTGACAGATATCTTCAGGATTTAGTAACGATCATCAGGATCTGTGCATGATCTTTGCATTGTCGACCAACTGGATCTAAATTGTTAAGTGGTAAAACCTTCAAAGTGAATTTAAGCGGTAATTATCGTATCAACACCTTCTAGGCTTGACTATGATTTTTAAAATCTCAAGTATGATGGTAAGTGTTTAGTATAAGCTCCCCCCGAAGACAACTTATGTTGAAGTCTTGTTGCTCTAATGCGTTTCATACATTTTTTTTAAAATGAATATAAGCAAGGATATTGTGATCAAATCTACTGGATAATCACAATTCAGAGTCTTACATACAAATATCCTATTACTCGTCTGGAGATTTTTTTGGATAAACACTATTCGGGAGTAACATACTTAACTTATCAAATATCACTATTTGATTGTGCAACATAAGTAGATTATCCTTGCAGAAGATACGGGGTGATATTAGTTGCAAAGTTGTATGTCTTTCCGATACAATTTATCAAAACCTTTCATGGTCTTAATATTTTGTAACTATCTCTGGGTGGTTAAAGTTACAACCAATAGTCTGTTCTGCATAACTATAAAGTATAGTTGTGTCACTCTAGAATATAACCAGTCTTGGTTTTGTCATTTAGGGGATTAATTGCCATCATCACCAATGTATGTTGTACCTTCATGGAACTAGAATAAAAAAACAATTTCACTAACTTCTGGTGAAAGATGCACTTTATAAGTGCCTGTGTGGTGTACTTCGGTTTTTAGGTTCATCATTTCATTCTTTTGGGTCTTGATGGGTCCTTGTCCACTTCTAGGGATCATATGATCATTGATGTGATTAAGAGATCGATTGTTAAGGAAATTTTCCTTCGAGGAGATGCTCTCTCTTTTGGGAGATGCTCTTACTACAAGCAAAAGATTATTGTGTATGAGTTATATATATATATTATGATTTTATTTCCCTTCTAACTAGGAATTTTGAGTCATTCGAAGATCTCATCATGGATTTTCAGAATACATTGACTGCATATTTTATTTATTCGTTCATGCCATTTGGCCAGAATTATTATGCAATAGAACATTATATAATTCATAATAGGAGAGTAACGGTCTCTACAGTGACCTTTAAACCATAGCTTTCACCACTTAATTATATTCATAATGATCTATCAAGTCCGAACTATCTGGTTCCAAGACCTTCATTTAGCAATTATGGTTTAGCCTTGTCGGACCCTGGGCTTTGAATACCCGAAGCCCTTATGTGTGTACCGTACTAGTCTCATAATCAGTGGCTAGTAAACACATCCACAACATTGATAATTATATCCATATATATTATATACATGCAATAATATTACAAAAGAACTTAACCTTAAACGATACATAACGAATTTTCTTTACAAAGGCCGATCGGCCAAATAAAACTCAAGTAACAACAGAGTGCAATGGAAAGAATAGTAAATAAGCCAAATTGGTCCAGCGGTATGCGCCACCCAATCCCACTGGCAACTGACAAGGATTAAGCTCTAGAAAGACCTGTTGTCATTTGGAATTGGTTCATCCTCCCACTCTGAATAACAATTTAAGCAAGATTGAGTAATTGCGTACACAACAACACATCTAGTGTATCGTAAAATTTATATAAATGCATGGCGAATCAAGATGAGACGCTCTATGCTATAAGTTATTTTGCATTAAGTAAAATTTATTTGCAATATCAATACGTAGTATTTTGCAACAGAATTTTTAAAGAGATGTTAAATAGATAAAGGACAAGTAAGTAATTGAATAAATAACAATTTGCCACCCTCCTTTACCACGAGTAATATTTTATTTGCAACACTTTATTTACAATTTTCTAAAAACCTAAATGAATTATTCCAATTTCTGTAATTTGAAAGTCTTCAAAAATCCGAGAAAATCTTTCGGGCCGAATTCTCCTGCGGCCTGTTCCTATTCCCTCCTCATGGTCTGCTTCTCCCGCGGCCGGTTCTACCCCTCGCTTCTTCGCCTCGCCCTCGCCGACAGGCGAGCCCCACATGCCAGCCTCACCTTCCCGTCGTCTTCCTCCCGTTGGGAGCCCATGCCGAGCCGCGTCCGTGCTGTGTCACGGTCATCGAGAAGTCATCGTCACTGGCCTGTTTTCCTCCCCTTTCCTCCCCGTCCTTCGTAGTCAATCCCACACCTGCCCTCCCTCTCTCCGGGAATCCTGCCGGTCGCGCTATGCCTTGCGCGGCCAGAGCTCACTCGTGCGCCCATGCCGTCGAACTCCTCCCTCTCTCCTCCTTGGCAGCTATAAATGGAAGCCCCCTAGAGCCCCTCGCGTTCCTCTTTCTTCTCCCTTTCTCCTCTCTTCTCTCTCTCCCTCGTCTTCCCGTATTTTGCAATTTAAGTATGCAGTCGATGCTTCTTCATCCGGCGATTGCACCGCCATAGGAGGCCTCGTCGCTGCTGTCTCCACCTCCAGCACCGCCTCGCCGTGTGCTACCCGTTGCGCTTCTCACCGTCGCCGGGAAGCCCTCAGAGTGACATCGCCTACTTTGCCCGCATCTCCCCTTTCCTCCCCGTCCTTCCGACTAGTCGACTTCCTTTGGCCAGGTAGTCGAAACCTCCTTTCGACCAGTCGAACCTCCTTCGACCAGGTAGTCAAAACCTTTCGACCAGTCGAACCTCCTTTGACTAGGTGGCCGAAATCTCCTTCGGCCAGGTAGTCAAAACCTCCTTTTGACCAGTCGAACATCCGTCCGACCTTGCGATTTCAAAACTTCCGAGATCCCGTTCTCCTTCGTTCGAGCTCCGATTCGAGTGATTCTAATTTTAAATTCATCTTAATTCAAAATCTAGATATCTACAGTGAAATCATTTAATTTGAAGTTCATTTGGAATTTATTTGATTTTGCTTTATTTTCTCGTATAGATTTCGATGATTCTGGGGAACCCGAACATTTCAAAGAGTTAGATCGTCAAGCATTCGAGCAAGGAAAGTCACATATTTGATCATATTTGAATCCCAGTATTTCAAATTATTTAAATTTTGTTTTCAATTATTATTGCATGTGTATTTATATGCAAGTTCTTTAAATATCTATTTTTAAGTTATAGTTATTTCCATTTCCTCTGTATAGCCAAATGTTGCTCTTGACGTATCCATACCTTGTTGCTATAGTTAAAATATAGTTGGTACATTAGTATGAACTAGACACGTTGCAAAAGTTTATACTTAGTTAAAGCTTAGACAAAAAATGTTCAATTTGAGGAATTTAGCCAAATGATCAACTATGGCTTTTACCATAGAAGTTGGTTTAGACTTGGGCGAAATGAATATTTGGATAGTGCACATTGATGCACAGGATCGAGTCATTTATATGATCGAGACCCATGAGTTTTATGGAAAGTCGCCTAAGTTAGTTAAAAACCGGTTTTCGAGCCGCATCTTGCTAAGTCCCATCGAACTACCACATGTTCTGTGTGGGCGGGACCTGGCTAAATAATTACAATATTTTACCATAGTTGTGCGATCCGGTTGCATGGGTATCTTTATGACGTACTTTTATGTATTCCCACATGGCGTAAGAGGGGACTTAAATCCGGCAGGTTTTCTATTCAAAGGAAGCAAAACCCTAGCAAGACGGGACTACGGTGGGATGATGCATTGTAAAGGCCTTGACGCGTGCTCTAGATTGCCTATCTAAGGTAGTGAGCAGTGGTATCGACGGATGCCAAACAAACTAGAGATGTCGTGTTGTGTGGGTAAAGTTGTACAACCTCAGCAAAGTGTAAAATTATTCGAATAGCCGTGTCCATAGTTATAGACATGCTCAGCAAAGCCATTCACAGTTAGATTTTGGTTTGATTTTAAAAGACTTTATTAAATGATTTTGGATAGTTTTATCCAATTGGGAAATTAGCCGGTCTGTCATGCGATAAGAAGGTATCCTTCACCACTCATTGATGAATGTTATCTCACTATGAAATTTGAGATTTAAAAAATAGATTTTAGTTATGGAATAAACTGTTTTAGAACTTAGTATGAATATTTAAATAGAAAACATCGTTTCATGCAAATTGAGCCATATAAGCCTTCATTTGATGAATCCTTGCATGCATTAAAATTTGTTATTGGGTGTAACTTGCGGAGCACGATTAGTTGTGCTCATCCTTGCATGTGGCATTAAAATAGCAGGAGAATACTACGTAGATGATGAGAACTTGGACGACTAGGCTGCGCCCACAAACGATTGCATGTGGCGAATCATATGACCTTCCTTACTACTTTTGCTTCTCCTGTATTTTACTTGTTAGTTTTATGCCCCTTTTGTAACAAACTTTGATTGCTATCGATGAATGTCGTATTATGGTTATGTTACCAACTTTTGTTTGACTGTATACACTAGCTATTCCTGGACTAGTGTATGAAACAAAGAGAATCTGAGATCCTTTACTCCCGGGTTCGAGAAGTTGCTGACGTTCGGCCCTTAATTGACCCGGGCAAGAATCTCCCCCTATATACTTATAAGACTCCTCTCTCACACTTCTCAGAATATAATATAAGTTGTCCGCGTCGAAAACTAGGTTCTTCACCTTTATTTTCATACAAAATAATAGAGGTACATCCCTCTGGACTTTATTTTCAAAACTCTCAAATTCATTGTCGGTGTTTTAAAATTGAACTTACTTAATGATTGTTTGATTTGGGAGGTCTTTAAGACTCAAATAACTCAGAGAGAATGACACATGGATTTATACAGGTTCGAGCCTTCTCCGGAGAGAATAACAACCCTACTCCTGTGTGGCTATATTGAGTATGCTGATTACGGATCAAGAGAAAGACTGAAATGCAATGTTTTATGCCCGTGATCATGTCTTTCTTCCTCTTGTTCGTCCCCCTGCTCCGCCGTCGGGTGATTCCTCCTTTTATAGCGTGCTCGCAGCGGGCGACAATTTCTCCAGCTCAAAAGGCATATCTATACTTCAGATGGTGGCGAAGTTAACGGATATTACTGTTGAAGAAGTAATGTTCCCACGACGCCAAGCAGTTATCACCAAGACAGAGAGATTAATCATGTATTTATTCTAGAGAATAATAGCGTATACTCACTGTTTAGATGCTCTAATTAATTGGGCCTACTTGTCTGTAAGCTCGATTGATTATAGGGTGGTTGTAACTGACCTGGCCGTAGAAAATCTTACGACTACAAAGTGGTCGTAGTATGATAATCAGAAATAAATCCTTTCCGACTGGTGTTTCATTTGACCAGAAAAAGACTTGGCCAAGAAGTAATTTTGTTTGAGGTGTAAAGATAGACTCGGTTTTCTCGAACAAACAAATTTAAGAATCTAAATCGACTCTCATAGACCTGTCTGTTGGAATGGTTCCCAAGGAGGTGGCAACTGTTTGGTTGCCACATCTCTAACCCAAGTGTGTGGTTATAAAAACTTACCATGGGTGAGATTGTAGGGTTCTTACTTTTCCCTCAATCACTCCAACTGCTCATTAAGCTTTCTCATTCTCCATCGCCAACCAAATCATATGCCTCCAAGCCTCCTCCCCTTGAGAAAGATGCCCAGAGCTGCTTCCCGGTGGGCCGAATCGGAGATGGATGCAACCAAGATGAAAGCTCTGGTCGCAGCCGAGAAGATCCAAAAGAAGTAGTTCGTGAAGTGAATTGAGGCTTCGGGGCAACATTGGCCGTTGGGGAGATTGGGCAGATCCCTGTCTTCCAAGCGTACTGTGAGTGTGGCCTTTGATTGCCTGCTCACCCTTTCCTCACGCTCGTACCCGAACACTTTGGGGTGGAATTGGCGAACCTCGTTCCCAATTCCATCACAATGTTAGGTGTGTTCGTATACTTGTGTGAGGCCTACCTGGGGATTCCGATCCACCTGGAGTTGTTCCAGTATTTTTACGGGATGACCCGGCTAGCGGGAACCGCTGGTAGTTGTAGTCTGAAGCTCCACGATGGGAAGTCGAAGGAGTACATTTAGATATTCACCCGGTCGTCGTGGCCGGGATGGAAGAAGAAGTTGTTCTACTGGGAGATGACCAGCCAAGACAATCTCTCTTTCGCCGGGAACGCCGCCGAGAAGATTTCTTCCTGGGATTCAACTCCCAGGGATCTTGGCCGAATCGCCCCGTACCTTCAAGCCATCAAGGACTTGAAGGAAGAGGGGTTCACCAGTTGGCACGTGGTGAAGGATTTCATCACATGCCGCATTGGCCCTCTGAAAAATGAGCACATCTCATGTGGAAGTACTCAGGGTCGCAAGACCCGACCAGAGATTACGAGCATGATAAGTAAACCTTCAATTTAGCACTCTTTCTATTGATTTCGAACTCGGTTATTGAATGTTTATTTGCTCCTGCATACCTCACACAAGTGGAAATTAACTCTCGGGTCAAGCTTGTTTGTGAGAAATCCCCACCACCATACGTGGCGGCTCCTCAAATCCTTGTGGTTTTGTCCGCAGAGGATAGGTGGGAACTCCTAAAGGTAATAAAGGACTGATTTCTTCTTTAGGATCTCGTAGTCGTAGAAAAACTTATGACTATGTACTAATCGTAGAAGGACTTAGGACCGGAGAATGGTCGTGGAAAAACTCACGACTAGAGGGTTGTCATAGAAAAATTTACGACTAGGTTCTGATTGTAGAAGAACTTACGACCGCTTAGTAATACTTCTTTATACGGGGGATGCCCGATCTTCTCGGTGAGTAACTGTGGATAACTGATGCGAAGTAGACGATGTCGCTAACTGAACACTCGCGCCAACGCACGAACCCTCAACTCTTTGGAATACGCCCAAAACACACTGGATAGTTGATCGTCGCGAGACCACGAACGACGATCGCCAAGTTCCCAATTCCCAATGGAACAACGGCTTGACCTTGAATTGCAGAATGAATCAATGGCTCTCCTAGTCCTCTCTCAAAGTCCTCGCATGAACTCTGGTTTCGAAAGAACAAGCAATAGCTATGTTTCTATTCTTATGCATAAACTAGTCTGAGGTTACAATGGGGGTCTAACCCTTTATATATAGTGCTATTCTCCTCCTCATGTCTGGCCAAGAGGCCCTACTCCTACTCTATTTTGGAATTAGAACTCCTACTCCTATTCGGACACAATCTAAAACAAAAAGGAAACTCTGAATTTACAACCGTCATATTGTTTTGGCCATATATTTTTACACATGATGAATTTCTAACTAAGAGAGGATCCATTCGATCGGCCATGAAGTTATCTTTCCAACAAGCACAAGAACACCCAAATTGGACTCCGTTTGTGAAAGTTATGACCTTTTTACCCCGGACTGTCTTGCTGATTCCGAATCCGAATTTGATGCTGATTCCGAATCCGAATTTGATTCTGAATTTGATTTCGGTTGGGCTTGTGGGAGATCCGAATTGGAATTGAAATTCTTATCCAAAACTTGAGTTTTAAGTTCTTGGGCTTCTTCCCCTTTTGCTCTCCCACCACACGGGCTTCTTTCCTCCTTGATCAATCGCATGGGCTGCTTGACTTTTTCCTTCCCAACCGCTTTGACCTTCTTGTTCTTCATCGCTAGGCAACAAATATGGTTACCCTCCTCCTTGTGCTCCTCAATTACTTTGGCTCCGCCCCTTTCGGTTCCAAAGACTTTAAGCTTGTCAAACCTGAGCATGCACAGAGTATTGCCTTTACGTAGTATCCAATTCTCACAAAAATCACAAAGAAACTTGTTAAGAAACAATTGCACCTGTTGTTTGAGAAGTGTAGCTCTTACCTCATAAACAGCCTCATAAGTATTAGGGATATCGTCATCATCCTCCCTTTCTTCAAAAAAAAAACCGTCCTCGACTTTTGATACCCTGAAAATGTGCTACACAAAGGAAATAACGTATATGCATGGTATATGTATTTATCATCCAAACAACTTCCGTGTAGCGCATGATGATTAACTAAACATGTACTAAACAAAGAGAACAACGTATATACGTGATATATGTATGTATCAATTGTTGAGTTATTCGCGTTGTTTTGCACAAAATAAGTAACACAACTGCAACCATAGGATGTATTTTATATATACAATGCGGTACCTTCATTCACATCATTCTCCCTCCCATGAGAAAAAGTTATACTCGACTTTTCTAAGCACATGGACAAAATATAAAAGGGACCAGTTAGATCAAGTTGTTCAAATTTGGGGGAGAAAATTTTTAGTGCCTTCCATGCTTCAACTACACTACTCTGTTTACTAGTATAGGATAAACAAGTAGGCATCATGTTGCGTTCTAAACAATAGACACTTGTATGGAAAGCCATCTCAAAGTGACCATGAGATTGCTTAATAGATGGTTTGCGCAAAATATGCAATTTAAAATCAGCAAGATTATCACAAGTAATGCATATTCGATAAACATAGAACTTGTCATCTACACCATAATCTCCAATCAAATTGAACGTATATGTGTAGGCATAAGGACTAACTAGTGATTTTAGACATGAAACTTCAGCAAGGTTTTCAATCACACTAGATAGCTCTCTAGGATAATCGAACATGATATAGTATAAAAAATCATCAAGAGATATTATAGTAAGAACGTCTTTATGAGTAATCAATTCCACATTATGTAAATTGAGCGAAGAAATTCCAGAACATAAAATATTCAAAGAAACACTAGAGTTCTCACACATACGTACCTTTGCGTGATGAATATTCAATTCAACACCTTTATTGTTACCTTTAACGTACTTCTTAGTTATTGTAGGTGTTGTAGGTATCATCGTCATGACAAAACCACGGGGAAGCAAGCACTCCATCCCCAATCGTGGTTATCTCCTCGTCTTTTACATCCAACGATGCCGATTGTTGAACATTCAACTGCTCTTCTTTAATACCGACTTGCACAATGTGAGAAACAACACTAGAAGTAGAGAGTAAATTGTTAATTTTAGCAATAACCTCACTTTGGCTATCATCTACTTCCCTCTTTTCTGTTGGTGTATCTCTCTCACACTCGATGGAGATGCTATCAACCTCACATATGGTGAAATCACGAGTAACCACAATCTCTTCCTGATGCAAAGGAGCAATACTACATGAAACTAGGACCGAAGGGAAAATCCAATGCTCGGTCGCCTTCGATGTGGTCGAGATAGATCTCAACCATCAGGAGAGCCAGGATGGTCAATAGGAGTTGTCTCTGGTGTTTCGACCAGACATGGCTTTTGGAGTTTCTCCAAGAAAAATCCTTTTGGTACTCTCGATCGGGAAGATGCCATATGAGCAAGCTGGTCTGTGAGGAAATTATCCTTTTGAGGGATAAATTGTACCTCAAAACTGAAAAAATATTTTTCTAGCTTTTGGACCTCCGATAAGTACCGAGACATGGTCATATTAGAGCACTGGTACTGTTTTCTGACCTGATGCACAACTAGTTGAGAGTCTCCTCTCACGAGTAGTCGTCGAATCACGAGTGCTTTCGCGACTCGTATGCCAGCTAGCAAACCTTTGTACTCTACCACGTTGTTAGTGGCTTGAAAGTTTAATTGAATGACATACTTTAAGATCTCTTTGGTAGGAGATTCCAAGACCGCCCCAGTCCCGAGCTACTTAAAGTAAGTGACCCGTCAAAGTACATCGTCCACTGGTCGTGGGTATCGTACTAGGGATCCTGAATAGGTTCAGAATTTGTCCAATCGGCGACAAAGTCTGCCAAGATCTGGGATTTAGTGGCCTTTCGGGACACGAAATGGAGGTCGAACACCCCAAGTTCTACTAACCATTTTGCCATGCGTCCCGCTGCTTCCCTGTTCTGGAGGATCACTCCTAAGGGAAACTCAGACGACAGAATTATCGTGTGCGCCTAGAAATAATACCGCAGTATCCTCGAAGACATGAGGAGGGCATAAACAAGTTTTTGGACCTGAGTGCAGTGCTACTTAGGGCCGTGTAAAACTTCACTTCCGTAGTAAACTGGTCGTTGGATGTTTTCACACTCTATGACCATTAATGCGCTCATTGCATGTGGCATGGCAGCTAGATAAATTAAGAGCGTCTCTTCTGGCTTTGGAGAAATCAAAATAGGAGCGCTCATAAGATACCTCTTGACATCCTCAAAGGCAGCGTTTGCCTCTTCTGACCACTCGAAACCCTCGTGCTTGCTTAGAAGTTTGAATAAAGGTAGTCTTTTTTTCTCCCAATCGTGCGATGAAATGACTTAAAGCCGCCATGCTTCCTGTGAGTTTCTGGACTTTTTCTTTGTGGTCGGAGGGTGAATTTGCACAATGACCTTTATCTTTTCGGGATTTGCTTCGATTCATCATACAGAGACAAGGAATCTAAGCAACTTTTCTGAAGAGACTCCGAACACACACTTCTCAGGATTGAGTTTCAGGCGGTGTTTTCCGAGATTGTCGAATGTTTCTTGCAAGTCGAAAACATAATTAAACCGCTTGATGCTTTTTACGACAAGATCGTCGACATAGGCTTCCAAATTTTGGCCTAGTTGAGATAAAAAAAAAGTCGATTGCATCAAGAGTTGAAAACAAGCGCTAGTATTTTTAGACCAATTGGCATTTTAACATAGCAAAATATTACAAATAGAGTAATAAATGCAGTTTTTTCTTCATCTTCTAGATGCATATTAATATGATGGTATCCAGAATATGCATCTAGAAAACTTAATGTTTCGCAACCGATAGTAGAATCAACCAACTGATCGATACGAGGTAGAGAAAAATCATCTTTTAGACAAGCTTTATTGAGATTAGTGAAGTCTATACACATCCTCCACTTGCCGTTAGGCTCCTAACCATTACAGAGTTGGCCAACAACTCTGTGTGGTTGACTTCTGTGGATATCATGGGGGTATGCTCCTTATCTTAGGATAATATGACAATTGGCAATGGTGTCAAAGATTTGTTGTTTCACGTGTTTTTGGTAAAGAATCAGGGCTGTCAAGCCTCAGGCGGACTGACCAGTCTAAGGGCGGTCCGACCGGCCACCCCTGGCGGTTGGACCGACCAGTGGCAGTCCGACCGGCCATAGCGGTGGTCGGAGCGACCAATGTCAAAAAGTGTTGTTTTGAGATAGGCCAAAAATAAAGGGTGTAGGCAAGAGAGGGGATTCTATTGCACTTGGTCTCATAATTTTTGAGGTCTCCAGTCAAAAGTTCTATTCATTTGAAAATTCCAGTAGATTTCATAATTTCAGGGGCCGTTTTCGGCTAAGTCCCAACAGGCGATCAGACCGGCCAATTGGTGGCGGTCAGACCGGCCAGGGTGGGCGGTCAGACCGGCCATAGAGGCGGTCTGACCGGTTTTCACTTGGATCGTCGTCCGTCGAGGAGGTGATGTTCGGTTGTTAGGACAAAGTCATGAGTTTCAGTGCATATGTGTTGCATGATGCTTGTTTTGACTAACATGGGTCAAGTTGTGAAGAACTTGTTCCCAGATTTGGTTTACTTGTCTATTGTTGTGCAGGTTGCTTGGTGGTCAACGACGAGGATGATCGGGACAAGGCTTCGAGAGCTTAGGTCCAGAACGATCAACGATGTCGGGTAAGTCAATGAACTCAAGCGTGGTGCAAGATGAAAAAGGGTGATCTATTGGCTAATCCACGGCGCAAGATGGCGCAAGGTGTAACTAATTAGGTCAATAGGAGATAAAGATGGCGTATTAAAATGCGTGTGTGTGTGACCCATTTGTTTTGGGCCTTAACGGGAGCCCAATTGAGTCAAACTTCTAGAAGGTCTAAGCCTCCACTATAAATAGAGGAGGGTGGTGGTTGTCCCCTCTCTCTCGCCTCTTTTATCGTTGTGAAATCCGAATTTTCTTAGGGAGAGGAGATGTGGAGGTTAGGGTTCTAGAGAGTTTTGCTTCGATTTCGTGCTCATTGATTGAGCTTTGTCCTCAATTGATGGAGTGACTGTAAACCAAAATCATATCAAATAAATCCAAGGAAAGTTTGATCACGTTTTGTCTCTTTGCTTTCCTTCTCTCTATTTGATGATGTTGAGTCTTTCATTGATCCGCGAGTTTTTGCTTGAATTCTTCACATGATCTAGCTTGTTGTGACATGTGGGAACATATCTAGGATCATCTTGATCATCAATCGGCCACGAGCAAGATTTTGGATCTAGTTTTTGTTTTCACTCGGTTTTGAACCCTTCTCCTATCAAACGGAAAAGGATCGTAATTCTTCCAAGAATTTTCACAATCTTCGATTGGAATAGGTTCTTGACATCATAGAGAAGGTGTGTTCCAAGTTTCATCGAGTTTGGAGTTGTAGATCAAAAGTTACATCTATTTGCAACTTCGCTCGTCGGGCTAATTTGATATGTTCTTGGTGGTGGTCGGACCGCTTGATGCCACCGGCCGACCGCCGAGTCGTGGTCGACCACCATTGACCCGGCGGTCCGACCGCCAGCACTGAGTTTTCTAGCTTGTGTTTATTTTTGTCGTATTTCTTAGGGGATTAAATTGGATTCAATACTAGTCTTCCGCTGTACTGGTATATTAATCTTCATAGCTTCCATAGTTACTGGAGTAAAATCTTATTGAATCAATTAATTGTGAAAAAGTGAGCGTGCTCCTATTCACCCCTCCTCTAGTCGCCTTTTCGGTCCAACAACTTCTCTTATAAAGCCTGCTTTAAGTAGCTTGTCCAATTCGATTTGATAGCATCTCACGATCAGGGGCAAATCTCTGTAATTTTTATTGTACTAGTACTTTGTCAAGCCATAAAGCTAGCCTGTGCTCGATCACTTGCTTGGGGACTCCGGGCATGTCGGATGCTTGCTACGCGAAGACATCTGCGTTAGCTCAGAGGAAAGTGAAGAGGGTGTCTTCCTATTTGAGGTCAGAAGTATCCCCGATGCGAACAGTCTTTGAGGGCTCCTCTGGATCTAGAGGAACCTCTTTGGCCTGGTCGTTCAGCTTCGGTGCAACTTCTGACTTCGAACGCTTGGTCGAAGACTACCCCTTGTTTTCTTCCTGAGTTGGTATCTTGCCAACCATCTCGTGGGATCGACAGTCACACATATGCACCATCTTCTTATCACTGTGAACAGTGATTACTCCTTTGGGACCTGGCATCTTAAGATATTGATACCCATAATGAGTAGTCATTAAGAATTTTGCCAAAGTTGGTCATTCGAGTATGGCGTTATATGTCGTATCGAAATCGACCACATCAAAGGAGATTTTCTATGTCCTGAAATGACTTATTGAACCAAATGTTAAAGGTAGAGAAAGTTGGACAATAGGTTTGGCCGAAGACCCCAGTACAATACCATGAAAAGAGTATGTACCGGTCTTACCTTGGTCCTGGGTACTTGCATCTTGTCCAGTGTACTCGTAAACAAGATGTTTAACGAGCTTCCACCATCAGCTGACACTCGATTTACTCGACAGTTGTTGATGGAGGGCTCGACCACGATCGAAAAATGACCTGGTCGAGTGGAAGGGGTCAGGCAGTTGGGAAGGTCATGTCATTCCTTTTTATGGAAAGGGCACCACCTAGGCTTGTCGTTCTTCCGCTCGGGGTGCATACCTTTGCCTCAATCAGGATATTGCTTGGAACTACGTGGTTCCTTGTTGCTTACGGCCAAGACCTCCTTATAACTGTTGGCTTGAGGTTTTTGACCCTTCACCTTGTTCTTGGATTTCTTGGGCTTTTATCCTTCTTGCTACTTCTGCTTACTTCTTGGGGGTTCTTGTCGTCACGATTGATGGTTTTCTTCCACTCGACTGCTTCTGCAGCAATCGCATATCGATCGGCCATCTCGAAGAGTTCAACGATGGTAGCCGGAGGATTTAAAGCGATGTCCTATGTAATTCTTCTACTATGGACTCCCTATTTGAAGGCTTTGATAACAGATGAGTCATATACGTTAGGAATTGAATTCTGAACCTGACTGAAGCACCTGATGAATTGACATAAAGTCTTGAGGGCATTTTTTCCTATCTTGTGCAGGTCGTTCTCCTTTCCAGGGTGATTGTAGGTACTCTAGAAGTTAGCCAGCAGAATGTCACAAAGGTATTGTCACGAATAGATCGACTTGAGTGGTTGGTTTAGCAACCACGATCGAGCAGACCCTTCGAGCAAAGCCATAAGGTAATTCGTCGTGACACGCTCTCTTCCTACTGCTGCTCGGACAACGATCGTGCAGATTTGTAAAAACTCGATGGGATTCTGAGACCCATCAAATTTCTCCATGTTCACTGGTCGAAACTGCGATGGGCAGCGAACTGCCCAGAGGTTAGGCAAGAATGACCTACATCCGGTAATTACTTTGTAATACATTATTTGCAGAAAAGAAGGGTTGTTATCATCAGGTGATCGTACACAACGATACCCGGCAGTGGGTGAACCCGACTTATGATAAGTCTTGATTCTACGATGGTAATACTCCTCGTATATCGTCTGCTGTTGCAGACCTCTGTCTCGGAGTGGTGAACGATCACCTCTTCTGAGAACTAGTTTGTCTTCAGGTGTTTGAAGAACCTTTCTCCGGATAGGAGAACGACATACCCTATTATCGCGCCGATCTCCGTGCGAATAGTTGTTCGAACTACTGGAAGTCGATGGAGTCGTACCGCTACGACTTCTAGAATGATGACAGTGTGGGTGCTCGAGTCTGGTCATCGTACTTCGAAGCCTTCGTGTCTCTTGCGCGAAGAGATCGTAGCCAAGCGCTCGGCCAAGCTCCCGAGTTGGGTTCTCTAGTAGATCGTTGATATGTTGGCATTCTTGAGCTTCCTCTAACTGATACTGAAAGTGCTCAAGTAGATTTCTCTGAGCTGTTATTCTTCTCTGTCGAGTTGTCTCAGGATCGTCCATGTCTGATCCTTAAGTTTGCCTCCATGAAGTGTGATTATCTCGAGGATTTCTCACACACTTATCAGAATGTTGACCCTGTTCATCACCGGAGGTGTCCTTACCATTGCCACGAGTGGTCGCAATGAGTGATAATCGGGGAGTGTCCCCAGTCCTGTCACTAGGAAATTGATCATCACCTGAGAGAAGGACGAAGACCTCCCATTGATGACCTCCTCTTGCGCTCGAGGCCTCCTCGCTTGAGGAGTAGTCGAAGACACCGTCTGACGACTTGGAGCAAACTCCTACAGGAAGGGAAATTCCGGGTTATAACCGTCTCCGTCTGCAAATGGGCCATGCGATGGGATGGTCGAACTCGTAGGAAAAGCATGTTTGACCCCATCCTCTGTGGGGCTAAACAGAGAGAAAGTACCACCAGGTGCTGATAAAACTCCAGAATAATGGCTTCCAGGACTTGCCGTACCAGGTCGGACTGCCTTAGGCGGGCTTGAACATTTGGAGGGGATGCCTCGTTATGTCTTGGGTCCGCCTCGGAGCAGTCCTGATTGTGGTCGGATTGACCCTTTCCCTTTGAGGAAGTTGGTTCCTCATTTGGACATAACATTGTGGGGGATAAGGATCCCTCCTCAACTCCATCGGTGGTATGGTCTCCTAGAGAATGAGCTCCGGAGGCGATAACACCATCAGATGATACAATACTCGGCTCGTAGTCGAAGCCAGTATCCATGTCGATATCTGCATAATCGGCCAAGTCGAACCAGTTCTCCTCGTTTCACTCTCCTGCCAGGGAAGCATTAGAGTTGGGAGAAAACAAATGAAACCTGATGATCAGAAGATCCCCATAGTCGGCACCAGCTGTCGGTGTTTTAGAACTGAACTTACATAATGATTGTTTGATTTAGGGGTCTCCAAGACTAAAATCACGTAGAGAGAATGACACAGAGATTTATATAGGTTCGGGCCTTCTCCAGAGAGAATAACAACCCTACTCTTGTGTGGCTATATTGAGCATTTTGGTTACAGATCAAGAGAAACACTGAAATGCAATGTTTTGTGCTCCTGATCGTGTCTCTCTTCGTCTTGTCTGTCTTCCCGCTCTGTCGTGTGGTGATTCCTCCTTTTATAGCGTGCTCGTAGCGGGTGATAATTTCTCCAGCCCAAAGGGTGTATTAATACTTCAGATGATGGAGCAGTTACCAGATATTACTGTTGGAGAAGTAACGTTCCCACGTCGCCAGGCAGTTATCACTAGGACAGAGAGATTAATCGTATAGTTATTCTAGAGAATAATAGCATATGCTGACTGTTTAGATGCCCTAATCAATTAGGCCTACTTGTCTGTAAGCTTGATCGATTATAGAGTGGTCGTAACTGGCCTGGTCGTAGAAGGACTTACGACCATGAAGTGATTGTAGAAGAACTTACGATCTCGTGCTAGTCGTAGAAGAACTTACGACTATGGGGTGGTCATAACTGACCTGATCATAGAAGGACTTACGACCATGAGGTGATCGTAGAAGAACTTGTGATCTCGTGCTAGTCCTAGAAGAACTTATGACTATGGGGTGGTCGTAACTGACCTGATCGTAGAAAGACTTACGACCATGAGGTGATCGTAGAAGAACTTACGATCATGAGGTAGTCGTAGAAGATCTTATGACTCCAGCTTCTCCCTTATGAATATTAAGGGGTATACTCAAGAACCATATAATGACATCATTATCCATAATAAGGATTATGGATAAATAATGAAATGAGGATTTTTAGATCCTCGTCTTTCATATTTTTCATGTCATCCTTTATACAATTTTTATGAAAGATTATGGCTCGACTAAGCAATTATGCGAGATTCGCATTCGAAAAACCCAAGTTGACATTATTCGTTGTTTAAACCATAATCTTATTGGCTACAACAGCAAGGACATCAACATATCAAGGAGGATCAAGCATTGGATATGATTTACAACTACCGTTATCCCAAACATATTAGTTTTATATCAAACATAAAAGCATGCATAATAGATTTTGCAAAAAGAATTACAATAATTTAAATAGTAGGATCAACATGGTCAAAGGGGTTGCTTGCCTTGCTCTGGCTATTCTGGATATGAACTAGAAGGGTCGTCGTGAAATTCATTTTAACGATTGACGTCTATTCCAAAAAGAGCCATAAACAAATTAAAGAAAGAAAAATAATTTAATAGTTACCAAATCAAAATATTTTTGCATATTCATATTGAGCATGATTTTACATGAATTTAGTAAAAATATTCATTCAATTTGGAGTTTGTATGTGAACGTTATGACCATTATTGGTACACTAGCAAAACAAGCAATTTTCACTTCATTTTCAATTTGGATCACCATCTTTTGAATTACTCTAAGTGCATAGTGATAAGAGTCGATATATAATCATTTTACATGTTTTGATTAACCTTCTCATAACCTTTTAACATTTTTATAAATATGGCATAGGGTTCACAGTTCAATTAGACATTTATATTTCAAATCTTATTTTTTAATTAGATTTACTCCTTTAGACTAAATGCCAATGGTTAATCACTTATTACATTTTCTAATCAGTTTGTTTTGGCATTTTCCATAGTCCCGTCTCACTGTTCCATTCCATTATTCCTACAGTTCATCATCTCCATTATGTATTTGCCTAAGTAAAGATTTCTCTAGATTATTTAGTTGACTAACCATTCCTTTATCCACATGATGATTCACTGTTTATTCATAACAATCATTTTCAATTCTTATTGCAAGTACAAGATAAGTTAAGAACTAGTCGAGGGGGTAGGTTAAACCCAACAAACACAGCTTCAAGAAATGAACTGAAATACTTATATTAATAGGGGTCTTAGCATAGCTGCAACAAATGCCTAAGGGCCTCTACAGCTCATACTGCACACAATAAAATAAACGTAAATCTAACACACAAACTACCGCCTAAAGGGCGACACTCCTAATCATAAACTGGCTAAGCCTAAAAACTTAAGCGAACTACTCGATGAGGTAGCCTCCATAGTCATGACGGTGCTCCCACCTCCTGTAGACCTGGAACTGCGCTGACATCCTTACGAACTGATCTTGGTGCCCCGAGACTAGTGCAGTAGGAACAGGTGTCTCTGGTGCCGGCACAACTAGCTCCTCTGGCTCTGTTGGTTCCTCAGCTTCTTCCAGATCTTCCTCTTCAGGGTCTTCTTCTGTTGGACCAAAAAGGCGACTAGGGGGGTGAATAGGAGCACGCTCACTTTTTCAACCAAGATCAGATTCAATACAAATTTCACTCTAATAGCTATGGAAGCTATGAAAATCAATATACCAGTACAGCGGAAGACTAGTATTGAATCCAATCTAAACCCCGAAGCAAAACAACCAAAATCAACATGGGCTAAAATTCTAAGTGTTGGGAGGTCTGACTTCTGTGTTAATGGCGGTCGGACCGGTCACCTTGGGCGGTCGGACCGGTCACCTTGGGCGGTCGAACCGGTCACCTTGGGCGGTCTGACCTCTAGTCTGATGAACAGTAAAAACTGCCCGAAAAACAAAGTTGCGAATAGATGTAACTTTTGATCTACAACTCCAAACTTGATAAAACTTCGAACACACCTTCTCTAGGATGTCAGGAACCTTTTCCAATTGAAGATCGTGAAGATCCTTAGAAAAGTTACGACCTTTTTCCGTTTGAGAGGAGGATGGTTCAAAACCGAGTCAAAACGAAAACTAGATCCAAAAACTTGCTCGTGGGTGATTAATGATCAAGATGATCCTAGATGTGTTCCCACATGTCACAGTAAGCTAGATCATGTGAAGAAATCAATCAAAGACTCACGAATTAAAGAAATACTCAAAATCACCAAATAGAGAGAAGGAAGGCAAAGAGACACATCTTTGAGCAAACTTTCCTTAGATTGATTTAATAGCGTTTGGGTTTACAGCCACTCCAACAATGGAGGACAAAGCTCAATCCAAGAGCATGAAACAAATCAAAACTCTCTAAAACTTTAACCTCCACTAATCCTCTCTCTAAGCAAAACTAGGGTTTCAACAATAATGAAAGGGTTGAAGGGGGTGCAGCCATCTCCCTCCTCTATTTATAGTGGAGGCTTAGACTTCTAGAAGATTAACCTAAATGGGCTCCCGTTAAGGCCCAACACAAACGGGTCACACACGCACGCATTTTAAAGCGTCGTCTTCAACACCTCTTGACCTAAACCGCTTCTCTTTGCGTCGTCTTGCGCCGCGGGTTGGCAAAAGGTCACCAAGGTGGTATTTGGTAAGATTACCAAAATACCCCTTCTCGGTCTTTCTCCGAAGACCGAGTCCATCTACGCGAAGCACTTCGCCTGCTCCGCCACGTGTAGGTTGATCAACGGCTCTCTCCATGTCGGCAAGTCTCTCCCATCCAGCTCCCACCGAAACCACCATGGCACTTACACCGACTCCCGCGGCTCTTGATCAAACAATTCACACCGAACTGTCCGTTCGGTCCTCTTTGTCCATTCTGCACCATACTTGAGTTCATTGACCTCACCCGGCATTGTCGATCGTTCTGGATCTCAGCTCTCCAAGCCTAGTCCCGATCATCCTCGCCATTGACCGTCGTTGACCACCAAGCAACCTGCACAACAATGGACAAGCAAATCGAATCCAGGAATAAGTTCTTTACAACTTGACCCATGTTAGTCAAAACATGCATCATGCAACACATATGCACTGAAACTCATGACTTTGACCTAACAACCGAACTTCGCCGCCGCGATGGGCGACGAATAAGTGACAACCGGTCAGACCGCCCCTCAGGGCCGGTCTGACCGCCACCAGTTGGCCGGTCAGACCGCCGGATGGGACTTAGCCAAAATTTGGCCCCTGAAATCCCAGACCCTACTGGAATTTTATATCATGAATAACCTTTGACTGGAGACTCCAAAAATCATGAGACCAAATGCAATAGACTCCCCTCTCTTACCTGCACCCTCTATTTCTGGCCCAGTTCAAAATATCACCTCTGATAACATGCCGGTCCGACCGCCCCCAATGGGCCGGTCAGACCGACCATGAATCGGTCAGACCGTCCACCCTGGCCAGTCAGACCGGTTCTGGCCTGACAAAACTTATTCTTTGGCGAAAACTCGTGAAACGACAAACCGTTAACGCCATTGCCAATTGTCACATCATCCTAAGATCTGGCCTTCCTCGTACTCATGCTGGCCGTAGAGAGCTTCTTCTAATGTGGTGATCATCTCTTCTGCCATCTGTAGGGTCTCGTAGACGCACTCTAACTCTGTGGCAGCTAGCTCCAAAGACTCCTCCTGGGCGGCGGCGAACTAAGCAATGTGTACTACGGTGGTGTTGTTCTCTCCATCTGTAGACAGGTGACATACAAGAAGGTCCACTGCGGAGGCATGGGGATGGTAGCGGAAAACTGTATCATTAAGCTCTCGAGCGTAGATGTTGTAGATCTTCAATATAGCAAGGTGTGACGATTCTTGAACTCCTTTGATCCAAATGATCCTTCGGACTGAGATGTTCAGAGGGTGGCTAGCTTTGGTGTCCTTCCGAGTGTAGATGGTCAGACGGCAGATCACTCCACGGTTTCGACCGTTCACCACCCAGTTGGTGCCTCGGTACATTGGTCGATCAAATCCTCCAAGCACTTGTAGAAGCTTCTATAGTTCTGCAGCAAGTCCTCCCTTGCGCTCACCATAATTCTGAAGAAGAGGCATATGTCAATACAAACAAGGGTAAGAATCAATTTAAAACAGCGGGGAGTTTCTTCTGGTGGTGATGTAGTTACATACCACAATTACCAATTATGCACGTATCATTTTCAATGAGTATGACACGCTTCGGCGCGTAGCCAACATGGCATATGTGCGACTGCATCAAGCGGCCGTCGGTTTGCATGTGCATTCCCACATGCTAGCGGTTAACATATTGCTGAAGGCACAAATCAATTACCCTTCGTGGGCTACAATGATTGTGATTGCCAACAACATGAGTGTCGGCAATGGCATAATGCCATTATCCATATAAACTGGATAAGGATTATAATCATGTAATTTACTTTTATTATCTCCCAAAATAAACTAGATTAATTTATTGCTTTGGATTAATTTGCTTCTGGCTTTGACCTAAGATATCCTACTGTTTCAACCACGACTCTTGTTTTGAACATTTTTCTATACTTCTTAGTTTCCAATATCCTACACATGCCCAATTTCATCCCCGTTTTCACGCCAACTATAAAATACTGAGTGATAGCGTGTGCATCAGACATTTGGTTGAAATCAACTTGGAGTTTTAGCAAAGATTTGCAATCATACTTCAACAAGAGTATAATTTTATTGGCGTGAAACCAATATGCACTTTGTAACATTCTGCTTACAAAGTTCTTCAGTGTGATGGAGGATAGTGTTGTTGGAAATATGCCCTAGTGGCAATCATAGAGATGATGATATTTCGTTATGTTCATATTTTTGATAATATGTTATCATGTTGCTTGAATGAATCATTTGTTATAGATTAATAAGTATGTGACTTGTTGGTGGAACTCTTTAACTTATATGATATCATTCTAAATTTATCCCTGGTCGGAACACCAGTGACTCTATGACTAGCACATGTATTGATTGATGATCTGGTTTCACCGGTCATAGATATAGGGATATCGAATCAATAATGTGAAGCACGTGTTAGAGAACATGGTATTGGATAGACCCATAATTGAGACACTATTAAGATTGTTATGAATCTTTATGTCATTAGTTGGTCTCAAGTAATGATGATGTATAATCCTTAGAGCTGAGATCAGCATGGTTTCCTACATGTGTAATAGCACTCTTAGGGGTTGCCAAACGCTACTCCGTAACTGGGTAGTTATAAAGGTAGCTTTCGGGTATGCTATGAAACATGCGGAGGAATATGACTGGTCGAGATGGGATTTGAACCTCCTAACATAACAGGAGAGATGTCTCTGGGCCCCTCGTGGTGATCGGATAAAGAAAGTGCATGGCCATGCCACTTGTGGTCGAAGTGTCGACCGCATGATGTTATCCGACACTCGATCAAGAAAGAATTGAATTATCCATGGATAACACATCATCTCACCTGGAGTTCAACCAGACATCATGAGGCAAAAGGAGAATCCATGAGTAGGTTGCTTAGTTTGATCAGTTACGGACTAGTCGTATGAAGATACGTGCTAGTCATAAACTGGTCAAACGTAATCACAGAATGGTAAGAATCTGGTCGTAAAGAGTTACGAACTGGTCGTGGCCAATTAAAACGTCTCATAAGAGTCACTGTTGCTCGCGTGAAAGAGTCAGTCGTATAGAATCTGAGTCTTGCCTAAAGGTCGTGCGTGATGAGGACAATAGCTTCGATCATAGATCATATTACATCAAGGTTCGTCCGATTTATTCTATGTGTCTTTGGAAATCATTATGTACTGCTAGGTACCGCTAATGACTAGTGATCAGAAAAGAGTTTCTGAGTCATAATTGATTACACATGAACCTATGGGGTCACACACTTAAAGGGCAAGGATCTGTTTTGGATGGTGATCCGAATTCGTATAGGACACGAGTTCCTAATGGGCCTCCAGGTCGAGACCCATCATGGATGCCTATATAAAGAGGGGCGGTGGCATGGGTAGAATTGAGAGGATGATCTTTGGAAGAACTCCCGAAACCCTAATAGCCATGCCTTCTCAACCACGCTGCCGGTGCTAGCACTCCATGTAGCGTGATCCCGATCTGCCCGTCGTGTGGTTACCTCGGAGGTGTGTTGCAAAAGCATCGGCACTAGGACGATCCGAAACTTCGTGGCGCTCACCGGTGTCGGAGGAGAAGTAACGCAGCTTTGCTTTTCATGAACCATTTTGAGTTCGTGATGAGTCGACCACTCGGAGGAATTAGCGATTTGCACACGTGGTTACGTCTCATAGTGCGACTACTCGAAGGAGGAGGCGGTACGCGTGAGTTTAAAAGATGTTTTTGCGACGACTTGAATGACTTTTGATTGTCTTGCATGAACTCGCATACTTACGACTCTACTTCGCTCACCATAGATCGCAATTTCAAGCTAGCGTCTAGCATATTTGACTCTAGCGTAATCTCGTGATCTATTACTTGCGGTGGTTCCTCGGTTGCGCGGTAAATTTTTGTTTGTGCTATCGTAGCATTACCGCGTATCCAAACAAGTGTTATATAGACTCCAAGTCTTATGATGTAAGTTATTCTGTAATTCACAAGGCTTATTCGAGTGCCACTGAGAAAAATAGTTTTTCTTTTGCCATCTAGGCATCTGTGCACTACAAGCTAGTGGGTTGAAGCGTATTAGATATCAAGAGTACATGTACAATATTTTGTTAGCAAGGCATGACAACGTATTTTCAATTTCCAGACATACTGTTTATAAAATTTATTCCATACAAGATTAATTATTTTACTATAGGTAAAATACGCTACTCGCAATATGTTCTATTAAGTAGATTTAATCAAATATTCTGCAGAAGATAAGACTTTAATAAAATAACTTAGACCATTAATTTATTTATGGCATCTAGGAAACAATCTAATGCATAAGGCTTCAACCTAAAGCAAAAGATAAGAGATACTCTTCATGAGCAGGATCAAGCTCTTTAGGAGTTGAATTTATACTACTAATGCAATTCGTGCAAGAAAGCGATATCTTTACAACGTTAATGGATAACTAGGAGATTTTTACATGTCTCCATAAAACATACTTATCAATCAAACCGGCATTTAATAACTTTTTATTATAATCTTAGTCGATAGATAACACGGTGCAGAGTAGAGTTATACTCATTTACATACTTCTAATCCTAGGTACATGCGTCTGCAGGAGCAAAATTAGACTTTACAGGTGTTCTTGTAGAGAAAACCATGGAGACAGCGGATCACACTTAGTCACCACATAGTCATTCTTAATGGCAGAGTAGAGGCGGTACCTCATAAACTGCAAAGCATTTGCCTTTTCAGCGTCAGCATATTTAGGTGTGGCAGCGGTAGGCTCGACAATGGTATGACATGGAGATAAACCACGGTAATATAGTTGATGCCATCCAGCGCAAGCAAATTTCCATTTAGTGATGTCTAACATATCCCACATAATCTATGCAATTTTTTATATGTTTACCGATGGTAAAACATTTTAAATGTATGAAATGAGTGCAAAATAGTAAATATTATGTTATCTATTCAGTAGAATTTCTCATAATTTTCCTGGTATTTGTTGGATTTTTTTGATAATTTTAAGGTCTGGAAGCAATTTTCAGAATTACTAAACCAATTAATTGATTTCTCAAAACACATAATACTAGGAAAAATAAACCATAAAAATATGATGCTTCCAAGGTGTACCAGGTCTAAGATTTCACCAATTAATGGAAGCTCATACACCTTAGAAATTCAGTTCCTAGGATTAAATGAAAATTGTAGAATTTTCCAATTAGTTCAAGTAATATGCTTAACCTATCGGGTCCAAAAACGCAAATTTTCATAAGGCGCATAGTACCAAGGCTATTTATTAGAATTTCAGGGATTATTTTGCAAGAATATCCGACAGCCTCCACAATTTCCCAAAACTCTAGGGGGTTTTTTGAAAAATTGCTTATCTGCAAAAAATTCTGCCGTGATTTTCAGAATTCCATAGGGTTTTCCACAACACTCTCTTATCTGCAAAATTTTGTGAACTTGGACGGCCTTTGTGCTTAATTTCTGCCACTCGGGACACTCCGGCCTACTCGGCCAAAATTAAAGGGGTAGGGTGCTAGGGTTTCAACCCTAGCACCCCTTTTGCGACAGCGGCGTGGGACGTGGCTCTCAGCGGCGACTGACGGGGAAGCGGCGCAATGGGGCCGGTGCGAAGGCGCGGTGGGCTATGCACAGTGCGGTAGCATTCGGGCCAGGTGGCGAGCGGCGTGCGTCGGGTGCGGTGGCTCAGCCATCGACAGCAGTGGCGAGTGCGCGAGCTCGGCGACGCATGGTGCCGGGCTGGTGCTATGGCCGAGACGGCTGCACCATTTGTTTTTCCCCCTTTTTTGTTATATGAACAGTAATCCCAGTCTAGCCATTAGTCTTCTAGATTAATCTTAGGCATAATTGCAGATTGGAAACTTGATTATGCATTAAGATAGAAGGCAAAGCATGAACTAGTTTTGCTGGGAAGTGAATAGACCAGTCCAGACCTTTGGCAATGCATGTATGATGCAACCTGTAGATACCAACCATGCATGCACACTTGATGGATGTGCGCATGATGCTTGCTTGATGGCCGGATCGGGGGAGTCCGTATGGTGCAGGCGCACGGCTGGATCGGAAAAGTCCGTATGGTGAACACAATTGCCCGAGCGTGCGGCTGAATTGATAGGACTCCGGTGTCATGGATCAATCTGCGATTAGGATTAGAAGAACGAGATTGATCTGATTGCAAAAAATATAGAATGACGTACCGGATCAGCGGCATACGAGTGATTCATATTGATAACGTGTTAGATAATCTATGTTATAGTCGGAAGATAATCAATCCAATCACACAATAAACATCAAGAAGAAACACAATGTAGAAGAAAATTCAAGATCTTTATTTATTTGTATGTCTTGTATATGGGGTTCTCTCATTTATAGCTCGTAGAAGTGAAAGCTCTCTTGGAGCGGTTTAGTATTTTACCATTAAAACCCTAGATTTCATATTATGGACAATTAATTACTTCGATCAGGCCAATTATTACGGCACCTCTGCTCAGAAATAAAAGTTAGTTCCTCTCAAAAAAGAAAGAAAGAAAAGTTAATTACTCACTCTGTTTAAGAATGTTTTAGATATTGACACGGTCTCTAACATGCAACTTTGACTATTACCTTTTGGTATTGATAAGTACCATACGATACGTCTGATGATATCAGATACTAGCAACTAAAGTCTATGGCCCGATGATATTGTACACTAGCAACTAAAGCCCACGGCCCGCGAGCTCCATGAAGCATTTTGCTCGGCCCATTTGAAGTATATCTTTATCCGAACACTTGCCATAGTCTTCGTTGTTCATTCCCCACCACACGAGCACCCCATCTCCTCCCTCCTCCAATGACTTGCCAGCAACTAGAGCTTCATCGTCGAGAGCAGGCCACTGAAACCATGATCTTCCCTGCTTCTCTCTTTTCCTCTCTTCCTCCTCCCCTCTATCTCCATTGACACTTTATCACCACCAAATCGGGCACCGCCTTTCGCAACCATGCCTCCCTGTTGCCTTCCTTATTCCGTCGAGGCTAGAGATGAAGTAGGGTGCGGCCGCCACTATGGCCGGAGCTTACCGGATCTTGCAATGTCGAGGTCGGAGGAGCTGGTGTTGATGACAAGAGGAGGAGGCAGTCAAGGGGCAATGAGAAGTGCATCCTTACTTGAACACTCGTCATAGTCTTCGTTGTTCATTCCCCACCACACGAGCACCCCATCTCTCCCCTCCTCCAATGACTCGCCAGCAACTAGAGTTTCGTCGTTGGGAGTCAGCCACAGGCACCATGATCTTCCCTGCTTCTCTCTTTCCCTCCCTCCCTCCTCCCCTCTATCTGCACCGACGCTTTATCACCACCAAATCGGGCGCCACCTTCCGCAGCCATGCCTCCCCGCTGCCTTCCTTATCCCTGTCGGAGCTAGAGATGAAGTAGGGTGTGGTCGCCACAATGGTCGGAGCTCATCGGATCTGACGATGTCGAGGTCGGAGAAGCTGGTGTTGATGACAAGAGGAGGAGGAAGTCAAGGGGCGATGAGGCAGTGGTGCCAGGCCAACCTCACCTCTACAAAATCTAGGCTGATCGACGACAAGGCGGTGGTGTGGGCGTCCGTCTCCTTCCTCCTCACCTAAGCTTAGCTCCAGTAAGGTTTGTTGTATGCATTTTTTGGCTTTGTTGCAACCATTTTCTCTATTTGTTGCAACAATTCGTCCTATATGTTGTGGTTGTTGCAGATCTATTTTACAGTTGTTGCATCATTGGTTGCATAATATTGCAACTATTATTTTCAAATGCTACAGTATGTTGTAACGTTCTAAATTTGTTTGATAGAAACTTTGGGTATAAATTATGGAAATCTTGTGTAATATTTTTAATTTATTGCAAACAGTGTCTCTAATTGTTGCATGAATAATTATAAAATATTGTCACTCGTATTTTCAAATGTTGTTATGTTGTAACAATGCAAATTCATTTGTTTGGGATTACCGAACTAGTTTTAAAATACTACTAAATTGTATACTCATAGTTTCATCTAATTTTGGTGTAAAATAAACATTGCAATTATTTTTTTGAGATTGCTGCCGTAATTATCTAGTTTTATTGTGAACGTTGAGCGGATGTGGTACACGTATGTTCCTCTCGAGTGTACGATGTGAAGCTTTTTTATCGAATGTTTGGGTGTTAGTTGTTAATATGTTTATAAAATAATATAAAATTACTATATTGTAGTTTTTTAATGAATAATCTAATTACATCATTTTCACATTATCAATACGGAGAGAGTAATAATATACTAATCTCAGATTAAGCACCAAGCAAATCCCCATTTAAATCGCCGGCCCAATTGATTAACCGAGCCACGCTTGCCGTCTCCCTTCGTCTTCCGCTCGCCGACCATTCCATTCCACCTCTCGTCGCTTCGCCTCGCCCCGACGTCTCCTTCCCTCCCGCCTCCAGGTAAGCGCGAGCTGGGTGGGAAACCCACCTCCGCGCCCGATTCCAAAACCCTAGCCCTATATTACCCTGCCTTCCACTCCTCCCCCTCCATTGCCTGCCGCTGGATCTCTCCCTCCCCTTCGCCTCGAAGCATCCACCCCGAGGAGAGGCCATTGCCGCCGCTCGGAGGTGCTCGATAGGATTCGGCGTCGGTCCGTGTGCTGTGGGAGGCGCCGTGGCCTCGCGTGCCGCGACGAGAAGGTGCGGCAGGGATGAGCTGGCGGAGGTGTGCTCCGGCGATGTGGACGGCCGCGGTGATGGTGTGGATGCTCTCCGCGGTCGCGGCGGCTGAATCCGGTGCTGATGAGCTCGAGCGCGCGTAAGTCCAAAGTTTTCTCAAGTGACGTTTCACGTTTGCTGCGCCCTTGTGTTGACCTTAGTTGCGTGCTTGGGTTTGGGTTGCGGACTCTGCGTGTGGTTCCTCATTGTTGCGTTTTATCGTAGCCTCGGATTGAGATTACAGCATCATTTCGGTGATTTTTTTTCCCGTTATTACACACGTTAATGTAGATTTATGTGATTTGGATATCACTTGGGGAATATAATTATGTGAGAAGTGAGATATGGAAGGGGAGTAGGTAGCTGATCATGCATGGGGTGAACCCAAGTGGGTATAAATGTATAATAATCACATATGAAAGTGTGGAGTAGGTACTGCTAGATGTCGAACTACTTGCATGGAACAGGACTAATTAACCGTTTAAAGGTAGATATTTTGTTAGCAAATTGACGGCAGTTTTAGGAGTGATGCCAACTTGCCATGTTTTCTCACCTTGATTTTGGGATACCTAAGCAGCAATGAAAAAGTTACAAAGAGGAGACTGTTGTAGGAGATTGGGCACTTGGCCTGCTTACCTTATCCACAATGAAATACATATGCCCCCACTATCATTAGTCGTGTTTCATTTTGTACTGTAGGGTGAGTAGAAAACAATGAATTGGGCTAGTGTATAAAACTAAAGTGAGGATCTTTTGATGTCACAGAAACAGAACCAATTTTCCCATTGTAGTTGTCAGACTTTTGATCAAAGGTAGTTATGCTTATGCAGGTTTCCGATAGTGGAGCCGGATTATGGTCACACTAAACTCCGTCTCGCAAAAGAAGGTTTGGAGGCAATTCAAAGGATCAAAACTCCAATAGCTGCTGTCTCTGTATGTTCAAAATATTAATCCAAACGACCTGCAGTCCTCATGGCATTTTTTCAGGCTAATACCTTGCTGTTGTCTTTACATGTTTGTCCTTGCACAGACTGAGTGCTATGTCTCTGTGATTGTTAAATTAGGTTATTGGTCCATATCGATCTGGAAAGTCTTTTCTTCTCAACCAGCTTCTCTCCCTATCCTGTCATAAAGGTACATGGAGCTTCTGGTCTTATGTAACATGCTTCAGAAAAGTGGATATTTGGACCAGTGGAATGATAAATTCACTGTGCAGGTTTTGGAGTTGGACACATGCGAGATACCAAAACAAAAGGTGAAGTGGTCTGCCAATATTGCCATTTTAATGTGCTTTAAGTGTCATTTTATATCCTAATTGAAGGATGTTAACACACTGCTCTGTGTTTTGCAGGTATATGGGTTTGGGGTACTCCTGTCGAGGTAGATATTGATGGCACCAAAGTTTCTGTCCTTTACCTGGACACTGAAGGATTTGAGAGTGTTGGAAAATCAAATGTATATGACGATAGGTGTGTTGCCTACAAATAAAGCGTGCACTAATTCTGAATTGTAATTTTCTGGTTTGGATGTGGTAACAAATGTATTATTTTACTTTCTGTTTTCGTGGTAGGGTATTTGCTCTGGCAACTGTTTTAAGTTCTGTGCTTGTCTACAATCTTCCTGAGACGGTGTGTTTCTCTGGCTCCCAATGATGCCCTCACCTCCACTCTCACATTTGATAGCTGTTAAGTTTACAACTTTTGATGACAGATTCGTGAAGCTGATATATCTAGACTCTCATTTGCTGTTGAAATTGCTGAAGAATTCTATGGAAGGTTTGCTTGCTGCCTTTTCTGATTGGAGCTTTCCATTTGCATAAGTACCTCCGTAGTGTTCTGACAAATTTCCGTTTTTTCCATTTGGCTTGTGGAAACTAGAGTGAAGGTAATACTTCATTAATCTAAGTCTCAGAATTATGAAAATAAGAAAACTACATCTAATTTATGTTGCTTGGTTCTGCAGGGGCAAGATGTTGCTTTTGAGCCAGCAAAACTTCTGTGGCTGATTCAGAGGGATTTCCTCCGTAAGTTGCTTCTTGTATTACATAGGACCATTTTTGTTTGAATAATTAAGTATTTCTATCGGCATGTATAAAATATGAGATGCATCAAATTGTCATGAGAGATAGATAATATCATCAGGACTCTAATTATGGTATTGTCGGGACCCAAATATGCAAATCTAGACCCTCTGTGTATACTGCACCAACATCGATGAAATATCATTCCATATGCAAAGATAACTAAGAAATAAGCAAATAACAATAATTATCGGAGTAACAACTTTAGAGTCAAAGCTTACAATTAATGCCTCAAAAGGCGAGTAACTCAAATAAGCTACAGCGGAAGGTAACGTGATAACTTCAGTGAACCCCATCCATATGCCCACAGGGAACGGCTGGGGTAGTGTGACCTAGTTCTTCGCGATCCTTGAAGTAGACTTTGTTGACCGACAATTAACTGTTGTAGTCTTCTCAACTGAACAACATTGTTTGTAGCAAGAATGAGTACATAGAGTACTCAAGAAATAGCACTACATAATGCAATTATAGATGATGGCTTATTCTAAAGGATATGACATCTATGGTTCTTTTGCATAAAATCAACAATTGCAGTTGAATACAAATAATAGATTGAATGCGTAATTCAAAACAAATAAACAATAATAGTTTAACAATTATTTTATCAAAGAACACGAAGCTTAATTAATTTCTTTCACACAACCATATGAATTGAATCACACAGCTGTCCCTTCCCAAAGTATTTTATGAAAATCTACCCCTCGTGTAAAATCTCCGAGCATATTAATGACCGCGGATGCGGCTATTCGAATAGATTGATTAACACTCTGTAGAGGTTGTACACTTTACCCACAAGATACAATTAACTCATTATGTCTGCTATGACTCGCCAAACGGAAGTATGCGATTGAGCAATCATAACAAAATCTTTCCGAAACTTCATCTCAACAATTGACTCTCCTGATGTGTTTTACCGTCATACCAACTCAAACACAGTGCTTTGGTACGACGCACACCGTTGGATCTGGAAGCGACGAACCGTCCATCGATGTGACCCTACACACCTCCACCCATATCACTAACCTACTACCTGAGTTGTCAATGTTGAGACTCCATAACTTACTAAGTTAGGCTTGTCCCATCAGACATGTGGTTGTACGATAAGGCAAAGTTCAATAACGCACAAAGTTAAGTCTTTAATTGACCAATGCGAGACTACCAAATTCTAACTACTAAATAATCATCATTCACATTTTCCAATCACAAGTCCATCATTTTACCATTCATTTTGCCAGTAACATCCACCATATCACACAGTTCCATCCACTCGCGTCAGTCTAAATCTTTTCTCACACTGTTGGTTAAGTGCAACACATGCCATCAGCGAGTAATAGCATACATCACACAGTTTTACACATATTCCATAATTACTTGGTCAAGTTTATATTTGCAATTCAAATGATATCGATGACTCGTTGCATGGCGAAGCAGACTATCCGTGTTTAATCAACCCACGTTGGTGCTATGATATTACCAACTAATAATTAACCAAGCTAGGGTGACAAAATATAATGATATTACAATAGGTAAGGTGGATATAATCAAATGGTATATAGCTAATCCTAAAACATTTAAATAAATATTTAAAGTAAAATGCAATAATTTGAATCAAGGTAATTTGGGAAAATTGGGTTTAACATGGTCAAAGATACAACTTGCCTTGCTATAGTAATGATGTTCTTATTTTATCTTCAATCTTCTACTTCCTTAACTTTCAGCTCCTTTTGACGATTTCAGGACTTTATCGTCTAACGAGAAAGAAAGCGCAAAAAACAAACCAAATTCAAAAAGACAATTCAAATAAACTCCAAATTGAAATTGAATAGTACTGGAAGGTATATATTGAATTTAGATGAATTTAGAAACTTTAATGGGTTCAAGCTGAGTTCGTATGAGGAAGAACGAGCTCTCGGAAGTTTGATCGTAAAGGAAAATGCTGAAAAAGAAAAGGGAGAGAGAAACTGACAGGTGGGGTCCATGGAATATTCTCAGAATATAATATTTTGGGAATATTGGAAAATGGCTGGGTGTATGACATGTGGGACTGATATTTATAAATTCCTAGAAATTAAAGAACTCCTGAAAATAGGACTAGGGGTTGACATGTAGACCACTGGTCTATGGACCAGGTCCACAGAGAGATGCTAGTCCACGGTGGACCAAGCTCATGGAGAGGGTTGGCCAAGGCTTGACTGACATACAGGGACCGCATGTAAGTGAGAGCGGAAAGAATCTAGGGTTCCGTTGAGTGGATGACATGTGGTTTTCACATGTAAATGACCAGGTTTATGGTGGGCTGAGTCTACGAGCTTTTGGTCTAGGTTTGAGTTCAGGTTTGCCACTTGGCGTTGACATGGTGCTGACGATAATGCCACATGGGCATGGATGCTAAGGTGGCATGAGGTGGCGGGTGACGTGGCGTTGGTGACGGGGCATAGAGGCATGGTGGCGCTTAGGTCTCAAGGCTTGCTGGAGCTAGCGACCACGACAGCGTGAGTGACAGGGCAAAATGGGAAGAGATCGAGGCGAAGATGGCGACGCGGTTCTGCGGCGACGGAGTAGCGGCAATCGCTGGCAACGAGGGAAGAAGCGGCGGCGGGTTGCATGGCGGAGACAACGAGGGAGGACACATCGGCGCCGGGAGAGGAAGGTGGCGTGGTTGATTTGCGGCGAAGCTCACCATAGGCGGCGCAATTGGCCAGCGAAGGCAGTCGGATGGAGATGAGAGAGAACTCGATCTCTACGCATGGTGAATAATTCTCGTAACCAAGTGTTGGGATGAAAAGATCAGAGGCTAGAACACAAAGTGACGCGAACCAAATCGTTAGGGACTCACCGGGGAAGTGGGGAACACGACGATAAGGTTTTGGGCGGCCGGAGACGAAGAAGAAAGAGGTGGCGGTGGTGGTGTGGCGTTCGGGGCCTTCGGTGAGGGGTCGCAAATTGCAGAGGAGGGTAAGGTGGCTGTGGTGACACGATCGGAACGGCCGGGGTGCTTCAACGGCGGAGAATGGGATAAGACGGCCAGTGTCGATCGCGAAGAAGATGATCTCGGCGATGGCACTTGGCGGTGTTTCCGGTGATGTCGGGTAGGGCACCAAGGGCGGTGGGTCGAGGCGAGGCTAGGGCTCATGGGGTTGCTGCCTTTATATGGCCTTGGGAGGCGCGTGGCACAGACGCCCAAGGTGGCGGCACGGCGCAGTGTCTAGGATGGACACGGGAAGGCAGTGGGAGCGCGTGTGGGAGGCAGCTCGGGCTGGCCAGGCGACATGGGAAGGTGGGCCGGGTCGGGGAAGGAAGAAAAGTCAATGGGCCAAGCCAATTCGGCCCATGAAGGGAAAATGGAAAAGAAGTGGATTTCTGAATTTAAGAAAAGGCTGAAAATCAAAAGAGGCAAAATAAATAGCAAACAAACTCCGAAAAAATCCAAGAAAATATAGGAAAATTCCTTGGAGTACAAGGAATACAACTAACACTGGTTTTGATTTAATTGAAGTTTATATTAATCAGATTAAATTGTTTTAATTTCAGAAAATCCCATTTAAGCTTTATTAATTCAAATAAAATTGGTGAAGTTTTCCAAGACCAAAACTACTTAAAAGATTTTTGAAAACCCAAATTTTGGGACATTACAGGTATCCTTGGTTCCCTTGATCTCCTGGCATTGAAATTGCTGCATTCTGTCTCGAAAGTCAGCCATTTTCTGAATTGAAGTCTTCACTCTAGGATACAATCGATTGAATTTCACTGTGCTGTAATAGCTGATCAGAGCCAACACTTCAATGATTACTATTTTTTTCTTTTCTACAAGAATTTTACAGACCTTAGTTCATTTCGTGAACCCCTAATGGTCTTAGTGGTTTGAACACTTGGTTACTATCCAGTGTTTTTATAAGATTAAATAGCTGTTATATCACCGAAGAGATTGTTAGCATGTAGTTAATAAAGTTCATTTCTTTACAGTAATTTGTTGGGGCCCTTTTAAGTACCTGCATTTTTGTAAAGTAGTTGTTACATGAGAGTTACTATGGCTTATAGGCTTGTAGTAGTAGTAACTCACAGTTTGTTCAAATGTCTAGTATTTTGCATTTCACCGTTTGTTATTGATATTTTGGTTTAATGATATTAAACTTCCTCTGACGATGTTTACATTCATGGCGCAGAAGGAAAATCTGTTCAGCAGATGGTTGATGAAGCTCTGCAACGGGTGCCTAACAACAATGGTTAGTTCAAATTATCTTACTGGCTGATTTTAGTAGGATAGTCTCTCTCTCTCTCTGCTATTGAAGCACCTCGTTTTGCAGTTATCAGATCTGGAGATATCTTATGACCAGTTGAATTAACCTACTTTTTATGTATTGCTGCAGGAGACAAATATGTTGATGAGGTACAGCTGTACAGTTATTTCAAGTTATTTGTTATTAACCGGAAGATATGATAGGCAATTTGATTGAAGAAAAATGGTCTTCATGTTATATTAGGTAAACCAAATCAGAGACTCTTTGGCAGTTATGGGTGGTAACAGTACTGCTTTCAGCTTGCCCCAGGTGCGTTGCAACGATACAATATTTGACTTCATGTTCTGCATTACCATTTGCTGCATTAATGGCCGTGAATGGTTGGGATCTCAAATAAGTCACCTCAGTGTACGTCTCGTAGTGCACATGAAATTTATCTAGTGCTTGTCTGCCAAATAAAAGTGTAAAACATGACCTTGGTGGAGGGAACACTTGCGCGTGTTTAATATTGTCCTTTCGAGCTATATATATGGTAACAATCCATACAGTTCTTTACTATTTTCCTAGTATACTCCTACTCCTACATATATTCATTTTAATGATTCAATGCTACGCTCTTTACACCCATAAATGTTGAGATGATGAAATTATTCTTTTTCAGCCTCATCTGCAAAGAACAAAGTTATGTGATATGGAGGACCAAGAGCTCGAACCATTGTATGTAGAAAGGAGGGATCAATTGAAGCAAATAGTTGCATCCATGGTAAAACCTAAAATTGTGCAGGGTAGAACTCAAAATGGGAAGGAGTTTGTATCCTTCCTAGGGCAGGTAATTCTTTGTTGTGTGTTCATTATTGATGTATCTTTAATCTTAATGCATTCTTGTAAAATATTCTCTAAAGTTATATGCCTTTGTTTTAGATACTTGAGGCTTTGAATAAAGGCGAGATTCCATCGACAGGATCGCTCGTTGAAGTTTTCAATAAGGCCATTCTTGAACGTTGCTTGAAGGTTTATAATGCAAGAATGGAAAGAGTAGGTCTACCACTATCAGTGGATAAACTTCAGCAGGTTCACGAGTTGGCAAAAGATGAAGCTAGAAAGCTCTTCGACAAGGAACATTTTGGTAAACATCATGCTGCTCAGTCCATCCTCAAGCTTGATGAAGAGATGAAAAAGGTTTGCTCGACAGGACTTAATACTTATGCACTTTAGATGATGTATCTTCCATGTTCGGTTAATGAAATACAGAACATCATCAAAAAAATTTAGTTAATGTGAGACATGTGGAAATTTTATATCTCAGTGATGTGCTATGGTCTTCACATAAGAAATTTTTGATTCTATATTTTTTGTGTCATAAAATTATATTCCTATTTACTAGCTTCCATAAGCTAAGTTCAATAATGTACTGTGTAGTGTGTAGTACATTTTGTTGGAAAACACTTGGATTGTTTTCATCGATTTTTAGACCCGTTTGCAACACAGGAAATTTTTCAGATTCCTGTGGGAATCAAACTGTTTCCTATGAAATTTCTATGTTCCAAACAGGCCCTTACAGGGAAAAGAACTATTTTTGTCAGCTTTAATCTTGTGTCACTTCACTTGCAGTCTATGCATATGCAATATGGATAATATGTTCAATATATGTGTCACTTGCAGTCTATGCATATGCAATATGGATAATATGTTCAATATACTTAACTGAGTATTCTTTTTAGGTCTTCAGAAACTTTGGTTTAGCCAATGAGTATCAGTCATCAAAGCTGTGCGAAGCAAGGTTCTCAGAGTGTGAAGATAAAATGGATTACCTTCAAGTCTTGAAGCTTCCTTCCATGGCCAAATTCAATGCAGGTTTTCTTCGCTGCAATCGAAGTTTTGAAGCGGAGTGTGTGGGGCCTGCTAAGGAAAGCTACGAAGGTCGAATGTCAAAGGTTTATCTCTTTTAACTTAGGAGTTAAAGACAGCTTCTATGTGGAGAGAGGACCATGACTAACTATGATGGTTTTTAGGGATAATACATGGAGCTGTTAGGTGTACTAAACTATTTGCTTACCCAGTAATGAAAATTGCAAATCACCTTTTGACTGTCAGATGTTGCATTCTATTCGATAAATTCTGCTACTTATTTATTTTGCTGAATTTTCCATTTCAGTAAACATTCATTCAGCTAGGTAACGGTGTAGAACTAGTCTAAATCACTTCTTATTTATGAATAACAAAATAAATCGGAGAGATAATCATCTAGATGCTTAAGGTGGAAAAATAAATATCTTTATTTGCCTCGTTTTGTCTGTTAAATACTTAAATGCCAACTCGCACTATTTCTGAATATGCTGTATTTTGAGTGCCTGAAACTTAATGCATGTTCCTTACTGTGCTCATTGCTACTGCTGACCTTTTTCTTGCTAAAATCTACGGATCACCTCTCCTGATATTAATTAGCTAACTCTAATTCCTATGCATGCTTCTAGATGCTCGCAAGGTCTCGTGCTCTTTTTATCAAGGGGTACAACAACAAGCTCTTCAATTGGTTGGTGACGTTCTCCTTAGTCATGGTGGTCATTGGGCGATTCGTCATGAAGTTCTTTTTACTTGAGATTGCTGCATGGGTGATGTTCATCTTCTTGGAGACATACACAAGATTGTTCTGGTCGTCAGAGTCGCTGTACTACAATCCTATCTGGCACATCGTTGTCTCTTCATGGGAAACTATTGTGTACAGCCCCGTTCTTGATCTTGACAGGTGAGCTTTCTTCCTCCCTACCAAGTCTATAATGCGTGTGTAAACCCCTGTTCGACTGCTTGATTACTCTTACAATGTTGTTCTTGCGCAGATGGGCGATCCCAATTGTTGTCACGCTATCCTTTTTAGCTCTTTATTGGCGTTGCCTCGGTGGAAGGAAACGAATTGGCCGATCATTGCTACCCCTGTACAATGGATCTTACAGAAGCTCCAGGCGCCCAAGAACAGATTGAGCCCTTGCATATTTGAAAGAAGCGGGGTGGATGAATGGTACAAATTGTTGAACACGTCCACGATAAGATCAGAAGGAAGACAGCCGCATATCGATTCTTTTCGGTGCGCTGACAATGGATCTCAGATTCTTTTGAGCCCCCATGCAACACGATGAACAGATGGTACAAGAATGCTGGCCCTTGGTGCACGCTGTAAGAAGCTTCTGTTGTAGTAAGGAATATTTACACTCGGCGGCTGTATAGTTTCTAGTTATTACCGCCTCATTCTTTTATTGTTGTTCCGATCCAAACGATGAAAATGCTAGTGTATTTTCTCAAAAAAATAAATATGTAATGTATGAAATGTAATATTTCTTTTACATGTATATATCCACACGAAACAAAAGCGGAACCGGTAGCCTACGAAAAAGGCAAAAAAATAATGTGTTTCTTGTGTCTGCATTTGTGATCCGGGAGTTGGCTAATGTAAAATGCTCAAGTTATTATAGCTCAAGCTCAAATGAAGCAAATGCTGATGAGTGTAAAGATCTAAATTTGCGTATTATGGCACACCAGGCAAATTTCCATTGCACGACATGGAAGTAGCACCACTGTACAGGAGTTCTCTGTCCTAAATTGGTATGGTTTTCTACTTGTGCTGCTCGATCTTCAATAATGAACCAGAACAGAAATCATAGTGTTTACCCTTGCTCACAACTCACAAACAGCTCTCGTAATTTTCTTGAACCATCAAACCATGGATGATAGGTAGAACAGAAAGAAGCTTACAACATAATAAGTAACAGGAGTCAGTGTGTTTCTTTCAGATCAAACAGCACCAAAAGCATGCTATTTGACGACCATACACCTGCGACATTGACAACAGTTAACTTGCCTTCTTTGTTTGTTTTTTTTTTCCTTCTTATTCTGAATTTCCTCTCAGGTGGATGATCTGAGTAAGAACCATCTGAAGCGAGCATGATCCACTAGCTTACTGCTGCCGCTTGCGAGCTATCTCCCGAGCCCTTTCACGAAGTTCTTCTGGCGGTGGTGGGCGTGGGCCTTCAGGAGGGTAAACCACATAAGGACGCTGCAACGGGAGCACACATAGCATTAGTTCAAGCTTCTGTAAAGCGCCATCGAGAAGGAAAGGAAGTGAATGGAACCAAGGGATACATGAAAGCACATGGGTAATAAGTAATAACTTTGTGATGCAACGAAACAAGAAACAATTGTAGGAAGTATCATCAGCATAAAAAATGCCACAAGATCATGTGTTGAGAAACCACACATTAGCAATTAGCAGATGCAGATGCATGCCCAATTGCCTAAACATGCAAACAAGATCAGCGATGTCGCCTACAAATTGAGCAAAGTGCCATTGGCGCATATATAAACAAGATTCATCATAAATCTTGCTTGCTAAATTCCTTGGCAGCACCAGGGTGAATTGATTACAAATAGACCCAACATAGCAGTGTTTATCAGTGAATGACAAGGCGCGTTTCCGCGCTCGCCTAGGCGCGCCAAGGCGCAAGGCGGAGCCTTCCAGCGCAAGTTCATGGCGCCTCCTGCGGCGCTGGGCGGCAGTAGGCGGAGGAGGCGCGCTAGGCGGCCAGGCCTTGCAGCGTTTTGGCGGGCGGGAGGCAGGGGAGCCTTGAGAAGCCGGGTGTGAGGAAGGAAGTGCCAGCGCGGGAAGAAAAGAGCACGGGTGGTAGAGAGGATTAGAGAGAGAGAGACACACACACTGAGAGAGTCAAGACCCAGGCTCGCTCGCGGCCATCTTCTCCGTCCGTCTGCAGCCTCCCGCTGCCGCCGCCCCGTCATCCCCCTCGCCCGCCTGCTCGCGGCCCGTCCCGCCTGGAGCTCCGTAAGGTGAGGACGTGAGGTCCGCCCGCCCCTGCTCCTCTCTCTCTGCTTTGAGTCTGCTGGTTCATTTGTCTGTCTTCTTGTGCTTTCGTAGTAGGTAGCACATGCCTCTCGCTCTCTTCATGTAGAATGTCGGTCCAACAATGTGCTCCTCAAATGGCCCGGTGTTACATCTCGGAGGAGGTGAATGTCCTGAAAAGGAATTGATGATGTTGGATGGGAGTATGGGTTTCTAGTGGATGCAAACAACAAGGACAAGGTGGAGTGCAAGTTCGTGGTCATCTGAGCCAAGGAGGGTCCATCGGTTGAAGGAACATGTGGCCAATGTTGGAACAAATGCGAAGAAATGCAGGAAGAGCACACAGGAGGCTAAAGACAAGTGCAAGAAATCACTAGAAGATTCAAAAGGAAGAGGAAGGAGCAGGTGTTCGTGAACTAGAGCTTAGCCATTTGTGACAATGATGAGTTCAAGCAAATGTGTGAAGCAATTGGACAGTTTGGTTCTGGACTTGAACCTCCATCTCTGCGTGATCTGCGAGAGAGTTTGCTAGATGAAGAATATGCAAGAACCAAGAGTTTGCTACAAGAACGTGAGGCTGAGAAGGTGAAGAATGGGTGCTCTGTTATGGTGATGCTTGGTCGAGATAGGAAGAGGAGAAGTATAATGAACTGTGCACTAAGCTGGCTTGATGGATCCAGTTTTGTCACTCAAAAGAGATGTCGATGTGTCACACACAGTGAAGTCATATTTGAACTAGTGGACAAAGCAATTGAAGACATTGGTCGGATGATGTGGTGCAAGTAGTGATGCACAATGCTTCTAACAACATGGGAGCAAAGAAGCTATTGCTTGAGAAGAGACCAAACATCTTTTGGACCTCTTGTGCAACTCACACAATCAATTTGATGCTCCAAGGAATTGGCAGCATGCCACGGTTCAAGAAGGTGATTGACCAAGCAAAGGCATTCACCATATTTGTCTATGGGCACACAAGAACATTGGAGTGCTTGAGACACTTCACAGAGGGGAGAGAGATAATAAGGCCAGGAGTGACTAGGTTTGCTTCAGCTTTTCTCACTTTGAACAGCATGCTAGAGAGGAAGGACCAACTAAGAAAGATGGTGGTTCATAATAGGTGGGACACATTGAAGGATGTGAAGTCAAAAAAGGGAAAAGATGCAACAGCAACAATATTGAGTCCAACCTTTTGGAAGGATGTGAAGCTGTGTTTGAGTGTTTTTGAGCCATTGGTCAAAGTTCTTCGTTTGGTTGATGGGGATGTGAAGCCATCAATGGGTTTCATATATGGAGAACTACTGAAGGCAAAGAGAGAGATCAAGGCGCATATATAAACAAGATTCATCATAAATCTTGCTTGCTAAATTCCTTGGCAGCACCAGGGTGAATTGATTACAAATAGACCCAACATAGCAGTGTTTATCAGCACGACCCTCAAATCTCGCTTTAAAAAAATGGGCTGTTTCATTTTTATGACCTGTGAAGCATTATGTTAATTCCCATTGCCAAATTAGACATCGCCACTTTCGTGGACACCTTCTCATTCACAACCATTGCTATAATTCAGCTCGTGATCCAAAGACACATCCATCCTTTACTCTTTACCGAATACCAATCAACATAAGTCTTTTTCTCTCTCTCTCTTAGCAGCAAATAGGCGAGCGTGACTGACTGAGCCTTGTTGAATCTTAATCTACGAATTCCACAGCCTACTCTCCCTAATCGGCACTAAGCCCTAGTCCATGGTCAAGAACCACCACACAGGTAAGACATGTACCGATCTAACCATCTAATTTTAACCTAGTCCCTTTTGCAGTAGGATGACCGAGATGGCAAAATTCAGAAGAAGCTAAATGCCAAGAAACTAAGCAAGGCTCGACATGTAACACCATCCAACGATGCATCAAGAAACTAGCCCCATTTCTTGATCTAACAACCGAACCGAGTGGAGGTAAGATGAGAGAGAGCAGCAGCAGCAGCAGAACCCTTACGAGGCCCATGAGCTTCTTGAGGGTCTTGGAGTCGGTGGCGACGAGGTAGGTGAGGGCGACGGGGACGGAGACGTACACCCCGAACTTGGCGATCTCCAGGATCCCCTTTGACGTCCCCAGCGACGACATGGCCGAGACCCCCCACTTGCTCTCCTCCCTCCTCCTCCTCCCTCCAAATCTCAAATCTCTCGAGCGGTGGCGGCGGTGAAATCTCAAACCGCGGACGGAGGATGGGGTTCCCTGCGCACTTGCTCTGGTTTGGGGGAGTTTTCTGGATTCAGGCGTACGGGCCCTCGTGGCAGTGATCACTGCAGCAGCGCAGCTGACCTCTTGATAGATGTTTCTCGAATTGTGCCCGATTGCAGTGATCACATAGAATTTTATGGATGTCGCATGCCGATTTTTTAAAATAGTATTACTTTAAAGGATAATTACAAAATTAAATAGTTAAAAAAATTACAAAACCAGACACCTATCGCCATTTGCGACATAATGAGTTATGAAGACTTACGCAGAACTGACAAATCCACTTCAGCGTCAGCCTGTGGACGCTGCTGAACTCCCTGTAGCCGCGGTCCGACGACAGCACCCCTGAAACCTCGTCAGGAACTCCGTGTGTCACGTGGCCAAGATGTCGTACGCTGCCAAGGGAAAGCCGGCGCAGGGCAACCCAGTCAGGAAAGCCACGTCCTGAAGTATCGGCGCTATCTCCCTGCATGGGAGGTGAAACGTATGCATCTCCGGCCTCCACCGGTCAAACAACGCACCGTCAGGAGGCCTGGACATACGACCATCGACCGCGCAGTCCTAGTCGTCCTCCCACGTCGCCTCGACCATCCTTGCTAGTGGAAGGAGGTTTGCCGCCCTAAAACTACATCAAAAATGATTAAGAACAAACGTCAGTCCACCCCAAAGTAGTCAGTCTGCAAATGAGTACACAAAGGTCACAACTACACGTACCTTGGAACCCAACGTGGGTCCACCCTCCACGCACTCATGTGCATGAGCAGCCGCAGCGCACCAAGCTCAATCGCCACCTCATCCTCCCAAGGGGATGGTATTGAGACGGTTACGATAATGAGCGTCAATGACCGGGTCAAGTAACTTGTACGAATACTGCGTAGCGTGTCCTGGGTCCGCTATACCAAAAAATTCAGTGCATACATTGTAAAAACTATAAAACATATACAAAAAGTAATAAGAAACATCATTAACAAAATAATTACCGTACACAAATAGAAACCAAATTTAAGTTAGTATTATTTTTATTAAGCTATAAAAAGCCATACTGCCTACTCTGTAATTTTTACCGTTATTTCATAGGAATGTTGATATTTCCCTAGTTTAAAAAGTATTTTCGGCACTAACGACAAATGACAATCAAAATAATGTTTGGATTATTTTGATTAGGCTTTACAAACCCTACTAAGCTACTCTATAATTTTTACATATTTGTAATAGGTATTGTAACATCCCAAAAATTTGAACTGTTTTAAAGTTTTAAAAGAAAAATAACCATTTGAATTTTTATGCTAAAGTTAAAGCTTAATTGGAATTCCTAGAGATCAAAAACAATTTAATATGATTAATCCCAACATCAACTATTATTAAAACTATTTTATTTGGATTCTATGGGTTTAGATATATTTTCTAGAATTTTCTGGAATTTTTCTGAGTCCATTTGCTATTTTCTATTTGCCATTTGGATTTTATGATATTTTCTAAAAGAAAAACATATTCTATTTTCCCCGGAAAAGTAACAGGCCGAAGCCCATCACTGTTCCAAGTCCGGCCAAACCCCTCCGGCCCAACTCCCGCGCTCCAGCCCGCGCGCGCTCGCCGCTCTCCCTCTGCCAGTGGGCCTGCACCACAGTCCCTCAGCCGCACGCGCCCGCTTTTCTCTCTCTGGCTGGTGGACCCGCCATCGTTGTCAGCTCAGCTCGTCTCCCCCCATGGACTCTCGCTGGACTCCCGACGCCGCACGACTGCCGCCGCCGTCTCCCTCCCAATCTCTCCCTCCCGTGCTATTTAAAGCTAGCCCTCCACACCAATTTCTTCACTTGTTTCTCCTCTTCCAAAACCCTAAACTCTCCGCTCCAGCTTCGTCCGTGTTGCGCCGTAATCTGCCGAAGAACAGAGCCGCCGTCGTGGTCTTCTCTGACGAAATTCACCGCCATCGAACCACCTCCACCAGTGCTTCCACGACCGTCAGGTGCGCATTAACAAGAGCTACGTCGTGCCGCAATCATCTTTGTCCGAGGACCACTGTATCGACGTTTTTGTTATCGTCCGGCAACAGACCTCCGCCATAGTCACCGTCGCTGACGAACCGCTGCCGCCCTCGCCGCACCACCACCTCCCAAATCTTTGCCATGTCCTCGGGGTTTCGTTTTCGCACTTTGCCGGAGCCGCCTCACCGCCGTTCGCCGTCGCCACCGACGTTTTGCCGCTGGCCGGAGCTGCGCTCCGCTCCTCTGCGTTTGCTCTCTGTGCCAGCGTGGCAAGCCACCTCGGCGCCACCTCCTCGGCCACGTCATCAAATTGCTTGTGTGGCGTCCCGATCATCAGCCATGTGGCACATCCAAATCTCCACCGAACCAAAAAGTCCATGGACTCAGCCCACCATAGACTGTTTTAATGCCAAGTGGGACCCACGTGTCGGATCCAATTTCTTTTATTTTCTTTTGGGCCGAAATCCTCCGACGTCAGCTGACGTCATAAACCCCTTTTTCTTCATAAAAATAATTCAGTAAATATGGAAATTTTGATTTTTCATTATTTCATGTGATTTCAAACTTCCAAAGCCCATATCTTTTGCATTCAAACTCCGATTGAGCTCATTCAAATTTGTAAATTCATCTAAAGTCGAGCTCTATTTATTTATGAATTTTATTTCATTTTTGGAGTTGGTTTTATCTCTGTTTGGTATTTATTTGTTTTATTTACTTGTTTTGCGAGTAGACGTTGCTACTTCGGGAAGTTTTGAACAAGGAGAAGTACACCAAGATCAAGATCAATCCCAGGATTTATTCCAAGGCAAGTCGTAGTCCTTTGATCATATTGAACCTATGATTTCAAAAGTATATTGTTTTATACAATTGCATGCTATCTTTATATCAATTGTTTTGGGTTTAGTTATTACCTGTTGTCATTATGCCTCCATTGAATATTTGAATGCCGTGAATCCTTTGTCACCCTAGCTTGGATAATTTTAGTTGGACATATTTGTATCACCAACATGGGTATCGTATTAGTGCTTAGTTAAGCCTAGTCTCGATGGGATCATCATCACTTGTGTCTTAATGATTAATCTTGACTTAATGATATATGGAATTGTGGTGGTTAGCCACTGTTGTAAAATTTGTGTTCCATAACAGGGGATGTCATTGGTTTCATTTAAACAAAATGGTTTTCCCTTAGGCGAGTAGATGGTGGATTGAGGGTGTGGATTTAACACGTTGTGGGTTTGTGGAAAGATCGCATGAGTAACTTGTCAAGGACTTAATCTTGTGCGCCATTGAACTGAGCCTTAACTGTACAACCACATGTCCTGTATGGGCGGGACCTGGCTGATTAATTAGCAATATCTTAATTTTGGTTCTGTCTTGGAAGAGTGAGTTTCGGGATGAACGTACTCACTATGGCGCAAGAGGGGGGCCCTGTCTGGTCGGATGGAGACATTCAGTGTTGAAACCTCAGCGGGCAGAACTGGGTTAAGAAGGATCTTTGTAAAGGTTTTGTCACGTGCTCTAGCCTGCTTACCTTAGGTAGTGAGCAGTGGTATCGACTGATGCCAAACCAACTAGAGAAGTCGTGTCTTGTGGGTCAAGCTGTACAACCTCTGCAGAGTGTGTAAAACTATTCGAATAGCCGTGTCATGATTATGGACGTGCTCGGGGATTTCACACGGGAGATAGAGTTTCTTCTAAAATGAGTCGGAGTGTGAATGGGAAGTTCACTTGTTGAATATAATGTTTGTTCGGTGAATGGGTAATTCACCTGGTGGTTTGTGTCGATTGGTGAATAGGGAGTTCACTTATTATTGATTTGGTTGGGAAGTGAATGGTTAGTTCACTGGTTGTTTCAAAAAAATTATTTATTTATTTACTATTCTTTTCAATTTCGCATTTCAATCTATTTATTGTATTTGTCGTAAATGTTGTTTTCTGCAAAAGAACCATACAGCTAACCTTTGGTAAGCCTTGCATGAATACTATTTGCATACATTTCCCTATGGCCTGCTGAGTGCTTTATGTACTCACGGCTCATGCCTTTGTTGATCAGTTGAAGAATACCAAGCTGCACAGGAGTTCTTTCAGAAGGAAGACTATGAAGTTTTGCGGATTAGGATGTGTTCTCCACTCGATTGTTTGTGGGCATGTTGATTGGTCTTTCCAAGTTTCCCGTTCCGCTGCAAGAGTTTATTTGTTTCTTTAGCCCTGCGTGGCAAGTTAAGTAAACATTGACCATAAGGTCCAGTTATTATTATTATTTGTTATTTTGAGGTCTTTCTAGTTAAATCGAATAAATGGATGGTATTTCATCACTGTTTCCTGTGTGAGCTAGCTACGATCTGGGACTAGTTCAGAATACACAGAGGGTTCCTTAGATGTATTTTCGGATCCCGACAGGTATCTCTCTACTTTCCTAGTTAAAAAGTGTCTCCAGTATTTTTTAAATATTATCGTGTGCAAATAAAAACAAAAAACGAAGTCCATTATATTTAATTCAGCTCTACATAACCTACGTAGCAACTTTGGATTTTTTGTATAATTTTTAGATGTGTCATGCTATTTTTCATATTTTAAAAGTTTTCTCGACATTAAAAAATAATTATCACGTACAAACGGAAATCAAAATTACGTTGGAATTATTTCAATTAGGCTCTACAAACTGTACTAAGCTACTCTGTATTTTTTACAAATTTTTAATAGGCTCAAATGATGTACTACATAAAATAACTAAAATTATCTAATCTATTGAATCATATGTCACTATTTTTATTTTCTAACCGACGAGGTTTCGAAATAATGTATGAAGTTGCAAAAATATGTACATGCAAAAATAGCCGATCGGATCTGATGCTCCGTTTGTCTCCTCCTCTACGAACTGCCAGGGCTTCGCCATGTCTCTTCTCCCCCATCTCTCTTCCCTCTCTTCTCTTTTTTTGGAATTAAAATGACATTTCCACCAATTTTTGGGCCTTACGTACAAAGTTCATATCGCTAGTTGAAATAGCGACATGAACTTATTCACTTCCTATCGCAAATCCAAATGGCGATAGGAAATTGCACTAGCGATAAGCAGTCAATAGGGTCCCTATCGCCAATTGGAATGACGATAGGAGCCTGTTGCCATTCCAAATGGCAACAGGACCTAGTTTTGTAATATATTTTTGACTATTTAGTTTTATAATTATCTTTCAAAATAATATTATTTTATAAAATATGCCATATTACCTGTGTACTTGTGGACAAAAACCCAAATAGAGCTAGGCATATTCCTCTTTTTCTGCCCATGGGTACGAATATGGGAGTAAACCTCTATCCAACAGGCCAACGGGGTGAGGGCATGGATGAGCTCCACCCATTTACCCGCCAACAACACACTGACATGTGGACACATAGAGAAAACCTTAGACATGCACTCAGCCTCAACTAGACATGGCCAGATGGGTCGTGCCAGCCAGGCCGCCCCGAAGCACAACACTATTGGCCCGGCCTAGGCACGGCTCGGCTCGTACTGTTCATAGGCCGGATCAGCACGACACGACTGTACTGTTCATAGGCCGGGCCATCATGGCATGAAAGCCTGAGTCGTGCCTAGGTCCGATCTTCGGCACGATAGGCCAACACGACACGACACGCACAGTGTTGTGCCCAACGCGGCACGACCCAAGGCACATCATGGCCCGGCCGGCCCAGCCAGCAACCGCGGCGAGCTGATGAACAGGAGGAGGAGGCCGGCCTCAGGCGCGGCCGCCGCAGAGGCGGTAGGGCACGGACAACGCGAAGGAGGGCAGCGCGGGGAGGAGGAGGCCAAGCGCGGTGCGGCCGGGCAAGGAGGCGGCGGGGCATGACCGGCGCACGCGGAGGAAGAGGAGGCGACGACAAGGACCGGGCGCGGCAGCGGCGGTGACCGGGTGTGACGGAGGAGGTGGTCGTGACGGGAGGCGACCGGGCCGAGGAAGTCGGGCTCTAGGGCGTGCTTAGTGTGACTAGCTGCTGCCTTATCCCAGCCCGACAGAGCCAAACAGTGTTGGGTTGGCCCAACACGGCTAAGGTGTCGGCGTGTTGTACCTGGTCAACACCGGATCACGAGTTTGCACGACACGATCCGATTAGTTGACAGGTGTTATTAAGCTGTGCCGACACAAGGCCGTTTCGTGCCACTCGACCTTCCCCAAACCGCCGTCATCCCTACTCCGGTCTGCATCTACATTTGCATCTATGCTCCCCTCTCCACATCCACCTCCATCGCTCCACCGCCAGTGCATCTTGCCGCCATCAGTAGCTGCCCCGGCTCCCTCGGTCCCAACTCTCCCTCCCCCCTCACGTCACCGCCCCGGCCGGTTCCCTCCGCCTCTCACCCGCTCCTCCCCTTCGCGGTCACCGCCTCGGCCGGCTCCCTCCACTGTTCACCCGCTCCTCCTCCCTCGCGGTCACCGCCTCGGCCGGCTCCTTCCACTGTTCACCCGCTCCTCCTCCCTTGCGTTCAGCGCCCCGATTGGCTCCCTCCGTCGCCACTCCTCCCTCACGGTCAGCACATCAACGGGTTCGTTTTTCTTTTCTCCCCTCTCCCAATTTGTTGTTTATGATTTGTGTTTAACTCTCAGATTTGTGAGCTATTACTTGTTTATCAGATATCTTGAACTACCCCTCCCATTTTAGTTGTTGAACTGAAGTACCCCTTATTTGTTATCTTCATTTTTGGCCTTGTTATGTACTACTCGTTGTCTATTGCTATGTCCATTGCCTTTGTGATGCGATGTTGGCTGGATGGAGTGGTGGCGGGCACACGGGTATGCTCGCAGAGTACCGTGTGTGCCCACCGCGTTCTATTACCATCCCTACACCCTTTTTCCTTGTACGATCTAGAAAGTTGACAGGGCAAAACCTGGTTTTTTCTCTCCTCACAACCTTACACAAAAACTTTCCCTTTTCCCCTCTTCATTTTGCCATTTTTTCTACGAAAAATTATAACTGCACAAGATTTGCATGGAGAAGTACAAAATCATCAGTTCTAAAAAAACTCATCCAAGAGAGAAAAAACGTCGTCCATATGTAAAATATTCAGAAATTGGGGGCAACCAGAACACTCAGATTCACCAATCACTTCTATATTAAGGGAGACTAGCATGTCTCATTTGACATTTTCCCCATTCAGAAACAACACCAGCAGATGCCCCCAACAAGTCCCTATAATGCTTAAAAACCACAACTACAGGCAACGCCACAACAAAACAGCATTTGCAAATATCAGTTTCCACCAAAATGTCAACGTTCCTACAGCATTTCCATGTTGACAAGCTCATTCGGATCCAACACGGCAGATCCCCACGGTGCAGACCCAGAGGAAGTCGGCGCACCACAGACCCTCCTCTGGAGATGCCCCAAGTTGGCCACGCCCTGCGAAGCTGTTTGGTCCATTGATGAAGTTGGCCCGCCGGTAGTCAGGTCCCCACCGATCATATCCGCAATTCGGAATGTCGGGTCTATCTCGGGCATGTAGCTGTTGTCAATTCTGGCATCGGTTGCGGTGGCGAAGTAGGTGATTGGGTTGTCCTGGATGGGCACTGAAACATCAGCGGTGGCGTCAGATGGGGAGCCACTGAAGGGGATACGGAGGGAAGGCATGTCAGAAATGGCTTGGGGCAGTTGGTTCGTGCCTGTGATTCTCTTCACGGTCTCCGCCATCTTCACCTGCAACCATCTGAAGATGTTAACTACCCACATAATCTGATTCATGGATATTTAGATGGGGGCAAGGGGCAACACAGCTACAGAATACAACAGTAACACCACCACCATAGAGTAGTAGCTCAGGCTGTTTCTTTAAAATCGAATACCATCCATTGTGTGAATTGGTTATCACCATTCAGCAATGGATTAGTTACACCTAGTATGTTTCAAGGGAAAAGTAGTTACACCAGGTGAGTTGCACGAGAAAAAGAGCTAGTTAAATCTAAGTTGTTGCAAGTTATATAATAGATGGCTACAAAAAAAAACTCATCCTTTGAATGAAGTTACAGGATAACATGTATCTCCTGTACCAGAATCACGGTACTAGGAAGAGATTGTAACAAGTTCATTGCAATGTTGACATGTCACAAGCATCCTTCGTCTTAACATATAAAGTTATAAACAACAGCCAGAAATATTTTCTCGCAGCAATTCATGAGGGTATTGAAACCCCATGCGGATGCAAAGCACATGAATGCCTATTTGCAGGGGGGTAATTCAGGATCCAATGCATACGGAGCATAAAAGGCACTTTAAACAGTGGCCTACCTTTGCTTTTAGGGTTTCAACGTTTGCTTTTAGTACCCTAGTGTCAACAGCAGCATCACTGTACTTGTGCCTTGCATCAGCAAGGCGCCTCAACAAAGAGGAATTTTCAACTAGTAATCGTGATACCTGTAATGATTTAGCACCACTCATATTCGGTACTCACATATTCCATAACTTTCTTGAGCAGCCAAATGAAACAATTTAAAATACCAGACCTGCTCCTCCAGGTCCTTAAGGTGAGCTGCCTTTCTGTTTCTTGAGCGTCTGGCAGACTCCCGATTGGATTCCTTCCTGAAATTGGACAAGAAAACAAGCTCAAAAGCCAAGCCATGAGTGCCAGACTGCTGCACCAAAAAAAAACACTAATAAGTACCCATTCATGTAGGTAAAACTAAAGCATAAAACTATGGAGCTATGCCCACAAAAAAACAAAAAGAAAAAGATTGGATGTACAAGTCCCAATCTGTAGTGCTGACGTCCAGCATCAACTTATGGTGCATATAAAATTGAAGAAAAGACCCAGATAAAGAATGTGTAGCAAATGCTACCTCTTCTTCACTTTTTCTTCAGTAAGGTTCATATTTCCCATTTTGTTTATTTGTCCTTCCATGTCATCATCATCTGATGGTGATGGCTCCCTTGAGGAAGAGCTAGTAGCTTGCTTCACACGAGCATCTGCTTTCTGAGCGAGATATGGACCTGGTCCTCCACTTGGGCCACCACCAAACTTGTTCTGCACTAGAATCCCATTACCTGGATATGAGCCCAAATAGGAGAATGGAACATCCAAGTGTAAGCCATAAGAAGACCACGTCTTATACATAATCAACTTCGCTTTCAACATTAAGCATTCCTTATATTGCCTCATAAGTAGTGAAAAGATGTAACCAGGCACAATTGAATACCTCCAATGTAATCTTGTGACCCTAGGTTAGAACCATCTGAATTTGGCAATGCTCTGTAGCCTAGAGAACTTTCTGGACGCATTGCACCAGAGGCCTGTGGATGGACATGCCGAAAGTTTTAAGTTAAAATGCAGAAATGCTTAAAAACTGCAGAATGGAACAACACACGCACTTGCACCATTTCTATTTTATAATGACATTATATATTCTTATGTATTAAACTTGTTAACATTGTAAATTAATTCCTTTCAGGGAAAAAAAACTGTAAATTAAAGTCCACGACGAGCTAAAAAATTTCTAGCATAAAAGATATTCTTCCCATTCTCCAAATTAACTTGAGGGTTTGTCTATCTTTCTACATTTAACATGAGAATCTGTAGGGGCCTTGCACGCTCTGTTTGCGCTCTAATCCCATAACCGAGACCGTCAAATTAAATTTTACCACATCCCAATGTAATAACTTCCATTTTTACTACCAAAATTTCAGTTTTCTAGGTTCTAATAATTCCTAGTGAAGAATAAATCGAGAGACGAACATAGTAAAATATGGAATGCCCTAAAATAAGAGGCGAAGCTGGTCTAAGACTGTCGGGACAATGGTCTGAGGTCCAAGATCAAGGGTGATGTTAATTTATTTGAAAAATCAGAAAAAATACTTTAAATCCGAAATCAGCTGGGCCAGCCTGGCTACGCCACTGCCTAAAATATTACATGCATCATGCCCCTGGCACCATAAAAAAACAAGCACGATGTCCCTATGAGCCACAGCATGAAACCAAACTGTGCACCCAGCCATGGCACAACTCCAACAAATCATGGAGATGAGTAATATAAACACAGAAATGCTCTAGATATAATGGAGATCAAACTAACTTACCAGCCATCAAGGCATCAACCCACCCTACCAACTCGATTCTACTAACAGAAACGCCCTAAAAATCACACCTAACCACAGCACAACCGTCCGATCACCAAGCACACTACGAGCCTACGATGCAACCAGCGCGAGAAAGCTAGGCACTAGTAGGGAAGGACAGTAGTACCCTCCACAAGGCGACGGCGGCGAGGTCGACATCCAGCTTCTGCTTCAGCATCGCGTTGTACTCCACGGGGTCCACCACCGCCTGCGCAGGCGCGGGCGCGGGCGCGGGCATCATCTCCACCACCTCATCGCCGTAGCCCCTCCCCCCGCTCGCCTCCGCCATCGGGTTAGGGAAAAGCACCGAGGCGTTCGGGTTCGCCGCCGCCGGCGGGGCAAGGCCGTCGAGCGGCGTCTCCTCCAGAAACTTCTGGAAGTACCACTCCGAGGGGCACCGGTCCATCGCGCCGCCGCCGAGTCCTACTCCACCGACGCCTCCGGCGATCATCTGAGGTTGCAGCGGCGGCACTGGAGGCGGCGGTGGCGGCGGTGGGGCCCAGAAGGGACCGGGGATCTCCTCCACGGAGAAGACGCTCTCCATTAAGCTCGAACGAATTCGAAACGCCGGGTGGTTTCGATTCGAATTCGAATTCGAAAGATTTTCAAACGAAATTAGGGCAAAAAAATGCTCGAATGTTTCGGACAGATTTGAACAGAAGAAACTTTCTAATTCCGCGGGAGCAAACGAAGAGAGAGGAGGGGGTTTGGTTACCTTCGGAGAGAAGGAAACGGTTGCAAGGGTAACCAGGGTTTGCCTACGGCTATACACCCCATGGGTTCTCTTTTTGAATGAGTGGATTTGTAGGGTGTGAATTCCTCTACTATTTATTCACCCAATGTTCGATGGGGAAGAAGTGTATAATCCGCGCTTAATGTGATAATGACGGTGCAGGACCAGTAATTATGTCTAGAAAAAAAAGGATTAGCAAACCAACCAGCCAACCACGCCTTTCTGTTTCTAACTTTAAATCCTCTGGAGTATATGGAGAAACATAACCCATATATGCTAACCTCAAGCTAGGCTTTGCAGGTTATCAACACGTGTAAGTGCTTTCTGTTAACCTTTTTCTTCGTTTTCTCTTTATTTAAGACTTCGATATTTGTCTTCACAAATTGCGAGGGATACATAGTGTCACTATATGCACGTTGTCAATGTGACACTGACAACGCGGACAAGTAATTTTTTTTGAAGGAAGAAAAAGGTTATCATGTTTGCGTAGTAATAGCACGATGTTAGAGTAAGTTCATGTTCAAATTATAGGTTTAATGTTAAAAACAAAAAAGTGTAGCTAGTTTGTAATGGGTCTAGATTGCTATAGATGAACATCGTGTGAAAATGAGTTACACAGGAACACAAGTACGGTACAAAAACATATCCTATTTTGTTGATCCAGACATAAGAGACATAAATTCATAATGTGCAGTTCAATGTAACAGTGGCACGTGGATAAGGTTTATTTTGTTACAAAAGAAGGGAAAGGAAGGATGAGCGAAAGTGTAAATAAGTGCTAATGAGTTGTGGTGTCTAGTGGGACGTTAATGTAAGTTCCTTTATTTTCTTATGCAAATACGAAAGTGCAGTGAGTAAATGTGTGGCCAATTTGCTACTTGATTTGGATTGTTTTAAATGTCATGTGAGGTAGAGTCACACATAAACGGAAGTACAACGTAAAGCGATCTTCTATTTTTTACTTACTTTGAAAGAAAAGAAGAAATGTTTTATCCGGTGATCGCATTTATCTCATGGCACGCTTTCGACAAAATGATGATCCCTCGGGGTCTCCTGTCACACCCAGGCTTCCCCTTGATGGGCTTCGGGGGTAGGCCTGTGACGGTCCTAGGACAGATCAACCTAGCCATCACATTTAGCGACGACTTCATTTCCCGGACCGAAATTATCACATTCGACGTCATCCAGATGCCTTATCAATACAACGCCATCCTCGGCCGAGCCATGCTGAACACCTTCGGCGCCATAGCCCACCATAATTACCTATGCATGAAGATCCCCGCACCGAGGGCATAGTCACGGTGCAGGGAGATCAAGACCTAGCAAGGCAGACAAAGCTGGAGACATTCTCACCAGCCCGCCACGCCCATACAGTCGAAGCAGATGCAGGTGCTTGGGCCAGCACCGCTTTGGCAAAATAGGCACCGAAGGCTAAACCATAAAGTTAGCTCCGGCGAGTCCCTCTCGACGAAGCATCCCTAGAGAGGACGGTGGCCCTCGGAGCCGAGCTCCTGGTCGCAACCTACGGCGCCATCCTCCAGGTACTCCACAGCAACCCAGATGTCTTCGCCTGGGCCCAGAGCATATCCCCGGTGTTGCACGGGAGACCATCAAGCACCGCCTCGCCCTGCGAAGCGATGCGTCGCCTAAAAAGTAAAAATTGCGCCGCATATCGGTGGAGCGGCTGGAAGTAGAAAAAAAAGAGATCGCCAAACTCTTGAAAGCAGGGGTCATCCACAAAATTAAGCACTCCGAGTGGCTGGCCAACCCTGTCGTGCAAAAAAGCATGAGCAAGTTGTGCATGTGCGTCGACTTCACTGACTTCAAGAAGGCATCGCCGAAGGACGACTTCCCTCTACCTCGCATTGACCAACTCGTAGATGCCACTTCAGGCGGTGAGCTTATGAGCTTCCTCGACGTATACTTCGGGTATCTTCAAATATTCATGGCCAAGGAGGACGAACCCAAAATGGCCTTCATCAACCCCTGGGCACCTATTGCTTCACCCGCATGCCTTTTGGCCTGAAGAATACGGGCACAACATTTACCCGACTCATCACAAAGGTGCTAGCCGACCAGCTCGACCACAACGTAGATGCATACGTGGACGATATAGTGATCAAGAGCAGGCTCGAAGCCTCGCACACGGCAGACCTGCAGGAAACATTCACCAACCTGCGAGCGGAGGGGGATCAAGAGAGTGTACCTTCGGCGTAAAGGCAGGCAAACTTCTAGGGTTCCTCGTGTCCGAGAAGGGCATCGAGGCCAACCCCGAAAAAATAAAAGCTATCTAAGAGATAGAGCCCTCTTACAGTGCCCGAGAGGTCCAAAGGCTGACAGGGCGCCTCACAGCTCTCAACCGGTTCCTGTCCCGCTCGAAAGTGCTGTGAGTAAATGTGTAGTGAGTAAATGTGTTGCCAATTTGCTACTTGATTTGGATTGTTTTAAATGTCATGTGAGGTAGAGTCACACATAAACGGAAGTACAACATACATAAACCGATCTTCTATTTTTTTTTCTTACTTCGAAAGAAAAGAAGAAATGTTCTATCAGGTGATGGCATTTATCTCATGTCTATTCCTAACTCATAATTAATCATCCCGTGGTATGCTCAAAGGATAATGATACGGTGAGGACGTCCGATACGAGTGTTCTGTTCGTATGCTCTGTATCCACCATCCTCTCTAGGAAGAAAATCATGTCTTATTCGCTTTGTCCTCGTCCACCCAGTTTTCCCTGACTCCCCAACTACAAAGTTAACTAGCCAACTTGACCACACATTCTCATCCTTACCAATCTACACCCACACACCAGCACGAGAAGAGAGCATCACTTCATCTACGCCTCCGACCGCCACCGCCCCGCATCCCCGACGAACCCCCACCCAACGTGGGCGCCGCTTCACCTACTTATCCCCTGTGCCCCTACGGCTCCATCCCACTCCATCATTAACGGGCTACTGTAGAGATGAGTAATCATCCTTGCGCTGCCGTAGCTCGCACTCCTTCCCATCAGCAGTTGGCGAGGCCTCCCAAGCTTCATGATGGGGAAACAGTGGGCAGCGCATCCTCTGAGCTCAACTGTGGGGGAGCGGTGAGCTGTGCTAGGCATCGACATGGTAGAAGAAGAGTTTATGCCAAATTGAGGAAGGGGATGGGAGGCACTATATGTTGCGACATGTCGAAAACAATGTTGCAACTCGTTGAAAACAATGTTGCATACTGTTATTTGAAATAGTGCATATGTACAAAAAAAAATATTGCATATGTAGAAAAAAATGTTGCATCGGTAGAAAAAAAAATGTTACATACTGTTCACGGCAATGTTGTAAATTTTTCAAAGCGTTTTTTCTCTGGATGTTTTGTTTTGATTTGTGATGTTGCAACTATTCTGTGGTGATGTTGCAACCGTTGTCTGAGTATGTTACAATCATTGTTGTATTGCATTTCGAATCGTACGGTAGGAGGTTCTTTCCGTACGTCCAAGCCGTAGTGCGATCCATGCTCAAATCACTTGTGATCACGGCGTTTAGTCTTTTTAACTCATTTTACCCACGCAACAATAACATAGCATATAATGGAGCCATTTGAGAACTTTGCCGCCTTATAATATTTTGGAAAAGGGAATATTTCCATGCCTCTTTTTCACATGATGTCCCCTATCCAACAGCAAAAGGTAGATAAAGCCGTTGGCTCTTTTCTTTTGAGAAATCTTTCTACCACCTGTTCTAAGTGCTCATAGCCATCTCATGCTGCTCTTAATCTTCCAGTCCATTGTGTGTGGATTAGTGGGGTGTGAGTAGGAACTAACATGGAAAACATATTCTTATATGTACATCAATACAGTGTGTGTATTGTCCTGCATGTTTTCATGTTAGTAGGAAATTCTTTCAAGGGCATTCTTGTCATTGCACGGAACTGTTAGGAGCGAGTATGCAAAGGAAAATTTTGCTTTCTTACTTGTAACATATCCTACAAATTTTTGCCTGCAAGTTTTAAGTCAAAATAAAGATGTTGAGTTTGCTTTTGTGCTGTGAGTTTAGGTATCTGCCTAAGTCCGACGTTTAGCTGGACGAGCAATTGACTTTTTCATTGGTTAGTAGATCTTCTTGGATTGTTTAATTGAACAAGTAATTGGCATCCCACTTATAATAAATACGTTGTTGTAGGGGCGGCCCCACCGGCCCTAACGACTCGGCGAAGACCGTGGGACAGACTCTGCGACTCGCGAGCACAAAGCCTCTCCCTCTGGGGGGCACCAGGCGCCCCTTCGGAGAGGCTCCGGGGAAGACCCGGGGGGTCGCCGGGGTACTATGAGGCCAGGAGCAATGAGTTCTTCGAGGCCACCTCGGGGGCGTCGGAGGGGCCCGCGGCCGACCCTACTTCGGCAGTACCAGGCGCCTCTTCAGGATGCTCCAGATGAAGCTTGGAGACCATCGGAGGGCCACCGGAGCACCGCAGCCCAAGAGTTACGGATTTGTCCGGAGCCACCTCGAGAGAAGCGATTGGTGCCTAGGGCCTCCTAAGCCCGGGGGTGTCCTATACCCTACGAGGTGCCTTGGACGCCGTGCACCAACCAGGTGGACCAAGCCTAGGAGGGTCCACTATGGGCCGAAGTCTACGTGTAGGGGCGGAAAAAGGCCCTGCAGCCCCTACACGCATAGAACTTTTTTTAGGGGTAGGATATTAATATCAAGTACCATGTTAAGGAGGCTATAAATAGCCACCTCCTCCATATAACAAGATAGATCTAGTTTTTTAGAGCAACTAATACACACCTTTTCATCGCAACTAGTCCCTTCTCTATTCCCTGGTCACTCTAAGGACACCGGGGGGGGTCCCCTCTTTTACTGTCTAGCCTTCTTTTGCTACGACAGTTGGCGCCGTCCGTGGGGATCAGCAGGAAAGTAAAGTCACAAAGCATAGCTCCGAAGTACTAGTATGGCCCCTCGAAAAGCGGCGCCCAAAGTCTCAGCGGCCGAAGCCGCGGCGGCGGCGGCTGGGCCCAACACCCCGAGGGCCAAGCAAGCAGAACCTCTAGGGCGATGACGGCCACTGCCCAAGCCACAGAGGAGGAGGCGAACAATTCCACGCACGAGAACATTGTTGGAGGTGACATCCGGCATACCGAGGCGTCCCTCCCCGGGAACCACCAAGTGGGCCCACAGCCTAGGGCGGCAGACATAACATGGGAGGTGTACGAAGCCCTCCAGCAGGAGCTGGCGGACCTCCGTAGGAGATGCTCAGTCTCCGCAACCGGAGGAGGGTCCTTGCAACTCCACTCAGGCTCGCGCAAACCAAAGCAAAGAAAGCCGCCCCTCAGGCACCAGCGGTCGTTATTTCGGCTCCGATACTTCGAGGGGACCCCAACTCCCCCTTAAGCACCAGGTTGGAGACAACCCGTTGGCCCAGTGGCTTTAAAATACTAGAGGTCAGGCCCTTCGAGGGGTGCACGGACCCCTCGGAGTTCCTTCGTGCATACGAAATGGCCATCAAGGCGCCGTTGGGGGACGATACAACAAAAGCAAAATGTATCACCCTAGCACTCAAGGGTGTGGCACTGACGTGGTTCTTCACCACCCCGCCCACTCCGTATACGCGTCGGAGCAGTTGAAAGACCAGGTGCGCAGCAACATCCAGGGGAATTACACGGAGCCAAAGGATGAGGGGCACTATTCGCAGTAAAGCAGGCCCCGGGTGAGTCCCTCCGTAGCTTCTTCAAAAAGTTTATGGAGGTAAAGTGCAAGGTGAAGGGGGTCAACGAAACCACCGTCATAAACGTAGCAACTTACGGGCTCGAAGGGCCCTTGTCAAAAAGACTGGCCCGCAAGCCCATCTGCATAGTAGCAGAGCTCTTCGACAAGATGGAAGAGTACGCCCGGGCATTGGAAGATAGCGCCCGGCGAGCGGACGTCCCGACCCCCGCTACCCCGGCTCCAACACTAAGCGGGCTGTCCGGAAAGGAAGGACCCATGGCCACCACGGTAGGAGCACCAGCCAAACCGCGGGCCAACGATTACCGCCAAAAAGGGCAAAACATCTACCATGTAGACGGAGGGTAGCTCCCTAAAGGGGCGAAGCGAGGAGGGTGAGGCGGTGCCTAGGGCATCCCGCTCTTTTGTGACCTACACGGTGAAGGGTCACACACGTCCCGGGAGTGCCGCACCATCGCGGCCATGTAGGACTATATGAACTACGACCAACAACTGGCCGAACATGAAGATAGGAGGAAGCGGCAACCAGCTGCCCACCTCGCCACCAAGGCCCCGCATAGAGGGAAGCTACCCAGAGCACCGTTAGAGGATCATAAACATGATCACTAGAGGTTCCTCATCCGACATGACATCAAAAAGACAACGATGTGTGTACGCTGACAAATCCACCATGTCACGACGTACCCTGCCTCCAGCCCACCTCGCTATGCTGAAATACCAATCACCTTCGACCCCGAGGACGCCCGAGGTCTATATTTCCCGCATTAGGATCCCCTCATCATTTCCTCCAACATTGCATACTTCGAGGTCAGACGCATCCTCGTGGACGAAGGAAGCTCCGTGTTCGCAGACGCTTTCGATAAAATGATGATCCCTCGAGATCTCCTGTCACCCCAGGGCATCCCCTTGGCGGGCTTCGGGGGTAGGCCTGTGACGGTCCTAGGACAGATGAACCTAGCCATCCTAGGACTTATGGTAGAACCACTGTCGGGTCCAGTCTATCTCCTACCTATTCCTGGACGCAAGAGCTAGTAAATACCGGAGGCAGCGCACCTTCGGTTGAAAGTTGACGCTTCCAAAGTTAAGCGTCTCGTCGGTATCCTTCTTCTTTGGTTGACACCACCCGTCATGGAGGTTCGTGAAGAGCCAACCCTCCCGCGGTGCACCCATGGTATTTATTGTGAGAACAGGGACTATTTAGCTCGTGTATTATGCTTAGCCATCCACTTGACTCTAGCATCACAAACCAAATATCACCACAAACATCATAGTGTATTATGTACCTCCGATTTAGTAGCGATAACATACACCCTCACAAACATCAATATCAATACATACACAAGTTATCACAACACCACAAACATCATAGTTTACAACATATGAACATACGAGGTTAAAAGCAAGAGTATTAAAATGTACTGCAACTTACGTGCCTAAGTAACAATAACAACAAGACATCCTGGAAGTGGCTAACCCAATAGCCACCACAACAATAGCATGAATTACCCATTCATACCACCCATGTCAAATTTTAATTAAAAGTTGTAGTCTAGTTCTTGCACGACCTTACCAAGTATGTCCATAACCTAGGACAAGGCTATTCGAATAGTTTATACACTGCAGGGGTGTACCAATGTACTCACACGTCAGACCGTCTTTTTGCCACATGATTTAGCACACTTCCTTTGGTATGCCGACATAGTTAAGTCCTACGAGACATTTCCAATATTATGTATTAACTACGAGTCGCTCGTATGGATAGAAACCCATACGTTGTGTCGGGGCCATTGAAAACCTCGATCAACTACCCCTTACGGGTAAAACCTTGGACAACTGCGATGCCTCTCGAGGTGGAGAACCTACCCGGAACTCCACCACCGCACACCCAACACAATAACACAGATCCTTTTTCACTCAACACACACAACCCCCTCCTGCGACTCGGAGCTAACACACGCCAAAGTACTAAGTCAAGAGAGGTCTCATATCCCTCTCGTGTGGTTAGCACGCAAAAGCACTTGGCTTAGTGACACAAGTAACTCAGTCCTTGGGGGACTTAGGCACCATTCCATTCGCACCCAACAGATCACACCAACATATGTTTGTGGCAGGGGATAACAATTTGAGGGCAACAATGCAATAGGAATAAACTACCTCTAATCGGAAAAATACTTTGACAAAGCATGCATACATACCATTTATAAACAAAGTATTAGACTTGAAAGTAATGGGAAGTTTATAATCAAACTGTTTGCCTTTATTTGCTGGAACTCTAAACATTCACACGACTTCTCAATTGCACTCCGAATCATTGTCATCTAACGGTAAGAACTGACAAAGTGAAAACACCGAATAAACACCAAGAATTCCAAGAGTCTCCAAAAATTAAGAATTAATACAGAAGATAGAAAATGGTTTTAGGTGTATTTAGGTGATAATTTTTTAGTTCAATTGGAGTTTCACTTCAATTAATAAGGATTTTGTGAAGTTTAATTAAACTTCTTGCTTACCAAAAATGTTGTTTCCCTAAACAGGACACCTAGTACTCACAAGCACTCTCTCTAGGCATTCTATGAATACACCCACGATGATCATACAGTCAAAATCAATCCTCTTATATTTTTGAATTAACTATCTGAATTCCTGCATAATTGTACAATTAACAAGCTTCTATTATGCGCGATCAACTACAACTAGTTAAATCAAGGAATTGACTAACTGTGATGCCATTATTCATTTCTACTAATCCTCTTCTGATTTGACTCACTATTACTACTATTTGTGCTGCTAGTTAGATAAGGTTCAATGGCTTAACGAGTCAAGGACATTTTTACCTACTAGTATTAGCAAGGTTATTAGTACACTGACAAGCTAATTATTATCATATTATCTTTACTATTCACATAACCTACAACAAGAGGTTTTCTCTCTGGTCAAAAAGCTACATCCAGACTTTCTTTAAACTCAACAGTGAAGTATCTAACTAGAGTGATCTAATACTAAACACAGACCTTGGCACAAATTTTACTTCAACAAAAGAATTTGGCTGTTCTTCGCTAGATTCCAAAAATTTATATCCAGATTGGTTCTATTCAGATTTGACTACAACTAGAAAAATAAATGTTCCACCGACTAAATGAATTTTTAGCTACTGGCTATTTCCTTTAGACTCTACATCCAAAAATTGCTAATTCACTGGAATGACTCAAATGACAACACAAAGCTAGGTAACATAAGCTAGATGGTTTAGCAAAAGAGCTCTACTGACAATACATCTTTCTTCAATACCTGGAGTGCCCCTGCTATCAGTTATCAACAAATGTGCCCACTGAACAGAAAAACTACAGCTAGATATTCTTCAATTGATCCTCCTAATTGCTAACTTATTGAATGATTCAACATATAGGCAGCAATTCTACAACCAAACTTTTATAGTGTTGACAACTAAGTTTTAACCAAATCCATAGTTCATATGTAAATTTCCATTGAGTGACCACTTATCTCATGACCATACTGAGCTGACCATCCCTCTGGTTACTCTTCAGCTCAAAGACAGACACAACGGGGAAACTGAAGCAGAATAGGGCAGTGCTGGGGCGGCTCGGCCATGGTGTCGTCGCCGGCGAGTGGGTGGGCAGCGGCAGCCGAACTTGTGCAAAATGGGTTGCTTCGGCGTAGGCGATCTTGTGGGTGGTCCAGGCGAGGGTGGAGAAGCTCCAAGGTGCGCCGGCGACGACGAGCCAGCGGCGGTGCTGAAATGTCACAGGGGCGGCGTCGCTGTGGAGCAAAAGAGCACAAGTGAATGTCCGGGAAAGGTACAGGAGAATAGAGCGTGCTTGGGAAGGGAGAAATTGGAGAGGGGTTCACCGGAGAAGACGCAGTGGCAAAAATGGCGGGGTGGCTACGCAGGGAAGACCAAGAGGCGACGACACTCGGGTGCGTTGGCCCGGCCGAGGAGCTGAAGCTGGCCGGTGCAGCGACGCTCGGGAGTGGCGGTTGAGGCGGAGCTGGACGGCCGGAGGGTCGACGGAGCGGCCAGGAGACTTGGAGGCGGTGCGGGCTTTGCGGCGCGGGCTGGGGGAGCAGCCGGGCCGGCACGGGCTGGGGCCGAGGGAGACGGGCGGCACCGATGGCCGAGTCAGAAGATGGTGGCGGCACCGATGGAGCCATAGGGGCCGGCCGAGTAGAGGGAGGAGCGCAGCAGCGCTGGCGGGCCGGCGCGAGGAGGGGCGGCAGCGCAGGAGCCGGAGGAGGTGCCCGCGGGGCGGCACCGGGAGAGGCCGGGAGAGATCTGAGGGGGAGAGAGGTGAGGCGGGGTGGAGACGGTGCTGGGAAGGGGTGGCGTGGTGGCGGGGGAGAAGCGAGCGGAGGCGGTTGGGGAGAAGACGGGGGCGGCGCCAGTCAGCAGGGAGGCGAGCTCCGAGGCGAGGCGATGCGGGCGGAGACGGCGGAGCCAATCCCTCGATGGAGAAGAAATGGGGAAGGGAAGAATTGGCCAGAGGGGGAGTTCGGCTGGGAGATGGTGTGGGGTGGAGAACCCAGGGCGGCAGCCGAGACTGGGGTGAGGCGAGGCGGCGGAGAAGAAGGGGAATGGGAAGGGGAGAAGGATTCGGCCGGCTGTGTTGTGCGAGAAAGCAAATGGCGTGAAGTAAAGAAACGAGAGAGATTTGTTTGGCCGGGAGATGGTGGGAGGAAGAGATACAGGTGTTTCGGCTGCACTTAGAGGGAATTCTGGACTAAATTAGCCTCATTGCGCAATAAAAATTTTAAAAATAGCTTTATAAATCTAAAAATTTCAAAAATAACCTCCCCGTAGTAGGTGCTGCCGTCCGTGCTACCCCTTGGTGCTGCCCGGGCAGCACCACGTGCAGTATTTTTATTTTTTTGAATTTTTTTTTCAAAAAAGTTATTAATAATATTTGTTGGACGATTTTTAAAAACAAAATGAGCTCAAACAATTATGAAATTTTTTGTGGAGCCTCCTGGCATAGTTTTTATGCTTGTGTAATTTTTTTGAAATTTTATGTATTCTTTTTTTTCCTACAAAATTCTTTAAAGTTTAATGTTTGTAGGAATTTTATAATATAGCAAATGAGGTCCAAACATTATGAATTTTTTTTCCATACTCCCTACACAGTGGACTTGATTGTGTAAATTTTACAAAATTTTATATGCTCTGAAATTGTCTCGACAAATTCAGGGTTTAGGTCTCAAAAATTAGGACGAGACGTTTCGGAAATTAGGGTTTCATGAATTTATGTGACTTGAAATGTGGGAAGTATGGTTCTCCATCACATTTCTTCTGTGAAAGTAGAGTACGGAAAGCAGAGTACGAAAATTAATTTAACTGAAAGGGCTTAGAACGTTGCGATTACGGAGAAACCCTAAAACATAGCAGAATCGAGACCGATGTGAATGGCTATACTTTGATGGCTCAATGAGCCGCAAAGACGTAACTACATTGCGGCCCGTGCGGACGAAGCACGTTACATGTGGTCACATGGCATGATGGTTCGGCTAATTACTTTACCATGGACGCTACTACTACGGTAACTCGCGACACGAGCTTCCGGACTATGTAAGTACGCATGCCTTTAGGGGATAGTTAAAACATGGCGAATAGGAGGTGGAGTACTACGGACTAGCCCGACCTACTGCGTGGACCGGGGCCATTTGTCCTTTCTTGCGAGCTCGGCAATGTAGTCCTCGCTGCGCTCACGCCCTCATTGCCATTTCCGCTTTTTCTCGCGCTCCCTACGCCTGCACGCCTCGAGATGGGCCCGAGTCTCCCGGCGGATACGCTCGTTGTGCTCTTCAGTCCGACGATCCTCCTCCCGGATCTCGCGTCCCCTTTCTGCATTCCACTCCTCGAAGTCGAGCTGCCACTGGTCGTGTGGGTGGATCTCTAGGTTGATCCACTTGCGAAAGCCACATAGCGGCTCCGGGGACTGCGGGTAGACGGGAGAGATTGTTAGTGCATACTCTGAAAGAGAATTGGTACGATATATTACTGTTAGTACTCCTTCTGTTTTGCCGATATGCTCGTATCCCAACGGCGGTCGGGATAGTCAGAGGAGTAGTTAGGACATCCCGATGAACGCATGCCGAGGTGAGTGGTGCTTGATTTGAAGAACTTGCATGTGTCCTGCACCAACAGATGGCGGCGTCTCCCCTCTGGCGGGTGTTGCGCGAAGCCTCGTTTGGAACGTTCGACGGGGTTCTTTGTCTGCTGGGTTTCATTGCGGAGTCGCCATCCCGCAAGTCGCTCTTCTTGGACCGGCCTCAGCGACTTCTAGCTTGTTCGGCCGTCTTGGTTGAAGCCCTTGCTAGATCACGGATCTCGTCCCATTGCTTCTTGAGGTTGTCCATCCCGTGGTGAAGCAAGCTCGTGTAGTGTTTGGTTTGGTTGTGTGGTTTTCTCGTAGATGACTTGCACCTCCTTTTATAAGCGGAGGGTTGGCATGACGTGGTTGGCGAGTGTTGTCTAATCTTTCGCGGAGAGTAGTCATGCCCCTTTTTAAGTCTTTGTATTTTGGTAGGAAAAGCTCTGGAGGCGAGTGTTGTCCTGGTTGTTCGCGATGAGTTGTCACGTCTTGCTCTGCAGCGCTTTGTCATTTCGATGCGAAAAAGTCGGGCGAGGCGATGAATTGTCACGTCTTGCTCTGCAGAGTGCTTGTCATTTCGATCCGAAAAGTCGGCGAGCGATGAGTTGTCACGTCTTACTCTGCAGAGTCTTGTCATTTGATCAAAAATGGCGCAGGCGATGAGTTGTCACGTCTTACTCTGCAGAGTCTTTGCATTTCGTCCAAAAGTCGGGCGGCGATGAGTTGTCACGTCTTCTTGTAAATTTGTTTTGCAATTGAAGTTGTTTTGAAAGCCATCGCTTCTTTGTTAGGATGATCGGTAGTTCCGACGATATAAGTGCGGAAGTACCTCTCGTGAACTTCGAAAATCCCGCGGGACATTTTTTTACAAAGAGCACTCTTTTGGGACTTAGCTGATTTTCTACAAGCGTGGTTCTTACCGCCATGTTTGGAGCGGTACTCCTGCACCGCGGAAGTTCAGATTTTCGCGCGGAACGATAATCGGAAGTACCGCAAATTAGATAGCCGTAGTTCCGCACTGATTTAGAAATTACTGTTTGATTAATTCACACGCAAAGTGTCCACAGCGGAATTAGATAGATGCATACTTGATACAAACTAGTACCACAACGCCGCAAAGGCATACATCACGTAGTGCAGGGATGCATAGATAAAGAGTGGATATTACAATCTTATTAAAACTGAACTTCTACTTAGCAAGAACAAGAAATAATAGAAGAAAAATTACCAAACTGGCCATGTTAACTAATTTCTGTAGCGATTTCTCAACCCTTCCCATCCTTTCATCCAGTCCTTTAAGAACATTATCTTTATTTTCCGTCGGTTCATCCGATGGTCGAGGCACTTGACGAAATGCAGCCACACGATGTGTGTCCTCTTGCAAGGCTACAATTTGCATTGCAATGCCTCGAACGTCTGGCACTGCTTCATCAGCCCACAGCCAGAACCGACATGTTGTGTTCTATAAAAATAATTGGGAATACAAGTGAAAAATATGATGTTTGGAAAGAAGTTCAATGGGGATGATCAGACATAAGTTACCGTAAGATTCGAACACTTCATGAACACTCGGGATGGATTCGTTGGCGTATGGGAGGTGAACACATTCACGGATCCTCGCAACGAGGGCAATCCAAGTCTTTGTCTTAGTGCTTCTAATTGCTGTTCACTCGAAAGTTTGATGAGGTCGTAGACATCCCGTTTAAGACGGAAGGAAGGAGAAGAGGCGAAGAGTGAGTGGAATGGAAGCCAAATCATGCATATATATAGCTGTTGGTAAATTGTAATTTGGTTGAAGAAAATTAGCGTCCGCGAGGTAGCAGGCCGAGGAGGTATCGTGGGGCGACATTATGTTATGTCTTTAAGGTTTAGTAAGTTTAAATCGGGAGTTACTGAGCTTGTTGTTAGTACTAAATATTTCGATAACATGTTGTGTACATAAATCTAACGATGCATAACGCATATGGACATTACATAAATCGAAAAGGCGAGATGCATGATGGCATTATGTAACAAGTTTTACACGTCCATGAAATTAGTTAGGCGCATGGTCGTGTAAACTGCGGGACGACGTAGATGATCCTCGTGGAATGTGAACTGTCAGGGAGTGGCGTGCGTCTCGAAGGCGTAGTAGGGGCCCCGTCTCGGGGGCGAATGCGGGGTGATCTCATCGTGGCGGTCGGTGAGGCCCGAGCATGTCGTCCACCCACTGGTGCTCTTCCTGCGGGAAGCGTACAGGTGAGTTAGTCATTGCTTTTGTACGACGGGAAAATTGGTGTTAGTGCGTTCACGTGTACCTGAGTAGGCTGTTGTGTTGACGAGGACCCTCTGGCGGTCGAGCCGTGAGTCTTTGCACGGTGTACCCTCCGTGACGTGTCGCCAACCACCGTCGCACTCCGTAGGTGTGATTGAACGCCGTGCGAAGAAGTCGATCCGCGCCTCCCTCCGTGATGACGATGGTTGCGGCGAGTGCCGCCCCTCGCTTCTTTGCAAGAACAAAGGGTAATGTCAAATACGTCCGAAATGAGTGTATGGAAAGGTACTCACGACAAGAACCGGTTGACAGATGACATACCTGTGGCTCGAGGTGGGTCGGGGCGGCGATCAGTAGCTCAAGCGACTCCGGTGCGACGGGCGTGCGGGGGCGTCGACGAGGTGCGGAGGCGGAGGTGGTGGAAGGTGCCCGCCACGTGCGCGATCTTTGACGTGAACGTCGTTGTGGCGACCACAAGTTATGGATCTAATCGCAGAAATTACATCCTCGCGCATCGTGCGCATCACGCCTATGATACGATCCATTGTGTTGTTGTTTGCACGGTCTATAGCTTCGTGAGTGGTTGCGGACACGCCCAAGCGGTAATCTCGCATGCAAAACCGATAGTAAGTGCGAAAAGTGTTCTTTGAACGAGAATTATCGAAGAATGTTTTACCGTCTCGTCGAGGCGGGCCGCCCGATGACGGTCGGACCAATAGTACGACGTCGTCTGCATGGCGTCCCATCGGACGCCGCGGCGCCGCCCGATAAGCTCGCACCTAGTCGCGCGGAACGCACCACCGCAAGTACGCCGCGTGCGTCGATGGCGAGGCCGTGAAACTCCAACACCACGTCCGTCAGAACCTCGTCAATCCACAACGTCGTCCGAGGCTGCCAGATCGCCTCCATTATCGCTCCTCCGCCTCTCCTCGCTCGCACGCAATTGAATTTACATGTCGGAAAATCTTACTAAAAATGCCCTCAAAATAACACCAAAGAATGACATACCGGTGAGCCTTTGTTTGTGAGAGGTCGTCCGTGCGCGGTGGAACCTCTGGTAAAGGCCGACTACCTCATGACCATTGCGGGTTGTCTTTGTTCGACCATGTGCGAGAAGACTAAGTGGCGTGTCGTCATCCAGAGTGCCTCGTCCAGTTACCTTTGGGACGATAATCCGAAGGGCCGTGTCGTGAAGGAACCGTGCTTGCCCATGGCCACCGGATGACCTCGTCCTCGTGGAGAGTCTCGAAAGGTTATGGAACTCGGGTATACGCGCCTCGGTCTCTCCTAGCCCACCCTAGGGTAGCACGTGTCCAACGTGTTCCCATCGTAGGCCCGTCGGGTCGCCCGTCGCAGCTGGCGTCCAGTAAAGCTCGGTGGTCACTGGTAAGGGTGCACGCCGGTGCGGAAGTACGGCCGGCCGACCGGAAAGTGCTCCCACGACCATAATCGAGGAGGCGTAGCACACCGCGAGGATCCTCGCTCGTCTGCCGCTGACGACAAGCGTCCACACAACCCTCGGTAGGTGGCGCAAAGCAACTGAGAGCCCCAATCGCATCGTGGAACCTCGTCGTGCCAGCGTCGCCGAGACCGTGCGGATGGATGTAGCTGGGTACACGCAGCTCCTGCGTGGTAGGAAACAGATCCATCCGAACAAGAACAACAGTGCAGCGACTAAATGTGTCCTCACTTCCTCCCGAGTCGCATGCTCGGGCGGATCATGTACCGCGCGCTAGGAATGTGGCACACCCGACGCGTTCGCAGCAATCGGGTCACCAAATCAGTCAGCCAAACGGACCTTCCAGTCTACGGCCCTCGGAGGGGGCACTACCGGAAGACCACGCAGAGGTAGACACATGGCGAGACACGTCCTCCGAGTAATGGTCATCTCCCCATCGGAAGTGGAAGGTGTGAGTCTCCTGCTCCAACGGTCCACGAAGCGCAGACAGAGTGCCGCGTCAAACCGCAGCGCGTGCGGGAGGTCCAACATCCGGCGGGGGCGAGCCCGGCCTCCGGCTTCGGGACGTCTGCTCGTCAAGGGGCCATCTCTCTAGGGGTGCTCGGGACCCGTGCTCGAGGGCCGACGCCGCGGACCACGCCCGACAGCGGTGTCCCACATCCCAACAGAGGTCGAGCGGCTCGTCACGCTGTCGCCAACTCGAGCTCGCGCCATCTCCTCGCCAATGAGGAAACAACATGTCGAGCACGCATGTAAAATATATTATGTGACACAGAAAATAAGGCAAGACATACGATAAAAATTTCAACAATGCAATATGATCATAATGAGTTAACAACAAACCCTGACAACTTAACAAGTACTACATAAAGGCATGGATAAACAAAGAACAGAGTCCATCAAAGACATTGAAATAAGCAAGCGACATCACGACGTAGTAATTATATCTTCCTCACTACTTGCATCGCTTGTGCCGGGTCCGTTTGGGCAATGGCCGATGGAGTGCCCAACGCCTTGCATACCGCAACGGGTCGCGAACTTCGCTGTTCGCTACCGGCCGCCGTCCATGTCGCTCCGGATCGTCGGGATCGCTGCCTTCCACTACCGGGTGCTTTAGTGCGTCGTTGGGCACCCACTTCACCGTCCCCACCAAAGGTCTCAGAGCGTGTCCACCGTATGAATGGAACTCAAGACTCCAAGTTGCATACAGTGGTGGATGTCATAGTACTTGAGATGTAACGCCCGAGGCTTGCCGCCACGCCGCGCATGCCGCTGCACACATGGGAGCATGGTTTGTGCGAAGCCGCGCTTGTTGCGTGCACGACGCTTCTTCACCAATCGTGCGCACTGCCACGATCCCCTAACATGGCCCATCACGCATTTCTCCCCGAGCCCGATCTCGAACTTCGCACGACGCCATCCATGGTACGAGCGGCGTGCGATCGAGCCTTGCCGATCTTATTCTCCATGTAGGCATGCATTACCGGAGAATTGCTTCCGCCCTCCAAATGCTTCTTGTCCATCATGGCTCTGTTGGACAAAGTATCCGATGGTACGGTTCCAGCCTCCTCCACGATCGCAGTGATCGGCAGAGATCGGACACCCTTGAGCACACCGCTGTACACCTCCGGCATGTTGGTCGCCATGATCCCGCATCTTGCACCGTCCGTGTCGTGCAAGCAGGACCATTTCTCCGTGTCAGTGCGTCGAAGTTAACCCACCGTGAACTCCCCAACTCTCGCGACCCTCTAGCCACGCCTCGCCTCGGCATGCGCCGAGTCCCTTACATGCTTCCCGCCTCCTCATCGAGCCGCTCCACACCGCTCAACTTCCTCCTTTGGTTCTCGCATGCGAGCTTCTTGAATATCTTCATGAGGTCCTGCTCAAACCTTGTGTGGAAGTTGGCGCGAGATGCCTCATGCACCAACGGCTCTAACATCGCTCCACCGTACGGCGGCTGCGTCCCCATTTTGCATCATGCACAACGCAGACAACAACCCAAAGATTATGATCCGAGATGACACATACATCCGCCGATCTTGCACGATCGCCGCTTCACATTGCACAGAACCACAACCACTCTCCGTGTTCTCGCTCTCAACAATTGCGAACGCCACGGGGACTAATCGTCATTCGTGATCGGCGCAATCGGCAATGAGGATGGTACCCTGCATTCCCAATAGGAAGGTACCATCCATCGTGAGCACGGACGACAATGTTTGAACCTTCGATCGCTCGACTAAGGCCCGTAAGACCCTTTCAAGAACAAAATAATTGGGCCCCTCCGTCGGATGCACCCGCTCAAGCTTGTTTACGTACATCCTGGGATTAGATTCCGCGATTTGATGCAGTAATCTTGGTACTAGGTTGTAAGCCTCTTCGAATGTGCCAACATTCGCTTCCGTAACCTCTGCGCTTACGCCATGCCGCCTTGTAGTGATGATGTGAATCCCACCATATTGGCAACATCCGCCACAGGAGTGAGAGACCATGTGAGAGGTCCTCCATTCGAGTGATGAGTATTTGACAACAGTGTTGAATAGGTTGAGAGTTGAGTGTTTAGGTTTGGACTGCTTTCTGGCCAATCGTGAAATCGAACTACCATTGCATAGAGCGGAAGTTCCGATAATCTGAACTACCGGCGTTGGAAATAGGAACATCCGATTAATCTGGGATTTGAGTTCGGTTGTAGTAATCGGAACTTCCGCACCTAGGTAGCGAGTGTCCGATATTATCGACGCTGAGGTTCCTCCGAGATGAAAATCGGAATAGAAATATTGGGCGTATGGATGTTAGAAGATCGGAAGTTCCGCAGCGGTAAGCACGGAACTTCCGATAATCCCGACAAGCGCGGACGTTTCGAAATCGGAACTTCCGCTGTGGTAAGTGCGAACTTCCGATTGTGTCCGTAATCGTGCGTAGAAGGTTAATTTGTGATTTTGATTTTGTATGAGTTTGAGTCTTATACAATTGTTGATGCTATGATATTGTGCAATGCTATGTGATGTGTTTTTGCTTGTGATGACCGCAGGCATCGAGATGGAGTCGTGGCGAGACACGTGGACCGGACTAGGCGCAGGAGGCGTTGAGGTCGAACGGTTGGGATGTGTCAAGACGGCGTGAATCTTGAAGCGGTTGCGTAGTCGTGCACAAGAAGGAAGACGGAGGCTTCCAAGGTGCGCAAGGGGCGAACGGTCTTTTTCGCAAGCGGCACAAGTGGAGGCGGTTCCGTTTGGGTGTAGCGGCTTAATGGGTTGAGGCCCATTAGCCAAGGGCTATAAATAGAGGTGAACTCCTGGTGCTAGGGTTAGACTTTGAGAGAGAAAATTAGGTTAGCTCTAGCTAAAGGTTTTGTTTTGCTTTTGAGAGGATGTTGGTTTGGAGAGAATGAATCAAAATCCTTGTAATCATTCCTCTGTGTTTCCTATGTAATCCTTTGATCTTTATCAATGAAACTCGAGGTTTTTGATTACTTGTTTGTGCCTCTCTTATTCCCTTCCCGCTTCTTGTTGAATATTTAGGTTTTGATGCATCTTTTGATTCGTCCCTATGAAATAGCTTGAAACTTGATATCTAGAGTCGCTTTAATATTGCTAATGCATCCTCAAAGTTTCATGAACTAAGAATCGAGAATCTTGTCTATCGTGGGTTTTGGTCTTTCTTGCCCCTTCTTCAAGAAACCGATTTTGGCTTGTTTGTTGAATCTTTGTTTGCTATTCTTCTCCATGAGGTCAAGATGTTGCTTAGGATGATGTCCTGTGAAACTTGACCAGAGAAGAGCATTCAAGATTTAGCACTTTGGATTTTAGGAAAACCCGAAAGATCGTTCTTGGTCGGACAATCGAACTTCCGATTGTCCAATGAATTATCACGGCGGAACTTCCGCACTTACCCCGAACTACCGGAGTGCGAACTCATCACGTAGAATCGGATCTTCCGATTTTTGATGTAATGTAATGAAACCTGTTTTAGTTCCCCGATTTTGTGTTACTCTTCTTGAGAGGGTTTTGTAGATCTTGTTTAAATACATTAAAAGGGGAGCTCTTAATTTTAAGGCACCATTCACCCCCTCTGCTGCCATTTCGGTCCTTCAATTGGTATCGAGCTTGCTAGCTCTTCTTTATAGATCTTAACCTACGGTTGAGCCATGGCAACTGACAAGTATTCTACCAAGCCTCCGGTCTTTGATGGCATGGATTACCCTTCCGAAGAGCCGAATGGAAACATACGTCCGTGCTCAGGGTATGCCATCCGAGAAAGGTGAAGGTGAGATTTGCGCCTCGCCGATGAAAACATCAATGTGGGAAACATGCCCGATGTTGAGGCCAATGCTAAGGCTAGGAACATCATCATTCGTGGTTTGAGTAGAAGTGAGTTTGATCGCATTTCTCATTTGACTTCGCATTTACATCCGGGTGACCTCGATGCATACCATGAGGGCACCACCCGATTAAGACGGCTCGACAAGACCGCTTCAAGCGTGAATACAATGAAATTTGAGATGCTTGCCGGTGAATCTCTTGACGAGTGCTTTTGCGTTTTCACAAGATTTTGAGCAACCTCCGAGCGGTCGGCCTTACATACCGACTCGGATAACGCCGATGATGCTTTCGCACTTGATCTTCGTGTTTGGGAGATGAAAGTGACTACCATCAAAGATAGCACTGACCTCTCGACCACGACTCTTGATGCGCTTTACTCGCGTCTCAAGACTCACGAGATTGACATTGTCTCTCGAAGGTCGAAGTCACAATGATGGCTTTAGTCACCGATCCCACCTCGGATCTTCTTCTCGAGTCGACACGCTGGTTCTCCTAGTCGCTCTCTCGTGACATAACCGATGATCGCTAGAGCGCCTTGAGGATGAACACTAGCCCTCCTAGCTCTAAGTTTTCCCATGCTTACAAGAGGAGGAGGGATGGAAAAAGAGGAGGTCATGTGATTTGTTTCGAGTGTGGTGGCCCCAACCACATCCGAGCAAACTGTCCCAAGCTTGGGAAGGGCAAAGGTGACTATGGCGGTCCGAGCAAGAACGACTACATCGACAAGAACCGCAACACGAAGCCCTCAGCACCTGACCAAGGCAAGAAGAAGTTCCGCAACTTTGGGAAGGCAAAGAAGTTGTTCCATCGCGTCCTCACCGCCCTCGACGAACCGGACACCACCGAGGTGGAGGGGTGGAGGACGATGATGGGAAGGACGATCATGATCCCAAGGACGACGGCAACTTCTCCAAGATGTGCTTCATGGCCCTCGGGCGAATCGAGCGACAATGAGTGTACTCGACTCGACGAGGTTAGTCCCACTTACGACCAAACCTTAATGATGCTTTTCTTAAGCTAGGTAGATTTCATGCTAAGTCTAGGGCTAAGTGTTCTGTGTTGGAGAAGGAAGTAGCTAGACTATCACGGGAGCTTACTTTACTTACATCTGCTCCCTCCCGTGATGATTGTGACACTTGCTGTGCTTTGCTTGATGACATGGAAAAACTAAGGACCTTGCATGATAGTGTGTCCTCTGAACTTGACATGATTAAAGTAGAGAACATTAGCCTTCTTGATGAATTAGAGATGAGCAGAGTAGCACCTCCTTCATCTACTACTGTTGAGGCTACTGCTTGCACCTCATGTGAGGTTAAGGACAATTCGTTTAGAGGTCTTTATACCATGTTGCTCGATCTGCCTGAGACTTGTGAAAATTATAATAATCTCAAGATGAACCTAAAACGGGCAGATCACAAAATTGTCAATTCCAAGTCGCGCTTACTAGAGCCCATTGTTTCTTGCTTAAACTGTCCTAAGTTAACTGCTGAACTAGAATCTGTATCTAAGCAATTCCAAGAAATGATTGATCACAATAACAAACTGGCTCAGTATGCTTCTAAGGACCTTGTTAGCTCACCATGCAATCAATGTAATAAACTAAAATGTGATTTGGTTGCCTTGGATGAAAAATGTGAAGCTAACTAAGGACTTTCTTGAAACACAATCATCCGCTTGTATTGTGTGTGCCGGAAGAAGTCTAAGGGTTTGGTAGAGACGCCTAGCAACGTGAACCAATCTGCTAGCAATAGGACTGTCCCCCAAAGCCTACCAGTGCATGCACAAGCCAATCTTTCCTATGTTTGTTGGTTCTTCTTCCTCTACTCCCTTATCTTCTCGTTCCTTCTTCCTCGCTCTTCTTGCACCTCTCTTTTTCAGAGTGTCATTATCTTATGAACACTCTTGAGAAATTTGTAGGAGGCAAGAAGAAGCTAAATTCATTCTAGACAAATCCAAGATTTGTAAATTTAATCAAGGTCTAGGATATGATTTTCATGAGGATATGAGGAAGCATCCACCGCCGTGCTCGTAACCATAGCACTGTGTGTGATCAAAACTAAGCCTGTGGATCGAGAAAGTCAATTTTAAATCGTGGGTTTTGTTCAAAGGATCTCTCGACAAGAAGGTGATTCCACTGCAGCCTTCTACCTCTCAAGGCGAAGTATCATTACACCTTCCGCCGGAAGGATGGACATTTGGTTGATCATTGCTTCAGCGCGCCAAGATCGCGTAGAGACCATGTTGAGTCTTTTAGGCGCATTCATGGTCACCCTGCACCATGAGTGCACCTAAGACCAACATGAGGTCTAGGTTTGATATAACTGTAATTTAGGCAAGATCGAGGACTTGGTTTTTCCGAAGTTTTCGATTTTCGCCCTCATGCTCCCTTTGATCGTGACTTCCATCGCTTTGAGGGTAGATCTCGCTTTTCTTTCGAGATGGCTACCATGGCGTGATCAACATGTTGCTGAATTTCGACTCGCTCTTCCATAGCGATCGGATTCAAAGAATGCCTTCGTGTCTCGACGCGACCTTCCGCTTGTTGAGTGACGAGAGCGAGGGTAGATAGAGGTCGGTCCTTGCTTGACTACTTCATCTATTCGACGTGTTACTCAAGATTGGGTGCCCAAATCACCGCTGATTCACCCCAAGATCGAGACTTTACTGCTTGACTCGTGGTCGCGGGCCGGGAAGGCAAAGGTTTGGATTGTAGACTCGGGTGTTCTCGCCATATGACCGAGACTCGCTGGTTTTCTTCCCTAGCCCGTGCTCGAGGTGATGAGACGATCACTTTTGAGATGCTTCTTTTGGGCGCGTCATCGCTAAAGGTACAAAGGAGCATTAATGATTCGTTTATTTTAAAAGATGTTGCCTTAGTAAGTAAGCTGCAGTATAATCTGCTTTCAGTCTCTCAGCTTACCGATGACGGTTTCGAGGTGAGCTTTAAGAAAAACAATTGCAAAATTCTTGATTCTTCGGGTAGTCTAGTTTGCGGGATTTCTCGATATGGGAGGATCTTTCGTGCTGATTTTTCTGAGTCTTCTGGTGATCCTCTCCGGTGTTTAATTGCTTCTGAATCCCGTGATTTGACTTTCTGGCATAGGAGACTAGGTCATATAGGCTTTGATCATTTGACACGAGTCAGCGGCCACGATCTCATTCGTGGTTTGCCAAAACTCAAGATGGTCAAGGATCTAGTTTGCTCTCCATGCCGGCACGACAAGATGGTTGCCGCTTCTCACTCTCCAGTCACAGTGACAATGACTGATGCACCAGGACAACTGCTCCATATGGATACAGTTGGTCCAGCTCGAGTGCAGTCAGCAGGAGGGAAGTGGTATATTCTTGTTGTGGTCGATGACTTCTCGAGGTACTCTTGGGTGTTTTCTTAGCCTCGAAGGATGAGACGCTTACTCTTTTTCGTGGTCTTTTAGTAGGCTTCGTTGAGCTCCTGTGTGCATTACGAGCAATTCGACCGATAATGGCACCGAGTTCAAGAATTCCTACTTTGAGAGTTTTTGTGGTGAGACAGGTGTAAAGCACCAGTTCTCGTCTCCATACGTCCCCCAACAGAATGGCGTTGTGGAGAGGAAGAACCGTACCTTGGTCGAGATGGCTAGGACGATGCTTGATGAATACTCTACACCTAGGAAGTTTTGGGCTGAGGCAATTGCTACTGCTTGTCATGTTTCTAACAGAGTCTTTCTTCGGGCACTCTTGCATCGCACTTCTTATGAGTTGAGATATGGGCGAAAACCCAGTCCTCGCATTTTCGTGTGTTTGGTTGCAAGTGTTTTATTCTGAAGTCTGGGAACCTAGATAAGTTCGAGTCACGATCTTGTGATGGGATCTTTCTGGGTTACTCGACTTCTTCTCGTGCCTATAGAGTCTGGAACTGCGAGTCTAGTAAAATGATAGAAACTCAGGAGGTGACCTTCGATGAGGCCACCCGGGACTAGGCCCGATATCTCAGGTTCTCTAGAGCAGTCTGAGTCCATCTTTGTGGACGATGAGGAAGACGGAGATGATGGGTGTTTAACCGATCCAGTTCTTCCTCCTCTTGAGGTGCCTTCTTCCACTGCACCTCGAGGAGATCAGACCTTACCTTCGCTTCTTCGAAGCTAGTGGCTCTGCTCCTATCTCATCCGCTAATGAGGTAGAGGCCACTTCTTCATCTCACCTCGACCTCCAAGACACATCCAAAAGGACCATCCTTCAGAGCATCATTGGAGACCTCTTTGAGCGTGTCACACGCTCCAAAGCCGGTTTGTCTCTCTTCGCCTCCATTCGCGCTTCGTCGCCTCATTTGAGCCCAAAGACATTTGTCATGCTCTATCCGACGAGTCTTGGATAAACGCCATGCATGAGGAGTTGGAAAACTTTGAAAGAAACAAGGTCTGGTCCCTTGTTGAGCCCCTCAAGGTCACAATATCATTGGGACCAAATGGGTGTTCAAGAACAAGCAAAGTGAAGATGGGTTAGTCATTCAAACAAGGCTAGGCCGGTAGCTCGGGGTACTCTCAAGTTGAGGGTCTAGATTTCAAGAGACCTTTGCCCTCAGCTAGACTTGAAGCCATTAGAATTTCGCTTGCCTTTGCAAATTTCTAAGGGTTTCAAGCTTTACCAGATGGATGTCAAGAGTGCCTTCCTCAATGGCCTTATTGAGGAAGAAGTCTATGTGAGACACCTCCGTGTTTCGAGAATCCCAAATACCCTAACCATGTCTACAAAGCTTTCCAAAGCCTTGTATGGACTCAAGCAGCTCCCGAGCTTGGTATGAGAGGCTTAAGTCCTATCTCACGAGTCATGGTTTTGAGATGGGTAAAATTGACAAGACCTTGTTCATCCGCCGCCTTGGCACCGATCTTCCGCTCGCCCGGATCTATGTGGACGACATCATCTTTGGCGGCTCCTCACATACTCGTGTCTCGCCGACGCGTTATGAGCTCGAATTTGAGATGAGCATGATGGGGAGTTGAGCTTCTTCCTTGGCTTCCAAATCAAACGACTCGGGAGGTACCTTTCTTCATCAAGGAAAATACACTCGAGACCTCCCAAGCGCTCGACATGAATGATGGAAAGCCAAGATCAACTCCGATGGCATCTACAAACTCTCGATCCGGATGAAGACGGCGAACTGTTGACCAAAAGGAGTTCAGAGCATGATTGGCTCTCTCTTGTACCTCACGACCTCGAGACCGGACATACATTTCTCTCGTGTGTCTTTGTGCTCTGTTTCGAGCTTCTCCTCGCGATCTCACCGTCAAAGCGGTGAAGCGCATCTTTCGTACCTTCGAGCTACCATTGACTATGGTATCCGTACTCTTCCTCTTCTTGTCTATCTCTTAGAGCCTTCTCCGATGCGATTTTGTCGGGTGTAGGATAGATAGGAAGAGCACTTCCGCACGTGCCAATTCATTGACACTTCTCTTGTCTCCTCGGTCGCCAAGGAAGCAACTGGTGTTGCATACCCACCGCAGAGGCCGAGCACGCTGTCAGAGCTTCTTTCAGAGCTGCGCTTTGATGGTCTCGACCGCAGATTTTGGGTTATCTATCGATCGTGTTCCACTCTTTTGTGATAACACGTCTGCGATTTGCATTGCCAAGAACCCAGTGCAACATTCACGGACCAAGCATATTGATATCAGATATCACTTTCTTCGAGACCATGTAGAGAAGGGTGACATTGTGCTCCAGCCAGGAGAGTGAGCACCAATTGGTCGATATCTTCACTAAGCCTCCGACAGCCGGTGCCACCATGGGAGAGCTTAGTGGTTTGTCCTTACGGATTTGTTGTGAGGGGGAGTTGTGCTACTACTGTATAATATTATATTATATTTATACTATTACTCCTTTCTGGTTGCATTTCTTTTAATATTTTGGGTCGAAGTCCTTCCAGCATAGGTTAGAGTGGTTCTCTTGCAAATTGCTTTGACTGCTATTTCTTGTCTTGTGCTTCTAGGATGTCGCTTATTAGTCGCTCTTCCTTCTCTAAGTAGAGCTTACTCACTTCTTATAGGTTCTAGCAGGGTCGGGCCACCCTTGGGTAGACAGGACAAGTGTTTGCTCCTTAGTGTATGAGTTGATCAGCTGATAGTCCTAGAATCATATGGGGTAGATAAGAACCTGTCTGAGCGATAGTTTTCTCTATTTCTTTTCTATGCTCTAAGGACTGCCTTTTCTGTTTGTCTTATCAGTTTCTCGTTTTTGTTCCTTTGGTTCAGGGGGAGTTTATCTTGGATATTCCATTTCTTAACTTGTCGTAACTCAACCTGAATTAAAAGATGCATTTCATTCTGAAGAGGATCTGGTTTTTCGTGCATTTCATCATGCATTGCATTATAATCAAATGGAGCCTTGTTTATTATCCCTTATGATCTGTTTTCACTGTTTTACATCTTGCCATGATTTATGCTAAACTGCTAGATCTATCATGACTTTTTATGTGTAGTTTAGTCTTTGCCATGCTAAGGTTATTAAAAAAAAGAGGCTAAACTTGAATTAAAATCTTGTCATGATAGCTCTTGAGACTAGTCTGGTTGAAGCTATCCTTTTATGATATTCGCCATGTCAAGTAGGCTGAGTTGAGTCTTGTATCTCCTTTGAACTTTTGAGTAAGCTATGTCAGTTTGTTAAGAAACTTGACTTATCTTTAAATCATTGGTCTAAAAACTTCAAAAGAAAAATGATCTCTTTGTGCGAAAAAAGCTGATCTCACCAAATCTTTCTCATGAGATCGCTTGCCATTGCACTAGGCATGAACTCGTGGGGAGCCTTGATGACCTAAGATCACCTCCTTAAGTCTGTTGCTTGGAGTGGTCGTATAAGGCTTGGGATCTAGCACATGGCTAAGATTTGAAAAATTGGTTGAAGCTTAGGAGGCAGTTGTGGATGGCACCTAGTCCAGAGCTTGCTTTACTAAGATAAAACCATAGAGAGCTTTCAGAAAAAGAAAAATGTGCTAAAATTGCTTATCATTAAAAAGACCAAGTTCTGGATAAAATGAGTCTTTCTCCAACTGATAGCACTCTAAACTGTTCGATATGAGTCTTCTTGGTTCAACTTAGATTATTTGACATGGCTTGTATCATCCTTGGATATCTTTAGCTAGACTTCAATCTTGGTTTATTTGACTTGCTAAAGAATTGGATCATTAATCAGAATTATGGACTTTCTGACTTAGCTTTTCTATACATCAATTGTCATGATCTTGATAGCATTCTTCTGTGTTATGGCTTGGTGTAATACTTAAATAGTCATTTTGGATAATCTACATGGCTCCTAATGCGTAAAATGAACCTCATACAGTCTTTTCCTCCCTTTTCTACATCTTGATGATTTTATTACCAAAGGGGGAGAATTTTGGAGAGAAAAAGCCTTTTGGAGAAAAGCCTTGAGTTTTATGCGAAAATTGCTCTTTCATATTGCTCTTTCATCTCATCTCAAGTCTTTCTCTTTTGTCAACTTGGTCGTGAGCTTATCTACTCTTGTTTAGACCTTGGTTGATTTTAAACTCAAACTCATCTCTTGCTTTTTCGTTGATTGTCAATATACTCATCAAGGGGGAGATTGAGAGACCATGTGAGAGGTCCTCCATTCTGAGTGATGAGTATTTGACAGCGTGTTGAATAGGTTGAGAGTTGAGTGTTTAGGTTTGGACTGTTTCTGTTTGAATCAGGAAATCGAACTACATTGTGCATAGAGCGGAAGTTCCGATAATCGAACTATCGGCGTTGGAAATAGGAACTTCCGATTAACTGGATTTGAGTTCGGTTGTAGTATCAAACTTCCGCACTAGGGTAGCGGAGTGTCCGATATTATCGACGCTGAGGTTCCTCCGAGACTAAAATCGAATAGAAATATTGGGCGTGCGGATGTTAGAAGATCGGAAGTTCCGGCGGTAAGCACGGAACTTCCGATAATCTCGACAAGCGCGGACGTTAGAAATCGGAACTTCCGCGTGGTAAGCGCGAACTTCCGATTGTTTCGAAGCTAATCGCGAGAAGGTTAATTTGTGATTTTGATTTTGTATGAGTTTGAGTCTTATACAATTGTTGATGCTATGATATTGTGCAATGCTATGTGATGTGTTTTTGCTTGTGATGACTGCAGGGCATCGAGATGGAGTCGTGGCGAGACACGTGGACCTGACTAGGCGCAGGAGGCGCTGAGGTCGAACGGCCGGGATGTGTCAAGACGGCGTGAATCTTGAAGCGGTTGCGTAGTCGCACAAGAAGGAAGACGGAGGCTTCCAGAAGGTGCGCAAGGGGCGAAACGGTCTTTTCGCAAAGCGGCACAAGTGGAGGCGGTTCCGTTCGGGTGTAGCGGGCTTAATGGGTTGGAGGCCCATTAGCCAAGGGCTATAAATAGAGGTGAACTCCTGGTGCTAGGGTTAGACTTTGAGAGAGAGAAAATTAGGGTTAGCTCTAGCTAAAGGTTTTTGTTTTGCTTTTTGAGAGGATGTTGGTTTGGAGAGAATGAACTGAAAATCCTTGTAATCATTCCTCTGTGTTTCCTATGTAATCCTTTGATCTTTATCAATGAAACTCTGAGGTTTTTGATTACTTGTTTGTGCCTCTCTTATTCCCTTCCTGTTCTTGTTGAATATTTAGGTTTTGATGCATCTTTTGATTCGTCCTATGAAATAGCTTGAAACTTGATATCTAGAGTCGTTTTAATATTGCTAATGCATCCTCAAAGTTTCATGAACTAAGAATCAAAGAATCTTGTCTATCGTGGGTTTTGGTCTTTCTTGCCCCTTCTTCAAGAAATCCGATTTTGGCTTGTTTGTTGAATCTTTGTTTGCTATTCTTCTCCATGAGGTCAAGATGTTGCTTAGGATGATGTCCTGTGAAACTTGACGAGAGAAGAGCATTCAAGATTTAGCACTTTGGATTTTTGGGAAAAACCCGAGCGCACTGTTCTTCGGTCAGGACAATCGGAACTTCCGATTGTCCAAGGCGGAACTTCCGCACTTACCCCGGAACTACCGGAGTGCGGAACTACCGCCGGGTAGAATCGGATCTTCCGATTTTTGACAGAACAGAATGAAACATGTTTTAGTTCTTTGATTTTGTGTTACTCTTCTTGAGAGGGTTTTGTAGATCTTGTTTAAATACATTAAAAGGGGAGCTCTTAATTTTAAGGCACCATTCACCCCCCCTCTGTTGCCATTTCGGTCCTTCAAGGAGCTTTGGCGAAATGGACACATCTGCAGCGACGAGGTGGCTTATCAAGCTGGCAACATACGAGGACGCCATGTTGCGGTGCCTGTAGCGGCTCGCCTAACTCGCATGTGTGGTCCTTCAAAGACCGCTATCCGGAAGCCCATGGCGTGGTGTCGTGAACCTCTGCGCACGGACCTCGCCAAAGACAGATTCATCAACACACCGACGATGTACGCGTGTCGGGTTGGACCTTCGCACCGATACGTCCGTCCGATGTTAACGGCGATCTAGCAATAGCATGTCAGGCGGCGCTCTTGTTAGGAAAGCGCTAGCCTAGGAGCGTGGTGTCCTCATTGAACCCCACTCAAGACTCCCGACGTGGCGTAATCCAGCCGATGTCGCCGCAACGTCGCCCAATCGTGAGGGGACGTAGCAATGTTAGTGGTCACAAAACCACCAAGTGCACCTCCCGCAGCAGCTTCTCCGCCTTCGCCGCCTTCCGAACTAGTTGTTTCCACGCCCTCCTCGCTTCCACCTCATCCACCGGGCCGGCCGGTACTCGTGACAATCAATACGAGCCGACCACCATCTCTCCGCCTTCGTTGGGCTCAAAATTGACCGCACGCCTCGTGTCTCCATCGCCACGCCTCCTCCAGAATCGCACCAACGCAAGCTCCTCCTCACCAAAGCAGCTTCACCTTCACCGGAACCACCAGCACGGATGTCCCCATGCTCTCCAAGAATCTGAACGTAGACCATCGGCCGCGATATATCGCAGCAAAAGGGTTGCAAACAACCCCATGTAGTTGGCCCATGAAGCGCCACATGTGACCTTCATAAGTTGCCAAACGGTCTCGCCGCACCACCCACCACCGAGGCATACAACGCCTGATGCGCAGCTTCTTCCTTCCAAAGGGCGCGATCGAACGCGAAGCACGCACCGCTTAGCTCCGAGAGGCTCATGTCCTTCGTGAGCCGGCGCCGGATCACGCGGCGGTGACAATTTGACAGTCCGCACTGACGGTCCGTCAGCGTCACGAGACCGCCCCCGTGGAACACGAATGATCTTGAATTTCCGCCATAAAGTACCTAACACATGTGCATATGAAACCATCGAATTATTTATGGATTTTTTGTCGAATGAACGCTTCTACAAATTTGGTTATGCCCATCGCATACCTAACGCTTTGTCGCACATGTTTTCAATCCCGATTGGAGTTCGTATGATTTTTCTATCAATGAAATGTGCAAGCTAATATTATTTCTAGTATAAATAATCCATAGCCTATTCTATGTTACACTTCGTAAATTTCTGTGGTACTACATAGTTACGAATTTTTAACTAGTTCGATATTAGAGTGCAAAATAATTCACTTGAAATTCTTATTGCATTTCTAATGCTTCCATACCCGAGTTAGACCTCACTTACACCAAAGACATGTGTGGTCCACGACAAGGTATTCTTTTTCATTAAATTTCAGATTTAAAAACTTACTGAGAGGTGCGTCAGGTTTCTCATTCTAGCGGTGTAATGCGTAGTGCATGCACCGAACGCGATATGCCCGATCAAGAGTACATATACAAAGCGCTCAAAGGGGCTATTTCTATTTTGCTTAATCGACCTCCAAAAATTTTGCTATTTTATGACCAAGTTCATGAAACTATAAAATACCCGAAAGGAAATTTACAACACTACTAGCAACATGTCTATTAAGTCAACTAATTACGATAATGACATTGTTAACTACTAGGTCTTCAAAATAAACTAACTACACAACTAAAACTACTCTGTTGCTACAATTCATCTAATTGCATCCTAATCACATTGCTAAACTACCGATAATACTAATCGAATGCGAATGAAACTTACCTTTTCTAGGTGCTCGCAAAGCAGTTTCAAAGCTTATTTTCTACGTGCTCGTGATTTTTCCGACTCGTAGATTTTTTTCACAAATTTTTTTCACTCTAACCGTGTCGACGAGCCGCGAGGAGCCTCCTCATCGCTCCTCCTTTATAGGCGCAGCGCCAGGCTCGCCCCGGCAAGATACACACAGCCTTGGGCCACGCTACCGCCTCGCCTCGCAAGCCACGTGGTCGCAAAGATTCGCGCCGGCCCGGGTGGGGCTCACAAGAGTCTTGCCGTCTCGCCATGGGCCCCACCAAAGCGAAGACTAAGGTGCCGCCTGGGACTGCAAAGACCTACTACGGGGAGGCTATTTTTGGAATTTTTAGATTTATGGGGCTATTTTTGGAATTTTTATTGCGCAATGGGGCTAATTTAGTTCAGAATTCCTTATAGGGAGGCGGAGAAACCAGGGTCGGCAGAGCACGAAGACGCGTGGGCGAAGCTGGGAGTCGTGGCGCTCATGCGCGATGGATGGAAGGGAGACGCGACCACGTGGAGGGCCTGCCGGTGGGGCCGGGAGGTAAGAGAGAGGAGATTGAAAAAGGGTCTTTTAGATTTTTGGTAATTATGCTGAACGTCTGAGGAATTTTTACATATAGCTAAAGAGCTCTAAAAATTAAAAAACAATTTAGGGGAAGTTTCTGATATAGATTATATTCTTTTGTAATTTTTGTAGGATTTTTCATGTGATATATTTTCCCCTATAAGTATTTTAAGTTTCCGATGTGGTGTTTGGCTTTTGATTTCCTTAGTTTGACTGGTTGTTTTAACCTAGCAAATCATTTCTAAAAATTGTGAAATTTTTAGAGTGAGTCTTTAATATGTTCCAGAACCTAGGAGAAATACTTACAGGCATTGCTCACTTTATTTGTTTGAAGTTTTATATTCAAATTCAATTTAAGCATGCAAATAAAATAGAAACCGAATAAACTCCCATAAATTCCAGAAAATCCAACCAAGCATACCCAAGAATATAGAATCCAATTGAAATATTTCCCACAGTTGAAACTCTTTTACTGTAACAAAAAGTTTTAAAAAGTCCAAAATTTCATAAATATATAGTAAATGCTTAACTAATCCAACTTAAGGTTTTTTGGTTGTTACAAATTACCTACTCGAACACGCCGAGCTTCACGATGGAGTTGGGCGTCAATTGCGCCAACTCCACCCGGTACACCTGCAGCACACGGGCCACCAACTCTACGCAGGGGAAGCGAAGGCTAGCATCGATAAGGCGACGAAGACAATAGCCTCGTCCTCCCAGGGCTTTGACACTATCTCCGCACCGGGGGCTCACACCTCCGCAAGATCCGACAACTTCCCCTCGCCCTTTAGCGTTTGCAGCACATGCTGGGTTACCGAGGAGCGAAGAAGACCGTCAGTATAGGAAACCGCCCCACCTCCATCCCTGGTTCGCTTTGTCATGACGCCGCACAGAAGGCGAAGGCACCGGAGTTAGGCCCCTCGAAGAAGCAATGCACACTCAAACAAAAAACTGCACCTAGGGTTTTTGCAAATGAATAAAGTGGCAGAAGAGGGATACCACCCCCTATTTATACTTGCGGCAGGTCCACGAATCGACAGGGCACGGAAGCCGAAGAGCAACGCGCCAATCATCGGTTGATAGTGTACCACAAACGGAGCAATGGTTACACGCCATTATATCGCACAGGACCCAACAAACAGCGTCAGAGCGCAACATCCAACGACAGCGCACATCACCCAAAGAGGCACCATAAAGACCATCGGGCAACCGAACCCGGTCGCAACAAGAAACAACCCCGAGCAATGAGTCGGAACATCCCCAAAGGAGACGCGCGTCGGGGGAAATAGGACAAGCATGCTTCGCCAGGCCAAAGGGGACTGTTTTCCTAGACCCGGGAGAATGGCATGGTTTCATCCATGATGAGGTAGGACCTCGACTGGGGGGGCTTGTCGTAGGGGCGGCCACACTGGCCCCAATGACCCGGCGAAGACCGCGAGACAGACCCTGCGACCTGCGAGCACAAAGGCCCCCCTCTGGGGGGCACCAGGCGCTCCTTCGGGGAGGCTCCAGGAAAGACCCAAAGGCTGTTGGAGGGTCGCCCTGGTACCACGAGGGTAGAAGCAACAAGTCCTCTGGGGCCACCTCGGGGGATCCAGAGGGGGCCCGAGGCCGATCCCACCTCAGCTGTGCTAGGCACCTCTTTGGGATGCTCCAGGTGAAGTCCGGAGGCCACCGGAGCACCGCAAGCTCAGGAGCTACGATTCGTCCGGGGCTACCTCGGGAGAAGTGAACGGTGCCCAGGGCTTCCTCGGCTCGGGGGTGTCCTATACCCCGCGAGGTGCCTCGGACACCGCTGGACCAAGCGCACCAACCAGGTGGACCAAGCCCAGGAGGGTTCACCATGGGCCGAAGGCTATGCGTAGGGGCTGGAAAAGCCCGTGCAGCCCCTATTCGCATAGGACCTTTTTAGAGGTAGGATAGTAATATCAAGTACCCTATTAAAGAGGCTATAAATAGACGCCTTCCCCCATGGAACAAGATAGACCCAATTTTTTGCAGCAACTAATACACACCTTTTTCTGACAACCGGTCCCTTCTCTGAGGATTCCCTGGTCACTCCGACGACACCGTGGGTCCCCTCTCTTACTGTCTAGCCTTCTTTTGCTATGACATACATAAAATAGGGGTATATCATCGTAAGATTAGTCATTTTTCTAATTTTTAGGTTTAAAATGGAATCATCAAGTGCAGACTCGCTTCTCTAATCTTGACTCGGCTACAAATATATACACTTCACCTTTGTTATGTTGACTTAAGAAGTCACGTGAACATGATTAAACAATATGGAATGCTATTTGTTGGAATGAGGAGGAGACCAGAAGAGGAGTTGAATAGGCGTCACATAAGCAATAACATTTTTCAAATCTTTTACCTTAAGAAGTTTAAAGTCCTTTAACTCTAATAGCTACGATGAGCTATGAAGATCAGAGCCTAAACTCTCACAATAAAATCTCCGCGAAAAGCCAAGCAAAATGAGCCTTGTTACACCTGCAAAGGACCTCCAACTAATCGGTGGTCTAATCGGTCACAAAGCGGTCCGACCTCTCCTTATTTAAGGTCGACCTCTCCTCAGATGACAGCCAAAGAAATTAGCACGATTTCAAATCCAAGAATCAACGTAACTTTCAATCCACAATTCTAACTTACTTGAAACTTTGCATACACCTTGCCTAAGATATTATAAGCCTAATCTATGAAGAGATCGAAGCAAATATTTCCAAAGCTTTGACCTATTGTGATCCGAAGGCAAGTTGCACCAAAACTGGGTCAAATATGAAAACAATGATCATGAGGAACTCGTGGGAGGAGTTAAGCCAAGATGGCTAAGGATGGTTTCCCACACACCGTAGCATCCTCAATCACAGCAAGAATCAAGTCAAAAGCCATCAAGAGTAAAACCCCAAAAATCACCCTCTCTTCTACCAGAATCGGGCAAACTGAAGAACTTGAAAAGAACAAGTGCCTAGACGGATAGGATCTGGTCTCCAAGAGATATCTCTATCACTTACACATCCTTGGTATTAGGCAAGATCAAGATGAGATAAAGAAACACAAAAAACCATACCAAATCACAAAATCAAAACTCGAGCATATGAGAGGAAGACTTGGATGAATTTATATATTTGATTTCTACATGGAGATGAAAGCTTACAACCACTTCCTTGGGAGTACAAAACCATTAAGAAACCCTAAAAATATTTCTCTTATGCCCTTTCTCTTCTCTCAATCCCCTATCTTCAACTCCCTCAAACCCTAACTCATCCTTATATAGTGGAGGCTCACATGAAACCCTAAAATCAGCCACTTAATGGATAATATCCACTAAGCTATTGGGAAAACCCGCAAACCCAACAACATAACGGGTTTTTAAACTCAACACACTCAAGCACACATTTCAAAGCGTCATCTTCATCCTTGGCTCAATTAGCCCGAATCCATCATGTCTTGCCCTCCATGGAATATCCTTGACCTAATCCACTTAGGCCACCACCGTGGTTTCGCACACCACCACTTTTTTGGTATTTGGCAATTTACCTAAATGCCCTCTACCGACCTTTCCCAAATCCTTCACATCGAAGCATCCATTACTACAGAAAAGGTCATCACAGACGGTTCAAAAACATTATCCCATACTGTTTCGTGAGCTGTCTAAGTTTATGGGTCAGTAATGACATGAGGTCATCACAGACGGTTTTTGAACCGTCTATTATGCAGACTATCACAAATGGTTATAAACTCAGAACCGTATGTGATAGTTAGCTATCACATACGGTTTGTAGATAAAACAATCTGTGATAGCTGATGTATCACAAACAGTTTGTAGATAAAATCGTCTATGATAGCTTATGTATCACAAACAGTTTGTAGATGAAACTGTCTGTGATAGCTGATGTATCACAAATGGTTTTTCCTAAGAAAGCTATCTGTGATATTCTTTTGTATTGCTAAATCTATTTACATTTATTAGCTAGCCTCAGTAAATACTAGCCATGCCCTCTGAAATAAGCAAAAACATAATAAGTACATGTATACATCCAATTCACAATCATTTTAGAAATAAGCACACCCATTTCACAAATCAATTAACTCAATTGAACTAAAATTAACCTTTCATGAACAAATACACACATGTACCATTAAGTTCAAACTTATCACAATCAAGTTCAATCTACATTATGGAACTCCCATTTTGGGTTTATGACCTCACGCAACAAGAAGGCCACAAACTGTCCTCGAATGCTTATGAGCTCGCCCTGTTCCAACGTAGTTGCAGCAATGGTCGCAACCTGAGGATCATTGGTCATCGCGAAACCAATAAGTAGTTGCATGTGGTGGCAAACATAGTATCCACATATGTTGCCCGGCAGCTGCTGGTGGCACTGCGAAAATAGAATTAGTTAGTTCAAGAGGCATTACTACGAAATGTTATATAGGATTAATGTGTACTAGTGAATACTTAGAAATTTAGATCGTGTCACAGGATCCCTCCCTTGGATCTCCCTCTAGTAGCAAGGTACACGGCGAATGACCTACGTGATTCCAAAAAGTTAGCCTTAGCCATTGCAAAGGAAGAAAAGACTACAATAGAGTTATCTATGGAGGAAATGTGTTTACCTATCAATTAATTATCAGACAACTGTGAAGTCATGTTTAGCCTTCTTTAGAGAATCAAGGTAAATTATCTTGTTCAATTATGGTATAATTACAATTCAAATCCAACAAAACCTACACAGGTATGTCGCTATGGTCATTAAACCTAAGTTCGTGTTGCTTATAAAGTACAAATTAATAAGTATAGCCACTAGTGCAGCACTTACCCCTTGTTGTAGGGCAAAAGTATGAATTCCTTGTCATGGTGAGCCAGTAATGACGCCGTCACGTAACTCTCGATGAAGGATGCATCCTCCTCGATGCTTTGCATGGAGGCCAAGTGTGGTTGAGATTTGAAATGTGTGAGTGTCTATATATATATATATATATATATATATATATATATATATATATATATAGGAAGCCTTTTCCTACTCAGGAGTAGTTACCCTATTCAGTATCTCACAGCGTCACGTGATTCCCTTGATTTGGCTTCCTTTTTAGTCTTGAATATGAAGGAGTAACTACACCGGAGTAGAAAGTAAATCATGTGTAGAGTGTATATATATATATATATATATATATATATATATATATATATATATATATATTTATAAAATGTGCTAAAAACTTATATTTATATTTATATTTATATACAAAATCAAGGAGTTATATATAACATATATCCTATATATATATATATTATTTATTTATATTTATATACAAAATCAAGGAGTTATATATAACATATATCAGTATTACACGAACATAGATTGTGATTGTACACACTTATAATGTCTAGCATCGCATGAGTGGGGCGTCGAGGTTGAAGAGTAAGAACAAGTCCTCGAAGATCACCATGAAGACACAGTCTTGAGCCTCGTGGTGAAGACGATGCGGCTTGAACTTGACGTTGACACCTGAGCGCCATTGTCCATCCGTCTTGTTGGCTTGTTCCTTGTACCATGCATGCAATCTCATGCAAGCCAATCCTAGGGCTTCGATGCATTCCCTCTCAACCAACGGCTCGCATAGCACGACTTTCTGAGCCAACGGCAAGAAGGGGATATCACCGGGCTTCTTCGATTTGCCCTTGTTGTCTCGCTTTTTAGAGGTCGACTTCACGGGAGTCGACCGGGCATGAGGTGTAGATGCATCTGATGCACCGGCCCTTGCCGCATCAGTGCAGGTTACTCTGGTGCAGATAGCTCCCGTGCACTTGGCACCGTTGCAGGAATTTCCCGTGAAGTTGACACCGGTGCAGGTAGCTCCAGGTAGATATCCCTCTTGGGCTAATGCATGAATGTTCCAATGGCTTACCCTAGAGTTAGGACATCATTGTTTGGGAGCATCTGCAGGGGGACAACCTCAAAATTGGCATGAACACCATCCACATTCACTTTTGTGAAACCCGACGCTAGATTTATACACCATGCAACAAGGCCCCAACACCGGATGGATCCACCTGGCCCCAAGTAGCGTCGAGGGCAACAGAGGTATATCTCACTTGGAGCTTGCACTTCGTAACCACCTACATAATGATACAAAATTAGCTACTCCAACAGGCCTATCAATAGATCGAGTATTCCAGATATAATAATTATTACCAGGATGCCATCAACAGGAGGGGTTGGATGCGCAGCTACTCCGACGGTTGGGGGCTAGCTAGCACAGTAGCGGCTGGGGCTTGCAACTTATTTCCCCTAAGCCTTTCCTCAAGTCTATCTATCTGTCGTCACATCTCATCTCTGTCGGCATCAGTGATCTTATCTCTGATGGCATCAGTGATCTCATCTCTGAGGGATTCACGAATCTCCTCTCGTGGTCGTGCATCGCACTTGGCTTTGGCTCTCTTCCAACTCCAACACGCTTCGGAGTCCTATGAGAATCCCTGTTTCCATGGAATATAAACACCAAGGCCTCTCGTGCGACCCAGGTGCTCCTTGTTTTCTAGGGCCGCGGAGAGTATATCTCTCTCCCTAACTGCCAGGAATAAGCCTTGAGAAGATTGTGCACTCAACGCTTCCTGCAAGAGCCCGACATGTTATTTCACTTCCTATGAAGTTATGGAGTAATTACAAACTAGGTAGTTCGATATCTTACCAGGCGCTAGGACACTTCATCCTCTCCGAGGTTTAGAAAGGAGATGCCCTCAAGACACAGTAGATGACCTCGCTCTTATCTAGTTTTAGGCGCGCTCATCAGGGAACGCGATAAATGGCAGGGAGGCCTCCACAGGGTTGCCTGCTCGTCCTCCTTCCTCTATTGCGAGACTTTACCCGTATACCCAGCGGTGCAAATTTTATGGGGGTGCATGTTTTTTGCCTGGAGGGCCCTGTGCGCTGCACTTTCACTCATAAAATCAACTGTCGTCTTCTTCGCCACAAAGTCTTACCAATACTCTTCCACGAACGGATACTTCTAGAAGGGTGTCAAATCCTTCTACATGTATTTCTTGATAAGCGTGCTCTTGAAGTTCTTCCATGCTTTGCATGCCACTAGCAACGCGCGTAGTCGCATGGAGCCCTTGTGTTCTTCCGGAATCTCGAACGATTCAAAAATTTCCGTCGCCAGCGCATCTTTCTGAACTTCGGTCAACTCCTTCCACGAATCGTAGGTGATCTTGACCCGTTCCCGTGCAACTATTCCGACTGTTCTCCAGAATGCGAACGCGGTTCGGCGAGGATTGAAAGGAGTCCTAGACGCATCGACATTCGTGATAGTAAATCTTCCATTGGGCCTTTTCGATATTCCTCATCTATCGCTCTTAGATTTTCCAGAGGACGGTGCATCAGACGTATGAGGCGACGATGACGGAGAATGAGCGGATGACATCTTCATAAGAAATATAAGTTATGACATGAACATATTATCATAAGATTCTCTATGTGTATGGGTATACACATTGATAAATAGTTAGATATAATTGGGATATGTAGGGAAGAAATTATGATACTTTCTTATTAAGTATATATCCACCACAAAAAAATCCATACATGCTACATATAAGAAAAGGATAAATTTACAACGTTATATAATTACTTATTATGAATAGCATGTATTATGAATTGCTAAGGATCACCGAACCTGGAGGTTCAACCAATTAACCAACAAAGTAACAGACTAAATGCTAAAGATCAATCAATAGTAGTAATCATTCCAATTAGAGCTCAAGTTCAAACCCGATTATCAAAATAATTTTAGTACAAGATTATTATCATCACAGAGCATTCATCTCAAGCCCACCACACCACATTGCAATATATTCCAGTAGCAGTATCAAAACAAATACAATATGAATCACTAACTAGAACATATCAAATACAAAGGGGTAATTAAATTGAAATGTTGTGATACTCATGAAGCAGATGGCAATCAAAGCCACTAACAATATAATAAATGTAGATATTCAGCATGTATTCATTTTTAAAGGTGATTTCATATCTGGGCTGACACAATCAACCTGATTTCCACCCCTATTAAGCACAATTTTTTTGTTAAGTTCTGGCCAAAATTCCTAAAAACAAGTACAACACCTCATACTACTAAGTGTTTGTACCAGATACCAGCATAATTACCATGAGTCCATGAGGACCATGACAACATGACGACATGACAGATTATTGATAGCAAAAGAGTAGGGAAGGGACGTTGGGGTTGGCAACTCGGCATCGGTTACCTTTGGGCATTGAGGAGAAGGACGAGTGGGGAGTACCAGAGTAGCAAGGCGGCGTCGAAGGGGAGGCGCGCCGAGCTCGGGGAGGAGGAGGCAACGCGTGCTCGGGGGAGGGAAGGAGGCAGGCTCGGGGAGGAGGCTCATTGGGCTCAGGGGAGTAAGGGCGCTCGGTTCGGGGAGGCGGTGTCTCGTGCTCGGGGAGGAGGCACCTCGGGCTCGAGGGAGGATGGGCACCGGGTTTAGGGAGGCGGTGGATCGTGCTCGGGGAGGAGGCGCACTGGTACGAGGAGGAGGCGACGTCGAGGACGGCGACAATCGACTCGAGGGAGGAGGGAGAGTTAGAGAAACTTAATCGTTTGAGTGCGGGGGCAACCCTAGAGTCTGAATATAAATAGGATTGAACATCACAGATGGTTCTAAAGTAGAACCGTCTGTGATAAATACACATTAAAGATGGTTCCAATAAATAATCATCTATGATAGCTTATGTATCACAGATGGTTTGTAGATCAAACCGTCTGTGATAGCTTATATATCATAGATGGTTTGTAGATAAAACCGTTTGTGATAGTTTATATATTATAGACGGTTTGTAGATGAAACCGTTTGTGATAGATTATCACAGACGGTTTGTAGATGAAACCATATGTGTTACATTTTTTGTATTGCTTAATCTATTTATGTTTATTGGCTAGCCTCAGGAAATGCTAGCCATGTCCTCTGAAACAAGCAGAAACACAACAAGTACATGTATACATTCAATTCACATTTATTTTAGAAACAAGCACATCCATTTCATAAACCAATTAACTCAAATGAACTAAAATAAACCATTCATGAAAAAATACACACATGTACCATTAAGTTCAATCTTATCCCAATCAAGTTCAATCTACATTGTGGAACTCCCCATATGACACATTCTCATATACATAAATACAAATTCATATATGACACATTCTCATATACATAAATGCAAATTCAGAACTTATGACACATAAACATTTCATTCATCATTCCACTTGCTTATCTCCTTTAAAAATTAGCCATTCATGATGATTGACGCGTGTGTAGCTAGTTTCATCACGTTGTTGTTCCTCGACTCTTATGATGTTTCTGAAAGGAGGTAACTCATCAAATTCATTGTATTCTTCCTCGTCCACTACATTCTCAACTCCGACAATCCTCCCTTTTCTATGAAGAATTACATAGCGCTTCTTATTTGTCTAGTCGGTTACATAGAAGACTTGAACAACTTGGTTAGCGAGTACGAATTGTTCGTCTTTGTATCTTACACATTCGAGGTCCACGGTAGTAACACCATACTTGTTGACCTTCACCTGTGGGAGATGGACCCAACGGCACCGAAACAGGAGATCTTGAAAAGCACGTAGTCGAACTCCCAAATCTCCTCTATGAACCTATAGTAGGGTCTCCCCAACCCATCGGTAGTGAACGCATCTACGCGGACACCGCTGTTCTGGTTAGTGCTTTTTATATCATGAGCCCGCGTATAGAATGTGTACCCATTTATGTCGTATCCTTGCCATGTCACAATTGTAAATGTTGGCCATTTTGCAAACCATGTTAGCATATCACTTAATGAGCTCCTAGCGAGTCGCTTGTTCAACCATTGGTTGAACCTGTTGGAAATATGCCCTGGAGGCAATCATAAAGATGATTATATTTTATTATGTTCATAACATTGTATAATATGTTATCTTATTCCTAGAATAATATCAATAATATTTATTATCAAGTATGTGACTTGATTGTGAAACTCTATATTTCTGCGATGATTATTATTAAACGTTCCCTGGTGTGAAACATATGAGAACACATATGAATAGACTAGCATATGTGTTAGTTGATGACTACGTTTCACAGGTCATGGATATGGAGATATCAAACCAATAATATGGACACATGTTAGAGAACATGGTGTTGGAAAAGACCCACCTTGAGATACTGTTGAGATTGTCATGATTTTATGTATCATTAGTTGGTATCAAGCAATGATGATGTATAATCCTTAGACCCGAGATCAGCATGGTTTCCTACATGTGTAATAGCACTCTTAGGGGTTGCCAAACGCCACTCGTAGCTGGGTAGTTATAAAGGTAGCTTTCGGGTATGCTATGAAATATGTGGAGTGATGTGACTAGTCAGATATGGGATTTGCCCCTCCTAACATATCAGGAGAGATGTCTCTGGCCCCTTGTTGTGGTCGGATAAAGAAAGTGCATGGCCATGCCACTAGTGGTCGAAGTGTCGACCACATGAAGTTATTCGACACCTGATCGAGAAAGTATTGAACAGTCCATGGATGACACAACATCTCATATAGAGTTCAACCAGATATTGTGAGGCAAAGGGAGAATACACGAGAAGGTCTTTCAGTTCGATCAAATACGGACTAGTCATATGGAAATACAAGCTGGTCGTAGGCTGGTCGAATATGGTCACTAAGTGGTCGAAACCTGGTCGTAAGGAGTTACGAATTGGTCAAGACTAAATATAAACTTGTCGTATAGAGATATGAGCTGGTCGTTAGTGATATAGACCTAGTTGTAGATCATATTACATTAAGGTTCTTCCTATATATTCTATGTGTGTTTGGGAATCATTATGTGCTGCTAGGTACCGCTAACGACTAGTGGTCGAAAAGAGTTTCTGAGTCACAACCGATTACATATGACCCTATAGGGTCGCACACTTAAAGGGCTAGAATTTGATTTGGATGTTGATCTGGATTTTTGTATGTCACGAGTTCCTAATGAGTCTCAAGTACGACACCCACCATGGATGCCTATATATATATATAGAGGCGTGGTGGCATGGGGTGATGATGATCTTTAAAAGAACTCCTGAAACCCTAACAGCCACGCCTTCCTCATACCACGCCGTCGGCGCTAGCACTCCAGCGTGTAATATCCCTGCCCCGTAAGTGTGGATACCTTGGAGCTGTTGTTGCGAAGCATCAGCACTAGAACGATTCGTAACTCGTGACGATCACAAAACTCGAAAAAGAAGACGTGTGGCGAGTACGACTACGATTGCATCAACTCGATACATCAACTCTACTTCCGCTACGAGTCGACGCGTCTAGTGGTAATCTCATGATCTATTACTAGCGGAGGTTCCTTGGTTGCGTGGTAAATTTTTGTTTTGTGCTATCGTAGTCTACCCGTAACCCTTCAGAACCGACTATTGTGCTATCTCATGATCCAAACATCTGGCCGCTCTGGATTATGTTGATGAAGCACGTCCTTGTGTTGGTCGATATACGGGGATACTTCAGTTATGTGTTGCAAGACTGTGAAATGGGCTTGAGCATCCGTATCCACATCTAGAGTGATTGCTTTCTTTCAGATGGTCCCGATACCCTTAAGCCTCCCCTCATGGCGAGATCGAGGCACACCTATCGGTTTGACCTGAGCCATGTAATTGATGCAGAACTCAATGACCTCTTCGGTTGCATAACCTCCGACGATGCTACCCTCCCACCGATTTTAATTCCATACATAGGACTTGAGAATTCTCATGAACCTCTCGAACGGGTACATGCTACGTAGGAACATGGGCCCGCACATCTTTATCTCCCTCACAATGTGAACAATGAGATGGACCATGATATCGAAAAACGACAGAGGGAAATACATCTCAAGATGATATAGAGTCATCACCACCTCGTCCTTCAGAGCATCTAGTCCTTTGGGATCGATGACCTTCTAAGCAATTGTGTTAAAGAAATAACATAGCCTCATGATTATCTCTCGGACCATGATCGATAAAATACTTTGAATTGTAACAGGGAGCATCTTTGTCATCAGCACATGACAATCATGAGACTTCATGCCAATTAACTTCAAATCTTCCATCGAAACAAGTTTCTTTATGTTGGCAAAGTAACCGAACGAAACTTTCACACCATGTAAGCACTGGCACAGTTTAGTTCTCTCTGCCTTGGATAGAGTGTAACAAGCAAGAGGAGGTATGTTCGTCCTTTATTATGCTTTGTCGGTGCTAGCTCAGGTCTGATGTCCATATCAATCAAGTCAAGCCGTGCGTTGACACCATCCTTTGTTTTGTCATGAATGTTTAGTAAGAGACCAATTAAGCTATCACATATATTCTTCTCTACGTGCATGACATCGATGTAGTGGTAAACTTCTAGGTTCTCCCAATATAGTAAGTCCCAAAATATTGATCTCTTCTTCAGATGTTTTTTTCACAGGTCCTTGATTTACGTCCCTTTCCAAGCACAACATCTAAATCCTTAATCATATTATAGACCTCTTTTCCGCTTAAATGCCTTGGAGCTGAACTGTCCGCCTTCCCTTTGTCGAATTGTTTATTCTTCCTACGATATGGGTGAGCCCTCCGAAGGAACCTACGGTGACGCATGTACACGATTTTACGTGAGTGTTTTAGCCAAACACTCTCAGTATCATCTAAGCAGTGAGTTCATGCTTTGGCCCCTTTGTACTCTAGCCCAACAGGTTAGCAAGTGCAGGATAATTATTTATGGTGCAGAACAACAAAAAGCGTAAAGTGAAGTTCTCTCATCTGTATGCGTCCCATGCATGTACCCCTTCGATCCACAATATTTTTAGATCTTCCATCAATGGTGCTAGGTACACATCAATATCATTCCCATGTTGTTTCGGTCCTTGGATAAGTATCGACAACAAAATATACTTCCGCTTCATACACAACTGCGGAGGAAGGTTGAAGATACAGAGAGTCACAAGCCAAGTGCTATGTTGACTGCTCATGCTACCAAAAGAATTCATTCCATCTGTACTCAATCCAATCCTTATATTCCTAGGTTTCACACTGAAGTCTGCAAACCTCCTATCGATGTTTCTCCACTGGGCGGAATCAGTAGGGTGTCTTAGCTTTTCATCCTTCTTACGCTCCTCCGAATGCCAACGTAGCAGTTTTGCCTCCTTTGGGTTCATAAAAACCGCTTCAAACGGGGAATTATAGGAAGATACCATACCACCTTAGTAGGAGGTCATTTCTTCAACTCGATTCCCTCACCGTCATATGATTTATTCTTACACTTGTATCGAGATGAGTTGCACACCGGACATACATGCATGTTTGTATACTTTTTACAGTAGAGGATACAGTCGTTCAGACATGCATTAGTCTTTCTACTTCCATTCCCAATGGACAAAGAACCTTCTTGGATTTGTAGGTGGTTTTAGGCAACTCGTTTCCATCCAAAAGCATGTCTGCTAAGAGACCTAATAGCGTCGTGAAACTCTTGTCGGACCAACTATTGCTTGCCTTCAATTTCAGCAGTTCAAGTATAGATGACAACCTTGTGTATTCCGGCTTGCAGCCCAGGAACAATGGTTTCTTCGAGTCCTTCATCGAGCCCTCGAATTTACCAAACTCTCTCTCACTATAGTTCCATTCTGCATCACGAAGCATCTGATCCAGATTGTCATCGTGCAGCCTATCCGAATCGGAATAACAATCGACATCATCTGGCGGCATATCGTTGACTTCGTCGGCGATGTCATTATTACTACATTCCTGTATAATCTACTCTTCACCGTTACTGGTCCAACGTGTATACCCCTTTTGAAACCCCTTCGAATCAAGTGTGTTTCGATCTACGCTCGATTCTTAAACATCTTCATATTCTCGCAGTCAATGCATGGACAATACATATATTCCACCCCTTTATTCAACATATCCTCCTCGGCGGCTCTTGTAATAGCAGACACACCATTAATGTACTCTTCACTCACACGGTTCTCAACGTACATCCAGCTTCGGTCCTACGCTACGCATATAACAATTTAGTGTTAAATATTGAATTAATTAATTAGTATACTAGATCTAGAATATAATGAAAGTAGGAACAAGTTACTAACCATAGATAGTGAAGAACAAATACATCTATAATCACTTTTCCAAAATCTACGGTCCTCCTTTCACCAAATGGCCTCAAAGCCCCACCTCCTCAAAGCCCACTTGTACTATCATTCTTCCCAAAAGATTTATTTAATTTGGAGTTCATATGCAAATGTTATTAATATTTCAATTTGGTTTGGTTTGAAAACCCTAAAAATATAATAATAAAAGGTGGCGTCAAAAGCGTATTTTCTAAGGCTTGCGCTTTCCAACAGAGAAAGCGTATTTTCTCTGAACTAAATGTGGATTTTCACATTTTTACATTTTTTGGATTTTATTAACTTACATGTGGGCCCTACTTGTCAGTGACTCATTTTAATTTTATGATTTTATTTATAAAATCTATGGCGGTCCCACATGTTATAGACTCATTAGTTTATTAACTAAATGATTAAATCTCGATTTGATTTAACCTCCCAACAGCTAGGGTCCACATGTCAATTTCTCGGCTTTAAAACATGTTTTAACTTACCGACATGCACAACTTTGGAGGGACTTGTAGTTGGGGAAATCGACTTTGGTGGGGTCGAGGAATTACTAGAGAAGAGTTGGCGTCGATGGCGGCAGCGGTGATAGAGAGGTCAACAGTGACAGCTCGGCGTGGGCGACAATAGCTGAAATGGACCACATGAGCGGGCTTAGTGAGGTGAGGCGATACTTAAACCGGGCACGGAGTGGCGACGGACTCACCGGGCTAGGAGATCTCCTATGGTTACCGTAACGCCAGAGATGGAGAAGAAGACTCTGTTGAGGAGCTACATTGCACCGGATGGACAGAGAAGTGAATAGTTGAGTAAGAGAGCAAGTTGAGTAAGCGTTGTGAAGTATCACAGATAGTTTTAAGAAAAAATCGTCTGTGATACTTAGTAATATCACAGACTGTTCATTTTGAAAACCGTCTATGAAGTATCACATACGGTTCTGAAAAAGAACCGTCTGTGATATTACCTCTTTACGGACGGTTTTTAGCGCAGCCAGTAATATAGACGGTCTCTAAACCAAAACTGACTGTGATTGTATTTAATACCGATGGTTTTGGTCAACTGACTGTGATGAGGCGTCCAGTATTAGCTTTTTGTAGTAGTGATCACCCATGCTTCGTCATTATCCATGTGGCCCCAATGGATTCCCGCCAAACCTTTCACGTGTCCGAGTCCCACCGAATTGTCCTCGCTTGCAAACGGGCCCAACTCACTTAGTGCACCACATGCCTTACCATCAAGGGTGGACCTACTGTAGCACACCAGTGTGCACAGGACACCGGGTCCTAAAATTATTTTTCTTTGGATATAACCGTGTATATGTAATGTGGACACACTTAGCCTAACATGAGGGGACACCCTAAACCAGAGCTCAGCCGAACATGACTCATCTTGCCTCACGGACCCTCAGTTATTTTCGTTCTAGATCCACCACTGCTTACCATGCACCATGACCTCACCCAACTTCCCTGGCCATTTTGGACCTTAGCTCCTCCCTCAGCTTAGTCTCGGTCCACATTATCGTTACCTGTCTCATCCACCACTTTGCAAGCCTCGGTCATCTTTTGGCAACACCTTGATCATTCCAGAACTAAGCTCCCCTAGCTTAGTTCCGATCCCATGACTGCTTTGGACCTAAGCTCTTCTAGCTTAGTCCCGGTCCCGTCTGCCTCGCCATGACGTAGCTCCAGGGTCCTACAACCATCATCGACAACCAAACAGTCATGTAGCATCGCACGACACACAAAATCATCAATTTGCATAATTAATTAGCCAAGAACACATACCTTTAAAGCTTCGCTCCCAAAAGCAACGCCAAGACACATAGCCATCACATGGCTCACAATGCACCAAGTGTATCATTTTACCTCAAAGGTCTTTGCTCAAACTTTGTCTTACATGATTCTTGTCCATTTTGTATCTTGCTTAAGTCCAACCATTTCACCCTGCATTCATGACCATTCTGGACCTTGGTTCTCCTAACCAAGTCCCGATCCTCCTCACCTTTGATCATATTTGACTCAAAACCATATGCACAACAATAGACCAAGCAACTATTTTCCGTCACAAATTCTTCACAACTTGACCTACATTAGTCCATAAATATATAATGCAAACATATGCACCAATCCCAAGCTTTTAAGACCAACTCTCAAATGTCAACTCTAGACCACAACTCATTGTGCCCTAAAAAACCACAATTGGTCCGACCGCAACAACCATGCTGGTCAGATCGCCACCGGTCAGATCGCCAACCATTGGACGGTCCGACAGCTAAACTTCACCCAAAAATCACTATCTGGAACTTTGGAGAAATTATATATAGTTTTAGGTTCAATTTCTATTTTCAATGACACCTAGTACAAATACATACCCAAATAAGCCTACATAAGTGTTTGATGCCTATTTTCCTAAAGTTTGCACTGTTGGTTTGACTGTCGTTTATGGGCCAGTCAGATCTCCTATGGCCGATCAAACTGGGGCTCCCAAGCCATTTTGACCGCCGATGCACCTACTCAGCTCCACCCGATTGAGACCAAAGCAAAGCTAGTCTGACTGCTTGCAACCTGACAGCAACACTGAAATCTGCTCAACTCAAACTCATAACCAAACTCAAACCACGACAATTCTTGCATCAGTCAATATGCTCATCACAAGCCATAGGGTGATCTCTACAGTCAGACTACTTAAAAAAAGAAAAAATGGACATTATCTGGGACAGGGCAAGAGGGCCCTGGAATCCCAGAAAATGAGCAAGAACAATGTCGAAAACCAATGCCATTCTCAGAACCACGATCGTGCCGCCTCATCCATCGACACAAGGCACTCATGTAGTTGAAATGCTGGGTTCTGGTGACAAATTTCAGTCAGCCACACGTGATCACGACCTTATTCATATCCACTCGCAATAATTTTGCACCAATATTTCATCGTTCATGCAAGGGGAATAGACATTATCTTTTGCACCATTTATAAATCTAACCTTGATTTATTCATTCGAGCATTCAACACAAGGATACAATTATTTTCACCACACAACAGCAACCTCGGAAACCTAAATAGGGAAAAGTCAAGCTTCCAATGCTACTTTAAAACAGAACTACAAAAAATTGATCTTTGTAATCTTTCCCCCCACGGAACTGCTTGTTTCATGGCAATGCAGCCTTTAGGTTCTTGGCTAATTCTTCTAGCTTCTTCAATCCTTCTTCAGGAGAAGCAGCTTCGCCCAATTGCCTCACCATTGCGCTCCCGATGATGACACCATCTGCGCCCCATTCCGCGATCTGCATTGTAAACAATGAAGCAATAACGTTGTCAAAGGTCGTGCAAAGAAAGGGGAATAAAACCAGATTCTGTGCTTAGCAGAAAGTTGTTGAGTATGGTTTACCTGCTTCACATGCTCTGGAGTCGACACCCCAAAGCCAACAGCCACAGCCTTCTCTGTGACCTATAATAGGCACAAGATGTTCTATAAGATTCTTGAACATTATGTCCTTTTCACACTTAATTAGAACGTGCTAACACCAGTTCGCTAAGCACTAATAATAAAAATGGTGATACAAACCTGCTTAATATCCTGAAGAAGAGATTGCACCTTGGCACTGACATTTGTACGTGTGCCTGTAACTCCAACAGTGCTTACCTGAATATAAATACGAGTTAACAACCAGTCCATGATGCATCTAGTTGGCTATCATCAAACGAATTCAAGAAAAAGCGGTAGAAATTCGAACATTGTAGAGTGGAATACAATTGGCTATCATCAAACTCTAAATAGGGAAGTGACAGGCAAGCAATTGAGGTGCCTGAATCTTTTCAAACTATAGTTTGTTTCTCCATTATATTTTTCAGCTTTAGCATGTCAGCACAGCTGCATGAGTATCTGATTTTATGCAGTCAACTTGAGATGGCATAGGTTATACAGAATGTCACTTAATGTCCAATAGGTATACTGTACTCAGCTACCAGTCTTCTTAAATCTTATATATACTAGTTTGACTATTTTGAGGTGCAAAATTACTAATTGAGAATCAGGAGAAAATGTTATATGAGAACAGATTTTTAGAAAATAATTATGAGGTTCTAGAAACTCACAAGATAAATAAATCCTTCCGAGGCTTCAGTAATTTTCTCCATTCTTTCTGTTGGTGTAGTTGGTGTTGTCAGTAGCACCTGCAGGCATTCATGGAAATGAATCCAATTAAATAACTTAAACGGCACAACAAGATAATGTCACTTAAAATTACATAGGCATAGACAAAAGAAGCATCTTCATTTTCTCTCCTATTCAGCACCAAAGTCAAATAACAGCGACAGTATGAAGTTTGGCCACTACCATGTGAATCAGATCCTGTAGTTTACTATGAGAGGAGAAGATATGGAAACTCCAGACTCAGAACGCATGCACTCAATAACTAGTTTCTCAGTTATGACTGTTGTGAATGCTATCAACAAGGGGGTAAATATCCGTTGAAGGGAGGTCGGACGGCGACGACTTGACGTAGAACAGCGCTAGGTGAAGGAGGGCACCGATTAGGGGAGGAATAGATCTAGAATTGCCGGTCAAGGGAACGACCACAGCTGGACTTTAGGGACTAGGAACTTATTTATTCATCTTTACTTGATTGATAATGCATATATGCTTCTACTTTTATAAGGATGACTCGACTTGAGTCATAAGAAACAATCTCTATTTCTAATAAAACGTATATTTAACAGATGAAATATATCTCTAAAGAAGTAAACTCAACTAACAAGGAAACTAACTATTCTTATCTTATTTCCCAACTACTAATGCACCCGCAGTCCCGGTGTGAACAGTGCGGGTATGCTACAGCGACATAGGTACTATTCACATATGTGAACAGTGATTTTCCTATCGTGACAACTTCTCCCTCCCTTCACGATAGCTCGTCCTCGAGCTGTGGTGGCAGCCACGGTTGCAACCCTTAGAAGCCCCACTTCGACGAGAGGTTGTTATGCCGACTTATCTGATTTGTCGCCATCACCATGATAGCACAAGTCGTGGGAAGGGATCGACTGCTCTGATACGAATTATTGTGAACGCTATCAACAAGGGGGTAAACATCCGTCGGAGGGAGGTCGGACGGTGACGACTTGACGTAGAACGGCGCTAGGTGAAGGAGGGCATCGATTAGGGGAGGAATAGATCTAGAATAGCTGGTCAAGGGAACAACCACAGCTGGACTTTAGGGACTAGGAACTTGTTTATTCACCTTTACTTGATTGATAATGCATATATGCTTCTTCTTTTATAGGGATGACTCGACTTGAGCCATAAGGAACAATCTCTATTTCTAAGGAAACATATATCTAATAGATGAAATATATATATATATATATATATATATATATATATATATATAAAGAAGCAAACTCAACTAACAAGGAAACTAAGTTATCATTTCTTAAGTATTTAAATAATAAATATCTAATGTGGTCTCTCTTCAACAAACAAAAAATGAAAAGGATACCGGGAATACTTGATCCTATTTAGGCCCAAAAGTTGATCCAACACATAGAGATGTAAAATTTTTGACAGGGTCAAGAGTGCATATCATAGCATGAGAGGGGCCTACCAGCTCTAGGTTGTTCTTGGCAGCTTCACTCCTCAAAATATCTGTCTCTTCCAGAGGAACATCAGGTACCACAAGACCTGCAACATAGTAATACATAAGTAACTCGAATGTCACAATCAAAAAGGAAATTTGACCACCCCAAAAAAGTATCATATTGTTAAGACAAATCTACAAAGTATTGCGTTAAAAAAAAATCTACAAAGTGAAGTTCTTAAAATATACACATAATATAACAAACAACCTACAAGCTGGGAGTGTTGATTCAACTCTAGTACAAAAAATCAGTTGTGATATGTTGTTAGACAAGGTTTAATGGTTCTCAATTGTCTATCTGAAATTCTGAATCAATGTTGTGCATTAGTCAAACTACGATACAAGAGAAGGAATATCATACTTCAGCAAATTAATTAGGTGAGTGTATGAGTAGAATGGCATTTTAATGTAGAAGAACATCAGCAAGTTCATGTTATTAATAACTATATAATAGGACACATTACCATGCACACCGGCTTCTTTTACAACAGTCATGAAGTTTGCAATACCGCGCTTCAGAATCGGGTTGTAATATGTGAAAAGCGCTACTGGGCAGGACAGCTCAGGTATCACCTCCTTTACCATAGAGATGACGTCCTCAAACGTGGTGCCTTTGGACAGCGCACGTGTAGCAGAAGCCTACAATCATGCAACCAAAAAGCAAAAAAACTCATAAGATGACGCACACAAATACTGCAGAATATAGTAGGGTAATAATATACCTGAATAACAGGGCCATCAGCCAAAGGATCAGAGTAAGGCACACCCAATTCAATCACATCTGAACCGCACGCATCAAGAATCTTCAGTGCTTTCGCTGTGGTTGCCAAGTCAGGATCACCAGCAGTGATGAACGGAATGAACGCAGTCTGAAAAGTTTGCAGACATTAGAAAACAATAGACAACTTTAACCATATTGCCTAAAGGAAAATACAAAGGTGAGGTGTGAACTTAATGCTGATCTGGAAAAATATCGCATCTCAGAAACTTCATAATAAATATGAAAGCACAAACATGTGGACTGATTTTGGCACTAAAAGTTGCAGAAAAAGAAACATGACAAAGTGGTGAAATCCATTCGACATTAATCTCTTCCAAGAACCGGCTTTCATTGGCAAAGTGCATCCTAAACATTATTTACATCCGAGAAAATTGCACTTGATTAACATGGCCAAGGCAGGAAAGGACAGCCAAAAAACTTTCACAGCTCACAGAATCGGAAATCATGACCAATCGAGACCACTGCAGCACAAATTTAACCTCGAACGCAAACAAGACTAGCATGAGGCAATCCATTGACCACAGCTCACACGATTCGGTGTATCCTAAAGCCGCACATCCACCCGATCCAATCTAACACGACGGAATGGAACAACAGAATGGCTCAACGGCCCCTGCCGGATTCCACCTCGCCCTAACCCCCATCAGTCCAACTCCTCCAAAAGCAAAAGAAAACAAAAATTACCACCCGACATCATACACGGGGGTCAGTAAATAATACCACGAATCGAGGAGGGCCTCAGAAGAGCTCACCTTCCCCTGCTCCTTGAGCTTGGCGAATTTTCCCGAGATGGTGCGCTGGTCAGAGCCCACGGCGGCGGCCGCCGCCGCCCTGACGGCGACCATGGGCGCGGCCCCGCGGAACGAAACCCTCCCCACCGCGCCGCGCCCCCTGGGCGCCGCGGCGACTGCGAACGAAGCCGGCGAGGCGGAGGCGGAGGCGGCGACGGAGGCGGAGGAGGCGGCCTTGAGCGCGAACGCCATGGGTGCGAGGAGGCGCGGGTGGTGGCTGACTGGCGGCTTTGCGCGCAGGGTGTTCGACGCCGTGCTGGACTCACTCGACTGGCTCGGACTCGGATCGGCAGTGACGTGCCCGTATTAATAGGAGGCTGGGACCTGGGGCTACTGGTGCTGGGTGTGGGGGTAGGTGGGCCGAGGTGGCTGCGCCGGACGGGCGCCTGCGGGTGGGGCGCGGATGTCAGTGACGCGGCGCAGCGTGGCCGTCCGACTCGTGGGATTCGTTCTCGTGGTTTAATTTAGGTTTATCTGCTGCTCCTCGTTGATCCACGTTAGTACTTTTTAAGAGAGAGAGAGAGAGAGAGAGAGCCTTTGAAACATATGGTGATTCACATCAGACGTACAGTTTTATTCAGGGTTTTTCCCATTACGAACAAAATATGTGCACAGGAATAGCTCATGTAGCCATACGGTTTGTGTCGTGGCCGTAGCTGACCTCCGTATGTAGAGGTGGGAGTCGGGTTAGGCCATTCTGTGCCTGTCCGAGACTCGGGGCTGACGGCCCAAGTCCCAAACACACCACGTGGCGGGCGGGCCGGCACGACATACGGCGAAGTCGGCCGACTGGAAGACGACGCTGACGGGCGGCAGACGCAGCGGCCGGTGTGGCGTGGTTGTGCTCGGCCGGCCAAGACGCCGGCGGCCGGAGGTCGGCCGGCACGAGGCCGCCGAGGCGAGGGCCGCCCAAGAGGCATCGGCCGAATCGGGTCGTAGTAGCCGCCGCCTCCTTGTCGCCTCCCTGCCGCCTCTCCTCGCCGCCTCCGCGGTCCCGCCGCCGCCGCCTCCTCGAACTCCGCACCCTCCTCCTCGTGACTCCGCCGCGCTCCTCGCCGCCTCCCGTCGCAGCCTGCCTCCTCGGAACTCCCGCCGCCGCCTCCTCGCGACTCCCGCTTCGACCTCGTCGCCTCCCGCAGGCCGCAGTGGTGGTGGTAGGGAGCCGCAGGACGGCGGGAGGGAGGAGCCGGGATGGCGGGAGCCGAGAGCCGGGAGCCTGGGAGGGAAGAGATAAGGGGGAGAGAGAGAGAGCCGGGGCCCGGGGGAGATAAGGTCGGGGGAGGGGCCTCGGGTAGGGGGAGATAAGGTCGGGGGGAGCGGGGACTCGGGGAGATAAAGCCGAGGGGGGCCCGGGGGATAAGGCCGGAGAGAGAGAGAGAGAGAGAGAGTATTATGTGGTGGTGAATGGTGACTCGTGATTCGTGAAGTCGCAAGACCGAGGACTAGTGAGTGACCGTTGCTCACGGGAGAACGTTGAGCAACGTTTGGGAGAACATTGAGCAACTAAAAAAATCAACTCACTGTGCCTCATTTTTCACCATACATACACTCATTTCTTCACCATTCATCCACTCTCATTTCTTCATCATCCATTTACTCTCCTTATTTTTTTAACATCTATCTACTCTTCCCATTTATTCACCATTCATCCATTATGCTACCAAGGAGTCGGAGCACAAAAAGAGCAGTAGGGCGACTTAGTGTAAACTCTCGACGCCGCTCCCCTAGTCCTCCTCCGGCTCCGACTCCCGTTGATGCTCGCAAGTTCTCGCCAAGTATGGGAGACTACGGCATGGATGACCGTCATATGGACGGTACGGAGGGCTACGAGGAGTATCAGGGCTGTCCGGAGCCAATGGGGGCTTCAGAGTTCTCTCCTGCGTCCACAGACGGCAACATTGGCGGGTATGGACGAAGGACAAATTGCTGGAAGCACATGACCTAGAGTCAGGAAATCCAAGACGGCCAAACGGTAGATATCGCAACATGTAATTATTGACAAGCTAAATTATCTGCTCGTGCAGCTGCACAGACAGAGCACTTAAACCAGCACTACAAATCATGTTTGCACAAGATCGGGGCGCAGAGCCGAGGGGGAGGAGTACAAATGCAGCTAAACTTTGAGGCCGATGACTCTGTAAGTACTTGGGTATACAACTCGCTTTCTGCCCGTGAGAAAATTGCTAGATATATTGTTGCGGAAGATCAACCGATTAGGATGTGTGAAAGTTGCGCGTTCGAAAGAATGATCCAACGTGGCTTTTGCCTACAGTACCAACATGTTAGTAGGAGAACAACTACATCTGATATTTTACGGATGTATCATAAGGAACTAGCAGAGCTAAAAGAACTATTCCTACAAGTTCAGTTCTCTTTTGCTATAACTTCAGATATTTGGACATCATCACACCAGAGAAGTGCATACCTTAGTGTTGTAGTCCATTATTTAGACGATAATTACAAGCTAAACAAGAGAGTCATATGGTTTAAGATAATTAACGAATCACACACGGGAGAGGCTATTGCCGAGCGTATACTACGCGTACTTGATGATTTTAAGATAGATAATAAGATTGCTTCTATAACTCTTGATAACGCATCATCGAACATGACTGCTATGAACATCCTCACCCCAAGATTGCAGACGTATATTGGTGGTTATGTTCTCCACCAGAGATGCGTATGTCATATCTTAAACCTTGTTGTTCAAGATAGTATGCAAGTGGTTGGTGGATTTTTGAACAGTGTCTGCGACGCCGTTCACTACCTCACAAATTCCCCACAAGTGGCAGCCAGGTTCGCAGAGTACTGCGCGGCTAATGGGAAGGAGCCAAGAAAATTCAGTCTTGACATGAAGGTGAGGTGGAACACGACCTATATCATGTTAAAGAAGTTACAAGAGTAAGAACATGTCATATCCGTTTTTGTCAATGCTAACTCTCAAGACAATGAAGTGGTAGTTAGTAATTCAGATAGCCAAATTGCTAGTCATTTTCAAGAGTTTTTAAAATCTTTTTATAAAGCAACAAATATGTTATCTGATGTTTATTACTCCACCTCTCCCTTAGTTATAGAATTTATTTGGTTAATTGCAGATAAGATTGCCAAATCTAGGAAGGATCCCCTTTTAGGTCATGCTGTCGCACTAATGGAGAAAAATTTTATTAAATATTTCAGTTCTATTTCACACGTGTATTGCTTTGCTGTCATTTTCGATCCTATGAAAAAGTTGTCATGTTTGTAGATCGGTTTGGAGGGAATATGTGAATGCCTCGGTCTTGATTACTCAAAAGTTTTCACACATGTCAAAGAGGAGATTTTCGTGTTTTCTGCATGTATCATGACAAATTCAGCAGCAGCGTGAGATCGGAGACCTCACAGCAGACGCAACAAAGAAAGAAAAGCTTGACATCCCACTTGTGGAAGAAACTAAAGGCCAAGTCCAGTTATTTGTCCTCTCAGTCTCAGGCAACCCCCTTGTGGAATTATGTCCTAGAGCTAAACCACTAACTGGAGTATGATTTTGCAAATATCGATCCTGATCTTTTTCGGTGGAAAGATAGATTTGCTCGAGTGGTGGAAGAACAACAAACATATATTTTCTGTGTTGTCACATTTCGCATGGGATGTTCTGCTGGTGCCGGTGTCCACCGTCTCTTCAGAAGCAATGTTCAGCATGTCAGGGAGAGTAATTGAAGAAAGAAGATCATCACTCACGCCTATGATGGTGTAGGCAATCACATACGCCAAAGACTGAAAATTGACTAAAGAGCGGCAACAATATCAACAAGAGGATCTTGAGATCGTGCAGGCATACACTGACCTTGAGCGCATGAACGATCTCGATATTGATGAGTAGTTAGTATGTACGCATGTTATTACTGTACTCTTTTCCTTACTCGGGGAACCCCACTCTGGGGCGTAAGGTTTTTAACAATACAGTAACATTGTATCTGTAAAATATCAAGAAAAATTTAATTTTTTCTGAAATATTTACGTGTCTATGTTTTTACCAATTAATTCAATTTTAACTAGGTTTTTAATGAGATGGTTATGAGAGGAATGAAGATGGCGGTCGCCGCCGTCATTGCCGCCTCCGCCGTCTATAGTTATTTAGGGCTGGATTTGGACTGGCACGGCACGACCCCGGCACGACGGGCGTTGGGCCATGCATGGGCCTGGCCGGAGGCGAGGTGTTCCGCCCGCCCAATGCCCACCTCTCTCGGTATGTTTCAACAAGATTTTGGGTTTTTCGGTATTTTTGGTACTTGGCCGATTTTTACACACAAAAAAAATGAATCCTAACAATCCGTATTTCTGAAAACCAAATCAAATACTAAATACCGGTCAAACCGAGATCACTGTTATGGTTCGGTGGCGATAGCCGACGTCCATCTGTTCGGAGATGCGATATCCAGTACTTGAGCCCGTTCGAACGACGCAGAAATTGACCGGATATCAGATGTTTTACGCCACATCATTAGAAAAAGGAAATCAGCAACCCCCATCTGGTTCTTCTTTTGGCAGCGATAGACCGACCCACTTTCGTGTCGATTCACCATTGAAAAACGAGATTACACACACACACGGATGCCGGTTCCTCCCCGCTGTCGAGGAAAGAGCTGAGAAATCAAGGAAAAGAAGTTGTCAGGCACGGTAGGTGTTGAAATGTTTTTGGAGAGAGAAAATTTGCAGAGCTGGTACGTGTACTGCGACGTCCAGTCCTAAGACCAACCACCAAGTGAAAAAGAAAATTGGCTAGGGAGTCAGTCGTGTAGCTGCCGGTACTTCGACTAGTACGTACGAGGAGATTTCCTCTCCTCCTGTGGTTATAAAATGAAGATCGACCAGTGTTTGCCGGCCGGCCTGGTAAGATATGTGGACCGGGTAAAACAAAAAAATTGCATTAATTTAGGCATGTGAAAATCGTTGTGATAGGTTCTATTCGGTCCCTTTCAGTGCAAATAAAGGAAAAGGTAAGTTCTAGTTTGCTGCAATGTGTACTTTCAGTGTGGACGATGATATGTCTACGGGAGCTTGACGGAGCAAAACCTAGCTACATGGTATACATACACTCGTATATATAGAATTAATATTTTCTACTTTCTAAGAGTAGTTACTTTCACCGTTGATATACCACCTAAAATAATTTGATATACTTCTTTATTACTTTGAGTATACTTATATGCTAATTATAAGATACTTCAGTTGCGAATCATATTTTATTTATTTATTTTTATTCTTTTTTGTCCAGAGGCTAGGAGAAGACAAATCTTTTTGTCTGAGGCTTTGACTCTTCTGGCCGTTGGCTGCCGATCGAGGGAAGGGGAAGGAAACGAAAGAAGCTTGGCCTTGTCTTTTAACTCGGTCGTCAAAGCAAACTCAATAATAATAACTTGTCCTTCGAAAAAAGAAGAGGATAAAACTTTGGTCAGCAACGCGTGCAGGTCCAACCGCACGGGACATCGATCGCTCTCCGGCTGGATTCTGATCGGTGCTGCCAGCAAGCGACCGGCCTGTGTACGGCTCTCCTCCTCTGATGACGTCACATCGCTGGGTCGAGCAATCGAAAGGAAATTAGCTGGAGGAGGACCTCACGTGAGGTCATCTCCATCAGCCGTTGGATCGGCTCTCTCAAAACCGATCCAACAGTTGATGGGGGAGGCCTCACGGTGAGACCCTCCCCATCACATTTTTTTTCCGAGCAATCCACGTGCTCAGATTCGATCATCCCTATCGGCTAGCTTTTAGTGGAAAAGTGTGTACACGCTCCGTAAGGTACCAATAAATTCAGAATTTATCAACCGACATCCACTCTACACTTAGCGTGTGTTTCGTAGGACGCACATAATGGTAGTTCCTGTACTAAATCTTAGGTGTAGCGGTGTGCCGCTACCGCTGCCTCGTCTACACACTGCTTCCTTGCCAGAGCGAACTTTTAACACTAAAAATATAGAGACGCGATGCAATTCAATAATGTTCAACATAAGTAATTATGGGGAAAATAGGTTAGGTTTTTAAGTTTAATTTTTTTATTGCTCAACTAACCTTTTTTTCAAAGAACAAGGGCTCAACTAACAAAGATAATATTTTTGAATATGCAAACGTCCTAACACGCATTAAGTACTCGTGTTATATACTCCATGTACGTAGTGACATCATTCAACATGTGACATATAGATGTTGTATGACGTCACATCGCTCCATTGGGTGCACGGCGTCGCTCTTCTCATCTGATGATGCCACGTCGCTCGATCGATTGAGAACTGAGCGTTGGCTCGGTGGAACAGGCTGCTTGCCCGAGTTCGAGCCTCCGTATCGACTCGTTCTCATCTCATACACGCGTGAGGTTTAAGTGGAATAGCGCTGCCCACGGTCCGTGAGGTAGTGGACATATCCAATATTTATCCAACGATCTCCGCCCTACACTTAGCGTGTGTGACACATGTGCATGTGTGCGTGTGGTGTGTGCACAGTGATAGATTCAGATCTAAATCTTATGCATGGAGGCGTGACGTTGCCACTGCCTCGTCTACGTACTGCTTCCTCGTCGGAGTAAACTTTTAACACTAAAAATATAGAGACACGGTGCAATTCAATAATGTTCAACATAAGTAGTCAAGGGAAAATACTATTACAAAAAGGTTAATATTGTACGTCTCATTATAGACGGTTGATCAAGACCGTCTGTATTAAATACAATCACATATGATTTTCGTTTAGCGGCAAACGCGCTAAAACCGCCCGTGAAGAGGTAATATCACTAAATATCACAGATGCGCTAAAAATTGGTTTTCAACATGAAGAGGTAATATCACTAATTATCACGTGAGACATCTTCTTGTTCGATGCCTAACTCCCTAATTTCAAGATACTTCACATTGGTTTTCAACATGAAAATCATAGACGGTTAATGTTGAAAACCGTCTGTGAAGTATCAAAGACAGTTCTGAACAAGAACCGTCTATGATATTACATCACATACGATTTTTGTTTGAAACCGTCTGTGATTCGCAGCGCGAGAGGGCGAAAAATTTTGAACGCGTGCGCGGGAGGCAAAATGTTTTGGTGTTGTTCTTATATACTATAGCCACCTCCACCTTGTCTTCAATCAGTCTCTCCCTCTCCCCTCCCCACACAGAGGAGACACAACTGACGACAACGAGGAGGAGGGATGCGCAGGAGCTCCATGTCTGCCACAGGAGGCCGACACGCGTTCGCAGCCTGCTGTTTCACAGCGCCTCCGGTGAGCGGGCATTGCAGCTCGACCAGTACCGCTAGATCTGGCCGCCCCCATCTTGGTCTCAGGTGAACATGAAGTTTTGCCTCCAAATTCCCATCCTGGTTTCCTTCTCACTCTGATTTTGTCCCCTGCATCCTGTCAATTTCATTCTCAGTGAGAACCCCCATCTGTGGTCGACAAGGGAGGCTGATTCGGTTTGAGATGGACACCTCTTCTCGACCTCGTTCTTGTTAGAGAGTGATCCATTGATTGAGAGAGAGAGAGTATTTAATAACCTTCTTATAAACTATCGAAAGAGTGTATAGAAACAATTCTCTAGCAATTGATTGGTTTGGCTCAAAATTTGAAATATTTTTTGCAATACAAAAAACTATCACAGACGATTTTTACTAAAACCGTCTGTGATAGTCTATTTTCACACACAGTTTGAACAAGAACCGTCTGTGATAATTAACTATCACAGACGGTAATTGTTCAGAATCGTCTATGATAGCTTTTTTCACAGACAGTTCAAAAACCGTCTGTGATGACCACAAAGTATCACTGACCTATAAAGTCAGACGATTCAAAAAACCATCTGTGGTGACGATTTTAAACCATCTGTAATTACCTTTTTTTTGTAGTAGTGAAAATATGTTAAGTTTTTTTAGTTCAAATTGCTTTATTACTCAACTAATTTTTTTCGAGGACAAGTGCTCAATGAACTAACTAAGTGGATCTTTTTTTACATATGCAAATGTCCTACACGCATTAGGCACTCATGTCACTCCATGTATGTAGATACGACATTCAACATCGAGACAACGACATTAATGTCGGGACCCTGGGCCGCTAGATTCGAGCCCTCTGTGTATTTTGAACTAGTCCTGACGAGGATCTAATAATCCTCATTTTATCTTTTATCTGTAATTCTTATTATGGGTAAATATGATGTCACATAGTCCCCAGAAGTACCCCTTATTTCTATAAGGGAGAGGCCTAACCTTTGATTGTAAGTTCTTCTACAATCACCCCCATAGTCGTAAGTTCTTCTACGACTACATCATGGTCGTAAGTCCTTCTACGACCATTACATAGTCGTAAGTTATTCTCGGATCGCTACCGATCGTAAGTCCTTCTACGACCAGAAAACTACGACCACCTTATAATCAAACCTACTGACGGGTAGGTCCAATTGATTAAGGAATCTGAACGGTCTACACGCACTATTATTCCGCGTATTAATGGTGTGTAAATACCCCATTATCTCCGGAAGATAATTGCGACGGCGTGAAGAAGTCAAGGCGCGGTAATTACTACCATCATGCGCTTACTTACATTAATTAGGCGCATCTTCCGTAGGACTAAACGGCTACTTCTTCACGACTATATAAGGGCATCAATCGAGAGATAGGGAAGGCGAACAAAAGCCGATCAAGTAGGAACACAAGTGCTATTCTCTAATAGTCTTAGTCTTTACTTGATCATCAAGAATACCATACACACAGGATTAGGTTATTATTCTCTCCTGAGAAGGCTCGAACTCGCCTAAACATCCCGTGTCAATCCACTCTGCGTGATCTTATCTCTAGGAGACCCCGAATCAAACAATCTTTACGTAAGATCGGTTCTAATACACCGGCAGCTTGGCGCCGACCGTGGGGATCTTCCGTAATCTCTTGTCAACATACTCTCTTTTTCCAATCTCATGCTAGCATGGCGGAGAATGGAACGAGGAGAACTGGTTCGACTTGGCGACTGTGCAGACGTCGACATGGATGCGGTTTCGACTACGAGCCGAGTGATGCATCCACGATGGTGATGTTCCTCCGAGATTATTCTCCAGAAACCATCCCATCAATGGAGTTGAGGAGGATCCTTATCCCCACAACGATACGCCCAACAGAGAGGCCAATTCCCTCCAAGGACAAGGGTCAATCCGACTGTAACCGCACCGTGAGGACTCACGACACAATGAGAGTTTTTCCTCTAAGTGTCCAAGTTCCCTTAAGGCGGTCCGACTGGTGAGACAAGTCCCGAAGCCACCATTCCAGACTCCACCAAAGATCTTGTGATCCTATCTCTCGTGGTAACTCCAGAGATAGTGGGATCAAGCATGCTTTTCCTACAAATACGACTGTCTCTCGCAGATCTCATTTGCGGACGGAGATATTATAACCCGAGTTCCCTACCGAGGGGATTACTCCAAGTCGCCAGATGGTGTCTCTCGAGCACTCCTCAAGCGGGAGGCCTCAAGCGCAAGTGAGAATCATCAACGGGAGGTCTTCGTCCTTCCTCAAATCGAGTCAACCTCATGGAGGACGAAATGAGAACCCTCCCGAAGATCACGCCCGCGCCTCCTCGTAGTAATGGCAAGGGAACCACCGCCACAGAGAGAACCAACACTGATGAACGCGAGAGAAATCCTCGACATTCTCGCACTCCACCGAGAAGGCCTCAAAGATCCGACGGGAGGATTTTGAGGTCATCCAAGAAAGAAAATTGCAGCCGTAAGAACACGCTGGCGCATTCAATATCGATCCACAGGAGGTACAAGAACTCCAGACATCAACGACTTGCTTGAGAATCCCAATCAAGAGCTTGCTCGAACGCCAGATACGATCTCTTTCTTTGGAGATTGCGCAAAGGCTTCGAATCGTGATGACAAGACCGAAGTACCTCGTCAACAACATTCAGGTAGTCGTAGCAATGCGACTTCTTCAGCTACCAGTCAATCGAATATTTCTCTGCGTAGGAATCGACACGGTCATAAGTCACATCGATCTCCTATTCGGAGAAATACTTTTCAATCGGCTGATGATCAAGTAGCCCCGAGGAGGTGATCAATCACTACTCGGCAAAGAAATTCTGCGGTGGATTACGAGGAGTATTCCTCAAGAACCGAGACCTACAATGAGCAGTCACTGTTGCCGGGTATCGTCGTATACGATCACCTGGCGACATTAACCCTTCTTTCCTACAAAGAAGGCGTCAAGAAGTAATTACCGGATGCCGGGCATTTTCGCCTGACCTTCGAGCAGTTCGCTGGCCACCTCATTTTCGACCAGTGAACATGGAGAAATTTGATGGATCTCAAAATCCCATCGAATTTCTTCAGATCTATACAACAATTGTCCGAAAGCAAAGGGGAGGAGGAGAGCACGTAATGGCGAATTACCTTCCAATCGTGCTCGAAGGATCCGCCGATCGTGGTTATTAAACCAACCACTCGAGTCGATCTACTCTTGGCAACACCTCTGTGATCTTCTACGAGCAAATTTCCAAGGCACATACAACCGCCTCGAAAGGAAGACGACTTGCACCGATCAAACGAACAACAACGAGACTTTGCGCTAATTCATCAAACGCTTTAGTCGTTCGTAACTCAATTCCGAAATTTCGACTCCTCCGTGATCGTGGCTTTTAAGCAAGGAGTCCGTAGTAGAAGAATAACAGAGGATATTGCTTTAAATCCTCCCAACACCGCTGCGAGCTCTTTGAGATGGCCGATCGATATGCAACTGCTTCTGAGGCAGTCGAGTGGAATAACACTATCGATCGAGAAACACACGCTCTTAGAGAGCCAGGTGAGGTTGGTAAGGACAAAAAAGCAAAAAAGTCCAAGAAGAAAATAAAAAGTCAAAAACCACAAACTAGTGGTTTCAAGGAGGTCTTGGCCGTAAAAGATAGAGAGCCCCAAACCACCAAGTCGAACCCTGATCAAGGCAAAGGTAAGCGCCCTGATCGTAGGAACGACAAACCAAGATGGTGTCCTTTCATAAAAGGAAGGACATGACCTCCATGATTGCCGAAGTTTTCCAAAGAAAGCTCGAGGACTACTACAACTAAGCACCGCTCCCTACTCTCGGCGGTAGGACATACGAGTGGTCAAAAGTCGCCGATGATGAGGAGATGCCATTCCAAGATCCGCACCATACCGTTGAGCATATCTATGGAGGATCATCGATACGACTCCAAACGACAACTTAAAGTCACGGACGAGAGGTAAATTCCATACATACTCCTCTTGTCAATAAATTACCAAGTGTGGTGGAAGTTACCATCTCTTTTGAGAAGGACGACTGCCCGATCACTATGAGTCGATCAGGTCGATTTCCGATTGTGGTCGAACCCACCATCAACAACTGTCGGGTCAATCGAGTGTTAGTTGATGGTGGTAGTTCTTTAAACATATTATTTACTAAAGCCCTGGACGAGATGCAAGTACCGAGGACAAAGGTAAGGCCGGTACGATATTCCTTTCATGGAATCGTACCGGTCTTCAGCCAAACCCATTGGCCAAGTTTCTCTTCCTTTAACATTTGGCTCACCAAGTAATTTCAGGACGGAGAAAGTCTCCTTTGATGTGGTCGATTTCGATACGGCATATAACGCCATACTCGGACGACCAACTTTGGCAAAATTCTTAATGGCTACTCATTATGGGTATCAATGTCTTAAGATGCCAGGTCCCAAAGGAGTGATCACAATTCAATGTGACAAAAGATGGCGATAGTCACGATCCGTCGATCCTCGAGATGGTTGGTCAAATACCAACTCGAGATGAAAGTCACCGACTAGCAAGTCGGGCCTAAAAGCGCACCAAAGCCGAACGACCAAGTCAAAGAGGTTCCTCCGACGCAGAGAAACCCTCAAGACTGCTCGCATTGGGAGACTTCCGATCCCAAATAGGAAGACGCCTCATTACCTTCCTCCGAGCTAACGCAGATGTCTTCGCGGGCAAGCATCCGACATGCCCGAGTCCCTGTGGAGGTGATCGAGCACAGGCTAGCTTTACTACCGATAAAGTACCGTAAAACAAAAATTACGAGATTTGCCCCGATCGACGAGATGCTATTAAATCGAATTGGATAAGCTACTTAAGGCGGGCTTTATAAGAGAAGTCAATCACCCAGTGGTTGGCTAACCTGTAATGGTCAAAAGTCAAGCGGCAAATGGCGTATGCGTAGACTTTATCGATCTTAATAAAGCTTGTCCAAAAGATGATTTCCTTTACCTCGTATTGATCACCGTTGATTCTCTCGCGGGTTGTGAAATATTAAGTTTTTAGATGCATATTCGATATCACCGGATCAATATGTGTCTAAACGATGAAGAGAAGACCGCATTCATTACTCCATTTGGTACCTTTTGTTATATCAAAATGCCATTTGGTCTAAAGAATGCTGGTGCTTCTTTTCAACGCTTAATGCAATCGACTTTTTCATCTCAATTTGGCCGGAATTTGGAAGCCTATGTTGATGACCTAGTCGTAAAAGCATTAAGAGACTTAATCATATCAGCGACCTACAAGAAACATTCGACAACCTCGTAAAGCACCATTTAAAACTTAATCCGAGAAGTGTGTGTTTGGAATTTCTTCAGAAAATTGCTTGGATTCCTAGTATCCGAACGAGGAATCAAGCAAATCTGAAAAATAAAGGCCATCCTCCGATGCGACCTCCAAACACAAAAAGGAAGTCCAAACTCACTTTGGGTGCATGGCGGCTTTAAGTCGCTTCATCGCACGACTAGGAGAAAAAGGACTACCTTTCTTTAAACTTCTCAGAGACATGAAGGTTTTGAGTGGTCGAACGAGGCAAACATTGCCTTTGAGGATGTCAAGAGGTATCTTCGAGTGCTCTGCTCGGTTTCTCCAAAGCGGTAAGAGACGCTCTTAATTTACCTAGCCGCCACGCCACAGCAACAAGCGCGATCTCGGTCGTAGAACGTGAAAACGCATAACGACCGGTTTACTACGTCGTGAAGTTTTACACGGGCCTAAGGAGCGTTACCTCGTGTTCAAAAACTTCTATATGCCCTCCTCATGTCTTCGAGGAAATGCGGCATTATTTTCAGCGCACAAAATAGTCAGGCTGCCCGAGTTTCCTTTGGGAGCAATCCTCCATAATAAGGAAACAATGGGGCGCATGGCAAAATGGTCGATCGAACTTGGGAGTTCGACCTCCATTTCGTGTCCCGAACGGCCATAAAATCCCAGATCTTGGCGGACTTTGTGCGAATGGACAAATCTGAACTGCTCGGGATCCCGATCACGATTCCCACGACCGATGGATGATGTACTTTGACGGGTCACTTACTTTAAGTGGCTCGAGTCGGGTGGTCTGGTATCTCCTACCGAGAAACCTTAAAGTATGCCATACAATTAAACTTTCGTGCCACTAACAATGTGGCGATCACGAAGGTTTGCTAGGCGGCATACGAGTGCGAAGCACTCTCGATTAAATCGACTACTCGTGAGAGGAGACTCTCAACTAGTCGTGAATCAAATTGGGAAAGAGTACCAATGCTCTAACTCAACAATGGCTCGGTACTTATCGTAAGTCGTAAGCTAGAAAAACATTTTTAGGTTTCGAGGTACAATTTATCCTCGAAGGATAATTTCCTCATGAGACCAACTTGCTCGGATGGCTTCTTCCCGATCCATAATACCAAAAGGAGTTTTCTTGGAGCAACTCCAAAACCGTCTCGTCGAAGAACCGAGACACCTCCTCTTGAGATGGCCTCATTAGATTACGAGGATACCTGGATGACTCCCATCTACGAGTATCTTTGCAAGGGTTCCGTACCCGAAGATGATCTTGAGGCAGATCGATTATCCCGAAAAGCCAAAATGTATACTTTGGTTGAAGGAGTCCTCTATAAACGAGGAACCCAAGGGATACTCATGCGATGCATTCCGCAAAACGAAGGAATAACACTCCTTCACGATATACACAAAGGCATCGTGGGACGCATGCCTCCTCTGAACATTGGTTGGTAAAGCCTTTCGACAAGGTTTTTATGGCCTCTGACACTCGCACGATGCTATGGAGGTGGTTAAAAAGTGTGTCGATGCCAATTCCATGGTGAGACAGATACACCAACCAGCTCAAGCATTACAAACAATACCTCTTTCTTGGCCTTTTGCGACCTGGGGGCTTGACATCCTAGGACCGTTTCCCAAAGCTCCAGGAGGTTTCGAATTCCTTTTTGTGGCTATTGACACGTTCACAAAATGGATCAAGCCGAACTCAGAATCGATAACAACTAAGCAACAAAAGGTTCATGATGAGAAGCGTAATTACTCGATTTGGAGTTCCAGTCTGATAATTACGCATAATGGTAAACAATTCGCAAGTGCAAAATTTCGTGAATTTTGCGACGAGTTGGGTACCAAGTTATGCTATGCTTCATTGCACATCCCCAAAGCAATGGGGCTACGAACGTGCAAACGGCCAAATAATGCGAGGAATTAAAACTCGAGTCTTCGACCCGACTTGTTAAGCGCTCGGGGCTTGGGTACAAGAATTACCCTCCATATTATGGGCGGTTGAGCGACCACCAATGAGCAACAGGAGAAACACCATTTTTCTAGTTTTGGGCCGAAGCCATGCTTCCTCGGAGCTAAAATTGCGGTCGACACGAGTTGAAACCTTCAACAACTCGGACCGGGAACAACTTCGAGCAGATGACATTAACCTACTCAAGAGAGGAGAAACCTAGCCTTAATCCGTTCGGCGGTCTACCAACAAGCCTGCGCGAGATACTATAATCGTAAGGTCCAACCTCGCGACCTTCTGTAGGTGACTTGGTATTGAGGCTCGCCAATCCAAGTCTAATCGGAATAAACTTTCCCTAAATGGGAAGGTCCTTACACAAAGGGTCGAAATAACTTACGGCGAGTCGATCGACTAGCAATGGAAGATGGACGAGTTCTCTCAAACTCTTGGAACATCGACCGATTCGCAAATTCTATGTGTGACCAGCTCGTGCAATAAAAGTCCGTGTTCTTTCTACCTCTTTTTGCCTTATTTTGAGTAGTGCTTTTTAATCTTTCGACTATGATATGAAAGCACCCGCTTTTTTTTACCGGGCGGCGAAAACGCTCATCCGACGAAACTTCTCCTCTCTGCATGTGGTTACGCCCACTAGAAGGAATTTCAAGCATTGACTCGTTACTCATTTTTGCCGCCAAGACAAAGAGCCCGGTTCTATCCAATAAATGTTCTCAAAGCCAACTCTCTCAATCTTAGTCTATTTTTTCATCAATTCAAAAATATTCTAAGTAGAGTACACTTTCTTACATTTGTTCGACCACCTTTGATGTACTCGATTTGTTTTAAGCGGTCGAAGGAAGAAACACACCTAGTCGAAGTCTTTCCTCCTGCATGTGGTCCTCGCCCACTAGAAGGAAACTTCCTAGCGCTCAGTCTCCTACTTTTGCTCTCGGAAAAGACTTATCAAGTCCACCAAAAAGGACGAGCGAATTACTAAAGTCCTCTAAGACGCCTGCTTAACTCAAGTTCTTTGTTCTTGGTTCGATTAAACTAGTCTGAAATGAAAACATCACCTAGTCGAAGCCTTTCCTTTACGCGACGTGGTCCCGCCACTAGAAGGAACTTCCTAGTGTCGAGTCGCTTTTACTCTTTCGACCGAAGGCTTGACAACCGTAACAAAAGCTATAAGTTAAATAAACCTCTCTTTGTTTTCGAAAACCTGTTCAAACACTATTTATTTAGATTGTCTAAACAATCTAAACAAATAGTCGGGGGCTAGGATAAAGTTATTAATTTGACTTCAATTCTTAGTCTTTCATTCGTCTTTCATTCGTTTATTATCTTTTGAGTTACTAACTACTCGACAAGATGATTTTCAGGAAATAAGGCGGATCATATATTACTCATCAACAAAAATTGTCTGCCTTACAAAGTAGTTACAAGATTACTCTGAAGGGGGAGAGCCTAGCTGCATTTCCTCCGCCACCTTTTGCCAATCGATCAGATTTCCACAATCGCACGACTTGCCTCTGATTCAGGACAATCGAAGTCGGCTTCGATTGGTTTAACATTAAGGCGGGGATCTTGAGCTTTAAGTTTCGCCAAAGCGTAACTTACAGCAGCTTCGACTGCCTCCCTTATTGATTCAGCTTGATTAGCCTTCAGAGTGGTCACCATTTCTTGCAATTTTCCGACTTGTTCTCCAATAGTACTTGTGTGAGCAAACTAGTATCTTCTCGAGGAGTTTTTCCTCGAATGTAGCTCACTACACATTGTTCAGAGAGTGATGTTGCCTTGAAGACTAGTCTTCATCGACTCCATCTCTGTTGGGTACAAGTCGAAGCCTCATGAGCTTTTGTTCTCGACCACTTGTTCCAAAAGAATAATACCGGTCAAACAAAAATACTTCTAGAGGAACATAACACAAAGATATTTGTAGATCAATGTCTTTGCTTGGATTTCACCTCAAGGATTCTCAATTGGCAAACAATTTACGAACAAGGAATTGACATTAAAAAGGGAAAACACTCAAAAGGACAACAGTAAAGAGTTACTTACATTACTTGAGTTCTCGTAACCTCAAGTTCTTGATCCTTATTCTTGCTAATGCGGAAAACTCTGAATGACCAAAGATTTGTCTCCAACTTCATCCGAGTTTCTCATCTCATTTTCTTTATCTGAAGAAGAAATGAGAGTTAGGTAAAGGTTAAAACTCAAAAGCAGTCTTAAGTTCAAGACTTATCGCTTATTTTTTCTGCAATTTCTTAGATGCGAGACAACCTCTCAAGTCTATCCGAGAGGTTAATACTTCATTCCTTAGCCTCCTCGACTCCTCTTTTCATAGTCGAGTGAATCGGCTAAGGTCTTTGAATCACTGTTTAACCTACAAAGGACAGAGACGGAGATAAAAATCAGCCGAATGGTTGTGAGTACTTCTACAACCACTGACCTAGTCGTAAGTTTTTCTGCGACTACGAATGGTTGTAAGTCTTTCTATGACCACTATCTGGTCGTAAGTAGTCGTAAGTTTTTCTTCGACTAATCCTTTGTCATGAATTTCTTCCATGACTATTCTCGTAAGACATTATACGAGTATTTAAGTTGAAAACAACTATGGATGATAAGTGACTTACCACCTCTCCGCCTCTGCAGCGAGTAGCTCTTTCTCCTGTCTTAGCTCTAAAAGTTGTCGATGATACTCACCGACAACAGCAATTTGCTCCAGAGCTTTCTGCAAAAAGAGAACAGTGAGAAGTGAAGGAAAGCCACATATATAAGTATTCTGAAGATACTTACATTCATAGTCGTTCTAGCAAAAATCGAATATACAAGGTCCGGTGTTTGCGGCTTATCTATCCTCGCGACTTTGTCCCACCACACCTTCTCGAGGCGTTGTCAAAAGTATTATCCGTATTGGGAATATCTTTGGGATGGGGACTCGGTCCACGAGATTTGTAAGAAGACCCTACGACGGAGGCAGCCCAAAGAAGTCACCACGTGTTGAAATTTTCTCCTTCCGGTTACGTGATTTCTCTTTGGGTAGGGAAGGAACGCCTCCTCGATTTCCTTCCCGAGGCGGTGCAGTCGGTCACCACCTTGACGGAGGCTTCCACACCGCCTCTGTTGTTTCTACGACTTGATGATCGTGGCGCCACCTCAACGATAATACCGCTACCTCAAGAGTCGAGTTACGACTTCAGCAGATGTGGAGACACTGAGAGTCTCGACTTCATCGCCACCGGGCCAAGGGTGATGCTTGACCACCTCCGCTGCTACCTCTCCGAGAGTCAAGGGATAGCAATGGACTTCTCGTGAAAGCATTCCCGGAAATTTGAAGGAGCCGGATGAAATAAAGAAAAGCAAATCGAGTTGTGAAAAGAAAAGGTAAATGTCCTTCTTACACTTCAAGACATTTCACATACCTCTGCACTCGGTCTTAACCAGAATTTTGGAGCAATCCTCCCAACGGAGGACCTCTTCTTCTCCACGACCACGCCCGGTCGAGGTTCAACATTTGCTCACCACGACCACGCCTCGTCAGAGTTTGAACAGAACGAGCTCGGTTTCTGATCTTCCGATGGACGAGAGGTGTCCCGACCATTCCGTAGCGAGATCGCCTCTCGATTGCGAGTTGTCCGATGCAAAGATCGCCCTTCATAAAGACATAAAATCCTTCCAGCTTCTCCTTTCCAGCTTGTTTAATAAAACTAGGAGTGGCACCAATCGCGAAAGATTCCGTGTCATAATAGAAGGGTACCTTAGCCTTGCGAGGTTTGCGCTTGAGAGGTTCAACTGCTTCAACCTCCTCGCTTCGACGATCGCGCCTCGGCCAGATACAACTACAATGCCGCAGTCCTTTGTAGAGGTTTGGTCGAAAGACCAGAACTCGAACTTGCTCCCCCCTTGTCGGCAGATTTTACAAGTCGACGTCTCTTCGAGGGAGGAGCCGAGTCTTTGTCTTTCGACAACCCAGCGCCAATAGTCATCAGAACGACTTCTTTGTCGTCCTGGCGATTTTCCATGCCTACTTTCTGTAAAGCAAAATAGAAAAAGAAGAATCACTAATTAGTCGTAAATTTTTTCTACGACTAGTACCAAGTCGTAAGTTTTTCTACGACTTTTTATTGATCGTAAGATATTCTACGATCACCATTAGTCGTAAGTATCTTCTACGACTATAAAGTCCTAAAGAAAGAATCAGACTTTTGATTACCTTTAGGCGCTCTATCCTTTCATCTGCGGACAAAGCCGCAATGACTTGAGGAACCGCCCCTCGGAGTGGCGGGGACTTCTCACAGATGAGTCTGACTCTGGAGTCAACCTCAGCCTGTGAAAGATCTGTGTAAACAGATAAAAATATTAGACAAGGTTGGGAAAAACCAAACAGAGAACTAAGTCGACAATTGCTTACCCTCCTCGTAGTCTCTGGTGGGGTCTCCTCTCCCCGAGTACCTCCACATAGGAGATGCTCGTTTCTTCAGAGGATCGATTCTGTGTGATGAAATCCTTCACCACATGCCATCCGGCCGACCCTTCTTCCTTCAAGTCCTTAATGGCTTGGATATAAGGGCTAATCCTACCGATATCTTGAGGGTTGAATCCCATGAAGATTTCTTTTCAATGCACCTTCCCCACGAAAGAAAGGCTGTCTTCAGAGGTGACCTTCGAGTAGAACCACCTCTTCCTCCAGCCCGGCCACGAAGACCGGGTAAAGCTCTGAATGTACTCCTTCGACTTCGAGTCGTGGAGCTTGAGACCACGACTTCCGCGATTCGGTTTGTCGAGCCATCCCATAATAATATTGGAACACTCGAGATCCGCCTAATCCCTGTGCACGCCTCGCATGCATACGAACACACTCAACATGGTAATGGAATTGGGACCTAAGTTCACCGCCCACCCCAAAGTGTTCGAGTACTACAGTAAGAAAGGTGGCGGGTGTAATCGAAGGCCGCACTCACAATACGCTTGGAAGACGGATTTGCCCATTTTCCCCGATGGCCAATCTTGCCCGATAGCCGAATCCACTTCACCGAGCCTTCTCGATCTTCCGACATCGACCAAGATCTTGATCTTAGCCGCATCCATCTCCGATTCCTCCCATTCGAAACTCTCTTGGCCATTTCGCCGTAAGCAAGTTTTTTTGATTGGGTTGGCGGCGAGAAGATGAAACCTAGTCGAAGACGGAGAAAGCAAGAGCTCAAGAACAATGGAGTGATTTGGGAAAAGTAAAAATCCAAGTCTACCTCCCGTAAGTTTTTATAATCAAGACGATCTCCGCCGGCTTTAAACCGGGCTATAGGTCTATGATAGATGGTTGTACCGCCGAGAACCGCTTCATCGGACAAGTCCGAGAGAGCGGTTGCAATTCCCTGATGGTCCGCTCGAGAAAAATTAGGTGCGATCATCACCCCAAGCAAAATTACATTCTTGACCAAGTATTTCGGTCGAAGGAAGTATCAATCGGAAGGCTTTTCTCCGATTCTCTGCTCGACCACCGACGGTCGTAGGGGTTTTACGACTTTTAAGTTGTAAACAATCTTCACGATTATGATCACTTGGGAACCGTCTCATCAACAGATCTGTAGAGATCGCTTGCAATTCCCAGCACGGCCATGCTCGAGAAAGTTATGTTTGTTTTATCATCTCCAAGTAAAATTACTCTCCTGACCAAGTCTTTCTGGTCAAAGGAAGTATCAATCGGAAGGGTTTTTCTCCAATCGCCCTACTACGACTACTACACAGTTGTAGGGGTTCTTATGACTTTTTGATAGTTGTAAGTAACCTTCTTGACCAAACAAATTCCTGGTCAAAGTAGCATTCAAATATCGAAGAGTTCTTCCTTCGACTATTGTTCTACGACATTTTCATGGTCATAAGACCATTTACGAAACCTTCACCAAGTAAGTTACTTTCACTTGAAGCTGGGGGGCTAGATGACGAGGATCTAATAATCCTCATTTTATCTTTTATCTGTAATTTTATTATGGGTAAATATGTTGTCACATAGTCCCTGTATACCCCTTATTTCTATAAGGGAGAGGCCTAACCTTTGATTGTAAGTTCTTCTACAATCACCCCCATAGTCGTAAGTTCTTCTACGACTACATCATGGTCGTAAGTCCTTCTACGACCATTACATAGTCGTAAGTTATTCTACGACTGCTACCTGATCGTAAGTCCTTCTACGACCAGGAAAACTACGACCACCTTATAATCAAACCTACTGCACGGGTAGGTCCAATTGATTAAGGAATCCGACGGTCTACACGCACTATTATTCCGCGTATTAATGGTGTGTAAATACCCCATTATCTACGGAAGATAATTGCCGACGGCGTGAAGAAGTCAAGGCGCCGGTAATTACTACCATCATGCGCCCGTTACTACATTAATTAGGCGCATCTTCCGTAGGACGAAACGGCTACTTCTTCACGACTATATAAGGGCATCAATCAGAGAGATAGGGGAAGGCGAACAAAAGCCAGTCAAGTAGGAACACAAGTGCTATTCTCTGTAATAGTCTTAGTCTTTTACTTGATCATCAAGAATACCATACACACAGGATTAGGGTTATTATTCTCTCCGGAGAAGGCCTGAACCTGTCTAAACATCCCGTGTCAATCCACTCTGCGTGATCTTATCTCTAGGAGACCCCCCGAATCAAACAATCTTTACGTAAGATCGGTTCTAATACACCGACAAGTCCCATGATAAGTAGCTAGCTCACATAGCTGCAACATCGATGAAATCGTACCCATACAACAAAATATCTAAGAAGCAGACAAATTAATATCACTTAGTAGCAAAAGGACCTTATGGTTAAGTTTTACAGAGTTTACCACGTTGGGCTTAAGACAACAGAGTAAACTTGCAGCAGAATGAAACAGCTCATGGTAGCCATCCGACATGCCCACAGGCAATCGAGTGGAGAACGCATCCTAGTTCGCATAGTCTTCAAAGTATTCCTCATCATAACTCTTTGTATTCCCTGGTTTCCTCTGTGAATGTTCAACAATGACGCAAAGCTGTGAGTACTTAAAGTACTCAGCAAGTTGTAGGGCAATGTATGCAAATAGTATTCATGCAAGACTTGACAATGATAGCTTTATAACTATTTTGCATAAAGTAGTATTGATAGTAAATACAGTAATTAGATTGAAAAGCATAATTTAAAAGATTAATACATAAGTAACAAATTCTTTGAAACGACTAGTGAACAACCCCCCCCCCTTTCACTTCCCAACCATTCCAACCAACCTTAACCATTCCAACATTTTGATAAGATCTAACCCTCATGTGAAATCACCAGGCATTGTCCATAACCGAGGACACGACTATCCGAATAGTTTTACACTCTGCATAGATTGTACAGTTTGACCCATAAGAGATAATCATCTTGATTAAGTTATATTAAAATATTTTTGTTTCCTAAAATTTCAAGTTAAGCTTTAGCAATTAAAAAAAATCAAATTGTTATTTTTATTTTTGAAATTTTTCAAAAAGCCTTGAAAATTAGGATGTTACAATGCCCCTCCAGTCCGGACCGTGGACGGACGGACACGGTCCACACCCTCCACGTCGCCTCAGCCGGCCCATGACCGTCTGGACACAAATTACCTAGCGTAAATTATCCATCGGTCGGACGAAAATTAGCTAACAGTGAGAAATGATAGGCATTTGTTGTTAACTTTTACTCGATAATCAAAGCTCGCGATCAGCTAGACGAAAATAATCAAAGCTGCTTAATTAGTTACTGTTAAGTCCTTACTCTCCTACATGCTGATGCATTGCTTAAGTAAATAAGGTAAACATAAAACACAAATTAAGTAATTTAACAGGTAGCAAACACTAACGGAACAGTAGTTATCTGATCTGCATGCCAAGCATTTTCCTCAGTTGGTTCGTATACAAGCTTATCTAGCATGTGGTACAATACAGTGTTAAAGAATATCATTCATATTAAACTGATAAATTAACAAAGATTGTCCTATTTGATTGGAGTACATGTGATAATACCCCTCCCCTTCACCCCGATTGCAATAAACCCGCGTGTGTATCATGTAATGCTTGTAACACTTAAAATATCGTCAATGTATGAAAAGTCACATTGCAATTCCATTGAAAATGTCAACACTCCTTGTTCTTTGTTTTCATATGGATATAGCGCGGCAGTACACACATAACACACAAAATATGCATACATACAAAAATAGCAAAACAAAATCACATAGCACGGGATACAATATGGCTCACTCGTATGAGCCACGATTCTCTGCTCGCTGTGTCTGCGTCCAGAGAGCACCTGTCGGATCGGAGGGGGCACAGAGACCGTTGTATCTGTTGAGTGGGCGGAGGTGCACCAGCAAGCTGAGTCGGAGGAAGCTAAGTCTGGTAAGCGTCGATGTCGTCCTACTCAGAAATGCCGAACTGGGGGCCACCATTGTATATTATGTTTCTTTGTATGGTTACCACTGTTATATGCATATAGTTGTAATTGAAAATTAATTATTGTGTTCTCGGTTTGAAGAAGTTTTACTGTTAATAATACATTTCATACTAGAAAATAAAACTCTTTTATCCATTCTGATTTGGTTTGGACCCTTGTCCTCTTTCTTTACAATTAACCTAAACACAATGTTGTTTTAATATTACCAGCATATCTTCTAGTGACTATGCTCTTGAATGTAGTTCTACAATTTGATGTCTTTCAGAATGTTGCTTCAAGTTTGTCATTTCATGGAGAAACAAGTCTCTGAATCACAACACTACTTGTATTAATTTCTACTAGTGCAAATAGTTAATAGATTTTGCACGTCGTGCTGTTCTCTATTCTTCAGTCCAATAATGTTAATTATTAGTACTAAATTAATTACCACTAATTGATGAAATCAAATTAATCACGTCTTATAAAATACGACTAAAGTATTAGCGCTAATCAATGACAACTAATTTATTAAGACTTAATTCTGACTAACTATTTCGGACTAATGAATTGAGTAAAAAATGTACTTATGAAAAATTAATTAATTGGTAACTAATACTAGTGTTACTTAATTTCCAATTGTGTGGCTATTCCTTAATTTGCGTTACTTAATTTCCAATTGTGCTAGTTAATTTCTGGACTTAATTTCCAATTGCGCTAGTTAATTTTCGTCCAGACAGTTAATTTCCAATTGCGCTAGTTAATTTCTGTTGCCTAATTTCCGTCCAGCCGGTCACAGGCCGGTGGAGCCTTGAGTCGACGTCCGGCCCATCACGGGGCGATGGACACTGATGTGGAGGGGCGTTCGGCTGGTCACGGGCTAGACGATGCCACATGTCGTATGGACATCGAGCCCGACCAGTGACCGTGTGTAAGATCGAGGTGGCCGACTAGAGGGGGGTGAATAGACGGTTTTAAAATCTTTCGCACTAAACCAATATATAAATGCGGAAGCTAATAGCGATTTGGTTTTGCACAATTAAAACCTAAATCAACTAGGCTCAACTAAGTACACCAACAATACAAGAGAGTAATCACACAATGATATATAAACAATTAAAGCATGTAATGTAAATCGCTCAAAGTAAAGCACAAGATAAAAACAAGATGGACACACTTATGTTTTACCGTGGTGTTCGGAGACTTGCCGGTCTCCCCTAATCCACGTTGAGGTAAGCCCAACCACGTTGGACCGGCTCCACTGATTAAGCCAACACCTCCGAGGTAAGTCCAACACTTGGACCGGTTCCAAACCGAACCAACACCTCGCTCCACTAGGGTTGCTCTTCCTCCACTCCGGAGATGGTGAGCACCAAACCACTCACAACACGCCGGGTCTTCTCACAAGCTTCTTGAGAAGATCACCGCGCACGACGCCTCTACGCCGTCTAGGTGTCAGCAAACACCAAGAGTAACAAGACTCAACGATCACTTGATCTAATCAAGTGTCAAAGCTCAAGTGAATACACAATCCACTACCTAAGGCAACAAATGTACTTAGGGTTTACTCTCCAAGCTCACCAAGTGCAACACATGCACATAAGAGAGGAGAGGCTTGTTCTTAGCTCAAGAGGCTCAAAGGAAGTTCACAATATCACCAGCAACCTCTCCCAACCGGCCAAGGTGGCTACATATAGCCCACACACAAAAACTAGCCGTTGGGAGACAAACCCCTGAAAAATCAGGGAAATCGGAAGTTCCGCCATGTATCGGGCGGAACTACCGCACCTTAGAGAAAAGCTCAGCAACGGCTATTTCAGACGAGAAACTAGCCGTTTGAATTTTAGTGCGGAACTACCGCCAACCAAGTTGCGGAAGTTCCGATCTTCGGAAGTTCCGCACAACACATAGCGGAACTACCGCACCTCCAAATTTTGGCTAAGTCCCCAAAATGGTGCTTCTCTGGAAAAAACGTTCCGCCGAATTTCCGGAGCTTCCGATAATCGGAACTTCCGCACTTACAATGCCGGAACTTCCGATTATCCTGACAGAGCACAACAACAACTTTTTCAACAACTTCAAATGCAAAATACATTTGCCAATTGACAGGCCATGCCGACAAGGATCAATAGCAAGATTCCTAACAAGTTGCAAAACACATTTGCCAACTTTTAAAATCATACTACAAGGAAAAAGGTACATGGACTTGCACCATTTGCAAAAACACATTTGCAAACTTAAGTCACATGCTACAAGAAATAAAACATGAGCATCAACTATTTGCAAAACACATTCGCAAATAACAGCATCATGCTACAAGGCTAAGGTGCATGGACTTCAACCATTTTACAAAACATATTTGCAAAATATAGTCCTATGCTACGAGGATTAAATGCATGAGCATCGGCTATTTGCAAAACACATTTGCAAATAATAGCTCCATGCATAGATGAGCTAGAGCAAACACAATGAGCTATCAACATATGACTAACTCATGCTACTAGTCAAGACCCCTCTTAATAGTACGGCGATCCTATACTAGCAATCCGGTCTTCCAACCAAACACCAAGACCGGTAAAAGACTAGGAACACATCCTTAGCCCTAGCTAGTCATACCTTTGCCTTGCACATCAACACTTCAAGTCCGGGTCTTTGACTTTGACAATCATCAACACATGATGATTTTTTCACTTCGGGATCTTGTCTTGAACATCATCAACACATGATAATTTCTTCATCCTGAGTCTTCACATGCATCAACGCATGATGCATTCCTTCACTTGACCTCCATCAACACATGATGGGTCTTCTCTTGACTTGATGTGCATCAACACATGATGCATCCTTCACTTGAACTCGACATGATGATCAACTCATGATCATCCCAAGTCTTCATTATCCTGGAACATAACCTTTATATCTAACTCATGGAAAATGTTAGTTCCACAATATGATTATCATTAATTACCACACCATACCATTAACTCATAATGGTGGGACAAGATACTCAATCTTTCCTCTTTGGTAATTGATGATAACCATTTCAATCGCACATAAATGAATGTAGATAATTGAAGTAACAAATGAGTATATATGAACTACACAAGTTATATATACTCTAACATGAGTATACAAGAACTACACAAGTTCTATATACTCATAACATGAGTATATACGAACTACACAAGTTTTGTATACTCAAAGGTTTTTGTTTCAAAGTAAAGATCCTTAGTATATGTGGAGAATGGAATATGAATCAATACTAATGAAACCACAAAATATAGAATAAAACTCCCCCTAAATGTGTGCGTACACAAATGTGTAATAAGATCATATGCACATATTCAAGTTTAACTTATGGTTGAGTTCAATCCTATATTTTGGATCCAAGGAATGCAACAATATATAAAATTAAGATGTCGATTGCATACCTCATTTAATTTCACCATTATATCCAAATGAGACTACACAAGATAATACTAGACAAGAGAGTTAGTCTCATAATTGGATTTGTCATTAATCACCAAAACAATCCATTAACTCATAATGACGAGTCTAGATCTTTCACAGTGCGAAAAAGGTGCCAAATTTGATATTTCATGATCAGGGCGCTACTTCCATAAAAAAAACATCACAACAGTGCTATTTGCATGAAAAATTCACTTTATTAATGTACATGTAAATCCCATTTTGAATAATGAATAGACTCCTGCCTTTCTATAAAAAAAAGTGCATGAAATTGTGCGGTTTGATATATGGAATTTTTTATTTGCCACGTTAATTGCAAAAATAGCCCCTCTGTCCTCGTATTCACAAATGTAGTCCCCTCCCGAGTGCGGGTGCACAGGATGGTGGCACATGGAGCATCCTGTGGTAGGGGAGTGCAGGAAGCGAGTGGCGATCGCGGGAGCGCAGTGTTGGAAATATGTCGTAGAGGCAATCATAAAGATGATTATATTTCAATATGTTCATAACATTGGATAATATGTTATCTTGTTCATATAATAATATCAATAATATTTATTATCAAATATGTGATTTGATTGTGAAACTCTATATTTATGTGATGATTATTCTTAAACGTTCCCTGGTCGGAAACATATAAGAATACATATGAATAGACTAGCATATGTATTGGTTGATGACTATGTTTCACAAGTCATAGATATGGAGATATCAAACCAATAATATGGACACATGTTAGAGAACATGGTGTTGGAAAAGACCCACCTTGAGACATTGTTGAGAATGTTATGATTCTATGTATCATTAGTTGGTCTCAAGCAATGATGATGTATAATTTTTAGACCTGAGATCAGCATGGTTTCCTACATATGTAGTAGCACTCTTAGGGATTGCCAAGCGCTACTCGTAACTGGTTGGATATGGGATTTGCCCCTCCTAACATAACAGGAGAGATGTCTCTGGGCCCCTCGTTGTGGTCAGATAAATAAAGTGCATGGTCATACCACTAGTGGTCGAAGTGTCGACTACATGAAGTTATTCTACACTTGATCGAGAAAGTAGTGAACAGTCTATGGATGATACAAAATCTCACCTGGAGTTCAACCAGACATCGTGAGGCAAAGGGAATATACATGAGAAGGTCTTTCAGTTCGATCAGATACGGACTAGTCGTATGGAGATACGAGCTGGTCGTAGGCTGGTCGGACATGGTCACTAAGTAGTCGAAACCTGGTCGTAAGGAGTTATGAATTGGTCGAGACCAAATATGAACTGGTCGTATAGAGATACGAGCTGGTCATTAGTGATATGGACCTAGTCGTAGATCATATTGCATTAAGGTTTGTCCGATATATTCTATGTGTGTTTGGAAATCGTTATGTGCTGCTAGGTACCGCTGACAACTAGTGGTCGGAAAAGAGTTTTCGAGTCACAACCGATTACACATGAACCTATAAGGTCGCACACTTAAAGGGCTGGGATTTGATTTGGATGGTGATCCGAATTCTTGAAGGCCTCGAGTTCGTAATGGGCCTCAAGTTCGAGACCCATCATGGATGCCTATAAATAGAGGTGTGGTGACAAGGGGTGTGATGACGATCTTTCGAAGAACATCCCAAAACCCTAATAGCCACGCCTTCCTCAACCATGCTGCCGGTGCAAGCACTCCAGCGTGTGGTGTCTCTGCACCGTACGTGTGGATACCTTGGAGGTGTTGTTCCGAAGCATCAGCACTAGGACGATCTGTAACTCAATACATCCACTCGGAGGAGAAGACGCGTGACGAGTACGACCACTCGGAGGAGGAGACGCACTGCGAGTACGACTACGACTGCATCATCTCGCTACATCGACTCTACTTCCGCTACGAGTCGGCGTGTCTAGTGGTAATCTCGTGATCTATTACTAGCGGAGGTTCCTTGGTTGCGCGGTAAAAATTTTATTTTGTGCTATCGTAGCCTTCCCGCGATCCTTCACGCGGGCGAGCTCGGGACTGAGGTGACCATTGCGGAAGGTGGCAGGCCTGGCAACTTTCTGTAGTGCTGGAGTGCAGGATGCAGCCGCCACCTTCCCGCGGTCGCAAAGCGCTGGAGGCTGGAGAGCGCAAAGTGTAGAAGGGCGACGAGCGTAGGAGGCCGGTGAGTTCTTACAGTCGCAGAGCGTGGCAGGCCATCGAGATACCGCAGTTCCCGAGCGCATGAGGTAGGTGAAAGCATCTGGGCCCCTAAAAATTCTTTTGGTAATTAATGACAATATACAAAATATAGGACTAACATGTTTATTGAGTATTTACATGGTTTGGTCTCAGTGGTAAATACAACAATCTGAACACGCATGCTAAAGGTCAACATTAAGATCAATACAACTCAAAGACAAGGTACAAGTAGTCTAGAACCCTTTTTTGCTTTTACCAGTCTAAGGAGAAAAATGTGGAAGACCAGATTATAGGTTAAATATCGTACTATTAAGAAGAATCGTGACTAGTAGCTTGATAACATGTTCTTTTGCAATATGGATCAATCTAGGATCATGCATGTATCTAAAGTTTGTTTTGAAAGCCATCCATATTTTTCCCAGAAAAATCGGTAATACTGACGTTTTGTTGGCGGTACTACCGCACTACGGTATGATCAGATAGTGGTGCGGTACTACCGCAATCCGGCTGTACCTAAATCTTGGTGGTGGTACATTTTTACATAACGACGCCTTTTATCTCAGTTGATCACCTTGTAAATGGTAGTTCCGACGTTTTCTTGGAGGCACTACCGCATCGCGATATGACCGCAAGTAGAGTGAAACTACCACAAGCCGGATATACCGAAGATTACATTTTTTTCCAGAAGGCACCCGTTTTGGACCGCAAAGTGAAGCGGTAGTACCGCCCCTGTACTGCGGTATGACCGTTAAGTGGAACTACCGCTTGATCACTGGAGGTAGTACAGCACTGAATTTTTCAACGGCTCTTTCAGAAGCAGTTAATGCCTCTGCGCTAGCCGTTACTGTGCACTGCTAGACGAGTGGTACTACCGGGCATGCAACGGCGGTACTACCACAATTGCTGAAAAATTGTGTACTTTGCCTCCAACGGTCGTATTTGGTTGTGGTACCCCCCCTGTTGTAGGACAGATAAAGAGACTTCATTTAACATCTTTTGAGCCTAGAGCATTCACCCCACACCTCATACACCCTCATTGCATTTATTGTGAGGTGGTTGATCAAAATTCAAGTGCATTCATTTTATATTGATCCTTAGCACTTGATTGCCGTCAAGCGAAGATTACAATCTATTACTCTTGGTGTTTGTCAACACCTAGATGGCTTGGCGGGAGTTTGTGCAGCGATCTCTTCAAGAAGATTGTGAAGATGCCAGACATAAAAGTTGTGATTGGTTCAATATTCACCATCTCCGGCACATTTTCAAGCAACTCATAAAGAATGTCATTTGATGTCCGTAAAAATAATTCTAAGATATTTGAAGCATTTCTCTAGCATCGGCTTGTGGCATCCTAAAGGTGCGAAATTTGATTTAATTGGATATTCAAATTCTGATTTAATTGGATGTTCAGATTCTGACTATGCGGGTTGTAAAGTGGATAGAAAAAAAAACACCTTCAGAAGTTGTCAATTTTTAGGAAGATCTTTAGTTTCATAGTCTTCCAAGAAATAAAACTTCGTAGCTCTTTCCACTGCCGAAGCCGAATATGTATCCGCTGGAAGTTGTTGTGCGTAATTATTATGGATGAGGCAAATTTTGATGGATTATGGAATAAAATTCGATAAAATACCTCTTTTCTGTGATAATGATAGTGCTGTGAAAATAGATAACAATCCAGTTCAACACTCAAGAACCAAGCAAAGGTGACATTGAGATTAGCCACATTAGGACCGAAGATCAGTTAGCGAACATTTTCAATAAGCCATTAGATGAAGGCCGCTTTTGCAAACTGGAGAATGAATTAAATATCATAGACTATTATAATGTTGCTTGAACTCATGCCTCATTCACATTGTTACTATTCAGTGTTATTTGAAGCTTCCAAGAAAGATATTTTCAAACATTTTCTTTAAAACATATATGTTCATCAAAATTATGCTCTCAGATTGACATTAGTCTCTAAAATGTATAATGATCTTGAATGATATTTATTTGATGGTAAAACTAATGATCATTTGCATATTTCTCAAAATCTTTTTTTATCCCCGAAGCTCCAAAATTTTCAAAACTACCGGCGTGTAGTCAACGGTACTACCGCACTGCGGTACTTCCAGCATATGGTCAACGGTACTACCGGAGTATAACCTGTGGAACTACTGCATCAGTTGTCAAAAGGCATTAATTGCAATCGCTTGTTTTCTACCACTTTCCCCTTCCCGAGCGACCATTCCGTATTTTCCTTCCGCCATTCCTCTTCTTCCTCCAACTCTTCTCTCTCTCTCTCCCTCCGAAGAACTCTCAATAGCCCTCGAAAATCTCTCAAGTTTCTTTGGGGTTTCTTCAATCCTTGCAGATCTCTTGCATTCTTAGGGTTCCTCTCCCTCAGATCTCAAGGCAAAACCTCTTTTAATCCTCTTTTGCACTATCTTCGAACCCTAGGTCCAAATTAGGGTTAATTGAAAATGTGGATGATTCAATATGTTTTTATTGGGCAAAATTGCAAATCTGGTGTCTAATGATGTTTGCGCATCCATACCATGGATTCAATCCATTAGAGACACTAAAAAATACAAGAATATTCATGTTCGTGAACATGTTCAAGGAAAGCGGTACTACCGCTCGTCATGCGCTGAACTATCGCGGTTCGGACGTACCAGCCAGTGAACGGCGGTACTTCCGCATCCCGGTACTACCAACACTTGAACATAGGTACTACCGATTTCTCTGACAAAACAGATGGCTCATTCCACTCAAAATTAAACCTATTTTGGTTTATCGCTTGTTCTCTATGTAATCCATTCTCTCTATTTGAAGATGCCAAGGACAAGGATCGCCACTCGCAAATCCTATGGTCGTCCAAGAGGTTAAACCTCCTTTTCTTCTAAACCTCCTGCAACACCTGTTCTTAATCCTTCTGAAGAAATTCCAGAAGAATGACGAAAGAGAAGACACGATCGAGGCAAAGGTCCTACATCAAATGGTTCAGAAACTAAGAAGAGCTCATCTAAAGCAGAAACTAAGGAAGCAACAACATCTGATGACAACATGGGAGAACCAGCTGAGCAGCAAATTAATTTGAGAACTATCACTCCAGATGAGTATGCCATAATGCGTCATCAAAACCAGTTTGTACTTCCAATGTCATCTAAAAGTTCTAAATTTCATACTAGTTTCCAGGAATTGGTCTATGAGTAGATGTATGGATCAAAAAGACAATTTGTGACCATAAGTGGGTGAATTTGCCACATCTTAATTCTCTGGGCAAATATGAAGGGACATATCGGCTTTTTCAAAGAGCTGGTATTCATGACCTAGTCTCTCTTTAGTGCGACTATGACGATGAAATAATCATTCAATTTTATGCTACTCTGTATGTATCTCCAGAGTTCAATTACCTAGCATGGATAATAGGCACCACTTATTTGGATTCCAAAGGGATGAGTTTGAGCTTACCTTAAGAATCGCCAAAGAACATGGAGAAATTTGATGGATCTCAAAATCCCATCGAATTTCAGATCTATACAAATACCGTCCGAAAGCAAAGCAGGAGGAGGAGAGCATGTAATGGCTAATTACTTCCGATCGTGTCGAAGGATCCGCCGATCGTGGTTATTAAACCAACCACTGAGTCGATCTACTTTGGCAACACTCCGGATCTTCTACGCACGAATTTCCAAGGCACATATAACCGAAAAGAAGACGACTTGCACCGATAAAACAGAACAACAACGACTTTGCGCCAATTCATCAAACGCTTTAGTCGTTCGTAACTCAATTCCGAAATTTCGATTCCTCCGTGATCGTGGCTTTAAGCAAGGAGTCCGTAGTAGAAGGATAACGGAGGACATTGCTTTGAATCCTCCCAACATCAAGGTTTAACTCTTCGAGATGGCCGATCGACATGCAACCGCTTCGAGGCAATGAGTGGAACAACACTATCGATCGAGAAACATATACCTCGAGAGCCGTGAAGTTGGTAAGGATAAAAAGAAAAAGTCCAAGAAGAAAATAAAAGTCAAAATCACAAACAGCTGGTTCCAAGGAGGTTCTCGCCGTGAAAGATGGAGAGCCCTAACCACCAAGTCGCACTCGATCAAGGCAAAGGTAAGCTACCCGATCGTAGGAACGACAAACCAAGGTGGTGTCCTTTTCATAAAAAGGAAGGACATGACTTCAAGAATCGCCGAAGTTTTCCAAAGAAACTCGAGGACTACTACAATCAAAGCACCACTCCCTACTCGAAAGGTGTAGGACATACGAGTGGCCAAAAGTCGCTTGATGATGAGATGCCGCTCAAGATCCGCAACATACCGCTGAGCACATCTACTGAGGATCATCTAAGATACGACTCCAAACGACAACTTAAAGTCACGGACGAGGTAAATTTATACATACTCCTCACAATAAATTACCAAGTGGTCGAAGTTACCATCTCTTTGAGAAGGATGATCGCCTCAATCACTACGAAGTCGATCAGTCGATATCCGATTAGGAATGAACCCACCATCAACAACTGCCGTCACAATCGAGTGTTGGTTGATGGTGGCGCTTCTTGAACATATTATTTACTAAAGCCCCGACGATGCGTGCCTGTGACCAGTAGTAGGCGCTTCTGCACGATATCCTTTCATGGAATCGCATCGGTCTTCGCCAAACCTATTGGCCAAGTTTCTCTTCCTTTAACATTTGGCTCACCAAGTAATTTCGTGACGTAGAAAGTCTCCTTTGATGTGGTCGATTTCGATAATAAGATATAACGCCATACCTGACGACCAACTTTGGCAAAATTCTTAATGGCTACTCATTACGTATCAATGTCTTAAGATGCCAGTCCCAAAGGAGTGATCACCATTGCAGACAAAAGATGGCGATAGTTACACTGGCCGATCCTCGAGATGGTTGGTCAAATACCAACTCGAGATGAAAGTCACCTTCGACTAGCAAGTCGGGTTCAAAGTCGCACCAAAGCCGAACGACTAAGTCAAAGAGGTTCCTCCGACGCAGTAAGAACCTCAAGACTGCTCGCATCGGGAGACTTCCGACCCCAAATAGGAAGACGCTCATTACCTTCCTCCGAGCTAACGCAGATGTCTTTGCGTGGCAAGCATCCGACATGCCCGAGTCCCTGTGGAGGTGATCGAGCATGCAGCTTTACTACCGAGCAAAGTACCAGAAAAACAAAATTACGGAGATTTGCCCCCGATCGATTTAGATGCTATTAAATCGAGTTGGATAAGCTACTTAAAGTGTGCTTTATAAGAGAAGTCAACCACCCGAGCGTGGACTTTATCGATCTTAATAAAGCTTGTCCAAAAGATGATTTTCCTTTACCTCGATCGATCACCGTTGATTCAACTGCAGTTGTGAGATATTAAGTTTTTAGATGCATATTCGGATACCACCAGATCAATATGTGTTTAAACGATGAAGAAAAGACCGCATTCATTACTCCATTTGGTACCTTTTGCTATGTCAAAATGCCATTTGGTCTAAAGAATGCCTGTTTCTTTTCAACGCTTAATGCAATCGACTTTTTCATCTCAATTAGGCCGAATTTGAAGCCTATGTTGATGATCTAGTCGTAAAAGCATTAAGAGACTTAATCATATCATCGACCTACAAGAAACATTCGACAACCTCGTAAAGCACCGCTTAAAACTCAATCCGAGAAGTGTGTTTGGAATTTCTTCAGAAAATTGCTTGATTCCTAGTATCCGAACGAGGAATCAAGCAAACTCAAAAATAAAAGCCATCCTCCGCATGCCCTCCAAACACAAAAAGGAAGTCCGTAAACTCATGGTGCATGGCGGCTTTAAGTCGCTTCATCGCATCGACTAGGAGAAAAAGGACTACCTTTCTTTAAACTTCTCGTGAGACATGAAGGTTTTGAGTGGTCGAACGAGGCAAACGCCGCTTTGAGGATGTCAAGAGACGCTTAATTTACCTAGTGCCACGCCACAGGCGAGTCAAGAAATTTTGAGAAGATTTATGACAAACCTGTTCTTTTGGTTCTAGCTTGGACAGAGTATTATGATGAGAATGTTAGATACACTCCAGGAAAAATAGGTGGCCTCTTGCCTATTCCCAGCTTGGCCAACAGAATTATTAATCTTACAATTCTTCCAAAAGCGAGAATTTTGATGCCATCAGAGGACATGCTTGGAATATAATAGATAATATATGCATGGAAGAAAGTTTGATGTGATAGATGTCATTCTTAGGGAGATTGCCTCTTCTAAGAATAATTGAGTCAAAAGCATAAACTATGCCCCTTATATCATGGCTTTGATCATCCGGAAGACCGGATACAATGGGGGTTTGGGATCAGTTCACAAACCATACAAGCCACTAGAGGGTCCCCCTATTCCTGCTGATATTCGTCCTCATGCAACTCAAAGACAAGAGGTTCCAAGACAGGATACTCAGGGGCAAGACGCTCAGGAAGAAGGCCAAGTTTCTCTCTCTCAAGTCTATGCAGCTATTATAGAAATTAAGAATACTTAGCAAGAGATGAGAAACTCTCAGTAAGAATTTCAATCTAAAACCTCCAACAGGTTGGCTGCTTTGACAGAGAGTGTGTCCGCAGTTAAGCAAGCCATAATAACTCCTAATCATTATGGAAGACGTCGCCTCAACACACCCCCAAGGGCTCCTCAAGATCCTGCTGAGTGACTTTTTTTGTATTTTGATGCCAAAGGGGGAGTACTTTGGCGAGCAGGATAGTTTGGCTACTATTTGGCAAGCATGATAGTTTGGCTACTATTTATAATATATGCTATATTGGAAACAGGCTTGTAAAGTGGGCTTGTAATAGTCTAGTTTAAACTTATGTCGTGTTGATTGTTAAAACTTGGTACTCTATGTTGATTGCTAAAACCAGTACTTTATATATGTCTCTTGTTGACTATGTGATTTGAAATATTGATCCTACAATTTCTCTAAAATCAACAAGCAAAAGAAACTCTCTTTTTCTTTTGTTTCACTTATATGTGCTTGCAAGTTCTCTTCAAATTATATACACATGTTTAGGGGGGCATCTTTGAAATGATCTTTACAAACAAATAATTCTCATACTCATTTGAGCTTATTGCAAGAATTATTTTGTTTAAGTCACAACAAGAATATACAGCTTTTTCATAACAAGTGGTATATTTGAAACTATATCTTTCTCACATTTTGATTGGGTTGTCATCAATTACCAAAAAAGGAGGAGATTGAAAGCATCTAGACCCCTAAAAAAATTATAGTAATTAATGACAATATATGAATATGGGACTAACATGTTTATTGAGTATTTACAAGGTTTGGTCTCAATGGTAATTACGGCAATCTGCGCATTCATGCTAAAGGTCAATATTAAGATCAATACAATTTAAAGACAAGGTACAAGTAGTCTAAGACCCTTTTTGCTTTTATCGGTCTAAGGAGAAAAAGGTGGAAGACTGGATTGTAGATCAAATGACGTACTATTAAGAGGGATCGTGACTAGTAGCTTGATAACATATTTTTTGTGCAATATGGATTAATCTTGGATCATGCATGTATCTAGAATTTATTTTAAAAGCCAACAATATTTTCTCAAAAAATCGATAGTACCGACGTTTTGTTGGTGGTACTACCGCACTGCGGTATGACCGGATAGTGGTGCAGTACTACCGCAATCCGATCATACCTGAATCTTGGTAGCGACACGTTTTTGACAGAACGACATCTTTTCTCATTTGATCACTGTAACATCCCAAAGTATTGTTACCGACATAAAAATTAATAAAGTTATTATTTTATTGGATTCCCTCGCAGTCAAATATTTTTTTTCTTGATTTTATGTAATTTTAAAAGAGTTATCTTTTTAGAACAATAATTTATTTAATTTCTTGGTTTTAAAGTCAAAAATAAAATTTATTAAAATTGATTGGGATTTCATTGGATTTAAAGTAAAAATAAAATTTTAATTAATTTCTGGAATTTTCTGGTATTTAAAAAGGTTTTTCCAATTTTCCTTCAAATAAAATTAATTACTGTACAAAAATAAAATCAAACTTTAAGTTGGAATTATTTTTATTAAGTTAAAAATATTTCATGGAATTTCTATGAATTGTTCTAGAATTTTTGGACACTATTTGTTATTTTCTAAAAATCTCTATTTGATTTTTGTAATATCTAGCAATTAAAAATGAATTGTTGTTCGCAAGTAAAAGCTAATTTTTGTTGAAATTTTTTTACTTAAGATAAAAAAACCCTATTGAATTACTCTAAAAATTTATAGAATTGTTAGAGCTATATTACTATTTTTCAAGTTTAAAAATAATTTTTATCAATATAAAAATAATTACTACATAATAATAAAATTATTATTTATACTATTATAATTTTATTTGCGTTCAGAATGTGGTTTTTAACATTTGTGATTTATTTTTGATTTTTTAGAATTTATTTACTATTTTTTCGAAAGTATTTAATATTGTTTGAATTTTGAAAAAAGAAAATTCCCCGGAATATTCCGTCGGCTACGGTAACCGCGCCCAAAAATTCAGCCAAAAAATTTGGTCATAACTCCGGCGAGCAATTCCCGCCAAACCATTACTCCTTTGCACCTATAAATTGAACCGTAGCTTCTCCTCCTCATTCCCCACATCTCACTCTCTCAGATGTACCAAAACCCTCCCGGATCTCCCTCTGCTAGCTCTTCTTTTCCAACTCCGGCAACAACTCCGGCGAGCCCGATCTCCTCATCTGTAGCTCTGTTGCGCACCAAATTTTACCGGTTAATTCCTATCGAGATTCTCTACATTTATATTCAAGCTGAATTTTTATATACCTATTGTTTCACATCGGCCACAAAAGCACCGACGGTCTTTTTCTCCAACTCTGGTGACAACTCTGGCGAGTCCGATCTTCTCATCTGTAGTTCTGTTGTGCACCAAATTTTACCGGTGAGTTCCTATAGGGATTCTCTAAATTTCTATTCAAGCCGAATTTTTATATACCTATTGTTTCACCTCGGCCACAAAAGCACCGATGATCTTCTTCTCTAACTCCGGCGACAACTCCGGGGAGCCCGATCTCCTCATCCGTTGCTCCACTGTGCACCAAATTTTGCCAGTGAGTTCCTATCAAGATTCTCTACTTTTCTATTCAAGCTGAATTTTGATTTTTTTTTCTATTGTTTCACCTCCGCCACAAACGCACCGACGGTCTTCTCTCCAACTCCGGTCAGAACTCCGGCGAGCCCGATCTCCTAATCCGTTGTTCCATTGTGCACCAAATTTTATCGGTGAGTTTCCATTGCATTTCTCCACATTTCTATTCAATTGGAATGTTGATTTACTAAATTGTTTACCACCGATCACATCTTCTTCCCTAAGTCCGGCGAGAACTCCGTCGAGCCCGATCTCTTCATCCGTTGGGTATTGCGTGAGCCCTTTTACCTATATGTTCCTTTCAATATTAACTACCATTCTATTCAAATGAAATTTTGAATTTCGTGATAATTCACCACCACCATGTCGGCCATGTGGCGCCAAATCATTGACACGTCACCGCCACATCGCCATAATGTATACATGGCTGCCACCCGAGCGCCACGTCCCTATATCGTCTACATGGCTGCCATCCAAGCGCCACTTCACTTTCTCTCTCCAAGTTAGTAGTCACATCATGCTATGTGTATATTTCCTCTTTATCTTTAGAAAAACAATTCCTTAAATTCTGAAATTCGGAATTTCATCTTTTCATGTGATAATCAACCTTTCGGATGTTCGTTCTCCTTCATACGAACTCCGATTCCGTCGATTCAAATTCCTATATTCATATAAAGTCGATATCTTCCTTCTAGTATTTATTTCATAATTTTTGGATTTTGTTTGAATTTTTCTTATGTACGCATATAGATTTCAACGACTTTGGAGAGTCAGATTTCGACGCCGTTTGAGAACAACAAATAACCAAGCAAGGTAAGCTATACCTTTGATCATATTTGATCCCATTATTTCAAATTATTTAATTTTTATTTTAAATTATTATTGCGTGCTATTTCTATTCAATGTAATTTAAATATCTGCTTTGAAATTTTAGTTATTTCCATTACCATTGTATACCCCACTTTGTTATTGGATCAAAAATACTTTGACACCTTAGATAAAAATATAGTTTATGCAGTAGTATGAACTAAAATATTTTTAAAAAAGTATGCTTAGCCATGCTTAGACCTGAAATATTTGATTGGGAATTTTCAGCCAGAAATAAAATGTTGTTTAAATTGTATCCACATCATTGGATTGCTATGGAAGTTTATAAATGATTTTGAGAAATCAAAATAAAATTAAAATGATGGTTTGCACTTGGGCGAAATGGATAGTTGGTGGGTGCAGGTTTATGCACGGACTCAATTCGGGTAGGGTTGAGGCCCAGTGGTTATTTTGGAAGTCGCCCAAGTCAGTTAAGGACCGGTCTTCGAGCCGCATCTTGCAAAGCTCCATCGTACTACCACAAGCCTAGAATGAGATAGGCTAGGCTGAATAATTTGCAACACTCCATTGTTAGTTGTGCTATTTTTGGTGTGTGGGTGTCGGTTAGACAGTATTCCCACTTGACGCAAGAGGGGGTTTCCGGCGGGTGGTTAACCCAATGGAAATGAAACCTTAGCGGCGCAAGAGGAGGCTTCTAGCAGATGGTTAATTCAAATTAAGTGAAACCTTAGCGGACATGACTACTTTGGAATGACGCATTATAAAGGCCTCGTGATAATCACTTAGTCGCACACCAACGGAAGTGTGTCAGACGGACATTAAAAGTTGATTATCTCTTGTGGGTAAAGCTATACAATCTCTGCAGAGTGTAAAACTATTTGAATAGCCGTGTCCACGGTCATAGACATGCTGAGCAAAGCCACTCAAAGTTAGACGTTGATTTTGATTTAAAATGATTTTTGCAAATGATTTGAGGATGGTTAATTCTTGTGGTAAAATTGGGCGGTTAGCCATGTGATAGGAGGGTATCCATCACCATGTTTCATACGGAGGTTATCCTACTATAAAACTTGAAAATATATAAAAATAAATTTTAGTTATAGAATATATGCTTTGGAACTTAGTAACAAATATTTAAAGAAAACATTGCTTTATACAAATTCAACCAATAAACCTTTCTTTGATATATCCATGCATGCATTAACTCTGTTATTGGGTGTAACTTGCGAGCACGGTAGTTGTGCTCACCCTTGCTTCATGCAAGTAAATTTCAGAGGAGACGTACTTCGGATCTCGACGACTAGGCCGCTACCCCAGTCGATTGCCTGTGGCAGATCAGCTGGACTCCACTACTTCTTCGTCTTCCGTTGTGTTTGTTTAATGTTGGCTTGTAAGCCTTTCTTGTAATCAACTCTGTTTATTAATAAAGTTATACGAATTATGGATGTTACCATATTCGTTTACTGTGTGAACTAGCTACTGATCATGGGACTAGTTCAGAAATGCACAGAGGATTCTGGGGTGTTACTCCCGGGTCCGACAATCACCTGGTAAATGGTAGTTCTGAAGTTTTCTTGGCAGAACTATCGCATCGCGGTATGACCGTAAGTAGATCGGAACTACCGCAACCCTGATATACCGAAGATTAGATAGTGGTACATTTTTTTCAGAAGGCACCCGTTTTGGACCGCAAAGTGAAGCGGTAGTACCGCCCCTGTACTGCGGTATGACCGTTAAGTGGAACTACCGCTTGATCACTGGAGGTAGTACCGCACTGAATTTTCTAACGGCTCTTTCAGAAGCATTTAATGCCTCTGCGCTAGCCGTTACTGTGCACTGCTAGACGAGCGATACTACCGGCCATATAACGGTGGTACTACCGCAATTGCTGAAAAATTATGTACTTTGCCTCCAACGGTCGTATCTGGTTGTGGGGGTATAAATACCCCCCCCCACCTACTCTAGGACAGATCAAGAGACTTCATTTAACATCTTTTGAGCCTAGAGCATTCACTCCACACCTCATACACTCTCATTGCATTTATTGTGAGGTGGTTGATCAAAATTCAAGTGCATTCATTTTAGATTGATCCTTAGCACTCGATTGCCATCAAGCGAAGATTATAATCTATTACTCTTGGTGTTTGTCAACACCTAGACGTATTGGCAGGAGTTTGCGCGGCGATCTCTTCAAGAAGATTATGAAGATGCCCGGCATAAAAGTTGTGATTGGTTCGGTGTTCACCATCTCCGGAGTGGAGGAAGGACAACAACTAGTGAAATCGAGGGAAGGCTTAATTTATGAAGCCGGTTTGATTAGCTCAAGCTTCCTCAACGTGGACTAGTGAAGACCGACAAGTCTTCGATACCACGGAAAAAACTTCCTCGTCTTCATTGTGGTTAATTCTTGTCTTTACTATCCTGAATTTACTTTTCTAGTGTGCTTGTTTAGTTTAGCTAGGAAAGTATCTAGTTTTACTTTTAGCTCTTTTGTCTCTAGTAGCACAATAGGTTTATCTCCTTTATTGTGCAAGAAAGCTTTGATTAGAATTATCTTACTTAAAATCTAAAATTATCAATTAGTTTTAAAAACCTCCTATTCAAACCCCCTCTAGTCAGTTATCCTTGATCCAACAAGTGGTATCAGAGCTTGGTCTCTCAAATTTTAGACTTAACCGTCTAGGAGAGAAAGGATGGCTAGTGAGGGAATGTCAATAGGCAAGGCTCTTTTATTTGATGGATCAAATTATGCTTATTAAAAAATTAGAATATCCATTTAATTAAGGGTCATGAGTCCAAGCATATGGAGAATTATTAGTGAGGGTTTCGTTATTGCTCTTGATCCTACACACCCCACAGATCTTGAGGAACGAAACTCCCACCTCAATGCTCAAGCGATGAATGCACTATATGAAGCTTTAAACGCGGATGAGTTCAATCAAGTGAGCAACATTGAAACCGCTCATGAGATATGGACTACGCTCTTGAAAATTCATGAGGGTACATCCACGGTTAAAGAAACCAAATTGCACAGGCTTTGGATTAAATATGAGACATTTACAATGTTGCCTCGTGAAAACATCACCGAGATGTATTCTAGACTTAACAACATTGTAAATGAACTCAAAAGTCTTGGCACTAACTTGCTTGATGTTAATATTGTACGCAAGATGCTTAGAGCTCTACCCGATAAATATGAGATGTTGGTGATGCTATTTCTCAACTCTCTCGAGTTACCAAGAATGACGCCAACTGGACTCTTAGGCAACCTTATTACAAATGAGTTGTACAAGAAAGGAGACGAAGAACTATTAGAGTAATTTTAAGGAGACGAAGAACTATTAGAGTCATCTTCCTCAAAGAAGAAAATTACCACTTTCAAAGCTAAAGCGGAATTAAGTGATGAAGAGGATGAAGAAGTCTCCGAGGAAGAACTCGCTCTTCTTGTGAGAAGAATAAAGAAATTCATGATAAGACGTCCTTATCGAAGCTTCAACTTTGACAAAATCAAGAAAGGGCAATCATCAAATGAAAATAAGCGCTATAGCAATATTCATTGCTATGAGTGTGATGAGAAGGGGCATATTGCCTCTCATTGTCCCAACAAGAAGGATGACAAGGGTAAGCCATCCAAGAAGAAGGAGTTCAATGGCAAGAAGAAGGAGTTCAATGGCAAGAAGAATATCTTCAAGAAGCTTCACAAGGACGGCAAAAATGAAACCCACATTGGAGAGTGGAACTTCGATGAGGAGTACACCAATTCCGATGAGGATGAATCCTCCAAGAAGAAGGGACTCGTTGGCATCGCCATCAAGGAGGCTCCATCACTATTCTCGTCTCCTACTTGCCTCATGGCAAAAGGAGATAAGGTAAAATCCTTTGATGATGATGATCCTTCTTATGGATATATTAGAGGAATTAAAAGAATATATTGAAAAAGAGAAGGTAAAATTTAATATCTTGAAGAAAGAATACACTCTCTAAAATTCTCTTATGAGGAGCTAAAAGAAGCTCATGACTCTCTTATCTTCAAAGACATTGAAAAATCTTATTCGAATGTTGGAATCACTTGCAATTTATTCAGTGAAATGCCTAGAGTGGAAGTTGCTTCAAAAGCAATACCATGTCTAGCATCTCTACATCTTGTGATGACTTGTTATCTATGACATGTTGCTGTGATCCTTTGCTTATTGTTGAGAATCATGAGTTAAAAGAACAAATCACCAAGCTAAGAGCTTGGAAAGATGCTTCAAGGGTAAAACCACCATTGACAAGCTATTGAGTGAGCAAAGGTGTTCATTCAACAAATAAGGACTTGGGTACATGCCCAAGAAGGGCAAGAAACCAGCTAACAAGCTCACGAGGTTTGTTAAGCAAAATGGTAGGTATTGCTATAAGTGTCGAGAAGTAGGATATGTACAACAAAATTATCTTATTGGTAATATACCATCCGTTGGTTTACATGATTCTTGTTATATACTCAAAAAATCTAAGGATGGAAAAGTTATTGCTAGATTTGTTGGTACTTCAATTTTAGGCGCTAAAAATAATGCTATTTGGGTGGCCAAAACCTTGGTCACTAATCTTCGAGGACCCAAACAAATTTGGGTACCTAAAAGAACTTAATATTCTTTTGTAGGTGAACTACAAAACCGTTGGAAGGCATTGAGTGCTTGATAGCGGTTGCACTCAACACATGACCGGATACCGGAAGATGTTCACCGCATTTGAGAATGGGACGGGTAATGAAAAGATTACTTTTGGTGACAACAGCAAAGCAAACGAAAGGTAATTGGCTTGAGTGCGTCGTTCGGCACCCACTTCACGTGACCTGGCCTGAGGTCCCTGTAATGCATGTCCAGCCTATACGAATTGAACTCGGCACTCCAAGTGTCGTACAAGTGGTGCATGTCATAGTACTCCGAGACGTATTGCGTTGAGGCCTGGCGCAACACTGTGCACACCGCATACACATGGGAGCATGGCTTGTGAAGAAGCTACGGCTTATTGCAGGTGTAGGATGCTTCATCATCGATCGAGCAGACTTGTTTGCAATCACCTCTTGCTTGACCCATGACATACTTCTGCCTCAGATGGATCTCGAATTTCTTCCTGATACCATCCATGGTCCTAGCAAGGTGCGAACGAGCCTTTTGGATCTTCTTGTCCATGTTGGCATGTGCCATCTCTGAGAATTGCTTGCCTTCGTCCACATGCTTTTTCGCCATCATGGCTCTGTTAACAAAGTACCATACGGTACGGTTCCATCTCTCCTCGATGATTGCAGTGATCGGGAGGGATCATATACCCTTGAGGATACCGTTGTACAATCGAACATGTTGATCGTCATGATTCCGTAATGTGCACTATCAGTGTCGTGCAACAGAGACCATTTCTCCAAGTCGGGCGCGTGCAAGTTTACCCGCTGCGTGAACTCCCCAACTCTGACGGAGCCTCCTGCCGCTGCCCCTGCCTCGACATCCTTGAAATTCTTGACATGCTTGCTGGTCTCCTCGTCGAGCTGTCTCCACACGGCCTTGAACATCTGCCTTTGGTTCTGCATGCATAACTTCTTGAAGGCCTTCATCAGATCCTTGCTTCGGAACCTTGTGTGGAAGTTCACCACGAGATGCCTCATGCACCATCGGTTCGTCAGGCCATTCCACTGGAAGGGGGGTTGTGTCTCATTTTGCATAGTGCTCAACGCGGACAACAACCCAGCATTGCTGTCCGAGATGATGCACACACCTAGGCGGTCTTGAACCACTACCTACTTCATGTTTGAAAGGAACCACAAGCAACTATCCGTGTTCTCACTCTTAACAATCGCGAAGGCCACGAGGAGTAACTGGTCGTTCGCGTCGGCTGCAACCGCGGTGAGGATGGTGCCCTTGTACTTGCGTGTGAGGAAGGTGTCGTCCATCGATAAAACAGGATGACGGTACTTGAACCCTCCGCTCGCCTAGGGGAAGGCCGAGAATACTCTGTCAAGGATAAAACAATTCGGCCCCCGCGTAGGATGCACCCGCTCCAGCTTGTTAATGAATGTCCCAGGAATCAATTCTGTAATATGATGGAGATTTCTTGGGACAGAGTCGTAAGCCTCTTTGTATGTGCCGAACATACGCTCTAGGACCTTCTGTTTCTCCCGCCACACCTTGCTGTAGCCAACCGGGAAGCTCACCATATTGACAACATCGGCCAAAAGAAGCTTTGACGAAACAGATACATCACCTACAACGAGGTGGCTTATCAACTCCACAACATATGGCGACGTTAGGTTGCGGTGCCTATGAAGTAGCTCAGCATGCTCACATATGTGATCCATGAGCACCGTTATGCGGAAGTCTGTGGCGGCTCCCCTGAACCGCTGCGCATGAACCTTGTCAGGGTAAGATCCATCCACACACTTGACAATGTAGGTGTTAGGGTTGGACCGTGCACCTGATACGTTTGGCTAATGTCGACGGTGTATCTGGCAATGGCCTGTTGGGCATCGCTCTTGTTAGGGAAGCACTGCTATAAGAGCAGAGTGTTTTCATTGAACCCCCACCCCGCCTCCTTTGTCTATGGTAGAACCAGGGATATCGCTGTGATGTCATCCAATCTAGACAAGACATACGCAGCGTTGGTGCTCACAACACCACCTAATACACCTCCCATAGTAGCTTCTCCATCAGGCTCCTCTCCAGAACTAGCTGTATCTACAGCCTCCTCCTCGCTTTCCACTATATCCACCTACTCGGCATGGTATTCGTGGCAGTCAATACGGGCCACCCACCACCTCTCCACGCCTTCGTTCGGCTCGAAAGACTCTGCATGCCTCCTCAAGTCTCCATCACCCACTTCCTCGCCCACATCTCCGCCAACACCAGCATCTGCATTAGCGCTGAAGACCAACCCAGGCACTTCGTCTCCAGCAGCTCCACCAGAACCACCCATGACGGATGATTCCGTCCTCTACACAAACTGGACATACACCATTGCCCTGGCATATATCACAGAGGTAGGGTTCCCCACAACCTCCATGTAGTTGGTCCACGAAGCGTCACTGCTCACCTTCATAAGTTGCCAAAAGGTCTCCCCTACACCACCTGCCGCCAAGGCATACAATGTCATGATGCGTAGCTTCTTCCTTATGGTGTCCCGATTGAACGCGAAACGCAAACACATCCTTAGCTCGCATAGGCTAATGTCCTTCAGGCCCGGTGCCCTGATCTGTGTCCGGTCACAATTTGACAGGTCCGCCTCGTACGGCCCGTCACATACGAGATCATCACCATAGAACACGAACAAGTCTTCAATCGACATGTTCAGGGAAGACTTGCCTTCTGTGGCTGGGGTCTCTTCTTGTTGGTCGAGAAGAATTCCGACGACATTCGGTTCTATGCGCAGAATGAGAAAATCAAATAAATACTAAAATACAAATAAAATCACAAAAGTATAAAATAAATACTGGAAGGAATATTATGATTTTAGACAAATTTAGAAACTTGAATAACTGGATTCAAAGTTCGGACAATGGAGAACGAGTGATCGGAAGATCGATTGCAAATGAAATGCAGGATATGGCAAAAATATAGGAATATTATAGGGAATGTTCTTTTTATAGGAATGTTCTTTTTGGGTTTTGCATTTCCTAATGTAGAAGCCGAATAGTCTGTGTACTTTCAGCTAATATTGTTTCGGATTCCCAAAATTTCTAACTAATGGGGGCATGTAAAAAATAACACCCTACACATTGTGTAGTATTTTTTTCCTAACGCACTAAGTATTTTAATTTCGTAATGTATATGATGAATAGTCTGCGTACAAGCGAAGACATAATGCACACCGTCCATGCTTCAAATAATTCATACATTTACATGGATTCAATATGGAGATTTCTACTGCATGAAGGATTACTATATTAATCTCTATGTGCTAATTAACTAACAATGTCGTCCGCATGAACTAACCATTTACGTCAACTAACCATGGTCACCTAACATATCCTACACAATCAAGACATCATTACGGTAATAAAAAATTAACTACGCTACTTGCATGCAACTTAGGTAATAATTACAGGACCACTAAGCTAACTACATGCTAATCAACTAGCTAAAAATATAGTCGATGTGGATGAAAATTTTATTTCCTTGACGCTCGCAAGCTGACGAGGATTAAAACATCTATTTATTATTTATTATATAGAGACCATACGTCTTCATGGTCGTAACTCCTAAGGCTAACGACCTCACTGGTCGTAATAATTCAGAGGTTACATAATACCCAACCTGGTCGGACATGGTTCTAAACCTAGTCTCCGACCAGTCAAATGCTCACAAGGTTTTTGAATTGGTGTCTGGATCTAAGACCAGACATATACTTTACCGCGTGACAAATGGAACATGTGCTATATATTCCATACCACGCGACGCTACGACACTGGAGTACGATTACATGACTCATTGACATATAACCGCACAACAGTTGATACATTGTCAACTGACGCCTCTCTCCGACCAGACGCGCCACTTCTTAACAGACGCCTCTCCAAGGGACAACTGCCAACGTTTCATCAAATACATAAGGAGGACGGTGGAAGGAGAAGAGGAAGGACCGAAGATAATCATCGACTGAATCACTCTCAAAAGATAGTCAGTCGATTAGATCGCAAAGCCATGTCAAGCATTGTGCTCCAGTGTTAGGGGAGTTAGTCTTTGGTCTAGATTACAGATGCACTTTGTAACAGCCAGTTCATATCAATAAAGAGCAGCCACATTCCTTACCAGGAGATACGTGTCACTTCTCCTCTTTATTTTTATATACTCATAAGTTCGACGATTTGATCGTCGACACAAGCCGACCTACAGCTTATGCAATTGCGCAACCTCCAAACTCAGATTGAAAACTAACAAAAATACAACTGAAAAACACCTTCTCTTCCTCCCTCTCGGTCTCTTGTTGGCTCAGAAGAAATGCAAATGGCTTTGTACGGCCAGGCGAGCGACATGCACTGCATTTTTATGCAACCAGGGTGCTGCAGGGGTCGAAGAGAGGCCACGCGCCAGCGCAATGGAGGTTGGGCGCGTTGCGTGGGAGGGTCGACCAACGTGTGGGCGAGCGCGTGCTAGGCGGGCGGCACGGCGAGGTCGAACAGCGAAGCGAGCGCATGGCGCCTGTCGCGCACCGCGCGATGGGCGGGCGGGCACGTGACAGAGCATCTACACCCGTGTTGGGGGCGCCGGTTCCTGCGCTCGGGAACCGCGTGAACTCGCCGGCCTCCTGCGCTCTGCGACCACAAGAAGGTTGCGGCCGCCTCCTGTGCTCCGACACCGCGGATGGTGGCTGGACCTACCACCTTCTGCGCTGGTCGCCTCGGTCCCGCACTCGCCTATGCTCCCGCGATCGCTGTTCCCTTCCCGCACTCCCCAACCGCAGGATGCTCCACGTGTCACCATCCCGTGCTCCCGCGCTCAGGGGGGCGCTACATTTGCAAATACGAGGACACGAGGGGCCATTTTTGCAATTAACGTGGCGGTAGGGGGCCAAATAAAAAAATTATGATATATGTGATGAAGATTGTTGACTAGTCAAATTATCTTGATACACCTTTATTCGAAAGTAATATGGATTCTCTATTGGGCCCGAATTAGCTTGTTGGGTCTAGGATTAGTTACGCAGTCAGAAGGTGAGCTCAAGAACCTTCCCTTTATACCATTCCAAGACCTCTCCCTTGGAGGTCCCTTCAGACCACTCCAGGACCTCTTCCTAGAGAGGTCTCTTCAGACCACCCCAGGACCTCTCCCCAATAGTGGAGGTCCTCAGAGGCGGTTGCCCACGTCTAGTTAATTACAACCCATGTGGAGAAGGTATTGGCTGTTACATCCGGAGATACATCGGTCACCATGAAGGGACGCAGCCATTGACCTGAAGAGACGCTACTGCAATCAACTGCTGACGCTTGTAGAACTATAAAAGTCTGGCCTATGTGATATTGTAAAGATACATCCTGATCCAAGCCCTAATCTACGTGTATTCACAGTCATTTTTCCTGTAATCAGAGCATAACATTTGTAATATACATCTCTATTTTGAGTCATTTGGCGAATAGATAGTAATCTCTATTTCCTTCTTATAATTTTGTTTGTTCGTTCTGTGACGAGAGTTCTAGACGTCGATAATGTGATATATCATTCTTACAAACAAAATGAAATTTACTAGGGAAAGATCTCACTGTGAGGTCCTCTTCATCACCGTTGATTTAGTTGATAAAAATGAATTAACGACTGATAGAATAAGACCTTGGGCGATGCCTCCCCGTCGCATTTTCTTCCCTTAAAAACTCCCTCTGCTATTCTGTTGGTCCTATGAGCTCCCTGATCGACGTGCCTGGCCATAATGTAGTTATCGGGATTTTGATTTTCTTCTTCTTCTTTTTCTAGAAAAGGGAAGCTTTAATGATTAAGGATTAAAAATGTTACAACCCCGAAGGGGTAGCTGGCTAAATACAAGACGGAGCTTGCACCCTCCAAACCGCACAATGCACGTTACTTTTCGCAATCCGATGTAACTCATGAGCTACTGTCGTACACTCTTTTTAAAAACATCTTTAATAGTATCTTTATTATCGTTTTTTAGCTATATCATATCAATAAAATCTTACATGAATGAGAGAGGAAAATAGAGAGAACACAGATCGTCTCTTTTTGAAGAGACTATCCACGCAAAATAAGATATGATACATTAATCTATTCTTGTTGACATGTATACTCGTTTCAAAGGAAAATTATAAAATTTAAATGGTAAAGAGTGTGTTAGATACTCTCTATTAGAGATATTATATTTAAAAATAATATAATATATGTTGGAAACAAAATTATTAGATATCCTTAACTTACAGATTCACACCGGCCTTCGATTCCCTGAAAACGGAACTCCACTGTGATCTTTCCTCGACTGGCTACTTTAGATAAGAAGCAAAGCAACGCTAGTTTAGTTCGTTAAACAAAATTTCAAAATAGCCCTATAATTATGAAATTCAAAAATAGCCCTCCTGTACTTACTGCTCAGACTAAGAAGATTCTAGTTCTCGCCGTCGGGGCAGAAGACAAAGACCTTGGTGCTACCCCAAGTGGGCCCAAAAAAAATTATTTTTTTAAAAAAAATAATTCAGAATGTTTGACGATTTTTTAAATATACAAAATGACCTCAAACAATTATGAAATTTTTTGTGAAGCCTCCTGGGATAGTGTGTCTACTTGTGTAATTTTTTTGAAATTTTATGCATTCTTATTTGTTCTCCAAAATTCTTTAAATCTAATGTATGTAGGAATTTTATAATATAGCAAATGAGGTCTAAAAATTATGATTTTTTTTACAGACTCCCTACACAGTGGACTTGATTGTGTAAATTTTACATAATTTTATACACTCTGAAATTATCTCAACAAATTCAGGGTTTAGGTCTCAAAAATTAGGACGAGATGTTTCAGAAATTAGGGTTTCATGATTTTATGTGAGAACTTGTCGTCTCATTGGGTGAAATCATGTGGACGAGACGTTCTGTGAAATCATGAAATACTAATTTCCGAAACGTCTCGTCCTAATTTTTTAGACCTAAACCCTGAATTTGTTGAGATAATTTCAGAGTATATAAAATTATGTAAAATTTACACACTCAACTCTCAAGTACCGTAGGGAATCTGATCCATTCAGACCTAGGGATTTTGATCTTACACATGTATCCTCTACTGAAGTACTCTAGCTGCACTTCCTGCTTAGAGCAGCAATCTGCCAGTACTCGAGTGACCTTTAGCCGCGGTTTCTAATGGCACGTTACAATTTAAAAGTGTTGAGTCACTCCTTAATATATACTGTAGTCATAGATTTTACATTGGATACATGAAAATTATGTGTATAAGTCTATCTCAAAAGGTACTTTCATAGTACTATAATTCCATTAAGTGTTATAACTATATTACGTTATAAGTTAATGGTCAAAGTTATGTTTTTGATAAATGTGTCGATGTCCGAAATGCACCTGGTATGCATTTACAAGACATGTTCACACGCTCCTCTGCGTTCCCATAGTGTGTGAATGGTGTTTTGGGAGGAGACGAGTAGCACTATGCAGTGTATTGTAGTAAAATGCTGCATGAACACTAGAATTGTACAGTAGCATGGAAACACTGTAGCAGAATACTATAGTAATTAATCTGAACTTTCAATTTTTGATCGGACTATAAAACCGCTTCTAATACTCATACATTGTAAATCATCTGCATTCAATGTCTCAACACAGAGGATCCCAATCCTCGCACCGGAACTGAACCGCGCTGAGTGCGTAGACCTGACCGTTGACACGGAAAACACGGGCGACAGGGCAGGGTACCAAAGTGCAATGATTAATGACAAGAAAGGTCTCGCATGAAGGGAGTAATCGCATATCCTACCCCTCTGAGGCTGCTGGGCCCTACCCCCTTCGTCTTCTTCCCTTCATAAGGCCCACGGCCCAGAAGCACCCTCCCCTCCCCCTCCGTCCTCTACTAAAGAACACGCCAAGCCAGGCCACGCCACGCCCTCCCTCTTCACACCCCCCCCCTCGTCTGCTCGCGCGAGAGACCCGAAGCTTCCGCCAGCTCCGCGTCGCCTCCTGGTCTCCATGGCGGGGCAGCAGCCGCCGCCTGGCGCCGAGGACGACTTCCTCGAACACTTCTTCAGCATCCCCTCCTCCTTCCCCTCCGCCGACGCCGCCGGGGCAGGCGGCAGCCACGGCGCCCCCGCCGACCACACCTTCCCGCTCGCCCTCAGCCTCGACGCCGCCGCCGAGGACTCCGGCAGCGACAAGCGCCTCCACGACGATCCCGACGGCGGCAAGCCGGTGAGCTCACTGCCCCTATTCTTCGTTCGAGCTGGCCGTGGTCGTGAGTGAGAACTGGGGTCTCCGGCCGACTGAGGTATCTTCTTGCCTTGTCGTCTTGGTTCCTGCAGGATAGGGATCCCGTGCAGCTCGCAGGCCTCTTCGCGCCGGTCTTTGCCGGCACCGGCGGCGTGCAGTCGCCGCACCTCCGCCCCGCGCCGCCTCCACAGGTTGCTGCGCCCGCAGGAGGAATCCTGCGCCTAAATTAAGTGAAAGTTGCGCTCTTTACTTGGGAATTTTAAGACCGGTGCTAATTCGTGTGTGTTTATATATGCAGGTGTTCCACGCGCAGCCGAAGCCGGGCGAGGGTGCCATGGCGCTGCAGCCGCCGGCACCCCGGCCAAAGGTGCGGGCGCGGCGGGGGCAGGCCACAGATCCCCACAGTATCGCTGAGAGGGTAATGAACTAATGACTAATGAACTCAAACCTTTCAAATGAAATTGCACAACGTAGGCAACTTCATATATGTTTGGCGCATATGTTTATGAAGTTTGGAGTCGTGGACCTTGTGGTAGTGACCAAGTTATTGTTGGTGCCATAATTTCCGTTAGCAACAAGATAGCTTGCTTCCGAGTTTCTTGCGGTTTCAAGTTAGATTAGCGGGTGTTGCCGTGCAAGTAATTGGAAGTTTTAAGGAAAAGGTTGTTCTCTTAGCTAAGTGTTGGGCAGCTATTGTGGTGGAGGCATATGGTGTAGTGTTGTTTAAGCATCATGAGATACTATAACCATGATGTTGCATTGTATTGGAAGTCACCAACTTTTGGCAATTCTTATATCAAATTTGAACCTTCTTTTGTAGTGAATGTGCTATGATTACTTCCAAGGTATCTAATAAATGCAGTTTGAAGGTGTGATTGCTTCTTGTAGCTTCAGTAATATATTCCTAGTAGTTGTTAAAATGGAAGGGCTAGCCTCTTATTGTCCTTGATAAGTGTTAACCTCCATGTTATTATTATCTGCATTTTCTATTTTTTTAGAAGTTTTTTTCTCAATTTTTCTAAGTACCTTTAGCAGTGTTTTGAACCTTTGTCTGTTCCAATGCAGCTAAGAAGAGAGAGGATAGCAGAAAGGATGAGGGCCTTGCAGGAATTGGTCCCCAACACAAACAAGGTAATAATGCATGCCATATTTCTAAATATCATTATAAGCCAAAGACCTGCGTGTTTCACGTACCTGCCATCAATGGAATTTTCAGCAAGTGGTCCATGGTTATGATGTCCTGACAGTAGAGTTTTCCATTTCCCCATTGGGGTTCATATTCTCTCGGCTAATGAACACGACTCTCTTCAGAGCTTATTATTATCTATTACCCACATAAGTATAAGTACACCACTATGTTTGCTAATTGTATTATGTATACCATTTAAAATAACACAAATACTTACCCTTTGGGTTACTTCTGTGCAGTCTGATTATTATCTAGTTATTTGAAACATTATATGATCCCCTTAATTACTGGATATAACGATATATAGTTTCATTATGCGAATCCAAAAGAAGTCAAATAGCAAATTTGATGTATTACTTTAAACTATGCAGACAGATAGGGCAGCTATGCTAGATGAGATCCTTGATTATGTGAAGTTTCTTAGGCTTCAAGTAAAGGTATGCTTTTTACTGAACTATTGTCTATAACAGCACAAACTAATAACTAATAGCTATTGTTTTTAGCTATTTGATGTGGACCATTGTTCTATAATGTCAGGTTCTGAGTATGAGCAGATTGGGTGGTGCTGGTGCAGTTGCGCAGCTGGTTGCTGATGCTCCACTCTCAGTTAAGGTCACCCTCTGACGGATATAGAATTTTTCACAAGCAGCTTATGTTCAATTCATTTCAATTAAGATGGATGGATTAGTTACCACAAATTGTTTGCAACTGTTGCTTATATAAAATATACCAAGATACAATCTCTAGGTTTTAGATATCCTTTCCTGATCTCTGTGTTTCTCAGTTTATAGTTTATTTAATCTTCTTTCCTAGGCAAGTGGTGTAGAAAGTTTGTTGCGTACAGTCTTATTTTCTTTCTGCCATCTTATTTTCCTTTTGTTGCCATTTGTTTTGCTTGATTATCCGTTTATACGTGTCAGCATACACTGTTGGGGTTTCTTGCTGTCGGCAACAAGCATACATTTTTCATTTGGCACTAATGAATATTTAACATTTCCTATTGATTTGACTAGTTGAAATATTTTAGCTATATTTTATAGATCTATCAAGGAAATGTTCATTTTATTTTGATTGGTAGAACATAGGGCTGCTTTCATTGTAGACCCACCTTTCTTTCAGCAACCAGTGTTCTCCTAAGCGCTATGTTCTAGTCGGGCGGCAGACCAGCACCTAGCGTCTGATCGCTGCCTAGGCGGGCCTAGGTGGGGCTAGGCAGTCGCCTAGGCGGGATAAATCGGCTAGACGGTCTAGGCGGGAGGGTTGCGCCTAGCGCCTAGGCGGTTTAGGCGGGCGCCTAGGGGAACACTGTCAGCAACCAATCTTGAAATCATCCATTTGGCAATTTTGTACTATAGTTACTAGAAACACAGTTCGTCCAAGTCACGGTACGGGATTCGGGTTCGTAGTTCATCACTTTTTCTTCTTATGTTTACTGCGAACACGATGTACCCTAAACTGGTTCGTGATTCGCGGGGTTTTATAGCGAATCTGATAACTGTGTTTTGTACCCTCACAGCATGCAGCATGGATTACCTGATAGCGATAAATGATAATATAACTTGGTAGTAATTCATTCTTGAATAACCATGTCTTGACTTGTGGCACTCTTTTATGTGTGTTCATCCATCAGTCACACCATATCTTTTGGTCTTTAAACTGAATCTTGCTGGAATGACATTAGGGGGAGGCAAGTGACAGTGGGAGCAAACAACAGATTTGGGAAAAGTGGTCAACCGATGGCACAGAAAAGCAGGTAGCGAAGCTGATGGAAGAAGACATGGGGGCAGCGATGCAATTCCTCCAATCCAAAGCACTATGCATGATGCCAATCTCGCTTGCAATGGCGATCTATGACACGCAACATCCACAGGATGGCCACTCAGTGAAACCTGAACCCAACACTCATACGTAGCATAGTAACAGGAACTCTAGCACGCACCCCTACTACTACTAGGCGTCGACCTATCCAAAGTGTAGGATATACTGGACATTTTGATTTGCTAACAACGAACCAGAAAAGGACCTAAAGACCCTCTCCTCTCGAAGTAGAACCCATGGTGTATGATGTTGCCTCCGCTTTCCTTCTTTTGTTCAATGGTACTTTGATTGCAAGGATATGGTAAGCAATGCTCTGCTCATGCTCCTACATCTTTCAATGCCCCTATGAGTGTGAGTGATGGGTAGAGCTACCAAAGAGTCTGGCCTGCTCTCATGCTGTTTCCTTTTGGGTCTGTAGTGCACTAGCCATACACTTTTGTGGTGGGGTCGGTCACTCTTTTAGTAGTGGACGTTTGGACTAATGAAAAGAGGCTGATGTATGTGTGTAAGTCTGCACAAATGGTTGACAAAATTTGAAAGAATGTTGAGATGGAAGGTGATGTTGATGGTGAATGGTGGTGCTATTTCTTGTCTATTTTTCCAGAGTGGGAATGGAGGTTTTGGTCAATGGAGGGCAAGCGTGCATTAATCTGCTTGCCAGTGGGAGCGTGCTCCTTGTGTACTTTACTTTTCTGTCTGCAAGTCATAGTCTTGATAAGAACTGCCCTCTAAAGTTTGAGCCTCTCTTGTATTATTGGTTCACTCATGAAGCTACATATATCATATGTGCTGACTTAACATGTGTTCAGAATTTATACTTCCATCTTAGTTGTGGGTAACAGCTGTTCTTGTACTATTCATTGCCGGCCATCACACGGAATTTCCTTGTTTGCTGTTCTGAGTTTGGTAATATGATTGTCACTAACCATGGATTTTTTAAACACTTGTGTGATGTTGACTACTACTACTTGTTATTGACTTATTGTTGACAACAAGTAGTTTAATTTAGAGGCTTTGTTTCATAACTAGTACATAGTTGGAGACTTGGAGTACTCTGTCAGGATTCCACTATTATATGGATCATAGGTAGGTGATAAAGGGCTGTTTAACACGTTGTACCTTTTCTTCTCAATACCCTGAGTCTTGCTTTACAAAAGGTCTGAATTGTTTGGCACAATTATTTGTACTAGTTGGGTTACCATTAAATATATATGCTGCTGGTATGAGATAATGTTTTCCATTAAATGAAAATACTGGTGCCTTGCCAGAGTATTGTTGCATTTGCCTCCGATTGCCCTTGCAAACTTCTTTTGAATTCTGTTGGAGAAAGGTAACACTGATCAGGCTATAGTGTGGTTAGTGGTCCAAATGTGTAATTCATCATTTTTCTGTATGCTGCAGCTGCTGTATTATCTTGCCAACATATCATGTGTTTATACTTTGGTTGATACTAAACCTTTACCCCTTTGTTGTAAAAAGCAAAGTGGTTTAATTTGTTGAACAAGTGGTTGGCGCCTTGGTGGTGGTGTTCTTGTGTTATAGTAGTGATTTGGTCATGGATAGGTGGTTGATCATTTGGCATTGCTTTGGGCTTGAGTTTCCTATCAGTCGCTTAATTAAGAGCACTGTTCATTATACTCATAAGTCCTTAGTCTGTGTTCCGAAATTGTAACAGTATGATGCAAAAGTAAATGTTCATCTTTAGAGTTGCAAACGTTGAGGTAAAAATAATAATATTATACCTAGCTGTGACACAGATAATTAGGACTAGTCCGATGTGTCAGTTGCTGACACATCGACTGTATTTTTTTCAAGTGCTCCGAGTGAGAAATTTCCAGTCGAAAATGAGAGGTTTTTCTGGTCGATCCACTCGTCTCCCCATGTAGACTTTTGACTCCAATTGGTTCATATTTGGTGTGCTCGTTAGCGTCGTGCGTCATCTTGCAACATCTGCTGCCGTCATCTTGCGTAGAGAGGAGTTAATGTTAAACAGAGCACGGCGCGCTCCTGACTCACTGGAATTCCAGAGAATATGCGCAGGCGCACGCGGTGGAACGAGGCAGGAGGAGACAATTCCGCCTCCTGCCTCGACGATCCCGTCGCCGCCGGCGACGGCTTCCCCTGTCGGTGCTTCCGCGCCGGCGACGGGCTCATGCTCGCGTCGGACGCCGGCATCGTTGCGGGACACGTCGCCGGCAGTGACCATGGCGCGCGTCAGGAGGAGGGGCGCTCCGCGAATCACCGCTATGTTTACTAGCGCCGTCTGATCGCGCCTCCGCGGCCAAGATTAAGGCCTAGCGTAAGTATTTTTGCATATGGGACCCTTATATTACTGTACGTTATTATTTGCAGCCTCTCTGGATGGGATCGCATATATTCTGCGCGATCTGAATTCTCCGAATATGGGGACTACATGACCGTCCGATCGAATTGAGCGGCGCAGATTGACATGGGAACGGTTGCTGAAGGGTTATTTCCGGAACAACACTCGTATTACTCTGTATTATCATTTATGGCTCTTAGTGGATCGCGGAGAAAATTCGCGATTGTGAGATCCGCTTGATCAATCTCGTGCGGTCTAGATCAAGCAGTATATTTTGTAAAAGGGTCCATGCCATTACTTCGTATTACAAATCTATCACTGCCGCGTCCTGGAGGATGTGCCGAGGGATGCAGACAGGATGCGTGGGCGGCGGTGGAGCTCCGGCGACTGGCGGCGGCGGCGGCCGCAGCGGCGCGAGGTACCAGGACGTTGATCGCCCGGTGAGGGTGAATGTGCGTGGGGCTAGGTTAATGACCTCTACTCGCCGGCGTGACGTGCGGAAGAACGGCTGCCGGCTTCATCTAAGAATGGCGAGTTCTTGGGATCTCGGCATTGATGTCACGACGACGACGACTGTGAGGCCTGATTTGGTGAGTTTGAGGAGGACCGGACCACCAAAATATCTGTAGCATAGCTGAGGTGATCTGAATTCTGAAGTGTCTCACTGAATTCTGAATTTAGCAGGCTCAACATGGTAACAACGAAATAATCCGAATGTCCGCATGCGAATGCGCAGCATCGGCAGCAAGCGATTGATTTGGTGCTCGGCTTTCAGTTCCACAAGGGCTCTATGTGCCTCCACTGAGTTCTTGCAATGAACTCCTACTGCTGTTTGTATTTATGCATTTGATGGTGGATGGCACGCCACTTGTTTCGTTTTGTTGCCAGAAACCAGGAGCACTGAAAGATCCTTTTGCTTACAGAACTGCAAACACAGACACAAACAGAAACATTCTTTCATGCATCATACACAGACCGAGACCTATTGAACCTATCATTCTTATGCACCATCTCTTCAAATTCACAAGCTATATATGAAAAGAACCTGTGCACCCCAAGTTGAATGAAATTCTTTGACTGAAGCTTTGCTCTAAATTGGATGAGAGGAATTAATGCAGTAGAACTGCTCTGGCTTGTCTGCACAATGATTCTACAGGTGCTCCAGTCGTCTGCCTCCATATCAACCTCCCAGGTGTTAGAATTGGAAGCTGAGATGTTGCATTTTTGGGCACCGTCCATGCGCGATTTTTGACACCGGTCCGCTAGGGTTTGACGGTTTGTTGATGCAAGATAATCTGGACCGTTGGTTGATGGTTTATCTGACGGACATGATTGATGGTGGGAGAACGGACTGCCACCGATTCCTTCTTTTAAGTAGTAGAGATGACTGACAATTCCGAAACTGTTCTTCACCGGACTTGATTGCAATAAAGAGAAATCAATAAGTACAGTAAAAATTACCTTTTTGATGTGAAGATATTTATTTGCCATAGGCTTCGCTGGTTGATGAGCAGGAGCTCTGCTAGAAACTTCCTTTTTTCAAATTATGAAATCGCCCTGCAAATTCCGCGGATTGTGCTATTTCTTCACGGATTTGTTCCTCGAGTAAACTGATCTTTCTGTGCAATTCATCTACTTCTCTCTCTTTGAGCTCAAACCGACAAGCAAATTTGTTCTTCGGAGCTTCAAAAGCATCTAGTGCAGTTATGTAAGCTGATGAAAAGTTCTTCTGGGTTTCCAACTTCTTTTCTAACATGCTGACATTCTCCTTCAATTTCTTGATTTCAGCTTGCGCCGACTTGAGTTGAGATTCCAGTTCTGTAGTCATTGGCTTATGTTTCTCTACAGTCTCTTGAAGCATTTTTAACCTTGTCATTCAGGTCAACAATTTCTGAATTTGCAGATTGGAGTTGACATTTGAGCTCATTTCTCTACACATCCAGTGCCTCTAGATCATGATACCGCCTTGAGAATTCAGCAGACAATGCCTTCTCTTCCCGATCTTTCAGTTCCAAGCTACCCACTTTCTTTTGGAATGAAGCGATTTCTCCTCGTGCCGATTCCAACTCAAGCTCTATACCCTCCTTTGCTTCCATAGCTTCAATGCCATGGCATTTCGCTGCGAGCCGCGCTGAAAAAGCCTTCTCCTCCTCCAATTTCCTCTCTAGCAAATCAATCTTATCACTGAACTTTTTTGCGTCAGACTGTGACGACTCTAACTGAATGGGCAGCTCTTTCCCCCTCTGACTCCAGCGCATCCATGTGCTGATACTTGGCTGCAAGCTCCAGCGTCAACGCCTTCTCGGATTCAAGACTCTCCTCCAGAATGTGTCCCTTGTCCAGCAAGTTTGCGATCTCGGCACAGGCCAGCTCAAGTTTACCCTCCAATTCATTCCTTTTGGTCTCGACGACTACCATTTTCAGTTGCCACGACATGCTTTTTTTTTTTTGTTAAAGATACATATGTTAGAGATATATATGTGTTACAGTAGGACTCTAGATATGATTTGGTTTTCTTATCTGTAACATGTACTTGTGTATATATACTGGCCCATTGGCCTCCGAATAATACAAGTTGCTATTCCTAACATGGTATCAAAACCCATTAGGGTTACCTCTCCCTGACGCGCAACTCGTCTCTCCTTGCCACTGCCGTTGGCTTCCCTCCTCCGTTGCTGCCTCGGATCTGCTTCACCAGACTCGGCCGCCGCCGATCGGCCGACTCACCGACGCCCGCCGACGTCTCCCGTCTTGGCTGCTGCCGCTCGGCTGCCGTTCTTGACTCACCCATTGCTCGGGTGATCCCCACCTGTCGACGACGCCGACGCCTGGTCGCCTTGCTCCATCGCCGCCGATCGCGCGTCCCTCTCGGCTCGGCTTCAACTTCTCCGCCGGGGCGCCCGCCTGCCGTTGCCTCTGAAGTCGCCGCCGCCAGAGAAGTTGAAGCCCGCCGCCGCTCTCCTTCGCCGGGCCGCCGCCGCTTGCTTGCCTCCGGCCGCCGTCACCTCGGCCGCCGCCTCGCCGTCGCCTCGGCCCGCCACTCGTCGCTATCTAGCGACGCGACCCGTCGCCGATACCAACTTGACCGCCATCGCCGACGGTACCGCGTCGCCTCCCCTCGTCGACCGCCGCCACGCCGCCGCCTCACCCTCGTCGACCGCCGACGCCGCCGCCGCCTCACTCACGCAGGGGGAAACCTAATCCCCCGCTGCGTGCGCGTGAGTGTTGGGCTGTAGCGGGCCGTTTCGGCTCGGCCTTAAAAACAAAAGGCCAAAGGCCAAAAAAAAATGTTTGTTACACCTATGTAGGATCAAGGATAACCGACTAGAGAGGGGTGAATAGGAGGTTTCTAAAATTTCTAGATCAAATTACTCAATTTAGCAAGATACACTAAGCAAAGCTATCTATTACAAGCTATGTGCTACAAAATTAAATGCAATAAGTAAAGATAAGAAATAACCGCACAGGGATAAAGAGGTTTTCCGTGGTATCGAAAATTTGTCGATCTTCACTAGTCCACGTTGAGGAAGCTTGACTCGATCAAGCCGGCTCCACAAATTAAGCCTTCCCTCGTAATCACTTGGTTGTTCTTCCTCCTCTCCGGAGTTGGTGAACACCGACCAATCACAGCCGGCGTCGGGTCTCTTCACAAACTTCTTGAAGAGATCACCGCGCAACCTCCGCCAAGTCGTCTAGGTGCCGACAAGCACCAAGAGAATAGACCTTGACCTTCGCTTGACAGCAATCAAGAGCCAAAGGATCAACTAAAATACAATGCTCTTGGTTTTGCTCACAACCTCACAAATATATGCAAAGAGAGTAAATGAGGAGTGAGAGGAGTGCTCAAAGCTCAAATGTATTGAATGAATGCTCAACAACCTCACATTGAGCTGGTGGGGTGCATTTATACCTCCCACAACCAAATATGACCGTTATACAAATAATTCATAAACAATCAGGAAAATCGGAACTTCCGCCGTGTAATGTGCTGAACTTCCGCTCTTCAATCGAGTGCACTGTAACGGTCATTACAGTGGCATTAAATGCTATGATTATAGCCGTTGGATTTATGTGCGGAACTTCCGCCAACTAAAGTTCGGTTCTTCCGATAATCGGAAGATCCGCTCATTCCATGGCGAACTACCGCACTTGTGAAAATGGCTAAGTCCCTAAAAAGGGTGCTCTCTGGAAAAAACGATCCGCAAGAATTTCAGAGCAACCGATAATCGGAACTTCCGCTCGTATCATGACGGAACTTCCGCACTTCGAGAAATCGGCTAAGTCCCTAAAAAGGGTGCTCTCGGAAAAAATGAACCGCAAATTTTTTGAAAGATCCGCATAACGGAAGTTCCGCAGTGACAACGCCGAAACTTCCGATTGCGTACTGAGAAAAAGATTTTGGTCTTGAAACCAGACCAAAAGAGCATGCATGATCCTAAGTTGATCCAAAGGCATAATGAAGTGCTTTCAAGCTACTAGACAAGCTCCCCCTTAATAGTACGATATTTATCCTAAAATCCGGTCTTCCTCCATACTCCAAAGACCGGTAAAATCCAAAAGGGGTCCTAGTCTATTTGTACCTTGCCCTTGAGACAAACTCCATCTTCTCGACATTCTTTGACATGCAGCTCCTTGATTTGATTTTGTCATCTAGGACTATGCCTTGTAATCACTTCAACAAACATATTAGTCACATATTCACATAATGTAATTAATTACCAAAACACATTTTTAGGGGCCTAGATGCTTTCAATCTCCCCCTTTTTGGTAATTGATGACAACACAATAAAGATGTGAGAGATATTTAGTTTGAAACAGAAAGCTCCCCCTTAACATGTGCATATTGAATAGAAGATAATGTAAAGCACATGTTTGAATTTTCAGAAAATTTTGGCAGAGTTTATGTAGATTGTTGATACTTGAAAAGAGCAATACCGAATGACAATGTTTGGAGATAAAAATATCATAAGCATTCAACATCATAACCATAAACTCAGATCCAAGTACAACAAAAAAAATCAAGATAACAAGATATATCATCACAGGCAAAATATTGTCAAAGTCATTACAGACCATAGTCAATAAAATATTGTCAAAGTCATTACAGACCATAGTCAAAACGACAGTTCTAATATACAATAGATAAGATCATTCATAGATAAGTTCCCCTTTTAAACTCTCACACTGACTCACTCACTCCTCTCCCCCTTTGTCATCAAGAGGCCAAAAAGAGCTTCACTCTGCAGGAGGGTCTTGTGGAGGATCACTAGGAGGAGAGCGGAGGCGACGTCGTCCAAACCGGACTGGAGGAGGAAACTGCTCTGCAAAGCGAGCTGAGAGTGCGTCGAGTCTGGCGGTGTTGGCGTCAAGTCTTGAGGTGGTGGCAGCCTCAAAAGCATCTAGTTTGGCGGAGGGAAGCATCCAGACGGGAAGAGGTCGCTGCCTGGAAGGCCTCCTGAGATGCCTTCATCTCCAATAATGTGGCATAAATCTGATCAAGTGAGGCCTGTTCTTGTGAAGGGACAGCAGCAGGTGCGGCTTCGGGTCTTCTGCTGGAGGGCGTTGAAGGTTGGTTGGAATAGGAGGACCTTCTCTAGGCTTATAGAACTTGTGGTGTGAAGGTGTAGCTCCATTATAATCAGTTTGACGAATAATCAGGGCCATAATATATGGAGCAAAATTTATCCTCTTGACCCGATCATTCTTGGTGGCTGCTATCTCCCTTATAATGACATCAACTACATCAAATTTTCTCCCATGCATGATGCAGTCCAAAATGTTCCATACATGGCCCCTTATTGCATCATAATTCCCGCTTTTTGGTAATATAGTATGATTAATTATCTGATTTACCAAGCTGGGAATAGGGAGAAGACCGGTTATCTTACCAGGGATAAACCTTTGAGTAGTGTCATAAAATTCAGTCCAAGATGAAAGAGGAAGAATCGGTCTATCATAAATCTGCTCAAATCTGCTTGACTCGATATCCAATGCATTCTCAAAAGCATGTTTTGAGCAGGAGTATTTGACTGTCCCAGTCATCCAGGTAAGCTCAAAGAAATTTGAGGAAATGTGCACTGTGGCATAAAATTGACGAATTATTTCATCACTATAATTGCATTTGAGTGCCACAAAGTTATGGATCCCCGCTCGCTGAAAGAGTCTATAGGTGCCCTCATACTTGTCCAGCCCGTTAAGATATGACCAATTTATGCACTTATGGTCGGCAAAGGGCTTGTTGGGTCCATAGAAGAGTTCATACACTTGCCTCTGAAAGATGGTATGAAAGCGAGGATCATCATAGTTGCGAGGAAGTGTATACTGATTCTTAAGCCGAAGAAGAGTATAATCATCAGCTGTCAGTGACTTAAGATCAATCTGAAGTTCTTCAGGCTCTCCCAATTCATCATCAGATTCTGACTGAGAGCCCTCACCCGATGCACTTGCCTCAGTATCTGAATTCTTAGAGGATTCCCTTTGGTCCTCAATAGCTTTCATTTCTTCTTCTTGCCCTAAGAGAGGAGTTTTCGAAGATGATTGGCCGGCATCTGTATAGACCTTCTTGATAGTATCTTTTGTCTTAGGCATCTTCAAAAGCAAGAATGAATGAAGTGTCAAAAGTAGATTCAAAAAGGAGATGAAAGTTCTGGTTTTTGTCAGGACAATCGGAAGTTCCACAATTTTGAACGCCGGAACTACTGCTGGCGGAAGTTCCGCGTTTTTCAACGGCGGAAGTTCCGATTATCCTGGGCCGATTCTAGAGCAACAAGATTTTTGGATTTTCAGTATCTTTGATGGATTGAGTCCATGAAATCGATGCATATACATCATACAATACTGAATAAACCTATTTGCCCAAGAAGTTTCTACGGATTTCATCTACATTTGTATTTCCCCAAAGATTCAAAACTAGGGTTCATGAGAGGAAGAAATCCGAAGGGGATTGATTGATTATACCTTGAGGAAAGAAGTGAATGAACCCTGGATATTCAAATGATCGGACGGGATTGAGGAAAAGCCGAAGAAAGATCAATTTTCTCGGTGGAACTTTGGGAGAGAAGAGGAGCGCACGGGAGAGAGGTTGCGGCGGCTGGAGAGAGACTGAGAAACGGAGGAACCGCAGGGAAGTTAAAGCCTCTCAACTGCCGAAAAACGAAAGTTCCACAATTCAACAGCGGAAGTTCCGGAAATCGGAAGTTCCGCGCCTGGAAGGCCGGTAGTTCCGATTATCCTGACACTTCAGGAAGAGAGAGCTGAATTTGAAGATTTTACAAATAATCCTTAGTTTTGCACTCAACCAAGTATCATTCAGGATTATTATGCAATGAAAAGACTAATGTCTATTTAAGAAAGTAATTTTTACGAATATATCACATTTAGAGCAAAAATTTGAGAAAAGACATCTTAAAAATGACAAAAATGCAACTAAGACCCAAGGTGCATGTGACAAGAGTTCAAGCGACATTTGAATAGTCAATGACATTTAACTCATTCCTCAATAGGCAAAAACGGCCTTCATCTAAAGGTTTGGTAAAAATATCCGCTAATTGATTTTCAGTGCAAATGTGGCTAATTTCAATATCTCCCTTGCATACATGATCTCTAAGGAAATGATGGCGGATATCTATATGCTTGGTTCTTGAATGTTGGACAGGGTTGTTGGCTATTTTTACTGCACTATCACTATCACACAAAAGAGACATTTTACCAATAAATATTCCATAGTCCATTAATGTTTGCCTCATCCAAAGCAATTGTGCACAACAACTACCTGTAGAAACATATTCGGCTTCGTGACTACGACGAGACTTTTGCTCCTGTGGCCCACATGATCACTGTCCGCACTCTTCTTTCGGTGGCGTCTGTTCGCCATTGGTCTGTTTCTCAGCTTGATGTGAAGAATGTCTTTCTTAATGGCGAGTTGTGTGAGGAGGTCTACATGCATCCGCCACCTGGGTATTCTGTTCCTGAGGGTATGGTCTGTCATTTTCGTCGCTCTCTCTATGGCCTTAAACAAGCCCATCATGCTTGGTTTGAGCGTTTCTCCTATGTGGTCACTGCTGCTGGCTTCTCAGCTAGTGATCATGATCCTGCTCTTTTTGTCCACATTTTGTCTCATGGTCGGACTCTTCTTCTTCTATATGTTGATGATATGATCATCACCGGAGATGATTCTGAGTACATTGCCTTTGTCAAGGCTCGTCTGAGTGAGCAGTTCCTTGTGTCGGATCTTGGTCCTCTTCGTTACTTCCTTGGGATTGAGGTTACTTCCACTCCAGAAGGTTTCTTTATGTCCCAAGAGAAGTATATTCAGGATCTTCTTGATCGCGCTTCTCTCACTGATCAGCGTACTGTTGAGACTCCCATGGAGCTCAACGTTCATCTCCGCCCTTCTGATGGTGAGCCTCTTTCTGATCCGACTCGCTATCGCCATCTTGTTGGGAGTCTTGTCTACCTTGCTGTTACTCGTCCGGATATCACTTATCCAGTTCATGTTCTGAGTCAGTTCGTTTCCACTCCCACTCAGGTCCACTATAGCCACCTTCTTTGAGCTCTACGATATCTTCGTGGGACTATCTCTCGCTGTCTCTTCTTTCCACGCTCCAGCTCGTTACAGCTTCAGGCTTATTCGGATGCTACTTGGGCCAGCGATCCCTCTGATCGCCGGTCTATCTCTGCTTACTGTGTTTTTCTTAGTGGTTCTCTCATTGCTTGGAAGACGAAGAAACAGACTGCAGTGTCCCGTTCGAGTGCAGAGGCTGAGTTGCGGGCTATGGCTCTCTTGACAGCAGATATTACTTGGCTACGGTGGTTACTTGAGGATTTTGGTGTTTCTGTTACTACACCGACTCCTCTCTTGTCAGACAGTATAGGTGCTATCAGTATTGCCCGTGATCCTGTGAAGCATGAGCTCACCAAGCATATTGGTGTTGATGCTTCCTTCATGAGATTTTGTGTGCATGATCAGGTGATTGCTTTCAGTATGTGCCTTCAGAGCTTCAGATAGCGGATTTCTTCACGAAGGCCTAGACTCGAGCACAGCACGGCTTCTACCTTTCTAAACTCAGTGTTGTTGATCCACCATGAGTTTGAGGGGGGTGTTAGAGATATAGAGTAGGACTCTAGATATGATTTGGTTTCCTTATCTGTAACATGTACTTGTGTATATATACTGGGCCATTGACCCTTTGATAATACAAGTTGCTATTCCTAACCCTTTTCACCATTGACAAGATTCAGCTGCCTCTGCAATTCAATTGATTTCTCCTCTGCCACCATTGTCTGATGGCAGGAAGTCCTCAGATCGCGCTGAGCTTCATGCAGTGCCTTCTCCCTGTCGATCTTGTCAGATGTCAACTTATTAACCTTCTCCTCTAGCTTCACCAACTGACCACTAGCATCCTCGACCTTGCTTTTCGACGAGGCGAGCTTCTCCATTTCAAGGAAGTCGTTCATCATGCCAATGTCTGCAGTTCCAAGGCTTGCACTCCTTGTGATGTTCTTCTCGTTCTTGAACTGATCTGTAGGACCGGAAAGGCGACTAAGGGGGGGGGTGAATAGGCGCTTCCTCAACTTTCTCGCCTAAATCAAATTCAACACAAACTTTACTCCTTTAGCTATGGAAGCTAAGAAGATCGATGGCGCCGCAGTGGAAGCCTTGTCTTTTCGATAACCCCGATAACCACACGACACAAAAGTGGAGACTTAATCTCAAAGGGCAGATCTGGGCACAGGCGGTCTGACCGGCTACCACGGGCGGTCTGACCGACGGCTAACGAGCGGTCTGACCGGCAACTAACTGGCGGTCGGACCGGTGGACAGCGGTTCGACCCGTAAGCAATGGCTGCGAATACACGGGCGGTCGGACCGCCGTTGCACCGGCGATCGACCGGTTCACCGAATCGAAAAACAAGATGCGAAATTTGATCCAACTTTTGATTCAACCAATGAAACTTGACCAAATTTCGAGCACATCTCCCTACTGATATTAGAGACCTATTTCTAGCGACGATCCTTCAGATCCACTTCGCAGAATCGTTCTCTCAAGTATTTAACAAAGAAGTGCATAAACCCTAGAAATATGAAAATCTTTGATTCAAGACTTGCTTGTGGGGGTTGATGGTCTAGATGATTCTAGGAGTACTCCCACACATCAAAGCAAGACAAAGTGGGTCAAAAGACCAAGTTTAAACACTTGAATCAAGGAAGCACCAAATTCATCCAAATGAGAGAAGAACACAAAAGAGAGACAAATGAACTCTCAAGCAAGCATCACAAGATTGATTGATCTCACAAGATGCTTACAAAGCCACTCCCTCAAGGAGGACAAGAGCTCACCAAGGAGCAACCACAATCTCTCCCTCTCTTCCTCTCCAAACCCTAACCCTAGAAAAGCTAAGGAAAAAGCAAATGGAAGCTTCAAGAGGGTTTTACATCTCCCCCCTTCTATTTATAGGAGAGGACTAGGGTTTCACTTTTGGGACCCACTCACACATGGGATCCACACACAACATCTGTTGAAGCAATCGCCTGCTTCACCACGTGTAGGTTGATCAGCGGTTATCATCACGTTGCCAAGCCTCTCTTGTCCGAATCCCATCGGAACCTCCCAGAGACTCGCACTGATATCCGCACCACCTGATCCAACCAGCTGCACCGAATCACCCGTTCGATCCATCTTGCCCATCCTACACCATGCTTGAGTCACACGACCTCACCTGGTATCCATGATCGTTCTGGACCTCAGCTCTCCAAGCGTAGTCCCGATCCATTCACCGTTGACGTCATTGACCTGCAAGCCACCTGCACAGCAATAGACAAACAAACCGTTTCCGGGAATAAGTTCTTCACAACTTGACCCACGTTAGCTCCGCAATGCAATATACAACAATAAAGCATTGAACACCATACATAAAACACATTCAAATCAACTCAATGCAAACTTGGCTAACCTCCAAGTCAATGCGGTCGATCAGCCCCACAAGGCGGTCCGATTGTTTCGGCCGATCGGACCGCTCAACGGCTGGCGGTCGGACGGTCAAAAGGACAAGCCAAATTTCCAGTGTGAAAATCCGAAACCTTCTGGAATTTTCAACTCAATAGAACTTTTGACTGGGAGCTCCAAAAATGATGGGACCACATCCAGGAGACTCCCCTCACTTGCCTACACAACCTATTTTTGGATTAGCTCCAAAATCCATTTTTAGGTCAGGTCGGTCCGACCGGCAACCACGGCCGGTCCGACCTCTCCACGGCGATCGGACCGCCCACCACCGGTCCGGCCGACCACTGTGGTCCGACAAAGATGAAGCAAACTCCAAAAACGCGAGATTTTGCAAACCAACAAAGCCATTGCCAATTGACTCATCATCCTGAGATCGTGCACATATCCTCACGATATCCACAATCTCCCCCTTGATGAACACATTGGCAATTTCCCAGAAAATGTGGTTTTTCAAATTGAAAAGTAAAAATTTATCGTTTTCGCATAAAGGCACAACTTGGTCCAAAAGCAAGAAAAAGCCTAGGAACCGACCAAGCTGGCTACATAATAGTATAGGCAAGTGAGATAAGGCAATGAAAGCACAAAAGGATTTAAATTCCAGAAAGTGGCCAAAAATCTCACTTAGGTCCATATGAAAGACAAACTATTCTATTTGACCTTTGATCATTGTGAGTCTTCTTCAATTGCAATTAAGATCAGAAGAAGGCAATAAAACCCAGAGACTCAACTCACTGTGATCACAAATTTTTAAAAGGTTCACATATTTTTTTTATGTGTGTTCTTTGATGTATGAAACCTTATGTAAACCAAAAGCTCCAAAACAGTATTTTCTTCAATCCTTCTCCCCCTTTGACAATGAATTCATCAAGATCCAAGGAAAAAGAAAGAGCATGAAAAAATGATTTTATTTGAAATTTAACAAAAGGAGCTATGACCATTATCGAAGTAGACAGTACAAGAAATATACCAAGCCATAAAAGATGAAGAAGCTATATTCAATCATGGCAAAACATGTACTGCAAAGCTAAAACCAAAATAGCAGCAATCTGAGATTAAAGGAATTAAAACCATGAAAGATTGCTCAATGTCATAGATTCACTAAAAGCAACCAAAAATGAGCCAAGCCATGTCTATAAGTAAAAAGAGACTCAAAACAAGAACTGAGGCATTTTGAGCATTAAGAGTATTCTTTTGAAGCAAAACTCAAGCACTTAGCATTTTGAGCATTTTCTAAAAAAGACTTTTTTTAACTGTGCTAGATCTCAAGCCTTGCCGCGACCATCTCAAGCGATAAGCTTAAAAGAATGATCTAGGTCATCCAAAACTCCCCCTGAGTTCATGCCTAGTGCAATGGCAAGCCGTCTCATGAGAAAGGATTGGTGAGATCGGTTTTTCATACGAAAATCTCATTTTTCATTTGCTTGACTTAAGAAGATAAAAAGCTCATTTTCATCTCAAAATAAGTTCAAGACTCAATTCAACCTATATGACATGGCAAGAATCATAAGAGGATCACTAGAGCAAAGCTAGTCACAAGATCCAACAAGACATGATTTGATTCAAATTGCTCACAGATATAAAGCTAGCAAGGAGAAAGCTAAGCTAAAACACGAAGAGCCATAAAAGAAGTCTAGCAGACCATCACTTGATATGACAAGGTATAGAGTATGAAATCAAGCCATACAAGGATAATAATCAAAGCTCCACAAGTTTTATTATGCAATGCAAAACATTTGAAATAAAAATGCATTATGATACAATGAATGCAAAAAGAGCAAATTCCCTCAAAACATCCATGCCTCAATACTGGGATTTGAGATAAAAGATCTAGGTGTCGATCTTGAGATGGACGATGCACAGGAATAGCAAAAGAAGCGTGAGAAGATGATTAGGTACAAAATCATAAGAATGCCCATGAGCACCACCTGGACCTCTCCAAAACGATCTACCAAAAGACCGATACTCCCCCTGTCTAGGTGCTACCCGAGGTCTATCCTCACGATATCCAAAGCCAAGCTATTTGCTGGACCCACCAAAAGAGTCAATGAAATTCTCTACAAACCTAGGCCTATATGTGGTACATTTGAATAGGTTTGCTGGCTCTAGAGACTACAGCTGAAGAAGAGACTCCTCTAATGGATCTCAAAGTGCTCACTCTCTCTTTCCTTTCAATCTTTGCTCTCCGAAAGCAAAACTCAACAGTGTGGCCCTCTTTCTTGCAGAAGGTGCAATGGTACTTGACCTTTTGAGGGGTCCGTACAGGTGAAACAGAAGCACCTTTCTTGCCAGAAAGAGTTTGAGCAGAACCTACAGATTTAAAAGCAACCTTTGAAGTCTTAGAAGGTTCTTGCTCAACCAGACCACCTTTTACAACTCTAGCAATCTTGGGTGGGAGATTCTTGGAAAGCTCTAGGGACTTAAAACCTAGGCCACTGCTTTTCACACTCACCTTGGATTGGTCTAGAATCAAGTTGAGTTTCTTTTTCCCACTAGAAAACTTCTCAAGAGTCATTTTGAGGTAATCATTCTCTTTTACCAAAACTCCACAATTAGAGCACTTTTTAGAATTGATTGCCTCAACATGTTTGCTCTTAAGAAGGTCCACTTCCACTTTCAGAGCCTCACAAGACACACAATAGGACTCTCCAATCCTATTCAACTGCTCCTTAAATTTGACTCTAAAAGCCTCTTGTATCTTACCAACAATAGTTTCAACTTCAGCATGCAACATACAAGAGGAAGAATCAATGACTTTCTTGGAAGCAGTAAGAGACATGGATCTTTCAATTTTAGCTTTCTCTTCAAGAGTCTTGTTTAAAGCTTCAATCTCTATTGTAAGCTTAGGACAATTTTCACATGATGCAGCTCTAGAGTAAACGACCATTTCGGTCAACTCTTGCATTTTAATCCTATTGTTCTTACAATGAGAGCAAGTGTGACTAGCATCAAATTTTTGCAATTCTTTCAAAGAGCTATCCAGTTTTAATTCTAGCAAAGCACAATTTGAGCAAGTTAAAGGAATAGCATCCAAGGTAGTCACACCAAGCGGAATGGCATCCGTGCAAACAGAACTAGACTTGAGAGATTCTAGTTCGACAAGAGCATTTTTCAATTGCGTTTCAACAGAGGAATGAGCATAATTTAAGCTTGACAATTCATTAAGCAAGCTAGAGCATGATTCACAGAAATCATCAGGATTAATGGATTTGAGCCTAACAACTTCTAGGTTCAAATTATCAATCATAGTATCCTGTTTCTTAATCAATTTAACTTGCTTATGCATTTTTTTGTTCAGCAAGCACCAAAGCCCTTTTCATGTCAGGAAGTGAAGGGCATACCTCATCGGGATCACTAAAAGGATCCTCATTTGTTGGAGGAGTCGTCGTGGTCGTTCTTAGCCATGAAGCACATGCCTGTGAAATCACGTGCCTTCTTCTTGCCACGGGAGTCACTCTTGTCGTCCTCCGCCTCCGAGTCCACATCATCCATGCTCACATCTTCTAGAGCTTCAAGGACTCGGCTGACAAACTTGCGATAGTTTGTCTTTTTGGACTTAGCATCCTTCGCTTGAGGATGCCTTTGAGACTCCTTCTCCTCCTTGCCCTTCAGCTTAGGGCATCTAGAGCGAATGTGGTTCGGCTCACCACATTCAAAGCATGTGACAGGTCCACCTCTCCTCCTACTCCTCACATTGTTGTAAGCTCTCGTGAATTTTGTGGATAGGAGGGCTAAATCATCTTCAGGTAGTCTCTCAAGTTGCTCATCGCTCAAAGAATGCAAAGCAGACAAGGAAAAGCCAGATGAGCTAACATTAAAAGAATCAGAATATCTACCCTTAGATTGGTCGATCACTAAAGCCATCGGCTCTGTCGTGGGGAGACACGAGATGAAATCAATCTCATGCATCTTCAACCTCGAGTAAAGCTTATCCATGGTAAGCTCACTCATGATAGTGTTGTCATTTATGGCAGTGATCTTCATTCCCCAGACCTTCACATCCAAAGCACCCAAAAGCTGGCGTGCATTTTCAGACTCAGAAAATACAAGATCAACAGTGCGGAGATCATGAAGAATTTTAGAAAATCTCCCCCACAGCTCATCTAAAGATTCACCAGGTCTTTGCTCGATCTTGGAGTATGCTTTCTTTAGCTGGTTCTGTCTCACTTCCTTGATCGCCGTGGACCCTTCGTGATAATCACAAAGAGTCCGCCAGATCTCATGAGCAGACAGCAAATGAGCGACACGCTCAAACTCCGATCGACTAAGGCCTTGAATCAAAAAATTCCGAGCCCTGCTGTTGTTCTCCACATCTGGAGTGATCAAATTGTCATTGGCTGGCACGACATAAGGGTTTTTCACCTTAAGCCAAATTGCGTGCCCTTGAGCCTCGATGTAGGCCTCCATTCGGGCCTTCCAATAAGCAAAATCAACTCCATCAAAAACATGTGGCCTGATTGAATATCTGTCAGTCGCCATGGCTCCAAAGACCGGTTAAGATCTATGAGAAGAGCTAACCGGCTCTGATACCACTTGTAGGACCGTAAAGGCGACTAAGGGGGTGAATAGGCGCTTTCTCAACTTTCTCGCCTAAATCAAATTCAACACGAACTTTACTCCTTTAGCTATGGAAGCTAAGAAGATCGATGGCGCACAATGGAAGCCTTGTCTTTGAATTCGATAACCCCGATAACCACACGACACAAAAGTGGAGACTTAATCTCAAAGGGCGATCTGGCACAGCGGTCCGACCAAGCTACCACGCGCGTCGACCGACGGCTAACGAGCGATCGACCAAGCAACTAATCAAGGCGGTCGGACCGGTGGGCGCGGTTCGACCCGCAGCAATGATCTGAATACAGGCGGTCGGACCGCCGTTGCAACACCGGCTCGACCGTTCGATCGAATCGAAAAACCGGTCCCAAATCCAAAATGAAATTTGATCCAACTTTTGATTCAACCAATGAAACTTGACCAAATTTCGAGCACACCTCCCTCGATATTAGAGACCTATTTCTAGCGACGATCCTTGGATCCACTTCAGAATCGATCTCTCAAGTATTTAACAAAGAAGTGCATAAACCCTAGAAATATGAAAATCTTTGATTCAAGACTTGCTTGTGGGGGTTGATGGTCTAGATGATTCTAGGAGTACTCCCACACATCAAAGCAAGACAAAGTGGGTCAAAAGACCAAGTTTAAACACTTGAATCAAGGAAGCACCAAATTCATCCAAATGAGAGAAGAACACAAAAGAGAGACAAATGAACTCTCAAGCAAGCATCACAAGATTGATTGATCTCACAAGATGCTTACAAAGCTACTCCCTCAAGGAGGACAAGAGCTCACCAAGGAGCAACCACAATCTCTCCCTCTCTTCCTCTCCAAACCCTAACCCTAGAAAAGCTAAGGAAAAAGCAAATGGAAGCTTCAAGAGGGTTTTACATCTCCCCCCTTCTATTTATAAGAGAGGACTAGGGTTTCACTTTTGGGACCCACTCACACATGGGACCCACACACAACATCTGTTGAAGCAATCGCCTGCTTCACCACGTGTAGGTTGATCAGCGGTTCTCATCACGTTGCCAAGCCTCTCTTGTCCGAATCCCATCGGAACCTCCCAGAGACTCGCACTGATATCCGCACCACCTGATCCAACCAGCTGCACCGAACCACCCGTTCGATCCATCTTGTCCATCCTGCACCATGCTTGAGTCACACGACCTCACCCGGTATCCATGATCGTTCTGGACCTCAGCTCTCCAAGCGTAGTCCCGATCCATTCATCGTTGACGTCGTTGACCTGCAAGCCACCTGCACAGCAATAGACAAACAAACCGTTTCCGGGAACAAGTTCTTCACAACTTGACCCACGTTAGCTCCGCAATGCAATATACAACAATAAAGCATTGAACACCATACATAAAACACATTCAAATCAACTCAATGCAAACTTGGCTAACCTCCAAGTCAATGCGGTCGACCGCCCCACAAGGCCGGTCCGAGGTTAGTTTCGGCCGATCGGACCGCTCAACTGCGGTCGGACCGGTCAAGACTTAGCCAAATTTCCAGTGAAAATCCAAAACCTTCGGAATTTTCAACTCAATAGAACTTTAATCGGGAGCTCCGAAATGATGGGACCACATCCAGGAGACTCCCCTCACTTGCCTACACAACCTATTTTTGGATTAGCTCCAAAATCCATTTTTAGGTCGGTAGGTCCGAACCACGGCCGGTCCGACCTCTCCACGCAGCGATCGACCGCCCCACACCACCGGGGCGGATCGCCTGTGGTCCGACAAAAAGCAAACCCTGAAAATGCGAGATTTTACAAACCAACAAAGCCATTGCCAATTGACTCATCATCTTGAGATCGTGCACATATCCTCACGATATCCACATGATCAAGCTCGGTGATCAAAGCTGAGGCACATGAGTCCAAGCAGTCCGACTGGCAGTCTGTCACCGGCTCTGTTATACTTATACGATGACGAGTATCAACAATTAATGCAAACAACTCTGAGTGATAACTCTAGTCATTTTCTAGAACTCTGCAAGTTATTTGTTGGAATTCTACATGATGACAACTCTACGTGTTATTTCCTAGAACTCTACATGTTACTTCTAGCAACTCTAGATGTTACTGCTAGCAGGGGCGGAACTAGAACGAAAATGATCGGGGTTCACCACTTCACCATACATATAATAATATATATAATTTCCAACCAACATGGTACTAAATAGTAATGTATCCGGCAACTTTTAGCATCAATAATTCAACATAACCAATGCTATGTACAATGATAACGGAGTAGCGATCAAAATGCTTACCAAGATAAAGAAACTCACTTGTAATATTTGTTAATTGTAGAAAAGTGAAGCAACTAAGGGTGAAATCACGAATAAAAGATAGTCAGTATTGGCAAAATACATCATCTGACCTAAATGACATACAAAAAAAAGAACAAAATGAATTGAAATTGTAAAGTAAAAAAAGTAGAATGATCGAATAAAAGTAAATACATTACCTTTTAGTATTTACGTTCTTTCAAGTTCATGAAACGATGAACCACGGCGTCATTGGTAACTTTCTTCATTTCTTCTTTCTCCACATAGCAAATCAGGCTATCACTCATGAAATCATCACTGATGCGATTGCGCAAATAATTTTTCACAATTCTCATGGCTGAAAACACCTCTCAATCTAGCGATGATGGCGGCAGTAAAACTAGTACTAGCTTCAAAAGTCGATAAATCAAAGGATAGCAAAGATGTTTCCTTGTCTCCACCATTTTTTGAGAAAGTTGGGCAATAGTCTGTATGTTGGAGAATCTATCATATGCTCGCATATCGGCAATGTAGAGGCAAAGGTGATGGTTAAGGTCCCTCAATTCCCCAAAATCAAAATCAATGGGATAAAGTTTAGCAATGCTCATCAAATTATCCAAATTGAAATCATGAAATGAGTCTCTTGGACTCAAAGCGACCGACCAAACAAGCAAGTTAGAGGTTGTCTCGTTGAAGCGACTATCAAGCTCTTGAAGTAGCCAATCAAGAATATCATTAAAACAATCCACTTCATAATGATGCTTGTTGGTAATTCCAGTTCTTTGCCGTTGCTTCTTTGGATTAACGTAAGCTTCTCCCATTTCCAACTTAGGAATACCATGTTTATCACGGAAGGCATATACTTCACCTAGGACAGATTCCCACCTATCTCTTCTAAGCTCATCCAAATGCAACCTAGTTGATTTCACACATTTAATAGCATTCACAATGTCTTGATCCTTTCGTTGAAGTGCTAGTGACAAGGTGTTTGTGATTATCAAGATGGTCAACATGAGATGCAACTAAAAGACAAAATCAAATGACTGAAAGTACACTAGTAGACCCAATGCTTGATCTCTATTTGTTCTGTCCTTGTCTTCTTCTTCTACAAATTCTAACACTGTGACAACTGTTGGGAACAAGTCAACCAAACTCTTAAGAGTTTTATAATGAGAACTCAAACGAGTATCTCCGGGCCTTTGAAGACATTGCTCTTGATTTAATCCCGTCCCAGTTTGAAGTAGCCCACAACCTAAAGCCTTGTGCACTTGTTCGTGGTTGATATCTCGAACCATGTCCCTCCTCTTCGAAGATCCACCCACCACATTCAACAAGAGAGAAATCATACTAAAGAAATTACTAATGCCCTTATGCTTTCTTACAACGGCCACAACTACTAATTGAAGTTGGTGAGCAAAACAATGGACATAATAAGCTGTGCTACTTTCTCTTATGATCAATGATTGCAAGCCATTGAACTCACCTCGCATATTGCTAGCACCATCGTATCCTTGGCCTCTAACTTGCTTCAAACTTAGCTTATATTATGCAAATAGAGAATCAATAGAAGACTTAAGGTAGGCAGACATTGTCTCTTTTACATGAACAAGACCAACAAAACTCTCCTTTATAATTCCACAACTATCAACATACCGCAAGACCATTGCCATTTGTTCTTTGCAAGAGACATCTCTAGACTCATCAACAAGCAAGCAAAACACATCATGCCCAATTTCTTTGAGAATAGAATGCAATATGTCCTTTGCAAAACAATGAGCAATCTCTTTCTGTATGGGAGGAGACACCATAAGACAATTACCTGCAGCATTTTTACCCACCACCTTGCCTAAAGTTGAATCATGCTTTGCTAAGAACTCATAAAATTCCAAGAAGTTCCCTTTGTTGTAGGACTCTTTTGACCCATCATGGCCCCGGAAAGGCAATCCTTGCTTCAATAACACTCTAGCAACATCCATTGATGCATTTAGTCTAGTAAAATAAGCCATCTTCGAAGCTTCATTTTGTGTATAGATAGCAACATCAATGTGTTGTTCTCTTTTTAACAAATCATCGCAATTTTTCAATGCTTGGTTGTGAACGCTATTCACACCACCTACATGATCTTTTAGTCTAGCTTTCTTGTTCCAACCATTCCAACCATTTATAACAAATACCTCATACCCAGCTTTTTTCTTGTTGCGGTCCCTAAACAAGAAACAACAAAAGCAATATGCTCTATCTTTGGACTCGTTGTATTCAAGCCAACTCCCAAACTCATCAAACCATTCAGGATTAAACCTTCTGTTTTTATCCCCAAAGTGTGTATATGAAAAATCATAAGTGCGAGGTTGACAAGGCCCATTATCTAAATACTTTCTTCTTACCACATCCTTTTTATTAGGATGGTAATCATCTATCATTTTCCTTTTGCCTGGATCAAATTGAATTTCTCTTCCCAATTGATAACTTCTATAGGTGAATTACTAGCATTAGTAGCGCTATCGAGTGTTTTTCTCTTCAGAAATTTTTCCATAAATTTTCCTGTCATGTTCAACAACAAGAATAATAAATTACAATAGACACTGCACATGGGTCATGATCACGTGAAATTTTTGCCTACGATCACGTGAATTCGTGAAATATATTAGTAAATAGTAATTTAGTATATATTAATATATCTACAATCTACATAACTAATGCCTAATGGTAGATTGGTAGTGGTACGCTCAGTTCCTACTTCCTCGGTTCCTCCATAGTCTATAGTACCATGTAATGGCTAATGATTGTAAATTTGTAATCTACTAATCTAATCTTTGCATACTAATGGTAATGGCACATTATGTGGCAGTGCCTAGTGGCTAGTCGCGTCGTTATGCAACACCATCACCATATATGATATATTGGATATTTGGATGGAGTTACAGCCTACAACTACTAGTGTCAATTACAACTCTACAAGCCTTGCATAGCCAATAGCCACTAGCCAGTTAGCCTACTGCCTACTAACTACAGGAAGAACCAGGGGCGGAAGAACCAAAGAACAAAAACTAAGAAGCCAACTAGCCAAGGCCCAAGAGATTACCAGAAGAAGGCAAGAAGCTCCGGTGGCTCAGTGGCTGGCAAGTGAAGTCACGCAAGTGGGTCGTGGTGCGTGGGGCAAGGTCTTGATCGGCCGTCGGCCCTGCTCGAGCGGCGAGTCTTTGCCGCTTTGCTAGGTGCCGGCTTAAGCGGCGTCTCGACTCCGCATCTAGGGCTACCGGCTCTGACCTCAGAGAAGTCATCGAGGTCTGATTGTATTCTTCTCGGCTTCTCGGCTTCTCACCTTCTCAGTTCTCAGGCTCGCCTCTCTCAGTCTCGGCTTCTCGCCTTCTCGCCTTCTGCGCCTGCTGGAGTGCTGGCAGTGTTGGGCGCATGGGCCTGCTGGGCCGGCTGCAGCTAGCTTGTCTACATACTACAGACTCGTGCGCTGCGTGAGCTGAGCGAGTGGCCACGCGGGCCGTGTGGAGCTGCAGGCGTCCGCGCGTGGAGGCTGCTGGCGCGTCACGCGCGTGGGCCGGAAGTCCTGGGTGCACAATTATTTTGCTTGGGGGTGCACACATAATACTAAAGAGTTAATCTTCATTAAATTTTTTTTTGAACCCAGTGTCCTGTGACACCGGATGGGCCTATTGGGCTCCGCCCCTGACTGCTAGCGACTCTCTGTCACTTGACGGCAACTGTCAATTTATTGCTTACGGATAGCAACATTTATTAGTTGGAGGAGGCAACTATAATTTTCAAATTTAACTTACAACTACATCTCCAAAATATTTGCGATACGAGTCTTATTTTTGCTAAACTCGTCGCGTGGAAATTATTAGTTGGAGGAGGCAACTATAATTGTCAAATTTAACTTACAATTACATCTCCAAAATGTTTGCGATACGAGTCTTATTTTTGCTAAACTCGTCGCGTGGAACGACATGATCTTGGCCGTGCGTCCCCGCCCGGCGAGGCCGACGCCTCGAACGCAAGTTTACTCTACCGAACCAGGGTTTTTCCACGGGCCGGCACGGTCAAAGCCATACGTTTTTTGCGCCGTATGCCCCGGTTTCCGTTTTTCCACGAGCCAACATGACAAATCCATACGTTTTCGGCCCCGCAGACCCCGCACAAACTGGCCGAGAGTTCGGAGGCCTTGTGGGCCGCCAGAAGCGCCATCGACTGATCCATCATCCAGCCCCATGCCGCGCGGCTGGGCAAGCCGGCGCCTCGACGCACGTTAAAAACCCTAAAAGTGCAGCCCTTCTGCAGTTCTCCCCTCTTCCTCCTCCCACGAACTGCCGCCTCCCCTCCCCTCCCCCTCCACCGATTTTCACTTGGACCCGAGGAGAAGAGGAGGGAAACGAGGCGAAGGATGCCGCGGGCAAGGCCGACGCGCCGAACGCAAGTTTACTCCACCGAACGGGGTTTTTCATAGGCCGGCACGGTCAAATCCATACGTTTTTTTGCGCCGCACACCCCGGTTTCCGTTTTTCCACAAGCCAACACGACAAATCCATACGTTTTTAGCCCCGCACAAACTGGTCGAGAGTTCGAAGGCCTCTTGGGGCGCCAGAAGTGTCATCCATTGATCCATCATCCACCCCCACGCCGCGCAGCTAGGCGAGCTGGCACCTCAACGCACGTTAAAACCCCTAAAAACACAGCCTTTCTACGGTTGTCCCTCTTCCTCCTCCCACGAATTGCCGCCTCCCCTCCCCTCCCCCTCCACCGATTTTTACTTGGACCCAGAGGTGGATTTGAACCTCGGGTAAGATGAGCTATAGCCGGAGGCTCAAGAAAAATAGCAGTGCAAAAAATTTTACATGTAAACCAAAAAAAATCAGTGCAACAATTTAGCCCGAAACACCGGGGCCCAGCCCACACCCTCCCTCCCCCACTGGCAACAATTTAGCCCGAGACTGCACGCACGGACCCAGGCCTAACCTAATCCCGTGATCGGCCTATCCCCTACGGCCTCCACGCCACCACTGCCTGCCTCCAACGTGCGCATCGTCCTCGGCAGTCGGCCCTCTCGACCTCGCCCGCCGGCCGCCCCTCTCGGCTCCCTCCGCAGTCCGCACCCTCCCGCACGCCCAGCCTCCAGGGCTCCCTCGAGGCCTCGACGGCGTGTCGACGTCGGCGCCACTGCCTCCATCGGCCGCTCCGCGGCTGGCACGGTGCCCTCGGCCCTCTCTACCTCGCCCGCCGGCCGCCCCTCTCGGCTCCCTCCGCGCCCTCCCTCACGCAGTCACGCCCGGGCCCCGGTGCCGCGCCCGCGCGCCTTGGGCGGCTGCGGCCTGCGGCTCTTCTCGGCCGCCTCGACAGTCGACACAGCGGACGACCGCGATGGAGAGTCCCGGCTGCCCGCCGCTCCGCGCCCTCACCACCGACGTCCTCGGCCTCGTCAAAGGTAAATTACCCTCCTAGCCTAGCTAGCCTCCGCCGCGTGCTTCTTCGCCTCCCTATTACTCTTCCCCCTGGTCCCCGCATGCTGCTTACTATTCTTCTTCATCTTCTCCCGACGCAGTCGTCGAGGCCCGCGCGAAGCCGGCGGGCGTCGCCAAGGTCGTCGAAACGTGGGGCACGCCCGACGCCTCCCGGACTGTCCTCGCCGCCTCTCTCGCCGACCGTGCCGTCAACCCCGTGAGCACACCCTTCTCACGAAAGCATTCAGTCCATTTGCGGTTGCTCGTTACTGTAACGATGATTAGGGCATTGTCTTTACGGCGTTTTTAAATCTTGTGCAGGTTTTGGCCGTGGCGAGGAAGAACGGCGTGGTGAGTAACCACTACCTCTGTGAGTTGATTCGCTTACCTTGTATCTTTCTATTGGTTGTTCATTCCTGTGGTCCCCTGTAGGTTGAGCTGCTCAATCCCCTGAATGGGGATGCTTTGGCCGCTGTCAAGGCTGCCGGACCAGAGCCAACTGACGGTGCTGCGGAGGAGGACCCCCTCGTCGCACTACATCTGTTCAGAAAACAGGCGCCAGACTCATCCATGTAACTTTCATACGATGATTCCTCATAGTTCATTTTATGTTAATCTAAATTTCTCTTATAGATAGGTTACACTCCACCTGTATTGTACCCATATTCTTGTAAAGTTCATTGCTCTTTTATGTTTGTTGATGTTGGCCAAGCTGTATTTATCTAGTTGCTTATAGCAGGTTTGGTACATTTCTTGCTTGTACGGAGAAGGGCAAAGCATGGGTGAAATCTGTGGCAAAGGAAAACACAGCTTCCGATTTGGATGTCAGTCCCGCAAGCACATGGGATGTGTGCAATGGGGGTAAAATGCAGTTTTGTTCGGTGGATGCTGGTGAAAGCTATGTGATGTTCGGAGGGTGAGTTTACAATAATCTTGATGTGGGATTACCTACTATACTTTAAAAACTGTTGTTGGGCTGCACTGCTTTTGTATACCTGCCTTTCTGTCTGAGATGTGAGAAGCTTTCAGGAAATTTGAGGCTCTAGCAATAATGATTTCATTTCATTTTAGGAAAGGTGTAGAAGTGAACTTGTGGGATATCACATCTTGTAATATGATATGGTCTGCTAAATCTGTAAGTGCTCATTGGTTTGTTCACTTCTTACCTGGTGTTATAGAAAACCTTGATTTATTAATCATTCGATTTGATTTTTTTGATCTGAAGCCCCGGGCTAACAGCCTTGGTATATTTACTCCACCTTGGTTCACTGCTGGAACCTTTTTGTGCAAGGATGATCATCGTAAAATTGTAGCCTGCACCAATAATCATCAGGTATCATGTACCTATGACTCATTACTGCTGATATGCTAATAGAAATTCCCAATGGCAACTAGTTTGGATAAAACTGTCTCTGTGTTTGCATTACTATTTAATTAATTGAACCGATCCAGCTCTGTGATTGCGAGGCTGCAAGTTGATGGGGTTTAGTTTTGATGACTGTTATTTGTTAAGTTGTGTAGTCCCCTCATAGCCCATAAATTACGAAACCATTTCATTTGTTTAACTTGTTGTGTTTCTACTTTCTACTATGCTAGGCAGTGCATTAGCTGGGCATGTTCTCATAAGACCGTTTGCATCTTTAAAACATTGTGCTGCATTGATGATGGTTTCTCAAGATTATTAATTGAATGATGTTTTTTTTTGCGTTTGCCAGGTTCGCTTATACGATGCTGCTTCCCAAAGACGACCTGTCATTTCAGTTGATTTTAGGGAGTCACCAATCAAGGCGGTTGCTGAGGATCCAAATGGGCATACTGTCTACATTGGGACAGGAACGGGGGACCTCGCTTCCTTTGACATGCGAACAGGTATGATAAGCAATTGGTGTTAGTACTTTTTGCTGACTGAGAATTTGAAAACATATTGAATGCTCTTTAGAATGTTACACTAGCTTACTCAACTTTTGTAACTTGGCTTTGATGGCTCATGTAGCCATGTTGAAGGTTCTTATAGAAATTCATTTGTTGTTATTCCTTTTTCGTTTCTTCAAAGTTCAATTCATGTGTCATTAGTCTATTCCATTATAATTACACATGTGCTTCATGCTCTCATGCCTTGTATAGGTAACAATGGTGTAGGTTGTTGGTCCATTTCTTTTTTAATCTGATCCACAGTTTGCCCATGATGTGCAGCTAAGGGATTGGTTAGAGCCTGTTATTCTGACATATTTATCTAAGCCTACACATTATAGTTATACATATACATTTTAACAGACTGGAGGATGAGTTATTATTTGTTTAATCTCTAGTTTAGATGGGTATTAGTTTTGAAAAGGCTATCTTGTTCATGTTTATTATTACATGTAATAAGATGAATAGATGATATGTGCTTACCACAATCTAGAGTACAATATATGGAGAACTGCTAATTTCCAGCTTTGTGACCAATGTTTTCTTTTTTAATTCACCAATTTACAGAATTAACCTTTGTTTACCCATTTTTCCAGGAAAATTACTGGGATGCTATGTTGGTAAATGCAGTGGAAGTATCAGATCGATAGTTAGACATCCAGAGCTACCTTTGATAGCATCTTGTGGTGAGGCTGCATACTTTTAATTTTATTTCAGTTTCATTTATTTTGGATGCAGTTTATAAGTTTAGCGTTTACGTAACTTTCGTTGCACACCTTTCCTAGTTATTCATTTCTTCTCTTGCATGAACTGAGGACACCATTTTTATCTTTGTAGGATTGGACAGCTACTTGCGCATCTGGGACACAAATACAAGGCAGCCTCTTTCTGCGGTACGTTTAAAAATTAATTTCATAGCATTCAAATCAAACTCGTAGTTTGTTGTTGCTATATGCAATTAATTGGTGCTGTCAATTTCAAATTTGCTTTAATTTGTCACCGATGCATTTAGACATGTCATTGTGTAAATGAATTGTTGTTGTGGAGCATGAAGATATCATTGACTAGCCAAACATTTTATGACTTAATCGTGGGCTACTCTTTATTACCCAACAAAACAAAATATTACTATAATCATTGACATGTGTGAGATAATTTGGTATGGATACTGGTTTGCTGTTCTGGGCTTCTGGCTACCCTTTACTCCTAGTTCATTGTTTTTGAGTGCTTGTGTTGCTGGCTTCTGCATTCTATTAAAAATTAAGATTTAATTCCTTTTGAAATTGCCACTTCATGGTGTGAAGTTATACACCATGGCTTGTGCACTTTGAAACTATGGCCAAGGTTTAACTTCTTATCCTGCATTTTCTTTATCTAATTCTCTTTCATCATCCTGTTTGGGAACAGGTCTTCCTCAAGCAGCACCTCACAGCTGTGGTTATCGATTCACATTTCTCAGCTGAAGGTTCTTATATATTCTCATAAGTTACTCCCTTTTATTGTTCTCTGCGTAGTTCTGGCAAGTTAAACACGAGGGAGTTTTAACTCTCTATCATTCGTGTTATCATGAATAGTAATGACAGTTAAGAGAGCATTGCTTCTTTTAGTGCTGGACCTTGGAGACCCATACTCTTGAAATGGCATTCAGTGTCATATATCTAATTGCTTCTTGAAGGATACTTTGAGGTCATGCGCTAACACTCTTGTTGCATGTCCAGAATCTGAGACTAAATCCAAGCAGCCAGATCCTTCAATGGTGCCTGAGGCTGAAGTCAGAAAGGACCAAAAGAAAAAGAAGAATATAATGGTTGAAGAGGATAAAGAAGGAACTGGAATGGCCAACCCTGATGACAGTGATGCTAAAATGTACACTACGAATAGAAAAATATCTGTCGATAGAAGCAAAGGCATGAAAAGGAAGAGCAAGAAACAGCAAGTTGCATAGGACATGTATTACACTGGAATCAGTGTTGTCCAGTTTTGACTTTTGACCACTAAGCTTGCCTTCGATGATTTTGTAAAATGATGCCTCTTGTATTAGAGTTTATTCAAACATGAATGATATCACTCATTTTTATTGTCTTGAAATACTCACCTGGCCATTTTAAGGTATTTTCTATGAGTAATATAAAAATAGTTTGGCTTACTATAATCACTTGTTGCATACTGGTCCTATCATGGTTATTTACCCCCTCTTATGCTGTCAAATTGCATAATCATTTTATCTAATTAACAAGGATAAATCAGTTTGACCACCGTCAGTCTTGTTGCTGCATGGAAATCGGTAGTGACTTGCAAGCTGTTGAAATTTGAGCCAGGTTCGGCGCTCGGGAGTTTCCTACTAATTCTTACCATAGTAGTGTCAATGTGTATATCAGAAATTAGTCCCTGTTTGGAACGCCGCAGGAATTTCATAGGAGTTTCTGAAGGTGAGGATATTCCACTCGTTGCAGGGATATAGTCAAGATGCCATCTCCGCGAGACAAGGTGAACACAATTAATCTCTACATAGTTCCCTTGAACAACTCTATGAACAGTGCTTCCATATGAACACTTGCTTACCCATAAGTAATTGACTTATCTCTCCATATATAGCATCTGAGAAGGATTCTGGCAATCTTCTCATCACAACAATCTTGTGACAGCCAAACCAAATATTTCAGCAATCTTGTCACAGCAATCATGTGACAACTAAACAGCCAAATTGTGCTGGATAACTTGCTGAATCAAAAAACTTCAGATCGCCATCCCAGCTTTCAGTTAAGGCACCATCGTTCTCGACCCCGGGGATGAATTCATCGAAGTCGGCTAAAGATTTCAATTGCCTGCATAATGAAGCTATTGTCTTCTGGCAGTCTGCCAGCTTCCCTGCAGCACGAGCTCTCTTTCTCATGTAGAAATTGATGATATTTCATTACTCATTAGTAACATTAGTCACGTGCTCGTGTGTTGCAACGGAAAATAATTTTTTTCATAATTTTTGCGAGACGGACGTGGGTTTGCTAGAGTTTGTTGCGAGTGCGCTACTGAGAGTTCTCAAACTTTTGTTCACCGGACTTGATTGCAATAAAGAGAAATCAATAAGTACTGTAAAAATTACCTTTTTGATGTGAAGATATTTATTTGCCATAGGCTTCGCTGGTTGATGAGCAGGAGCTCTGCTGGAAACTTCTTCTTTCAAATTCTGACATCGCGCTGCAAATTCCGCGGATTGTACTCTTTCTTCACGGATTTGTTCCTCTAGTAAACTGATCTTTCCGTGCAATTCCTCCGCTTCTCTCTTTGAGTTCAAACCGACTCGCAAATTTGTTCTTGTGAGCTTCAGAAGCATCCAGTGCAGTTATGTAAGCTGATGAAAAGTTCTTCTGTCTTTCCAGCTTCTTTTCTAACATGCTGACATTCTCCTTCAAGTTCTTGATTTCAGCTTGCGCCGACTTGAGTTGAGATTCCAGTTCTGTAGTCAATGGCTTATGTTTCTCTACAGTCTCTTGAAGCATTTTAACCTTGTCATTCAGGTCGACAATTTCTGAACTTGTAGATTGGGGTTGACATTTGAGCTCATTTCTCTGCACATCCAGTGCCTCTAGATCACGATACCGCCTTGCGAATTCAGCAGACAATGCCTTATCTTCCCGAACTTTTATTTCCAAGCTACCCACTTTCTTTTGGAATGAAGCGATTTCTCGTGTCGATTCCAACTCAAGCTCTACACCCTTCTTCTTTGCTTCCATAGCTTCAATGCCATGGCATTTCACTGCAAGCCACGCTGAAAACACCTTCTCCTCCTCCAATTTCCTCTCTAACAAAGCAATCTTATCACTGAACTTTTTGGCGTTTGACCGGAGGATGAGTTATTATTTGTTTAATCTCTAGTTTAGATGGGTATTAGTTTTGAAAAGGCTATCTTGTCCATGTTTATTATTACATGTAATAAGATGAATAGATGATATGTGATTACCACAATCTAGAGAACAATATATGGAGAACTGCTAATTTCCAGCTTTGTGATCAATGTTTACTTTTTTAATTCACCAATTTAGAGAATTAACCTTTGTTTACCCATTTTTCCAGGAATGTTACTAGGATGCTATGTTGGTAAATGCAGTGGAAGTATCAGATCGATAGTTAGACATCCGGAGCTACCTTTGATAGCATCTTATGGTGAGGCTGCATACTTTTAATTTTATTTCAGTTTTATTTATTTTGGATGCAGTCGCTCATGGTCACCATGGACCATCCAAGCTAACTAAGTTCATGAGAACTCGTCCACCAACGTTCTCTGGGAATGTTTCACCAGTTGAAGTTGACGATTGGCTTCGTGTCATTGAGAGAAATATGCTAATCACTCAATGCAGCGATCATGAAAAGGTTCTATACGCCACTCACCAGATGGAAGGCATAGCTGCTGAATAGTGAAAAAACTTCCATGCAGTGATGGAGAAGTCTCTGTGTTTTGTCTGGTGCTTGTGGGGCTACAAAGACATGGTCAAGGATGACATCTTGATCATCATAGGGCAATGAGCTTTAAGGACGAAAGATCTTGATCGCATAGACAAAGATCTTGATCATCATAGGATGAGCTTTTAAGGACAAAGATCTTGATCACATAGGGCCAGTGCACTTTAAGGATGAAGATCTTGATCATTATAGACAAAGCAGCTTTAAGGATGACATCTTGATTGTCCTTGTACAAAGATCTTAGACAACATCTTAGCATATGCTTGGTGGTTGGCGACTTATAAATATGTATCCCCAACCCCAAAGTTGGCATGGCATTGCGTTGAGAAATAAACCAAGAAAAATTGCCCCATCTCCAAGTGTCATCCTCTCCATGAGAGTAAGGATCTTGCTATCACCAACAAAGAAGACTCCAAATGAATAACAAGTGGTATCGAGCTATACTATCCTGTAGCTGAGCATCTCTTGCTCATCTCCTTCTCGTGTTATAGAAAACCTTGATTTATTAATCATTCGATTTGATTTTTTGATCTGAAGCCCGGGCTAACAGCCTTGGTATATTTACTCCACCTTGGTTCACTGCTGGAACCTTTTGTGCAAGGATGATCATCGTAAAATTGTAGCCTGCACCAATAATCATCAGGTATCATGTACCTATGACTCATTACTGCTGATATGCTAATAGAAATTCCCAATGGCAACTAGTTTGGATAAAACTGTCTCTGTGTTTGCATTACTATTTAATTAATTGAACCGATCCAGCTCTGTGATTGCGAGGCTGCAAGTTGATGGGGTTTAGTTTTGATGACTGTTATTTGTTAAGTTGTGTAGTCCCCTCATAGCCCATAAATTACGAAACCATTTCATTTGTTTAACTTGTTGTGTTTCTACTTTCTACTATGCTAGGCAGTGCATTAGCTGGGCATGTTCTCGTAAGATCGTTTGCATCTTTAAAACATTGTACTGCATTGATGATGGTTTCTCAAGATTATTAATTGAATGATGTTTTTTTGTGTTTGCCAGGTTCGCTTATACGATACTGCTTCCCAAAGACGACCTGTCATTTCAGTTGATTTTAGGGAGTCACCAATCAAGGCAGTTGCTGAGGATCCAAATGGGCATATTGTCTACATTGGGACAGGAACAGGGGACCTCGCTTCCTTTGACATGAGAACAGGTATGATAAGCAATTGGTGTTAGTACTTTTTGCTGACTGAGAATTTGAAAACATATTGAATGCTCTTTAGAATGTTACACTAGCTTACTCAACTTTTGTAACTTGGCTTTGATGGCTCATGTAGCCATGTTGAAGGTTCTTATAGAAATTCATTTGTTGTTATTCCTTTTTCGTTTCTTCAAAGTTCAATTCATGTGTCATTAGTCTATTCCATTATAATTACACATGTGCTTCATGCTCTCATGCCTTGTATAGGTAACAATGGTGTAGGTTGTTGGTCCATTTCTTTTTTAATCTGATCCACAGTTAGCCCATGATGTGCAGCTAAGGGATTGGTTAGAGCCTGTTATTCTGACATATTTATCTAAGCCTACACATTATAGTTATACATATACATTTTAACAGACTGGAGGATGAGTTATTATTTGTTTAATCTCTAGTTTAGATGGGTATTAGTTTTGAAAAGGCTATCTTGTTCATGTTTATTATTACATGTAATAAGATGAATAGATGATATGTGCTTACCACAATCTAGAGTACAATATATGGAGAACTGCTAATTTCCAGCTTTGTGACCAATGTTTTCTTTTTTAATTCACCAATTTACAGAATTAACCTTTGTTTACCCATTTTTCCAGGAAAATTACTGGGATGCTATGTTGGTAAATGCAGTGGAAGTATCAGATCGATAGTTAGACATCCAGAGCTACCTTTGATAGCATCTTGTGGTGAGGCTGCATACTTTTAATTTTATTTCAGTTTCATTTATTTTGGATGCAGTTTATAAGTTTAGCGTTTACGTAACTTTCGTTGCACACCTTTCCTAGTTATTCATTTCTTCTCTTGCATGAACTGAGGACACCATTTTTATCTTTGTAGGATTGGACATCTACTTGCGCATCTGGGACACAAATACAAGGCAGCCACTTTCTGCAGTATGTTTAAAAATTAATTTCATAGCATTCAAATCGAACTCGTAGTTTGTTGTTGCTATATGCAATTAATTGGTGCTGTCAATTTCAAATTTGCTTTAATTTGTCACCGATGCATTTAGACATGTCATTGTGTAAATGAATTGTTGTTGTGGAGCATGAAGATATCATTGACTAGCCAAACATTTTATGACTTAATCGTGGGCTACTCTTTATTACCCAACAAAACAAAATATTACTATAATCATTGACATGTGTGAGATAATTTGGTATGGATACTGGTTTGCTGTTCTGGGCTTCTGGCTACCCTTTACTCCTAGTTCATTGTTTTTGAGTGCTTGTGTTGCTGGCTTCTGCATTCTATTAAAAATTAAGATTTAATTCCTTTTGAAATTGCCACTTCATGGTGTGAAGTTATACACCATGGCTTGTGCACTTTGAAACTATGGCCAAGGTTTAACTTCTTATCCTGCATTTTCTTTATCTAATTCTCTTTCATCATCCTGTTTGGGAACAGGTCTTCCTCAAGCAGCACCTCACAGCTGTGGTTATCGATTCACATTTCTCAGCTGAAGGTTCTTATATATTCTCATAAGTTACTCCCTTTTATTGTTCTCTGCGTAGTTCTGGCAAGTTAAACACGAGGGAGTTTTAACTCTCTATCATTCGTGTTATCATGAATAGTAATGACAGTTAAGAGAGCATTGCTTCTTTTAGTGCTGGACCTTGGAGACCCATACTCTTGAAATGGCATTCAGTGTCATATATCTAATTGCTTCTTGAAGGATACTTTGAGGTCATGCGCTAACACTCTTGTTGCATGTCCAGAATCTGAGACTAAATCCAAGCAGCCAGATCCTTCAATGGTGCCTGAGGCTGAAGTCAGAAAGGACCAAAAGAAAAAGAAGAATATAATGGTTGAAGAGGATAAAGAAGGAACTGGAATGGCCAACCCTGATGACAGTGATGCTAAAATGTACACTACGAATAGAAAAATATCTGTCGATAGAAGCAAAGGCATGAAAAGGAAGAGCAAGAAACAGCAAGTTGCATAGGACATGTATTACACTGGAATCAGTGTTGTCCAGTTTTGACTTTTGACCACTAAGCTTGCCTTCGATGATTTTGTAAAATGATGCCTCTTGTATTAGAGTTTATTCAAACATGAATGATATCACTCATTTTTATTGTCTTGAAATACTCACCTGGCCATTTTAAGGTATTTTCTATGAGTAATATAAAAATAGTTTGGCTTACTATAATCACTTGTTGCATACTGGTCCTATCATGGTTATTTACCCCCTCTTATGCTGTCAAATTGCATAATCATTTTATCTAATTAACAAGGATAAATCAGTTTGACCACCGTCAGTCTTGTTGCTGCATGGAAATCGGTAGTGACTTGCAAGCTGTTGAAATTTGAGCCAGGTTCGGCGCTCGGGAGTTTCCTACTAATTCTTACCATAGTAGTGTCAATGTGTATATCAGAAATTAGTCCCTGTTTGGAACGCCGCAGGAATTTCATAGGAGTTTCTGAAGGTGAGGATATTTCACTCGTTGCAGGGATATAGTCAAGATGCCATCTCCGCGAGACAAGGTGAACACAATTAATCTCTACATAGTTCCCTTGAACAACTCTATGAACAGTGCTTCCATATGAACACTTGCTTACCCATAAGTAATTGACTTATCTCTCCATATATAGCATCTGAGAAGGATTCTGGCAATCTTCTTCTCATCACAACAATCTTGTCACAGCCAAACCAAATATTTCAGCAATCTTGTCACAGCAATCATGTGACAACTAACAGCCAAATTGTGCTGGATAACTTGCTGAATCAAAAAACTTCAGATCGCCATCCCAGCTTTCAGTTAAGGCACCATCGTTCTCGACCCCGGGGATGAATTCATCGAAGTCGGCTAAAGATTTCAATTGCCTGCATAATGAAGCTATTGTCTTCTGGCAGTCTGCCAGCTTCCCTGCAGCACGAGCTCTCTTTCTCATGTAGAAATTGATGATATTTCATTACTCATTAGTAACATTAGTCACGTGCTCGTGTGTTGCAACGGAAAATAATTTTTTTCATAATTTTTGCGAGACGGACGTGGGTTTGCTAGAGTTTGTTGCGAGTGCGCTACTGAGAGTTCTCAAACTTTTGTTCACCGGACTTGATTGCAATAAAGAGAAATCAATAAGTACTGTAAAAATTACCTTTTTGATGTGAAGATATTTATTTGCCATAGGCTTCGCTGGTTGATGAGCAGGAGCTCTGCTGGAAACTTCTTCTTTCAAATTCTGACATCGCGCTGCAAATTCCGCGGATTGTACTCTTTCTTCACGGATTTGTTCCTCGAGTAAACTGATCTTTCCGTGCAATTCCTCCGCTTCTCTCTCTTTGAGTTCAAACCGACTCGCAAATTTGTTCTTGTGAGCTTCAGAAGCATCCAGTGCAGTTATGTAAGCTGATGAAAAGTTCTTCTGTCTTTCCAGCTTCTTTTCTAACATGCTGACATTCTCCTTCAAGTTCTTGATTTCAGCTTGCGCCGACTTGAGTTGAGATTCCAGTTCTGTAGTCAATGGCTTATGTTTCTCTACAGTCTCTTGAAGCATTTTAACCTTGTCATTCAGGTCGACAATTTCTGAACTTGTAGATTGGGGTTGACATTTGAGCTCATTTCTCTGCACATCCAGTGCCTCTAGATCACGATACCGCCTTGCGAATTCAGCAGACAATGCCTTCTCTTCCCGAACTTTTATTTCCAAGCTACCCACTTTCTTTTGGAATGAAGCGATTTCTCGTGTCGATTCCAACTCAAGCTCCACACCCTTCTTCTTTGCTTCCATAGCTTCAATGCCATGGCATTTCACTGCAAGCCACGCTGAAAACACCTTCTCCTCCTCCAATTTCCTCTCTAACAAAGCAATCTTATCACTGAACTTTTTGGCGTTTGACCGGAGGATGAGTTATTATTTGTTTAATCTCTAGTTTAGATGGGTATTAGTTTTGAAAAGGCTATCTTGTCCATGTTTATTATTACATGTAATAAGATGAATAGATGATATGTGATTACCACAATCTAGAGAACAACATATGGAGAACTGCTAATTTCCAGCTTTGTGATCAATGTTTACTTTTTTAATTCACCAATTTAGAGAATTAACCTTTGTTTACCCATTTTTCCAGGAATGTTACTAGGATGCTATGTTGGTAAATGCAGTGGAAGTATCAGATCGATAGTTAGACATCCGGAGCTACCTTTGATAGCATCTTATGGTGAGGCTGCATACTTTTAATTTTATTTCAGTTTTATTTATTTTGGATGCAGTCGCTCATGGTCACCATGGACCATCCAAGCTAACTAAGTTCATGAGAACTCGTCCACCAACGTTCTCTGGGAATGTTTCACCAGTTGAAGTTGACGATCGGCTTCGTGTCATTGAGAGAAATCTGCTAATCACTCAATGCAGCGATCATGAAAAGGTTCTATACGCCACTCACCAGATGGAAGGCATAGCTGCTGAATAGTGAAAAAACTTTCGTGCAGCGCATGAGACCCCGCAAAATATTACTTTGGAAGAGTTCTCAACTGCTTTTCACCAGTACCATATACCAGAAGGAATCATTGATATGAAGAAGGATGAGTTCGGCACTCTCAAGCAAGGAGGGATGTTAGTGACTGACTATCTCAATAAATTTTCTCAGCTTGCCAGCTATACCGCGAAAGATAGCGCCACTAATTAGGCTCGTCAGAGTCGTTTTCTAAAGGGACTGAATTATGGATTATACTTGATTGCCCATACCTTTTTAGAATTCTAAGAGTTAGTCAACAAAGCTTTGATTCTTGAAGATAAGCGCAAAGAACTGGAAGACAACCACAAACGCAGGATGGCTGAGCAAGGGAGTCACCAGTCACAGTAGAAGACAAGAATAGTACCGCAGCAGTTTAATCGTTTTCCACCACATAATTCTTTCAGGACGCCTGCACCAGCTTCAACACCCTTCCAATTGCTCAGAACTTCCTCAACCCTGCACCAATCAATCCCAATTCAGGGAACAACCCGCATAGTAGATCCAGAGTATGTTTTTTCCTACCGATAGTCAGGGCACTTCGCAATCAATGTCCTCAAAAGGGAACGGTAACTCCAGTACGCTTCAACCTTGGAGCTACACCCGCCAAGACACCAGCGCAGAGCAACCATCAAGGAGCTTCTTAAGTTGCCGGTCAATCCGGAGGAGCACCGCAATCCGTGGTCAGAGGTCGTGTCAACCACGTCACTCTGGATGGAGCCTAGGAAGCACCCGACGTCGTACTGGGTAAGTTTCTGGTAAACTCAGTACCTGCATCAGTTTTGTTTGATTCTGGAGCTTGCATTCATTTGTTTTTGGAGTTTTTATTATTCATTTCTTCTCTTGCATGAACTGAGGACACCACTTTTATCTTTGTAGGATTGGATAGCTACTTGTGCATCTGGGACACAAATGCAAGGCAACATCTTTCTGCGGTATGTTTAAAAATTAATTTCATAGCATTCAAATCGAACTCATAGTTTGTTCCATCATCTCAAGCGTTAAGGCGCCCTTTGGACAGGAGAAACGGTAACCCACTTCGAGTACTGTATAAAAAGGCATAATCGTCAGAAGGAAAGGGGAGGAGAGCACCGATAAACGCAATCAGGAGCACAAGACACTCCATTTTAGTCTTTCTCTTGATCTGTAATCAGCATACTCAATACAATCACACAAGAGTATGTTGTTATTCTCTCTGGAGAAGACCTGAACCTGTATAAAAATCCATGTGTCCTCCTCTCTGTATGATTTGAGTCTTGGAAACCTCCTGAATCAAACAATCTTTACGTAAGATCGGTTTTAAAGCACCAACAACGCGTTTTCATGCATTGGAAACACTTTAATCCCATCTTTCATGCTACTAGCCACATCATATCCTTACCCACGGATTTGAGTAAGACTTAAAGAGTGATCAATAAATAAAGCCTAAATTGCATCCTTAAGTCAGAAAGAAGTGGTATCAGCTACATTAACTACTCCAAGGAATCGCTCACATACCCTTCCTAGTTTATCAACATAACACAAGCAGAGAGCCAGTTGTTCTTTTGGAATACATCACTTGACTCATCAGTTAGAATTGCAAAGTGGCCATCACCAATTTCTTTAATTATCTGTATAGTTGTTTCCTTAGCACAATATTTAAAATTTCCTTTTGTATAGGATGGGAAGTCAAGATGCAATTTCTAGAGCATTTTTCAAACAACCTTATTAACTTCTTCAATACTTTCTGCAAGCCATTTCAAAAGTTCAAGGAAGTTTCCCTTGTTACTAGATTGTTCACTTTCATCATATTCATGGCATGCCAATCTTTGACACAAAATAAACCTCAAGCGTCTAAGTGAATAAGTCAACCTGCCCTGGTAAAGACACTTGTCCTCTTTTGTTCGCTTCACAACAACACGAGCAACTGAAGTTTTTGGTTCCATAAAGAAGTTATATTTCTCTTGAGCTTGATTATTAACACTTTTTATACTACCCATATGTTTGTCAAGTGCATCATATATATTCCAATTTCTCCAACCACCTTTAACACAACTATCACCCCATGTTTTATCCTTGAACATATTCAATACTTTCTTGATCAAGTGACAGATAACTTCATGTGGTCGACTCTTCGACCACTAGTGGCATGGCCATGCATTTTCTTTATCCGACCATATCTAGGGGCCCAGAGATATCTCTCTTGTTATGTTAGGAGGGACAAATCCTATATCCGACCAATCACATCCCTTTGCATGTTTTATAGCATACCCGAAAGGTACCTGTATAACTACCCAGTATGGAGTAGCGTTTGGCAGGCCCCAAGTGTACTACTACACATGTAGGAAATCATACTGATCTCAAGTCTAAGGATTAACATCATCATTGCTTGAGACCAACTGATAACACATGAAATCATAACAATCTCAACAGTGTCTCAAGGTGGGTCAATCCAACACCATGTTCTCTAACATGTGTTCACATTATTGACTCGATATGCCTATATCTATGACTGGTGAAACATGATCATCAATCAATACATGTGTTGGTAGACAAGTCACTAGTGTTCTGACCAGGGATACATTTAGAACGACATCATATACATTAAAGAGCTTCACCAACAAGTCACATACTTGTTAATCTTTATAACAGATGATTCATTCAAGGAATAGAATAACATTTATTCTATAACTCATAAATATAGACGTGATATAATCATCTCTATGATTGCCTCTAGGGCATATCACCAACACTTCGGGCACAACTCCCAGAGTTGTGCGGTGCGAAAAAAGCTGAACAAGGCACATGGGGTAGGGGTGGAAAAAAAGCTCGAAACTCGCGAGCCAGCTCGGCTCGGCTCGAACTCGGTCCCTTAACGAGCTGAGCCGAGCCGACAATTTAGCTCGTTTTCTTAACGAGCCGAGTTGGCTTGCGAGTTGCCCGTTAACTCGTTTAGCTCGTTCACTCACCAGACATCTAGAGTTTCAGACTATCTCGGTTGACCGCAAGGCAGCCCACTGTGCTCGGCGCAACCCTAACTCCCTAAGTCCCTCATCCCTAATGCTCGGCGGCTTAGGACTCGTGCGCTTGGCCTTCCAGTTCCTTCCCTGATTCACCCGTCCCCGCAGACCACCGCCCGCCCACCCTGTTAGTGGCTTTAGAATGAATGGTACTTTGCCTATAATACAAAGTGGCATATGTTTAATTGCTTCAGAATGAATCAAGTATTTTGTTAGTGGTTTCAGAATGAATCAAATATTTTCACATGCTATAAGCGGGTTAATTGCATAACAGAGATGGTGCATGGTGGTGGTAGCATGATCATTGATTAACAGAGATGGACTGCATGGATTTTTTTACAACGAGCCTAATGAGTCGAGTTCGAGTTTTTTAACGAGCCGAGCCTGGTATTTTGCTCGTTAGCTTAACGAGCCGAGCCGTGCTCGTTTTCTTAACGAGCCTTAACGAGCGGAGCCAAGCCAGCTCGTTATCCACCCCTACGTGGGGGTGGACAATCCAACGGGGCAGGGAGGCCCTTCCTCGACGGGAGGAAAGACCAGCACGTTATGACCTTCTCAGCGAGGTGACTCTGTCCAGTAGTTCTGTTAGGCTTTACTTCAGCAGCTCTCTCATAGCTCGGCAGGTTCTGCTAGTTTAGCTCAGACGTCTCCTCCAGGCACTTCTTGGGTTCTGGATTCTGATGCCTCTTTACACTTGACACCAGACTTCACATCACTCACTTTTTGTACTATGCATGAAATAAGGTGAAATCACAAGAGAGAAACTATTTATTTCCCCCCTTTTGGCATAAATCAAATCACAAACAAGAATGTATATTTCTCATCCAGATGTGGTGAGATTGATCATATGAATATAATGTATATTTCTCATCCAGAGGTGGTGAGATTGATCATATGAATATTCTCCCCCTTTTGGCATTAATCATCCAAAAATACAAGTACAACAAGGCCAAAAGGAAGACTTTGCAAATCAATGAGCTTGGTCACAAAGAGTATGAAATGGACACATATGATCAATGGGAATTTTGTTTGCACGAGAAACCACAATAGGTCACAAACCTATTGAACATAGAACATTCTCCCCTTTAAACCAAAATAGGCCACAAACTACTCTTTTATGACCTAAAAGATTTAGAACCATTTGAAATGATATTTGAAAAACATTCTAATAGGCTCTTTTGAAATTTCTCCAATAAACATTGTCATGAAGATACCATGCTCATTTTCTCAAAAAATGAAAAACATGTTGAGCTGATAAACTCTCTTAAAGGCATTTAATCAAGAACCTCTCTCCCTTAATATATGCATATAGTGATGTGAATTGAAATTTATGCATATGAGAGGTTTTTATGAAAAATTTGACAGAGTTCCCTTTATATAGTGAATCCAAGGAAGCACAATAATTGATAATTAAGATTTGAGTAAGCATGCCATATCAATAATAATAAGGATTCAACCAAGAATACATCTCAGTCAAGAATACAAAGAGAGGCATAAATCATAGCATAGATATTCCATTGTTCAACAAGATAAATATTTCAATAAAATAGCCAAGTTCAACGAGATTTTACAAGCATGCGAGAACTAAAAACCATTACAAAAATCCTTACAAGCAAAATAAGTTCAAATAACAATAAGTTCAATAACATAAACCCTTCCCCCATAGAATAGATAGCTTGCTCCCCCTAAATATCAACTCTTTCTCCACACCCTTTCTCCCCCTTTGGAATCAAAGTGCCAAAACAACATATCACTCTGCAGGATCTCGAGGGGGTGTGTTGAGACGACGGCGGCCATAGCGGGCTGGAGTCGAAAGTGCATGTTGGATGGTCGCCACACTCTCGGTCAGGGCATACAATCTAGAGTTGGTGGCTAACTGAAATGCTTCCTGAGATGTCTTGATTTCATAATGGCCGAATTTTTTTGATCAAGAGTAGCATGTCCCTCTTGCGGTGCAGCTTTTGGAGCAGCCTCCATTGGAGGGTTTTGCGCTTGAACATTAGCGGTATGGGAGGACCCTCACGGGGCTTGCAGGGCTTATGAACTGATCCCAACCCTCCATTGTACCCAGTCTTGCGAATAATCAAAGCCATAATGTAGGGTGCATAGTTGATCCTCTTGACGAGATCATTCTTGGATGACACAACCTCCCTGATAATGATATCAACCACATCAAACTTCCTTCCATTCATAATGTTGTCTATAATGTTCCATGCATGCCCCCTGATGGCATCAAAGTTGCCACTCTTGGGAAGAATAGTATGGTTGATGATTCTGTTTACCAGGCTTGGAATAGGGAGAAGTCCTCCTATTTTTCTTGGAACAATCTGAGCAGTTGTGTCATAATACTCAGTCCAGGCGGGAACTAAAAGAGCGGGCATGTCATAAATATTTTCATAGTTGCTGGACTCGGACCCCAGAGCATGCTCAAATTCTAGCATGTTGTAGTCAAAGTAGGATGTTCCAATCATCCAAGCAATCTGAGTGAAGTCAGGAGATATATAAAGAGTAGCATAGAACTGTCGAATGATCTCCTCATCGTAGTCACATCAAAGTGCTACAAGATCATGAATACTGGCTCTTTGAAAAAGCCAGATATCCCATCATATTTATCCAATGAGTTAAGATGGGACCACTTCACCCATTTGTGATCAGCGAACTGTCTCTATGTGTTGGATCGAAACGGCGACTAGAGGGGGGTGAATAGGAGCACGATCTCTTTTTCACAAAGATCAGATTCAATACGATTTTCATTCCAATAGCTATGAGAGCTATGAAGATCAATATAGAAGCACAGCAGAAGTCTTGTATTGAATCCAATCTAAACCCCGGAGCAAAACAACCAAAATCAACAAGAGCTTGATTTCCAAGTGTTGGGCGGTCAGACATCTATGTCAATGGTGGTCGGACCGGTCACCTTGGGCGGTCTGACCTCCAGCCTGATGAACAGTAAAAATAGCCCGAAAAACGAAGTTGCAAATAAGTGTAACTTTTGATCTACAACTCCAAACTCGATGAAACTTGGAACACACCTTTTCTAGGATATCAGGAACCTATTCCAATCAAATATCGTGAAGATCCTTAGCAAAGTTCTGACATTTTCCCGTTTGAGTGAAGGATGGTTCAAAATCGAGTCAAAACGAAAACTAGATCCAAAACCTTACTCGTGGGTTAGAGATGATCAAGATGATTCTAGATGAGTTCCCACATATCACAGCAAGCAATATTAGGGACAGGAACCAAAGAAAAACTTGAGAATCAAAGACGGCCCCAAAATCACAAAATTGAGAGCAAGAACAAAAAGAGTCTCATCTCAAGAAAACTTGCATAGATTGATTTGTGATTGTTGCTGGTTTACAGCCACTCTAACATGAAGGATAAAACTCAATACATGAGCACACAATCAATCTTCTCTTCAAGAATCCTAACCTCTCCACTCCCTAATCTCAAAAATAAAACTAGGGTTTCAAATACGCAAAAGGATCAAGGAGGTGCTACAACACCCTCCCATATTTATAGTAGAGGCTAACCTTCTAGAAGAGTTTTCTATTGGGCACCCGTTAATCCCACACACAAACGGGTTTAACTTATGCACGTATTTTAAAGCACCGACCTCATCTTCTCTTGACCTAAACCGCTTCTCCTTGCGTCGTCTTGCGCCACGGTTTAGCTAAAAGCAATCAAAGCGGTATTTTAGTGATATTACCAAAATACCCCTTCTCGATCCTTCTCCAAAGACCGAGTACAATCTTCATGAAGCAATCTCATGCTTCGCCACGTGTAGGTTGATCAACGGCTCTCATCATGTCAGCAAGTCTCTCCCATCCGGCTCCCACCGAAACCACCATGGCACTTGCACCGACCCCCGCACCGCTTGATGCAACCCGTCGCACTGAACTTTCCGTTCGGTCATCCTTGTCCATTTTGCGCCATACTTGAATCCATAGACTCCATCCGGCATCGTCGATCGTTCTGAACCTCAGCTCTCCAAACCTAGTCCCGATCATCCTCGCCGTTGACCGTCGTTGACCTCCAAGCAACCTGCACAACAATAGACCAAGAAATCGATTCTGGAAACAAGTTCTTCGCAACATGACACACGTTAGTCAAAACATGCATCATGCAACACATATGCACTGAAACCCATGAACTTGACTCAACAAACAAACATCGCCGCTACGAGAGCTGACGAAACAAGTGAAAACTGGTCAGACCACCCTCTGGCCGGTCTGACCGCCCAGCAGGGACTTAGCCAAATTTCATACTTTGAAATCCGAAACCTCTCTGAAAAATTCAAACTAATAGATCTTTTGACTGGAAGCTCCAAAAAATATGAGACCAAGTGTATGAGAATCCCCTCTCTTGCCTACACCTTCTATTTTTGGCCCAGCTCCAAAATCCACTATTTACAATGGTCGGTCTGACCGCCGCCTATGGCCGGTCCGACCACCTCGACTGATCTGACCGCCAGGGGTGGCTGGTCAGACCGCCATTGGCCGGTCTAACTGCCGCCCTGGCCGGTCAGACCGCCTAAGACCTGACATCACTGGAATTTTGTTGAAAACGCGTGATTCGACAAACCTTTAAAGCCATTGCCAATTGTAACATCATCCTATGATCACGAGCATATCCCCATGATATCCACACTATGGTCCATACAATTGATCATAAATAGTCCTCTAGAATTCTATATGGAATTTGGGATCTGCGCACCTCTTTGGAAGCACAAACTGGTTCCTGTGGCGAAGGATTGCATATTCATATGCTGTGATGGTTCTTAGGTCGAACTGACCTTCCTCGGGTTCTCCCATCACATCATCTGACCCAGTGCCGGCTTCAAATGAGTTGTCTTCAAAATCAGAGTCAGCAGGACCCTTGCCCCTGTCTTCGCTGATTTTTTGTCGTTCTTCTGAAACATAATCAGGTGCTCCAGAAGAAAATTGGCCTCTTGATCGGCCATAGTACTTGCGGCCAGCACCCCGTGTTCTTGGCATCTTCAAACAAAGGGGATGGATTATAAGGAGAACAATTGATCAACAAAAATTAGGTTTAATTTTGAATGGAGTGATTGTTCTGCTTTGTCAGAAAAATCGGTAGTACCACCGTACAAGTGCCGGTACGACCGCACTACGGTAGTTCCATGCAGGACAAGCGGTAGTTCCATTTTTCCTGAACCGATTCTAGGGTTGGCAATCTTGTCGATTTTTCAGAGATTCTTATGGATTGGACCCTTGGAATAGATGTGTAAACATCATAAAACACTGAATATTTACTTTTACCCAAAAGAATCGCAAAAAATCACCTACATTTCAATTTTCCTAATTTCAAGACCTAGGGTTCAAAAGCAAGGTAAAACAAGGATGAACCCGGATTTTACCTTGAGGATCGAGGGAGGCGAACCCTAGAGATGCAAGAAATCACCCAGAGTCGACGGAAAAACCAAAGAAATTGGAGGAAGATCGGTGGAGATTTCGAGTGCTTTGGTAGGAGAGAGAGGAGAACCGAGAGAGATATGGCAAAAAAGAGGCGGTAGCTCCGCTCTGGTGCGATCGAAGGGGTAAAAGCCCCGAGAGAGAGAGAGAGAGAAGGGCAGTTATTGCCTTTCACCAACCGTTGCGGTAGTACCGCAGATTGCACGCCGTAGTACCGGGATCCGGTAGTACCGGAGATATACCGCCGGTAGTTTCGAAAATCCTGGAACTTCAAGGATAAGTTATGGATTTTGATAATTTTGTAAATAATTCTTAGTTTTGCACTCTATTAAATATCATTCAGGATCATTATGCAATTAAGAGACTAATGCCTATTTTAGAAATTATTTTTTATGAATTAAGCTTTTATTTTTGCAAACGGAACCTCATTTTCATGAAACTTCTTTGAAAGAGTCAAATTGAGCAAACGATGAAATTTTGAAACATCCAATATTATGTATGAGTTATGAATACCATTATAGACCAATTAATGTGAATAAATTTGGCTCATATGGTAAAACTCACTTAAGTGCTAGACAGTGACCACTTAGGTCAAACTATTATTTTGGACGAGTTTCAAAATCAAATAACTTTTTCTAGTTGGCATTTTGGAAATCTTTTGAATTCCAAAAAGGTTTAGAATATCCAACTCTAGGGTTTTCCTTTTGCAACAATTTTTAAATTCCTTTTGGAATAGATTTTACACAAAAATCTAGTTTAAGTCAAAAACAAGATACTATTATCTATAATTTTGGCTAGAAACTTATTTTCTCTTAAAATAGGTTTTTCTTGAGTCAAAACTTTTGGTAAACCTTTAGAAAGTATTTGTATACATTTTGCAACTAGTTTTTTTTAAAGAATTACTAATAGTTATGAAATTTTGACTTTTGGCTAAAATGCTTAATTTTGAAAGTCATTACTAGCACTTAATTTATTTGGGCACACTTAGGGATGTGATATACATGATTATAATTTAGCACTCTCCCTTAATGTGCCACTCACCATCTTTCTTAAGATTTTAATAATGAAGATTATGAACAAGAGCAAGAACACCTTTTTTTATAAGATTTTCATGAAATGCAACCTACACAAGGCATAAAGGGTTATATACTTCAATGTAAGTACTTGTTACCGAAATGACATTAGTTTATGATATGACATGATCATCCTCAAGTTTAGCTCCAATTTTGATATATGATGAAATCCACCGTTATATGAACAAGCCAAGCCTCCAATGCCTCTCCAAGTACTTGTTAAGCATTTAACCGCATTTTGGTACCCAATACTTGGTTGAGTCCTAGAATGTTAGTCATAATACTTTTGGGCACCCAAAAGGACCTCGCAATAGTCTTAGGTGAACTAACAATTCTAGCAAACACATTGCCATATTTATCTTTCCTAAGCAAATAATGATCATTGTAAATAATTGGCTTAGGAGAGATACCTTTGGACATTGTTTACCAATGTGTTCCTTTTCCTGGCAATTGTAGCAAGTTAGGCTTTTGCTTCCCCTACTTGTCTTCATTTCTTACTTCTTGTCGATTTGCCTTATTTTTGAATATCTTGTCTTGACATCCATTTGCCCCCGGCACACCGAGGCATAGTGGCGCTTCCATTGCATCCACGGCACTTGACATATTTCTTCATATGTCTTGCATTGTGTCTTGTCTTGCTATTTTCTCTTTTATTGTTGGGAGGGTAGCCAATACCACTCTTATCTTGCAAGCATCTTTGCTTGCTCAATATATCGTCGAGAGTGGTATTTCCTTTGAAGATTCTTTCCAAGCCAATTTTTAATTTTGTGACTTGGGCCTTGAGCTCTTTGTTTTCCTCTATAATGTTAGTATCACAAGACATAAAGGAAGTAGAAGCATCTATTTTTGAGTAACAAGGCATATCAAGCAAATCATCGCAAGAGGTGGATATGCTAAACTTAGATGAAATGCAAGAGTTAGGAATTACACATGGCATATCATCTAATAAGCTACATGTAATGCCTATATCCACCTTAGACTTATTGAGCTTATTTAGGAGGAGAGTTTCATATTCATCTTTTAAAACATCATAATTATTTTGAAGTAAGACATATTCTTTCTTCAAAACTTTGAATTTTAATTTCTCATTTCCTAAATACTCATTAAGCTCTTCTAACATATCCATCAACTCATCATATGTAGGCTCATTATCATTATTTACCTTATTATTACATTTAGCCATAAAGCAATGAGTTGATGTAGATGGAGTTGACGACTCCTCATCGTCGGAGCTAAAAGTTGATCATTCTTCTTCCGACATCCATTCTTTTGTGCAATCATCACTAGTGGAGGTAGACATTTCATAATGTTATTGAAAATATGTCCACATCTCATGAGCACTCTCGAGATTGCATATCTCATCGAATACCTCTATACTCAAAACACTAAATAAAACGTTAATTGTTTGAGCATTGAGATGTAAGTATTTCTCTTCCTCAATGGTTAGAGCAAGATAATCCAATGGAGGAGAAAAGCCTACATCTACAATCCACTATATTTTTAGGCTCGTGGCCTTAAAATAACATGACATGCGGATTTTTCAATGTGCATAATTTGTGCTATCAAATTAAGGTGTCTCACCAAGGTGTACTATATTACTAGTCGCCATCCTTTACTCTCTAGATGGTTAAATCTAATAAATGAGAGACCAAGCTCTGATACCACTTGTAAGATCGAGGAGGCCGACTAAAGAGAGGTGAATAGGCGTTGTTAAAGACTTCTTTGGCTAAAACCAATTTTTAATGCGGAAGCTAATAACAATTTAGTTTTGCACAATTAAAACCTAAATCAACTAGTCTTTACTAAGTGCACCAACAATATACAACAAATTAAGACTAGCAAGCATACAAAGATATATGGGCAATTAATGCATGTAATGTAAATTGCACAAAGAAGAACAAACCACAATGGACTCGATGATGTTTTACCGTGGTGTACGGAGACTTGCCGTCCCCTAATCCACGTTGAGGTAAGCCAAAACAAATTGGACCGGCTCTACAAATTAAGCCAACACCTCCGAGGTAAGTCCAACCACTTGGACTGGTTCCAACACGAACCAACACCTCAATCCACTCGAGTTGCTCTTCCTCCACTCCGAAGATGGCGAGCACCAAACCACTCACAACCACGCCGGAGCTTCTCACAAGCTTCTTGATAAGATAACCAAACACGACGCCTCCACGCCGTCTAGGTATCGGTAAACACCAAGAGTAACAAGTCGATAACTATCACTTGAACTAATCAAGTGTCTAAGCTCAATGGATACGCAATCCACTACATAATGCAACACATGCACTTAGAATTTGCTCTCTAAGCTCACTAGGTACAACACATGCACATAAGTGAAGAGTGCGCTTCTTTAGCTCAAAGTAATGAAATGAGGTGCCAAAAAATATTTCCTAACCAGCCAAGGTGGGTATTTATAGCCCACACAAAAAAATAGTTGTTGGAAACAAAAGCTGCTAAAAATCAACACGAGCAGTACTACCGTCGTTCAACGGCGGTACTACCGCACCTCCTCAACAAGCACAATAACGGCTATATCAAACAAGAAATTAGCCGCTAAAAAGTGCATTGCGGTACTACCGACGTTGATCTCACGGTAGTTCCACACTCCGGTACTTCTGTTTCTGAAGGGCGGTACTACCGCTTCCACTTAGGTCCAAAGTTGGCACCTACTAGAAAAAACATATCGCCGTTCATTCTTTGGAATTGCCTATCAGCGGTAGTTCCGCTCCCAACATGCCGGTACTACTACACCTCCAAGAGAGCAAAACAAACTCAAAAAAATGTCTCTCTGGAAAATACGTACCGCCGGATTTCGAACCATCCGGGTTGCGATAGTTCCGCCACATTAACTCCGGTACTACCGCGGAGCGGTAGTTCCGCCGAATTAACGTTGGTACTACCGATCTTACTGAGAAAATATAATTGGCTTTCACAACAATCTTAATTGCAAAACACATTTGCCAATTGATGAGTCATGCCAACAAGGATCAAAGGCAAGATTCTTAACAAGTTGCAAAACACATTTGCCAACTTTTAGAATCATACCACAAGGTATAAGGTATATGGACTTAAACCATTTGCAAAACACATTTACAAACTAAAGTCACATGCTACAAGGATCATGCATGAGCATCAACTATTTGTAAAACACATTCGTAAATAATAGCATCATGCCACAAAGAGAAGGTACACGGACTTTAACCATTTACAAAACACATTTGCAAATTATAGTCCCTTGTTACAAAAGAGTTAATGCACGAGTTTCAACTATTTACAAAACACATTTACAAAAAATAGCATCATGCATAGATGAGCTAGAGCAAACACAATGAGCTATCAATAGATGACCAACTCAAGCTACTAGTCAAGACCCCTCTTAATACTACGGCAATTTATACTAGCAATCCGGTCTACCAACCAAACACCAAGACCGGTAAAAGACTAGGAACACATCCTTAGCCCTAGCTAGTCATACCTTTGCCTTGAACATCTTCTTGAAGCTTGATGACGCACATCATCACTTCAAGTCCGGATCATTGACTTGATGATCATCATCACATGATGATCTTCTTTACTTTGGAATCTTGATGCACATCAACACATAATGCATCCTTCACTTGACTTCCATCAACACATGATGGGTCTTATCTTGACTTGATGATCAACTCATGATGTCATCCAAAGTCTTCATCATCTTGGAACACAACCTAATCATCTAACTCGTGGAGAATTCTAGTTCCACCATATGATTATTATTAATTACCACATCATACTATTAACTTATAATGGTGGGACAAGATACTTCAATCTTTCCCTCTTTGGTAATTGATGATAATCACTTCAATTGCACATAATTGAATATTGATAAATGAGAGAACAAATAAGTATATATGAACTACACAAGTTTTATATACTCAAGGATATGTTTCAAAGTAGATATCCCAAATATACGTGAAAAATGGAATATGGATCAATACTAATGAAACCACAAACTATAGAATAGACTCTCCCTAAATGTGTGCATATACGAATGTGTAATAGGAACATATGCACATATTCAAGTTATACTTATGGTGGAGTTCAACCTATATTTGGATTTGAGGAATGCAACAATGTAAGAGAGTATAATGTCAAATGCATATCTCTATGATTTTCACCTTTATATCCAAATGAGACTAAACAATAGATATAGCAATAGAGGAGTTAGTGTTACAAATAGATTTGTCATTAATCATTAAAACACTCCATTAACTCATAATGGCGGGTCTATATCCTTCAGCTATGATGCTTCTGCTCGATGGATCGGGATTTCACAGGAAGTTATCTTTGACGAATTTCGACCTTTCTTCTATCGAGATTCACTCCTTGTCCTGTTTCCACCATTGAGTCAATTTCATAGCTGTCTCTTTCTGACTCTTCACCCATTTCTCCACTATCACAGTCTTTCCCTAGTCTGTCTCCAGTGGTTCTTTCTGTATCTCTGTCTCTGGTTATCCCTCCTGCAGCACCACCTCTTGTTTCTTTGGTATTCACTACTCCAGGCGTCCTCGTCCTTCATCAGTCTCATCTCCTGGTATATTTCCGACACCCACATCTGATCCTCCTGATGATGCTCCCCATTACGCCCTTCGTAACTGTACATCCCTTCGACCTCCTAGTCGTCTTGGATTTGCTCCGATAGCTCATGCTCTCTCTGTCACTGAACCTAGTTCTTATTGTGAGGCTTCTCCTCATTTTGAATGGCAACTCACTATGGCAGAGGAGCTTGATGCTCTTCGACATATGGAGACTTGGGATATTGTACCGTCACTGTGCATGCTCACCCTATCATGTGCAAGTGGATGTACAAGATTAAGACCCGGTCTCATGGTACTATCGAGTGCTACAAGGCTCATCTTGTGGCTCGCGGTTTTTAGCAGGAGTATGGTCATGACTACGATGAGACTTTTGTCTATGTTGCTCATATGACTACTATTCACACTCTTATTGCGGTTACTTCTATTCGCTAGTGGTCAATCTCTCAGCTGGATGTTAATAATGTCTTATTTAATGATGTTTTGCATGAGGGGTCTACATGCAACCACTACCGGGGTATTTTTTCCCCTGATAGGCACGTATGTCATCTTCGTCGTGCTCTTTATAGCCTCAAATAAGCTCATCATGCTTGGTTTGCGAGTTTTACCTCAATGATTACTGTTGTCGATTTCACTGCCAGTTCCCACGATCCTACTCTTTTATCCATGTCTCATATCGGGGTAGAACACTGCTTCTTCTATATGTTGATGATATGCTTATCACTGGTGATGATTCCTCATTCATCACGTATGTGAAGAAGCATCTCAGTGAGCAGTTTTTTATGACTGATCTTGGTTCTCTTACGTACTTCCTTGGGATTGAGATCCCTTCCATACCTGAGAGCTACTACCTCTCCCAGCAGAAATATGTACATAATCTTCTTGATCGATGTGGTTTGACTGACACTTGCACTACTGAGACTCACATGGAGCTATCCCTATAGCTTTGTGCTACCAATGGTGATCTTCTTGAGATTCCTACTTGATATCGCCATCTTGTTGAGAGTTTTGTGTATCTTGTGAACACTCGTCCAGACATTGGTTATGTTGTTCATATCTTGAGTCAGTTCATGGCTCGTCCTACCCATCTTCACTACAGCCACTGACATTGCTTATGTTGTTCATATCTTGAGTCAGTTCATGGCTCGTCCTACCCATCTTCACTACATCCACTTTCTTCGTGTTCTTCGCTACTTGCCTGGAACTATCTCTCGTCATTTGTTTTTCCCTAGCTCCACCTCACTACAGCTTCAGGCGTACTCTGATGCGACCTGGGATATTGATCATTCTGATCGTCGTTCTCTTTCTGCTACTGTGATTTTCTTAGCTCATCCCTGTTTGCTTGGAAGACAAAGAAGCAGACTGCAGTTTCCCGTTCGAGTGCAGAGGCTGAGTTGAGAGCTATGGCAGCAGTGACAGCAGATGTTACTTGGCTGAGGTGGTTACTTGCATATTTTGGAGTGCCTGTGATGGGACCTACGACTCTTTTGTCTAACAGTACAGATGTTATCAATATTGTCCGGGGCCCAGTGAAGCATGAGCTCACCAAACACATTGGTGTTGATGCTTCATACACTTGCTCACAGGTGCAGGAGGGGGTACTTGCTTTATAGTTTGTGCCCTCAGAGTTACAGGTTGTTGACTTCTTCACGAAGTAACAGACTAGGGTATACATTTGTATTTTCTCTCCAAACTCAGTGTGTGTGATCCACCATAAGTTTAATGGGGGTGTTAGAATAGGAATTTTTTTTGTATTTCCTTATATGTTTTTGTATTTTCTTATATGTGTATGACATATTCCCCCTTTAAACTCCCTATATATATTGTTCATTGGGCCTCGGGAATACATACACAATATTCATAACAAAAACTACCCAGTTTCGTAGTAGCGTTTGGTAACCCCAAAGTGTACTATTACACATGTAGGAAACCATGTTGATCTCAGTCTAAGGATTTATATATCATCATTGCTTAAGACCAACTGATGATATATAGAATCATAACAATCTCAATAGTGTCTCAAAGTGGATCAATCCAACACCATATTTTCTAATATATGCTCACATTATTGATTCGATATCTCCATATCTATGACCTGTGAAACATAGTTATCAATCGATACATGTGTTAGTCGATAAGTCACTAGTGTCCCGACCAGTAACATCTAACCAGAGATACTTTTAGAATGGCATCATATAATTATAAAAGAGCTTCACCAACGAGTCACATACTTGTTAATCTTTATAAATGATAATTTATCAGAGAAATATAATAACATTTATTATATAACTCATAAAAATAGATGAGATACAACTATCTTAGTAATTACCTCTTAGAGTATATCACCAACAAATTCTATGGACATGTGTGAAGGCATCATTGTTACCCTTCGCTAAAGCTGTGTAATGGTTAGTCACTATCCTCTCCCTACTCCATACTTTCATGACCTGTCAACCTGATATGAAAATTGTACCGTCGCCTGGATGTCTGATTCGTACTTATTTTATGGTCTAACTCAAAAGGATCATGTCCTACTGGTAACATGAGAGCATTTCACCTCCACCTTACCATCACATGTTCCTTGTTTTCAGAGGTTAATAACTTAATACTATTATTAATTGTATCCCAGACTAATCAGTCAGTCAGTCAGTCATCACGTGTTCTTAACTTCTGAATTCTGATGATATGATGGCAGATGATCGACTGTCGTTACTTCGGGATACTTCCTCTGTGCTCGTTTAGGCTATGGTTCGGGCAGCGTGATATTCTAGTTGCATGAAAATTCCTGGAAGGTGGGCACCAACCATCAGCTGCGAGTATGCGACAGGCTCGGTGCGTCCTCTTCTTTTTCTTGCATGCCCTCTGAATCATCAGCTGCGAGTATGCGACAGGCTCGGTGTGTCCTCTTCTTTTTCTTCCTGCTACGCGGCATATGATATGCTATGAAATACATGCTCCCCTGAAACAACATGCGTGGCTTTCTGTGCATTTGGATTCTTCTAAGGAGTTTTGTTGATTCCTGTCCCTGCTTTGTTTGGCAGTAGACAGGCAGGCAGGCAGGCACCTTACCTTGTTTACAGCTTGAACCAGTGGGCTGAAGGTTGCATGCAGTCTTAATTGTTTTTTTTTTTTGTTGTGATGAGGACTTTATGGAAATATACTTCCTCTGATAGATCTCCAGTAAATGTATTTAGGAAATCCTATTTTGAGTTCACTCGGATCTTACTGCCTTCGGACGCCTTTGGAGTTTTGATTCGGTCAGATCTGACTTTTGAATAGCCGGGCTAGTACTGAAAATCTAAAGGAACCAACAGAGGAAAAAACTAACCCAAAAAAAATACATGGGAATAGAGAAGGCAGCAGCAACCTGATCTGACAAAATATTGCTTGCAACAGTATTTATTATACGAGCACACAGGAAAAAAGGTGAATCTTTGGGAAGAGAAATGACCAAACTTAGGTCAAATTTCTCTGTTTTTTTTTCCTTCTTTTTTGCAGCATTCGCTCGTACAAAAACGCAAAATAAAATAAAATAAGGCCAATTTAAAATATTATATACACAGTTCATAGATCTTTCTCCCTATCTGGTGCAGAAACAGGCGTTGTTCAATTTGTCTGTACAGTAATGGAGAGCCCAAACCACACAGCTCTCTTTGCCCTTGCTTGACAGTTGACCCCATGCATCTCATGTCATGATCCCTGATCACCGATCGAATTCCATGTGTTTTAGCCTCCGTTTTCCCCTCAAATCATTACCTTGCTTCAGATCCTTTCATTATCCTCAGCTTCTTGCAAGAAGAGATGAACATCCTGCAAAACACATACAAACAAACTCATAATTAGAAACCTGTACTGTTTATGTACACATCCACAGATCTGAAGAACTAACATGTGTGATCTGATGATGATATATACTTACTCCCAGGGCACATCTCCCACAAGCATGAGGTCACCGTCCTTGTCCTCGTAGGCGATGGCGAACTGGTCGCCGCAGCCGCTGTCTGCGGCGTGGGCCCCGCCGGCAGAGGCAGAGAAGCACTTGATGAAGAGCACATCCAGTGCCCCCCTGAGCTCCCTGTACCCCTTGTACATGCTGAGGTCAACCTTCCTGAGGTATGGTGCTCCATCCATGCTCACCTTCACATACAGGCCTCCCTGCTGCTGCTCAGCCTTCTTGGCTTGGAAGGTGTTCCTCCTGTATGCCCTCACTGGTGGCCACCCTACCACTTGTGCCCTGAACCAAAATCAAGCCTGGTTAAGTATCTCTCATGTACTCTTAACTCTGCCATGTCACGATTCTCACTGATGTATGCAGATTTTGATGTGCGTGTCTGCGCTTACTTGGCCGCAGCGGTGATGTCCTGGTCGTCTCCGGCGGCCGGTCCGGTCCCGGAGGCCTCGCTCTTCGTGTCGTCCAGCGCGCGCTTCGCCCCGACGGACGACGGCTTCTTCGTCGTCGGCTGGTCGCCGCCGCCGCCGCCGCCGCTGCCAGGCGGGCCGAGGCGGAGCTCGGTCACGCAGAGGTTCTCGGCGTCGATCTCCATGGAAGAGACAAGGCCGGTGCTGTTGAGGGAAGGTAGGAGGAAGCCGAGGAGAAATTTTGTGTGGAATGGAGAAGGATGGAAGTTTGTGTGTGCTTATAAGGGTGGTCGTATTGCCGCCGCGTAGGGAGGCTCGGCATGGGAGGATTTTAAATGGTGGCGCGCAGGTACATGCCCAGCGGTCGGGGCGGCAGTGGGGCCCACGGACAGGTGGGCCGAGGCGGGCCCCGGCCGACAGGTGGGCCCGGAGCTTTTGGACGAGGCCGGGGTGGGGGGGGCGGAGAGAGGGATTTTGATTCCTTGCCGGGCCAGGCCAGGGCAGGGGCGGTAGGGTGGTGGGCAGGCCATGTGGGGCGCGGGGCCCACGGGCAGTGGGCCAGACGGGGGCGCGTGATTGGGGGGTCGAGGGGCCAATTGGAGGCGGACGCGTGGCGCGCGTGGGTGCGGATTCCGTGGGCTTTCGCGTGTGCGCAACGCAACGGCGCGTGCTGCCCATAGCATTTTCTTTTCTTCTTTTTGTATGGTGCGGCAGCATAGTGGTTTGTATATACTTTGGTCAGATGCTATGGGCAAGAAATTGACGCGAAACTATAGTGAGATGCTTAAAGTTTCCTCACATGCCGACATGCGCCTCAATTTTTACTGTTCGGTTTTCACTGGGCGTACGGTGTTGACAAGGGAAGAGCGAAACCGGTTTGACAACTTACTGTTGTTTTTGTGTATTTTTTTCCCCTTTGACTTTTACGCTAACAAGGGCACGTAGATACGAGATGATCTAGATAACAGAGAATTAGATCATCTCTTATGTAGTAATCGACTGTAACACGATAAATAAGACATATTTTACAGAAATGAGTTGTCTATAGAGACATAAAAACAACTCATTGTAGAAGATATCTTTAGTATTGTCTGTATATGATATGGATGATACTATAGATCGCAGTTGTTTATATTATTACTGTATGCCCTAATGACTTTTTCTCCCTCCTGGTACCTTCATATTTAGATCAATAACGAGGGGAAATAGATGGTTATTTTATATTTTATGTGGCAAATGATGGGGCTAGCCAGTAGAAAGAAGCATGTTTTATTGCCAATAGAAACCTCAATTCATGTCACACATGTCCTTACGCACACTCACACCGACACACAAACGCAATCGAACCCACAACCTTTATTTGTGTGTGCGTGCACGCTCTACCTGTTCTAGTACAAATATAAGCGCACAACAATTTCCAATTTTTTAAATGAATAATCTCTTTTTTACGAAGGAATGATCATTTTTCTCATATTTATATAGATCACCTTAATTATTTCGTATACCACATCACTTTGTGTGTATAAAATACGCATGGCCTGAAAAGAACTGCAAATACCCACAAAAAAATTGCAAATAGTTGCACAAATAGCACGAGTGCAAATGCTCTATATATATCTTATATAAATATAAACACATCCAAGATATACACACAGAGATATCCACACCACCAACCCCATACACATATACGGATTATCCGTATGAACAATTCATAAATGTTTACATTAAATAAACTATTTATATATTTTTGTTAATTTCAGGCATACAATTGAAGGAATTTTCATGTTATCCGTATTTGTATTTGTCGGAAATGAATACGGATACAATAGCCCTGTTATCCGTCGAATACGTATTATCCGGATAACACGAAGGTCTAATATCCGAATTTCGGCCCAAAAGAGAAAATGATATTTTAATTGATTTTTGGAATTTAGAAAATGCAACAAATCAAATAGCCTTTTAGAAAATAGCAAATAGAGTTCAAAAATTCTAGAAAAAATCACATAAATTCTTTGAATTATTTTAAACTTGATAAAATTGATTCCAATTTAAAGTTGGTTTTTATTTTTGCACATAAATTATTTTTAATCTCTGTAAAATATGAAAAACCTTTTTAAAATCCAGAAAATTCAAGAAATTAATTAAAAATCACTTTAAATCAATAAAATCCCAATAAACTCAATAAATTTTATTTGTGATATTAAAAACTAGTAAATTAAATATTTTATTTTATTTTATTATTTTGTCTTTTTAACCAAGAAAACTCTTTTAAATCTAAAAAAATCCAATAAAATAATAACTTTATTAATTTTATTTTTGGTAACATACTTTGGGATGTTACCATCATTTGCGTATAGATTAACCATCCAGTTTGATCGATATTAGTGTGAACTAAGTTTTATGTATGTGATGAACTAAGTGTGAATGTGTGATGACTTGTGACTTTGTGAGTTATGACTTAGGAGCTAAATATGATAAACTAAGTGTTATGTTTGTGATGAACTAGTTAATGCAGTTTGCTAGTACCAATGTTATGTGTGGTTACTGAAAAATGAATGTTTGCATCAAATAAACTAGTTATATGTTTTTGTTAATTGTCAGGCATATAATTTAAGGGGTTTTCATGTTTTAAAAAATATCTGCGATCGTATTCGCTTCGTATTCGTATTCGATGTTATTCGTATCCAGAGTATTCGTATTCGAATTCAAAAAATATACAAAAATAAATATAGCAAAACTATTAGCCATCCGTATATGATCTGTTTTCACCCTGATCTATATACATAACACGGCAGTGTTCCTCGGAGGGGCGACGATTAATTAGGAGTAAGCATGCGAACGTAAAGATTAATTGCGGCGCTAATGGAGGGCGGCACTAATTTGTCCCCCCCACAGAGAGAGAACAAAAGAAGAACTTAGAGAAAACGTACATTAGAAGGATCAAAGTGCATGTATTGATGATAACAGCATATAGTCTGCCGCGGTAAAATCGCGTGAATAAATTTGTTAATTTTTACCTTTCAAATGAGGGAGTCTGGTTTTGTTATTATGTCTCAGAAAGAGACTAGATCAGAAAATAAATTAGTTCCGGGCTTTTGTCAGCCGCCTCGCTGTCACGGGCATAATCAGGACGCCTCCTTTCCGAAAAGACAAGGCACCATCATGCTGGCCGAGAAAAAGGCACATCGATCCATTACTACGGCTACCTAAGAAGTTTGATCGATCATGGAAACGTTTTCTTTTTAAAATTCTTCTTGGGTTGGCTCTTGGAGCGAGCTGGACTGATGGTTAAAGCAAACGGTTTTGCTAAATAATATTAAATTTTTTAAATAAAATAGTTAAATTTTTATTTATTCGATATGCTTTAGGATTTGTATTTCTTCTCATCTGATGAATTGTGTCCAAATATATTATAATTTTTTCTTCGAACATAACGGATTCACCATATTTTCGTATTTTGTTGGTATAGAGTTTTTTTATATCTTTGTTTTTGCTCAACATCTTAAAGTATATGTTAGATTTTGAATCATACGAAGAAAACATTAGTTATTGAGACTTTCGAAAATAATTACAGTGACCAACAATAAAATTTTCATAAATAATTTAGTGTAGTTTATGTATAATAAAGTTGTAAATGAATTAAATTTTAACTATTTTGGATCTAAAAAACAGTCGAATCAGTATAAAATAACCCTAAAGTAAAACACGGTTGAATTTGGCCGCGTTTAGAATATTGCGGGGATTCTCTCGTATTCATGCGGAAGTCGAGCGATTTTCTTGTGTAATTCTATCCTTCCAGACGTATGTATATACTAGCATCGATTATGGGTGAGACACTAATGCTTCACTTGTATGTGTTTGTGCTTATAACTGCCTCCGATTAATAGATCATGCAACTATTAAAATCATCCTTAAAAAAGATATGTTTACATGACAGGAGATAACTAATGGTTGCTTGATAAGGGTACCTCTAATAATATTTTTTACTATCGTCTTTTAGCTATGTCATGTCAATAAAATCATACGTGGAGGAGAGATATCACAGACTGTCTCTTCTTGAAGAGATTATCGTGCACGCGAAACAAGATATGATATATTAATCTACTCTAGTTGACATGTAGATCCGTTTCAAAGTAAAATTATAAAATTTAAATATTGAAAAGTGTACTAGAAACTATCTATTAAAGATGTTATCTCTAAAGTTGATATAGCATATATTAAAGATAAAATTATCTCTAACTACTGGAGATGCTACATATATCCTCTCGTCTTAAGCAGTCGTGTAATACAACACCCTGCATTAAGAGATGCCACAGGCGAAATCAATTTCCATCCCATTAACACTGTAGCAGTGTGATGGGCAGCATCAGGTCCGCCAGTCAGTCCAGCTCTACGTACGAATGCACGCAGAACACGGGACAGGTGTACATAGGCCAATTGATGGCACGCATGCACGTGGCGGGACACACGTGTACCGCCGCTCCATAAATCTGACCTGGCCGCCTGGCCACGACCATACTCCAATTCAGCCGACACACAGGACGAGCACTCGCACGTGCGTGCGACGGCACGCGTCGTCGCCCCGACCGGACGCACGCTCGCTGTACAGATCAGAGCGAAGGCATAATGGACACTCGACAATCTATCGAGCACACAGCTCAAGATCAAGCCTTGTGCCCGCGCTTCGTTGCCTTGCCGTTCCATTTACCGGACACGCTCACCTGCGTGTACACGAAGCCTCGCCCGGCCGGTAGCTAGTGTGGCCTCCGGCCACCGGACGGCGCGTCGGCGGCGGAGCAGCCCGGCCCCGGCCGGCCGTAGGTGTAGCGTGTGGTTTGTATGTGCTTGGTAAAGTGACGTTTTTTTTTACTGTTTACGGTCCACGAGATGACTTTAACTGTTATTTTTTATATCTTATCTTACTATATACTAATAAATTATATATCATGAAAATATTTCAAACGATAAATCTAATAGTATGGTTTTCATATAGTCAATCTAAATGTTTTTAAATATACTAGTGGTCAAACTTTAAAAAACATAACGGCACGGATTCTAATTAAGATGTCACTTAGAAACGAACGAGAGTGTCTTATTGTGACACACATTGATCTTATCACCGTATCACACGGCAAGTTATATTATGAAAAAAAGAGTATATATTATACCCTCAATGTTAACCTATTAACTCTAGGATTGGATAATTGACATCCTCGAAACTATCAAAACCGGTCGAAGCATCTCTCGCTCTAAACTATCGTGATTTTAGTTGACGGCATGGACAAATTTACCGACACATAAGCGCTGAATCACCTGTCTTTTTCTTCTGATCCATTAATATGTATGGCCGACTCAGAGATGATTCCTTTTTCCCCCGAATCGACTAACAGTGATTCAATGCTTATGTGTGAGCGAATGAAGTGTTTTGAGCGGATTTGAATGGTGTCATTTTGTCTTCGGAAAATCCCCGTATCAACAGCACGGCATCCCTACGTAGGCCTAGGTTCTAGGTGGGTAGAACCAATTTCGGCCAACTAAAAAGAAATGTGAGGGGGGACAAAAAGGGAGACCCGTGTTTGCTACGGAAATGTCAGTCAAACTCCTTTGTTTTGTTTTCTCTTTCCCTTGTCTTGTTGATCAGGTCATGTCTTTCAGTCACCTGAAGAGAAGAACGCCGTTGGAACCTTCTAGGGGCCTTCACCACGTTTAGGCTAACAAAAAAGAAGGCCTGGCACCCAGGAATCTTACGGCCTCATCGACGCCACTGCCGCGACCTCGGCCTCACCTTTGTCGCTGTAACCACCACAACCTTAGCCTTACCGTCGTCGAGCTTCGCCCGTTGGTCCTAACCTTCAAACACCCCACTTTTTCTCGAACATAGAACCTATACACCAGCTAAACCAGTCCTAAAATCCCGTTATCCTGCGATAAATTAGAAAGCCTCAAAATCTGTACATTGATCCCAAGCACTGACGCGGTATCCAACGGCCCCGGCCTTTCTCACGCCTTTTGAACGGCACGACAGACGATGCGATTCCCGATCTAATCTCCTTCCGCACCACGCATCTGCTACAGTAGAATAGAGTTGACGCGCACGCGCACACACACTGCGCAAGAACAGCAGGGTCGTGGCGGTGCACGGCGAGGTAAGCTTGAAATGGATCGATCGAGCACGCAGCTTTCAGGGAACAGAATGGTACTGTGCGCGATCGACGTGCTGCCTCGGCTGTTGGGGGCGCTCGACGGCCGGACGCGAGCGAATGGAACGTCCATCGAGTGTGTAAATGTGCCTTTTAATTTGGCCATGTTTGCCGACTAGCTAGTAGCAGTGCACGTCGCTACTCTATATATAATGCACCGTGCACGGCTAAGTATTCTACGTATTGACCCGCGCTAGCTCACGACCCCCTCCCCTTGCACGTAAAGGTGGGAGTTGGGTCGCCGCGCCGCCCACCGACCCACCGCGCCGGTCGCGTCGTGCCGTGCCGGCTCGGCCCGGTCACCCTACCGTGTCGTGCCATGCCGGCCCACTTCGCCTCGGCGAGCCTGTGCACGCCCAAAGCCCATCGTGCGGGTCGCACTGCAAGACAAGCCCAAATTTCAAAATTACTATATACGGTGGAGGTGGCGATGGTGGTGGCGACTGCCATCTTCATTCCTCTCGTGCCCGCCTAATTAAGAACCAAGTTAAAATTGAATTAATTGGTAAAAATATGGGCACGTAAATATTTCGAGGGAAAATTGAATTTTTATTAATATTTTACAGATACAATGTTACTATCTCGTTAAAAACCTTACGCCCCAGAGTGGGGTTCCCCGAGTAAGGAAAAGAGTACAGTAACAACATGCGAACATACTAACTACTCATCAATGTCGAGATCGTTCATGCGTTCGAGGTCAGCATACGCCTGTACGATCTCAAGATCCTCCAGTTGATGTTGTTGCTGCTCTTTAGCCAATTCCCAGTCCTTTGCGCATGTGATTGTCTCCACCATCTTAGGCGTGAGGGATGGTCTTCTTTCTTCAATTATTCTCCCTGCCATGCTGAACATTGCTTCTGAAGAGACAGTGGACACCGGCACCAGCAGAACATCCCGTGCAAAATGTGACAGCACAGGAAATGTTCGCTTGTTGTTCTTCCACCACTCGAGCAAGTCTATCTTTTCACCGGAAAGATCAGGATCGATGTTTGCAAAATCATGCTCTAGGTAGTGGTCTAGCTCTAAGACAGAATTCCACACGGGAGCTGCCTGAGATTGAGAGGACGAAGAAATGGACTTGGCATTTAGCTTCTTCCACAAGTCGGATGTCAAGCTTTTCTTTCCTTGTCGCGTCTGCTGTGAGGCCTCCGATCTCACGCTGATGCCAAATTTGTCATGATACATGCAGAAAACACGAAAAATCTCATCTTTGACATGTGCGAAAGCTTCCGAGTAATAAAGACCAATGCATTAACCTATTCCCTCCAGACCGAGCTGCAAACCTGTCAACTTTTTCGTAGGATCGAAAATGATAGCAAAGCAATACATGTGTGAAATAGAACCAAAATATTTAATAAATTTTTCCTGCATTAGTGCGACAGCATGAACTAAAAGTGGATCATTCCTAGATTTGACAATCTTATCTGCAATTAACCAAATATATTCTATAACTAAGGGAGAGGTAGGGTAATAAACACCAGATAACATCTTTGTTGCTTTATAAAAAGGTTTTAAAAAATTTCAAAAACGACTAGCAATCTGCCAATCTAAATTAGTAACTACTAGTTCATTGTCTTGAGAGTTAGCGTTGACAAAAACGGATATGACATGTCCGTACCCTTGTAACTTCTTTAACATGATATAGGTCGAGTTCCACCTCACCTTCATGTCAAGACCGAATTTTCTTGGCTCCTTCCCATTGGCCGCGCAATACTCCGCGAACCTAGCTGCCACTTGTGGGGAATTTGTGAGGTAGCGAACGACGTCGCGTACATTGTTGAAAAATCCGCCAATCGCTTGCATACCATCTTGAACAACAAGGTTCAAGATATGACATATGCATCTCTGGTGGAGAACATAACCACCAATATACGTCTGCAAGCTTGGGGTGAGGATGTTCATAACAGTCGTGTTGGCTGATGCGTTATCAAGAGTTATAGAAGCAATCTTATTATCTATCTTAAAATAATCAAGTACGTGTAGTATACGCTCGGCAATAGTTTCTCCCGTGTGTGATTCGTTAATTAGCTTAAACCATATGACTCTCTTGTTTAGCTTGTAATTGTCGTCTAAATAATGGGCTACAACACCAAGGTAGGCACTTCTCTGGTGTGATGATGTCCAAATGTCTGAAGTTATAGCAAAAGAGAACTGAACTTGTAGGAATAGTTCTTTTAGCTCTGGTAGTTCCTTACGATACATCCATAAAATATCAGATGTAGTGGTTCTCCTACTAACATGTTGGTACTATGGGCAAAAGCCGCGTTGGATCATTTTTTCGAACGCGCGACTTTCACCCATCCTAATCGGTTGATCTTCTGCAACAATATATCTAGCAATTTCCTCACGAGCAGAAAGCGGGTTGTATACCCAAGTACTTACAGAGCCACCTGCCTCGAAGTTTAGCTACGTTTGTACTCCTCCCCCTCGGCTCTGCGCTCTGATCTTGCGCAAGCATGCTTTGTAGTGTCGGTTCAAGTGCCCTGTCCCTGCAGCTGCACGAGCAGATAATTTAGCTTGGCAATAATTACATGTTGCGATATCTACCGTTTGACTGTCTTGGATTTCCTGGCTCCAGGTCATGTGCTTCCAGCAATTCTCCCTTCGTCCAGACCCACCAATGTTGCCGTCCGTGGACGCGGGAGAGAACTCTGGAGGCCCCCATTGGCTCCGGACCGCCCTGGTACTCCTCGTAGCCCTCCGTACCGTCCATATAACGGTCATTCATGCCGTAGTCTCCCATGCTTGGTGAGAACTAGCAAGCATCAATGGGAGTCAGAGCCGGAGGAGGACTAGGGGAGCGACGGCGAGAGCTTACACTAAGTCGCCCTGCTGTCCTTTTTGTGCTCTGACTCCTCGGTAGCATACCGCTCGGGAACTCCTTTGTGCTCCGACTCCTTGGCAGCATAATGGGTGAATAGATGGTGAATAAATGGGGAGAGTAGATGAATGTTGAAGAAATGACGAGAGTAGATGGGATGATGAAGAAATGAAAGCTGCTTTTTGTATGGTGAAGAAAAGAGATCAGTGAGTTGATTTTCGGTTGTGAACACGACGATTGACGAATGCTTGGTGATTTTATAGGCACGGTGAGTTACCGAACATTGAAGTTTCCGAATGTTGCGCTTCCGAAATCCGAACGTTACCGCTCTGACGCTCTCTATCTGAATGAAAGCAAAACAATAAGTGTCTGTTTGAAAGGAAAACTGATTTGATTTGAAAGAAAGCGAAAGCTGTGTCTCGATCTCTCAGATTCCCTCTACCCCCTCTCTCTCCCTCCCTCCCTTTCCCGTTTTCTCTCTCTCCCCTCTTTTTCCCCGCCTCCTCTCTTTTTCCCCGCCCCCGGCCCCACGGCGGTCCCACCCGCACCCTCGTCTCCATCGCCCCCTCCGCCCCTCGTCTCCGTCGCCCGCTCCGTCCCTCGCCTCGCCGCCTCCCGGTTGCCCACTCATTGCCCTCGCCTCCCCACCGCTGCCTCCTCCCCATCGCCGGCCTCCTCCCGTCGCCTCCTCCCCCCCGCCCCCCGGTTTCCCCCTGCCGCCCTCGCCTCCCCCGCCTCCACTCGGCCCACCCCGCGGTCGGCCACCTCGCCTCCCGCCCCCTGCCGCCTCCGCGCCCCAGCCGCCTCCTCCCCTTCGCCGCGGCCCTCTTCCGATGGTTCGGTGGGAGGCGAACGGCGGGAGCGAGATGTAGGGCGGGGCGAGGATGCGCGACGGCAGCGAATCGCGCAGCAGCGGCGGCGGGGCGAAGATGCGCGCGGAGGCCCCTCCCCATCCCCACCGGCCACCACCACCAGCCACAGAGTCCATCCCCACCACCACCGGTAGCGGAGGAGGTCGGTGAGTGGCACGGGAGCCGAGGCGGGAGGCAGGCGGCGGTGCGGTGGTGCGGCGGAGGCGAGCGGCCGCCGAGGCGTGGAGAGGCGACGGAGGCGCTAGGAGGCATGCCGCCTCTGCTGGAGGGGAGGGATGGAGGTGGGGAGCCGGGACGCCGACGACGACGATGATGCGTCGCCTTCCCAGCCTCCTCCATGGCCCCGCCGCCGCAGCTCGTCGTCGTCGCTGCGGCGTGCTCGCGCCAGCGTCCGGCCCCGGCCAAGATCGAGTCGGCGGAGGCGTGCCCGGCCGCGTTTAACCATGTTGCAGCCGCCCGAGCACGCAGCACAATTTGCCGTCTTGATGCCGCCCGACAGCCGGCTTATGTGGCTCAAAGACGGCCCACCATTTTGGTCGGGCCAGCTCGGCCCGAAAACGTGTCAGGCCGGGCTGTGCTTCGGCCGTGCCGGGCCGACCGTGCTTTGGGCTGGCCCAGAAAAGCCAGGCCCAACTCCCACCTCTACTTGCACGGCTAACCAGGTGCCTTTCTCGGAACCGACGGTAAAACCCACAAGCCGTCCTCTACCTTTTTCTTTGACCGCACCACACAGCACGCTTCATGTTGCAATCTGCAGTAAAAATAGCGCAAGAGCACACCTATATATAGTGAAAATCGATCCCCGTTGCCCGTGTTGAGAGGATTTGCCTCCACTGCATCTTCGCCGTATTCCGCGTAGACTCCATGCAGTTTATCCCACTGTTTACTATTGTGTCGGGCAGAGAACACCAGGTGTGCGAATGTAGTTTTACTGTTCTTTATGTGTTGTGTTTTTGTAAAAAGTTGGGAAATATTAATGACGCTTGTTTGTTTCAGAATTACTTTGCGTGTGGTAGTGTTTTACTACATGTGAGAATTGTCTTTCACTGATGTCCAGTCATAGGTGACGTCAGTCGTGCAAATGTAGTTTTATTGTTCTTTGCATGCTATGTTACTGTAAAAGATGTGAAAATATTACTAACGCTTATTTGTTTGGGAATTATCATGTGTATGACAGTATTTTACTTCGTTGAGAAATTTCTTTTATTGTATAACCATAGCCTCTTACTGTATAAGCGTGCAATCACAAGGCGACAAAACCACATCCTACCTTCCCCCATAAAAAGTGTGATATTCCAAGTGCGCCCTCAGCGCGCATCCCACGCAGCCGACCGTAAAACCGCGTGCCGCCCCACTCAATCCACAGTACAAAACCGCGCATTCCCCTGCTCAATCCACCGCCGTCGTAGTGGGTCGGACGAAGACAATGTGTTCTGAAGTAAATATGTTTTTACTATCAAAATATGTCACGTTTACCGCATTAACTTAGACATGTTATTGTATGACGAGGGCGTCTGACACAGAGCGGGTTTTCAGCTCGTGTGGGTTGTTTTACTATTCTATATGAGCTCTCTTAGTGTAAATGGGCATGGTATTACTGAATTGGAATATTTGAACTATTGTGTGTGTGATCAAGATTTAATGCGTTTATAATTGTTGTTTACTAGGTGTTACGTAAACAAACATGTACGTAACGTGGGTCTGATCCCAAAAAAAGGAGTCTGCTAAGAGATGCAGCAGCAATATAAATAGTATTAGAATTATTGCAACACACATGACGTATTTACTGCCAGATACGCGACAAACGTGGGGGTTGGGGGTCCCTGGCCCATAACTGTTGGGATGGGCCACGTGGCTCACTGGGAAAGGGGCACTCGGTCTGGCGCGGTGGACCGACTGGTCTGTAGAATGGATATTCTACGCTTAGCTACAAAAATAGTGTGTCTAGACGAAGCTATAAAGTTTATATGAGGGGGCTAATTGAACAAAAAAAACACTATGTTTAATTTGGTTTCAATCGAAAGTTCTAAACACCTCTCTCTCTCTCTCTCTCTCTCTCTATATATATATATATATATATAGTCTAGCATTCATCTACCTAACGATCTACAAAAAAAACCTCCATATTATTTTGATGTTAAACGGTTGCATGTGAGTGAGACACACAAAACGCCAAGTAAAAATATATAAGAGAAACTAATATGTTTAGTATTTACTTAACCCGTGCTCGCCGATATTTCATTGCACTAAAATTATCATAAGTTCATAGCCCACTCTTCAAGAATTCAATCCATCTCTGGTTTTGAGAGTTTTTATGGAGAAAAAATGCAACAAAAAAAGGAGAAGAGTGAATAAGAAGAAGTTGTACGTTTGTACAATTTACTCTGTCTCATGGTGCTCCTTTTCTCATGCCTCGAGTATTTGGGATTGTGAGAGATAAACAAAAGTAAAAACTGTTGTAGCTACTTCTTTGGAATACAAGATGGACTCATCTTTTGTACATAAGTACATGTTAATATTGATTAGATAACTAATGTATAGCCTTTAAGATTTTAACATTTAAGCGATTGAAGGGACCATACATGTGTTTCTATAGTATTCTTCCACACAAGATCAAGGTGGTCTCTTTTTTAAGCATGGGGAGAACTATGGCTCCCACTAGCCCTCTGTTGTCTCCGTCCCTAATATTAATATATGGGAATTGATATGGCTCAGGCGTCCGGACGCATCGGACACCAGCCCGGCTATTTCCAGCATTGCGGCTGCGAAATGCCACTCTACTTTGTGTCCACACCTTTCTCTCCAAAGTCCACTCATCCCCTCTCTCTCATCTCCATATTCCCCCAAATCCGCTCATGCTCTCTCTCTCCCATCTCCGTATTCCCCAAATCCCTCATCCTCCCTCTCTCTCTCTCTCATCTCCAGATCCTCTCCCCAAATCCCCTCACCATCTTCCATCTCCAGACATTTCTCCCCAAATCTGGCACATGTTTGTTGAAACCCAAATATGCAAATATGGACTATCTGTGTATACTGCACTAGTTCAGGATCACGTTAGTGCACACAGTGGCAACATCGATGAAATATCATTCCATATGCAAAGATGACTCAGAAATAGGGAATTAACAATAATTATCATAGTAACGACCTTAAGGTCAAAGCTTACAATTAATATCTCAGAAGGCAAATAACTCAAATAAGCTGCAGCGGAAGGAAGCAGAATAACTTCAGTGAAACCCATCTATATTCCCACAGGCAACTGACTAGGGTAACACGACCTAGTTCTCCACGATCCTTGAAGTAGACCTTGTTGACCCACAACGAACCGATGTAGCCTTCTCCAACTAAACAATATTGTTTATAGCAAGAATGAGTATATAGAGTACTCAACAAGTCGCACCAAAGAATGCAATTATAGATGGTGGTATATTCCAAAGGATATGCCATCTATGGTTATTTTGCATGAAAGTAACAGTTGCAGTTGAATATGAATAATAGATTGAAATCGTAATTTAAAACAAATAACAATAATAGTTTTAACAAGTATTTTCACAAAGCTCACATAACCTAACTAGTTTCTTTCACACAGCTGCATAAGTTTACTCGCACAACTGCCCCTCTCAATTGTTTTTATGAAAAACTACCCATCGTGTGAAATCCCTGAGCATGTTCATGACCGCGGACACGGCTATTCTTATAGATTGATTAACACTCGGCAGAGTTTTGTATACTTTACCCACAAGATGCAATCAACTTATACGGAGTTGATCACAACAAAACCTTTCCGAAACTTCATCTCAACAATTGATCCTCCCGTTGTACAATACTGACGGAACCAAACCCCACACAGGTTGTTTGCCCATCGTACACCGTTGGACCAGGACACGGCTAACCGCTCATAAATTTGAATCGTCACACAAACAAAATCACACCTCCACCCCTGGCACACAGCTTAACCAATCTTTCTGAGTAATCAATGTCAAGACTCTGTAGCTTTGTAAGTTAGGTCTGTCCCATACCAGGCATGTGGTCGTACAGTTATGGCTCAGTTCAATGGCGCACAAAGTTAAGTTCTTAATTGACCAATGCAAGACTGGCAATTACTACCAACTATCACATTTATATTTTTTTCAAGCGCACACAACTCCACCATATCACAATTCCATCAACTTGCCTCAATCTAAATATTTGCCTACCCTGTTGGTTAAGTACAATACATACCATCAACGAGTAACAACATATTGCACAGAACTTTCCATAAAGCATTCCATATTCACTTAATCAAGTTTAGATTTGCAACTCAAAATGATGTTAATAACCTGTTGCATGGCTAAGCAGACTATTCGTATCTAACCAACCCACATTGGTGCTATAATGATACCAATTAATAATTAAGCAAACTAAGTGTAACACCCTGGCTATTCGGAAGCCAAAATGTCACGCAAACCCATCAAACTACTAAGCATAGCATTAAAACTAGATTATCCAGATTCAATCAACATAAATTCCTAAGGAAAGACAATGAACGATCACTAGAATCATGGTAAAGAATGGATAAATGGTCATAATACCACGAACAGTCAAACGATACTAACATATGATTATTACAATCTGGAACTTATTTCAACAATTTGACTTGACTGAATGGCAAGAATAATTGTTCTGATTGGATAAAAGTGAAGTGTAGTGTGCCGAACTACCCCACCAAATCATCTTATCGTCCTCCTCAATTACCTAATTAAAACATACAAAGCAAGGGTGAGTCGAAGACTCAGGAAGTACTAAACAAGAATAATCAAGCATGGAGTGGACAACACAATTCAGTTGAATTACGAACAATTATTGGAACACATACATGTACGTATGGAATGAATACATGAATGAATGAAATGTAAGAATACATTGAAGGTATGGACTTATCGAATGCATATAATGCAGATAGCGAGTGATACACCCGCGGTGTTCACTTAAGCCCGTATTTCACAAAGTACGGACCCAATCACCGTATGAAGAACGTTTCATACGGTGTCCAAGTTGCCACATTGGAATGGTGGTCAACACTACCCACATTGGAATGATGGGTTTTCAAATGCCCATGCTGGAATTGATGGGTCTTTCAAATGCCCATACTGGAATTGATGGGACTTACCAAAAGAATCCACTTCCGTGGTCATAATGAATTTTATGAATGAACATGATGATTTCTCATGGTATGAATGAATAACACACAATAGTGGAAAAGACACATGGCATTCATACAGTACTTGCCTTTCGCGTTGTGACTCGTTAGTAGGCAACGGAGGTGTTCCCACACATGATGCCTCGCCGCCTACACAAGCATGTTCCCAAAATAAGAACAACGATATAACACTGCCACGGTGTTCTACAATAACCCCGACTATCCAATATACCGCATAGACCCAAAATGAAAATAAACTATTCACCAGATTTCAGCCCTTCCGAGCAGCGTGCGAGAAAATTCACCATTAATTATCTGTAACTCTAAAAGACCTGAAACCAGTGCTCACTGAATCTTAACAGATCAGGCTACAAAACATTAGTTGGCAGAATCCCCTGATTCGGCCAAAACAGAGGGCTAGGTATCAGCTAAACACAACACATCTACGTCTGTCTAGAATACAGATCAGAGATAAAGAAAACGGCGTAACTTTCAACCTATTGATCCAATGAGAATGATTCTTATCAGCTTGGAAATATAATTTTAAGGGATAAAATAACTTAGTTGGGTAAAGGTTCTGATTCGGCCCCTAATTTGAACAAAACCGAGGGACAAACCTACTGACCTTAGTTTTCAGACAGACCGGACAGTTCGTAATAAAAAATTAATATCTCCCAAACTACAGATCGGATTTTCCTGATCTTGGTGCCAAAAGAAAGGTAACGTTCCCAGGAATAAAACTCTAGAAGGGCAAAACCCCAGATTCGGCCTCTACAGTAGTCTAAACAATAGATGAAAACACTAACATTTATCTGCCCAGAATTCAGAATAGTGGTAAAGAAAATATCATAACTTTCATTATACAGATCCAATGGAGATGATATTTATCAGCTTTGAAAGATAATTTAAAGGGTTACAATAACTTATTTGGGTGGAGGTTCTGAAAATTCCTCTAACTAAATCAAAACCTAGGATCAAGCCGACAGATCCTTCTCGTCAGACAGACAGAACAGCGCGCACTAAAAAAATCATATCTCCTAAACCGTAAGGCAGAATCACGTGATCTCGGTGGCTATGGAAAGCTAAGAACAATACCTACAACTTTCTAAGAGATGGATAGGACAGAAAACGAACGCATCTTACCCAACATCGACGTACAAGGCGGTGCACAGCAAGGGGGAAGGGGGGCGGCGGCTCCAAAGGGGAGGGAGAGGAAATGTGGAGTTTAGGGTTTGGGGGCGGAACCCCCTTATGGCCGCCACCACATGGGCCCCTCTGGCCGTGGCCTGAGCCCAGTTGTCGAGAGTTTATGGAAAACCCTTTCTATTTTTCAGAATTTCTACTCCTTTAATTGTCTTTTCTTTCCCTTCCATTCAAATTACTCGATTCGATTCTTTACTCTTTTCGCTTCCGGTATTACATTCTACCCCCTTAATAGGATTCGACTCGAATCTACAGCCAATCCACTCGAACAAAAACTACGCTGAAATTATCAAGGATAAACACGCACTAAACGAACAGTGCGATATCGCCGCGCATGCAGACTCTATCTGCCAAGTGGCCTCTCTCTAATAGAGAAACCACAAAGGAAAGATGTGAAGCGACGTCTGACTAAACAATCAACTTGAACTTTCTAGGTACACTCATCGAAGAGGATCAAGGTGAGACCTTACTCGATGGTCAACGTTTTAACTTAATCTCCAACTTTGAATAGTCCTGCTGCTCACTCGAACCAAAGACGCACCTTACGCTATGCATTTCGCGTATGTACCGTGACGGTCAAAGCGATAAGCCGCCTTCCTAATTTCTTCTCTCACGAAATGAAGAGAATCCAACTGAAAAATAGAGAGTTCTCATCGCAACCACGCAATGTTAACTCTTCACCAAAAAAGGTTAAATCCCAAATGTGACAATTCATCAGTAAAGCAATTCCACTTTCAATGAATCAATTTGCGAAAGAACACCACGGAAACCAAAAGAGAAATTTGCTTGAATACTCAAATCAAATATTTCTTTTACTCCGATCGAATCGAAAGATTCACCATGCCAACACGGCCCCAACTCAAAGTGCGTAAAACACTTATCAACAAAGACAAAACCCAAACGAAAGCAAGGAAACGCATCATTTTCCAAGAAAACATCCTTTCTTCCGCTTCTCTCTTCGAGGAGTAAAACTTCTCTCCAATATTGGAATTCGAATTCATCGCATACCTCAAGAGATTAAATCTCTTAATTGAACATTATCAAATTATGCTCAAACTGAAATACATCATCCACACCATGGTGGAGAGACTCCATTGAATTTTTTTTTTTCGATTGCTCTAGACATCTCGTTCTACTATTCAACCTTAATTTGATTAAAGGCACCCAAAGCGTCACAGGATAGATACCACACAATCATATTACCTCAAATTTTCAAGAACAACTCGTAATCGTCAAGACACATGCTAATGTACTACTTCAAAGGGTTCTAGCATAAACATGCTCGGAAACCCATTTACTCCACTCTCTCTACACACAATCAGTGGGTGAACAAAGGTCTAGCATAAACAAATGCAAAGCCCAGATTTAACTTCCAAAACCTCTACAACGGATTGCCCTTATAACTGATAGTTAAATCACCGAATTAAATCTCTAACATTCCCACAATTCTAACATACTCACTCATTGACATCATCAGAAATCACCCACACCATCTCGCAATGCTATCCAATTGCGTTACTCTATAAATTCAATCAAGGTTTCCATACCTCCGATAATCACCAACCTTTCAATCTCGAATTGAAGTTCGAATTTCACTATACCTGTGTTAATCACCGTAACACTTTTCGACTTACTTGAAGTCAAACATCTCAGGTGAATCAATTTCCCTCCAAGGGATACAGATCAAAACCATTTCACATTCTACAACTCCTCCGATAACTTGATAGCAAATTATCATTGCTACGATTACTCATCCACCACCAAACAGTTGCCAAACTTTCACCTTGCAAACACTTCGCAACACAAAACTGTGATCCTTTCTCAAAAGGAAGAGGCGAACAAAAATAAGTTTAATCACACAGAAAGACGTTGCTCAACACGGCGAGCAAGAAACCATAAGAAATATTCTGGTAAAGGTGACTTTGGAAAAACAGAAATTGAGTTCACAGTTGAGGGAACACATCCCTAAAAGAGATTAGCAAATAACCGCCGATACGAATACTGCGATTGAAACTCGACATCTCTTGAGCGGGGAGAACAACAAGTTAGAAATGATTCAAATACCCACAAGTTACAAAACTTGACTCAAATTCTCAAATACTCCTACTGCACTCTTTCCTATTACACTGAAGTTAATCACTTGTCTAACAACATTTTGCCCCACAGACAAGATAGGGTCTTTAGTCCAAACCTCAAGATTTAATTAAGAATCAATAAAATCCTTCAACAGTCAATTTGCTCAAAATAGCCATCTACTTGGAAAAACACTAATCCAAATGATCGCACCACAAAACTTGAAACATCTCCCTTACAGATTTCACGGAAGCAAATGGGTTAACTTCACCAAGAGATCGACGAAAATTTTTCTTTGATTGCAACTTCACTTTGCGAACTCAAACCAAGGAGCCTTTCGACTAAATCACACGAAATCTTTAAGAAGCAATAGGATAATCCAATTCCTCAAGTTATTCAAATGATTTCAAGCATTCGCTGATTCGCGATCTCCAAGGTACCGCTAAAATCGAACTTGAAATATTCTCATTTGAACGATGTCACCAAAGGCGAACTATTTACTACAAGTAATAACATCAAGCTCACAACCATATTAGAAAACATTTCGAAAGACCCACGCGAAAAGAATGGGTTGAATACTTCTCAAAAGAAGAGGCACGAGAAAACGCTTTTCACCAACTGGGAAATCACTTACCACTTGCAATGAACACAGAATCAAGGGAAAAACCATTAAAGTGATCAACTCATATATTATCATTTAGATTGTTTACTCACAACCACTCATAAAACAACACAAAACCTGACAAAGGGTTTTGACACTATATTTTTTTTTCAAATGGAGATTCTAAACCCCAACACTCCAAATGCTCTAAAAGAAATGAATAGAGTCGAGATTTATTCAATGAACTTTGTGAAAGAAGATTCCCATTCTCCGAAATGACAAACGGGTAACCAAGTTGTCTTTATCAACCATAAAGATAGGACTAACATAAAGAGAATGATCATGTCAATAATGACATTCACAAGTAGCGATGAGAGCTCAGTAGTCAGAAAGACAAGAAATTGCTTTGAAGAACAAATAGGGATCAATAGAAACCCGCAGCCACAATTTGTTTAAGTACAACGTCCGACTTAATTTCAACACAGCACCACAAATGGGTTTTAATATTTTTCTTCGGGAAAGAGATATATCAAATTTCAACAAGCGGAGGGATCCAAAGGAAATACATGGAGCCAATGTTCTCTCGCGTTAACGAACTTGTAACAGGAATTCTCATTAGGCAAACCATCAAACGAGTAAATGAGTCGCTCTTTTCCAATGAGAAAGAAAGAACAACTATGAAAATATCAATGTTGCCAATTTACAAAGATCATTCGTAGTAAAAACAATTCGACAATCGAAAAATAATAATGTTTTCGGAGTACCATTAAAGGCCTATTTAAACTCATCTACCAACATCATGAACCCAAGAGAAATTCATCAATCGCCACCGGACAAGAATTTGTCAAATTCGAAAATCAAGGAAGAGAACGACGTACTAAAGCAGCCCAAGAGAAATATGCAAGATCAATACCCACTTGATAAAGAACTTGCAAAAGAAGTCTTCCAATACCGAGATTCCAAACGAACGAATGAGTTAAATTTCCCCAACAGGGGTAAAACAAGTCTTTTGTGAAAAGAGGAATCTTGCATTTGAACTATGCTCACGTGGAGCAGAAATATCACAATAGTCGAAAGGGCAATATTTGTTTCAAAGAACGAATCGAGAATCTACTGAGCTTGCCTTCTTCATTAAAACCCCAATTTCAAAAGAATTCACTGACCGCCAGAACCACAACCAGAAACCAGATATCGCCGAGAAAGGCAACAAGTTCATCAATGAGCTCATGCTCAATACAGAGCTTATGGAACAGAGGTAAGAAGTTCTCTAATATCATACTACAAACAAGGTGTAGCCCGCAAAACCAGACACCAACCACGAACTCAATCGATCAACGCCACTAGCTAAACGCATAACTAATGCAATCAATTATGAATATATATATTTATATTGGATCATCTCATGACGATCATAGAATAATTTCATAGATAGAGGTTATCACATCATATCATGGATTAACACATCATAGCACAACACACTTTAACAACGACTCAATACTCGAGTCACCACAATTGAAATGCGAAGCAACAGCCACCAACCCTCCTAATGTGCACAAGATGTCAATTTAATATGTTTGAATGAACCACGGACCTAAAGCCCGCTCGATACCAATCTGTAACACCACGCTATTCTAAGCCAAAATGTCACGCAAACCCATCAAACTACTAAGCATAGCATTAAAACTAGATTATCCAGATTCAATCAACATAAATTCCTAAGGAAAGACAATGAACGATCACTAGAATCATGGTAAAGAATGGATAAATGGTCATAATACCACGAACAATCAAACGATACTAACATAGGATTATTACAACTGAACTTATTTCAACAATTTGACTTGACTGAATGGCAAGAATAATTGTTCGATTGGATAAAAGTGAAGTGTAGTGTGCCAACTACCCCACTAAATCATACTTGTCGTCCTCCTCAATTACCTAATTAAAACATACAAAGCAAGGGTGAGTCAAGACTCAGCAAGTACTAAACAAGAATAATCAAGCATGGAGTGGACAACACAATTCGGTTGAATTACTTAATAATTATTGGAACACATACATGTACGTATGGAATGAATACATGAATGGATGAAATGTAAGAATGCATTGAAGGTATGGACTTATCGATCGCATATACTCAGTATAGCGAGTGATACACCGTCGGTGTTCACTTAAGCCCGTATTTCACAAAGTACGGGACCCAATCACCGTATGAAGAACGTTTCATACGGGTGTCCAAGTTGCCACATTGGAATGGTGGTCAACACTACCCACATTGGAATGGTGGGTTTTCAAATGCCTATGCTGGAATTGATGGGTCTTTCAAATGCCCATACTTGGAATTGATGGGACTTACTAAAAGAATCCACTTAGTGGTCATAATGAATTTTATGAATGAACATGATGATTTCTCATGGTATGAATGAATAACACACAATAGTGGAAAAGACACATGGCATTCAACAACATGTGTAAACAAGTATAAGTATGTATTCACACTCAACATAATGTACCAATAAGGCCACACTAGTCACTTGCAAGATATCAACACCATGAACAAAGCACAAGAACATTCATGTAAACAACATATCATTATGCATTCCTTTGAATTCAACACCGCTAACATACAAGATTTGCCTTTCACGTTGTGACTCGTTAGTAGGCAACTGAGGTGTTTCCACACATGATGCCTCGCCGCCTACACAAGCATGTTTCCAAAATAAGAACAACGATATAACACTGCTACGGTGTTCTACAATAACCCCGACTATCCAATATACCGCATAGACCCAAAATGAAAATAAACTATTCACCAGATTTCAGCCCTTCCGAGCAATGCAGACGAAAAATTCACCATTAATTATCTGTAACTCTAAAAGACCTGAAACCAGTGCTCACTGAATCTTAACAGATCAGGCTACAAAACATTAGTTAGCGAAATCCTGATTCGCCAAAACAGAGGGCTAATTATCAGCTAAACACAACCCATCTACGTCTGTCCAGAATACAGATCAGAGATAAAGAAAACGGCGTAACTTTCAACCTATTGATCCAATGAGAATGATTATTATCAGCTTGGAAAGATAATTTTAAGGGATAAAATAACTTAGTTGGGTGAAGGTTTTGATTCGGCCCCTAATTTGAACAAAACCGAGGGACAAACCTACTGACCTCTGTTTTCAGACAGACCGGACAGTTCGTAATCAAAAATTCATATCTCCCAAACTACAGATCGGATTTTCCTGATCTTGGTGCCAAAAGAAAGCTAATGTTCCCAGGAACAAAACTCTAGAAGGGAAAAACCCCAGATTAGGCCTCTACAGTAGTCTAAACAATAGATGAAAACACTAACATTTATCTGCCCAGAATACAGAACAGTGGTAAAGAAAATATCATAACTTTCATTATACAGATCCAATGGAGATGATATTTATCAGATTTGAAAGATAATTTAAAGGTCTACAATAACTTATTTGGGTGAAGGTTCTGGAAATGCCTCTAACTAAATCAAAACCAAGGATCAAGCCGACAGATCCTTCTCGTCAGACAGACAGAACAGCGCGCACTAAAAAAATCATATCTCCTAAACCGTAAGGCGGAATCACGTGATCTCGGTGGATATGGAAAGCTAAGAACAATACCTACAACCTGTTAAGAGATGGACAGGACATAAAACGAACACATCTTACCCAAAATCGACGTACAAGGCGGTGCACAGCAAGGGGGAAGGGGGGCGGCGGCTCCAAAGGGGGGAGGGGGAGAGAAATGTGGAGTTTAGGGTTTGGGGGGTGGGAACCCCCCCCCCCCTTATGGCCGGCCACCACATGGGCCCCTCCTAGGCCGTGGCCCAGGCCCAGGTTGTCGAGAGTTTATGGAAAACCCCTTCTATTTTTCAGGAATTTCTACTCCTTTAATTGTCTTTTCTTTCCCCGGCTTCCATTCAAATTACTCGATTCGATTCTTTACTCTTTTCGTTTCCGGGGTATTACACTAAGGTGACAAAATATCAAGGTAATACAATGAGCAAGGTGGATAGAATTGAATAGGTGTATAGCTAATCCCAAAATATTTAAAAATTAAATAATTAAAATAACATGCAATACTTTGAATCCAAGTAATTTTGGAAGGGTGGGTTCAACATGATCAAAGGTACAACTTGTCTTACTATAGCAATGATGTTCTTCTTTTATCTTTGATCTTCTACTTCCTTGACCTTCAGCTTCTTCGGACGATTCTCGAATGTCAACGTCTATCGAGAGAGAGAGAGTAAGCGTAAATACAAATAAAATTCAAAAATATAAATCAAATGAACAAAAAATTGAAATTTAATGATACTGGAAGGTATGGCTTGAGTTTATATGAATTTAGAAACTTGAATAGGTTCAATCGAATTTGTATGAGGAAGAACGAGCTCTTGGAAGTTTGATCAGAAGGAAAAGTACTGAAAAGGAAAGGGGGAGAGGGAAACTAACATGTGGGGCCATGGGAATATTCTTGAGAATATTTTTTCAGAATTTTGGAAATATACCGAGTGTACGACATGTGGGACCCACGGGAATAAATTGATTTTCAAGAATTAAAAGAATTCCAGAAAAATGGAAAAAGAGGCTGACATGTGGGCCAAAGGTCCATGGATCAAGTCCACGGAGTCGGGCTAGTCCATAGTGGACCGAGCTCATGGAGATAAGTTTGTCTAAGAGTTGACCTGACATGCGGGGCTCGCATGTAATATAGTGGCTCACGGTGGACTAAGTTCACATAGGGTTGGGTTTAGGGTGATGCATGGGTGGCGTCTTAGGTGGCGGAGTTGGTTTTGTGTCATGCATGTGGCGACGACGCGACGACCACGGAGGACAGAGAGGTCAGGTGGCAGTGGCAGTAGTGGCGTGGTGGCGCACGGGGCTCGCTAAAGCTAGGGTTTGCGGCGGCAGCTATGAAGTGAAAAAATGGGAAAAAGGAGGGAAGGCAATCTCGGTGAAGCGGGTGTGGAGACCGTAGGTCAACGGAGTTGGCCATCATCAAGCTCCAAGTAGCGGTGCTAGCTCAGCCATGATGACGACGGCGAGGGAAAGGGCTTCGACCAAAAACAAGGTGAGCACGGTGTAGAACACGGAGCAGGGAAGGTGAAGGTGGGGTTTATGGAGGCGAAGGCTCACTGGAGTTACGAGGAACAACTAATGAAGGGTGGCCATTGGAGATGAGATAGAAGGGAGTAATCTCGGGCTGAGGAGGACCAAACTCAAAATCAAAAGTATAGAAGTGTAGGCCGAGGGACACATTGTGACGTGGACAAAATAGGTAGGAACACACCGGTGCGGTGGGGAACGGAACGAAAGTGTTTTGGTGACACGGGCACGGCTGGAGTCAATGAAGATGAAGTGGGCGCCAGAGCGAGGAGGCGTGGGAGCTTTGGTGGGTGGTGGCACGCAAAGGATAAGAATGGAGTGATCGCCATGACGCGATCAGGACGTCCCGAGGAGGAGCAATGGTGGAGATCGGGGATACGAGCCGCAGCGTCGGCAACGGAGAAGACAACTGGAGCGGCGGTGCCAGGAGGCGTCCCAGGAGAAGGCGGCTAGGGCACGGAGGCGACAAGATAAGGTGAGGTGGGTGCACGAAACGAGAATAGTCCGAGGCTTTTATAGCCTCGGGAGGCGTGCGGGCGCGGACGCCATAGCGGCGCGGGGCGACAGTGTCCAGGGCGAACATGAGTAGCGGCGCGGTACAGTCGCTCGTGCTAGCGGCTGCGGCTGGGCCAAGCGAGCCAGGTGCAGAGGCGGCTCGGTCGAGATGGTTGTGGGCTGGGAGCGAGGCCGGGTGGTGGAACGGGGAAGGGAGGCGTTGTCGCAAACGAGGCTGGGCCGGGGTTAAGGTGGGTCGGAGGAATTGGGATGAGTAAATTCAGCCCACAAAGATAAATGGAAAAAGGAATTGATTTTGGAATTTAGAAGAAAAAAAGGTTGAAATTCATAAGAGCACAAATAAATAGCAAATAAATTAGAAAAATATAAGCAAATTCAGGGAAATTTCTTAGAACACAAGGAACACAACTAACACTATTTCATTTAATTGGCATTCACATTAATCAAATTAAATAGTTTTAAGTGTGAAAATTCACAATTAAGTTTTATTAATTCAAGGAAAATTGGTGGAATTTTTCAAGGGCCTAATCTACAGAAAATATTTTTGAAAACCCAAATTTTGGGTCATTATAATGTTTCATCACCCAACCTTGCATTTTCCCCAGACGTCCACTTCGGCGAGCTCCAGCCGAGACTCCTATGTCGAGCAACTACCCCCATCGAGCCATCGTTGTAGCCATGTCAATTATTTCTTCTCCACCTCCGGACACTAATATGGTGAGAGTGTGAGTTGTTGCCGCCATGGAGAACACAACAGCTATGGTGCAGCGATTAAGGGCCACAATGCAGACATATCTTGACAAGCTACTAGACGTTTTGTTCAGCCTCCTCGATTTTGGACCGACCTTAAGCATCTACCGGCGCTAAATCACCATCGATGTCAACTCCACCGTTGTGTATCATCAAGATGTTGCAATAGGTGGGTTTAGATGTTGTGATAATTCTTTTTGGATGTTGCATTGATTATTGTTGGTTGTTGTAGTTGTTGCAACATGTGCTTATTTTGGGCCGACCTTAAGCACTACTCCCTCATCTACAGGCGCTAAATCGCCATCGATGTTAGCTCTCGCCATTGTATATCATCAAGATGTTGCAATAGGTTGGTTTATGTGGATATCATGGGGATATGTTCCAGATCTTAGGATGATGTGACAATTGGCAATGGTGTTTACGGTTTGTCGTTTCACGAGTTTTCGACAAAGCTTCAGGCATTCTGGACAGGGGCGGTCAGACCGGTCCTAGCATGGCGGTCCGACCGGTCCCAAATCGGTCGAACTGGCCTTGTGCGGCGGTCGGACCGGTTGTGATCTAAAAGTGGTCAAAACGAGCTGGACCAAAAATAGGTGTTGTAGGCAAGTGAGGGGATCACAATGCACTTGGTCTCATGATTTTTGGAGTCTCCAGTAAGAAGTTCTATTCATTTTAAGTTTCCAGAAGGTTTCGGAATTTCAGGGCTTGAATTTTGGCTAAGTCCCTACGGGCGGTCTGACCGGCCTTGTGATGGCGGCCGACCGTAAGAGTGGGAGTCGACCGTCCCGAGGGGCTCGGCCGACTGCTTCGACTTTGCATCGGCCAACTTCGTGGCGATGTTGATTTGTTAGGTCAAAGTCATTGGTTTCATGGCATATGATTTGCATGATGCATGTTTTGACTAACATGGGTCAAGTTGTGAAGAACTTGTTCCCGAATTCGTGTTTGCTTGTCTATGGTTGTGCAGGTAGCTTGGTGGTCAACGACGGTCAACGGCGAGAAGGATCGGGACTAGACTTGGAGAGTTGAGGTCCAGAACGATCGACGATGCCGGGTGAGGTCAACGACTCAAGCGTGACACAAGATGGACAAGGGTGACCTATTGGAAAATCCATGACGCATGGTGAAGCGGTTTAGGTCAAAAGGTTAGAGACGGCGCTTTGCGAAGTGTGCGTGTGTGACCCGTTTGTTAGTGGGCCTTAACGGGAGCCCAATTGAGTCAAACCCTAAAGAGTTCTAGGCCTCCACTATAAATAGGAGGAGGTGGGGGCTGCTCCCTCACTCTCGCTGTTTTTCACCTCTTTTGTTGTTTTCAAACCCTAATTGGCTTAGGGGGAGTTGAGGTGGAGGCTAGGGCTTTTCATGGTTTGAGGTGAATTTCGTGATCTTGGATTGACCACTGATCCATGATGGTGTGGGTGTAATCCAGCGACGATCACGCTATTAATCTATGCAAGGTTTGCTTGAGATAAGTATCTTTTCGTTCTTGCTTTCAATTTCGTGATTTTAGTGCTTTCTTTGATCCGCGAGTTTGTGATTGATTCTTTCACATAAATTAGCTTGCTGTGATATGTGTGAATCTATCTAGAATCATCTTGATCTTCAATCACTCACGAACAAGCATTAGGATCAAGTTTTCGTTCTTGTCCGATTTTAGACCCTCTGTTATTCAATTGGCAATTGCTCAGGATCTATCCAAGAATTATCATAATATTCGATTGGAATAGGTCCTCAATAGCATAGAGAAGGTGTGTGCAAAGTTTCGTAAAGATTGGAGTTGAGAATCAAAAGTTTGACCTAATTGCAACTTCGTCATCGGCTGATTTATCGCTTTGAGATCGGTTCGAGCTCGCGGTCGATCGCCCATCAAGACCGGTCGATCGATTTTGAGCGGTCCGACCGCCAAAGACAATAATCGATCCGCCTGCAATCGGTCCAACCGGTTGAGTCCAGAGGTCGACCGCCTGCAAAGTGATTTGATAATCTTAGTTGATTTTGTTATTTTGCTTAGGGATTTAATTGATTCAATACTAGTCTTCCATTTGATCGATATATTGATCTTCATAGCTTCCTAATAGCTATTGGAGTGAAATTGTGTTGAATTCATTATTTGGAAAAAAGTGAGCGTGCTCCTATTCACCCCCCTCTAGTCGCCTTTTCGGTCCAACAAGTGGTATCAGAGCACGGTTAGTTCACTCTTGATCTTAACCGGTCACTGAACTTTAGGCGATGGATAAGTTTTCTACTAAACCGCATATCTTCGATGGGCACGACTATGCCTATTGGAAGAATCGTATGCGAGTCTTTCTTGAGAGCGAGGGACAAGCTATTTGGGATGTTGTTCGAGCCCCGCTTATTATTCCTGAAATTGCAACACCGGTTTCAGCGATTCTTGTGGCAAACAACAACAAGGCCAAAAATCTTTTATATGGTGCACTTGGTAGACAAGAATATGATCGCATTTGCAATCTTGCCACTGCTCACGAAATTTGGAACACTCTCGAAACATATCATGAGGGTTCGTCCCAAATCAATAAGGTGCGCCAAACAGTTTACAAGCGTGAATACAATAAATTCGAGATGCGTCCTGGAGAGAGCATCGATGACATTTTCAGTCGCTTTAATAAAGTAATTAATCAAATGAAAGCTGTTGATATTGAATATTCTCAATCTGAAAATGTCACCCATCTCTTGGGTGCAATCAACACCAAGGAGTGGGAGATGAAGGCTACTGCTATAGAGGAAAATGTTGATCTTTCAAGTCTTACTTTAGAATTGCTTTATAGTAAACTCAAGACTCATGAAATTAAAAGAGTTGATCATCCCAAGAAAGATAATTTAGCTTTGGTAGCAGATCCTCTCAAAAGGCTTTTGATGACTCTTTTGAATCTTCTTACGGATTTTCATTTGCTTGTTTATCCGCTATTCATGAAGAGGAGCTTGAAAGTATTCTCAAACAGAGTTAGCTCTTCTAGCTAAAAAATTCACACGGCCTACAATAATGTGAGAAACAAAAGAGAGGTGGTCCGTGACATGCTATGAATGTGGTGAGCTCAATCATATCCGCAAATTGCCCCAAGTCGAAAGGTAAGAGCAATCATAAGGAAGGAAAGCCGACTTGGAAGAAGCCTCCTTTCAACAAATCAAGGTATGAGGCTAATAAGCTTGTGAAGGCGCCACCGGGTCCTTGCCGCTTTTGAGGATCAATCCTTGAGCGATGTGGATACCGGGAGTGAGGAGGACAAGGAGGAGGAGATCCTCAAGGCAAAAGAAAGGAAGGCCAAAGACTTCACCGGCATGTGCTTCATGGTGACACGGACGACATTGATGATAATGAGGTATCTTTTTCTTATGATGAGCTTTACGCTAAATATGATTCTATAGTTGAGCAATTGCTTAGTCAAGATGAAGCACTAGAATTTGTCATGACAAAAAATAAGAAATTAGAGTCAAAAATTAGCAAACTGAAAGTAGAGCTTAAAAATGCTAAGACTCTTGAACCTGATGAATGTTTATCTTGTCATGCTATGCACTCAGAAATTACTAAGTTACAAACTGCTCATAATATATCTGTACAACAACTTGAGAATGCTAGATCTGAACTAAATGAAATTAAAAGTGCTCCTTGTGAAAAATGTTTAGAATCTAGTAAATTGATTGCCTTTGATGTATTTGATTCTAGCCCTTGCACTTCATGTTTAGAAAAAGAACGTGAAATCAAAGATATCTTAGAAGCTGCTAGAGTCAAATATGCTAAGCTTAAGGACAATATTGAAAATACTACTTGTGCTTCTTGTTCCACTCTTAAGCTTGAAATTGCTTTGTATAAGGAGAAATCTATGAATAATACTTGTGATGCTTGTGTTAACTTGAGAAAAGAAAATGCTTACCTTCATGATACATTAGAGAAATTTTCTAAAGGTAAGAAACAATTAAACATGATTCTTGACAAGTCTAAAACTCCTTATAAGAAGCAAGGTTTAGGATTCAATTCTTTTCAAGACAATTCAAACCCAAAAGTCATTCAAGTCTTGGAAAAAGGTTTAATTGAATTCAAAACCCAACCTGCAAAAACATCTTATAAATCTGCAGGTTTTTCCCAACCTTGTATTAATTCAAATGGTGCTTCTTCTAGTGGTACCAAGTACCATTGCACTTATTGCAAGAAAAGTGGGCATTTGATTGAATTACATTGGCGTAGGTTGAAAAATGATAGGAAAAATTTTGATAGAATTTCATTCATGCAACCTAGAGCTTCTATGAGACATGGTAACACCGAAAAGAATAAACACGGATTAGGATTTTTCTCATGTAAATCATTATGTTTCTAGATATCCTAATTCTAATGTTTATCAGATCGGCGGTCCGACCATTTGTGGTCACCGGTCGACCGTTTTCATCGCCCGATCGGCCTTGACAACGCCGGGTCGACCGCCCATGGACGATTTAAGTCTCATGTTAATTTAAACATTGCTCATAACCAATGTTAGATGAAATCAAGGATAGTACTTACGGTTTGTATACTCCTTGCGGGCGTGTGTCTCGATCTTTGATTCCTAAATCTTGTTTATCTAACCTGATATTGAGACACATCGCTCTTTTATTCCTTGATTTTCGGACTAACGAGGAAAGGGAAGAACACGTGGTTCGTCGACTCGGGTGTTCACGCCACATGACCGGAAACTCAAAATGGTTCACCTCTTTCACGCGGCAACGGTGATGACTTCATCACCTTTGGAGATGATACACAAGGGCGAATTGAAGGAACAGGATCAATTAGGGTGAACAACAAATTCATTCTAAAGGATGTCGCTCTTGTGGACAAGCTTAGGTATAATCTCCTTTACGCTTCTCGACTTCTTGATGATGGTTATGAGACTGCTTTTAAGAAAAATGCTTATCGTGTGCTTGATTCTCTTGGTGAGCTTGTGTTTGGAATCTCTAGAGTTGGTAGAATTTTTGGGCCGATTTTTCGAATCTCTTCTTTGGATCTCTTAAATGTTGGCTTACATCTTCTTCTCGATTTCGGCTTTGGCACCGACGCTTGGGGCATATTGGTTTTGATCATCGACACGAGTTAGCAACCTTGATCTCATGAGAGGTTTGCCCAAACTCAAAGTCGCAAGGATCTTTGTATGTGCGCCTGTAGGCATGGCAAACAAGTTACCGCCTCACACCCTTCTCGTGACTATGGTTATGGTGACGGACCGGGACGCTTGCTTCATATGGATCTTGTTGGTCCCGCCAGAGTCTGATCGATCGGTGGAAAATGGTATATTCTTGTCATAGTCGATGATCTTTCTAGATATACTTGGGTGTTCTTTCTTACTTCAAAAGATGAAGCTTTTGGTTATTTTCATGACCTTGTTCTTCGTTTGGCTTCTGAGCTTCCTGGTGATTTGAGAGCGATTCGCGGTGATAATGGCACGGAGTTCAAAATACTTCTTTTGCTTCTTTTTGTCTTGGCGTGGTATTGAGCATCAGTTCTCCTCTCCACACGTCCCTCAACAAAATGGCGTTGTGGAAAGGAAGAATAGAACCTTGGTCGAAATGGCTAGGACGATGCTAGATGAGTATAGCACACCGAGGAGATTTTGGGCGAAGCTATTGCTACTTGCTTGGCATATTGCAAATCGTGTCTTTTGAGACCTTCTTTAGGCAAGACTCCTTATGAGCTTCGTTTTGGTAGAAAACCCTCTGCTTTCGCATTTTGAGTTTTGGATCAAAATGTTTTATTCTTAAGACAGACAACTTAGATAAATTTGAATCAAGAACTTTTGATGGGTTATTTCGGGTTATCCTGCTCATTCGAGGGTTTTCGGGTTTTAATCTCGAGACTAACATTATTCAGAGACTTGTAATGTCACTTTTGATGAGACTAGCCCAGAGCTAGATCTATTACTACTGAGATGATTTACAGTGACAGAGCATTTTTGTGGAGGAAGATGAGGACGGTAATATCATTCCTTCATCTGCACGCTCTTTAAGCGCCCATATCTTGATACAAGAACATGCTACGTCTACTTCACCTTGATTGAGGCTCTGCCGCATCTTCATCATCGCGAGACTGCGGAGGTCGAGAAACGGTATCTCACCCGGGCGCTCCACTTCGCATTCAGAGACAGCATCCTCCGGAACAGATAATAGGTAATCTACATGAAATTAAAAGAGTTGATCATCCTAAGAAAGAGAACATGGCATTGATAGCTGATCCTCTCAAAAGGTCTTCTGATGGTACTCTTGAATCATTTTCTGATTTTTCATTTAATTGCTTATCTGCGATTTCTGAGGAGGAGCTTGCAAGTATTCCTGAGACAGAGTTAGCTCTCCTAGCTAAAAAATTCACACGGGCCTACAATAATGTGAGAAACAAAAAGAGAGGTGGTCCGGTGACATGCTATGAATGTGGTGAGCTCAATCATATACGGGCAAATTGCCCCAAGCTGAAAGGTAAGAGCAATCATAAGGAAGGAAAGCCAACTTGGAAGAAGCCCCCTTTCAACAAATCAAGGTATGAGGCTAATAAACTTGTGAAGGCCGCTCACCGGGTCCTTGCCGCTTTTGAGGATCAATCCTTGAGCGATGTGGATTCCGGGAGTGAGGAGGACAAGGAGGAGGAGATCCCTCAAGGCAAAAAGAAAGGGAAGGCCAAGGACTTCACTGGTATGTGCTTCATGGCTGACACTGACGACATTGATGATGATGAGGTATCTTTTTCTTATGATGAGCTTTCTGCTAAATATGATTCTATAGTTGAGCAATTACTTAGTCAAGATAAAGCGCTAGAATTTGTCATGACAAAAAATGAGAAATTAGAGTCAAAGATTAACAAACTGAAAGTAGAGCTTAAAAATGCTAAGACTCTTGAACCTGATGAATGTTTATCTTGTAATGCTATGCACTCAGAAATTGCCAAGTTACAATCTGCTTATAATATTTCTATACAACAACTTGAGAATGTTAGATCTGAACTAAATGAAATTAAAAGTGCTCCTTGTGAAAAATGTTTAGAATCTAGTAAATTGATTGCTTTTGATGTGTTTGATTCTAGCCCTTGTACTTCATGCTTAGAAAAAGAACGTGAAATCAAAGATATCTTAGAAGCTGCTAGAGTCAAATATGCTAAGCTTAAGGACAATATTGAAAATACTACTTGTGCTTCATGTTCCGCTCTTAAGCTTGAAATTGGTGTGTTTAAGGAGAAATCTATGGATAAAACTTGTGATGCTTGTGTTAACTTGAGAAAAGAAAATGCTTACCTTCATGATACATTAGAGAAATTTTCTAAAGGTAAGAAACAATTAAACATGATTCTTGACAAGTCTAAAACTCCTTATAAGAAGCAAGGTTTAGGATTCAATTCTTTTCAAGACAATTCAAAGCCAAAAGTCATTCAAGTCTTGAAAAAAGGTTTAATTGAATTCAAAACCCAACCTGCAAAAACATCTTTTAAATCTGCAGGTTTTGCCCAACCTTGTATTAATTCTAATGGTGCCTCCTCTAGTGGTACCAAGTACCATTGCACTTATTACAAGAAAAGTGGGCATTTGATTGATTTCTGTTGGCGTAGGTTGAAAAATGATAGGAAAAATATTGATAGAATTTCATTCAGGCAACCTAGAGCTTTTATGAGACATGGTAACACTGAAAGGAATAAACCTGGATTAGGATTTTTCTCACATGTTAATCATTATGTTTCTACATATCCTAATTCTCATGTTCTTGATTCACGGTCGACCATTTGGTGGTCACCGGTCTGATCGATTTGGTCACCGGTCTGACCGCCAGAACAACGCCGGTCAGACAGCCCCTAGAAAGGTTAATTCCCATATAAATTTAAACATTGCTCATAACAGAAGTTTAGATAAAATCAAGGATAGTACTTCTGGTTTGTATACTCCTTGCAGACGTGTGTCTCAGTACTGGATTCCTAAATCTTGTTTATCTAACCCCAGTATTGAGACACATCGTTCTTATGTTCCTTGATTTTCGTGATTACTGCGGAAAGGGAAGAACACGTGGTTCGTCGACTCGTGTTCACGCCACATGACCTAAACTCAAGATGGTTCACCTTTTCACGCGAACAACAGTGATGACTTCATCACCTTTGGAGATGATACACAAGGGCGAATTGAAGGAACGGGATCAATTAGGGTTAACAACAAATTCATTCTAAAGGATGTCGCTCTTGTGGACAAGCTTAGGTATAATCTCCTTTCGGTTTCTCAGCTTCTTGATGATGGCTACGAGACTGTTTTTAAGAAAAATGCTTGTCGTGTGCTCGATTCTACTGGTGAGCTTGTGTTTGGAATATCTAGAGTTGGTAGAATTTTTGGAGCTGATTTTTCAGAATCTCTTGCTGGATCTCTTAAATGTTTGCTTACATCTTCTTCTGATTTCTGGATTTGGCACCGACGTTTGGGGCACATTGGTTTTGATCATCTCACACGAGTTAGCAACCTTGATCTCATGAGAGGTTTGCCCAAACTCAAAACATCAAAGGATCTTTGTATGTGCGCCACAGTAGGCATGGCAAACAAGTTGCCGCCTCACACCCTTCTGTGACTATGGTTATGAATGACGGACCAGGACAGTTGCTTCATATGGATACTGTTGGTCCTGCTAGAGTCCGGTCAGTTGGTGGAAAATGGTATATTCTTGTCATAGTCGATGATCTTTCAAGATATACTTGGGTGTTCTTTCTTACTTCAAAAGATGAAGCTTTTGGTTATTTTTATGACCTTGTTCTTCGTTTGGCTTGAGCTTTACGGTGCTTTGAGAGCGATTCGCGATGATAATGTACGGAGTTAAAAATGCTTCTTTGCTTCTTTTTGTCTTGGCGTGGTATTGAGCATCGCTTCTCCTCTCCACACGTCCCTCAACAAAATAGTGTGGTGGAAAGGAAGAATAGGACCTTGGTCGAAATGGCTAGGACGATGCTAGATGAGTATAGTACACCGAGGAGATTTTGGGCCGAAGCAATTGCTACAGCTTGCCATATTGCAAATCGTGTCTTTTTGAGACCATCTTTAGGCAAGACTCCTTATGAGCTTCGTTTTGTAGAAAACCCTCATTTCGCATTTTCAGTCTTTAGATCAAAATGTTTTATTCTTAAGACAGCAACTTAGATAAATTTGAATCAAGAACTTTTGATGGGTTATTTACAGGTTATCTGCTCATTCGAGGGTTTTCGGGTTTTAATCTTGAGACTAACCTTATTGAAGACTTGTAATGTCACTTTTGATGAGACTAGCCACAGAGCTAGATCGGTTATTCAGATGATTCACAGTGACAGAGAGCATTTTGTGGAGGAAGATGAGGACGAAGGCGATATCATTCCCTCATCTGCTTCTTCTTTGGCGCCCATATTGATACAAGAACACCTCGTCTACTTCACCTTGATTGAGGCTCTGCGCATCATCATCATCAGCGATACTGCGGAGGTCGAAGAAACGATATCTCACCCGGGCGCTCCACTTCGCATTCGAGACAAAGATCCTCCGGATCGGATAATAGGTAATCTACATGAGCGAGTAACTCGCTCGGTATAATGATCCAAATCTCTACTCGCATTCGACTTTTGTTGCTTCTTTTTAACCCCGATATATCACATGCTTTATCGATTCTAGTTTGGGTAAATGCCATGCATGAGGAGTTAGAGAATTTTGAAAGAAACAAAGTTTGGAACCTAGTAGAACCTCCTAGTGGTCATAATGTTATAGGAACCCGTTGGGTGTTTAAGAATAAACAAGGTGAGGATGGTTCTGTGGTTAGAAACAAGGCCAGATTGGTAGCTCAGGGTTTCAGTCAAGTTGAGGGGTTAGATTTTGATGAGACATTTACTCCTGTTGCTAGACTAGAAGCCATTCGTATTTTGCTCGCATTTGCTGCATCAAAAGGTTTTAAATTATATCAGATGGATGTTAAAAGTGCATTTTTAAATGGTTTCATAGAGGAGGAAGTATATGTTAAGCAACCCCCTGGTTTTGAGGATCCCAAATATCCAAATCGTGTTTTCAAGCTATCTAAAGCATTGTATGGTCTTAAACAAGCCCCTAGAGCATGGTATGATAGACTTAAGACCTTCTTACTTAAAAATAATTTTGAGATGGGTAAAGTGGATAAAACTCTATTTATTCTTAGGCGTGGAAATGACTTTTTGCTTGCTCAAATTTACGTAGATGATATTATTTTTGGTGGTTCTTCTAATGCTCTTGTTTCCAGTTTTTCTGAGACTATGTCCAGGGAATTTGAGATGAGTATGATGGGAGAGCTCAATTACTTTTTGGGACTTCAAATTAAGCAATGCAAGGAAGGAACCTTTATCCATCAGACAAAGTACACTAAAGATCTACTCAAACGCTTTGACATGGGTGATCGCAAGCCAATTTCAACTCCATGGCAACTTCAACTGCTTTGGATCGGATGAGGAAGGAGAAGTCGTAGATCAACGCGAGTACCGCAGATGATCGGCTCCTTACAGATCAGACGGCCTCGAGACCGGACATTCACTTCACGGTATGTCCTTGTGCAAGATTTCAGGCGTCTCCGAGAACTTCCCATCGTCAAGCCGTTAAGCGCATATTCAGGTATTTACACTCTACCCTCTTATATGGCATTTGGTATTCATGCTCTTGACTTTGTCCATTAGGGTTTTTCGATTACGATTTTAAGTTCAGTTGTCGGTTAGATAGGAAAAGTACCTCAGGCACCTCTCACTTCCTAGGCACTTCTCTTGTATCTTGGTCTTCTAGGAAGCAGTCTTCTGTTGCACAATCCACTGCTGAAGCGGAATATGTAGCTGCTGCTAGTTGTTGTAGCCAGATTTTGTGGATGACGTCCACTCAAAAAGATTATGGGTTAAATTTTGTTAGTGTTTCTCTTTTCTGTGATAACACTTTGTAGGACCGGAAAGGCGACTAGGGGGGGTGAATAGGCGCTTTCAAAACTTTCTCACCTAAATCAAAACCAACACGTACTTTACTCCTTTAGCTATGAAAGCTAAGAAGTTTAGTGAGCACACAACGGAAGCCTTGTGTTGAATTTGATAAGCCCCTCAAGCACACGACACAAAAGGAGAAAAGAACTCAATGTTCTTCATTTGGCACACAGGCGGTCGGCCAGGCTACCACGGGCGGTCGGACCGGCGGTCAAGCGATCGGCCGAGCAACTAGCCAGTGATCGGACCGGTGGGCAACGATTCGACCCGCAAACCAGTGATGCGAAAACACGGCGGTCGAACCGCCGTTGAAGGGCGGTCGGACCGGTAGAGTCCAGTACTGAAAAACTCCACCCAAATCCAAAACGAAATTTGATCCAACTTTTGATTCAACCAATAAAACTTGACCAAATTTCTAGCACACCTTCCTAAAGATATTGGAGACCTATTTCTAGCGACGATCGGTCGAGATCCACTTGCAGAATCGATCTCTTGAGATTTTACCAAAGAGGTGCACAAACCCTAGAAATGAGGAAATCTTGATTCAAGACTTGCTTGTGGGGTTTGATGATCTAGATGACTCTAGTAGTAATCCCACACATCAAAGCAAGGTAAAGTAGGCCAAGAGACCAAGCATGAACCTTTGAATCAAGGAAGCACCAAAAACATCCAAAAGAGAGAAGAACACAAAGGGAGCAATTGATCTTTCAATTAAGCATCACAAGATTGTTCATCCACAATAGATGCTTACAAAGCCTCTCCACCAAGGAGGGCAAGAGCTCAACAAGGAGCACACTCCAAACCCTAGTTTTCCTCTCCTCTCCTCCAAACCCTAGAAAAAGGAAGAAGGGGGCTAAATGAATGCTTGCTTAGGTTTTCCACCTCTCCCCTTCCTATTTATACTAGAGAGCTAGGGTTTCCCTTTTTGGGTCTCTTACACATGGGACCCACACACAAATAACTCTTGAAGCAATCGCTTTGCTTCACCATGTGTAGGTTGATCGGCGGTTCTCATCGGCGCCAAGCCTCTCTTGTCAGAATCCCATCGGAACCTCCCGAGACTTCGCACCGATATCCGCACCACTTTGATCCAACGGTGTTTGAACCACCGTTCGATCCATCTTGTCCATTCGCACCATGCTTGAGTCACACGACCTCACGGTATCCACGATCGTTACGGACCTCGGCTCTCCAAGCGTAGTCGATCCACTCACCGTTAGCGTCGTTGACACGCAAGCCACACACGACAATAGACAAACAAACCGTTTAGGAACAAGTTCTTCACAACTTGACCCACGTCGGTTCGCAATGCAATATACATCAATAAAGCATTGAAGTCCATAGAATAACACACTCGAGAACAAACTCAATGCAACACTTGGCTCACCTCCAAGTATTGCCGGTCTGCCAGCCCCACGGGGCGGTCAGGCCGATTCATCTTGATCGGACCGCTCCCACAACGGGTCGGACGGTCCAAACAAGCCAAAATTCAAGCGAAATTCGAAACCTTACGGAAATTTCAATCGAATAGAACTTTTGTTGGGAGCTCAAAAATGATGGGACCACATCCGGAGACTCCCTCACTTGCCTACACAACCTATTTTGGCCCGGCTCCAAAACACAACTTTCAAAGAAGCGGTCGGACCGGCCACCATGGCGGTCGGATTTCTCCACGGTGATCCGACCGCCTGCACAACCGGCCGATCGAGCCGCGGTGCTTTGACGACCTTGGAACAAACCCGAGCGAGAATTTGCAAACCAATAGCGCCATTGCCAATTGACTCATCATCACGAGATCGTGCACATATCCTCACGATATCCACAATCTCCCCTTGATGAACACATTGGCAATTTTCAAAAAATGTGGTTTTCAAAATGAAAAGTAAAAACTCGCCGTTTTAGCATAAAGGCACAACTTGGTCCATAAGCAACAAAAGCCTAGGAACCACCAAGGTGGCTTGAATAGTGTAAGCAAGTGAGATAAGGCATTGAAGGCACAAAAGGATTCAATTTCGAGTAGCCAAAAATCTCACTTAGGTCCAAATGAAAGACACATTGTTCTATTTGACCTTTGATCATTGTGAGTATTCTTCAATTGCAAATCAAATAAGATAAGACAATGAAACCGAAACTCAACTCACCATGATCACAGATTTTCAAAAGGTTCAAAATTTTTATTTTATGAAGTTCTTTTCTATTAAACCTTGAGTATGAAACCAAAAGCTCCAACATCAAACATTTTCTTCACAATCTTTCTCCCCTTTGACAATGAATTCATCAAGATGCATGAAAAGAAAGAGCATGAAGGAATGACTTTATTTTAAACTTTAGTGAGAAGGAGCCATGACCATTATACATGAAGGCGATACAAGAATTATACCAAGCCATATAAAGAGTAGGCGCTATATTCAATCATGGCAAAGCGTGTCTTTGCAAAGCTAAAACCAAGATAGCGACAATCGAGATTGTGAATTAAAATCATGAAAGGTTGTTCAAAATCATAGATTCACTCAAAGCAACCAAAAATGAGTCAAGCCATGTCTATAAGTAAAGAGACTCAAAACAAGAATTGAGGCATTTTGAGCATTAAGAAAATTCTTTTGAAGCAAAGCTCAAGCACTTAGCCCTCTTTGGGCAATTTCTCTTTTCTTTCTCCTTTTTTTTTTGTGCTAGATCTCAAGCCTTGCGCGACCATCTCAAGCGATAAGCTTAAAAGAATGATCTAGGTCATCCAAAACTCCCCACGAGTTCATGCCTAGTGCAATGGCAAGCCGTCTCATGAGAAAGGATTGGTGAGATCGGTTTTTTCATACAGAAAATCTCATTTTCATTTGCTTGACTTAATAAGATAAAAGCTCATTTTCAACTCGAATAAGTTCAAGACTCAATTCAACTTGTAAGACATGGCGAGAATCATAAGCGGATCACTAGAGCAAAACTAGTCACAAGATCCAACAAGACATGATTTGATTCAAGTTTCTCACGGATATAAAGCTAGCAAGTCAAAAGCTAAGCCACACACGAAGAGCCATAAAAGAGGTCTAGCGACTATCACTCGATATGACAAGGTATAGAATATGAGAACAAGTCATACAAGGATAATAATCAAAGCTCCATTGATTTTTTTACACAATGCAAGACAAATGAAATGAAACATGCATTATGATACAATGAATGCAAAAGAGCAACTTCCCCTCAAAACAGCCCAATAGGACTAATAACCCTAACTCTCCCATAAGCGACAAAGCGAAGAGTCAAGAGCCTTAGTGAAAATATCGCAAAAGTTGTTGCTCGGACTCTACAAAGTGAAGCACAACATCACCTTTCTCAACATGGTCTCTCGAGAAAATGAAATCGAATGTCAATGTGTTTAGTCTGGAATGTTGCCTTTGGGTTTTAGCAATATTAATTGCGAAGTGTTATCCGAGAAAGAGGAACACTTCCCAAAGATAACCCATAGTCTCGCGGCGTGGACAAAATCCGAGAGGACACGAGGCGACCAGCGCGGCGGCTACATACTCGGCCTCGGTGTGGGTATACAACAGAAGACTGCTTTCTAGAAGACCAAGAAACAAGAGATGTGCCCAAGAAATGACAAGTGCGGAAGTACTCTTCCTATCAACTCTACACCGTGAAATCGGCATCGAAAATGCTCGAATTGAAAGAGCGAAGAAGAAGAATACGAGTCCAAAGTCAAGCGTATCTTGAAGATACACGAAGATGCGTCTTGCTTGCGATGAGAAGCACGAGGAAGCTCGAAATCGGCGCCTGGACATACGGCGGGTGTATGTCGGCCTCGTATTTGTAAGATAGAGGAGGAGCCAATCATCTGCGGTACTCCTTACGGTCCACGGACTCTCCATCCTCATCGAGGTCCGGCCACGGTGGTTGTAGCAATGGGAGTAGACATTGGCCTCTTGCTTCCCATATTGAAGCGCCAAGAAGGTCCTTTGTATACTTACTACGGTGGGCGAAGGTGCCTTCTTTCGATTGCTTGATTTGAAGACCAAGGAAGAATGTCGACTCTCCCATCATGCTCATCTCAAATTCACTTTGCTCATAGAATCGAAAATCTAGACACCAAAGCATGAGAGGAACCACAGAAAATAATATCATCCACATATATTTGAACCAACAAGAAATCAACGCCATGCACGAGAGTGAACAAGGTTTTATCAACCATTCCCATTTTGAAATCATTTTCAAGCAAGAAACTCTTAAGCTGTCATACCAAGCTCTAGGAGCTTGTTTCAATCCATCTGAGCTTTAGAGTTTAAAAACATGGTTTAGGAATTTTGATTTTCAAACCCGGAGGTTGCTTGACAAAGACCTCTTCTTCTATGAAGCCATTCAAGAAAGCACTTTTAACATCCATTTGAAAAAGCTTGAAACCCTTGGATGTTGCAAATGCTAAAAGAATGCGAATGGCCTCCAATCTAGCTCTTTGGAGCAAAGGTCTCCTCAAAGTCTAAGCCCTCTACAGGAATAACCTTGAGCAACAAGTCTAGCCTTATTGCGAACAACCAATCCATCCTCACTTTGCTTATTTTTAAAAACCCATTTTGTTCCAATAACATGAGAATCGGAAGGTCGCTCAACTAAAAACCGGACTTTGTTTCTTTCAAAATTTTCAAGCTCTTCATGCATGGCATTGACCCAAGAGGCATCGGATAAAGCATGGGTGATATCTCGGGGTTCAAAAGAAGCGACAAAAGCGAGAATGTGCATGGGAATCGGGAGAAATAAACACAGGCGAGTGACTCGCTCTTGAAGATCCCCAATCATCATTCGGAGGATGTTGTCATTTGAATGCGAAGAGGTGCTCTGGTGCGAGTGGCCTCTACCCCATGAGTTGTGGAGGTAGGAGCAGAGCCACTCGGATCGTCGGTGGGGATAGGAGGCGGTGCTCGGTGACATTGAAGTAGTAGTGCAGAGCTCTCCACCCTCTCGGAGGTAGCGGGAGGATGGTTTGAGTCTTCATCCTCGGAATCATCATCGGCGAAGATGCTTTCTTGAGTCTCGAAACACATGTGTACGAAGCATCGGGTCTAGTACCGGGACTAGCCTCATCAAAAGTGACTTCATGAAGTCTCAACAATTTTGTTAGTATCAACATTAAAAACACGATAGCCACGAGAATGAGCGGGATATCCAAGAAATATGCCATCAAAACATCTAGACTCAAATTTATCAAGATTGCCATGTTTAAGAATGAAGCACTTGCAACCAAAAATCTTGAAATGAGAGACTTTGGGAGAATGACCAAATCTAAGCTCATAAGAAGTCTTCCCAACCACAGATCTCAAGAAAACCCTATTGGAGATATAACAAGCAGTAGAGATCGCCTCATCCCAAAATCTCCTAGGAGTAGAATGCTCATCTAGCATGGTCCGAGCCATCTCTACAAGGGTTCTGTTCTTCCTTTCTACAACACCATTCTGTTGAGGAACTCTAGGAGAAGAAAGCGATGCTCAATTCCCTATCGTATGAGAAGGTAGAAAAGAAGAATTCTTGAACTCTGTCCCATTATCACTCCTAATGGCTCTCAAAGCTCGAGGTATATCAACAACAATTCTAAGGACCAAATCTTTAAAGAATCCAAATGCTTCGTCCTTAGAAGCAAGAAAATAAACCCATGAATACAGAGTAATCATCCACAACCACCAAGACATACCATTTCCCACGGTGGTGAACTCTAGAAGGACCAAGCGTATCTAAGTGAAGAAGGCATCACAGTCCATCAGTCATTACCAAAGTAAGAGGTGGGTGGGAAGCAGACACCATCTTACCATGTCTCTGAGGTGAGCACACAAGATCTCTGACCCTTGACCTAGGCAAACCTCTAATCAAGTCCTTGCAAGCGACTCTAGACAAATGATCAAAACCTATATGCCCAAGTCTACGATGCCACAAAACAAGGTCATGAGAATCGAGGCTACAAGACACCTAGGACTGGAAGCGGAAGAAATCTTGAAATTTGCACGAAAATCTTCTCAAATCTGGAGATCTCAAAAACAAGCTCACCTGAGGAATCTAGAACTCTGCACTCACCTCTCTTAAACCTCACTTCTAGACCCTCATCAAGCAGCTGAGAAACAGATAGAAGATTATACCTCAGCTTACTCACCAAGCGGCGTCTTTTAGCATGAACTTGTCGTTGGCGCGCGCGGTGCCCTTTGCGATCCACGGTCCGGTAGAAGCATCCCCAAATGTAATCAATTCATTGCGGATGCGTGTGAGGAGGAGAACCATCTAGAATCTCGGTCATATGTCGAGAACACCGAGTCAACAAGCCACTTGTCCTCCTTCCTCGCATGAGCGGACCTAAAAGGCACAATCAGAAAACATCCGTGCCTCAGTACTGGGGTTAGTGATAAATGAACGAGGAATCCAGTACTGAGAAGCACGATGTCTGGGAGCAGCAGTAGTAATAGCTGAAACATGATCAGGAACAAAATCATAAGAATGCACATGAGAACCACCTAGACCTCTCAAAGCGATCTACCAAAAGATCGATACTCCCCTGTCTAGGTGCTACCCTGTCTCTCCTCACGATGTCCTAATCCAACATCTTGCCTAGACCCACCAAAAGAGTCTACAAAGTTCTCTACAAATCTAGGCCTATGTGTGGTGCGATAAGCAGTGCCTAGCTCTAGAGACTACATCGGAGAAGGACTCCTCTAATGGATCTTAGGGCGCTCATCCTCTCTTTTCTCTCAAGTTTTGCTCTCCTAGCGAGAACTCAGCAGTATGGCCTTCTTTCTTGCGAGAAGGTGCAATGGTCTTGGACCTTTTGAGGTGCATGCAGAATGAGTGAAAGCACCTTTCTTGCGAGAAGAGTTTGAGCAAAACCACGGTTTGAAAACAACCCGGATGGCTTAGGGGTTCTAGCTCAAACAAACCATTCTTCACAACTCTAGCAATCTTAGGTGGGTTTTTCTTGGAATGCTCTAGGGGTTGAAACCTAGACCACTATTTTCACGCTCACCTTGGATTGATCAAGAATCATGTTGAGTTTCTTTTTCCCACTTGAAAATTTCTCAAGAGTCACCTTGAGGTAATCATTCTCTTTCATTAACTCCTCACATCTAGTACACTTGCTAGACTTGATTACCTCATTGTGCTTACTCTTGAGAAGGGCCACTTCCACTTTGAAGGCCTCACAAGACACACAATAGGATTCTGAATCCTACTCAAGCTGCTCCTTAAACTTGACTCTAAAGCCTCTTGTATCGACTAACCATGGTTTCAACTTGACATTCAAAACACAAGAGTTAGAATCAATAACCTTTTAGAAGCGATAAAAGACATGGATCTTTCAATTTTAGCCTTTTCTTCGGGGTCTTGTTTAAGGCTTCAATCTCAATTGTAAGCTTGGGACAATTTTCACAAGATGCAACTCTAGAGTAAATCAATGTTTCATCATCTCTTGCATCTTAATCCTATTATCCTTACAATGAGAGCATGTGTGACTAGCATCAAACTTTTGCAATTCTTTTAAGGAACTATCAATTTTAATTCTAGCAAAGCACAATTAGAGCAAGTTAAAGGGATAGCTTCCATGGCGGTCACATCAAGAGGAATGACATCTAAACAAGCGAGATCTAGACTTGAAAGATTCTAGTTCATCGAGAGCATCTTTTAGTTGATTTGTGACAGAGGAATGAGCGATTTCAAGCTTGTCAAATCTTTAAGCAAGCTAGTGCGGGAATCACAAATATCAGCGGGATTGATAGATTTAAGCCTAACAACTTCAAGATTCAAATTATCAATCATAATGTCACCTTCCTAATCATTTTACTTGCTTATGCAATTTACATTCACAAGCACCAAAGCCCTTTTCATATCGGCAATAGAAGGGCATACCTCATCGGGATCACTAAAGGATCCTCATTGTTGGAGGAGTCGCTATCGTGGTGTTCTTGGCCATGAAACACATGCTTAGGGGTGAAGTCATCGCCTTCTTCTTGCCACGAGAATCACTCTCGTCGTCCTCCGTTTCGAGTCCACATCGCTCATATTTACATTCTCAAGGCGGCAAGGACCGGTGACAAACTTCGATAGTTTGTCTTCTTGGGTTTGCATCCTCTCACAGGGATGTCTTCGTGTCTCCTTCTCCTCCTTGCCCTTTAGCTTGGGGCACTTGGAGCGAATGTGGTTTGGCTCACCACATTGAAGCACGTGATAGGTCCACTCCTCCTCCTATTTCTCACCTTGTTATGCGCTCTTGTGAATTTGGTGGAAAGGAGGGCTAAGTCATCCTCGGGCAATTTCTCAAGTTGCTCATCACTCAAAGAATGTAAAGCGAGATAATGAAAAGCGGATGAGCTACAATCAAGAGAATCGGAAGAGCAACCCTTGGATTTGTCGACCACTAAAGCCATCGACTCTGTCTTGGGAGAGGCGAGATAAAGTCAATCTCATGCGTCTTCAACCTCGAGTAGAGCTTATCCATGGTAAGCTCACTCATGTGATGTTGTCATTGATGGAAGTGATCTTCATACCCAGACCTTCACATCAAGAGCACCCGAAGTGGCGTGCATTTTGACTTCGAAAAATACCAAGTCAACAGTAGCGGAGATCATGAAGAATTTTAGAGAATCTTCCCACAGCTCATCCAAAGACTCACGGGCCTTTGTTCGATCTTGAGTAAACCTTCTTGAGTGGTTACATCTCACTTCCTTGATCGCGATGGACCCTTCGTGATAATCACAAAGTGTCGCGGATCTCGTGAAGCGACCGCAAGTGAGCAACACGCTCAAACTCGGATCGACTAAGGCCTTGGATCAAATAATTCGAGCCTTCTTTGTTGGCCTCCACATCCGGGTGATCGTATCGTCATCGGTGGCACGACATAAGGGTTTTCACCTTTAGCCAAATAGCGTGCCCTTGAGCCTCGATATACGCTTGCATACGAGCCTTCCGGTATGCAAAGTCAACTCCCTCAAAAATGTGTGGCTTGGTTGAATACTTGTCGATCGCCATGGCTCCAAAGACCAGGTTAAGATCTATAGAAAAGAGCTAACAGGCTCGATACCACTTGTAGGACCGGAAGGCGACTAGGGGGTGAATAGGCGCTTTCAAAACTTTCTCACCTAAATCAAAACCAACACGTACTTTACTCCTTTAGCTATGAAAGCTAAGAAGTTTAGTGAGCACACAGCGGAAGCCTTGTGTTGAATTTGATAAGCCCCTCAAGCACCACGACACAAAAGGAGAAAAGAACTCAATGTTCTTCACTTTGAGCACAGGCGGTCGGCCGGCTACCACGGCGATCGGACCGACGGTCAAGCGATCGGCCGGCAACTAGCGTGATCGGACGGTGGACAACGGTTCGACCCGCAAACCGGTGATCGAAAACACGGCGGTCGAACCGCCGTTGAAGGGCGGTCGGACGGTAGAGTCGATCTTGAAAAACTCCACCCAAATCCAAAGCGAAATTTGATCCAACTTTTGATTCAACCAATAAAACTTGACCAAATTTCTAGCACACCTTCCTAAAGATATTGGAGACCTATTTCTAGCGACGATCGGTCGGATCCACTTCGCAGAATCGATCTCTTGAGATTTTACCAAAGAGGTGCACAAACCCTAGAAATGAGAAATCTTGATTCAAGACTTGCTTGTGGGGTTTGATGATCTAGATGACTCTAGTAGTAATCCCACACATCAAAGCAAGGTAAAGTAGGCCAAGAGACCAAGCATGAACCTTTGAATCAAGGAAGCACCAAAAACATCCAAAGAGAGAAGAACACAAAGGAGCAATTGATCTTTCAATTAAGCATCACAAGATTGTTCATCCACAATAGATGCTTACAAAGCCTCTCCACCAAGGAGGGCAAGAGCTCAACAAGGAGCACACTCCAAACCCTAGTTTTCCTCTCCTCTCCTCCAAACCCTAGAAAAAGGAAGAAGGGGCTAAATGAATGCTTGCTTAGGTTTTCCACCTCTCCCTTCCTATTTATACTAGAGAGCTAGGGTTTCCCTTTTGGGTCTCTTACATGGGACCCACACACAATAACTCTTGAAGCAATCACCGCTTCACCACGTGTAGGTTGATCGGTTGTTCTCATCGGCGCCAAGCCTCTCTTGTCCGAATCCCATCGAACCTCCCGAGACTCGCACCGATATCCGCACCACCGATCCAACCAAATTGTTTGAACCACCGTTCGATCCATCTTGTCCATTACGCACCATGCTTGAGTCACACGACCTCACGGTATCCACGATCGTTACGGACCTCGGCTCTCCAAGCGTAGTCGATCCACTCACCGTTGGCGTCGTTGACACGCAAGCCACACTGCAACAATAGACAAACAAACCGTTTAGGAACAAGTTCTTCACAACTTGACCCACGTCGGTTCGCAATGCAATATACATCAATAAAGCATTGAAGTCCATAGAATAACACACTCAGAACAAACTCAATGCAACACTTGGCTCACCTCCAAGTATTGCCGGTCTGATCGCCCAGGGGCGGTCAGACCGATTCATCTTGATCGGACCGCTCCCACAGCGGCGGTCGGACCGGTCCAAACAGCCAAAATTCAAGCGAGAAATTCAAACCTTAAAATTTCAATCGAATAGAACTTTTGGTGGGAGCTCAAAATGATGGGACCACATCCGGAGACTCCTCACTTGCCTACACAACCTATTTTGGCCCGGCTCAAAAACACAACTTTCAAAGAGCGGTCGGACCGGCCACCATGGCGGTCGGATCGCTCACAGCGATCCGACCGCCTGCACAACCGGTCGAGACCGCGGATGCTTTGCGACCTTGGAACAAACCCAAAACGCGAGAATTTGCAAACCAATGACGCCATTGCCAATTGACTCATCATCCTGAGATCGTGCACATATCCTCACGATATCCACACACTTCTGCTATTAATATTGCTAAAAACCCAGTGCAACATTCTAGGACTAAGCACATAGACATTCACTTTCACTTCCTTAAAGATCATGTCGAAAAAGGGGATATTGTGATGCACTTCGTGGAGTCCGATGCTCAATTGGCGGATATTCTCACCAAGCCTTTAGATCAAACCAGGTTTGCCACCTTGAGAAGTGAGTTAGGGGTAATTTATCCCTATGGGTTGGTTTGAGGGGGAGTTTGATCTTTTCTGATCTTTCCTTGTTCTTTTGATCTTTTATTGTTCTTTTTCTGAACTTAGTGATTTTTTTGAATTTTTTTTTAGGTTTTTAGGCTTTTTATTGCATCTCATTGTATCATATTGCATACATATGAAAAATACATCAAGTGGTATGAAAAATCCCAAAAAGATGCATTGTAATATAAGATTTTCTACTTATTTTTAAAATTGATGAAGCTTTGCCTATTACCCTTTGGAGCTTTAGTACTTCAATTCGTGCTCAATGTCATGTTCAGTTCTTTGACTTGCTAGAATTATCATGCTTTTACATGTGTAGCTAAGTCTTTGCTATATGAGCTAGAACTTTAAAAACTCGAACTAAGAAATTGCAATTTGTGGATGTTTTAGCGAGTTGCGCAATTAGTGCTCCTCTTGTGACATTGGCCCTGTCAGAATTGCTTTGTTAGCTCTTTGATCTAAAATTGACCATTACTTGAGCTTTTGTGTTCTTGAGATTCTAAAACTGCTTATGTGAAAAATGAAAATCAAGATTGTCTTATGCTTAAATTGTGCCAAACTATTCTTACGAGGCCTTGTCAAATGACATGAACTTGGAGATAGTTTGATGAACGAGACGATCTCATGGGGACCGCTTGTCGAAATGACATGAACCTCAAGATTTGTCATACAGTAGAAGCTTGGAAAGAGTTTGTGGATGGCTCCTAGTCCGGATCTTCTTTACTAAGATATACCTTTAATCAACTTCCGGTCTGAAGCTTAGGATGAGTTTGTGGATGGCTCCTAGTCCGGGATCTTGTCACTAAGTTAGATCATTAGTCAACTTCAATATTCAATGCATATGAGAAAAATGTTGACAAATGGGCGTTTACAAAATATTGAGCAAAATGATTCAATACAGAGGACTGATTGACTCTTAATGTGGTCTTTGTTAGATTTTTATCTCACTTTGACATTTTGACATGGCCAATTTCACTTTAGGATCCTGTTGATGAACTTGTTTGAATTTGAGCGTTGCTTAAATTGATCAAATCTCTTCGCTTTACTTTTGAGCCTTTGTGCTTAGCTTTGATATACATGTCTTACCATGATCTTGCTAAGCTACTTGTCGGGCTGATATCTTTGTTTGTGCAATATTAGAAATCTTGGCTAGCTCTTTTGGGTAATCTCAAAGCTTCTTGTAATCAAAATTGAAAAATACAAAAATGAAGCCACTCCATTGCACTTCATGCATACTCCTCTTTATGTTTCTGCTTCTTTCTTTATTCTACATTTGTTATCTCTGGATGAGAGGAATGCATGATTCCTTGATGAATCCATTGTCAAAGGGGGAGAAGATGTGTTAATGAGAAGATATTTCATTGTTGGGGGAGAAGATTATACAAAGGGGCGAAAATTTGAAAATTTACGAAATTTGAGGATCATAGTGAGGGGAGTTCTTGAGTTGTATTCTTATTGTCTTATTGAATATTCTGAACTTGAATTGCATTCTTTTATACTCACAATGACCATAGGTCAATTGAACAATTGTTCTTTCATATGGACCTCATGTGAGAATTTTGACACTTTTCTGGAAATCAAAGCTTTTATGCTTTCTCTTGCCTTATCTCACATGCCTATACTATTACGATGCGGCTTGGTCATTTACATTGCTTTTTCTTGCTTATGGACCAAGTTGTGCCTTTGTGCGAAAACTGCGAGTAAACTCGTTTTCAAACCTCTTACTTACATTTTCTGGATAATTGCCAATGTGTTCATCAAGGGTGATATGTTCCAGATCTTAGGATGATGTGACAATTAGCAATGGTGTTTACGGTTTGTCGTTTCACGAGTTTTCGACAAAGCTTGAGCATTACAGACGAGGCGGTCAGACCGGTCCTAGCAATGATATGGCCAGGTCCCAAATCGGTCGGACCGGCCTTGTCTTGCGGCTCGGACAGTTGTGACCTAAAAGTGGTCAAAAGCAGTGGGCCAAAAATAGGTGTTGTAGGCAAGTGAGGGATCCCAATGCACTTGGTCTCATGATTTTGGAGTCTCGAAGAAGTTCTATTCATTTTAAGTTTCGAAGGTTTGAATTTGGGGCTTGAATTTTGGCTAAGTCCCTCACGGCGGTCCGACCGCCTTGTGATGGCGATCGAGGCCAGTGTAGGACCGGAAAAGCGATCGAGGGGGTGAATAGGCGCTTTCACAATTTTCTCGCCTAAGTCGAATTCAACACGAACTTTACTCCTTTAGCTATGAGAGCTAAGAAGATCGATAAGCACACAGGCGAAGCCTTGTCTTTGAACTCGACAAACCCCGACAACCACCACGACACAAATGTGGAGACTTAAGCTCAAGGGGTTGATCTGCACCTGGCGGTCGGACCGGTTACCAAGGGCGGTCGGACCGGCGTTCAACCAATGATACGGCCAAGCAACTAGTCGGCGGTCGGACCGGTGGACAACGATTCGACCAGCGATCAATGATGCGAATATCTGGTGGTCGGACCGCCGTTACAAGACCGTCGACCGGTTCGATCCGATCTTGAAAAATCCACCCCAAATCCAAAACGAAATTTGATCAACTTTTGATTCAACCAATGAAACTTGACCAAATTTGAGCACACCTCCTAATGATATTGGAGACCTATTTCTAGCAACGATCCTTCGATCCACTTGAAAACAATCTCTCAAGGATTAAGCGAAGAAGTGCACAAACCCTAGAAATATGAAAATCTTTGATTCAAGACTTGCTTGTGGGGATTGATGGTCTAGATGATTCTAGGAGTATTCCCACACACCAAAGCAAGACAAAATGGGTCAAGAGACCAAGTAAAAACCCTTGAATCAAGGAAGCACCAAGTTCATCCAAATGAGAGAAGAACACAAAGAGGAGACAAATGATCTCTCAAGCAAGCATCACAAGATTGATTGATCTCACAAGATGCTTACAAAGCCACTCCAACAAGGAGGACAAGAGCTCACTCAAGGAGCATACAATCTCTCCCTCTCTTCCTCTCCAAACCCTAACCCTAGAAAAGCAAGGGGGGAAACCAAATGAATGCCTCTCCTGTTTTCCTTCTCCCCCTTTCCTATTTATATTAGAGAGGACTAGAGTCACATTTGGGGCCCACTCACATGGGACCCACACAATCTGTTGAAGCAATCGCCTGCTTCACCACGTGTAGGTTGATCAGCGGTTCTCATCGACGCCAAGCCTCTCTTGTCCGAATCCCATCGGAACCTCCCAGAGACTCACATCGATATCCGCACCGCCTGATCCAACCAAATGCATCAACCACCCGTTCGATCCATCTTGTCCATTACGCACCATGCTTAAGTCACACGACCTCACCCGTATCCACGATCGTTCGGACCTCGGCTCTCCAAGCGTAGTCGATCCACTCACCGTTAGCGTCGTTGACACGCAAGCCACACCGACAATAGACAAACAAACCGTTTAGGAACAAGTTCTTCACAACTTGACCCACGTCGCCCATAATGCAATATACATCAATAAAGCATTGATAACTAAACATTAAACACCATCAACATGCATCAATGCGAACTTGGCAAACTTCAAGTCGCTGCCGGCCCGATCAGCCCCACGGGCGGTCAGACCGATATCAACGATCGGACCGCTCCCCCACAAGCGGTCGGACGGTCCAAAGACAGCCAAAATTCGGCTTGAAAATCCGAAACCTTACGGAATTTTCAACTCAATAGAACTTTTGTTGGGAGCTCCAAAAGTGATGAAACCACATCCAGGAGACTCCTCACTTGCCTACACAACCTATTTTGGATTAGCTCCAAAATCCAAAGTTAAGTCAAGCCGGTCGACCGGCCTCCATTGCCGGTCCGAATAGTCCCACGGGCGGTCCGACCGCCCACTCCACCGGTCGGGCCTTTGTGATGACGGCGAAGAAGCAAACCCGGCGAGATTTTGCAAACCAACAATGCCATTGCCAATTGACTCATCATCACGAGATCGTGCACATATCCTCACGATATCCACAATCTCCCCTTGATGAACACATTGGCAATTTCAAGAAAATGTGGTTTTCAAATTGAAAAGTAAAAATCGTCGTTTTTCGCATAAAGGCACAACTTGGTCCATAAGCAAGAAAAAGCTTAGGCGCGACCAAGGCGGCTTGAAATAGTGAAGGCAAGTGAGATAAGGCATTGAGCGCACAAAAGGATTCAAAATCGAGAAGATGGCCAAAAATCTCACTAAGGTCCATATGAAAGACAATAAGTTCTATTTGACCTTTGATCATTGTGAGTCTTCTTGAATTTCAATTCAAATCGAGAAAAAGCAATAAAACCCGAGACTCAACTCACTATGATCACAAATTTTCAAAAGGTTCACAAAATTTTTGTGTGTGTGTGTGTGTGTGTTCTTTTATGCATGAAACCTTATGTGAACCAAAAGCTCCAAAGCAGCATTTTCTTCAATCCTTCTCCCCCTTTGACAATGAATTCATCAAGATGCATGAAAAAGAAGGAGCATGAAGGAATGACTTTATTTTTGAATTTTAGTGAAAAGGAGCCATGACCATTATACATATAGACAGTACAAGTATTATACCAAGCCATATAAGGAGAAGACGCTATATTCAATCATGACAAAGCGTGTCTTTAAAGCTAAAACCAAGATAGCAAAATCGAGATTAACAAATTGAAATCATGAAAGGTTGCTCAAAATCATAGATCCACTCAAGGCAACCAAAAATGAGTCAAGCCATGTCTATAAGTAAAAAGAGACTCAAAACAGGAATTGAGGCATTTTGAGCATTAAGAGAATTCTTTTGAAGCAAAGCTCAAGCACTTAGCCCTTTTTGTGCAAATTTTCTTTTTCTTTCTCTTCTTTTTTCTTGTGCTAGATCTCAAGCCTTCTTGCGACCATCTCAGCGATAAGCTTAAAAGAGTGGTCTAGGTCATCCAAAACTCCCCGAGTTCATGCCTAGTGCAATGGCAAGCCGTCTCATGAGAAAGGATTGGTGAGATCGGTTTTTACACAGAAAATCCTTTTTTTATTTGCTTGACTTAAGAAGATAAAAACTCATTTTCATCTCAAAATAAGTTCAAGACTCAATTCAACTTGTAAGACATGGCAAGAATCATAAGAGGATCACTAGAGCAAAACTAGTCACAAGATCCAACAAGACATGATTCGATTCAATTTGCTCACGGATATAAAGCTAGCAAGGGAAAAACTAAGCCAAAACACGAAGAGCCATAAAAGAAGTCCAATGGACTATCACTTGATATGACAAGGTATAGAGTATGAAATCAAGCCATACAAGGATAATACTCAAAGCTCCACAATTTTATTATGCAATGCACGACATTTGAAATAAAAATGCATTATGATACAATGAAAGCAAAAAAGCAGATTCCCTCAAAACATCCAAGCCTCGATCTTTGGGATTTGAGATAGAAAATCTGGGTGTCGATCTTGAGATGAGCGATGCACAGAATAGCAAAAGAAGCGTGAGAAAAATGATTAGGCACAAAATCATAAGAATGCCCATGAGCACCACGGACCTCTCCAAAGCGATCTACCAAAAGACCGATACTCCCCTGTCTAGGTGCTACCCGTGGTCTATCCTCATGATATCCTAAACCACCTTCTTTGCTGGACCCACCAAAAGAGTCAACAAGATTCTCTACACGCCTAGGCACTATATGTGGTACACTGAATAAGTTTGCCGGCTCTAGAGACTATCATTGAAGAAGAGACTCCTCTAATGGATCTCAAAGTGCTCATCCTCTCTTTCCTCTCAATCTTTGCTCTCAGGAAGCAAAACTCAACCGTGTGGCCCTCTTTCTTGCGAAGGTGCAATGGTACTTGACCTTTTGAGGGTCCGTCTTTGGAGAGACAAAGCACCTTTCTTGCTAGAAAGAGATTGAGCAGAATCTCTGATTTAAGAACAACCTTTGAAGACAAAGAAGATTCTTGCTCAACCAAACCACTTTTCACAATTCTAGCAATCTTTGGGTGAGATTCTTGGAAAGCTCTAGGGATTTAAAGCCTAGGCCATTGTTTTCACACTCACCTTGGATTGATCTAGAATCAAGTTGAGCTTCTTTTCCGCTAGAAAACCTCTCAAGAGTCATTTTGAGGTAATCGTTCTCTTTGCCAAAACTCCACAATTTGAGCACTTTAGAGAATCGATTGCCTCAACATGTTTGCTCTTAAGAAGATCGACTTCCACTTTGAGCCTCACAAGACACACAATAGGACTCTCAATCCTATTCAACTGCTCCTTAAATTTGACTCTAAAAGCCTCTTGTATCTTACCAATAGCAGTTTCAATTTGACATGCAACATACAAGAGGAAGAATCAATAACTTTCTTGGGCGATAGAGATATAGATCTTTCAATTTTAGCTTTCTCTTCAAGAGTCTTGTTTAAAGCTTCAATCTCAATTGTAAGCTTAGGGCAATTTTCACAAGAGGCAATTCTAGAATAAGCAACCATTTGGTCATCTCTTGCATTTTAATTCGATTATTCTTACAATGAGAACAAGTGTGACTAGCATCAAATTTTGCAATTCTTTTAAAGAGCTATCGAGCCAATTCAAGCAAAGCACGTTTGAGCAATTTAAAGGAATAGCTTCTAAGCGATCACATCAAGCGGAATGGCATTCATGCAAATGCGAGAACTAGACTTGAGAGATTCTAGTTCGGAAAGAGCATTTTCAATTGTTCTTTAACAGAGGAATGAGCATTATTCAAGCTTGACAATTCATTAAGCAAGCTAGAGCATGAATCACGAAATCATCGGGATTAATGGATTTGAGCCTAACCACTTCTAGGTTCAAATTATCAATCATAGTATCTGTTTCTTAATCATTCTAGCTTGCTTATGCAATTTTGTTCGGCAAGCACCAAAGCCCTCTTCATATCGTGAAGTGAAGGGCATACCTCATCGGGATCACTAAAAGATCCTCATTTGTTGGAGAAGTCATTTGTCGTGGTGTTCTTAGCCATAAAGCACATGCCGGTGAAATCACGTGCCTTCTTCTTGCCACGGAGTCACTCTTGTAGCCCTCAGACTCGAGTCCACATCTTCCATGCTCACATCCTCTAGAGCTTCAAGGACTCGGTGACAAACTTGCGATAGTTTGTCTTCTTGGACTTAGCATCCTCGCTTGAGGATGCCTTTGTGACTCCTTCTCCTCCTTGCCCTTGACTTGGGGCATCTAGGCGAATGTGGTTGAGCTCACCACACTCGAAGCATGTGATAGGTCCACCTCTCCTCCTACTCCTCACATTATTATGCGCTCGTGAATTTGGTGGATAGGAGGGCTAAATCATCTTCGGGTAGTCTCTCAAGTTGCTCATCGCTCAAAGAATGCAAAGGGACAAAGAAAATCGGATGAGCTAACATTAAAAGAATCGGCATATCTACCCTTAGATTTGTCAACCACTAAAGCCATCGGCTCAGCCGTGGGGAGGCGCGAGATAAAATCAATCTCATGCGTCTTCAACCTCGAGTAAAGCTTATCCATGGTAAGCTCACTCATGTGATGTTGTCATTGATGGCGATGATCTTCATCCCCAGACCTTCACATCCAAAGCACCCAAAGGTTGGCGTGCATTTTGACTTCGAAAATACAAGATCAACAATGCGGAGATCATGAAGAATTTTAGAAAATCTCCCCACACTCATCTAAAGATTCACGTGTCTTTGCTCAATCTTGGAGTATGCTTTCTTAAAATGGTTACATCTCACTTCCTTGATCGCGATGGACCCTCGTGATAATCACAAAGAGTTCGCGGATCTCATGAAGCGAGCAACAAGTGAGCAACACGCTCAAACTCCGATCGACTAAGGCCTTGAATCAAGAAATTCCGAGCCTATTTGTTCTCCACATCCGAGTGATCAAATTGTCATCGGTGGCACGACATAAGGGTTTTTCACCTTAAGCCAAATCGCGTGCCCTTGAGCCTCGATGTAGGCCTCCATTCGGGCCTTCAATATGCAAAATCAACTCCATCAAAAACATGTGGCTGATTGAATATCGCTCGATCGCCATGGCTCCAAAGACCGTTAAGATCTATAGAAAAGAGCTAACAAGCTCGATACCACTTGTAGGACCGGAAAGGCGATGAGGGGGTGAATAGGCGCTTTCACAATTTTCTCGCCTAAGTCAAATTCAACACGAACTTTACTCCTTTAGCTATGAGAGCTAAGAAGATCGATAAGCACACAGTGAAGCCTTGTCTGAACTCGACAAACCCCGACAACCACACGACACAAATGTGGAGACTTAAGCTCAAGGGGTTGATCCGGCACCGGCGGTCGGACCGGTTACCAAGGCGGTCGGACCGACGTTCAACCAATGATCGGCCGGCAACTAGTCAAGCGGTCGGACCGGTGGACAACGATTCGACCAGCGATCTGATGCGAATATCTGGCGGTCGGACCGCCGTTACAAGACCGGTCGGACCGGTTCATCCGATCTTGAAAAATCCACCCCAAATCCAAAGCGAAATTTGATCCAACTTTTGATTCAACCAATGAAACTTGACCAAATTTGAGCACACCTCCTAATGATATTGGAGACCTATTTCTAGCGGCGATCCTTGGATCCACTTCAGAAACAATCTCTCAAGGATTAAGCGAAGAAGTGCACAAACCCTAGAAATATGAAAATCTTTGATTCAAGACTTGCTTGTGGGGATTGATGGTCTAGATGATTCTAGGAGTATTCCCACACACCAAAGCAAGACAAAATGGGTCAAGAGACCAAGTAAAACCCTTGAATCAAGGAAGCACCAAGTTCATCCAAATGAGAGAAGAACACAAAGAGGAGACAAATGATCTCTCAAGCAAGCATCACAAGATTGATTGATCTCACAAGATGCTTACAAAGCCACTCCAACAAGGAGGACAAGAGCTCACTCAAGGAGCATACAATCTCTCCTCTCTTCCTCTCCAAACCCTAACCCTAGAAAAGCAAGGGGGAAACCAAATGAATGCCTCTCTGTTTCCTTCTCCCCTTTCCTATTTATACTAGAGAGGACTAGAGTCACATTTGGGGCCCACTCACACATGGGACCCACACAAATCTGTTGAAGCAATCGCCGCTTCACCACGTGTAGGTTGATCGGCGGTTCTCATCGGCGCCAAGCCTCTCTTGTCGAATCCCGCCGGAACCTCCCGAGACTCACATCGATATCCGCACCGCCGATCCAACGGTATGCACCAACCACCGTTCGATCCATCTTGTCCATTACGCACCATGCTTAAGTCACACGACCTCACCGGTATCCACGATCGTTACGGACCTCGGCTCTCCAAGCGTAGTCGATCCACTCACCGTTGACGTCGTTGACACGCAAGCCACACGCACGAAGAATAGACAAACAAACCGTTTCCGAACAAGTTCTTCACAACTTGACCCACGTCGGTTCCGCAATGCAATATACATCAATAAAGCATTGATAACTAAACATTAAACACCATCAACATGCATCAATGCGAACTTGGCAAACTTCAAGTCATCGCCGGTCGATCGCCCCACGGGGCGGTCAGACCGATATCAACGGCCGGACCGCTCCCACAACGGCGGGTCGGACCGGTCCAAGACTTAGCCAAAATTCCGGCGAAAATCCAAACCTTACGAATTTTCAACTCAATAGAACTTTGACCGGGAGCTCCAAAAGTGATGAAACCACATCCGTGAGACTCCCTCACTTGCCTACACAACCTATTTTTGGATTAGCTCCAAAATCCAAAGTTAGGTCAAGCCGGTCCGACCAGGCCTCCATTCTTGATCCGGCCAGTCCCACAGGCGGTCGACCGCCCACTCCACCGGTCGGGCCGCTTGTGTGGTCCGGCAAAGAAGAAGCAAACCCAGCGAGATTTTGCAAACCAACAATGCCATTGCCAATTGACTCATCATCCCGAGATCGTGCACATATCCTCACGATATCCACAGGCCGGCAGTGAGGCGATCAGGCCGGTCTGAGGCGGTCGGCCGGTTCGACTTTGCACCGCCAACCGTGGCGATGTTGATTTGTTAGGTCAAAGTTATTGGTTTCATGGCATATGATTTGCATGATGCATGTTTTGACTAACATGGGTCAAGTTGTGAAGAACTTGTTCCCGAATTCGTGTTTGCTTGTCTATGGTTGTGCAGGTAGCTTGGTGGTCAACGACGGTCAACGGTGAGAAGGATCGGGACTAGACTTGGAGAGTTGAGGTCGAGCGATCGGCGATGCGGGTGAGTCAACGACTCAAGCGTGACACAAGATGGACAAGGGTGACCTATTGGCAAATCCATGACGCATGGTGAAGCGGTTTAGGTCAAAAGGTTAGAGACGGCGCTTTGCGAAGCGTGCGTGTGTGGCCCGTTTGTTAGTGGGCCTTAACGGGAGCCCAATTGAGTCAAACCCTAAAGAGTTCTAGGCCTCCACTATAAATAGGAGGAGGTGGGGGCTGCTCCCTCACTCTCGCTAATTTTCACCTCTTTTGTTGTTTTCAAACCCTAATTGGCTTAGGGGGAGTTGAGGTGGAGGCTAGGGCTTTTCATGGTTTGAGGTCAATTTCGTGATCTTGGATTGACCACTGATCCATGATGGTGTGGGTGTAATCCAGCGACGATCACGCTATTAATCTATGCAAGGTTTGCTTGAGATAAGTCTCTTTTCGTTCTTGCTTTCAATTTCGTGATTTTAGTGCTTTCTTTGATCCGCGAGTTTGTGATTGATTCTTTCACATAAATTAGCTTGCTGTGATATGTGTGAATCTATCTAGAATCATCTTGATCTTCAATCACTCACGAACAAGCATTAGGATCAAGTTTTCGTTCTTGTCCGGTTTTAGACCCTCTGTTATTCAATTGGCAATTGCTCAGGATCTATCCAAGAATTATCATAATATTCGATTGGAATAGGTCCTCAATAGCATAGAGAAGGTGTGTGCAAAGTTTCGTAAAGATTGGAGTTGAGAATCAAAAGTTTGACCTAATTGCAACCGTCATCGGGCCGATTTTCTTGTTTGGATCGGTTCGAGCTGCCGGTCGGACCGCCCATCGAAGACCGGTCGGATCGATTTGAGGCGGTCCGACCGACCAAGACAATGGTCGACCGCCCGGCAATCGGTCCAACCGGTTGGGTCCAGAGGTCAGACCGCCCGTGCAGTGTGATTTGATAATCTTAGTTGATTTTATTATTTTGCTTAGGGGATTTAATTGGATTCAATACTAGTCTTCCGATGTACTGGTATATTGATCTTCATAGCTTCCTAATAGCTATTGGAGTGAAATTGTGTTGAAGTCATTATTTGGGAAAAAGTGAGTGTGCTCCTATTCAACCCCCCCCCCCCTCTAGTCGCCTTTTCGGTCCAACAGTTTAGATGTTGTCATAATTATTTTTGGATGTTGCAGTAATTATTGTTGGATGTTGTAATTGTTGCAACAAGTGCTTATTTTTGTTGTGGGAGTTTTGGCGATTTGTTGCATATGAGTTCTCATTTGTTGCACAATTTTGGTTGTTTTTGTAGCATTATTTGGTTGTTTTTGTTGCACTAAGTTGAGTATTTGTTGCATGCCTCTTGTTTCATTGCTTGATTTGTTGTGTCGCTCGATTTCTTTTGTTTGTTGCACCAAATGGATGTAACATTATTTTGATGTTCACTTCGCTGGATTTTGTTTAAACCATGGAACTGATTGTTGTTGTTCACGATTTTTGTTGCGCCAAATCAAGAATTTTTGTTGCGGTCCATCTATATAAGACATGACGGATGTGAGGACCGTGCAATAAAAATGCTCCATCGTATGTCCGGTTGCTAGTTGCCCACTTAATATATACATTGTGTGTGTACATGAACAATGGCACCAACTGTGCATGCTAGTGCTACTGGCTTTGCTGCCAACAAACCTGGCATAAATTTGTTTCGTCGTTCCCTTTTTTCCGTCTCGCGGTTGCACAACATGTTGCAAGAAATTTGATGGCTCAGATGAAGCCTACAAGGTGTGGGACTAATCTTGAAGTGCATGCGCACCTTACGAAAACCAGCAACAAGAGCAAGCCACGTGGCACACAGGATCATAACCTGCTGGTAGGAGGGGCAAATTACATATCCGACCAGTCACATTCCTCCGTATGTTTCATAGCATAATCGAAAAGCTACCTTTATGACTACCTAGTTACAGAGTAGCCTTTTACAACCCTAAAGTGTACTCCTACACATGTAGGAAACCATGCTGATCTCAGGTTAAAGGATTATACATCATCATTGCTTGAGACCAACTAATGACATATGAAATCATAACAATCTCAGTAGTGTCTCAAGGTGGGTCAATCCAACACCATGTTCCTAATATGTGTTCACATTATTGATTCGATATCCATATATCCAAGACCGGTGAAACATGGTCATCAATCAATACATGTGCTGGTCGATAGATTCACTAGTGATCCGACTAGCGACTTTCGACCAGGGATACATTAAGAACGACATCATCATAAGTTAAAAGAGCTTTACCAACAAGTCACATACTCGTTAATCTTTATAACTAATGATTCATTCAAGGAACAGAATAACATTTATTCAATAACTCATAAACATATCGTGATATAATATCTCTATGACTGCCTCTAGGGCATATCACCAACAATAATATCTCACCTGGAGTTCAACCATATATCGTGAGGCAAAGGGAGAATACACGAGTTGGTCGTTCAGTTCGATCAGATATAGACTAGTCGTATAGAGATATGAACCGGTCGTAAGCTGGTCGAACATGATCACTAAGTGGTCGAAACTTGGTCGTAAGGAGTTACAAACTGGTCGATACCAAATATGAGCTGGTCGTAGGCTAGTCGAAACCTGGTCGTAAGGAGTTACGAACTAGTCGAGACCAAATAGCACCTGGTCGTAGATCATATTGCACTAAGGTTCGTCCGATATAATTTATGTGTATTCGGGAATCGTTATGTTCTGCTAGGTACCACTAACGACTCGTGGTCGTAAAAGGTTTTCGAGTCACAACCGAAATACACATTAACCTACATGGTCACACACTTAACGGGTTGGAACGAACCAATACGAATACGATTCATCAAACGTGCTCGGATATGATACGTCACGGGCACTATATAAGGAGATACTTGAGGCTATTGGGGTAAGGAGGCGGAGACGAGAATACGTGAGTTATTCCACAAAATCCCAGCCGCCATCTTGAGAGAGCCTTCCCGTGCGACTTGGTGCTAGCACACGGTGTACGGTGTTCATGCCCTAGATATGTGGATACTGTAAAGGCGCTACTGCAGTTGCTATTGCATTTGAGGACGATTCGCAACTTTGCAAGGAAAGTGATCGATTGTTGGATAAGACTATCGGCGACGACGGTGCTGGGCGATAGACTACGTTTGACGATTGTCGTAGGGGTGACCCCACTGGCCCTGACGCCCAAGCGAAGCAATAGTCAAAACCCCGGGGCAGACCCCAGGCGAATAACCCTAGGGCACCTTCGGGGTGGAACCGAAGCCTCCCTAGGGGGAGGGGTTCTGGAGCCCCGCGAGGCCCAGGGCAGCAGGCCCACCGGGTCACCTTTGGGGTGGACCCGGAGCCTCCCCGGAGCCCCGCGAGGCCCAGCGCAGTAGGCCCTCTTGGACACCTTCGGGGTGGACCCGACCGAAGCCTTACCGGAGGGTCCCCAGAGCCCCACAGGGCCCGGAGCAGTAGGCTCTCCGGGACACCTTCGGGGTGAGCTCCGCGAGGCCCGAAGCAGCATGCCCTCCAGGTCACCTCTGGGCTGGACCCGAAGACCCTACTAGCGCAGCTGGACCGGATGCATCAGCGGGATAGACCAGGTCCAGGAGCGCCCACCATGGACCAAAGCCTAGGCATAGGGGGGAAAGTCCCTGCAGCCCCTACGTGCATAGTACTGTCATAGGGTTAGAATGGTAATGTAAAGACCCTCTCATGGAGGACAATAAATAGGGGTTACCCCCCTCCTATAAAAGGGACAAAAATAGCCTGGATTTTCCATAATAGTAACAGTCATCTCGTTCTTGTCACTGGCTAGTCCCTTCTTCCGAGGATCCCCGGAGCCCCTCTAAGCTTGTCGGGGTCCTCCTTCTTTTACTATATAGCCCATTTTTGCTATGACAACAATCGACAATGACCACTACCTCGACACGCTTTTCGTTGGACCAGGCTGCTCCAACTCTTCTTTCACTGCATTGCACGTCTAGTGATAACGATCTGTGATCTCTTGATTGCTTGATATCCCGGTTTATGTGGTATATTTTTTGCATTGTCTTCTAGTGTACCTTCAGTTGGGGCGACGGCGACGGGGAAGAGGGGCGAGCCAGCCGTTGGTGGTGGAGGCGGGGCAAGGGCGGTAGTGAAGGCAAGCGAAGCTCGTTGCTGTAAAGGGAGAAGAAGGGGCGGAGCTAGGTCACTGGAGAGGAGGTCGAAGCAGCAACGGCAGCGGAGGTGTCTTTTATAGCTGACGTGATTATTAAGGTGGTTAAACCAACTTAATTACCGGCTACTAAAAGTCAATCAACAACCTCTGGATCATCCAGTCACCCTCCTGACAAGAAGCTTCCCATTAAATTTTGTCTGCATACTAAGCTTTTCATTCAGGACCAAATGTCGGACGGTGCTGCACACCCATTTGTCCAAAAAAGAGAGTGGTGGTGGGTGGAGCATTTGGGGGCATTGGGCAGGTTAGTCTTCCAAGTGTGGCCGGTTGGGCCTAACACTAAATCTGAACAGTCTACAGTGCCCCATCAGTACAATCTGTTTTGGGTTTTGGGTAAGTGCAGTAAAAATTTCTAAACGCTGGCCAATGATATATTTTTTAATATTTAGATTGAACATATAAAAATAAAAATAACATCAATATAATTATTTCAAAAAGAACTTTCGTCAAAGTGTAATTTTGTTCGGTTTTGTAAATCTATTACTCCCTCTATTCAACTTTATTCTCCCTCTGTTCATCTTTATGTGACGTTTTAGGCTTTCGCACAATAATTAAATACTTAGGTAAATTGACCACTCTAACCCTTGTAACTTCCCCAAGGTTCCTTTTTGGACTAAATGAAACACATGTGTTTACTTTAATGCAATATGTTGTCAATTGTTTATGCTTTCTCGTCAGCAATGTTGTATGTAGGGGTGAAAGAGGATCGAATACGGACGGATAATGACTCTGCTATATTTATTTTATATTTTTTTTGGATCCAGATACAAATATGAATAACCTGGATACAAATATAGATACGAATAATATCGAATACGAATACGGAGCCAATATGAATTGAAACGAATATTGTCGCAGATATTTTTGGAACATGAAAACCCCTTAAATTGTATGCCAAAAATTAACGAAAACATATAATTAGTTTATTTGATGCAAACATTCATGAATTATTCATATTTTCAGCAACCACGCATAACATTGGCACTAGCAAACTGCACTAACTACTTCATCACAAACATAACACTTAGTTTACCATATTTAGCTCATAAGTCATAACTCACAATGTCACAAGTCATCATACATTCACACTTAGTACATCACATACATAAAACTTAGTTCACACTAACATTGATCAGGCTGGATGGTTAATCTATACACAAATGAATGTAACATCTCAAAGTATGTTACCAAAAAATTAATATAGTTATATTTTATTGAATTTTATGAGATATAAAATAGTTTTCTTGGTTAAAAATAATAAAATAAAGTTAATTATTTAATTTCCTAGTTTTCAATGTCAAAAATAAAATTTATTGAGATTTCTAGGATTTTATGGGATTTTTAGAAATTAAAAATAATTTATGTGCAAAAATAAAAACAAAGTTTAACTTGGAATTAATTTTATTAAGTTTAAAATAATTCAAGGAATTTTTGTGTTTTTTTCTAGAATTTTTTTAACCCTATTTGCTATTTTCTAAAAGGCTATTTGATTTGTTGCATTTATTGAAATTCAGAAATCATTTAAAATTTTATTTTCTCTTTTGGGCTAAAACCCTCTTCTTTTGGGCGAAAATTCGAATATCCGAACTTGGTCTTATTCGGATAATCCGTATTTGTATCCGTATCTGCCGAATAGCATGCCTACCGTATTCGTTTTCAATAAAAAAAATCCGAATTCGTTTCTGATTCGAAAATTATCCGAGAAAAAACTAAATCTGTTTCACTCTAGATGTGCGAAAAGATTGCCAGAACGACGAATACATTATAGACCCGAGATGTCATCGAACCCCCACGTGGCCGAACCTCCTCCAACTTGGAGTATAGTTGAATCTCTAGAAAGTTGAACTCCACCCCATCAAATAATGTGGTCGAACCTATATTTCCGACTAGATGGTCGAAACTCCCTTCGACCGGACGGTCGAAGATCTTTCTGACCAGAGGGCCGAAACTCCCTCTGACCGGATGGTCGAAACTCCCTTCGACCGGATGGTTGATACTCCTTTGTGATCGGATGGTTGAGACTATTTCCGACTAGATGGTCGAAACTCCTTTTTGATCGACTGGTCGAAACTCTTTCCGACCGAATGGTCGAAACTCCCTTCGAACAGATAGTTGAAACCCTCTCTGACCATGTAGTCAAAACCCGTCTCCACCAGTCAGTCGAAAGTCGAAACTCCTCCGGCCAGATTGTCGAAACTCCCTCCGATTAGATAGCCGAAAACTCCTTCCGACTAGATTGTCGAAACTTCTCCAGCCAGATAGTCGAAAACCCCTTTCGGGTAATAGTCAAAACACATTCGTCCAATAGTCGAAACACCTCCGACCAGACAGTCAAAATTCCTTCGACTAATTAGTAAAAAAACCCTTTCGACTAATAGTCGAAACTTCTTCGAATAATAGACGAAACTCCTTCGACTAATAGTCGACACTTCTTCGACCAATTAGTCGAAACCCCTTCGATCAGTTAGTCGCATCCCCTTTCGATTAGATTGTAAAAACACATTCAATTAATAGTTGAAAAACCTTCAACCAGACAACCGAAACTTCCCTCGACCAGTTGGTCGAAACTCCTTCAACCAACTAGTCGAAACTCCTTTGACCAATAGTTCAAACAATGAACAGTAGTCGAAACAATGAACAATAGTTGGAACAATGAGTAGTACTTGAAACCATGAACAGTACTTGAAATAATGAATAGTACTTGAAACTCAACCCGACAAAGTGGTCAAAACTATGAACAGAACTCGAAAGCCCTCTCGACCAGGTATTTGAAACCCATTTCCGACCAGGTGGTCGAAATCTTGAATAGTACTTGAAATAATAAATAGTACTTGAAACCCCTTATGACTAGGAAGTTGAATCTCCTTCCGCCTGGAATGCAGTCGAACATCCTTCCTCCACCTCCTTACATCCCCAGAGCAAGCGCATAAGCTTGGATAATGCTCCAAGTTCGGCCGCCGCGCCACTTCCTACTGACACCGCATCGGCGTTGCTCTGAAGGGTCTCCCTCCTCTCTAATCGTGTCACCATGTATCCTTGGGGCCAAGAGTTAAACCACCCCCTAGTTATCTTTTACATTGGTAAGATCCTAGGATGGTATAGGAAAATTGGTAGTGCTCGAAATCACAGCCGGTCTGTACATCTCCAGATCGTATTTGAGGTTGAGTCCATTACTCTCTAATACATGAACAATAAAGCGCCAATTAAACCATGGGTAACTGCCAATTCAAAATCAATTAATGGTAATTAAGCAATGTTTTATCGATGCTGATTACACACAGGTCTACAGCTAAGACTAGTCTATTTTGACCACATTGGTCTATGGCTTTGCCACACTGGTCTAAGACTACGACCACTCATTTTCGACCATTGTGCTTCGACCATATTAGTCTATAGCTTCGACCATATTACTTCGATCATACTGGTCTAGGCCTTCGATCACATTGGTCTATAGCATTGGTCTATAGCTTCTACCAGATTACCTTGACCACCCTGGCCAAGACCTCGACCGCATTAGTCTAATACTTCTGGTCCAAGAATTTGTCTGTTGTGGAATTATAGGAATAAGGGGCCTTTACACATATGTGCCCAATTTCAACAGAATTCCTTGTGATCCGAAAGCATATTAGAGAGTCATACCGAACCGGTTAACCTCTTATCCAAGTAACCATTTAAGAATGTTTCTTTAGACACTCTCTCCCTCTCCGTTGGATCCAAACGACTTCTCTTGGCTATACTTCGTCTGAAGTACTTCCTTCATCAACTCCAGATGGGTATATTTTAGTCTCATCTAAAGTACTCCATTCTTTCAAGAAGTCGTTAGATGTGTTTGTTTTAATTCAAGTATTCTTGGTTGTTTGAATTTATTGGATTTCTTTTGGTTATTTTTCAGTCGTTCTGGAGTTCAATCATATTATGTGTAACTAGACTCTGAAGTCATAATGGAACAGCAACCCCAACCAGGACAAGGCCCAGATCAAGGTGTCGAGCATTGAACAGGATGATTATTAGCATACTGAGCACGATTATTATCAGGGCATTGCACAAGAGCATGACTGGGGTTATCAAAATATTGAGCAAGGTGAGTCAACACTTTGATCATATTGCTTAGCAATGCTTAGATACATTGTCATTCGGGCAAAAAATTGCCCGACATCATTCAAACATTTTGAAAATGAATTTGGGCAATCGAGGCTAGAGCCTGGCAGGTATTTGGAAAATGAAAAAGGAATTTCAAATGGAAGAACCTGGAAACTGTTGTAGACTTGGATGTGTGAAAAAGGGTGAATGTGTAGGAGAGTACGTCGATGTGGGATGAAAAGCCGGGTTGGAACCCGATGATTTGAGTTAACCTGGTTGGGAACCAGTGGAAAGTATTGCGTTCATACAGTCGCGGGATTTGCAAGGTGGATGCGGCTCGGGATTAGCAGACGGGTACAGCCTGAGAATTGGCGGGGGAATGCGCCCTAGGGCTCATGGGTGGTGCAACTGCGGGATTCGAGGGTTGCGGCCTGGGATTCTAGGGTGGCATCACCTGCGGGTCAAATAGATTGCGACCAAGGTTTCACCAGGTGGTGCAGCCGAAGAGTCGCCAAAGGCATTCAGCCCGGAATTTCAGGTGTAGGCCGGCCGGAATTACCGGGCGATTGCAGCCTTAGGATCGTCGGATGGATGTAGCCCTGGAATATGATATAGATTGGGTTGGATCCGAGTGGTTGGAAATATGGGATTGGATTCCGGTGATTGGAAATATGTGATTGGAGCCGAGTGATTGGAAATATTGGGGTGGGACCCCAAGGTTTTGAGAAAGTTTGGTCGGGACCAGTGATAAATAGGGTAAGACCTGAGCATTGAGTGGGCGGAGCCACTCAAGGGTATAGGAGACGGGGTCTCCACTATTACTTACCACAAAAACTCAGTTTATAAAACATGTGTTGGCTAAAATGCTAAGTCTCAGGATTTGCTATTACTTAATCTATTTCAATAAATGGATTTGTGCAAAACAAAAGAACCAAGAGCCTCCCCTTTGATTAGCCCACATCTATAATAATTGTATTTTGTGTTGGCTCACGAGTACGGTTGTGTACTTATGCTCGCTATTTACATTCTTTTAGTCAGTACGTACCAAAGAAGACTACAGGGACAATATGAGTATTGATCAAGACTGAAGATCATGAAGGTCAAGAATTAGGTTGCGAGCCCACAGTCGATTGTCAGTGGCCATATCGTGAGGGTTTCACATGTTATACTTTGATTCTTCTTTTCTTCTTGTTTTTTAAAAGTATTTGGCCTATTCGGCCATTCTGCAAGCCAAAATGCGTAAGGTATATTTACGCTTTGTTTAATATTATGTAATAACTCTGTATTTTTTGTGATATATATTTGAAACAATAATATAACTATGTGTGCTACCTACTAATCCAGAGAATAACATAAATATACATAGTAGGTTCCAAGTTCAAAATTTAGGGTCTGACACTATATTACTTCTGTGTATATTTGTGTAGTGGTATTTACTATAGGTACGTAAACCGTGAAACACTTATGAAGGGCAATGACATAATAGGAAATTCTGTGAAACATTCTTCTCAAAATTGTAGATGTCGTATATTCTTGAACAAGAAAAAGAGTATAAAACATCGTATATTTATGAGCCGAAGAGGTATCATAGAAATTAGTGGTAAAATTTGTGGTTTAGGAACTGTATCAATGTCTAAAATAACATTCTTCTGTCACCGGAAGGGAGTACATATTGTGGATATCATGGGGGTATGCTCCAGATCTTAGGATGACGTGACAATTGGCAATGGAGTTTATGGTTTGTCGTTTCACGGGTTTTTGACAAAGTTCAGATCTGTCAGAACAGGGGCGGTCTGACCGGCCATAGCATGGCGGTCCGACCGGTCCCAAATCGGTCGAACCAGCCATGAGCGGCGGTCGGACCGGCCGTGACCAAATTGTGTCAAATTGAGCTGGACCAAAAATAGAGGGTGTAGGCAAGTGAGAGGATGCTATTGCACTTTGTGCCATAATTTTTGGAGTCTCTAGTCAAAAGTTCTATTCGTTTTAAATTTCCAGAAGGTTTCGGAATTTCAGGGATTGAAATTCGGCTAAGTCCTTTTGGGCGGTCCGACCGGCCTATAGCTGGTGGTCCGACCAAGCAAAGTCGAGGTCCGACCGCCCCGAGGCGATCGGACCGGTTGTCACTTGAACGCCGACCTTCGTGGCGGTGTTGTTCGTTGGTTAGGTCAAAGTCATGAGTTTCAGGGTATATGTATTGCATGATGCATGTTTTGACTAACATGGGTCATGTTGTGAAGAACTTGTTCCCAAAATCGGTTTATTTGTCTATGGTTGTGCAGGTTGCTTGGTGGTCAACAACGGTCAACGGCGAGGATGATCGGGACTAGGCTTGGAGAGCTGAGGTCCAGAACGATCGACGATGCCGGGTGAGATCAATGACTCAAGCGTGACGCAAGATGGACAAGGGTGACCTATTAGCAAATCCGAGGCGCAAGATGGCGCTAGGTGAAGCTGTTTAGGTCAAAAGGTTAAAGACGGTGCTTTGCGAAGCGTGCGTGTGTGACCCGTTTGTTAGTGGGCCTTAACGAGAGCCCAATAGGATCAAACTTCTAGAAGGTCTAAGCCTCCAATATAAATAGGAGAGGGTGGTGGCTGCACCAACTCTTGACCCTCTTTATATTAGAAAACCCTAATTTTGTTTAGGGAGAGCTAGGCGTGGAGGCTAGGGTTCTTGAAGGTTTGATTGGATTTTTGTGCTCTTGGATTGACCACTGATCCTTGATGGAGTGGGTGTAATCCAGCATCAATCATGTTTTAATCTATGCAAGGTTTGCTTGAGATAAGTCTCTTTTCGTTCTTGCTCTCAATTTCGTGATTTTAGGGTTTTCATTGATCCACGAGTTTTTGCTTGATATCGTCACGTGGATTAGCTTTCTGTGTTGTGTGGGAACTCATCTAGGATCTTCGTGATAATCAATCACCCACGAGCAAGCGATTGGATCTAGTTTTCACTTTTGCTCGGTTTTAGACCCTTCTCCAATCAGATTGTAAAGGATCTTTGTTTGTCCAAGAATTATCATAATTGTTAATTGGAATAGGTCATTAATATCATAGAGAAGGTGTATACCAAGTTTCGTGAAGTTTGGAGTTGATAATCAAAAGTTGGATCTATTTGCAACTTCGTCATCGGGGTTGTTCTTGTTGTTCTAGAGCCTGGCGGTCAGACCGCCCGAGGGCACCGGTCCGACCAATTTGGTCAGCGGTCTGACCGCCACTAACATAGCGGTCAGACCGCCAGTACTGATTTGTGCTTTAGCTTGTGTTGATTTTTATCGTATTATTTAGGAGGTAAATTGGATTCAATACTACTCTTCCGCTGTACTGGTATATTGATCTTCATAGCTTCCTCATAGCTATTGGAGTGAAATTGTGTTGAATTCATAATTTGTGAAAAAGTGAGCGTACTTCTATTCACCCCCCTCTAGTCGCCTTTTCGGTCCAACACATATGTACTTCGATTTTCTTCCTGTTGAGTAACCGTTGCTGGCGAGTCCAGTCCGAACGGGTACCTCGTATACAATATTCAGAATCGTAAGAACAGATGAAGAACACAAGAACACAACAGTAGATTGAACACAGAGATATGAGAGGACTTCAGGCTTCGCTTTATTGCTTCGGAATAATTGGGGTTACAATGAGAGGGGGAGACCCTCTATTTATAGACTACGGGATGAGGAGTTCAACTGGGTCAGGACTCTCCGGGGTCCTGGGCCCGTAGTGGGCCAGGACTCTCCGAAGTCCTCGGCCCGGTTTCTTAACACTCCCCCTTGGACACTCATCCAACATGTTCATGTCTCGTCAAAACTCCATAAAAACCCAGTGGGAAAAATTTAGAGAAATAGTACATGTCATGCGTTCTGCTGTGTTGCACGAATTGCCTCATTAAAAAACTTAGCCGAGAAACTTCAGAAAAACTCGTCAAGGGAAAAAGAGTACAATCCACCCTACTTCATTTAATCTCCATGATTTATTCTTTGGGTACTTGATCTTCGTGATCAAGATTCAATAATGAGTTCGTGAAGATTCTCCCCCTGAATTCTGCACTTGTCTAAGTCTTATCATTCCAATTCCACGTATGCATTTTTCAAAACTAGACGCTGGAAGTGACTTAGTGAATAAATCTGCAAGATTTTCAGATGACTTAGTATGCAGTACCTTAATTTCGTCCATCTTTTGCATTTTGTGAGCATAGAAGAACTTGTGATTGATATGATTTGTAAGGGGACTCTTCACATAACCCATCTGCACTTGGGCGACACAAGATGCATTATCTTCATAGATAATGGTGGGGGTTTGCGCAGTATCCAATCCACATGACTGCTGGATGTGATGAATCATCCGTCGAAGCCAAGAACATTCCCGTGAGGCTTCGTATAGTACTATGATTTCTGAGTGGTTCGTCGAAGTAGATACAAGACTTTGCTTAGACGATTTCCATGAAACTGCAGTTCCACCACATATGAATACATAGCCTATTTGCGACTTAGCTGTGTGCGGGTATGACATGTACCCAGCATCTGTGTAGCCAATCATGGTAAGGTCTTGGTTCTTTCTGTAGAATAGACCAAGATCTTTGCTTCCTTGGAGGTATCGGAAGACGTCTTTTATTCCCTGCCAATGCCTTTTGGTAGGTTCTGCATTGTACCTTGCTAATAGGTTTACTGCAAATGCAATGTCCGGTCTAGTACAATTTGCTAGATACATGAGTGCTCCTACTGCACTCAGGTATGGGAATTCCGGTCCCAGGACTTCCTCCACCTCTTCTTTAGGTGCAGTATGGGTCCTTGTCTTGTCAGTAAGGATCTTGAGCCATCGGCACTTTCGAAGGATATGCCTTTTCAAAGCCGAACCTTTCCAACACTTTACGAGTGTAGGTTGGTGATGTACTAGAATCCCTTGAGGTATGCTCAAGCTGCGAGCCTAGGCGATTTGGTTTTACCCAAGTCTTTCATTTGGTCGACTCGGTAAGAGCTTGCTTTCTTAATATCTTCCATGGTCCCGATGATATTGGATCATCTACATATCTTGAGATTATCTGAATCCATCACAGGATCGCCGTATAAAAACACAGGGACAATCCTCATTGTTCGTAGCCTTTCTTGCGAACAAAGTCGCTTAAACGATTATACCACATTACGCTGATTGCTTGATCCATCAATGACTTTCTAAGTTGCACACTGCATGCAATTTCTATTTGCTCTGTCTTGGTTGGAGACGGGGATACCTTCCGTACCTTCATGTAAATGTCGAATCAAGTTCCCATAAAGGTATCTGATTACCACATCCATCAATTTCATTTCCAAATTCAAGTTTATGCCATTGAGATTAAATATCTAAAGGTAGTTCCGCCCATGACCGGGGAATAAGTTTCATCATAATCGACTCCTGGTCGTTGGGTGAAACCTTGTGCAATAAGCCTTGTTTTATGTCTTACAACTTCATTATTTTCATTTCTCTTTCGAACAAATACCCACTTATGCCCTCTTGGGTGCACATGGGGAGGCGTCGGCTTACGAGCCCAAACACCTCTCTTTTATTGGAGATATTAATTTCGCTTCTATTGCCTTCTTCCTATCTTTCCAATCGATCTTTTCTTACATTCGTGACGATCTGACCTCTGGATCAAGATCGATGATTGTGGTAATTTTCTTTGCAAAATAAATATCGACATTGGCTGTTGTTCTATTCATAGATTCTCATGTGGTCACACAATTTATAGCTATTTCTTCATGGGGCGATACTTCTAATATTTCTACTTGCTTACCGCTGCTTTCAGTTGCGGGGGCAAGTCCCTTTATTTTTTCAGCTCCGATGTGTGCGCATACATCCATGCTGATGTCTCCCTCCGTGGGAATATTCAAATCTTGTATGCCTTTTGCTGAAGGTTCCATACCGGTGCCAGGTCTCAATTGGCTCCCTTTCTGGTTGTGTGGAACTTCAGCGATCGGTTATGTCAAGTCCTTCTTATCCTTTTTCGCCAGGCGTCCCCGGTTACTTGGGATTCGAGGGGCCGAAGTTCTCGTCCTTTTATTCTGAGGCCTCTGGACGGGATTAGGGATACCTTCAATTTTCTTTGGTATTTCAACCCTCTCCGGTGCATTGCGCGCAGGCACATGCGACTTGGTTACACTTTTCAAATCACTAAAGTGGTCAGGCAGTTGATTCGCTAATGCTTGCAAATCAATTATCTTCTGGACTTCTCTATTTGTTTCACTAGTGCGCGGGTCATGTGCATGGATTCCTGTGGCTCGCCACGTCAGTTCCCGACATTTTTCATCAAGGGGTTGATTTCCTCCCCCTAATGACGGGAAACTATCATCATCGAATATGCTATCGCAAAGCAGGTTGTATGCAAATCTCCAGTCATGGGGTCCAGATACTTCATTATGGATGTTGTCTCATAACCAATGTATATCCCAGACTTTCGGAGATGGTCCATTACAGTTCGCTGCGGTGGTGGTATAGGTACGTAAACCTTGCAACCAAACCTTCGAAGATGGAAAATTTTCGGTGTTGACCCTTGCGCTAGTTGCATAGGTGAATGGATTTTATATGCTGATGGTCAAAAATTGATGAGAGTTACTGCGTGTAGGACTGCGTGTCCCCAACATGTAGTTGGCAAATTACAATTCTACAAGAGCGGTCGGGCAATAAATTTAATTCTTTTAATTAATGCTTCTGCTAGTCCATTCTGGGTGTGGACATGTGGTACAAAGTGCTCAACGGTAATTCCCATTGCCATACAATAATCATTAAATGCCTTTGAAGTAAATTCTCCAGCGTTGTCCATCCTGATGGACTTCACATGATGATCGAAATTATTCTTAATCTTAATTATCTGCGAGATCGACTTTGCAAAAGCGTGGTTTCGTAGACAATAAGCATACATCGACCATTTAGGAAGCATCGATGAGCACCATAAAGTACCTAAATGGCCACGACGGTGTATAGGACATAAATGTCTCCCCGATACGATCCGAGAATGCGGGATTTCATCCTTTACTTTCAAAGTAGAGGGTCTAGTAATCATTTTCCCGGTGGCACATGCAGGGCACACGAAATCTTCTGGATTCGGAAAATTCTTTACATTGATATTATGTCCCTGAGAATTAGTAATTATATTTCTCATCATTCTAAGACCGGGGTGGCCTAATCTATCATGCCAGAGATAGAAAAGTTCAGAGCTTCTAAAAGTCATTTTCAGGACAGTATAGGCTGCAGATGCCTTAATATGAGTATAGTATAGCCCAGATTCATATGAAGAAAGTCTTTCTAATACCCTTTTTTTATTTTCCTCGCGCTTTGTAATGAGTAGGTATTCCTTACCATACTCTTCTTCAGTCTCTACGTGGAGACCGTTAGCGCGAATATCTTTAAATCTTAAGAGAGTCCTAGTCGATTCTGGGTACAACAAGGCTTCTTCAATGACCAATGTTGTGCCCATCGGGAGTATAATTGTGGCTCTTCCTGAGCCTATTACACAAGTATCGCTGCCTACGATTGTCGTAAGACTACCAGCATTCTTGCTGATTGACTGAAAAATTTTTGTCTCTCTTAATATTGTATTCGTTGTGCCGCTGTCTGCTAAGCATACTTCCTCCATAGGGTGCCACACGCGTTCTGATATATATAAAATATTTATTAATATAGGGTAGCAAGCAACCATACATATAAAATACTTCAAAACAGAACACAATTTGCCTTTATTAATACGAGGAAAAGTCGTGCAGGACTCATAATAAGAATTTATTTCTTTGCTCTCCTAGAGCTTACAACCATTATGCAAGATTATTATTCTATTACAACCAAAAAAACTGCAAATGACTATAAAACTAAGTGCAATGCGTGCACTAGATCGAATCAGCAAAGTATGAAGATACTTCTGCCTGGATCTGCTCTACGTTCATCTGCTCCTCACCGGCAACTACAGCTGCTGCTGCTGTGATGTCCAAAGAAGGTGTGATGTGGGCGGCCATCGGGCTGTCCACATCCATGGGTGCATCCCATGATTGTGGATCCCCTATGCCTGCAATGGCGAGGTGTGCCTCATGCTGTCCTTTGCCCTTCTTCTTGGCCTTGAAGACATCGATCACATGCTGTGACTCATGGCAAACACGTGACCAATGACCCCAAGTGCCACATTTGTAGCAAGTTTGGTCCTGCTGACCATACGGCTTCTCGTTACGCTTCTTTTGTCCGCCCTTCTTGGCTTGGGCAGTCTGCTTGGTTTTACGACCCATGACCTTACCCTTCCTGCCTCTTTCTACTGAGTGAGGCTTTCTCAACTTGTAGCTGCTTGCGTTGACTTCATGACCAACTTTGCTACTAGGTGGCTGTGAGATGTAGTTCTTTCGGAGAACGTCATCTTGAGCTTCTGCAACTTGCATTATATCGATCAGTTCGGCATACTCCTTGTAGCCATCCTGCGGATAGTTGCGTGCGGATTGTACTGCGTTGGGGTGGAAGGTAGAGAGTTTTTTCTATCTTCTGCTCGTCTGTGGTTACTTTACCACATAGTTGAAGACTTGTACAAATTATGTGCAATGCAGAATTATACTCTCCCACGGTCTTGTAGTCGGCAAAACGCAGTCGGTTCAATCCTACTCTGCACGAGGAAGGATGGTGTACTTTAGCTTCTCAAACCGCTTCTTCAGTGCGGTCCATAAGGCTAGTGCGTTCTTTTCTGCCATGTACTCATTCTTGTGTTAGGCAGAGATGATGTCTGAGGAAATAAAGTGCTTGATCATTCTCCTCAGCAGTTGGAGCGACATCCTTCAAGGTGCCAAGCCCAATAGCAGCACGGAGCTTCTTTGCTCCAAGTACAATCTCGACATCCGATGCCCAAGTCAGATAATTATGGCCATGCTAGGCCAACTCTTCGAACTCCCGGTTTGTAATACCAGTCATCTGCATATTCATACAAAGAGTGTATAAGATTACTGCTGGTAACTTGCATAAAATGGTTGCAAAAATTCTTATAATGTTTTCGTATTTTTCTATGTATTTTCATGATTTACTGCTATTTTTGGTGATTAAAAGCAATATTAATAATCACAAATAATCAAAACAGTAAATACAATAAATAAATTGCATAGAAATAATAATTACAAGGTAAAATATGATTCAAATGCAAAAACCGATTCAAAATTTGAATTCCCGAGGCCTTTTTCTGCTAGAATATGAATTTTCGGCGAATTTTACAATTTCCAGGGGCTAAAACGTGAAAACATTCAGTTCTGAGAAATTGTTCACGCAATTTACGGAAAACCCGAGGGCCTTTTTGCAAAATGGCCCTTTTTTCATTTTTTCGCTTGCTTGGGTTATCTGGGCGGCCTTTTAAACGCCCGTTCCTCGACTATAAAACCCATGGCGTGGGACTCGGGGTAGGGTTTCCTACCCCGAGTCTCTCTCAGTGGCGGCTCCCTCCATGGGAGCCGCGTCCGCGAGTGCCCGACGCCTTGGCCGGGCGGTGGCGGCAGGCGGTGTGACAGCGCCGGAGGCGAGGCGATCGCCACTTCAAGCGGCAGCGCGGCTCGATGCCAGGCGGCGGGTTTGGCGGTGGCGCGCCACGAGCGGCTCTGTGTCGGGGCTTAGCGGCTCAGCGTCGGCTCAAGGCAACGTGAGTGGGTCCGGTCTCGGGCGGCGCGGCCGGCTTTCCCACCTTTTTCTCGTTGCCGTTGTCGTGCGGCGACACTAAGCGATTCCGGCTTCTGGAGGTGCTCTCCGGCGATGGTCTGGCTGCGGCCGTCGGCGATGGGTGCATCTTACCGTCGCGATCGTGGCGGCGGTGCTTCAAGTCGGCGCCGTCGTTTCAAGGCGCTCTCCCCCCCTTCTCCTTGTTTTTTTCTTGTGTGTGGAGAACGCGATTGGTGGCGCGGTGGTGCTAGGCGGGGGCGCGCAAGTCGACAATGGCTCAGTCATTCATGGCGTCAGTCTTTGGTCGGTGGAGGCGGCGACAAGTCGACGACGGCTCGTGCCATTCATGGCATTGGTCTTTGGCCGGTGGGCGGCGACAAATCGTGAGTGCGCCTCGGTTGGAGTCCCTCCCCTTACGTGTTTTTCTCTTTGGCGGTCCGGTGCGCCCGTCTGGGGTCGCGGAGGCGACCATGTGCCGGGTACGCTAGCCGGAGGTGGGGATCCGTTCTTGGCGGTGGGGTTAGGGTCTGCTACATTTGGGGTTAACTGGTCGGCCAAGTCTTGGCTGGGTGGCCGTGTCGGCCCTTTTTCTCGGCTTGTTTATGCAATCGATCTTGTTTGTGCGATCGATCTTGTTCATGCAATTACCGATCGGCGACTTCGAGTCGGCTCGCGGTGAATTGGCAATTTCAATCTACGGTACAATCGACATCTGATCTTTCATGTAATATCCCGATCGACATTGTGTCGGTGACTTCAAGTCAGCTCGCGGTAGATTAGAACAGATTTGCACCGTAGAAAAATAATCTAGAAAGCAAATTTGCATAATTGAAGGCAATCTAGAAAATACGATTCAATGTACGAGTGTCGTTCTTCGATGGTTACCTTTCGATGCAAGAAGAGTCGATCGTGCTGATAACGTGTTGAGTAACCGTCGCTGCCGAGTCCAGTCCGAACGGGTACCTCGTATACAATATTCAGAATCGTAGGAACAGATGAAGAACACAAGAACACAACAGTAGATTGAACACAGAGATATGAGGGGACTTCAGGCTTCACTTTATTGCTTCGGAATAATTGGGGTTACAATGAGAGAGGGGGGCCCTCTATTTATAGACTACGGGATGAGGAGTTCAACTGGGCCAGGACTCTCCGGGGTCCTGAGCCCGTACTGGGCCAGAACTCACCAGAGTCCTGGGCCCGGTTTCTTAACACTTTCGACGAGGCAACGGCATCCCCTTTCCAAAATGGCAAACTACTATAGCTCTTTGCCTTTGCAGTTGCAACGGTAGAGGATGCACTTCCTCCTTTCGAAATAGGGACTAAACGGGTGATGCAGCAGATGCTTGCTACTGATGTCAACATGAAAAAAGGAAAGCCGTAACAACCAACTACGCATCCTTCGTAGAAATGAAAAAAAAAAGGAAAATGAAAAGGAAAATTCGAATACTTCGAATTTGTTAAACAAGTTCAACAAGTATGAGACATATATTTGATTAATATGGACATAAAGTATAAATAGATGAACGTTGCACAGTTGTGTGGATAGATAAACATAGAAATAGTATTCGTAATGGAATTATTATAGCAGTTTATACTTATAATCGATTAATCTACAACAATAAAATATGAGTTTTCATAGTTACTGTTGTAATATTATGGTACATGGATACTTACCTAAACTCAGTTTCCTAATAGATTTACTTATTTCTTACTTCTCTTCTGAGAAAGAGACCGCTCCTCTCACTGTATAAGGGGAGATGGCGTATATTACATTCGCTGCCTACGGAAAAGAGCGATAAAGTTGAGAGGTTGTTGGAATTATGTTTTGTGTGCATATCTAAATTTCTCGCTGGTGATCGTACCTTTTTTCTTCTTCCAAATATTACCTTGAAATCAGAATCAAACACGGTGGCTCCTTGTAGAAAATCCTTTCCCAAAACCACCATCCAAAAAAAAAGAAGGGAAAAAAGAGAGAGAGAGGATAAAACCAGGCGAGCCTCGCCGCCGGCTGGCGACGGCGTGCCCGCGCTCCCCAAGACCCCAACCACTCCCCCATGCAGCGAGAGCAGCTCGCGCGTGGCGGCGGCGGCGGTTCCCGCGACGACGACGAGGGCGTGGTCGTGATGCTGCGCCGCTCGAGCGCCGCGGCGCGCGTCACCTGCGGTCTCTGCCGCGGCCTCCTCCGCGACGCCACCACAGTCCCCGAGTGCCTCCATTCCTGTAAGATCCCCATGCACCCTCCCGTTTGCTTGCCACCGCCGCTGTTACCACTGCGCTGCGAGCCCGCGGGGGATCGTAGTTAGTTGGAGTAGTTAGCATCGTGCCTGCGGCGCGCTTCACTGTGGGGCTGCGAGCCGGGTCGGGGTTCGGGAGCCCGGAGATGGAGGGACTGGGTTCTTTGATGCGTGAAATGCGCGTAAAATCATCTTTTTGCTTGCTCTGCGTTGGGTCTGTGGGGTGTTGAATTGTGATGCCACCCGGATCATTTGGATCACCACTGATTAGGGGTGTACACGGTCGAATTCGAATCGGATATTGGCCAAACCATATTCGTTTCCATATAACTTTAGTCGGATTCGAATGTCAATCGGATGTACACCGAATTCGAATTCGAATCGGATGTGCAACGAATTCGAACCGGATTTTGGACTCAATTCGATCAAATTCGAATGCCTTTCATGTTTAATAACAAATTGAAAGGATTTGTCTGGAGCATTGCAATTGTATCATGGGAGCTAATAAAACGTATCACTAGATGACTATAATTATTAGAGGCAATGTTTCATGAGAGCAACATTATAGTACCACCACTAATCCAACCGTGTGGTGATTAATTGATGACATAACTAGAGGGCATAATATATGTTAGTTCCTGCATGCGCCGATCTGATAAAAAAAGATGAGATCAACTGGTCAATACGAGGAGTCAAGAATGGGATTAAAATATACTAGGTTAACTTGTGGGCCTTGGGCTGTGGGCGTTGAGTCCTTGGCCCAATGGGACTATAGCTATGGATTTTGGGAGTACCGGACGAGTGTTATTAAGTCGGAAATCATTCGGATATTCGAATTCGACAGGGTGTGCCATACCATATTAGAATTCGAATTTGGCAAATGTAATAAGATAATATTCGAATCTGAATTCGATTAAGTATTCAGATGCTGAAATTTGTGCCAGATAAGGATTTTATCGGATTCGGATGTCTGATGTTTCGGATTATCTGTTACCAACTTGCACCCCTACCACTGATGGGCACTACGAACTTGGTATGAATGGAATTGGATCGACGCAAAGAGGGGTTTTTGTTTGCATTGCAGGGAGGAGATCAGGAGGATTGGTGAATGGTGATTTGAGGAATAGTTTGTACTTTGTACGTATTGCTCGGTACTCTGTGCGTGCGCTTGCGTGTGTGCCTGGTTAGTGTAGTTGAAGCTTCTTAAGCATGCCCCGCCAAAAACAAAAAGCTTCTTAAGCATGTAGAATTGTAAAACAGGTTCTTTTGTGTGCTAGCTATCTCCCTTAATTATGCGCAATGCGTCCTTTGCTTCCTGATAAAGCAACTCCAAGACCCTTTTGGTCTAAAACTGTGTGCAATGTTTGGTGTCTTAGCAGGCCAGCCCCTGCTGCCATGCTTTCGCCTTTTTCATTCCATGGAAAACCTTTTATCCACCATGAATTTGTTTGATTTGATACGATTCCAGAATATGGTTGTAGTGATCTAAAGTTTTAAGCAAATCTGTCATGCCATGAATTTTGCTCGCTGTCCTCTTTTTACTTCTCTGCTCATCCAAGGGTATTTGACAACTTAAGTGCTTACCTTTTCTACTTTTATGTCTCACATTTGTCGATTTGCATTGGGTCCGAGGGGTGTTGAATTGTGTGCCACCCGGGTTCATTTCGATCACCAGTGTGCTTATGAATGAATGGAATTCGATCGACGCAAAGGGATTTTTGTTTACATAATTACACTGCAGGGAGGAGATCAGGAAGGGACTTGTGATTTGAGGAATAGTTTGCTCGTTGCACGTGTAGTTCAGTACTCTGTGCGTGCGGTTGCGCATGTGTGTGTTTCAGTGTAGCTGAAGTTTCTTGAGTATGCAGATTAGGTTCTCTTATGTGCTAACTATCTCTCTTGATTATGCACAACAATGTGTCCTTTGCTTCCTAATAAAGCAAGGCTAAGATCCTTTTGGTCTAAATTTGTGTGCGATGTGCGGTGTCCCAGCAGGCTATCCCCCACTGCCATGCTTAGCCTTGTTCAATCCATGGAAAAACTTCCATCATGAGTTTGTTTGCTTTGACATGATTCCGAAATATGGTAACAGTGATATGAAGTTTTAAGCAAATTCACCATGCCTTGCTCGCTGTCCTCTTTCACTTGTGGCGATGTAAGGTGGAAAGAATGGGGAGTTAGGGCTTCGGTTTCCTCTGTAGCTTTCTTCCAAGGGTGTTTGATAACTTAAATACTTACCTCTATTCACCATGAATTTGTTCACTTCGGCACGATTCAGGAATATGGTAATAGTGGTCTAAAGTTTTAAGCAAATGTGCTGTGTCTTGCTCGCTGCTCTTGTTCACTTGTCTAGTTGTGTTTGATCATCAAAGGATGTTTGATAACTTAAATACTTACCTTTTTCTACTTTTATGTGTCACATTTGTTGATTACAGCCTCTGGCTGATTTCATGTTAACTACTTTCCTTCTTTACACTTGCAAGTATTATCAGAGCTTGTTGCCTCTAGTTATAAAACCTGAAAATCTTGTTCTTATCATGCTTCAGTTGTTAACTCACTTGATGTTTTGATATGTTTTGGTCAGTTTGTAGAAGTTGCATATATGAGAAGTTCACGGATGAGGAGGATAGCTGCTGCCCTACCTGTAACATTGATTAGGGCTGCAGTCCATTGGATAAGATGAGGTCTTTTTCTGTTTTCTTCAACTATCTGGTGTTAGCCTTAACTCCTCAATCTGGTGGTTAGCCAACCATTGTTGATATATTACTGTGTTTCATTATGCCTACCATTCTTTTCTTTGAAATGATGGCCTCATTTTTTCTGTATATAAGCAACCAAGCAGGTACCACCATAGTGGGAGGTATTGGAATGACCGAATGAGGTTCCATACTTAAGAAGGCATGATCCATAATCTTGTTTCTTTGTTGATGATGGAATTGATGAGTTTTTTTTACAAGGTTTGCATTACCTTCCACAATTCATGTAGCATGCCTACCGCACTGTTCTTTTCTGCATTGGTTCAATTTTTGTCACATAGATAACTCATTTTCGCAACACACGACATCATCGGTTTACCGGGTCTATGTTACCTTTGTTTGGAGTACCAATCTTAACTACTATAATTCTGAGTTTACCCCTCCCACCCCACGGCAAGCAGCCACACGCATGGAAAAAGAACAGTCGTCTTGCTTGTCTTCCCCTCCCCTCCCACCCCACGCCAAACCACCGCCCGCGTGGAAAAAGAACTGTCGCCTCGCTTCTCTTCCCCTCCTCCCACCCCACGCCAAACCGCCGCCCCTCTCATCGCCCCGCGCCTCCCTCGCGCTCGCCCGGAATCCTCGCATCGCTCCTGCCCCACCCGTGTCGCCCAACTCCTCCCCACCGTCGGCTCGCTCCACTCCCTTGACCCTCGCCCACCTCCCTCGCCGCCTCCGCCACCAGCCACGGCGCCCTCTCTCCCTATCCCCTGCGGCCGACGCCGCCATCCTCCCTCTTCCTCGTGCCTGACACCGCCGGTGGTGGTGGAGTTCGAGAGCGAGGAGGTCACGGCGAGGTGGGGGACGTCATGAGAGAAGCACCGCGCGCCTCGGTGTGCATATCAACCGTCGCTCGCTCACCCTAGACTCGTGGATCGAGGTGCAGCTCCGCAAGATGGAGGCCAGGGGAAACGACCGCCTCAACGCCTTCCTCACCGCGCGGGGTGTGCCCAAGGAAACGCCCCACGTCGCCAAGTACAACTCCAACACCGTCATCGCGATACCGCGATGCATTGTCGCTTCGTCGGCGGGCGTCGTGGATCGACCCGCCGTCGTTAAGGAGATGCCGGATCTGGCGCCTACGCGCGCCAGAAGCCACCCTTCCCGCCCCGGTATGGGCGCGGTGGCGGCGGCGAGGATGAGATGATCGGGACGACGACTTCCGGCGGACATGAGGAGGAACCCGTCGGCGGGTCGTTGGCGCCACGGAGCCGAAGTCGAGTCACCACCGATGTAGCTCCTGGTCGCATCAACGGCCGGCGACGCGGACGACCGGCGGTGCGGGCCGAGGCGACGGCTCTCGGTGGTGGCAATGGCTAATACTACTGCACATGGCGATGGCACATAGGATCTACTCATCAGAGCATCTTGCCAGATCCCCCACTCATGTGACATGTCCACGCTAAAAGGTATATCTCCTCTAATCGTTCTTTCTCTTTCTCGTGTTAAGGTAGCAAGCCGTAATTGTAACTTCTTTTTCCACTCTTTTGAGCTCGGTTGTAGTTGAAAGTTTTGTAAATCCTCACTTGAAAGCTCCCCCAATTGCAAGTTTTCATCCCCAATTTCAATGTTTTTTAATCCAATTTTCGCAGATTTTTTGGGCTCGAGTTGAAAGTTTCAGAGTCCAAATTGAAAGTGTACTAGAATGATTGGAAAGCTTTTTAATCCGGTTTGAAAGCTTTGAATTTGACCTGTAGTTGTCAAAATCAAAGTTGAAATTAGGCAAATTTTCCGAGTTGAAATTTTCTTCGTTAATGGAAAGTTTAGTTTGTGGAGTACTGACGAGGATCTAATAATCCTCATTTTATCTTTTATCTATAATTCTTATTATGGGTAAATATGATGTCACATAGTCCCTAAGTACCCCTTATATCTATAAGGGAGAGCCCAACAAGTGATTGTAAGTTCTTCTACAATCACCCCATAGTCGTAAGTCTTGCTACGACTATATCATGGTCGTAAGTCCTTCTACGACCACTACATAGTCGTAAGTTCTTCTCGATCGCTACACAGTCGTAAGTCCTTTTACGATTGCTACACCGGTCGTAAGTTCTTCTACGACCGGTAAACTTCGACCACCTTATAATCAAACCTACGGTAGTGGGTCCAATTGATTAAGGAATCCGAGCGGTCTACACGCACTATTATTCCGCTTATTAATGGTGTGTAACTACCCCATTATCTCTCGAAGATAATTGCGGACGGCGTGAAGAAGCCGAGGCGTCGGTAATTATCGCCATCATGCGTCAGCATCTTTGGATTAATTAGGCGCATCTCCGCAGACAAAACGGCTACTTCTTCACGACTATATAAGGGCATCAATCGGAGAGATGAGGAGGAGGCAATGAACAAGAGCTGGTCAAGTAGGAACACAAGTGCTATTCTCTAATAGTCTTAGTCTTTTACTTGATCATCAAGAATACCATACACACAGATTAGGGTTATTATTCTCTCGGAGAAGGCATGAACTGTCTAAACATCCGTGTCAATAAACTCTGCGTGATCTCATCTCTAGGAGACCCCGAATCAAACAATCTTTACGTAAGATCGGTTCTAATACAAGCGGTTGGCGCCGTCAGTGGGGATCTTCCGTAATCTCTTGTCAACATACTCCTTTTTCCAATCTCATGCAATCATGGCGGAGAATGGAGCGAGGAGAACTGGTTTGACTTGGCGGACACTGTGACGTCGACATGGATGCGGTTTCGACTACTGAGCCGAGTGATGCATCCGCCGATGGTGATGTTGCCTCCGGAGATTATTCTCCGAGAAACCATCCCATTAATGGAGTTGAGGAGGATCATTATCCCCACAACAATCGTCCAACAGAGGAGCCAATTCTCTCAAAGGACAAGGGTCAATCCGACCAGACCGCTCCCGGGAGGACTCACAACACGACGAGTTCTTTCTCCAAGTGTTCAAGTCCCTTAAGGCGGTCCGACTTGGTAAGTCAAGTTCAGGAGCCACCATTCGGGACTCCACCAAATCTAGTGATCCTCTCTCGGGGTAACTCCGGAGAGGGTGGGATCAAGCATGCTTTTCTGCAAATTCGACCGCCTCCCGCAGATCTCATTTGCGAACGAGCGATTATAACCCGAGTTCCCCTACGGAGGATTACTCCAAGTCGCCAGATGGTGTCCTCGAGCACTCCTCAGCGGGAGGCCTCGGCGCAAGTGAGAATCATCAACGGAGGTCTTCGCCCTTCCCCAAATCGGTCGACCTCATGGAGGCCGAGATAAGAACACTCCCGAAGATCACACACTGCGCCCCTCGTGGTAATGGCAAAGGCACCACCGCTGGCGAGAGAACCAACACTGATGAGCGAGGAAATCCTCGACATTCTCGCACTCCATTAAGAAGGCCTCAAAGGCACGATGAGGAGGATTTTGATGTCGTCGGAAGAAAGAAAGTTGCGATCGTAAGAACTCCGTGGGCGCATTCAACATCAGTCGGAGGAGGTACAAGAACTCCAGGACATCAACGACTTGCTCGAGAATCCAAGTCAAGAGCTTGCTCGAGCGCTGAGGTACGATCTCTTTCTTTGAAGAGATTACGCAAAGACTTCGAATGTGATGACAAGATCGGAGGTACCTCATCGACAACATTCGGTAGTCGTAGCAATACGACTTCCTCGGCTACGATCAATCGAATATTTCTCACGAGGAATCGACACGGCCATAAGTCGAATCGATCCCCTATTCGAGAAATACTTTTCGGTGAAGATCAAGAAGCCCTCCGAGAGGTGATCATTCACCACTTCGACAAAGAAATTCTAGCGGGTGGAGTACGAGGAGTATTCCCCTCGTAGAACTAAGACCTACTACAGAACAGGTCAGCCTGTTACCGGGTATCGTCGTATACGATCACCTGGTGACATTAACCCTTCTTTCCTACAAAGAAGGCGCCAAGAAGTGATTCTGGGATCTTAGGGCATTTTCGCCGACCTCGAAGCGATTCACGCCACCTCATTTCGGCCGGTGAACATGGAGAAATTTGATGGATCTCAAAATCCCATCGAATTTCTTCAGATCTATACAACATCTGTCCGAGCAGCAGGAGGAGGAGAGCATGTAATGGCGAATTACCTTCCGACTGTGCTCGAAGGATCCGCTCGATCGTGGTTATTAAACCAACCACTCGAGTCGATCTACTCTTGGCAACACCTCTGTGATCTTCTACGGCGAATTCCAAGGCACATACAACCGCCCGAAAAGAAGGCGACTTGCACGGATAAAGCGAACAACAACGAGACTTTGCGTCAATTCATCAAGCGCTTTAGTCAGGTTCGTAACTCAATTCCGGAAATTTCTGATTCCTCTGTGATCAGGGCTTTTAAGCAAGGAGTCCGTAGTAGAAGGATAACGGAGGACATTGCTTTGAATCCTCCCAACATCTTTGTTAGAACTCTTGAGATGGCCGATCGATATGCAATCGCTTCGAGGCGGTCAGTGGAACAACACTATCGATCGAGAAACATATACTCCTCGAGAGCCGTGAAGTTGGTAAGGATAAAAAGCAAAAAGTCCAAGAAGAAAATAAAAGTCAAAATCACAAACCGTGGTTCCAAGGAGGTTACGTAGTGAAAGATGGAGAGCCCCAAACCACCAAGTCGTACTCGATCAAGGCAAAGGTAAGCATACGATCGTAGGAGCGACAAACCAAGGTGGTGTCCTTTTCATAAAAGGAAGGACATGACCTTCATGAATGCCGAGTTTTCAAAGAAAGCTCGAGGACTACTACAACAAAAGCACCACTCCCTACTCTCGGCGGGTAGGACATACGAGTGGCCAAAAGTCGTCGGATGATGAGGAGATGTCGTTCCAAGATCCGCAACATACCGTTGAGCACATCTACGGAGGATCATCGAGATACGACTCAAACGACAACTTAAAGGCTGCGGACGAGAGGTAAATTCTATACATACTCCTCTCGTCAATAAATTACCAAGTGGTCTAAGTTACCATCTCTTTTGAGAAGGATGATCGCCTAATCACTCTGAGTCGATCAGTCGATATCCGATTGTGGTGAACCCACCATCAACAAGCTGTCGGGTCAATCGAGTGTTGGTTGATGGTGGCGATTCTTTGAACATATTATTTACTAATGCCCGGGCGAGATGCAAGTACCGGGACAAAGGTAAGGCGATGCGATACTCCTTTCATGGAATCGCATCGGTCTTGACCAAACCTATTGGCCAAGTTTCTCTTCCTTTAACATTTGGCTCACCAAGTAATTTCAGGACAGAGAAAGTCTCCTTTGATGTGGTCGATTTCGATACGGCATATAACGCCATACTCGGACGACCAACTTTGGCAAAATTCTTAATGGCTACTCATTACGGGTATCAATGTCTTAAGATGCCAGGTCCCAAAGGAGTGATCACCATTCAGTGTGACAAAAAGATGGCGTATAGCTGCGGCCGTCGATCCTCGAGATGGTTGGTCAAATACCAACTCGAGATGAAAGTCGACCGACTAGCAAGTCGAAGCCTAAAGCTGCACCAAAGCCGAACGACCAAGTCAAAGAGGTTCCTCCGACGAGAAGAACCCTCAAGATTGCTCATCGGAAACTTCCGACCCCAAATAGGAAGACGCCCTCATTACCTTCCTCCGAGCTAACGCAGATGTCTTTGCGTGGCAAGCATCCGACATGCCCGGAGTCCCCAGGGAGGTGATCGAGCACAGGCTAGCTTTACGGCCTGATAAAGTACATGTAAAACAAAAATTACGGAGATTTGCCCCTGATCGACGAGATGCTATTAAATCAGAGTTGGATAAGCTACTTAAAGCAGGCTTTATAAGAGAAGTCAACCACCCAGAGTGGTTGGCTAACCCTGTAATGGTCAAAAAGTCAAACGGCAAATGGCGTATGTGCGTGGACTTTACTGATCTTAATAAAGCTTGTCCAAAAGATGATTTCCTTTACCTCGTATCGATCAGCTGGTTGATTCAACTGCAGGTTGTGAGATATTAAGTTTTTTAGATGCATATTCTGGATACCACCAGATCAATATGTGTTTAAACGATGAAGAAAAGACCGCATTCATTACTCCATTTGGTACCTTTTGCTATGTCAAAATGCCATTTGGTCTAAAGAATGCCGGTGCTTCTTTTCAACGCCTAATGCAATCAACTTTTCATCTCAATTAGGCCGAATTTGGAAGCCTATGTTGATGATCTAGTTGTAAAAAGCATTAAGAGACTTAATCATATCATCGACCTACAAGAAACATTCGACAACCTCGTAAAGCACCGCTTAAAACTCAATCGAGAGAAGTGTGTGTTTGGAATTTCTTGGAAAATTGCTTGGATTCCTAGTATCCGAGCGAGGAATCGAAGCAAATCTGAAAAATAAAAGCCATCCTCCGGATCGTCCTCCAAACACAAAAAGGAAGTCCAAAACTCACTTTGGGTGCATGGCGGCTTTAAGTCGTTTCATCGCATCGACTAGGAGAAAAGGACTACCTTTCTTTAAACTTCTCGGGAGACATGAAGGTTTTGAGTGGTCGAGCGAGGCAAACAGCGCTTTGAGGATGTCAAGAGGTATCTTTCGAGTGCTCTGCTCGGTTTCTCCAAAGCCGTAAGAGACGCTCTTAATTTACCTAGGCGCCACGCCACGAGCGACAAGCGCGATATTAGTCGTAGAGCGTGAAAGCGCATACACGACCGGTTTACTACGTTAGCGAAGTTTTACGGGCCTAAGGAGCGTTACCCTCGTGTCCAAAACTTCTATATGCCCTCCTCATGTCTTGAGGAAGCTGCGGCATTATTTTCAGCGCACAAAATAGTTTGGACGTCCGAGTTTCCTTTGGGAGCAATCCTCCATAATAAGGAAACAATGGGGCGCATGGCAAAATGGTCGATCGAACTTGGGGAGTTCGACCTCCATTCGTGTCGACGGCCATAAAATCCCGATCTTGGCGGACTTTGTCGCCGAATGGACAAATCTGAACTGCTCAGGATCCCGATCTGATTCCCACGACCGGTGGATGATGTACTTTGACGGTCACTTACTTTAAGTGGCTCGAAATCGGAGGTCCTGGTATCTCCTACCGAGAAATCTTAAAGTATGCCATACAATTAAACTTTCGGGCTACTAACAATGTAGCAGAGTACGAAGGTTTGCTAGGCGGCATACGAGCCGCGAAAGCACTCTCAATTAAATCGACTACTCGTGAGAGGAGACTCTCAACTAGTCGTGAATCAAATCGGAAAGAGTACCAGTGCTCTAACTCAACAATGGCTCGGTACTTATCGAGTCGTAAGCTAGAAAAACATTTTTAGGTTTCGAGGTACAATTTATCCCTCGAAAGGATAATTTCTCATGAACCAACTTGCTCGGATGGCTTCTTCCGATCCACGATGCAAAAGGAGTTTTCTTGGAGCAACTCCAAAACCGTCTCTCAGTCGAAGAACCGAAACACCTCCTCTTGAGATGGCCTCATTAGATTACGAGGATACGGATGACTCCCATCTACGAGTATCTTTACAAGGGTTCGTGCCAAGATGATCTTGAGGCGGATCGATTATCCCGAAAAGCCAAAATGTATACTTTGGTTGAAGGAGTCCTCTATAAACGAGGAACCCAAGGAATACTCATGCGATGCATTCCGCAAAACGATGGAATAACACTCCTTCACGATATACACAAGTGGCATCTGTGGGGCGCATGCTTCCTCTGAACTTTGGTTGGTAAAGCCTTTCGACAAGGTTTTCTTGGCCTCTGACCACATGCGATGCTATGGAGGTGGTTAAAAGTGTGTCCAGTGCCAATTCCATGGTGAGATGATACACCAACCACTCAAGCATTACAAACAATACCTCTTTCTTGGCCTTTTGCGACTGGGGCTTGATATCCTAGGACCGTTTCCCAAAGCTCCGGGAGGTTTGAATTCCTTTTGTGGCTATTGACACGTTCACAAAATGGATCGGTGAACTCATGAATCGATAACAGCTAAGCGACAAAAGGTTCATGATGAGAAGCGTAATTAGTCGATTTGGAGTTAAGTCGGATAATTACGGATAATGGTAAACAATTAGCAAGTGCAAAATTTCGAGAATTTTGCGACGAGTTGGGTACCAAGCTATGCTATGCTTACATTGCACATCCCCAAAGCAATGGAGCGGTCGAGCGTGCAAGCGGCCAAATAATGCGAGGAATTAAAACTCGAGTCTTGACCCGACTTGTTAAGCGCTCGGGGCTTGGGTACAAGAATTACCCTCCATATTATGGGCGGTTAAATGCGACCACCAATCGAGCAACGGAGAAACACCATTTTTCTAGTTTTGGGTCGAAGCCATGCTTCCTCCGGAGCTAAAATGCATGTCGACACGAGTTGAAACCTTCAACAACTCGGACCAAGAACAACTTCGAGCGAGATGACATTAACCTACTCGAAGAGGAGAAACCTAGCCTTAATCCGTTCGGCGGTCTACCAACAAGCCTGCGCAGATACTATAATCGTAAGGTCCAACCTCGCGACCTTCTTTGTAGGTGACTTGGTATTGAGGCTCGCCAATCCAAGTCTAATCGGAATAAACTTTCCCTAAATGGGAAGGTCCTTACGATGGTCGATAACTTTCGGCGAGTATTGATCGACTAGCAATGGAAGATGGACGAGTTCTCTCAAACTCTTGGAACATCGACCGATTCATAAATTCTATGTGTGACCAGTTTCTCGAGCAATAAAAGTCCGAGTTCTTTCTACCTCTTTTGCCTTATTTTTGAGTAGTGCTTTTTAATCTTTCGACTATGATATGAAAACACCCGCTTTTCTTTACCGGCGGCGAGAAACGTCATCCGGTGAAACTTCTCCTCTCTGCATGTGGTTACGCCCACTAGAAGGAATTTTCTAGCATCGACTCGTTACTCATTTTTACGCCAATACAAAGAGCTCGGGTTTTATCTAGTCGTAATGTTCTCAAAGCCAACTCTCTCAATCTTAGTCTATTTTTTCAGTAAATTCAAAAAAAAATATTCTAAGTAGAGTGCACTTTCTTACATTTGTTCGACCACCTTTGGTGTACTCGATTTGTTTTAATCGGTGAAGGAAGAGACACACCTAGTCGAAGTCTTTCCTCTCGCATGTGGTCCCGCCCACTAGAAGGAAACTTCCTAGTGTCGCTCGTCTCCTACTTTTGCTCTTTGGAAAAACTTATCAAGTCCACCAAAAAGGACAAGCGAATGACTAAAGTACTCTAAGGCGTTTGTTTAACTCAAGTTCTTTGTTCTTGGTTTGATTAAACTAGATGGAGATGGGAACATCACCTAGTCGAAGTCTTTCCTCTCTGCACGTGGTCACCTTACTAGAAGGAACTTCCTAGTGTCAAGTCGTTTCTACTCTTTTCGACCAGTGCTTGACAACCGTAACAAAAGCTATAAGTTAAATAAACCTCTCTTTGTTTTCAGAAACCCCATTTTAAATACTATTTATTTAGATTGTCTAAACAATCTAAGCAAATAGTCGGGGGCTAGGATAAAGTTATTAATTTGACTTCAATTCTTAGTCTTTCATTCGTTTATTATCTTTTGAGTTACTAACTACTCGACAAGATGATTTTCAGAAATGAGGCGGATCATATATTACTCATCAACAAAATTATGCGCCTTACAAGGTAGTTACAAGATTACTCTGAAGGGAGAGCCTAGTTGCATTTCCTCATACACCTTTTACCAACCGATTGCATTTCCTCAATCGCACGACTTGCCTCGATTCGGGACGATCGAAGTCGGCCGATTGGTTTAACATTAAGGCGGGGTCTTGAGCTTTAAGTTTCGCCAAAGCGTAACTTCTGCAGCCTTCGACCGCTTCCTTATTGATTGACGATTAGTCTTGAGTGGTCACCATTTCTTGCAATTTTCCGACTTGTTCCCCAATGGTACTTGTGTGGCGACTATGGTATCTTCTCGAGGAGTTTTCCCTCGAATGTAGCTCACTAAGCACATTGTTCAGAGAGTGATGTTGCCTTGAAGACTAGTCTTCATCGACTCCATCTCTGTTGGGTACAAGTCGAAGCCTCGGCTTCTTGTTTTCGACCACTTGTTCTGAAAAGAATAATATCGGTCAAACAAAAATATACTTCTAGAGGAAGATAACACAAAGATAATTATAGGTAAAAGCTTTTCTTACCTACTAATTGAGAATCCAATTTCTTGACCTCTTCTCGATGGGAAGCAACGGCTTCAGCATGCTTTTGCTCCCACGCTCTGATGTCCTCCGCATTCATCTTAGCAATGCGGACAGACTCATTGCAGATTAAGGTCTTTGCTTGGATTTCAGCCTCGAGGCTTCTCAATTGGCGACAATTTACGAACGAAATTGGCATTAGAAAAGGGAAAGTACTCAAAAAGGATAACAGGTAAAGATTTACTTACCTGTTAATCGAGTTCTAAAACCCTCGAGTTCTTGATCCTTATTCGCGGTAATGCGGGAAAACTCCTGAATAACCAAAGCTTTTTCTTGAACTTCGGTCTGGAGCTTCCGCATCTCTTTTTCTTTATCTGGAGAAGAAAGGAGAGTCGGTAAAGGTTAAAGATCAAAAGCGTCTTAAGTTCGAACTTCTCGCTTTATTTTTCCTCGCAATCTTTTAGATCGCATACTCTCGAAGTCTATCAAGGAGGATCGATACTTCGTTCCTTAGCCTCCTCGACTCTTCTTTTTCATAGTCGAGTGAGTCAGCTAAGGTCTTCGTATCACTGTTTAACCTACAAAGAACAGGAACAAAGATAAACATCAGCCAAATGGTTGTAAGTACTTCTACAACTACCGACCTAGTCGTAAGTTTTTCTACGACTACGATATGGTTGTAAGTCTTTCTACGACCACTACCTGGTTGTAAGTAGTCGTAAGCTTTTTACGACTAGTACTTTGTCATGAGTTTCTTCCATGACTATTCTCGTAAAACATTATACAGTATTTAAGTCAAAAACAACTATGAATGATAAGTGACTTACCACCTCTCGCCTCTGCCTTGAGTAGTTCTTTCTCTGTCTTAGCTCTAAAAGTTGTCGATGATACTCACCGACAACAGCAATTTGCTCCAGAGCTTTCTGCAAAAAGAGAACAGTGAGAAGAGAAGGAAAGCCACATATATAAGTATTTTGAAGATACTTACATTCATAGTCGTCCTAGCAAACATTGAATATACAAGGTCCGGGTTTTGCAGCTTATCCATCCTCGCGACCTTGTCCCACCACACCTTCTCAAGGCGCTCGTTATCAAAAGTATTCTCCGTATTGGGAATATCTTTGGGATGGGGGACTCGGTCACGAGATCTGTAAGCAGAAGACCCTACGACGGAGGCAGGCCCAAAGAAGTCACCACAGAAGTTGAAATTTTCTCCTTCTGGTTCTGTGATTTCTCTTTGGGTAGGGGAAGGAACGCCTCCTCGATTTCCTTCCCAGGCGGTGCAGTGTTGGTCACCGCCTTGACCAGAGGCTTCCACACCGCCTCTGTTGTTTCTACAACCTCAGTGGTCGTAGCGGCCACCTCAACAGTAACAGCCGCTACTTCAAGGGTCGTAGTTACGACCTCAGCAGATGTGGAAGTCACTCTGGGAGTCTCGACTTCATCGGCCACCTGGGCCAAGGGTGATGCTTCGACCACCTCCATTGATACCTCTCCAGTGAATGAAGGGATAGCAATGGACTTCTCAGCAGAAGCATTCCCGGGGGCTGAAGGAGTCGGACTGAAATAAACAAAAGCAAATCAGGTTGTGAAAAAGAAAAAGGTAAATGTCGTTCTTACACTTTAGTACATTTCACATACCTGCACTCGGTCTTAACCAGAATTTTGGAGCAATCCTCCCTACGGAGGACCTCTTCTTCTCCACGACCACGTCCGGTCGAGGTTCAATAATTGGCTCACTCGACCACGTCACGGTCGTAGAGTTTGAACAGGATCGTGGCTCGGTTTCTCGATCCTCTGGATGGACGAGATCAGTCTCGACCATTCCGAGCAAGATCGCCCTCGATTGCGAGTTGTCCGATGCAAACATCGCCCTTCATAAAAGACATAAAATCTTTCCGCTTCTCCTTTCCGGTTGCTTAATAAAACTAGGAGTGGCACCGATCGCGAAAGATTCCGTGTCATAATAGAAGGGTACCTTAGCCTTGCGAGGTTTGCGCTTAAGAGGTTCACCGCTTCAACCTCCTCGGCTCGGCAGTGCGGCCTCGGCTTCAGATACAACTACAGCCGCCGCAGGCTTTGTAGAGGGTCTGGTCGAAAGACCAGAACTCGAGCTTGCTCCCCCCTTATCAACAGATTTTACAAGTCGACGTCTCTTCGAGGGAGGAGCCGAGCCTTTGTCTTTCGACAACCCAGCACCAATAATCATCAGAACGACTTCTTCGTCGTCCTGACGATTTTCCATGCCTACTTTCTGTAAATCAAAACAGAAAAAGAAGAATCACTAATTAGTCGTAAGTTTTTCTACGACTAGTACCAAGTCGTAAGTTTTTCTACGACTTTTTCTTGATCGTAAGATATTCTACGATCACCATTAGTCGTAAGTATCTTCTACGACTATAAAGTCCTAAAGAAAAAAATCAGATTTTTGATTACCTTTAGGCGCTCTATCCTTTCATCTGCGGACAAAGCCGCAATGACTTGAGGAACCGCCCCTCGGAGTGGCGGAGATTTCTCACAGATGAGTCTGACTCTGGAGTCAACCTCAGCCTGTGAAAGATCTGTATAAACAGATAAAAATATTAGACAAGGTTGAGAAAGACCAAACGGAGAGCTAAGTCGACAATTGCTTACCCTCCTCGTAGTCTCGGTGGGGTCTCCTCTCCCGAGTACCTCCACATAGGAGATGCTCGTTTCTTGAGAGGACTAATTCGGTGTGATGAAATCCTTCACCACATGCCATCCGGTCACCCTTCTTCCTTCAAGTCCTTAATAGCTTGGATATAAGGGCTAATCCTACTGATATCTTCGGGGTTGAGTCCCATGAAGATTTCTTTTCTCGCACCTTCCCGCGAAAGAAAGGTGTCTTCGAGAGGTGACCTTCGGTAGAACCACCTCTTCCTCGGCCCGCCACGAAGACCGGGTGAAACTCTGAATGTACTCCTTCGACTTGAGTCATGGAGCTTGATCGCAGACTTCCGCGATTCCGGTTTGTCGAGCCATCCCATAATAATATTGAAACAAATCGAGATCCGCCTAATCCCAGTGCGCGCTCGCACGATACACGAACACGCTCAACATGGTAATGGAATTGGGACCTAAGTTCACCGTTCCACCCCAAAGTGTTCGAGTACTCTCAGAAGAAAGGGGTGGCGAGCAATCGAAGGCGCGCTCTGTCAATACGCTTGGAAGATCGGGATTTGCCCATTTTCCCCGATGGCGATCTTTGCCTGATAGCCGAATCCACTTCACCGAGCCTTCTCGAATCTTCCGAGATCGACCAAGATCTTGATCTTAGCGCATCCATCTCCGATTCCTCCCATTCGAAACTCTCTTGGCCATTTCGCTCGAAGCAAGAAGTTTTTAATTGGGTTAGCGGCGGAGAAGATGAAACCTAGTCGAGGATGGAGAAAGCAAGAGCTCGAAGAACAAATGGAGTGATTTGGGGAAAAGTAAAATCCAAGTCTACCTCCCGGTAAGTTTTTATAACCACACGATCTCCGCGCCGGAAACCGTCTCGGCTATAGGTCTATGAGAGATGGTTGTACCGCTTGAACCGCTTCATCGGACAAGTCTATGAGAGCGGTTGCAATTCCCAGATGGTCCGCTCGAGAAAAATAGGTGCGTATTGTCACCTCCAAGCGAAATTACATTCTTGACCAAGTCTTTCTAGTCGAAGGAAGTATCAATCGGAAGAGTTTTATCTCCGATTCCCTACTACGACCACCGGGCGGTCGTAGGGGTTTTTATGACTTTTGATAGTCGTAAGCAACCTTCCGACCAAGCAAATTCTGGTCAAAGCAAAGACTCAAATGTCGAAGAGTTTTTCCTTCGACTATCATTCTCGACATTCTCATGGTCGTAAGTCCATTTACTGAAACCTTTATCAAGTAAGTTACTTTCACTTGAAGTTGGGGGGCTAGATGACGAGGATCTAATAATCCTCATTTTATCTTTTATCTATAATTCTTATTATGGGTAAATATGATGTCACATAGTCCCCAGAAGTACCCTTATATCTATAAGGAGAAGCCCAACAAGTGATTGTAAGTTCTTCTACAATCACCCCCATAGTCGTAAGTCTTGCTACGACTATATCATGGTCGTAAGTCCTTCTACGACCACTACATAGTCGTAAGTCCTTCTACGATCGTTACACGGTCGTAAGTCCTTTACGATCGCTACCGATCGTAAGTTCTTCTACGACCGGTAAACTTCACCACCTTATAATCAAACCTACAAAGTGAGTGGGTCCAATTGATTAAGGAATCCGAGCGGTCTACACGCACTATTATTCCGCTTATTAATGGTGTGTAACTACCCCATTATCTCGGAAGATAATTGCGGACGGCGTGAAGAAGCCGAGGCGTCGCATAATTCGCCATCATGCGCCTTCATTGGATTAATTAGGCGCATCTCCCGCAGGACAAAACGGCTACTTCTTCACGACTATATAAGGGCATCAATCAGAGAGATGAGGAGGGAGACAGCGAACAAGAGCTGGTCAAGTAGGAACACAAGTGCTATTCTCTGTAATAGTCTTAGTCTTTTACTTGATCATCAAGAATACCATACACACAGGATTAGAGTTATTATTCTCTCTGGAGAAGGCATGAACCTGTCTAAACATCCCGTGTCAATCCACTCTGCGTGATCTCATCTCTAGGAGACCCCCCGAATCAAACAATCTTTACGTAAGATCGGTTCTAATACACCGACAAGTACAAAGTTGAATGGAATCACTAGTTACTCACGTTTTAGCATTCTTTGTCCTAAACAGCAGGAGGCTTGGGTGTCATTAACATTCTAGCTCAGAATTAAGCCCTACTGCTCAAACATCTTAGTAAGTTCTTCGATAGGCATAAATCTTATTTGGGTCCATCTTACTTTACAAGCCTTAATACTCAGTCATTTATTTCAGTTCAGTACCATCTCCTCGGTCTAACTCAACTGAAGAAAATGGGTATACAAATTTTTCATTTCATTTGTAGAATCGGCACATAGTCTGGCTCTATTATGCACTGAGACGTATGCAGTGTTGGATTCTATATGTTTTACTAGCTATTATTGATTTGCAAAGTATGATGATCTTTCTAGGTTTATGGTGCATAGCATGTTGGTGCCATTCACAGCTGGCTGGCAGAGCAATGATTTGCATCCGCTGGTTAATGAGAGATCTGAGGTTGTGACTCTCAATTCTGGCATTATATCATTTTACTTCTCATGAAATGTAGCATTGGATTTTATTTATTAGACAAATCTAGCACTCTGTAGTTCAAAAGCCTCTTCCTTGGTGTGCTTGTGATCTGAAATTGCTAATGGATTGGTAGTTTGTTGAGACTTAATTCATTTTCCGCATGTTGGGATTATATTTATTTGTTTTCTTGTGGTGGATAATTGTCCTAGGAGTCTAGGACTAAAGCTGAGATTGAAACATGTAACATGAGATCAAGTAGCTGAAATGTTGTGTGCGCTGAAGCTAGATACCATGTTAAGAGTTTTGCTTAAGTGGCTTTGTTTAGAAGATAATCTTCTCAGTGATACAGAGTTTGGTCTAGGATAATGTCATCTCATGTTGTATCTTGCTAAATTAGGCCATGCCACTTAATTGATATAATTCTCATTTTATTAGTGTGGCCTGTTGTATGAGCTAATTTTTCACTACTAATTGCATCAATGGTTCCACTAAAAAAATTGCATCCATGGTCTCAAATTAGTTTATACGTTAGAGATCCTAGATGGATTGGTTTGCCGACATGGGAAAGAGTTAGTCTAACCTTGTTAGACTCGATTAGCTGTCTATTATTGTTTCAAAATGCTTGCTTTGCTAACCAAGATAATCACCATAATGTACATAATTCTTGCATTGTGCAGAAAGCTCTCACATATGAACTTAGTCACTGGAAGCCTGGAACGGTCACAATTTGAGGGATTATGACCACCTCTTTCCCATCTCTCTGTGGTTCCTCACGATACGGATGATTGAACCCTCCTAGGTCCCCCATCACTCTTTACCTTCATGGCTTCATCCATATCTTTTATCTATCTAATCTTTGTGTTTCATTCGAAAGCGTTAGTTTGTTTTGCAAAATTGTAAGTACTAGATAACTTTTTTTTCCTTGTGAGAGGTTTGCTCATTGAAGAAAAATGTATTGCTTGAGTAAAAAATTTGGTGATCATGTTGATGCCTAAACTCGGGTCAGAGAGAGGAGAATATGGGCTGTTTTGAAACTTTTAGTGTCTCGTATAAAATGTAAAGTTCAATATTTTATAGCCAAGGTGTGCAACACATACCAGAGCTTCATCATCTTGGTGCTTATTGTCAGTTTATATGCAAAGTGACCGTTCGTTCATTTTGGGTAGCAGTAGTAGCAGGTGTTGTAATAGTTGGAGTTAATGCTTTTATTTATTCGTGTGTGAAAAAAAATATTATTATTCGGTTTAGGACCCCATATGTTGATATGTATCACTGTTTTGGGGTTCCGTTGCAACGCACGGGCATCCTACTAGGGTTTTTCATTCAAGAGTCAAGGCTTCTGTAAATTTGTGTTTTTTGACTGCCCAAACTCTAGTAATCTGCTTCTTTACAATCTTGGTAATTAGTAGATACTTTAGAAATTGTATGTATGAGTGCTACTATTCAGCTTGGTCTCAGCTTGGACTTTATTTCCTTAATTCCTTTGCGTCCGTAATACTTTATTTATGGCATGAGTGGTTTCATCATTGGTAATCAGTTATTAGAGCTTCTGGAAAGCCGAGATTGGCTAATCTATAATCATATTTATTATATAAGGCATTCACCTCTTATACCTATGGGTGCAAACATCCGTCGTCTTTTGCTATGGACCCCACCACCATGTAAGGCATGTCCACTTTGCACCATGTAACGTTCCCCACTTTGGCACCTGGTGATTTTTCTATCTAAAATTCTAAATCAGTCTGCTTCCTTTTAATATGAACTAGTTTCTTGCATGGAAGTGCTGATTTCCTTTTAGGCTTTAACATATGTAATCTTTTATTAAAGCACAACCTGATCTACTTCATAGCTGATGCTGATCAATCACTTCTTCACATGATTTATACATTTTCATCTCACATATTGTTTTGAATAATTTACAGAGCTGATCATAACCTGCAGTCTGTAAGAGAAAAATTATTTCCTTCTAAAAGACAGAAGGATGAGGGGGTCCCATCCCTTCATCCAGCTTCAGTGTTCGTGCTTTTACTCGGGAGTGCATGGGGGAAACCATCCGGCCAAGAATGCTCCTGCATATCTGTCGGGTGAGCCCATGAACATTGGTCAGCAAGGGAAGAACAAGGACTTACAGCCAAGCCACCTACTTCTGGTTTCAAATTTGGCGGGTGAGGCTGAAATCGTGCAGCTCCACGAAGATACTGAACCACTGCAGTCCTCTTTGGAGAATACCACGAAGATACTGAACCACTGCAGTCCTCTTTGGAGAATGCCACGAAGATACTGAACCACTGCAGTCATCTTTGGAGAATGCCAGGCACCAAGCTGAAGATGCTGGTCTGGTGTGTGGTGAACAAATGAGGCTGCAGCTGCATGAGGCACTCACAGAGGCCTGCAAGGAAAGAGGTGTGCAACCAAAAAGAAGGTTGAAGAGGCTGAAGTAGCCTGTGCTTTGTTGAGGACACAAGCAAACAAGATGCTTGAAACTGCATGGAAGCAGGCTGCCGATGCTGTGAACTTCTCAAAGGAGGCTGAGAAGAGAGCCGTTCGTGCTGAGCAATGCCAAGCTGAGGCGGAGGCTGCAGCTGAGAACAAAATCATGCAGCTCTGGCATAAGGTTGAACGGCTGCTGTCTTCTTTGGAGAATGCCAAACGCCGGGCTGAAGAATGCTGCTCTGGCACGTGGTGAACAAATGAGGCTGCAGCTGCAGAAGGCACTCGCAGAGGCATGCCAAGAAAGAGATGCATCCATGAAGAAGGCAGCAGTGGCCGAAGCAACCTGCGCTTTGTTGAGGGTCCAACAGAACCAGCTGCTTGAAGCCACACAAAAGTGGACCGCCGATTCTGAGCAACGCCGAGCTGAGGCAGAGGCGAAGCTTGAGGATGCTGAACGATACCGCTGCGCCTATAAAAATCTAAGGAAATGGATTGTCCAGTAAGTAGCAGTGTAGCACAAAGCACCTTTGTTTCACTTGACCGTGAGTTCTTTCTAACTTAGGGTGATGCATGTGCAGTGAGCTGTGGCTGCAGGAGGAACAGACCAACCAGAATATTTATCCACAATCGAGTGAAGATATTCGTGACAGAGGAAGAAGAGGTTGTGCCTGTCCAGGAATAGACTTGGAGCGGGTGCTCAAGGCGCTTGACATTATCATTGACACCTTCCAGTCCAGTATGCACACTGCCCCCTCTTCCACGGCTTCTGTGATACCTGTTGGATCAAAACGGCGACTAAATGGGGGTTTTCAATAGGAGCACGATCTCTTTTTCATCTTGACTGGATTCAACACGTTTTTCACTTCAATAACTATGAAAGCTACAAAGATCAAAATTCAAGCATAGCAGAAGACTTATATTGAATCCAATCGAAACCCCGAAGTAAAACAACCAAAAACTCAATTCGCAATGAGTTGGGCGATCAGACTTCTTAACATGGGCGGTCTGACCTCTCCATAGGCGGTCTGACTTCCAGCACGATGAACATTAAAATCAGCCCGAAAACGAAATCACAAATAGGTCTAACTTTTGATCCACAACTCTAAATTTCACGAAACTTAGAACACACATTCTCTAAGATGTCAGAAACTCATTCCAATCAAATATCGCGAATATCTTTGCCAAAGTTCTAACATTTTTTTTGTTTGAGTGAAGGTTGCTCTAAAATCGAGTCAAAACTAAAATATAATTCAAAAACCTGATCGTGGGTTAAAGATGATCAAGATGATCCTAAATGTATTCCCACATGTCATAGCAAGTAAGATCCAGACCAGAAACCAATGGAAAACTGAAGGATCAAAGAAAGCCCCAAAATCACAAAAATAGAGAGCAAGAACAAGAAGAATATCATCTTGAGGAATCTTGTTTGTATTGATTTGAGATGGATGTTGGTTTACAGGCACTGCATCATGGAGGATGAATACTCAGTATTTGAGCACACAATCAATTCAACTCTCTAGAACCCTAACCTCTCCACCACCTCTCCCTAAACACAAACTAGAGTTTCTTCAAATACAAGGGTTGGGAGTTGCACAACTAGCACTCTCCCCTATTTATAGTGGAGGCTAGCTTCTAGAAGGATATTCCTAATGGGCACCGTTAAGCCCACACATAAATGGGTTTAACTCATGCAAGCATTACAAAGTGTCGTCTTCATCTTCTTTTGACCTAAACCACTTCTCCTTACGCCGTCTTGCATCGCGGTTTAACCAAAAGCCATCAAGGCGGTATTTTGGTGAAGTTACCAAAATACCCCTTCTCGATCTTTCTCCAAAGACCGAGTCCAAACTTCATGAAGCAATCCCATGCTTCGCCACATGTAGATTGATCAATGACTCTCTTCATGTCGGCAAGTCTCTCCCATCCGGCTCCCACCGAAACCATCATGGCACTTGCACCGATCCCACGCCGCTTGATGCAACCCGTCGCACCGAACTTCTTGTTCGGTCATCCTTGTCCATTTTGCGTCATGCTTGAATCCATTGACTTCACCTAACATCCTCAATCGTTCTGAACCTCAGCTCTCCAAGCCTAATCCCGATCATCCTCGCCGTTGACCATCGTTAACCCCAAGCTTCCTGTACAACAATAGACAAAGAAATCGATTCTGGGAACAAGTTCTTCGCAACTTGACCTACGTTAGTTAAAACATGCATCATGCAACACATATGCACTAAAACCCGACCTAACCAACAAACATCGCTGCCACGCTGGCCGGCGAACAAGTCAAAAACGGTTAGACCGCCACCCATGGTCGGTCTGATCGCCTTCTGGCCGGTCTGACCGCCCAACAGAGGACTTAGCCAAATTTCCTCCCTGGAATTCCGAGACCTCTCTGGAAATTTCAAACGAATATAACTTTTAACTCGAAGCTCCAAAAATTATGAGACCAAGTGTAGGAGAATCTCCTTTCTTGCCTACACCCTCTATTTTTTGTCCATCTCCAAATTCAAAGACACTTAATGGCCAGTCAGATCGCAGTTCATTGCCGGTCTAACCGCCAGCCTCTAGGCTCAAGGTCTGGCCGGTCTGACCGCCACTGAACTTTGTCGAAAACGCGTGATTCGATAAACCTTCAACGTCATTACCAATTGTAACATTATCCTAAGATCATGAGCATATCCCTATAATATCCACTGTATTTACCCTGCATTACTCACAGATAGTATTTGAGGCCACTCAAAGAGGCTTAGTTCTACCGTTGTCTCCCATCTTAGGTATCCCTTGCTGTATTTACCCTGCATTACTCACAGATAGTATTTGCCGTGCATTACTCATAGATAACTTATCCTGCTATCCATTCATCCATACACCATCATATTATGTCGCAGCTCCTTCTGAATATAGAAAAATCATGTTATGTGGTAGTATATTGGTTACTGGTATGAATCACTTCTTCATGGGTGGGTGGGTGGGTGTGGAACATACTTGTTCATGTGGTAGTGTAAGAGTGCTGCTCTCCCTCCCTACAGGCTTCGGATCATGAGTTGTAGTTGTGTGTTGTTCTGGATAACATACAGAGATGATCCTAGATTCATAGCCTTAGTTGTAGTAATTGTTATCAATCCATAATGGCATCAAGCTCTGTACTTGTACCCTAACTGAAGTACCATTTGGTCATTTCACTGCCATTTTGATCTTTGCGAAGGTACTGTTTGGCTTTGTGAGATATTTGAGTGAGATGTTTGTGCTAGGCTAGTTTGCCAGTCTGCTGCCTGACTCCGTGGTGATCTTCGCAGAGAATCTCCTGCCTTGCCATCCATGTACGGTTTTCTATCGGGGAACCCCATCCCTGGTCCCGGCAAACTGGAAAGAGCGGGAGATGATTTTTTTCTTCTCTGTTTGAGACTTGAGTTCTTTTTGATGCGAAGCTCGGCGCGAGCCCGAATTCGCGCCGCGCGATGCGAGGTTTTTGTTTGGTCTATGCGTTGATGTGGATTTAGGGTCAGTTTGGTTTGTGACCCCAGTAGCCACACTAAAATTTTGATAATAGTAAAACCTAGATAATGCTAAAAACCAGGAGGAAAAAATGATGTTTGGATCGTAATTATACTAATTCACAGGCAATGTTAAATAATTTGTGTTTGGATGGTTCTGCGTGATATGTTTTTTTCATCAAAATATGTCTTGTTTTATTGATTAAATGATAAGGATTCAAATGAATCATAAATTGAATTATCAATATAACCATTTTAAACTTGTTAATCAAAGTAACATGCCATTAATGCTTCAATAAATGATAAGGATTCAAACGAATCATAAATTGAATTCTCAATATAACCATTTTAAACATGTTAATCAAAGTAACATGCCATTAATGCTACTAGCCTCAGCAAACCTGAGTATGGCACGTGGCTTCTTTTTTTATTCTCCTTGCTGAATTTTGGCGATGGATTTTGCCGCCGTCAAAGAGCCAGCGAATTGGCCAGAAAAAACAAGGTGTTTCCAAAAAAATTTAGAGAAACGTTAAATATTGGAATCGAACTAAATACTAGCTAAATTTGGAGGGTAATACCAAGATTTTGATTTGGCTAGTTCTGATCTTAAACCAAACATACCCTTAGTTTGTACAGGTTATATGCACGTCAAAATGTTCATACGCATAACACTACTTAAGGTGAAAACAGGCTGGATACAGATGGATACTGTTCTCCCTGTATTCTAATCCATATTTTTACCCTGAATTCGGAGTCGGATACGAATACGAATTTTTCGAGGTACGATCATGGGGTGGATGCGGACTAGATTCAAATTAGTCACGGATAACTTGACTGATAATGTATACATAAAGAAAATATATAACTTCACCAACAAAGATATCAAAATATACTACTTATTAGAGAATTATTTATCATACTTAACAATATAAACATAATCAAATGTAAATTCATATTATATATTAGTCAATGACTAGAAACCCATAGAAGATATTAAAGGATGATGATGTTTATAGAATATCTATTTTGTTGATTCATTTGATATCTTTCATATATCCTATAAAATATGGATACGAGTATTGATTGGATACTGGTCTCCCATGCCTTTATATATATTCCATTATATTTTCTGGATATGGATATGGATAATATCGGACGCAGATCGGGGCTAAAAAATGGTACCCCCAAATTCGGCATCAGATTTGGTAGGGATTATCCGTCCTGTTTCGCACAATGCCTTCTTTTCTTTAACTCCCTTCAGCTGTTAGATCGAACATGGACAGATGAGATTGATTGCTACGCACAATAGCTACAGTGATCCCACAGTGAAAATGTCATGTTCCTATACTTATCTAGGCACATATCGCTGCGTACCTCTGCCTTACGGTGGAGGATTTAGATCCGATGTCAAACCAATACGACAAACTGTCCCATCAGTTTCGACGGGGGGATGTGAAATGAAGAGCGTCACAAGAGCTCTTGCGAAAAAATAAAAACGTTTGAAAGGAAGAAAAATAACCTTTTTTTTCTCAGATGGAAATGTTACTCCATGGAAGACAATTGCAGAGGCTCGCGTGGTCCATGTGTTAGGCATAATCGAGCGCTATCGTTTCTTCTCCTTCTCTTTGTTCTTTTGGTTCCTTACTAGTTTTGGAGACTGGTTTTCCTGAGACCAAAATTATGGAGGAAAAAATACCTTCACGTGAGGGTTGTCGGGTGGGCCCACCACCCTGTGACGAAGGCCCGCGCGCATGACATGTGGGGTCTAGTATCTCAACGTTACCTATCTTGTGATATTGCCTAACGCCGCATGATTTGCGGGAATCGAGCCCGCGTAAAGAAAGAAAGAAAGAAAGAAACCGAACCTGTACGGACGTCGAGGGCCGCGTCTTCGCGCGGCAGCGGTGATTAAAATAGGTCGCACCGGAACTGAGTTAGATAAAAGACATGACTTTTTTTTTTTGCTGCCCCACTCACGACCGCGAGTCCGCAACACAGCAAACCCACGAGCGCGACGTGGAACACCATCGAACAGACGACTGCGCTGGCAAACGGGGCGGACGGCGGAAAAACTACCGAAACACGATCTGACAGTGCAAAAAAACTACTGTGGCGGTCGATCTCATCTATTACTTTTCGATCCAACAGCTCAAATCTTGATAATGTTACAAGACTGTTCATCCATAACATTCTCATTCCCAGTGGAATGTCATAGGATGTGAATCCAGTCTGGCAAGCGTCGTTGGGTGGGCCCACTACCCTATGACGAGGCCCGTACTCATGCCATGTAGGGGTGAAAACGGATCAAATATGGACGGATAATTGTTCTGCTATATTTGTTTTCATATTTTTTCCGGACGCGGATACGAATACGGAGCGAATACGAATTGAAACGAATACGGTCACAGATATTTTTTCGGAACATGAAAGCCCCTTAAATTGCATGGTATGAATTAACAAAAACATATAACTATTTTGTTTGATGCGAACGTTCATGAATTGTTCATATTTTCAGCAGCTACACATAACATAATAACATTGGCAGTTTGACACTATCAAAGTAACAAGGTAACAGTTTGGATCATATCCCGTAACACTGTAACAGTTTTAATCATTGAACAATTCCATTAGTCAATTCAAAAACTGCAACCACTAGTCCACTACATCAGCATTCATACTACAATACCATTATAAATCCATATTATCCATAAGCAAATTTTCAGTTAACCAACCAAAAGGATCCCATCTACCAATGCGACCGAAAACAACCTCATTATCATTAGCAGTATAGCACTAGGAGCAGGAGCCCTTCAACATTCAGCCATTCATACTACAATACCACATCAGCATTCAGTCATTCATACATTAATAGTATAGCACTAGGAGGCAGGAGCCCATCACTCCATCAGCATTCAACCATTCATACTACAATACCACATCAGATTCAACTATTCATAGTTTCATACTACAATACTACAAAATTTGCTTACCAGTTACCAGTAGCGACTGGCGACAAGACAAAGGCGCAACCGCACAAGGAAGCTCATGGGAGGAGGCTGGGGCGTGAGGGGAGCCAACTGGGAGGCGGCTGGGCCGTGAGCCCTTGAGGGGGATCCGGCGGAGGCGAGACGACCAGTGGAGGAGGGGAGCCGGCGGAGGCGACATGGCCGACGGGGGAGGGGAGCCGGCGGGGGACAAGCGAGATGGCCGGCGGGGAGGAGCCGTGGCCCAGGAGGAGCCAGCGCCAATGAGGAACAGGCGAAGTCGGCGAGATGGCCGTGCGAGGCGAGGTGGCCAATGATGGGCGAGGACGGCGAGGTCGAGAGTGGCGGGCTGGCGGCGTCGCCTGTGGGGCGCTGTGGCCTGTGGGTGACTGGGTGTGGCCGTGTCGTCGGTGTCGGTGTGGGGCTGCTGGCGGCTGGGGAGAAGTGGAGAATAGGAAGTTGGGACTTAGAAACCCTACGGGCAAGAGAGTAAGAGACGAAAACGGCTCGGCCAGGCTGTCGGCTGGGTAGTGGCCTAGTGGGGGCTACCGGGTTGGGCCAAAATTTTGGATATCCGGATGTGGTATTATCCGGATTATCCGTATTCGTATATGTATCCGCCGGATAGTACCATTACCATATTTGTTTCCGTTTTCAACAAAAAAAAAATCCGAATCCGTTTCTGATCCAAAAATTATCCGAGAAAAATCCGATCCAAGACTATCCGAATCCGTTTTCGTCCGGATCGAACGGATAATATCCGATCCGTTCTCATCCCTAATGTCATGTGGGGTCCAGTATCCCAACATTATCTATGTACTATAGCATCATACAATGTTGTTGCGCTAGTCATCCTTCGTCATCTGCAGAAGGAGAGGAAGCGTGCGAAAACACCTGAAAATCTCTCTTTTTTTCCCGCATAATTTCTCCAGCTCTACAAAGTTCAAATATTACATTAATGACTATATAAGTATATAAATTCAACGGGAAAAAATGTAAAAAAAAAGCAGGAATTCCTCTCATTTCAGATTCGAATACCAGAGATGCAGCGGCAAAGATGGTATTGCACTTAAATGATTCTCGTAGACACATAGTATGACAATACAACCCATCGAATGCGAGGCAACTATTAATTCAAGATTTTTTTTTCCTAGGTGTTCCTTTACATGTCAATGAATGACTCAAGCAATTCATGAATCTACCTTGCTTCATTTATGATTTTTTTTATAAAAAAAACATCCTCTACGATTCCTTCGCCATTCATTTACAATTCTATTAAACATGCGAAATGTACCACCGCTTTGAAAATCTCCTGTCTAATGAACATCCAGCGACGTTTCTGAAATGCATACGCAACAATCAGAAAACAACACTGACGACATAAGTGAAAAAAACTCTGTCAGATTTCATATCCACAATCATGAGCCTCAGCTTGGTGCTAATCTCGGAATGAATTAACATTCGAGCCGAGGTAGAATCGGAGGCCAGGTCACAAGAGAGAGCCAACATTGGAATCAAATTTCGAATCAAAACACGAGAGAGAGAGAGAGAGAGAGAGAGAGAGGATTTCGAACCGAGACCAGAATTGGAAGCGAAACAACGGGATCCATTGATTGATTCCTAGCATAATCTTCCATCTGATCTGGCAAGCCTGTCCCGTGGGTGGGAAACGGGGGAGATTTTTGGGGTTTTGTGGGGCGGCGTCTCCCTCCCGCCAAAACAACCCGCCTCTCCACGCGCTCCCCGCCGCGCCGCCCCGCCCATTCTCGCCGTCCGCTATAAATGACCCCCGCGCCCCAGCACTACTACGCTTTCCGCTCGCTCGCTGCTCGCGTTGCTGCGCCCGCGCTTCCTTATCGTCTGCCGGCCCCCCTTCCCGCGGCGTGCCGCGTCGCCTCCGCCGCCGGCGAGCGGTAGGCGCCTCCGCTCCGCGCGTAGGTAACCTCGCGCCGTGTGTCCGTGGTTCGTTCGTCTCTGCGAGCGCGAGCGGTCGGTTGGTTGGTTCTGGGGTTTAGGCAGCCGCCCGCGTGCGTTGCGTTGGGGGTAGTCGCGGGTGCTGTTCGGCCGGTGATTCGTGTGGTTTTGGGTGGTCGCGTCGGCAAATCGTGCCGCCGCCGCTTCTGCCGTTGTTGTGCGGATTCATTCGGGTTGCGGTGCGATCTAGGAGGGGATTTTTGGGGATGAACCGTTCCGAGATTTTTCGCTACGCCCAGGACGGGGTTTACTTCGGGTCGTCGAGCGATTCAGAGGAGGGGGATTTCAGACGTATCGTTTCCAGATTCCAGTGTTTTGCTGCGGTGGAGTGTTGCTTCTTCGACTTGGGGAATGGATTAGTCGGCGCTTCAGGGTTTTGATGGGCGGCTTCAGTTTAGGAGAAGTTTTTGTGCTGATCTTACAGTCTATCCCTCTCTCTTGTGGCTGTTGATGCGGTTTGTGTAGGGCTGTAGGAGGCTGTTTTGAGAGATCTTTTGTTGTGGTTGAGTGGTGGTTTTTCAAGACTGGAGCTTTTAGCTAAGAACCTGTCCATCTCAGTTTTTCACTGTAATAGCGTCACGTCGCTTTCCCCAAATTAGTCAACTTCGATTGCCTAGTCTACTAGATATTTCCCCCATCTACTGGAGACGATGTTTCTGAAATTTTCTGATGTTACTGCGATGCAGGAGCAGCGAATCTGTTCGTGGGATCTTCAATCTTCGCCCCCAATCGTCTGCGGCCCCCCAATACTCAGCCGCCACTGATTGCCTGCAGCTGGTGGTTGTGTTCTTGAATCTGCTAGGTAATCGTCTATTTTGCTGAATGGGCTATTTCATTGATTTATGCTGTTATATCGTGTGGAGGTGGTGAATTTGGGTCCGTGATTAGTGAGTCATCAAGTTGATGAGTGCTTTATTTGCTTTGATGCTATCAATAATAGCACCAAATGCTCCATCTGTAACATGTTTTAGAATTCCTATCAAGTAGTAGCAGTGGATGAAATGTGGACTAGTTGTTTTATGCGTTGTTTGGGATGGCTCATGCTTGTGCTTGCTCCCTTGCTGTGAGTGTCTCATGCGATTCAGTTGTGTACATTTTTCTGTCCGGCTTCACTGTCTTACGATGGACTAGTGTTTGTATATCAAGCTTTGGTGTTGTCTTGTGATCAGTGATGGAGTTTCAGAAAATTTCACTACTTTACTGTTGAGTGTCTTAATGTGCTTATGCATGCTTGCTAGCAAGCTCTCTTAATGAGATATAGACAGGGTTTAGTAGCATGCCTTCTGGAATTTCTTGCTGTCTTTAGTTGGGTATTTGTATGGATTAGTGTACAATCTTCAAGTGGTGCTTGGTGCTGCTGTTGCCTTATTTGGTGTACTGGTGCACCCATATGTGCTGATAGTTTTGTGCGCCTTCTTTGTCTTCATATTGTTAGTTGTTCATTACTGGGTGTAACATTTGATTGATCTTTTATTGCGATTACGTTGTGTTTAGTGGTACTTTCTCAGTTCATTTATTCTTACATTTCTACACAGTTTATTTATTGAACCAGTTAGATGAACTGGACACTGGCTAAGAACACTGTTCATGTAGTCTGTTCCAAGGATCCAAAACATGGTACTGGACCAAATCCCGGTCGGAGGCCATCATCCCGTTACCGACCGGTAACCGGAAATCCGGGAGAAAAATCGCTCGAAATTCGACTATTGAGATTTGAATTTGGGATCTAACTGTTGGGATTTTGATTTTGAATTTAAATTTGAAGAATTTCGGACGGTATTTTGGATCCCAGTTCCCATTGGGAATTCCGGTAGGTAACCGGTGGGATTTTGATCCTTGATCTGTTCTATGATCTATTATTGTTTTATACGGTCTTTCTCTATTTTCTTGATATGCTAGTTCCAGTAGAAGTAATTTGTGTACTTCGTGAGTATTAATTAGAGCAACATATGTGCTAACAGCCTCCTGTGCTTGATCTCTGTGCATGCTTTCACAAATGGAAGTATTCTCAATTCTGACCTGTTAATTTCTCAGTTGCCATATAGCTTCTCTTTTAGTGGAATCTGTTAGTCCAGTAGGCTTGTGTCAATGAAAAACTGCAATTGCATTAAAGATGCATGTATTGCTTCCATGCTATTCGGCTATTCCAAATATAATTGAACACATGATTTTAAGATATGTTGGGATCAAATTCTCAACCCCTTGTCTAATCATATTTGATTCATTCAATAATTCACCCCAATTTTGTTCCTGTATATTTCTGCTTTTGATAAATTGTGTTACTCATTTGATCTTTCCACATAATTAATTTTGGACTGCCAGTAAGTTTACTGCATTTATTTGCTAATTGTTGACATGGCTGACTAATTTTAAATTTTACAGGGAGATATGGTGAAAACTCCACGTTCTCCTGTTACCACAGGTCTAGTTCTTAATTAACTGTTTTTTACTTGTTCTTTATGACAATTAATTGCCTCTTTCAATTTATGGCATGATTATATCTTCTCTGACTATTTCCAGGAATACATTGTAATCTATACTATCATTTGTACTGGGGTATTTTCTTTATGCATCTGATTTCAGAGTGTAAATTTGAGATGGCATTTGATCCTTGTTTGATATTTGATGTGTTACATGCAGGGATAAAAACGGCGGTAACATGCGTTACCGTCCGTAACTAACGTTTACGGTCGGAACCGTAAAAAAACCTACGAAATTTTAAATTTTGAATTTGAATTTTGACTCCATAATGTCCTTCCCTAGTTGGTTTAGGCATTCTTATGCTAGATTATGTATTGAAACATTAGTTTTTAGTATATTTAGCACTATTAAAACATAAATGATGACTTTTTATGTACAACTTGAAACACTTTCTCATTAATTGGATTGCATGCAACTATGAGAGAATTGGATTGCATCATTATTTGCTCAGATTGGATTGATTCTTTAATCCTATACTTTCAAATCATTTAGTGACGATATGATTAATAAGAATCTGAAAAGTATTTGCTAATAGTTTGTTCAACACACGGTTTCATATGTATGATTACTAGTATCAACTATGAGAGAAACATTTTCTTATTAATATTTGCATTGTTCCAAATTTAAATTTCATAATTACCATTTTCACCATTTCGGTTTTGGTTTGACCGATTCTGCAATCGATCGATTCTGCGTGATAAATTTCAATTCAAAATTCAAAATTTGAATTCGCGGTTTTTCGAAATTTCCGATAGGCATTCGTTATCGCTTCCCATCAGTGGATTTCATCCGTGCATAGATTTCGATCCCTGGTTACATGTCATGTATTCTACTGGGTCTCACCAAAAGCGTTATAACAGTTTATGTAGAAACCAGGGGTGGTTTCCCTTTGATTAAAAAAATTGTATTCTACCGGATAACCGGATCTGCATAACTATCAGATGAAAAGAAGTAACTTCTATGCTGAAACAGACAGGGAATACAGGCTAAAGCTCCTGCTATGCCCCTGTCTAAAACATTCTCCTTATCTGCTATTAATTATTGAATTATACAATACAAACATCATGGTTTCACAGCAGTGTTGCATTGAAGCAAAGTTGGCGCCATAACGATGCATTAACCAATGTCAAGTTTAGCATTACACTTGCATAAAAATAGTAATGCACATTTTTACCACGTCGTTGACTAGTAGTCCAATCAGTCGGAGGTGGACGACTTGGATTCTAAACTCCACTGGAGAGAGACATATCGAGAGGGAGATGGCAAACACTAGCAGGTGTTGTCACTGCTTTTCATTGCCGCAGTTGTCATTTCTCACCACTGTTGTCGTCATCTCCCACGGTTGCCCATGTCGGCAAGGTGAGCGCCAATGTTGCATTGGATGGATGCAACACAAGGATGGGGAGCAAGACGAGAGAGGGGGAGGGGTCATTGGGTGGAGGGAAATGGAGGAGGGGTGGTGACTAGTGGGAAAAGTGATGAGGAGAGGGGGAGTTGCTGGTGGTGGTTGGGGAGGCATGTGATGGCTTGGTTGTCAAACTCTTCCATCCCCTCTCATCTCTGGTCAAACTAGTTGCCGATCAGTTATCCAGTCGTAAGACAATGTTACTTGCACACCCTTTTTTATGCCAAATCGGTCAGCCGAATCCGAGTCGGATTTTGACACTCGTGCCCATGAGTAACACTACCCATGTCCATTTTTTTGTCGAATCAGACACCCGAATTTGAGTTGGACTCTGACGCCTCAACATTGAGCTACAACATTTTCCAAAAATGTTGACAAATTGATGTAACTTTGCACACGTAAAAAAAAACAAAAAACATGTTTTCCAACTTCACATAGCATTGGTGTGCAAAATATATAAAAAGGGTGCAACTAGCACGTGGACATATGATGAGAAACTTCCCATCGTACTCTCTGATGCAATATCAGTGAATACCTTGTGTAACAATTGTAATCAATACATGTAACAAAATGTGGAATAATTGATCTTAAAAGAGGTGGATCCCAAATCTATCAACAAAATTCACTTGAAAAATACAGATTGCATTTTCGTGTGAACACGACGATGTACTAGTACAAAAGTTTGAAACAAAACAAATTTATTTTGTTACAACCATCACAACATTTCGAGAATGTGTATGCAACAAACGGGAAGGACACTTGCAGCAAAATCACAAACTTGGGCAACAAAACATCAGATGTTTTGGAGCAAATGCATAACAAATTACCAAAATACCTGCAACAAATTCATCTCAATTGTGCAACATCGGGAAAAATAGAAGGCAACATTGCAACAATGCCTATTGCTGCAACATCTTTGAGAAGACACAATGCAACAAAACAAATTGCTTTTGGCAACAATCGAGTGAATATGTTGCAATAAATTTCTAAACATGCAAACAAAACCTATCGGAGAAGAAGAAGGCAATGGTGGCAGCAAGGAGGTTAGTTAGTAGTAGGAGTAGGAGGTGATTGGTCGGAGACCTCATCACCTATACGGGCCTAGATCAAACGAGGGCAAGATTGGAGCACATCACCACCTCCCTACTCGAGCTCAAGAGGCCCTGCCACTCCGCCATGTAGCTCCACCACCATTTGACCCTTTGAGCTCGGGAAGCCTCGACGACCTGCCACTACCCAGTAGGGTGGAGCTTCAATCAGAGCTTCCTAGAGGACAACAACAAGCATGGAGAGAGAGAGAAAGGAGGGGGAAGGGAGGTGTGGTTTTGGTGGCTAGCTCTTGGACGGTGAACTTTGGCCATCGATGAGCCACAGGAGGAGAGGTAGATGGAGAAAGAAGCAGTGTAGAATAGTAGAAGGGGGAATGGACAAGATATGAGCGGTGGAGTTGGTTCAGAGAGTGGGCTGTCCAAATTTTGTGCCTTGTATTAGACGCCTGCATCAAAGCGTTATCGATAAAAAAACAAAATACTAAATCTTTTTATCCACATCCTGCATCAACTTTTCATATAAATCATAAGCTCGACTATGTATCAATTATATGAGGATTTAAAAATAAAATTAGCTATTTAACAACATTTAGCAAATTTTTCGTACCAACGCAACAAATCTTCTTAGTAAGTAATCTTTTTTAATACCATGGAGGAATATAAAATTTCTCTTTTGATAACACACTCAAACAAGGACGTACAAGGCTTCACTGTTTTGATGCAACCAACACATCTCCAATGCATGCCAAAAAGTGTTTGTAATGCATCGGTGTTCAGTACATGTCAAACATGCAATGCACTGCCTAGTAGATGTGTTGATGAATGCATGGATCACTTGTCATGCTTACAGTTGCTTCTTAGTGATAGCAATATTGCCCATTTACCTATTCACCCAGTGGCTAAAAAGGATAGTAGAGGTGGATATCTTCTAAGTTTAGGCCCAAGGGTGTGTTCAAGGCAAAATATTTAACCCAAGTGAAGTCAGCACGGTTGTCCTCCATCGCCCCCTTGACTATTACCTGTCTGGTACTGGTCAAAATAAAAATTGTATAGCATAATTTGAATGGCATGCAATGCAAAAAAATATGTAATGTTCATTGCATAGGGGTATAGTGCTTTGGAATACTAGATCATTAATAGGCCATGTTTGGGTGGGCCATGAATTGGCGGGATCCTAGTCCACACAATTCTTTTGGGCTGGGATCCCCGCTAGTTCGTGGTCCACCCATGCACTTTATCAATGGCATGTAATAGGTACCAGGCATGTTTGTCCGCCCTCTGTGATGGCCACACTAAATTGCTATTTCTAGAACTCTAGATGGTCAAATCAAAATAAATCCCTATTAATTATTAAGCTCTTATTCAGTACGTAATATCATCATAATCATAAGAGCCTTTCAACCCAGGTTTTGCATGGAGAGAAGAATTAATACTTGGAGCATTGCTTCTTGGTACCACCAAAATACATTTGTGTTTGACTCATGTATCTAGCTCCAGCCCTTTTTGATGTGCTGTTGCTTCCTTTTCTTGAGTTAGTGCCTTACCTATGCAACTAAAATTGTAGGATATAAATGAGGTGACTTATCTTGTGTCCACACTATTGAATCTTCTTTTGAAGATTAAACAAAATCATTTGGAAAAGCAATGGCTAGGTCAAAACAAATGCCCTTCTAGTTGAAAAAGATGTTGGAAGAACATCTTATCTCCAACTGTCAATTACCTTTTATCGCTCATGGCAAGGGATCAAAGCAGACATATATGTATCTATGCTGCTTTACTTAAAGTTTGATCATGAAGAATGGCATATCAAAGCAAGTTCATTTGGCACTTTGCATGCACGTAGGTCAATTAAACATACATGAAGATCCATTTATGTGAAGTTCTTCTATATACTATTAGATTCAGGACAATGAGCTTTTTAATGTTATAGGTTATCAATACATTTCTTCTTTTTCTCTCTGTTAATTATTTAATACCAATTCATATGGTTTATTTGCTCCGGTGTGTTTGATATTGATTTCTTTATAATTAATTCTATGAGCTGGATTCTGTAGTTTTGTAAAAAATTGATTGCTGTAGCTATTATTCTTAGCGTGAGTGCTGGAGTCCGCTGGGAAAAAAAATACGAGCGCCAAAGGTCTATTTTTTTGAGATGGCCTCCTGAGTCCTGACAACACCTAGTGGCTCATGTAGTTCTGCATTAGGTTACAGAATTGCAATTGCAACTGCATTTTTTACCACGGGATGTACATCAGAAAGACTACACAGTAGTTACCATAGATATCTATGTTATTGGTCATAGATCTTGTTGCACCTTTTACTTTCTACATGCCTATATTTTTCAAGTTAATGATAGCAGGCATAAGTTATTTGATTGGGGCTTATTTGGTGAATTTATTCTGTTCCTTTCTTCCAGTTAGTGACCTAACACTTTCCTTTTTGTTGAACATTAGTTTATGTCTGTGTTTCATCTCTGTGTTCTGTCTTGAGTGTTCAGCATTCTTGTTTCTCCCTTTTGTTTCCTATTTAGTTGTTGATTGACAAGCTGAACAATGATTTTTCAGGAACGAAAAGGTGCAGAGCAAAGCCGCAAAAGAAGGAAGTGGAATCCGCCCAAAAAGGCAAACTGGGGAATGGACCTCAGGACACAACAAAAGAGAAGCATGATGGAGTTGAAAAGGGTGATGGCCCTGCTGCCCACAAGAGACCAAGGAGAGCAGCAGCCTGCTCTGATTTTAAAGAGAAATCTGTACGCTTATCTGAAAAAACCTCTGTTGTTGTGATCAAGAAAAATCGGATGGAAGAGGATGAAATAGATGCTGTCAAGCTGACAAAACTAGGACAAGAAGATCCACCACCTTGCCGGAAATTGATTGATTTCATCTTGCATGATACAGATGGGAATCTGCAGCCCTTTGAAATGTCTGAAATTGATGATTTTTTCATAACAGCTCTAATCATGCCCATGGATGATCTAGAAAAAGAGCGTGAACGAGGAGTTCGCTGTGAAGGATTTGGGCGAATAGAGGACTGGTCATTATCTGGTTATGACGAAGGTACGGCAGTGGTCTGGCTGTCAACAGAAGTTGCTGACTATGAATGTGTGAAACCAGCAAGCAACTACAAATCTTACTACGACCACTTCTATGAGAAGGCACAGGTGTGTGTTGAAGTTTACAGAAAGCTCGGAAGATCAGTAGGTGGGAATCCTAACCTGGGTCTGGAAGAATTGCTTGCCAGTGTTGTTCGTTCTATTAATGCTATCAAAGGCTACAGTGGAACAATGAGCAAAGACTTTGTGATATCCATAGGTGAGTTTGTATACATGCAGCTTGTTGGATTGGATCAGACAGCAGGCAATGATGATGAGAAGCTTGCTACACTGCCAGTGCTTCTTGCTCTTAGAGATGAGTGCAAATCTAGAGTGGAATTAAGCAAGCTGCCACCTAGCATCTCAAATGGAAGCCTGAAGATTAAGGATGCGGAGTGTAAAGAGGTAACTGAGGACGATGATGAGAAATTAGCAAGACTATTACAGCAAGAAGAAGAGTGGAAGATGATGAAGAAGCAGAGAGGTAAACGTGGAACACCATCCCAGAAAAATGTCTACATCAAAATCAGTGAAGCTGAGATTGCCAATGACTATCCTATGCCTGCATACTATAAACCTTCTAGTCAAGAAATGGATGAGTATATATTTGATAGTGATGATGGCATGTTTTCTGATGATGTGCCAGTAAGAATCCTCAACAACTGGGCTCTATACAATGCAGATTCTAGGCTTATTTCTTTGGAATTAATCCCTATGAAATCAGGCACAGAAAATGATATAGTGGTCTTTGGGTCTGGTTTTATGAGAGAGGATGACGGCAGTTGCTGTTCCACAGCTGAGTCTGCAAAGTCGTCTTCTTCCTCAAGTAAAACTGATCACCATGATGCAGGAGTTCCAATATATCTGAGCCCAATCAAGGAATGGGTAATTGAATTTGGTGGCTCGATGATCTGCATGACCATTCGAACTGATGTGGCCTGGTAAGTACTCTAGACAGTTCCTTTCAGCACGTTATTTTATTATGCAATTTTATGCCACTGCCTGCTAAGTGGTTGCGTCGGTGAATCCTCTTATTCCTTACATTTGGCTTGTGATTTCAGGTACAAGCTACGACAGCCAACAAAGCAATATGCTCCGTGGTGCGAGCCTGTATTGAAAACAGCAAGGTTTGCTGTTAGCATCATCACCCTGCTAAAAGAGCAAAGTCGTGTATCAAAGCTTTCTTTTGCTGATGTCATCAAGAAAGTAGCAGAATTTGACAAAGGGAACCCTGCATTTATATCGTCAAACATTGCACTGGTTGAGAGATATATTGTGGTACATGGACAGATCATACTGCAGCAATTTGCAGATTTTCCAGATGAGACTATCCGACGGAGTGCATTTGCCACTGGCCTTTTAATGAAGATGGAGCAGAGAAGGCATACAAAGTTGGTTATGAAGAAAAAAGCTCAATTAACGAGGGGAGAGAATCTGAACCCAAGTGCAACAACGGGACCAGCATCAAGAAGAAAAGTGATGCGTGCAACGACAACCAGGTTGATCAACAGAATATGGAGTGATTATTATGCTCACCATTTCCCTGAAGATTCCAAGGAGGGAGATGGTAATGAAGCAAAAGAAATTGATGACGAGCAAGAAGAAAATGAAGATGATGACGCTGAAGAGGAGGTACAGATTGAAGAGGAAAATGTTTCAAAGACTCCACCATCAACACGGTCTCGAAAGTTGGTGTCACAAACTAGCAAAGCAATTAGATGGGAGGGTGAAACAGCAGGGAATACAGCTTGTGGAGAAGCTCTATACAGATGTGCTTACATTCGAGAACTCAGAATAGCTGTGGGAGGGGCAGTCACAGTAGAAGATGATTCAGGAGAAATAGTCATATGCTTTGTTGAGTACATGTTCCAGAAATCTGATGGTGCAAAAATGGTTCATGGAAGGGTACTGCAAAAAGGTTCACATACTGTTCTTGGCAATGCTTCAAATGAAAGGGAACTTTTCTTAACCAATGATTGTTTAGATTTTGAATTAGATGACATCAAAGAATTGGTAGCTGTCAATCTCCAATCAATGCCTTGGGGTCACAGGTATAGAAAAGAGAACTCTGAAGCTGATAAAAGTGAGCGGGCTAGAGCGGAAGAGAGGAAGAAGAAGGGTCTGCCAATGGAATATTTATGTAAAAGCTTGTACTGGCCTGAGAAAGGTGCCTTTTTCTCCTTGCCTCATGAAAAACTGGGTCTTGGTAGTGGTGTTTGTAGCTCTTGTGAGTATAGAGAGCCAGATCATGATGAATTGAAAATACTCTCCAAGACCAGCTTCATCTACAGAAGGGTTACCTATAATGTCCATGATTTTTTATACATTAGGCCTGAGTTTTTCTCCCAAGAGGAAGATCGTGCAACCTTCAAGGCAGGAAGAAATGTGGGCCTAAAGCCCTATGCAGTTTGCCATCTACTGGATGTCCATGAACCCTCTGGATCTAAAAACATTCATCCGTCATCAACAAAAGTCAGTGTTAGAAGATTTTACAGACCAGATGACATTTCATCAGCCAAAGCTTATACATCGGACATAAGAGAGGTTATATTCTTCGACTTTTTCTATATGTTTCTACACCTGATATTGCAATGTCATTGGTAGTTCCTTACATTATCCTTAAAGGCTTAAACCTGAGTTGTCAAATTTCTCTTTCTCAGCAAGATCATTCTCCTTCCATTGGCTTCAATATATTTTGTTAACCTTTGTTTGCTTGATTCAGGTATACTATAGTGAAGATATAATTAATGTGCCTATGGATATGATAGAGGGAAAATGTGAGGTCAGAAAGAAGAGCGACATCTCAAATTCAGACCTTCCCGTGACAGTTGAACATGTATTTTTCTGTGAACATTTCTATGATCCTGCCACTGGAGCTCTCAAGCAGGTTAGTTATAGCTAATATACCATTTTGATTCAGTAAGTGCTAGTTTTGATAGTTAACGAATGTATGTTGCATATGTGGAGCAGTTGCCTGCAAATGTTAAGCTCGTGTCCGTGGTGCAAAAGGCAAATGGTGCTTTGAAAAAGAACAAAGGAAAGCAGATCTGTGAGAGTGATCAAGTCGATTCTGGTAAATGGATGGAGGTGCCCAAAGAGAACCGCCTTGCAACTCTTGACATTTTTGCTGGCTGTGGAGGTTTATCAGAAGGGTTGCAGCAAGCTGGTATGCATCCTTCTTCAATGATGTTGTTTAGCATGAACATGTTGGTCTTCAAACATATATTTATTTTGTCATTTTTAAATTCTGTAGGTGTATCCTTTACAAAATGGGCAATTGAATATGAGGAGCCAGCTGGTGAAGCATTTAGCAAAAATCATCCAGAAGCTGTGGTGTTTGTGGATAACTGCAATGTGATTTTGAAGTAGGTGCAATTGCCGGATACTTCTTGTTGTATCTTTTTTTATTTCTGCGGCTCAATCAGGACTACTTTGTGGTCATGCAGGGCAATTATGGACAAATGTCGGGATGCCGATGATTGCATTTCAACTACAGAAGCTGCTGACCAAGCAGCTAAACTTGCCGAAGAGAATATTAGGAACCTTCCTGTCCCTGGTGAAGTAGAATTCATAAATGGTGGTCCACCATGTCAGGTCTGTAATTTTGCTATGCCTAGGCCAGCAAATTGTTGTTACTTATTCAATTTTTTCAACCAAGTGCTCGACTTCTGTATATCTTTCTTTTGTCAGGGGTTTTCAGGCATGAACAGATTCAACCAAAGCCCATGGAGTAAAGTTCAGTGCGAGATGATTTTAGCATTCCTCTCTTTTGCGGAATATTTCCGTCCCAGGTTCTTTCTTTTAGAAAATGTTAGGAACTTTGTTTCGTTCAACAAAGGGCAGACCTTCCGACTGGCAATTGCATCGCTTCTGGAGATGGGTTACCAGGTGTTAATTCTTCTGACTATCTACTTAAAATATGTATGTTAGCGCTTGCTTTGAATCTGTATATTCAGAAGTTGTTTACCTGTTGCCTGTTGGTTAGGTTCGGTTCGGAATTTTAGAAGCAGGTGCTTTCGGTGTTGCACAGTCCAGGAAAAGGGCATTCATTTGGGCTGCTGCTCCTGGAGAGACTCTTCCTGACTGGCCAGAACCGATGCATGTGTTTGCTAGCCCTGAATTGAAAATAACACTGCCTGATGGCAAATACTATTCGGCTGCCAAAAGCACTGCTGGTGGGGCACCTTTCCACGCAATAACTGTTAGAGATACAATTGGGGATTTGCCAAAAGTGGAAAATGGTGCCAGTAAGCTCATACTCGAGGTAATTGTCACTCCAACTCGTTCCATTTTCTTTCGTTTCTGCTCTTGATTTATGTGTTCAGTGAATTCCTTTTTTTTAATGCAGTATGGAGGTGAACCTGTCTCTTGGTTCCAGAAGAAGATTAGAGGTAGCATGATCGCACTGAATGATCACATATCTAAGGAGATGAATGAACTAAATCTCATAAGATGCCAACGCATTCCAAAGCAGCCAGGCTGTGATTGGCATGACCTACCAGACGAGAAGGTAATGTTATTGTCATCTACCATGTAGTTGTATTCACTGTGTTCCTGTTGGTCTACAGTCCATACCTTCCTGGTGCCTATGGAATGTTAATCCCCAGAATATGTTGGCAGGTGAAGCTATCATCAGGGCAAATGGTGGACCTGATACCTTGGTGCTTGCCTAACACAGCTAAAAGGCACAATCAGTGGAAAGGGCTGTTTGGGAGGTTGGATTGGGAGGGCAATTTCCCCACATCTGTAACGGATCCCCAGCCAATGGGCAAGGTTGGCATGTGCTTCCACCCTGACCAGGACAGGATCATCACAGTCCGCGAATGTGCGCGATCTCAGGTAAGCTGCTCTACATCCATCCCCATCTGCAAAGAAATAAACCTTTCCCCGTACTGAAGATATTGCAATGGCTTCACTTGAGAGTTAGGGCCGCGACAATTTGACTCGAACCTATCTACGTCTGCAGGGCTTTCCTGACAGCTACCAGTTCGCGGGCAACATCCAGAGCAAGCACAGGCAGATTGGCAACGCTGTGCCACCACCTCTCGCCTTTGCACTCGGGAGGAAGCTGAAGGAAGCTGTTGATGCAAAGCGTCAATAGGCGTGACGTGACTGCATCCACTCTATGAGAGAAGCATCTTTAGATGACCCGCACAAAGGTCGCTCTTTCTTCTCTGTAGACAAACAAACAGATGAGCTTACTCTGCTTGGTTGCGCGCAGCTGCCATTGGAGCTGCATGTCGATGTGTACTGATAACTCCGCGAGTTGATTGCGATTTTAGCCATACGGACCCCTTGTTGTATATCTTAGATTAAGTGGTGATTGCCACCCTGATTCAGGGTTGTGGTGGTATTCAAATATTGGAGAAATTGATAGTGGCTATTGGCTGCCTTGTGTACTCGTGTTTGTATGCGCTCCCATATCACTTACGGAGCTTGGAGAATGGTTTTCTCGGATTGATAGTCCAGCAAAATAGATCGAGGGATCAAACTTTTTTGCATGAATAATATGCTCGGTGTGTGCCTTTCTAGTAACATCTATACTGAGTACTGACATACTCTTGCTGATCTCGATTTAGTTTCATGCATATAGATTGAAGAACGAATAAGGATGCCTTTTTTTAAGGGAAAGAATGCCTTACTTTGTTTACACATGTTGCCTCTCTATCAATGGTGCGTTCATCTGTATCTTATACTAGTATGAAAAGTACCAGTTTAACATCGAGCTATTAACATCGTAGATGATCCGAAGCATCGTGGCCATTCATCTTTTTCGATCGGATGGCTAGTATGCAAAGTTGTATCCTTACCCTATAATCACTCCTATGCAATCAACACGCAATTATCCACACAATTATTCACAAACATGTACAATGATATGACGTCAGCTATCTGTAAGTTTTACCATGTGGAACACGAGATGATGTGGAGAAAATGAAAAGTATAGAGAATTAGGTTGTACTCAATTGTAACACGATAAACAAGATACATTGTATATATAGGGGTTGTTTACAGAGACATGTAAAAAGATAATTTATCGTAGAAATTAACTAGTGTTGTTTATAGATGATGTGAAAGGATAGTATAGACAAACAATTATAATTGCTCACCATGATTCGTATAATACTCACCCAAAACCTGCCTCACGCATTACACTGCTCTTCTCCTATCGCTCTTCCCGCCGCAACATCCTTTCTATTCCCAGCCGTCGTCCGCTTCCGCCACCCCGCAACCCGCAACTCAAGCGGCTCTCTCCGACCTCCAGCCATGCACAAGTGGGGGCGGCGGCACCGCTTGGCCAGGAGGCTCGGGTGCGTTGGCGCCGCGCATAGCCGCAGCGGAGGCGTGCCGGCGGCGGGTTCAGCCTTGCTAGCATCGCACAATTGCAATGGAGGTGCATGCTTTGGCACGGGATCAGCCTCGGCCTCCGAGCTGGTCGTCAGCTAATCGTCCCACGTCGGCTTCAAACCTTTTACATAGACGCAAGAGACCGTCAGTCTCTGTCGTTTTGATCTAAATGAAGACGCTGAAAGTTCAGAATATAGCTGTGTGACGTTTCGTACTCCTGGGAGTACATACTTCCGCTTCGAATATACTACTTAAATAAATATATTATACTTCTTTATCATTTTCAGTGTACTTAAATACCAATTATAAGATACTCCAATACGACTTGATTGAAAAAATTTCATTGGAGTCATTTATTTTTGCTATATACCATTTTTCATATATAAAAGAAGTATATACACAAATTTAGCTATAAAAGGTGGACTTTAATATAAAAAAATATCATAGAACTCACTTTGGAATATCTTATAATCATTATTGGAGTATACTCAAATATATAAAGAGGTATCATCATACATAATGGATGAAATAACAATAAGAGATTTATCAATAATAAATCATGATATGATAATTGGCCTAAAATTTTTACAACAATCATTACATTCAACTATAATACATGAACATGGCATTACATTCATTCCTTATCAAGATATATTCCCTATATCTCAGAAGTGCGAAAGCGTGGTGAGACCCATCCACAGCCATATCCAAACTTCAAAATCCTAGAGCACACCCGAAAATAAAAGAAGATACTAGTATACATACAAAAGATATCCAAATATCAATGAATCATTAGGATTTTGACTAACCTGATAGCTCTATTTTGCAGGTATGAAAAAGACAACACCAACTTCAGAATATCCTAGAATTTCAGAATATATCGAAATTTTACCTTTATATGTGATATTCAAAGGAAACAAGCCAGGAATTTATATATCTCCTGAAGAATTACTGGCTCAAAATATAATTTCTAAGATAACAGAAATATCTTGGAAAAAATATTTAAATATTGATGAAGCCTTGGCCCAAGCTAGAAATATTATAGGAATAAATTACTATATGGAGCCAGCTGCTAAAGAATATATTCTAAACTACAGAAAGACAAAAGATAAGAGAATATCAGAGTCTATACCTTTGGAAAATATGTAATACTCTGAAAATAATTTTATTAATCGCGTCTTAAGGGTCGGAGAGTAATTAATTAAATAGTAGTAATAATTAATTAATTATTAACCTCTTAAGGGCCCAGGTGTAATTGAATAAAAAGAATTGGTGGAAAATAGTATTTTTCGGAATTTTTGGAGCTATATAAATGAATTTCGGATTTTATAGAAAAAAAACCCTAGCCAATTTCAAGCACCACCACCACTTTTCATTTTTTTCTTGCCACGGCCACCGCTTTCTCGCTCTCTGTGATTGCCATTCCTTTTTTTTCTTCCAAATTGCGTGTCGCTTTCGATCCAAATTTACCGCTTCCTGCCGCTAGTAGCTAGCAACTTTGACTGCTTACTGCTTTGGCCGGAGGCTCGCACTGCTGAGCCGCCGGCCTCTGCGTCTTTGCTTGTTGCCAAGACAAGACCGCCACGGATCAAGGCCGCTTCTTCCTTTTTCTTTGACGCCGTCTTGCCTTGGACCAAGCTCTGCAGAATTGCTGCAGCCGCCGGTGCACCCGTGAAGCCTCGTCACCGTGTGGAGATCAGTCTGCACAAGTTTCGGCCGGCAATTTGATTAGGTGCTTTTGAGTTCCAGACTTATTCTTTGAGATGCATGCTGTCTTGGTTTTTATAGGAGGTCAATTAGATAATACTAATTAGTGGTTAATTAGTTTGGCCGTAGGATATTTGTGCATGCTTGGTGAAATGAGTAGAGATCCGATTTCTTGTCGGTAACAATCGGAAAGTTTGTATTCTCTGTTTTTTCTAGATTAATTAGAGAGGTTCTATAGTTTTTAGTCAATGTATCGACTAATAGATTTGTTTATTATGCTGCTCGGTTGTACGATTATTCGGGTATCGTAATGGCGAAATTTGAAAATACCATCTACTAGTTAATTATAGATAATTTCGATATCTTTCTATAGCATATTTTATCATGTCAATCGGATAAGTAGATTTCGAGATATGATTTTGAAAAGGCCGCTGTTTTTAGGGTTATCGTCTTTCGGCGCTGTTTTGGTAGACTGTAAATTAAAAATAGTAAATGGCTTAATTAGAGTTTTTGATCTACATGAAAGATGTAGATAATTGTCCAATGGTTCTGTAGGATCTGAGAACGCGCATTTTGGTTGAGTAAAACAAAAGTTATGAAATCTGGAAGTCTGCTGTTCCGAAGCGGACAGACCGACTTTCCGGGCTAAATACGGAGGATTAGATGATTTAATTAGAAGTCTTCGTAATCTAAGAAAATGTGGAGAATTTTATAAAGAATCCAGAATGAGGTGGTTTGTGGTGATCGGACTTTCGAGTCAAAAGTTACGCTCTTTTTAGTAACCGGACAGCAATGGGTAGCTTTTCGATACCGGCGTAACGTGGTATATTTGGGGACGTGTAGGAGCGATGTATATTGATTGTTATTCTTATGATGCTGTAGTTTGTATTGAGATGTGTGTATTTATTGTAGGAGAGGCGTCGTACTTGTTGCCGTCTGCTAGCCAGATTGTGTGTCGCAACTAGTAAAGGCAAGTGCATGGTAGACAGCGATCAATGATCGATCACTGTTTTCTTTATCTTCTATTACCATTATTGTTGTGCTTTTATTTGGTTTAATTGCAAACAATGAATTGGTATGTTTATATCTTTGTTGATGAGCATGATGGAAAGTTGGATATGATGTTTATGATGGAGATTGCATGCTTGCATTCATAAGCATCTTTGCATAAGAGAAGGTGATCTTGATGATCACAACTCCACGGAGTGGAGGAGGTCCCGATCCTTTGGAGGAACGGGCTTGAGAGTGAATGTTGTCGCGAGCATTCACTCACGCTATACTGATATCTGCTGAAAAGAAGTGCATGTGGACATATAGAATAGAGTTGCATTGATATTTGAGATTGATGAATAAGAATGTGAATGGAAGTGCATGTGATGATAATGAAGTTATTGAATCTTTGTTGGTTTATTATTGTTCGTTGTATATGATGTGTTTCTTGAGTCGTGGACTCACCCTTGCTCTCTTGTTGTTTTTAGGTGATCTTCGAGGATGCCGTAATTGAGAGCGAGTAGAGCACATGGACATCACATGATCATTCGCCATGATAATCATTCATTCAAGATTTGGTTTACACTTGGACATGTTAGAGATTGAATAATGCTTAGGACAATGCTTGGACTAGACTATTTGCTTTATTAAATTTTGGATTCTTTGGTTGATGCTATTTTGGATTATATACCTGGATATTCTTTTCCTTGCGTATTCATTATCGTTTGATCCCTTAATTATGCATGTCTTTGTGATCCATTGATATGGTAATTGATGATTTCTTGATGTAATTTTATAGTGTGTCAATATTTATTAGCTTCGAGGGTAGTTTAGTGGCATTCTAGGCTCAGTGTTGGGCTGGGGTGTTACAGTTGGTATCAGAGCGGGCTTTAGGTCCGTGGTGAATAGATTAACAACATAGGCAAACTAAAATTGTTAAAATTTGTTTTAGTTTAGTAAATCAACTAAAATTTGCTAATGGTTAACTAACCTAAAATTTGACACACTAGTGCACTGATGAGGTTAGAGAGAGGTACGAATATCGTTTACGCCTGCTATGTTGTTTATTGATGAAGGAGTTTATTTTGAGTTTTGAACTCATTGTGTATTGTTGATTGTGGTTGATAGCTATGCCGAGGGGTAGAGGACGTGGTCGTGGTGGCGCGGTCGTGGAGGTCGTGGTCGCGGGCGAGGTTCCGTGGAGCCACCTCCTGAAAGATTGAGTCGATGGGCGAGGGGTTCTTGTTGACCCGCCTCGGTTGGGGCCCAAGATGAGACCCTGCTTTGAGAGAGTTGGTGGGAGAGATCCGTGCTCTTCGTCAACGGCGCCGCGCACCCTGTTCTCGCGGCATCTGTTGTTGCTCTGTCGTTCATCCACCGGTTTCGAGCGCGGATGTCACCGAGAGTGGATGGGGTTGAGGTTTGATTCGTTTGACGGTCGGGCACACCGGTCGAGCGTGGTGGTTGCGCTACATGGAGAGGCGCTTTGGAGCTTTGGAGATGTCTTCACTTGAGGGTCCGTTTGTAGCCTTTCACCGAAAGGGCAAGCGGATATTTGGTGGGAGGCGTGTTGTCTTGAGGACCGCCGCTCAAGGGCGATCACTTGGGAGGATTTTGTTGATCGGTTCAAGGGAAGTTCTACCCTACTCTTTTGTTGAGAAGATGGAGGTTGCCTTGACGACCTTTGCTCGGGAAGAGGTCTATTCTTGAGTATGAGGTGAGTTCAACAACTTGGTTCGCTTTGTCCCTTGATGCGAACGATGATCTTCGAAGGCCAAGAGGTTCCGTCGGGGTCTCACCGAGTACCGACATGTGTTGGGAGCTACTCCACTCTGTGACTCTGACTCTGTTGTGGAGCAAGCTAGGGGCATGGAGTTGGAGATGCGACTCACAAAGGCGACAAGCCTCGGTGGATCGGTAGCTTCGGTGGTGACCGAAGAGGAGCTCTAGTGAGGAAGTGGGTGCTTCACGACCGCTTTCAAGAAATTCAAGGAGGACCGCAGATCTTTCGAGTCTAGCGATCGAGGCCGTTCTCTTCTTGGCGCCTCGTCCTTCTCGCAGTACTCCAGCTCTTCGTCTGTTCGAGGCGGGGCATGCTTTGCTTTAAGTGCGGTGATGGACACCGTGCTGCCGAGTGCACTTGGACGGGTGATTGCCGTCGGTGTGGCCGATGTGGTCACAAGGAGCGGGTGTGTCGCGAGAACCCGCTAAGCGTGATCAAGTGGGAGCTGTGCCATCTTCTTCTTCTTGATGGGTCTGCTCGAGGATCTTTCCGGATGATGATCGCTCCTCCAATGATGCCATTTCCTTGACTTGGCGCCTCGGCAGGTACTATCGCGGCCCGCCACCTTCCGCACCGCTTGGTCAGACGACCGGCTTTACTCGCACCGCCACAAGATTGTCGGGCTCTCGCCGCCCGCCGTCGTCTTCTTCGCCATGGCGCCACAGAGTGTACGCCATGCCTCTCGCAGAGTCCGCGGTCGTCCCGGCGTGGTGACAGTACTTTGCTTGTGGATTCGTTTGATGCTTTAGTCCTTTTGATTCGGGGCTACCTTTTCGTTTGTTTCGTCGGCGTTTGCTAGAAGAGCGAACTTGAGTATCGATGGATTTCTCGATCGGTGTTGGTTAGTTCTCCGGGGTATTATTGCTAGCTCTCTGCTTGTCCTGGGTGTTCTGTTGTCGTTGATGGAGAGGAGTTCACGCGAATTTGATAGTTATTCAGATGGAGCCGTTCGATGTTATCTTGGGTATGGATTGGTTGCACTCTTATCGAGCCGTGATATCTTGTTTCTGTAGAACAGTCTCTGTGCAGACCCCGTCTGGGGAGACTTTGACTTTTCAGGGGAGTGCGCCTCCGCGCTCTCTTTCGATGTTGGTTGGATGTTCCGGTCGTCGCGATGGCAAATCGCTTCGTTAGCTCTTCTTTGAGAAACCGAGTGTGGCTTCGCAGATTGAGGAGATTCCGGTGGTCAGTGATTATCCCGATGTGTTCCCAGCTGATCTTCCGGGATTGCCACCTGTGCGAGACGTGGAGTTTCGCATTGATCTTGTTCCGGGTACTCGTCCCATCTCGATGTCTCCATATCGATTAGCACGTCCGTTTCAGGACGAGTTGAAGAAGCAGTTGGATGAATTGTTGGCTAAAGGTTTGATCAGCGTAGTGTATCGCCGTGGGAGCTCTGCTCATTCACAGAGAAGAAGGATGGGAGTTGGCGTATGTGTATTGATTACCGTGCGCTTAATGCGATCACAATCAAAACAAATATCCATTGCCCGCATTGAGGACTTGTTTGATCGGTTGAATGGAGCTCAAGTATTCTCCAAGATTGATCTCGATCGGGGTATAATCAAATCCGGTGCGTGAGCGAGATGTAGAGAAGACCGCTTTCTCCACGGTATGGGCATTATGAGTATAAAGTTATGTCTTTTGGATTGACTAATGCACCTGCCATTTTTATGGAGACCATGAACAACATGTTGCACGAGTATCTAGATGACTTCGTGGTGGTGTTTATTGATGACATTCTTATCTATTCCAAGACCAATGAGGATCATGAGCGTCATTTGAGGTCGGTTTTAGATACTCGAGAGAGCACAAGTTCTATGCTAAGTTGAAGAAGTGTGAGTTCTGGATTTCAGAAGTGGGTTTTCTGGGTCATGTGATTAACCCTCGGGGTATTGCTGTTGATCCTAGTAAGGTCTCCACAGTGGTGGATTGGAAGAGACCGACTAATGTGAAGGAGGTGAGGAGTTTCACAGGTTTGGTGGATATTATCGGCGTTTTGTGCGATTTCTCTATCATTGCCAAGCCGATGTCTCACTTACTCGAAAAGGTGTGAGATTCCGTGGACCGATGAGTGTGAGCGATTTACGCATTTTGAAGGACAGTTGGTGACCTCTCCTATTCTCACTCTTCCCGAGCCGGAAAGCGGTTCACGATCTTTTGAATCGTCTCGAGTGGGTCTTGGTGTGTGCTCATGCAAGACGGTAAGGTGATTGCTTATGCGTCGAGACAGTTAAAGAAGCACGAGCGAAATTATCCCACTCATGATTTGGAGTTAGTGCGCTTGTTTTTGCTCTCAAGATTTGGAGGCATTATCTATACGGTGAGCCTTGTGATATTTTCACAGATCATAAGAGTCTCAAGTATATCTTCACTCAGAAGGATCTGAATTTGAGGCAAAGGAGGTGGTTGGAGTTGATCAAGGATTATGATCTTACTATTCAGTATCATCCAGGCAAGGCCAATGTAGTTGCTGATGCTCTTAGTCGTAAGGCGACTCCCGCTACTCTAGATTGCCTCATTGCTGATTTTGATCGCATGGGTATATCCTATTGTTATGCGGGTACATCACATGTTGAGACACAGTTGATTCTTGAGTCAGCTATTCGGGCATCAAAGTGCGAAAGCACAACAGAGTGACCGGTTATTACAGGAGGTTAGGAAGCGTCTGGATGAAGGTAAAGAGAGTGATTTTAGTATGGACGATTCTGGTACTTTGAGGTTTAAAGGTCGTCTTTGCGTACCGCAAAAGGCGGAGGTCAAAGACGATATCTTGAGGGAGGCACATCGCACACCGTACACTATTCATCCTGGTGAGACTAAGATGTATCGAGATCTGAAACAGAATTTTTGGTGGAAAAGAATGAAGGTGGACATTGCTAATTATGTGGCTTCTTGCGGTGTTTGTCAGCAAGTGAAAGCTGAGCACAAGCGTCCTGCAGGGTTGTTGCAGCCTTTAGAGGTTCCCCAGTGGCCTTGGGATGATATCTCTATGGACTTTGTGGTGGCGTTGCCTCGTTCGCCGCGAGGGAAGGATGCAGTTTGGGTAGTAGTGGATCGATTCAGCAAGTCTGCGCACTTCATTCCTATTCGCACGACAAATTCAGCGAGTGATCTAGCTCCTATCTATGTGCGTGAGATAGTAAGACTGCATGGTGTGCCAAAGACCATCATTTCTGACAGAGACGCGAAGTTTGTCTCCAAGTTCTGGGAGAGTCTGCAGAGTGCATTGGGCACACAGCTACGCCTTAGTACTGATTTTCACCCACGAGCAGATGGGCGATCGAGCGTACTATTCAGACTTTGGAGGACATGTTGCGATCTTGTGTTCTATCTTGGAAAGGTAGTTGGGAGGACCAGTTGCCACTGGCAGAGTTTGCTTATAATAATAGTTACCATTCCAGTATTAGAGCCGCGCCATTTGAGGTTCTCTATGGGCGGAAGTGCGATCGCCACTTTGTTGGGATGCGATTGGAGAGAAGGCGCTTTAGGTCCTGACCGATTCAAGATCGTTGAGCGTGTGGCCATGGTGAGGCGTAATCATTAGCGGCTCGAGTAGACAGAAAAGTTATGCTGATTTGAGGAGGCGTGACTTGGAGTTTGCGGTGGGTGACCAGGTGCTCTTGAGAGTGTCTCCCACTAAAGGCATTGTCCGATTCGGTACCAAAGGAAAGCTTAGCCCGAGGTATGTTGGACCGTTCCCGATTATTGCAAGAATTGGGAAGTTAGCTTACCGCTTGGATCTTCCTGAGTCCATGCGTGGAGTTCACAATGTGTTTCACGTCTCGATGCCGAAAGTTTTGAGAGATCCGAGCATAAGATTTCATTAGAGCCACGACTATTGAGCAAGACCTCACGGTTGAGTCGCGTCCGTGCGCGATTCGGAGAGGTCGGAGCGAGTCTTTGAGGCACAAGACGTTGGTATCGTCAAGGTCTTGTGGACGATCGATCGAGAGAGAGGCGACTTGGGAGTTGGAGTCTCGCATGCGCGAGCAATACCGGAGTTGTTCACGTCTGCATGCGTGTTGTTTTATTGTTTAATTTCAGCAGTGGAGTTTTTATTTGAGTAGAACGGCGAGTAGAATTCGGGGTCGAATTCCGTTAAGGGGGGTAGAATGTAATACTCTGAAAATAATTTTATTAATCGCGTCTTAAGGGTCGGAGAGTAATTAATTAAATAGTAGTAATAATTAATTAATTATTAACCTCTTAAGGGCCCAGGTGTAATTGAATAAAAAGAATTGGTGGAAAATAGTATTTTTCGGAATTTTTGGAGCTATATAAATGAATTTCGGATTTTATAGAAAAAAAACCCTAGCCAATTTCAAGCGACGATGACTTTTCATTTTTTTCTTGCGCCACGGCCACCGCTTTTTTATCGCTCTCACACTGCCCGTCCTTTTTCTTTCCAAATAGCGTGTCTTTTATTTCGATCCAATGGCCGCTTCCTGCCGCTAGTAGCTAGCAATCGCTTGACTGTCTATTCTTGGCGAGGCTCCTGACTGGCCTTGAGGCCTCTGCGTCTTTGCGGTTGCAGCTTGAAACCAAGACAAGATCACGGATCTGCTTGCTCTTCCTTTTTTCTTTGACGCCGTGCGGCCTTGGACCAAGCTCGCAGAATTGCTGCGACCACGGTGCACCGTGAAGCCTCGTCACAGCGTGGAGATCGACCTGCACAAGTTTGGTACCGCAATTTGATTAGGTGCTTTGAGTTCCGACTTATTCTTTGAGATGCATGCTGTCTTGGTTTTTATAGGAGGTCAATTAGATAATACTAATTAGTGGTTAATTAGTTTGGCCGTAGGATATTTGTGCATGCTTGGTGAAATGAGTAGAGATCCGATTTCTTGTCGGTAACAATCGGAAAGTTTGTATTCTCTGTTTTTCTAGATTAATTAGAGAGGTTCTATAGTTTTTAGTCAATGTATCGACTAATAGATTTGTTTATTATGCTGCTCGGTTGTACGATTATTCGGGTATCGTAATGGCGAAATTTGAAAATACCATCTACTAGTTAATTATAGATAATTTCGATATCTTTCTATAGCATATTTTATCATGTCAATCGGATAAGTAGATTTCGAGATATGATTTTGAAAAGGCCGCTGTTTTTAGGGTTATCGTCTTTCGGCGCTGTTTTGGTAGACTGTAAATTAAAAATAGTAAATGGCTTAATTAGAGTTTTTGATCTACATGAAAGATGTAGATAATTGTCCAATGGTTCTGTAGGATCTGAGAACGCGCATTTTGGTTGAGTAAAACAAAAGTTATGAAATCTGGAAGTCTGCTGTTCCGAAGCGGACAGACCGACTTTCCGGGCTAAATACGGAGGATTAGATGATTTAATTAGAAGTCTTCGTAATCTAAGAAAATGTGGAGAATTTTATAAAGAATCCAGAATGGGGTGGTTTGTGGTGATCGGACTTTCGAGTCAAAAGTTACGCTCTTTTTAGTAACCGGACAGCAATGGGTAGCTTTTCGATACCGGCGTAACGTGGTATATTTGGGGACGTGTAGGAGCGATGTATATTGATTGTTATTCTTATGATGCTGTAGTTTGTATTGAGATGTGTGTATTTATTGTAGGAGAGGCGTCGTACTTGTTGCCGTCTGCTAGCCAGATTGTGCGTCGCAACTAGTAAAGGCAAGTGCATGGTAGACAGCGATCAATGATCGATCAACGCTTTTCTTTATCTTCTATTACCATTATTGTTGTGCTTTTATTTGGTTTAATTGCAAACAATGAATTGGTATGTTTATATCTTTGTTGATGAGCATGATGGAAAGTTGGATATGATGTTTATGATGGAGATTGCATGCTTGCATTCATAAGCATCTTTGCATAAGAGAAGGTGATCTTGATGATCACAACTCCACGGGAGTGGAGGAGGTCCCCGATCCTTTTGGAGGAACGGGCTTGAGAGTGAATGTTGTCGCGAGCATTCACTCACGCTATACCGGTATACGCGAAAAGAAGTGCATGTGGACATATAGAATAGAGTTGCATTGATATTTGAGATTGATGAATAAGAATGTGAATGGAAGTGCATGTGATGATAATGAAGTTATTGAATGCTGTTGGTTTATTATTGTTCGTTGTATATGATGTGTTTGCTGAGTCGTGGACTCACCCTTGCTCTACTGTTGTTTTTAGGTGATCTTCGAGGATGCCGTAATTGAGAGCGAGTAGAGCACATGGACATCACATGATCATTCGCCATGATAATCATTCATTCAGTATTTGGTTTACACTTGGACATGTTAGAGATTGAATAATGCTTAGGACAATGCTTGGACTAGACTATTTGCTTTATTAAATTTTGGATTCTTTGGTTGATGCTATTTTGGATTATATACCTGGATATTCTTTTCCTTGCGTATTCATTATCGTTTGATCCCTTAATTATGCATGTCTTTTGTGATCCATTGATATGGTAATTGATGATTTCTTGATGTAATTTTATAGTGTGTCAATATTTATTAGCTTCGAGGGTAGTTTAGTGGCATTCTAGGCTCAGTGTTGGGCTGGGGTGTTACAAAATATACAAGAAAAAGGAATATCCAAAGGATATGCATATTCAGTCAAAGGGATAAAACCCCTAGACAAATTATATATAGACTTGAAGATAAATGAAATATTTCAAAATATATCTCCACAATGGAGAAAGGATATGAAGAAAGATATATTAAAAGAATTTAGAGCCGAATTTAATAGCCACAAAATTAGAAAGAAAATCCCCACATATTTGCCTTTCAGCAAAACATCCCATGAAATACTCACATCAAGACTAAGCTTCAAGACAAATCAAACCCTATCTTGCTTAGGTCCAGATATATTAGAAAATATTTGGAAAAAATATGAAGAAAGACAAATGAGGGTATTTTTAGACCTCCAAGAATATTTCCTTAGACTATATGAAGGAAAGGGATATAATCCTAGTATCAAAGTCAATATTCTTAATTTTCCACTTCTCCATATTGACAGCAATAATTTCTTCCAGCAATACCACAAATTTATAATATTACGAGCAGAAATAGATCTCAGACACTTCCAAAAAATACAAACAAGATCTCAAGAAATCATCTCCATACAAGGTCTCATAGACCATGGCCTAGTCCATGTCATTTACGGCACTCTAGACCAAATCCTTCAATCAGACCTTGGAATAGCAGTTAAAGAAGCCTGCAAAAGAATATCGTCCCATAGGGGAAGATACAAAATCATATTCTACTCCATACCTCCAAAATTCACATTACCATTAAGACCTGCTACGCACGATATCTATATTCTCAAAGGTTGTTTCAACTTCTTTGATAGAAGAATGACTGGAGTTTTATCAGAAGATCAAATGATACTCTTTACTCAAAACACAAATCATGACAATTGGCGATGGTTCAAGGAAGCCATGGAAATTAGAGAAAGCATTCTTCTTGATACCACATATCAAATGATCTTTCAGAATCACATTATAAAAATATGGTGTGGTGGAGAAAATGGGCTTTTATATAAAGGTATTGGACGCCTAATTAAACCAGATTATGGTGAAGATACCTTAATCAGACAAGATTATAAAAGAATGCTGGACTTGTATCTACTAGTGCAGCCTGACGAAATCGAAGGAACAATCTCTGCGCCGATGATCGTAGATGAAGATAGTGAATAAAAAAAAATCTACACCAATGACGGCAGCAGATCAACAACAATCGTTATCTCCAACAAGAAAAATATTACAAGGATAATCATGGAAGACTATTTGCATGAAGCATCATACCCGAAGACACCAGAAGATGGCAACGTGGCCTAACTTTTAGACACGTATGCAAAGAAGATTACAAGGATGCATTATAACTCAGAAGACTACAAAAAGTAATTATTACCAAGAAGACAATATGTCGGACATATCCTACCACGTATGCATGCTTGGAGATTCATCGAGAAGAAGGCCAACCAATTTTTGGCACTATAAAAGGGAATGCATATGAAGAAGCAAGGGGGGGGGGGCACAACACAAGAAAACACAAGAGAAGAGTAGAGTAGAGACCACAAGGAGGAAGAAACAAAAGAAAGCAAGCCTTAGCCATTCCACTTCCCTGGAGGATAAGGAGAGCTTTCTATTCATGAAAGTGACCTCTACCAACCCCAAATCACTTGTTTAGACCCTAAACCACATGTAATTAGCCACTAAGCCTAAACTTTCTCTAAGTGTGTTTGAGAGAAAGGAAGTATTGTAAAATATCAAGTTACGGGTGTAATATTACGTACTTAAGGTAAACTCATCGTTTTATTTTAGTTGGGTTTCACGAAAGGAAAACCATATGTAAGTTAGATTTGTGGAAATGAAGTAGTTTTTCTTTATCCCGTAGATTTTCTTTGACATATTCATATGAGGAAAGGTTTTATGCTATGGACCCTATAGGAGAAACCTCAGGCGGTAGTTCTGTAAATTCCCCCTCAAGAGTTAGGGTGGTGTGAACAATAGGCCGTAGAGAAGTGTTCCCTTCGGGTGGAACTGCCTGGGGAGACGATAAAAAATTTCCTTATATGGTTGTGTCTTAGAACGTCTAGGGAAAAGATTAGTTACTTTTGAAGCAAATTTAACAATAAATATGGTGAGTACCGAGTAGGATAAAACAACAACTGCTGCACAAACCGGCCGAATATTGGTTTCGCCAACCTGCAAAAGATCCTGAATTAAGTCATATACTATTCACGAATACTATTCACAATACCATTCATAATCAAAATATTATTCAAAAATACTGTAAACGAACATCAAGAACGAATATTGGACGAATATTGGACGAATATCCCGGACGAATACTATTCATAACACTATTCATTGAATAGTAACCAAAAAATATTACTGAATTTATATCACACAAATATCAAAGTCAGTCTTCGTGACTTATATACTTGAATATATATATCTTGAATATCTTTTATATTTCTGAATATTTATATTCTGCAATTTATTTCTCGAATTTTAATTTCAGTCTTTAATATTCAGTCTTTTATATTCCGAATTTTATATTCAGTCTTTAATATTCCGTCTTAAATATTCAATATTTAATATCCAGTCTTTAATTTTCAGTTCTCATATATATATAAATAAATATTTTACCTTGATATCATAACGAATAGTATATCCATAAGCGCCCCAGAAGCGCAAAAACCCATAACCGTGTTGCGCCCCAGAAGCGCAAAGGCACAACACAAGAAAACACAAGAGAAGAGTAGAGTAGAGACCACAAGGAGGAAGAAACAAAAGAAAGCAAGCCTTAGCCATTCCACTTCCCTGGAGGATAAGGAGAGCTTTCTATTCATGAAAGTGACCTCTACCAACCCCAAATCACTTGTTTAGACCCTAAACCACATGTAATTAGCCACTAAGCCTAAACTTTCTCTAAGTGTGTTTGAGAGAAAGGAAGTATTGTAAAATATCAAGTTACGGGTGTAATATTACGTACTTAAGGTAAACTACTGTTCTTATTTTAGTTGGGTTTCCCGAAAGGGAAAACCATATGTAAGTTAGATTTGTGGAAATGAAGTAGTTTTTCTTTATCCCGTAGATTTTCTTTGACATATTCATATGAGGAAAGGTTTTATGCTATGGACCCTATAGGAGAAACCTCAGGCGGTAGTTCTGTAAATTCCCCCTCAAGAGTTAGGGTGGTGTGAACAATAGGCCGTAGAGAAGTGTTCCCTTCGGGTGGAACTGCCTGGGGAGACGATAAAAAATTTCCTTATATGGTTGTGTCTTAGAACGTCTAGGGAAAAGATTAGTTACTTTTGAAGCAAATTTAACAATAAATATGGTGAGTACCGAGTAGGATAAAACAACTACTGCTGCACAAACCGGCCGAATATTGGTTTCGCCAACCTGCAAAAGATCCTGAATTAAGTCATATACTATTTACGAATACTATTCACAATACCATTCATAATCAAAATATTATTCAAAAATACTGTAAACGAACATCAAGAACGAATATTGGACGAATATTGGACGAATATCCCGGACGAATACTATTCATAACACTATTCATTGAATAGTAACCAAAAAATATTACTGAATTTATATCACACAAATATCAAAGTCAGTCTTCGTGACTTATATACTTGAATATATATATCTTGAATATCTTTTATATTTCTGAATATTTATATTCTGCAATTTATTTCTCGAATTTTAATTTCAGTCTTTAATATTCAGTCTTTTATATTCCGAATTTTATATTCAGTCTTTAATATTCCGTCTTAAATATTCAATATTTAATATCCAGTCTTTAATTTTCAGTTCTCATATATATATAAATAAATATTTTACCTTGATATCATAACGAATAGTATATCCATAAGCGCCCCAGAAGCGCAAAAACCCATAGCCGTGTTGGTATCAGAGCTGAGGAAGCGTGGTGAGGCCCCCTCACCGTTCGCAAAAAATAAACCATAGAAAAACTAAAATATTTAAACCTAGAAGTCTCTTCTGGGAAAATAATTTATACAAAAGACAAATTAAATATCAAGTGCGAATAAACCCATCGAAGAACATATCCGCATTCATCGCATAGCCAACTAAATTTCTTTAGTAGACTTAATATACAACTTTCATATAACTTGGGGTAAGAGACAGATTTAATTGGAGTTCAAGTTAGACAACTTGCATAAAGAACACAATCGCTTAATGAGCAAAGATATTCTTACAAATAGCAATATAAACACAGTCCTACAAATTTTAAGAGAAAGCAAGGAACAACAAAATAAAGGAGTTCAAAACAGTGATTATATCAAAGAAGAAGTCTCTTTAATATATAAAAAGCTAAATTTAAGTTCTTCCAAAACAGAAGTTTTAAAACCTTTTCCTGAAAACCTAAAAGACCTATATCAAGAAGTTTTTAAAACCAAGAATTTACTAGAGGAAGTTAAAACTCTAGTTCTCTCTTAAATTTGTATGTCAGAATATATCTTAGCTTTACAAGAAACAGAAAAGTATCTTGAGCGTCCCATAGGCTTTTCAAACTACGAATCACCCAAAGAAGATTCTAAAGTTATAATAAGACAGAATAATACTATCATCCAATTGTTAATCAAGATCTTGAATAAGATTAGTACTGAAGAAAGAAGTAAGGAGATAGTGCTATCCTCATCAGGAATAGTAAATACATCCACTAGATCCATAAACTCAGAAAGATGGATATATTTAACAGCCTCGGAAGACAAGAAAAACACTCATTTAGTTGACAGAGATGTTAAGCCTTTAACCATATTAGACAAAATAAAAGGCAAAAGCGAAGACATAGAGAACTTACAAGAAGTTGTAGACCTAGATAAAGATCTTGAGAGATACCAAAAAGATACCCTAAGAAAAATAAAACCTCAACAGCTTTATCATATGGGTATGTTTGAAAGTAAAACTGGTCTATACTGAATATCTAGAGAAGTTGAATTAAGTGTTTTAGCTCATCCATTGAATTAAGAATTGTCAAGAAACAAATTAAAAAGGGCTAAAATATTCAGTTATAAATATATACATCAAGGCATGTATATAATCGGAATTAAAGGTATGACAAGAAAGAAATTAGGAACGAAAGTTTTAGTAACCCTATTGGATAAAAGATGGAATACAATAAATAAAGCGGCATTAGGTTTCATAGAAGGAGATATGAATGAAAATAGTTTAATAACCTATATAGCTCGGATCTAATGATGCCCATAAAAGAATTTATAGAAAAGATGAGTTTCGGATTTCAGACCAAAGGTTATGAAGATTTTAAGGGAACAAATTTATTGGTTAGCATAGAATTTATAGGAAGATTAACCAATAAAAGTGGATCCAAATATAAGGTGAATGTGAATGATGTAATTGAAAGTATGCAATCCAAAGGAATAAAATTCATGAGTCCTTCAAAAATTAGTTACAAGAAAGGCGGAGAAGAATGGAATATAAGTGAGTTAATTGAGAATAAGATTTTAAAACAACCTGAAGATTATATAAGTTATGAAAATAATAAAGGAGAAACTAGTATCAGATTTGTTCAATATAAAGCAAGAACCTTAGATGATTTAGGCTCGGTTATATCAGAAGAATATATCGAAGATGATAGAAGACATGATGTCTCTGAATTAATGGAAAAACTAGATTTAGACAGTGAAATAATCCATTGTGAAAGAAAACTAAAATCTATAGAAGAAGAATATAATGATACCTATACAAGTGAATGGCCTCTATTACAAGAAAAAGAACTCTATTTTATTAGAGAATTAGATAGACTAAAAAGGATAAAAAAGAATAGAGAATCAGCCATTAATAATTTAGAATTATCAAATAAAAAACAACTTAGTAATAATAAAGAGATACGAAATAAAAAAGAAGTAGTTAAAGTTAGCCCAGAAATACAAAATAATAAGTCAAACCAAGTCAGTAATAACAAAAATAAAGATGTTAGAGAAGACATAATAAGTGAAGAAGAGCAATGGGAAATTAATAATAAGTTACTTCTAGAAAGCTATGAGGAAGAAGAAAAATCAACAAATGAGTTAGGTGTTGAAGAAGAAAACTCGAATATCTTAGATAATCATAGTAATATTACAGACTCCCTAGACGAAATAGGTTTGCAAAACCTAGATAATGCTATGGAAGCAATGGAAGTAGAAACAGGGGGGAAAAAGAGAAGATATGGAGAGAGTTCAGTAAAGAGTGAAGGTGAAATGGAAAGACCAACTAGAGTAGCGAGAACTTGGCCTCCGTAAAAGATGATTATACATACAACTATATTCTGGACAATATAAACATATGGGATCTAGAAGAAGAGAATTAGAAAGCAAGAAAATTCCAAAATTATAAGAGTGATGGTGCTATATTAAACTTAGCGAAGACATGACCCTATAGATCGGCCAAATATTATGAGCATATGGAAAGGTCTCATAGTGCAAAAATATATACGAGAATCAAGATAATATAGGAAATAAGGTTGAAGATATGATAACTTATTTAGAAACCTTCCTAGGTGAATCAAGAAAAGTATTATGGGAACAATGGGTAGAAAGAAATGCAAATCAATACGAGGAATTAAAAAGAGCAGCAAGAATCCATATAATTTTGCAAATCTAATATCGAATATTATTATAGCGAAAGATCCAGAGTTAGGTTTTACTACACTACAAAATGAAAGATTAAGAGAAATAGAGAAATTAACATTAACAAACTGGAAGGGAATAAAAGAATTCTCACAACATTATCTATATAACGCTACTACTGCAAAACAAGGATATAGTAGAAGTGTGGTTGAAAGATATTTCAACAAATTACCTGATCCTTTAGGAAGCATAATATTTGAAGAATATAAGAAAGAAACTGAAGGTGCAGTTATTAATATATCTCAGGCTATAACTTTTGTTTTTAAGCAGTTGAAAAAGATATGTACAAATATACAGGCTCAACGATCTATGAAATATGCAGATTATAATTTCTGTAACAAAATAATACAAATTCCATTAACATACGGAGAAGATAAACCTAAGAAATATCATAAACCGAAATATAAAGGATACAATAAGTTTAAGACTAAGAAAAGGTTCTTTTTAAGAAAATCAGATAATAGAGCTCCTTATTTACATAAAAGGAATGTAAGACGATATGATTCCAGAAAAAATTATGATAAGACTTGTAGATGTTTTATATGTAATTCACCCGATCATCTCAGTATAACTTGTCCTAATAAAGACCAAAAGAGATATTCCAGTAAATATGAAGAACAAGAAAGAGTTCTTATAGTAGACAGTGTAAATGAAAATATATTAGTCTGTGATGAGAATATAAAAGATGATGAGTCAATATATTCAATAATAGAAACAGAGGAGATTGAAGATAAAAAAGAAGAATATGAGTCCAGTGGTGATGAATTAGATTTAATAGATGAATTGGCTGGATTAAAAATAGAAATGATGGAACAATCAAGCTGTGAGCATGATTGGATCATAGGAAAAGGAGATTATAATATAAAATGTACCTTTTGCAAATATTATCCAAGCCAAGAAAACAGAGCTACTTGTAGTTTATGCTTAAAGCAAGCATGTTCTGAATGCTTAAAGCTGAAAAATCAAAGTTGGAAAAAGGAAAAAGAAGTAGAACCAATGGAAAAAATATTATCTACTAGAGTTAGAATATTAGAAAACAGGATAAATAATTTAGAAGAAGAACTAGAAGAATTAAAAAATCATGTAAACTTGAAAGAAGTCCAAGAAGAGAAAATTATAGAAAATACTGAGTTTAAAGAGCAAACAATAGAAGATAGCAATATAGTCCAATTTGAAAACATCATAAGAAGTTTTGGTAAAAATATGGTCAAATTACCTTTTAAAGACATATCAGGAATAAGAATTCCAGTAAAAGTAAAGTTAAAATCAAACATTACTTACAAATTAATAGCATTAGTAGATACAGGATGCACAAGAAATATTATCCATAATAAATACTTTGCAAATTGCCCTGAGATAGTTCAAACCATAAATGATAATATTGCAGAAATATCTTTAGATATGTCAGGAATAAAAAGAAGTCATAATCAATTAGCCTATAATATTAAAATATATATAAATAATACAAGATACATAATGGATGAAATAACAATAAGAGATTTATCAATAATAAATCATGATATGATAATTGGCCTAAAATTTTTACAACAATCATTACATTCAACTATAATACATGAACATGGCATTACATTCATTCCTTATCAAGATATATTCCCTATATCTCAGAAGTGCGAAAGCGTGGTGAGACCCATCCACAGCCATATCCAAACTTCAAAATCCTAGAGCACACCCGAAAATAAAAGAAGATACTAGTATACATACAAAAGATATCCAAATATCAATGAATCATTAGGATTTTGACTAACCTGATAGCTCTATTTTGCAGGTATGAAAAAGACAACACCAACTTCAGAATATCCTAGAATTTCAGAATATATCGAAATTTTACCTTTATATGTGATATTCAAAGGAAACAAGCCAGGAATTTATATATCTCCTGAAGAATTACTGGCTCAAAATATAATTTCTAAGATAACAGAAATATCTTGGAAAAAATATTTAAATATTGATGAAGCCTTGGCCCAAGCTAGAAATATTATAGGAATAAATTACTATATGGAGCCAGCTGCTAAAGAATATATTCTAAACTACAGAAAGACAAAAGATAAGAGAATATCAGAGTCTATACCTTTGGAAAATATACAAGAAAAAGGAATATCCAAAGGATATGCATATTCAGTCAAAGGGATAAAACCCCTAGACAAATTATATATAGACTTGAAGATAAATGAAATATTTCAAAATATATCTCCACAATGGAGAAAGGATATGAAGAAAGATATATTAAAAGAATTTAGAGCCGAATTTAATAGCCACAAAATTAGAAAGAAAATCCCCACATATTTGCCTTTCAGCAAAACATCCCATGAAATACTCACATCAAGACTAAGCTTCAAGACAAATCAAACCCTATCTTGCTTAGGTCCAGATATATTAGAAAATATTTGGAAAAAATATGAAGAAAGACAAATGAGGGTATTTTTAGACCTCCAAGAATATTTCCTTAGACTATATGAAGGAAAGGGATATAATCCTAGTATCAAAGTCAATATTCTTAATTTTCCACTTCTCCATATTGACAGCAATAATTTCTTCCAGCAATACCACAAATTTATAATATTAAGAGCAGAAATAGATCTCAGACACTTCCAAAAAATACAAACAAGATCTCAAGAAATCATCTCCATACAAGGTCTCATAGACCATGGCCTAGTCCATGTCATTTACGGCACTCTAGACCAAATCCTTCAATCAGACCTTGGAATAGCAGTTAAAGAAGTCTGCAAAAGAATATCGTCCCATAGGGGAAGATACAAAATCATATTCTACTCCATACCTCCAAAATTCACATTACCATTAAGACCTGCCACGCACGATATCTATATTCTCAAAGGTTGTTTTAACTTCTTTGATAGAAGAATGACTGGAGTTTTATCAGAAGATCAAATGATACTCTTTGCTCAAAACACAAATCATGACAATTGGCGATGGTTCAAGGAAGCCATGGAAATTAGAGAAAGCATTCTTCTTGACACCACATATCAAATGATCTTTCAGAATCACATTATAAAAATATGGTGTGGTGGAGAAAATGGGCTTTTATATAAAGGTGTTGGACGCCTAATTAAACCAGATTATGGTGAAGATACCTTAATCAGACAAGATTATAAAAGAATCTTTGGATGGTATCTACTAGTGCAACTGACGAAATCGAAGGAACAATCTCTGTAGATGATCGTAGATGAAGATAGTGAATAAAAAAATCTACACCAATGACGGCAGCAGATCAACAACAATCGTTATCTCCAACAAGAAGAATATTACAAGGATAATCATGGAAGACTATTTGCATGAAGCATCATACCCGAAGACACCAGAAGATGGCAACGTGGCCTAACTTTTAGACACGTATGCAAAGAAGATTACAAGGATGCATTATAACTCAGAAGACTACAAAAAGTAATTATTACCAAGAAGACAATATGTCGGACATATCCTACCACGTATGCATGCTTGGAGATTCATCGAGAAGAATGCCAACCAACTTTTGGCACTATAAAAGGGAATGCATATGAAGAAGCAAGGGGGGCACAACACAAGAAAACACAAGAGAAGAGTAGAGTAGAGACCACAAGGAGGAAGAAACAAAAGAAAGCAAGCCTTAGCCATTCCACTTCCCTGGAGGATAAGGAGAGCTTTCTATTCATGAAAGTGACCTCTACCAACCCCAAATCACTTGTTTAGATCCTAAACCACATGTAATTAGCCACTAAGCCTAAACTTTCTCTAAGTGTGTTTGAGAGAAAGGAAGTATTGTAAAATATCCAAGTTACGGGTGTAATATTACGTACTTAAGGTAAACTACTGTTCTTATTTTAGTTGGGTTTCCCGAAAGGGAAAACCATATGTAAGTTAGATTTGTGGAAATGAAGTAGTTTTTCTTTATCCCGTAGATTTTCTTTGACATATTCATATGAGGAAAGGTTTTATGCTATGGACCCTATAGGAGAAACCTCAGGCGGTAGTTCTGTAAATTCCCCCTCAAGAGTTAGGGTGGTGTGAACAATAGTAGTAGAAGTGTTCCTTCGGTGGAACCGCCTGGGGAGACGATAAAAAATTTCCTTATATGGTTGTGTCTTAGAACGTCTAGGGAAAAGATTAGTTACTTTTGAAGCAAATTTAACAATAAATATGGTGAGTACCGAGTAGGATAAAACAACTACTGCTGCACAAACCGGCCGAATATTGGTTTCGCCAACCTGCAAAAGATCCTGAATTAAGTCATATACTATTCACGAATACTATTCACAATACCATTCATAATCAAAATATTATTCAAAAATACTGTAAACGAACATCAAGAACGAATATTGGACGAATATTGGACGAATATCCCGGACGAATACTATTCATAACACTATTCATTGAATAGTAACCAAAAAATATTACTGAATTTATATCACACAAATATCAAAGTCAGTCTTCGTGACTTATATACTTGAATATATATATCTTGAATATCTTTTATATTTCTGAATATTTATATTCTGCAATTTATTTCTCGAATTTTAATTTCAGTCTTTAATATTCAGTCATATCATGATTTATTTTTGCTATATACCATTTTTCATATATAAAAGAAGTATATACACAAATTTAGCTATAAAAGGTGGACTTTAATATAAAAAATATCATAGAACTCACTTTGGAATATCTTATAATCATTATTGGAGTATACTCAAATATATAAAGAGGTATCATCATACGATTTAAGTAGTATATGAGAAGTATATATATATATATATATATATATATATATATATATATATATATATATATATATATATATATATAGAGGAACGAAGATCATAAATAAATCCATAACCTCGCTGCGAAATTTTGTTTCCAGACTATCCGTGCAAAACTCAACAGATCTTTATTGTCGATTTTTTTGGGTACCAGTTGGAGCTTGCACGGAGTATGAAATTCCACTGGTTTCGCAAAACTTTTAACGATAGCGATTCCGTTTCGTTTGTAGATAGGAAGTTAGTAATATTGGGCTACAGAGTTTTGATATCTCCAACAGATTGACAAAAGAACAACTTTCGCCGCCGGCGGGTTCCTGCCTTTCTCGGAGAATGTGCTTTACACAGTACCTCGTGTAAAAGCTAATGACAAAGTGATACACTCCCACCGTAATCCAAGAAAAGTTGATGTGAAATAATCATGGATTTCCCTATTAAATGACATGTTACATCCAAACAACTTCATCTTTGATTTTTCTCTAATAGATCTTTGATTTTCTCAACAGACTTCGAGGCCATGGATAAACATTTTTCCTCAATGGACAAACGTTTTATAAGACTCCCGAAGCCAGAGACAAACACTGTGAATTGGAGTACAACGAAATACCAGAAGAAATTAGGATGTTGTTGGTTTTCATACTGCTCACAAACACACATTTTCAATCCGATAGAAAATTAATCCGACTGGAGTAGAAACCAAGTTAAACCAGAATATTGCTTTTTGAATGGCAGAGCGCCAAGGCTGAGGGATAACTAAACGATTAACACCTCCAATAAAACCAGACAATAAACATGCTGCCAGCTCGAGCCCAAGCAAACCTTATGACAATATCAATAACAAATTTTTTTTGACAAGATGCTGTGAGAATTGTGGTCAAACAACACAGGGGCTAAAGTAACCATCACGATGTTAATAAGATTAACTCACATAATCTCAGCAAAATAGCATCAATGTGCAAAGTGCTTAGCTAAGGTTCTGGAGGTGATACAGAACAAAATGCCTTGGGTATATAGCTTTGTTCAAAACAAGCGAGACAGCTGAAAGGAAACACCGCCGATGCTTAATACTGAACTCTGATACTACAAAGCTGCATAACTCATTTCAGAGGAATGAACCGTGAGGAGTGGGTGGCACCGATACCGGGCCTACCGTGCTTAACCGGCTTGTAGGAGATGGAGAACTCCGCAAGGTAGTGCCCAATCATCTCGGGCTTGATCTCAACCTGGTTGAAGGTCTTGCCGTTGTATACACCGATGATGCTCCCAATCATTTCAGGTACAATGATCATGTTGCGGAGATGTGTCCTCACTGGCTCTGGCTTCTCACCGGCAGGAGCATCCTTTTTCTGTTCAAGAGCAGTGAAAGATTGAGGCAAATAAAAATTGGCAAAATTTCAGTTGTCTGCAGGACTAAACAAATATCCCAGGAATCTTATGCCAACCTAGTATAGTGAAGATTGAACAAAATGAAATGCAGCTATATTATATGATTGGAGTTGCAATGTTACAGTTTTAAGGATTAACAATCAGCACCCGCTCTTTCTCCACACATAACTAATTATGCAATCATTATGAAGAGAGCAAAGACAATTTAACGTCACGTGAATTTCATTTCACACAAAAATTCATACCAAACACAGATGAGACAATACACTTACTTCACAAGATTACTTGATTAATAAGTTCTTTGAAGTGTTTGCTTTCATCCATAGAAATTACTGATTACAAATGATGGGATGCAGGTCATTGACATAGTACTGTGATGACTAGCAAGTCAGAAACACATTACTTAGCTCTTACTTGCTAGTTATGGATGCACTTAAATAATAGAACAAGAGATGTCATCAGAAATTAAACCTTCTTATGGGATGCATAACAATACATGCTCTATCGAAAAAAAGAGTTGCCAGAGTTTAAACTAAATTTCACCATAGAAACTTACATGAAGAGCTATAAATAACATCATACAACCTTAAACACATTGAAAAAAACAGCACTAAAGTTACAAGAAGTGACAACAAAGGACAGGAAGTTCCAATACCCCCATCTACGCATATACTACATTGAAAAAAAAACTGAATTACGGAAATGTGATTTGTTCTAAGTACAAAAGGAGCGTAATCTCCCATCATAAAAACAGCATAAAACACCATGTATCGTGCAGATCCTAGAGGGAAATGACGAGAGCCACTAAAGTTGCAACCACCATTAAATTTACTCGTGTAACTACATTTCTATTTTCCCAGATCAAATTAGCAATTTAGCATGCAGCGCTAACGATCCTGACTCTACAATCGTGAGTATGACAGATCTGCACAAGGTTACTACAGTTTCAGTGTAGAAACTCATAAGTTAGAATATACACAGGAACATTCACCACATGAAGGCAAGGAGAGAGATGATTGAACAGCTGATTCCGAACTCACCGCCTTGCGCAGCTTCTTGATGAGCGCCATCGGCTTCCTCTTCAGGCCCCTCTTGAACCTGCCAAAACACACAGCCACGTATCGCTTGAGATCAAACGAAACCAAAGCAAAGCGTAGCGCGATTCGTCCGAGACGCGAGATGTGTATACGCACCTTCTGCGGGGGCGCGCGGGGAAGAGCTGGACGAGGTCGTCGGTGGACATGTCGAGGAGCGCGTCGAGGTCCACGCCCCGGTAGCTGTACTTGCGGAACGTCCTCTTCTTCGGCTGCGCTTCGGCGGCCACCTCCGCATCGACGTCGACGTCCGCCTGGGCGCACGAAACACCGAGCCGTCGTTACGAGAGTAGCATGGGTGGCCCCGGATCGAAGAGGTAAGCTAGGGTTTCGACAGAAACTCACCATGGTCGGCTCGGAGCGGGTGGGAGGAGCTTGGGGGCGCGCCGGCGGCGGCGGCTGGCGACTACGCGATGAAGGGGAGGGCCGGGAGGCGGTGGCGGGGGCGGCGGGTAGGGTTTAGAAGAGGAGGATCGTGTGAGTGTGAGAGCTTATATAGGTGCACGTGATGGTGAAGGGCGTTCGTAGAGTCCAGTTGGGCTGGGCTGGAGGATCATTGGGCCGTATTGGATTTAATGTTGGGCCGAGTGAGCTAACTTGGAGACACCTTGGCTTGTTTACTGTCCACCGTCGATCTCGCCGCCGCCCTAGGGTACGTTTGGTTCGTTGAATGGAGTGGCCTTGAACCATTTGGTACAGGAAATGAGTTCATTCAGATGTTTGGTTGGTTGAATAGAACCAAACCATTTGTGATGAGATGGTTCAAGAAAAAAAGAATATTCCATGTTTATGTTGTATCATCCCATTCGGGAAAAAATCCCGAACCACACCGTTCACTCGAATTCCAAGGCGCTTGGTGACGTGGCGGCTTGATTTACGAGCTTTAAATGATTATATTTCATAAACCGAGTATCCAATTTGCGATCCGATTGAACCGTTGTGTTCCTTGTCATTTATGGTGTGTTTGGTTCGTTGAATCGAGTGGTCCTGGACCATCCGGTACGGGAAATGAGCTCGTTCGGGTGTTTGGTTGGTTGAATAGAACCAAACCATTCGGGATGAGATGGTTCAAGAAAAAGGAATATTCAATGTTTATGTTGTATCATCTCATTCGGGAAAAAAAAATCCCGAACCACACCGTTCACTCGAATTCCAAGACGCTTGGTGACGTGGCGGCTTGATTTACGAGCTTTAAATGATCATATTTGTTTGTCTATTGCTGTGCAGGTGGCTTGCAGGTCAACGACGTCAACGGTGAGGTGGATCGGGACTACGCTTGGAGAGCTGAGGTCCAGAACGATCATGGATACTAGGTGAGGTCGTGTGACTCAAGCAGGGTGCAGAATAGGCAAGATGGATCGAACGGGTAGTTCGGCACCGGTTTGGTCGAGCGATCTTATTGAGTTGTGTGCGAAGGATAAAAAGTCCGAATTGCCCTTGAGGGTTTGAAGGATATTTTAAGGATGAATTTAAACGCGGAGTCGGTGCAAGTGAGTCTCGAGGTTCAATGGGATTCGGACGGAGAGACTTGCCGGCGTGATGAGAGTCGATCAACCTACACGGTGGGCGATTACTTCAACAGATGTGTGTGAGTGGGTCCCATGTGTGTGTGGGTCCCATGTGTGAAACCCTAGCTCTCTTATAAATAGAAAGGGGGGAGATGTAAAACCCCAAAGCACTCATTTGGACCCCTCCACCTTTTTATAGGGTTTGAAGAGGAGAGGAGAGGAGAGGAGAAGCTAGGGTTGGAGAGATTGTGTGTGTGCTCTTTGTTGAGCTCTTGTCCTCCTTGAGGGAGTGGCTTTGTAAGCATCTTGTGGGATCAATCAATCTTATGATGCTTGCTTAAGAGATCGATTGTCTCCTTTGTGTTCTTCTATCTTTTGATGATTTTGGTGCTTCCTTGATTCAAGTGTTTATGCTTGGTCTCTTGACCGATTTTATCTTGCTTTGATGTGTGGGAATACTCCTATAATCATCTAGATCATCAACCCCCACAAGCAAGTCTTGAATCAAGTTTTTCATATTTCTAGGGTTTGTGCACTTCTTTGGTAAAACCTTAAGAGACCGTTTCTACGAAGTGGATCTGAACGATCGTCGCTAGAAATAGGTCTTAGATATCCTTAGGGAGGTGTGCTCTAAATTTGGTCAAGTTTCATTGGTTGAATCAAAAGTTGGACCAAATTTCGTTTTGGTTGAGGGCTTGGTATTTCGGTTCTAGACTAAATCTCTCGGACCAATTTATAAACGGCGGTCAGACCGCCAACATTCGGACCGCCCGTTAACGGCCGGTCGAACCGATTTAAATCGGTCGGACCGCCCTTTGGCAGCCGGTCAGACCGCCAGTGTCCAGACCAGCCCAGTGAGATCAATTCTCCACATTTGTGTCTTGTGGTTAAGGGGGTTATCGAATTCAGCACAAGGCTTCCTCTGTGCGTGTACTGATCTTCTTAGCTTTCATAGCTAAAGGAGAAAAGTTCGTGTTGAATTTGATTAAGGCGAAGAATTTGAGAAAGCGCCTATTCACCCCCTAGTCGCATTTACGGTCCTACAAGTGGTATCAGAGCCGGTTAGCTCTTTTCATAGATCTTAACCGGTCTTTGGAGCCATGGCGACTGACAGGTATTTAACCAAGCCACATATTTTTTATAGAGTTGATTTTGCCTATTGGAAGGCCCGAATGCAGGCTTATATCGAGGCTCAAGGGCACGCTATTTGGCTTAAGGTGAAAAACCCTTATGTCGTGCCAGCCAATGACGATGTGTTCACTCCAGATGTGGAGGCAAACAGCAGGGCTCGGAATTTTTTGATCCAAGGCCTTAGTTGATCGAAGTTTGAGCGTGTCGCTCATTTGTAGTCTGCTCATGAGATCTAGCGGACTCTTTGTGATTATCACGAGGGGTCCACTGCGATCAAGGAAGTGAGACAGAACCAGCTGAAGAAAATTTACTCCAAGATCGAGCAAAGACCTGGTGAGTCTTTAGATGAGCTGTGTGGGAGATTTTCTAAAATTCTTCATGATCTCCGCGCTGTTGACCTTGTCTTCACTGAGTCGGAAAATGCACGCCAGCTTTTGGGTGCTCTTGATGTGAAGGTATGGGGAATGAAGATCACTTCCATCAATGACAACACTGTCATGAGTGAGCTTACCATGGATAAGCTTTACTCGAGGTTGAAGACACATGAGATTGATTTCATCTCGTGTCTCCCCAAGACAGATCCGATGGCTTTAGTGGTCGAAAAATCCAAAAGTAGTTCTTCTGATTCTTTGGATTGTAGCTCATCTTGTTTTTCTTTGTCTGCTTTGCATTCTTTGAGTGATGTGCAACTTGAGAGACTACCTGAAGATGATTTAGCCCTCCTATCCACCAAATTCACAAGAGCATACAATAAGGTGAGGAGCATGAGGAGAGGTGGACCTATCACATGCTTCGAATGTGGTGAGCCAAACCACATTCGCTCTAGGTGCCCTAAGCTGAAGGGCAAGGAGGAGAAGGAGTCACAAAGGCATCCTCAAGCGAGGGATGCTAAACCCAAGAAGACAAACTATCGCAAGTTTGTCAGCTGGGTCCTTGAAGCTCTAGAGGATGTTAGCATGAGCGATGTGGACTCGGAGGTGGAGGACGACAAGAGTGACTCCCGTGGCAAGAAGAAGGCTCGTGATTTCACGGGCATGTGTTTCATGGCCAAGAACAGCCACGACAGCGACTCCTCCAACAACGAGGATTCTTTTAGTGATCCCGATGAGGTATGCCCTTCGCTTGCTGACATGAAAAGAGCTTTGGTGCTTGTTGAACAGAAATTGCATAAGCAAGCTAAATTGGTTAAGAAACAGGACACTATGATTGATAATTTGAACCTAGAAGTTGTTAGGCTCAAATCCATTAATCCTGATGATTTCTGTGATTCATGCTCTAGCTTGCTTAATGAATTGACAAGTTTAAAAACTGCTCATTCCTCTGTTGAAATTCAATTAAAAGATGCTCTTGTTGAACTAGAATCTCTCAAGTCTAGTTCTGTTTGCATGGATGCCATTTATTTTGATGTGACTGCCTTAGATGCTATTCCTTTAACTTGCTCTAACTGTGCTTTGCTAGAATTAAAACTGGATAGCTCTTTGAAAGAATTGTAAAAATTTGATGCTAGTCACACTTGCTCTCATTGTAAGAATAACAGGATTAAAATGCAAGAGATGACCGAAATGGTTGTTTACTCTAGAGCTGCATCTTGTGAAAATTGTCCTAATCTTACAATTGAGATTGAAGCTTTAAACAAGACTCTTGAAGAGAAAGCTAAAATTGAAAAATCAATGTCTCTTACTGCTTCCAAGAAAGTTATTGACTCTACCTCTTGTGTATTGAATGCTGAAGTTGAAACAATTATTGGTGAGATTCAAGAGGCTTTTAGAGTTAAATTTAAGGAGCAGTTGAATAGGATTAAGGAATCCTATTGTGTGTCTTGTGAGGCTTTGAAAGTGGAAGTGGCTCTTCTTAAGAGTAAACATGTTGAGGCAATCAAGTCTAGAAAGTGCACTAGATGTGAGGTTTTAGCTAAAGAGAATGATTACCTCAAAGTGACACTTGAGAAGTTTTCTAGTGGGAAAAAGAAACTCAACTTGATTCTCGACCAATCCAAGGTGAGTGTGAAAAACAGTGGCCTAGGTTTTAATTCCCTAGAGCGTTCCAAGAATCACCCACCAAAGATTGCTAGAGTTGTGAAAAGTGGTCTGGTTGAGTTAGAACCTCCTAAGCCTTCTAAGGTTGTTTTTAAATCTGCAGGTTCTGCTCAAACTCTTTCTAGCAAGAAAGGTGCTTCTGTGTCACCAGTACAGACCCCTCAAAAGGTCAAGTATCATTGCACCTTCTGCAAAAAAGAGGGCCACACTGTTGAGTTCTGCTTCCGGAGAGCAAAAATTGAGAGAAAAGAGAGGATGAGCGCTTTGAGATCCATTAGAGGAGTCCCTTCACCAGCTGTAGTCTCTAGAGCTAGGCAGCCTGTTTATCGTACCACATATAGGTCTAGATTCGTAGAGAACTTTGTTGACTCTTTTGGTGTGTCCAGGCAGTATTTTGGTTTAGGATATCGTGAGGAGAGACCACGGGTAGCAACTAGACAGGGGGAGTATCGATCTTTTGGTAGATCGTTTCGGAGAGGTCCAGGTGGTTCTCGTGTGCATTCTTATAATTTTGTTCCTAATCATTTTATTGCTGCTTCTTCTGTTATTTCCAGTCATCGTGCGTCTCAGTACTGGACTCCTAGATCGTTTATCTCTAACCCCAGTACTGAGGCATGGATGTTTTGAGGGGATTTTGCTCTTTTTGCATTCATTGTATTATAATGCATTTTTCATTTCAAATGTCTTGCATTGTATAATAAAACTTGTGGAGCTTTGATTATTATCCTTGTATGGCTTGATTTTATTCTCTATACCTTGTCATGTCAAGTGATAGTCTGCTAGACTTCTTTTACGACTCTTCTTGTTTAGCTTAGCTTTTGCCTTGTTAGCTTTATATCTGTGAGCAAATTGAATCAAATCATGTCTTGTTGGATCTTGTGACTAGTTTTGCTCTAGTGATCCTCTTATGATTCATGCCATGTCATATATGTTAAATTGAGTCTTGAACTTATTTTGAGATGTAAAATGAGCTTTTTAATTTCTTAAGTCAAGCAAATGAAGAATGAGATTTTCTGTGCGAAAAAACTGATCTCACCAATCTTTTCTCATGAGACTGCTTGCCATTGCACTAGGCATGAACTCAGGGGGAGTTTTGGATGACCTAGACCACTCTTTTAAGCTTCTTGCTTGAGATGGTCGCGGAAAGGCTTGATATCTAGCACAATGAAAAAAAAAATCTTTTTTAGGAAAATGCTCAAAATGCTAAGTGCTTGGATTTTGCTTCATATTTGAACTCTTAATGCTCAAAATGCCTCAGTTCCAGTTTTGGGTCTCTTTTTACTTATAGACATGGCTTACTCATTTTTGGTTGCTTTTGGTGAAACTATGATATTGAATAACTTTTTATGGTATTAATTCTTTTAATCTCAGATTATTTCTATTTTGGTCTTTGCTTTGTAGTACATGTTTTGCCATGATTGAACATAGCTTCTTCACTCAATATCGCGTCCTGTGTTGCAGTGTGGTGCTCGATCCGTTGTATGGCCCTCCCTCGGCAACATAGGTGATGAACGACCTGCATGATTCTAAAAAGTTATCCTCGCCCATTTGAAAAGAAGGAAGACTACAATAGAGTGATGTATGGAGGAAATGAGCATACATATCGAGTATTTCTTTCACAAAGGTGAAGTCGTGGTTTTCGTTGCGTAGGAAATCAAGGTATATTATCTTATTCCTCTTTGGTATAATGACTAAAAGGATTTAGTGGAACCTACTCATGTATGTCGTTATAGTCATAAACATAAGTTTGTGCTGCGTATAAAGTACAAATAAAATTTGTATAGCAAAGTAGTGAAGTACTTACTTCTGGTTCTAGGGCACCATTATGTAGTCCTTGTCGTCTTGAGCAAGCAATCCCGTCGTTATGTATTTCATGACGTAGGATGCGTCTTGGTCGATGGTTTGCTCAAAGATCACGTATGGGTCGAGGAAACTCATCGGTTCTTTCCATCGATGAACATTTTTCATCATGTATCTATACATAAGCAATGACTTGTGATATTTATCAGTATTACGTGAGTGTAGAACTTGATTGTACACACTTACAGTGTCCATCGTCGTAGAAGTGAGGCGTCGAGGGCAGTAAGGTTGAATAGGTCGAATAAGTCGTCGAAGCCCACGACAAAGTGGCCCGGCTCGTGGAAGAAATACTCCTTCGTGTACTTGACGGTGATTCCAGTATCACACCACTTCTCTTGGGTCTTCCACGTGTACCAGACATGCAAATATTGACAAGCTACTCCAGCGCGGGCTAGTACTGTGTCAGGGGCCAACAGACTTTCGAGGGAGTATTTCCTGGGCTTGGGAGGCGCCTCAATGTTCTTCGATTTTGATTTGGCCTTAACGAGTTTCCTGCGACACATCTTCCCATGAGACGACTCAGGAACCGATACGGTGACACGTTTTTCTTGTTCCTTCGGCGTCTTCTCCACGGGAACTGATGAGGCGGCCTTCTGAAGCGAATGATGAGGTGGATTCATCGAGGGTCCTGTTGGAGAGGCATGGTCGTGTCAAGATCACGGCACTGCAGGGTCCAGGGCGATGTCCTTCTTGAGCCACTGGATAAAAGTGTACATGGCATCTCCTAGTGTTCTGATGTCTTCGTTCGGGCGAATCTCCAGCGGGATGGCCATGAAATTATCATGTACCATGTCCACCGACCCTAGCGTAACCCTGCGCCAGCTGGGCACCGTGCTGCACTGCCCCTTCCTGGTATGGATGCACCATCCCCCGCCCCAACCTCAATAAAAATAGACCCAACTATCATCACTTTGAGCTTGTAGGGCGTCGGCTCCTACAAAACGATACACAATTAGATAAGGTGTCATATAGGTCTATCTTTGGAGCATTCCAGAGATGTACATTACCTTGATGTCGTCGATAGGTGATTGGACGTCGTCATGTCCAGAATTTTATGTGGACGTAACGCTACTCCGATGTTGAGGAGGATTGGCCCCCAAAATAACAGGGGCGGCTTGCGACTAGTTGAGGAGTTGATTTATTTGATCCTGCAATCTTGTTATCTGTCCTTGAAATTTTTCAGTAAGCACATATTCCAACCGGGCGTCGTGCTCGTCCTTGGATCTCTTCCTACTCTTGTACGTGTAAGAGTCATTCGGAATCCATCCCTCCAAGATACGTAAACCCCAACGCCTCGCGTGCAACCCGGGTGCTCCTTGTTTCCCAGGGCCGTAGATAGTAGATCCTTCTCCCTGTCTGCTTCGAAGAAACCTTGGGAACATGCGGAAGTCAATGCTTCCTGCAAGAGGTCATCATGTTATTATAGACACTATGAAGTTATGGATTTATTAACAACTACGTAGTTCTACATATTTACCAGATGTTGGGACACTGCCTCGTCTGTCGGGTTTGTGAAAGAGATGCCGCCCGAAGACATGACCGGTCCTCGCTCTTAACCAGGCTCGAGCGCGCTTGTCTGGCATCTCAGCAAATAGTTTGCTAGTGTTCTCGTCCTCCGCCGCCCATTGTGTGGTTTTACCCGCGTACCTAGCGGTGCTGAGTTTGTAGGGGTGAGTGTTTTGTGCCTTGAGAGTTTTGTGCGCCACACTTTGCTCCTGAAATTATGTCGTCGTCTTCATTCGCACAAAGTCGTCTCATGTATCCCACAACAAGAATTGATACTTCGTGAAGGGCGTCCGACCCGTGTTCACGTACTTCGTGACAAGTGTGCTCTTGAAGGTCCTTCACGTGTGTTCCATCGCGAGCAACGCCTGCCGTTGCATGCATGCCAGGTTTGCTTCTGGGATAACGAACGAGCCTGAAATTTCAGTCTACAGCTGGCATCTCTCTACATCTGTTAGAGACTTCCAGCTTGGTGTGGTCATGGGGACCCGTTCCCTTCCAAGTACCCCGCAGATGGTCCTGAATCTCACCACTGCTTTCTTGGGACTCGGAGGGATCCCAACGTCACTGACCTCCGTGATGGTCATTTGGCCCGCGGGCAATTTTGATATTCATCTGTCATCTCACTTATGTACCACTTTGATTGGAGATCCAGACGCATTCGGCGACGTCGATGACAGCGGCGAAGACGATGCCTCTGCCATCTCGCTTACTTGCTATCTGTTATGGGAAATAATGAAATATATGTAATTACTTAATCATAATTGCACAACCAAAACCACCAAGGTGGTACGTAGATAAAGGTATTAAAAAACTAAGAATGCTAGGTTCTTCTGTTCGCTGAAAACCAAAGGAACACATTGATTTGCCACCAAGGTAATCCAACATTTGTTCAGATGGAGAAAAAAAAGAAATTGCTTGGCACTTCTAACTTGGCATAGGGAAAAGTAATTATGATATGCTAGCTACCATAAAGTTTCATCATATAGACATATATCCATACGATAGATTCGGAAATGCAGAATAATAAATCTAAATACTTAAGACTAAACAGAACTGGAGTATAGCATGCAATCAGCTACGATAATCCAATCTCATAAGCAACAAAAAAAACATAAGTAATTGCACGAGAAAACCTCAAGTCTCAGAAGAGTAGGAAGTATACTACATGCATCTTGTAAAGCTGGTTGAAAGAAGGCAAACAAGAGGAATAATGAGTGCACTATTCATTCTGTAAAAAACTAGTGAGCCTAACACACTCATAATAATGAAGTTAGAACATAGCTATCGTGACGACACGTTGTAATAATTACTTTAGAATTATTATGTGTCGCGGATTGGTTACGTTGGATATTTTTTTCGCACACATGAAGCAAAGACATGAAACTATAAATACAAGACATTGGTTATCAAGCTACAATGATGTGAATCGTTATCGACAACAAAAATTGAAGGACCGAAATGGCAACAGAGGGGGGGGGGTGAATGGTGCCTAAAATTAATACTCCCTTTCTCAGTATTTAAACAAGCCTACAAAGATCTCGGAGATCTACGAAAGTAAATGAAGCAAGATCAAATAACAAAAACAAGTCTTGGTCATTCTTCCGAAATCGGAAGCTCAGGCAGATAAGGTGCGGAAGTTCCGCTCATGTAGTTCCATTGTGTATGGCGCTGAAGTTCCGCTATGATACTCACATTGTGTAAAATCGGAAGCTCAGATTATCCCGACCAAGAAACGAGCGCTCTGGGTTTTGCCCAAAAATCCAAACTACTTTTGATCGTGGTTCTTCTGCGGTCAAGTTTCACGGACATCATCCTAAACAACATCTTGACCATATTGAGAAGAATCGCAAACAAAGATTCAACAATCAAGCCAAGATCGGATTTCTTGAAGAAGGCGAGGAAGACCAAAAACCAAATAGACTCGATTCTCGATTCTTAGCTCATGAAACTTTGAGGATGTAATAGCAATATCAAACGACTCTAGATATCAAGTTTCATGCTATTTCATAAGACGGATCAAAAGATATGCCAAAACCCTAGATATTCAACATGAGCAGAGAGGGAATAAAGAGAGGCATAAACATGTAATCAAAGACTCGAGTTTCATTGATAGAAGTCAAGAAATCACGGAGGAAACACAGAGGAATGATTACAAGTATTTTCAGATTCATTCTCTCAAAACCAACAAACTCTCAAAAGCAAAACAAACCCTTTTGGTGGAGCTAACCCTAATTTCCTCTCTCAAGGTCTAACCCTAACACCAGGGGTTGAGCTCTATTTATAGCCTTTGCTTAATGGGCCTCCAACCCATTAAGCCCGCTACACCCGAACGGAACCGCCTCCACTTGTGCCGCTTTGCGAAATTCCCGTTCGCCCCTTGCACACCTTTCCGAAGCCTCCGTCAGCTTCTTGTCGCCCTTGACACGCAACCACCTCAAGATTCACGCCGTCTTCGACACATCCCGACCGTTCTGACCTCAACGCCGCCTGCGCCTAGTCCGATCACCTAGTGTCTCGCCACGACTTCATCTCGATGTCCTGCAGTCAATACAGAACAAAAACACATCACATAGCATTGCACAATATCATAGCATCAACATTTGTATAAGACTCAAACTCATACGAATCAAAATCACAAATTAACCTTCTCGCGATTCGGACACAATCGGAAGTTCGCGACTTACCACAGCGGAAGTTCCGATTCGAACATCCGCGCTTGTCAGATTATCGGAAGTTCGCTCTTACCATTGCGGAACTTCCGATCTTCGGAACATCCGTAAACCCAGATTTTCAAAACCGATTTTCATCTCAGAGGAAACTTAACACCAGTATTATCGGACACTCCGCTACCTCATGTGCGGAAGTTCCAATTTTCTTCAGCCGAACTCAAAACCCAGGTTAATCGGAAGTTCCTATTTCCAACGCCGGTAGTTCCGATTATCGGAACTTCCGCTCTATACACAGCGGTAGTTCCGATTTCCCTGATTCAGCACAGAAACAGTCCAAACCTAAACACTCAACTCTCAACCTATTCAACACAATGTCAAATACTCATCACTCAGAATGGAGGACCTCTCACATGGTCTCTCAAAAATGTACCTGTATCATTTTTTAATGTTTAGCTTACCTACCCAAAGGGGAAGTTTTTTTACCAAAGGTATAATTATTTCATAACCTTAACTATATTTGTCTAAACAATGTTTGGGAGAAGAAAGTGAGGTTGCAAAGATCATCGAACTAAGATTATTTGATAAGGCGATTCATGCAAGAAAGAATTGGAGAAATGAACCCAATCTTCACTTTTCACAGTTTTCTCCATGCATGTCATTTTGTACACTCTGAAAGGCCACCTTCGATGATAACACCATACGGTTGGTTCAAAAGCAAAAGGAAGAAATAAAGGAAAGAATGAAAATGTGTAGTACTAATCCTCATAACACAGCAGGCATAGCCTGTTCACACAATCAGGTAGCACATCCTACCTCAAACTAAAAAAAATGATAACCTCAAGTCCAAAAACCTCGCATTATTGTTCATGAATTCCTTCACACACACATCATGTTCAACAGCCTAAATGTAATGACATACATTTGAGGAAGATATCTAAAACAATGAATAAGAGAAAGATAGCTGCAGCAGCCAACAAAGACATGAAAAATTATTAATTATGTAAAGAACAACCCACATATGTATAGAAAATCTAAAATAAATTATCATTTTATTTGAAATGTAGCATAGAGATATTAGAACTGGTAATGTATAGAAAACCAAGAAAATAACTACCTTGATGTCCCCAAAAAATATATATGACTTTTTGTCTGGTTGGGATAGCTTGGGAGGTGGCTTCGGGGAGGAAGGGGGAGGGGGAGGCCGAGCGGCGTCGAGGCTGAGCGGTGCCGAGATCAGGGAGAAGGGGCATTGGGGAGGCGGGGAGCAGCAAGGGTGTCGGGGTCGGGGAGAGAGGGATTGTCGACTCGTCGTCAGTCGGGCAGCAGGTCAGTGTCGGGGAGGAGGCTTCGGGCGTCAGGGAGCAGGTCGGAGGCGAACGAGCGGGCTAAGGTAGAGTGACGAGTAAGGGTGCACAAACTCTATCGATTCCCTCTTTAATAAATGTATATCACAAACGGTTCTATTATGGAATCGTCTGTGATAAGTCATCACAGACGGTTCCATAACAGAACCGTCTGTGATATGAGAGTTTAGGGTTTCTGTGATAAGTCATCACAGATGGTTCCGTCTGTGATATGACTATATCACAAACGGTTCCATAACAGAATCGTCTGTGATATTAAAATATCACAGACTTTAATATCACAGACGATTCTGTTATGGAACCGTCTGTGATGACTTATCTAATTCAACTTGGTGACAAGTCCATGTCCATAACACAACTCCAAATCATTTGACTAAAAATTCACTTGACTTCAAAAATTCATATCTAATTCAACTCAACTCCAAATCAAGTGAAACCAATTTTGATACTCCACATTACAATAAAGTCTACATTGACATCAATATCAGAGATGACAAGTACATAACACATGACAACTCCATGTTGATATCAAATTACAATGGAATAAATTTTTAATTAAAATATAGCCCTTCGTGATGATCGACGCGCATATAGCTAGCTTCTTCACTGGGTTCTTCCTCGAGCCTGATACCGTCTCCGAAAGAAGGCAACTCATCAAATTGATTATACTCTTTCTCATCCACGACATTCTCAACTTCGACAAATCCTTCTTTTTCCACGAAGAACTACGTGCAGTTCTTATTTACCGGATCCGTTACATAAAAAACTTGAACAACTTGCTTAGCGAGTACGAATGGTTCGTCCTTGTATCCGACACGTTTGAGGTCCACAGTAGTGACACCGTACTTGTCGACTTTCATGTCCTGCGAAAGTTTAACCCAATGTTATCGAAATAGAGGGATCTTGAAAAGTACGTAGTCAAGCTCCCAAATCTCCTCTATAAACCCATAGTAGGAGTTCAACCCACGTGCCCCGACGGTATTGAACTGCTCGTAAAACACATCTATGCGGGCACCGCTGTTCTGGACTATGCTCTTCCTATCTTGAGCTGCTGTATAAAATATGTACCCATTTATGCTATATCCTTGCCCTGTCACAATTGTAAATTTTAGCCCTTTTGTCAACCATAGCAGTGTATCATCACTTGATGATCTCTCAGTGAATCACACCTTTAACCAATCATTGAACCGATGGTTGTGCTCTGAGAGACCATGTGAGAGGTCCTCCATTCTGAGTGATGAGTATTTGACATTGTGTTGAATAGGTTGAGAGTTGAGTGTTTAGGTTTGGACTGTTTCTGTGCTGAATCAGGGAAATCGGAACTACCGCTGTGTATAGAGCGGAAGTTCCGATAATCGAACTCTGGCGTTGGAAATAGGAACTTCCGATTAACTCAGGTTTTGAGTTGGTTGAAGAAAATCGAACTTCCGCACATGAGGTAGCGGAGTGTCCGATAATCTTGTGTTAAGTTTCCTCGAGATGAAAATCGGTTTTGAAAATGCTGGTTTACGGATGTTAGAAGATCGGAAGTTCCGCAATGGTAAGAGCGGAACTTCCGATAATCTGACAAGTGCGGATGTTCAGAAATCGGAACTTCATTGTGGTAAGTCGCGAACTTCCGATTGTGTCGAATCGTGCGAGAAGGTTAATTTGTGATTTTGATTACGTATGAGTTTGAGTCTTATACAAATGTTGATGCTATGATGTTGTGCAATGCTATGCGATGTGTTTTTGTGCGTGTTGATTGCAGGACATCGAGACGAAGTCGTGGTGGGACACGAGGTGATCGGACTAAGCGCGAGCGGCGTTGAGGTCGAACGGTCGGATGTGTCGAAGACGGCGTGAATCTTGAGGTGGTTGCGTGTCAAGGACGACAAGGTCATGCGGAGGCTTCGGAAGGTGCGCAAGGCGAAAGGGTCTTTTCGCAAAGCGGCAAAAGTGGAGGCGGTTCCGTTCGGGTAGCGGGCTTAATGGGTTGGAGGCCCATTAGCAAAGGCTATAAATAGGGAGAACCACAGGTTAGGGTTGGCACTACGGAGATAAAATTAGGGTTTGCTTTTGAGAGTTTGTTTTGTTTTTTGGAGAGTGTTTGAGTTGGAATGCATGAACTGAAATCTATTGTAATCATTCCTCTTTGCTTTACCTCTGTAATCCTTGTTTCAATCCAATGAAATCTAAGGTTTTGATTACTTGATTTTGCAACTCTTCCTCTCACTTTGTTTTACGTTGAATATCTAGGGTTCGGTGTATCTTTTGATTTATCTTATGAGAGTGCATGAAACTTGAGAGATAGAGTCGTTTTGATATTGCTAATATATCCTCAATGTTTCATGAGCTAAGAATCTAAGAATCTCTCGATTCATGGGTTTTGGTCTTTCTTTCGTATTCCTCAAGAAACCCGATTTTGCTTTGTTTGTTGAACCTTTGCTAGCAACTTCTTCTCAATATGGTCAAGATGTTGGTTAGGATGATATCCTGTGAAACTTGACCAGAGAAGAACAACAGATCAAAAGTAGTTTGGATTTTTGGGCAAAAACCGAGCGTTACGTTCTTGATCGGGATAATCTGAGCTTAGATTTTATACATCGGAAGTACGCTAGCGGAACTTCCGCGCCATACACTGCGGAACTACCGCAAGCGGAACTTCCGCACCTTACTGGCCGGAGCTTCCGATTTCCAGAAGAACAGCCCGAGGCTTGTTTTTGTTATTTGATCTTGCTTCATTTACCTTCTTTAGATCTCCAGAGATCTTTGTAGGCTTATTTAAATACAGTAAAGGGGAGTATTAATTTTTAGGCACCATTCACCCCCCCCCCTCTGTTGCCATTTCGGTCCTTCAATTGGTATCAGAGCCGGTTAGCTCTTCTTTATAGATCTTAACCTATCGGTTGAGCCATGGCAGCGGATAAGTAGTCCACCAAGCCTCCGGTCTTTGATGGCACAGATTACCCTTCCGAAGAGCCGAATGGAAACTTACATCCAGGCTCAGGGGTATGCCATCTGGAGAAAGGTGAAGGTTAGATTTGCTGTTCCTGCCGATGAAAACATCAATGTGGGAAACATGCCCGATGTTGAGGCAAATGCTAAGGCAAGGAACATTATCATTGAGGTTTGAGCGTAGTGAGTTTGATCGCATTTCTCATTTGATTTACGCTACGACATCCGGGTGACCCTCGATGCATACCATGAGGGCACCACCAGTTAAGACGGTTCGACAAGACCAGCCAAGCGTGAATCTGATGAAATTTGAGATGCTTGCTGGTGAATCTCTTGACGAGTGCTTTTCGCGTTTTCACAAGATTTTGAGCAATCTCCGAGCGGTCGGTCTTACATACCCCGACTCGGATAACGCTCGACAGATGCTTTCTGCACTTGATCTTCGTGTTTGGGAGATGAAAGTGACTACCATCAAAGATAGCACGGACCTCTCGACCCTGACTCTTGATGCGCTTTACTCGTGTCTCAAGACTCACGAGATTGACATTGTCTCTCGAAGGTCGAAGTCACAGTCGATGGCTTTAGTCACTGATCCCACTTCTGGATCTTCTTCGAGTCGACGTGGGTTCTCCTAGTCGCTCTCTGTGACATAACGATGATCGCTTAGAGCGACTTGAGGATGAGCAACTAGCCCTCCTAGCTCGGAAGTTTTCTCATGCTTACAAGAGGAGGAGGGATGGTAAAGAGGAGGTCCTGTGATTTGTTTGAGTGTGGTGGCCCTAACCACATCCGAGCAAACTGTCCCAAGCTTGGGAAGGGCAAAGGTGACTATAGCGGCCCAAGCAAGAACGACTACATCGACAAGAACCGCAACACGAAGCCCTCAGAACCTGATCAAGGCAAGAAGAAGTTCCGCAACTTTGGGAAGGCAAAGAAGCTGTTCCATCGCGTCCTCACCGCCTCGACCAACCGGACACCAGCGAGGTGGAGGGGTGGAGTGACGATGATGGGAAGGGCGATCATGATCCCAAGGGCGACGGCAACTTCTCGGCATGTGCTTCATGGCCCTCGGGGCGAATCGAGCGACAATGAGTGTACTCCGACTCAGATGAGGTTAGTCCCACTTATGACCCGACAATGATGCTTTTCTTAAGCTAGGTAGATTTCATGCTAAGTCTAGGGCTAAGTGTCTTTGAGTTGGAGAAGGAAGTAGTTAGATTATCACGGAGCTTACTTTACTTACATCTGCTCCCTCCGTGATGAATGTGACACATCTTGTGCTTTGATTAATGATATGGAAAAACTAAGGACCTTGCATGATAGTGTGTCCTCTGAACTTGACATGATTAAGGTAGAGAACATTAGCCTTCTTCTTTGAATTAGAGATGAGTAGGGTAGCACCTCCTTCATCCACTACTATTGAGGCTCTTGCTTGCACCTCATGTGAGGTTAAGGACAATTCGTTTAGAGGTATTTATACCATGTTGCTTGATCTGCTGAAACTTGTGAAAATTGTAATAATCTCAAGATGAACCTAAAGCAGGCGAGATCACAAAATTGTTGAATTCAAGTGCGCTACTAGAGCCTATTGTTTCTTGTTTAAAGCTGTCCTAAGTTAAGCTGCTGAACTAGAATCAGTATCTAGCGGTTTCAAGAAATGATTGATCACAAGAACAAATTGGCTCAAGATGCTTCTAAGGATCTTGTTAGCTCACCATGCAAGCAATGTAATAAACTAAAATGTGATTTGATTGCTTTGGATGAAAAATATGTGAAGCTAACTAAGGACCTTCTAGAGACACAATCATCTGCTTGTATTGTGAGTGCTGGGAAGAAGTCTAAGGGTTTGGTAGAGACGCCTAGCAACGTGAACCAATCATTAGCGATGGGATTTGTTCCCCCAAAGTCTACCGTGCGTGCACAAGCCAATCTTTCCTCTGTTGTTGGTTCTTCTTACGCTCCCTTACCTTCTGCTGTCCCTTCTTCCCCCTGCTCTTCTTGCACCTCTCTCTTTCGGGAGTGTCAGTATCTTGTGAACACTCTTGAGAGGTTTGTAGGAGGCAAGAAGAAGCTCAATCTCATTCTAGACAAATCTAAAATTTGCAGATTTAATCAGGATCTAGGATATGATATCCATGAGGATATGAGGAAGCATCCACCTGTCGTGCTCAAAACCATAGCACCAGGTGTGATCAAAACTAAGCCCAGGACTGAGAAAGTCAATTTTGAGTCAGCGGGCTTTGTTCAAAGGATTTCTGACAGCAAGGTGATTCCATCTGCAGCTTCGGCCCCTCAGAAGGCGAAGTATCATTGCACCTTCTGTCAGAAAGATGGACATTTAGTTGATCATTGCTTCAGGCGCGCCAAGATCGCGTAGAGAGCGTGTTGAGTTTCTTAGGCACATTCGAGGTCGACCCGGATCTTGAGTGCACCTAAGACCAACACGAGGTCTAGGTTTGTTCCATCTGATGATTTTGGGCAGCATCGAGGACTTGGTTTTTCTGAGTTTTCTGATTTTCATCCTCTTGCTCCCTTTGGTCGTAACTTCCGCCGTCCTGAGGGTAGATCTCGTTTTCCTTTCGAGATAGCTACCCGGCGAGATCGACTTATTCTCGGCACTTCGACTCGCTCTCCCATAGCGATTGGATCCACAGCGGTGAGATCTTTGACTTGTTGAGTGACAGAGAGCGTAGGGTAGATAGAGGTCAGTCTTGCTTGACTACTTCATCTGTTCGCCGTGTTACTCAGTATTGGGTGCCCAAATCACTGTTGATTCACCCCAGTACTGAGACTTCACTCTTTGTTTGACTCAGGGTCGCCGGGCTGGGAAGGGAAAGGTCTGGATTGTAGACTCCGGTTGTTCTCGCCATATGACTGGAGATTCTCGTTTGTTTTCTTCCTAGCCGTGCTCGGTGATGAGACAATCACTTTCGGAGATGCTTCATTTGGGCGCGTCATCGCTAAAGGTACTGTGAGCATTAATGATTCCTTTATTTTAAAAGATGTTGCCTTAGTAAGTAAGCTGCAGTATAATCTGCTTTCAGTCTCTCAGCTTACCGATGACGGTTTCGAGGTGAGCTTTAAGAAAAACAATTGTAAAATTCTTGATTCTTCGGGTAGTCTAGTTTGCGGGATTTCTCGATTTGGGAGGATCTTTCGTGCTGATTTTTCTGAGTCTTCTGGTGATCCTCTCCGGTGTTTAATTGCTTCTGAATCCCGTGATTTGACTTTCTGGCATAGGAGACTAGGTCATATAGGCTTTGATCATTTGACACGAGTCGTGCCACGATCTCATTCGTGGGTTGCCAAAACTCAAGATGGTCAAGGATCTAGTTTGCTCTCCATGCCTAAGCGGCAAGATAGTTCTTTGCTCCTCACTCTCCATCCAAGTGACAATGGTCGATGCACGTGACAAGCGCTCCATATGGATCTGATTGGTCGGCTCAATCTTGATCGGCGGGAGGGAAGTGGTATATTCTTGTTGTGGTCGATGACTTCTCGAGGTACTCTTGGGTGTTTTCTTAGCCTCGAAGGATGAGACGTTTACTCTTTTCGCGGTCTTTTAGTAGGCTTTCTGTTGAGCTCCCGGTGCATTACGAGCAATTCGCAGTGATAATGACACCGAGTTCAAGAATTCCTATTTTGAGAGTTTCGTGGTGAGGCAGTGTAGAGCACCGCCTGCGTCTCCATCGTCCCCCAACAAAATGGCGTTGTGGAGAGGAAGAACCGCACCTTGGTCGAGATGGCCAGGCGATGCTTGATGAGTACTCTACACCTAGGAAGTTTTGGGTGAGGCAATTACTCTTGCTTGTCATGTTTCTATGAGTTTTTCTTGGGCACTCTTGCATCGCACTTCTTATGAGTTGAGATATGGGCGAAAACCAGCGTCTCGTATTTTCGTGTGTTTGGATGCAAGTGTTTTATTCGAAGTCCAGGAACCTAGATAAGTTCGAGTCACGATCTTGTGATGGGATCTTTACGGGTTACTCGACTTCTTCTCGTGCCTATAGAGTGCAGGCTGAGTCTAGTAAAATGGTAGAAACTCGTGAAGTGACCTTCGATGAGGCGGTCAGGGACTAGGCACGATATCTCGAGTTCTTTAGAGCGATCGAGTCCATATTTGTGGGCGAAGAGGAAGACGGAGATGAAGGTTGTCTACCTGATCATTCTTCCTCCTCCTCTTGAGGTGCCTTCTTCCACTGCACCTCGAGGAGATCAGCCCTTACCTTCTGCATCTTCTGAAGCTAGTGGCTCTGTTCCTATCTCATCTGCTAATGAGGTAGAGGCCACTTCTTCATCTCACCCTGGACCTCCAAGACACATTCAAAGGACCATCCTTGAGCGAGATAATTGGAGACCTCTTCGAGCGTGTCACACGTTCCAAAGCTGGCTTGTCTCTCTTCTGTCTCCATTCTGCCTTCGTCGCCTCTTTTGAGCCCAAAGACGTTTGTCATGCTCTATCTGACGAGTCTTGGACAAACGCTATGCATGAGGAGTTGGAAAACTTTGAAAGAAACAAGGTCTGGTCCCTTGTTGAGCCCCCTCAAGGTCACAATATCATTGGGACCAAATGGGTGTTCAAGAACAAGCAAAGTGAAGATGGGTTAGTCATTGAAACAAGGCTAGGTGGTAGCTCGTGGGTACTCTCAAGTTGAGGGTATAGATTTGAAGAGACCTTTGCCCTCGTAGCTAGACTTGAAGCCATTAGAATCTCGCTTGCCTTTGCGACTTCTAAGGGTTTCAAGCTTTACAGATGGATGTCAAGAGTGCCTTCCTCAATGGCCTTATTGAGGAAGAAGTCTATGTCGAACACCTCCTAGCTTCGAGAACCCCAAATACCTAACCATGTCTACAAAGCTTTCCAAAGCTTTGTATGGACTCAAGCGAGCTCCCGAGCTTGGTATGAAAGGCTTAAGTCTTATCTCACGAGCCATGGTTTTGAGATGGGTAAAATTGACAAGACCTTGTTCATTCGCCGTCTTGGCACCGATCTTACGCTCGTCGGATCTATGTGGATGACATTATCTTTGGCGGCTCCTCGCATGCTCGTTTCCCGTTTCCGATGTCATGAGCTCGGAGTTTGAAATGAGCATGATGGGCGAGTTGAGCTTCTTCCTTGGCTTCCAAATCAAACAGACTCGGAGGGTACCTTTCTTCATCAAGGCAAATACACTCGAGACCTCTTGAAGCGCTTGACATGAATGATGGAAAGCCGAGATCAACTCCGATGGCATCTACAACTCTGGATCCGATGAAGACGGCGAACTGTTGACCAAAAGGAGTTCAGAGCATGATTGGCTCTCTCTTGTACCTCACGACCTCGAGACCGGACATATATTTTTCGTGTGTCTTTGTGCTCGGTTTGAGCTTCTCCTCGCGTATCTCATCGTCGGCGGTGAAACGCATCTTCGGTACCTTGAGCTACCATTGACTATGGCATCCGGTACTCTTCCTCTTCTTGTCTATCTCTTAGAGCCTTCTCCGATGCGCACTTTCTTTGGTGTAAGATAGATAGGAAGAGCACTTCAGCACTTGCCAATTCATTGGCACTTCTCTTGTCTCCGGTCGTCAAGGAAGCAATCCGGTGTTGCGCAATCCGCTGCGAGGCGAAGCGTTCTTTGCGCACCCGATTCTTTGTAGCCAAGTGGTTTGGATGGTCTCGACCTGCGAGATTTTGGGTTATCTATCATTGCGTTCCACTCTTTTGTGATAACACGTCTGCGATTTGCATTGCCAAGAACCCAGTGCAACATTCTCGGACCAAGCATATTGATATCAGATATCACTTTCTTCGAGACCATGTAGAGAACTTCACTAAGCCTCTGGACAGCTTGTGGAGAGTGAGCACCAGTTGGCTGATATCTTCACTAAGCCTCTGGACAGCTCTCGGTTTTCAGCTCTGCGGGGAGAGCTTGGGGTGGTTTGTCCTTACGGACTGTTGTGAGGGGAGCTTTGTGCTACTACTGTATTATATTATATTATATTATACTATTACTCCTTTCTGGTTACATTTCTTTTAATATTTCGGGTCGAAGTCCTTCCAGCATAGGTTAGAGTGGTTCTCTTGCCAAATTGCTTTGACTGCTATTTCTTATCTTGTGCTTCTAGGATGCTGCTTATTAGCTGTCTTTTCCTTCTCTAAGTAGAGCTTACTCACTTCTTATAGGTTCTTGCAGGGGTCGGGCCACCCTTGGGTAGACAGGGACAGTGTTTGCTCCTTAGTGTATGAGTTGATCGGTGATAGTCCTAGAATCATATGGGGTAGATAAGAACACATCGGCGATAGTTTTCTCTATATCTTTTCTATGCTCTAAAGGATTTGTCTTTCTGCTTTCTCTTATCGATTCTCGCTTTTGTTCTTTTGGTTGGGGAGTTCATCCTGGTTATTCCAGTTCTTAATTATGACATAACTCAACCTGTAATTAAAAGATGCATCTCATTCTGAAGGGAATCTGGATTTTCGTGCATTTCATCATGCACTGCATTATAATCAAATGGAGCTTTGTTTATTATCCCTTATGATCTGTTTTCACTGTTTTACATCTTGCCATGATTTATGCTAAACTGCTAGATCTATCATGACTTTTTATTCGTAGTTTAGTCTTTGCCATGCTAAGGTGATTAATAAAAAAATGCTAAACTTGAATTAAAATCTTGTCATGATAGCTCTTGAGACTAGTCTGGTTGAAGCTATCCTTTTATGATTTTCGCCATGTCAAGTAGGCTGAGTTGAGTCTTGAATCTCTTTTGAACTTTTGAGTAAGCTATGTCAGTTTGTTAAGAAACTTGACTTATCTTTAAATCGCTGGTCTAAAAACTTCAAAAGAAAAATGATCCCTTTTGTGCGAAAAAACTGATCTCACCAAATCTTTCTCATGAGACTGCTTGCCATTGCACTAGGCATGAACTCAGGGGGAGCCTTGGATGACCTAAGATCACCTCCTTAAGTCTGTTGCTTGGAGTGATCGCATAAGGCTTGGGATCTAGCACATGGCCAAAAAAAATGGTTGAAGCTCAGGAGGCAGTTGTGGATGGCACCTAGTCCAGAGCTTGCTTTACTGAGATAAAACCATAAAGAGCTTTCAGGAAAAGAAAAATATGCTAAAATTGCTTGTCATCAAAAAGACCAAGTTCTGGATAAAATGAGTCTTTCTTCAACTGGTAGCACTCTAAACTGTTCAGTATGAGTCTTCTTGGTTCAACTTAGATTATTTGACATGGCTTGTATCATCCTTGGATATTTTTAGCTAGACTTCAATCTTAGCTTATTTAACTTGCTAAAGAATTGGATCATTAATCAGATTATGGACTTTCTGTCTTAGCTTTTCTATACATCAATTGTCATGATCTTGATAGCATTCTTCTGTGTTATGGCTTGGTGTAATACTCTAATAGTCATTTTGGATAATCTACATGGCTCCTAATGCTTAAAATGAACATCATATAGTCTTTTCCTCTCTTTTCTTCATATTGATGATTTTATTGACAAAGGGGGAGAATTTTGGAAAGAAAAAGCCTTCTGGAGAAAAGCCTTGAGTTTTGTGCGAAAATTGCTCTTTCATCTCATCTCAAGTCTTTTTCTTTTGTCAACATGGTCTTGAGCTTAACTACTCTTGTTTAGACCTTGGTTGACTTTAAACTCAAACTCATCTTATGCTTTTTCGGTGATTGTCAATATACTCATCAAGGGGGAGATTGAGAGACCATGTGAGAGGTCCTCCATTCTGAGTGATGAGTATTTGACATTGTGTTGAATAGGTTGAGAGTTGAGTGTTTAGGTTTGGGCTGCTTTACATGTCAATCGGGAAATCGGAACTACCATTGTATAGAGCGGAAGTTCCGATAATCGAACTACTGGCGTTGGAAATAGGAACTTCCGATTAACACAGGTTTTGAGTTCTATTGAAGAAAATCGAACTTCCGCACATGAGGTAGCGGAGTGTCCGATAATACCGGTGTTAAGTTTCCTCTGAGATGAAAATCGGTTTTGAAAATCTGGGTTTACGGATGTTCCGAAGATCGGAAGTTCCGCAATGGTAAGAGCGGAACTTCCGATAATCCTGACAAGTGCGGATGTTAGAAATCGGAACTTCATTGTGGTAAATCGGAACTTCCGATTGTGACCAGAACTGTGCAGAGAAGGTTAATTTGTGATTTTGATTTTGTATGAGTTTGAGTCTTATACAAATGTTGATGCTATGATGTTGTGCAATGCTATGTGATGTGTTTTTGTCTGTGTTGACTGCAGGACATCGAGACGAAGTCGTGGTGGGACACGAGGTGATCGGACTAGGCGCAGGCAGCGTTGAGGTCAGAACGGTCGGATGTGTCGAAGACGGCGTGAATCTTGAGGTGGTTGCGTGTCAAGGCGACAAAGAAGTGCACGGAGGCTTCGGAAAGGTGCGCAAGGGGCGAAAGGGTCTTTTCGCAAAGCGGCAAAAGTGGAGGCGGTTCCGTTCGGGTAGCGGGCTTAATGGGTTGGAGGCCCATTAGCAAAGGCTATAAATAGGGGAGAACCCTGGAGTTAGGGTTGGCACTTCTGGAGATAAAATTAGGGTTTGCTTTTGAGAGTTTGTTTTGTTTTTTGGAGAGTGTTTGAGTTGGAATGCATGAACTGAAATCTATTGTAATCATTCCTCTTTGCTTTACCTCTGTAATCCTTGTTTCAATCCAATGAAATCTAAGGTTTTGATTACTTGATTTTGCAACTCTTCCTCTCACTGTTTTTACGTTGAATATCTAGGGTTCGGTGTATCTTTTGATTTATCTTATGAGAGTGCATGAAACTTGAGAGATAGAGTCGTTTTGATATTGCTAATATATCCTCAATGTTTCATGAGCTAAGAATCTAAGAATCTCTCGATTCACGGGTTTTGGTCTTTCTTTCGTATTCCTCAAGAAACCCGATTTTGCTTTGTTTGTTGAACCTTTGCTAGCAACTTCTTCTCAATATGGTCAAGATGTTGGTTAGGATGATATCCTGTGAAACTTGACCAGAGAAGAACAACAGATCAAAAGTAGTTTGGATTTTTGGGCAAAAACCCGAGCGTTACGTTCTTGATCGGGATAATCGAGCTTAGATTTTATACATGAAGTACCGCTAGCGGAACTTCCGCCATACATCGCGGAACTACATGGCGGAACTTCCGCACCTTCTTGGCCGAGCTTCGATTTCGGAAGAACGGCCGAGGCTTGTTTTTGTTATTTGATCTTGCTTCATTTACCTTCTTTAGATCTCCAGAGATCTTTGTAGGCTTGTTTAAATACAGTAAAGGGGAGTATTAATTTTTAGGCACCATTCACCCCCCCTCTGTTGCCATTTCGGTCCTTCATGCTCTCTCGTGATCCAAACCTTAGACCGGTTTGGATTCTGGTGGCATACCATTTCTTTGTGCTCGTCGATGTACGGGGACACTTGGGTCATGTGTTGCAAGACCGTCAAATGGGTTTGCGTGTACGTACCTAGATCGGGAGTGATTGCTTTCCTTCCGATGGTCCCGATACCCTCCAGTCTCCCCTCATGACGGGATAGATGCACACCTATCGGTTCCATCTGAGCCATGTAGTCAACGCAGAACTCAATGACCTCTTCGGTTGCATAACCTTCGACGATGCTGCCCTCCGGCCGAGATCGATTCCGTACGTAGGACTTGAGAATTCTCATGTGTCTCTCGAACGGGTACATATGACGTAGGAACACATGGTCGCATATCTTTATCTCTTTCACAAGTTGAACTATGAGATGGACCATGATATCGAGAAATGACGGAGGGAAATACATCTCAAAATGACATAACGCCCTGCAGAGCATCTAGTCCTTCGGGATCGATGGCCATTTGAGTAATTGAGTTAAATAAATAACACAACCTAAAGATTGCCACTGGACTTTGTTCTGCAAGATACTCTTATTGCAATAGGAAGCACTTGTGTCATCAGTATATGACAATCATGAGACTTTATACCAATTAATTTCAAATCTTCCATGGAAACAAATTTCTTAATATTGGCGGAGTAACCGGACGGAACTTTCACACCGTGCAATCTTTGTCACATTTCATTTCTCTCGGCCTTGGACAAATAGTAGCAAGCTGGGGGAAGGTATGTTTGTCCTTTATCGGTCTCTTTTGATGCTAACTCGGTCCTTATGTTCATATCAACCAAGTCACGCTATGCGTTAACACCATTCTTTGTTTTGCCACTAATGTTCAGTAAGAAACCAATCAAGCTATTACATACATTCTTCTCCACGTGCATGACATCGATGAAGTTGCGAACTTCTAAGTGCTCCCAATAAGGTAAGTCCCAAAAAATTGATCGCTTCTTCCATATGTTCTTCTGACGGGTCCTTAATTTATGTCTCATTCCAAGCACAACATCGATATCCTTAACCATATCTTAGACCTCTTTCCCTCTAAAAGTCCTTGGAGCTGAACCATCCTCCTTGTTTCAGTTGAATTATTTCTTCATCTTGTGGTATGAGTGAATCCTGGGAAGGAACCTACGGTGACGCATATACACAGTTTTGCGTGAGTTGTTCAGCCATACAATCTCGGTACCATCTAAGCAGTGCGGACATACTTTGACTCCTTTTGTACTGAACCCCGATAGGCTACCAAGGGCAGAAAAATTATTGATGATGTAGAATAACATGACGCGTAAAATGAAGTTCTCTCGTTTGTACGCACCCCATACTTGTACCCCTTCGTTCCACAGTGTCACAAGATCTCACAGCAATGGTGCTAGGTATACATCAATATTGTTCTCAGGTTGCTTCGACTCTTGGATAAGTAGTGAGAACAAAATATATTTTCGCTTGATATACAACCAAGGAGGAAGGTTGTACATACATAGATTCATGGGTCGGGTGCTATGTCGGCTGCTCATATTACCGAAAGGATTCATTCCATTTTACTCAACCCTAACCTTATGTTCATCGGTTCCGCACCGAACTTTTCGAAGCTCCGATCGAAGTTTCTGCACTAGGCAGAATCAACAGGGTATCTTAGTTTTCCATCTTTCTTACGCTCATCTGAGTGCCAACACATCAATATTGCCTCCTTTCGGTTCGTAAATAAACGCTTCAAACGTGGTATCGCAGGCAGATACCACAACATTTTAACAGGAGGTCGTTGCTTCACCTTAGCATTATTCTTACGTTTGTATCAGTGTGCTTTGCACACGGGACATACATGCATGTCTGCATACTCTTTATGGTAGATGATACAATTATTTGGATATGCATGTATTCTTTCTACTTCCATTCCCAATAGACAAAGAACCTTCTTGGTTTGGTAGGTGGTGCTGGGCAATACGTTTCCCTCTAGAAGGATGTCCGCTAGGAGGCCTAACAACGTCGTGAAACTCTTGTCGGGTCAACCATTGCTTACCTTCAATTTCAGCAATTCAAGCACGGTTGACAACCTTGTATATTCTGGCTTGCAACCAGGGAACAAAGGTTTCCCCGAGTCCTCCATTAAGCCCTCAAATTTACAAAACTCTCTCTCACTGTAGTCCCCTTCTGCATCGCGTAGCATCTGATCCAGATTGTCATCATGCGACCTATCCTCATCAAAAGCACAGTCCACATCCAGCATTTCGTTGACTTACTCGGCGATGTCGTCATTATTAACTTCATGTATAATCCGCTCTTCACCGTGACTGGTCCAACACGTATACCCTTTTTTGAAACCCCTTCGAATCAAGTGAGCTTCGATTTGCGCCGGGTTGTTAAACATTTTCAGATTACCGCAATCAATGTAGGGACAGTAGATAAATTTTATCCCTTTCCTCAACATATCCTGCTCGACGGCTCTTCTAAAAGCAAACACGCCATTAATGTACTCTTCACTCACACGATTTTCAATGTACATCCTGTTTCGGTCCATCTACACTACGCACGTGACAAATTAGTATTAAATTATATTAATAAATCGCAAGTACTATTTCTATCAATAATGTGAACATATGTTAGAGAACATGATATTGGATTGTCCTACCTCGAGACACTGCTGAGATTGTTATGATTTCATGCGTCATCAGTTGGTCTCAACCAATGATGTTGTATAATCCTTAGACCTAGGATCAACATGGTTTCCTACATGTGTAAGAGTACACTTTGGGGTTGCCATGGGCTACTCCGTAGCCGGGTAGTCATAAAGGTAGCTTTCGAGTATGTTATGAAGCACACGGAGAAATATGACTGGTCGGACATGAGATTTGTCCCTCCTAACATAATAGGAGAGATATCCCTGGGCCACTCGATGTGGTCGAATAAGGAAAGTGCATGGCCATGCCACTGGTGGTCGAAGAGTTCGACAACATAAAATTATCCAACACTTGATCGAGAAAATATTGAACAGTCCATGGATGACACAACATCTCACCTGGAGTTCAACCAAATATCATGTGGCAAAAGGAGAATACACGAGCTGGTCGTTCAGTTCGATCAGATACGGACTAGTTGTATGGAGATACGAGCTAGTCGTAGGCTGGTCGAACATGATCACTAAGTGGTCAAAACCTGATCGTAAGGAGTTATGAATTGATCTAGACCAAATATGAGCTGGTCATAGGCTGGTCAAAACCTGGTAGTAAAGAGTCGCGAACTGGTCGAGACCGAATAGGACCTTGTCGTAGATCATATTGCATTAAGGTTTGTCCGATATAATTCGTGTGTATTCGGAAATCGTTATATTCTGCTAGGTGCTGCTGATGGCTCGTGATCGGAAATGAGTTTCCGAATCACAACCGATTATGCATGAACCTACAGGGTCACACACTTAATGGGTTGGAACAAACCAGTACGGACGCGATTCGTCAAACGTGTTCGAATAGGATTTGTCACGAATACTATTTAAGGAGATGCTTGATGCTGTTGGGAATAGAGATAGGTAACAGATGAGACACACGACAAGAGTTTACGTGAGTTGCTCCAAACCCTAGCCACCATCTTCTTAAGAGAGCCTTTCCGTGCGACTTAGTGCTAGCACATCGGCGTACGATGTTCCTGCACTGGACGTGTGGATACCGTAGAGACGCGCTACTGCGGTTGCTGTTGCGCTCGAGGACGATCCGCGACATTACAAGGAAAGCGACCGATTGTTGGAGGAGACGATCGGCGACGACTACGCTGGGCGATCGACTATGTTGAACGATCAACTACGTCGGACGATCGACTACGACTACTACATCGACGCGCTCTTCGTTGGACCAGGCTGCTCTAATTCTTCTTCCGCTATATTACGCGTCTGATGGTAACGATCTGTGATTTCTTGCTTGCCTGATATCCTAATTTATATGGTATAATTTTTGAATTGTTAATTAGTATAACCTACTTGTATCCCTTTTAGACAAGACTAAAGGATGGTCGCTAACGTGTCAATGAGGCCAGGGCAAGCAACTAAACCTAGTTGCTACACTACCCCAGCTAACTAAGGTTGAACTTAGCCAAACTTGCCCATACCTGTGGGCACTGGACAACATCTAGCCTTTTCTATTCAGGGAGATTAGCATGTACCCTAGACTCTAGAGAAGCATTCACCATGCACAGGCTATCTTCTCGTGCGTGGAGCTAGCGATAGTAGTAACCTTTTGATATCAACAGAGTAGCACGTAAACAAGCTAGCCAATGATGCAAGACGTGCGGCTCCAACACAAGGCTACGTCTTTTTCTTGTGTACCACCCGGGGAACTTTTTTCACAACGTGCCACGGTAAACCAGCTAAAACAATGTAACTAGGGAACAATTCTCTAATCTATGGACTCAGTTTCTAAATATGCAATATATACGAGTCTTAATAAGGTATTGTTTGGGATACCTATTTCTGACCGGGATCTACGTGGATAGGTCAAGAATATGAACTAAATTCCTGACTCATCCACTGGATGAGCTGGGATCGTTGCCCGGCCAAACAAGATCTAATTCTTGTACCGACTTTTAGCTCAAATCCAATGGTGGCATCTCCCTGTCCTTCTATTTTTCTCCATGCACGCCTCAACCTGCACTAATATGTTGTCATTACCTTCTGACATGGCATACGACACACCTATGTGCATATGTTTTTTCCCCTTAGTGATTGAATTTGGTGGTAGCTAGCTTTGTGATCATCTAGAAGAAAACGTGTATATGGAAAATAGTTAAGAACGCATTGAAGCATTCTATACAGGGATTGTATATGTCACTTGCCTATTTTCGTTAAGAAAAAGGACAATAATCTTTATGCCCTTGGATCAAGATTAGATGACTAGGATCACTCTCTCCCTCTTACATATACTACCGGGTTCCCCTGACCCTAATAGCCGCCACGCTGCCTCGAGCGCACCGCCAACGCCACCACGCTCCCTTTACCCGGCTCACCAGTCTTCCACCTCCTCCTCCCACAACTCCTCTCACATTGCTTGCGCCTACTCCCATGCTGCCACCGCTATCCCCTCTAGCGCCATCGACAACTCAAAAACCTTATGGAGGAAGAAGACACATTTGGTGAAAGAGGGCATACGCTGCCGTCGAAGGAGGAGGTGGAGGCAATGGCTTCGCCGTCGAAGTCCTCCACCGCTACAATCGACATCCAGGAGCACAAATCTTGGTGTGATAAAAAACAAGAAGAATTTCGACTGATTTCCAAAGAACAATTACTCGATCGATAGAGAGCTGTTCCATTCTATACATATGCTGCGATCAACTTCACACCACACTATCTAGTCTCCCACCCCATGAAAAATGCCTTGTTTGAATCTTAGAACATTATGAGGAGAAAGTCCACGTAATAGAGTTCAGCTATTCCTCATAAGTTAAACTAGTACACACGCTTATAAAATCAGATCTGTTTAGGACTTGTTTGGATACATTGTGATCCGACTTAATCCTTTCGGATTGAATATAAATTTAAACTAAAATCCTTTCCAATCCAAATGAATTGGCTCTAATCTCTCCTTATCCAAACAAACCAGTCGTCGCGCGTGATCAACCCTAACACGTACACGCTGCTGTACACAGTGCCCTGATCCATTGTGTTATTTGTCAACTGTGTCGCGATCAACGAATCGACGGCCTGCCGGAGCTCGTCGGAGTCGGGCAGAAGGCGGCGCCGCCGCCGTGCGGAAGGTCCGACGGTGGCAGGAGCTTAGAGCTTTGCCGGAAGCAAGCATGACCATCAACACAGTCGCACAAAACCACCGTCCGGACCAGTCGTTACTGAACAGCCAATTACTTGCGCGTTCCTCAACCAAATCGAGTGAGGTCGCGCTCATTAGAAAGTTGATTTCCATCACTGCAGAGTGCACGACATTGCAGCCAAAACGGTGGACTGCATCGAGGGATCTTGCGCCCCAAAGTCGGGAGAGAAGCACACTTGCACGGTGGTTCCCCGATCCAGACCATCCATCACTCAACGACCAATTTCTCCCGGAACAATCAACCAAATCCCATAAGAACACTCTCGTTCGAAATCTAATTTCTTCCTCTACAAAACGCAATAAATCCCAACGAAAACGATCGATCGAGTCGAGAGATATGAGCTCACAAAGTTGGGGGAGAAGCACACACGGGAACAGGAGCACGGCCGCAGCTACGGCCCAACTTCCGGAAGCAGCTCGCCGAACGTCCAGCTCTCCCACCCGTCGGATCTCCCCCGATCCGACGGCCCTCGTCAAACTGGAGCTGCATCGAGGGTGGTGATCCGCGAGAGAGGTCTTTCGGCCAATCAGGGCGCGTCGTTCGCGTCACCTCGCCTCCCACCTCGCCCCCGCTATTTAAATCCCCTCGTCATCCCCTCCGTCCTCCTCACCCACCGCCGCCGCCGCCGCCGCCTCACCAGCAGAAGCAGAAGCAACTGCCGGTCTTCGCATCGCATTTCCATAAGCGCGTCGAGAGGGAGAGAGAGAGTGAGATGGCGACGGAGGTGGCTGAGCCTGAGGTCCCGGCTCCCGAGGTGGAGGCACCAGCCGCCGCGGCGACGGAGGCGGCGGAGAAGAAGGACGCCAAGGCGGTCAAGGAGGCCAAGCCCAAGAAGCCCGCCGCGCCGAGGAAGCCCCGCGCCGCCGCTGCCCATCCACCGTACGCCGAGGTTCGATCGAGATGGTTTCCTTCTTGGTGCTTCGATTCGCGTTTGTGTTTGCGTTTGCGTGTGGTGGTTTCGTTGGATCTGAGATGGTTTTGGCGGTGGTTTTTCGCAGATGATCTCGGAGGCGATCGCGACGCTGAAGGAGAGGACTGGGTCGAGCGCGCACGCGATCGGGAAGCACATCGAGGCGAAGCACGGCGCTCAGCTACCGCCCAACTTCCGGAAGCAGCTCGCCGTGCAGCTGAAGAAGTTCGCCGCCGCCGGCAAGTTCACGAGGGTGAAGAACTCCTTCAAGCTGCCCTCCGGCCGCCCCGCCACCGCCCCGGCCGCCGCCGCCAAGCCGAAGCCCAAGGCCGCCGCCGCCAAGCCAAAGCCCAAGGCCGCCGCCAAGCCGAAGCCGAAGCCCAAGTCCGCCAAGCCGGCGGCGAAGCCTAAGGCGTCCCCCAAGGCGAAGGCGAAGACCGCGTCCAAGACCACCAAGACGAAGGCCTCCTCCGCCGCGCCGGCCAAGCTCCGTCCGGCCAAGTCCGCCAAGACCTCCGCCAAGGACGCCCCCGGCAAGAAGGCTGCGCCTGCGGCGTCGCCCAAGAAGAAGGCTGCCGCGGCCCCCAAGAAGAAGGCTGCCGCGGCCCCCAAGAAAAAGGTCGCGGCCCCCAAGAAGAAGGCCGCGACCCCCAAGAAGAAGGCGGCCGCCCCGGCCAGGAAGGCGGCGGCGAGGAAGGCCAAGAAGTAGACGGCGGCGAGGCGACCCTATCCTAGCCTACCTGCTCGTCCGTTTCCTTTTTGATCTCATCTTCTCTAGCGAAACCATGAGTAGCAGCAGTACCAGCTTGCCAGTAGCATCATCGTTAGTAGTAGTGGCGGCCTCTCCTGTAAATTCTATCGTGGGTTGGGTGCACCTCGCAACCTCGTGCTAGTTGGATTCGATCGTGACGCTGTTCTTCCTAGTTTCCTACCTGTATGATGAAACATGCTCCTGAAATTATAATATTATCCTTGTTCAGAGTCCTAATCTCCATCTTAGCATCCTTCCATCTGGTTGTTCTTGGTTAATTCCTGCTTGCCAATTGCTATACTACTTCGATCTTAATCTGCATCCGTTGGGCGTGGTTCATTGCTGCTGCTTGGCAAATGCCAATTGGACATCATGTTAATCCTAGATTGGTGGGCTGAGTAGTCAGATTGGTTGCTGAGGAAGGCAGTGGAATTTGGACGACATCTGCTGGTAAAGTTCAGTCAGACTGAGAAGACGAGGAGTTTGGAAATCTGGATGAAGGCGGGAAAAATCTGGGAGACGCTTTTGGTTTCGGATGGCAACCGCAGCGAGGACGCCGTCAGAGATGCATTCAAAATGGGATGGAAATGGGATCGCTGAATTCCATCCAAATTGTTGGGTCAAATTTGGGCCAAAAAGCCGGCCCACAGGCCGCGGGTATGGGTAGGCATAGGCCCACGTTGGGTGGGCTCCTCCTTCCCCGAGAAGGAAGGCGAAGCAGCGCTCCGATCCCATCCCATCCCCTCCCCGACCTCGCCCTAAACCCTAGCACGCTTCCACAACCTACCGGAAGCTTCGGCAGCCGGCGCCATGGACCTCGACCCCGAGGGCATCTTTCGCGACGACAGCGACGAGGACGATGGCCCCCAGGTCGCCTTCCTTTGCTCCGTGCGCTTTCCATTTTTTTTTTCTCTCTTTTGCTTTTCCCGGCTCGATTCCCGCGACGTGATACTGTGGTTTGTGAACGTTTTGGTTGCTGCGGAAGCAGGAGAGGGAGGCCAACAAGGAGATGGTCGTCTACCTCATCGACGCCTCGCCCAAGATGTTCACCCCTGCGACCACCACCCAGGTGAAGAAGCACTAGCACCTTACATGCGCCTAATTTGTCAATCTGAGTGTGCTGTTGTTTTCTGAAATCAAGGCCTAGTATATGGACTTTTATCACAAGTTTATCTCAAGTGTTGCAACCTGCAAGTAGTATGTATATTTTGGAGAGTTCACTTCTCGATTCGGTTATGGTTTACAAGTATAGTTTGGGGAATGCATTGGTAAAAGTACGCCTTATTCTATTTGTCGATATTTAATTTGTAAACTTAGTTTATACGCAATAGGCAGCTAAGCATTTTCTCCTTGCCATTTCTTGCAGGCTGGTGAAAAGCAGGAAACACATTTTCATACCATAATGAACTGCATCACACAGTCTCTGAAGACACAGATTATTGGGAGATCCTACGATGAAGTTGCCATATGTTTCTTTAACACCGTAAGCTGTTACCTAAATTCGTAAGCTTTATAGGATAGTTTTTTTACGACTCTGTTTCTAGCTGTTCAATTTGTTAGCTAGTTTATTTTCTGTTTGAATCCTATGATTTTTTTCCCACAAGTATTTGCTGGGTCTAGGGGAAAGCGAGGCATTTGGGTTTCAGCCTACTAGTCGAGTCTTTAATGCATACTGTGCTGGAACACTCTGCAACACCATTGCTTCCTAGTTTTCTGCAACACCATTGCTTCCTAGTTTTACTTAATATAATTACTAAGCCTGATAATAAAGAATGGGTTTGAAGATTTAGATGATATTGTTGAAGGGTGCTATCATTCAGCATAGAAGGAAATGATCAGATTTGTCAATGCCAGGTCTTGAAAGAAAGTTTGGTTGTTTTCTTCTGTCATAATAGTTAATTTGGTGAAAAACTGAGCTAATATGTTTTGCTTTGCACCATGGAGATTATCATTTTCTCAACTAATTAGTAATGATGTCTGCTTAGGATCCTTATGTCATTCATTATGAAGTAGAATTGGTATGCTGATATTACACTGTATACCCTTTTGATCTAGCTTTCACATAACTCTTGCAGAAAGAAAAGAAAAATTTACAGGATTTGGCTGGTGTTTATGTTTACAATGTTTCAGAGAGAGAACAGCTTGATAGACCCGATGCAAGATTGATTAAAGATTTTTCTTCTATAGAAGGTAATGTTACGATATGAATTGTTTTTTTCCACACTTGGTCAGAGTTTGAATGTTATGCATGCTAGATTACGTTCATATACTGGATCTTATATGGTTCATACACCATGAACTTTTGCTCAAAATATAAAAGTGTCCAGTTTCATGTTTGACTTATGTTACTTGTATGAAGGTTCTTGGGCTTGAGCCTGTTTTAGCAAAAACCTCCTGAGCAGCTGTGAGTTTGCAAAAAAGTCTGCTGGCTAGACATGCATAAAAATCATGCTAGAAGACTGAAACTGAACTATTGAAAAGACGATATCTCATTTGAATCTGTACCCCTAGTTGGTTTCATGTCATTTAGAAACTTGAAGACCAATTGTGATGTTTCCGTGAAGTTGGTTTCTGCATCCTAGTCACGATGTTTTGATGTTTTCTAGTTCATTTTATTTTGGCCTGAATAAAAAGACCAGATGGATAAGAATGTAATGAGATACTTGTATATGGTTCTAAAGCTTGTTTCAACTTATGGTAGATTCTTTTCTGAGCAATATTGGAAGTCGATATGGAATAACTTCTGGATCTCGAGAGAATACCTTGTACAATGCTCTTTGGGTTGCACAGGCGCTGCTGCGCAAAGGGTAACAGCACTTTTCTCCCCTGGCTTTTAGAAAGTTTCATAGTTTCTATCGAATAGCAAATTCCAGTAGACCATTAACATATTTTGTAACGGTGGCCTGTATTTGTACAGTGAAGCTAAAATTTGTGCATATTGTGCAAAATAATCTAGTTTGCATCAGTTACATTATGCTGAATGTCGATGTGGATATTTACATATTATAAGTGAATATTGCATACTTTAGGTGTTTTAGCTGCCGTCTAATGAAATGTTCAATACCCGTGTGGGCTCAGCGATTCCACTTTCTTCATTTGAAATCCTTCAGATCTGTGAAGACTGTGAGTAAGCGTATTCTTATATTCACCAACGAAGATGATCCTTTTGGTGGTATTACAGGAGCAGCAAAGACTGATATGATAAGGACAACAATTCAACGTGCAAAAGTATGTCTATGGCACACATATATTCTATTTTCACACCGAGCCGCCCACATACACAAAACACAACAGTGTGTTTCTTAATGACCCTTTGTTTACTGTATCATTACTTGTCTACCTCTAGGATGCACAAGACCTTGGCCTGTCTATCGAACTTCTTCCATTGAGTAGGCCTGATGAGGAGTTCAACATGTCCCTGTTTTATGCAGTAAGTCTTTGTTATTGCTTCCCCCTTTTATCAGTGCCAACTGCCAGCTGCTAAGCAACTTCTATCTCCCAGGATTTGATTGGTCTGGAGGGAGATGAAATAACGCAGTATCTGCCATCTGCGGGTGAAAAGTAATGTTATTTAATCATCAGTTTTACTTGTTAATTTTTTTTGTCTAGTTGATACAGATGTGATAACATCTTATTCTTCTCATTACCTTGCACAAAGAAAAGTAGAAAACAAATGTTCATGCTTGAGTGGGACCTTGCAAATTGTGGGGAATGGAGATAACCTGTGTCACAGAATCAGATTTCCAATTATCACACAATCGGTTGTATCATGTGATGTCATGTAGACTTGTTCTTGTCCTCCATGAAATTTGTCTGTAGTGGGTGCAAATTCTGCGCAGAGTTCACATGTTATCATATTTCAAAGTTGAACGGTTAACCTGTTATCTTTGTTCCAGCATACAAATTCTTTTATAAAGTATTGTGGGTATTTTGTACGGGATTTAGGTGAAGTAACTTTAGGGGCACTTCTTGCACGAACTAATGCATCTGTAAAACTTGAATGAGTTTTTTTGCTTAGTACATCAATAAGAATGATTGGCTAACACTACAGAGGTTTTGGAGACTCCAGCTACATCTTAACCATCTCTTGGTAATTTGGTATTCATGATCATTGTTATGCTACTGGTCTGTTGGTCGGTAATCATTTCGGAAAGGTCGTGCTTTGATTTAAATGGATATCCAGTTTAATTTAGAGCCACTTACACTAGCATCATTTCTAGTACTATCTTCTTTGAAGGCTGGAGGATATGACTGATCAACTGAGAAAACGAATGATGAAGAGGCGCAAAGTCAAAACTCTTGCATTTGCAATTACTAATGATGTTTGCATAGAGGTGAATACATATGCGCTAATGCGTCCAACTACTCCAGGCATGCTCTGACTACTGTCTGTTGTATGCTTCTTCACAAAATGTTGTTGTGAGAACATTTAAGCATAAACTTGTTACTTATATTTGTAGGGGCGATTACATGGCTTGACTCAGTCAGTAACCTTCCATTAAAGGTGAATTTATGCTTTATGAAAAAAAATCCAGTTCTGTGTCACTTATTTGTGGATTGTGACCCCATGCACCATCGGTTTTTTATGCTATCATGACAGAAGTTGTGACAAACTCATCATAGTCAAAACTCACCACTGTACAGAACTTCCTGGCTAGGCAGTACCATCTCTTGGATAAAATGGATTTACCATCTAAGCATTTTACCTTAATACCTTCCTGTGCCAAGGATGTTGGTTTGTTTCACACCACTGGGAGATGGGGATTTTGTCTTAGTTGAGGATGCAACATTCTCTACGGTGACAGTATGTTGTAGGGTTTCTTGGAGACACAGATTATGAATGGACAATATTTTATAATGAGGGGGACAAAGATGGAGGCAAACTGGTGTATAGGATCGTCTTAGGTATATATAAAAAAACTGACTGGGCATGGTACATTGACTTTAATACCTTAAAACTTCCAACTATATTGTCTATTACATGGTGCCCATGGTGATTTTTTGTTCGGATCTGTCCCTTAATGTACCAGCATAACTAAATTTTACATATCCAGTGGCAAGTGGGAGTTCTCATTATTTTTAAAATTTTCTTTTACTGCAGAAGATTCATAATGCAGCTCTTCTTTTGCAGTTGCTCTACGCTTCACTTTTTTGTTAGCACATAACTACAATGTTTATACAGGCTGAAAGGTCTTTCATATGCAATGACACTGGGGCCCTTCTTCAGGATCCACAAAAGCGCTTCCAGCCATACAATGAGTAAGTTCACACGACACTGGCGGTGCCATGTATTTCTTATTTCTGGATTCATTTGAGTCATACTTCTATGATCTGCTTCCTGATCGCTTCACCAACAACTAAAGTAATGGCACTCCACTTATCATAGATTCCAACGTTTTGTTCTTTTACTGTTTCATTTTGATGCTTATATCTGTGATCTTAAAAAGTACTTTATCATGTATTCATGCATTTTCTTTGTGCAGCAAAATTGTTAAATTTTCTGTTTGTGAACTGTCTGATGTGAAGAGGGTTTCAAGTCATCATCTTCGCCTTTTAGGGTTCAAGCCATTGGATTGCTTGAAAGATTATCATAACTTAAGACCGTCAACATTCATTTATCCCAGTGATGAGGTAATAACACTACCTTTTATACTTCTTGAGTTATACTAGTGCAGTTTTCTCCTTCATCCTGAGAATACTTGTTTTGTTTCTTCAAATCATTTTTACTTCTCTAGGTTGAAGCAGATATATAATAGTTGCGAACTTTAAATATTTTTTCCCTTGATGAGAATATTTTCATCATATGTGTGGAAGAATGTTTGGTTTGACATAGTGCTTCTGGTGCATGCTTCTTCCCTGTCCAGTTTCAATAATCTGTTCTCATAGTAAAAGTATAATGTTTCCTTCAGAAATGAGTTTGCTTTGTCTGCATTATCGGGATTACTTATTTAAATCAAATAAATCTCTGTGAACATATTTAGGGCTGTTATGTGGTGGGTGCTTATTTCTTTTTCAGTCTTGTTTAGAGCTGTCAAGTGTGTTAACGCTTTATCCTAGGGTGCATGTTAGATTTACCTCCTTTGCTTTGATGCAGCAAATATTTGGAAGCACTCGTGTTTTCGTTGCTTTACATAGCTCGATGTTGCGTCTTGGAAGGTTAGTCACCAACTCACCATCACCTATTCCTGCCACAACATTTTATGACCAGTTCAGAAAGAAAATTAATATGAGAACTAAAATAGATATGAATGGGCATAAAGCTATCTTGAATCATAACAAGACATTGTGAAATAATTAATATTGGATTATTGGTTCTCGCGTGACATTTCCTAGTTGTTTTGGATAATTTTTGGTGAGAAGCACTTATGTACGATGTTGAAGTATTATTTACAGAGGACAAGTAAACAAATTTAAATATTTGTTATTTGGAACATCTTTTGTTGAAATATCACTTCATGCAGCAGTGAGATCAAAATTCACAACTCTGGTATACAAAGTGGTACTAAAAATGTTCAAATTCCTAATCATTCCAATAGTTCATTTATTTGTCTTTATTACTTCTGTTGAAGCAATAAATTTTGCCAAGCTTGTCACTATAATCCACTGAGCTGTCAAGGAAATTAGAAGGAAAACTATGGTAGCTTATGATGTGGAAAGCTAATATGGTAGTATGGTAGACAACAGGGGAAGTTATTTCTTTTAGGTCATGGATCTCAAATGATGGTTTTTTTGGCACTCTTCTGAACTTTAAGTGCCCAGTCAATGTCACTAAGTTGTTTTCCCTACTTCTGTGCTATTGATAGTCTAGAAAGTAGTGTGTGCATTTGAATTTTACATATTTCATTCTTTATATAGTCAAACGTGGACATCAAAACATTTTCTTTGCTTGTTGGATTTGTATATTGGCATGCATATTCAACTTTACATGTCCCTTTTTCTTTGTGGGAGACGCTGAAGTCAACAAGAGCTCCCTGTACGTATCTAGTACCTATAGAAGCACTAGATATATCACTTATCTAGTTATACTATGAACACTATAGCTTGTAGCCACCCATCACTGTAAACCATTTTACGCTGCAAGCTATCACGTGTCATGCGTTTCATGACATATTGGCTGGACATACACCAAGGAGTTCTATAACAGATTACACATGCTTATAGTACCATATATGTAATATTTTATGTTTGCGTTAGTATTTTTTATGGTTATGTGGCCCATGTTACAAACTTACAAGTTGCAATTATGATGTGTATCATTTCAGGTTTGCACTTGCATTTTATGGGAATGCAACTCACCCACAGCTTGTTGCCCTTGTTGCTCAAGTGAGGGATGCTCTCCATGTCTATATTTGCTTTACAATAATTGCTACAGTGGTAATTATATATTCAATATAATAGTGCACATCATGCCAATTACACTAAATTTTTTTGCTCGTCCCCATAAAAAAGTTTTGCTTGGCAGTTCTGTTGATATATAAGTTGATTGTTTTTTAGGGGCAGGCTGTCAGCTTTTAATAGGTAGGCACCACATCAATGTCTGATTATGTCAGGAAAATGTCTCTGTGATTTTCTTGCTTCATTCAACTATTTACTTGAATGTATATCAGTAGGTGAGGTACTGAGTCGATCTGTATTAGACCCAAAATGAGTTAACCTTGTAGTTGCTACAAACACCTCTTAGTTTCTTAGCTACAAAAAGTTACTCAATTTTCCCTTTTCCCCAGTTCCCACTTCTAGGGTGAGTAGCAGATGGTGGGAAAAGTGTTTGTAAAATGCTTAACATACGAACGCCATGCTTCATAGTCTCTCTCTGTCTCTCTCTCTCTGTATATGATGACACTTTTTGTCTGAGTTTGTTGGATTTGTAATTATGTAGCTCTATCTAATATGCTTTCTAAAATGAACCCTGGGAGAACAAAACAGGAAGAGGTTATTTCTTCTGGGGGTCAAGTTGAGCCGCCTGGAATGCACATGATCTATCTTCCATACTCGGATGATGTTAGATATCCTGAAGAGGTAAGGACTGACACTTCATTTATTTGTTACCTTTTCAGTATGCCAATAATTTTACCTTGGTCTGCAGGTTCATCTGACTTCTGGTGATGCACCTCGTGCTACAGATGAGCAAATTACGAAAGCTTCGAATCTATTGAGGCGTATTGATCTGAAGAATTTCTCGGTATGCCAATTTGCTAACCCAGGCAAGTCACTACCTTCATTGAATTTATTTCAGTTTTAGTTATCAATGATACTACTCTTAAGCTATATGTTCCACTCAGAGATTTGCCCCTATCTTACATAATGCTATATAGCCCAAGGGTGCTTGCTGATGTACATGCACTATATATTGTATCGTTGGAACAGCTTGTCAATGGGCACTAAGAAATTACTACGAACACCATGCATTTGCAGATCACTTGTGTTTCATTCGAAATTCAGTGACTTTCTAACGATTCTGATCATGACTTCTCTTCTCCACCATGAAACAGCTTTACAAAGACACTATGGAATCTTGGAGGCCTTAGCTTTAGGTGAAGACGAGCTGCCGGATATAAAGGATGAGACCCTGCCTGATGAAGAAGGCTTGGCTAGGTACTTGTTTTTATTTGTCTGCTAAACCCAAAACCCAAAATTGTTCCTTGCAAATGCAAATTCTTGAATAACCATAGTCAAACGTGTTGGTGCTGTTACTCCACCCAAACAGGGCACTGAAGATGAAAGCACAATCTACTGCATGCTCAAATAAGCTTAAGCTCTACTTGTTTGTATAAGAAAGTACAATATACTGCATGCTCAAATAAGCTTGAGGTCTACTTGTTGTTTGTGTAAAAGCAACATACAAGGGCCATCTCTTATCTTGTGCCTTATTATGTGGGAATGTTTCCTACCACTCTGATCTCAGGCCCGGAGTAGTTAAAGCTATTGAGGAATTTAAGGCTTCAGTCTATGGTGAAAATTATGATCAAGAGGAAGCTGAGGCAGCAGGAGCAAAAGCTGGGGCTTCAAAGAAGAGGAAAACAATTACTGATGCAGCTTCACAGAAAAGTGCAACTTATGATTGGGCAGAACTTGCAGATACTGGACAGGTGAGTAGGCAGGTTATCTTACCAAGATCTTATTTCTAAAAAAGAGGGGGGACGAAGTTGTTTTTTAAGCACTGAATTTTATTGATAATCTGCTTAATACACAAACTAATCTTACATAATATTCTCTTCCGAATTCCGATAGTCACCCACTCCCATACCTGCGCTGTAATTCCAATACTAGCTTGCAGTGAGATACGCCAATGTATTACAGACCTTCACGTTTTATGCACCACAGTTCTACCAAGAATCATTGGCACCATAGTTCCACCAAGAATCGTTGGCATGTTCTACAAAATGAGAATCTTATACATCTCAAACTAACATGACAGCCAGGTTCTGTATGGCAGCAGCTCACCCACATTTGGCCATGTTAAAGTTTCATTGATATCTCATCTGAAGCATGCCATTAATCCTAAATCTCGAAATTAACCATACTGTTAACTTTTTGTAAATTCTCAATTTGTTATTTGCAGCTGAAGGACATGACGGTAGTGGATTTAAAATCCTACCTGACGGCACATGGTCTCCCAGTTTCTGGTAAGAAAGACGCCCTTATCAGCAGGATCTTGACTCATCTAGGCAAGTGAAACTAACTACTAAAACGGCCTACTTAGTTTACTGAAATCTGTATGCTGGCAAGCCTATCTACCACAGACCCTCCCCTTCTCTGTTTGGGCTGTGGCAATTTTGTATAGCAAAATAGCAATATTACAACTTCTGATGCCAATGTGACTTCAATGTTAGTTTATTTGGAGATCATGTGCTTTTGTGACATGTACCTTGGGATTACTCTTAAATGGTTCTACTGAGATTTTTGTTGGTAGATTTAGAAGAAAGGACGCAAGACCACAAGACATATATTATTAGTGAAGCAGTTGCAACCATAATATTGGTTTCCCATGAAGCACTTGTGAGGGGAAAAACATAGGAAGCTAGAAAGGATAGGGAAAAAAAGCAAAAGCAAGAAGATGATTTGTCCATGTGGTACGCATAGACAGACGCATCAATTTGACGTTTATTTGTGAAAAAAGATGCTTACTGGCTTTCCAACGAGATGAAATGTCGTCGAGGAAAACTTAGTTTAACCAGTGAAGGTCTTTACTAGGCATGGAGAGATTTCCCTGTATTGTTCTTGTTCGATGTTGACGATTTTACTTTTACCAGCATGAATCGTAGCCTTTTTTTTTTTAAAAAAAAAAAAAAACTGTAGGAGCAGAGTACATGGCACCAAGGATAGAAATCTCGTTACGCCGTTTACGGTGGCGGCGATATGATAACCGGCGAATCTCGTTACGGCCGTTTACGGTGATTAACGGATTTCCGCCGATTACGGAAAAAAACTGGATGAAATTCGTTTGAATTTGTTTAAAAATCAGTTAAATTTTGAAAATTAGAATTTGAATTTGTTAAACCGGGAAAAACCGGCCGAGTTTTCCGTTCTGGACCCGACCAGTAGCCGTGTAACGATTCTGCGGATCCATGCATGGCACTCCTCGGTTCCCAAATACATGGTGCTCCACGGCGTAACGATTTTGATCGTGTTTTTAATTGAAATAGCATGCATGGCACCCACTCGTGTGACTTTCTGGTAGGGATTTTGATCCATTCCCAAATACATGGTGCTCCACGGCGTAACGAGAGTTTTCGATCATTTAGCGTGTTTTTAATTGAAATAGCAAAAATAGTTTTATCACAAATGAATTGGTAAAAATAGTACTTATGTCACATTTAAAATGCACGGTAGCAGATCTATTGTGTTCCCACTCATGGTAGGTCATGTGACGGGCTTTCATTTGGTAGTAGCTGGCGTGCTGTATGTCATCTGTTGTCGTGTATTTTGAGCATGACACACTACCATCGTTATCAATTCGTTTAGAGAGACGTCTATTGGCTACTATTTTGCCAATAACTCTGTATAGCGATAACAGAATACGCTGCACCAGTACAGTCCACGTCGTCCTTCACGATAGGCGCGCTGTCGAGCTTCCAAGGGAGCGGCTTAACATGCCCAGTGTGTTACTATGGATCTTTAGGCGCGTCTCATCGTCATCTTCAACCACTCGCCCATTGCCATGGCTAATAATAATAATAATAATACTACTACTACTACGGCACATGAATATCTAGTGAAAACTATTGATTGACTAGCTGCAGGCACAGAGAGCATGATGCAATTTAGGCACTGTCGATCATAAGTTTGGTTTCTGTTTTTTTTTTTTTTTTTTGGTTTTGTGTTAATGCAGGCAATGCTAACAAGTTAGACCTCTACGTTTCTAACTCGTGACATGGTCGGTTTACGGTTGCTGCGCTGTGCACTGTGGAATCTAATCACTGAAAGAGGATGCTTTCTTATGTAAGTAGCGTATTGAAAATAGCAAAATAAAAATAAAAATAAAAATAAAAATAAAAATGGAAGTGTTGTTAGAAAAACCGTCATGATACCGAACGGAGCTACGTTTCCTATTCACCTTGTGAACTGTACTTGCAATGGGGATGCAATTCCGAGGGAACTCGTCTGATCAATCAAGAACCAGTCGAGTCAGATTACTTGACAATGTCTAGAAATTTCCCACAAGAGAGCCAATACGTACCAAAGTGTTTACTTTCTCAGGTAAAACGAATCCCCAGAACATGCATTTGCTGTACTTGTTCAGCGACCAGAATCATTGAACTGGTGCAGAAAAAACTAGACCAACAAAAAGGGGGTCAAATTCGGCACTACCATCTGCATTTCTGTAATGCAATGCCTCCAAGATGCCAACTTGCCAAGCAGAAAGAGAGGTGCCTCCTGTTACCCCAAAACAGTGACCTTCAGTACAGGACCAGATTGAGATGAGATCAATTATTCAATGGGAACGACATGCATGCATATGCCTTTCATATCCTACTACCCAACCCTACCATTGCATGGTGGTGGTGCCACCTTGATGCTTATCTGAAAGCTATACAAGCCTACCGTTGCACAAAGTTGCTATTGTTAAGGGCATTTCCGGTATTGTACTTGTAGTTTAGGGTTTGGGTGTGTGTCCTGAGTCTTGTACTATATATACGCCCTTTGGGCTTGCAATAAAACTAACTTAGACATTCACATTTCCACTCATTCTAACTTCATAACATGGTATCAGAGCGGGTTATGACATCCCTCTCACTCGTCTTACTTTGTCGTTACCCCCGGGGGGAGTAATCTCCACCCCTGGATGAGGCCACATCTTAGTTGTAGGCTGCTTCTCCAGCAACAACTTCGTCCTCCATCATCAAGCAGTAGCATCTTTTAGTCATCAGCTTTGAGCTCACTATCGTCATCATCGAGCTCTCCATCGTCACATTCAGTGTCCTCAAGCTCGTCCTCTTCGCCGCCGGCCATCTTCTCGCGTCGCCGGGCTTGGATCAAGCTCGGGGAACCCCGATTTGACGGCCCAACTCTGGATCCGAGCTACCTCGTCATCGACCTCGTTGGATCTGATTGTCTCCTTCGTCGCTGGCTCGCCACAAGCAGAAAGAGAGGTGCCTCCTGTTCCCCCAAAACAGTGACCTTCGGTACAGGACCATGAGAGAGAGTGAGATTGAGATGAGATCAATTATTCAATGGGAACGACATGCATGCATATGCCTATCATATCCTACTACCCAACCCTACCATTCATGGTGGTGGTGCCACCTTGATGCTTATCTGAAAGCTATACAAGCCTACCGTTGCACAAAGTTGCTATTGTTAAGGGCATTTCCGGTATTGTACTTGTAGTTTAGGGTTTGGGTGTGTCCTAAGTCTTGTACTATATATACGCCCTTTGGACTTGCAATACAACTAACTCGGACATTCACATTTCCACTCCTTCTCACTTCATAACATGGTATTAGAGCGGGTTGCGATATCCTAGCCGCCTCCCACTCGTCTTACTTTGTCGTTGCCCTGGGAGGAGTAATCTCCACCCCCGGATGCGGCCACATCTTAGTTGTAGGCTGCTTCTCCAGCAACAACTTCGTCCTCCATCATCAAGCAGTAACATCCTTTAGTCATCTACTTTGAGCTCACTATCGCCATCACCGAGCTCTCCATCGTCACATTCGGTATCCTCAAGCTTGTCCTCTTCGCGGCCGGCCATCTTCTCGCGTCGCCGGGCTTGGATCAAGCTCGGGGAACCCCGATTTGATGGCCCAGCTCTGGATTTGATCTACCTCGTCATCGGCCTCGTTGGATCTGGTTGTCTCCTTCGTCGCTGGCTCGCCACAGTTGTCCAGATCTACGTGGATCTAGCCATCGCCATCGCTGGGCCTCTGAGCCGTGCTGCTTCTTGAGGTCATCGCCATCGCCCTCTGGGTCACCATGCCACCACCCAAGGTTGCCGGATACAGTCACCACTGGGCCGGATCGGCGCTCGCCTCTTGGGATTCGCTTGGAGCTCCGAGCAACTCCACTTCTAGCCTCTGCTCCAATCGCCTTGGCTCGGGCCTTTGCCGCATCAGGTTCTGCTCCCTCATTGCTGCCGCCCTGGGCTCTCTCTGTGACTGCTGTCGCCTTGGGTCTCTTCTTTCCTGAGTCATCGTCGTCGCCTCTCCTGCCCCGGTCGCTGCAGATCTGCGGGAGGAGGTCGTCGCAACCCTTAGGGTCCGCCATTGGCCGACGTCCTCCTTAGGTCGTAGCTCCCTCCATGGGCGTCGCTATGCTCCACCAACTCGAGCCCATCTGCCGCCAGCCCATTCCAGCCACAACCATAGTCTGCTTCCCCCTCTTTGGAGTGCCACCGTCACCCTCCTCTTGGAGCGCTGCCACCGCCTTCTGTTCGCTGGACAACAACCCTTGTTGCTGGTTAATTTGCTTGCTTCTTGGCTGCCTTTGGGCTTCTTCAGTCATGTTGTTTTCGGCTGGTGCTTACTGTTTTGGATGAGGAGTCTGCTACCCGCGACTAGGTCGAGCTTTGTTGCTGGTGGGCTGTGCATGTCATGCTTGCTACTGCTAATACCCATTAAGTATTTCTCTTTACAATCTTCGCTTCCGTTGCATCCATCAAAGTCCCTTGCTCTCTCTTTGAGTTTGTCTAAACCATGCAAGTCTACAATTTTCTTGTCACTCTGCCAATTACTTTTTTGACCACAATACATCTAGTTGGATCCAGTGTGGCCCCACTCCTCCCTTTTTGCATGGCAGTAGCCGTCATTCTTCTCTTTGAGCCGTTGCAGATAGTAGAAGTCGTTATGATGCCACCGCTCTTCTCTCTAAGCCACCACCCGAGCTTCTAAGGCTTTCGCCCTTCGCTTCTGCGTCACCACCGTCTTGGGCTTCGATCTATGCTGCCATGCTTCTATCTATCCCTCTGACTTGATTTGATAGTTCTCTTATTCCGAGTCGATTTCATCATCTTCTTTATCGTGTTGCCACGGTCGACTTTGCTCCCGCTGACTTATGCCTTTTGAGCCCTTGCACTTTGTGCATTATGGAAGAAGATGGTTTGATACTCGACAGATATTTTCTAAGAGCCGCACGCTATGACTGCATCTTCTATTGCATATGCCTTGCATTTGATGTGTGTGTGTGTGTGGGGGTAAGGGTATTTTTGGTGTTGTACTTGTAGTCTAGGGTTTGGGTGTGCCATGAGTCTTGTGCTATATATATATTCCCTTTGGGCTTGCAATACAACTAACTCAGACATTCACATTTCCACTCCTCACTTCGTAACAACTATCAATTGCCTTACCATTCAGACTAGTGGACTTCTCTAACTGTCACTAAGTCATTTTCAGTCACACATTATCACCTTTAAATCTTGAATGAACTCATAATTATTGGTCTCTGATCATAGCCTAGCCTACTTAGAGGTGCATTCATGCAAACAGTGCAAAAAATGCAAAATTTTGGTATTTTTGGCCCCCTAATCTTTTTTTGTTGCAAAACTAGCCTCCTTCTACTATAATTTGCAGATCTAGCCCCTACAGTGCACTCGGCCCCGGGTGCGGCAAGGGACCTGCCCCCTGCACCGGTGGGGGGCAGATGACCTGCCCCATATGGGGGGTGTGACAGGTTGTGGGCACTGTAGCATATTTTTTGTAGGAAGTTTTAGATGTAGTAAATGAGCTTCAAAAATTATGAAATATCTTGTGAAGCCTCTTGACACAGTGTACTTACTTGCATAAATTTTTCCATAATTTTATCCGTTCTCGATTTGTCCATAAAATTCCTACAAACATGATATTTAAATAAATTTTAGAGGAAAATTCAGAATGGATGAAATTATGGAAAATTTTACAAATAAGTGCACTATGTTAGGAGGCTCCAATTTTTTTTAAAATAAATTTTGGAGCTCATTTTCCACATCAAAAAATTTCTACAGAAAAATATGCTTCAATGTAGTGTCGTACGTGGTAAAAGTCCAATTCGGTTTGCGTAAATTCGCGTCCGTGAGGTAACGACACGTAGGGCGAATATTGGAGTAGTGTAGCATCATGTCTCCGAGCAAATCCATCTCGTCTGGTCTTATTAGTGCACATAGTTGCCTTGTTGGGTCACGTCGTGCGCAACGCTGCCCTCGATGCGCGGCGCGGTAGGGATCTGACCCCTGTGCCAGGCGTGGTAGATGACATGCACCTCGTGTGTGTGGGGGGGGGGGCAGGAGGATGGCTGTAGTGCACGTGTTCGTTCGACCGATTCCCACGCGATTTGTCTTCGCGTGTCGTTTCCGCTTGTCATTTTCTCCCGTGCTCGGCTATTTAAATGCGTGGCCGCGCACTCATTCAGCACAAGCCTCAGCTCTCACTCGTGAAATTTTCCCACTAGCTCGCTCGTTCCGCTCAGGCATCTCTCCCTCTTTACGAGGTGCCTCCCTCTGTTTGAGCAGGAGTATTAGTACTTAATCATTTTGTTAGTCTTTTGTTGGCACCATTTGCCGAAGTTGTTACTAATGTGATGCATGTTTGAATTTGCAGTCTTCCGTGTCTGAGGTTAAGAGACAATAATGTTGTAACAGTAAGTTCATTTTAGCAACATATGCATGGTTTTTGTGTTGTGTTTTGTTGAAGTATTGTGTTATTTTCGTCAGAAATGGAGACACTATACGTGTTCCACGGTGCGGAGGTCGTGCATGGAGGTCCAGACAGAGTTGATATGTCGAGCTGCCAGAGCGTCTTACTAAACGTTCCCAACTTGGCACGCGTGGATTTGCTCGAGCTACGATAGTGCATTCGGCTGTTGTTCGATAAGCATATCGCTAGGAACAAGATAGTAATAGAGGCAGTCACCGCCACCATTGTCCCACCACACGGGCAGATGTTGTGGGGCCTGGCGAAGGTGACCAAGAAGTGCTATGTGGGCACACTACGTGGAGATCGTTTGCAATCCCCATGCTCTATCGACGACCCATGGTGTATGTCCATTTTGTTTATCCTGCTCAGTCCTCTTGGGGGGGGCACTGTTGAAGGGGGTAGCGACGCTCTTGTCCCCCTCATCGGTTCGTTGACAACGAAACAGGTCCTGGATGTGCCAGACGTTGCTAGGCAGGATGCTTCAGTTGATGGAGATTCTGCTAGTTTCCAACCGAATAAATGTGTGGATAAATAGCAGGGTGCTCGTGTTGACTATCATGAGATTATTGATGGCATGTCTGAGGGCACCGCCACCGAAGATGATGAGGACTTTGACTCGCAATCCAGCGAGGATGAAGCCAACAATGAGGGTGTGTCGGGACCCAAATATGCAAATCGGGACCCTCTGTGTATTCTGCACTAGTCCAGGATCACGCTAGTGCACACAGTGTCAACATTGATGAAATATCAACTCCATACAACGAAATATTAAATAAACGAGTAATTTAAATAACAAATAGCTGTTGTGACCTTAAGGTCGAGTTTTACAATTATTAAGCCATGCAAGGCTGACAATAATGAAATAAACTGCAGCGGAAACAAGGTAAACTCCAGCGGACTCCCATCAATACACCACAGGCAACTGACTGGGATCGAGACCTTAACGATCAACCTTCGTTGAATTCCTCTTCAAAAGCTGGTGTCGACTCCTCCATTTCTGTTGATTTGTTTAGCAAGAGTGAGTACATAACCGTACTCGCAAGTCATACCATAAAATGCAATTATACATGATGGCTTATTCCAACGGAATGACTTCTGTGGTTATTTTGCGAAATGCAACATTTGCAATCGAATATAAGTAATAGATTGAAACGTAATTGAAAACAAATAAGAATATTAATTTAACAATTGATTTTACAAAGGACACACAGTCTAATCAGGTTATTCACACACCTGCACAAGTTATCTCACACAGCTGACCCTTCCCAATGGTCTTTACGAAAATCTACCCCTCGTGTGAAATTCCCGAGCATGTCCATGACCGAGGATGCGACTATTCGAATAGATTGATTTAACACTCTGCAGAGGTTGTACACTTTACCCACACGATACAATCAGTGTAGCTAGCACTGACCATAACAAAACATTTCAGAGATTTCATCTCAAGCAATGACACTCCCGATGTGCTTTCCTGCGGGCCAACCGATACACACAACGTTTGGTTACGACACACATCATTGGACAGGGATGCAACGAACCGTCCCGCGATGTGACATATCACACCTCCAGCCCATCACACATCTTAAAATACAACCTGAGTTGTCAATGTTAAGACTCCATAACTTACAAAGTTAGGTCCGTCCCATACCAGACATGTGGTTGTACAGTAAGGCCCAGTTCAATGGTGCACAAAGTTAAGTCCTTAATTGACCAAGGCAAGACTTTCAGTTTTTTCCAAATCACAAAGTTTATAGCACACAGAATCCACCAATCACACAGAATCCACCACTTGCCTCAGTCCAAATCTTTTCCCACCCTGTTGATTTAGTGCAACACATGCCATCAACGAGTAATAGCACACATCACACACAGTTTCATCACACAGTTCCATAATCACTTAGTCAAGTTTATATTTGCAACTCTCATGAAATGATGACTCGTGGTATGGCTAGGCAATCTACTCGTATCTAACCAATCCACGTTGGTGCTACGATAATACCAACTAGTAGTGAACCAACCTAGGGTGACAATAGACAAGATAGATATAACAAATTGGATTAATAACTATCCCAAAAGTATTTAAATAAATACTTGAAATAGAATGCAATACATTGAAACAAAGTATTTTGAAAACCGGGTTCAATATGATCAAAGTTATAACTTGCCTTGGAATAGGTCTAGGTACTGGTCTTGATCTTGAGGTGCTCCTTCTTCTCTAAAATTTCCTGAAGTATCGATGTCTACTCGTAAACGAGACAAAAGAAACAAATAAAAGTAAATAACATATACAAAACAAAGTCCAAAAATCAAATAAAATCCACCATTAAATAGATCTTGATTTTATATAAATTTACAAATTTGAATGGGCTCAATCGGAGGTCGGATGCAAAAGTTATGGGCTTTAGAAGATTGGAAATCAAATAAAACCCTAATTTGGATTTTTAAAGAATTTCCCGAATTATTTTTATAAAGGAAAATCGGATTATTGCGCAATGCTTGCGTCACCGAGAATTTCTGGAAAAGAAATATATTTTAAAAAAATCTGACATGTGGGCCCCATATGTCAGCGACTGGGCTCACGGTGAACTGAGTTCACCGAGCCAAGGAAGATCTGGTGCGGTGGACTGTGCCACGTGCGCGTGTGCTGGCGCTGACATGGCGACACGAGGGCGACACGCAGGCACCAAAGCTGACGCGGCGGTTGCGGTGGAGCTGACACGGCTACGACGGCGAGGGCGGCGCTCGGGACCCGATGGTCGCCGGCGATTGGCGGTGAGTCACCGGCGGTGGAGGGTACCAGATTGTTTCCTGTGCTATTGCGCACTCAGGGGTGCCCTTACCGGTGGCAGGCAACGACGGTGGCGACCGGCGGCGAGGAAGAAGCGGCGGCGAAGGCTCGGGTTTTGTCGGAAGTGCGCTCCGGCGATGCTCTGGCGACGAGGAGGGGCGCACGAGGTAGCTCGGACCTTGTTGATCACAATGGTGTAGACGGCGGGGCAAGGACGACGACGACGGCAGCGCAATTCGCCGGAGAAGAAGCTCGGCCGAAAACCCTAAAGCTTGGATTGCGGCGGCGCTAGAGCGATCGGGGAGAAGAGGGTGGCGGCTCTGGGTTGCGGAGGACTGAGCGATCCTGGGGTATTTATAGAGCCGGGGGACGCCGGAATTGGAAACCCCCAATTCAAGTCTGAAACGGCCGCGATTTTGAAATCCTTGATTCTCGGGGATATCTGCCAAATTCAGGTTTGATTCCAACAGAAATAGGTACGGGATAACTTGGGATTTGTTTTGGTAAAGTCGGCGCGAAGAATCCGCAACGGATACGCGTTTGTTGGACGAAGCTTGAAGAGCGGCAATGGCGGGCGAAGGCGCGTGCGCGAGGAAGAAGAAAGGCGCGGAGAAGACGACCTTGTGGCGGCCCCACCTGGCAGTGGCAGCGAGGAGCGGGCGAGGCCATGTGGCGATCATCCAACAGAGGAAGGCGGGATTGAGCGCAAGCGTCCGATCGAAATGAGGGGCACGCGTCGCGCATCCAACTGGGTTAGGCGGGCGAACGCGGGCTGGGCTGAGGCGCGGTGTTGGGCTCACAGTGTGTGGCCCAACACTGTTCCGGGGATTTTAAAATGATTTGTCCTTTTAGAAAATCCAGAAAATGTAAATAGCAAAATAGAAAATAGCAAATGATCTTGGAAAAATTCCAGAAAATTCTAGAAATTATATCCAAGCATATAGAATCCAAATAAAATAATTTTGGCAATTGTTGATGTTGGGATTAACCCCAATAAACTATTTTGTCATGAAAGTCTATATTAAGCTTTTAAATTTAAATTCAAATAAAATGTAAAAGGTGAGATTTTCAACTAGCAACTAATTAGAAGATTTTCAAAGACCAAAAAGTTCGGATGTTACGTTACAGGGTGGGGTCGTCGGTGGCATTATTTCCACCGACACGAACTATGTTCCAAGTCGATTGGATTGGCAAGCGGCCTCTTCCCTTGTTCTACTACAGGACTACAAGTCTTCGTGGACCTTCGATGCAGACACCTCGCTTGTGGGGCAACATTTCCCACACAAGACTACTGCCAAGCAAGCTATGGCTAGCTTCGCGGTGAAGATCAGTCGAACTTACTGAGTTTACCGGTGAGTTTCGACGTTGTTTACTGTATCTTCAACTATCTATAGTAAGTCGTACTGACCATTATCTGTCTTCCATTATCTGCAGGTCTAACCCTGACACGTACATAGTTAAGTGCGTGGTTAGCTCTTGCCCAAGGAAAGTCCGTGCCCGGAGATTCCCTAGGGCATGAATGGACTTCCGCATCATAGTCGTGATGGATCACACGTGTGAGCTTGAGGAACAGTTGCAAATGCATAGGAATGTGACCTCGGGCTACATCGTGACCGTCATAAGCCATGTAGTTGTCACCGATGTAACCGTTTCGCCGAAGGTTCTGATGGCTGACGTAGCGAATATAGTAGGGTATGCCGTTAGCTATAGTAAGGTTTGGCGGGTGAAGCGGAAGGAGCTCGAAGGGTTGTACAGTACCTACGAGGAGGCGTACGACCTAGTCCCCAGAATGCTGAAGCAAATTACGGATGCTAATCCGGGGACATGCATCAACAGGATGGAGAGGCCCCACCTATCCAACATCCCACATTCCCTAATCCTTGATCGAGTCTTCGGGCATTTGGCCCGACAGTCCAGGGCTTCTCCCATTGCAGCCCTGTCCTGACTATGGACGGTACATTCCTTTGTGGGAAGTACAAGGACACCATTCTCACCACTGTTGCCACTGATGGCAACAGCCAGTTGCTCCCAGTTGCCTTCACAATTATGGAGAATGAGAAGACTGACAGTTGGCTGTGGTTCCTAGCCAACATAAAGCAACATGTTGTAAGGGATCGGCCGAATGTGTGCATCATCACCGACCGTCATGCCGGGTTGCTGTCAGCGCTGCACATCACGCGGCACGATACAACCCCGTTGTTCCAATGGAACGACATGCACACATATTGGTGCATGCGGCATCTAGCCGCCAACTTCCACACCTGCTTCCGGAGCAAGGGCGTCATGAAGAAGTTTAAGAAGCTCTACCTGCAGAACCAGAAGTGCAAGTTCGACGCCGTGTGGCGGGAGCTTGAGGTCGAAACCGAGCATGCAAGTGGATGTTCTGGGGAAGGCGCACCGCAAAGCGAGTTCGCTGAGTGGATGAGCGTGCATGCCCAGGACTATGAGAAATGGTCCCTTCCTGATGACACCTATGGTGCTCGATATGGCATCATGACAACCAACATGTTCGAGGTCTACAACGGTGTGTTGAAAGGGTGAAAGATCCAGACCCGCCATTATGAGTTAATGGAGTGTTTTGGTGATTAATGACAAATCTAATTGTGAGACAAACTCTTTTGTTTAGTATTATCATGTGTAGTCTCATTTGGATATAAAGGTGAAATTCAACGAGGTATGCATTTGACTCATACTCTTATATAATGTTGCATTCCTCGGATCCAAAATATAGGAAGAACTCCACCATTAGTATATCTTGAATATGTGCATATGTTTTCTTTACACATATGAGTATGCACACATTTAGGGGGAGTTTTGTTCTATATTTTATGGTTTCATTAGTATTGATCCATATTCCATCTTCCACATATTTGGGATCTTTACTTTGAAATATATCCGTATGAGTATACAAAACTTGTGTAGTCTTTGTATACTTATACTTTGAGTATATAGAACTTATGTAGTTCTCGTATACTCAAGTTTTGAGTATGAAGAACTTGTGTAGTTCTCGCATACTCATGTTGTGAGCATGTATATGACTTGTGTAGTTTATATGTACTCACAACGTGTTACTTTTATCAATCAATTTATATGTGATTGAAATGGTTATCATCAATTACCAAAGAGGGAAAGATAGAGGTATCTTGTCCCACCATTAGGTGTTAATGGTATGGTGTGGTAATTAATGATAATCATACTGTAGAACTAATATTTTCCATGAGTTGGATGTATAGGTTATGTCATAGGATGATGAAGACTTGGGATGATCATGAGTTGATCATCAAGTCAAGAGCTTGGTGTAAAGGATGCATCATGAGTTGATGTTTATCAAGAAGAGATGATCATGAGTTGATCATCAAGACAAGAGAAGACCCATCATGTGTTGTTGGAGGTCAAGCAAAGGATCATCATGTGTTGATGATTATAAGTTAATGACCCGGACTTGAAGTGTTGATGTGCGTCATCAAGCTTCATGAAGATGCAAGACAAAGGTATGACTAGCTAGGGCTAAGGATGTGTTCCTAGTCTTTTACCGGTCTTGTGTTTGGTTGGAAGACCGGATTGCTAGTATAGGTTGACGTACTATTAAGAGGGGTCTTAACTAGTAGTTTGAGTTAGTCATGTGTTGATAGCTCAATATGGTTGCTCTAGCTCATCTAGGCATGATGCTATTTATTTGCGAATATGTTTTGCAAATAGTCGAGGCTCATGCATAATCCTTTTAGCATGTGACTTAAGTTTGCAAATGTGTTTTGCAAATGGTGTAAGTCCATGTACCTTCTTCCTTGTGATGAGTATTCTAAAATGTTGGCAAATGTGTTTTGCAACTAGCTGAGAATATCATCTTTTAACCTTGTGGGAATTGTACTCAAATGAGCGAATGTGTTTCGCCATTTGATGTGAAGCAAATGTGTTTTGCTTCTGTGGTCTGCCGGTCAGACCGCCGGTGTGTATCGGTTTGACCGGTGGCCAATCGGTCGAACCGGACATGTGTTGGCGGTCCGACCGATTTCCTTTGACTTGGAATCTCTATCCGGAAGTTCCGCCCTTGTGAAAATGGAACTTTCGATGTGAGGAAGTTCGGGGTTGGTGCGGAACGTTTATTCCAGAGAGCGCCTGTTTTGGGACTTAGCCAAATTTCTATCGGGCGGTCGGACCGGCCAGCTGCGGTGGTCTGACCGATTTGTCGGCAGTCCGACCAGCCATTGCATGGCGGTCCGATCGCCGAAGGCCCAACGGCTAGTTTTCTAGCCATTGGCGCATGGGGCGGTCCGACCGGCCATTGGTTGGCGGTCAGACCGACCCTATGCTGATTTGTGGGAATCTTCTCCCAACGGCTAGTTTTTATGTGTGGGCTATATATATGAGCCTTGGCCGGTTGGGAGAGGTGGCTGGTGCTATTGTTGAGTGCTATACTCATTCTTGAGCTAAGAGCAAGCCTCTCATTCTATTTTGTGCATGTGTTGCACTTAGTGAGAATTGAGAGCAAACCCTAAGTGCATGTGTTGCATTAGGTAGTGGATTGTGTATCCATGTGAGCGTTGACACTTGATTAGTTCAAGTGAAAGTTTGGATTTGTTACTCTTAGTGTTTGCCGACACCTAGACGGCGTGGAGGCGTCGTGCGTGGTGATCTTCTCAAGAAGTTTGTGAGAAGACCTGGCGTGTTTGTGAGTGGTTTGGTGCTCGCCATCTCCGGAGTGGAGGAAGAGCAACCATAGTGGAGCGAGGTGTTGGTTCGTTTTGGAACCAGTCCAAGTGGTTGGACTTACCTCGGAGGTGTTGGCTTAATTAGTGGAGCCGGTCCAACGTGGTTGGGCTTACCTCAACGTGGATTAGGGGAGACCGGCAAGTCTCCGAACACCACGGTAAAATATAATTGTATCCATCTTGTTTTTAATTGCTTATATATTATTGTATGATTGTTCTCTTGTATTGTCGGTGCACTTAGGGAAGCCTAGTTGATTTAGGTTTTAATTATGCAAAACCAATTGTTATTAGCTTCCGCATTATATATTGGTTTAGAGCCGAAAGATTTTTTAAAACCGCCTATTCACCCCCCTCTAGTCGGCCACCTCGATCTTACAAAGGGGTCCATGCCCTGCCCATCACCGCTGTTGTCGACGAGACTTGGAACCGCACGGTTAATTACTTCGTCAATCGGGCAAGGATGGCCAAGCAGCATTTGGATGAAGGGAAGCAGTACTCGGAGGTTACCCTTACCTACATGGAGAAGAAGATTACCAAGACCCGATCCCATGTAGCTCACACAACGGATGGCATGAGGAGGAAGTTCGAGATCCGCCCGTGGGACAAGTATGTTCGCGGCCACATGAGATGTGACCGGAAGCATATTTGCACCATAGGCGATGTGGTAGTTTGCACCTGCAACAAGCCTCAACTCCTGCACAAGCCTTGCTCCCACATATATGCTACATGCGCTGTATTTCACCAATCTTGTAGCACGTACATGTCGGAGTACTACATACGTCACTTATATGATACTTGGAACGAGGAGTTCAACTCCTACGGCGTGGAAGGCCACTACAGGGACCTATGGCCGGGAGCAGTGAAGTGGTCACCGAATGAAGCACTGCGACATCCAGGATGTGGGAGGTGTCAGTCAAGGTGCATCCGCAATGACATGGATGCGAGCCAACGTGGAGACCGGCCAAGACCAATGAGGTGTAGTCTATACAAGACTCTTGGGCACTCGTTTAGGAATTGCCTGAATAGACCTTCTTCCTTTGGTGCCACTTAGTTGAGCAAAGGCCCTAACCTGTTGTATTTGTAAGCTATCTGGTGTATTGCACTACGTTTGTACTCCGGTGTGTTCGATTTAAAAAAATTGTACTGTTGTGTCATGTGTTGTATTTATTGCATGTATAAGCACCTTTGATGAACTTTTCAGTTGGACCTCTAGACCTCTGCAGGGCTATTTAGCTCGATGTGACAACAGAAGTGCTGCATCTCTACAGAGCTTTTCAGGTCGATGTGACCTCACAAGCACTGCACCTCTGCAGAGCTTTTCAGATCGATTTGATCACACAAGCACTGCATTACCATTTTCATTTTTTGTGACCACACAAGCACTGCACCTCGACGAGACGCGATGTGACGTAATGCTGAGAGAAAAAAGAAAAAGAAGAAAACGACGAACAAATGCGCGGCGCGCGTGTTTGCGGAATCTTCACCCAAAACCACACGGAAGGGGACCTACCCCCCGCCCCCGGGTGCGATAGGGAAATGGTGGAGATGAGGCATCGTTTCGACAAACTAGAGACCAAGATGAACCTAATGTTGTGTGCTATTTTCCTTCTTGTGTTGGTTGTTATCTGGAAGATGTGGCAAATGAGCTCCAAAAATTATGAATTTTTTTTGGAGCCTCCTGTCAGGCTAACATTCCCACAGGAAGAGATTCGTCGGAGACGACCGACGAATCATTAGGGGCATCTGCGAGACGTGCGGCGCTCCCCTGACAGGCTAGATAATATTCTTTAATACTGTATTGTACCACAGGCTAGATAACATTACACATGAACTGTAACATCCCAATTTTCAGAACTTTAAAAATCCTTTAAATAGTTGTAGTGAGAAAATTCACCATTTGCATTTATTTGAATATTAATTCAAAAGCTTAATATTGGACTTTGAGTAATAAAATATATTAATATGGTTAATCCCAACACGAACAATTGTCAAAACTATTTTATTTGGATTCTCTAGGCTTGTATATATTTTCTAGATGTTTTTGGAATTTTTCCAAAGTCATTTGCTATTTGCTATTGGCTATTTGTATTTTCTGGATTTATTTAAAAGAAAAACTAAAAGAAAATCTTCCGGAACAGTGCTGGGCCGAAGCCCAACACTATTCCAGCCGCGCCAGCCCATCCCGCCGCTCGGCCGCGCCCTCGTCCGTTGGATGCTTGACGCGTGCCCTCGTTTCAATCGGACGCACGCGCTCAACCCCGCCTTCCTCCGTTGGATTGTTGCCGCGTGGCCTCGCCCGCTGATCTCGCTCGCTCGCTTGCCCGCGCCTCGCTGCCGCTGCCAGGTGGGACCGCCACAGGGTCGTCGTCTCCGTGCCTTTCTTCTTCCTCGCGCCCGCGCTTCGCCTCCATTGCCGAAGCTTCGAGCTTCGTCCGACAAACGCGTATCCGTTGCGGATTATTCGCGCCGACGTTACCAAAACAAATCCCGTGTTATCCCGTACCTATTTCTGTTGGAATCAAACCCGAATTCGGCAAATATCCCCGAGATTCAAGGATTTCAAAATCCCGGCCGTTTCGGACCCGAATTGGGGGTTTCCAATTTCGGCGTCCCCCGGGCCTATAAATACCCCCTTAGCACCGCCCAGACCTCCGCAACCCAGAGCCGCCACCCTCGTCGCCCCGATCGCTCTAGCGCCGCCGCATTTCAAGTTTTAGGGTTTTCGGCCGAGCTTCTTCTCCGGCAAATTGCGCCGCCGTCGTCGCCGCCCTTGCCTCGCCGACTCCACCATCGTGCTCAGCAAGTCCCAGGCTACCTCGGGCGCACCTCCTCATCGTCGGAGCATCACCGGAGCACTTGTCCGACAACACCCGAAGCTCCACCTCCGCTTCTTCCTCGCCGCCGGTCGCCACCGTCGTTAGCAGCCTCTGGTAAGGGCACCAACGGGTGCGCATTAGCGCCAGCAATCCACTGGTACCCTCCACCGCCGGCGAGTCGCCGCCGTTCGCCGGCGACCATCGGGTCCCGAGCGCCACCGCCGTTGTCGTCGGCTCGGCGCCGGCGTCGGCCTCGATCTTTGGTGTGGCAGCCGTGTGGCGCCAGATCAGCGCCAGCACACGTGTGCATGGCTCAATCCACCGCGCCAGATCTTCCTCGGCTCGGTGCACTCGGTCCACCGTGAGCTCGAGATGATATGTGGGCCCACATGTCAGATTTCTTTTTAAATCTATTTTCTTTTCCGAAAATTCTCGGCTGACGCAAGCATTGCGCAATAATCCGATTTTCCTTTATAAAAATAATTCGGGAAATTCAATAAAATCCAAATTAGGGTTTTATTTGATTTTCAAACTTCCAAAGCCCATATCTTTTGCATCCGAACTCCGATTGAGCCCATTCAAATGTGTAAATTCATATAAAATCAAGATCTATTTAATGGTGAATTTTATTTGATTTTTGGAGTTTGTTTTGCCTCTATTATTTATTTGTTTTTGTTCTTTTATCTCGTTTGCGAGTAGACGTCGATACTTCGGGAAATTTTGCTGAAGAAGGAGCTCCTCCTCAAGATCAAGACCAGTACCTAGACCTATTCCAAGGCAAGTTATACCTTTGATCATATTGAACCCAGTTTTCGAAATACTTTGTTTCAATGTATTGCATTCTATTTCAAGTATTTATTTAAATACTTTTGGGATAGTTATTAATCCAATTTGTTATATCCACATTGTCTATTGTATGCCATGATCTTTTGTCACCCTAGATTGATTCAGTACTAGTTGGTATTATCGTAGCACCAACGTGGGTTGGTTAGATACGAGTAGATTGCTTAGCCATGCCATGAGTCATCATTTCATGTGAGTTGCAATTATAAACTTGATTAAGTGATTATGGAACTGTGTAATGAAACTGTGTGTGCTGTGTACTGTTACTCGTGATGGTATGTGTTGCACTTAATCAACAGGGTGGGAAAAGATTTGGACTGAAGCAAGTGGTGGATCTGTGTGAATGGTGGAGCTGTGTGCTTTATAAACTTTGTGATTTGGGTTAAAACTGGAAGTCTTGCCTTGGTCAATTAAGGAGTTAACCTTGTGCGCCATTGAACTGGGCCTTACTGTACGACCACATGCCTAGTATGGGCTGAGCCTAACTTAGTAAGTCATGGATTTTCGATATTATTACTCAGGTTGTATTTTAAGCTTTGTGATGGGCTGGGGGTGTGCTACTATGTGGGCACATCGCGGGACGGTTCGCCGCTTCCCTGTCCAACAGTGTGTGTTATGCCAAAGTGCTGTGTTTGGGTTGGTATGACGGTAAAGCACACTGGGAGTAATAATACTTAAGATGAAGTTTCCGAAAAGTTTTGTTATGACCAGTGTTGGCCGCATTGATCGTATCGTGTGGGTAAAGTGTACAACCTCTGCAGAGTGTTAAACCAATCTATTCGAATAGCCGCGTCCTCGGTTATGGACATGCTCGGGAATTTCACACGGGTAGATTTTCATAAAACAATTGGGAAGGGTCAGCTGTGTGAGATAACCTGTGCAGCTGTGTGAATAACTTGAGTAGACTTTGTGTCCTTTGTGAAATCAAATGATAACTTATTATTGTTTATTTGTTTTGAATTATGCTTTCAATCTATTATTTGTATTCAATTGCAAATGTTGCATTTCTGCAAAATAACCACAGAAGCCATTTCTTTGGAACAAGCCATCATGTAAAAAATGCATTCTGTGGTATGACTTGCGAGTACGGTGTGTACTCACTCTTGCTAAACAAATCAACAGAAGTGAAGGAGTCGTCGCCTGCTTTTGAAGAAGAGTTCTACGAAGGTTGATCGTTAGGGTCTTGATCCCAGTCAGTTGCCTGTGGTAAATTGATGGGAGCCCACTGGAGTTTATTTCGTTTCCGCTGCAGTTTAATCTTTATTGTCAGCCTTGATGAACCCTAAGGTTTGATTTGTTGGCCCGATCTTTCGATGAGAACGATAAGTCCGTGGGCGCCGCCAACTCGACGATCCTCGCTATGAACACGCAAGGCTCGAAACCACGCAATCGCTGAATCGATCGACAAGTCGTTATCAACCATGCACGAATACCGGCTGACTCGACCACGAAGGTCGATTCACGCATACAATCAAGAAGCACGCAAGAACAAGATAAAGCAATCTGAAATTGCAAATAAAGATTGAAATATTAAAATTGGGATTTCAAAGCGGTATTATGGTTGGTCTAGTCGACACAAGCCAATACACGGTTGCAACAAGGCTAACTTTTAACTAAACAAAATCCAAGGAAACTAGAGGGGTGCGTCCTCCTTAAATAGGGGATGAGGAGCCACAAATCTAAAAGAAATAGAGGGGTGGGACTAAAGGCACGAATTACTGTTCACATGAACAGTAATCACGCCCCTGTGGGCGGCGCATATGGGCCAATTCCGGTACGATTACAAGGCCCAAATCGGCCCAAATTAGTGATATAGCACCTTCTTTTGACGATTTCGGAGTCTACAGAAGGAATTTGGAGGTTAGGCTGGATGCGTTGGAAAGATATCGTCGTGAGCTTTCCAACAAGCCCAAGAACACCGAATCGGACTCGCTTGCAAAAGTTATATCTGTTTTAAGTTGGTGTCTTTGTCAGCTGATTCCGAACTGATCTGACCAAAATGTATCCAGCTTGAACTCCTGCTTGGAACATGTAGTAGCACCATGGCATGTACACATAGTACCATGGTATGTAGACGTAGCACCATGGCATGTAGACGTAGCTCGATCTAATTGGGTAATATGGCATTGCATTAGCGAAAGTCAAATTGGAGAAGATGTTGGTGAAGTAAAGAAAGTAGAGGATGCAAGGCAAAGAAAGTTGAAGCAATGGTTGTATCCTTAGGTCGATGTCCTCATCATCCTCCCTTTCTTGAATTTGAGTCGCCCTCGACTCATTTGTTTTCTCAAGTCATCACTCTCTGCAAAAGGTTAGTAGCAACAGGAGGCAAAGAAACATGCACTTCTTCTAATGGACACCGAGTTTCTTTACAAATCATAGTATGACATTTAGATTCATGTTTTTCCATATCAATGGAATCAATTTTTGTAGCTAACATAACAGAGCTTTCAATTTAATTTCACTTGAGCTATAATCTTTTGATCAACTTGTGTCTTCTCCTTACTTGTTCTCGAGCTTCTTTCTAATTCATCCTTTAATATAACGCAGGAGACATTGGAAGCAGAGTGATTTTCTTTTCTTTTATGTGAAAGTATAATGATTAGATCTACCATGATGTTCAGATATCTATCATATTGCCAAGGTCTACCTAATAATAATGAGCATGCTTGCATAGGAACGACATCACAATCAACATAATCATGATATGATCCAATAGAAAAGTGTACGCGACAAGCTTAGTTACCTTCAACTTACCACAAGAATTCAGCCATTGGATGTAGTAAGGATGAGGGTGTTGTGTTGTGGTCAAGCCAAGCTTCTCGACCATGTCTATGCTAGCAAGGTTGTTGCAACTCCCGCCATCAATGATGACTCTACATGAACGCTCCTTGATGACTAACTTGGATTGAAACAAAATGTGGCGTTGATTTTGTTCAAGAAGTTCCATTTGAGCACTTAGCACACGCCAACAACTAGGCTTTGGTACATATCGACGCCTCATGGTTTATATGTTCTTCCTCGCCATCACCAAAGATTGTTAGTTGCAACCAACACATGTTCTTCCTCAATATCGCTAGCTAAAGTGTACTCACCATTGTCCTTGATAAGCAAAGCTCACGACTTGGGCAATCGCGCATCAAGTGCCCAAATCCTTTGCAACGTGACATTACACATCTCTAGATCGCCTGTAGAAGCAAATGAAGAAGCACTTTTGTAAGGGCTTGTACTTTTGGGTTTGCTTGCATCGAGGGATATGTATAGGAGTTGAAGCAGCAGCAGGGGTACTACGGAAGTGGAGGAGGATGCCATGTGATGTTGCTGCCTTGGCCGACCTGCAAAAGTTCCTCCAATATTGCCCTTGGAGCGAGATTGTCGACCCTGCACTTCTCTCTCAGCTTTGCAAGCAATATGGAATAAACGGTTGATAGAATCATATTCTTTATAGTCTAAAATGTCCTGAATTTCACGGTTTAACCCTCCCAAAAATCTAGCCATCTTAGCATCCTCAGTTTCTTCTAAACCACAATGCAACAAACCAGCTTTGCAATTCTTGATAATAGTCTTCTCTGTAACTACTACCTGTCTTAAGCGTTGTAATTTATTAAGCAAATCACGTGAATAATATGAAGGTACAAACCTACGTCTCATTGCTCTTTTCAAAGCATTCTATGTTCTAGGTATGTCCTGATGAGTACGACCATATTCACTCCACCAAATAGATGCAAAATCTGTGAACTCACTAGTAGCAGCCCTAACCTTTTTATTATCAGGAAATTCATGGCATGTAAATTTTTGGTCCACAACTAACTCCCATGTGAGATAAGCATCAGGATCATATTTACCAGCAAAAGGAGGTATAGTGAATTTAATTTTACCAAGTGAATCATTATGGTCACGCACCTCACGTGGTGGCTCTCTTCGCATACCTTGTCGATTGAAGCGTTGTTGTCGGTGATCACGATCATTAATGGGATTGAAATCACCATCGGACCCGTGACGGCAACATATGGGTTCGCTTCATCTTCTACCTCATCGGCCCATGAGCGAGCAACGGATGGTTTCTGGCGCGATCGTGCAATGCCGACAAGAAATGGGGCGGCAATGAAGGTGGAGCTCTCTCTAGCTGCTCCACACGTGTAGCCAACGCAACAAGTTCGTTAGTGGTGCGATCTAGAATCAACTCCATACGCCCTGAATGTTGATCCAGCATGCGAGAAAAGCGCCGCATGATTTCTTTTGTGCGAGGACTGAGCGGTGCATCTTCCTCATTGTTGTGCTCGCTATGCTCTCCTTGTGACGATGAACCCGCCATTGTTAGTATCAAAGCAAAGAACAAATCACAGTGTATATGTCCCTATCAACTACAAGGTTCTGGAGGCTCAATCAAGTCACTCACACTCAAGCTTATACCTAGTTCTTACAAGTTCTTACCAATGCAGCAAGGAAGTGGTACAACCGGTGGCTGGTTCGTGATACTCTCACTTGCGATTAGCCCAACGATTGCGGAACGGACTTTTCTTGAAGTTAGTAGGAAGTAGAGCTCGGAAGGCTAGTATGTAGCAAAGGAATAGCAATTATTCAATTCAAGATGCAAAATTGAAAAGGCTCAAAGTACTAGTCACAAGTGCCGATCCTAGTCTAATCAAAGTTTAGCTAATCAAAGCCCCACTAAGAGATGTGTATGTACGCACGCAGCATAAAGATAAATGTGACTTGATGTAAGCAATGGAAAACCTCACAACAAGTGCTTTGGGAGAGACGCTAACCAACTACTCAAACTTCTTTGTAGGGCACAATATGGTTCACACGATGTAGAGCACAAAAACAGAATAACGTGGAGCGAAACAAATTTCTTTAGTTTAAGCAGAAAACAATAGTTAGTCTCAAGAGATGAAAAAGCAAAGTTTTATATGGCTTATATATACTCGTTTGAAAGGTTTCGATGAGATCTACAACTTTAAAGTTGAGACAGACCCCAAATTCTGATGGGAAGACTAAAAGAAACGGCAAAAACCGAAACAAAAAACTTGTGACGCAAATTCGGAGCAGAAAATGACCGATTTTGGGTTCTCTGGAGGGAGACTAGTGCATTACGTGGAAAGTATGCGACTCGTTGTTAGCTTTCTAACGAGTCCAAGAACGTCCAAATCGGACACCATATACAAAAGTTATGCCCGTTTTACTGAAGGTCTCTCGGAAACGGAATCGTACTCGGACTGGAAACCGACTCGGTTTAAATCTTTAAATTGCTATATCTTTTGATTCCGTGGGCTAATCTTGCTGAAATTTTTTGTACAAGTTTGTGGCTATATGTAGAAGGGCTCCACCAGTTTTCACTGATTTTGGTGTAAGATTGTTTTTTTTCTTTTTCTTCTTTTTTTTTTCTACCACGGCTTTTGTTTTGTGTGGCGGCCTCTTTCTCCTTCTATTTTTTTTGCCGGCTCTAGGGTTTTCCACAAGTCACGAATATAACAAAGTATTCTCTTTTTTTTTGGTGCAGATTAGAGGAGTTCTAACCCACGAATTTTCTGCTTTAGATGCAAAACTAAGAACCCTAAAAGAAATATTGCTTACGCAAAGGAAAACACGAGAAGCAATCTAGACAACGACCAACTAGACAATAACTAGAACTAAAGATCAAGAACTAGACACGACAATACAACCAAATATTCAAAAAGCAAACTGAAAGAAAAAAATTGCAAAGGCTCAAAGGGCTCGGTATGGATGATAGATGCGATTTTTTGGGGTCAATTTTCGGACTCTAGGTATGAAAACGAATCTACTACTAGAAAACAGAAACTCTCACCAAGAACGTAGCTCGATACCACTTGATGAACCCTAAGGTTTGATTTGTTGGCCCGATCTTTCGATGAGAACGATAAGTCCGGTAGGCGTCGCCAACTCGACGATCCTCGCTATGAACACGCAAGGCTCAAACCACGCAATCGCTTTGAATCGATCGACAAGTCGTTATCAACCATGCACGAATACCCGCTGACTCGACCACGAAGGTCGATTCTCGCATACACCAAGAAGCACGCAAGAACAAGATAAAGCAATCAAATTGCAAATAAAGATTGAATTATTAAAATTGGGATTTCAAAAGCGGTATTATGGTTGGTCTAGTCGACACAAGCCAATACACGGTTGCAACAAGGCTAACTTTTAACTAAACAAAATCCAAGGAAACTAGAGGGTGCGTCCTCCTTAAATAGGGATGAGGAGCCACAAATCTAAAAGAAATAGAGGGTGGGACTAAAGGCATGAATTACTGTTCACATGAACAGTAATCACGCCCCCAGGTGGGCCGGCGGCATATGGGCCAATTCCGGTACGATTACAAGGCCCAAATCGGCCCAAATTAGTGATATAGCACCTTCTTTTGACGATTTCGAAGTCTACAGAAGGAATTTGGAGGTGAGGCTGGATCCGTTGGAAAGATATCGTCGTTAGATTTCCAACAAGCCCAAGAACACCCGAATCGGACTCCGTTTGCAAAAGTTATATCTGTTTTAAGTTAGTCTTGTCGGTGATTCTCGAATCGATCGACCAAAATGTATCCAATTTGAACTCCCGCTGGCACATGTAGTAGCACCATGGCATGTACACATAGTACCATGGTATGTAGATGTAGCACCATGGCATGTAGACGTAGCTCGATCTAATTGGGTAATATGGCATTGCATTAGCCGAAAGTCCAATTGGAGAAGATATTGGTGAAGTAGAGGATGCAGTGCAGCAGGTTGAAGCAGTGGTTGTATCCTTAGGGTCGATGTCCTCATCAAGCCTTGCATGGCTTAATAAATGTAAAACTCGACCGTAAGGTCCCAGCAGTTATTTGTTACTCAAAGTACTTGTTTATTCTTATATTCGTTGTATGGATGTGATATTTCATCGATGTTGACACTGTGTGCACTAGCGTGATCCTGGACTAGTGCAGAATACACAGAAGGGTCTAGATTTGCATATTTGGGTCCCGACATGAACCAACTGAGGAAAATATATGGCGTGCAAATCATATAACGATGCACTGTAGCCTCTGAAGCGCACACGAGTCGGAGGTTACGGTACATCGTTATATAATCTGCATACCACACATATCCCTCAGCTGGTTCATGCACAAGCTTATCTAGCCTGTCGTACAATACAATATTAAAGAACATCATCCATATTAAACCGATAAATAAACAAAGACTATCCTATTTGATCGGGTTACATGTGATAATACCCCTCCTCCTTCATCCCGATTGTAATAAACCCGTGCGTGTTTCATGTAATGCTTGAAATATCAATAGTTATCTATATGAAAACATACATTGTAACTTCATTGCATACTCTAATCCATGAAACACATCCGTGCCTCATCGCAATGGAGCCACTACATCTGCGTCTGCTCCCGCTATAAATACAACTCGACTCGGCCAGAAACTCCACACCAACAACACTACCTGGATAACATGGATAAGGACAAGGAATGGAAGCGCATCTACGAGCTCTTGAAGGACTGGGTGGGTCCCAAAGAGACCGCCGCTCGCCACAGGGCGTATAGTCAGCAGCCATACATACATGCACCACGCCTGCAAGTGCATCAAATCAACCAACAAGTGGACCATTGGGTAGCGCTATTGGTGCTATCCAAACTACTGCGTAGACTACCCCGACCGTAGGTTTGACAGGCCGAGCCATAGGCAGCCGGTAATGAAATCGTATTTTAGTGCACACCACTATTTTGCTTCCTGTTATGCCGTAACCATGTCTCTCTTCCTACCACAGCCTTCGCCGCGTTTATGTGACTTCAGCCAGTGGATCGACGACAAGATCCACCCCTATGACATGTCGATGCTGCTGACACGGAAGAGCTAGGCCAGGGAGGACTGCAAGGGCCGTGAAAGATGCCTCGAAGAGCTGTAGACTGAGATGAACGAGAAGGAGAGACGGGAGAGGCTGCGAGAGGAGCAGGAGCGCGAGAATGCCAGGGGACGCGAGGCAGAGAGGGAGCGGAAGAGGGCCATCGCAGTGAGAGTTAAGGCGCAAGGCGAGGAGTACAACGCCGAGTTGGGCTGCAAGGGCAAATGGCCACATTCCACGTAGTAGTTTGACCATCTTCGTACACATGTCCCATCTATTTATAATTCCCTAAAGGCATACATGTACCATCCTTAGTTTGTTAGCCTGCGTGCTATGTAACCCCTTTGTCAGATCATCTGTCGTGTTGTTATTATTGCATCATTTCTCCAAAGTTCTCCAATGGAGTTGTTATGCAGCTAATTTTTGGAGCTCATTCATACATTAGAGTCCTACCGCACTGTCAAAATCACTATTGACCATCAAAGATCGTTTTCTAGCAGTAGGAAAAAATATAGTATATTTGAAATATCCTACAACCTCCTCTAGACCGCTAACATACCTTGCTGTTAAGAGATGTATATCACCAAAATGTAACATAGGATGTTTACATACAAACATGTCTCCAGAAAGCAATATATTGTATATCGATGTCTCCAATGGAGTTGTAATGCAACTTTTTTTTTCATACATTCCAAGTCACATGAAATCCTAAAACCCTAATTTCCAAAACCTAAAATCGAAATTTGTGCGACCTAAATCCGTAATTCTGGGGACAATTCCAGAACACATATAAAATTATCGAAACAATACACAATCAAGTCCATTGCACGAGGAGCCTTAAAAAAGCTTCATAATTTGTAGAGCTCATTTTGTACATTTATAAATTCGTACAAACAGTACATTTATATTAAATTATGATAAAAATTCTGAACGAATAAATTTATGGCAAGTTTACATAAGCAAGTACACTATGTCGGGAGGCTCCACATAAAATTTCATAATTTTTGGAAATCATCTGCTATATTTAAAAAATCCCTCGACCGCAGCTGAAGCCGAAACCCTAATCGAAACCCTGATTAGGGAGGTAAAATCAGAACAAGTAAAATTATGTAAAAAAATACACAAGAAAGTACACTATGTTAGGAGCATTCACAAAGCAGTGCAGGTAACAACGCGAATCATAATACTCACAACACTACACCTTCCAAATAACGACCAACACAAGAAAGAAAATAACACACAACATTAGGTTCATCTTGGTCTCCAGCCTATCGAAACGATGCCTCATCTCCACCATTTCGCTACCCCCCATCACAGCTTCCTCCTGCAGATCAACACCATGCCTAGTGTTGATTTCATCTTCCCACACCCAGAATCGACAACCGCCTGGCCCATCCCGCAATTCAATCAACAAAAATGGTTTCCTAACATCTCGAGAATGACAGGAAGCAACCCAGACCAAACTGACTCACCGAGAAAAAGGGGTACTTGTAGTACTGGCATCCAGGATTCTTGGCCGACCTTGAGGTCTTCTGTTTCACAAGCGTTATGCATTTTGGGCAAAAAACCGCGGGTGCCGATGAGGAGGTGCTCACTTAGCTCTTCTCAACGTCTGCAGGAGCGAGAAACAAGGCCAAGATAGAGAGAATGGTGGAGAAATGCATGAGGAGGGGAGGACAATAATGCAGGGGAGCGCTTGAGGAATGGCTACCTTTTATAGCTGCCCCCGGCGCAGGGGGCAGGTCCCCTGTCGTGCGGTTTTGGGTGAAGATTTTGCCAATGCACGCGCTGCGCATTCGTTCATCGTTTTCATCTTTTTCTTTTTTCTCTCAGCTTTACGTCGCGCTGCGTTGAAGTATGTTTTTGGTAGGAATTTTTAGATGTGGTAAATGAGTTCCAAAAATTATAATTTTTTTGTGGAGCCTTTGGACGTAGTGTAATTATTTGTATAATTTTTTTCTCCATAATTTCATCTATTCTTAATTTTCCTCTAAAATTCATTTAAGTATATTGTTTGCAGAAATGTTATGGAAAAATAGATAACATATAAATTATGAAAAAATTATGCAACCAAGAACATTGTGTTCGGTGGCTCGACAAATTTTTTTTTTATAATTTTTAGAGCTCATGTTTTACATCTAAAAATTCATACAAAAAATATGCTTTAGTAGATTTTCCTGGAAAATGCTACAGTGTTTCTACAGTTAACGGACCTGCCGCGCCCCCGTATGAGGCAGGTCACCTGGCCCCCCCGGGTGCAGGGGCCAGGGGTAGGTGCACTATAGGGGGGCTAGATCCGCAAATTATGCCAGAAGGGGGCTAGTTTTGCAAAACAAATAGGGGGGCAGAAATGCCAAAATTTTACAAAATGCAAGTACTGCAGAACTTACCTGGTTAAAGTGGGATAGTAGAACACAAGAAAGATATAGAACATCTAAAGAAAGAAAGAAATTCTGTAGGACAAGCGGGGAGGAAAAGTGAGAAAACACTTTATTTCTTTTTCTGCAAATAATGCATGCATCTTGTGTCTTCATGGGTTTTCATGCATTGCATTTGATCATACAATGTCACCGACTTTTCCACCATAATGTATGCCTGGATGGAGGCCCTTTTCTTCTGCTCCTGGAAGCCCCCTAGATGCTGGCAGGCCTGCAAATCTCATGGTGTCCAATGTGATCATTTTTAGAATCTAGTAAATGAAATATTCTAAAGAAACTAGGAGTGAATTTGGAGGGACAATCTATTGGTTCACAAACAAATTATAGGAGTACAAGAAGCTTCCCTTTGTTCCTTGAATGATAAAATATCTGTCCTTTGCTGTACATACTATCAAAAAAGAGAGCAATATTTTATTTTTGGGAAAAAAGATAAATAAATCAGTATATCCCTTTGTGCATAATGGAGCTCCCAACTGATAGCTTTGGAATGGCGTGAGAAAAGCATCAATGGATGCCCCCAGCAATAGCTAGCAATGTGCAAGTTTGCATGTTGATATCTTTGATATATTGATTTTTTGGCGCAAATGTCACTTTTGCGATCTTTTTTTTTACGCAATTAGCGCCTGTCGTGGCAAAATTGCAGAATTGACGCCTTATCCGCACAGTGGACGGCCGGACACGCCGTGTACGTGACACGTGGCCTCGTCCGTCCCGTGGCGAGAGGAGCAAGCGGGCGGGCGGTGGAGCAGGTGAGGGCACTCTGGTGCGCTGGCGCGAGCACGTGGGCGAAGGCGAGGTGGAAGACAAGCGCTGATGAGTGGGGTCGCCCTGTCATCAAGCAATGGAGAGGAATGTTGGGCGGGCTAGAGCTGGGCAGCAAAAATGGGCTGGCTGGAATTCGGCCCATAGGGCGAGCGGATTTTTTTTGAATTTCCAAAACCAGGTTGAGTATTTGCTAATTTTTTGTATTGAGCAATCAGAGTCCAAAATTTACTAAATTTTTGTGAAGTCTTATGAGCCTGTATGGTTTATTATGTAATTTTTTTAGCATTTTATCTGCTCTGTGATTTTCTCTGAAATTCATACAAGTTTATGTTTTTATGTAAATGCATTGTTACCTTTGATGAAAATTCACAAAACATGCTCAAATACATTTTCCCCTCATGCAAACAAGCCCAAAACTATTCTCCCACATATTTTTATTATATTTCCAAAAATCAGGATTTTTAGGATGTTACACTGATGGACCTACGGCTGAGAACGATATGATGTTAGCGGAATGTAAGGCATAACCAAAAAACAGAACGTAGATTTGTACATAACTTACCTCTCTGCCAATCTGGACCTTGAATGACCGACGGGGAGCACTACGCTGGCCGGTCTCACTGGGTCGTGCTGTCCAAGCAGGTGAGCACGGGCCCCTCACTTGGTACCTGATGCGCAGAGTTGTCCCTCGAACGACCGCATCTCATGTTCTTTATTACGTTCTTCGACTCCGCGAAGATGTACTTCGAAGTGCTCAGTAGCCCCTGCACTGTGTGCTCTGGGCTGCTGATGGTGGTCTTCGATGCCCTTGCGATGCGCTGCAACTGCTCCAACTGAAGTGAGAGACAAAATAGGTTCAGTAATGAAGAGTACAAATATCATCAATGAAATGACTAGATGTTGTAAGTGTCTTACGGTGTTGTTGTAGGGTTACAGGTAGACTACGATAACACAAAACAAAAATTTACCGCGCAACCAAGAAACCTCCTCTAATAATTGATCACAAGATTACCACTAGACACGCCGACTCGTAGCGGAAGTAGAGTCGATGTAGCGAGTTGATGCAGTCGTAGTCGTACTTGCCGCGCGTCTTCTTCTCCGAGTCTTGTGATCGTCACGAGTTGTGGATTGTCCTACTACTGATGCTTCACAATAATACCTCCAAGGTATCCACACGTATGGGGTAGGGATACCATGCGCTGGAGTGCTAGCGCGACAGCGTGGTATGAGGAAGGCGTGGTTGTTAGAATTTTGGGAGTTCTTCAAAAGATCATCATCACCCCATACCACAACCCCTATATATATATAGGCATCCATGATGGATCTCGTACTTGAGGCCCATTAGGAACTCGTGGTCTACAAGAATTCAGATCACCATCCAAATCAAATCCTAGCCCTTTAATTGTGCGACCCTATAGGTTCATGTGTAATCGGTTGTGACTCGAAAACTCTTTTTCGACCACTAGTCGTTAGCGGTACCTAGCAGCACATAACGATTGCCAAACACACAAAGAATATATCGGACGAACCTTAATGCAATATGATCAATGACCAGGTCCATATCACTAACGACCAGCTCATATCTCTATACGACATGTTCATATTTAGTCTCGACCAATTCGTAACTCCTTACGACCAGATTTTGACCACTTAGTGACCATGTTCGACCACCCTACGACCAACTCGTATCTCCATACGGCTAGTCCGTATCTGATTGAACTGCAAGACCTTCTCGTATATTCTCCCTTCGCCTCACGATATCTGGTTGAATTCCAGGTGAGATGTTGTGTCATCCATGGACTGTTCAATGCTTTCTCGATCAAGTGTCGAATAACTTCATGTGGTTGACACTTCGAGCACTGGTGGTATGGCCATGCACTTTCTTTGTCCGACCACAACGAGAGACCCAGAGACATCTCTCCTATTATGTTAGGAGGGGCAAATCCCATATCCGACCAGTCACATCCCTCCGTATATTTCATAGCATACCTGAAAGCTACCTTTATAACTACCCAGTTGCGAGTAGCATTTGGTAACCCCTAAGAGTGCTATTACACATATAGGAAACCATGCTGATCTCAAGTCTAAGGATTATACATCATCATTGCTTGAGACCAACTAATGATACATAGGCCCTGTTTGGTACAACTCTAGATTCTCATTTTTCAGATTCTGCTCTTGATTATCTGAGAATCCACTTCTCTGAGAATCTGGAGCTGTCTGTTGAAACCGTTTGGCTGGTAGGTTGAATCTAAAAACCATATGAGGGAGGATTAGAGGTAAATAGACCATGTCACCCCTAGGTGTAATACTTCAATTGTATTTGTGTATCTCAGTGGTATTTACGGGTAAAAATCTTCAACTTCAAAGGGTATTTTTGTTTCTGAAGGTTGGATTCTCACGAGAATCTGCTGGGAGGCTGCTTCTCGTTGCTAGTTCATTTTCGAGACAGCTCCTCGTGAGAAGCATAATCTAGTGGTTTTGAGAATCAGGGTGTTTGGTACAGCTCCACGAGAATCGATTGAGAAGCTGGGAGTGGAAGCTGTACTAAACAGGGCCATAGAATCATAACAATCTCAACAGTGTCTCAAGGTGAGTCTTTTCTAACACCATATTCTCTAACATGTGTCCATATTATTGGTTTGATATCTCCATATCCATGACATGTGAAATATAGTCATCAGCCAATACATATGCTAGTCTATTCATATATGTTCTTATATGTTTTCGATCAGGGAACGTTTAAGAATAATCATCGCAGAAATATAGAGTTTCACAATCAAGTCACATACTTGATAATAAATATTATTGATATTATTCTAGGAACAAGATAATATATTATCCAATGTTATGAACATAATGAAATATAATCATCTTTATGATTGCCTCTAGGGTATATTTCCAACAGTCGTCACGCCGCGAAGCGCTGTGTCGATCAAACGAGTGGCACATGCTCTTCTCGTACATTACCTGCTCCGGACGCTCTGGCGAAGGACGGGTGAGTCTGATGCGCGACCGTGGTACGCACCACTCTATGTACTCACGGTATATCCGTACGTTGTACTGTCTCTACTCCTGCAAGATCTCGATGTGCCCCGTCTCCGTCCAAGTCGTAATCCACTCATGCTGGACTGCTTGCCAGTCCTCAGCATGTCGGCTCGACATCGATTGCCTGCATTCCGAAAGGATTGATGTTAGAACAGAGGATTAGGTATGAAGTGTAAACATTACTCAGACGGAGTTGGACTCGCAAGTGGACGACTCACTGCAGGATCCTACCATCGGGAGGGGGAACGACATGGTACAAATCGAACTGTCGTATTATGTGCTGCGACACGTAAGGCTCTACCGTATGTGCAAACATCAGGTGGCATGTCATCACCCATAGTCCGACGTCCTGCGTGCATTGTAAGGACTGCCTGTGTGGTGCTACCGTGCCCACGAAATCTGGGCTCCATGGAGCCGGATGATATCGTTGTCGTGCAACGACTCGAACTCGTTGTAGAACAATGAGTAGCACCTCGTTGGTCTGTCCTTCACCCAGCGTAGCTGCACAGTAGTCCACCGGTAGCCTATAGTGTGCCCATCTATCGGGTCCTGTAACTCGCGGTACGGGTGCACTGTTCTCTCGAAAGGACGACCGCCCAACAGGGAAGTGCCTCAACTCCATAGCTGTAGGAGCACGTAGCAATAGGCAAGCCTAGATTTGACACCAGTGTCACGCCTCGAAGCATCATACAACCCTCTCTATGTGACGCAAAGGACGACTGATCCTTAGCTGTACCGAGGCATCGCCCCAGCCTCCGCATCAGCCAAAGACTCGGCGATGCAGATGAAGCTGGGGTACACCCAATCGCCTTATGTCATGGGAAAGATGTCCGAACCAAAGAGATAGAGAAGGTAAGCGACGAGGTGCATCCGAACAACCTCGTTAGGTGCATCCTTCGAGCACTGACTGAATTGCCTCAGCCAAGTCCGAGGGACACCATGGGCATTACTCGACACAAGTATGCTGAACCGATTCCCCAGCCTAGTCTTTCAGTTCGCCGGCGGGCGACCTAGAACAAGTGGCTCACCCCGGATAGGGAGACCAGTCGGGAATGAGATGTTCTGTAGAGTGACCGTCATCTCACCCCACCGAAAGTGGAAGGTGTGCGTCTTGGGCCTCCACCTATCGACAAGTGCCGACAGTAGATTGTTGTCCAAGGTAAAGTGGCGTCCGACAGAGACCTGCCTCGCAAAGGACAACAACCCCGTGTCCCGGAGGATGGGAACGTAGCGAGCACCCAACTCCTAGCAATCCCTCCTGACTCGAAGCGCCAGGGGTGGTGGGCCATCCGCATCCCCACCGATCCACGACTTGAACTAGTGATTCTCGCCGTATAAGGGTTTCAGAAGCTCCGGTAGAGACATAGCTTGCAAGACATGGAAGGGACATACTATTAGTGAAAAAAATTGATGACAATGATAAATTAGTAGAAATTATAAATTACGCATAAATACGGAGAACTAATTTATGGACACTAAATAACTACGACCATATTAAGTACGACTAAAATAGTTGTGATTAAAATAATTAAGACTAATTATTTACGATAAATGAACGTGTGTTACATAATGACATCTACATTAGTCACAATAGAATTTATTGCCATGACCTAAATAGCACTAAAATAATTATGACAAATTTATTACCACATACTTAAAAAATTTATTACGGCTAACTAAGGCCACTGAATTAATTACCACTAATTAATGACAGCAAACTAATCACGTCTTATAGAATATGACTAAATTATTTACACTAATTAATGACAGCTAATTAATTAATACTTAATTCCAACTAACTATTTTGGACTAATTAATTGAGTAAAACCATGTACTTACGACTAATTTATTGGTAACTAATTAACTACGCCTAAAAATTAGAACTAATAATTTATGCAGGATTAATTTAACTACGACTAATTAGTTTTACTCACAGAAATGTTATTACGAAAATATTAAAATGAATAAATTAACTATACCTATATAAGTAGAACTAATTAACTACAAATATTTCGCAACGACTAATTTACTAACCACAAAATTTAAAATGAAATAACGTACAAGGAAAAAATTACCTGCTGATATGACTGCTAATGATAGTTGTAAATAATACTTAATCATCCGCAAAAATGAAATCGACAAAGGGGAAAGCAAGAGAGCGAGCGAGAGTCTCCTGTGATTAAATAGCATGCACGAGAGGGTGCTGCGAGAGGGAATCGGATTCCCTCCCGTGCTCAACTCTTACATGCATGCATGCATATGGAGACTATGACGTAGGGATGGCAATCGGGTGCGGCGGGTACGGGTAGTGCTCGTCCATACCCGTACCCACGACCCCGAATTCTCCCACGGGTATACCTACGAAGGACGACAGGCGAAAAACCTCGCCCATACCCGTCGCCCGCGGGTACCCGTCACCCGCGGGCATACCCGTTTACCCGCGAATAATGCATCGCCGCCCGTGGGTACCCATTGCCCGCGTACATGCTCGTTACCCACGAGCAATGCATACATCAAGTTCATCATAATTCACACATCAATGGTGCATCACACATTCAATAACTAATAAAGTTCATCACAATTCACATATCATGTTCGACAAGACAACTAATCAAGTTTAACAAATAAAATACAAATACAAATTGACATAGTTTCTTACACATGTGGGTAGATTACGAGTAATCGGGCGAAGCGGGTACGGGTGGAGCTTACCCATGCCCATACCCGTTTACTCGATAGGTAAGGAATTGTGCCCGTTTTCGTACCCGTGGGCAAAGAAAAACGCCCATACCCGCCTCCATTAGGGTATTCGCCTGCGGGCACGCGGGTAATCGGGCACAATTGCCATCACTACTATGACGTGATGCGGATGTGATGGATTAGCCAAGCTGGTTGGGATGGGGGCACGTGGGACGTCCAGCCGGCCACGGGTCGCGTACATGGCTCGTCTAGCCGGCCACTATGCGGACGAGACGTCATTTCTATAATTTCATTGCGACGGACGCTAATTGCGTAAAATACGATCGCAACAGTAATATTTGCGTCAAAAATTCCTTATCGCACAGCAACTTGACATGGATGTCCTTATCATAGGTTCCCATCCAGTAAGCTGTTCAGGACAGACTTCTACTCCTAATTTAGACTTGTGATGCAGCTTTGGGCACCACACTTTTTTTTCACCGCTTTTTCCTTGCCTAATTAAGTACATAAGGATAGATACATACAACAGTGGTTACCAAGTTGGCATCTTTCAGATGTCAGCTAAGAAAACTTTGCCATATGTTTACTGCAAAGTGCACCTTGCTTTGCTGCATCTCAGTGAAGCATGCCACTCTCTATGCTGAATCATGAAAGATGAATTAATCAAAATATGCAACTTTTTTTGTTTTATTTTTTCTGTTGCAAAACTGGTATAGAGTGAGAAGACTAGGTACAGGTAGTGAAGGAAAGGATTCCATATGCCTGCCTGAACCATACCCATCTTCATATTCATACTAGCAATAGATACAGAAGGTTACATACAGCTCAACCTGCCACATGATCAAATTTCAGTTTCTTGCCTACCAAATTTTCCTGATCTCTGAAACAGAAGATTCGAAACAATCTGGAACTGTAGATTTACGCGGTCGGAAGGGCGTATCAAACATCACTACCATTGTTCAGACTTTGTTCTTGCAAGGTGTCGGCAAAGTTACTTCTGTATGTGTGCAGCTGATCAAGGTTGCTGTCAGCCATCCACCTCGCAATGCCGGACCCTTTGGGCCCTCCAATTGGGGTGGCGGCACCGACTTGCGCCATTGTTCGTACCAGAGAGTTGATCCGTGCTTAGATCGCAGGCCGATACGCGAAAACTGTGGTTCATGTCACGTCGAATGACTCCATCTTTATTTTTTTTTTGAAAGGAACGGCAGTATTCCATTAACCAGATGACCCAGCTAACTCACTGGTCACCAGATTAGAGAACATCTGGAAAAACCATCCAGCCAAATACACTGGCTCTCAGGTTCCAAAGAAGCGCCATACTTAGCAAGTTCATGCGCTAATTGATTACATACACGAGGACAATACATAACTTGATAACTAACAAAATTTACAACAGCAAGAAATCTAGCTTCTCTAATTAAGGCTGCAATGCTGCTTCTGTCTTCGTCGTCGTCAGTTAACGCTGATTTCAGGTGCATAGCATCTGTTTCAATAATTATCTGGTTCATGCTAATCTCCTGAGCAATCTTCGGAGCTTGGATACAAGCCATGGCCTCAGCCTGAATAGCACTTTGCAGATTAAGAAGTTTACCAGCTGCCCATCATCACGGGCTGACCATGTTTGTCTCTAGCAAGTAGCAACAACGCCCCATCCACCGTGTACAGAATTACTGATAAAAGAACCATCAATATTGATCTTTATTAACTCATCTTCAGGTGGAGACCAAGAACAGGAATGAAAAGTTTGACCCGTTAATGATCAGGTAAAAAGGATTACTCCTATAAGGAACCAAATCAAGGCTGATCTGAACCTTTTCCTGTGTCATTCGGTGCAAAGCTACTTATGTCCATGAGCTCCTTGTTTTTTTTGGAGAACAGTTGGGAAGGATCCTACTGCATATATATTAATGCTTAAGAAAAAGTTACAAAACAATATTTACACAAGGGGGCTTCGAATTAACTCAAGCTGTTATAACAAGAACTAATGTCAGGTTTGTATTTCGCCTTTGCCAGGGCAAATTCACGGGTGAAGGTGTTGCGCCATTCTGCAAATCATCATGTTATTCCTTCTTGTCCAAATAGCCCATGTTGTCAGCAATTATGAGCTCCTTGTTCTTGACGCACTGCTCAACTTGGCTGCCTCCATCATCAGAGCTGCACCCTGAATCCTGAAAATGTACCTGCTCTTTGTCAGATTGGAACGTGATCTCCTCGAACCGGCCGTGCAGCTCTGCGCACCGGCAGCCACGGCGTGCCGCGGACGACATGAAGTCGAGGAGCGAGCCAGAGGACGAAGCGCTGGACGGCCGGCAATTCTGGCAACATGCAGTGCTTGACGCGTCTGGAGCATCGTCGTCGTCGTCGTCCATGCCTGGACCCGGCCTCCAATCTGGCACCAGTGCACTGACCTCACTGTCGATCATCTCGGCGATGCGAGTCACCTCATGGTCAGTGATGTCCAGCTCCGCAACCATCTCCGTCGCGACGCTCAGCGCGGTGTCGGCCTCAGTGTCAAAGGGGAAGTAGATGTTTCGGACGCGACCTGTGACACGACAAATTAGTAGTATTTTCAGACACAATTCCAAATTTGACCAAATTTTGTCAAATGTGAATCAAATTCAATCCAGAAGAGTTTCAGTGGTCAGAATCAAGGCATCACCTGTACCGTCTTTATCTGCGATGCGCAGCCTGAGGAAGATGCCTCCATCCTCCATTCTCCTCCCCTTGATTGTGATGTCCACACCAGCAATAGTCTCATCATCGTCTTCATGCTCATTAAACAAGAGGTCAATGCCATGGAACCTACTGTCATCATCATCACCATCACCATCACAATCCGATCTTTCTTCCGACGGCGTGTCCTCGCCTTCGATGCTATTCGACAACCCGTTGCTTGCCATGGATCCATTGCTGTAGGCATGGTGGTCTAGACAAGAAGGCTGGTGCAGATAATTGTACATCACACCATACTGTCCACCTCCACCTCCACCTCCATCTCCATCCCCTGAACAAAAGCCACCGTCTCCAATCTGCAGGAAAGGATCATGGAGCAGCTCCCTCGCGGCGGGCCTCTGCGACGCCGGGGCCAGGCACTTGTCGATGAACCGCCTCACCGCTGGATCCCTCACCTTGTAAAAAGCTGCAGGCTTTATCCCCTGATCAGAGACAGCATTTCATTTAATTTCAGCTCAGCTATGATAAATCAATCATGCATCCAAGAACTAATCAGAAATGCATCCAAGAATTAATCAGAAATGCATCCATACGGAGATGACTTTCTTGTAGATTTGCACGGGGTTGGTGCACTCGCTGTAGGGGTACTCAAGCGTGACCATCTCGAGGACGCACATCCCGAAGGAGTATACGTCGGCAAGCTCGTCGTAGGACTCCTCGTACACCTCCGGCGCCATGAACTCCGGCGTGCCCACGCAGTGTCCGGCGTGCAGCGACCTTCGGTGGACGGCGGCGAGACCGAGGTCGCCGATCTTGACCTCGCTCTGGTCGCCGTTGACGAAGATGTTGTCGCACTTGAGGTCCCTGTGGATGATGGGGGGATCATGGCCGTGGAGGTACACGAGGCCGTCCAAGATTTGCTGGCACCAGTGCTTCACCGCCGCCATGCTCACCCTCCTGTGCTTCTCCCTGTACCTGCCACACACACAGCACAACAATGATATCACCATGACACCATTGCAAGAATCAAGAATTGATTAGCACGATTGATCAGATGAAACCAAGAAGAGCTTACTGGCGGAGGGTGCCGGAGACGAAGAGCTCGGTGAGGAAGTTGACGGTGCGGCGGGGGACGTCGACCCAGGAGGCATGGAGGCGCATGATGGCGCGGTGGCGGAGGGCCTTGAGGAGGTGGATCTCGCAGTAGAGGCGCTCCAGGTGGCCGGGGCTCTGCAGGAAGTCGTGCAGCTGCACCTGGTTCCACGCCACCTCGATGCCCTGCCACTCGTCGAAGCCCCTGTACCTGCATCATGCTCACCACCACCACAATCAAGAAGAGAGATGCAAATTAGCAGCACACATGCAAATATTCTAGGATCTCATGTTATCTTACACAGTCTTTGATGAGCCTTTGCCAAGAATCTCATTGAACTGCAGTGCAAGCGGGAAAGGAAGGAGGAAAGAACAGTGTCAGAGTTGGTTTAAGAAGATGATCAAGAAGATGGTTGTGTATCAATAATTGGACAAAGATGGTGATGATGAGGATGTGGTCGAGCTGAGAGGTGGAAAGTTCATAAGATTAATTACCCTGCCATATCTTCCAGTGGGATCAACCTCTGCATACCCTGGGTCAGGGAAGCCATGATCAACAGCATCATTGGCCTGCTGCTGCAGGGTTCCCATCATTCTGTGACTGCTACACATGCTCACAGCTCACTTGCTTAGGCATTTGCGGCTGCAAGCAGTCCCAGCACGGCTCTGGTTCTTGCTGCTCTTCTCTTGTTTCTTCTTCTTCTTCTTCTTCTTCTTCTTCTGCAGAGGAGAGGAGATCGAGGACGAAGAAGAGCTTGCGTGGCACGCAGTGTGGGATCTCGAGGGCAGGAGAGGAAACACCTCTCTCTGTTGCTGGGCTTAAATATAGAGTTCCTGGCAAGAGATCTCTGCGTGCGTGCAGCTGCAGAAAAACGACGAATGATTCCTGCGGGTGCTTCGTGGAGGCAGCAGAGGCGCCGCGCTCGGTGGTCCCTGAGCAGACAATCGTGACTGGATTTGGAACTTTTGAAGCCGATAAGATGGTCGGCTCTGACTTCTGGGCGTAGAATCCTGGAACTGGAATTACAAGAAGAAACAATTCAGACTTTTGGTCGGCCAGTACCCAGTATCTCTACTACTTAAAAGACAGAATTAGTGATGAACTGTTCTCTTATACGATATGAGCCGTTAGATATATATTTTTTATGAGACATGAGCTGTTGGATCCCGCTCTTTTTCGGTTCCTCTCGGACGTACGATTGCCACCCATAACCTCCTCTCCACTCCCCTCATATCCCAACTGCCCAAACTGGTGCGTAAGAAGTCCAAAAATTTCATCGATATTTTCAAGAACGGGTTACCAGCGGATCACTTGCATTGTAGGCTGAGCACGACGACGATTGACGAGATATGATTTTTTTTAATCCGTAGCAAAGCATGGGTATTGAACTAATTATAAATAACCTGCGAGTGAGTTTCAATGGTCAACTACTCAGCAGTTACATGAAAGTTCAATGTTTTTTTAGATTTAAGTTCAATGGTTTTCTTCATTTATCTAATAAGGGTAGAATCTGTTGAGGAACCGTCGCTGGCGAGTCCAGTCCGAACGATTACCTCGTAGACAATATACATAATCGTAAGAACAATGCAAGAACATAAGAGCATAACAATAGATTGAACACGGAGATATGAGGGGATTTCAGGGTCTACTTTATTGCTTCTCAATAGGTGCGGGTTACAATGAAGGGTCCTCCTCTATTTATAGGCATCGGGGATGAGGAGTCTAATTGGGTCAGGACTCTCCGAGAGTCCTGGACCCATACTGGGCCAGGACTCTCCGAGTGTCCTGGACCGGTTTCTTAACACTCCTCCTTGAACACTCATTCGACATGTTCATGTCTCGTCAAAACTTCATAAAAACCCAGTGGGAAAAATTTGGAGAAAGAGTACATGTCATGCGTTCCGCTGTGTTGCACGAATTGCCTCATTAAAAACCTTAGCCGAGAAACTTCAGGAAAACTCGTCAAGGGAAAAAGAGTACAATCCACCAAGTTTCATTTAATCTTCAGGATTTATTCTTTGGGTACTCGATCTTCGTGATCAAGATTCAATAATGAGTTCGTGAAGATTCTCCCCCTGAATTCAGCACTTCTCTAAGTCTTATCATTTCAATTCCACGTATGCACCTTTCAAAGCTAGATGCTGGAAGTGACTTAGTGAATAAATCTACAAGATTTTCACATGACTTAGTATGCAGTACCTTAATTTCGTCCATCTTTTGCAATTCATGAGCATAGAAGGACTTGAGGTTGATATACTTTGTGAGGGGACTCTTCACATAACCCATTTACTCTTGTGCGACACAAGCTGTATTATCTTCATAGATAATAGTGGGGGTTTGCGCGGTATTCAATCTACATGACTGCTGGATGTGGTGAATCATTCGCCGAAGCCAAGTACATTCTTGTGAGGTTTCGTACAGTGCTATGATTTGCGAGTGGTTCGTCGAAGTCGATACAAGACTTTGCTTAGACGATTTTCATGGAATTGCAGTTCCACCACATAGGAATACATAGCCTGTTTGCGACTTGGTTGTATGTGGGTCTGACAGGAACCCAACATCTGCATCGTTATTCATACACAAGTCTTGGTTCTTTCTATAGAATTGAAAGATCTAGACCCGCCATTATGAGTTAATGGATTGTTTTGGTGATTAATGACAAATCCAAATATGAGACTAACTCTTTTATCAAGTATTATCTTTGTGTAGTCTCATTTGGATATAAATGTGAAATACAACGAGGTATGCAATCGACATCTCAATCTTATATATTGTTGCATTTCTCGGATCCAAAATATAGGATTGAACTCAATCTTAAGTTAAACTTGAATATGTGCATATGACCTTATTACACATTTGTGTATGCACACATTTAGGGGGAGTTTTATCCTATACTTTGTGGTTTCATTAGTATTGATCCATATTCCATTTTCCACATATACTAAGGATCTTTACGTTGAAACAAAACCTTTGAGTATACAAAACTTGTATAGTTCAGTATATACTCATGTTATGAGTATATAGAACTTGTGTAGTTCTTGTATACTCATGTTAGAATATATATAACTTGTGTAGTTTATATACTCAATTGTTCTCTCATTTATCATCATTAAATTTATGAAAATTTAAGTGGTTATCATCAATTACCAAAGAGGAAAGATTGAGGTATCTTGTCCCACCATTATGAGTTAATGGTATGGTGTGGTAATTAATGATGATCACATTGTGGAACTAACATTTTCCATGAGTTGGATATACGAGGTTATGTTCGGGATGATGAAGACTTGAGATGATCATGAGTTGATCATCAAGTCAAGAGCTTAGTGTAAATGATGCATCATGAGTTGATGCTTATCAAGAAGAGATGATCATGAGTTGATCATCAAGACAAGAGAAGACCCATCATGTGTTGATGGAGGTCAAGTGAAGGATTGCATCATGTGTTGATGCATGTGAAGACTTCGGGATGGAGAAATCATCATGTGTTGATGATGTTCAAGACAAGATCCGAAGTGAAGAAATCATCATGAGTTGATGAGTGTCAAAGTTAAAGACCGGACTTGAAGTGTTGATGTGCGTCATCAAGCTTCAAGAAGATGCAAGGCAAAGGTATGACTAGCTAGGGCTAAGGATGTGTTCCTAGTCTTTTACGGTCTTGATGTTTGGTTGGAAGACCGGATTGCTAGTATAGGTTGCCGTACTATTAAGAGGGTCTTAACTAGTAGTTTGAGTTAGTCATGTGTTGATAGCTCATTATATTTGCTCTAGCTCATCTAGGCACGATGCTATTTATTTGCGAATGTGTTTTGCAAATAATCGAGGCTCATGCATAACCCTTGTAGCATGTGACTTAAGTTTGCAAATCGTTTTGCAAATGGTGTAAGTCCATGTACCTTATTCCTTGTGATGAGTATTCTAAGGGTTAGCAAATGTGTTTTGTAACCTCTTGAGAATATCATCTTTGAAACCTTGTCGAAGATTGCATTCAAATGTGCTAATGTGTTTTGCCATTTGAAGTAGAGCAATGGAGTTGGATTCGTGAGCTGCCGGTCGGACCGGCGGTGGTCACCGATCGGGCCGGTGGCGTCGGTCCGGCCGGTGTGCTCTGGCGGTCTCGACCGATTATACTTGAACCGATTTCCTTGTGCGGAAGTTCGGCTGTTGTAAAAATCGGAACTTCGCGGTGAGGAAGTTCGGAGTTCGAGCGAGCGGTTTTTCGAGCTCCTTTTGGGACTTAGCCAATTCGCGGCGGGCGGTCGGACCGCCGGACGCAGGTGATCGGACCGATATCTGGGCGATCCGACCGGCGATGCATGGCGATCGGACCGACCAAAGGCCCAACGGCTACTTTTCTAGCCGTTGGCGCATGAAGCGATCCGGCCGCCCATTGGTTGGCGGTCGAGACCACCTGGTCATTTTGATGGAATCTTCTCCCAGCGGCTAGTTTTTGTGTGGGCTATATATAGACACCTTGGCGGGTTGGGAGAAGTTCTTTGGTGCTATTGTTAAGTGATACACTTATTCTTTGAGCTAAGAGCAAGTCTCTATTCTCTTTTGTGCATGTGTTGCACTTGGTGAGATTAGAGAGCAAACCCTAAGTGCATGTGTTGCCTTAGGTAGTGGATTGTGTATCCACGTGGCGTTGACACTTGATTAGTTCAAGTGAAAGTTGGTTTGTTACTCTTGGTGTTTGCCGACACCTAGGCGGCGTGGGCGTCGTGCTCGGTGACCTTCTCAAGAAGCTTGTGAGAAGGCCCGACGGTTGTGAGTGGTTTGGTGCTCGCCATCTCGGAGTGGAGGAAGAGCAACCATAGTTGAGCGAGGTGTTGGTTCGGTTTAGAACCGGTCCAAGTGTTGGACTTACCTCGGAGGTGTGTGCTCATTTGAGGAGCCGGTCCAGCGCTGGTTGGGCTTACCTCAGCGTGGATTAGGGAGACCGGCAAGTCTCCGAACACCACGGTAAAACATAATCGTGTCATCTTGTGTTTACTTGTGCTTTACTTTGAGCAATTTACATTCTTGCTTTGATTGCTTATATACCTTGTATGATTGCTCATATTGTATTGTGTTCATATTGTCGGTGCACTTAGTTGAGCCTAGTTGATTTAGGTTTTAATTGAGCAAAACCAATTCGCTATTAGCTTCGCATTTATTTATTGGTTTAGCAGATAAAGTTTTTAAAACCGCCTATTCACCCCCCTCTAGTCGGCCACCTCGATCTTACAAGTGGTATCAGAGCTTGGTCTCTCATTTATTAGACTTAACCGTCTAGAGAGTAAAGGATGGCGACTAGAGATTTAGTGCACCTAGGTAAAGCACCTATTTTTGATGGCACAAATTATGCCTATTGGAAAATCCGCATGATTTGTTATTTTAAGGCCATGGGCCTAAATATATGGCGGATTGTAGATGTGGGCTTTTCTCCTCCAAAGGTTCCTTTTGCTCCAACCAATGAGGAAGAGAAATGCTCGCATCTCGATGCTCAAGCTACTAACGCCTTATTTAGTGCTTTGAGTGTAGACATTTTTGATGCCATATGCAATCTCAAGAACGCTCATGAGATGTGGACATTTATTCAAGATCAATATGAATTGTCCACTTCCACTAGTGACGATTGCACACAAGAATGGATGTCGGAAGAAGAATGCTCAACTTCAAGCTCCGACAACGAAAATGAGGACTCCTCAACTCCATCCTCATCAACTCAATGTTTTATGGCCAAAGGTAATAATGAGGTAAATGATAACGATGAGCCTTCATATGATGAGTTGATGGATATGCTAGAAGAGCTAAATGAATATTTAGGAAAGGAGAAATTAAGATTCAAAGTTTTGAAGAAAGAATATGTCTCTCTTCAAAATAATTATGATGTTTTAAAAGATGAACATGAAGCTCTCCTCCTAAATAATCAAAATAGCTCTAAGGTGGATATAGGCATTGAATGTAATTTATTAGATTATTTGCCATGTATAGCTTCTATCTCATGCATTTCATCTAAGGCTAATGTATCCACCTCATGTGAGGATTTAATTGATATGCCTTGTTGCTCCAAAATAGATGCTCCTATTTCCTCCATATCTTGCAATACTAACATTGTAGAGGAAAACAATGAGCTCAAGGCCCAAGTCAAAAATTTGAAGAATGACTTGGAAAGAAGCCAAAAGGGAAAGGCCACTCTCGACGATATATTAAGCAAGCAAAGGCGCTTGCAAGATAAGAGTGGAATTGGCTTCACTCCTAAGAAAAGGAGACAAGCAAGACAAGGCACAACATAAGACACACGAAGAATATCAAGTGCCATGGATGCAAAGGAAAGGGCCACTTCGCCTCGGTGTGTCCTAACAAGGTGAATGACAAGCAATTGTCATCAAAGAAGAGGCAAACCGGCAAGGAGCAAGTAAAGAAGGTAAAAGATGAATACAAACTTCGAACTTGCTATAATTGCCGGGAAAAGGGACATATGAGTAAGGATTGTCCCAAAGGTATCACTCCTAAGCCCATTATTTATAATGATCAATATTTGCTTAGGAAGGATATTAATGGCAATGTGTTTGCTAGAATAGTTAGTACACATAAAACTAATGCTAGGGCCATTTGGGTGCCCAAATCTATTGTGACTAACATTCGTGGACCCAACCTAGTTTTGGGTACCAAAATGCGCTTAAATGCTTAATAGGTACTTGGAGAGGCATTGGAGACTTGGCTTATTCATATAAAGATGGATGTCATCATATATCAAATTGGAGCCAACGTTGAGGATAATCGTTTCACATCAAGAACCAATGTCATCTCGGTAACAAGTATTTACATTGAAGTATCTAGCCCCTTATGCCTTGTGTAGGTTGCATTTCATGAAAATCATTTTAAGAGGGGTACTCTTGCTCTATGTTCATAATGTTCATTATTTAATATCTTGAGCAAGATGGTTGTGGAACATTAAGGGGGAGTGCTAAATCATAGCCATGTATATCACATCCCTAAATGTGCCCAAATAAATTAAGTGCTAGTATTGCTTTTCAAAAATAAGCCTTTTAACCAAAAGTCAAAAAATTTCATGATTATTAGTAATTATTTGAAAAATTAGTTGCAAAAGGTATACAAATGCTTTTCAAAGATTTACCAAAGGTTTTGGCTTTAGAAAAACCTATTTTAAGTGAAAATGAGTTTATGTCCAAAATCTTACATTATAGTATCTTGTTTTTGACCAAAACTAGATTTTTGTGTAAAATCTATTCTAAAAGGAATTTGAAAATCTTGACAAAAGAAAAATCCTAGAGTTGGTTATTCTAAATATTTTTGGTATTCAAAGGATTTTCAAAAGACCAACCTAGAAAAAGATATTTGATTTTCAAACTCGTCCAAAATACTACTATGACCTAAGTGGTCACTATCTAGCACTTAAGTGAGTTTTTCCATATGAACCAAAATTCTTCATATGAATATGTTCATAATGGTATTTATGACTCATACATGCAATTGGATGCTTTAAAATTCTTCATTTGCTCTTTTTGCATGTTTTGATTGAAAGTTCTTGGAAATATGTTTCATTTCCGAAAACCAAAAGCTAAATTTATAAAAACTATTTTAAATTTTATTATTATGGGCTATATAAGTTGGAAATACTCCAAAGATGTTTATTTGATTGTTTGTGCAAAAATTTGGAGTAAAATACAACAAATCTCTCTTTTCCTCTCCTCTCACTGAAACTGTGTGTCAGTTTCAGGTGTTCCCGGTCCGACCGGCCTCTGTCGGCAGTCCGACCGGCAATCCCACCGGTCCGACCGGCGTTGGCGTGAGTCGATCGGTTTTGCGTGAAGGGCATAAAACCCTTCACCCGAGAGCTTCTCTCTCTCTCACCTTTCTCCCCAAACCGTGTTCTTCTTTTTCTCTCTCTCTCAAGCCGGCTACTTCTCCCCTCGGATCTCCTCCTCCGCCGTCCATTTGGGGATTCAAGGTATCTACTTGCTCTCCTCATCTCCTCTTCCATTCCTCCAATTACTTTGTGGATTGATGGGCTATCTCTCCACATTTTGGAACCCTAGGTGAGGAAGAACTTGCAAACTTTGGATTTTGGCTCTCCTTCTCTTCAAGGAGGCATCCCTGTGTTACTCCTCTTCATTAGAGCGATGGCATCCTCGATCTACTTGCATTACTCTCATTTTGTGATTTGCCCCAAACTCTAGGGTTTGTCAAAAATCCTATCTTGTACACTAGATTTTGTGGCAAAGCTTTGTCCTGCAAGTAGTTTTTGAATAGACAAATGAATGCACTTGATGCCATTGCTTGAATGATGAAAACTTGTGAAAATCACAAAGTTCATCTCATTTGGTTACAGTAACCGTGGTCCGACCGGTGCCACATGGCAGTCGGACCGGCCTCAGTGGCAGTCCGACCGGCGCCACAATGGCGGTCGGACCGGCCTCTGTGGCAGTCCGACCGGCCGTGGACAGCAGTCAGACCGCCTGTGTCCAGAAAGCATGATGGCACCATTGTATATTCATAAGTTTATTATCCATTATTCCTTGATTGATCCTTTGATTATCTTCCGGGAGCTATCTTGAACAAGCGTGGCGGTCGTTCGGTGGACCCCTCCTTCTCCTTCTCCTTCTTCATCGGAGGAAAGCTCCATTGAGGGCGACATTGAGGGCGCTTCTATGGAAGAAGTGGAGGAATCAAGTTCGGATAACAACGGCGACAATGACTTTGATGAGAAGCTGGAAATGATGTTGAGGAGGATGAAGATGATAATGAGGGCGCTCGGATGAGTCTCAATTCTTTGGTCTTGATGTCTCAAGGTTAAGAAGTGAAGAATATACAATATTGAGACATGTTGATCAGTATCAGTTCTCAAGAATTGGCAACAATGGGTATGTTCCACACCAAGTTTCACAAGATGTATTCAAGCTCATCTATGCGAAGAAAAATTTGCTAATCACAGATATGTCAAATGGAACTACAGCACGAATCCAACCTACAATGGACTTCTGGACTTTTCAAATATGTAGGTTTGGATACCTTGGTTTCTCTGACTGCAGACTTTCATTCAAAAGTCATCGACAGTTTTATGCAACAGCTTTTCTGTCTCGGATTACGACAAGCTAGTTTGGATGGTGGGCATAGAAAATTAAAGGCTACAAGCGGTTCATGGATGCCTTAGGTTTGAAGGAGTCAAGGGTGTAAGGATCCATTTGCAGGAACCCCTAAACCTTGCTCAAATAGATGAGTTCTATGATCAGAATAATCCTCATTCTTGCGGTAAGGTGACATGACTCCTTCCCCTCCCTAGTATTATTAACAGGATCATGAGATCATCATTCTTCCTAGGAGTGGGAATAATGATGAAATCCATGGGAGGGCATGGAATGCGATTGATACATTATGGAGGGCACTCGCTTCGATGTCATAGATCTTATTTTCAGAGAGATTGACACCTCCAAGGGAGACAAGACTAAGAGTATTTATTATGCTCCCTACATAATGAGGCTTATCAAGAGCATAATTGAATTCAATACTCCTGTGACATAGAGCATAAAGAATCTGAGACCAGGGGCGCTCCTCCTCCTCTGCTCCAGTTGCTCCTCCTGCTCCTCCTGCTCCAGTGGCTCCTCCTCCACCTCCTCGATGCTCGAGGACAGGGCTCCTCCTCTCGGGATCCCGGGCTCAAGACCTGTCCTAGCAATGATGCTTAATCTTGGTGAGTGTGGATCGATTCGCTCATCTCGGGAGGCTTTTGAGGCAAATTGCATTTTCTCGATTGGATGAGTTTGAGGTTGCTACCACATCCGAGTTTGATGCCTTTATGCCTTTCGGATGATGGATCTGCGGCGATTTCACGCTTTCGGCGAAGAGCGCCTCTTTATTATCAACGATCTGGACGTGGACCTCACCTTCCCTCTTTCTTTTGGCGAGGAGACCAGCCTTCATCCTCTCAGGATCCTCCTGCTGAGCAGTAGCCATTTGTTCTATTTAGGTCATTAGACCTTGTATGCACAAAAATTGTAATATCTTTTATGACTACTTGGTTGTATGACTCTCATTGTGGCTATGCTATCTTTTGCTACTCTGTGTGAAAATGTGATTTTTATGTCATGATTTATGTTTGCATGAGATGTGGATGAGATGTGATTATGAATGAATATATTTGTGGTTGATTATATCTTCTTGTCTCCTGTCGTGGATGTCCTCTTTACAAGAGAAATTCTGTCAAATTTTTATAAAAATCTCTCTCAAGCATTGTTCTTTATGTTCTCTCAACATAGTTTGTGAAAATTGTTAAAAAGAGAGGTTATCTATATTTCTTTTCAAAAGGGGAGGTTAGTTGAATATGTTTCAACTATCATTTCAAGTGGTTCTCAATGTTTTGATTTAAAATGAGAGAATGTTATGATCAATAGGTTTGTAACCTATCTTTGTTTCTCCTCTCACATCTTGAGAACAAAATTCCACCTTGGTCATATAAGTTCAATTCATACTTTTTGTGACCAACCTCATTTTTTTTTTGCAAGTGGTATCGTTTTGCAAATACTCCTTTTGGCTAAGCTTTATCTTGTGCTTTTGGGTGATTTATGCCAAAAGGGGGAGAATGTTTTTATCAATATTCTTCATTTGGATGTTTGATTTGTTTAGACATGCCAAAAGAGGGAAAAGGAATGCATTAGCTGTGTAAGGGGGAGAATGTTTTCATATGCATTTTGTTTAATGCTTTATATTTCACCTCATATGATGCATAGACATAGTTCATTAGTTTAAATTCTTATCTTATGTCTATGAATATCCAAATGTTGTTATTGATAATGGATTTGTCATCAATCACCAAAAAGGGGGAGATTGAAAGATCTAGACCCGCCATTATGAGTTAATGGATTGTTTTGGTGATTAATGACAAATCAAATATGAACAAACTCTTTTATCAAGTATTATCTTTGTGTAGTCTCATTTGGATATAAAGGTGAAATACAACGAGGTATGCAATCGACATCTCAATCTTATATATTGTTGCATTTCTCGGATCCAAAATATAGGATTGAACTCAATCTTAAGTTAAACTTGAATATGTGCATATGACCTTATTACACATTTGTGTATGCACACATTTAGGGGGAGTTTTATCCTATACTTTGTGGTTTCATTAGTATTGATCCATATTCCATTTTCCACATATACTAAGGATCTTTACGTTGAAACAAAACCTTTGAGTATACAAAACTTGTATAGTTCAGATATACTCATGTTATGAGTATATAGAACTTGTGTAGTTCTTGTATACTCATGTTAGAGTATATATAACTTGTGTAGTTTATATACTCAATTGTTCTCTCATTTATCATCATTAAATTTATGAAAATTTAAGTGGTTATCATCAATTACCAAAGAGGGAAAGATTGAGGTATCTTGTCCCACCATTATGAGTTAATGGTATGGTGTGGTAATTAATGATGATCACATTGTGGAACTAACATTTTCCATGAGTTGGATATACGAGGTTATGTTCGGGATGATGAAGACTTGGGATGATCATGAGTTGATCATCAAGTCAAGAGCTTAGTGTAAATGATGCATCATGAGTTGATGCTTATCAAGAAGAGATGATCATGAGTTGATCATCAAGACAAGAGAAGACCCATCATGTGTTGATGGAGGTCAAGTGAAGGATTGCATCATGTGTTGATGCATGTGAAGACTCGGGATGGAGAAATCATCATGTGTTGATAATGTTCAAGACAAGATCCGAAGTGAAGAAATCATCATGAGTTGATGAGTGTCAAAGTTAAAGACCGGACTTGAAGTGTTGATGTGCGTCATCAAGCTTCAAGAAGATGCAAGGCAAAGGTATGACTAGCTAGGGCTAAGGATGTGTTCCTAGTCTTTTACGGTCTTGGTGTTTGGTTGGAAGACCGGATTGCTAGTATAGGTTGCCGTACTATTAAGAGGGGTCTTAACTAGTAGTTTGAGTTAGTCATGTGTTGATAGCTCATTATATTTGCTCTAGCTCATCTAGGCACGATGCTATTTATTTGCGAATGTGTTTTGCAAATAATCGAGGCTCATGCATAACCCTTGTAGCATGTGACTTAAGTTTGCAAATGCGTTTTGCAAATGGTGTAAGTCCATGTACCTTATTCCTTGTGATGAGTATTCTAAGGGTTAGCAAATGTGTTTTGTAACCTACTGAGAATATCATCTTTGAAACCTTGTCGAAGATTGCATTCAAATGTGCTAATGTGTTTTGCCATTTGAAGTAGAGCAATTGGAGTTGGATCTGTGAACTGCCGGTCGGACCGGCAGTGGTCACCGGTCGGACCGGTGGCAAATCGGTCCGACCGGTGTGCTACGGGCGGTCTGACCGATTATACTTGAACCGATTTCCTTGTGCGGAAGTTCCGCTGTTGTAAAAATCGGAACTTCGCGTGAGGAAGTTCGGAGTTCGAGCGAGCGGTTTTTCCAGAGCTCCTTTTGGGACTTAGCCAATTCGCGACAGGCGGTCGGACCGGCCAAAGACGGCGGTCGGACCGATATCTCGGCAATCCGACCGCCAGGTGCATGGCGGTCGATCGCCAAAGGCCCAACGGCTACTTTTCTAGCCGTTGGCGCATGAAGCGTCCGACCGCCATTGGTTGGCGGTCGGACCGGCCTGGGTCGCTTTTGATGGAATCTTCTCCCAACGGCTAGTTTTTGTGTGTGGGCTATATATAGACACTCTCCTAATCGTGTCATCTTGTGTTTACTTGTGCTTTACTTTGAGCAATTTACATTCTTGCTTTGATTGCTTATATACCTTGTATGATGTCTATTATTTCATATTGCTAATGCCTTTGGTAGGTTCGCTATTAGCTTAGTATTATACATTGCTAATAGGTTTACGGCAAATGCAATGCCTGATCTAGTACAGTTTGCTAAATACATGAGTGCTACTGCACTCAGGTACGGGAATTCTGGTCCCAGGACTTCCCCCCTATAATTTCTTGAAAATCGTCTAAGTAAAGTCTTGTATCAGTTTCGATGAACCACTTAGAAATCATAGCACTGTATGATGTCTTACGAGAATGTTCTTGGATTCAACATATGATTCACCACATCCAACAGTCGTGTGGATTGAATACCGCGTAAACCCCCACTATTATCTATGAAAATAATGTAGCGTGTGTTGCACAAGTGCAGATGGGTTATGAGAAGAGTCCTCACAAAGTATGCTCATGAATTGCAAAAGATGGACGAAATTAAAGTACTGCATACTAAGTCATGTTAAAATCTTGCAGATTTATTCACTAAGTCACTTTCAGCGTCTAGCTTTGAAAGATGCATACATGGAATTGGAATGATGAGACTTAGAGAAGTGCAAAATTCAGGGGAGAATCTTCACGAACTTATTATTGAAACTTGATCACGGAGATCGAGTACCCAAAGAATAAATCCTAGAGATTAAATAAAATTAGTTGGATTGTACTTTTCCTCGGCTAAGGTTTTTAATGAGATAATTCGTGCAACACAGCAGAACGTGTATCATGTATTCTTTCTCTAAATTTTTCTCACTGGATTTTTATGAAGTTTTAATGAGACATGAACACGACGGATAAGTACCCAAGGGGGAGTGTTAGGAAACCATGGACCTAGACCTTGCAGGTCTGGCCCATGATGGGCTAATCATCTATCCAGTAGATGACCCCTCATATCTCTGTGTTCAACCTACTATTATATACTTGTGTTCTTGCATTGTTCTTATGATTCTACGTTTGTCTACGAGGTAATCGCTCGGAGTGGACTCAACAGCAACGGTTACTCAACATGTTAAACCCGGAAGTAATCACGTGTTGTCCTTCTTTCACTGCACTGTTCACACGTCCTGAGGAGCTTTCCGGCCGTCCGATCACCAAGCGCTGGGGCGAGTGGCCCGGATCGCACTTTCGAGGCCACACCAGCACCAAACCCTCCCCTCCTATCCTTTGATTCCATATTGATTGCTATCACAACTAGAGGTTCTTTGGTGGCACATCCGTAGGGAGCTTGATGAAATGCCTCTATGCGCTACATGCCTACAAGTAGATGGTAAGAGTGTTGCCCACACATAAGAAGCAGAGGCGCAGGGGGAGAGATGTTGGTGTTTAGTTTTGTCCAAAGGTTTCGATCAAGACAGGGCGGATCTACAATGTATGGGCCGGGGTCAAGTGACACCGATGCTCTCCACTCCAACCCATGTAATCTCTTAGTATATAAGCATATGACCCACTTATTACAAGCTACAAATTAGTGTTACAAGTTCGTAATGACCTTGACGATATTTTTTTCTTCTGGATCTGCTTAAGAGAAGGTGTTTTATTTCTTGCACAAGGGCAGGCTGGATCTCACAACAGGGGTACCGCAACCAGAGCTTCCACAAAAACTAGAGATGGGATTGTTCTAGTGCCTATAGAGGTAACATGCACTGAATCTTTTCGAGGAACAATCTAACCTCCTCCTCGTCGTCAGGGTGTATTTAATAGCATGAACATTAGTATGTGTGATGTAAAACATGTTACGGATTCGTTCTTTGGCAAGAAGTATTTGCGTAGGAGTAAAGCCGTGCCGGACACGACTGTACCTCATACGACAGATCAAACAACTTAGCCAACCTGGACTTGGAGACCTTGCGTGCGGCAACAGAGCCTGCTGGAATTTGGAGAGAAGGCCATGCAAATTGGCGCAAGGAGGGGAGAAGAGATAGGATTAGGTTTTAGTATTAGGTAAATCCCTTATGGATATATTGAGATAGTTTAGATAGTGTCCATTACGAATACTTTAATTGTTTGGTATCCTTTTTGGATACGTAGTATCCTTGCTGGATACAAATACTAGTTCATCCTCAATAAAAGGACACCCAGTTGTACTCAATTCCTCAAGCAATAACAGATTAGTTCCTCCCCCTACCGCCGGCTGTTCAGAGCCTCATAGCACTGGCCGGAACAAGTCCCATCTTGAGCACGAGGGCAAATTCCATCGTTCTCCCTATCCGCTTCGCTCAAACCCTAACTCTCGTTCCCATCTTCTTCCACCTCTCGATAAGCACCTCAAGCTAGTTCATATCAATTTGGTATCATAGCCAACCGCCTTGCCATCCTGCATGTTCGGCGATGACCCTGAAGCCCAGGTGGCGGCCGCTGTGCATGGCCAAGATGGCTCAGTCAAGTTGGATCAAATATTCGCTCAGCTCTCCACGCTGAACCATCGATTGGATAGTCACGACTTGCGTATTTCAAGCACCGAGTTCTAGAATGGAGGATAGAGCATCGAATTGATGGCGCCGCAATTGCACCCGCCTGCACCGCAACTACACCCGCCAGTGACGACACGGACAACCAGAGGTGGCCGGTTGTGTGAGGACCCCTTCGGCATTTCGCGATTCAACAAATTGGAATTTCCCACGTACGATGGAGACGACGACCCCTTGCCATGGCTCAATCGGTATGAACATTTTTTTTCTAGGGCAGCATACCATGGAGGAGGAAAAGGTTTGGCTTGCCACTTACCATCTCACCTGCAACGCTCAACTTTGGTACTATCAGTGATGAAGGCATCATGTATTGGCCTCGCTCTGTCAACTTTTTGAACATGAGTTTCGGGCCTTTCTTGCATAGCAATCCGCTTGGCGAATTGGCTCACCTCCGGCGGACTAAGACAGTTCAGGAGAATCAACAACAGTTCCTGGCGCTCCTTTGTCGCACCGAACAACTTTTGTCTAAGCAACAGGTACAATTATTTACGGCTGCCTACATAATCCGCAGAAGACTGACGTCTCAAGGGTCTCTGCTATAATTGTCCGGCCAAATTCACCTGGGATCATGCATATTCATTCAAAGGCATATATCTTCTCGAACTCAACAAAGACTCAAGCGAGGAACCTATTGACGCCGACATCCAGATTTCTTTGCGTGCATTTACGGGGGTCAGTACCAGCCGCACCATGAATCTACACATGTCCATCCAGGACATCCTTCTCACGACATTGGTGGACTCCAATTCGACACATAATTTTTTGGCAGACGGTGTTGCCAATCGCATTGGAGTCCTCACGCCACTCCCTGCTATGAAAGTCACTGTCGCTAATAGAGATATTATCACTAGTTTAGGAGTGCACCGTGTCCTGCACATCGACATCAACAACGAGTCCTTTTACGTTGACTGCTATGGTTTTCCACTAGAAGGTTTTGACGTGGTTTTAGGTGTTCAGTGGTTGCATACACTCTAACCGATCGTATGGGATTTTGATCATCTCACCATGTCTTTTTGGTGGCCAGATCACCAAGTCACATGGCAAGGTCTCGCCGTTCTCAATGGTGTTCCTCGGGTTCATGCCTGCACACAGGAGGATGTGATGGACGATTTGCTTCATGAGTTTGCATCTATCTTTGAAGTTCTGCACAGTCTTCCTCCGGCCCGCCACCTTGATCATCATATTCACCTTTTACCCAGGACAACTCCAGTGGCCGTTCGTCCATACCGATACCCGCAGCTTTTGAAGGACAAGATTGAGCGCCAGTGTGATGACATGCTTCAGCAAGGCATTATCAGGGAAAGTTCTTTGACTTTTTCGACACCCGTGCTTTTGGTAAAAAAAACATGATGATACTTAGCGATTTTGTGTCGACTATCGCCTTGAATGACAAGACCGTGAAAGATAAATTTCAATTCCAGTTGTCGATGAGCTCTTGGATGAGATTAAGGGTGCGTGCTTCTTCACCAAATTGGATCTACGTAGCGGCTATCACCAAGTCCATCCACCGGACATTGAGAAGACTACTTTCCGCACACATCAAGGCCATTTTCAGTTCCTAGTTATGTCATTTGGTCTCACCAACGCACTGGCAACTTTTCAAGCTCTTATGAATGATGTTCTTAAATCTTTTCTTCATCTCTTCATCATGGTGTTTTTTGACAATATTTTGATTTATAGTTCATCTTGATTGGAGCATATTCAGCAGGTACGCGCCGTTTTACAGCTTTTGGCCGAACATCGCTTTTTTCCTTAAGCGATCCAAGCGCTCTTTTGGTAATAACTCAGTTGCGTATCTGGGTCACTATTGGTGATATGCCCTAGAGGCAATCATAGAGATGATTTTATCATGTCTATGTTTTTGTGTTATTGAATAAGTTTTATTATGTTCTTTGAATGAATCACCAGTTATAAAGATTAATGAGTATATGACTTGTTGGTGAAGCTCTTTGAACTCATGATGATATCATTCTAAATGTATCCCTGATCGAATGTTATTGGTCAAAATACTAGTGACTCGATCGACCAACACATGTATTGATTGATGATCATGTTTTACCGGTCATGGATATAAGGATATCGAATCAATAATGTGAACACATGTTAGAGAATATGGTGTTGGATTGACCCACCTTGAGACATTGTTGAGATTGTTATGATTTCATGTGTCATCGGTTGGTCTCAAGCAGCGAGGATGTATAATCCTTAGATCTGAGATCAGCATGGTTTTCTACATATGTAATAGTACACTTCGGGGTTACCAAATGCTACTCCATATCTGGATAGTTATAAAGGTAGCTTTCAGGTGTGCTATGAAACATGCAGAGGAATGTGACTGGTCGGATATGGGATTTGCCCCTCCTAACATAACAGAAGAGATATCTCTGGGCCCCTCGATGTGATCGGATAAAGAAAGTGCATGGCCATACCACTAGTGGTCGAAGAGTTCAACCACATGAAGTTATCCGACACTCAATTGAGAAAGTATTGAACAGTCCATGGATGACATAATATCTCACCTAGAGTTCAACTGGATATCGTGAGTCAAAGGGAGAATACATGAGCAGGCCTTTCAGCTCGATCAGATATTGACTAGTCGTATGGTGATACGAGCTGGCCGAACATGATCACTAAGTGGTCGAAACCTGATCGTAAGTAGTTATGAACTGGTTGAGACCAAATATGAGATGGTCGTATAGAGATACGAGCTAGTCGTTAGTGATAAGGACCTGGTCATAGATCATATTGCATTAAGGTTCGTCTGATATAATTCGTGTGTATTCGGGAATCGCTATGTCCTACTAGGAGCCGCTAATGACTAGTGATAAGAAAGGATTTTTCGAGTCACAACCGATTAAGCATGAACCTAACGGGTCACACACTTAACGAGTTAGAACAAACGTGTTCGGATAGAATCTGTCATGGGCACTATATAAGGAGATGCTTGAAGCTATTGGGACATACGAGTTGACGTGAGTTGCTCCAAACCCTAGCCGTCATCTTCTTAAGAGAGTCTTCCCGTGTGACTTGGTTCTAGCACACTGACGTACGGTGTTCCTTCCCTGGACATGTGGATACTGTAAAGGCGCTACTGCGGTTGCTATTGCGTTTGAGAACGATCCACGACCTTGCGAGGAACACGATTGTTTGCTGGAGGAGACGTTCGACAACGCTGGACGATAGACTACGACCACTACATCAATGCGTTTTTCGTTTGACCAGGCTACTCCAACTCTTGTTCCACTGCACTGCGTGTCTGGTGGTAACGATCTGTGATTTCTTGCTTGCATGACATCCTAGTTTCGTGATAGAATTTTTGAATTACCAGTTAATGTAGCCTACCCGTATCCTTTTAGTCACATCATTTCCCGCCAAGGTGTGGCACTGGATCCATACAAGGTTTCAGCAGTGGTTGATTGGCCGATTCCTACATCTGTTCGGGCTTTACCGCGGCTGATGCTCTTTCTCGCCGCACGGAGGATCAACCGACTATTCGTGTCAACTCCACCTTTTGATATATTCGACGGTCTTTGTCCGGAGATTCTAGCATGACCCGATTTACTTCAGCAAATGGTCGAAGTCTTGGAGGGTGGTGCCGCCTCGGGTTGGTCCGTCGTGGACAACTTGTTGTTGTTTCATGGACAAAGTTTTGTACCGACCGATTCTGCCGTTTGGGCCACCCTATTGGTAGATGCTCACCACTCAGACCACGAAGGAACACAAAAGACCCTTCATCGTCTTCGCTCTCAATTTCATGCACCTGGTATGCGTCGCTTGGTTCAGGAGTTTGTGCGTGGGTGTACGACATGCCAGCATAACAAATCCGAGCATTTGCATCCGTTTGGTTTGCTCCAACCATTGCCCATTCCTCACCGCGTTTGGGATAATATTTCAATGGACTTCATGGAAGGTTTTCCCAAGGTACATGGCAAGTCTGTGATTCTTACCATCATTGATCTCTTCTCGAAATATGCCCATTTTTTTGGCATTGGGCCATCCATATACCGCTAGCTCCGTTGCTCGTGTTTTCTTTGACAATATTGTCCGGCTTCATGGTGTTCCATCTTCAATTATGAGTGACTGTGATCCTGTCTTTACAAGTTTGTTTTGGTTAGAATTGTTTCGTCTTGCTGGCTCCAAGTTGCATCTCAGTTCCACTTTTCATCCGCAATTCAATTGCCAAACTGAAGTTGTAAATCACGCCATTGGTATGTATCTCTATTGTCTGTCTAGGGATCGCTCAAAAGAATGGCTTTGTTCGCTACCTTGGGCGGAATTTTGCTACAACTCTTCTTTCCAAACAGCACTTCGTGCTACTCCCTTCCGTGTTGTGTATGGGCGCAATCCTCCAGGTTTGGTCACCTACGAGCCCGGTGTTGCATGTCTTGCGGCTGTTGATCATCAACTCTTGGAACATGATGAGTTTCTTGCTAAAATTCAGGAACGGTCGCTTCAAGCTCAGAATTCTATGAAGGAACATTATGATCAAACTCATCGTGCCATTGAGTTTGTAGTGGGATAGTGGGTTTGGATCCACCTTCATTACCGGGCAGTGGCCTCCTTAGGGCCACCAGCCCTCGGTAAACTTTCTCCTCAATTTTTCGGGCCTTATCAAATTATGCAACGTATCGGCTCTATCGCTTACCGTTTGAAGCTGCCTCCTCATGCTTGCCTACACGATGTTTTTCATGTCGCTTTGTTGAAACCATTTCACGGGGAGCCGCCGAATCAGATTGTTGCATTGCTTGACATTCATCATGGTCGTGTTGTTCCCAAACCGGCTCAAGTACTGCAATCACGTTTTACGTCCACCGGATGGGAAGTTTTGGTTTGTTGGGAGGATCAGCCGGCCACAGAATTATCATGGTTGTTGGTTTTGGAATTTCGACAACGTTATCCTCATATGCAGCTCGAGGACGAGCAGTTTCTCCAGGATGGCGAAATGTTACTGATTCGTTCTTTTGCAAGAAGTATTTGAGTCGGAGTAAAGTCGTACCGAATACGACTGTACCTTATACGACAAATCAAACAACATAGCCGGCCTAGACTCAGAGTCCTTGCGCGTGGAAACATAGCCGGCTGGGATTCGGAGAGAAGGCCAGGGATATTGGCGCAAGGAGGAAAGAGATATGATTAGGTTTTAGTATTAGGTAAATCCCTTATGGATATATTGAGATAGTTTAGATAGTGTCCATTACGGATACTTTAATTGTGTGGTATCCTTTCCGGATACGCAATATCCTTACCGGATGCAAACAATAGTTCGTCCTCAATAAAAGAACACCCAATTGTACTCAATTCTTCAAGCAATAACAGATTAGTTCCTTCCCTACCGCCGGTTGTTCAGAGCTTCGTAGCACTGGCCAGGAACAAGTCCCGTCTTGCGCACGAGGGCGAACTTCATCGTTCTCCCTATCCGCTTTGTCCAAACCCTAATTCCCGTTCCCATCTTCTTCCATCTCTCTATCAGCATCTCAAGCCGGTTCGTATCAAAACAGGATTGTGCCTTTTCTTGTGCTGGATAGATTTTTTTTGATGACGTTAGTTCTGCTGTGGTGGTACCACTTCACCATCTCTTTCGGTGTCCAGTAGCTAGAGCTTGGTAGATGTAAAGCTGGAATTTTAGTGGCCATCATTTTTTTATGACTTGCGAAAAGAATAAGATTAGCTAAAAGCAAATTATTTATGTTTTTACGGTGAATACTATTGGAAGACGACGAGCCGATTTTCTGTCTGTTGATGATCTATTATTTCTTCGAGCTCGCATGAGGTAGATTCATATTGAAATCGATCTGAATATGAAACTAATTCAGCTGTGAGACATTATACAAGTGGAAATACATGTTTATACATATGGCTCCATATTTCATTTAGATGATAGCTTAGGTAGCATTTTTTGTGCCTTGGAAATAAAATGCTTCTGCACCGGCCATCCTATGCAGCTAAATAAGATGATTCTGAATTAAAGGTTTGTGGACGCATCATTGATTAGCCTCGCAATTTCCTTTTGCTATGTAGCTAATTATGTTGCAATTTCTAAAAGTGCGGTTAGATTGATGCAGATAGTGCTAAACGCAGTTAGATGACATATTTTTTAAAATTATTTGTTCGTGATGCCATACTCAGAATACTTGGACATGCCTTTCCTATGACACTACTATATGCTCAAGTTTTTTTTTCAGGTTTTATCTCAAGTATGAGATTATCTTCGTTTTTCTCCACAAATGGGGCAGCTTGAACTAATTGCCTCGATTTTGTTAAAGCCTAATTTTGCCTCTTATCTGATCTACTAGGCGAAGGTACATAGCAACAGCACCTCATTGTTTCTTAGATAGAACTATTCAACTTTTCCAGGTATTTGAGGCATCAAATTATTAATATCTTTATGTAGTTGGATTGTAAAGAAGCTCTATTATCTACAATATGGTGGATGCCATGTTAAAAATATCGTTTGTCCCATAATAAAAGATATGCATGGTGCTTCCACTGAAGTCAGTTGAATTTGTTTAAAAAAAACAAGTACAAATTAGCCATGATGTTCAGAGTGTATTTGTGGGCTTCGTACATTGGTTATTTCTTATTTGTTTATTGCATAAAAAAACATTTTCAGGGTTTTATCCGGTGGAATTGACAATTTATGTCTCAACAGTACACCCATTACTGTATCTTTACAGAATTTGATCTATTCTTACAGAGTAAAGCTAACAAATATTGTCTAGAAGATCAATCACTTGAGGTGCTGATCTCTTTAGATTATACTGTTTGGTGTTATAGGTAGCCTGGTCTCGTGTGGAATGAATAGTGCTGGATAATTTTAGATTCACTTCTAATTGTATGAAAGCTTTTTCTTTCTTTTCTTCCAGGTGTCTGAGCTCATCTCATGGCTTCACTAAACTGCGCAGCAGTGGACTGTAGTTAGGGGTGTCAATCGAATCCGAATTACCTGTTTTATTCAGCATCCGAGTTCGGTTGGTAGCAAATATGGTTTAGATTTTTCATCCGATTAACAATTTCTCCCATATTCGTATTTGTATTCTCATTCGCATAAAAAAAATATGGATATGAATATTGTCGTAGCAAAAACGAGCTATACAGTAAAAGAGGGGAACCTCAGACAAGCCTAGGAGGGCTCCGGGGATCCTCAAGAGAGGGGACTAGCCAATGACAAGAACGAGAAGACTGTTATTGCTAAAGAATTCGCCCTTGTTTTTGCTCTCCCTTTACAAGAGGGGGGTGACCCCTATTTATAGTCCTCTGTGAGGGTCTGATACATTACCCTTTGACCCTACAATGATACTGTATGCGTAGGGGTTAAAGGGACATTTCCCCCTACGCCTGGGCCTTGGTCCATGGTGGGTACTCCTGGACCCGATCCATCCTTTCAGTGCCTCCGGTCCAGGATCGGTAGCAGAGGCTTCGGGTTCACCCCGGAGGCGGCCCGGGGGTCCTGCTGCTCCGAACCTCGCGAGGCTTCGGGGCCTATGAGACCCCAGTTTATCAGACTTGTAATGCTTAACCATCCACTCGGTCCCAGCATCACAAATCAAATAAACCGAGACTCGAGATATGTATACTTCCCAGGAATGCAGTATACACACCCCTTTACAACAGCATGTATCAATTCCATTCAAACACATAGAACCAGCAAAAGCAACAAACCAGAAGTTAATATAAATAAAGGATAATTATTACAAAAGAGAGGCCGACCGGCCAAAATCATACAAATAACTAAATAGACAGCGGAAGCGAAATACCATAAGATGGCGATAACAAAAGAGCCAATCAGTGTGCCTTTACCCACAAGGCAACCGATCGGACCGCCAAGCTAGACGTCAAACCCGCAGCACATCTCACAAAAGTGAGACCCTTGGGGCTCACCTTCCTCCTTTGCAACAAATAGTTAAGCAAAGCAAATGAGTACAAAAATTGTACTCCGCAAGACTTACGTGTAGAATAACATACCTATACATATGCTACATGCAAGCTTATTTAAGTGGAGGCTGTATGTTTCATTTTCGGCATAAAGCAATCTTTATTTGCAATAAGATAGTACATTTGAAAGCAAATTGGCAAATCTGTTTTTATTGTTCAAATAACAATTTGACAACAATAATAACAATAGATAGATGACAACAACAATCCTGGAGGTGACTAAACCCATAGTCACCACAACAATAGCATGAATTACCTATTCATGCCAACCATGTCAAATTTTAATTAAAAGGTTGTAGTCTAACTCTTACAAAACCTAACCAAGCATGTCCATAACCTAGGATGAGGCTATTCGAATAGTTTTATCCCTGCAGGGGTGTACCAATGTACCCACACGCCAGACCGCCTTTTTGCCAAGCTATTAAGCACACTTCCTTAGGTATGCCGACACGGCTAAGTGCTACGAGACATTTCCAATATTGTGCATTAACTGCGAGTCGCCCGTATGGATAGAAACTCATACGTTGTGTCGGAGTCATCGTAAAGCCTCAGTCAACTGCCCCTCACGGGCAAAGCCTTGGACAACTACGATGCCCCTCGAGGTGGAGAACCTACCCGGAATCTCCACCACCGCACACCCAACACAAAAACACAGATCCTTTTTCACACAATAAACACAACCCCCTCCTGCGACTCGGAGATAACACACGCTACAGTACTAAGTCAAGAGTGGTCCCATATCCCTTTCGCATGGTTAGCACACAAAGTTGCTTGGAGAGTGTGACACAAGATGTTCGGTCCTTGTTGACCTGGGCAAGACATTCACAAACCCAATAACCCACCATCCAACCGCTTGCCCAAGTCTAAATCAATTTTTTATTTTCAGATTTTCACTTTACAAAATAACAAAGCACAAGTGCTGGACATAAAGGAGTAATAATTAGATGTGTGATCAAGATCATCGACTAAATCGATGATCGCCCATTACTACCGAAACTAAGCATTTCTAATCAATTTCAATTCGCAATCTACTAAGTGACAAGAGCTCATCCATCGAACTCAAATCACAGCAAATAACCTAGGCTCAGGTAGTAGAGGATAATCAATTCCTACAGATTATGCAACTATAGGATCCACTAATCATAATTTAACACAACATAGCAATGCATACATATAAGTTGCAAACAGTATATTAGACTTGAAAAATACTGGGATTAACATGATCAAACTACTTGCCTGGTTGCTGCTGCTCAATATGTTGCTGAGGATCACCCTCGTGGTTAACACAATCATTGGAACCTAAAGAAAGAGCGAAAAAGAATCGATAAGAACAAAGAAAACACAAAGACTCAACAGCAAACTTTCTCCGAATGCTTTGAAAATTTTACAGCAGCAAGAGCATAATTTATAAGGAATTTAGCAATAAGAACCAATTGATTTGGATTCTTAATGCAAAATATATGAGCGAAACAATTATGCTCAGCCTTATAAATCACAAATGCTACTATTCATTGCAATTAAATTGGGAAAAGTAACATGTTCAAAACTAATTTTTACAGTAAGCTCATTAATAGAGGAATCCCATAAAATTGGATTCACTCAAAAATAGTTTACAGAAAAATAGTTATGCTTTTTACAAGTTAATTGCATTTTTTTCACATAACAAATAATCCTTTCGGAAAAATCCGAAATTAAAACGACGTGGACGAAATTGGACCACTGATCTTGAATCAGACGGCCCACGAGCACGGAAGCACAGTGCGTGCGCACGGCTCACCACTCCACCGTTGGATTTGGATCCAACGGTTCATGTGGATCGAGGCGTTCGGGCGGTCCGAACGTTGACGCGAACCGGAACCGTTGATCTTGGATCTAACGGTCCACGCAGATCGAACTGTTCGAGCGGTCCGAACGTTTACTCGAACCCAAACCGTTGATCTAAAGATCGACGGTGGCACCTCGAGCGCGCGGCCGGTTCGATCGTTTGAACGAACATGGTCCGTTGATCTCGGATCTAACGGTCCATGCGGATCGAAGCGTTTGGACGGTCCGAACGTTCACACGCACATGGGTCGTTGATGTTGGATCCAACGATCCACGTTGATCGAAACGTTCGGGCGGTCCGAACGTTCACTCGAATCTGGATCGTTGATCTAAAGATCGACGGTCCACAGAGAACTACGTTTAAACGCTCGCGCACAGTTCGCCCGACAAAACTCGACGGCCAAGGGAGGCTCACCGCCGGAGACTCTGGTCACGGCGGTGCGAGCTAAGGCCCAAAATGGATCCGCAATAGTTTTGCGCACACACTGGGACCCAAAAACTGCGGCTGCGGTGGTCTAAAACGCCGGCAAGCCGGAGTTTACAGAGGTGACAAAAATGGCCGAAAAATGAAAAATACAAAAAAGCTCCGCTGCGGTCCAAGTAAGCGAGTGCCAAGCAACTAGGGACTAAAGTGGAGCTACCTGAGCACGGGAGAGACACAGAGAAAGGTTGGAGCTGCTCCGGCGCTGAGGAAGAAGAAAGGGGATGAACTTCGGCCAAAACAGAGAAAAACCAAATTCAGCCAAGCCCTGAGAAAGATAAGTAAAATTAAGTGAGGGTTAAGCTCAAGAGAGTAAAGAGGGAGCAGAGGGAGCAAGAATTGGAGAGTTAGAGCCACCGAGGTACCGCCTTCACCGAAAGCTTGAAGCTCGGCAATGGCGGCCGAAGTGTTTTCGGGTGAATCAAGCTCAAACAAGCACTGAGGTGCTAGCTAGAGTAGTGGAAATGCTAAAGGAAGCCAAGAGAGGAAACAATGGAGCTTAAATAGAGGAAATGGCAGAGAGCAACGGCAATAATCCCCCTCGGGTCAAACTTGCCATGAGAGCTTTGAGAGTGATGGGAGCAGTTGAGCTATGGACATTTGAGGGCGGTGCACGACGGGCATTAATGCGAGCAGAAGGAGTCGTTTAAAGGTGATCACCGAGGTGACCCTACGCTGCTCCAAGTCCCGCACACGCCATGGCTTTGTCACAGCTGCAACGTTCGCTCAGATGCGAGGAAGGAGACGACACGACCACCGTTGGATCAACATCGAACGGTTCAAATGAACGAGACGATCGGCCGGTCCGAATGTTCATTTCAATCCAGGCCGTTATCTCCAAATCGGACGGTTCAAATGAACGGGACGATCGGCCGGTCCGAACGTTCACTTCAATCCAGGCCGTTCTTTTCAATCGAACGGCTCTCCTGTGATCGCATCGGTAACGCTTCGATGACGATCCGACGGCTGACAGTGCTCGCGCTCGATCGACCGCGGCGGTGCAGTTAGTTGATTGAACCAAGTCACTTAGCTCGAGCCCGAGTCTGACTCGCGCCCAAGGAACAGTGAAAACCAGTTAGGGTTTGAATTAAACAGCTGATTTTTGGAGGATTTGCTTAAGGTAGCAAACCAGCTCCAAAAATTATGAAATTTTAACTGGAGGTGGCTGACTTAAGGATTAACCTTACATAAAATTTCCAGATATTTTCATGCACTACATTCTTCTCCATAAATTCCAGAATGTTGGAGTTAGGGTTTGACCAAGCTTTGACTGGGTTTGACTTGCCTCCCAAAATTATCAAATAATTTCTAAAAATCATGAAATAATTCAGAGGTATCACACACCAGTCCTAGATCTAGGGAAAATTATTTCCAGGCGGGGTTGGACAAAAGATTTTACCAAGGAGGTTTAGGACCTGAGGGAATTGATGATTTTGAGTTTGATTTTTCCACAATCCCTGTACAAGAATTATGGAACTGATCAAAAACATCCAGATGTGAGAAAAGTTTTAATTTATCCTCATTTTTATATATTTGAAACACAAATCCACATTTAGGATGTTACAGGGCCCTTCGGGGAGGCCTCGGGTCCACCCCGGAGGTGGCCCGGAGGTCCTGCTGCTCCGGACCTCGCGGGGCTTCGGGGCCCTTCGGGGAGGCCTCGGGTCCACCCCGGAGGTCCTACCGCTCCGGGTATCGCGGGGCTTCGGGGCCCTTCGGGAGGCCTCGGGTCCACCCCAGAGGTGGCCCGGAGGTCCTACTGCTCCGGGCCTCGCGGGGCTTCGGGGCCCTTCGGGGAGGCCTCGGTTCCACCCCGAAGGCTTCACCCAGGGCCGCCCCCTGCGTTCTAACGGTTGCTTCGCCTGGGCGTTGTGGCCGGTGGGGCCACCCCTACGACAAATATGGTATACATTGATACATTTCTCTACTCTTACCAATGTGGAAAATCGTCATTCTGTTGTTCTTTTCTTTAGGATGAAAATACCAAGCTCAAGGAATTGACTGTATATTTCGTGAATAAATATATATTGGACGATAGTACCCTATATCTTAGAATTCCATGGTGCTCACCCCAATAGCTGCGCGGCGTGGGTTACTGGGTTTGGGTTAGAGAACATTCTCCAAAACATGTGGAGATATCCTCTGCATTAAAGCATTCAATGCCGATGATTTACAGTGCTACACATTAGAAATTGATCGCCACGATCTGATCGAAAAACAAATAAAGGTTCAGATCAATTGCTACAGTATTTTTTGCTGGTTTCGCTACAGTATCACTGCCAAGTATTGTTCACTCACTCACAAATCATTGTTCACACATCGATTATATGCATTATAGCAGAGGAATCGGTTCCAGCCCACACGGCGAGATAACCCACCTCCTTGGGTCGTGGGCCGCGCCACGCCCACCACGTCCGTAGAAGTCCTGATGAGGAGATTACTTCCACGTATACACCCAACATTCCTCATGATAGAGCTGAACCTATGCACTTGTAAAGTCCAATCATGAGAGCTCGTGCACGTCAATTGAACTATCAGGTAACTTTATTTCTATGAGTACATTTTATTTCTAATAAGAATATGCTGCTACCTAATTCATGTGATGTTCTTTTAATCAGAAACTTAGGAGCTGATCATGAAGGGAAGCATATACAATCCAACTTGGCCTCCGGAGACAACACCGACTTTAAACGTGCATAACTTTTGTATACGAAGTTTGTTGGAGGTCCATGAGTACTTGATGGAAAGCTTATCTCGCCCTCTTTCAAACGGATCTAGTCCCACCTCTAAATGTTTTTGAGCGCACCGCAATCACCAAAATAATCCAATACTATTCTTGAGACTAAGTCAAAAGGGTATTGCGCCACCTCCACTTGGGCCCATGGGCCTTGTAACCCTAGGGGTGTGCGTCCACTTCCCTGGCCACCACCCTTGGCCATCTCTCCAAATAGGAACCACTGCCTCCCTTTGCTAGAACTTGAATTTCGTTTATGTTTCATTCCCCTTCGTTGCAACTTGTATCTTCCGCGTGTGTCAACTAGCACCCGGTCAAGATCCTTATTTGGAATCCCACCTTATCAATTCTTTTATCAATATTTGTAATAAATTAGATTGTGTTTCACCTTATTCTTGCATGCTTCTTCGGTGTTTGCAGGGATTGATCTTCGTGATCAGGTCATCCGGGTATTCGTGTACGGTTGATAACAACTTATCGAGCAGTTCAACGATTGCGTGATTTCAAGCCATGTGAGTTCGTAGACAGGATCATGAGAGTTGAGCTACTTCTACCGAATTTATCTTCTCATCAAAAGATCGGGTCAAATCAGGACCTCCGTGGTTCATCAAATGGTATCAGAGCTACAGTTGATCAGTGAGAGTTTCCAGTTTTCTAGTAGTAGATTCGTTTTTTATACCTAGAGTCCAAAAATTGCCCAAAAAAATATTGCATCTATCATTCTTACCGAGCCCTTTAAGCCATTGCAATTTGTTTCTTGTAGTCTGCGTTGTTGAATTTTTGTTGCATCGTCGAGTCATTGTGTTGGTTTCTATCAAGATTGGGCTAGTTTCGAGTCGCTTCAAGTCATCTAGTTCTGCCATAGCAATTTTTTTGCCACCTCAATGCTAGCGCGACAACTCCTAGCTGTCGCACTCCTGCCACCGCCCCCTACCGCCATTACCTTCGCTGCCGCAACACTCATCATCCCTTGCCGCACCGCTGCCTTCGCTGCCGCCGCACCCATCACCCCCTGCCGCGCTGTTGCCTAACAATCTTTGCCGCAGCCATCAAAATGCCTGCCACGGCAATCAATCGGCCACCACAGCGCCTGCAGCCATTGCTAATCACTGCTGCGGCACCAACTCGCTTTACCACCGTTCGGCCATCTTGTTACCGCTACCACCAGCCACCCTACCGCCGCTCTGACTTCAGCAACGCGATAAAAAAGAGTTTAGAGAGAGGGGGATTTGTACCCCTGCCTTCTACAAAAAGTTTGTGACCCATATACCTCCCTAGGTCCGAAAGAGGAATTTGAAGAGATTTGAGTCAGGAGTAGATTTGCAAAAAAAAAAGGAGAGCAAGAAAACAGAGAGCAAAAAAAAGAGAAGAAGAAAAACAAAAGAACAAGGAATTCAGAGCTGCCACCTTTCTTGACTTTTTTTTCTTGTTTTAATTGGCATAGTTCATCCATTGCTCGCTTGCTTTGATAGTTCTGGTGCTAGTCTTTCCGTTGTTGCTCCTAGTCGTTCTTGTTAGTTGCTCTAACTAGGCTTGGTTTAGGCTAGGATCAACACTTGTGACTAGTAATTTAAACTACTTTTTAACTTTGCATACTGATTTGAACAATTGCTACTCCTTTGTTACATACTTGCCTTCTGAGCTCCACTTCCTACTAATTCAGCAGGTACCATTTTCCCACAATCGTTGGGCTATTGTCAAGTAAGAGTCATGAACCAACCTCCGGTTGTACCACCTCTTTGCTGCATTGGTAAGAGCTTGTAAGTACTTGGTAAGCCGTTGTGAGAGAGTGACTTGTGACACTCCAGAACCTAGTAGTCCATAGGGACAAATACACTGTGATTTGTTCTTTATTTTCTGCTAACAATGACAAGGTCACGCGGATCTACACATGGTGAAAACAACAACAACCACTCTTTGGAGCATGCAGGTGAGGGGTCTCTCACACCTCGCACGAGAAAGCTCGTGCGGTACATTGAGCACTCGCTCGGTGAGAGCATTCGCAATACCTTGCATAAGATCAATGCAACCTGGCTACAGTCCACACACGTGTTGCGCTCCTTGAACGTCAGCCACTTGCTGAAACCACGGCCCAGGGTGAGCCAAGAATGGAGGATCCGACTACTCGCCGCACACCACCTACTGCCCGCTATTGGGCAGACGAGGTGGAAGAAGAAGATGTGAACAACTACACTGCTGATACGGAAACTGATGGATTCAATGTTCATAATGATCGCAACCATCGTCGGTTTCGTCACAATCGTCAAGGTATGGGAAGAAGTCAACATGAGGTACGTAACCATAATAATGCATTTGGTAAAATTAAATTCACTATGCCTCCTTTTGCTGGAAAATATAATCCCGATACTTATCTCACATGGGAGTTAGTTGTAGGACAAAAAATTAAATGCCATGAATTTCCTAAAAATAAAAGGGTTAGGGGTTCTACTAGTGAGTTCACTGATTTTGCATATATTTAGTGGAATGAATTATGTTGTAATGAACAAAATATACCTACAACATGGGATGCTCTGAAGAGAGCTATGAGAGCTAGATTTATGCGTCATATTATTATCATGATTTGATAAATAAATTATAAAGTTTAAGACAAGGTAGTAACACTGTCGAAGATTTCTATCAAGAAGTGCAAACTAGTTTGTTACGTTGTGGTTTAGAAGAAACTGAAGATGATAAAATGGCTAGATTTTTAGGAGGGCTTAACCAAGACATTCATGATATTCTAGGTTATAAGGAGTATAATTATATCACCCGTTTGTTCCATCTTGCTTGTAAAGCTGAACGTGAAGTGCAGGGAAGACAGTCTCGCTCCCAAGGTTCTTTTGGAGTTTCTTTTGGAGGTAGGTAGAATCAGGCATAGTACTCGGGCCGGGCGCCACCCTTTGCTGTCCCTGCCACTCCTAGCCATCCCCCACCTCCCTCTGGTCGTGGGTGACCAGCAAGCACCACTCCAACTCACCGAGCCTCCAACACAAGCAAATTAACTTCAGTTCAGCAAGCTAAAAGTTCTACTTCAATTGCTTCCACTGGGAGATTGTGAGCTATACAATGCCATCGCTGCAAAAGCTTCAGGCACATGATGAGAGATTGCCCAAATCAACGAGCACTTCTTGTTAGAGAAGATGGTGAGTATACCTCAACTAGTGATATTAATGAAGAACATGCATTGCTGGTAACTAACCCCGCAAGTGAGCAATTTGAATTTGAACATGATGAAGAACATTTTGGAGCTGAAGCAAGTGATAAGTTTTTAGCATAATTGTGAAGCGTGTCCTTAGTACTCAAATAGAGCGTGTTGAACAGAATCAACACCATAATCTATTTCAAAAAAAATTGTAGTCAATGAGCGTTCTTGTCGTGTGATTATTGATGGAGGAAGTTGCAATAATTTGGCTAGCATTGATATGGTTGAGAAGCTTGCCTTGACCACAGAACAACACCCTCATCATTACTACATTAAATGGTTTAATTCATGTGGTAAGCTGAAGGTAACTCGCATTGTGATAGTACACTTTTCTATTGGTTCATATCATAATTATGCTTATTGTGATGTTGTATCTATGCAAGCATGTTCATTACTGTTAGATAGACCATGACAATATGATAACAATACTGTGCATCATGGTAGGACTAATCAATATACTCTCATGTCTAAAGGAAAGAGAATCACTTTGCTGCCCATGTCTTCCGAAGTAATTTTAAAAGATGAATTAGAAAGAGCTAATAGATAAAAGGAAAGTAGCAAAAGTAAAAATCAGATTGTAGCTAAAGAACTTGCACTGCACAAGAAGCAAGAACCTAGTACTAAGAAATGTGAAATTAGATTGAAAGGTTATGTTTTGTTAGCTACAAAGTTTGATATTAGTGAGGTGGAAGCTGGTAATTTTGTTTGCTATGCTTTAGTGTGGAAAGCAGCATTGTTTTCATTTGAGGATATGCCCCCTTCTTTGCCTCCAACTGTTGCTCACCTTTTGCAGGAGTATGACGATGTATTTCCAAGTGAAGTACCACCGGGGCTGCCCCCAATTAGGGGCATTGAACATCAGATTGACTTGATCACAGGAGCTTCCCTAGCCAACTGCGCGTTATACCGAACCAACCCGGAGGAGACTAAGGAGATTTAACGTCAAGTGCAGGACTTGCTTGACAAATGGTACGTACGCGAGAGACTTAGTCTATGTGTTGTTGTGGATATCATGGGGATATGTTCCAGATCTTAGGATGATGTGACAATTGGCAATGGTGTTTACGGTTTGTCGTTTCATTGTTTTCGATAAAGTTTGAATGTCGGCGCAAGAACTGGCCCGACCGGTCGTAGCATGGCGGTCGATCGGTCCCAAAGCTGTTCGGCCATACCATAAGCGTGATCGGACCGTGAACTTAAATGTGTTATTTTGAGTGGGCCAAAAATAGAGTGTGTAGGCAAGAGAGGGGATTCTATTGCACTTGGTCTCATAATTTTTGGAGTCTCCAGTCAAAAGTTCTATTGGTTTGAAAATTCCAGTAGGTTTTGGTTTTCCAGAGAGGAAAAACGGCTAAGTCCCAGCTAGCGGTCTGACCGGCCTATAGGTGGCGGTCAGACCGGCCAGGGTGGGCGGTCAGACCGGCCCTGGGGGCGGTATGACTGGTTTTCACTTTGTTCGTCGCCCGGTGTGGCGGCGATATTCGTGTGTTACGTCAAAGTCATGAGTTTCAGGGCATATATGTTCCATGATGCATGTTTTGACTAACATGTGTCAAGTTGTAAAGAACTTGTTCCCAAATTCGGTTTGCTTGTCTATTGTTGTGTAGGTTGCTTGGTGGTCAACGACGATCAACGGTGAGGATGATCGGGACTAGACTTGGAGAGCTGAGGTCCAGAACGATCGACGATGCCGGGTGAGGTCAATGTACTCAAGCGTGGTGTAAGATGGACAAGGGTGACCTATAAGCTAATCCGAGGCACTAGATGGCGCAAGGTGTAGCTAGTTAGGTCAAGAGGAGATAAAGACGGCGCTTTAAAATGCGTGCGTATGTGTCCCGTTTGTTTTGGGCCCTAACGGGAGCCCAATAGGATCAAACATCTAGACGGTCTAAGCCTCCACTATAAATAGGAGAGGGTGGTGGCTGCACCATTTCTTCGCCTCTTTTGCAATTCTTGTAAACCCTAATTTTCTTAGGGAGAGCTTTTGTGGAGGCTAGGGTTCTTGATGTTTGATGTGATTTTCGTGCTCTTGGATTGAGCATTGTCCTCCATTGATGGAGTGGCTGTAAGCCCTGATCATATCAATCAATCAAAGGAAAGTTTGATCAATGTTTTGTCTCATTGCATTCTTTCTCTCTATTTGATGATTTTAGGTATTTATTTGATCCGTGAGTTTTTGCTTGGTTTCTTCACGTGATCTAGCTTGATGTGACGTGTGGGAATCTATATAGGATCATCTTGATCATCAATCACCCACGAGCAAGAGGTTTGACCTAGTTTTCGTTTTGACCCATTTTTTAACCCTTCTTTGATCAAATGGAAAAGGATCTTGATTCCTCCAAGAATTATCATAATCTTCTATTATAATAGGTCCCTGATATCATAGAGAAGGTGTGTTCCAAATTTCATCAAGTTTGGATTGGTAGATCAAAAGTTTCATCTATTTGCATCTTCGTTATTGTGGCTGTTCTTCTATTCTAGAGGAAATCGGTCGGACCGCCCATAGCCACCGGTCGGAAATCGGTCCGACCGCCAATTAGGCAGCGGTCGACCGCCAGTAGATTGTTTCACTTCAATCTTTGTTGATTTTGTTCTATCGCTTTGGAGTTTTTATTGTATTCAATATTAGTCTTCCGTTGTACTGATATACTGATCTTCATAGCTTCTATAGCTACTGGAGTAAAGTTTTATTGATCCATTATTTGATAAAAAGTGAGCGTGCTCCTATTCACCCCCCTCTAGTCGCCTTTTCTGTCCAACAGTTGTTCCTATACTTTTGGTCCCAAAGAAAGATGGGTCATGGCGTATGTGTCTTGATTGTAGAGCTATCAATAATATTACTATTAGATATCATCATCATATTCCTAGTTTAGACGACATGCTTGATGAATTAAGTGGCTCTACTTTGTTTTCCAAAGTTGATTTGCGTAGTGGATATCACGAAATTCGCATGAAATTAGGAGATGAATGGAAAATAGCGTTCAAAACTAAGTTTAGTTTATATGAGTGGTTAGTGATGCCTCTTGGTTTAACTAATGCACCTAGTACTTTCATGAGATTGATGAACGAAGTTTTACGTACTTTTATTGGTAAATTTGTGGTGGTATATTTTGATGACATATTGATATATAGCAAGTCACTTGAGGAACATCTTGATCATTTACGTGCTATTTTTCATGCTCTACGTGATGCATGTTTATTTGGTAACTTTGAGAAGTGCACCTTTTGCACCGATCGAGTATCATTTCTTGGCTATGTTGTTACTCCACAGGGCATTGAAGTTGATCAAGCCAAGATTGAGGCTATACAGAGTTGGCCGACTCCTAACACGGTCACACAAAATGTGAAGTTTTCATGGACTTGTTGGATTTTAGCGACGCTTTGTCAAGAATTTCAGCACCATTGCCCCACCATTGAATGGGCTCACCAAGAAAGGCAGTCCTTTCCATTGGGGCCCTGCACAAGAACAATCATTCAACCTTCTGAAAGGGAAGCTCACAAATGCGCCACTTCTCCAACTTCCTGATTTCGGTAAGAATTTTGAGCTTGAATGTGATGCTAGTGGAATTGTACTTAGAGATGTGTTACGGCAAGAAGGTAAACCTGTTGCTTATTTTAGTAAAAAATTGAGTTGGCCTATTTTGAACTATTCTACTTATCATAAGGAATTATTTGCTCTCGTTCGAACTTTAGAAACATGGCAACATTATTTATGGCTTAAAGAGTTTATTATACACTCAGATTATGAATCTTTAAAGCGCATTCATAGTCAAAATAAACTAAACTGTAGACATGCTAAATTGGCCGAGTTTATTGAATCATTTCCATATGTTATCAAACACAAGAAAGGAAAGGAGAATGTTATTGTTGATGCTTTTCCTAGGCGTTATACCATGTTGTCTCAACTTGATTGTAGAATTTTTAGTTTGGAAACAATTAAAGAACTTTATGCTCAAGATGATACTTTTACAGATGCCATGTTGAATTGTCAAGAGGGAAAGAGCTGGAATAAATTTGTGTTAAGCAATGGATTCTTGTTTAGAGCTAACAAGCTATGCATTCCATCTAGCTCCATTTGTCTTTTGTTGCTACAGGAGGTGCATGGCGGAGGATTGATGGGACACTTTGGTGTCAAGAAGACAAAGTATATTCTGACCGAGCACTTCTATTGGCCTCGAATGAGGCGAGACGTTGAGCGCTACGTGTCTCGCTGCACTACATGAAATAAAGCTAAGTCCTTACTTAATCCACATAGTTTACATATGAATCTTCCTGTACCTAGTGTTCCTTGGAAGGATATTTCAATAGACTTTGTTTTAGGACTACCTAGAACAAAGAAGGGGAGATATAATGTTTTTGTTGTTGTAGATAAATTTTCTAAAATGACACATTTTATTCCTTGTCATAAGAGCGATGATGTTACAAATGTTACTGATTTATTTTTCACAGAGATCGTTCGACTACATGGAGTTCCTAATACCATTGTTTTAGATCGGGATGCGAAGTTTTTGAGTCACTTTTGGCGCACCCTTTGGGCGAAATTGGGGACCAAGCTGTTGTTTTCTACTACTTGTCACGCCCAAACGGATGGACAAACTGAAGTTGTCAACCGCACGTTATCAACTATGTTGAGGGCTATTTTGAAGAAGAATTTGAAGATGTTGGAAGAATGTCTACCTCATGTAGAGTTTCCTTACAATAGATAGCTGCATTCTACCACAAAGATGAGCCATTTTCAGGTAGTATATGGCTTTAATCCTCACATTCCTATTGATTTATTGCCTATTCCTACTTCTGAAAAGGTAAATTTAGATGCTAAGAAGCATGCTGAATTTGTCCTTAAACTGCATGAAACTACTAAAGAAAACATAGAGCATATGAATGCTAAGTATAAGGTTGCTTGTGGTTAAGGTAGAAAGAGTTTAACTTTTGAACTTGGTGATCTCGTACGGTTACATTTGCGCAAAGATATATTTTCTGAATTGAGAAAGTCTAAGTTGATGCCATAAGCTGATAGTCCATTCAAGGTGTTAGCTAAGATTAATGATAATACATATAAGCTTGATCTGCCTGCAGAGTTCGGGTTAGTCCCACATTTAACATTGCAAATTTGAAGCCATATTTGGGTGAAGTAGATGAGCTTGAGTCGAGAACGACTCAAATGCAAGAAGGGGGGGTGATAAGGACATCACTTCCATGCATACACCCAACACTCCTCATAATATAGTTGAACCTATGCACTTGCAAGGTCCAATCACTAGAGCTCGTGCACGTTAATTGAACTATCAGATAACTTCATTTCTAGGAGTACATTTTGTTTCTAATAAGAATATACTACTACCTAATGTATGTGATGTTCTTTTAATCAGGAACTTAGAAGTTGATCATGAAAGGAAGCATGTGCAATCCAATGCGGCCTCTGAAGACAGCATCGACTTTAAACGTGTATAACTTTCGCATATAGAGTCCATTGGAGGTCCACGAGTATTTGATGGAAATCTTATATCGCTCTCTTTCCAACGAATCCAACACCACCTCTAAATTCTGAGCCCGAGTCAAAAGGGTGTTGTGCCATCTCCACTTGGGCCCATGAGCCTTGTAACCCTAGGGGCGTGCGTCCACTTCCCTGGCCGTCACCCCTGGTCGTCTCTCCATATAGGAATCGCCGCCTCCCTTTGCTAGAACTCAGATTTCCTTTATGTTTAGTTCGCCTTCGTTGCAACTTGTATCTTCCGCGTGTGTCGACTAGACCACCCGGTCAAGATCCTTATTCAGAATCCCACCTTATCAGTACTTTCATCAATATTTGTAATACATCATATTGTGTTTCACTTTATTCTTGCGTGCTTCTTCGGTATATGCAGGGATTGATCTTCGTGATCAGGTCATTCGGATATTCGTACGGGTTGATAAGACTTGTCGAGCAGTTCGGCGATTGTGTGGTTTCGAACCTTACGAGTTCGTAGCCAAGATCGTGAGAGTTGAGCGACTTCTACCGAATTTATCTTCTCATCGAAAGATCGGGCCAAATCAAGACCTCCGTTGTTCATCAAGTCCGACGTCCACGTCATCGCACATGACTCGAGGCAACTTTTTTTGCCAATTGAAAATTTCAAATCGTCTTATCTTCTAAACAATGCGTTCAATTTACGATCTATTTAAACCACCAAATTCCTTAAGATGAGATCTTCAAAACTAGACCCACTAATACATATTTAAACTTAGTAAATGACATCACATATTATATGTGACGGTAGATAAAACAAAATGTTCCACGCATTGCTATCTAATGTTCCAGTAGTCCACGAACTATGTTCCATCACACGTCTTTTGAATTAGTAGGGAGGGATGTTCCAATAGCTCAAATGAAATATTCCACGTATCTGGTTTCAATGTTTCAATAGTTTATCAACAATGTTCCTCACACTAAGTACTAAGGGGGAATAGGTCAATATTCTACGTGTTTGGTTTCACTATTCCAACAGTTCATCGACTATGTTCCAGTGGTAAGGCAAGTGTGAACAAATTTGAATATATTAGTGGAACAAATGAAAATTATTAGTTCTCTAGTGTTGATTACAAAACTAATGGAACAACGTGACAATATCATCCGAGCAAGAATAAATCATCAAAAGCAGATAAGCATACCAAAGCATGATGCAGTGATGATATCAAAAGTTAGTTTAACCAAGCAGCGGTGTATAGCTGAATCCGGATCCTCTGTATTACTGTAAGATCCATACATAAATAGTGTTTTGTGATGATGTAAACCGCGCTTTGCATTGCACAACAACAAAGTACTGTAGCATCGATGAAATATGCACCGCGGCGGAAAAACACTGTACTGATTGATCTGGATCTTCGATTTCTGATCAGATTGTGGAGATCACTTCTAATATCATGTCACTGTAAATCCTCTACATTTGATAACTTCAATGCAGAGGATCATTGTCCCGACATATCTATACACAAGGTTAATGCAACGGGAGACAAAAAAAAAAGTAACACGATCATCACTGGCAGATGGACCACCCCAAGCCTCGTGTGCCTGGTAGCAGCAGCAGCATCTGCCTATTAATATATTCCCAACCAAGAAGACTACGAGAGGTGAGCCTAAGTCGAACGGGGCGGGAAAATAGAGCGCGCTTAAGGGCATCTTCAATAATGCATTTATTATCGTCTTTTATCTATACCACGTTAATAAAATCCTACGTGGAGGAGAAAGGAGAGGAGAGAGAGAGAGAGAGCATATATCGTCTCTTCCTGAAAAGACTGACGTGCACGCGAAATAAGACAGGATAACGCGAAACAAGATAGGATAACGCGAAACAAGACAGGATACATTAATCTACTCTAGTTGACATGGGGGCCATTTCAAAGAAAAATTATAAAATATAAATGTCGAAGAGTGTGCTAGATATTATATATTGAAGATGTTGTCTCTAAAGATGATGCAGCATATGTTAGAGATAATATTATCTTTAACTATTGGAGATACCTTAAATGAGAATAAATTTTATGGTATATTTTATTAATAGTATATGGTGATAATATAAATTAAATCTAACCATTGATTGGCTAAGGGCATAATAGACTTTTTTATATTTATACTTTTTTGTAAGGATATTATGAATTTTTTCAACTAGTGCTGAAAACATTATGTTGTATCATGTGATCCCCATATATGCATTTATAATTCTACCTCTTGAGATTCCATACTCATACTATCAAAAGTAGTATAACTAAATCCTAACTAATCTGAATCATTGGATTAAAGAAAATGGACGATCCGTATTAAATTGAGTGTACGGTTAAAGAGCTCCAAATGAGAAGTCTTTTGTGATCGGTTGGTTAGCACTATGGGTGGTGAGCTGGCTAGCTCAGTTCCTACTGTCCCTTCTTAAATACGTTATTTTTTTTTTTGCATGTAGTTTTTTTAGTGGACCTGCGCTCAAATGGTAAGTGAGTTCGTGACTGAGCCTTCAATCCTTCCTCTGAAGTTCACATATCGTATGCACAGCACACCGAGTTCACGTATCGTACCCGGCATGATTAGCACAGCCCGCTATCACACGTGACCGTCGCCACCTCCTCGGCTGACACCACCGACGCCGCTGCGCTCCTCCTCCGCCAAAGCACGGCCCCGTGCTGGCTCCCGAACTTGATGACTTGATGGCCACCTCTGGGCGGAGGTGAGTGGCGTGATGGTATATGCCGCGGGTAATGTTTGAGTTTTCCAAAAGACTGATGCTTAAATTCTGTTCTTTTGATAAGAACTTAAATTCTGACAAGCTGCGGTACATGATTGGGCTTGCAGCCCAAAAAGCCCGAAATAATTAGTATTTCACCGTGACAAGCTCTTTTTATTTGTTGCCATGGATTTGTATCCATAGTTTATGTTATTTGTTCCAGTAGCATTTTTAGTTTTTTCAAAAAAAAATATTTGTTCCAATGGCATTTCAAATATTAAAAAAAAATGTTCCATGGTACCCTTTGATTTGTTCCAATAATATTTGTTATTTAAACTTGCTTTTTGGGCAATTTTTGCAATCTACCCAAACATCCAAACGGGGACACATTTCAATGGTATATACCAAGTTTTCTCTTCTTTATTTGTTGCAGTAACGTTTTTCACTTGATGCATGCATAAATATTTTAAAAAATTGAGTAGCATGAATATTTACTTCAACAAAGTAAACACCACACCACAACTAAACAGAATATGCTGTGCATGAAGTACTTATTTCACCAGTGATCTAACTCATTACCAGATTAACCTGACGGCTGACGGTAATATGCTAGATTTGGGCTAATCTGTAGAGATCATCGTCAAAATGCCAAGGCCATTTCGCGTAGGTAATTGTCAAACGCCAGGGCAACTCTGCCTCTATTAAGCTTCAGATAGTTTCTTCAACGACTACTATTTAATTCAGTACAAATCGGCACCAGACCGCCGAGGCATTTGCCAGCACGAGCTAACACCAGGTAAAAGTAAAGTGAAGGTAAAAAAGCTGAAAAACATGCACTTGCAGCGATACATTAGCAGAATCTTTTAATGACCTGTCAGATATTCGGATACCACAGAATCTGTTATGGTAACACACACGTGCGATATTGCATAAACACGCGATCCAAAATTAGGCATGCTAATTATCTGCCTCCTGTAGTGCCACATAGATTTCCTTCCTCTTTTTCCGTCTGTAAGGTTGCAGCAGTCTAAAGAGCAAGAGAGCCTGATCCCTTCTCTTTCAGAGGCTGGGAAGGTGATCATCACTTCTTGGCCTGCCTTCTTGCAGCTCCAAGTAGGAGGACCTTCCCAACAAGGCTGGTGTTGAGCACGCAAACCGCAGCCACCGCGCCACCGACCACCACCCATTTCCAGTTGAAACCCTGTTGAACTGCTCTGCAGTTGTCATCTTCATCGCTGGCCTTCTCTGCGCTCGAGGGCTCTTGATCCAAGGAGCCATTGGAACCAGCAATGGATGTCTTGGTGGTAACTCGAGCCATGATGGCACTTCGTGACAGGATGTTTTCTGATTTTCTGATTTTCTGATATGCTCTAAATCCGGACTGCAGCTTTTTAACAGCACCCCACATGCCGTGACGAACACTGACCTTGGCAACATCCTTTGGTATGCCCATGTCCTCATAGTGAACCAGGGTTACTTCACATGCAGATTGCTGGCCATCTTGTTTGGGTGATTGAACTGCGGTTTTGCATACAGAAAAGGAACAAAATGTCAAGGTCCGAACATTTGCATTCCTGCTTGATTGAAAACTTGGAATGTTCAGAACAAATGCAGTTGAATGTAAAATTGTAGTAGTAAGAATAAGTGTTACCAGCTCTAATACACCAACTCGAGAAGTACAATTCCACACGCCTTGGTTTTTCCTTCTTGGGCAAAGATGGATAAGGAACTCCCTGCGAATGGAAGTCTTCAGTGCTCACAAATCACGATCAACGTATATGCTCTCTTACAAGGCACACAAGTGAAAATTTTCTACATACTGCAGTGCCAACTGTTATGTATATGTGTATACGGCCCATACGTATATATGGGCCATGAGGCTCATGAGCCCTTACTAGAGTTTGTAATGTAGTATATATATATTGCAGTCTTGATATAATAGATTGGGAAGTTGATTCATGACATGGTATCAGAGCAATTACCTCCTTCCCCGTTGTCTTCTACCGAGACTCCCTGTGCTGTTGTCGCCGTGACCCTCGGCCGATACGGTGACCAGCTGCCGTCTCCGTAACGCCTCCTGCTGCCGCCTGGTGAAGACCAGAGGGGAGGAAGCTCGGTCGGATCGGCCGCCACCTCGTCTCCAAGAAGCTCGGGTCGGATCGGCCACCGCCTCGTCTCCAAGTCCCTCGCTCGGGAAGGCCAGGCCAAATGCCGAGTCGCCGCCGCCTTCCGTGCTGCCACTACCAGTGACCTCCGCCGCCGCCTGGTCTTCCATCGCTGGTCTTCCATCGCTGCCCTCTGCTGCCTTCCGTTCGGCCGAGCGTCTTCATCTTCTCCGACGCCGGTCGGCAATCCAGTCGGGCGAAGAGGAAGAGGAGGCGAGGGGCTCGGGTCGGCAGGCGAGGGGTCCGAAGGGAGAAGAAGAGGCGAAGGCTCGGTCGGCAGGCAAGTCGGAAGTTAAAGGAAGAAAGCTCGGCTCGGTCGGTCGGCTCGGTCGGCTATTGAAGCTCGGCTCGGTCAATCTCAAATGAATTTTGGTAGTTCCGCTTCTCTCGGTATGAGAGGTACTCTTTTGGCCTCAGATATCAAACTAGATGGTCAGAATTATCGTGAGTGGTCGTCATCGGTTTGCATAATTCTTTGGTCTATTGGTCTTCTTTCATATATTACGGCAGAACCTATAACCGAGAAGACTGATGCGAAAGAGGTTGCTGCATGTTACAGTGCTGATGATCGTGTTATGGGTATTTTATATCATAGTGCTGAAATTTTAATCAGGAAGGATTTCATTGATCTTCCAAGTTCTCGCAAAATGTGGGAGTACCTTCAGCAGCGTTATGAGCAGATTAGTGCAGCACGTCGATTTTCTCTTCTACAAACTTTTCATGATCTACATCAGCAGGAGATGTCCCTTGAGGAGTACTACAGTTCTTTTACTCGTATTTCACGACAACTGATCTTCATGGTTCCTCCTTCCTGTGCTGGATGTACTGGCTGTGTAGGTAAAGCGGGTCATGATGCACAGAATTTGATGTTCACCTTTGTTATGTGTCTTCGTCCAGAGTATGAGTCTATTCGATCTCAACTACTGGGACGTGTTGTTCTTCCATCCATGGAGGAGACCCTTGTTGTGTTGATTGCTGAGGAGACTCGACCTCGCTCTTTGTCTTTAGGACCAACTTTACCTCAGTCTGTTCTTGCAGCACCTCGTCAGGAGGTTTATCAGCCTAGTTCAGTTCCTGATGCTACATTCAACCAGACTTTATGCTCTCACTGCAAGAAGCCTGGTCATCCTGTTCAGAGGTGCTATCGACTCCATCAAGAGTTGCGACCTGCATCTCACCGTCATCGTCGCGGTGTGGTTGCTGCCACCACTCCTGCATCTGTTGGGGATTCTGCCTTTGTCACTCAGTTGGGTCAGCTTCAGTCGCAGCTTCAGGCTCTTCAGACTCAAGTTCAGCAGCAGCAGTCTTCATCTGATGTCCCTCCTAGTGGTTCTGCCCTTGGCCTCTTCTTAGTGTCGGTAGCCTTTTGGACTCTCTTTTCATATGACATCGTGTCGACTGTACTAGTCTTCCCACTCATCGGGTTTTGGACTCCTCGACTTTCTATGAACCTTATGCTTCTTTTCATATGACATCGGATAAGTCTCATCTTGCATCATGTCGACTGTTATGGATGGTTCTTGTGTATAGACACTAGTTATGATTGATGGTACCTCATGTTTTTGAGTTGGTTCATTCACTCATCGTTATGAATATATTGTACTCTCTCTACCTCTCATTTCTAACACCCCCTCAAATGTTCTTGCATTTGATGTGTCATTTGTACCTCGAAAAAATATCTTTCTATGAACCTTATGTGGCAATGCATGTTGGTCAACTCGAATAGTAGGTGGAAGCATGGCGACATGCACTACTTTGTTGGGTTTGATAACTCTACTTGCTATGTGTAGGATCGTCGGACGGAGGATGGAGTTCTTGTTGCACTTTTAAAACAAATGAAAGTTGGAAGAAGTTTGGTGAAGCCATTGTAGAAACCGAATCGAGCCGAGAAGCCATTGCACTAGTCTCCGCCTCATGAAGCGACGATCTCGGTCGAGGCAAGCCGAGCGGATGTCGGCGACCATGGAGTCGGCTAGTCATCCTTTCCACCGGATCCGGTGAGTTGGTTCATTCGATGTTTGGGGTCCCGCTCCTTTTGCTTCCGAAAGGTGGCGAGGCATATCTATTATGTCATCTTCATTGATGACTTCCTATTCTAACTCCTATTCTAACATATCTCTAACAACCATATCTATTATGTCATCTTCATATGACTTGGGTTTATTTTATGAAACATCGTTCTCAACTCTTGTCCATTTATCAGTCTTTTGCTCGTATGGTTCACACTCAGTTTTCTACTCCTATTCAGATTTTTCGTTCTGATTCAGGGGGGAGTACTTATCGCATGCCTTTCGTCAATTTCTCTCCGCTGAGGGAACTCTTGCTCAGCTTTCATGTCCTGGTGCCCATGCTCAGAATGGTGTTGCTGAACGTAAACAACTTTAATCTTATTGAGACTGCTCGTACTCTTTTACTTGCATCTCATGTTCCAAGACATTTTTGGGCTGATACGGTTTCTACTGCTGTCTATCTCATTAATATGCAGCCATCTTCTCGCCTTCAAGGAAAGTGTCCTGGAGAGCTCTTGTTTTCTACTCCCCCAAGGTATGACCATCTTCGGGTTTTTGGTTGTACCTGCTATGTTCTGCTTCCGCCTCGTGAGCGCACCAAGTTAACAGCTCAATCAGTTGAGCGTGTTTTTCTTGGATATAGTCTTGAGCATAAGGGATATCGTTGTTATGATCACTCTGCTCGGTGTATGCACATTTCTCGTGATGTGTCTTTTGTTGAGGATCGTCCCTACTTTTACTCTTCTGCCACTCGGTCCTCCTCTCCCGTTAAGTCTCTCTTTCTTTATCTTCCACCCATTGTTTCGTCTGATACACCTTTTTCTGTGGAGTCTTCTTTTCTATCGTTAGTTAGATCACCGTTTCCTCTTCACTATACTCGTCGGTCTAGGGTTTCTCCTGATACTTAGCCTTCTACTATTTCCTCCTCTGATGCATGGCTAGTAGTGATGATACTCCTTCTGATGATCCTCCATCGGCACCGTCATCTCGGTATGAGCTTCATGATCGTACTACTATTGCTGCTCCTAATAGATATGATTTCTTTCTACTGTTGTTGTACCTGAGCCTCACACTTATCAGGAGGTTGTTGTTCATCCTGAGTGGCAGTTAGCTATGACTGGGGAGTTGGTTGCTTTGGATCGTACTCATACATGGGATCTTGTTCCTTCACCTGCTCATGTTGTTCCTATTACTTGCAAGTGGGTTTTTAAAGTTGAGACGAAATCTGACGGTTCTGTTGAGAGGTACAAGGCTCGACTAGTTGCTCGTGGTTTTCAGCAATCACATGGTCGTGATTATGACAAGACGTTTGCTCCTGTTGCTCATATGGTAACGGTTCGCACTTTTGTTGTTGTGGCTGCTGTTCGGTCTTGGGCTATCTCTCAGATGGATGTGAAGAATACTTTTCTTCATGGTGATTTGAAGGAGGAGGTTTATATGGTCCCACCTCAGGGTGTTGCGGCTCCTGCTGGTCATGTTTGTCACCTTCGTCGTGCTCTTTATGGCCTCAAATAGGCTCCTCGTGCTTGGTTTAAGAGGTTCAGTTCTGTTGTGTTAGCTGCTAGTTTCTCCCAGAGTAATCATGATCCTGCATTGTTTATTCGTACATCTCCACGTGGTCGTACTATGCTTTTACTCTATGTTGATGACATGCTGATTACTGGAGATGACATGGAGTACATTGCTTTTGTTAAGCAACGGCTCAGTGAGCAATTTTTGATGTCAGATTTGGGTCCTCTACGTTATTTTTAGGGTTTGAGTTCACGCGCACAGATGATGGCTATTTTTTATCTCAGCAACGTTATATTCAGGATTTGCTTGCTCGTTCTGGTCTTACTGACAGTCGAACAGCTTGCTACTCCTATAGAGCTTCATCTTCGGTTTCGTCCTACTGATGGCACTTTGCTTGAAGATCCTTCTCATTATCGTCATATTGTTGGGAGTCTTGTCTACCTTGCAGTCACACGTCCTGATATTGCTCATTCTGTTCATGTGCTCAGTCAGTTTGTTTCTGCTCCCACGTCTGTTCACTATGCTCACCTACTATGTGTGTTGCGCTACCTACAAGGGACTGTTGATCGTTGTCTCTTTTATTATCGGTCGACTCAGCTTTAGCTTTCATGCTTACTCTGACTCGACTTGGGCGAGTCATCCTGTTGATAGACGATCTGTCTCTGGCTATTGCATATTTCTTGGGTCTTCACTTATTGCCTAGAAGTCCAAGAAATAGACTGCGGTTTCACGGTCTAGTGCTGAGGCAGAGCTTCGAACGTTGGCCACTACTACTTCAGAGATTGTTTGGCTTCGTTGGCTGTTAGCTGATCTTGGTGTGTCATGCAGTACTCCTGCATTTCTCCTGTGTGACAACACTAGTGCTATACAGATTGCTACTGATCTAGTGAAGCATGAGCTGACAAAGCACATTGGTGTGGATGCATCTTTCACATGTTCTCATTGTCAACAGAATACTATTGCTCTTCAGTATGTGCCCTCTGAGATTCAAGTCGTCGATTTCTTCACCAAGGCTCAAACTCGAGAACAACATCGCTTCCATCTCTCCAAACTCAATATTTCAGATCTTCCTGGCCCATGTTGAGTTTGAAGGGAGGTGTTATGTATATGTGTATACGTTCCATATGTATATATGAGCCATGAGGCCCATGAGCCCTTACTAGGGTTTGTAATGTAGTATATATATACTGCAGTCTTGATCTAATAGATTGGAAAGTTGATTCATAACACCAACAATATTCAAATGCCTTATAAACTTATGCTGATTATGCAAGCATGCCAAGCAAGGAGGCACCTGGTTCTCTGGGCTGAGATCCAGGGTTTGATTAAACAGCAAACTATGTGCGAGTATTCTCTAGCAATAACTAAAAATAAGGTTGAGAATTTTTTCAGTGTGGGTTTGATCTTGGCTCACATCAGTTACATCTTCTGCACATTAAAATACTACATCTTCTGCACATTAAAATACTACCAGGGTATGTGCTTCAATCAACTACTTTGGAAAAGAATATTCATATCCTGATATCCCTGTCAAGATTGTCATTTGCATGCATGCCAGGCCAAACAATGTTTAATACAAGCAAGTATTTTAGTTTTAGTTTACTAAAAGATCTGCCCCGTACCAAGGGAAAAAAGAGCAGCAATAGTAAGGGTCTATTCGCCTCTTCCTAGACCTAGAATCCTCATTAGCCAAATATTTCAGAAAAAATGCCGATGTAATTATGCAAACAGTTCAGTTAGAACTTGGAACTTCAACTAAAGTCAGGCTAGCAGATCATAAAAATGGCTTACTAAGTTACTATGCAAATAGTAATATTAGCAGCACCAGAAGAGTACTGTATTACGGTTGGAAACAATTCAAAAAAAAAAAAACAAGACAATTTTTTTTGTCCCCCGTAGGTAACTAGTAGCATCAATATGTACCTTGAAATGATGGAAAGGAGCCAGAAAAACATTTGATCTATGTTGTTGTTAATAACATTACATCAATGGAAGTATCTATCTAGAAAAGTTTTTGTACATGTACCTTTGTAACACAATAGTAAGTCTTCCCAGATTCCCATATGCGTCGCCCAAAAATGTATTCACGGTCACTGCAAAAGAAAGGGAACTGGAAAACAAAGACACGTTGGAATTATGAAGTTCAACATGAAGGTACAGGACGCACAAGAGAAGCTGGTCAAACCTTTTTTATCCAGTGAACAATCATGGTTCCATTCTGAGGGAACTCATCCAAAGTTTTGAAGTACACAAGCATGGGATCCCACTTTAGACGAAAATCATCATCCCAGAAGAAATCTCTAACCAGTTCAGGAGTAGCATCCTCAAAAATAGTCCGGCTGCAATACATTATAGGTCCCACCTAAAGAAAAAATAAGAACAAATTAGAGAGCTGTATATGAAAACTATATGACAAGATCTTGACAGTTTAGTCATGATACATATTTTTCGAGCAGTTCCTAATTTTTTCACATCAAGTCATGAAACATTTCACCAAAAAAATCTAAAACAAGATAATAAATGGACAAAAGGTATACTGCAGCAAGCCAATGACATGATAATATTACCATGAGGGGGCAAGGACACCACTGCACTTAAAAAAAATGATAATCTGGTCCTTGGTATATTTAATTGAAGTATCATAATTTTTCTTTGCATTCAGAAGCTAATACCACCTCTTATTTCTAATTAATGGCCCGTCTGATTTTTTATAATATACTATATTCTTAGCATCAGTTTCACTTTCTACAGTCCCACTGCCCACTGGCAAAACAAACCTCGGGCTCACGGCGCCAGGCCTTGTAAGTCATGTTCGAAGTGGTGTGCCCCATCAAATGCTGCCATGTTGTGTCCCCACTCTCCTGGTTATCTAAAAGTTGCAGGAGGTGTTCTAGGTCCTTGTCGGTGACAATATCATGCTTGACCTCAAAAATTGTCCTGATATTTGTAGAAAATAATGAACTTAACAAAATATATCAATGCAGAAAAGTACATAAAAATCAATTCAAACAGATGGGACTTTTCGGTGCACTCATATGTTGAAAGCACTATTTGTCTATGTTTGTTTGTATCTACTGTTAACATATAAACTAAAGATGCAAACTAACAAACCCATGTCACGATCAATCCCAAATAACAAGTCAAAATTCAATTTTGTACACTGCTTATCGTTCCATTGAAATCCCAAACAATGTTTGGTTTTTCTCAGTCACAACTCACAAACTTCCAATCATTCATGTTGGTCGATACATTTCACGTCAGTAATTTAGCTATTTGTGACTGCAATGACCACGTTCACATCAAATTCAATTGTTGAAGAAAGAAGAAGAAATTCAACCCTCAGCTGCACGACCTGGCCATAACAGTACACCCAAATACAAGGGTGAACTACAATGGATCATCTTACTAACAGTGATCACTTCTTCATTACAAATAGGTGACAAACTTTTTGTTGCAAATCCTTGCATTGTGCAATATCACACTCATCGAAACCCTATATATCAGTTAGCCCCTAAACACTCAGGACAGCAAACACCACAAATTTCCAGCATCACCTTGCAATTCGAAATACAAACACGCCTTCAGCCAAATCTCACTCCGTTGACAAATACCACTTCCATCATCAATTCAGTTAATCATCCAATTTCACCAAAATCTATCAAAGCTCCTATAACCCACCATCGGCACTCTTCACCGTTGGTTGAATTGCGAGCACATTTCATTCGATTGTAATCATAGACGACCCAATTCAATTCCGAACTGAAGTACGCACGGTCTCCAACCGACACAATTAACAAGGTCAAATGCCGCGCCATTTTCACCCCTACCTCGCCAACCCACAGCCATAGATAGATTCGACTAGTACGCCCTCACCTGCCGGACGCGCAAGCGCCATCGTCCCCGGAGGCGCCGGCTTCGTCATGGGAGGGAGCCTTGTGCTGGCGCTTGCCGCGGCGGCAGAAGGCGGAGGAGAGCAGCCGCGGCGCGACGGAGAAGGCGGAGAGCGCAGTGCAGGCGAGCCAGAGGCGGCGCGCGCCGAGGCCGGGGGGGACGTATAGGAGGCGGAGGCGGCTGCGGAAGCCGAGGAAGAGCAGCCCCGTCCAGCGCGGGCGCCACGCCCAGCCGATGACGAGACCGATCATCACCGCCGCCCAGATCGGCACCGCGCAGAGCAGCACGTCCACCGCCATCTCCGCCACCGCCGGCCGCCGCAGAAGCCCCACCGCCTCCTCGTACCACCCCGCCATTGCTAGGGCACGCAGCTTCCTCTCTCTCCCCCCACCTTCTCCGCCTTTTTTTAATTCCTTTTTTTCCTCGCGAAAATGGAGGAGGGGGGAGGAGACACGTGCCGGGGGGACGAGTTGTTTTTGGAGGTGGGTGGTCGAGGCGTCGGAGAGACTGACCTGTGGGGCTTGAAGACAGGGTCCACCTGTCAGTGGCGCGGAAGGGAACGGTTGTGAGGCGGGCCCAGGTGTCAGTTGGTGTGAGGGGGTGCGCGGTATATGCCAGCTGCGGAATTATACGGGTGTATGTTTATCCGGTGTGGATTAAGTTAAGTAATTAATGCGCGGGTTTCACGATGAGATTTTATGGTCGTGACGTGGCGAGAGGTCATTGGCTGCGGGGTGATCGTCCAGACTGTAGTTGAGTGGCTATTGGTCAGCTATCTGGCTAGCCCTGACACGTGCAGCAAGTCAGCAACAACAAATCGCTCTACGCACATGTTCATTCTGCATCATGCGGTGTACCGTGTTACTGTAACACACATGTAGGGATGAAAATGGATCGGATAGTTTTCGATCGATTTGGACGAAACGAAAACGGCACAATTCTTTTGGTATTACATGGAATCGAGAAAACCCAAGAAATTTTGGAGCTCCTGGAAATTTGCTGGGAAATAGCCGCATTCACCGAGTTTTATTCCAAATGAACGGGCTAGATAAGGGCATCTATAATGTGAATAAAAAGTGGGTACTAAACATTACATAGGTTTAAAGTGCCATGTCTCATACACTGTGAAGCATGACCCCTGCGCCGCCGGGTAGAAGGAGTGGGTCAGATGCTTTTGGTATGTCTCTGTAAAATCAAAAATATTAAGGCCCTATTTGTTTAGATTTTTTTGTTTAAAAGTAAAAAAGTTTAAGCTATTTTCATCCTGTTTATAAAAAAAATTAAGTCATTTTAAACCTATAAACCATAAAGCACGAGAGAGGTGTTTTTTTTTTTGTGGAATGGAATGATATTTTGCCACCCAGCTTCATTGAAATTATCCTCAAAATGTCATTCGTGTATAAAGCCAAATCCTTTCATTTTTTTCACCCCTTCCTCCTCCCCACCTGATATTTCCCCCTTCAGTTCCTGCTCCCCAGGCTGCTGCCTTCCTCCCACAACCTCGCCGGCGCCTCACCTCGCCCACCGCCGTCGCCTCACCTCCGCCCGATGCCGTTGTGCTCCCTCGACCTCCACCAGTCTCCATAATCCACAGATCCTCTTGTTGGATGATATTTCTTTTCTAACACCTCCTTTAAATTTGTTAGTAGTTTCACCTATTATCCCTCAAGCCTCCAAGCCTTTCTCCACCATTTGTAGCTACCGCGGGAGTTGGGATATGCTTCCAAGTTCCAACAACCAAGGTATATATTGATTTTCTGATTCTATGCATATACGAGTGATATCTATTTTGTTTCATATGTACACTTGTATGTGTCGCTATATTTTCAATTCTCATGCAAAAATAAGTTTATACACATGCATAAATAGGTCCTCAAAACCCTCAATGTCAATTCAAACTTTTAATCATTCACACACAACTCAAGAAGCCAACAACCATAAAAAAAGTCAGATTACCCAACATCATAGCTTGACATAAAAGCTAAGGGGCTTATAAGCTAATTAAATCAAAAGGTTGGCTTTAAACTATAAGCCAAAAAAGCTTAAACCTAAACAAATAGAGAGAATATGAATGAGACATGTTGTTTATCTATCTATGTACATATCAATGCCTATATTTTTACCCACCTCACTTCAAGAACATAGTTTAAATCGGTAACAAATCATAACAAGGGAATGCATAATAACTCACCATGGTAATCATGCAACAATCGAAATGCAACTCATGCAAAATTGTTGCCGTTAAGGATGGCCTCGTCGTCGGCCACTACCAAGTTCGGCTCGCACCCCCGCTAAAACGAGCTGTCGGGGGAGGGCCGCACAACCTGATCCGGCCTGGGGAGGGGCGACGCCACCGGATCCGGCCTAGGGAGGGGCACTGGATCGAGACAAGTTCAGCTCGCACCCCTCTAAAATGAAGTATGGTCACCGGCCTCTGGAAAAATGTTCATAAAATCTGGTATGACCGCAAGTATTGCGCGGTATTATCGCAGGTCGGTAGTACCGAAGTTTACATGGCGGTATGAAGTTTCCAGAGGGGAAGTTTTTTGGAAGTTTTCTTGAAATCCCAAAATCGGTACGACCGTATTTGATGAGTGGTAGTACCGAAATCTAGTTGGCGGTATGTTTTTAACAGAGAGGATATCTTTGGGAGTTTTTCTTGAAACTTGACCATCGGTATGACCGCATTTGAACGATGGTACAACCGCAAGTCGGTAGCACCGAAATATAGATGGTGGTACATAAATTATAGAGAACGTGTTTTTGGGAGTTTTGATATCCCCTGAAAAACGTTTATGACCGCAGCTCTTGAGCGGTATTACTGCAAGTCGGTAACACCGAGTTTTACTTGTGTTTGTTTGATCCTCTGGAAATAGGTAATACTGATATAACTGAGTGGTGTTACCACAGTGTGGTAATACCGATTTGTAGTTGGCAGTAGTACCGTAACTTTTTATAACAGCTATATTAGACGCATTAAATGCACAACAGTCGACTATTGTTTCGCTACTGTGGTAGTACCGGTCCTGAACAGCGGTATTATTGAAAATCCTAGTTTTCTAGGATGTTTATTCTAATGGCTAGTTTTTGTGGTAGGGGCTATAAATACCCCCTTGGCCGGTTGTGAAACAACCATTGGCACTTCATTTTATTCTATTGAGCTAGTGTGAGCTTCTCTCAATTGTGTATGTGTTGCACTTTGTGAGCAAGGAGAGAGGTCTCTAGTTACATGTGTTGCATCTAGAGTTGAATTTCGTATCCATTTGAGCATGTGTATTCATTGTATGTGGTGAGAGTCAAGCAAGGGGCTTGACTTATTACTCTTGGAGTTTGCCGACTCCTAGACGGCTTGGAGGAGTTGTGCTGATGATCTTCTTAAAAAGGTTGTGAGAAGACCTAAGCGGTTGCGAGTGGTTTGGTGCTCGCCATCTCCAAAGTGAAGGAAGAGCAACCCCAAGCGGATCGAGGTGTTGGTTCATGTTGGAGCCGGTCCAAGTGGTTGGACTTAACCTCAGAGGTGTTTGGCTTAATTCGTGGAACCGATCCAGTTAGTTTGGGCTTACCTCAAAGTGGACAAGTGAGTAAGAGAAATGCATACATCTTGACGCTCAAGCAATTAACGCTTTATTTAGTGCTTTAAATGTAGAGGTGTTTAATGAAGTATGCAATCTCAAGAACGCTCATGAAATGTGGACCCATCTTCAAGATTATTATGAAAGGTACACCTCAACCAATGATGATTGCAAAGAAGAATGGATGCTGAAAGATGTTGAAAATATGCCCTAGAGGCAATCATAGAGATGATGATATTTCATTATGTTCATGTTTTTGATAATATGTTATCGTGTTCCTTCAATGAATCATTTGTTATAGATCAATAAGTATGTGACTTGTTGATGGAACTCTTTAACTTATATGATGTCATTCTAAATGTATCCCTGGTCGGAGGTCACTGGTCGGAACACCAGTGACTCTATGACTAGCACATGTATTGATTGATGAACTGGTTTAACCGGTCATGGATATAGAGATATCGAATCAATAATGTGAGCACATGTTAGAGAACATGGGGTTGGATAGACCCATCATTGAGACACTATTGAGATTGTTATGAATCTTTGTGTCATTAGTTGGTCTCAAGTAATGATGATGTATAATCCTTAGACCTGAGATCAGCATGGTTCCCTACATGTGTAATAGCACTCTTGGGGGTTGCCAAACGCTACTTGTAACTGGGTAGTTATAAAGGTAGCTTTCGGGTATGCTATGAAACATGCAGAGGGATGTGACTGGTCGAGATGGGATTTGCCCCTCCTTGCATAACAGGAAAGATGTCTATGGGCCCCTCGTGGTGATCGGATAATGCAAGTGCATGGCCATGCCACTAGTGGTCGAAGTGTCGACCACATGATGTTATCCGACACTCGATCGAGAAAGTATTGAACAGTCCATGGATGACACTAAATCTCACCTGGAGTTCAACCAGACATCATGGGGCAAAGGGAGAATGCATGAGTAGGTCGCTTAGTTCGATCAGTTGCAGACTGGTTGTATGGAGATACGATCTGGTCGTAGACTGGTCGAACGTAATCACAGAATGGTAAGAACCTAGTCGTAAGGAGTTACGAACTGGTCGGGACCAAATACGATCTGGTCGTATGGAGAAACGAACTGATCGTAAGTGATGATGACCTGATCATAGATCATATTACTTCAAGGTTCGTCTGATTTATTCTATGTGTCTTTGGAAATCGTTATGTGCTGCTAGGTATCGATAACAACTAGTGGTCGAAAAAGAGTTTTCGAGTCATAACCGATTACACATGAACCTGTAGGGTCGCACACTTAAAGGGCAAGGATCTATTTTGGATGGTGATTCGAATTCGTATAGACCACGAGTTCCTATTGGGCCTTCAGGTCGAGACCCATCATGGATGCCTATATAAAGAGGGGCGGTGGCATGGGTGAGAAAGAGGATGACCTTTGGAAGAACTCTCGAAACCCTAATAGCCACGCCTTCTCAACCACGTTGCCAGTGCTAGCACTCCAGCGCGTGGTGATCATGCTCTGTACGTGTGGATACCTCGGAGGTGTTCTTGCGAAGCATCAGCACTAGGACGATCCTCAACTCGTGACGTTCACCGGAGTCGGAGGAGCAGACGCACGACGAGTACGACCACTCGAAGGAGGAGACGCGTCGTGAGTACGACTACGACTGCATCAACTCGCTGCAACGACTCTACTTCTGCTACGAGTCCGCGTCTAGCGGTAATCTCGTGATCTATTACTTGCGGTGGTTTCTTGGTTGCGCGGTAAAATTTTGTTTGTGCTATCGTAGCCTTGCCGCGTTTCCCAACAGAAGAAGAATGCTCAATCTCTAGCTTCAACACCGATGAGATCTCAACTCGTCTACATCATCTTATTTCTTTATGGCTAAAGGTAATAAAGGGGTAAATAATGATGAGCCTACATATGATGAATTGATGGATATGTTAGAAGAGTTTAATTAATATCTTGGGAAAGAGAAGATGAGATTCAAGGTTTTAAAGAACGAGCATATCTCTCTTCAAAATAATTATGATATGTTAAAAGAAGAATATGAATCTCTCATTCTCAAGGAAGTCACAAGCTCAAAGGTTGATATATGTGTTAAATGTAATTTATTAGACAATATGCAATGTATAGCTCCTAGCCCTTGCATTTCATCTAAGGTTAGCATATCCACATCTTGTGATGATTTACTAGATATTCCTTGTAGCTCAAAAATAGATACTTCTACTTTCTCTATACTTGTTGAGACTAACCTTATAGAGGAAAACAAAGAGCTCAAGACCCAAATCACAAAATTAACAATTGACTTGGAAAGAAGTTTCAAAGGAAAGACCACACTCGTCGAAATATTGAGCAAGTAAAAATGCTTGCAAGATAAGAGTGGAATTGACTATATTCCAAAGAAGAAAGAGAATAGCAAGACAACACACAATGCAAGACACACGAAGAATGTCAAGTACTTTAGATGCAATGAGAAGGGCCATAATGCCTCAATGCGCCCAAATCAAATGGATATCAAGTCTAGACATTCAAAGAGGAGGTAAGCTGGAAATAAGCAAGACAAGAAGACAAAGGATGGAAGAAAATATCAAACTTGCTACAATTACCAGAAAAATAACATTTTAGTAAGGATTGTCTCAATGGTATCTCTCCTAAGCCTATTATCTATAATGATCATTATTTGCGTAGGAAGGATAAAATGACAATGTGTTTGCTAAAATTGTTAGTTCACCAAAGCTTATTACTAGGGCCATTTGGGTGTCCAAATCTCTTATGGCTAACATTCAAGGACCCAATCGAGTTTGGGTACGAAAAAGTGCTTAAATGATTAATAGGTACTTCGAGAGGTATTGGAGGTTTACCTCACGTGAAGAGATAGATTCCACCATGTGAAAAATTGGGGTCAAGCTTAAGGATAATCATCTCATATCAAGAAACAATGTCATCTCGGTAACAAGTATTTACATTGAAGTATTTAGCCATTTTACCTTGTGTAGGTAGTATTCCATGAAAATCTTTTCAAATGGGTGTTCTTACTCTTGTTCATAATTTTCTTTAGTACAATCTTGAGCAAGTTGGTTGGTGGCACATTAAGTGGGAGTGCTAAGTCATATACATGTTGAGAGACCATGTGAGAGGTCCTCCACTCTGAGTGATGAGTATTTGACAAGTGTGTTGATTAGATTGAGAGTTGAGTTTTTCGGTTTGGGTGCTTTACTGTCTTTGAGTCGAAATCGGAACTACATTGTGTATGGAGCGGAAGTTAGATAAATCGAACTCACGGTGTTGGAAATAGGAACTTTCGATTTTCCTAGGTTTTGAGTTCTATTTGAAGGAAATCGGAACTTCCGCACAAGGGTAGCGAGTGTCCGATATACCGACATTGAGTGTTCTCTCGAGGTACCAAATCGGAATCAAATATCGGAAAGTCGGTTGTTAGGATATCGGAAATACCGCAGATGTTGAGTGCGGAACTTCCGATAATCTGACAGTCTGCGGATGTTCGGAAATCGGAACTTCATTGTGGTAAGCTGGAACTTCCGATTGTGTCGAATCGTGCGAGAAGAATATTTTGTGTTTTTGATTGTGTATGAGTTTGAGTCTTATACAAATATTGATGCTATGATATTGTGCAATGCTATGTGATGTGTTTTTATGCATGTTGATCGCAGGCATCAAGATGGAGTCGTGGCGAGACACGTGGACGGACTAGGCGCGAGAGGCGTTGAGGTCGAACGGTCGGGATGTGTCAAAACGGCGTGAATCTTGAAGCGGTTGCAGTCGTGCACAACAAGGTGTACGGGAGGCTTCGAGAAGGTGCGCAAGGGGCGAAAGGGTCTTTTCGCAAAGCGGCAAAAGTGGAGGCGGTTCCGTTCGGGTGTAGCGGGCTTAATGGGTTGGAGGCCCATTAGCAAAGGCTATAAATAGGGGAGAACCCTGGAGTTAGGGTTAGTTTTTTTTTTAGAGAAAAATTAAGGTTAGCTCTAGAAAATGATTTGTTTTGCTTTTTGAGAGCTTGTTGAGAGGGAGAGTATGAACTGAAACCTATTATAATCATTCCTCTTTGCGTTACCTCTGTAATCCATGTTTCAATCCAATGAAATCGAGGTTTCGATTATTTGATTTTGCAACTCTCTCTCTCTGTTCATGTTGAATATCTAGGGTTTTGGCATATCTTTTGATTCGTTTTATGAGATAGCATGAAACTTCATATCTAGAATCGTTTTGGTATTGCTATTACTTCCTCAAAGTTTCATGCTCTAAGAATCGAGAATCTAAACTTATCATTGGTTTTGGTCTTTCTTGCCCTTCTTCAAGAAATCCGCTTTTGGTTCGATTATTGAATCTTTGGTTGCGATTCTTCTCCATAAGGTCAAGATGGTGTTTAGGATGATGTCTGTAAAACTTGACTGAGAAGAGCATTCAAGATTAAGTAGTTTGGATTTTTGGGCAAAAACTCGGCGTTACGTTCTTGATCGGGATAATCGGAGCTTCTACTTCCACGATATACACTGCGGAACTACCGCAAGCGGAACTTCCGCAATCTACTGCCCGAAACTTCCGATTTCCAGAAGAACAGCCTGAAACTTGTTTTTGTTATTTGATCTTGTTTCATTTACTTTCTTTAGATCTTCAGAGATCTTTGTAGGCTGGTTTTAAATACAGTGAAGGGGAGTATTAATTTTTAGGCACCATTCACCCCCCCTCTGTTGCCATTTCGGTCCTTCAATTGGTATCAGAGCCGGTTAGCTCTTCTTTATAGATCTTAACCGGTCGGTTGAGCCATGGCAACGGACAAGTATTCCACCAAGCCTCCGCTTTTGATGGTCCGATTACCCTTCTGGAAGAGCCGAATGGAAACTTACATCCAGGCTCAGGGGTATGCCATCTGGAGAAAGGTGAAGGTCAGATTTGCTGTTCCTGCCGATGAAAACATCAATGCGGGAAACATAGCCGATGTTGAGGCAAATGCTAAGGCAAGGAACATAATCATTCAGGGTTTGAGCAGAAGTGAGTTTGATCGCATTTCTCATTTGATTTACGCTTACATCCGGGTGACCCTCGATGCATACCATGAGGGCACTACCCGATTAAGACGGTTCGACAAGACCAGTTCAAGCGTGAATCTGATGAAATTTGAGATGCTTGTCGGTGAATCTCTTGGCGAGTGCTTTACGCACTTGATTTTGAGCAACCTCCGAGCGGTCGGTCTTACATACCCGACTCGGATAACGCTCGACAGATGCTTTCGCACTTGATCTTCGTGTTTGGGAAATGAAAGTGACTACCATCAAAATAGCACGGACCTCGACCACGACTCTTGATGCGCTTTACTCGCGTCTCAAGACTCACGAGATTGACATTGTCTCTCAAGGTCGAAGTCACGATCGATGGCTTTAGTCATCGATCCCACTTCCGGATCTTCTTACGAGTCGACGTGGGTTCTCCTAGTCGCTCTGTGACATAGCGATGATCGCTTAGAGCGACTTGAGGATGAACAAATAGCCCTCCTAGCTCGGAAGTTTTCCCATGCTTACAAGAGGAGGAGGGATGGAAAAGAGGAGGTCCGGTGATTTGTTTGAGTGTGGTGGCCCCAACCACATCCGAGCAAACCGCCCCAAGCTTGGGAAGGGCAAAGGTGACTATGGCGGTCCGAGCAAGAACGACTACATCGACAAGAACCGCAACACAAAGCCCTCAAAGACTGACCAAGGCAAGAAGAAGTTCCGCAACTTTGGGAAGGCAAAGAAGGCATTCCATCGCGTCCTCACCGCCCTCGGCAGGCGGACACCAAATGAGGTGGAGGGTGGAGTGACGATGATGGGAAGGGCGATCATGATCCCGGGGCGGCAACTTCTCGGCATGTGCTTCATGGCCCTCGGGCGAATCGAGCGACAAATGAGTACTCCGACTCAGATGAGGTTAGTCCCACTTATGACCAAATTAATGATGCTTTTCTTAAGCTAGGTAGATTCCATGCTAAGTCTAGGGCTAAGTGTCTTTGGGTTGGAGAAGGAAGTAGCTAGACTATCACGGAGCTTACTTTACTTACATCCGCTCCCTCCGTGATGAATGTGACACATCTTTGTGCTTTGATTGATGATATGGAAAAACTAAGGACCTTACATGATAGTGTGTCCTCCGAACTTGACATGATTAAGGTAGAGAACATTAGCCTTCTTCTTGAATTAGAGATGAGTAGGGTAGCACCTCCTTCATCCACTACTATTGAGGCTCTGCTTGCACCTCATGTGAGGTTAAGGACAATTCGTTTAGAGGTCTTTATACCATGTTGCTTGATCCGCTGAAACTTGTGAAAATTGTAATAATCTCAAGATGAACCTAAAGCAGGCGGATCACAAAATTCTTGAATTCAAGGCTGCGCTACTAGAGCCTATTGTTTCTTGTTTAAACTGTCCTAAGTTAATCTCTTTGAACTAGAATCAGATTCAAGCGGTTTCAAGAAATGATTGATCACAATAACAAATTGGCTCAAGATGCTTCTAAGGATCTTGTTAGCTCACCATGCAAGCAATGTAATAAACTAAAATGTGATTTGATTGCTTTGGATGAAAAATGTGAAGCTAACTAAGGACCTTCTAGAGACACAATCATCTGCTTGTATTGTGTGTCTTTGGGAAGAAGTCTAAGGGTTTGGTAGAGACGCCTAGCAACGTGAACCAATCACTAGCGATGAGGTACTGCCCCCAAAGTCTACCGTGCGTGCACAAGCAAATCTTTCCTCTGTTGTTGGTTCTTCTTACGCTCCCTTACCTTCTGCATCCCTTCTTCCCCTGCTCTTCTTGCACCTCTCTTTCGGGAGTGTCGGTATCTTATGAACACTCTCGAGAGGTTTGTAGGAGGCAAGAAGAAGCTCAATCTCATTCTAGACAAATCTAAAATTTGCGATTTAATCGTGGTCTAGGATATGATATCCGAGGAGGATATGAGGAAGCATCCACTGTCGTGCTCAAAACCATAGCACGGTGTGATCAAAACTAAGCCTGGGATCGAGAAAGTCAATTTTAAGTCGTGGGTTTTGTTCAAAGGATTTCGACAAAGAAGGTGATTCCACCTACAGGCTTCTACCCTCGTAGGCGAAGTATCATTGCACCTTCATCGTAAAGATGGACATTTAGTTGATCATTGCTTGGTAGCGCCAAGATCGCGCGTAGAGACCGTGTTGAGTCTCTTAGGCACATTCGTGGTCACCCCGGATCTTGAGTGCACCTAAGACCAACACGAGGTCTAAGTTTGTTCCATCGATGTTTTAGGCGACATCGAGGACTTGGTTTTTCCGAGTTTTCGATTTTCGTCCTCATGCTCCTCTCGGTTGTAACTTCCGCATTCACGAGGTAGATCTCGTTTTCCTTCGAGATAGCTACTCATGGCGAGATCAACAGATATCGCACTTCGACTCGCTCTTCCATAGCGATCGAATCCAAAGAACAGTGAGATATTTTGACTTGTTGAGTGACAGAGCGTAGGGTAGATAGAGGTCGATCTTGCTTGACTACTTCATCACATTCGCCGTGTTACTCAAGATTGGGTGCCAAAATCACTGTTGATTCACCCCAAGATCGAGACTTTACTCTCTGTTTGACTCGAGTGGTCGCGGCCGGAAGGAAAGGTGCGGATTGTAGACTCGGGTGTTCACGTCATATGACCGTGAGTCTCGTTGGTTTTCTTCCTTAGCCCGCGCCGGTGATGAGACGATCACTTTTGGAGATGCTTCATTTGGGCGCGTCATCGCTAAAGGTAAAGTGAGCATTAATAATTCTTTTATTTTGAAAGATGTTGCCTTAGTAAGTAAGCTGCGATATAATCGCTTTCGATCTCGACTTCTGATGACGGTTATGAGGTGAGCTTTAAGAAAAACAATTGCAAAATTCTTGATTCTTGGGTAGTCCGTTTGCGGATTTCTCGTATGGGAGGATCTTTCGTCTGATTTTTACGAGTCTCTGGTGATCCTCTCGGTGTTTAGTAGCTTCGAATCCGTGATTTGACTTTACGGCATAGGAGACTTGGTCATATAGGATTTGATCATCGACCGAAGTTAGCGGCCACGATCTCATTCATGGTTTGCGAAACTCAAAATGGTCAAGGATCTTGTTTGTGCTCCTTGTCGGCGCGGCAAAATGGTTGCTTCTTCACATCCTCCATTCTGATGACTATGACGGATGCACTGTGTCAATCGCTCCATATGGACATGAGGGACTAGCTAGAGTGCAATCGATGGGAGGAAGTGGTGCGTGCTTGTCGTGGTCGATGACTTCTCGAGGTATTCTTGGGTATTTTTCTTAGCCTCGAAGGATGAGACGTTTACTCTTTTTCGTGGTCTTTTAGTAGGCTTTCTGTTGAGCTCCCGGTGCATTACGAGCAATTCGCGATAATGGCACCGAGTTCAAGAATTCCTACTTTGAGAGTTTTGTGGTGAGGCAGTGTAGAGCACCGCCTCTCGTCTCCATCGTCCCCCAACAAAATGGCGTTGTGGAGAGGAAGAACCGTACCTTAGTCGAGATGGCGGGACGATGCTTGATGAGTACTCTACACCTAGGAAGTTTTGGTGAGGCAATTGCTCTTGCTTGTCATGTTTCTATGAGTTTTCTTGGGCACTCTTGCATCGCACTTCTTATGAGTTGAGATATGGGCGAAAACCAGGCGTCTCGCATTTTCGTGTGTTTGGTTGCAAGTGTTTTATTACAAGTCCAGGAACCTAGATAAGTTCGAGTCACGATCTTGTGATGGGATCTTTACCGGTTACTCGACTTCTTCTCGTGCCTATAGAGTGCAGGCTGCAGTCTAGTAAATTGTTAGAGACTCAGTGAGGTGACCTTCGATGAGGCCACCGGGACTAGGCACGATATCTCGAGTTCTTTAGAGCGATGCAGAGTCCATCTTTGTGGGCGAAGAGGAAGACGAGATGAAGGTTGTCTACGATCCAGCTTCTTCCTCCTCCTCTTGAGGTGCCTTCTTCCACCGCACCTCGAGGAGATCGACCACCTTCGCTTCTTCGAAGCTAGTGGCTCTGTTCCTATCTCATCGATCATGAGGTAGAGGCCACTTCTTCATCTCACCCTCGACCTCCAAGACACATTCAAAAGGACCATCCTTGAGCGCAGATAATTGGAGACCTCTTGAGCGTGTCACACGCTCCAAAGGCGGCTTGTCTCTTTTCTGTCTCCATTACGCCTTCGTCGCCTCATTTGAGCCCAAAGGCGTTTGTCATGCTCTTTCGATGAGTCATGGACTAACGCCATGCACGAGGAATTGGAAAACTTTGAAAGGAACAAGGTCGATCCTTGTTGAGCCCCTCAAGGTCACAATATCATTGGGACCAAATGGGTGTTCAAGAACAAGCAAAGTGAAGATGGGTTAGTCATTGAAACAAGGCTAGGTGGTAGCTCGGGGTACTCTCAAGTTGAGGTCTAGATTTGAAGAGACCTTTGCCCTGTAGCTAGACTTGAAGCCATTAGAATCACCTTGCCTTTGCGGCTTCTAAGGGTTTCAAGCTTTACCAGATGGATGTCAAGAGTGCCTTCCTCAATGGCCTTATTGAGGAAGAAGTCTATGTCAGACAGACTACTGGTTTCGAGAACCCCAAATACCCTAACCATGTCTCAAAGCTTTCCAAAGCTTTGTATGGACTCAAGCGAGCTCCCGAGCTTGGTATGAAAGGCTTAAGTCCTATCTGCTGAGCCATGGTTTTGAGATGGGTAAAATTGACAAAACCTTATTCATCCGCCGTCTTGGCACTGATCTTCTGCTCATCCAGATCTACGTGGATGACATTATCTTTGGCGGCTCCTCGCATGATCTCGTTTCCCAGTTTTCTGATGTCATGAGCTCGGAGTTTGAAATGAGCATGATGGGCGAGTTGAGCTTCTTCCTTGGCTTCCAAATCAAGCAGACTCGGAGGTACCTTTCTTCATCAAGGCAAATACACTCGAGACCTCCTGAAGCGTTTCGACATGAATGATGGAAAGCCAGTATCAACTCCAATGGCATCTACAGCTGCTCTGGATCCAGATGAAGACGGCGAACCTGTTGACCAAAAGGATTTCAGGAGCATGATTGGCTCTCTCTTGTACCTCACAGCCTCGAGACCAGACATACACTTTTCTGTGTGTCTTTGTGCTCGGTTTCAGGCTTCTCCTCGCGTATCTCACCGTCAGGCGGTGAAGCGCATCTTTCGGTACCTTCGAGCTACCATTGACTATGGTATCTGGTACTCTTCCTCTTCTTGTCTATCTCTTAGAGCCTTCTCCGATGCAGATTTTGCTGGCTGTAGGATAGATAGGAAGAGCACTTCTGGCACTTGTCAATTCATTGGCACTTCTCTTGTCTCCTGGTCGTCAAGGAAGCAATCCGGTGTTGCGCAGTCCACTGCAGAGGCCGAGTACGTTGCTGCAGCCAGTTGCTGTAGTCAAGTGCTTTGGATGGTCTCGACCCTGCAGGATTTTGGACTATCTATCGACTGCGTTCCACTCTTTTGTGATAACACGTCTGCGATTTGCATTGCCAAGAACCCAGTGCAACATTCTCGGACCAAGCATATTGATATCGATATCACTTTCTTGAGACCATGTAGAAGGGTGACATTGTGCTCGGCCAGTGGAGAGTGAGCACCAGTTGGCGATATCTTCACTAAGCCTCCGGATGGCTCTCGGTTTTGCCTCTGCATGGGAGAGCTTGGGGTGGTTTGTCCTTACAATTTCTTTGTGAGGGGAGCTTTGTGCTACTATAATATAATATTATATTATACTATTACTCCTTTCTCGTTTCATTTTTGGGTGAAGTCCTTCCAAATAGGTTAGAGTGGTTCACTTGCCAAATTGCTTTGACTGCTACTTCTTGTCTTGTGCTTCTAGGATGCTGCTTATTAGCTGTTTCTTCCTTCTCTAAGTAGAGCTTACTCACTTCTTATAGGTTCTAGCAGGGGTCGGGCCACCCTTGGGTAGACAGGGACAGTGTTTGCTCCTTAGTGTATGAGTTGATCCGTGATAGTCCTAGAATCATATGGGGTAGATAAGAACACATGTCGGCGATAGTTTTCTATATCTTTTCTATGCTCTAAAGGACCGCTTTTCTGCTTTACTTATCGATTCTCGTTTTTGTTCCTTTGGTTCGGGGAGTTATTCTTGGTTATTCCATACTCTTAATTTTGTCATAACTCAACTTTGAATTAAAAGAAGCATCTCATTCGAAGGGAATCTGGATTTTTGTGCATTTCATTCCGCATTGCATTATAATCAAATGGAGCCTTGTTTATTATCCCTTATGATATGTTTTCACCGTTTTACATCTTGCCATGATTTATGCTAAACCGCTAGATCTATCATGACTTTTTATGTGTAGTTTAGTCTTTGCCATGCTAAGATGTTTAAAATGCTAAACTTGAATTAAAATCTTGTCATGATAGCTCTTGAGACTAGTCCGTTAAAACTATCTTTTATGATTTTCGCCATGTCAAGTAGGTCGAGTTGAGTCCCGAATCTCTTTTGAACTTTTGAGTAAGCTATGTCGGTTTGTTAAGAAACATGACTTATCTCTAATCATCGGTCTAAAAACTTCAAAAGCAAAAATGATCTCTTTTGTGCGAAAAACCGATCTCACCAAATCTTTCTCATGAGACGGCTTACCATTGCACTAGGCATGAACTCAGGGGGAGCCTTGGATGACCTAAGATCACCTCCTTAAGTCTGTTGCTTGGAGTGGTAGCATAAGGCTTGGGATCTAGCACATGGCCAAAAAAAATGGTTGAAGCTCAGGAGGCAGTTGTGGATGGCACCTAGTCCAGAGCTTGCTTTACTGAGATAAAACCATAAAAAGTCTTCAGAAAAGAAAAATGTGCTAAAATTGCTTATCTTCAAAGAGACCGAGTTCTGGATAAAATGAGTCCTTCTTCAACTGGTAGCACTCTAAACTGTTCAGTATGAGTCTTCTTGGTTCAACTTAGATTATTTGACATGGCTTGCATCATCCTTGGATATTTTTAGCTAGATTTCAATCTTGACTTATTTGACCTGCTAAAGAATTGGATCATTAATCAGATTATGGATTTTCTGTCCTAGCTATTCTCTACATCAATTGTCATGATCTTGATAGCATTCTTCTGTGTTATGGCTTGGTGTAATTCTCTAATAATCATTTTGGATAATCTACATGGCTCCTAATGCTTAAAATGAACATCATATAGTCTTTTCCTCCCTTTTCTACATATTGATGATTTTATTGCCAAAGGGGGAGAATTTTTGTGAGAAAAAGCCTTCTGGAGAAAAGCCTTGAGTTTTGTGCGAAAATTGCACTTTCATCTCATCTCAAGTCTTTCTCTTTTGTCAACTTGGTCTTGAGCTTAACTACTCTTGTTTAGACCTTGGTTGACTGTAATCTCAAACTCATCTTATGCTTTTTTCAGATTGTCAATATACTCATCAAGGGGAGATTGAGAGACCATGTGAGAGGTCCTCCACTCTGAGTGATGAGTATTTGACAAGTGTGTTGATTAGATTGAGAGTTGAGTTTTGGTTTGGGTGCTTTACATCTTTGAGTCGGAAATCGGAACTACATTTGTGTATGGAGCGGAAGTTCGATAAATCTAACTCACGGTGTTGGAAATAGGAACTTCCGATTTTCCTAGGTTTTGAGTTGGTGAAGGAAATCGGAACTTCCGCACAAGGGTAGCGGAGTGTCCGATATCTTGACATTGAGTGTTCTCTCGAGGTACCAAATCGGAATCAAATATCCGAAAGTCGGTTGTTAGGATATCGAAAGTACCGCAGTGTTGAGTCGGAACTTCCGATAATCTGACAGTGCGGATAGTTCGAAATCGGAACTTCATTTGTGGTAAGTCGGAACTTCGATTGTGTCGAATCGTGCGAGAGAAGAATATTTTGTGTTTTTGATTGTGTATGAGTTTGAGTCTTATACAAATATTGATGCTATGATATTGTGCAATGCTATGTGATGTGTTTTTATGTGTTGATGCAGGGCATCAAGATGGAGTCGTGGCGAGACACGTGGACCTGACTAAGCGCAGGAGGCGTTGAGGTCGAGCGGTCGGGATGTGTCGAAGACGGCGTGAATCTTGAAGCGGTTGCAGTCGTGCACAACAAGGTGTCTGGAGGCTTCGGAAAGGTGCGCAAGGGGCGAAAGGGTCTTTTCGCAAGCGGCAAAAGTGGAGGCGGTTCCGTTCGGGTGTAGCGGGCTTAATGGGTTGGAGGCCCATTAGCAAAGGCTATAAATAGGGGAGAACCCTGGAGTTAGGGTTAGTTTTTTTTTTGAGAGAAAAATTAGGGTTAGCTCTAGAAAATGATTTGTTTTGCTTTTTGAGAGCTTGTTGAGAGGGAGAGTATGAACTGAAACCTATTGTAATCATTCCTCTTTGCGTTACCTCTGTAATCCATGTTTCAATCCAATGAAATCTGAGGTTTCGATTATTTGATTTTGCAACTCTCTCTCTCTCTGTTCATGTTGAATATCTAGGGTTTTGGCATATCTTTTGATTCGTTTTATGAGATAGCATGAAACTTCATATATAGAATTGTTTTGGTATTGCTATTACTTCCTCAAAGTTTCATGCTCTAAGAATCTGAGAATCTCGCTTATCATTGGTTTTGGTCTTTCTTGCCCCTTCTTCAAGAAATCCGTTTTTGGTTCGATTATTGAATCTTTGGTTGCGATTCTTCTCCATAAGGTCAAGATGGTGTTTAGGATGATGTCTGTAAAACTTGACACGAGAAGAGCATTCAAGATTAAGTAGTTTGGATTTTGAGCAAAAACCCGGCGTTACGCTCTTGATCGGGATAATCAGAGCTTCAAATTTTATGCGTGAAGTACATAAGCGAACTTGCGATATACATCTGCGAACTACATAAGCGGAACTTCCGCAATCTACTGCCCGGAACTTCCGATTTCCAGAAGAACAGCCTGAAACTTGTTTTTGTTATTTGATCTTGTTTCATTTACTTTCTTTAGATCTTCAGAGATCTTTGTAGGCTGGTTTTAAATACAGTGAAGGGGAGTATTAATTTTTAGGCACCATTCACCCCCCCTCTGTTGCCATTTCGGTCCTTCACATGTATATCACATCCCTAAGTGTGTCCAAATAGATTAAGTGCTAGTAATGTTTCTCAAAATTGATCCTTTTAGCCAAAAGTCAAAAAATGCATATCTATTAGTAATGTTGTGAGAAAATAGTTGCAAAATGTATACAAATATCTTTCAAAGGTTTCCCAAAGGTTTTGATTCAAGAAAAACATATTTTAAGTGAAAATGAGTTTCTAGCCAAAATACAAAATTGTAGTATCTTATTTTTTGACTTAAACTATACTTTTGTTTAAAATCTATTCTAAAAAGAATTTAAAAATCATCCCAAAAGGAATATCCAAGAGTTGGTTATTCTAAACCTTTTTGGTATTCAAAGGATTTCCAAAATGCCAACCTAGCAAAAGTTATTTATTTTTGAAATTCATCCAAAATACTATCTTGACCTAAGTGGTCATTTTCTAGCACTTAAGTGAGTTTTGCCATTTGAGCCAAATTTATTCACATGAATAGATCCATAATGGTATTAATGACTCATACATATAATTTGAATGCTTTAAATTTCATCATATGCTCAATTTGGCATATTTGAAGAAGTCTCATGAAAATTTCTTTCATTTGGTTCTCTTGATGTATTTATGAAAACAATTTCAAAATCTTTCTTAAAATCTCTATTTGTATAAAAACTATATCCATTTGAGTTTCTATTATCTATCTCATGCATAATGATCCTAAAAATTATTTGTTGAGTGTCTATTATAAAAGGATCATTTGCATTCAAGCTCAGCTTCTGAATTTTTAGGCAAATCAGTAATACCGTGTTCTTAATGCTGGTACTACCGCTGCCCGATAATACCGCATGTAATAGTGGTACTACTGTTCTTCTGCGTTGGTTGGTAAAGCAGTCACCAGAGACCAAATCGAAAACGTACTCGAAAGCGTACTCAAAGACGTACTCGAAAGTGTACTTGAAGATGTGGTCAAAAACGTACTCGAAAATGTGGTCGAAAACGTACTAAAAACGTGGTCGAAAATGTGGTAAAAAACGTGTTCAAAAGTGTACTCGAAGATGTGGTCGAAAGCGTACTTGAAGACGTGGTCGAAAACGTACTCAAAGATGTGGTCGAAAGCGTACTTGAAGATGTGGTCGAAAACCACCCCCGTGGTTGCCGGTACTACCAACTTGCCATAATACCGCGCAATCAACGGGTGGTACTACCGCTCTAGAAGAGAAAAGTTGATCCAATCATACTCTTTTTGCATAAAACATATTCTAGTTGTCTCCTCTTGTCTTAGCAATCATGCTAAGGACAAAGACACCTTCTCTTCGCAAAGGGGGCACTCCCGATGGAGATCCCGAAGAACGTTATGATCCCCCACCTTGAGTGCTGGACCTTCTCACCAGAAGAGACCTTCAAGGAAGGTAGTAGCAAGAAGACCTCCAAAGGAAGATAGAGACTCATAGACAGAATACTTTCATTTAGCTATGAGAAAGAGAGAACAAGGTACATCCTCAAGGCAGCAAGTTGCAAAGTCTGAGAGTGAGCCAGATGGAAACAATGAGAGGTCCTCTCAAGAAGAAACTATGAGTGATGAGAAAATGGGTGAGGCCGAAAAGCCTCTAGTAGACTTCATGTTGATTCCCAGTAAAAAAATATGCTCTACTTCGCCATGTCAATCAGTATGAGTAGTCCAGAAATTCAACAGATGCAAGATTTCATACTAGATTTCAGCAAGAAGCGTTTTCTCAACTTTACGGTCAGAATCGACAATTTGCTGATCATAAGTTTGTGGATTGGGCTCATTTGAACTCTCTTGATAAGTATGATGGAGCCTATAGATTGTTTCAGGAAGTTGGTCTGCATAACATTGTGGCTTTAAAGTATGATTACAATGAGGAGATTATAAGATAATTATATACCACTATACATGTGTCAGCATCTTTTGATCACCTAATATGGATGACGGGAACCCAAAGATATCAAGCCTCCAAGGCCGACTTTGAGCGTACCATGAGAACTTACATGGGGACCCAAGAAAAGCTATATGATAGAGATGCTCTAAGGATTCCAATTTATAGTCAGCTTTATGATGAAGATGTTAATTTTATGCTTGGAAGGATTAGAGGCCTTCCCCACTGCCAAGCTTGATTAACAGAATCATCAACCATACCTTCTTTCCCAAGAGTGGCAACTTTGATGCCATTAGAGGACACGTATGGAACATAATTGATAACATTATTCATGGTCGAAAATTTGATGTGGTTGATTTGATTATAAGAGAAATTATCTCCTCCAAGAATGACAGAGTCAAAAGGATATATTTTGCACCATATATTATGTCTCTCATATTGAGAATGACTCAATTTAGAGAAGTAATACCAGGAGTACACAAGGCATACAGACCTAGAGAAGGGGCCCTAGTGCCTGCAGCTATACCACCTCCTACTCCAGTAGCACCTCGTCAACCTACAGCAGCAGCTCCAGCTGATCAAACCTCACTCTCACATTTGCTTTCAGTCGTCATGGACATTAGAGAGTCTCAGCAAAGATTGGAGCAAAATCAGTAGAGATTGGAGGAGGCACAGTCAGAAACAAACAGTAGGATTGCAGCCTTGACAGATCAAGTTCACTCCTTCCAGCAATCCTTCTCTACTCCAGCATACTATAGACGTCATCGCCTCAACACTTCCTCAAGATCCTTTTGCTTAAGACAAAAGTTTGAAGATCTAGGTTGAATGATTTAGGGGGAGCTTAGAAGCTTTTGGGGAATATCTTATTAGCTATTATGCATATATTAGGAACGATGTGTTTTATGACTTGTGTTTATGTGTGTAAGACCTTATTTGATTTTTCTCTTAAGACTCTTGTTTATTGAATGCTTAGAATGATTATGCTTAATGTTATTTCAAGCAATCTTTATCAGTCATTATCTTTATTGCTTGAATGATCTCTGTGAACATTGGTCCTCATAGTCAATAAATAAATAAAACTCTATCAAAATTTTCAATAATCCATATGTGCATGAAAATTACTTATGAATCTTGATGCACATATTTAGGGGGAGCTTTCTTTATTTATTGATAGTTTTTTAAAGCAACAAATTTCTCATCTCTTTTGAGTTCTTTTTGCAAATTAAAAAAGTACTTTGAGGAGATTTCAAAAGTAAGCTTCCTTTAATGTGTTTCAAAACCTTACTTCAAAAGGGGGAGAATATTTCAATTATCAAAATAAAATGAATTCAACTGCCAAGTTCTTTGTTTTGCCAAAACCCTATATTGGCTTAGATTTGGTTTGGATTTTTTATGATTAATGCCAAAAGGGTGAGAATTTTCAATATTTTCACATTTGGATGAGTAATATATTCTCTATTGTGATTTCATCGTCTTGTGATTTCACCTTTTCATGCATATATCATTCATATGCTTAAGAATACATTATGTGCATAAGTATTAAATTGGTTAATAGATATAGTTCAATAGCTTGAATTCTTATCTTATGTTGATTTATATCCAAATGTTGTTTTTGATAAAGGATTTGTTATTAATCACCAAAAAGGGGAGATTGAAGAATCTAGACCTACCATTATGAGTTAATGGAGTATTTTGGTGATTAATGATAAATCTATTTGTGAGACTAACACTTTGATTGTTATACCTATTGTTTAGTCTACATTAGATGAAAATGTGAAAATCATGAGGGTATGCATTTGACATCATATTCTTATATCTTATTGCATTCATCGGATCCAAAATATAGATTGAACTCCACCAAAAGTGTAACTTGAATATGTGCATATATTCTTTTTACACATTCGTGTATGCACACATTTAGGGGGAGTTCACTCTTTGTTTTTTAGTTTTATGAGTATTGATCCATATTTTCTTATCCACATATGTTTGAGATCTCTACTTTGAAACATACCCTTGAGTATATAAAATTTGTGTAGTTCATATATACTCAAATTTCTTAATATTCAATTATTTGTAATTGTGATAGTTGTCATCAATTACCTAAGAGGGAAAGATAAAAATATCTTGACCCACAATTACGAGTTAATGGTATGTTGTGGTAATTAATAATAAATCACATTGTTGACTAATATTTTTTATGAGTTGGTGAAATAGGTTGAGTCTCATGATGATATAGACTTTAGATGGCATCATGAGTTAATTGTCATCAAGTCAAAGTTTAAGACGATGATGCATCATGTGTTGATGCATATCAAAATCACAAGGAGGGATGATCATGAGTTGATCATCAAGTCAAGTGAAGAAGATCATTACGTGTTGATGATATTCAAGTCAAGATTCGAGATAAATGATGTCATCATATCTTGATAAGCATCAAGACAAGATCCCGAAGTGAAAGAATTCATCATGTGCGGATAGAAGGCTCGTGAAGAATGCAACATGAGTTGATGCATATCCAAGTCAAGAATTTGGAGTAAAGAAAACCATCATGTGTTGATAAAAGTCAAGTGAAGGATGCATCATGGGTTGATGCATATCAAGTCAAGTACCCGGACTTGAAGTAAAGATGTGCGTCATCAAGCTTTAAGTGAGTGTGCAAGGTAAAGGTATGATTAGCTAGGTCTAAGGATATGTTCCTAGTCTTTTACCGGTCTTAGTGTTTGGTTGGAAACCAAATTGCTAGTATATGTTGCCATACTATTAAGAGGAGTCTTGTCTAATAGCTTGAGTCTCATCATGTGCTGATAGCTCAATCTCCCTTGCTCTAGCTCACCATGGCATGATGCTATTATTTACAAATTCAAGGCTTGTTGACGATCAAATCACCAAACTTAAAAATATATAAAAGACAGAGGAAAAATGGCACGTATCTCCTGCAAAGGAATGAGGCTGCTCTTTATTGCTATGAAATTGTTATTACAAGGAGTGCCCGTAATCTAAACCAAGGGCTAATCCTGATAACACTGTAGTGTTATGCTTGCTATGACTTTACGATCTAATCGACTGGTTGTCTTCTGAGAATGATTCCCAATCGATCCTATCTTCGTTCTCTTCTCCCTCCACCTTCCGCGGTCCTCCTTATGTAGTTGATGAAGCGTTAGCAGTTATCCCTTGGAGAGACGCCTATTGAGAAGTGACGCGTCGATCGATCAGAGAGAGGCGCCAGTTGACAATGTATCAACTGTTGTGTTGTTATATGTCAGCGAGTCATTTAACCGTATTCCAGTGTCTTAGAGTTATGTAGCGTCGCGTGGTATGGAATATACATCACATGTTCCATTTGTCACACAGTAGAGGATATACTTGGACTCAGATCCAGATGTCAGTTCAAAGCCTTGTGAGTATTTGACTGGTCGAAGGTTAGGTTAGGAACCTTGTCCGACCAGGTTTGCATTATGTAACCTTTGGAATCCTTACGACCAGTGAGATCATTAGCCTTAGGGGTTACGACCATGAAGATGTATGGTCTCTATCTATTAAATAATAAATAGAGGTTTTAATCCTCGTCAGCTAGCCCCCGAACTTTAAATGAATTGGTCGTATGGATGCTTTCTCCTGATGAAGTCGTATCGGGCAGACCCCTCATTAAATGTTGTGGTACTCGAGGTGGTCTGTATTCATTTTTAAAGTTGAGGAATTGCCTTGGAAGTTGAAAAAAGCTTCTTTGCCCACTGGTTAAAAAGGATTTTTGTCCATTGGACTTCTCCCGGAAGCGGTTGCAGTGTTGTGGCTATAAAAACCCTTAGCACTGGGTGTTAGGGTTCCTACGCTTTGCTTTCCTCTTCATCTTCTAAGAAACCATCTCCGATCACCTTTGAATTCTTCACCCAAAAGAAGTCACCATGTCGGATCTCATCACCAACGTGTCAATTTTTGATCTGAGTGAGAAAAAACTGGAAAGTTTGGAGAAGGTTGGATTACTACCCGGCAGAAGTCTAATCCCATGGAGATCAGCAATCCGGTATTCCTCGCATACATTGAATGTGGCTTCAGACTCCCAGTTCACTACTTTCTTTCCCATGTTCTGGAGCACTATGGAGTGGAACTGATTAATCTGGCCCCCAATGCCATAACCAACCTTAGCATCTTCGCTTACCTTTGTGAAGCGTACTTGGGAATTCCAGCAATTCTAAATCTCTTCAAGTACTACTACAGACTGGCAAATGCGAAGAAGACGACCAGTACACCTAGAGAGTGTACCTTGCGTCTCCATGACGGGAAGGCCGATGAGTACATTTTTATGTACTCCATATATTCGTGGTCGTCATGGAAAAAGAGTTGGTTTTATATGAAGATTACGCAGGGCGATGGCCTTTATTACAGCAGTAAGAAGGCCGTTGAGAACCTGCGATGGCGTTCCTCCTCGAAGAAGGAGGGGAAAATTGAGAGATGGGTTGATGCCATCCATCTCCTGAGTGTCAGGGGTTTAACCTCCTGGCACATGGTAAGGGACTTTTTCATGCGGATGATTAGTCCTTTGAAGGCCAGAGCTCATTCGATGCTTTAGTACATTGGTCGTGATGATACGACCAGGGACTCTAGGGAAGGTAAATCCCAGTAAAATCCGACCAGTATACATTTCTGGTCAATTGCTTTCATAACCCTAAGACCTCTTTTTTATTGCGCTACAGAGTCAAGATAAAGAAAATGAACAGGTATGTTTAAATGAAATAATCATATGAATGCATACCTTTTATATTCTTGATGAACTTGAACTCTGAACTTCCTTTCTTTTGTGCAAGATTTTCGTTTAGATGAAAATAGAGTTCATCAATCGTTTCCTACGTTGAGTCATTCCAAGAATTGCCAGCTAGTGTTGAGGCAACCGCTAAGCTAATCGAGGATCACCTCGACCAAAGCTTTCATCTCGGGGATGTAGAAATCATGAGGAGGAAGTGGTTAGGGAGCCCCAAGAGCCCAGTATGTTTTAAATGAAATAATCATATGAAATATGGTTTGGATCCAATCGTGGTGATTGTTACTCCATCATGAGGAGGAAGTGGTTAGGGAGCCCCGGAGGTTTGGATCTGTGGTGATTGTTACTGCATTTCTGCAGATCCACAATAGACTCTGATCTCTGCAAGCAACCCCTCCCAAACTAACAAGTTTCCTTTGTCTCCTCGATTTATGGAGGATAAGGAGCTTGATGAAACTTGGAGGAGAATGTCAGATCGTGTTGCAAAGACGAATCCTGATAAAAATTTTGCCGATTATAATGACGTGGCAATTCGAGTAAGTGTCTTCAACCATTCTTATAGTTCTCTTTGAAGTTTACTAGAAACTTGAAGAAGAAATGATATCTATGTAGCATATGGTTGAGAACTTTGCTGTGATCGGAGGCCTGACCGAGCGAATAAAAATCCTGGAGCAGAAACACTCCGAATTAGAAAGTAAACACTTCCCCACTTAACTCTTTCCTCTTTATTTCTCTGTTTTTTCTTTTAATTATTCTCCCTTATCATATTTGATAGATTTGGAGAAAATAAAAGAAGAAGCTATAGTGAAAAAGTCAGAAGACTAAAGTTTGAAGAAGAGAATCAAGCTAAGAACCGGTCGATCGAAGAATTGACGACCAGAAATAAAGAAATATTGGAAAATTCCAAGAAAAAGGCCGAAGGTAACTAGTCGTAAGCTTGACTTAATATCTCTTCTAATCCTTCTTGCCTAATACTTGTTTTGCTTATACAGAACAAAATCAAGCATTAGCCAAAGCAAATAAAGCTTTGGAATTTGAGCAAAACAAGGGGGCAGCACTCATGCTTAATCTCGACTTAAAGATCACTGCACTTAATAAAATGATCTTTGATATGGGATCAGGATCGAAGTTGCCCTCCTTGAGTGATCCAATGGAAAAGGTAAATTACTTTGGCCACCTTTTGGAGGACCTTAAGAGCTTGCTTAAGACTACAAGAGATAATTATACCCTATCCGTAAAAGAATCCATTGCTAGTGGAGTTAGTCTTGCTTTGGCAAAACGGAAGGTATCCGACCCCTCTACAAATCTTCAAGCTATTGAAGAAGATTTCAACTGCTTGCCTGAGGAGGCGACCAAGTTTCTCAAGGAAGTAAAACCTCTTGGAGACAAGGTTGCAGAAGAAATAGAGGTCGGATCTCCATCAAGAAGTGATTAGATGGGCAATCTCTATTAGTAAGAAACCTGCAAAAAGAAAGGAGAGTATGCAAAATGTGTAAAACTTACCTCTCTCTTGTCAATGAAATCTTTTGTTCATCCGGTCGACTTATGGATATTCATATATTACCAAACCCTCGACTGTTTTATAGTAGAAGAACTTTACTATACAAGCAGTAGGCCAAGAATATGAACTTAAGTCTCAACCATTGTTTGAAAGTTTGTACCGGCCATTGAAAAACTGATCGTGATAATACTAGAAAATATTTTTTGGTCAGAACCAGTGCTAGATTTCGACTAGTTGTAAATCTGTTTTTCGTAATCAAAGTACTTACTAAGACAATATATGGTCGGAAGAAAAAAAGGACTTTCCTTGATAAGAGAAAATTATATGCAAAAACATATATAATAAAAGATAAGCGGTTTTATTTCTATGTAGTACTCAACGCTAGTCGGAATGAACTCTAATAAATAAAGATATAATGTATATCTTGCAATACGTGCTCATGCTCTAGTCCGACGGGCAGCGAGGATTGTAGGAAAAGGACCGCCGCTAGGAAGCTCCTTCCAGTGGACGGAACCACGTGCGAAAAAGGAGAGACTTCGACTAGGAGGTTTTATGTGTCCCGATCAGTAGCCAAACAAGAGTAGAACAGAATTTTAAAAATAAAAATATAATCTTCATAATCTTAAGCACCTGAACCGCGTCGACCAGATTTAGGTACCATCGTATCAATAACATCACTTACTTCTTTGAATTTAATTAACAATTATTAAATTTAAAGGAAATGAAATGAAATTTTAAATGAAAAACTTATGCAGTTGATCAATATTCCAAGAGTTGGACAAAACTCTGCCGTCGGACATGGCTAATCGTACTGAGCCTGGTCGGGTGACTTCGACCACAATGTAATGACCTTCCCACTTGGGAGAAAGTTTATTGCGATTTACTTGGCTCTGAATTTTTTTGAAAACCAGATCACCTGCAGCTAGGCTACGTGGTTGCACCTTACGGTTGTGGTATCTTCGCATGGCTTGTTGATAGATTGTCGAACGTATCAATTCTTGGTTTCGTAGTTCTTCAAGGAAATTGATATCCTCGAGTTGTCGTTCCTCCTGATCGTTTACATTAAAACAATCAGTACGGGCGGAGCCAATTTTTAATTCCAGAGGAAGCAAGGCTTCGGCTCCATAGACTAAAAAGAATGGTGTTTCGCCAGTCGCACGACTGGTCGTGGTTCGAACAGCCCATAAGACGGAAGGAAGCTCTTGAACCCAAGCTCGCCGCTTTATTAGCTGGTCGAACACTCAGCGTTTGACCCCCTACATTACGGTACCATTGGCACGCTCAACTACCCCATTGCTCTGTGGATGAGCAACGAGGCGAAATGGACTTTTATTCCAAGCTCATCACAGAATTCCTGGAAACCGCCGCTTGAAAATTGAGTACCGTTATATGTGATTATACGACTGGGTACACCAAATCGCGTAATCACATTTTTTTTATCAAGAATCTCTTAGCAGCCTCAGTTGTAGTTTTAACAACTGGCTCGGCTTCAATCCATTTTGTAAACGTGTCAATCATGACGAAAAGGAATTCAAAACCCCCGGGTGCTCTTGGGAATGGTCCCAAAATGTCTTGTCCCCAGGCTGCAAAAGGCTAGGAAAGAGGAATTGTTTGCAAAGCTTGTGCCGGCTGATGCAATTGTCGATTATCAAATTGACATTGTACGCACTTCGTTCCGAGCTCTTTTACATCATGAAGGGCGCAATAATAGTATCCTTGCTCAAGGCTTTACTTGACCAATGTTACATTGGAATGATGTGCTCCACAGACTCCTCCATGAATTTCGGTTAGCAACTTAATGTCATCCGAGCGAGATATGCATCTGATCAACACTCCATGAGATCATCGTTTATACAAGGTACGTTCGATTAGAGTGTATGATTTGGCTTTTCGTGCGATACAATCGGCCTCTACATCATCTTCCTAAATTAGGTCATGCTGAAGATAATTATAGATCGATGTCATCCAATCTCTACCCTGATCGTCACCGATCTGTGGAGCATCTATGTTATCAGAATCAATAGGCATGACCTGTTGTTTATCATTGATGTTCTCGGAATGCTCGACCACCGAGGGTGAATCGAGTTGCTCAAGAAAAACTCCGGGCGGGACGGTTGACCTCGTGGAGGCCATCCGTGCCAATTGGTCTGCTAGAAAGTTTTCCTTTCTAGGAATGTGTTGGATCTGAAAACCAAAGAAATGTTTTTTGAATTTTCGTACTTCCGCCAGATAAGACGACATCTTGGTACTCGAGCATTGATACTCTTTCCCTACTTGATTCGCTACTAGTTGAGAATCGCCCTTCACTAGCAATTTGCGAATCCTTAGTTTCCTTGAACCCATAAGCGAATGGGTCTACGTAATACAATTGCCAAAGTCTGCAAGATTCGAAACTTCCGTTCTTCCGAAGAAGTCTAAAGAAAGGTAACTCTTTTTCACCTAACCTGGCTATGAAACGGCTTAGCGCTGCCATACAGCCAGTTAGTTTTTGAACTTCTTTCTTTGTGGTCGGAGGGCGCATCTGGTTGATAGCCGATATCTTCGCAGGATTTGCTCCGATACCTTTAGCCAAAACTAGGAAACTGAGAAGTTTTCCAGGGAACACTCCGAACACACATTTCTCCGGATTCAACTTGAGGTTACACCTTCTCAAGTTGTTGAAAGTCTTTTGTAAGTCAAGAATGTGATCGACAGCGTTGATACTCTTCACAACTAAATCATCAACATAGGCTTCTAGATTCCGACCTATCTGTGGGCTAAAGGTTTTCTGCATCAATCTTTGAAAAGTTGCACCAGCATTTTTGAGACCAAAAGGCATCTTAACATAACAGTAAGTGCCATATGGAGTGATGAAGGAAGTTTTCTCTTCATCTTCTTTACTCATGTTAATCTGGTGGTACCCTGAATACGCATCTAAAAAACTTAATAATTTACACCCGGAGGTGGAATCTACAAGTTGATCAATGTGGGGAAGAGGAAAGTCATCCTTCGGACAAGCTTTATTCAGATCTGTGAAGTCTATACACATTGGCCATTTCCATTATTTTTCTAACCATTACAGAGTTAGCGAGTCATTAAGGGTGATGGACTTCACGAATAAATCCAGCCTTGAGGAGTTTTACAACCTCCGACTGGATCGCTTATTTCCGATAAGGTGCAAAGCACCTTAATTTCTGTTTGACTGGTTTTTTTGTCAGACTGGAGAGCTAGCCTGTGCTCAACCACCTCCCTGGGGACTCCGGGCATGTTGGACGTCCGCCAAGCGAATACGTCCAGGTTTGCTCGGAGGAAGGAGACGAGCGACTTGTCCTATTTTAGGTTGAGTCCTTCTCCGACCAGCACCTTTGAGATAGACCTGTCAGTGTCTCCTGACTTGACGTTTCTCGGAGGAACGCTTTTGTCGAGAAATACTTCTTTTGTCTGGTCGAACGGCTTGGGTGTCACCCTTGGTCTGGAGCGTTTGACCTGCATTGCAGTTGAGTCAGTGTTTCTGATCGGAAGTTCATCGACCAGTTCTAAAGACCTTCGGTCGCATGCATAAGCCATTTTCTGATCTTCTCCGACCATGATGACACCTTTTGGCCCCGACATTTTAAGCTTTGATAACCGTAATGCGTGGCTATCAGAAATGTTGCTAGAGCCGGACGACTAAGGATGACGTTATATGCGGATTCAAAATCAACCACGTCAAACGAAACTTTTTCTGTTCGGAAGTTGTCAGGGCTTTCGAACGTAACCGGTAGGGACACCTGTCCTATCGGCTTAGCGGTAAAACCAGGGACTATGCCATGGAAGACATATTTTACCGATTTCACCTTGGATCTAGGAACCTGTATTTTTTCTAATGCTCCCGAAAATAAAATGTTTAAAGAACTACCACCATCTATCAAGACTCGATTAACCTTGTAATTATTAATAGTAGGTTCAACTATAATTGAAACCTACCCGGTCGAGTCGACGGAACGGGGCAGTCTTCTTTGGCGAAGGAGATTACCGTGTCTGACCACCTTGATGGTTTGATGGCGATCGAAGATTCTGCGAGATTGACCTCCTGCTCCATGGCCTTCAGATGACGCCGTGAGTCGTGCGACGAAGATCCCCCAAAGATCATGCTGACTGTATGTTGAGGTTCTTGGTACTCCATCTCTTCGTCGCCATCCTTGTCCTTCTTGGAGCTTGTTTTCCCTAATTCCTGTATTGAGGGAAGAGGGCCTTTACCTGCATAGTAATCCTCTAACTTCTTTTGCCAAGCACGGCAGGGGCGTAAATCATGCTCTACCTGTTGATTAAGTGGGCACCACTTCTTATTCTTCTTAAACCCATCGGTCGGAATTTTTGCCTTGCCTTAACCGGTATAATCTCTCTTACCTTTGGTAATCTTATCTGGGACCGCTAGGACTTCATTATCATCCACCTTGCGGTGTTTCTTCTTCTTGAGAACCTTTTTATGCTTCTTTTCTGGCTTCTCTGAGCCAGGTCGAGGGGTTTTATCTTTTTGATCTATGACTTCACTCTATTCAACCGCTTCACTAGCGGTTGCGTACCTATCAGTCATGTCAAAAAGCTCGGCGGTTGTTCGTGGAGGGTTCATGGCAATATCCTCCGTAAATCGTCGATTCCTCAAACCTACCTTGAAAGCTTGAATTACAGAAGACTCTGCAATCTCTGGTATCAAGATATGAACCTGGCTAAACCTCTTGATATATTGACGAAGAGTCTCTTTTGGATTTTGTCGGATCCGATGGAGGTCATCCTCCTTTCCAGGGCGGTCGTACGTACCCTGGAAATTTATGATCAAAAGATCGCAGAGTTGTTCCCAAGTGTAGATTGATCCGACCGGCTGGTTGAGCAACCAGAACCGAGCAGATCGCTCTAGTATCGTAGGTAAGTAGTTGGCCATTACATTTTCATCACCAGCAGCAGCTCTGATGGCGGTGGTATAAATCTGGAGAAATTCCAACGGGTTCTGGGACCATTGAACCTATCCATGTTGGCCGGTCGAAACCTATTAGGACAACGCACGGCCTGGAGCCCTGCAGAGAAAACTCGACAGCCCGTGACTGACTCATGGCGCCTTCTTTGAAAAGGTGCCGGATTGTGATCGGTCGGAGACCAGTTTCTTAAATTAGAAAACTGGGACTCCAGTGTTCCGATCTGATCATGGGCGTTAAGACGACACCCTTGATCATCTGCTCGCCCTAGACGATGTCTCAGATCATCGGGGCCAAGTGAATAATCCTCTCGGCGAGGGGAAGGTGTGGTTGTTTGAAATAACCTCCTTCCTTCATGACTCGTTGGTCAAAATCGTCGAGGAGGTCTTGGTACCGATCGATTCCCAACATACCTATGTTGCCCTCTACTGAGGGAGAAACGTTGGGACGAAGTCATAGTTTGACTTTGCGTTGTCCTGTTTTCCATGTACGCTTTCGTACATTGCACGGTTTGTTGAAGGATTTCCGATACCTGTCCCATCAATTGGACAAAACCTGGAGCTCCTGCCAGGGCAGGGTCAGTGTTATTCAAAATACTCTGAATACGCTGCAGGTTTTGTACCGTCACTGAAGGTCTCGGAGGATTCATTAAGGTTGTTGGCGTTTGTAGATCTGAACCATCTCTTGACCTTGCGCCCGGTCCCCTCCGACCCATCATCCTTGGTGGGGCAGAAACAGGTGTATTAACTGATTGCCTGTGCCATTTCCATCAGTACATGGTGGCGAGGCAGTGTGTGCAGGACCGTACACGACATTACGATCAGTATTTTCGATCGCATTGACCTCGTGTTTCCAGCAGCGATCCTCCGGAAAACTTCCACTATAACTAGTGGAGAGCTTCTCAGTGCTTCTACCGAGACTTCCATGATGGAGACCGGTCGGAGATGAGCACCTCCTGAGGCCTTTGAGGCTAACTCAGCCTGATCCTGCGGATTGCCGATCGTATGCTGAGCCTTATCGTTCCCACTCGGCCTATAACCGGTGAGAGCTTTATCGACATTGTTACCAGATGTCGGTTGGCTCCTGAAATTTCCAGAAGCTATTGGTGAGTACCTGTCAGCCATGATTGTGTCGAGAATGTATGGATTCTCGGATTGCAGGGCTGCGGATTCATCACCTTTTTCGCCGGTCGGAAGGACCGGGCTTGGAGAAATTTTTGGACGCTCCGAGCTGGTCGGAGAGTCCTATCCCTCGGGGAGTACCACTTGTCGCAGTGGTGCATCCTCATCCATTCGCTCGACTTCGCTGTTGTCAGTGACCTGCGAGCCGATGGATGAGGAAGATGATGACGCACAGTTTCCTTGCATGGCCTGAATGTAGGCTTCCATGTTGAGATTGGAGTAGTCATCCAAATCGAACTAGTTCTCCTCGTCCCAAGCTCCTGCCATAGTCGCATGAACGATTATGAAGGGTGGGCGAGGATTTGATGAGCAAGAACTTCTTCAGGAGAATTGCGCCTTCTTCCCCACGGACGGCGCCAGCTGTCGACGATCAAATCACCGAAATTACAAATATATAAAAGACAGAGGAAAAAATAGCACGTATCTCCTGGAAAGGAATGAGGCTGCTCTTTATTGCTATGAACTGGCTATTACAAGGAGTACCCGTAATCTAGACCAATGGCTAATCCTGATAACACTGTATTGTTATGCTTGCTATGACTTTGCAATCTAATCGACTGGTTGTCTTCTTAGAATGATTCCCAATCGATCCTATCTTCGTTCTCTTCTCCCTCCACCTTCCGCGGTCCTCCTTATGTAGTTGATGAAGTGTTGGCAGTTATCCCTTGGAGAGACGCCTGTTGAGAAGTGACGCGTCTGATCGGAGAGAGGCGTCAGTTGACAATGTATCAACTGTTGTGCTGTTATATGTCAGCGAGCCATTTAACCGTATTCCAGTGTCTTAGAGTTACGTAGCGTCGTGTGGTATGGAATATACAGCACATGTTACATTCGTCACACGGTAGAGGATATACCTGGACTCAGATCCAGATGCCAGTTCAAAGCCTTGTGAGTATTTGACTGAACAGAGACTAGGTTAGGAACCTTGTCCGACCAGGTTATGCATTATGCAACCTCTAGAATCCTTATGACTAGTGAGGTCGTTAACCTTAGGGGTTACGACCATGAAGACGTATGGTCTCTATCTATTAAATAATAAATAGAGGTTTTAATCTTCGTCAAGGCCTCCTCGATCTTACAACGGCGAGGATGGGGAAGCCCAGGGCGCAACAAGGAAGAAGTCAAGGGGCAGGGACACAGGAGAAAGCGGCACGGGCGATGGGATCCGATGCTAGGCGGGCAAGAAACGGGGGAAGTTGGGAATGGATGTGTTTTCTCTCTCTTATGGGTCCAACCTTAAAGAGTTCATATGATCCTATACGTTGGAACATTTTGCAACAAACCAAATTATTACACGCGACCCTACCTTAGGACCTTATCTGGCTCCATACATTCATCGGAGATGCCCTAAGCAATTCACAATTGCCACCTTTGAGTTGGCAGAAGGGATCCAGTTAGGCGACTGCCTGCATTTCTCCTAGGGAAACTACCAGGTCAGTCCAATTTTACTTTCTCAAATGTACAAATCCTTGAGCCTCAGGATAGCAACAGCTAATCTGAACTACCATATAATTTTGAGTTTACCCCGCTCACACTCCCGCGCCCCCGCCCGCCCGCCCCACCCACCCACCCACCACATCGCCCACCCACCTGCCCACCTCGGACTCATTGGCCACTCCCACTCCCCTCTCCACTGCCTCTCGCCTATCGCCCCTCCGCCTCTCCACCGCCCCAACCCTCTCCGCCTCTCGCCCTCCGCCTCTCGCCCCTCGCCTTCTGGAACCGCCTCTCGCCTCTCGTCTCTTCGCCCCTCCATCTTCTCCGCCGCCCTACGCCTCCCTCACCTGTCGCCGCCTCCCTCCGCCCCCATTCATTCGGTCTCGTCCTCCCGCCAATTCATTTTGCCCCTCTCACCGCCGCCACCCAAAGTCTCTGCCCCGACGGCTGCCCCCAAGTCACTCTGCGAAGCCCCCCTCCCCCTCGGCTCTCTCTCCACCTCGTCGGCCCTCCGGCCTCTCCCCACCGGCCAGATCCCTGTCTCCCCCTATCCCCCAAGCTGTCGGGCTTCCCTCTCCTCCGCGCTCGCCCCTCGCCTCCCTCACCCTGCCCATCTTCCTCGTGATCCTGTGGACAGCCTCCCGCCCTCAGCCACCGCCGCGCTGCAGATGGCCTACTCCTCCAATCTCTAGCAGAAGGTCTGCTCCCCTCTCGCTCGCTGGCTCTCGTTTCTCCCCGATCCGATCGATTTGCTAGGGTTTGTTGTTGGTGAGTCTCGATCTGACGGTTTTGGATTTGTTTGTGTCTATGTGCGCGTGCGCAGTTGGAGGATTTGCTGGCGATGTAGCAGGCGGTGCTCTTGGACAACAGCGCCGTGCAGCTGGAGGCCACCACGTAGTTCCAGAAGCTGAAATCCATGAGTTGTTGACTCTTGGAGCACAATGATCTATCACTTTTTTGTCGCAAAGGTTTGTGGTTAATGCATTTCTTTAACTTGTTACCTTCCAAATTAAATGCAGAAGTAATAGGTGATATTTGTTCATGTATACTCATGATGCACTGGTTTATAGTTGTAATGTATAGAATTTATTTATATTTTTAGAATTCAATAATGCATTAATTGGATGAAAACAAGAAAATATGGAAGTCTTTTGATTTTATTCAAGGATTAGTAGTTTGGTTGTGCTTATTAGAAACCAGCGTAGCACAATTATGCCTTAGAATTTGTGAGGAAAGAAGGTTGGATTTAAATTGATGTGACCATCTGATATCATTATTGCAGTTTCTTATGTTAAGGCTTGAGATTTTGATTGTTTCACAATTTGGATTAGTGAGGTTATTTAGTTTTTTGAACTGTTTAGTCTCAGGACAGTGAATTTTGGTTTAGGCAGCTTTTTAGTCTCGCTGAATGATTGTCTCTTCCTAGGATTTTGGTCTTGAATATTTTGGTCTTTGTGAGGGCAAAAGGTAGTTATGAATGTTTTGGTCTTGAATGTTAGCAATTTGTGATTGTGGCATGTTTTTAGTCACTGAATGGAATGAACTCCAGTTAAATGACATGGCTTCCAAATTTGTGAGTGGTGGACGCCAGGCACACACCTTCCCCTTCTCTTCGTCCATTCATTTTCACCCTTTTTTGTGCATGTGTTTTATTTTTTTTATTTGATTGGGTGGTTGCAGTTGACCGCAGAGGAACAACCTTGACCTGTTGGATCTGTCGTTGGAGACGCTGCGGTTGCTATAGTTAGCGGCGATCGAGAAGGAGGACGACACCACCAGAACGAGATGGAGGCCAATTTTGGGAACTCCTCGTCGGCTCCGTTGTCGTCCCGTCGTCAGATTTGACCTCCCTTGCCACTATAGGTGCGATATTTTTTACTTTATGTTATCAGGATTTTTCCTTTGCTAATTTTGGTTTTGCAAGTCTAATCAACTTTTTTGCTGTTTATTATAGCTCCAAAGAGGAAACGGCCGCAGCTGGTCCAATACGACGACGACAATCGTCCGGCGAGCCTAGCAAAGCTGGACTTGGCAGAGCAGTCCTCAAGGCTGAAAGCAACGAGATCAGAGGCAAAGGCGTCAGTGTCGGCTGCGGCGAAAGTGGCACTAGCACCGCCACCGCTGGTGCTTCCCGAGAGATAGAGAAGAGACAAGACCGTAGAAGCAGAGATTCAGAGCTCCGTTCATGTTGGTCTTCGGGGGTGGTGCCATTGCAGTCTTTGTTGCCTACTGAGGCAACAATACCCAGGAAGCTTTGCATTGGGTGTCGCACTGTGTGTGGGCTTGCGTACTTTTCCTGTGAGAAGGTGAGTGCTTTGCCCTTGTTTTGATTTGTGAACGAGATATGCGTATAGTTCTGTGTAAACATGTTTAACAGATTTCAGTTAGTATTATAGATTTGTGTTACAGATTTGTGAACAAGATATGTGTGCAATTCTTTGCCCTTGTTTTGATTTACGGTTTAGCAATGTCACTTCAGAATTCATGTTGAACTATCATACTCTTTGCAATCATTTTTTGCCACTAAAAAGACTTGTAATAAATATTTGCTATCTATATAGGGTAATTGCATGTCATTTGAAGTCAGCTGTGGAGACCATTGCTATTTCGTTGGGACACTTTATTTGGCATGTATTCGCCTCTTGATTTGGTTCTATTCATGCATAACTACTGACAACATCAGTTGAGTTACTGTCATCATATACCATCCTTGTATATTTGCTAAAACTTTATCATTGATTTCTTGGATATTTTAATCAGAAATGTTACTAATTCCCTCTTAACTTCTGATTATGATCTGGTGGATATAAGCCTCTATGTTGGATGCTATGTACGTGCCAACTACCGGCCGGGTCTTACTTTAGCAGACTTAAAGAGAGTTGAAATTACCAAAGATACAAAATTGGATTGGACAAACAAAAACTCTTCACCTTCTTGCGGATTCTTGCATTACAGAGAAAACTGGAAAAAGGTGTCTGGACATGTTGGGATTCATCTGATTGCCTTTTGGAGAATAGTTAATGGGACCCAAGGAGGACATAATGCAGTTTGAGAATGATGAAAACATTGACGATGAATCTGGAGCAATCTAATTTTGGCTCAGGTCTATATCACAGTATGAGTGTATCCTTGATTTTACCTTTGTGGTAACTGCTAACTCCCTTGATTGGTATCATCAATTCTGCATTCAAGATTAATGTTGGTATATCTTGTGTATGCCATCCACTTGTATTCTTGTACTTGAAGCAAAGACTACAATCATAGTTGCCAAGAAAATAAATTGTAACTAAAATACCTGTGACATATCGAAGAATGTCTACCTGGGGTAGGACGTTATACATTTAATATAACATTCATGTAAATAGATGAAAAACATTGTACTTACTTAGATAGCTTCAGTTCCTCGCATTTTTAAGTTATATTCTTTACTTCAGACACAACTTAATGATAACATTTAAAATGGCTTTTGACATAACATTTCTGACTTCGGTACACAGACTCAGGATTTGTGCACACATGTACTGCACAGGTCTGGTGTGTACACGCTGGTGGCTTCCATGTTTCAAAAGTTGCCTTATAGGATGTTTAGCTGGAACATGGAGAATGATTGATGCTGCCAACTGAGTAATTGACATTTTTTCCCAGGTTGCATTTTTGTCAGCTATTGTGGGTTCAGATGTTGTTGTAGCTGCAGCTCAAGCAGCTATTTATGCATAGTCCTAGGTTGATGTAACTGACAGCGGGATTGATTCTTCAATCAACAACACCAAGAAAGAAGGTAGCTGCCCTGCTCTTTAACCTCATGTTTGACATATTCTTTGACAACTTGTCATATTGATGTTGCATTATTGCTAAAACAGCTTTGCATATCACTGTGTAAAAAATAATGATGGGCGAGTGCTATGACAACACCAGTTTACAAATATCGTTCTGCAGGGAGCAATAAGCTCGATCTTGCATACCTATTATAGCATATAGGTGCATCTGCAAAAAATAGTATCTGGACTTGTATCAAGTTCCGTATGCGGTAGGACCACAGGAATGGGTAAAAGTTTGATGAACTTCATAGTTCATACAGAGGTTGCACATACACATATACTGTGAATAATAATCAACTTAAAATTCTTATTGCCGCTTCATGAAATCTGAATTCTTATCATGATACTTAAGCTCATCACTTATTCCTAAGAATACTTGCAAGATTGTCAAAAGCTCTCTTTGCTAAATCAATGTCCTCAGCAGAATCTCCTTGCACAAATGGATTTTCAGCCAACGATTTACTCAAAGAGGCATCTGCTAATGCACAAGTGCAACTTGAGAAGGAACGGAAGGATATATAGCAATCTTTATCCAACATAGTGGATGTCTAGGTACCAAAACTAGAATTCTGAGATAGTACTACTTTTAAAAAATTGGTATTTATATCGACTTATTATCTATGTCGTCTTTTGTTACGAAATCTTCTCAGATGAAGGAAATCCAGGATAAAATATGTCATTTTGAACCGAAAGAGCTGGTGATGGAGGAAGAGCGGCGGCCACTCCATTATTTAAGGGAATTGCTTTTCACGGATCAACTAGCGATTGTCCAACATCAAGGCAAGCCCCCAAGTGTAGCCACAGAGAGCAAGGACAACGAGAAACCAAAATCGGTCATCAGCATAAGTTGATGGAAATTGAGCATCATCATAGGCTCATAGCGTGGGTTTGATGTGAGAATTGAAACTTAGGTCCTCTACATCTCAACCAGGGCATCCATACGATGCAGTCCTAATATGGACGCTAACTTCTTTCTTTATTTTGCTGGCTCTAGAGTAGTATATTCAATTTGTGTGACTACATCAATTGTTGTATGAATGGTGTCTCATTAGTTTCTTTAGTCCAGATAATGAAAATGGTGTTCTTGTTCGAGTTTGAATGCCATGTTTTGTGTATTATTTCGAACTTTTCATCAGAGGCCTTCAGATGTCAGTATCGAAGATATGAATCACAAGTCTTTATATGCTACTTTAGTGCATGCAAATTACAATAGAAGCAGCTACATTAAAACAATTTGACAGTCAACATGTACTGTACCGATATACACGTTTCTAAATGGTTGATTCGATACCAAGAAAAAAATCCTGTCAAATTTAGCTATAATAGCAAAAGTTTAAAAAAAACCATAAAGGTATAGTTGAATCTTTCCAGACGGTACTAGCTTCGGGAAGGTATTAGCTTAAATACAGCCTGAAATACATTGGATTTACTTTTCTCTGTGAGTGACATCTTATTATCCTAAACTTAGTTCTATCGTAGCTTCACCGTAGTTCGCTCTTTTGATAATTTACCTCGGGGTTTTGGTGAAGCACCGTTGTATTTCTAGCTAGCTTCGACATCAGAATGGGGGGTTTCCAGCGACACGCACGAGGTTTCTGGCGGGCGGTGGGTGGTCGAGGTTTATTTGGCAAGCTAGACATGATGATGAATCTTCCATAAGACTGTCGTATTAGCTTCATTTCTAAATTATCGTTAATGTTTCTGTTTAATGCACAATGTCTACTTTATCAGTTGATTTGTAATGATTTTACATGATAGTCTGACATTTATTTATGTATTAAAGTATACTATAGGAAAATACTGATTTGTCTGTTTATTTACATAATTGTCATATAGAATGCTTGTTCTATTATTTTGTGTCAATATGATGCTTGTAGATATATGCATCACCATTGATCTTTTTTATTGGTTGATTTTTTTTTGTGTTAAAGATAAATATTATTAGTGTAAAATTTAATGTTCCATTGCAAAAATTAGGATCGGTTGTTGTTCAATTATGACACACAACCAAAGCTGCACCGAATGATCGTGAGTCCCAACTCTCAACCAGAACATGTGATTGCAGCAAAACACATTTATTCTGTCAGAAAGGAAGATGAGTCTCCTCATGGCGGCGAGGAGCACAAAGGTGTCTCAAGAGAGCACGCATATATGAGCCCGTGCCTGGGTTCAGTGGGATTCCAGAAGAGTTGTCACAAACCGTTCCCAGAAGAGTTGTCACAAACCGTTCGGGAACGATTCAGCCTTCACGCTTTAGATTCAATGCTCTGAAGCACATTAAAAGGACGTGCTGATTGTACTGCGATATCATACATGAGTCAAGGAATCCAATCGGGTTACAGAGCAAAATTGCAAATTGTAGCTGACACATATACCACTTGTACAATCCTCGAGTACCATAAATGGAAGAAGTTTTACCAAGGGAGCTGTACTTGTCTACAGAAGTCTCGAAATAACTAAAGCTGCAATGCCTTCGTAAGAACTATGTCTGGTTTGCAACTCTAATTGGTCCACTACCACCACTTATTGGCTTGGTAGAATCCAGCAGCACTTTTCTTTGCCAGTTTATGACCAAAAAAGCCTATGCTCCCATAGTAAAACCTAACATACCAACCACCATCCTCCAATCCCTGCAACATAATACTGCATTGTAAATACAAAATACAGATGATAACAAGATTTTTTTTTTCAAACTAAAATAAGCACTTCAACAGAATGGGGCTTATTGCAACAGCTGACCAGGAAGAAAAAAAATACCTGCGAGTTTCCGCGAATCCGGAATAAATGCTTGGGGCATACCATATAAACAGTCATAGCAGATATTCATCAGAAGAATATTCTGGATCCTATTTGGACATCTATAATTGGGTTATGGGGGGAAATATTGGCTCTCATATGCACTCCTACTATCAGGCTGTCAATTTGGACACACACGCTTTATTCTAAAGAATGAAAATTGATACAAAAAAAACTTTCTTATTTTATATCTATATTACTTGTGTATGTTTGATGCAAATTAAAACTATCAGCAAGCAAACATTCAATAATCTGTGCCAATGCAAAGAAAGTGATGAAGTCACACTCGAAGGACAACATATATAAGTTAAAGAAGCATGATGGAAGAAATGATAATCATATTTCAAAATTATTCTGAATATGGTCAAAACAGGACAGTTATTTTTTCCCCCTAAAGTAGTTACATAATGAAACCAAAAAAAAAAAAGAATTTGGTTCTTCGAAGAAATCAAAGGTACTGTCGATGGAATGAATATTCAATCTATTGTATTCTCAGTATTAATAAGCTTCTTATAGAGAAAATCAAGTTTGCAAGCACATGGTAAACTCATTCCAGATTGATAAACCAGGACTAGATTTGACAGAAGAGATAACTTCAGTCTTCAGCTACCTACGCTTGATGGAAATAGCCGATACAATGGTCCAGAGAGGAAAAAAAAGTGATGTGTCAATACACAAACCCCAATCAATTCACAATTAGTTGATAAATGCAGCACGTAAAATTCACATTCAGCCTATTATTCATAGAAACACTTACAGTTAAGCATTATTCTCAGTTTAACTAATCTCTTCATATTTTGCTTCAACTACCTTAACTAACCTAACCTCTACTGAAATTTAGGCATTTAGCTGCACTAGTCTAAGTTACAACATGATGGCATGTACTTTACTTTGGGTCATACTTGAATCCCACGCACAGCTATAATCAACTTATATAACACCTTTTCATAATTCTAAGTAATCAATGGTGAACGAAAAAGTTAGGTGGAAAGGCCATATAGCCAAGTATATCAAAGCAGTGAATTGTAAATTCACCATGTATCATTTGTGTGTTCAATTCCAGTAGACTACCAATCATATGATTGCAAATTCCAAAATTTAAACCTTACATGGTCCTATTTACTCATGTCAATGGACAGACACACTCGAGAGTCGAGACTAACAATAAACAACAGTACTAGTAAGAGGTAGAAACCTGAAAATTATTGAACATTATCACATGGGGGTGTCTATGTTGTCACACTTGTTAGTTCTTACGCTAGTGGATGATAATTCAAAACTTCCGTATCATTGTCTACCATTTTGTTTCCTCAAATCACAAAACCAAAAAGATGACCCAGAACATATGTTAGAAGTTTAAAAGGTGAAGGTATGAGGCTTCACTGTGTGGCATTTCCCTAACACTACAAGATGAAGGTTCGACTTTTGTGATTGACATGATTGTAAGTAGCCAACCCAAGGAGACATACTTATATAAATGTAGTTTACTCTAGTTATTCTTTGAATAGATAAGCTTGTAATTGACAAAAAAACAAACGAGAGCGTCAAAAAGATGCAAATTCCCAATCTTGTTACACATAGCATGCGCCACCAGTGCCCTCTTTGAATCATGAGTCATATCAAAACATAACTAATCCAGCTCGCAATCAATTGAGTAGTACATACATATTTGAACCACAAAACATCCTAAAAACAAGATCCTTCACTAAAATTATGCCTCCACCACATAACCAAACACTCATGAGCACACAGAATCATCACAACAAGCAAGAGAACCCGTACCATCACCGCCGGGAGTCATCACATGCGTGGCTGTGGGCGCAGGATCATGATTATGATGTCGATGGCCATGAACGCGACGAGTGGGCTGAGGTCGAGCTTGCGGCCGAACACCGGCGGCATGACCTCGCGGCAGAGGGCGAGGAAGGGGTCGCAGAGGTCGCGCAGCGCGGAGAAGGGCTGGCGATCCCAGGGGATGTTGGGGAACCACGAGAACAGCACGCCGACGAGGAGCACCTCGCGGTAGACCCCCAGCCACCGCACGGCCGCCGACATCGCCGCCGCGACCGGCGCCCGGAGCGGCGCGAGGTTGACGCTCCGCAGGCCGACCTCCAGCGTCGAGAGCGGGGCCAGCAGCCCGCCTACCGCAGAAGCCGCCGCCTCAGCGGCGGCGCGCGGCGGCCACAACGGGGACGCGCGGAGGCCGCGGGGGAGGCGGAGCGGGCGGAGGGCTAGGGTTTTGGCGGGGAGGATGCGGGTGGCGGGGCTCAGGAATGCGCGGAGGGGAGGGGGCCGAAGGCAGGGGGAGGTGATGACGCCGTACATCTCGCCGCTTCTCCGGAAGGGGGTGCGGGGTTCTCGAAGGTTCTAGAAGGGTTCGGGGGAGGAGGAGGAGGACAACGGGGGAGGAGGTGTAGCGACTAGCGAGGGGGGAAAGGATAGGGATTAGGGATGGTGGTGCTATTCTATTTCCTGGGTTTTGCTATTTGGGTGGGTCCCACGTGTAAGAGGGAGCTACCTTATTCCATGTTTTCAACTTATTCCTTTTTTTTACCGTGACGTCCGTGCATATTTACTGTTCTTCCTTAGTTATTCTCGGGCAGTCCCACAATCAAATTTGCTCGATACTTAACCGATGTCATGTCAGCTTGAGAGAGAGAGAGAGAGAGAGAGAGAGAGAGAGAGAGAAGTTTGATACTCATGCAAGTATCATAGCATTTCCAATAACTTGATATTAGAAGAGAGAATGGTTAGATGACATTTTAGTTACAACAACTCCATTTTTCGGAAACCAAAAGTTAGTGGAGTCATATCTCTTATCTAAATACAAATTTTCGAATCAAGCTATTTGTGTGGTTGTATCTAAAATTTTATCTAACTATTATCTCTCCTCTAGTATCAAGCTATTGGAAAATGCTATGATACTTGCATGAGTATCAAATCTCTTCTCCCTCTTCCACCTCATCAAAAAGCTGACAAGTCATAAGCTAAGTATCAAACAAATTTGCTTGTTGGTAGTGCCTTCAAACCTTTTGATGAGGACATCCATCCTTCGGATACACGTACTACACAAGATCTTTCAGATTTGGGTATTGGACTACAAGGTCCTATGACAAGAGCTAGAGCACGTGACTTAATCTATCGTGTAAAATCGTTTCTAGAAATCGAGTGTATTATTTGAGAACTCTATGATCTTTGCTAATGGAGATGATTTACTTATACTCATAAATCTAGGATTACGACCACTTCAAGAAGGCCTACGACCGGTTCAAGAAGGTCTCGACCACTTCAAGAAGGCCTACGACCGGTTCAAGAAGGTCCACGACCAGCCCGCAAGGCCTCGACCACTTCAAGAAGGCCTACGACGGATGACTCGTTGGGAGCACTCTACGACCCGAGAGGCGAGCACGAGACTCGTTGGACACAATCTATGACCAAAGATAGTATGGACTCCTCAAGACCACCCTAGGACCGGTCCTACGACTAGACCTTCGACCGAAATACGCGACACAAGGTGATGCGTCACCGTTTGGAAACTAATAAGACTTTGTAAGCGTGGCGAGATCGGAGTCCGAGTTGTGTACGCCTCATCCCACTACCACAACCCTAGGTCGACCTCCTCACGTCCCCTATATATATCGATGTCCGCCGTAGTTTAGAGGCGGGTTTTCTTAGATTATTACGCCAATTGCGGTTTACCGATTATCGGTTTGAGGAACCCCACTTGTAAACTTCATCCATATCCGCAATACAATTGATTGTATCTACCTTGTTCTTGTGAGTTGCTTGATTGCTTGCGGAACAATAACCTTCGTGGTAAGGTCGATCGCGTGCAAGCGTGGTCGATAACGACAGCGTCGCGGTGTAGCGAATTGCGAGGTGACGATCCGTTGGTCGGAAGCCTCAAAGCGTCAACGTCCTCACGACGAACCAAATCGAACCTATTGGAAGATCGGTAGCGTGACTCATCAAGTGGTATCGAGCTAAGGTTGCCCGTTAGGTAATTTCGTTTATCCCTTTTGTGAGTTTTGTTCCATCACCTAGAGTCCAGAAAATTGCCCTACAAAAAAAAATTTAGATCGTAATTTTTCCGCTGTCCAAACCACTTTGTGCCTTCGCAATTGTGTTTTCAGTTTCGTGTTGTTGAATTCGAGTCCATCGTCGGTGTCTTTGTTGCTGGTCTAGTCGTCGTAATCTAGTTTCTAGCGTCGAGTCTTTGCTGTGTCGATCATCTAGACACCACCCCCAAACGACCACAACACCACCCCCATACGACCACCTACTCGGATTCGGCTTCTCCACCTGGTCGGAAACGAACGCCTGGTCGGATTCGACCAACCACTCGTGTCCGACAACCCTATTTATTATCTTGTTGCTCTCGGACACCCCACCACCTGGTCGAAAACAATCGACTGGTCGAATTTTTCCCATAAGCTAAAGTTCAGAGAGAGAGAGAGAGAGAGTATCTTTTAATTACCTTTGTACCCCTGCTCTCCGGAAAAAGTTTGTGACCCATATATATCCATAGACCTAGAAAAAGGTTTTGAAGAGTTTTGAGTCAAGGGCACATTCGCAAAAAAAAAAAGAAAGCAAAGAGTGCAAAAAAAAAGAAGGAGTTGCTTTGTGATTTTGGATCCGATTGTGTTTTTATCTACCCTATCCTTCCGTTTGCTTGAGCTAGTTCTAGGAAGCGTTTGGGCGAAAGAATGGCGATTCTTGTGGACTTTTATTCACTTTGCTAATCTGATTTCATTATTGCTATTCCTTGCTACTAAACATTGCCTATCCGAGGCTCCACATACTTTCGCCCTCAGTTGGATCCTCGCATTCGCCTCGCCGTGATCGTACATCCCACCTTCACCGATCGGACCACCGCCGCAATTTGGTAAGAAACTCATAAGAGCTTGGTAAGGCGGCTTGAGAGTGTGTGATTCCACCCTCCACCACCTAATAGTGATAGGGATAATACCTTTGTGTTGTCTTTTGTCTCCTACTAACCATGTCGGTGAAGGATTGGATGCGCAAGAGTGTATTTTGAGGAAGAGCTCATAGCGCTATTTGATGAACAACACACTACCGTTAATGAGGACATCGACGAAGCTTCAAGCTACCACGATCACATTACAACGTTCAATCAACGATAGTATTGCGCGCTCACTACACGCCTCGAAAGAATGGTGAATCGACCACCAAGCGTTGGTCGTGTGGAACCTCATGGTGCGACCCATGACCATGAGTTTGATAATGATAATGAGATGCACGACCACGGCGCCTTTGATGCACGACAACGGAACCTTTGAACTTCAACCGTCAAGGTATGAGAGGTAACAATTTTCGACAACATAATGCCCATGATGATCCATATGCTAAAGTCAAGTTCACTATACCATCTTTTGCGGGTGCTTATGATGCGAAATATATCTAGATTGGGAGATGACGGTAGAACAAAATTGAATGCTCACTTAGTTCTGAAGTGCATAGAGTTAGGCAAGCCACAAGTGAATTTAAAAACTTTGCCATCATTTGGTGGAATAGGGTTTGCACCAAGGATTAGCGCCTACTACGTGGGATGGTTTAAAGGTTGCTATCGTAATGATTTGTCCCACCTTCTTTTAAGCGTGATTTGCGTAATAAATTGCAGCGCTTAAATCAAGGTAATAGATCCGTAGAAGAATATTATCGGGAGCTACAAATTAGCATGTTGCGTTGTGATATTATTGAGGATGAAGAAGGCGCAATAGCACGTTTTTATGGAGGATTAAGACGTGAGATTCAGGACATAGTGGATTACAAAGAATACGATAGTGTCCCTAGATTGTTCCAACTTGCATGTTTGGCAGAAAAAGAATTGCAGGGACGACAACAGAGGCCAAGAAACAATTTTGGGAGCATGTCTACACCACGACCAGTGCCGGGGCAAGCCAAAACACCCCACTTTCGGCTACACGGCTGCCCCCCTCCGCGAGTAGGGTGCGTTCAAAGAACCTCCGACCACATCACATGCACCCGAGGTAAGCAAATCTACTAGTGTCTGAGCTCCACCAAGAGTTCTTCCTCGGTTGCTTCCACTAGTCGTACCAAGGATTATTTGCCACCGTTGCAAGGGAATGGGACACGTCATGAAGGACTGCCCAAGTCAGCGAGCATACCTTGCCACTACAGACGGTGGATATGTAAGTACTAGTGATATTGAGGATGAATATGTACTTGCAGCTAACATTGCAGGTGGAGGAGACGAGACAGACAGTGATGCTGATGGTGTAGAGGAACAAGTAGTCATTGCTGACACCGAGTATCATATGAGCCTTGTTGCGCAACGCAGTCTTGAGCGCACAAGTGGAGAGAGCGAGCAAAATCAACAAAGATAACTTGTTTCAAACCGATTTCTTGTGAAGGACGAGCTGCGAGTCATCATTGATGGAGGGAGTCTGCAACAACCTTGCCACTCAGAGATGATCGAGAAGCTTGGCTTGACCACACAACCACACCCACGTCCCTACTACATCCAATGGTTCAATTCGTGTGGTAAGTTAAATGTAAACAAAGTTGTGAACGTGCAATTTTCAGCTGGTAATTACAAAGATAGTTCTGATTTTGATATAGTACCAATGCAAGCATGCTCTTTATTGCTCGGTAGGCCTTGGATATATGACAATGATGTTTTGCACCATGGTAAAGCTAATACCTACTCGTTCTTACACAAGGGCAAGAAGATTAAGTTATTGCCTTTGACACCAGCTGAGATTTTGAAAGATGAAGAAGAGCGCGCTAAAAATGAAAGAAAAACCGATAAGCATGATTACGAAAATCGCAAGTAGCAAAACGTGTTTTCTCACCTAAAAGGGAGAAAGTGGCGTCTAGTCCTAAGTCTGAGGGGATTAAATTGAAGGGATGTGTTATGATTGCCACTAAATCTGAACTTGTTGAAATTTGTGATAATGAGTTGCCATGCTATGCTTTGATATGCAAAAATACCTTATACTCGCTTGAGGATATAGCTAGCTCTTTGCCTCCTACTTTGTTGCTAACCTTTTGCGGGAGTATGTGGATGTATTCGGTGAGGTACCCCTGGATTACCACCTATTCGAGGGATAGAGCATCAAATTGATTTGATCCCAGAGCGACTTTGCCAAACCGTGCGCATATAGGACCAATCCGGAGGAGACTAAGGAAATTCAATGACAAGTCCAAGATCTTACGGACCGTGGAGTGCGTAAGAGAAAGCCTTAGTCCTTGTCTTTGTTCGAGTTCTTTTGGTTCCTAAGAAAGACGGTAGTTGGCGTATGTGTGTTGATTGCAGAGCCATTAATAACATTACTATAAGGTATCGTCATCCTATCCCAAGGCTAGACGACATGCTAGATGAATTGAGTGGTTCTATTATTTTCACAAAGATTGACTTGCGGAGTGGTTACCACCAGATTAGAATGAAATTAGGAGATGAATGGAAAACTAAGTTCGGATTATATGAGTGGTTAGTGATGCCTTTCGGTCTAACTAATGCACCTAATACTTTTATGCGTTTGATGAACGAGGTTTTATGTCCTTTCATTGGAAAATTTGTGGTGGTTTACTTTGATGATATCTTGATTTATAGCAAGTCACATGAGCTACATTTGAATCATATACGTGCTGTTTTTAATGCTTTGAGAGACGCACGTTTGTTTGGTAACCTCGAAAAGTGCACCTTTTGCACCGATCGAGTTGCGTTTCTTGGATATGTTGTGACACCATAGGGAATTGAGGTGGATGAGACAAACATTGTAGCCATCCAAAGCTGGCCGACCCCGACCACTGTGTCACAGGTGCGGAGCTTCCACGGCCTTGCTGGATTCTATCGGCGTTTTGTACGGGATTTCAGCACCATTGCCGCACCATTGAATGAATTGACAAAGAAAGGAGTGTCTTTCCAATGGGGACCTGTGCAAGAGAAGGCATTCAACTTGTTGAAAGAGAAGCTCACCCAAGCACCCCTACTCCAACTCCCTGATTTTGGTAAGATTTTTGAGATTGAATGTGACGCTAGCGGGATTGGAATAGGTGGCGTATTGATTCAAGAAGGTAAACCGGTCGCATATTTTAGCGAGAAACTAAATGGGCCTAGTTTGAATTATTCCACCTATGACAAAGAATTGTATGCTTTAGTTCGTGTGCTTCAAACTTGGCAACATTATTTATGACCCAAAGAATTTGTTATACATTCTGATCATGAATCGCTAAAACATACTAGAAGTCAAGCTAAACTGAATAAACGACATGCTAATTGGGTAGAATTTATTGAGTCGTTTCCATATGTCATAAAGCATAAGAAAGGTAAGGACAATGTGATTCTTGATGCGCTCTCTAGGCGTTATACCATGTTATCTCAACTTGACCATAAGATTTTTGGTTTGGAGGCCATTAAGAGTTTATATGTCACCGATTTGGACTTTAAGGAAGTGCTTGAACATTGTAAAGAAGGGAAGATATGGAATAACTATGTGTTTGAATGATGGTTTGATCTATCGTGCTAACAAGCTATGCATTCCAAATAGTTACATTCGTCTTTTGTTGTTACAGAGACACATGGAGGAGGTTTGATGGCGCATTTTGGAGCAAAAAGACGAAGATGTGCTGACCACCCACTTCTTTTGACCAAAGATGAGGCGTGATGTCGGCGCTCGTGGCTCATTGCACTACATGCAACAAAGCTAAGTCCGTCTCAATCCACATGGACTTTATATGCCTCTTCCTATTCCTAGTGCCCCTTGGGAGGATATTTCTATGGATTTTATTTTAGGATTGCCTAGGACAAAGAGGGGGAGAGATAGTATATTTGTCGTAGTGGATTGATTTTCTAAAATAGCACATTTTATATCTTGTCACAAGAGCGATGATGCTACAAACATAGCTGATTTATTTTTCAGGAAATCGTTAAACTTACATGGAGTGCCCAATACTATTGTCTCGGATCGCGATCACGAAGTTTTGAGCCACTTTTGGAGATCGCTTTGGAATAAATTGGGGACAAAGTCTGCAGCTTTCTACTACGTGTCATCCCCAAACCGATGGACAAGCGGAGGTTGTCAACCGCACATTATCCACCATGTTGCGGGCTTTTAAAGAAGAACTTGAAGATGTGGGAAGAGTGTTTACCGCATATTGAGTTTGCTTACAATAGGTCGATACACTCCACCACCAAGGTAAGTCCGTTTGGTAGTGTATGGTTTTAACCCCGTGCTCCTATTGATTTACTACCTTTACCAACCTCGAAAAATAAATCTAGATGCTAAGAAGCGTCTTTGCATTTATTCTCAAGTTGCATGAGACCACTAAAGAGAATATAGAGCGTATGGTGAAAAGTATAGGGTTCTTTGGAAATAAAGGTAGGAAAGTTGTCAAAATAGAACCGGTGATTTAGTTTGGGTTCATTTGAGAAAGGATAGATTTAGGAATTAAGAAAATCAAAGTTGATGCCTAGAGTGCAGGACCGTTTAAGATAAGTAAGAAGATAAATGATAATGCATATCGGTTAGAATTACTGCAGATTTTGGGGTTAGCCCCACATTTAACATTTGATTTGAAACCATCGTGGGAGAAGAAGATGAGCTTGAGTCGAGAACGACTCCAATTCAAGAAGGGAGTATGATGAGGACATCCCTCCTTCGGATACACGTACTACACAAGACCTTCCAGATTTGGGTGTTGGACTACAAGGTCCTATGACAAGAGCTAGAGCACGTGACTTAATCTATCGGGTAAAATCGTTTCTAAGGTTTGAGTGTATTATTTGAGAACTCTATGATCTTTGCCTAATGGAGATGATTTACTTGTACTCGAAATCTAGGATTACGACCACTTCAAGAAGGCCTACGACCCGGTTCAAGAAGGTCTCGACCACTTCAAGAAGGCCTACGACCAGTTCAAGAAGGTCCACGACCGGTTCAAGAAGGTCCACGACCCGATTCGCAAGGCCTCGACCACTTCAAGAAGGCCTACGACCGGATGACTCGTTGGGAGCACTCTACGACGAGAGGCGAGCACGATACTCGTTGGACACAATCTATGACCAAAGATAGCATGGACTCCTCAAGACCACCCTAGGACCGATCCTACGACTAGACCTTCGACCGAAATCGCGACACAAGGTGATGCGTCACCGTTTGGAAACTAATAAGACTTTGTAAGCGTGGCGAGATCGGAGTCCGGGTTGTGTACGCCTCATCCCACGGCCGCACAACCCTAGGTCGACCTCCTCACGTCCTCTATATATATCTGATGGCGCTGTAGTTTAGGCGGGTTTTTCTTAGATTATTACGCCAATTGCGGTTCACGATTATCGGTTTGAGGAACCCCACTTGTAAACTTCATCCATATCCGCAATACAATTGATTGCATCTACCTTGTTCTTGTGAGTTGCTTGATTGCTTGCGGGAACAATAACCTTCGTGGTAAGGTCGATCGCGTGCAAGCGTGGTCGATAACGACAAGCGTCTTGGTGTAGCGAATTGCGAGGTGACGATCTGTTGGTCGGAAGCCTCAAAGCGTCAACGTCCTCACGACGAACCAAATCGAACCTATCGGAAGATCGGGCCGCCGTGACTCATCACCTTTTAGAGGATGAAGAAATTAGTGACTCATCACTCTCCCACCTAGTCTTTCTCTCTCATTTGCTAATAAGTTTTAGTAACAAACTAAAGATACAAACTATTGGAGGGCTTGATACTAAAATCCTTTGTAGTATCAAGCTATTGGAAGTGCCAAAAGGGTTATCAGTATTAGCATTTTTCAAGCAGAAACATAAATTGTTATATAAAAAATACACAAGAGGGGGTACTCTATGTATATTTGTTTCAAAAATACGAACGAGGTGGCAAAATGCACCCATACCTTACGTGAGCCGAGCAAACGAAACACGACCATGTTGCGTTCTCATCAACCTTGTAGTGCCCGGCAGAGAAATTCGCCGGCGGCGCGTCTCCGCCGCCGTGCATCAAAATCATCGTGGCTGACGAGGAGGAGCAGAGGAGGGAGGACGAGGAGAGCCGGTTCCACCTGTTCGTGGGAAACCTGGGCCTAGAGGTCGATAAGGCCTTCCTCGCGCGTGTCTTCTCCAAGTTCGCCTCCTTCGTCCAAGGCTTCGCGAGGTGAAGCTGGGTGCGGACGGGAGGACCACGTGCTACAGCTAAGTCACCTTGGCGAGGCGGGAGGACGTCGTGGCGGTGCTTGAGGAGTTCACCAGCTAGTACGTCGGGACCTGCCGGGTCAGGGTGTCATGGTGCAGGGATAACACGAACGGGAGCCACCTCTCGCCAACGCAGCTGCGAGAGAGGATAGAGACGCAAATGAGGGAGATCTGGGAGGGCTACCTCCTTGAGGACCGACGTGATGCCGCCATGCGCGACCTAGAAAAAATTCTTTTTTTTTGCTCTTTTGATTATGTTTTTCTTTCTCTTTTGCACAATGGCCGAATAAGAAAGCACAATAAGAGTTAATGATCTTCGGTTGTGAACAATTGCAAGTATTAAAGATATAAGTGTAGCCCAATGCAATGTATTAGCTAGTCTTAATAGGCTCAAAGTGTTCACAAAGGAATAAGAGGCTATCAAAATGGCACAAACCAAGATATAAGTGATGATTATATTCGGTTTTGGTGCGAAACAGCAAGCAATTCAATATAAAAAGGTAATATACGGTTAATTATGCACTAGGGCTTGCTCACGCATGGAATACCCTCGGTGAACAATACCATTCAGCCGAAAATATGCACTAGGACAGCAAGGATTGTGTTGGAGCGAAAAGGCGACTAGAGGGGGTGAATAGGAGCACGCTACCTTTTTCACAAATAATAGATCAATAAAACTTTACTCCAGTAGCTATAGAAGCTATGAAGATCAGTATATCAGTACAGCGGAAGACTAATATTGAATCCAATAAAAACCTCAAAGCAATAGGACAAAATCAACAAAGATTGAAGTGAAACAATCTACTGGCGGTCTGACCTCTGGCCTTGGGCGGTCTGACCGATTCCCTGGTGGTCTGACCTCTGACCTTGGGCGGTCTGACCGATTCCCTGGCGGTTTTACCGATTTCCTCTAGAACAGAAGAACAGCCCCGATGACGAAGATGAAAATAGATGAAACTTTTGATCTACTAATCCAAACTTCATGAAACTTGGAACACACCTTCTCTATAATACCAGGAAGCTATTCCAATTGAAGATTGTGATAATTCTAGGAAGAATAGCGATCCTTTTCGATTTGATTGAAGAGAGGTTCAAAACCGAGTCAAAATGAAAACTAGGTCAAAGCTCTTTCTCGTGGGTAATTGATGATCAATATAATCCTAGATAGATTCCCACACGTCACAGCAAGCTAGATCACATGAAGAAACCAAGCAAAAACTCACGGGTCAAAGAAAAACCTAAAATCATCAAATAGAGAGAAAGAACGCAATGAGATAAAACATTGATCAAACTTTCCTTTTATTGATTGATATGATCAGGGCTTACAGCCACTCCATTAATGGAGGACAATGCTCAATCCAAGATCACAAAAATCACATCAAACATCAAGAACCCTAGCCTCCACAAAAGCTCTCCCTAAGAAAATTAGGGTTTACAAGAATTGCAAAAGAGGCGAAGAAGAGGTGCAGCCACCTCCCTCTCCTATTTATAGTGGAAGCTTAGACCTTCTAGATGTTTGATCCTATTAGGCTCCCGTTAAGGTCCAAAACAAACGGGATATATACGCACGCATTTTAAAGCACCGTTTTTATCTCCTCTTGACCTAACTAGCTACACCTTGCGCCATCTTGCGCCTCGGATTAGCTAATAGGTCACCCTTGTCCATCTTGCGCCACTCTTGAGTACATTGATCTCACCCGACATCGTAGATCGTTCTGGACCTCAGCTCTCCAAGCCTAGTCCCGATCATCCTCTCCGTTGACCGTCGTTGACCACCAAGCAACCTGCACAACAATAGACAAGTAAACCGAATTTGGGAACAAGTTCTTCACAACTTGACCTATGTTAGTCAAAACATGCATCATGCAACATATATGCCCTGAAACTCATGACTTTGACCTAACAACCGAACAACGCCGCCACGACGGGCGACGATCAAAGTGAAAACGGTCGACCGCCCCGGGCGGTCGATCGCCCTCGGCCGATCGGACCGCCACCTATGGGCGGTCGGGGCCGCCACCGACTTAGCCATTTTTCCTCTCTGGAAAACCGAAAATTATGAGACCAAGTACAATAGAATCCCCTCTCTTGCTTACACACTCTATTTTTGGCCCAGCTCAATTCTCACTTTCTGTAACTGGCCGGTCCGACTGCCACCAAGGCCGGTCAGACCGGCCATGGATCGGTCAGACCGGCCACCCTGGCCGGTCAGACCGATTCTGGCCTCATAGCACTGAACTTTGTCGAAAACACGTGAAACGACAAACCGTAAATGACATTGCCAATTGTCACATCATCCTAAGATCTGGAGCATATCCCCATGATATCCACAGATTGCAATTGCGCAAGGCGCAAGATGACCAAAACCCTAATTAGTGATTTGGCAAAACTAGCAAGGCCTCGGTGAACCCCCTAACAGTACCCTCGAAACCCTAATTTCAACAACGAAACAAGAAATCAAAGATTAAGCTATGCAAAAGATTTTTTATCAGGAAGCCAAGAGAAGTGATTCTAATGGATTAGAACTTGATCTAACTCACTAAAATTTCACATTAATCAAAAGACTAAAAAAATTATTTTGTATGGCTTTTTCGGTGTATAGGGTAGCAAAAAAAGTAAATGCATCTACTATTTTTTGGGAAATTTTTGTGGGATGAATAGTATAGAATAGTAAATGCAATCTACTATTTTTGTGAGAACTTTTGAAATTATGAAGAGTATAGAATAGTAAATGCAATCTACTATTCAAGAAAATGATTCTAAGGTGTCAACGGACCTCTGATACTAAGATGACACGGGATGCCTGATCTTCACGACTTAAAATCTTGGATGCACGTAGTATGATGATAACTCAAGAATAGTAGTGCAATATGGAATTGGGGCAAAGTTGCGTCAAGCACAAAACCTCTTCAATAGCAATCACACCATAACTCTCGCGATGATCCAATCCACACAAACAACACATAGGCTAATGCACAGAGAGGTTGACCACAACAGATTAGCCCAAGCAAACTCCAAGAACTTGCAAGAACAAAGTAAACAAGAATACACAGTTCTTCTAAAAACGGCATCAATCTACTAGTTCAATCTGAACAAAAGCATCAAAATTCATGGTTTGGGTTCCTAGGGCCAGCCACAAACATTAAATAAGGAGTTCCCACCCCCCTTGGTTCAGCCATACATGGGCCAACACGCCCCACACCAATTTGGGCTCTAGAGACCGAATTCAACTCCTAAACGCAAACGATTCGAACTCTAGTGTTTTGAACGTAAACAGAGGACACATGGCCAAAATTATGAGTATAATTAGGCCTAAATACGTGGAATGCAAGCCCATGTGATTTACTAACTCAAATGGCCCAATTCGGATTGAAGTCCGCTTTCAATTCAGTGTTGTATTTGGGTTGGTTGCTGAAAGTAGATTCTAATACGAATTGCTTGGTGGGCTGGTGGTATTTCGGACAAGAGGTGGCCAAATCACCACCTTGGCTTCTTCTCTTCTAGGCCGAAAGGAAGATGGAATCTCTCTTGTGGCGCCTTCATGAAATGTAAACCCTCTCTTGTAGTGTCTTCTCCCTCACCTCCCACTGGACACCATGAATATTTCTAGCATTCCCACATTCATTAATTAAGCAATTATGCAGCTTCATTGTTCTTTCTTGCAATAAAGAACCCTTAAGTAAATGAATCACCTTATCATTGCTCAATTGATGTTTAGGTGCTGTTATGTGAGAGTAAATGAATGGGATGTACTCATCAATTTTGCAGGCAATTTGTGATGACTCCCCCTAGTTAATCCCCTGCTTAATTAGTTTCAGAGGATGTAGTGAATCAATGCCGTCTTGTTCCTATTTGCCGGCCAAATACTTGGTCATGGCCTTAATCAGATGTTGTCATGTCTGAGACTGAAGAAGCTATGTTAACGTGGTCAGCACTTCAGGCTAGTAGCCTAGCTGTAGTCGTTTCTTACCAACCGGTCTAGCTCCATGATTTCGGTTGGTGCCTAGTATGAAAGCAAGTACATTACAAATATTGTATGTTCCTGGTGTTGATGCATCAACTTTCGCAATTGCATGTTGCATGAAACCTAGCTTCAGAATTTTGTATTCAGGATGATTCACATTTTCTTATCCCCCTTGCAAAACTCAGTAACGTACTCACATCGAGTCTCCGACAAGTGATGATATGTACTTCACTACAAAAGAAGGAAGGAAGCTGAATAGCTGATGCACTTCTCTTGTCGCGGTAGTTCAGACTTCAGAGTGCAGATGACACAAACTTAGGGATCTTAATTACGCTCTCACTCGACTGTTGTTGCACTGGCAGTTCTACCTGTTCCTTATCGTCAATACCTGCCAAAGATCAGAGTGCCTGGTTGTCACTCTGCTGGAGTGGCTGCTTGAAGAAGGCCGTCAGTCTTATCTTTTGCCGAAACACAGCCATTGTCACCATCATCAGTAGTAGTGAACCTCTCCTGAAGGATCACCGAAGCCTTGTGCGCTGCCCCAACCTGGCACAAGCTTGTCTTTCTTGCCAGACGTGAACTACGTCGAGAGGCGGGCTGGGCCGTGGGTGCTTGTGGCACCGATGAAGGTGGGCCGATTCCCACCCGCCGCTCGCTCCACCACCGATGAAGGTTGGCCGCACTGTCCCACTGCTGGAAGCGAAGCTGATAGCGGTCAAGAGATGCCCCGCCCGCACCAAGCGCGGCATCATGTTGATGCTGGTTCTGGAATTCCACCAGGAAATCTTGCTGGTGGTAGCGAGAGACATGAATGTCTCTGAGTGGAAACCGTAGGCCAACCTGGACGATGGCTCTTGCCGTCCAGGGTCGAAGGAGGAGCTCGGTGAGGGCCCACCACCTTGACCGTGATGGTGAGGTTGTGGAGTCAGTGAAGTTCAGCCTCCATGTTGCGCGTCATCGTCAGGGCACAGAAGCCTTCGTCTGGATCGTTGGAGGAGTGGCCGACTTGGTCTAAGAGAGAGAAACAGAGGTGCGAGAGGCTCAGGTAACAGCGAAGTCTAGGCCGTCGTGGGAGCAGGTACTTCAGCCTAGGCGGACGTGCAAGGAAGGACGAGTTCAGTCCAGGTGCAAGACACGGTAAGTGTTGGTTTGTGCATAGCGCAGGATAAAGCAAGCGCAGGCGGTAGGGTGGTATCGACCAGAAGAAATAGCGCACGGGAGTGCAGGTAAAAAAGGAAGACTTGGAAGTTCAAGAAACGAGAGAAGAATAATATAGTCGAGATAAAATAAGAACACAATGATTAGGAAGTGATTGTTAGATAATCATTATTTTTAGAAAGTCCTCTCCATTTCTCATTTTGAGATGGAAACAGAATAGGTTTCTTGTCTCCATAGTTTTGTGAGTATGTGTGGGTATAAAAGGTTGGGTCTAGCGCCATATGCAATAAACAACAGAAGAGAACGTGAGCAATGCAATGTAGAGAAGAAATAAAACAAAAGGAGGAGCAGAAGGCTCCCGAAACAAATCATCTCTTTGGCGTGTTTGTTCGCTTCGTTTTGGTGTCTTGTTTTCAGCCGGAAGAATCGAGACGGGGAGCTGCTGGTAACCAGGCGGGGTGCCAGCTTTGCAGAGACCAAAAGAGTGCACCACGTTAAGCACTAAAGGACATGGTGCTAGTTTCACGTGGAGACAACAAGTGTAAGAAGCAGAGACGCTATTGTTTCAAGTTGCTTCGAGCGAAGACGTTTTTCGAGTGAAACAAGTCTAGTTTTTTTCTTCCCGAAAGTAGCAGTTATGAGAAAATACAAGGAAAATTCCAACAAGGCATGAGAGGGCGGGAGTCCAGTGTGCAGCTTGAACGAGCAGACCCATGCCGACGGGATAGCGGCTGCATTTGTGCTAGATTTTGCGCACAAGATCTCAGTGGCTGCACCTAAATATCTTCCTGTGGATGCTGGCCAGTTTCACTAGACTCGGAAGGACCAGTTTAGGTGCTATGCTCTGTCGCGGAATCTAGTTTGTTAAGAGAATCCTTGCTAACTAGAGTAAAAAATACATATTTTTCGGCTGAAAAGTATATTATCAATTGGTTAATATATGGTAGAGACTAGTAAAATATATGTAATTAATTAAAAGCCACTGCAACGCCAAACAAGTCTAAAGTGTCGACGCGCTACTAGAATGAAAGAACATTTGGGGAACCCTTTATTGTTGATTTCTTTTGACCAATGTATGCTTGCTTTCATGGCAAGTGATTCTGATCCAATATTTCCACTGGTTAATATATGATCTGGCACAAGAATTTGCCGACATGCTGCACGCTCCAGATTGGTACATCCAAGCTGCAAGCATTATAATTTTGATTTGTGCAGCCCTCTTCAAGATCTTAACAAAATTTATGGCATATACCACTATGAACTAATCAAAATTGTCACTAACTCCAGGATTGTTCTGCAAGAATTAAGAATGGTAAGATGCAAAACTTATCACAGAATTAGACCAGATATTCTCATTGGAAATACAGGGTGCATGCATTCTGTGAAAGATTAAGGAGATAACCACCCTACCTATTTCAGGGAAGGGAAACCCACAAAAACCCTAGAGGATGCATGTCAAGATCAGGGCTTTCACTCTGAAGTTGCAGCATAGTGATCAGATGCGACACCATGTGAGGAGATGTGCAACAAGGAACAAATTAGCAAGCAATTAATGGTAATGGCAAGATTATACACTAGCATGATGGCTGCCACTAGCGCCATTAGCTAGCGTCGCTTTTGGATAAAAGGTTGGTGCTTTGTGCTAATCAAGATGAATTAATGAGATCTTAGCCTTCCATCCATCCTTCATTGAAGATGGTCACTCCTCTCCTGTGATGATACGAGGATGAGTACATGCGATCGAGGCTGGTCTCTGTGTCTGACACGTACCGCACGTCTGCACTGCAGGTTGCAAGTCTACGTTGATACCGGGCAAAAAGGACAACGGGAAAAAGCAAGAAACCTAGACATTGTTGACCCTATAGTGCACTAAAATTCCATATTTCGTCTCTTTAGCTACGAAATTCTTTATCTGGCCTCCCGATGCCTCCTGCTGTGAGTGGGGTAGCAGTACGTAGCTGCTGTCCTCACCTACAGCAGCAGCAAAGGTGCTGCTCTCCCCCACGGCAGCATACAAGAAGAGCAGAGAGAAAAGAGGAAAGAAAAGAAAATGCAAAAAATCCGAAAAATGCAAAAAAAAAATATATCAGAAAATTCCATAAAAATCATTGGAACACGAATAGATTTAATAAAATAATTTTGAATTTAATTGAAGTTTATTTTATTCATTTAAAATATTTTTCCTTTTGCTGGAATTTTTCAATTAAGCTTTAATTAATCCAATAAAATAGAAATTGTTTTTTTAAGCTTTCAAAAGACTATGAAAAAGGGGAAAACTAAAAAGAAATAAAAAAAATTGAAAGAAAATAACAAGGTTTAATTTAATTTAATTTGGGCTTGAATCGAAGTATACATTATGAATTGAGCTCATACGTCGAAGTTAATGTAAGATAAACCTACTAAAAATACATCTATCGGTTTTTTTTTGCCAACCAAATGCATACATATACAGAATGAAAACTGTCGGTGTATTAGAACCGATCTTACGTAAAGATTATTTGATTCGGGGGGTCTCCTAGAGATGAAATCACGCAGAGTGGTTGACACGGGATGTTTAGACAGGTTCAGGCCTTCTCCGGGGAGAATAACAACCCTACTCATGTGTGTGTATGGTATTGACTGTATTCTCGATGATCAAGCAAGAAACTAGGACTATTACAGAGAACAGTACTTGTGTTTCTCCTTGACTCGCTCTGTTTCGCCCCCTCTTTCACCCTCTGATTGATGTCTTTATATAGTCGTGAAGAAGTAGCCGTTTTGTCCTGCGGAAGAGGCGCCTAATTAAGCCAGTAATGGGCGCATGATGGCAGTAATTACCGGCGTATTGGCTTCTTCACGCCGTCTGGCAGTTATCTTTCAGAGGTAATGGGGTATTTAAGCACTATTACTACGCGGAATAATAGTGCGTGTGGACCGTTCAAATTCCTTAATCAATTGGACCCACTCGCTTGTAGGTTTGATTATAAGGTGGTCGTGGTTTATTTGGTCGTAGTATGACTTACGACTGGGTATAAGTCGTAGTAGAGCTTACGACTGGGCAATAGTCGTAGAAGGACTTACGACTGGGTAATGGTCGTAGGAAGACTTACGACCAGGTAGTGGTCGTAGAAGGACTTACGACCATGACATAGTCGTAGTAAGACTTACGACTATGGGGGTGATTGTAGAAGATCTTACAATCACTTGGTAGGCCTCCCCCTTATAAATATAAGGGGTACTTCTAGGGACTATGTGACATCATATTTACCCATAATAAGAATTATAGATAAAAGATAAAATAAGGATTATTAGATACTCGTCATCTAGCCCCCCAGCTTCAAGTGAAAGTAACTTACTTGGTGAAGGATTTGCAAATGGACTTACGACTATGAAAATATCGTAGAATAATGGTCGAAGGAAAAACTCTTCGACATTTGAGTGCTACTTTGACCAGGAATTTGCTTGGTCAGGAAGGTTGCTTACGACTATCAAAAAGTTATAAAAACCCCTACGACTGTGAAGTGGTCGTAGTAGGGCGATCGGAGAAAAAACCCTTCCGATTGATACTTCCTTTGACCAGAAAGACTTGGTCAAGAAAGTAATTTCGCTTGGAGGTGACAAAACGAACCTAATTTTTCCGAATAGACCGTCTGGGAATTGCAAACGACTCCCACAGATCTGTTGATGAGACAGTTCCCGAAGGAGTATATTCAAAGTTTTACCCGGTCTTCATGGCTGGGGTGGAGGAAGAGGTGGTTTTACTGGAAAGTCACCTCTGAAGATGACCTCTCTTTGCGGGAAGGTCACGAGAAGAAATCTTCATGGGATTCGACTCCTGAAGATATCAGCCGGATTGCCCCCTACATTCAAGCCATCAAGGACTTGAAAGAAGAGGGGCTGACCGGATGGCATGTGGTAAAAGATTTTATCACACGCCGTATTAGTCCCTTGAAGAAACGAGCATCTCCTATGTGGAGATACTCGGGAGAGAGACCCAACCGAGATTACGACGAGGTAAGTAGCATCGACTTAGCTTTGGTTTGGTCTTTCTCAACATTGTCTAAAATTCTTATCTGTTTACGGATCTTTCACGCCGTAGGTTGACTCTAGAGTCGACTCATCTGTGAAAATCTCCGCCACTCAAATGGCGGTTCCTCAAATCATTGCGGCTTTGTCCGCAGATGAAAGGATAGAGCGCCTAAAGATAATCAAAAAGTTGATTCTTTCTTTAGGACTTTATAGTCGTAGAAGATACTTACGACTAATGGTGATCGTGAAAGTCTTGCGATCAAGAAAGTGTCGAGAAAAACTTACAACTTGGCAATGGGGTCGAGAAAAACTTACGATGATCGGTGATTCTTCTTTTCATTTTGCTTTACAGAAAGTAGGCATGGAAAATCGTCAGGACGACGAGGAAGTCGCACTGATGACCATTGGCGCTGGGTTGTCGAAAGACAAAGGCTCGGCTCCTCCATCTAAGAGACGTCGACTTGCAAGATCTGCCGACAAGGGAGGAGCAAGCTCGAGCTCTGGTCTTTCGACCAGACCCTCTACAAAGCCTGAGGCAGCCATAGCCATATCTGAAGCCGAGGCTGCAGCTATCGGCAAGAAGGTTGAAGCAATTTGAATCTCTTAAGCGCAAACCTCGCAAGGCTAAGGTACCCTTCTATTATGATAAGTAATCTTTCGCAGTTGCTGCCACTCCTAGTTTTGTTAAGCAACTGGAAAAGGAGATCTGGAAAGATTTTATGTCTTTTATGAAGGACGATCTTTGCTCGGCACAACTGAAGTCGAGGTAGTCTTTGCTCTTGGAATGGTCGAGGCCGATCTCGGCCATCCAGAGAACTCGTGAGACCAGAGCCACGGTTCTGTTCAAACTCTACGACCGCACGTGGTCGTAGCCGGGCCAGTTGTTGAACTTCACCGGGCGTGGTCGTGGAGAAGAAGAGGTCCTCCGTTGGGAGGATTGCTCCTAAATTCTGGTTAAGACCGAGTGCGCAGGTATGTGAAATGTACTAAAGTGTAAGAACAACATTTACCTTTTCCTTTTCACAACTGATTTGCTTCTCTTTATTTTAGTCCGGCTCCTTGACCCAGGGATGCTTAGTTGAGAAGCCCATTATTACTTCTTGATTCTTTGAAGAGGTAACAATGGAAGTGGTTGAAGGAGCTTCCTTGACCTAGGTGGCTCCCAAGTGGTTTCTTCAATCTTTGTGGTCGTAGCTACAACTCTCAAGTCATAGCTACGACTCATCGAGAAGGCAACGCGACTCTTGAAGTCGTAGAGACCACGAGGCACCGCAAAAGCCTCCGGTCAAGGTGATGATGACTCAGACACCGTCATCGGAAGGAAGTCGTGGCGGACATTCCTTCCTGTCCAAAGAGAAAGTGCAACCACGTAATCGGAGGATGAAGAACCTTTCAACTTCATCTTGATTTCTTTGGACTGCTTCATTATAGGGTCTGCGCTTCTACGATCTCGCGATCGAGTCCCCCATCCCAAGGATATTCCAAATAGAGGAAATACCTTCGACAATGAGCGTCTTGAGGAGGTGTGGTGGGATAAAGTCGCGAGGATAGACAAGCTGCAGAACCCGGAGTTTGTGTATTCGACCTTCGCTAGGTCGACTATGAATGTAAGTATTTTTAGAATACTTATATATGTGGCTTTCCTTTTCTTCTCACTGTCTTCTTTTTGTAGAAAGCTCTGGAGCAAATTGCTGTTGTCGGTGAGTATCATCGATAACTTTTAGAGCTGCGACAAGAGAAAGATGAACTCTGCATACAGGCAGAGAGATGGTAAGTTACTGTTATTCATAGTCGTTTTCGATTTGACTATTCGTATAGTGTTTTACGAGAATAGTCATGAAAAAAACTCATGACAAAGTACTGGTCGTAAAGAGCTTACGACTACTTACGACCAGGTGGTGGTTGTAGAAAGACTTACGACCATGACATAGTCGTAGAAAAACTTACGACTAGGTCGGTGGTTGTAGAAGGACTTGCAACCAATCGGCTGATGTTTATCTCCGCTTTGTCATCCAGTAGGCTAAAAGCGACACGAAGACCTTAGCCGACTCACTCGATTATGAAAAGAGGAGTCGAAAGCTAAGGGAGGAAGTAATAGTCCTCTCGGATAGACTTCGAGAAGCCATCTCTGCATCTAGAAGATTGCAGGAAAAAATAAACAGTAAGTGCTGAACTTAAGACTGCTTTTATCTTTAACCTTTACCCAACTCTCATTTCTTTTCCAGAAAAAGAAGATGAGATGCGGAAGCTCCGGACCGAAGTTGAAGAAAAGGCTTTGGTTATTCAGGAGTTTTCTCGCATTACCAAGAACAAGGATCAGGAACTCGAGGGTCTGAGAACTCGAGTAACAGGTAAGCAATTCTTTACCTGTTGTCCTTTTCGAGTATTTTCTCTTTTCTAATGCTAATTTCTTGTTCGTAAATTGTGCGAGTTGAAAGCCTCGAGGTGAAATCCAAGAGAAGACTACGATCTACAATGAGTCCGTCCGCATTGCTAAGATGAATGCAGAGGACATCAGATCATGGGAGAAAAAGCACGCTGAAACCATTGCTTCCCATGAAGAAGAGGTCAAGAAATTGGACTCTCAACTAGTAGGTAAGAAATTCTTTTACCTACAATTATCTTTGTGTTATCTTCCTCTAGAAGTTTATTTTTGTTTGACTGGTTTTATTCTTTTCAGAACAAGTGGTCGAAAACAAGAAACTTCGCGAGGCTTCGACTGTACCCAACAGAGATGGAGTCGATGAAGACTAGTCTTCAAGGCAACATCACACTCCTGAACAATGTACTTGGTGAGCTACATTCTGAGGGAAAAACTCCTCGAGAAGATACTGTAGCTGCTCACATAAGTACCATTGGGGAACAAGTCGGAAACTTGCAAGAAATGGTGACCACTCTGAAGGCTAATCAAGCCGAATCAATAAGGGAGGCAGTCGAAGCTGCAGTAAGTTACGCTTTGGCGAAACTTAAAGCTCAAGACCCCCGCCTTAATGTGCAACCAATCGGCCGACTTATCGTCCGAATCGAGGCAAGTCGTCGATTGAGGAAATGCAGTCAGTTGGCAAAAAGGTGGCGGAGGAAATGCAGCTAGGCACTCCCCCTTCAGAGTAATCTTGTAACTACTTTGTAAGGCACACAGTTTCTGTTGATGAGAAATATATGATCCAACTTGTTTCCTAAAAATCATCTTGTCAAGTAGTTAGTAACTCCAAAGATAATAGACGAATGAAAAACCAAGGACTGAAGTTAAATTAATAACTTTATCCTAGGCCATCCTGTTTTCTAAAAATCATCTTGTCGAGTAGTTAGTAACTCAAAAGATAATAAACGAATGAAAGACTAAGAATTGAAGTCAATATAATAACTTTATTCTAGCCCCCAACTATTTGCTTAGCTTGTTTAGACAATCTAAGTAAATAGTGTTTGAAATGGGGTTTCTGAAAACAGAGAGAGGTTTGTTTAACTTATAGTTTTTGTTATGGTTGTCAAGCACTGGTCGAAAGAGTAGAAACGGCTCGACACTAGGAAGTTCCTTCTAGTGGGCAGGACCACGTGCAGAGAGGAAAGGCTTCGACTAGGTGATGTTACCACCTCCGACTAGTTTAATCGAACCAGGAACAGCAACTTGAGTTAAGAAAACGTCTTAGAGGACTTTAATAATTCATTCGCCCTTTTTTAGTGGACTCGATAAGTTTTTTCCAGTAGCAAAAGTAGGAGACTGAGCAACGCTAGGAAGTTCCTTCTAGTGGGCAGGACCACATGCAGAGAGGAAAGGCTTCGACTAGGTGTATCTCTTCCTTCGACCAGTTAAAACGAAACGAGTACACCAAAGGTGGTCGAATAAATATAAGAAAGTGCACTCTACTTAGAATATTTTTCGAAATTACTGAAAAAATAAACTAAGATGGGAAGAGTTGGCTTTGAGAACATTTCGACTAGATAGAACCTGAGCTCTCTGTATTGGCAACAAAAGTGAGTAACGAGTCGATGCTAGAAAGTTCCTTCTAGTGGGCGGGACCACATGCAGAGAGGAGAGACTTCGACTAGATGATGTTACTTGCCTTTCGACCAGTGTAAAGAAGACTGGGCATTTTTGGATCTTAGTCGAAAGATTATAAAAGCACTACTCAAAAATAAGACAAAAGAGGTAGAAGGAACCTGGACTTTTATTGCCTGAGAGGTTGGTCACACATAGAATTTGCGTAACTGGTCGATGTTCCAAGAATTTGAGAGAACCTGTCCGTCTTCCATTGCTAGTCGTACCGACCCTGGCCGAGTGACTTCGACCACTGTGTAAGGACCTTCCCACTTGGGAGAAAGTTTATTCCGATTAGACTTGGATTGGCAGAGCCTCAATACCAAGTCACCTACAGCAAGGCTGCGAGGCTGGACCTTACGATCGTAGTATCTGCGTAGGGCTTGTTGGTAGACTGCTGAACGGATTAAGGCCATGTTTCTCCTTTCTTCGAGTAGGTTAATGTCATCTGCTCGAAATTATTCCTGGTCGGAGTTGTTGAAGGTTTCAACTCGTGTCGACCGCAATTTTAGCTCCGGAGGAAGCATGGCTTGACTCCAACACTAAAAGAATGGTGTTTCTCCGTCGCCGACTAGTGGTCGCATTTAACCGCCCATATCTGGAAGGTAATTCTTGTACCCAAGCCCCGGCGCTTAACAAGTGGGTCGAAGACTCGGTTTTAATTCCTCGCATTATTTGACCGCTTGCACGTTCGACCGCCCGTTGCTTTGGGGATGTGCAATGAAGCATAGCATAACTTGGTACCCAACTCGTCGCAAAATTCCTGAAATTTTGCACTTGCGAATTGTTTACCATTGTCTGTAATTATCCGACTCGGAACTCCAAATCGGCTAATTACGCATCTCATCATGAACCTTTTTGCTGCTTCCGTTGTTATCCCAGTTACAGGTTCGGCTTCGATCCACTTTGTGAACGTGTCAATGGCCACAAAAAGGAATTCGAAACCTCCTGGAGCTTTGGGAAACGGTCCTAGGATATCGAGACCCCAGGTCGCAAAAGGCCAAGAAAGAGGTATTGTCTGTAATGCTTGAGCTGGTTGGTGTATCTGTCTACCATGAAACTGGCATTGGACACACTTTTTAACCACCTCTTTGGCATCGTACAGAGCTGTAGGCCAGTAGAAACCTTGTCGAAAGGCTTTACCGACCAATGTTCTGTAGGAAGCATGCGTCCCACAGATGCCACTGTGTATATCATGAAGGAGTGTTATTCCTTCGTTTTGCGGAATGCATCGCATGAGTATCCCTTGGGTTCCTCGTTTGTAGAGGACTCCTTCGACCAAAGTATACATTTTGGCTTTTCGGGATAAACGATCTGCCTCAAGATCAACTTCGGGTACGGAACCCTTGTAAAGATACCCGTAGATGGGAGTCATCCAGGTATCCTCGTAGTCTAGTGAGGTCATCTCAATAGGAGGTGTCTCTGGTTCTTCGACCAGAGACGGCTTTTGGAGTTGCTCCAAGAAAACTCCTTTTGGTACTGCAGATCGGGAAGAAGCCATCCGAGCAAGTTGGTCTGCGAGGAAATTATCCTTTCGAGGGATGAATTGTACCTCGAGACCTAAAAAATGCTTTTCTAGCTTACGTACCTCCGATAAGTACCGAGACATTGTCGAGCTAGAGCACTGGTACTCTTTCCCGACTTGATTCACGACTAGCTGAGAATCTCCTCTCACGAGTAGTCGGAGAATCGAGAGTGCTTTCGCAGCTCGTATGCCAGCTAGCAAACCTTCGTACTCTGCCACATTGTTAGTGGCCTGAAAGTTTAATTGTATGGCATACTTTAAGGTTTCTCCAGAGGAGATACCAGACCACCCGACCCGAGCCACTTAAAGTAAGTGACCACAAAGTACATCATCCATTGGTCATGGGAATCGTCTTTGCGGATCTGAGCAGTTCAGATTTGTCCATTCGGCGACAAAGTCTGCCAAGATCTGGGATTTTATGGCCGTTCGGGACACGAAATGGAGGTCGAACTCCCCAAGTTCGACTGACCATTTTGCCATGCGTCCCGCTGTTTCCTTATTTTGGTGGATTGCTCCCAAAGGAAACTCAGACGGCACAGCTATTTTGTGCGCCTGAAAATAATGCCGCAGTTTCCTCGAAGACATGAGGAGGGCATATAGAAGTTTTTGGACACGAGGGTAACGCTTCTTAGGCCCGTGTAAAACTTCACGACGTAGTAATCCGGTCGTTATGCGTTTTCACGTTCTACGACCAAGATCGCGCTTCTTTATCTGTGGCGTGGCGGCTAGGTAAATTAAGAGCGCCTCTTACGGCTTTGGAGAAACCAGAACAGGAGCACTCGAAAGGTACCTCTTGACATCCTCGAAGGCAGCGTTTGCCTCGTTCGACCACTCAAAACCTTCATGTCTCCTGAGAAGTTTAAAGAAAGGTAGTCCTTTTTCTTATAGTTGTGCGATGAAGCGACTTAAAGCCGCCATGCACCCAAAGTGAGTTTCGGACTTCCTTTTTGTGGTCGGAGGGCATCGGAGGATGGCCTTTATTTTTCAGATTTGCTTGATTCCTCGTTCGGATACTAGGAATCCAAGCAATTTTCTGAAGAAATTCCAAACACACACTTCTCGGGATTAAGTTTTAAGCGGTGCTTTACGAGATTGTCGAATGTTTCTTGTAGGTCGGTGATATGATTAAATTTCTTAGCGCTTTTACGACTAGATCATCAACATAGGCTTCCAGATTCGGCCTAATTGAGATGAAAAAGTCGATTGCATTAAGCGTTGAAAAGAAGCACCCAGATTCTTTAGACCAAACGGCATTTTGACATAGCAAAAGGTACCAAATGGTGTAATGAATGCGGTCTTTTCTTCATCGTTCGGACACATATTGATCCGGTGATATCGAATATGCATCTAAAAACTTAATATTTCACAACTGCGGTAGAATCAACCAACCGATCGTCACGAGGTAAAGGAAAATCATCTTTTGGACAAGCTTTATTAAGATCGATAAAGTCTCGCACATCGCCATTTGCCGTTTGACTTTTTGACCATTACAGGTTAGCCAACCACTCGGGTGGTTGACTTCTCTTATAAAGCCCGCTTTAAGTAGCTTATCAATTACGATTTAATAGCATCTCGTCGATCGAGGGCAAATATCCGTAATTTTTGTTTCTGGTACTTTATCGGCCGTAAAGCTAGCCTTTGTGCTCGATCACCTCCATAGGGACTCGGGCATGTCGGATGCTTGCCACGCGAAGACATCTGTTAGCTCGGAGGAAGGTAATGAGGGTGTCTTCCTATTTGGGGTCGAAAGTCTCCCCGTCGAGCAGTCTTGAGGTTTCTTTGCGTCGGAGGAACCTCTTTGACTTGGTCGTTCGGCTTTGGTGCGACTTTGAAGCCCGACTTGCTAGTCGGTGACTTTAATCTCGAGTTGGTATTTGACCAACCATCTCGAGGATCGGCGGTCGCAGATTATCGCCATCTTCTTGTCACAATGAATTGTGATCACTCCTTTGGGATCGACATCTTAAGACATTGATACCCATAATGAGTAGCCATTAAGAATTTTGCCAAAGTTGGTCGTCAGAGTATGGCGTTATATCTTGATCGAAATCAACCACATCAAAGGAGACTTTCTCGTCACGAAATTACTTGGTGAGTCAAATGTTAAAGGAAGAGAAACTTGGCCAATGGGTTTGGCGAAGACCCGATGCGATTCCATGAAAAGAGTATCGTCACGGGTCTTACCTTTGTCCCGGTACTTGCATCTCGTCCGGGGCATTAGTAAATAGTATGTTCAGGAATCGCCACCATCAACCAACACTCGATTGACCCGACGGTTGTTGATGGTGGGTTCGACCCTAATCGGATATCGACTGATCGATTGAAGTGATCGGGCAATCACCATTCTCGAAAGAAATGGTAACTTCCGACCACTTGGTAGGTTATTGACAAGAGGAGCATCTATAGAGTTTACCTCTCGTCCGGCAGCTTTGAGTTGTCGTTTCGACTCGTATGTCGATGATCCTCCGTAGATGTGCTTTACGGTATGTTGTGGATCTTGGAACGGCATCTCTTCATCATCCGACGACTTTTGGCCACTCGTATTCCCTACTTGCTCGAGAGTGGGAGTGACTCTTTCTTAGTTGTAGTAGTCCTCGAGCTTTCTTTGGAAAACTTCGGCGATTCTTGGAGGTCATGTCCTTCCTTTTTATGAAAAGGACACCACCTTGGTTTGTCGTTCCTACGATCAGGGTGCTTACCTTTGCCTTGATCAGGGTACGACTTGGTGGCTCGGGGCTCTTTATCTTTCACGGCCAAGACCTCTTTGAAACCACTGATTTGTGGTTTTTGACTCTTTATTTTCTTCTTGGACTTCTTTGCTTTCTTGTCCTTACCAACTTCACCTGGCTCTCGAGGAGTGTACGTTTCTCGATCAATAGTGTTGTTCCACTCGACCGCCTCAGAAGCAGTCGCATATCGATCGGCCATCTCGAAGAGCTCGGCAACAGTGTTGGGAGCATTCAAAGTAATATCCTCTGTTATCCTTCTACTACGGACTCCTTGCTTAAAAGCCCTGATCACAGATGAGTCAAAAATTTCCAGAATTGAGTTACGAACCTGACTAAAGCGTTTGATGAATTGACGCAAAGTCTCGTCGTTGTTCTGTTTTATCCGGTGCAAGTCGTCTTCCTTTCCAGGGCGGTTGTATGTGCCTTGAAAATTCGCCTGTAGAAGATCGCAGAGGTGTTGCCAAGAGTAGATCGACTCGAGTAGTTGGTTTAATAACCACGATCGAGCGGATCCTTCAAGCACAGTCGGAAGGTAATTTGCCATTACATGCTCTCCTCCTCCTGCTGCTCGGACAGCTGTTGTATAGATCTGAAGAAATTCGATGGGATTTTGAGATCCATCAAACTTCTCCATGTTCACTGGTCGAAAATGAGGTGGCCAGCGAACTGCTCGAAGGTCAGGCGAAAATGCGACATCCGTAATAACTTCTTGACGCCTTCTTTGCGGAAAGAAGGGTTAATGTCACCGGTGATCGTATCTGACGATACCCGAACAGCGGTGACTGTCTGTAGTAGGTCTCGGCTCTCAAGGGAATACTCCTCGTACTCCATCAGTTGCGGATTTCCTTGTCGAGTGGTGAATGGTCACCTCTCAGGGGCTTCTTGATCATCGACCAATCGAAATGTATTTCTCGAGTAGGGGATCGATCGACTTATGGCGTGTCGATTTCTCGTGGTGAAATATTTGATTGATTGGTAGTCGAGAAATCGCATTGCTCGACTACGAATGATGTCGACGAGGTACTTACGGTCTTGTCATCACGGTTGAAGCCTTTGCGCAATCTCTTGACAAAGAGATCGTACCTGCGTTCGAGCAAGCTCTTGGGTGGGATTTTCGAGCAAGTCATTGATATCCTGGAGTTCTTGTACCTCCTTCGGTGATATTGGATCGCCAGGCGAGCTCTTTTGGGCTGCAATTTTCTTTCGTCGGATGGCCTCAAAATCCTCCTCATCAGATCTTTGAGGCCTTCTCAGTGGAGTGCGAGAATGTCGAGGATTTTCCTCGCGTTCATCAGAGTGTTGGTTACATCCGTCACGGTGGTGCCCTTGCCATTACCACGAGGGGCGGTGTGTGATCTTCGGGAGTGTTCTTATCTCGGCCTCCATGAGGTGACCACGATTGAGGAAGGGCGAAGACCTCCGTTGATGATTCTCACTTGCGCTCGAGGCCTCCCCGCTTGAGAAGTACTCGAGAGACACCATCTGGCGACTTGGAGCAATCCCCTCCAGGTAGGGGAACTCTGGGTTATAACTGTCTCCGTCCGCAAATGAGATCTGCGGAGAGACGGTCGAATTTGCAGGAAAAGCATGCTTGATCCCACCCTCTCTGGAGTTACCCTGAGAGAGAGGATCACCAGATGTTGGTGGAGTCCTGATGGTGGCTCTCAGAACTTGTCTCACCAGGTCGGACCGCCTTAGGGGGACTTGGACACTTGGAGGAAAAACTCTCGTCGTGTCGTGGGTCCTCTTGGGTGCGGTTCTGGTCGGATTGACCCTTGTCCTTTGAGGGAATTGGCTCCTCTGTTGGACGTATCGTTGTGGGGGATAAGGATCCCTCCTCAACTCCATTGATGGGATGGTTTCCTGGAGAATGATCTCCGGAGGCAACATCACCATTAGCGGCTGCATCACTCGGCTCGTAGTCGAAACCGGCATCCATGTCGACGTCTGCGTAATCTGCCAAGTCAAACCAGTTCTCCTCGTTCCATTCTCCTGCCATGATTGCATGAGATTGGAAAAAGAGAGTATGTTGACAAGAGATTACCGGAAGATCCCCACGGTCGGCGCCAACTGTCGGTTTATTAGAACCGATCTTACGTAAAGATTATTTGATTCGGGGGGTCTCCTAGAGATGAAATCACGCAGAGTGGTTGACACGGGATGTTTAGACAGGTTCAGGCCTTCTCCGGGGAGAATAACAACCCTACTCCTGTGTGTGTATTGTATTGACTGTATTCTCGATGATCAAGCAAGAAACTAGGACTATTACAGAGAACAGTACTTGTGTTTCTCCTTGACTCGCTCTGTTTTGCCCCCCTTTCACCCTCTGATTGATGTCTTTATATAGTCGTGAAGGAGTAGTCGTTTTGTCCTGCGGAAGATGCGCCTAATTAAGCCAGTAATGGGCGCATGATGGCAGTAATTACCGGCGCATTGGCTTCTTCACGCCGTCTGGCAGTTATCTTTCAGAGGTAATGGGGTATTTAAGCGCTATTACTACGCGGAATAATAGTGCATGTGGACCGTTCGGATTCCTTAATCAATTGGACTCACTCGCTTGTAGGTTTGATTATAAGGTGGTCGTGGTTTACTTGGTCGTAGTAGGACTTACGACTGGGTATAAGTCATAGTAGAGCTTACGACTGAGCAATAGTCATAGAAGGACTTACGACTGGGTAATGGTCGTAGAAGGACTTACGACCAGGTAGTGGTCGTAGAAAGACTTACGACCATGACATAGTCGTAGTAAGACTTACGACTATGGGGGTGATTGTAGAAGATCTTACAATCGCTTGGTAGGCCTCCCCCTTATAAATATAAGGGGTACTTCTGGGGACTATGTGACATCATATTTACCCATAATAAGAATTATAGATAAAAGATAAAATGAGGATTATTAGATCCTCGTCAAAAACAAAGTGAAATCAGTAAATACAATAAATGTAGTACCTGACTAATGAAATGTGTGTCCTAAATGCCCGTAAATATGAGTACCAACCTATAAAACAAAATAATTGCCTATCTCATTTATTGATGAATCACGAGACTCATCAATAAGCACTACGAAATTTCTATCTCCAGTCTCATATTTAATCACTTTTGTGACCTCCTGTGCACAATATTTCACGAGTTCCTTTTGTATATTCGGAGAAATCATCAAAGAATTGCCACCATGCTCCAATTCAAATGCCTCTTCACATCCTCCCGCTTATATTTGTACCACTCCACCTATTCTCTAAAATTACCTTTGTTGATGGAAGTAGAAGATTCATCATGTCCATGGAAAGCTTCACCTTGCATTATGAGATATCTCGCACAATTTAAAGAAGTAATCAAACATATCTTATATGCAATTTTAGAGTCCTTGTTATAATTATTTAATTTATGTTCTACACTTCCTCTTTGATTGCAAAATTCTTCACAATCTTGCCTACCAATATTCTGGACACTACTAGGTCCACCAACATAGTCTTTGAAACTTTCCATTGCCCTTCTCCAATTAACAAACCCAACTTTTGTATAGACATCCCTCCCAAAAGTGAGGTTGTCCCAGTTTCTTAAAATGAAAGCAATAGAAATAAAAGGCAATGTACTTTTCCACATTGTATTCCAACCAATCGAACTTCTTGTATCATGATTCTTGAAAGGTCTTAAAATTCCATGTTGTCTTTTCGTTGGAAAATCACGACCTATTGGTTGAGTTGGACCCTTCAATACATATGCCTTCCTCAATTGATATTTAATCTCATTGGGATAATATTTAATTGGTTTGCAACGTGTTGGATCAGTAATAATTTCATCGGGATCAAAATCACGTTGAGTCTTCTTTGCTTGTTTTGTGATCTCATTAATTCGAGGGTTAGTACTAGTACTTGCATTCTTTGATAAATACTTGTACAAGCGTTCACTTGTCATTTTTGCAAATCTATTAACATGTCAACTACAAATGATCAAACAAATTGGCTAGCGGTTATTGTCTCTACTCTCTATTTAAACAAATTTTGTAAATTTGCTTGATGCTTGCCTATTACCTATTAGTTGTTCCCTGTTGCGGTCGCCGCCTTGCACTCTGGCCGCCGCTCCGATGGATCACCGCAATGCCTCATAGTGAATTGCTACTGTTGCGCCTGCGCTGCCTCTACTCAAAAAAAATAACACTAGAGTAAGGGGGTACTCGGGGTCCAGCGATTGGAGGTGGGGCTGAAGTCCCAACAGTGAATCTGCACCTGCTGACATACTCACGGGGCAGTTATCGTTTCTAAGCAGTGAGCAACCACACGTCTGTCATGAAAGAAAAGAAACATGTTGACACGTGGGTGCTCGTATTCGCAGTTACTCTGTAAAAGTCTCACCGAACGTATTGTTTCCCGTGAAATTTATGTGTTCAAATTAATAGATCAACGTGTGCAGCTAGATCTAGACATGGCTGAAGTGGCGGTAACAACATACTATTTCAGATGAGAAAATTCTTTGTATTCCACTGAGAGTTATCTCGATCCCTGGTCTGCCACTAAATTTTTTTTGCTTCCTCCTATGGTATTGAAAAACTTTCCACATCCCTTCCACTACACTTCCGTTAGTACCGGCAAACTTGTCATTTTTTTTTAAGAAATAGACATATTGCCCCTCCCAGAACCCTCTCAAAATCAGGGCCACATGTGAGTGCCCTTCTCCAATCTCCACGCTCCCTCCTCCCTCTCCTCTAGTAAGTGGCGGAGCTATAAAAATTTCAATAGAAGTGTATATTTCACATAAGTTTAAAGTATTGTACAATGATCCCCACCAATAGGGGTGAAAACGGATCGGATAGTTTCCGACCGATCTGGATGGGAACGGATTCGGGTTTTCTTGGATCAAATTTTTCGCGGATAATTCTCGGATCGGAAATGAATACAGATTTTTTTTGTCAGAAACGAATATGGATACAGTAGCCCTATTATCTGTCGAATACTGATTATCCGGATAACACGAAGGTAGGATATCCGAATTTCGGGCCAAAAGAGAAAAGGATATTTTAATTGATTTCTGAATCTCAGAACATGCACAAATCAAATAGCCTTTTAGAAAATAGCAAATATAGTTCAAAAATTCTAAAAACAATCACATAAACTCCTTGAATTATTTTAAACTTAATAAAATTAATTCCAACTTAAAGTTAGTTTCTATTTTTGCACATAAATTATTTTTAATTTCTTGAAAATAGGAAAAAACCTTTTTAAAATCCAAAAAAATTCAAGAAATTAATTAAAATTTTCTTTTCACTTTAAATCCATTAAAATCCCAGAAAACTCAATATATTATATTTTTGACATTAAAAACTAGGAAATTAAATAATTGACTTTTTTTTTATTTTTTTTCCTTTTTAACCAAGAAAGCTTTTTTAAATCTCAGAAAATCTAATAAGATAATAGCTTTATTAATTTTATTTTTGGTAACATACTTTAGAATGTTAAAGTCATTTGCGTATAGATTAACCATCCAGTCTGATCGATGTTAGTATGAATTAAGTTTTATGTATGTGATGAACTAAGTGTGAATGTGTATTCGTTTTTATTCGTATTCACTCCGTATTCGTATTCGATATTATTCGAACCCGTATTCGTATCCGGGGTATTCGTATTCGAATTCGAAAAAAAAACAAATATGGTGATACATACTAGACACCCCTACCCACCAATGTCCAAGGATACAAATAATTTATCCATAATATCTATATACTCTCTGTTTGTTTTGTAATTTTTTTAAATATGCCTATACATACTAGACACCATCTCTAGTTCCGCCCCAACCTCTAATCATGCCGCCGCCACCTCGATTGGCTACGCGCGGGCGTGAGCCGCACCGATGCCGAAGATGGTGACCGCACCGAGCACCATTGTACGCCACGAAATCAATCCAAATTCATATTTATTTTTGAAACTCCAAATTCATATCTCCATGAAACAGCATCAGCATCGATCCGCCTTCACGTTTCACATGCAAAATCCTCCACTGCACTCGCTTTCGATTTGATCAGCGTCGTGCTCAAATCTTTTTTGTTTTGTTCTGTTTAATGCGCATGAGCGACGAACGAATCCACCTGATGAATCACTTTCGGTGCTCTGACGTCACTTGGAAAAGGATTTGCGAGTTTTTGCTACCATAGGTTTTGCTTGGATGCATTGTGGTTCGATTCAATTACTTCTAATTGACTCAGAATTTAAACTAAAATCTCTTCTAATTTGAAAAGATTGATTCTAATCACTCCCTATCCAAATAATCTCCTAAGGGAAAACAAAAACGAATATGAAGTACCCAGAACGAACCCAATAACACCATGTGGGCTCACCTGCTGATTGAGGAACGGCCGGTGGGGCCTACTATTCAGAGACTGGCAGTGGGCCCAGCTGAGATGAGGCAAAGGATCCCAATCCTACGTGTGTTAGTGGTGGCCATTTTTCGGTGGGAGCAGTTGTCTGAACAAGTTGAGACGCATAGGGGAGTTTTGGATCTTCCCTAACCCGGCTGATTAGCGTGTTCTTACCACTGTTATAAGTTAACCACGTGACTGAAATCAACTTACTACTGTTGTAAGTTATGCGATACAATTTTTTTAACAAAACACAAAATAAGGGTAGTGCACTCTTTTTTACATACATCATTTTCATTCCTAAAGATAAAGCTAACTTTTTAACCAAACACCTCCTCAAACTATTTCAACTTCTCATAAAAGTGAATCAAGAGTGAAGCTGGAGTTGGAGCTACAAAAACTTAGAACAGAGTCATACCAAACAGACCATTCATAACACCAGATTAAGGGGAGATTCATATTTTTTTAAAACAAAAAAGATTGCTTGATGGCGCTCCTACCTCCCTGTCGGAATACGATAATGTACCAATGTACCATTAATACGATATCGATAGAAGTGAATGATAGTCTGTTGTTGTCTCAATTTTAATAATTAGATAAAACAAACTAAAGGCTGATGTCATGTACAATAGGCTTACATCAGCTGTCTATAGCCTTTTCTACGTAGGATTGGAGCTGACATGGATGAAAGATAATGAAGAGAGAGAGAGAGAGAGATGTGTTGTTTACAATCCTATAGCCGACTGTATCACCAGAACCAAGAAAATCATTAAAAGATTGTGTGTTGTCTACAATTACGTAGCCGACTGTATTACCACAACTCATTGTATGAGCTGTCTTTAGTGTTGTCTACAGATGATATAGAGAGTTAGTATAGACAGCAGGTGTCTATACCATTATACATGCCCTAATACTATCGAATGCTTTCGATTAAAGATAAGCAATTGACGTGTCGTTTTCTACATTATGATGACCCACCTTGGGAATTATTTTTTATCCAATAATTGAGAAAAGGCAATGGTATGGTGCTATAGTCATGCAATGGTCGAGGATAGGAATCCCATACGCAACGTATGCTATTATTTTTTTAAGAAAAAATATTACTGTCGTAGGGGTGATCTCACCAGCCCCAACGGACAGGCAAAGCCACCTCTAGAGGAGACCTGAAGCACTCCCGGAGGGTCCTCGGGTCCTCGGCGCTTCGCGAAGCTCGGAGCAGCAGGCCCTCCGGGCCACCTCCTGAAGAGACCCGAAGCACCCCCAGAGGTTCCTCAGCGCCTCGCGAAGCCCGGAGCAGCAGACCCTCCGGGCCACCTTTGGAGGAGACACGAAACACTCCCAGAGGGTCCTCAGTGCCTCGCGAAGTCTGGAGCAGCAGGCCCTCCGGGCCACCTCCGGAGGGGACCCGAAACACCCCCTGCAAAGGAGCACTCCGGGCGCTGGTGGACCAAGTGCACCGGCCAGGTGGACCAAGCGTAAGAAGACCTACAGTGGACCAGGACCTACGTGTAAGGAGAGGAGAAGTCCCTACAGCCCCTACGCGTACAGCATTCCCGTAGAGGTAGGATAGTAATGTAAACATAGGGCTATAAATAGAGAAACACCCCCATGTAAGAGGGAGATTTTTCGGTTTTTCAGAAGCAATCCATCAATACATATTCACTAACTGCTGATCCCCTTTCCGAGGATCCTTCGGCTCCTCCGAGAGTAGCGGAGGTCTCTTTTTCTCTTACTGTTTAGTCTTTATTTGCTACGACAATTACTTTAGAAATTAATGTTTTCCCACCACAGAATAAAGAAAAAAAAATGCTAATGGCTTGTACAAATAATTTGGATTGCATTGGTTTCTTCAAAGCATATATAGGACATCAGGGCTATGAGTGGTTGTGTACAACTACTTCCCGTAGAAAAAAAACAAGAGATCTCAAAAACAACATAAATAGAATAGCATTGGGGTTTTGTAAGAAAATAAAGTGCCTTTTTCTCTATTACTTTGAGGCGACCTGATATAATTCTCGCTGCCTTCCCGAAAAGTCATGCGGTAAGAGTGCAAGACAAACAATATGTACGGATCACAATAAAACTCCACTTTAATTTTCATTAATTCCTTCTTAACACTCAATTTTTGTTACTAATAAAAAATAGCTAAATTTTTACCTATAGTCACAATAATTGTTAGCTAACCTATCAACCCACTCAGAATCATCACTCCACAGAAGAGGAACAAAAAAAAATGCTTTGAAGTGAGACAATTTATTTATTTAGGTAAATGATACCGTCTAGACGTACGGAGTGAGAGTTTTTGTCGGACGGCTCCCTTCCTTCCCTTCCCTTCCCATCGTCTCTTCTCCGTGTCGTCCTAGCTGGTCAAATTCATTCGCACGCGCAGCGGCATAGGTAGATAGATAGGCTAGTACTCGTACACGCACGTACACGGTTGGATAGATCCCCCTTCTCTTACTCTCCCACCCACCCTCTCGCTCGCTCTCGCACATGTTCGACAAGGTGGTGACGCCGAGCGACGTGGGGAAGCTGAACCGGCTGGTGATCCCGAAGCAGCATGCGGAGAAGTACTTTCCGCTGGACGCGGCGGTGAACGAGAAGGGCCTCCTGCTCAGCTTCGAGGACCGCACAGGCAAGCTTTGGCGCTTCCGCTACTCCTACTGGAACAGTAGCCAGAGCTACGTTATGACAAAGGGCTGGAGCCGATTCGTCAAGGAGAAGCGCCTCAACGCCGGGGACACCGTCTCCTTTTGCCGTGGCGCCGCCGAGGCCACACGCGACCACCGTAGTGTCCACTCGACTCGTCATTGCAATCAAGAACCTCATTGTTTACTGCGGTGTTGCGCACATTTGCGAGGCCCATTCAAAAGAATGTTGTGTACTGTTCTTTTGAATGTTGCAGATGTACAAAAAAATATTGCATCTGTTGTAAATATAATGTTTTATCAGTACAAAATAAATATTACGCACTGTTTATGGCGATGTTGCAATTTTTTCCTTCCCTAAATTGACTCAGGACGTTCCAGAAGTTCATGTTTCTTTTTGAACAAAACGAATGTTGCGGACCATTGCAAAAAATATTGCGGCCCATTCAAAATAATGTTATGTACTGTTCTTTTGAATGTTGCAGATGTAAAAAAATGTTACATCTATTGTAAAATAATGTTTCATCAGTATAAAATGAATGTTGCGCACTGTTCACGGCAATGTTACAATTTTTTTCCTTCCCTAAATTGACACTCCCACCCAGCCGGCTCGCTTGCTCTCGCACATGTTCGACAAGGTGGTGACCCGAGGCGACGGGGAAGTTGAACCATTGGTGATCCGGCGACGGCGGCGGAGGAGATTGGCAAGGGGAGGACGGCGGGACGACGGATCGTGCCGTACGAATCTAGCATTCGGACCGTACGTCTGAGCGCTAGGCGTTCCCATTTATTTATTGTTGGCATGGGAAGCAAAAGCCGGTCTCCTTAGTCCTGAAATAACTCTTGCAAAGGTTAGCTCACAATGGGAGTGCAAGACAAACAATATGTCTCCACCTTAATTCCGGATCATAAGAACTCCACCTTAATTCCCATTAATTCCTCTTAATACCACAAACGTTTTTACCAAATCAATAATCAATTTTGTACCGCTGATCTTCACAACTGTAAGTTCATCCATAACCATTGCGGATGTGAAAAACCCAACCTACTCATCACTCCACACAAGGGGGGCACGTAACATTTTGCTTCTAAGGGAGCCAGATTTGGTTGCCGTTGTCAGCGGAAGCAAACCAAGCAAGCTGGGCCTCCTTCCCTGTTGACTCTTCAACGCCCCGGAAAGGGACGCGCAGGCAGCCGCCCGCAGAGGATCCGCGACCCGCCGCACCGCGCCGAAAACCCGCGGATTTCTAAAGCGCCCGCACTGACGTATCCTTGGATCCCGGGCCACCCGATCCCAGCCGTTCGCTTCCCCTCGTCAACGGCCGGGATCTCCTCCGATGCAGGGGCACGACCGTATTTACCCCTAATCAGTCCGTCGCCATTAGCACAAGGATTTGTTTGGATAAGAAGAGATTAGAACTAATTTATTTGGATTGAAAGAGATTTTAAATTAAATTTTGAGTTAATCCAAAAGGATTAAGTTGGATCACAATGTATTCAAACAAGCTCCGAGGTGGCACGGATTTAAAATAGTGGCCCGTAGCGCCTCTCGGTCGCGTGCGTACCCTCCCGCTACCTTGTGGGTTGTGTTGTGCGGGCTCGGGTGGGGTGTGATTGGGAGTGGTTGAGGTGACGACTGGGGATGGGATTAGGGAGTTTCTGCTGCATTTGGCACAGTTAGTGCGCGTATTACTAAAAGTAGCATCCTTTACTAATCAACTATAAAAAATAACACCATGAACAAGCGGAAACGCAATATGTGGCTTATCTGCACCTCTGGATGTCAGACTTGCCTCTACCGTGCCTCTAGGCCAGGACATACCTTTACCGTGTCTATTTGAAACACTATGCACAACACTATTTAACACTTAAAAAAATTCAGGCGAGAGTATTTTTTTCTTTGAATTTTTCTTGTTTTTTTACCTCGCACTCACAGCTTCAAATGTATTATCATATATACCAAAAGAATTCACAAATTTATTCACATGAAATCATAGTGCAGCAAGCACAATCTCCTTGAGACAATAATGATTCGTCGAACGAGATGGTGGTGTAACACCCCAGCCCAACACTGAGCCTAGAATGCCACCACATTACACTTTAAACTAATAATTAATGACACACTATAGAACTACATCAAGAAATCATCAATAATCATATCAATGGATCACAAAAAGGTCATGCAAAATTATGAATCAAACGACAATAAATAATCAAGTGGAATTCTAACCAGGTAAATAATCCAAAATAGCATCAACCAATGAATCCAAATTAATAAAGCAAATAGTCTAGTCCAAATGATATCCTAAACATGATTCAATAACTAACATGTCCAGGTGTAAACCAATATTGAATGAAAAGATTATCATGGCGAATGATCATGTGATGCCCATGTGCTCTACTCGCTCTCAGTTACGGCATCCTCGAAGATCACCTAAAGACAACAATAGAGCAAGGGTGAGTCCACGACTCAGCAAACACATCGATATACAACGATAATAATAAATCAACATCAATCAATAACTTCATTATCATCACAGGCACTTTCATTAATATTCTCAGTCATTAATCTCATTTATGAATGCAACTCTATTCTACATGTCCACATGCACTTCTTTCAGCGATATCTGGATATAGCGTGAGTGAATCTTCGCGACAACATTCACTCTCAAGCCCGTTCCTCCAAAAGGATCGGGGACCTCCTCCACTCCCGTGGAGTTGTGATCAATCATGATCACCTTCTCTTATGCAAAGATGCTTATGAATGCAAACATGCAAACTCCATCATAAACATCGTATCCAACTTTCCATCATGCTCATCAACAAAGATATAAACATACCAATTCATTGTTTGCAATTAAACCAAATAAAAGCACAACAATAATGGTAATAGAAGATAAAGAAAACAGTGATCGATCATTGATCGCTGTCTACCATGCACTTGCCTTTACTAGTTGCGACGCACAATTTGGCTAGAAGATGGCAACAAGTACGACGCCTCTCCTACATTAAATACACAAATCTCAATACAAGATACAGCATCATAAGAACAACAATCAATCGACATCGCTCCTACACGTCCCCAAATATACCACGTTACTCCGGTACCGAATCGTTACCCACAGCTGACTCGGTACTAAAACGGACGTAACTTTTGACTCGAAAGTCCGATCACCATAAACCACCCCATTCTGGATTCTTTATAAAATTATCCACATTTTCTTAGATTACAAAGACTTCTAATTAAATCATCTAACCCTCCGTATTTAACCCCGAAAGCCGATCTGTCCGCTTCGGAACAGCGGTCTTACTAAATTCATAACTTCTGTTTTTCTCAACCAAAATGCGCGTTCTCAGATTCTACAGAAACATTGGACAATTATCTACAACTTTCATGTAGATCAAAAACTCTAATTAGCCTATTTACTATTTTTAATTTACAGTCTACCAAAACAGCGCCGAAAGGCGACAACCCTAAAAACAGCGGCCTTCTCAAAATCATATCTCGAAAGCTACTTGTCCGATTGACATAATAAAATATGCTATAGAAAGATATCGAAATTATCTACAATTAACTAGTAGATGGTATTTCCAGGATTCGCCCTTAAGGTACCCGAATAAATCGATCAACGGAACAGCGGGCTAAGCAGGTTAAACAAAGTCGTTAATCGGCCTCTCTAATTAACCTCAATTATAATCCCTAATTGCTGCATGCAAACAGGAAATACCCCTTAAGTCCTTACCAACGCCAATGCATTCCTAACATTTTGAGTTTTCAGGAAGGAGTGTCTTTGCCAGTGGAATCTTCATGACGCAAAGGCAATTGCGACGACAAGCAGCGCGTCAGACGAACCACCAAAATGTGCACAACTACCGAACCAATCGATCTCCGAAAAGATCATAATACCCAAAGTAAACAGATCCGAACTAATCAAAGATACGGAAAAAGATGCGGATCTGCGCACACCTTGTTTGGAGAGGATCTTGGTGAGGCACGGGTCGTTGGGGACGCCGATGTAGTCGCCCTTGCAGTCGCGATACACGTCCGTAGCCACGACCTTGGCTTCTCTCGGCGGACAAGAATCTCCACGCTGCTTCATAGCGAATCAAGCAGACCACAAACAAACCGGCCAAGCAAAGACGGCCGCGCGCATGCAGATCGGTCGATGTCAATGCGCAGAAATGACAATGACAAGAATGCACTTGCGTCTGGCGTCGGTGGCCTTGTGCCGCACCGAGCGGTAACCGGCTTCGCCAGAGGAAAACCGCAAGAAGAAGAATTAGCGAGAGTCCACGCGACGGCGACCTTGATCTGGCAAGCCGTGCAAAGCAGATTCAACGCGAGGCAATCGCTCGGCCGCAAGATAGCGCCACACGCCGCAATGAAAAAAAAAGCAGCGACCAGCGCAGAGATTGGGTGAGGCGTATGCAATTGGAGAAAAATTGTGGAGACGGCTCGGTGGGAAAAGAAACTATTAGGGTTTCTAGAAAACCACAAAACAATTTATATAGCTCAGAAAAATTCCGAAAATTCTATTTTTTTATATGAACTATTTTATTTAATTGCACACAGGCCCTCGAAGACGTTTTTAATTAATTAATATTATTTTTCAGAGTATTACAGGTGGACAATAGTATCCCGTCACCGACCATTTTTCAACGGACAGTAGTACACCGTCAATGGCTGCGGCGACAGGCAGTAGTACACTGTCACCGGTCGTTGGTGTGTAAGGGGCTCGTGGCTTGCTGGTGCCCGATCTTCTCGACGTAGAACCTCTAGATAACTTGTGTATCCTGACGAACCACCAGCTGATCCCCCGCGCCAATGCGGACTTGCAACTCTATGGAAATTCGCCCAAACACACACTTGATTGGATCCTCGTGACCTGGCGAAGATCGTCGAACCCTCAATTCCCAGCGGAAAAGCAAGAACGACCCCTTGTTCTCAATGCCCAATTCCATCTGTTTTGGCTATAAGCACAACAGTAGAATCAAGCAAAAGCTTTGAAAATATATTAAACGTGGTCTGAGGTTACAATGGGGGTCTACCCCTCTATATATAGTGCCCCTACTCCTCCTCATGGCTGGCCAAGAGGCCCTACTCTATGCTAATTCGGATTTGGAGTCCTACTCCAATTCCGACACATTCCAAAACGAAAAGGAAACTTTGATTTTACAACCGTCACATTGATTCGATCATATCTTTTGATCCAGAAGGAATTTCGGAGTGAGGGAGGATGCGTTGGATCGGGCTTGAAGTTATCTTTCCAACAAGTCCGAGAACACTCGAATCGGACTCCGTTTGTGAAAGTTATGACCGTTTTAATCCGGACTGTCCTGCTGATTCCGAATCCGAATTTGATGCTGATTCGAATCCGAATTTGATTCTGAGTTGATTCCGAATTTGAATTTGGTTGGGCTTGTGGAAGTTTCGAATTTGATTTGGATTCTTAGGCTTCTCTCCCTTGCTTGTCTCCCGAGCTTCTCCTCTATTGTGATGCCTTTCTTCAAGAACAGCCTCATATCTTTCATCTCCGTACATTATTGAATCTTCCAATCTGAGCACAAGTAAAACACTAATTTTAGGTAGTATGAAATTCTCAACTAATTTAAAAGGAAATTCAGTGAACAGATTCACCTGTTGGATAAGCTTCTCTTGTTTTTCAACTCTCTTAGTAAGCTCATGTTGTTCTGAGGTATTTAATGAATTGAAAATATTATATGAAACAACATAGCTAAGGATGTCCGCATCATCCTCCCTTTCTTCAAAAAAAGCCGTCCTCGGCTTTTGATAGCCTGAAAATGTGTTAGACGAAGAAAACAACGTATATGCATGGTATATGTATTTATCATCCAAACAAGTTCCGTGTAGCGCATGATAATTTGCCGAACATGTATTAAACAAAGAGAACAACGTATATACGTGATATATGTATGAATCAATTGTTGTATTATTCGCGTTGTTTTGTACAATCGATAGCTCGGAATCACATTTCAAATTGCACAACTGACTCATATGATAAAATTTCACCTTCCCAATGCCAAAGACAACTAAAGTGGGTGAAAACCAATTGATATCATTCCATGATTCAACTGCGCTACTCTGATTAGTTATACATTTAAGAGATAAACAAGTAGGCATCATGTTGCATTCTAAACAATAGACACTTGTATTTAAACCCATCTTAAAGATATCATGACATTGCTTAATAGATGGTTTGCGCAAAACATGTGATTGTAAATCAACAAGATTATCATAGGTAATGTACATTTGATAAACTTGAAACATGTTGTCTACACCAACATCACCAATCAAATTGAATTTATATGTGTGTATGTAGCTATTTACTAGTGATCTTAAGTGTGAAATTTCAAGAACCTTCTTAATCACACTAGATACATGTTTAGGACTATCGAATATGATATAACACAAAGAATTATTAATGTGTATTCTACTAAGAACTTCTTTTTGAGTAATCAATTTCACATTATGCAAATTAAGCATATCAAATTTAGAGCGTGGAATCATCAAATGAATAATGGAGTTCTCGCTTTCGCACCTTGTTTTCATAAACGACCAATTCAAGTACAAATAGTGTTACCTTGATCTTGGTATTCCCTCTCCATCTATGGTTAGCTCTTTATCTTTCTCTTCCAATGGTGAGGCTCTTGAATCTCCAACTCCTTATTTGCTTGGTCCACCTGCAGAATGTGGGATACAACACTAGAAATAGAGGGTAAGTTGTTAGGTTCAAAAATAATCTTACTTGTCCTATCATCTATCTCTCTCTTTTCTTTTGGTGTATCTCTCACACTCTCAATTGGGATGCTCTCAATCTCGCGTATGGTGGAATCACACACTCACTCTTTTATCACTCTCACTCAATTTGGCTATGTGGCTCTCATTCTCACATGGGTTTTGATACATCTCATCCTTGTAAGACCGTGGGCCAGCAAGGGCACAACTACCACTAACCACGACCTCCTCACGTGTTGCGAGTTGTGACGGGGCAGTACTACTCATCACCTCGATCGAAGAAAAATTCCCATGCTCGATCTTCTTTTCAAGTGACACACCAGTGGATGAATTAGAACTAAAGAGCCAAGCAGATTTAATTGATGTGCTTGAATGTGTTTAAGTCTCTTTTACGCCTTCATAGCAAATTTCACAAGATCTTGCGGACTACGAAAATATTCATCTTGAAGTGCGACAACGATCCGATAATTCAAGCCTGCTTTGAAATATGCCTTTTCTTGATATGCACTAGTGATATTGGCACGGCGCATTGCATGGTTCAGCTCAATATAGTAATCTTTGACAACTTTGCATCCTTGTTTAATGCTCTCCACGTGTCGTAGTAGTTCCCGCTCATAATAGGATGGAACAAATTCTCTTCTCATGATGCTTTTTAAACAGAACCAAGATGTAATGAATCGTTTTCCACCTAGTTGTTGCCACCAACTAGAGGCATAGTCTGTAAAAACAAAGTGGCCACTCTCACTTCCTTGGCTTCGATTGAACTTATGGGATTCAAGCTCGAACTCCATGTCTTGTACCCACTCAAGATACTCCTCTGGATCATTACTACCATAGAAGGGAAGATACGTATACTCGCGATCTTCCATTGTTAGCAGTAAAGCAAAGAATATGTATGTAGGTGTATGTGTATATGTAGAGGTCACTCAACTCACAATCCTAACAAGGTGAAGTTTCTTTATCGTTCCGAAAGGAATTAAGATCAACAATACTTACACTTGAGTAAAGCGCGGGAACCACAAGTGATGTGTGGCGAATTTCAAGAGCAAGTCAAAGCACGACAACGGGTGTTTTGTGGAGTTTGGTATGGATACCTACTTAATTTGAAAATTCTAGGTATTGTAAGGCTAAGTAAATATCCAAACTAGAATTCAATGCCTAGTTGCCGATCACAAAGATATAAGTGAAAATCAAAACAACTCACACGCAAAGATATTGGAACTTAGTGCAATCAAGGAATGAGCTATGTAAGATATAAGTGAAGAACAAACTAGCTCGTATTGCACAAGTTATAGAAAGACGCTAGCTAGTTGCAAATAATGAAACTAGGGCACAAGATTGCACAAAATATTGATATTCTAACAATTGAATCAAGAATGAGTGGGGATTTTCGCTCAAGTTTATGGTTTGGCTATGCGCTTTCTTTTCTCTTTTCTCTTTTCTTTTTCTCTTTTCTTTGTCTCTTCTTTTTTTTTTCTCTTCTCTTTTTCCTTCCTTTTTTTTGAACTATTGCCAAAATTCTTGTTCTACCAAAATGAGCAAAAATTCTTTCCCACCTTTTGATCTTTGAACAATTGCAAGAATACAAATATTAATATGCAGCCCTAAGCAACGATTTAGCTAGTCTTAAATAGGTTCAAAGTATTCGCAAAAGATTGAAAGGTTCACAGAGGATAAATTGATGTCTCACTTCTTTTTATTTTTTTTATAGACACGACTAAAAAAATCAAACTAGGCTCAAATAAAAAGCAACGCAAAAGAATTCAAGATCAGCAAACTAAACTTGATTCTAATGGACAAAAACTTAACAAAACTCACTAGAAAAACAAATTAAATACTACTACCGATTTTTTTTTGTATGGCTTTTTCGTGTATGGGAGAAAAAGATAATCGGATAAAGATCCTACCGAGTCAGCGGAGCTCGATACCACCCGATGCGGGTGCCCGATCTTCTCGACGAGAACCTTTAGATAACTTGTGTATCCCGACGAACCACCACCGATCCCCGCGCCAATGCACGGACTTGCAACTCTATGGAAATTACCAAACACACACTTGATTGGATCCTCGTGACCACAAGCGAAGATCGTCGAACCCTCAATTCCCAAATGGAAAAGCAAGAACGACCCCTTGTTCTCAATGCCCAATTCCCTCTGTTTTGGCTATAAGCACAACAGGAGAATCAAGCAAAAGCTTTGAAAATATATTAAACGTGGTCTGAGGTTACAATGGGGGTCTACCCCTCTATATATAGTGCCCCTACTCCTCCTCATGGCTGGCCAAGAGGCCCTACTCCTATGCTAATTCGGATTTGGAGTCCTACTCCAATTCCGACACATTCCAAAACAGAAAAGGAAACTTTGATTTTACAACCGTCACATTGATTCGATCATATCTTTTGATCCAGAAGGAATTTCGGAGTGAGGGAGGATGCGTTGGATCGGGCTTGAAGTTATCTTTCCAACAAGTCCGAGAACACTCGAATCGGACTCCGTTTGTGAAAGTTATGACCGTTTTAATCCGGACTGTCCTGCTGATTCCGAATCCGAATTTGATGCTGATTCCGAATCCGAATTTGATTCTGAGTTGATTCCGAATTTGAATTTGGTTGGGCTTGTGGAAGTTTCGAATTTGATTTGGATTCTTGGGCTTCTCTCCCCTTGCTTGTCTCCCACGAGCTTCTCCTCTATTGTGACTGCCTTTCTTCAAGAACAGCCTCATATCTTTCATCTCCGTACATTATTGAATCTTCCAATCTGAGCACAAGTAAAACACTAATTTTAGGTAGTATGAAATTCTCAACTAATTTAAAAGGAAATTCGGTGAGCATGATTCACATTGGATAAGCTTCTCTTGTTTTTCAACTCTCTTAGTAAGCTCATGTTGTTCTGAGGTATTTAATGAATTGAAAATATTATATGAAACAACATAGCTAAGGATGTCCGCATCACACAGGGTTCGTGTCGACGATTAAATCACCGAACTTATGAGTATATAAAAAGAAAGAGGAAAAGTGGCACGTATCTCCTGGTAAAGAATGAGGCTGCTCTTTATTGATATGAACTGGCTGTTACAAAGTGTATCTATAATCTAGACCAAATACTAACTCCCCTAACACTGGAGCACAATGCTTGCTACGGCTTTGCGATCTAATCGGCTGACTATCTTCTGATAGTGATTCCAGTCGATCGTTCTCTTCAGTCCCTCCTCTTCTCCTTCCACGATCCTCCTTATGTAGTTGATGAAACGTTGACAGTTGTCCCTTGGAGAGGCGTATGTTGAGAAGTGGCGCGTCTGGTCGGAGAGAGGCGTCAGTTGACAATGCATCAACTGTTGTGCGGTTATATGTCAATGAGTCATGTAACCGTACTCCAGTGCCGTAGCATCGCGTGGTATGGAATATATAGCACATGTTCCATTCGTCACACGGTAAAGTATATGTCTAGTCTTAGATCCAAATACCAGTTCAAAAACCTTGTGAGCATTTGACTGGTCGGAGACTAGGTTTAGAACCATGTCCGACCAGGTTGGGTATTATGTAACATCTGGAATTCTTACAACCATTGAGGTCGTTAGCCTTATGGGTTATGACCATGAAGACGTATGGTCTCTATATAATAAATAATAAATAGATGTTTTAATCCTCGTCAGTTTGTCTCCAAGTGTTGTACCTGCGCGCAGTTCGTGAGGAACAGGGTACCTGCGCTCCTGCACTAAGCATGGGTACACATGCACTCCCCCCTTGCCACGGGCGGTGACAGTGTACTACTATTCGCCGCTACAGCCGGTGACGGTGTACTACTATTCACCGTTACAGCCGGTGACAGTGTACTACTGCCTGCCACTGCCGCCGATGACGGTGTACTACTACCTGGCGTTGCGGCTTGTGATGGTGTATTACTGCCCGTCGTTGCCGCTTCGTCTGGTGATATTGTGCTTGTTGCGCCATGATTTCATGTGAAATTTTATATATTTTTTTTTGTACATGTGATAATACATTTTAAGTTGCGAGTATGAGATAAAAAAATAAAGGAAAAAGTTGCGAGTACGAGGTATGAATCTTTTAAAGTGTTAAATAGTATTATACATGGTGTTTCAAATACTATTGTGTATAATGTTTTGAATAGAGTTTCAAATAGTGTTTAAAAACATTTTTTACCGAATAAAACCGTCGTTATACCGAGACCGTTTACATATATAGAAGATAGTAAATACAAATTCAACTAGTTTTTTTTGTATTTATATATGGCCAAACAGCGTGGCCAGTCGCTTCTTAAAAAGATTTAAAAAGTAAAAGCCTAAATAATCAATGTTTTTCTAGTGGCGGAGGTAGCATGCTATCTCCGTCTTCAAAACTTTAAAGGCGTCGGCATCAAACGGTTTGGGATGATCAAACGAACCCCAAAATGCGTGTACCCGCTGACACGCTTGTTCGAGTGTCTCCCGAAGACCCTCCGACTGTTAAATCAAGAAGAATTGAGTCCACATGCTCTCTTCCGTTGCTTGAGGGGTCTCGGCAAGGTCGAATCGGTCGCTCACTGCCTCGATTAAGCAGTCCAAGCGACGGTAAGCCTCCTGGAGATGTGCAATGTCGTTATGGAGGACCTTAAGTTGTGGATTTTACCACACCGCTGTCCAGAGGTTCTGTAAAGATTTTGACAGGTTGTATTGATTTGATGATAAGAATTAGTTAAACAAATAATTAGAGTATCTCACCAATATGAATATTGTAAGTAATTTCATAAAGTTTCCAGAGAGCTAAAGAACATAGTTTTTGGATAAACGTACTGAAAGTTATGAATATTTTAGTTCTGCTGCCCACAATATCTACCAGAAATAAAATATTCATAACTTTCAGTACGTTTATCCAACAAATATGTTCTTTAGCTCTCTAGAAACTTTATGAAATTACCTACAGTATTCATGTTGGTGAGGTTATCTAATTATCTGTTTAACTAATTCTTGTCAACCAGTCAATATATCCTGCCTGGCCATCACCTGCTCCAGCAAATCCTCGGACAGAGGAGCGAGGACACTGTTGACACAATGTCCTTCGCCAGCATCTGCCAGCGTATGGCCGGAGAGATGCTCGTACAGTATGGCCAGGTAGGCTATCAGTGCCGGCGACAAGGAAACAGAAGAGTGATGTCCGGATGATCATTTTCGATGGTGGATTATCCTTTTTATAAAATAAGAAATAAATTCAGCGCGTGAGACGAAGAGACGCATCGGGGAGCCGAAGCGGCATTGATGCGAGCGAAGAGAAGCATCGGCGACGAAGAGACGCATCGGCTGAAGCGATATTATCACAGACAGTTATAATTAAAAACCATCTATGAAGTTTACAATTATCACAAACGGTTCGTATTCAGAACCGTCTGTGATACTTCATAGACAGTTGTAGGATCGAGGTGGCCGACTAGAGGGGAGTGAATAGACGGTTTTTAAAAATTCTTTCGCGCTAAAACCAATATATAATGCGGAAGCTAATAACGAATTGATTTTGCACAATTAAAAGCTAAATCAACTAGGCTCAACTAAGTGCACCAACAAAATGAACACAATACAATGAGAGCAATCACACAATGATATGTAAGCAATTAAAGCATGTAATGTAAATTGCTCAAAGTAAAACACAAGTAAAAACAAGATGACACGATTATGTTTTACCGTGGTGTTCGGAAACTTGCAGGTCTCCCTAATCCACGTTGAGGTAAACCCAACCACGTTGGACTGGCTCCACTAATTAAGCCAACACCTCCGAGGTAAGTCCAACACTTGGACTGGTTCCAATACGAACCAACACCTCGCTCCACTAGGGTTGCTCTTCCTCCACTCCGGAGATGGCGAATACCAAACCACTCACAACACGCCGGGCCTTCTCACAAGCTTCTTGAGAAGATCATCGGACACGACGCCTCTACGCCGTCTAGGTGTCGGCAAACACCAAGAGTAACAAGACTCAACTTTCACTTGAACTAATCAAGTGTCAAAGCTCAAGTAGATACACAATCCACTACCTAAGGAAACACATGCACTTAGGGTTTGCTCTCAAATCTCACTAAGTGCAACACATGCACAAAAGAGAAGAAAGCCTTACTCTTAGCTTAAAGAATGAGTATAGCACTCAACAACAATCTCATCAACCTCCCCCAACCAGCCAAGGTGGCTATTTATAGCTCACACCCAAAAACTAGCAGTTGGGGAAAAATTCCTTGAATACGCGCAGTAGGTCGGCCAGCCAACTAATGGCGGTCGGACCGCCTGTACCTCAACAACTATAAAACTAGCCGTTGGGCCTTCGGCCGGTCGAACCGCCAACAAATGGCCGGTCTGACCGCCGCCAAATCGGTCAGACCGCCAAGGCTGGCCGGTCCGACCGCCCAAGGCAAAATCGGCTAAGTCCCAAAACGGGAGCTCTCTGGAATAAACGTTCACGAACCCCGGAACTTTCGCACACCGGAAGTTTCGTTTTCACAACGGCGGAACTTCCGCATAGAGAATCCATGTCAAAGGAAATCGGTCGGACCGATATGCCACCAGTCCGACCGGTGACCACTGGCGGTCTGACCGCTAGACCACAGAGCCAAACACATTTGCTTCACATCAAATGGCAAAACACATTCGCCCATTTGCGTGCAATTCCAACAAGGTTTCAAAGATGATATTCTCAGTAGGTTATAAAACGCATTTGCCAACCTTTAGAATACTCATCACAAGACATAAAGTACATGGACTTACAGCATTTGCAAAACACATTTACAAACTTAAGTCACATGCTACCAGGGTTACACATGAGCCTCGACTATTTGCAAAACACATTCGCAAATAAATAGCATCATGCCTATATGAGCTAGAGCAACCATGATGAGCTATCAACACATGACTAACTCAAACTACTAGTTAAGACCCTCTTAATAGTACGGCAACATATACTAACAATCCGGTCTTTCAACCAAACACCAAGACCGATAAAAGACTAGGAACACATCCTTAGCCCTAGCTAGTCATACCTTTATATTGCATCTTCTTAAAGCTTGATGACACACATCATCACTTCAAGTCCGGATCATTAACTTGATAATCATCAACGCATGATGATCCTTTGCTTGACATCCATCAACACATGATGGGTCTTCTCTTGTCTTGACGATCAACTCATGATCATCTCTTCTTGATAAGCATCAACTCATGATGCATCCTTTACGCCAAGCTCTTGACTTGATGATCAACTCATGATCATCCCAAGTCTTCATCATCCTGGAACATAACCTATTCATCTAACTCATAGAAAATATTAGTTCCACAATGTGATTACCATTAGTTACCACAACAAACCATTACCACATAATGGCGGGACAAGATACTTCAATCTTTCCCTTATTAGTAATTAATGATAACCACTCCAATTACACATAAATTGAATGTAGATAAATGTAACACAACGTGAGTATATATGAACTACACAAGTTACATATATTCACGACATGAGTATGTAAGAACTACACAAGTTCTATATACTCGAATGGATATGTTTCAAAGTAAAGATCTCAAATATATGTGGAAAACAGAATATGGATCAATACTAATGAAATCACAAAATATAGAATAAACTCCCCCTAAATGTGTGCATACATAAATGTGTAATAAGATCATATGCACATATTCAAGTTAAACCCATGGTTGAGTTCATCCTATATTTTAGATCCGAGAAATGCAACAATATATATATGAGATTAAGATGTCGATTGCATACCTCGTTGAATTTCACCTTTATATCCAAATGAGACTACACACTAGATATAACAATGGAATTATTAGTCTCACAATTAGATTTGTCATTAATCATCAAAACACTCCATTAACTAATAATAGCGGGTCTAGATCTTTCAACAGTTCTCAACATGAACCGTCTGTGAAGTCTATAATTATCACAGATGGTTCATATTCAGAACCGTATGTGATACTTCACATATGGTTCTCAACATGAACCATCTGTGATATTACCTCTTCACAGACGGTTCTTAGCGTAGCTAGTAATACAGACAGTAGCTAAACAAAAACCGTTTGTAATTGTATTTAATACATACGATTTTGGTCAACCGTCTGTGATGAGATGCCCAGCATTAACCTTTTGGTAGTAGTGGTCAGACGTGACGTCTGGCGTCTCCGGCGGGGGGTATTGAGGGTCCTTGCCACTAACTACACACAAAGTCCATTGTAACATGATGCTAATGCTTGAAATTTTGTTCGGCGTAATTAATGTGGTATGCTTTGTAAGTTACTACCAGATAGGACATTGTGCATCGGGGGAGATAGTGGAAGCGCGACCAATAAAAAAAATAAACGTATGTGATTCGGCAGTAAAACACATTAAAACTTTACTATTATAGCCATTATGTTTTACTATTAGATGTACGAGCTTGAAAAAAATCACATCTCGTAAATAGACAGCAAAAATGATTCACGAAAATACTGTCATGTCTCATATCAATTACCGTCGAGTCAAGTCCTGCGTGAATACGGATATTTCTGGCCTGCCAACTGTAGTGGCTAGGCCGGTCGTACGAGAATTGCGTGCGCGTATCACACCTAGCTTAAGTTGCACGCGGTGAACTGGCTAGACGTGGTGATGATAGTGCACTAATTGTGGCGGTAGCTAGCAGGCCTCTCCCAAGTCTCAAACAAGCATGGATCAACGCATAAAAATTCAAAGCTAAGATGGACCAGGTTGAGAGGAGGATAAATTTACTCATGCTAACGCTTATCTATGTCAATGTCACTAACCTGCGAGTTTGAGTTTTAGCTGATAAAGGAACGAGCTAGACACTTTTAACACCCATGATGCATAGCCATATTATAGTGGTGAGAAAAAGCAAAATCCAAATTTATATAGCTTTGTGTTATGATCGCAAAAACAATCTTATAACACATGTCATCAAACCCGTGGCCGTGGGGTCAATTGACGACCTAGTTTTTCCTTTCTTTTAAAAAGTGTCGAAAATAAGTGATAATTAGTGGGAATTGAAAAAAAAACAAAGCAAAATTTATAGGAATTGACACTACAGGAAGAGATGACCACATATTTGACCTTGTAGCTAGGTTGAAGTCGTCATGGGATTAGGAGCGCGAAACTCGTACACTTCTTCCACGCCAGCTGCAAGACAAATGACGTAGCACGAACTAGCATGGTAAGGTGTCTATTCGCGCCATCACTCTTCCATCAAACTCTTCCCAGCCCTCTGAAACCGAAAAGGAAAACTCCTGATTTCTAACGGCAAAGCACTATTTATCCATAGAAAAAAAGGAAAAATACTATTTGTGCTACCAAAATCCAAATAGAAGTTGGAAATTCGTGCTATTAACCTAATTTCCACGTGGCCGGTCTGAATCATCCACGTGGTCGGGTTCAATACTAGATATCTACAGTGTATAACATTAAAAACAATGTCTGATCAAAAATTAAAAGTCGAGATTAATACTTACAACATTTTTGCTATAGTGGTTTTTGCTAAAATAAAAATTTTACTGTAAATTTTTTACTAATATTACAATACCATTACAAAGTATTATTCACGCACTCACCGAACGCTGTTGGTAGTGAACCTCCAAGTAAAGCAGCGGATCCGGACGCGCTTCTCTCCCTTCCGCTCATCGCACCTGGAAGGTAAACCGCCGGGCCCACCTCCCCCGCAAACAACCGATCGCTCGTTGGCCGCGACCCGCGACCCACGCCGAAACAAGCGAACGCTCACTACAGACTAGAGAGAAAAAAGGGGAGCGAACTGTGAAGCGAAGACTTGGAGAGAGGGGAGGGGAGCCTAGGAGGTGAGGTGAGGTGAGGGGCGGAGGCGAAGCTAGTTTCGGGCGCGCCGGTCTCCTCGCTGACGGCGAGGGGGAGTGGGCGCGGCGGGGCGCCGAGGCGCCGTTCCACCCACCGACCGGCACCACGGCGGCGGCGGCGGAGGCCAACGGCGGGGGAGGGGATCCCGCGGCGGCGGCGAGGCGGCGGTGGGATCTGCTCGGCAAGGGGGCGGACAACACGTAATGGCGTTGCTCTCTTTGGGTGGTGGCGGCGGTGTTGTATGTTTGGGTGGGGGGTTCTGTTTTGGTGCTATGGTTCTCGAGCTGGTTGGTGGATCTGGGTGGCACGGCGATCGATTCGGGGGAAGTTTTGGTGATTTCTGTGAGTTTTTGGTGGTTTTGTTTGGTTGGTAGGGGGTGGATTAGGGTTTGGCGTGTGCGGGGAAGGCTTTGGCTTTTGAATGGTTTCCTTATCTTGTGCTAGTTCAAATGCCTGTTTTTTTTTCTGAAAAATAAAACAACGGTAGACATTTTTAGTTTGCGTCGATGACTTGGGCGGGGAAATGATTTCCCTGCAAGCAATGCAGTTTTGAAGGCGCGCTCGTGCTGATCTTTAAATAATCCGTGCCAATTGGGGCTTTGCCTGGCCATTGCAGATGTATTTGTTTTGCAAGTGCGCTAGAATTATACGAAAGTATGTAAATGATGTGGTGTTGAACCTAACTGTAGCTAATTTTATACTTCTCGAGTCACGTCTGGGAGGCATTTTTTTTTAAAAAAAATTGTAAGATGTGTAGACCTTGCTGTTTCTACTCCATTTGTTGTGATGAATTTGTGATTTTGTCTTAGTGGCCATGATGTTAGGATTGCCCCGTCTGAAATTTTAAATTGCTCCCGTGGAATATTGTATGGTGACATGATGATTCATAGTTTATTAATCCTACAAATGCCGTTGGTATTTATTGTCAGGAGAAGTTATTCCTATAGATAATGGTCATAAATCTTGAATATTTCAATATTCAAAGTGATCTTTGCACATTGTTTACAATACTCGAAATATAATTCTTGTGAGGAGTTTGGAGCTTGTCATGGTTCATAATCCGGGGAGTTGCCTAGGGTGACACTTATGTAAATTAACTAGCCGAGTGGCCGTGTGTTGTAACGGATTTCAAATAAAAATAATATAAGTTATAAACTTAGAAAACTAATATGAATAAGGTACATATCCCTACAAATGAAAGTTTTATACATACATAATTTGCATCCAATCAACAAGTAACATGCACAAGTAATCTAATTATCCACAGAAGATCCTTCAATTAACTTATGCACATATTTATCTACAAAAGATTCCACCAACTCAAGAAGTGGAGAGATGGATGACAGACTCACCATCACCACCAAGTCCTTCTTTTATAATAGCAAAGATAAATATATATTGTCACTGAGAAATTCCTTTTGCTATAAGGTCAACAAGCAAATAAATACAGCAAACTAATTCACAATTGGAATTTGGAAGGATGAAGAGACAGATCACCAAATGTACCGAAAATTTCTTTGAGTTTAGACAACAGCTCTTGGTTAGAACTTATGAAATGCATGTGTAATCTTTGTGATGTGTGTGCTTTTGGAAAGTTTAGAATATATAACGTGCTTTTTTTATGATTGCTCTGCATGTACATAACTCTTGTTAGGATTTTAGCATAGTTGGAATTCTTCTGCTTGTAGTAGGGCATAGTTGATTGCATGTCATTGCTAATTCTTATGATTGACTAGTTATTCTTTTTAATTTTCAATAATATATTTGAAAGCACTATATCAGATTATTGTTTTGACTCTATAATTGTTCTGTTATTCTCCCTGATTTAAACTGCAATGGTCTTCTAGGCTCCAGTTGCACGGTCATACATGTATTTATACTTTTTAATTTCGTGCAGTCCAATGGGGAAAGAGGTTGTAGAAATGTCCGCAGATGAAGAATCAGATTGTGTGGTTATATGTCCACCGAATGGAAAAACTGATCATGAGGAAGTTATGAGTGCCAGCCATGATGAAGATTCTGCAAAAGGGCAAGAAACCCTTTCTGTAGACTCACATATGGATGGTAATGCCCAGGAAGACATGCCTGAAAATCAATATTCGCCGAAGCTGATTGATCAACAAAAGTCTTCTGAGTCTTCTCTTCCCAATTCACCAACAAAGCCTGGTATAACTGGACAGAAAGGGTCTAACCATACTGTTCCTCAGTCGTTCGCTCTTGCAACTGAAAGGATTTCTGGAGAAGGAAATTTTACTCCAGTGGCTCATCCCACCAGCAACGCAGAAAAACTTTCTGACAAAAGCAGCACCTCGCCAGCAAGCATGACAAAGAAGGTCTGATAGCCATCTGTATTCTCTTTCACATCGTATAATCCATGCTTCATCTGCTTCTTTGCCATATAATCTCCTGGATATTATTGTTTTTTAGAAGAAATCTCCTGAATTATTATCATGCTGGTATTGTCTTGAGAAATTTATGAATGTGTTACTTTCAGGGGTAGGCTATCTTTCACTTGAAATGATACCAAGATACTTTCCATTGGGCAATTAGGATGGTGTCTTTGGAAGATCTTCCACAACTATCTTGACTTTGTTGCATTAACCTGAACCAATGCACGTCAGACTTTTTATTAGCATAAGAGTTTTTCTGTTTACCTGGCTGTGACTGATTTTATATGGCATACACTGTAGTAAGATTTCGAGATATGAAATCAGGCAATCCTGTTAACAAAAATTTACTGACTATGGTTCGCAGAATCCATCAGTGACACCCAGGAAGCCTCTGCAATCTGACAATACTTCCCACAGTCAAGAAGAGGACTCATATTCTGTAACTTCTTCGTATCCTTTTCCCCTGATACGCCTTTCATTGAGTTTCTCCTGTTGGCCTTATTCTTGTAGTGTTTATGTTGTTATGCATTGACATCCACAATCTTTACATATAGCCATATAGCTAGAATAAGAATGGAACTACAATTCTGCATGTTTGTTAATATTTTGTTCTTTGAGCTACCAAACCCTGCAAAATTGCCTAGATAACTCTTTTTTCAGATGTCTTTATGGCACTTTCCACATTTATATTAGGCTTTTCCTGAGCTTCGTACAGAACTGTAACTTCAGCAAGAGCTGGAAAAACTAAGAAGACAACAGTTCCTGTTGCGCCTACTTTTATATGTGGTAATCGTGTTGAGAAGAGGGGGGAGGTATGTGTGTAATTTATCATACTGTATCGAGAACTTATGTATTCAGCCTAGTAATCATGATTTTCTTGATTCTTCAGTTTTACACAAAACTGGAAGAGAAACGCAAGGCTTTGGAAGAGGAGAAACTTGAAGCAGAGGCCAGGAAAAAGGTAGTATTTCTCTTGTTTATGCTGTGGGATTGCCTCACTGCAGTTTTTATTTCTTTTTCGTTTTTATTTCTATAGAATCATTGTAGTAATGGCATCCCAAAAAACACAATTATACAAGCTGGGCTATTCCTAATATATTGAAAAGCTATAGTTGCATTTTTTTTGGAATACTGGAGGGCGTACTTAAGTATATTTGTTGAAGCTACTTTTCTGACTTCACCTCCAAATTGTGCTTTATTGAAGCTATTTTTTTTTGGGTACCACACCATGAATCCTGCTATGTCTTTTGAAATACTAGCTACTTGAAAAATTAAAATCCCCAGTTTAATATATTCCATTAATCTTCAAAAAAACTCCATTCTTTCTGGTTTTGTTTTTATGTAAATGGGATCTCAAAATTTTTTGAGCTTGCATTTGGCTATTGTGATGAAAGGCTAAAAGCATGATAATTGATAAATCAGGACATGCTTGCAGTCTCTCAATGACTTAAAGTTCTGAACAAATCTAACAAATTTTTCTATTCACTAACATTCAATTGTGCCATAGTGGTACAGATCCGTTGACTAGTTAAATCAACCTTTTTTTTTTTTTACATAAACACCCACGCCAGATTTTGAACTTTTTCTAAATGCAGCCGTTGCTTATCCAGACAAATCAGATTGGCTTTTATCATGAAATTTCATCCCTCAATTCGATTGGGGAAGACTAATAACACTCGGAAAACATCAGTCATTGGAACCTGAATTTCTCAGAAAGTACCTCTCGTAGATTTGTTCCTTTGACAGACATCACGTGATATCCCTTAACACGGACCCGGGCAGTCTTTCAAAGTTCAAATGAGACACCTAGCACTGACTATGGCTTGTGCCATGTTATTGGACACCTCATGTAGGACTTGTTGCTGACTACTGAACATGGCCCTTGCTGTGTTGTTATGTATGGCTTTATACCAAGTATGGTTTGTGCTGTGTTGTTAGACATGCTATGTATGACTGGCAGTTGTACAAACAGGTCAGAACTGTTAATTAATTTGATTTTTCCACCAACAGGATGAAGGAACTCCTGCATATCGAATTTGTTTATATGATGCTCATATTGATTCAAATCATTTTGCTAGCTGTTGTTGGCGTTGTTTCTCATTTGCCCCACTTTTATAGGAAGAGCAAGAAGAAGCTCTAAAACAACTTAGAAAGAACCTGGTTATTAGAGCAAAACCCATGCCAAGCTTCTACCAAGAGGGACCCCCACCAAAGGTTGAACTTAAGAAGGTAATGTGCTTAGTTTTCTCTTGCTAAGATATCATAATGAAATGTTTATATTTTGCATTGTTCAATTGAGTAGTAAATTCTGAAGCATTTTAACTTTTCTACTGTACAAGATAGGTTCTTTTTGTTAGAGTAGGACTCTAGAATAGAATATGACTCTATTTTGGTTTCCTTATCTGTATATGGCAACCCCCCTGTGCTCCCTATATATAGTGTCCATTGGGCTCTATTGAATACACACACAATTCATAACATGTTATCAGAGCTAGGGCAAACTTAGCTCTTTCCACTGCCACCATCTCCGCGGCTGCCGCCACCGCCTCCAGGCCACCATTGTTGTCGCCAACGCCGCCGCCGCCGCCATCGCAAACCGCGTCGTCGCCCGCCGCCATCGCTGTCGCCGATCCAGCGTTGCCGCCCGCCGCCGCTTCGAGCCGCCATTACTATCGCCGATCGCGTCGTCGCTAAGTCGCCGCCTCATCTCCGCCACCGCTTCGCCATTGCCGCTCGGCGCCGCCGAGGTCTTCTCCCGTGTCGCCGTGGCCGTGCTTCGATCTTCGCCGCTTGTTTTCTTGCCAACCGTTGTCGTCGACCACCGATTGCCGTCGCCGATGCCGACGCCATCGCCGCCCCGTCGCCAACGCCGCAGCTAGCAGGGGGAAAACCTAATCCCCCCTGCGCGTCTGCAGCGTCTGCGCAGGGAGTGACTGGACCGGGCGGTTAAGTCAGCTCGGTTAAGAAAAAGGAAAATAAATAAAAATAGTACGTCGATCTAACCGCTGCGCTGTCCAACGCAGCCTGTTAGACTTCGTTGTCTTGGTCGCCGCGCCGTCCAGCGCCGCCTACCAATGACTTCTGTTCCATAGCCGCGACCTTATTATCGGGAACAAAGCTTCATGGAACGAACTACAGATTGTGGTCTTCACTTATGGAGATCACGCTCGATGGTCTCCATCTCTGGGGACATGTTATTGGTGCCTGACCTTGTCTGCCGTCGCCGGTTCAACCTTCTCCCAGACAACCTACTTCTGCACTTCCTGCAGCAGATGAGGCTACCAAGGAGACAGAGGCTGCTATTGCTGCTGCTGATGAGGCATTCAAGTATATCATAGACGCTTTTGGCGCCGGTGTCTTGATGGCGGTGTTCGCTAGCGCTAGGCGCTAGGCGGCGGCGAACGGCGCTGTAGCGCCTAATCGCCGCGAGCTAGGCGGGATAAATCGGCTAAGCGGTCTAGGCGGGAGGGCTGCGCCTAACGCCTAGGCGGTCTAGGCGGCGCCTAGGGGAACACTGCTGATGAGGTTCGTGTTCGAGCCATCCTGGTGGTTAGTGTCGACGACTCCATCCAGCTAGACGTTGGTCTGCGTGCTACTCGTCAGATCTGGGAGTACTTGCGCGAGCAGTGATGCTCAGTTCTTTTCACTTCAGCGTGAGTTGGAGACGTTTCGTCAGGAGGATTCCTCCGTTGACGATTTCTCTGGCGCCAGCTAGATGATCTGGCTTCTCCGCTCTTCCAGGAGTGTCATAAAGTGTAGAAGGCGGATCGTGATCGCCTTCATCTTTATGATTTCGTCTGCCGTCTTCGCCCAGAGTTTGAGCCTGTCAGGGCTCAACTGCTGAGCCGTTTACCACGGCCGACATTCACCGAGGCTCTTTCGACGCTTCGTGCTGAGGAGCTTCACCGCGGGTTAGCAGCACAGTTTGTTCCGACTGTGCTTGCTATCTCTTCTTCGATTACAACGACGATTTCTGTTTCGACTATAGTTCCTCCTCAAGTGTCTGCTTCTACTCCTGTTTTTGCACCAACTAGGGTTCAGTGCAGTTATTGCAAGAACTTTGGGCACGACTATCAGCGTTGTGCGGTGCGAAAAAACAGAACAAGGCACGTGGAGGCCCACGCTCCAAGGGAGGGCAGGGAGGCCCTTCCTCGACTGGAGGACAGACCAGCACATCAAGACCTTCTCAGCGAGGTGACTTTGTTCAGCAGCTCTGTCAGGCTCTACTTCAGTAGCTCTCTCACAGTTTAGCAGGTTTGCCAGTTTAGCTTAGATATCTCCTCCAGGTACTTCTTGGGTTCTAGATTCTAGTGCCTCTTTCCACATGACACCGGACTTCACATCTCTCACTTCAGTGAGGACCTCCTGTTTTTCCCATCTCTGTTCAGACAGCTGACGGTACTCCTCTGTCTGTCACCTGTTATTGCACTCTTTTGTCCACTGACTTTTTTGTTCCAGCTGTTTCCCATGTTCCCCAGCTTATCATGCAACTTCTCTCGGTGGGTTAGCTCACCGATCTCGGTTGTAGGGTTGGTTTTGACTCTCACACCTGTTTCATCTAGGATCGACAGACAGGGACGGTATTTGGGACTGGCGATGCCGTAGGGATCGTCAGGGTCTCTACATTCTTGATCGCCTCCACCTTCCGTCCACTTCAGCTGCTCCTGTCACCTCTACGTCTACTTCCACCGCCACAGCTGCCACCACCTCTGGTGTATTTGCATAGTGGCATCACCGTTTAAGTCACTTGTGTGGGTCCCGCCTTTCTTCATTAGTTCGTCAGGGTGTTCTTAGACGTGATATTGTTGACACGGACATATTTTGTCGAGGTTGTAAGCTGGGCAAGCAACTTTAACTTCCTTATCATTCTAGTGAGTCTTTGTCTTGTTCGTTTGACTTAGTTCATTCAGATGTATGGGGACCTGCACCTATTATCTCTAAAGGCGGGCATAAATTTTATGTTATCTTCATTGATGATTATTCCTGTTTTACATGGATTTTCCCTCTGCCTAATCATGGTCAGTTTCTTGCGATCTATCGTAGCTTTGAAACGATGGTTCGTACTCAGTTTGATTCTGCCATTCGTACTTTTCGCTGTGATTCTGCTGGCGAGTACTGTTCTGGCACTTTTCGACAGTTTCTTTCTGAGCAGGGCACTCTTTGCCAGTCTTTCTGTCCTGGTGCTCATGCTCAGAATGTGGTTGCTGAGCGCAAACATCGTTATCTGATTGAGACTACCCGCAGTCTTCTTCTTGCCTCTTATGTTCTACTACAGTTCTGGGCTGAGGTTGTTTCTACAACTGCATATTTCATCAATATGCAGCCTTCCACTGCTCTTAAGGGTGTCAGTGCTAAGAGTGTCTCTACTCTCGAGCCCCCCAGTACACTCACCTTCGTGTTTTTTGTTGTACTTGTTTTGTTCTGCTGCAGCCTTGTGAGAGCACTAAACTATCAGCCCAGTCAGTTGAGTATGTGTTTCTTGGTTATAGTTCTGAGCATAAGGGTTATGACTGCTGGGATCCTTCTGCTCGACGGATCAGGATTTCACGAGACGTTATCTTTGACGAATCTCGACCTTTCTTTTATCGAGATTCGGCTTCTCCTGTTTTCACTGTTGAGTCAATTTCATGGTTGTCTCTTTCGGACTCTTCACCCATTTCTCCACTATCACAGTCTTCCCCTGGTTTGCCTCCAGTGGTTTCTTCTGTACCTTCGCCTACGGTGGTGTCTCTGCGATCGCCTCTGCATTTTATCTGGACCCCTCGTCTCGTTTCTCTGGTGTTCACTACTCTAGACGTCCTCGTCCTTCACCAGTCTCCTCTTCTGGTATCTTGCCGATACCCACATCTGATCCTCCTGATGATGCTCCTCATTACATCCTTCGTGACCGGACATTCCTTCGACCTCCAATAGCTCATGCTTACTCTGTCACTCGAGCCTAGTTCGTATCGTGAGGCTGCTCCTTATTTTGAGTGGTAGCTTGCTATGGCAGAAGAGCTTGATGCTCTTCGACGTGCGGAGACTTGGGATATTGTACCAACCCTTGTGCATGGTCGTCTGATCACGTGCAAGTGGGTGTGCAAGATTAAGACCCGGTTTGATGGTACTATTGAGCGCTACAAGGCCACCTTGTGGCCCGCGGTTTTCAGCAGGAGTATGGTCGGGACTACGATGAGATTTTTGCCCCTGTTGCTCATATGACCACTGTTCACACTCTTATTGCGGTTGCTTCTGTTCGCCGGTGGTCTATCTCTCAGGTGGATCCGTGGATGTTAAGAATGGTTTTCTTAATGGTGTTCTTCATGAGGAGGTCTACATGCAGCTACCACCTAGGTATTATGTTCTTGATGGGCATGTTTGTCGTCTTCGTCGTGCTCTTTATGGTATCAGACATGCCCCTCGTGCCTGGTTTGCACGCTTTACCTCATTGATTACTATTGTTGGTTTCATTGTCAGTTCGCATGATCCTGCTCTTTTTGTCCATGTCTCCTCTCGGGGTGGGAAACTGCTTCTTCTGTACGTTGATGACATGCTCATCATTGGTGATGATTCCTCCTTCGTCACATATGTGAAGAAGCATCTTAGTGAGCAGTTTTTGATGACTGATCTTGGTTCTCTTACATACTTTCTTGGGATTGAGGTCTCTTCCATGCCTGAGGGCTGTTAAGAGTATTGTATATTCTATATTTCTCAAACTCAGCCCATGAGGCAGCCCATGAGGCCCAACCCATGAGGCCCATGTATCTTCTATATATATCCCTTCATTAATGAATAAGAAGTACAGTTGTGAATAGAAAACCTAGCTTTCATTGTTTAACATGGTATCAGAGCACAGTTTATCCTAACCCTAATCCTATCATCGTTCGTGCCGCCTCTCCACTCTCCGTCGAGGCGTGGTGGTGCCGTCGCCAGCCGTCGGAGACAGCGCCGCCGACTCGTCTCCATCGGATCGGAGGCACGCCGCCTCTGATCCGGATCGGAGACAACGCCGCCGCCTCTTCCTCTTACGTCGCCCGTAGCGTTTGCCTCGTCTTTGGAGACGACGCGCGCCTCTTCTCTTCTTCGCCGCTTAGCGTTGCGCCTCGTCTTCGCGGATCGGAGACAACGCCGCCGTCTCTTCCTCTTCGTCGCCGCTAAGCGTTGCCTGCGTCGTTTGGAGACGCGCGCCGCCTCTTCCTCTTCGTCGCCGCTAGCGTTGCCGCTCGTCTTCGCGCGGCTTGTCGTCGTCTTCACCGTCCGGAGGAAGATCCGGCACCAGCGTCGTCGTCTGCGAAGTCGCGGTGCGTCCTCTCGCCGCCGCCGGCGTTGTCGGATCCGCGCCGATCTCCATCGCCCGCGCTTGGAGGTTGCCTCCTCGTCTGCGCCGCCGCTGAGCGTTGCCTCTCCATCGCCCGCGCCTGGAGAGATATGACGCCCGGAGGAGAACCAAGCTTCTCTCCTGCAGTTGATGCTGCTGCTATTGCTCCCGCGCTTGGAGTCTTCGCCTGGAGTCTTGGTATCTATCTGGAGCTCTTACATGCGGAGCTTTTACATGCAGGAGTTAGTATTGCTCCCGCGCCTGGAGTCTTGGTATCTGGACACGAGAGATTCGGATCTGAGTCCGCTTAGCTATACTTCGTCTTGGTATCTGAGTGCCTTCTTGGCACTGCTTTGCCTCATGGTACTGTTGATTCAGTACCACCTCAGGGTACTCTGCCTCTTTAGTACTGTTGATTAGTCTTTGCCTGCGATCTGCTCTCTGTGATTGGTATTGTTGTGTGGTATGGCTAAGTCAGGCTCGATGTTTGGGGCGCTTCATCTCTAGTGTTTACGAGATATCAAGCTCGATGGGTTGAATTACCGAGCATGGGCTTTCTCGTCAAGACTACTCTTAGGGGTTATGGTTTGGCCTCTCATTTGGTGATGATCCTCCCGATCCAAGACCGTTGATCTTGAGTGTTTAAAGGCTTGGCATAAAGAAGATGATCGTGTCATGGCCGGAATTGTCTTTGAGTGTTGATGTTTCTCTGCGGATGAGTCTTGAGTATCATACTTGACCAAGCAAATGTGGACATACTTTGAGAAGAGATATGTTCGATCCAGTGGTGCTCTTCACTTCACATTGCTCAAGAACATTCATAGCCTTCAAAGAAGACTGATCGGTCGGTGGAGGAATATTACAGTGCTTTCACTCACATCACCGGTCCTCTAGAGTCTATGACACCGAAGGTCTTGTTACTGTCGGTCTTGTCTTTGCTAAAGATGAGTATGCTCGTGAGACGCTCATGTATCGATTTGTGATGGGGCTTGATCGGAGTTTGAGCTGTTTCGTACTCAATTGCTCAACTATCCCACTCCACCGACTTTGATGCGGCGCTCTCTAGTTTGATTGCGGAAGAGCGCGTCTTCATTCTCTTATGCTGTCTCGGGATCCTCACCACATCTTTGTTCGAGTCTCTCACGGTGATGCGGATCTACAGGCGACACCACGGAGTGTTGGTTTGTTCCCATTGCAAGAGGATCGGTCATCATGTTGACAAATGTTTCAAGTTACATCGGATCGACTTATTGCCTATCGTGCTAGAACGACCATTTGGCCGTCGTCGTGGAGCACCTCTTCGGGCCTTCGAGCACTCACTTGGGCGATCCATCTGCGACACATCCACATCTACGTGACTTCGGATCGATTATGCGCTATGACATCGATTGCACCTTACGCTTCTAGTCTTTGCTCATCCTTGGATTACGGATTCGGTGCTTCGTTTCATGTCACATCGGCGGCTCTCGGCTTGTTGCTCGTAGGCCCTTGGTGATGCATCCTATGTTCACTGCTAGCGATGGTACACCTTGCCCTATTACCCATCGGGGCATTCTCTCTACATCTTGCTTCTACATTCTGATGTGTCTTTTGTTCCTCGACTATCTATGAATCTTCTTTCGTTGGTCAACTAACCGATATGAACTGTTTCATTGGATTTGATGATTCTTCTTGTTTCATTCGGGATCGTCGGAGCGGAAGAGTGATTAGTTACGGCAATCGCGTAGAGGCTCTCCCGATCTCTATGTCTTGGACATCTTACATCTTCCTTCCACCAAGACGTCGAAGGCCTTGGTGTCTTCTCGCTATGTCTTCATCTCGAGTCTCTGTTGGGTCTTCCTTGACAAGTGGCATCATCGACTTGGTCATCTTTGTGGAGCTCGCCTCCACTTTAGTTCACCAGGTTCCTTAGGTCATATCCTTTGTTGAGTCTAGTTTTCATTGTCTTGGTTGTAAGTTGGGAAAACAACTACAACTTCCATATCGATAGTACCTCTCGGTCTTGATCTTTTGATTTGGTGCATTCGGATGTATGGGGCCCATCTCCTTTTGCTTGAAGGGTGGTCATAGTTATTATGTCATATTTGTTGATGATCACTCGATATACTTGGATCTATTTTATGAAACATCGTTCTCGGTTGATTTCCATTTATCGAGTCTTTTGCTAAGATGGTTCATACAGCTTTTCTTCTTCTTCGTGTTTTCCGTTCGACTGGAGGCGAGTATCTTTCCTCGACCTTTAAATCGCTTTCTTTCTTCGAGGGTACTCTTCCTCGGCTCTCGTGTCCGGTGCTCATGCTCGAAATGGTGTTCTTTGGCGCAAGCAAATCACATCATCGAGGCTGCTCGCGCTCTTCTCATTTCCTCCTTTGTCCCTCTCATGCAGGGAAGCGGTCTCTGATCTATCTTATTAACCGACCGCTTCTAAGCTTGAGGCAAGTGTCTGGTGAGGTCTGTCTGAGCACCGCCACTATTCTCATCTTGGCGTTTTTGGTTGTATGCGCTATGTCCTTCTAGCACCTCGTGGCGCACAAAGTGAGCCCTCGGTCGATTGAGTGTGTTTTTAGGTTCTGATCCACGAGCATAAGGGTTATCGTTGCTATGATCCTCGACGTCGCATTCGCATCTCTCGTGATGTGACTTTTGATGAGGGCGTCCTTTCTTTCATCATTCCTCTCCACATCCCTTCTTCTTCCACAGATTCCACTTCTTTTTGTGTCTACCTCCCATTCATTCTCGGATACACCTTCTCCAGGATACACCTTCTCCACGATTTCACCTTCTCGTGTACCTTCTCCACCACTCCACGGTCTCTAACACTTCCACTCTTCCCTTCCACTATAGTCGCCGACGAGAGTTCCTTCGATACTCTGTCATCCTCTCCTCGGCTGATCCTCGGCGGTACCATCGACTCGGCGATCGTTCTACTACATCACGATATGCCCCTACGTGATCGTTCTTCTATTCGAGCACCGAGAGAGATGGGGTTTTTCGTCGTGCAGTGCGATGGTGGCCGAGTACCTATCGAGGAGGAGTGTCGGTGTACACAGTGGCGATTGGCTATGACAGAGGAGCTCACAGCATTAGAGTGCACGGGCACTTGGGATCTTGTTCCGCTACCGTCTGGAGCTGTTCCTATCACTTGCAAGTGGGTGTACAAAATAAAGAGCAAATCAGATGGGTCAGTAGAGCGATACAAGGCTCGTCTTGTTGCAAGAGGTTTTCAGCGAGCTTATGGTCGAGATTATGATGAGACTTTTGCTCCGATTGCTCATATGACCCACGATCAGTACTTTTATTGCAGTTGCAGCAATACGCACATGGACTATATCTCAGATGGATGTCAAGAATGCTTTTCTTCACGGTGATCTACATGAGGAGGTCTATATGCAGCCACCTCCAGGAGTTGAGGCTCCTACAGGCTATGTTTGTCGCCTTAGGCGTGCTCTATATGGTCTCAAGCAGGCTCCTCGCGCTTGGTTGAGCGTTTGATTACGTGATTCGAGTGCTGGTTTCGCTTGAGTGAGCATGACCTCCCTATTTGTTCACACTTCTCGGTAGTCGTACCTTGCTTCTTACGTATGTAGATGATATGTTGATCACGGGAGATGACATGGACCACGTGGTTTTTGTCAAGAAGAAATTGAGTGAACAATTTATGATGTCGATTTGGGAAAATTGAGCTATTTTCTAGGAATTGAGGTTCATTCACGATGGTGATGGCTACTATCTCTCATCGGATCGCTATGTTCGGGATCTACTTGCCGATCTGGGATGGCGATACTCGTCTTCGCCACACCCATGGAGCTTCACCTACGGCCGACCTACGGGACGGTGTACCCGACGGATTCTTCTTCGCTATCGTCGGCTTGTTGGGAGCCTTGTCTATCTCACGATAACCGGCCGGACATTGCTCATCTTTGTTCATGTGCTCGGCCAGGTTTGTCGGTGCTCCGCCTCGATTCACTATAGTCATGTTCTTCGTGTCTGCGATACTTGAGAAGGCTGCGTCGGGCGTCTATTCTATGCGATTCGAGTCGGCTCGGCTCCACGCTTACTCGACTCTACTTGGCGAGTGATCCTGCGATCGCCGATCATCGCGCTATTGTATCTCTCTTGGTACTTCGCTTATTGCTTGGAAGTCCAAGAAGCGATGCGATGTCACGCTCTAGTGCGAGGCGAGCTCCGAGCACTTGCCGCTACAACATCGAGAGATGATTTGGCCGATGGCTCTTGGTGATCTTGGTGTCCTTTGTGACAATCCTACCCCTCTCTTTTGTGACAATACAAGTGCCATTCAAATTGCCAATGATCCGGTCAAGCATGGGCTGACAAAACACATTGGTGTTGATGCATCCTTCACGCGATCTCATTGTCGTGATTGACCATCACCCTCAAGTATATTCCTCGAGCTCCAAGTTGCGATTTCTTCACTAAAGCTCAGACTAGAGAACATCATCGACTTCATCTACTCAAACTCAGTGCATCAGATCCTCCTGATCCACCTTGAGTTTGAAGGGGGGTGTTAAGAGTATTGTATATTCTATATTTCTCAAACTCAGCCCATGAGGCCCAACCCATGAGGCCCATGTATCTTCTATATATATCCCTTCATTAATGAATAAGAAGTACAGTTGTGAATAGAAAACCTAGCTTTCATTGTTTAACAAGGGCTACTACCTCTCCCAGCAGAAGTATGTTCAGGATCTTCTTGACCGGTCTGGTTTGACTGATACTCGCACTGCTGAGACTCCTATGGAGCTATCCCTCTAGCTTCGTGCCACTGATGGTGATCTTCTTGAGGATCCTACTCGATATCGTCATCTTGTTGGGAGTTTGGTGTACCTTGTGAGCACTCATCCTGATATTGCTTATGTTGTTCATATCTTGAGTCAGTTCATGGCCCGTCCTACCCATATTCACTACAGTCACCTTCTTCGTGTTCTTCACTACTTGCGTGGGACCATCTCTCGTCGTTTGTTTTTCCCTAGCTCCATTTCACTACAGTTTCAGGCGTACTCCGATGCGACTTAGGCTAGTGATCCTTCTGATCGTCGTTCTCTTTCTGCTTACTGTTTTTTTTCCTTGGCTCCTCCCTGATTGCTTGGAAGATTAAGAAGTAGAATGCAGTTTTCCGTTCGAGTGCAGAGGCTGAATTGAGAGCTATGGCAGTAGTGACAGTAGAGGTTACTTGGTTGAGGTGGCTACTTGTAGATTTTGAAGTATCTGTGATGAGTCCTACGACTCTTTTGTCTGACAGTACATGTGCTATTTGTATTGCCCGGGACCCAGTGAAGTATGAGCTCACCAAGTATATTGGTGTGGATGCTTCACACTCGCTCACAGGTGCAGAAGGGAGTACTTGCTTTACAGTTTGTGCCATCAGAACTACAGGTTGCTGACTTCTTCACGAAGCCACAGACTAGGGCACAACATTTGTATTTTCTCTCCAAACTCAGTGTGTGAGATCCACCATGAGTTTGAGGGGGGTGTTAGAGTAGGACTCTAGAATAGAATAAGACTCTATTTTGTTTTCCTTATCTGTATATAGTAACCCCCTTGTACTCCCTATATATATTGTCCATTGGGCTCTATTGAATACACACAATTCATAACACTTTTAATGGGGAACACCTGTATACCACTGAGGACCAAGATTATGTGAGGTCTTCTATTTATTTCATTAGTTATTCCACTGTCTTCTAGGCTGTACTCACTTTGCTTAAATTTGCTTTTTTGGTATACTGCTTTTCTTTGGGCATCAAGGGACTAGTCCATATTGGGATCCTCACCCAATATTATTCCCTTGTATTATTGATGTTCTGGTACACTGCACATTAGCACAAGAAGTGTTTACTTGAAGCAATGATTATTCTATTTTCCTGATGTATATTACTCATTGTTGTTCTTACGGTTGAACATAATTTTAACTCAAGCGGTAAATTTTCTGAATTCATTACTGTTCAGATTTTTCCATTTAATTGACTTGATCTACAGAACTATAGTCTTTCTTACTCAACAACAGGTCATGTTCCTACTCCAAAAATGGTATTTATATTGTTAAATTAGGCAAAAAGTTGAATGAACAGCAAGCAGTATAAGAGATGTTCTTAGCTCTTACAATACCAAAGAATAGCTAATGTAAATGCATATTATATCTTTGAGCATAGTAATTGTTATGACATAACGTGGTCTGAAGCATTGGCATGTAACCTGCTGATTCGACTGGTGATAAGCATGATAAGCTTGCTTGACAGCCTTTAGCATGCACTAGTGTTAAGTCTTCACCTTTGCTGTTTATTTATAGGTGCCTCCAACGCGTGCTAAATCACCAAAATTGACACGGAGAAAGAGCTGCAGCGACACCCCTCATACACCAGAGGGAGGAAATGGCAATGCAGTATGTTGCCGGTCGCATCGTCACAGCATCGGGAACTCCAAAGATGGTAACAGCAGGGCACAGTGTTCTCCAAAGAGCTCTCCGAAGACTGGAGTAGCTACAAAAACCAGAACGACCAAGTCTGTCATGAAGAATGTGGGGCAGCCAGGTGCTGCGAATGTTGCTGTACAAACCTAACTCATGAGCCATTCCCATCCCCATGCCATTTTTCATTTTAATTTATACCTCACATCACCAAAAGACGGCCTCATGTCCCGACAACAGTGTGTTTGTTGCTGGATTTATTTTTGCATTCTCCTTGTAAGAATCTTGGTACCGAGACCATGCACTGTTCCGTGTTGTAAATTTGTTAGAGGGTGTTTGTAAGGAGTAACTCAGTTCTTCTGTAAGAACTAATCTGGCAGCTGATAAGCTGTTGGAATGACATTGTTGTTGATGTATGGCGGTGTTCGCAGATCCTATGGTGTTGTATGTAAGCAGTCACTTATTATGGGCAAAGTTCCATATTTCAAGAATCGTTGTCGATTTGAAATTGGGGATGGACATTTTTGTGATATGTAGCTATAGCATATCTGATGAATAGGTGAAACCTTGTCGACCAAAAATTATTACAATTATGTGACTATCATTTGGTTCAGCACCATTATCATGTAGGGCTCTGAAAAGGTTGGAATCACTTGAGGTAGTAATGTCTCGGCATTATTTCAGGTATGGGAGCATGATTTTTTTAACACTCAAATTATCATTAAATATTAAGCTCCAAACTTGTACGATTTGGTTGGCAAGATCTGACTTCGTGCAAAATTGACTTTTTGCTGGATCTTCAAATCTTTCCTCAATCTTTATAACTGATGTGAGCTAACCGAGGAAGCCATCCGAAAGGCAAACCAAAGACGCACGCTACCGACCATATATCAGCATGTGCGTACGGTTAGTGTCGTGTCATGCGTTTGAACTTAGAAGCGCTGCATACCTACAGTGAGCTCCTTGAGGAGAAGAAGAAGAAGAAGAAGAATTGAACAGTATATTTTGAGCCATCAGGAGTATTTTAGTATAATTTGTATGTTGCTCGAACTTTCCGAGGATATATATACTTTTGAGCCATATTTTCCTGATGACACTACTTAAATGACTTTTAACCGAAGTAGACACAAAGAACAGTTGCGAGAACCCTGCGAAGAATGCGAACTTAACAACAAGAAAGGACACTTACGAAGTTTTAACCACTGAGCTGCGACGACAGTATTCACACGTACGCTCGATAGAAGTTTCTACAATTACCAATATATACTTCAATCGGTAAATGGGTGCTCATAGCACGATCGTCAGAAAGGTTATCCAGTCCTCCAAGTTTTGATTCAGGTGGTGCCCTGTAGTTAATTAGGTCATGGTTTGACATTTCAGACAGCAGCGGCACACATTTCTTCCGCCCACACGCGTGCACCCGGTTAAAGGCTCCTTTGCTTCTCATTCTAGGGTTCCTTTATCTGAGGAAAAAAAATGGTTTCACGTGCACCTGCGTCCTGTCATATTTTTCGGAGCTAGCGCCGTTTGGAATGTAGAAAATCACTAAAAATCATCGATGCATGCAACTGTTGACATCCATTGGATGTAAGCGGTATTATACTAGAGAAAATCATTCACTAGAATAACCGGCCGGATCAATGCCAAACTGTCGCTATATCTCTTGCTTGTCGAGAAATATGCGCCTAGCCGCACTCATGAGCGTAAACCCTAACCATGTTGATTAATGAGCCCGTGCACACAACATTCTCCTTTTTGACATCGACAAAAAGCTAGGGCGCCCACACACCCATTTCCTCGTTGCTTCCCTGGGACATGTACGGCAAGTTGGAAAGAACACTTTTTTCAGGGTATATGATAGTTTACGCACACACGCGCACACATATGTATGCGTCCTTTTACACAAGTTATGAGAATTTTGCGGAGGCACCAGAGGTCTCGCAGAGCGAGTACATGTTTTTTTTCTTTTTTAGTGAATGCGCACGTGTATATATACCATATTCCTAATTATTTGATGAGGTGCGAGAGTTTCGATCCTGATGATCGAACCTAGCAGACAGGGAGTACGACCACATCCTTTGCCATCCGAGTGTACCCTCAGTTGAAAAGAACACTTGGTCACACACCATGGTCTGCGGATTGATATCCATTGACAATCTTCTCTCCTTCGTGACAAATTAGCGTCGTTGCCAGGTCAAGTTCCAAGGCAAAACGTCTCTCTCTCTCCACTCCACTAATGCGCACATGTTTCTGTGTGTGTATATATATACACACATGGAAAGAATGTAAGCTCCTACAATAATCCTACTTCACACTGCAAGAGCAAACATTGCATATTGGTTGCTTCTGCGAATTGAGCCATTGAGGCATCGATCGATCATGAAATCCGTCGCCGCGGTTGTTGTAATTCTTCTCCTCATCTTCCTCGCCTCCGGCGGGGGAGTGGTGGCGGCCCGGCCGGTGGCGAGCAAGGGGACGACGTCGGCAGGGAGGCGTGGTGGCGTGGTGCAGTCTTGGACGACTGAGAACTCGGCTGAGCCGTCTGGTTGCACCAACGGGAATGGCACGGGCGGCGGCAACTGCCACCCTCCTGCCGGGAATTAAGTGTTGGCATGCCGCATGCAACTCATGTTTATATATGTTTGTGTGTGTGTGTGTCTATATATATGTATATATATAAATATATATAAAAAGAGTTGTGAAATGTAAGGGTATCAGAAACGGGATCCTCGCTAAAATTGTTCTCGCGTTGACATGATTTAGTGTTGTATGTAAGGGGCTTCTTGTAATTTCTCAATTAGAGAAAATAAAAATAAAATAAAAGCTGGGCCCACCTGTCATAGGGAGAAGAGGAAGGGATAAGGTAGGAGACTTGGTCTCCAACGGATCAATCCCCTCTCTTTGGTCCGGTGGCGCAGCTGTGGGCGGCTCGGGGCGATTTTCACGCCGGTCGTTGGCAGCGTCGTGGTGCTCCTCCTCCTCCTCTTCTTAAGGGCTCCTTCTCCTTCTTTTTCCCTGTACGTTACATCGAGTTCTCCTGATTTTGGTTTTCCTCTCCCTTCTCCCGTTTTGGTTTCGGGCTCGCGGGCCATGTGAGATGCTGCACCATCGTGGTTGAGCACGACGCCGCCGGTGGTACGGTTCGACCTCCTCCTCCTTGCGCACTCTCTGTTTGTCTCCTTGTGCCACCTCCTTGTCGAGGTCGCTGAGTAAGCTGGGGCGGTGCATCGTTGAGATTGGGTCCAGTTGGCTCTGTGCATGCTTTGGGTCAGAAGGAATGTTTCGGTGTGGTGGATTTGCTCCTCGGTGCATTCAGCTAGTGCATCTTGCTGTTAATTCTTGTGCAGTATTTTCCCTGTACCTCGACTTCACTATGAAGAGATACAGGTAGACTACATTAGCTGATAATTTAAAAACTCTACCACGTAAACTAGAAAGCTATGCAAGTAAGAGATAATAGATTGTTACCACTAGACGCGTAGTACAATGAAAGAATAGTTGGAGTAGCCTGATCCAACATCGAGCTCGTTGATGTAGTGGTCGTAGTCGATCGTCCAACATCCTCGGTACCAATCTTTCCTCAGCAACCTATCATGTTCGTTGCGTAGGTCGTGGATCATCCTCGATCAGCGTAGTAGCAACCACAGCAACACCTCTACGATATCCACACGTCCAGAGGTAGAATGTCGTATGCCAGTGTGCTAGCACCAACGTGCACGGCAGGGCCTTTGAGAAGATGACGACTAGGGTTTCAGTAGAGTAACCTCTTACTTATCCCAATAGCCCCATGTATCCCATTATAAAGAGCCTATAACGGATCATATCCGATCTTATTTGTTCTAACCCGTTAAGTGTGCGACCATGTAGGTTCATGCGTAATCGATTGTGACCCAAAAACTCGTTTCCGACCTTGAGTCGTTAGCGGTTCCTAGCTGTAACATCCCAAGTTTTAGAGTTTATTTGAAGCCTTCAAAAATAAAAATAACCAGTTGAATTTTTCTTGGTTAAGTTCCAGCCTAATTTGAATTTTAGAAATAAAAAATAATATGAATAATCTAAAAATAAAAGTTATTTTATTTGGGTTCCTTGAGTTCTAGAGATTTGTTTTAGGAATTTTTGAAATTTATTTGAAATTTCTTTGAGCTTTGTTTTAGTTTATTCAATTTATGAAAATTGAAAATCTTTTTTTAATTCTAATTTCCTCTTGGGCTCAATTCTTTGTTCCTTCGGACCAAATCTTTGGCGCCAGCTGGGCCTGTTTCCTCTTTCCGCTTTTCTCCCGCTTGGCCCACCTCTGCTTCGGCCCAAGCCAGCCCAGCCGTGCGCAAAGCCCAGCCTAGCTCTTGCCTTCGCCTCCTTTCTCTATCCGGTAGGTCCACCCAGTTAGCGCCCTGTCTTCTTCCTTTGGACTCCTTGCATGCCCATGTCTCATGCGCACACGCCTCGCTGCTGTCCTCCAAGCAAACATCCCTCTCCGGTCCTATATAAAAGCGGCCACCTGCGTCAAAACGTTCGCCTCGATCTCCTCTCTCAAATCCCTAAAGTATCGCCGCCGGCCTTGTCCTCATTGCACCGAATTCTGCTGGGAAGCCGCCACTGCCGCTGTGGTACTTCTTCGCGCATTTCGAAGCTATCAAAGCCTCTCCGGCTGTAATACCCCGAAATTTATTCGGGCGAATAGGAGAGTATTCGGGAGAAAGAGTTAAACATGGATTATAATTTTCAGTGATCTTAAGGGGGTTTTCGCGAATTCCCGACAACCTGGGCATTGGGCCACGGCCCATGTGGCCCAAGAGGGGGCTGGCCAAAGGGGGGATGACCTTCCCCCAAAAACACTAAACCCCCTTCCCCCTTCCCCCTTTCCCCCACTTGGAGCCGCCACCCTCCTCCCTGCCGTGCGCCACTTTCTCCTCCCCCCTGCGCCAGAATTGTTCCTCATATTTGGGTAAGTTTTGTATATTTTATGATCCGTCCACCTCTTAGAAAGTTGTAGCCCTTGGTCTTAGCTTTCTTTAGGCACCAAGATCATCTGATTTCGAGTTACGGTTTAGGAGATATGGCCGTTTTTGTACGACTGTTCAGGAGAGCTAACGAGATTTGATAGTTTTCTTGTCTGGCCATTATGAATTATTTAGAAGACGAATCAGAAAGGCTACCCAAAATGAATGTTGTAGATAATTCAGTACGCTTTCCAAGTTGATAAAGAACACAATTTTTAAAGTTGGAAATCAAAAGTTATGGAATTTTAACCGCGTGTTGTTCTGTCTGTCTGAGAATTAGGGACTGTCGGTTTGTTCCTCGGTTTTGATCTAGTTAGATTCAGATCCAGGACGGCCACCCAAAACGGTTTTTGAAGATAATTTCACCATAATTCCAGGTTGATAAAGAAAACCTCCATTGGATCAGTAGAATGAAAGTTATGTCATTTTATCTATTGCTGTTCTCTAATCTGGACAGATGTCTATCAGTTATTTTTAACGGCTGTTTAGCCAACTGTTTTGGCCGAATCAGAGAACCCCGTCAATTAGAGTTTTATATCCTGGTTCGTTATGATTCATTGAGCACTAGTTTCAAGTCATTCCGAGTTACAGATATTTAATTATGGTTTTTATTGTACCGCTGCCCAGTAGGGCTGTAATTTGGCTGATTAGTTATATTGTCAGTTTGAACCCGTTGATTGTGTTGGATAGTTAGTGGGTTATGGTAGGACACTTGTAGTTTATATTACCTTGTTATCCTTATTTCGAATAAATATTTGTGTAGGCGGTGAAGCGGTGAGTGGAGGGGCACCTTCGTTGCCTCCTAACACGTCACAGCGCGGAAGGCAAGTACCTTATCTTATCATAATGAATGGTGATGATTGTGTGTGGATGAATTGTTAGTCTTGCTATTCATGTTCGTATGCCATGTATATTTCTTCATTATGATGTGATAAGAGTTCATTGCATGAAGTTCATTCCGTTCACGCATTTGTTTCATGTTGACCACGGAAGTGGAAAATTGTAAGTCCCATCAATTTCAGTATGATCACGTAAGACCCACCACTCCAATGTGGGCAATGTTGGCCACCACTCCAATGTGGGCAATTTCGGACACCCGTATGAAACGTTCTTCATACGGTGATTGGATCCCTAGACTTTGTTAAGTACGGACTTAAGTGAGCACCGACGGGTGTGTCACTCGCTATACCGGTATAAGTTGTTGAGCAGTCCATTCCTTCAATGCATCCTTTCATTCCATTCATTCATGTATTCATTCCATTCATTCATGTATGTGTTCCAAAAATTGTTCATACTTCAATTGAGTTGGCTCGTCCACTCTATGCTTGATTTATCTTGTATGGTACTTGCTGAGTTTCGACTCATTATTGCTTTCTGTATTCATTTAGGTGAACGTTGATGATGGCCTTGTGGGAAGGGATTAGTCAAGCACATTTCACTCAGTTCACCATTATTCATCTTCCTTATTAAGTTCGATTATGTCTTTCAGTTGTCAAATGAGGAACTGTAATAAATAAGGTTAAGACTACTTGTTATTTAGTTATGGTAATTGCTGTTAGTGGCTTCTCTGAAGTTCTCACTGTTTATATGCTGATGGATTCGTTCTTTATTCCTGTTATGCTAGTATTACCATTGAACTCTTCGATTGATTATAGAAGTTCAGATTAAATTCTTTCGCATTGTGGTTGTATGTAGATTCTTTAGGTAACATTTTGGCTTCCGAATAGCCAGGGTGCTACACCGGCAGTGCCTCCGCCACCGTTGGTTTCGCATGTCCACGTTCTACGTCGTGCTCCCATCCTCTTCGCCCGAACATCGCCGGACCAACGTCGCCCTCGTGTTCCCTAAAATCGGATGTTGCCTCCACTATCGATCCCTATCTCTGGTGAGTTCCTCGCCTATCCGAGCGCGTCACCTCGAGCTCCTTGTCATCCTAGTTCGATCCCCTCCCTCCTCGTTGTCTATCCATCGCCGTAGCGTGCCGCTACCTCTCGTCTTCTCCGACGCCAACCATCATCATTGCGCCGCCATCTCCGTCGCTTCCCGCCCACCCCGAGCTGCCCTTTTGATACTTGTGCCACCACCGAGCTAATGCTCCCTTACTTTTCCTTCGGGTGCCGCTAAGTCTCCATAGCCACCATTGACGCTGAGCCGCCTTCCACCGTCGTCGCCACCCCATTGCCGCCCTTGCCGAGCCGCCACCACCCAAGTGTTCCTCTCCTTCCCAGGGTCCTGTTTTTTGCCCTTCGTCACCACTCTCTCGCCATCGACCATCGACGCCGTTGAGCGCAAGCCACCGCCAGTTGTTCCTCTATTCTCCCTCTATGTTCCGCTCTCTACCACCTCAGCGCCACCGAAACAGCCACCTCAGTTGCCACCTCTGCTTTGCTGCCTAGGTGTCATCCCCATCAGCAGCCCGCATGTCACCCACTCAAGTTGTGAACCTGATCCACCATAGTCCAGAGCCAGCCTGCGGACTTGGTCCATAGACCACGGACCCACCCACTAGCCTCTAATCCTTTTTCTGGATTTTCTTTTAATCTGGAAATTCATCAAAATTAGTAGGGCCCACCTGTCATTTCCTTTTATTTTTCCTTTTTCTTTTAATCCGAAGGAATATTCTAGATGTATTCTTTTCTATCTCTCCTTTTCCTTTCCGGGAAATCTTTTAAGAGTATGTTCCCCTTCGTCCGAACTCCGATTCAATTTGTTCAAATTCCCAAATTCATCTAAAATTGAGTTATTTGTTTTAGAGTTGGTTTTTATGTTTTTGGATTTTATTTGAATTTTATTTGAATTTATTTGTGCTTCGCCTGTTGTTTTATCCCTCGTTAGATGATCTATTTCAAGGAGCAGGAGCAGAAGTAAGCTTTCAAGATCCAAGTGTGGTAACTGAGCAAAGCCAAGACAAGTCGTAGTCCTTTGATCATATTGAACCTTGTTGGACTGAAAAGGCGACTAGAGGGGGGTGAATAGGAGCACGCTTAGTTTTTCACAAATAATTGATTCAATAAGATTTTACTCCAGTAGCTATGGAAGATATGAAGATCAATATACCAGTACAGCGGAAGACTAGTATTGAATCCAATTTAACCCCCTAAGCGATACGATAAAAATCAACACAAGCTGAAAAACTCAGTGCTAGGCGGTCGGACCATTGGGGTCAATGGCGATCGACCGGTGGCCTCTGCGGCCCGACCACCGCCTAAAGAATGATCGAACGGCCAACAAGCGAAGTTGCAAATAGATGTAACTTTTGATCTATAATTCCAAACTCGATAAAACTTGGAACACACCTTCTCTATAATGTCAGGAACCTATTCCAATAGAAGATTGTGAAAATTCTTGGAATAATTACGATCCTCTTCCGTTTGAGATGAGGAAGGTTCAAAACCGAGTCAAAACGAAAACTAGATCCAAAATCTTGCTCGTGGGTGATTGATGATCAAGATGATCCTAGATATGTTCTCACATGTCACATCAAGCTAGATCACGTGAAGAATTCAAGTAAAAACTCGCGAATCAAAGAAAGACTCAAAATCATCAAATAGAGAGAAGGAAGGCAAAGAGACAAAACATGATCAAACTTTCCTTGGATTGATTTGATACGATTTTGGTTTACAGCCACTCCATCAATGGAGGACAACGCTCAATCAATGAGCACGAAATAAAATCAAAACTCTCTAGAACCCTACCCTCCACAAAACCTCTCCCTAAGCAAAATTAGGGTTTCCAATAAAAAGAGACAAAGAGGAGGTGCAGCTACCTCCCTCCTCTATTTATAGTGGAGGCTTAAACCTTCTAGAAGTTTGACTCAATTGGGCTCCGTTAAGGCCCACAACAAACGGGTCACACACGCACGCATTTTAAAGCGTCGTCTTTATCACCTCTTGACCAAATTAGCTTCCCCTTGCGCCATCTTGCGCCGCGGATTGGCCAATAGGTCACCCTTGTCCATCTTGCATTACGTTTGAGTTCATTGACCTCACCCGGCATCGTCGATCATTGAAGGATCGAAATGGCAGGGGGGGGGTGAATGGTGCTTTAGTAATTAAGAACTCCCCTTTACTATATTTAAAACAAACCTACAAAGCTCTCTGGAAATCTCAAGAAGAGGGAAGCAAAATCAGAGAACGAAAACAAACTTGATGCATTACGTCAAAAATCGGAAGCTCGATTCTACCGTGATAATTCCGCACTCCGGTAGTTCCGGGTTCAGTGCGGAAGTTCCGCCTGCGGTAGTTCCGCCTTGGACAATCGGAAGTTCCGATTGTCCTGACCGAAGAACAGTGCGCTCGGGTTTTTCCCAAAAATCCAAAATACTAAATCTTGAGTGGTCTTCTCAGGTCAAGTTTCACAGGACATCATCCTAAACAACATCTTGACCTTATGGAGAAGAATCGCAAACAAAGATTCTTTAATCAAGGCAAACTCGGATTTCTTGAAGAAGGGGCAAGAAAGACCAAAAACCACAATAGACAAGATTCTCATATTCTTAGCCCATGAAACTTTGAGGATATATTAGCAATATCAAAACGACTCTAGATATCAAGTTTTATGCATTCTCATACGAGGAATCAAAAGATACACCAAAAACCTAGATATTCAACATGAACAGAGAGGGAATGAAGAGAGGCATAAACAAGTAATCAAAACTCAGAGTTTCATTGATAGAAATCAAGTGATTACAGAGGAAAACACGGAGGGACAATTACATAAGATTTTAGTTCATCCTCTCCAACTCAACAAACTCTCAAAAAGCAAAACAAACCCTTTTGCTAAAGCTAACCCTAATTTTCTCTCTCAAAGTCTAACCCTAACACCAGGGGTTCACCTCTATTTATAGCCCTTGGCTAATGGGCCTCCAACCCATTAAGCCCACTACACCCGAACGGAACCGCCTCCACTTGTGCCGCTTTGCGAAAAGACCGTTTCGCCCCTTGCGCACCTTCTGGAAGCCTCCCGTACGCCTTGCTGTCCTTGACTCGCAACCACCTCAAGATTCACGCCGTCTTCGACACATCCCGACCGTTCTGACCTCAACGCCTCCTGCGCCTAGTCCGATCACCTCGTGTCTCGCCACGACTTCGTCTCGATGTCCTGCAGTCAACATAGACAAAAACACATCACATAGCATTACACAATATCATAGCATCAACAATTGTACAAGACTCAAACTCATACAAAGTCAAAATCACAAATTATACTTCTCTGCACAGTTCTGGACACAATCGGAAGTTCCGCACTTTACCTTGCGGAAGTTCCGATTTCCGAAACGTCCGCATTTGTCAGGATTATCGGAAGTTCCGCGCTTACCATTGCGGAACTTCCGATTATCGGAACGTCCGCACTCCCAGAAATTCACATCCGATTTTCGTCTCAGAGGAACACTCCCGTCAGTATTATCGGACAAACCGCGACCCCAGGTGCGGAAGTTCGATACTTCAACCGAACTCAATTCCCGATTAATCGAAGTTCCTATTTCCAAAGCGGTAGTTCGATTATCGGAACTTCCACTCCATACACAAATGTAGTTCCGATTACCTGTTTGAAAGACGAAGCAAGATACAAACCGAGAGACACAACTCTCAACCTATTCAACAAGTTGTCAAATACTCATCACTCACAATGGAGGACCTCCCACATGGTCTCTCAATCTCCCCCTTGATGAGTATATTGACAATCACCGAAAAAGCATAAGATGAGTTTGAGTTTAAAGTCAACCACGGTCTAAATAAGTAGTATAGAAGCTCAAGACCATGTTGACACAAGAGAAAGACTTGAGATGAGATGAAAGAGTAATTCGCAAAACTCAAGGCTTTTCTCCATAAGGCTTTTTCTCTCCAAAATTCTCCCCCTTTGGCAATAAAATCATCAAGATGTAGAAAAGGAAGGAAAAGACTATATGATGTTCATTTTAAGCATTAGGAGCCATGTAGATTATCCAAAATGACTATTTGAGTATTACACCAAGCCATAAGACAAGAGAATGCTATCAAGATCATGACGATTGATGTATAGAATAGGTAAGACAGAAAATCCATAATCTGATTAATGATCCAATTCTTTAGCAAGTCAAATAAACCAAGATTGAAGTCTAGCTAAAGATATCCAAGGATGATACAAGCCATGTCAAATAATCTAAGTTGAACCAAGAAGACTCATATTGAACAATTTAGAGTGCTACTAGTTGAAGAAGGACTCATTTTATCAAGAACTTGGTCTCTTTAATGATAAGCAATTTTAGCATATTTTTCTTTTTCTGAAAGCTCTTTATGGTTTTATCTCAGTAAAGCAAGCTCTGGACTAGGTGCCATCCACAACTGCCTTCTAAGCTTCAACCAATTTTTCAAATCTTAACCATGTGCTAGATCCCAAGCCTTATGCGACCACTCCAAGCAATGACTTAAGGAGGTGATCTTAGGTCATCCAAGGCTCCCCGAGTTCATGCCTAGTGCAATGGCAAGCCGTCTCATGAGAAAGATTTGGTGAGATCAGTTTTTTCGCACAAAAGAGATCATTTTTGCTTTTGAAGTTTTAGACCAACGATTAATGATAAGTCATGTTTCTTAACAAACTGACATAGCTTACTCAAAAGTTCAAAAGAGATTCAAGTCTCAACTCAGCCTACTTGACATGGCGAGAATCATAAAAGGATAGCTTCAACTAGACTAGTCTCAAGAGCTATTATGACAAGGTTTTAATTCAAGTTTAGCATTTTTTAATCACCTTAGCATGGCAAAGACTAAACTACACATAGAAAGTCATGATAGATCTAGCAGTTAACATAAATCATGGCAAGATGTAAAACAGTGAAATCAGATCATAAGGGATAATAAACAAGGCTCCATATGATTATATTAAAATGCAGGATGAAATGCACGAAAAACCAGATCCCCTTAAGAATGAAATGCATCTTTTAATCCAGGTTGAGTTATGACAAATTTAAGAATTGGAATAACCAAGATGAACTCCCCCTGAACCAAAGGAACAAACACGAGAATCTGATAAGAGAAACAGAAAAGGCAGTCCTTAGAGCATAGAAAAGATATAGAGAATACTATTGCTCAGACAGGTTCTTATCTACCCCATATGATTCTAGGACTATCAGCTGATCAACTCACACACTAAGGAGCAAACAACTCCTGTCTACCCAAGGGTGGCCCGACCCTTGCTAGAACCTATAAGAAGTGAGTAAGCTCTACTTAGATAGAGAAGAGACAGTTAATAAGCAGCATCCTAGAAGCACAAGATAAGAATTAGCAGTTAAAGCAACTAGGCAAGAGAACCATTCTAACCTATGCTGGAAGGACTTAGACCCAAAACATATAAATGAAAATGTAACCAGAAAGGAGAAATAGTATAAATAAAATATAATACAGTAGTAGCATATAAGCTCCCCCTCACAAATCCAGTAAGGACAAACCACTAAGCTCTCCCCGCAGAGTAAAACCGAGAGGCATCCGGAGGCTTGGTGAAGATATCGATAGCGGTGCTCACTCTCCAAACCCGGAGTACAATGTCACCCTTCTCTACATGGTCTCGAAGAAAGTGATATCTGATATCAATATGCTTGGTCCGAGAATGTTACACTGGGTTCTTGGCAATAAAAATCGCAGACGTGTTATCACAAAAGAGTGGAACACGATCGATTACTAACCCAAAGTCTGCGGTCGAGACCATCCAAAGCACTTGGCTCTGACAATCGGGTCTGCGACAACGTGCTCGGCCTCTGCGGTGGGATGCGCAACACCGGATTGCTTCCTTGGCGACCGGAGACAAGAGAAGTGCCAATGAATTGGCAAGTGCGGATGTGCTCTTCCTATCTATCCTCTGACCAAATAAGTCGCATCGGAGAAGGCTCTAAGAGATAGACAAGAAGAGGAAGAGTACCGATACCATAGTCAATAGTAGCTCGAAGGTACCGAAGATGCGCTTCACCTTTGACGGTGAGATCTGCGAGGAGAAGCTCAAACCGAGCACAAAGACACACAGAGAAGTGTATGTCTGGTCTCGAGGCTGTGAGGTACAAGAGAGAGCCAATCATGCTCCTGAACTCCTTTTGGTCAATAGGTTCGCCGTCTTCATCTGGATCAAGTGCAGCTGTAGATGCCATCGGAGTTGATACTGGCTTTCCATCATTCATGTCGAAGCGCCTCAGGAGGTCTCGAGTGTACTTGCCTTGGTGAAGAAAAGTACCTTCCCGAGTCTGTTTGATTTGGAAGCCAAGGAAGAAGCTCAACTCGCCCATCATGCTCATCTCAAATTCGAGCTCATGACTTGGAAACCGGGAAGCGAGTGTGTGAGGAGCCGCCAAAGATGATGTCGTCCACATAGATCTGGACGAGCAAGAGATCAGTGCCAAGACGGCGGATGAACAAGGTCTTGTCTATTTTACCCATTTCAAAACCATGACTCAGAAGATAGGACTTAAGCCTTTCATACCAAGCTCTGGGAGCCTGCTTGAGTCCATACAAAGCTTTGGAGAGCCTGTAGACATGGTTAGGGTATTTGGGGTTCTCGAAACCTAGAGGTCAGTCGACATAGACTTCTTCCTCAATAAGGCCATTGAGGAAGGCACTCTTGACATCCATCTGTAAGGCTTGAAACCCTTAGAAGTGCAAAGGCAAGCGAGATTCTAATGGCTTCAAGTCTAGCTACGAGGGCAAAGGTCTCTTGAAATCTAGACCCTCAACTTGGGAGTACCCACGAGCTACCAAATTAGCCTTGTTTGAATGACTAACCCATCTTCACTTTGCTTGTTCTTGAACACCCATTTGGTCCCAATGATATTGTGACCTTGAGGGGGCTCAACAAGGGACCAGACCTTGTTTCTTTCAAAGTTTTCCAACTCCTCATGCATGGCGTTTATCCAAGACTCGTCAGATAGAGCATGACAAACGTCTTTAGGCTCGAATGAGGCGACAAAGCGAATGGAGACAAAGAGAGACAAGCCGCCTTTGGAGCGTGTGACACGCTCAAAGAGGTCTCCAATGATCTCTCTGAAGGATGGTCCTTTTGAATGTGTCTAGGAGGTCGGGATGAGATGAAGAAGTGGCCTCTACCTCATTAGCAGATGAGATAGGAACAGAGTCACTAGCTTCAGAAGAAGCAGAAGGTAAGGGCTGATCTCCTCGAGGTGCAGTGGAAGAAGGCACCTCAAGAGGAGGAGGAAGAACTGGATCGGGTAGACAACCCTCATCTCCGTCTTCCTCATCGTCCACAAAGATGGACTCAGGTCGCTCTAGAGAACTCGAGATATCGTGGCCTAGTCCCGGACCGCCTCATCGAAGGTCACCTCACAGGTTTCTACCATTTTGCTAGACTCGCAGTTCCAGACTCTATAGGCACGAGAAGAAGTCGAGTAACCCAGAAAGATCCCATCACAAGATCGTGATTCGAACTTAACTAGGTTCCCAAACTTCAAAATAAAGCACTTGCAACCAAACACACGAAAATACGAGACGCTGGGTTTTCGCCCATATCTCAACTCATAAGAAGTGCGATGCAAGAGTGCCCGAAGAAAGACTCATTAGAAACATGACAAGCGGTAGCAATGGCCTCACCCAAAACTTCCTAGGTGTAGAGTACTCATCAAGCATCGTCACGCCATCTCGACCAAGGTGCGGTTCTTCCTCTCCACAACGCCATTCTGTTGAGGGACGTATGGAGACGAGAACTGGTGCTCTACACCTGTCTCACCACAGAAACTCTCAAAGTAGGAATTCTTGAACTCAGTGCCATTATCACTGCGAATTGCTCGTAATGCACCTGGGAGCTCAACAGAAAGCCTACTGAAAAGACCACGAAAAAGAGTAAACGTCTCATCCTTCGAGGCTAAGAAAAACACCCAAGAGTACCTCGAGAAGTCATCGACCACAACAAGAATATATCACTTCCCTCCTGCTGAATGCACTCAGCCGACCAAGCAGATCCATATGGGCGATTGTCACGTGCATCGATCATTGTCACCGTGGATCGGAGAGTGAGAAGCGGCAATCATCTTGCCGTGCCGGCATGGAGAGCAAACTAGATCCTTGACCATCTTGAGTTTTGGCAAACCACGAATGAGATCGTGGCCGCTAACTCGTGTCAAATGATCAAAGCCTATATGACCTAGTCTCCTATGCTAGAAAGTCAAATCACGGGATTCAGAAGCAATTAAACACCGAGAGGATCACGGAAGACTCGGAAAAATCAGCACGAAAGATCCTCCCATATCGAAATCCATAAACTAGGCTACACGAAGAATCAAGAATTTTGCAATTGTTTTTCTTAAAACTCACCTCGTAACCGTCATCGGTAAGCTAAGAGACTGAAAGCAGATTATACTGCAGCTTACTTACTAAGGCAACATCTTTCAAAATAAAAGAATCATTAATGCTCACGGTACCTTTAGCGATGGCGCGCCCAAATGAAGCATCTCGAAGGTGATCGTCTCATCACCTCGAGCACGGGCTAGGGAAGAAAACCAGAGAGTCTCGGTCATATGGCGAGAACACCCGAGTCTACAATCCGGACCTTTCCTTCCGGCCGGCGAACCCGAGTGAAACAGTAAAGTCTCGATCTTGGGGTGAATCAGCGATGATTTTAGCACCCAAGATCTTGAGTAACACGTCGAACAGATGAAGTAATCAAGCAAGACTGACATCTATCTACCCTACGCTCTCTGTCACTCATCAAGTCAGAAGGTCTGTGTGCAGACCTGAAGCTCTTGCTGAGTCCGACTGCTATGGAAGAGCGAGTCGGAATTCTGGCAACATGCTGATCACGCCGTGGGTAGCCATCTCGAAGGGAAGCGAGATCTACCCTCAAAGCGGCGGAAGTCACGAACAAAGGGAGCATGAGGACGAAAATCGAAAACTTCGGAAAAACCAAGTCCTCGATCTTGCCCTAAATCATCAGCAATAGTAAACCTAGACCTCATGTTAGTCTTAGGTGCACTCATGGTCCGGGGCTGACCCTGAATGCGCCTAAAAGACTCAACATGATCTCTACGCGCGATCTTGGCGCGCCTGAAGTAATGATCAACCAAATGTCCATCCTTCTGACAGAAGGTGCAATAATACTTCGCCTTCTTAGGGGCCGAAGCTGTAGGTGGAATCACCTTGCTGTCAGAGATCCTTTGAACAAAACCCGCTGATTTGAAATTTACTTTCTCGATCCAGGCTTAGTTTTGATCACACACGTGCTATGGTTACGAGCACGACAGGTGGATGCTTCCTTATATCCTCATGAAAATCATATCCTAGACCATGATTAAATCTGCAAATCTTAGATTGGTCTAGAATGAGATTGAGCTTCTTCTTGCCTCCTACAAACCTCTCGAGAGTGTTCATAAGATCCGACACTCCGAAAGAGAAAGGTGCACGAAGAGCGGGGAAGAAGGAACAACGAAGGTAAGGGAGCGTAAGAAGAACCAGCAAATAGAGGAAAGATTGGCTTGTGCATGCACAACCGACTTTGGGGGCAGTCCTCTAGCGATTGGTTCACGCTAGCGATTGGTTCATGTTGCTAGGCGTCTCTACCAAACCCTTAGACTTCTTGATTGCATGGTGACACAATACAAGCATCTTGAGCAGCTTGATTGTTTTTCTAGAAGGTCCTTAGTTAGCTTCACACATTTTTCATCCAAAGCAACCAAATCACATTTTAGTTTATTACATTGATTGCATGGTGAGCTAACAAGGTCCTTAGAAGCATCTTGAGCGATTTGTTATTGTGATCAATCATTTCTTGAAGCCGCTTGAATCTGATTCTAATTCTATCATGCAAGATTAACTTAGATGTCATCAAGCATTTAAGCAAGACACAATGGGCTCTAGTAAAGCGCGTGATAGCTTGGAATTCACAATTTTGTGATCATTAAGCAACCTCATCTGAGTCGGAGTACACCATGTCGCTCGAGAAGTTGCCATCGTCCTTGGGATCATGATCGTCCTTTCCATCATCGTCCTCCACCCCTCCACCTCGCCGGGTGTCCAGTTAAATCGAGGCGGTGAGGACGCGATGGAACAGCTTCTTTGCCTTCCCAAAGTTGCGGAACTTCTTCTTGCCTTGGTCAGGTGCTGAGGGCTTCGTGTTGCGGTTCTTGTCGATGTAGTCGTTCTTGCCCGAACCGCCGTAGTCACCTTTGCCCTTCCCCAGCTTGGGGCAGTTTGCTCGGATGTGGTTGGGGCCACCACACTCGAAGCAAATCACAGGACCTCCTCTTTTACCATCCCTCCTCCTCTTGTAAGCATGGGAAAACTTCCGAGCTAGGAGGGCTAGCTGTTCATCCTCAAGCTGCTCTAACTGATCATCAGTTATGTCACAGAGAGCAGCTAGGGAGAACCCGTGTATCGACTCAGAAGAAGATCCAGAGGTGGGATCAGTGACTAAAGCCATTGACTGTGACTTCGACCTTCGAGAGACAATGTCAATCTCGTGAGTCTTGAGACGCGAGTAAAGCGCATCAAGAGTCAGGGTCGAGAGGTCCGTGCTATCCTTAATGGTAGTCACTTTCATCTCCCAAACACGAAGATCGAGTGCAGAAAGCATCTGTCGAGCGTTATCCGAGTCGGGGTATGTAAGACCGACCGCTCGGAGGTTGCTCAAAATCTTATGGAGGCGCGAAAAACACTCGTCAAGAGATTCACCAGCAAGCATCTCAAATTTGCTATATTCTCGCTTGAACTGGTCTTGTCGAACCGTCTTAATCTGGGTGGTGCCCTCATGGTATGCATCGAGGTCACCCGGATGTCGATGCGAAGGCAAATGAGAAATGCGATCGAACTCACTTCTGCTCAAACCCTGAATGATAATGTTCCTAGCCTTAGCATTGGCCTCAACATCAGGCATGTTTCCCACATGGATGTTTTTATCGGCAGGAACAGCAAATCTAACCTTCACCTTTCTCCAGATGGCATACCCCTGAGCCTGGATGTAAGTTTCCATTAGGCTCTTCCAGAAGGGGTAATCCAGGCCATCAAAGACTGGAGGCTTGGTGGAATACTTGTCCGTTGCCATGGCTCAACAGACCGGTTAAGATCTATAAAGAAGAGCTAACCGGCTCTGATACCAATTGAAGGATCGAAATGGCAACAGAGGGGGGGGGGTGAATGGTGCTTTAGTAATTAAGAACTCCCCTTTACTGTATTTAAAACAAACCTACAAAGCCCTATGGAAATCTCAAGAAGAGGGAAGCAAAATCAGAGAACGAAAACAAACTTCAGTTTGTTCTGTCAAAAATCGGAAGCTCCGATTCTACCCATGATAGTTCCGCACTCCGTAGAGTTCGGGTTCATCTGGAAGTTCCGCCTGCGGTAGTTCCGCCTTGGACAATCGGAAGTTCCGATTGTCCTGACCGAAGAACAGTGCGCTCGGGTTTTTCCCAAAAATCCAAAATACTAAATCTTGAGTGCTCTTCTCAGGTCAAGTTTCACAGGACATCATCCTAAACAACATCTTGACCTTATGGAGAAGAATCACAAACAAAGATTCTTTAATCAAGGCAAACTCGGATTTCTTGAAGAAGGGGCAAGAAAGACCAAAAACCGTAATAGACAAGATTCTCATATTCTTAGCTCATGAAACTTTGAGAATATATTAGCAATATCAAAACGACTCTAGATATCAAGTTTCATGCATTCTAATAAGAGGAATCAAAAGATACACCAAAAACCTAGATATTCAACATGAACAGAGAGGGAATGAAGAGAGGCATAAACAAGTAATCAAAACCTCAGAGTTTCATTGATAGAAATCAAGTGATTACAGAGGAAAACACGGAGGGACAATTACATAAGATTTTAGTTCATCCTCTCCAACTCAACAAACTCTCAAAAAGCAAAACAAACCCTTTTGCTAAAGCTAACCCTAATTTTCTCTCTCAAAGTCTAACCTTAACACCAGGGGTTCACCTCTATTTATAGCCCTTGGCTAATGGGCCTCCAACCCATTAAGCCCACTACACCCGAACGGAACCGCCTCCACTTGTGCCGCTGCGAAAAGACCGCTTCGCCCTTGCGCACCTTTCGGAAGCCTCCGACGCCTTGCTGTCCTTGACTCGCAACCACCTCAAGATTCACGCCATCTTCGACACATCCCGACCGTTCTGACCTCAACGCCTCCTGCGCCTAGTCCGATCACCTCGTGTCTCGCCACGACTTCGTCTCGATGTCCTGCAGTCAACAAAGACAACAACACATCACATAGCATTGCACAATATCATAGCATCAACAATTGTACAAGACTCAAACTCATACAAAGTCAAAATCACAAATTATACTTCTACGCATAGATTACGACACAATCGGAAGTTCCGATTTTACCTTGCGGAAGTTCCGATTTCGAACGTCCGCGCTGTCGATTATCGGAAGTTCCGCTCTTACCATTGCGGAACTTCCGATTATCGGAACGTCCGCACTCCCAGAAATTCACATCCGATTTTCGTCTCAGAGGAACACTCCCGTCAGTATTATCGGACAAACCGCGACCCCAGGTGCGGAAGTTCCGATTACTTCAACCGAACTCAATTCCCAGATTAATCGAAGTTCCTATTTCCAAAGCGGTAGTTCGATTATCGAACTTCCGCTCCATACACACGTAGTTCCGATTACCTGTTCAAAGACCGAAGCAAGATACAAAACCGAGAGACACAACTCTCAACCTATTCAACAAGTTGTCAAATACTCACCACTCACAATGGAGGACCTCCCACATGGTCTCTCAATCATTCTGGACCTCAGCTCTTTAAGCCTAGTCCCGATCATCCTCGACGTTGACCGTCGTTGACCACCAAACAACTTGCACAACAATAGACAAGCAAACCGAATCCGGGAACAAGCTCTTCACAACCTGACCCATGTTAGTCAAAACATGCATCATGCAACACATATGCACTGAAACTCGTGACTTTGACCTAACAACCACACATCGCCGCCACGAAGGACGACGATCTAAGTGAAAACCGGTCAGACCGCCAGCATGGCTGGTCTAACCGCCCACCCTGGCCGGTCTGACCGCCACCTGTTGGCGGATCTGACCGCCAGTTGGGACTTAGCCGAAAACAACCCCTGAAATTCTAAAACCTACTGGAATTTTTAAACCAATAGAACTTTTGACTGGAGACTCTAAAAATTATGAGACTAAGTGCAATAGAATATCCTCTGTTGCCTGCAACCTCTATTTTTGGCCCAGCTCAACATACCACATTTAGACATTGGCCGGTCCGACCGCCGCTATGGCCGGTCGCACTGCCACTGGCCGGTCCGACCGCCAAGGGTGGCCGGTCTGACCACCGCTCATGCCAACATTGCCAAAAACACGTGAAACGACAAACCTTTAACGCCATTGCCAATTGTCACATCATCCTAAGATCAGGAGCATATCCCCATGATATCCACAAACCTATAATTTTAAAATGATATTATTTTATATCAAATTACATTATATCTTTATATCAACTATTTTTGGGAATAATTAATCACCTATTTGTCATTATGCCTCCATTGAAAATTTAAATACTATGAATAACTTGTCACCTTAGGATGGTCTTTATATTAGTTGGACATGATTGTATCTCCAATATGGGTATCATAGAGATGCTCAGTCATACTTAGTTGCGATGGACTCATGATCACATATTTAGTAATGTTAAGTTTGACTTTATGAGATATGGAATTATTGCGGGTAGCCAATGTTGTTAAAATTTATGTGCCATGACAGAGTATGTCATTGGTCTTGGTTTAACAAAATGATTTACGCTCAGGTGAGCAATCGTGAAGTAAATGGGGTGCAGGTAGTACATTGTGGGTTGTGGTACACTCGTTTGAGTAACTTGTCAAGTATTAAATCTTGTGCGCCATTGAATTGGGCTTTATCATACAACCACATGTTCAGTATGGGATGGATCTGGCTAACTAATAAGTATTATCTTAATTTTGGTTCTATCTTGGAAGCGTGAGTTACGGGATAGATGTATACTCACAATGTCACAAAGAGGGGGGCTCTGTCTGGTCGGAAAGGCATTCAATGTTGAAAGCTTAGTGGGAAAAATTAGGTTAAGAAGGAGCTTTGTAAATGTCTTGTGATGATCACTTTGTCGCACACCAACGAAAGTGTGGTCAGACACTTTGAATTGATTTATCTCTTATGAGGTAAGTTGTACAACCTTTACAAAGTTAAAACTGTTTAAACAGTCGTGTCCATGGTCATAGACATGCTCGGAGATTGCACATGAGAGGTAGAGTTTCTTTATAAAAATGTGTCGGAGTGTGAATAGAAAGTTCACTTGGTGAATATGATATTCGCTTGATGAATGAGGAATTCACTTGGTGGTTTATGTCGGAAGGTGAATAAGGAGTTTACTTGGTGAATATAATGTTCACTTGGCGGATGAGATGTTCATTGGGTGGTTTGGTTGGGAAGTGGATGAGAAGTCCACTGGTTGATTTCAAAGAAACTATTTACTTTATTTACTTATTGTCTTTTAAATTATGAATTTCAATCTATTTACTGTATTTACTCTCAATACCTATTTTTTCAAAAGAATCATACAACTAATCCTTTGTTCAAACATTGCATGAATATTAAGTGCATATTGTTTCCCTACGAATTGTTGAGTACTTTATGTACTAACGACTTTAAACTTTATTTCTCAGTTTAAGAATATCAAGCTGCTCAAGAGTTATACGAACATAAATTTTATGAAGACTTTGCGAATTAGGATGTGTTCTCTACTTGATTGACTATGGGCATGCTGATTGGTCTTTCCAAGTTTTCTCGTTCTGCTATAAGAGTTTATTTGTTTCTTTAGTCCTACGTGGCAAGTTAAGTAAGCGTTGACTATAAGGTCTAATTACTATTACTACTTGTTATCTTGAGATCTTTTTAGTCAAATCGATAAATAGATGGTATTTCATCGATGTTTCCTGTGTGATCTAGCTACTGATCTGGGCCTAGTTCAGAATACACAGAGGGTTTCAGATGTGTAAATCAGGGTCCCGACACTAGAAGGATATAACGATTCCTGAACACACATAAATATTATATCAGATGAACCTTATGCAATATGATCTACGACTAGGTCCTTACCACTTACGACCAGCTCGTATCTCCATATGATCAGTTCATATTTAGTTACGATCAGTTCATAACTCCTTACGACCAATTAGTGATCATGTCCGACCAGTTTATGACTAGTATGTATCTCCATACGACCAGTTCGTATCTGGTAGGACTGAACGAGCTGCTTGTGTATTCTCCCTTTGCCTCATGATATCTGGTTGAACTCCAAGTGAGATATTTTGTCATCCATAGACTGTTCAATACTTTCTTGATCTAGTGACGGATAACTTTATGTGGTCGACTCTTCGAACACTAGTGGAACAGTCATGCACTTTCTTTATCCGACCACATCGAGGGGCCTAGAGATATCTCTCATGTTATGTTAGGAGGGGCAAATCCCATATCCAATCAGTCACATCCCTCTGTATGTTTCATATCATACCTGAAAGCTACCTTTATAACTACTCAGTTATGGAGTAGCATTTGGCAACCCCTAAGTGTACTATTACACATGTAGAAAACCATGCTGATCTTAGGTCTATGGATTATACATCATCATTGCTTGAGACCAACTAGTGACACATAAAATCATAACAATCTCAATAGTGTCTCAAGGTGGGTCAATCTAACAACATGTTCTCTAACATGTGTTCACATTATTGATTCGATATCCTCATATCCATGACCGGTAAAACATGGTCATCAATTAATATATGTGCTGATCGATAAGTCACTAGTGTTCCGACCAGTGACATCCGACCAGGGATACATTTAGAATGACATCATATAAGTTAAACAGCTTCACCAACAAGTCACATACTTGTCAATATTTATAAATGGTAATTCATTCAAGGAACATAATAACATTTATTTTATAACTTATAAACACAAACGTGATACAATCATCTCTATGATTGTCTCTAGGGCATATCACTAACAGTCGCCCACTTGCACTAGAGTCAATCATACAAATATCAAATACTCATAGCTCTCGTGTGCACCTCATTCTTAGGTTGCGAGAGAGGCTTTGTCAATGGATCAACAATATTCAAATCCGTGTGTACTTTACATATCTTCACACCACCTCTTTCAACAATCTCACGAATAATGTGATATCATCGAAGTATGTGTATGGACTCTACTATTATCAAAATAGAGATCTATTGGACTGGAAGCACTAGAAACCACACTCGGTTCATTAATGAACTTCCTAATCCACATGGCTTCTTTTTCAGCTACAGAAGGTGCAATGTACTCAGCATCTATTGTAGAACCAGTAACTATTCCTTGTTCAAAACTTTTCTAGTTCACTGCTCCTCCATTGAGACAAAACACAAACCCAGACTGCGATATAAAATCATCCTTGTCGGTTTGGAAGCTAGAATCGGTGTAACCGTTTACGACTAGCTCTTCCTCACCACCATAAAACAAGAAATGCATCCTTAATCCTTCTTAAGTACTTTAAGATTTTATTGACTGCTATCCAATGACCTTCACGTGGATCTGACTGATATCTGCTCTTAACATTTAGAGCATACGACACATCTGGTCGTGTACAAAGCATGGCATATATGATAGACCCAATTGTTGAAGTATAGAAAATTCTACTCATTTTGTCTCGCTCATCAGATGTTGAAGGACACTGACTCTTGCTAAGACTAATTCCATGTGACATGGGCAAGAAACCCCTTTTGGAATATTGCATGTTGAACCGCTTCAACACCTTGTCAGTGTACATATCTTGGCTTAATCTAATTAGCCTTTTAGATCTATCCCTATAGATCCTTATAACTAAAATATATGCTGCATCTCTTAAATCTTTCATAGGTAAACTATTTTTTAATGAAGTTTTAACAGATTCAAGCATAGGAATATCATTTCCGACTAGTAATATATCATTCACATATAAGATCGGAAAAATAAGTTTGCTCCCACTAGCATTCTTGTAAATACAAGATTCTTCTTCATTCAAATTGAAGTCAAACCCTTTGACCATTTCATCAAGACAGATATTCCAACTCTGATACGCTTGCTTTAATCCATAGATGGATTTCTAAAGATTGTGTATCTTTCTAGCTTCCTATGGATTGACAAAAACCTTAGGTTGTGTCATGTACACATCATCACTTAGGTTTCCATTTAGCAAAGTTATTTTGAGATCAATTTGACATATCTCATAATCGAAATATACAGCAATAGCTAGAATGATCTAGATAGACTTGAGCATCGCGACATGCGAGAAGGTCTCCTCGTAATCAACACCTTGAATTTGTTTGAAACCTTTTGTAACCAATCATGCCTTATAAACGTGAATATTTCCATCCATATATATATATATATATCGTGTCAAGATTTTTGGTCTAAGCTTTGACTAAGCATAATTTTCCAACATGTTCTAGTCATACTAGTGTACCAACCAGAATTCCACCAAGGTGACAAGGGGATGACAACTTCAAATTCAACATTGGTTGTACAACAGTAACGGAATTAGCTAGTAATTTAAAACAGAAATTTAAATTACTGGAACATAAATAAGCATGCAATAATAGTTTTAAATATAATTTAAATAGTTTTAAATACTGGGCTCAAATATGATCAAAGGATGTAATTTGCCTTGCTCGAAAGCTTGAGGATCTAACTCTTCGAATAATTCAGTTTCACAAGAGTCAAGTAACTTTTCTCAGACATATCGTGTCAGCAAGAGGTGTTGCGATAGATCCCGCCAAAGTTAAAGCTGTAATGGATTGGAAGCAACCCAAGTTCGTCACCGAAGTAAGGAGTTTCCTCAACTTCGCTGGTTATTACCGAAGATTCATCGAAGGTTTCTCTAAAACCACTAGACCTATTACTCAGCCTTTGAAGAAAGAGAAGAAGTATGAATGGACCGATGCTTGTGAGCAAAGTTTTCAAGAATTGAAGAAAAGACTAGTATCTGCACCTGTTTTGATCTTGCCTGACATCCATAAGGACTTTGAGGTTTTATGTTACGCCTCTCGCCAGGGCCTCGGATGTGTGCTGATGCAGGAAGAAAAGTTGTGGCTTATGCATCTCACCAATTGAAGCCTTATGAAGGGAATTACCTGACACATGATCTGGAGTTAGCAGCAATTGTGCATGCCTTAAAAATTTAGTGGCATTATCTTATTGGTAATCGTTGTGAGATTTTCACGGATCACAAAATCTTGACATATATCTTCACCCAGTGAGAGCTCAATATCAGGCAAAGGAGATGGTTAGAACTGATAAAGGATTATGATCTTGGAATCCAGTATCATCCGGGCAAAGCAAACGTAGTGCCAGATGCCCTGAGTCGAAAAGGGTATTGCAACACTATGTTGGTTCAGGAAAGTTAGCCAAATTTGTATGAAGAATTAAGGCATCTGAACTTAGAGATTGTCATCCAGTGTTGCGTAAACACTCTAGCAGTTCATCAAACCGTTCAGAGTCAAAATAGATAAAATTAGAAAGAAGATGAAGATATTAAAGAAATCAGGTAGAACATGCGAAGAGGCAAAGCCTCAGGATTATCAGAGGATGGGCATGGTATCGTCTGGTTTGGGAATCGCCTGTTGGCGAGAGAAAAGAGAGAGAGACCTGGTAGGAGGGTTTGGTCGGAGGGTGTGGTCGAAATCGAGTGGTTCTGGTCGAAACCAAGTGGGTGGTCGAAATCGAGTCGAGTCAACTCGATTGGTTTGACTGAGTTGATTTCAAAAGGCTGAGAGGGTTGTGAATTTTTAGACAGAGCTTTACCTGATAATTCCAGAAAAATAATTAAAATTTTCTTTTAACTGGAAATGAAAATAGGGTTGTTACACGTTCATCCGTATGTACAAGGGCCAATAAATCACTTGCCCTCTCACTTATACCTGCGAAAGGTGCCTTTGTTATTTTGCCAGGTAAACAAGATTTATATGTTTTAAATGATTCAAAATCAAATGAGTTTAGAAGACCATCTTTATGAAGCATCATCACGTGCTTCTTATTTATATGACCTAGCCGACAATGCTAAATAAAAGTGGGATTCAAATTATTAGGTCGAAGTCTCTTAGCATTAATAGACATGCACATCATCAAGATTCAAAATATATAATTCATTCACCAATGGAGCATAACCATAAAGCATATCATCAAAATAAATTGAACACCAATTGTTCTTTATTCTGAAATCATAACCTTTTGCTCCTAAACATGAAGCAAAAATAATATTTTTGCTTAAGACAAGAACATAATAATTATTATTTAATTCCATAACTAATCCTGAGGGTAAAACTAATGTTAAAGTGTCAATAGTTAATGCAACAACTCTTGCTCCATTGCCCACGCGAAGATCAACCTCAACTTTTACAAAACTTCTACTCCTTATCAGTCCTGCATCAAATACCCAAGAACATGTAGGAGAAGTGGCAAAATTAATTTCTATAACATTTATACCCCTGAATTGGAAGTCTTACTTCCTTTGTTCTTTTTCATCTGTGCCAAGTACTTCTTACAATTCCTCTTCCAATGCACAGTTTCATGACAATGATAGCATTATGTATCAGGCTTAGGACCTACCTGTTGGAAATATGACATAGAGGCAATCATAGAGATGATGATATTTCGTTATGTTCATGATTTTGATAATATGTTATCGTGTTCCTTGAATGGATCATCTGTTATAGATCAATAAGTATGTGACTTGTTGGTAGAACTCTTTAACTTATATGATGTCATTCTAAATGTATCTCTGGTCGGAACACCAGTGACTCTACGATCAGCACATATATTGATTGATGACCATGTTTCACCGGTCATGGATATGGGGATATTGAATCAATAATGTGAGCACATGTTAGAAAACATGGGGTTGGATAGACCCATCATTGAGACACTATTGAGATTGTTATGAATCTTTGTGTCATTAGTTGGTCTCAAGTAATGATGATGTATAATCCTTAGACCTGAGATCAGCATGGTTCCCCACATGTGTAATGACACTCTTAGGGTTACCAAACGCTACTCGTAACTGGGTAGTTATAAAGGTGGCTTTCAGGTATGCTATGAAACACGCGGAGGGATATGACTAGTCGAGATGGGATTTGCCCCTCCTAACATAACAGGAGAGATATCTCTGAGCCCCTCGTGGTGATCGGATAAAGAAAGTGCATGGCCATACCACTAGTGGTCGAAGTGTCGACCACATGAAGTTATCCGACACTCGATCGAGAAAGTATTGAACAGTCCATGGATGCCACAATATCTCACCTGGAGTTCAACCAGACATCGTGAGGTAAAAGGAGAATACATGAGTAGGTTGCTTAGTTCGATCAGTTATGGACTAGTCATATGGAGATACGATCTGGTCGTAGATTGATCGAACGTAATCACAGAATGGTAAGGACCTGGTCGTAAGGAGTTACAAACTGGTCGGGACCAAATACGATCTGGTCTTATGGAGATACGAACTGATCGCAAGTGATGAGGACCTGGTCATATATCATATTACATCAAGGTTCGTCCGCTATTCTATGTGTGTTCGGGAATCGTTATGTGCTGCTAGGTACCGCTAACGACTAGTGTTCGAAAAGAGTTTCTGAGTCATAACCGATTACACATGAACCTGTAGGGTTGCACACTTAAAGGGCTAGGATCTATTTTTGGATGGTGATCCGAATTCGTATAGGACTCGATTTCCTAATGGGCCTCAAGATCGAGACCCGTCATGGTTGCTTATATAAAGAGGGGCGGTGGCATGGGGCGGGAGAGAGGATGATCTTTGGAAGAACTCCCGAAACCATAATAGCCACGCCTTCTCAACCACGATGCCGGTGCTAGCACTCCAGCACGTGGTGATCCTTCCCCGTACATGTGGATACCTCGGAGGTGTTGTTGCGAAGCATCAGCACTAGGACGATCCGCGACTCGTGATGATCACCGGAGTCGGAGGAGAAGTCGCGGGGTGAGTACGACCACTCAGAGGAGCAGACGCGCGGCGAGTACGACCACTTGAAGGAGGAGACATGTCGTGAGTACGACTACGACTGCATCAACTCGCTACGACGACTCTACTTCCGCTACGAGTCGACGCGCCTAGTGGTAATCTCGTGATATATTACTAGCGGTGGTTCCTTGGTTGCGCGGTAAATTTTTTTGTTTTTGCTATCGTAGCCTTGCCCATAACCCAACACTACATTGTGCTTCTTAAGCTTAGTTTTGATGCTCTCGATCTCATCTTGGGTATGTCATTTGCCTTTTCCCTTTCCCCAAGGCTTACCCTTCTTCTTGAAGCTAGTTGTCTTTTGAACCATCATCACATGATTAGAACTTTTCTTGATACTCTCCTCAACATCTTTAAGCATGCATGTAACTCATTCATTGACTTCTCCATGTCATTCATATGAAAATTCAATATGACGGGCTTAGAGCTCGCAGGGAGTGATTGGAGAATCACATCAGTAGTCAACTCTTGGCTATGAAAAAAAATCAAGTTTTTCTAAACTCTCCATGTGACCAATCATCTTGATCACATGAGGACTGACTGGGATGCCTTCTGACAGCCTACAAGAAAATAATGCCTTGGAGGTATTGTACCTCTCTGCCCTTGCTTGGTCGTGAAACATGTCTTTCGGACCCACAATCATATTGTAAGCATTCGTGGTCTCATATTACTTCTGAAACTCAAAGTTCATGGTAGCAAGCATAAGACAGTGTACATAAGCACTCTTTTAAGTACGAATAGCATCTGCATTCGATTAATCGGGATATAGACCCTCTAGAACATATTCCTTCTTTTCTTGTTTGAGAACAATTCTCAGATTACGAAACCTATTAAGGAAGTTTGTTCCATTCAGTTTTTCTTTCTCAAGAATATATCACAAGTTAAATGTACATGTGGAGGAAGTACTAGGTGCCATAATCTACAACGAAAAATATGTACATGCAAAAATTCAGCACTATGTTTATGTAAGGTTTTCTATTAAACAATTTAACAAAATATACTCCCACTATATGTTATAAGCCAAGTTTCCTTCTAATTTCATACAGTGGGTTCAAGATCCATATATCATTAAGCCCTAGTGAGCTTTGGCATTACTGCTAGAAACTAATGATTTAGGTAAGCAACCCATTGCTAATCATATCTCATATGACTCTTATTTGTCGAGTAGCATCTCCTATGCCCCGGCGTCCAACAATATGCCCTAAGGCCTAAAATCATTTTGATAGCCTTGTCAAGTTAAACCAATACTATACAGATGGGTGTCCGACACCCACCCCATCTTATTAAGATAGTTAATGGTACCACACTTTGATAGGCCTATCAATTAACGATCAAAATCGTGATAGGTGCAACAATTGAAAAGACATCAAATTTAGTTATTTTTTTAGGGATGCTACTCTATCATATTAAAACATATAATGATAAAAACATGATCAATAGCATAATATAAACAAAATAAACATTCACAGATAATCATATTAAACTGTGAAATAGTATTGCCTTAACATGAGAATCTCCATCACCACACTTCCTATCCACTGAGCCATCATGCTTGAAATCACCATATTCATATACTAAGCAATTACTTCTAAAAGTTAGTAATATAAGATAATATCAAGCATAACATGTCGGCACACAGACCGTTATACAATTATATGTAGTTCGCTGGCTATAACACAGTATGACACGTAAGCCATGAAAAATCCATACATGCGTCACATACACAATGAGTTATACTATTCACATCAATCCCTGCCAAAGATGTTATGCATAGAATCCAATTCTATCGGGTGACATGAGCACATAATACCTATATAATGCGACAATGATTACCTAGCACGGTTATGCTACACTAGTTGATAATTCAAAAATTCTACTACGTAAATCAAGAAGTCACACAATCAAGATATCATAAATTGTTACCACTAGACACGCAGTCATGCCGTGTTATCAAAAACTGTAATTCTAAAGTTTATAATATATAGACCACAATTTGTATATATAATATTGCATGATTGTGATCCTAGGAAGGATCGAGATCGGAATGGTCTGAACTCTGAACTGGTCAAGGATGAGAGGTTCCCGTGATCTCGATGGATGATCGATCTTAGTGAGCTCAGTTCGTATGTGGCAAATGGAGCATTTACTTCTGTGCAATTTGGTCAATAGGTTTAGGCTTTATCTGTTTAATCTGTCAGCTGCTGATATTGTAAGAGAAATGCACGAGGCACACAAGTGCAAAGTTTCTGTACATTTGAAATACTATCCAGTTATACCTATGTGTTGAAAGTTGGGACGAGCAGGTATGTGTGGTCTAGATCGATTTAGCACCGCTGATTGCATATATAAGCCAGATTGATCCGCTTATTGTATGTATATTCTTTCCCTTTTCTAACACATATAGTCATATCACACATGATGCACTACCCTAGTGCATCTCGTCAAAGGATTAAGAAGAGCTACATTTCCATCTCATATTTGTCGGGTCAGAATGAGGATATGGCCCACCTGAAATGATTGTATCTGAAAACTGCACCGTCCATGCATGCATCAAGAGTTGTGCACATAATCAATTGAAAAACTCTAAAGGGTAAAATAGTACACTCCAGCGGAATCACATCAATTCACCACAAGCAACCGACTAGGATCAAGACCCTAACGATCAGTACCTTCGTAGAACTCCTCCTCAAATGCAGGCGAAGACTCCTCCACTTTTGTTGATTGTTTGAAGCAAGCATGAGTACACAACCCTACTCGCAAGTCATACCACAGAATGCAATTTATAGAATATAGTTTATTCCAAAGGAATGACTTCTGTGGTTATTTAGCATAAAACAATATTGGCAATTGAATATGAATAATAGATTGAAAAACAATATTTAAAAAATAAACAATAATAATTTAATATTTCTTTTCACAAAGGACGCACGGTCTAAACAAGTTATTCACACAGCATATGACTTAGATCACACAGCTCACTTCCCAAATATTTTATGAAAATCTACCCCTCGTATGAAATCCCCGAGCATGTCTATGACCGCGGCCATGGCTATTCGAATAGATTGATCAATACTCTGCAGAGATTGTACACTTTATTCACACGATATAATCAGTGTAGCTAGCACTGACCATAACAAAATCTTTCAGAAACTTTATCTCAACTATTGACACTCCCGATGTGCTTTGTCTCCGTCTAATCGATACATACATCGCTTGGCATGGCACACACCGTTGGATAGGGAAGCATCGAACCGTCCTACAGTGTGAGAATCACACCTCCAGCCCATCACACAGCCTAACCTACAACCTGAGTTGTCAATGTCAAGACTCCATAACTTACTAAGTTAGTCTCGTCTCATACCAGGCATGTGGTCGTACAGTAAGACTCAGTTCAATGGCGCACAAAGTTAAGTCCTTAATTGACCAAGGTAAAACTTCAAATTTCTAACTAAATATCACACATACCAATATTCTCATTCACACATCTCAACCATATCACACAGTATCCACCATTTGCCTCAGTCTAAATCTTTTCCACCTGTTAGTTAAGTGCAACACATACCACTAACGAGTAATAGCACACGATGCACACAGTTTCATAATCACTTAGTCAAGTTTATATTTGCAACTCACATAAGATGATGATTCGTAGCATGGTTAAGCAATCTACTCGTATCTAACCAACCCACGTTGGTGCTATAATAATACCAACTAGTAAAGAACCAACCTAGGGTGATAAAAGATCATGGCATAATAATAGACAAGGTGGATGTAACAAATTGAATTAATTAACGTCTACTCGCAAACGAAACAAATAAAGAAAATAAATAAATAACAAAAATTAAATAAGTTCCAAAAATTAAATAAAAATATTATATAAATAGATCTTGAATTTAGATGAATTTAGGAATTTGAATGGGCTCAATCGGAGTTCGTATGAAAAAGATATGGCCCTTGGAAGATCAAAACTCAAGAAAATACCCTAAATTAGAATTTCTAGAATTTCCAAATTATTTTTCTATTGAAAAATCTGGATTATGATGCAAGCATGATGTTAGCCCTCAGAATTTTGAAATTAAAAGAAATCAGAGAAATTCTGACATGTGGGACCCACATGTCAGCGACTCAGCTCACGATGAACCAAGTTCACCGAGCAATTGGTTCTAGGGTTCGGTGAACCGGCCTTGCATGCGCACACGTGGCACTGATTCGGCGACATGCGGGACGACATGCAGGCCCGGGAGCTGAGGTGGCGGCTGACATGGGCGATGGCGAGGCGGCGGCACTCGGGTCCCAATGGTCTCCGGCGAATGGCGGCGGCTCACCGGTGATGAGTAGTACCAACAAATAGCCAAGGCTATTGCGAACCCGATGGTACACTTACGGGCGGCTGAGGTCAACGGTGATGGCCGACGGCGAGGTCAGAGCGGCAAGAGAGGTGCATCTATTGTTGGGCGCGGGCTTCATCGATGCTCCTGCAGCGGGGAAGGGCGTACAAGGTAGTCCGAGCGACGATGGACTCAGCGGTGCAGTCGATGTCGATGAGGCGGTGACGATGGCGGAGGAATTGGCAAAAGAAGCAGCTCGGCTGAAAACCCTAGTTTCTCGGATTGTGACGGCGCTAGGGCTCAAGAAGAGGAGAGAGTTGGGGCGTTGGGTTGCGGAGGACCAGGCGAACCTCGGGGGCTATTTATAGGGGCTCAGGTGAGTCCAAGGAGGTGTGTTGGCGGTGGAGTCCAAAATGAGTCCGAAACGAAAACGCGAAGAACTCGGAGATAAAAACCGATAGTAGATTTGATTCGCCGGATTTGGATGCGGGGAGATAGGGTATAAGATTTGATGCGAAATTCGGGATGTTTTAGTTGGAGAATCCCCGTTACCGTTCAGAGCTCGAGCTCAACAATGGCGAATGAACGCGAGGCTTCGCGCGGAACTGTTAAACTCCTTTGCTAAGCTATCCTGCATTTGCGGCTGTCTTCTAGTTCTTTGCGCTCGTCTTCCAGAATCAAAGCTTTGTTGACTAACTCCCGGAAGTCTGGGAAAATATGGGCAATCAAGTTAACTTGCAATCCAGAATTCAATCCCTTCAGAAAACGACTCTAACGGGCCTTATCTGTGGCGACATCTTCCGCGGCATAGCGAGCAAGCTGAGAAATTTGTTTGAGATTGTCAGTTACTAACATCCCTCCTTGTTTGAGAGCACAAAACTCATCATTCTTTAGATATATGATTCCTTCTGGTACATGGTACTAGCGAAAAGCAGCTAAAAACTCTTCCTATGTAATGTTTTGCGGTGTCTCATGCGCTGCACATAAGTTTTCTCACCATTCAGCAGTTATGCCTTCCATCTGGTGAGTGTGGCATATAGAATCTTTTCATGATCGCTGCATTGGGTGATCAGCAGTTTCCTCTCAATGACACGAAGCCAATCATCGGCTTCAACCGGTGAGACATGCCCAAAAAATGTTGGTGGACGAGTCCTCATGAACTCAACGAGCTTAGATGGTCCATGGTGACCATGTGTGACTGGGGCTCCATTGTGGGGATTGTTGTCGATGTTCTGATTGTTTAAATTCGAATCTGATTCATCATGGTGTACATCATCTGGGTTTGAGCTGTCATGAAAGCTCCAAAGTTCTGCAGGTTGATTGGGGGTGTTTAAGGTGGAATTGCTCTGCGGGTCTGCTCATTTTCTTCTGACACATGGGTGCCAGAACCACTTGCAACAGCTTGATGAGTCTGAACCATCTGATAAAACTTCATAGTTTAGATAAGGTAGCCAGCACAAAATGAGTTAGGACTAGGCAGGGGTAGGTTAAACCCAACAAACATAGCTAAAGCAAACTCAACTGAAATACTTATATTAATTAAGATCTTGGCATGGCCGCAACAAAGGCCTAAGGGTATTTGCAGCTCATACTCGCACACAAGAAAATAAGAACGAACCTAAACACACAATCTATCGCCTAAAGGGTGACTCTCCTAGTCCCTAAAAACTGGCTAAGCCTAAAGGCTCAAACGGACTACTCGATGAGATAACCTCCATAGCCCTGACGGTGCTCCCGTCCGCTGTAGACCTGAAACTGCGCTGGCATCCTTGCGAACTGGTCTTGGTGCCCCGGGACTGGTGCAATAGGAACAGTCATTCCTGGTGTAGGAGTAGTTGGCTCTTCCGGCTCTGCGGCCTCTGCTGGCTCCTCAACTTCTTCTGGGTCTTCTTCTTCATGATCCTCCTCGTCTTGATACTCCTCGTGTTCGTGCTGACCGTAAAGAGTCTCTTCCAGAATGGCGATCCTTTCTTCTGCCCTTTGCAAGGTCTCATAGGCGCATTCCAGCTCTGTGGGGCCAACTCCAGTGACTCCTCCTTAGCAGCGGTGAACTGGGCAAGATGCACCACGGTGGCATTGCTCTCTCCATCTATAGACGGGTAACGTGTAAGAAGATCCAATGCTAAGGTACGAGGGTGGTAGCGAAAGACAGTATCTTGAAACTTGCGAGCGTAGATGTTGCATATCCTTAGGATAGCGAGGTGTGAAGACTCTTGAATTGCTTCGATCCAAATCATCCTTCGCTCTGAGATATTCAGGGGTCAACTTGCTTTGATGTCCCTCCTGGCATAGATAGTCCAACGACAGAACACTCCACGGTCTCGGCCATCCACTACCCAGTCGCTGCCACAGTACATCGAACGGTCGAATCCTCTAAGCACTTGCAACAACTTCCAAAGCTCAGCGGTAAGCCCTTCCTTGCGCTCACCATAGTTTTGAAGATGAGGCATCTGACAAGCAGATAAGAGGGTAAGAACAACTTAAAAACAACGAGAGAGAGGAAAAATTTCAGCAATAGTTGAGTCTAGAAAGACATGAGAGGAGTTAAGCAGTTCAATTAATCTTGCAAGTTAATTTTGCTTTAGAAAATAGTTTAGACACTCTAGGACGGTCGATCTAACTAAGGTCAAGACCTATAGTCAGTATGGCTCTGATAACACCTCTGTCGGGACCCAAAAGTGTAATTCTGGACCCTCTGTGTATTCTGCACTAGTCCAGGATTACGCTAGTGTACACAGTATCAACATAGATGAATATTGATCCACACAAGATATTAATAGAATAAATGACTAATTTGAATAGCAAAAAATGGTTTTGACCTTATGGTTAAGTTTACATTTATTAAGCCACGCAAGGTTGACAATAAATAAAATAGTAGCAGCGGAACAAAGTTTAACTCTAGCGAATCCCATCAATTCACCACAGAAACCGACTCGGATCAAGACCATAACGATCAACACCATTGTAGAACTCCTCAAATGCAGGCGAAGACTCCTCCACTTCTGTTGATTGTTTGAAGCAAGCATGAGTACACAACCGTACTCGCAAGTCATACCACAGAATGTAATTTATAAATGATGGCTTATTTCAAAGTAATGGCTTCTGTGGTTATTTTGCATAAAGCAACATTGACAATTAAATATGAATGATAGATTGAAAATTAATATTTAAAATAGAAAAAAAAATAATTTGACATTTATTTTCACAAAGGATGCACAGTCTAAACAAGTTATTCACACAGCCATATGACTTAGATCACACAATTCCCTTCCCAAATGTTTTATGAAAATCTACCCCTCGTGTGAAATACCCGAGCATGTGCATGACCGTGGCCCGACTATTCGAATAGATTGATTAACACTCTGCAGAGATTGTACACTTTACCCACACGATATAATCAGTGTACCTAGCACTAATCAAAACAGAACCTTTCAAAAACTTCATCTCAACCATTGACACTCCCGATGCATTTTACCTCCGTCCAATCGACTCATAGCATAGCTAAGCAATCTACTTGTGTCTAACCAACCCACGTTGGTGCTATGATAATACCAACTAGTAACGAATCAATCTAGGGTGATAAAAAATCATGGCATAACAAATAGACAAGGTGGATGTAACAAATTGAATTAATTAACGTCTACTCGTAAATAAAATAAACAAATAAATAACAGAGACAAAACAAGCTCTAAAAATTAAATAACGTTTTTGATAAATAGATCTCGAATTTAGATGAATTTAGGAATTTGAATGGGCTCAATCGGAGTCCGGATGAAGAAGATATGACCTTTGGAAGATCAAAACTCAAGAAAATACCCTAAATTAGAATTTTGGAATTTCTAAATTATTTTTCTATTGAAAAATCTGGATTATGATGCAAGCATGATGTCAGCCCTCAGAATTTCGAAATTAAAAAGAAATCAGAGAAATTCTGACACGTGGGACCCACATGTCAGCGACTCGGCTCACAGTGAACCAAGTTCACCGAGCGATTGGTTCTAGGGTTCGGTGAACCGGCCATGCATGCGCACACGTGGCGCTGATGCGGCGACACGTGGGACGACATGCAGGCGCGGGCGTTGAGGTGGCGGCTGACATGGACGACGGCGAGGCGGCGGCGCTCGGGTCCCAATGGTCTTTAGCGAATGGCGGTGGCTCGCCGGCAATGAGTGGTACCAGCAGATAGCCAAGGCTATTGCGAACCCGATGGTGCACATATGGGCAGCTGAGGTCAACAGTGAAGGCCGGCATCGAGGTCAGAGCGGCGAGAGAGGTGCGTCTATTGTCGGTGCGGGCTCCAGCGATGCTCCTACAGCGGGGAAGGGCGCACTAGGTAGCCCGAGCGACGACAGACTCAGCAGTGCAGTCGATGTCGATGAGGCGGCGACGATGGCAAAGGAATTGGCAAAAGAAGAAGCTCGGCTGAAAACCCTAGTTTCTCGGATTGTGGTGGCGCTAGGGCTCGAGAAGGGGAGAGTTGGGGCTTTGGGTTGCGGAGGACCAGGTGAACTCGAGGGCTATTTATAGGGTCTCGGCGACTCCAGGGAGGCGTGTTGGTAGCGGAGTCCAAAACGAGTCCGAAACAAAAACGTGAAGAACTCGGAGATAGAAACCGATTGGAGATTTGATTCAGCCGCATTTGGATGTGGGGAGATACATGATAAGATTTCACATAGAAATCCAGGAGGTTGTAGTTGGAGAATCCCCGTTGTCGTTCAGAGCTCGGGCTCAACAATGGCAGACGAACGAGAGGCTTCGCGCGGAGAAGATGACGACGCGGAGACGATGACTCGGCGGGGCCCACGTGTGAAAGCATCTAGGCCCCTAAAAATGTGTTTTGGTAATTCATGACAATATGTGAATATGAGACTAACATGTGTGTTAAGTGATTACAAGGTTTAGTCCTAATGACAATTTCAACAACACGGAGATGCATGCTAAATGATATCATGTGGATTGATTTGTTTCAAATGAAATGTATAAAATAGTCTAGGACCCCTTTTGAATTTTAGCGGTCTTAGGAGAATGTTGGAAGACCGGGTTTTATGATAAATGTCGTACTATTAAGAGGGATCACGACTAGTAGCTTGAAAGCATTTCTTTATGCCTTTGGATCAATCTAGGGTCATGCATGCACTCAAAACTTATTTCAAAAATCAAACATGCTTTGTGTACAAAATCGGTAGTACCGCCATGTTAATTGCGGAACTACTGCATTCGATTGTGCCGAAAATGTGGCGGCACATTTTTTTTCCAGAGAGACACCCTTTTGGATTTCCTTGATTTTCTGGAAGTGTGGTAGTACCGGTATTGTCAATGCGGAACTACCGCACATCGGAAGTACTGTTTTTGGGAGGAATGTTTTTTCCAGAACGATGCATTTTTGAGTCATTTTGCCCATTTGCAAGAGCGGAACTACCGCAATTGTTTTCGCAGAACTACCGCTCTGCGGTACCTTTGAAAAATAGTGTGGTACGTTTTTTCCAGAAGGGGTGCATTTGTGCTTCAACGAAGAACGGTAGTTCCACAAGTAATTTGCGGAACTACCGATAAATCGGAACTACCGCATGATAGTTGGCAGTAGTACCACACCAAATTCTCAACATCTATGTCAGACGCATTTAATACCTCTGTTATAGCCGTTACTGTGCTGACCATGGAGGTGTGGTAGTACCGGCCATTACATGGCGGTACTACCGATTATCTTGAAAATCTCTTATTTCTTCCTCCAACGGTCCTATTTGGTTGTAGGGGGTATAAATACACCCCCACCAGCTCTAGGACAGGTAGTTGAGCACTCATTGAACACTCTTGAGCTTAGAGCATTCATTTCACACATCATTCACTCTTATTGCATCTTTTGTGAGGTCGTTGAGCAAAATCAAGTGCATTCATTCTAGTTTGATCCATAGCACTTGAGTGCCGTCAAGCGAAGGTCAAGGTCTATTACTCTTGGTGTTTGTCGACACCTAGACGGCTTAGCGAGAGTTTGCGTGCTGATCTCTTCAAGAAGAAGAGGCCCGTCACCGACTATGATTGGTTCGATGTTCACCAACTCCGGAGGGGAGGAAGAACAACCACAAGTGAAATCGAGGGAAGGCTTAATTCGTGGAGCCGGCTTGATTGGGTCAAGCTTCCTCAACGTGGACTAGTGAAGATTGACAAATCTTCGATACCATGGGAAAACCCCTTGTCTTCATTGTGGTTATCTCTTATTCTTACTTATTGCATTTAAATTTGTAACATATATCTTATGATAGGTTGTCTTGTTATAGTTTATCTTGCCCAGTTGTATAATTTGGTTAAGATTTTTAAAACCTCCTATTCACCCCCTCTAGTCGGTTATCTTTGATCCTACAACGTGTCAGTGGCGGAACGTACGCGTGAGCAGGAGAGGAGAGGCTGATATGCGGGGCCCACTTGTCAATCAGAGCGGGGCAAGCGCGGGGCGAGCTGGGACGCACAGTGATGGGCCGGAAGTGGAATAGGGTTGGGTTTCGGCTCAAACAATGTTTCGAGATTTTAAATTAGTTTTTTCTTTTTAGAAAATACGAGAAAATCCAAATAGCAATTAGAAAATAGCAAATGAACTCAGAAATTTTTAATAAATTATAAAAAATATACCCAAGCACATAGAATCCAAATAAAATAGTTTTGATAATTGTTGATGTTGGTATTAATCATATTAAATTGTTTTAACACTAAAAGTCCATATTAAGTTTTAATTAAAAATTTAAATAAAATCCAAATGGTGAATTTTTCAACTACTAACTAATAAAAGATTTTTAAAAGTTTAGCAAATTGGGATGTTACACAATTCACCCATCACCATAAAAATCTCTCACCATCCCTCTCTTCTCACTCTCTGCACCACGTCGTCCCCTATCTTTCCCCACAAACCGACGATGGGCGGTTGCCAACGAGGCGACCGGGTGTGGTGAGCGGCTGTGGTGCGCGAGTGACTAGCCGTGGTGGGCAATCTGCAGCGCGACGACTGCAGGAGGCGGCGCTTATTTACGGACATCCACTCTCGATGTCGGCATAGCGACCACCTCCTTCACCAACGAAGCCCTGCCCTGGTGACTCCGGATTTGGGCACGACGGCTCCAGATCCGTCGTCTCCACCTCTTCGGTGGCTGGCGATTTTGGATATGGGCATGGTGAACAACATCTCCGGATCTGCGCATGACGAGGAAGACAGCTGAATCGACCGCCATTGATGGTGAGAAAGACGATCGGATCTACCATTGCCGGTGACGAGAAAGACGATTGGAACCAGAGACGAAGACGACGGAGGCAATGGGCTCACATCGGAGGAGGGGGCAACGTATTCTTCCCAACATATGGCGTGGACTGCACTAGGGAGCTCTAGATCTTGCCATGGCAGCTCCAGATCTGGGCACAACGGGTCCAGATCTACCCATGGCACTCAATGGAGGCGCACCTCGATCGAGTCACCGCCGAATCTGTTCATCCCTGCCAGGTATTCGTCCTCATTTCTCTCTCGTCTTTGTCGCCGGCCACCGGAGGTACACGTAGAGGCTGCCGTGGTGCATCTCTGCCCCATTATCACCGTAGGGCTCGTCCTTGTCACCGACCATCGGTGGTGCAAAGTCTGGGCTACCGTGGTGCATCTCCACCCCATGCTCCCCATCGTGCTCCATCTGTCTTTCTCTCTCCATGGTGTATGTGCGTGTCAGTGGCGATGCCGTTGGAGGTGCAGGACATCGCTGGCTACCGTAGATGCCTGGACCTCGCCGCGGTTATGCACGTTGTCCTCACCCATCACCTTCTCTATTTCTCCTTGTCGGCCTCCAGATGTGCATGGTGTCATCAATGACCATTGGAGGTGTACGTGACCATCGCCGACCACTGTAGATGTACGTCGTCGCTGCCGGTGATTGTTCAATATTTTTTGTTGTGTTTGAAAATATGTATTTGTCCTGTAGAATGCATGTATTGTAGAATTTAAGTGTATGTATTATACATTTCTAGTGATTGTTGAAGATTTTTGTGTGTTTAGAATTGGGTGTATTCATGTATGTATGTACATGCACAATATTTTCACATGGTGTACATCAAAAGGCGTCTTTCAAAATTCAAAATAGAGAGAGTACCATCTCATGTCAGGTTAGCACTTAATAATTCCCTCCAAATACAACAATACAAGGATTAAACTGTGCTTATACTTGTAAAAAATACAATGGACCATTGTATTTTGCTTTTTTTAATAATATTATTTTAAAAATACAAAATCAATAACCGGCCTAAAAAAATACAAAAATGGGTTCCTGTCACGGTTGAACTGGTGACAGGCTCCTGTCGCCGGTCCAACTAGCGACAGGTACCCTGTCGCCCCCTATCGCTAGTCCAACTTCCTGTCACAAGTTGAATTGGCAACAAGAAGTTAAATAAAGCTCTATCGTCGATTAAAGCGGCGGCATCTTAACATCGAATCCGATCGGCCATCTTAGATGTACATTTTTAAAAAACTTTGTACATTATGTCAAAACATTGTCGGTTAGTAAACAAAAATAGTGACACGAATTTAGTAGATTAGATAAATGCACTCTAATTATGTAGTACATCATTTGAGCTGTGTACGAGGTAGGTAGAGCGTAATCTAAATAATATCATTTTTATTTAGCTCCCCATTTGTGCGCTGTAATTATATTGTTAATACCAAAAATTAATTTTTAACTAGAAAATAGCATGACACGTTTTAAAATTGAAAGGAAAATCCAGAGCAGTCTAATTAGGGTAGGTAGAGCCTAATCAAAATAATCATAGCTTTATTTAGCTACCTATTTGTGTGCGGTAATTATATTGTTAATGTCGAGAAATAATTTATAACTAGAAAAATAGCATGACATGTTTTAAAATTGTAAAGAAAATCCAGAGCAGCTAATTAGGGTGGGTAGAGCCTAATTGAAATAATCTCAACTTTATTTAGCTCTGTAGGGTAGGTAGAGCGTAATCCCAGCTTTATGACTTGTCGCATAAATTTAGTTTCTATTTGTGGTTGGTAATTATTTTGCTAAGGAAAACAAAACAAATCATATCTCTAACTATATCTCTAACACCCCCCCTCAAACTCATGGTGGATCAACAACACTGAGTTTGGAGAGGTAGAAGCCGTGCTTTGTGCTCGAGTGCAGGCCTTCGTGAAGAAATCCGCTATCTGAAGCTCAAGGCACATCAAGAAGCAATCACCGATCATGCACACAAGACCTCATGAAGGAAGCATCAACACCAATATGCTTGGTGAGCTCATGCTTCACAGGTCACGGCAATCTTGATAGCACATGTCTTGTCGACAAGAGAGGAGTCGGTGTAATGTGAAACACCAAAATCCTCAAGTAACCACCGTAGCCAAGTAATCTCTTGCCAAGAGAGCCATAGCTCGCAATCTCGACCTCTGACTCGAGCGGGACATCTGCGATCTGCTTTCTTCGTCTTCCGAGCAATAAGCGAACCACCAAGAAAAACACAAGAAGGTAGATAGACCGCGATCGAGGGATCGCGCCCAAGTAGCATCCGAATAAGCTCAAGTCATAACGAGCCGCAGCTGGGGAAAGAAGAGAGGCGAGAGATAGTCCACGAAGGTATCGCAGAACTCAAGAAGGTGGGTGTAGTGGACTGAGTGGGGCGAAACAAACCGACTCGAGAATGTGAATCTGGATAAGTGATATCTAGACGAGTAACGACAAAGGTAGACAAGACTCCCAACAAGATGGCGATAGCGAGTCGGATCGTAAAGAGGCTCGCCATCGAGGGTCGAAGGTGAACATTGAGCTCCATAGGAGTCTCAACGGGGTGTCGATCGAGAGGGAGGCGCGATCAAGAAGATCATGAATATACTTCTCTTGGGACATAAAGAAACAATGCAGGTGGAAGTAACCTCAATCCCAAGGAAGTATTGCTTCCTATGAAGCGATCAAGCTCCCAAAGACGCTGGGAGTCAAGACGCCGAGGGCCGAACCAACCGTGAGCTCCGTGTGACGGTCTGATTACCTTATTATATATTTCGTAGTCTTTACAATGTATGCACTGAATTTTCAGGTATGACGGACCCAGGCCACGTTGCCGAGTGGCCGTACGAGTTGTTTGACCCGGTGATTGATTTACATCACCGTATCTGCATCAGTACCATCCTCCCTAGGATGGCGAGGCGGCAATTGAGCTTGGTGTGTTGCGGCTACGCACGCCCATCAGGACATGGAGGTTGCACCCAAGCTGGGTGCCAAGGTACGTGCCGTTGTGATCTTCGTGTACTCATTTGTGGCCTGACTACTACGTGTGGACTAACGTTCGTTTGTAACATGACCCGACGCAGGTTGAAAGCGACAAGCCTCCTTCCACTAGCACGGATGGTGGAGACGACATGGGAGGACGACCAGGACCTGGTCGTACGTCCAGACGTTTTCCATGCGACCGGGCCCTACTGACGGCGTTGGTCGACCGGTGGAGGCCAGAGATGCACACGTTTCACCTTTTGTGCGGGAAGATGGCATCGACGCAACAGGACGTGAGCTTCATGACAGCGTAGCGTGTACTCGTGGGTAATACTCTCACGGTTCGTTCGCGCGTCCTTTATCCTTGCACATTATCTCGAAACGAAGCTCCCTTGTGCCCATCTTGAATGCCCGATGCATCTCACCCTTCTTGCTATTCTCCTCCATGCACTTGGTGATAATGGCGAGTAGAATACTCTGTCATTTGCTATGGCGAGCGACGCATTGTTACTTCTATCAACGAAGCAGTTTATCGTACTGCGGAGAATTACCTCCACAATACCAACCAAAGGGAGGTACCTTGCACCGCACATGACCCAGTTGTAAACCTCGGCTAGATTAGTTGTCATGACACCATATCGAGCACCACCCCTGTTATGCAACAACGACCACTTCTCCTTAGGCTCGCGCTCAATCCAGTCCGAGAAGCATTTTACCCGTGTCCTGTCCTCCTCGTCAGACTGGGACCATCTGTGGGTAGCCGTGGGGATGTTTGAGGGCTGAGTCGGTAGCAGGCGACCCTTTTATTGCTTCCCTTTTGTGTGTCCGGGTCCGCTCATCCAAAATCTTCTAGAGTGCTTCAAACTTCCGTTGCTGGTTCTGATTGCACAACTGCTTGAATAGGTTCATCAGGTTCTTGTTGCGAAACTACTTGTAGAAGTTTGCCTCAAGTGCCTCATGCACCACCTGCTCGGTAGATCCGCCCATGCAAGTGGTTCATTGTCTTCTTGTTGTAGCTGGGTTATTGCACTCGGCAGGCCAGCATGCTCGGTCATGAATGATGCATACGTTTGGACGGCTCTGTACAACAGAAATCCTTACATTCTTCAGATACCACAACCAGCTGTCCGTGTTCTCGCTTTCAATGAAAGCGAATGCCACAGGAAGAACTTGATTATTATCGTCCGTTGCTACTGCAATCAGTATCTGGACCTTGTACTTTCCAATCAGGAATGTGTCATCTACGCACAAGATTGGATGGTAGTACCAGAATGCATTGATACATGGACCAAAGGCGAAGAATGCTTGCTACAGTACCCTCTTATTGGCCCACTTCGGATGTGTGGCATCTTGAATGTTGACATAAGTATCGGGATTCCTGTCTTGTATGACTCGGAGTAGCATGGGGAGGTTGTGGTAGGAATCCTCGAACGTACCGAACCTTGATTCCACTTCCTTCTGTTTTGCCCTCCAAGCCTTGACATAGCTGATTGTGTACTAGAGTCTTGCCTCAATCGCACGAATGATGGATCGTGGCTTAAAATTAAGATTATCAACGATCTCACTGTACATGAGGTTTCCGATGAAGCCTGATGACAGGTTCCTGTGGGACTGCACTGACTCAGCGACGACGCATGTATGCGGGACCACTTACATGATCATACACATACAATGGATGATATGTTTAATGAATACATGTAACATCTTTTTGTCTTTGTGACCTTAGGGTTATGGTGCTAGAAATTTTAGACACTTCAGTGACTTGGGCTCACTCATAAATGCAAATTTATGAATAAACTGCAAAAGTGTGGTCCCAGTTTCAGAAAAAGAGCATTCTGGAGAAAATTTTGCTTTTTGGTGGACTGCTTACAAGGTCCATAGGAGTAGAGAGTCCTAAATTGCATTAGAATGAATTGATGTACGGGGATTTTAATGTTAGGCTAAATCGCTAAGATTTCCATGCTCTGTTGCCTGTGTTAGGCTGTCTTACTACTGAAGTTGGAAAGGTGAAGTACTTTGATCCTATTTGTAAATTGTTAAACTGAACCAAAACTTCATTTTCTATTTGCAGTAATTATGAACTTCACGTAGTCATATGTTGATCAAATAATCATCATGCTGCAATGATTTACTGCACCATCATAATTTCTATAGATAACAATACTGTAACTAAAATAGGAATATTACCATGTAAAACAAACAACTTGTCTTTTTACTCTTGTATACAAAATAAGCTAAAATAAATTGAGGCTAAATTTACTATATTTACTTAGAACCATTATTTTACCATCTACTTGCCGTTGCTGAGCAAGTTTTTGCTGGGGTTTTGCAGGGACCTCTCCAGCTTGTTGCCAAAGAAGACATGTCAAGAGGTGATGACCTTATCATATTTGAATTTTCTTATGTGTACTATCTCCATACATTTTACATATTCACTCTTCTTTTCTGGTGCCAGCGGAAGCAGATAGACTTATTGATATTTCTCTTTTATTTCATTTTTACCTCGTAGAATTCTGGCCTTCTATTTATGATTCTTTATATATATATATATATATATATATATATATATATATATATATAGGATAAATACTTTCTACTCCCGGGTGTAGTTACTCCCACCTCTGATATACCACTTAAAAGAACTTAACATACTCCTTTATCACTTTGGGTATACTCATATACTAATTATAAGATATTCCAATGCGAACCACATGAAAAATTTGTAAGAAAGTCCTTAGTTTTTAGCATATTTTTGTAAATTCCTTCATATTTGCACCAAAAAGGAGTATGTCTAAAAAATTATACATACCACCCCTGAAAATGTGTGAATACCACCTAGGTGGTCTTATATACTCGTATACTACACATACATACTCTCGGTTGCGCAAGATGCTCTCTACGTGCTGAGATACGGAATAGGGAGTAACTACTCCCGGGAGTAGGAAAAGGCTTCCTATATATATATATATATATATATATATATATATATATATATATGTGTGTGTGTGTGTGTGTGTGTGTGTGTGTGTGTGTGTGTGTCTTCAACTGTGTAAATTGAAGACAAGTCATGAAAAGGCTATAAATCTTATTTCATGTATCTTCGTAATGCTTTGGGAAAGAAGGATACATTAGCGTAATTTGCATCTGTGATGTGAAATGTTGAAAATTCCTATTATATATGCCTGCATATGATTAAACTAATGTAATTGTGTTATTCTAGTAAAAAGTTAATGATGAGGTAGTCATGTAGCTTTTCCTGCTTTTGTGCTTTGACATACATTAGTGCAGTCGAATTTTCCCATAACCATTGCTTATTTTGGTCTGGCTAAGCTTAATTGCCTTAAATTGAGCTTAAGTTCTGATTAGAGCTATATTATTCATGTCCCTGAATTCATGTTGGTGTAGAGAACGGATCCAACAGCTGTCTAAAATTTCTGGAACAAGTAGCACCTTCTTTCTCCCTTAAAGGGTACATGAGGATAACTGTAAATGAATACTTTGATATCTTTCTTCTCCATTTACTGGTCCGTGATTGGCTTGACTTATGTACTCTATGGTTGATGTCTTTATTAATATGTATTCTTGGATTAACTTCAACATGAAGTCGTACTCAGTATTCCTGTGCTGTTCTTCTACATGAGGGTTAACAATTTATGCCAGAGTTGAATTAAAACAATAACCAATTTGTCCTTTTTGTGCAGGAGATTCTGAAAAGTCTCATCATTATGTAGTTGAACTGAAGCGAATTAATTCCATGTAAGTGTTTATTGGTCTGTCAATGTCGCTGATCTATTTCTTTTTGGCTTACTACTGCAAATCATCGCATCTTCAGTACTTAGGAATTCTCTTAATTGTCTTACCATCAGAACAATTACAAAGTATGGCTGCCCGCACCTGTCTTGCCTCCGCCCAAGCATAAATTTCGACGATTCTTAATTCTGCAATAAGTTGTTGATACAAATTTATTTTGAAGTTTAATTCGCTTCATCTTCTATTGAGAATAAGTTGTATTTATTTGAGTTTTCTAAGTCATTTATCTTGATCTCAGCTTATTAGTTTGTTCTTCTCCAAATGGACATCAACCTCTCAAACAACTCTCTTACTGATGCTGTTCATTTGTTAACAGATTTGCTAAAAGTAAAAGACAGTACATAGAAGAACAAGTAGAATATGCCAAGGAGGAGGCTATACTCTCTATGCTGAGAACTCAATTGGCATCCCAGCAGTCATATATTCACCAGGACATCCATTCTCTAAGGTAAGTAGGACATGAGCAACCACAGCTGCTGGAGCTGGACTAATTCCTTTTGAAAGAGGTCCAATATTGAAGCAGCATGATATCGTTATTTGAGGATGAAACTTTTGAGAACATGGTACGATCCTTATTGGCCACCTCTAAGACGAAACTGCTTGGTTCGATGGTGTCTCAATTATTTTTACTTGCTTTGAGTTTTGACATAACAAGTAGAAAATGAACAAAATCTACCAGAAAGCAACTAATCTTTTCAGGAGAATCTAAGAATGTTTAGGCTGTATGGATTGTTTGCCTATTGTATGGTAGTACTGCAATGAAGCTTTTGTACATGTCCTTCCTTGAATTTTTGTCATTTCATTTAATTCATTACTTATTTATGTGTGTTATTGTGGATTTGCTCATTTCATCCTCAGGAGAAGAAACTCTGAACTTACTGAAGAACTTAAGGATCTTTCCCTTCAAGTGTAGAAGTGCTTATCCGAGGTAAATTCTGTACAAGAATTTTGGTTCTTGATATATCATGAACACCCTTTGGGCTTGTTTGGATGTCCCAATCCATTTCCGGGGGCGGAAAACCACGGGGCGAACTTCCGCAGCCCAAGTCGAATGCGCATTTGGAAGCCTATACGACAGGGATCTCCAGCCCCAATCCACGCCATTTCCATGGGGAAAATATCCTCAGCGAGGCTGGTCGGGAATTTCTCCTCGTCGCTACCTGGTGTCGTTCTCGAGTCCGGACCTCCTCCCTGACCACCTCCCTCCCGACCGTCGCCGCCACTGCGTTCTTCCTCCCACTCCGACGGGAACTCGCCGGTGAAGTCCTCTGCTTCGTCTCCTCCCTCTAGGTACCCTCTCCTCCCACTAGGGTTCCGCAGTCCTCACCTCATCTTCTTTTTCTAGTAGATCTCGGTGGGAGACCTTTTTTGGATTCATGTTTCTTGATGCACGTTTCTTTCTAGAAATCGAGTTTTTGATCGATGTGTAGCTTTGGCACTTGAGTTATTGATTGGTGCTCGCATTTAGATTATACATTGCCGATGTTTTGTGTGGGATTTGGAGAAGTGAATCGAGAGGAAGGCAGAGAAATGACTTACTCATTCATGGGTCGTGGTCGTGGAGCAGTGATTGGATTTGAGGCTTGCTGTTCTTGAGATCCTGATGTTGCGGATCGAGTCGCTTCACTGGTTGCGAAACTGGGGATGAAAAGAGTGGGATGGGGGGGCGGTTGTGACTTCGAGGAAGAAAATGGGGGCAGTCCAGAAGCTTGAGATCAATAATAGCATTGTGGAGTTTACTTGAATCGACGCCGTTCCAAATTTTTGGATGGGTTTATGTTATAAACAAATGTTCTAAAATGTAGTGGCCATTTAGAACATTTTCATCTTACTAAGCATATATAAGTCAATCATCCAATTTGTCGTTACGTTTTCTAAATCTATGGACCTGTAATGCATTCTAGCAAAAATGAATCTGTTAACTCTGAAATTTCTGCATTCTAAACATGCCCTTGTCTCTCACATTTTGTCTGACGCATAGTTTTGCATCATCTATTTCTAAAATAAGACAACTCTACTCGATGTCCGGCTCTTAAGGGCACATGCAATGTTAGTAAAAAGTCGGAGCTAAGAGCAATTTGGGGGAGCTAGCAAGAACATTCCTAGACCCGACTCAAGTTCAAGGTTGGTTCCATCACAATAAAAATTTCCAAAAGGATGGTTCCAGCAGAAACTTCTGCAATTTGCACGTTCTGGTAGCAAGGGTGTAATGTTGTTTTACTTGGGATGTATATGTAATTCAACTTACTAGAATGTGATAATCTTTCCAGCAGAAAACTGAAAACTGATTCAAGTCAATTGTATCTCTCTTGAGAATTAATTCTGATTGCAGTGATGCACAAGGGTTTTTTTTTTGCCTAGAGAGAATTAATCAAGTGACATTCATCTAGAGTTAGGAGCTCCAGAGTCAGAATATTCTGAAGAAAAACAACGAACAGAGCAGAGGTAACTGATTATTCATGTGTGCGTTTCATTAGTTTTCCATTGTTTATTTTCCCATTGCTTGAGATAACCTTGCTTTCGTACCATGTTAAAATGCTGATGTAGACATGTTTATTTCCTTGTCATGTCAACTTAAGAACTTCTTGTCGACATCTTGCATGAGAAATGTTTTAATACGCTAATTCACAATATGTTACATCTACATGTTTTAACAAATGGACACTAGAAAGGAGCTCATTAGGACATTTATGCTTGAGGAAGAAGTGGAGGACGATGAGTTGTTTCTTGTTTTGGTTCCTACTTTGCGTTCATGCCTTTATGACGAAAAAAATCAGTCCATACATCATCTCTTATCGGCGCAAAAAAAGTAAGGAGATCGCAGAAGACCATGAGAGTTTGTGTAGGGTTGAGTTCCGGATGGAGCCAGAGATGTTCAGGGCTACATCATATTTTCGTAGAAGGAAGAGTTTGATGCATGACACAAGGGGTGTTACGTCGAGGAGCGTAGGGGTGTTTATATACATGATTTCTCATAATGCTAGTAACCAAAAGCTTCAGAAAGCATTCTGTGGATATCATGGCGATATGTTCCAGATCTTAGGATGATGTGACAATTGGCAATGGTGTTTACGGTTTGTCGTTTCACGAGTTTTCGATAAAGTCTTAAGCATTCGATACGGGGCGGTCGGACCGTAGTAGCATGATGCATCCGATCGGTCCCAAATCGGTCGGACCGGCCTTGTCGCGATCGGACCTACTGTGACCTAAAAGTGGTCAAACGAGTGGGCCAAAAATAGGTGTTGTAGGCAAGTGAGGATCCCAATGCACTTGGTCTCATGATTTTGGAGTCTCGAAGAAGTTCTATTCATTTTAAGTTTCGAAGGTTTGAATTTGTGGCATGAATTTTGGCTAAGTCCTCGAGGCGGTCCGACCGCCGGCGGAGGCGGTCCGACCGACTCACATGGAGCGGTCGACCGGCTTACTTGAACGTCGGCCAACCGTGGCGATGTTGATTTGTTAGGTCAAAGTCATTGGTATCGTGGCATATGGTTTGCTGATGCATGTTTTAACTAACATGGGTCAAGTTGTGAAGAACTTATTCCCGAATTCGTGTTTGCTTGTCTATGGTTGTGCAGGTAGCTTGGTGGTCAACGACGATCAACGACGAGGAGGATCGGGACTAGACTTGGAGAGTTGAGGTCCAGAACGATCGACGATGCCGGGTGAGGTCAACGACTCAAGCGTGACACAAGATGGACAAGTGTGACCTATTGGCAAATCCATGACGCATGGTGAAGTGGTTTAGGTCAAAAGGTTAAAGACGGCGCTTTGCGAAGCTGCGTGTGTGACCCGTTTGTTAGTGGGCCTTAACGGGAGCCCAATTGAGTCAAACCCTAGAGTGTTCTAGGCCTCCACTATAAATAGGAGGAGGTGGGGGCTGCACCCTCTCTCTCGCTGTTTTTCACCTCTTTTGTTGCTTGCAAAACCCTAATTAGCTTAGGGGGAGTTGAGGTGGAGGCTAGGGCTTTTCATGGTTTGAGGAGAATTTCGTGATCTTGGATTGACCACTGATCCATGATGGTGTGGGTGTAATCCAGCAACGATCACGTTCTTAATCTATGCAAGGTTTGTTTGAGATAAGTCTCTTTTCGTTCTTGCTTTCGATTTCCTGATTTTAGGGCTCTCTTTGATCCGCGAGTTTGTGATTGATTCTTTCACGTAAATTAGCTTGCTGTGATATGTGTGAATCTATCTAGAATCATCTTGATCATCAATCACTCACGAACAAGTATTAGGATCAAGTTTTCGTTCTTGCTCGGTTTTAAACCCTCTGTTATTCAATTGGCAATTGCTCAGGATCTATCCAAGAATTATCATAATATTCGATTGGAATAGGTCCTCAATAGCATAGAGAAGGTGTGTGCAAAGTTTCGTAAAGATTGGAGTTGAGAATCAAAAGTTTGACCTAATTGCAACCGTCATCGAGTGATTTTCTTGTTTGGATCGGTTCGGAGCCTGCCGTCGGATCGCCCATCGGCACGGTCGGACCGATTTTGGAGCGGTCCGACCGCCAGCACAACAGCGGTCAGACCGCCCGGCAATCGGTCCAACCGGTTGGGTCCAGAGGTCAGACCACCCGTGCAGTGTGATTTGATAATCTTAGTTGAATTTGTTATTTTGCTTAGGTGATTTAATTGGATTCAATACTAGTCTTCCGCTGTACTGGTATATTGATCTTCATAGCTTCCTAATAGCTATTGGAGTGAAATTGTGTTGAATTCATTATTTGGGAAAAAGTGAGCGTGCTCCTATTCACCCCCCCTCTAGTCGCCTTTTCGGTCCAACAAGTGGTATCAGAGCCCGGTTAGTTCACTCTTGATCTTAACCGGTCACTGAACTTTAGGCGATGGATAAGTTTTCTACTAAATCGCATATCTTCGATGGGCACGACTATGCCTATTGGAAGAATCGTATGCGAGTCTTTCTTGAGAGCGAGGGACAAGCTATTTGGGATGTTGTTAGAGCCCCGCTTGTTATTCCTGAAATTGCAACACCGGCTTCAGCGATTCTTGTGGCAAACAACAACAAGGCCAAAAATCTTTTATATGGTGCACTTGGTAGACAGGAATATGATCGCATTTGCAATCTTACCACTGCTCACGAAATTTGGAACACTCTCGAAACATATCATGAGGGTTCGTCCCAAATCAAAAAGGTGCGCCAAACAGTTTACAAGCGTGAATACAATAAATTCGAGATGCGTCCTGGAGAGAGCATCGATGACATTTTCAGTCGCTTTAATAAAGTAATTAATCAAATGAAAGCTGTTGATATTGAATATTCTCAATCTGAAAATGACATCCATCTCTTGGCTGCAATGAACACCAAGGAGTGGGAGATGAAGGCTACTGCTATAGAGGAGAATGTTGATCTTTCAAGTCTTACTTTAGAATTGCTTTATAGTAAACTTAAGACTCATGAAATTAAAAGAGTTGATCATCCTAAGAAAGAGAACATGGCATTGATAGCTGATCCTCTCAAAAGGTCTTCTGATGGTACTCTTGAATCATTTTCTGATTTTTCATTTACTTGCTTATCTGCGATTTCTGAGGAGGAGCTTGAAAGTATTCCTGAGACAGAGTTAGCTCTCCTAGCTAAAAAAATTCACACGGGCCTACAATAATATGAGAAACAAAAAGAGAGGTGGTCCGGTGACATGCTATGAATGTGTTGAGCTCAACCATATCCGGGCAAATTGCCCCAAGCTGAAAGGTAAGAACAATCATAAGGAAGGAAAGCCAACTTGGAAGAAGCCTCCTTTCAACAAATCAAGGTATGAGGCTAATAAGCTTGTGAAGGCCGTTCACCGGGTCCTTGCCGCTTTTGAGGATCAATCCTTGAGCGATGTGGACTCTGGGAGTGAGGAGGACAAGGAGGAGGAGATCTCTCAAGGCAAAAAGAAAGGGAAGGCCAAGGACTTCACTGGCATGTGCTTCATGGCTGACACTGACGACATTGATGATAATGAGGTATCTTTTTCTTATGATGAGCTTTCTGCTAAATATGATTCTATAGTTGAGCAATTGCTTAGTCAAGATGAAGCGCTAGAATTTTTCATGACAAAAAATAAGAAATTAGAGTCAAAGATTAACAAACTGAAAGTAGAGCTTAAAAATGCTAAGACTCTTGAACCTGATGAATGTTTATCTTGTAATGCTATGCATTCAGAAATTGCCAAGTTACAATCTGCTTATAATATTTCTATACAACAACTTGAGAATGCTAGATCTGAACTAAATGAAATTAAAAGTGCTTCTTGTGAAAAATGTTTAGAATCTAGTAAATTGATTGCTTTTGATGTGTTTGATTCTAGCCCTTGTACTTCATGCTTGGAAAAAGAACGTGAAATCAAAGATATCTTAGAAGCTGCTAGAGTCAAATATGCTAAGCTTAAGGACAATATTGAAAATACTATTTGTGCTTCTTGTTCCGCTCTTAAGCTTGAAATTGCTTTATATAAGGAGAAATCTATGGATAAAACTTGTGATGCTTGTGTTAGTTTGAGAAAAGAAAATGCTTACCTTCATGATACATTAGAGAAATTTTCTAAAGGTAAGAAACAATTAAACATGATTCTTGACAAGTCTAAAACTCCTTATAAGAAGCAAGGTTTAGGATTCAATTCTTTTCAAGATAATTCAAAGCCACAAGTCATTCAAGTCTTGGAAAAGGTTTAATTGAATTCAAAACCCAACTTTGCAAAAACATCTTTTAAATCTGCGGGTTTTGCCCAACCTTGTATTAATTCAAATGGTGCCTCCTCTAGTGGTACTAAGTACCATTGCACTTATTGCAAGAAAAGTGTGCATTTGATTGATTTACATTGGCGTAGGTTGAAAAATGATAGGAAAAATCTTGATAGAATTTCATTCAGCAACCTAGAGCTTTTATGAGACATGGTAACACCGAAAGGAATAAACACGGATTAGGATTTTCTCACATGCTAATCATCATGTTTCTACATATCCTAATTTTCATGTTCTTGAGTCACGGTCGATCACGTGGTCACCTTGGGTCGACCGATTTAGTCGGTCACGGCCCGACCGCTTGAACAACGCCGGTCGATCGCCGTGTTAATTCCCATATAAATTTAAACATTGCTCATAACAGAAGTTTAGATAAAATCAAGGATAGTACTTCTGGTTTGTATACTCCATGCAGACGTGTGTCTCAGTACTGGATTCCTAAATCTTGTTTATCTAACCCGATGTTGAGACACATCGTTCTTATGTTCCTTGATTTTCGGGATTACCGCGGAAAGGGGAAGAACACGTGGTTCGTCGACTACGAGTGTTCACGCCACATGACCGGAAACTCAAGATGGTTCACCTCTTTCACGCGGGCAACAGGTGATGACTTCATCACCTTTGGAGTTGATACACAAGGGCGAATTTAAGGAACAGGATCAATTAGGGTTAACAACAAATTCATTCTAAATGATGTCGCTCTTGTGGACAAGCTTAGGTATAATCTCCTTTCTGTTTCTCAGCTTCTTGATGATGGCTATGAGACTGTTTTTAAGAAAAATGCTTGTCGTGTGCTCGATTCTACTGGTGAGCTTGTGTTTGGAATATCTAGAGTTGGTAGAATTTTTGGAGCTGATTTTTCAGAATCTCTTACTGGATCTCTTAAATGTTTGCTTACATCTTCTTCTGATTTCTGGCTTTGGCACCGATGTTTGGGGCACATTGGTTTTGATCATCTAACACGAGTTAGCAACCTTGATCTCATGAGAGGTTTGCCCAAACTCAAAGCTGTCAAGGATGCTGTATGTGCGCCCTGTAGGCATGGCAAACAAGTTGCCGCCTCACACCCTTCTGTGACTATGGTTATGACTGACGGACCAAGACAGTTGCTTCATATGGATACTGTTGGTCCTGCAAGAGTCCGGTCAGTTGGTGGAAAATGGTATATTCTTGTCATAGTCGATGATCTTTCAAGATATACTCGGGTGTTCTTTCTTGCTTCAAAAGATGAAGCTTTTGGTTATTTTCATGACCTTGTTCTTCGTTTGGCTTCTGAGCTTCCTGGTGCTTTGAGAGCGATTCGCAGTGATAATGGCACGGAGTTCAAAATGCTTCTTTGCTTCTTTTATCTTTGGCGTGGTATTGAGCATCGGTTCTCCTCTCCACACGTCCCTCAACAAAATAGCGTGGTGGAAAGGAAGAATAGGACCTTAGTCGAAATGGCTAGGACGATGCTAGATGAGTATATCACACCGAGGAGATTTTGGGCCGAAGCTATTGCTACAGCTTGCCATATTGCAAATCGTGTCTTTTTGAGACCATCTTTGGGCAAGACTCCTTATGAGCTTCGTTTTGGTAGAAAACCCTCTGTTTCGCATTTTCGAGTTTTTGGATCAAAATGTTTTATTCTTAAGACAGGCAACTTAGATAAATTTGAATCAAGAACTTTTGATGGGTTATTTCTAGGTTATCCTGCTCATTCGAGGGATTTTCGGGTTTTTAATACTGAGACTAACCTTATTCAGGAGACTTGTAATGTCACTTTTAATGAGACTAGCCACGAGCTAGATCAATTGTTACGAGATGATTCACAGTGACAGAGCATTTTGTGGAGGAAGATGAGGACGGCCGATATCATTCCCTCATCTCTTCTTCTTTGGCGCCCATATTGATACAAGAACACGCTACGCCTACTTCACCTTCGGTTGAGGCTCTGCACATCATCATCATCGCCAGATACTGCGGAGGTCGAAGAAACGATATCTCACCCGGCACTCAACCGCGTTCGAGACAAAGATCCTCGGATCGGATAATAGGTAATCTACATGAGCGAGTAACTCGCTCCGGTATAATGATCCAAATCTCTACTCTCATTCGGCTTTTGTTGCTTCTTTTGAACCCCGATATATCACATGCTTTATCTGATTCTAGCTGGGTAAATGCCATGCATGAGGAGTTAGAGAATTTTGAAAGAAACAAAGTTTGGAACCTAGTAGAACCTTCTAGTGGTCATAATATTATAGGAACCCGTTGGGTATTTAAGAATAAACAAGGTGAGGATGGTTCTGTGGCTAGAAACAAGGCCAGATTGGTAGCTCAGGGTTTCAGTCAAGTTGATGGGTTAGATTTTGATGAGACATTTGCTCCTGTTGCTAGACTAGAAGCCATTCGCATTCTGCTTGCATTTGCTGCATCAAAAGGTTTTAAATTATATCAGATGGATGTTAAAAGTGCTTTTTTAAATGGTTTCATAGAGGAGGAAGTATATGTTAAGCAACCCCCTGGTTTTGAGGATCCCAAGTATCCAAATCGTGTTTTCAAGCTATCTAAAGCATTGTATGGTCTTAAACAAGCCCCTAGAGCCTGGTATGATAGACTTAAGATCTTCTTGCTTAAAAATAATTTTGAGATGGGTAAAGCGGATAAAACTCTATTTATTCTTAGGCGTGGAAATGACTTTTTGCTTGCTCAAATCTACGTAGATGATATTATTTTTTGTGGTTCTTCTAATGCTCTTGTTTCCAGTTTTTCTGAGACTATGTTCAGGGAATTTGAGATGAGTATGATGGGAGAGCTCAATTACTTTTTGGGACTTCAAATTAAGCAATGCAAGGAAGGAATCTTTATCCATCAGACAAAGTACACTAAAGATCTACTCAAACGCTTTGACATGGGTGACTGCAAGCCAATCTCAACTCCCATGGCAACTTGAGCTGTTTTGGATCCAGATGAGGAAGGAGAAGTCGTGGATCAACGCGAGTACCGCAAAGATGATCGGCTCCCTTCAGATCCGACGGCCTCGAGACCAGGACATTCACTTCACGGTATGCCTTTGTGCAAGATTTCAGCGTCTCCGAGAACTTCCCATCGCCAAGCCGTTAAGCGCATATTCAGGTATTTACACTCTACCCTTTTATATGGCATTTGGTATTCATGCTCTTCAGCTTTGTCCATTAGGGGTTTTTCAGATTCTGATTTTGCGGGTTGTCGGTTAGATAGGAAGAGTACCTCAGGCACCTGTCACTTCCTAGGCACTTCTCTTGTATCTTGGTCTTCTAGGAAGCAGTCTTCTGTTGCACAATCCACTCTTTGAAGCGGAGTATGTAGTCTTTGCTAGTTCTTTGAGCTGATTTTGTGGATGACGTCCACTCTGAAAGATTATGGGTTAATTTTTGCTAGTGTTCCTCTTTTCTGTGATAACATTTCTGCTATTAATATTGCTAAAAACCCGGTGCAACATTCTAGGACTAAGCACATAGACATTCGCTTTCACTTCCTTAAAGATCATGTCGAAAAAGGGGATATTGTGATGCACTTCGTAGAGTCCGATGCTCAATTGGCGGATATTCTCACCAAGCCTTTAGATCAAACCAGGTTTGCCACCTTGAGAAGTGAGTTAGGGGTAATTTATCCATATGGGTTGGTTTGAGTGGGAGTTTGATCTTTTCTGATCTTTCCTTGTTCTTTTGATCTTTTATTGTTCTTTTTCTGAACTTAGTGATCTTTTTGAACTTTTTAGGTTTTTAGGTTTTTTTTTTATTGCATCTCATTGTATCATATTGCATTCATATGAAAAATACAACAAGTGGTATGAAAAATCCAAAAAGATGCATTGTAATATAAGATTTTCAGTTTATCTTTTAAAATTGATGAAGCTTTGCCTATTACTCTTTGGAGCTTTAGTACTTCAATTCGTGCTCAATGTCATGTCCAGTTCTTTGACTTGCTAGAATTATCATGCTTTTACATGTGTAGCTAAGTCTTTGCTATATGAGCTAGAACTTTAAAACAACTCGAACTAAGAAATTGCAATTTGTGGATGTTTTAGCGAGTTGCGCAATTAGTGCTCCTCTTGTGACATTAGCCCTGTCAGAATTGATTTGTTAGCTCTTTGATCTAAAATTGACCATTACTTGAGCTTTTGTGTTCTTGAGATTCTAAAACTGCTTATGTGAAAAATGAAAATCAAGATTGTCTTATGCTTAAATTGTGCCAAACTATTCTTACGAGACCGCTTGTCAAATGACATAAACTTGGAGATAGTTTGATGAACCGCATAATCTCATGGGATCGCTTGTCGAAATGACATGAACCTCAAGATTTGTCGCCTAGTAGAAGCTTAGAAAGAGTTTGTGGATGGCTCCTAGTCCGGGATCTTCTTTACTAAGATATACCTTTAATCAACTTCGGTGAAGTTTAGGATGAGTTTGTGGATGGCTCCTAGTCCAGGATCTTGTCACTAAGTTAGATCATTAGTCAACTTCAATATTCATTGCATATGAGAAAAATATTGACAAATGGGCGTTTACAAAATATTGAGCAAAATGATTCAATACAGACTGATTGACTCTTAATGTGGTCTTTGTTAGATTTTTGATCTCACTTTGACATTTTGACATGGCCAATTTCACTTTAGGATCCTGTTGATGAACTTCTTTGAATTTGAAGCGTTGCTTAAATTGATCAAATCTATCGCTTTACTTTTGAGCCTTTGTGCTTAGCTTTGATATACATGTCTTACCATGATCTTGCTAATACTGTCGGGCTTGATATCTTTGTTTGTGCAATATTAGAAATCTTGGTTAGCTCTTTTGGGTAATCTCCAAAGCTTCTTGTAATCAAAAATTGAAAAATACAAAAATGAAGCCACTCCATTGCACTTCATGCATACTACTCTTTATGTTTCTGCTTCTTTCTTTATTCTACATTTGTTATCTCTGGATGAGAGGAAGGCGTGATTCCTTGATGAATCCATTGTCAAAGGGGGAGAAGATGTGTTAATGGGAAGATATTTCATTGTTGGGGGAGAAGATTATACAAAGGGGCGAAATCAAAATTTGAAAATTTCAAATTTGAGGATCATAGTGAGGGGAGTTCTTGAGTTGCATTCTTATCTTCTTATTGATATTCGACGTGAATTGCATTCTTTTATACTCACAATGATCATAGGTCAATTGAACAATTGTTCTTTCATATGGACCTCATGTGATAATTTTGACACTTTTATGGAAATCAAAGTTTTTATGCTTTCTTTTGCCTTATCTCACATGCCTATACTATTCTGATGCCAGCTTGGTCATTTACATTGCTTTTTCTTGCTTATGGACCAAGTTGTGCCTTTGTGCGCTTCTGCGAGTAAACTCGTTTTCAAACATCTTACTTACATTTTTCGTTAATTGCCAATGTGTTCATCAAGGGGAGATTGTGGATATCATGGGGATATGTTCGGATCTCAGGATGATGTGACAATTGGCAATGGTGTTTACGGTTTGTCGTTTCACGAGTTTTCGACAAAGTCTTAGGCATTCAGACGAGGCGGTCCGACCGTACCGTAGCATGAGCGGTCCGATCGGTCCCAAATCGGTCGGACCGGCCTTGTGCGGATCGGACCTACTGTGACCTAAAAGTGGTCAAAACGAGTGGGCCAAAAATAGGTGTTGTAGGCAAGTGAGGATCCTAATGCACTTGGTCTCATGATTTTTGGAGTCTCCAGTAAGAAGTTCTATTCATTTTAAGTTTCGAAGGTTTGAATTTGGGGCATGAATTTGGCTAAGTCCTGAGGCGGTCCGACCGCTCACGAGGAGCGGTCCGACCGGCTAGAGGAGCGGTCCGACCGCTCACATGGAGCGGTCGGACCGCTTTCTACTGAACGTCGGCCAACCTTCGTGGCGATGTTGATTTGTTAGGTCAAAGTCATTGGTATCGTGGCATATGGTTTGTCGATGCATGTTTTGACTAACATGGGTCAAGTTGTGAAGAACTTGTTCCCGAATTCGTGTTTGCTTGTCTATGGTTGTGCGGTAGCTTGGTGGTCAACGACGGTCGGTGGCGAGGAGGATCGGGACTAGACTTGGAGAGTTGAGGTCGAGCGATCGGCGATGCGGGTGAGGTCAACGACTCAAGAGTGACACAAGATGGACAAGGGTGACCTATTGGCAAATCCATGACGCATGGTGAAGCGGTTTAGGTCAAAAGGTTAAAGACGGCGCTTGGCGCGTGCGTGTGTGACCCGCTTGTTAGTGGGCCTTAACGGAGCCCAATTGAGTCAAACCTAGAGAGTTCTAGGCCTCCACTATAAATAGGAGGAGGTGGGGCTGCACCCTCTCTCTCATTTTTTTCACCTCTTTTGTTGCTTGCAAAACCCTAATTGGCTTAGGGGGAGTTGAGGTGGAGGCTAGGGCTTTTCATGGTTTGAGGAGAATTTCGTGATCTTGGATTGACCACTGATCCATGATGGTGTGGGTGTAATCCAGCAACGATCACGTTCTTAATCTATGCAAGGTTTGCTTGAGATAAGTCTCTTTTCGTTCTTGCTTTCGATTTCGTGATTTTAGGGCTCTCTTTGATCCGCGAGTTTGTGATTGATTCTTTCACGTAAATTAGCTTGCTGTGATATGTGTGAATCTATCTAGAATCATCTTGATCATCAATCACTCACGAACAAGCATTAGGATCAAGTTTTCGTTCTTGCCCGGTTTTAGACCCTCTTTTATTCAATTGGCAAATGCTCAGGATCTATCCAAGAATTATCATAATATTCGATTGGAATAGGTCCTCAATAGCATAGAGAAGGTGTGTGCAAAGTTTCGTAAAGATTGGAGTTGAGAATTAAAAGTTTGACCTAATTGCAACTTCGTCATCGGGCTGATTTTCTTGCTTGGATCGGTTCGAGCCTGCCGGTCGGATCGCCCATCGGCCCGGTCGATCGATTTTGAGCGGTCCGACCGCCAAGACAATGATCGATGGCCGACCGCCTAAGAATCGGTCCAACCGGTTGGGTCCAGAGGTCGACCGCCTGCGAAGTGATTTGATAATCTTAGTTGATTTTGTTATTTTGCTTAGGGGATTTAATTGGATTCAATACTAGTCTTCCGCTGTACTGGTATATTGATCTTCATAGCTTCCTAATAGCTATTGGTGTGAAATTGTGTTGAATTCATTATTTGGGAAAAAGTAAGCGTGCTCCTATTCACCCCCCCCCTCTAGTCGCCTTTTCGGTCCAACACATTCCAACACAGCGGTGAAACAATTCACAGGAAAATAAAGGAAATCTTCGATATAATTCTAGCTCAAACTCATAGGTTTGTCAAGCTTCTAAGTTTGAACCAAACTCACAAGCTTCTAAGTTTGAACCAATAGTCTAGCTTTCATCCTCTTCCACCGTTGCAGCCCTCGAGGAGAAATCTCCACTCTCGGGTAGCATCAATCTCTTTTTTATCTTAAGTAATTTTTTTAATATCAAGTAGCAGCGGTAGCAACTCCCGATAGCAGCATCTTCATTCGGTTTAGTCGAGCCCGACTACTCGCGGTTAACGGGAGGGAGCTAGCCTGGTCGGTGCTGCTCCTGCGGGGTGTGTGCTCACCTCGCCACCGGCCGGTGCGCCACCCCCACTTTCTCCTCGTCGATCCACTCCGGATCTGGCGACTAGAGCTCGCCCAGCGGCTGGAGCTTATTGCCTCAAATTTGACAAACTAGATGATTTGCCTGTACCAATTTGACCCCAAAAATGAAAGAATTGTCATAGCTAGCTAAATGATTTGCCAGGAACAATTTTGCAAATGAAAAATAACCAACTGGTATAGTGCGATTTCTCAGTATGACAGAGCACCTTAAACTTGCAAAAAGCTGCGCCTTTGGTAAAAACATAGAAGTTCTGAGTTCATCCGAACCGTCCTCTGTACCTTGTTTGATCTCTTTATGTCCATGTCCGAGCAAATTTTACATGTAGTCATGTAGAGGACGGAAATTGCGTTAGAAATGGAGCCAATAGTTTAATTAGTTAACCTCTATTTCTCTTTGCAGCCCGAGGAACTTAGGAATTTTAAGCACGGTGCACCCTGGAACGTAAACAATGGGTGTTGGTGTAGTAAATTTGTCACTAAGCAATGTATTTATGCCTTTACAATCAGTGCTACCAAGTTATATAAATCGAAACATTTCTTGTTGGAACTTTGCCAAGTATGTCTCCACGCTATAATGTATGTAACTTTTGCTCCTCATGATACCTTACGAGAGCAGCCCAACCCCATCTATTCATCCCCAGGTTCTGCCAATGATCAGCACAGGATCATAATTTTCGACACCTTCGTGTGCAGGGTTGGACTTGCGTGATTAATATTAGGGTATGTACAATAGTATAGACAACTGCTGTCTATAGCAGCTTTCTATATCACCTGTAGACAGCACTAAATACAGCTCATGCAATGGGTTGTGGTGATACAGTTGGCTACAGTATTGTATACAACACACAATCTTTTAATGTTTTTCTTGGTTCTGGTGATACAGTCGGCTATATGATCGTAGACATCACATTTCTCTCTCTCTTTATTCTCTTTCATCCACGTCAGCTTAAATCATACGTGGCAGATGCTATAGACAACTGATAAACCCATTGTACATAATATTATGAGGTTCAATCCAACCTCAAGGGCAGAGATAGAAATCCTGGCCGGTAACCGGCACCCGCCCGGGGCCAAGATCCAAAATCCCAGCCGGTTTTTTCCGGTTTTACAAATTTAAATTTCGAATTTCGGTTGGTTTTTAAGCAAATTCAAGCGAATTTCGTCCGGGTTTTTTTTTCCAGGAAATCCGGTTACCGACTGGTTTTTTTCGTGGCCGGCGATCGGGATTTCCGCCGGGAATGGTTTTTTTCGCAGCCGGCAAATAATTGTTCCATTATAAATGAATATTGATACCCTGTGATCAATTATGTAGCATTCAAGATTAGTAACTAAATAGCTCTGTGTTATATTTCTACTTGAAAGGTAGTGAAAACCATTGAGAAGCGATGGTAGGGGATGTGTTAGTAGGTTTCACTTGGACATTGTTCAAATCACAGTGCATAGGATAATGGTGGGTTATGGCATATGAATATGGTGGAGGTGGATTTGTTTGGAACCTTGAAAGGGACACATGCTCCTCAGTAACTCCCAGTTGCAAGTTACAAATGGTAATGATTCACATGTCCTTGGCACCAAAGCTAATCTGTTTCTTTAGCTCCCTTGGCATGAAGTTTTTGTGCTCTTTAGAAGTTCCTGATTCAACAACTTGAACCAAACTGGGAGCTTATGATCTGGTTCAAGGCCTATATACTGTTGGCACCTGTGGTATTGTGCTTTACAGCTTTTCAACTGTGTTGTATTTTACCTACTAGCCATCTGTTAATCTTGATTGGGTTGACTAGTGGACGAAGAATCCATTGGATTTTTGTATGCCATGGCCAAGGTGAGGTATTACTTATTGGCTAGATTTTGGATTTTCTTGGGTTGATCAAATGATGGGAATCAAAATCGAGTCATGTGCCTGTCACTTGAGTTGGAAGTGGTTTGTAATTAATTTAATTAATTTCTATTTTTTCTAAATGGATGTGCACAGGGAACTCCAAAGGCATGATGGGGAAGTGCCAAATCAAACAAATGCCACTTGAGTTGGAGGTGACCCGGCTTGATCGGAAGAAAGGGAAATAAATTATCTTGTTTTCGATGATGGGGATTTGGTCTTTTGAGAGAGGACCACCCGGAAGGGATGAAAAGCTTGTAGATACCGACTTATTCCGATCCGATCCTATGTAATCATTTTTTAGATGTGTTGTGAGAAGACTTGTTCTCGTACACTGGAAATTTTAAAGTAGAAGTGAAATTTAAACTTAGCTTAATAGATTCACAACTGTGTGTGCCCACCATTGCATCGTAAAACAGTACTCAATTCTATGTAACCCTACCTTCAGCATCGTGATTATATGAAATTTCTATTCACATACTACTCGTTTCACGTCGGCTCTATGGGATCGTACTATCCTATTATTCTATTATTCTATCGTGATCCTGCCGACCTTCAATTATGATCGTACTTTTGAAGGACGAACGGGTGCCACGATTAATCATGATACGACTGATTAATTGGAATTTAACAGATGAATATGCGTTCTTATTCATATATTTATTTATATTTGAAATTAATTGCAAACATTTTACTTACCCAAAGTTATTGTAAGTTATCACTCCACAAAACATTATTTGTCATGTTTTGCATTTAATTGTTTGTATTTCATACTACAAACACCATCACCCAATATTATAAACTAATTTATCATAATTAGTAAATAAAAATGAGTTGTTTTTGTGATTAAATGGAAAAAAAACAGGTGATTAATCAGAAATGGCCAATTAATTGGATTATATCATCCATTAATCGTTCGACGACGTTAATAGCGCTTGGATTATTTCATACTACAAACACCATCACCCAATATTATAAACTAATTTATCATAATTAGTAAATAAAAATGAGTTGTTTTGTGATTAAATGGAAAAAACAGGTGATTAATCAGAAACGGCCAATTAATTGGATTATATCATCCATTAATCGTTCGACGACGTTAATAGCGCTTGGATTATAATATTTAGGTCGGTTTAGTCAGATTAATCGGCCGCTTTTCACAGCACAGCTTCTGCTCACCCTCGAGCAGCCTCCGCCGCAAAGGATCCCGAGCACAGTTGTCCTCCACATGAGTTGGTCCACGTGTGTGAGCCTGTGACTGTGAGCTCACAGGAGAGAGAGAGACTCTGCAGAACAGACGTGCACAAGAGACAGCCAGGTGGGCCCAGGAGCCACGTAGCGGTGTACTGTATCCCATTCCAATCCATCCCCTCGTCGTCCCCCTCCCCCTGTTTCCGCCCACCGTCCGTCCCCCACCACGCTGCTCCCTCCATTGTTAGTCCCCTCCCCTCCTCGGAATCTTTCTGATCCCCTCCTACCACCTATATAAACCCCTCTCCACTCCACACTGCCCCATCCCGACGAAAAGGACAAGGAAAGGTAAAATCTTTCTCATCTTTTGTTTCGAGATTGGATCTTTGGTTTCGGGGGTTCGTTCTTTCCTTCTTCTCCTTCCCGTGGCTGGAAGGATCTTGACGAGCGTGGCCGTGAGGCATTTGGTTCTGCCGATGGTGCACAAATATCTCTCTCTCTCTCTCTCTCTCTCTCTCTGTTTGTTTGTTTTCTTTCCTGGGTTTAGGGGATTGCCAGTGTTCCTTCCCTGTGATCTGGAGATTTGGAATCATGGTGGGTAAGGCTGCCTGTGTTTCGATCTTAAGGTTTGTAAGTGTTGGGATTGGTGTTCTGCTGTATGATCTAGCCATGGCATTCCGTGAGCACTGTGATCTGTAAATTCTCTCCTTTGATTTACTCTTTTACTGACGGCTTCGTTGAATTCCACAGACCATTTCACTTCTCTTGCTTTTGATGCAGCATTTTTTTAGTGTTTCTTCTCTTCGATACAAACGATGTTTTGCAACTTCCATTTCCCCCTTTTTTTTATTCAAGCTGTCATCTTGATTTGCACTGTGATCTAATATGGAAATGGCAATTGGCATGAATCAGGACACGATGGATCTGGCGGACAACAAGCAGAAGCTTATCGCCGGCGCGGCGCTGTTGGTCGCCACCATTGCCTTCATCAAGCTCCTCCTGAGGTCCTGCCTCACCGGCAAGCGGCTGCCTCCGACCATCCCGGCGGCGCCCGTGGTGGGTGGGCTGTTCCGGTTCATGCGCGGCCCCATCCCGATGATCCGGGAGGAGTACGCCCGCCTTGGCAGCGTGTTCACCGTCGGCATCCTCAGCCGGAAGATCACCTTCTTGATTAGCCCCGAGGTGTCGGCGCACTTCTTTAAGGGCAACGAATCGGAGATGAGCCAGCAAGAGGTGTACCGGTTCAATGTGCCGACGTTCGGCCCGGGGGTCGTCTTCGATGTGGACTATTCGGTGAGGCAGGAGCAGTTCCGGTTCTTCACCGAGGCGCTCCGTGTTAACAAGCTCCGCAGCTACGTCGATCAGATGGTTGCTGAAGCTGAGGTGAGAATTACTTCCTCTTGTCTTGATTTGTTTTAAAAAATTATAAATGCTGTTATGCTTACTGTGGTAATGTGAGGCCAGATGCTTGTTCTTAGATATGAATGTAGCAGAGTAACACAGTTTATACAATTTTACATAGTTACTGTCTTGAAGATCAAAGGTGATGGTTTTTGTCTGTCTGTAGTGAATCTGTCCTTGGCCTTTGATGAGTGTTTGATTGTTGGAATATGTACGAATTTACTATACCAATGTGCTAGAAAAGCAAGATGATATAATATTCGGCATGCTTAATTTGCTTAGATGTTTCTGTTAATCAAAGAGAGAATCTATGTGGTGATTCCACTGATTCCAGTGGTCTTTTACTCTTTTCAATCACTGGTATTGTGGTATGCTTCTGAATTCTGATATGCATGTCATTCAAAGTTTCAGTCCATAAGAGAATGATGCTTTGCATGCTTAGGTTTTTAGGTTTAGGTTTCTGGACCAATGTAATGTTTTTGTAATATGCCTGTAGTGAATTTAGGGTAAATTTACGATTGGCAAGTTTTTCAATATAGTATTTGCACAGGATACCATAAGTCCATTACTTTTTCAGTGCTTAGATGTTTGTCTTGTGACCATTTTTTTTGTAAAAGGTGGCGATTTCATTCTTTTTTTGGCAGTCTACTATGCACTAGAGTCACATGATAGCACTCATTTCCTTTGTAATATCAATATATTCAATAGCATTAAACACCTGATATACATCAACACGGTGCTGAAAGTGGATGAATCCAGTCCCATATAAGTGGATGAATCTAGTCCCATCTGAAAGTTGCTGTATGATAGGTGTGTGATGCTGTGTGACCTTTTGGGACTAATACATGGCTACCTTACGTGACCTTGTTGGGCTTGTTGTATAGTGGGCTTTTGGGATGTCATATGTGCTATGCTATCTTCCAGTGGGACATTTTTGTTCGTCTGCATTATTGCTTTTTATACCCTTTTCTTAGTCACTTAGATGGTGTTTGGTTCAAAAACATTAACATGAACGTAAAGGGTGTGAGATTACAAAAGGATTTCAGGGTGCAATGGTTGATTATACAATTTGTTTGGTTGTACTGAGGAATGTTTTTGTAAACCATTACAACGTTTGGTTGGGGACCAAGGTATCGGATTTGGATCACACCTGGAGGAAAAGAAGACGCCAAGACGGCCAGTTCCGCCGACCAGAGGTGAAGAAGACGAGAACATCCGCCACAAGCGAAGAAGATGACATGATCCACTGGTGGCGAGGGGCGGCCTAGATCCGGGCAGCCGGTGGCGACACCAAGGAAGACGGCTGGAGGCGATGAGATATGGATCGCGCAGCTTAGTCCACTCCTCCTCTCGAGCCCGTTTTTGACGCAGTACTGCCGGAGGGGGTGCCATGGCCATCAGCCGTGCCCGGGGGCTCGCCAGGTACCACCCCGTGTGCTCGTCATCCAAGTAGTCGTTGTTGTCCTCCTCGTCGTCCTCCTTTACTCCGATCTCCTCATCGTCATCCTTGTTCACCTAGAGCCGCTGCATCTCGACTGGATCTCACCGTCGTACTTAGTAGGAGGGAGGCAAGGACAGGCGCTACGCTAGGGTTTCTTGAGAGGAGGTGAGCTTATGGGCGGATCGGTGTGCAGAGGCGAGAGGAGGCGGAGCGCATGGGCGCGTGGGAGGCGGAGCGCATGGCGAAGTGAGAAGGGGATCGGGGGTAGGAGGCGAGTAGATGAGGAGACAGGGAGGGGATCGGGGGTGGGAGGGATTGAGCGTCGAGCGGTAACGAGAACTGATTCCGCTCAATATGGAGCGCAATCGGCCTTCCACTAGCCTGGTATCCGATTACACGACATCCGATAGCAGCCAATCCGAACCAAACACAAACCAGTGGGATTCGTTTTCACTGTATTCCTATTACGCCGTAAAACTCCGAACCAAACATTTCCTTAGTTCTTTAGAATAACACTTGCACATCTTTTCTTTTCTAATGGCTAGCTTATATGTTTTCTGGCTCTGTTGATTGAAGTTGTCTTTTAAGTGTTCCGACGATCTGCTTCATAGTATTTCTATGCTTTTCTGCTTTTTGGTATGACATTTTATTAATTATGTATATTTATACTGGCGCGGTAATCTATTAGCCCCAATAACACCATTTCATTACTAGACAGACCTCTGTGACATATAATTATTTGTTGACTCTTAAAGGGATCTGAAACACTACTGATTAACATTTGGCATCTTAAGTTATCAAACTATGCTTATCGAGTTTTTGTTGCAATGTATTCCGCCCTTTTGGTTTGATCAGTAATCATGATGGTGGAAAATGCTTTTTTATAACTCGAGTTGCAAAGAGCTAAAGTTATATTTCCTTGTGGACTCAGGTGATAAATTAGGCAATATTATGTCTAGTTAAATGTGAAAGGCAATGATAAAAGTTTGGCATCCTGTCACAACCAACATTCTTGTAATCGTATCCTGGAAAGTTGTATTTAAGTACCTCTAGGTCAATGGTACCTTTTTTAAGCTTCATTCATAATTAGTATGTCAAGATAAATCATAAATCATGTTTGCTGTCTGAGACTTTTTATTGTCTTACCGTGTTCCTTCTTGTTTAATCATAGTTTTTTTTCTTCTGTTTACATCATGGATTAATATCATCTGCAAATCCACCCTTACCTGCAGGAGTACTTTTCTAAGTGGGGAGAAAGTGGCACTGTGGATTTGAAGTATGAGTTGGAGCACCTCATCATACTGACTGCTAGCCGATGCTTGCTGGGGAGGGAGGTGCGAGAAAAGCTATTTGACGATGTTTCTGCTATCTTCCATGATCTGGACAATGGGATGCAACCAATCAGTGTCATCTTTCCCTACCTCCCAATCCCTGCTCACCGCCGCCGTGACCGGGCACGGGCACGTTTAGCGGAAATCTTCTCCACCATCATCAAGTCCCGCAAGGCCTCTGGACAGTCTGAGGAAGACATGCTTCAGTGCTTCATTGATTCTAAGTACAAGAATGGCCGCCCCACCACAGAAGGTGAGGTAACTGGGCTACTTATTGCAGCACTATTTGCTGGACAGCACACTAGCTCTATCACCTCGACCTGGACTGGGGCCTACCTCCTTCGGTTCAAGCAGTACTTTGCAGCGGCTGTAGAGGAGCAGAAGGAGGTCATGAAGCGGCATGGAGGCAAGATTGATCATGACATCTTGGCAGAGATGGATGTCCTCTACCGGTGCATCAAGGAGGCGCTCCGGCTTCACCCGCCGCTAATCATGTTGCTTCGCCAGTCACACCATGACTTCACCGTGACAACGAAGGAAGGCAAAGAGTTTGACATCCCAAAAGGCCACATTGTCGCAACTTCTCCAGCCTTTGCTAACAGACTCCCTCACATCTACAAGAACCCTGACTCATATGACCCTGACCGGTTTGGACCTGAGAGGGAGGAGGACAAGGCTGCGGGCGCCTTCTCATACATCTCCTTCGGTGCTGGCAGGCATGGGTGCCTCGGCGAGCCCTTCGCCTACCTGCAGATCAAGGCAATATGGACGCACCTGCTGAGGAACTTCGAGTTCGAGCTGGTCTCACCGTTCCCGGAGAACGACTGGAACGCAATGGTCGTCGGCATCAAGGGTGAGGTGATGGTGAACTACAAGCGGCGGAAGCTTGTCGTTGACAACTAGGGCTCTCTGCATCTTAGGATGTTTGCTTGTTAGTTCACTTTTTTTTCCCTGTTCGTCTCTGTCTGGTCCGTGTAAGTTCTGCTGTTTGTGCACGCCAGCTTGTTCCATTGCTTAGAATTCTGTAATTTGCTTCATCTGGAGCTGTCTTGTGTTCCATGCTACACCATCTGAGCATGTCCCTGTCTTTGTTGAATCTTGCTATTATTCATGCTCTTAGATGGATTTAAACATAAAAGTGAACAAACAACCTTGTGTAACAAATAATCCCCTACGTTACCGTGTTTATGCGATCTGCAGCTCTGCACTATAACACAATACTTCTGTTGCTTTGGTTCCCTATTGCATTGAGCTGTACTACATAAGCATGATGAATTCCGGTCTTTCAGAAACGCAGGATGTGTTGTGCGGCAGGAGCAGCTTCCCTAACTGAAGTTTAAACAGGATGTTCTTTCATGTTCTATTTGCCCGGATGTTTTGACATGGTTGCTTCCTCTGATTGAAATGAAGCATTGATTCTCAAGGAAACCCTCTTGAACTGAACATCTCTGTGTGCTATCTGAAGATGAAGCAAGCCACTTGTCCCTGCCTGACCAATGAAGCATGGCACGCGTTCCCATTGCAACTCGCAAGTTCCCTTGGGCAGAGTGTGATACAACATCTATATAATGAAGCACCAAGCGAAGCATGTCAGGATTGCACATTTTTTCTCTCTCGTGTTGATTTGTTAACATAAACCTTTGCTTTACCTCTCTAGTTGACACTACTGTCGCCAGCTGATCTTGGGATTCCCTCGGTTTGTTGTTTTCCTTATTTTCTTCCTACCCAACCCTCATGATGGATGTCTGAGAGTCCATTGACTCTTGTTTTCTTACCTTGATGAATTCTTTTTTTCTTACCTCAACGAACTGGCATCCTTGGCTGTATTGTAAAAGCCGTATTTTATGCAACATGGTGTATGTTTATTACTCCCTCTAGTCACATAAAAATATTGTTTTAGGATGCGTGCAGTCAAACTTTCTAAATTTTAGTTATTAATATATTTTTTCAATATTTAGATAGAACACATAAATATGATATGTATAAATTTATCTTGAAAAGAATTTCCATAAAAGTATAATTTCGTTAGGTTTTATAAATTTATTATGATATAAATTAGTGGTTAAAATTGTGTTTTAAGAAACATATCGATGTCCAAAACAACATATGTTGTTTTGCCGATGTCAAATGAAGTACAAGTAGTATCTCCTCTTATGTTACGTAATGACAGATTTATAGGGTGAGAGGGAAAGATGATGAAGTTACACAAATATCTCCAATTCTATGATAATTTTGAGTGCATTCTCATCTTTCTCAGGGTGGAGGTCACCTGCACCGGGCCCATAGAGACCTAGAGCTCAAGGGAGGAGAAAGATATGTAGAGGCACATATAGAGCTGGCCAAACGGGTCGTGCCTGCCGGGCCAGGCCGAGGCACGGTGTTGTAGGCCCAACCCAGGCATGGCACAGTTCGCACTGTTCATGGGCCGGACCGGCACGACACGATGGCCTAGGCAGTGCTTGGGCCGTCACCCCAGCACGATGGGCCGACCTGGTACGGCACGAATAGTGCCAGTCCGTGCTAGGCATGGCACGAGCACGGCGAGCCCAGCACGGCCCATCTGGCCCGCTGCCGAGGGGGAGCATCAGCTGGGAGGATCAGGCGGAGGGAGAAGGAGGAGGCGAGGCGCGGTGCGACGTCGGCACTGCGGGAGGAGAGGAAGAGGGCAGGGCCACAGGCGGCGTGGAGTGTGGCGGGCGACGCCGGCTTTGAGAGAGGAGGCAGCGAGGAGCCGAGGAGACGGTGCGGGCGTGCGGCGTCGGCCGGGCCGAGAGAGGAGCTGAGGAGGCGGTGTGGCGCGGGAGTGCGAGAGCACGGTCGCGCGAAACGGTGCGGACTGCGGAGGGAGTAGCCTAGGAGGCGACACTGCGACATGGAGGGAGGCGACGCTAAGGGAGGTGAGGCGGGCATGCGGCGCTGCCGCCGCGGGCCTGCGACACTGCCTAGTGTCACACGCAACACGCGCGGGCAGGGGGCAGAGGGAGAAGAAAGGAGGCAGGTGGCGGGGCAGGTCGGGCAAGTGGTCGGGCAGACTCGTGGGCCATACCTGGCACGGCACGGCCCGAGAAGAATCTGGTCGTTGGGGCATTTTGACCTCTTTTTACCATTTTTGACCGTTTGATTAAAAAAAATAGCAAAATAATTCAAAAATACCAAAATTTGTCCTATAAATAGCCAACATACCCCCCCCCCCTCATTCAGCCCTCCTCCATTCATCATTCTCTCTTTGAAATTCTATTTTAAAATTTCAAATTCGTGTTGAGCTAATTTGGCATAATTAAAAAAATACCAAATTTTGGAAAATTCAACATTCGGTAGCTAGTCAGCAAAAGAGGTACAATACTATTTTTGTATACTTTTATTGTTAGAGCTTGTTATGCTAAGATGAAAATAATAATAGTGTTAGTTTTGATTTTGCAGTTTTCGTTACGGACAGTCTTTACGACAGCTTTGCTCTTGGTGATTACGGACTTTCCCCGGAGGAAATTGCATCCATGGAGGCGGCCACGGCTGCCTCAAACCAACCAGAAGGGCAAAGCGGAGTTCCATCATCGGACTCCACGCCAACCGGTTCAAAGAGGTCGATGTCGTCTACATCGAGAGTGTGGGTGCATTTCGATAAGATAACCAAGCAAGACGCACAGGGAAATGAGGTACCATATGCTATTTGCAAAATTTGTTGCAATGAATTGTCTGCAAGGTCCACAAGTGGAACGGGGTACTTGCTTAGACATGCTACAATATGTCGAGCCAAGCAAGGATTGGTGATGAGGCTGACGCAGTTGCAGTACAACTCCGACTGTACGGTATGTAGCTGGGACTACGATCCTGCGGTAGCCCGTCAATCTCTCTGTCGTTTAATCACTTCTGAGGATTTACCATTAGGCTTTGGGGAGTCTACTGCTTTCCAAACTTACATTAGGGTTGCGCATAATTCTAGATTTTCTTCTATTTCTAGAGAGACAACAACTAGGGGTCTAATAAAATATTACAATGAATGTCGTAATAAAATAAAGGGACTATTGTTGGACCGAAAAGGCTACTAGAGGGGGGGTGAATAGGAGCACACCCACTTTTTCACAAATAATGGATTAAATAATATTTCACTCTAGTAGCTACGGAAGCTTTGAAGATCAGTATATCAGTACAGCGAAAGACTAATATTGAATCCAATTCAAACACCAAAGCAATACGACAAAATCAACAAAGATTGAAACAATTCAATGCACTTGCGGTCTAACCTCTGGCCTTGGGCGGTCTGACCGATTCCCTGGCGGTCTGACCTCTGGCCTTGGGCGGTCTGACCGATTCCCTGGCGGTCTAACCTTTGGCCTTGGGCGGTCTGACCGCTGGCCTCCAAAACAGATCAAACAGCCTGATGACGAAGATGAAAATAGATGAAACTTTTGATCTACTAATCCAAACTTGATGAAAGTTGGAACATACCTTCTCTATGATATCAGGAAGTTATTCCAATCGAAGATTGTGATAATTCTTGGAAGAATAAATATCCTTTTCCGTTTGATCGAAGAAGGGTTCAAAATCGGGTCAAAATGAAAACTTGATCCAAGATCTTGCTCGTGGGTGAATGATGATCAAGATGATTCTAGATGGGTTTCCACACGTCACAGCAAGCTAGATCACATGAAGAATTCAATCAAAAACTCGTGGATCAAAGAAATACCCAAAATCATCAAATAGAGAGAAAGAACGCAATGAGACAAAATATTGATCAAACTTTCCTTTGATTGATTGATATGATATGGGCTTACAGCCTCTCCATCAATGGAGGACAATGCTCAATCCAAGAGCACAAAAATCACATCAAACATCAAGAACCCTAGCCTCCACAAAACCTCTCCCTAAGAAAATTAGGGTTTACAAAAATTGCAAAAGAGCCGAAGAGGTGGTGCAGCCACCACCCTCTCCTATTTATAGTATAAGCTTAGACCTTCTAGAAGTTTGATCCTATTGGGCTCCCGTTAAGGCCCAAAATAAACAGGACACATACGCACGCATTTTAAAGCGTCGTCTTTATCTCCTCTTGACCTAACTAGCTACACCTTGCGCCATCTTGCGCCTTGATTAGCTAATGGATCATCCTTGTCCATCTTGCACCTCGCTTGAGTACATTGACCTCACCCGGCATCGTCGATCGTTCTGGACCTCAGCTCTCCAAGCCTAGTCCCAATCATCCTCGCTGTTGACCATCGTTAACCACCAGCAACCTGCACAACAATAGACAAGTAAACCGAATTTGGGAATAATTTCTTCACAATTCGACCCATGTTAGTCAAAACATGCATCATGCAACATATATGCCCTGAAACTCATGACTTTGACCTAACAACCGAATATCGCCGCCACGACGGGCGATGAACAAGTGAAAACCGGTCGGACCGCCCCCAGGGCCGGTCTGACCGCCCACCCTGGCCGGTCAGACCACCAGCTGGGACTTAGCCGATTTTCAATCTCTAAAGACCGAAACCTACTGAAAATTTCAAACTAATAGAACTTTTGACTGGTGACTCCAAAAATTATGGGACCAAGTGCGATAGAATCCCCTCTCTTACCTACACCCTCTATTTTTGCCCAACTCAAATTAACACTTTCTGTAACGCGGTCCGACTGCCACCAAGGCCGGTCAGATCGGCCATGAATCGGTTAGACCGGCCACCCTGGCCGGTCAGACCGGTTATAGCCTGATAGCATGCCAACTTTGCCGAAAACACATGAAACGACAAACCATTAATGACATTGCCAATTGTCACATCATCCTAAGATCTGGAGTATATCCCCATGATATCCACAATCTCCCCCTTGATGAACACATTGGCAATAATCCAGAAAATATAATTTGGAGGTTTGAAAAGTAAAATACTTTCGTTTTCGCACAAAGGCAGAACTTGGTCCATAAGCAAGAGAAAGCAATGGAAATGACCAAGCTGGCATCAGAATAGCATAAGCAAGTTAGATAAGGCAAAAGAAAGCATAAAAACTTTGATTTCCAGAAATGAGTAAAAAATCTCACTTAAGGTCCATATGAAAGAAGAATTGTTCAATTGACCTATGATCATTGTGAGGATTACTAAATGTAATTCAAGTTTAGAAAAGTCAATAAGACAATAAGAATGCAATTCAAAAACTCCACCTCACTATGATCCTCAGATTTTTAGAAACTTTCAAATTTTCAATTTCTCCCCCTTTTATCATTTTTATATATCTTCTCCCTCTTTGTACAATAATGATATATTTTCTCCCCCAACATTGAAATATCTTCTCCCCCTTTGACATTGGAGTCATCAAGGAATCACGCCTTCCTTTCATCTAGAGATAACAAATGCAGAATGAAGAAAGAAGCATAAGAAGGATTATGCATAAAGTGCAATGGAGTGGCTTCATTTTTGTATTTTTCAATTTTTGATTACAGAAGCTTTGGAGATTACCCAAAAGAACAAGCCAACATTTCTAATATCGCACATACGACATATCAAGCCTAACAACGCTAGCAAGATCATGATAAGACATATATATCAAAGCTAAACACGAAGGCTCAAAAATAAAGCAATAGATTTGATCAATTTAAGCAAAGCTTCAAATTCAGCAAGTTCATCAACAGGGATCCTAAAGTGAAACTAGTCATGTCAAAATATCAAAGTGAGATAAAAAAATCTAACAAAGACCACATTAAGAGTCAATCAGGTCCTGTATTGAATCATTTTGCTCATTTTTCTCAGACGCCCATTTTTCAACAATTTTCTCATTTGCACTGAATATTAAAGTTGACTAATGATCTAACTTAGTGATAAAATCCTGGACTAGGAGCCATCCACAAACTCATCCTAAGCTTCGAACAGAAGTTGATTAAAGGTATATCTTAGGGCCTGTTTGGTATGGCTCCAACTCCCAGCTTCTTAGTTGATTAAAGGTATATCTTAGTAAAGAAGATCCTGAGAAGGCTGCTCCCACTAGGATCCATCCACAAACTCTTCCTAAGCTTCTACCAATAAAACAAGGGTAGACAAGTCTTGAGATTCATGTCATTTCTGACAAGCAGTCCCCATGAGATCGTCTGGATCATCAGACTATCCCCAAGTTCATGTCTTTGACAAGCAGTCTCGTAAGAATAGTTTGGCACAATTTAAGCATAAGACAATCTTGATTTTTCATGTTTCGCAAGAGCAGTTTTAGAATATCAAGAACACAAGAAGCTCAAGTAATGGTCAATTTTAGATTCAAGAGCTAACCACAAAGCAATTCTGACAGGGCCAATGGTCACAAAGAGAGCACTAATTGCGCAACTCACTAAAACATCCACAAATTGCAGTTTTTAGTTCGAGTTGTTTAGAATTCTAGCTCATACAGCAAAAACTTATCTGTATATGTGAAAGCATGATAATTCTAGCAAGTCAAAGAACTAGACATGGCATTGAGTAAGAATTGAAATACTAAAGCTCCAAAGGGTAATAGGCAAAGCTTCATCAATTTTAAAAGATAAGCAGAAAAACTTATATTACAATGCATCTTTTTGGATACCACTTGTTGGATTTTTCATACCACTTGTTGGGTTTTTTATATGAATGCAATATGATACAATGAGATGCAATAAAAGCCTAAAGACCTAAAAAGTTCAAAAAGATCAATAATTTCAGAAAAAGAACAAGAAAAGATCGAAAGAACAAGGTAAGATCAGAAAATATCGAACTCCCCCTCAAACCAACTCGTAGGGATAAATTACCCCTAACTCGCTTCTCAAGGTGGCAAACCTAGTTGGGTCTAAAGGCTTGGTGAGGATATCAGCCAGTTGAGCCTCGGACTCCACAAAGTGCAGCACAATATCACCTTTCTCGGCATGGTCTCTAAGGAAGTGATAGCGAATATCTATGTGCTTGGTCCTAGAGTGATGCACATGATTTTTAGCAATGTTAATAGCATTAGTGTTATCACAGAAAAGAGGAACACTAGCAACATTTAACCCATAATCCTTAAGAGTGGTTACCATCCATAAAATCTGACTACAACAACTAGCCGTAGCTACATATTCAGCTTCAGGAGTGGATTGTGCAATAGAGAACTGCTTCCTAGAAGACCAAGATACAAGAGAAGTGCCTAGGAAGTGACATGTGCCTAAAGTACTCTTCCTATCTAGCCGACAGCCCGCAAAATCAGAATAAGAAAACCCCAGATAGACAACGAAGACAAACAAGAATACAAAATGCCATACAGAAGGGTAGAGTGTAAATACCTGAATATGCGCTTAACGGCTTGGCGATGGGAAGTTCTCGAGATGCCTGAAATCTCGCACAGAGGCAGACCGTGAAGTGGATGTTCGGTCTCGAGGCCGTCAGGTACAGAAGGGAACCGATCATGCTGCGGTACTCGCGTTGATCAACGGCTTCTCCTTCCTCATCTGGATCCAAGACAGTCGAAGTTGCCATGGGAGTGGAGATTGGCTTGCAGTCACCCATGTCGAAACGTTTGAGCAAGTCCTTAGTGTACTTCGTCTGATGGATGAAGATCTCTTCGTTGCATTGCTTGATTTGAAGCCCTAAAATTAATTGAGCTCTCCCATCATACTCATCTCAAATTCCCTGGACACAGTCTCAGAAAAGCTGGAAACAAGAGCATGAGAAGAACCACCAAAGATAATATCATCAACCTAAATTTGAGCAAGCAGAAAGTCATTACCACGCCTAAGAATGAACAAAGTCTTGTCTAACTTACCCATCTCAAAATCATTCTTAAGAAAAAATATCTTAAGTCTATCATATCAGGCTCTAGGGGCTTGCTTAAGACCATATAAGGCTTTTGATAGCTTGAACACATAATTTGGGTACTTGGGATTCTCAAAGCCTGGGGGTTGCTTAACATAAACTTCCTCCTCTATGAAACCATTTAAGAATGCACTTTTAACATCGACCTGATATAATCTAAAGCACTTAGATGCAGCAAATGCTAGCAGAATACGAATTGCTTCTAGTCTAGCAACAGGAGCAAAGGTCTCATGAAAGTCCAACCCCTCAACTTGGCTAAAACCCTGAGCTACCAACCTAGCCTTGTTTCTAATTACAGAACCATCCTCATTTTGTTTATTTTTGAAAACCCAACGGGTTCCTATAACATTATGGCCACTAGGAGGTTCTACTAGGTTCCAAACTTTATTTCTCTCAAAATTCTCTAACTCCTCATGCATGGCATTAACCCAGCTAGAATCCGATAAAGCATGTGATATATCGCGGGGTTCAAAAGAAGCAACAAAAACAGAATGAGAGTAGAGGTTTGGATCATTATACCTGGAGCGAGTGACTCGCTCATAGAGATTACCTATTATCTGATCAGGAGGGTGCTACCTTTGAATGTGAAGTGGTGCACCCAGAGAAAAAGCATCTCTTCAACCTCTGCAGGTACTGCTGATGATGAAGATGCAGTAGGAGCCTCATCTGAAGGCGAAGTAGTCACAGCAGGTTCTTGTGCTGGAATAGGAGCGTCAACAGCATCAGGTGGAAGAACATCAAGTCCTTCTTTATCTTCCTCTATGAATATGCTCTCTGTCACCTGTGTATTACCTGAAATATCTGATCTAGCTCTAGGGCTAGTCTCATCAAAAGTGACATTGCATGTCCCCTGAACAAGGTTAGTTTCAACATTAAAAATCCGAAAACCCCTCGAATGTGTAGGATAACCCAGATATAAACTATCAAAAATTCTTGATTCAAATTTATCTAGATTTCCTGTTTTGAGAATAAAACATTTAGATCCAAAGACTCGAAAGTGCGAAACAGAGGGATTTTTTTACAAAATCGAAGCTCATAAGCAGTCTTGCCCAAAGAAGGTCTCACAAACACACGATTAGCAATATGGCAAGCAGTAGCAACAGCTTCGGCCCAAAATCTTCTCGGCGTGCTATACTTATCTAGCATCGTCCTAGCCATCTCGACCAGGGTCCTGTTCTTCCTTTCCACAATGCTATTTTGTTGAGGGACGTGTGGAGAAGAAAACTGATGCTCAATTCCACGCTCAGCACAAAAAGAAGCAAATGAGTTATTCTTGAACTCCGTGCCATTATCACTGCGGATCGCTCTCAAGGCACTCGGAAGTTCAGAGGCCAAACGAAGAACAAAATCATGATAATAATCAAAAGCTTCATCCTTCGAAACAAGAAAGAACACTCAAGTGTATCTAGAAAAATCATCGACTATGACAAGAATGTACCATTTTCCACCAACTGACCGAACCCTAGCGAGACCAACAGTATCCATATGAAGCAACTGTCCCGGTCCGTCAGCCATGACCATAGTCACTGAAGGGTGTGAGACGACAACTTGCTCGCCATGCCTACAGGGCGCACAAACAGCATCTTTGACAGCTTTGAGTTTGGTCAAACCTCTCATGAGCTCAAGGTTGCTAACTCGCGTCAGATGATCAAAACCAATGTGCCCCAAACGACGGTGCCAAAGCCAAAACTCAGAAGAAGATGATGAAATCAAGCATTTGAGAGAACCAGCAAGAGATTCAGAAAAGTCAGCTCCAAAAATCGTGGCAACTCTAGTAATTCCAAAAACAAGCTCACCAGTTGAATCAAGCACCCGACAAGCATTTTTCTTAAATATAGTCTCATAGCCATCATCAAGAAGTTGAGACACAGAAAGCAAATTAAACCTTATAATCAAGTATGTCCTGAATTTCTCGATTTAAACCTCCTAAAAATCTAGCCATCTTAGCATCTTCAGTTTCATCAAACCACAACGCAATAAACCAGTTTGCAATTCTTGATAATAATCCTCTACATAACTACTACCTTATCTTAAACGTTGTAATTTATTCAGCAAATCACGAGAATAATATGAAGGTACAAATCTATGTCTCATTGCTCTTTTCAAAGCATTCCATGTTCTAGGTATGTCCTAATGAGTACGACCATATTCACTCGACCAAATAGATGCAAAATCAGAAAACTCACTAGTAGCAGCTCTAACTTTCTTATCTTCAGGGAATTCATGACAAGTAAATTTTTGTTCTACGGTAAGCTCCCATGTGAGATAAGTATCAGGATCATATTTTTCCAGCAAAAGAAGGCATAGTGAATTTAATTTTACCAAATGCATTATTATGGTCACGTACCTCACGTTGATTTTGCCCCATACCTTGACGATTATGACGAAGCCGACGATGGTTACGATCATTGTGCATATTGGCTCCATCTGTTTCCGTATCAGCAGTGTAATTGTTCACATCTTCTTCTACCACATCTTCCCAAGAGCGAACCGCAGGTGGTGTGCGGCACGCAGGAGGTGGTGTGCGGCGAGCATGTAGGATCAAGGATAACCGACTAGAGGGGGGTGAATAGGAGGTTTCTAAATTTTCTTAATCAAATTACCGAAATTAGCAAGATATTCTAATCAAAGATATTTAACACAATCTATGAGCTACAAAATAAGTGCAATAAGTAAATACAAGAATTAACCGCACAAGGACAAGGGGGTTTTTCCCGTGGTATCGAAGATTTGTCGATCTTCACTAGTCCACGTTGAGGAAGCTTGACCACTCAAGCCGGCTCCACAAATTAAGCCTACCCTCGATCACTTGGTTGTTCTTCCTCCTCTCCGGAGTTGGTGAACACCGACCAATCACAAACGGCAACGGGTCTCTTCACAAGCTTCTTTGAAGAGATCACCGAGCGACCTTCGCCAAGTCGTCTAGGTGCCGACAAGCACCAAGAGAATAGAACTTGAACTTCACTTGACGACAATCAAGAGCCAATGGATCAACTAAGAATGCAATGCTCTTGTTCTTGCTCACTTCCTCACAAATGTGTGCAAAGAGAGTAAATGAGGAGTGAGAGGAGTGCTCAAGGCTCAAATGAATTGAATGAATGCTCAACAACACGCCCTTGAGCTGGTGGGGTGTATTTATACCCCAACAACCAAATATGACCGTTATCGAAAATCGAGGCAAAACTCGGGAAATCGGAACTTCAGCGTACAAAGTGCGGAACTTCCGCCTTCACTCGAGTGCATCATAACGGTCATTACAAAGAGCATTAAATGCTCTAAACTAGCCGTTGATTTATGTGCGAACTTCCGCCACAAGGATTTCGGTTCTTCCGATTATCGGAAGATCCGCTTTCCAATGGAACTACCGCACTCGTGAAAAACGGCTAAGTCCCAAAACGGGTGCTCTCTGGAAAAAAACGACCGCGCATAATTCGGAGCAACGATTAATCGGAACTTCCGCTCATTTCATTGCGGAACTTCCGCGCTTGAGAATTTGGCTAAGTCCCGAAAAAGGATGCTCTCTGGAAAAATTCGACCGCACATATTTCGGAGCAACCGATTAATCGGAACTTCCGCTCGTATCGTTGCGGAACTTCCGCACCTCGAGAAATCGGCTAAGTCCCGAAAAGGATGCTCTCTGGAAAAATCAAGCTGCAGTTTTTCGGAGCATCCGATTAATCGGAACTTCCGCTCATTTCATTGCGGAACTTCCGATTGTGTTCGGGAAAAATGATTTTCTTTTTAAACCAAACCAAAAGAACATGCATGATCCTAAGTTGATCCAAAGGCATAATGAGATGCTTTCAAGCTACTAGACAAGCTCCCCCTTAATAGTACGACATTTATCCTATAATCCGGTCTTCCTCCATACTCCAAAGACCGGTAAAATTAAAAGGGGTCCTAGTCTATTTGTACCTTGTCTTTGAGATCAACTCCATCTTCTCATCATTCTTTGACATGCAGCTCCTTGGTTTCACTTTGTCATTTGGGACTATGCCTTGTAATCACTTCAACAAGCATGTTAGTCCCATATTCACATAAAGTCATTAATTACCAAAATACAATTTTTAGGGGCCTAGATGCTTTCAATCTCCCCCTTTTTGGTAATTGATGACAACACAATAAAGTTGTGAGAGATAGTTGGTTTGAAATGAAAGCTCCCCTTAACATGTGCATATTGAGTAGAAGATAATGTAAAGCACATGTTTTGATTTTCGAAAAATTTCATGAGTTTCAGAGAACGTTGTTACTTGGAAGAGAACAAATGACAATAAAGATAGAGCATTCACATCACATAGTCATTCATCATTAATCAAAGATCCAAGTACAACAAAAATATAAAATAACACAAGATATTATCATAAGCATCAAGTTTTCAAACAAAGTCATAAGCATCAAGTTCATTACAAGCCATAGTCAAAATGACACAATATGCTACAATATCATAATAGATAAGTCTAGCCCTCTCTCACTAACACACTTTTCTCTCCCCCTTTGTCATCAAAGGCCAAAAGGGTTCACTCCGCAGGAGGATCTTGTGGAGGATCAACCGGAGGAACAACAGGAAGATCAACCAGAGGAGCGACAGGAGGAACAGCAGGAGGACCGCCAGGAGGAGAGCGAAAGCGACGCCGTCCATAATGAACAGGTGGAGGAAACTTGGCGAATCTGGCCAAAACGCGCCAAGGTCGGGCCGAGTGGGCGTCGAGTCCGAAGTGGTCGCCTCTGAAAGCATCCACCGGAAAAGGTGGCTACCTCAAGTGCATCCAATCTAGAGGTGGTCACTGCCTGGAAGGTATCCTGGGATGCCCTTATCTCCAACAAGGTAGCATAAATCTGATCCATAGTGGCTATACCTTGTGGAGGAGCAGTAGCAGCAGCAGCAGCAGCAGGAGGTGCAACTTCAGGTTCTTCTGCTGGAGCACGCCTAAGATTTGCAGGGATTGGAGGACCTTCTCTTGGTTTATATGCTTTATGCGCTGAAGGTGTAGCTCCATTATATCCAGTTTGTTTAATGATCAAAGCCATAATGTAAGGTGCAAAGTTTATCCGTTTGACTCGATCATTCTTTGTTCCTGCTATCTCCCTTATGATAACATCCACAACATCAAACTTTCTTCCATGCATGATGCATTCCAATATATTCCAAACATGCCCTCTAATTGCATCATAATTCCCGCTCTTTGGTAATATGGTATGGTTAATGATCCTATTTACCAAGCCGAAATAGGAAGAAGTCTGTGATCTTACCAGGACAAATCTACGTGTGGTGTCATAAAATTCACCCAAGCCGAAAGAGGAGAAGCTGTTCCATCATAAATTTTCTCATATCCGCCGACTCGACATCCAATGCACGTTCAAAAGCACGTCTTGAGCAGGAATGTCTCACTGTCCCTGTCATCCAGGTGAGCTGAGAAAAATCTGGGGGAATGCATACTGTGGCATAGAACTGACGGATGATTTCATCACTATAATTGCATTTTATAGCCACAAGGTTATGAATCCCGGCTCGCTGAAAGAGCCTGTAGGTACCCTCATATCTGTCAAGTCCGTTGAGATAGGACCAATTGATGTACTTGTGATCAGCAAATGGTTTGGATGGTCCATAAAAGAGATCATAGACTTGCCTTTGAAACTTGGTATGAAATCGAGGGTCATCACAGTTTCCTGGAAGTGAATATTGATCTTTATCCCGAAGAATAGTGTAGTCGTCTGCTGTCAGTCCCTTAAGATCAATTTCAATCTCTTCCGGTTCTCCTAGTTCCTCATTAGATTCATATTCAGATTCTTCTCCTGATCCACTCTCTTCTGATCCTGAATTTTCAGATTCTTCCTCATTTCTCGAAGAAGATGCGCCAGTATCTGAATAGTGCTTCGGGACTGACACCTTCATCCTCGGCATCTTCAAGAACAACAATGGATGAAGTGTCAAAGATTGAATCAAATGAAAATGTGATTTTACATTTACGTCGGGACAATCTAAGCTCCGCAAGTTGCACTCGGAACTACATTGGCGGAAGTTCCGCGTTTTCAACGGCGGAAGTTCCGATTATCCTGAGCCGATTCTAGGTTAATAGGAATTTTGGGTTTTCAGTATTTGTATGGATTGAGTCCATGGATTCGATGCGTATACATCATATGATACTGAATAAACCTATTTTCCCAAGAATCAACCACAGATTTCAACAACATTTGATTTTTCCCAAAATTTGACCTAGGGTTCATAAGGGTGCAAATCCAAGAAAGGAATTGGAAATACCTTGAGAGAATGAGAGATTGAACCCTTGGGAAGCAGTTGATTGGTTCGGATTGAAGGAAAAACCGAGAAGAGAATCAAAAAGTTTTGGTTTTCTATTTTGTTTCCAAAGTAGCAATTTTTACTTCAAAAGCATTTGAAAACATTTGAAATACATTTTTAGATACTTTTGTGTAGTTTTTCACAAGATTGACCGTTTTGAGCAAAAAGCCACTTGTAAAAAATATTTGGACTTTCGAATGGAAGGCTTGATTTTGAAAAGCTAATCTTGCATATGATTTATAATGTCACTCCAAGAATACCAAATGAAGCAAATGAGAATGAAACACATTCATTCACAAGATCCAATAAATTATTTTGGGCAAATAGGTAAAATAGTTTCCCAATATTAATACTTTACCCAATTTTATTTTATTTTATTAAGCCCAAAAATATTAATAGGTTTTTCACAAAGAAAAAAATTCCCTTTACACAAAGGTTCCAAAAAAAAACTTTCTCCTTTGACACACAAAGGTTCATCATCCATCTTGTCATCTCTTAGACTATATTCATCCATAATTGAATTTTGCAAGGTGCTCGAACTTCTCTTCTATTGATCTTCCATGAAAGCATTCCAAACAGAAGAGAGAATTTTGATTGACATGAGAGAATTGTGGATACCATTTTAACGAATAAGATGATATCACTTGAAAAGATGAGACTCATGCCAAGATCAAGATGATCAAAAGAAGAAGCTACCACTTTTGAAAAGAATACCACTTGATAGATGCAATTTGCATTTACAATCAGGGAATAGCAGTAGTGGGTAGCTAGCAAGGATATAGAGGATCAACTTGATCACTGGAAGTAGCCACAAAAGATTTAGAATTGAATTGGAATGAAATGGCTTTTTCTCTCTTTGCTCAAAAGCTGAAATTTCAGATTTGTGCATGGTTTTGAGCAGATTTGTGAATTTTGTATCTTTAAATGGGTTCACAATTAGAGGAAGCTATAATAATGAAATTTGATCCTCTATAGTGGTTCTATGTTGAAAAAATTTCTCAAATTTATTGGAACCATTTTACCCATTTTCTCAGCTGTCTTTTGAGGCTCAAATGAATTGTCAAAATCTGAAAATCCTGAATTTTTCAGTTTTATGAAACTTTGTGATTTTCATATCTTTAAATTGGTTGACATTTGGTTAAGCCTCCCAAAATGAAAATTGTGTGTATATGCCAGCACTAGCTCCATGATTAATTTCATATTTTTCTGAGCTTGCTTCCACATATTTTCAATATTGGCCATCTTTGATCTTCTCGTTTTGGAATTTGAAAATGTTCTTGAGAAGACTTCAAAGAAGGAGATTATTTGAATGTATTTCAAATATCATTTCAAGTCGAATCATTTCAAGTGGTTCTCAATATTCTGATTTAAAAGGGGAAAATATTATGATCAATAGGTTTATAACCTATCTTTGTTTCTCCTCTCATATCTTGAGAACAAAATCTCCTTTGGTCATATAAGTTCAATTCATACTTTTGTGACCAACCTCGATATTTGCAAGTGGTATCGATTTGCAAACCTCCTTTGTGTCCTTTTTAGTGATTAATGCCAAAAGGGGAGAATGTTTATATCAATACTCTTCCATTTGGATGTTTCATTTGTTTAAAATGCCAAAAGAGGAGAATTGCCAAAAAGGGGGAGAATGCATTAAATGTATAGTATATCATTCTCATATGCATAATGATTGACGTTTTAAAATTTCACCTTATGGCATGCATAGACATAGTTCATTAACTTAAATTCTCTGTTATGTCTATTTATATCCAAATGTTGTTATTGAAAATGGATTTGTCATCAATCACCAAAAGGGGAGATTGAAAGATCTAGACCCGCCATTATGAGTTAATGGATTGTTTTGGTGATTAATGACAAATCCAAATATGAGACTAACTCTTTTATCTAGTAATATCTTGTGTAGTCTCATTTGGATATAAAGGTGAAATTCAATGAGGTATGCAATCGACATCTTAATCTTATATATTGTTGCATTCCTCGAATCCAAAATATAGGTTGAACTCAACCATAAGTTAAACTTGAATATGTGCATATGTTCTTATTACACATTTGTGTATGCACACATTTAGGGGGAGTTCACTCTATATTTTGTGGTTTCATAAGTATTGATCCATATTCCATTCTCCTCATATATTAAGGATCATTACTTTGAAACAAATCCTTTGAGTATATAAAAAACTTGTGTAGTTCATATATACTCATATTGCTTTATATTCAATTATTTGCAATTGTGTTGTGGGACTAATGTGTGTGCTAAGATGTGTTCAAGGCTTAGTCCGAGTGCGAATGAAGACATGAAAAGGAAATGCAAAGATGGTAAAAGATCAACTTAGGATCATGCATTGTCTTTTGGTTTGGTTTTAAAAGCAAAATCTTTCTCTCAGTACAATCGGAAGTTCGGCGTTATACGTGCGGAAGTTCCGATTATCGACGATCCGATTTCCAATGGCTTGATTTTTCCAGAGCATCGGTTTGAGGACTTAGCCGATTTCGAGGCGGAAGTTCCGCAATGATAAGAGCGGAAGTTCCGATTATCGGATGGTCCAAAAATGCGCGGTTGGATTTTTCCAGAGTACCCTTTTAGGGACTTAGCCATTTTCGCAAGTGCGGTAGTTCCGCAATGAAATGAGCGGAACTTCCGATAATCGGAACTACCGCATGATAGTTGGCGGTAGTACCGCACCTTTCTACAATAGTTTGTTTAGAAGCATTTGTTGCATGTATATCTTGATAATTATTGTTAATCATTGTGGGACTAACATTTTCATGAGTTGGATGAATAGGCTATGTTCTAGGGTGACGAAGACTTTGGATGACATCATGAGTTGATCGTCATCAAGTCAAGGTTCAAGAAGAGGATGTATCGTGTGTTGATGCATAACAAGATCTCGAAGAAGGAGATGATCATGAGTTGATCGTCAAGTCAAGAGAAGACCCATCATGTGTTGATGGAGGTCAAGTAAAGGATGCATCATGGGTTGATGCATGTCAAGACGATGACCGGACTTGAAGTGAAGATGTGCGTCATCAAGCTTCAAGAAGATGCTCATGGCAAAGGTATGACTAGCTAGGGCTAAGGATGTGTTCCTAGTCTTTTACGGTCTTGGTGTTTGGTTGGAAGACCGGATTGCTAGTATAGGTTGCCGTACTATTAAGAGGGTCTTGTCTAGTAGCTTGAGTCTCATCATGTGTTGATAGCTCAATCTTACTTGCTCTAGCTCTACATGGCATGATGCTATTATTTGCGAATGTGTTTTGCAAATAGTTGAGGCTTATCTGATTAATCCTTGTAGCATGTGACTATACTTTTGCGAATGTGTTTTGCAAATGGTTGAAGTCCATGTACCTACACCTTGTGGCATGATCTAAGTTTGCAAATGTGTTTTGCAAATCGTTGGGATTCATGCATTTTCCCTTGGCATGGTCTAAGATTGCTTATTGCTATTTATTTGGACTTAGATCATGATAGTGGCTCTTTGGAGTTGTGCTTTTTGATTTGATCAAATGTGTTTGAGGTCAATCAAATAGGTGGGTTGTGTAGCCCTCTGAATAAGCTTTCCATAGAGTCCGAGATCACTCAATTCCGACATCGAGTCAAAAGTTATGATATTTTTACCGAGTATCGCCTGCGTGCTGAAATTGGGCTGCGGAAGTTCCGATTTTTGTCTTGCGGAACTTCGATATTATCGGAAGTTCCGATATTTGTATCTGGAACTTCCGCACCAAAAGTTTTAACGGCTAGTTTTTGAGCCGTTATGCACCAGTCTGCCCATGAACAGTAGAAAGCGGTAGTTCCGCATATTAGTTGGCGGAACTTCCGATTTCCACGATTTTCTGCAACTTTGCCTCCAACGGCTAGTTTTTGTGTGTGGGCTATATATAGCCACCTTGGCCGGTTGGGAGAGGTTGTGGTGCCCATATTCATTCTATTGAGCTAAGAGCAAGCCTCTCATCTCTTTTGTGCATGTGTTGCACTTAGTGAGTGTTGAGAGCAAACCCTAAGTGCATGTGTTGCACGAGGTAGTGGATTGAGTATCCACTTGAGCGTTGACACTTGATTAGTTCAAGTGATCGTTGAGACTTGTTTCTCTTGGTGTTTGCCGACACCTAGGCGGCGTGGAGGCGTCGTGCTCGGTGACCTTCTCAAGAAGCTTGTGAGAAGGCCCGACGGTTGTGAGTGGTTTGGTGCTCGCCATCTCGGAGTGGAGGAAGAGCAACCACAGCTTGAGCGAGTGTTGGTTCGGTTTGGAACCGGTCCAAGTGTTGGACTTACCTCGGAGGTGTGTGCTCATTTGAGGAGCCGGTCCAGCGGGTTGGGCTTACCTCAACGTGGATTAGGGAGACCGGCAAGTCTCCGAACACCACGGTAAAACATAATCGTGTCATCTTGTTTTTACTTGTGCTTTACTTTGAGCTATTTACATTCTTGCTTTAATTGCTTATATATCTTGTATGATTGCTCATATTGTATTGTGTTCATATTATCGGTGCACTTAGTTGAGCCTAGTTGTTTTAGGTTTTAATTGTGCAAAACCAATTCGATATTAGCTTCCGCATTTATATATTGGTTTAGCGCGATAGATTTTTAAAACCGCCTATTCACCCCCCTCTAGTCGGCCACCTCGATCTTACAGAGCAGGAGGTGGTGCGCGGCGAGCAGGAGAGTCCTCCACTCTTGGCTCATGATCATGGGTCTGTTGTCGACAAGTGGTCGGCGCCGAGGAGCGCAACGCGTGTGTGGAGCGCCACGAGATTGTCATTGATCTTATCCAAGGCATCGCGAACACTCTCACCGAGCGAGTGCTCAATGTGCCGCACGAGCTCTCTCGTGCGAGGTGTGAAAGATCCCTCACCAGTATACCCCAAAGAGTGGTCGTTATTGTCTACACCATGTGTAGATCCATGTGACCCTGTCATTGTTAGTAGAAAACAAAGAACCAATCACAGTGTATATGTCCCTATGAACTACTAGGTTCTGGAGTTTCACAAGTCGCTCACACTCAAGCTTATACCCAGTTCTTACCGATGCAGTAAGAAAGTGGTACAACCGGTGGCTGGTTCGTGATACTCTCACTTGTGATCAGCCCAACGATTGCGAGGAACAGCACCTGCTGAGTTAGTAGGAAATGGAGCTCGGAAGGGTAGTATGTAGCAAAGGAATAGCAATTATTCAATTCAACATGCAAAGTTGAAAAGCAGTTCAAAGTACTAGTCACAAGTGCTGATCTTAGTCTAATCAAAGTTTAGCTAATCAAAGCCCTACTAAGAGATGTGTAAGTACGCACACGCAAAGATAAATATAACTTGATGTAAGCAATGAAAAACCTCACAACAAGTGCTAGGAGAGACGCTAACCAACTACTCAAACTTCTTTGTAGGGCACAAGATGGTTTACACGATGTAGAGCACAAAAACGGAATAACGTGCAGCGTAAACAGCCCTTCAATTTAAGCAGAAAACAATAGTTAGTCTCGAGAGATGAAAAACAAAGTTTTACATGGATTATATATACTCGTTTGAAAGGTTTCGATGAGATCTACAACTTTGCAGTTGAGGCGAACCCCAAATTCTGAAGGGAAGACTGAAAGAAATGGCAAAAACCAAAACTGAAAACTTGTGACGCGAATTCGGAGCCAGAAATGACCGATTTTGGGTTCCCTGGAGGGAGGCTCTTGCATTAAGTAGAAAGTATGTGCCTCGTTGTTAGCTTTCCAACGAGTCCAAGAACGTCCAAATCGGACACCATATGCAAAAGTTATGCCCGTTTTACTGAAGGTCTCTCGGAAACGGAATCGTACTCGGACTGGAAACCGACTCGGTATTAATCTTTAAATTGCTATATCTTTTGATTCCGTGGGCTAATCTTGCTGAAATTTTTTATGCAAGCTTGTGGCTATATGTAGAAGGGGTCCACTAATTTTCAATAGCTTTTGGTGTAAGATTGTTTCTTTTTCCACTACGGCTTTTGTTTTGTGTGGCGGCCTCTTTCTCCTTCTATTATTTTTCCGGCCCTAAGGTTTTCTGCGAGTCGCAAAAAAATAGCAAAGTGTTCTCTCTTTTTTGGGGCAGGTTAGAGGAGTTCTAACACATGAATTTTATGTTTAGATGTAAAAACTATGAACCCTAAAACAACGATCAAGCGACGTGAAGGAAAAACACGAGAAGCAATCTAGACAATGACCAACTAGACAATAACTAGAGCTAAAGATTAGCAACTAGACAATAACTAGAGCTAAAGATTAGCAACTAGACATGACAATGCAACCAAAGATTCAACAAGCAAACTAAAAGAAAAAAATTGTAAAGGCACAAGTGGCTCGGTATGGATGATAGATGTAATTTTTTTTGGGCAATTTTCTGAACTCTAGGTATGAAAAATGAATCTACTACTAGAAAACAAGAAACTCTCACCGAAGAACTCTAGCTCTGATACCACCTGATGAACCCTAAGGTTTGATTTGTTGGCCCGATCTTTCGATGAGAACGACAAGTCTCGTAGGCGTCGCTCAACTCTGACAATCTCGGCTACGAACACGCAAGGCTCGAAACCACGCAATCGTTGAACTGATTGACAAGTCGTTATCAACCGTGCACGAATACCCGGTTGACCTGACCACGAAGGTCGATTCCTGCATACACCGAAGAAGCACACAAGAACAAGATAAAGCAATCTAAAATTGTAAATAAAGATTGAAATATTGAAATTGGGATTTCAAAAGCGGTATTATGGTTGGTCTAGTCGACACAAGCCAATACACGAAGTTGCAACATGGCTAACTTTTAACTAAACAAAATCCAAGACAACTAGAGGGGGTGCAAACTCCTTAAATAGGGAACAAAGAGCCACAAAACTAAATGAACCAGTGGGGTGGTACTAAAGGCCGTGGGTTACTATTCATGTGAACAGTAACCACACCCCCGAGTGGGCCGCAGGCAGATGGGCCAAGTTCAGTATGATTACAAAGCTCAGGTTGGCCCAAACAAGTGATATAATGTCTTCTTTTGATTATTGCGATTAGTCTAGAAGGAATTTGGAGGTGAGACTAGATCCGTGGAAAGGTCTCGGAATAAGCTTTCCAACAAGCCTAAGATCACCCGAATCGGTTTTCGTTTGCAAAAGTTATGCCTGTTTTATATTGGTGCTATCAGGCTGATTCCGAACTGATCTGACCAAAATGTATCCAGCTTGAACTGCTGCTTGGCACATGTAGTAGCACCATGGCATGTACACATAGTACCATGGCATGTAGACGTAGCACCATGGTATGTAGACGTAGCTCGATCCAATTGGGTAATATGGCATTGCATTATCCGAAAGTCCAATTAGAGAAGATGATGGTGAAGTAAAGGAAGTAGAGGATACAATGCAACAGGTTGAAGCAGTGGTTGTATCCTTAGGGTCGATGTCCTCATCATGAACCATCTTGAGTCTCCGGTCATGTGGCGTGAACAGCTAGAGTCGACGAACCATGTGTACTTCCTCTTTCCGCGGTAATCCTGAAAATTAAGGAACAGAAGAACGATGTATCTCAATACTAGGGTTAGTTAAACAAGACTTAGGAACCCAGTACTGAGACACACGTCTGCGAGTAGTATGCCAAGCAGAAGTGCTATCCTTGATTTTATTTGAAGTTCTGTTATGAGCAATAGTTAGAGTAACATAAGAGTTATCCTGTCTAGAAACATGATGATGAGCATGTGATACAAATCCTAAATCAGATTTATTCTTTTCTATATTACCATGTTTCATAGAAGCTCTAGGTTGATTAGATGAAATTCTAGTAAAATTTTTTTATTATTTTTGAACCTACGCCAACAGAACTCAATCAAATGCCCATCCTTTTTGCAATAGGTGCAATGATACTTAATACCACTGGGAGAAGCACCCTTAAACTTAACAGATGGTTGGGCAATACCTGCATATTTAAAGATAGTTTTTGCAGGTTGTGTTTTGAATTCAATTAACCCATTTTCCAAGACTTGAGTAACTTTTGGGTTAGAATTATTGTGAACATGATTATATCCTAATCCTTGCTTTTTATAAGGAGTTTTAGACTTGTCCAGAATCATGTTTAATTGTTTCTTACCTTTAGAGAATTTTTCTAAGGTATCCTTAAGATAAGCATTTTCTTCTTTAAGATTAACACATGATTCACAGGTTTTACCCTTAATGGCTCTAGCATATTTTTCCTTATATAAAGCAGTTTCAAGTTTAAGAGCTGGACATGAAGCACATGCAGAAGACTCAATACTGTCCTTAAGCTTGGCATATTTAGCTCTAACTGCTTCTAAGATATCTTTAACTTTATGTTCTCGTTCTAAGCAAAAAGTGCAAAGGCTAGAATCAACCACACCAAAAGCAACCAACTTGCTAGACTCTAAGCATTTTTCACATAGAGCATATTTAACCTCAACAAGCTCAGTCCTAGCATTTTCAAGTTGTTGCAAAGCAATATCATGAGCAGATTGCAGTTTAGCAAATTCTGAGTGCATAGCATGGCAAGATGAACATTCATCAGATTCAAGAGTCTTAGTATTTTCAAGTTCTAAAATCAAATTATCTACTTTGTGACTCTAAATCCTTATTCTTGGCCATGACAAACTCTAAACCTTTATCCTGATTCATGAGTTGCTCAAACATAGTTTCACATCTATCAGAAAGAACATCATAGGAAGGAGGTACCTCATCGTTGTCGTTGTTAACGGAGTCAGCCATGAAGCACAAGCTGGTGAAGTCCTTGGCCTTCCCTTTCTTCTTGCTTTGAGGGATCTTCTCCTCCTTGTCCTCCTCACTCCCGGAGTCAACATCGCTTAAGGATTGATCCTCAAAAGCGGCAAGCACCCGGTGAGCGGCCTTTGTCAGCTTGGCAGTATCAAACCTTGATTTGTTCCATTGAGGCTTCTTCCTACTGGCTTTCCCTCCTTGTGGTTGCTCTTACCTTTAATCTTGGGGCAACTTGCCCAGATATGATTAAGCTCACTACACTCATAGCAAGTCACGGGACCTCCTCGATTTCTGTTTCTCATATTATTGTAGGCCCGTATGACCTTTTTGACTATAAGGGCCAACTCAGCCTCAGGAAGGCTCTCAAACTCTTCTTCATGAATTGCAGATAAACCAGCAAAAGAAAATCCAGAAGAAGACTCAAAAGACTCATCAGAAGCTCTCTTGAGCGGGTCTGCTACCAAAGCCATGTTTTCACTTTTGGGATGATCAATCCTCTTGATCTCATGAGTCTTAAGCTTGCTATAGAGCAGCTCCAAAGTTAGATCAGAAAGATTGACATTCTCCTCAATGGCAGTAGCCTTTATCTCCCACTCCTTGGTGTTGATTGCAGCCAAGAGGTGGGTGGTATTTTCAGACTAAGAATATTCAATACCAATAGCTTTTATCTGATTAATCAATTTATTAAAGCGACTGAAAATATCATCGATGCTCTCTCCAGAACGCATCTCGAATTTGTTATATTCACGCTTATAGACTGTTTGGCGTACTTTTGTAACCTGGGACGAACCCTCATGGTAGGTTTCGAGAGTGTTCCAAATCTCATGTGCAATCTCAAGATTGCAAATCCGATCATACTACTGTCTCCCAAAGCCCACCATACAATAGATTTTTAACCTTATTGTTGTTAGCCAAAAGGGCTTCTGAAGCCGGCGTAGCAACTTCGGGCACAAAGAGAGTGACTCGAACAACCTCCCATATAGCGTGTCCTTCGCTCTCAAGAAAGACTCGCATGTGATTCTTCCAATAGGCATAGTCGTGCCCATCGAAGATATGCAGCTTTGTGGAGTATCTATCCATCGTCAAGTTCAATGACCGGTTAAGATCAAGATTGAACTAACCGGGCTCTGATACCACATGTTGGACCGAAAAGGCGACTAGAGGGGGTGAATAGGACCACGCTCACTTTTTCACAAATAATGGATTCAATAATATTTCACTCCAGTAGATATGGAAGCTATGAAGATCAGTATATCAGTACAGCGGAAGACTAATATTGAATCCAATTCAAACCCCTAAGCAATACGATAAAATCAACAAAGATTGAAACAATTCAATGCACTGGCAGTCTGACCTCTGGCCTTGGGTGGTCTGACCGATTCCCTGGCGGTCGACCTGAATTGGAATTGGGCGATCGACACGGCCTTCGAATGCAGATCAAGCGGCCGATAAAGAAGATAAAAATAGATAAAACTTTTGATCTACTAATCCAAACTTGATGAAACTTGGAACACACCTTCTCTATGATATCAGGAAGCTATTCCAATCGAAGATTGTGATAATTCTTGGAAGAATAAAGATCATTTTTCGTTTGATCGAAGAAGGGTTCAAAACCAGGTCAAAACGAAAACTTGATCCAAGATCTTACTCGTGGGTGAATGATGATCAAGATGATCCTAGATGGGTTCCCACACGTCACAGCAAGCTAGATCACATGAAAAATTCAATCAAAAATTCGCGGATCAAAGAAATACCCAAAATTATCAAATAGAAATAAAGAACGCAATGAGATAAAATATTGATTAAACTTTCCTTTGATTGATTGATATGATATGGGCTTACAGCCTCTCCATCAATGGAGGACAATGCTCAATCCAAGAGCACAAAAATCACATCAAACATCAAGAACCCTAGCCTCCACAAAATCTCTCCCTAAGAAAATTAGGGTTACAAAAATTGCAAAAGAGCCGAAGAGGTGGTGCAACCACCACCCTCTCCTATTTATAGTGGAGGCTTAGACCTTCTAGAAGTTTGATCCTATTGGGCTCCCGTTAAGGCCCAAAACAAACGGGACACATACGCACGTATTTTCAAGCGTCGTCTTTATCTCCTCTTGACCTAACTAGCTACACCTTGCGCCATCTTGCGCCTTGGATTAGCTAATAGATCATCTTTGTCCATCTTGCACCTCGCTTGAGTACATTGAGCTCACCCGGTATCGTCGATCGTTCTGGACCTCAGCTCTCCAAGCCTAGTCCCGATCATCCTCGTCGTTGACCGTCGTTAACCACCAAGCAACCTGCACAACAATAGACAAGTAAACCGAATTTGGGAACAAGTTCTTCACAACTTGACCCATGTTAGTCAAAACATGCATCATGCAACATATATGCCCTGAAACTCATGACTTTTACCTAACAACTGAATATCGCCGCCACGACGGGTGATTTAACAAGTGAAAATCGGTCGACCGCCTGTGTCGGTCGATCGCCATCTGGCGGTCTGACCGCCACCTATTGGCCGGTCAGACCGCCAGCTGGGACTTAGCCGATTTCAACATCTGAAAACCGAAATCTACTGGAAATTTCAAACCAATAGAACTTTTGACTGGATACTCCAAAAATTATGGGACCAAGTGCAATAGAATCCCCTCTCTTGCCTACACCCTCTATTTTTGGCCCAGCTCAAATTAACACTTTCTGTAACTGGCCACCAAGGCCGATCAGACCGGCCATGATTCGGTCAGACCGGCCACCCTAGCCGGTCAGACCGGTTTTAGCCTGACAACATGCTAACTTTGTCGAGAACACATGAAACGACAAACCATTAACGCCATTGCCAATTGTCACATCATCCTAAGATCTGGAGTATATCCCCATGATATCCACAACTATTTAGTATGTGCACATTTTCGGTAGCCATGACCTCGGACATATGGAGTGGTCGAGTTAGGGAGGATTATTTTAGTGTTGTTGCTTATTATGTTAATGACAACTGGGTAATGGAGAAAAGAATAATATGTTTGAAATTAATTGATGTATCACACACAGGTGAGAATATTGTGGACTGTATTATCAAAGTCGTGGAAGACTTTCGTATTAGAGATAAAATATTCTCAATTATTTAGACAACGCCGCTTCAAACTCTAGATCTATGGATATTCTTACTCCAGTGTTGAGTACATACGTCGATTCCTTCTTGCTACATCAAAAATGTGGTTTGAAGAGGTTGAGTCTGTATATTAAAGCTTTTCGTGATGTTATTTTTTTCTTAAATAATTCTAATGTAAGAATAGCACGACATAAGAACTTCTGCAGGGCGATGGGTGTACATCTAATAATGTTCAGTTTGGACATGGAGGTAAGATAGAACTCTGCTTACCTGATGCTTAAGAGTCTTATATCATATAAGAGCATTTTTATGTTTTTATTCAAACGCACTATCAAAGCATTGATGGCAGTATACTATTGACTGAGCAACATTGGTTCGTTGCTGAGAAGATGCTGCAGCTTTTAGAAAAAATTTATGAGGCTACTGTTGCTTTGTCCGCTGTCTACTATCCAACATCTCCTATCATTGTGCATAGTATTTTATAGATTGCTACTCAATTGAAAATGTACAAAAATAACTTAGTTTTACACGAGGCTATTATTGCTATGAAAACTAAATACCTTAAATACTGGAGAGAAATCCCTTACCTATATGCATTTGCATTTCTTTTAAATCCTAGAGGTAAAATTGATGTATTTGGTAGTGTACATGAGTTTCTTTGTGATGCTACAGGGCTAGACTATGCTAACTATTTTGCAGAAATTCATTTTTGGTTATACGAGGTATACCAAAGGTATGAAAATAAGTTTCGGGAGTCCGCTCGCAACGACCTTCAGTAGCCCCTGCCTTAAGTATCAAGACAAATATGTGGAGCAGGATCTTCGGTGTCTCTTCCTCCAGATCCAGGTCTTCTTCTTCTACACTGACGCCTGCTCGGCCAAGACCCATAAGGAGCGGGGAACTATCCACCTATCTGGACAGCGATACGGTGTATTTCAACTCAGAAGGCTTCAAAATTTTGCAATGGTGGCAAGCCCGTAAGTTAACATATCCCTTGTTATCCATATTTTCACGTGATGTCTTAACTGTTCCTGTCTCAACGGTTTCCTCCGAGTCAGCTTTCAGTCTTTTTAGAAGAATATTAGAGGAGAAAAGAACAAGTTTCACAAGTGGGATGGTGGACATACTTCTAACTGTGAAGGACTGCGAACAAGCCGATTCACAAACAAAATACTCTGCAGAAAATTCAGAGTTGTTAGAGGTGTTTAAAAATCTGTACTTAGAGGATGACACCGATATGCAGAACAAAGATGTATCATATATGTAGAGTTATATGTTGTACTCTTTTTCCTTTGCCAAAGTTTACTCATTCTGAGTTTTTTACTTGGCGAAGGTTTTAACGAGGCAACTAGTTGGACATTAATAAAACACTTTATTACATTTTTAATATGATTGTCTCATTTTTTTTATTTTCATATCTATTTTTGAATTCTATATATTTTCCAAATTATTTTAGGTTTTTTTGGATTTTTGTTATTATTTCGGGCCTAACGGGCTAAAGAGGTCAGCCTTGACCTACCGAGCCAAACGGGCTCGTGCTGGCCCAGCAAAACACGAACGGCCAACGGGTCGTGCCTCGGCCGCCTCCTCGGCATGTGGTCCGACAAGACACAGCTTATCTAACATTCGGACCGGAACAGACCGTGCCGAGATCTAATAGCCGGACCGGAATAGACCGTGCAGAGATGGGTCGTGGCCCATCCTACTCGTGCCGGGTCGGGACAGGTGTCCATTCGACCAGCGCACACAGCATAGTGGAGAAAAAAAATCCTCATCCCCTGTACCCTTCTCCTCTGATAGTCTTCCTTGCCAGTGTTCCTCTTTCCCGAGTTGTGTCCCTGCTCTGCATACGAGACTCTGAGCCGCACCGCAGATCGGGCGTCGTGTGAGCCCGCGCCACGTTGCTTTTGGTTCTCATCGCTCGGACTTCTGCGGCGCTCTCCTCCTCGGCCTTGAACGCATCCCCGTGGCCTACTCTGCCTTGGCCTCCGGCGCTGCTTGTGCCGTTATCGTCGCCTGGTGGGCGCGAATCCTATCCAGCTGCAGTGTTGTAGCACCGTCACCGCCCTTTGTTCTTTTCCGCCACTATCATCGCCTGGTCGACGCAAATCCGGGCCACCGCAGCTTTGTAGTGCCGCCGTCGCCCTTCGTCCCTTCTGTCGCTGTCGTCGCCAGGTGGACGCGAATCTGGGCACGAATTCGGGTTCAACACCTTCCACCTGCCTATTTCCGAACGGGAGCCCGTTGCGTGAGTCCGAGACCAGGTTCCAGTACGTGGCTATGGTGTGTGCTTCTAACATAGTCGCCCTCCCTCCTTGGTCGTGATCCCTACGCGAGACGAGAGTCGGGCCACCATGTTGGCGAGGGGGGACGCCAGAACCGCGACAACGAAGGACACGCAGCCTGCCGCGGTGAGGAAAAAGCTGAGACCGGCGGTCGGACAGAATTTCAGAGATTCTAAAACTTCAGAAATTCAGTAATTCTGAAAGTTCAGACCTGGATCAGAAAACTCAACGCTTGGAGGAACAATTTAGAACTGATATGTGTATTTTGTGATGCAACAATTGTAGTCTTTTTGTTTCTTTTCTTTGCCATTTATAGTCATCTGAAGTTTACAGTCTTGAGTCTTTGTCGAAAGCTCTACGGGACTCCAAAACCTGCTACTACTTAGAACAGAGTTCGACTCTTATTCTAACTCGAGACGGTCTCTGAATTAACAAGCTATACTAGCTAAAGTCTATCAAACATAACTAACATCGGTATTGCCTAACAAATTTGCAACCCGACTAAAACCACAAACTAAAAAAAACAGAACAGAAAAACTAACTTCGACACAACTAGTTTAAATCAACATTCACCTCCCTAAGCTAGTTGTGGTTTTTCTCTTTCACAACCTGCATCCCAATTATTTCTCTCATCTCCAAAATTTTGAGTCTTCCCAAAGGCTTGATTGGAATATCTGCAAGCTGATCATTTGTGCTAACATAATCATAATTTTCTTGTCTTCCACACACTCCCTGATGTAATCTTGGTTAGAATATCTGCAAGCTGATCTTTTGTGCTAACATACTCAACCATAATTTTTTGTCTTCCACACACTCCCTGATGTAATGAAATCTAGTATCGATATGCTTGCTTCTATCATGATGTATTGGATTCTTACACAAGGAGATAGCAGACTTATTATCAATGTTAAGTATTACCTCTCCAGGGTTTCGGTTCATGATATCACCAAGGAGGCGCTCCAACTAAATACCTTGACATGCTGCTACTAGTATAGACTCAGCTTCACATGATGACAATGCGACAACCTTTTGCTTCTGTGATAGCCAGCTGATCAGGCTAGAACCCAAATAGGATGCGACTCCAGTTGTGCTCTTTCGATCATCAATGTCTCCAGCCATATCACTATTGCTATAACCCACCAAGTACAACTTCTCTCCTTTATTCTTCTTATAATAGCAGCCCAAATCAAGTGCGCCTTTGACATACCTCAAGATGTGCTTCACTGCAGCCATATGTTCAGTTGTCGGGGACTCCATGTATCGGCTGACAATCCCAACTGATTAGGCTAGATCTAGTCATGTGTTTACAAGATACCTGACTCCCAACAATGCTTCTATACATGGTTTGATCCGCCAATGGTGATGAGTTTTTCTTACTTAACTTGAATCTTACTTCCATCGGAGTTTGCACTTAATTGCAATCACTCATGCCACAATTTTCAAGAATCTTGTTTACATATGCTTCCTGGCATAGCGAGATACCACTTGACGTTAGATGTACTTCAATGCCAAGATAATAACTCAACAAGCCGAGATCGCTCATCTTGAATAGCTTCTTCATTTGTTGCTTGAATTTCACAATCTCTTCTTCACAAACTCCTGTAATCACCAATTCATCCACATACACACCAACTAGAAGATAATTCTGATCTCTTCCTTTCTTGTATACGGCGTGCTCAAGTGGTCTTCTTTCAAAACCAAGTGACATCAAGGTGTTGTCCAACTTAGAATTCCAAGCTTGTCGCAAACTAATCAAGGTTTTGTGCAGTTTCAGTACCTTGTGTTTACGCCCTTTTTCAATGAAACTAGGAGGTTGACTCACATATACTTCTTCTTCTAGCTCCCCATTAAGAAATGTCGACTTGACGTCTATATATGGCATATATCTCTTGTACTCCTATATATATCGCCCATTGGGCCTCTTCAATACACACACAATTACTAACATGGTATCAGAGCATAGGTTAGGGTTAGGGTTCCTTAGTTGCGCCGCCTCCTAGCGTCCAGCCGACGCCGCTGCCGCCCCTGGGAGGAGCCATGTTCACTCCCGGGGGCGGTCTTCTCCTTCTCGGCTGGATCCACCGTTCGCGTCGGGCCTCCCGAGCCGCCGCCTTCGGGATCCAGTTATTTTTCCCTCAGCCTTGGATCCCGATGAGGGATGGATTGCCCGGATCAGCTCGACGCCGTGGGATGATGAAGAGGAGAAGGAGGCATCTTGGCAACGCTGTCTCGTCCTCGACGCGATGTCCTGCACGGTGGCCATCCTGAGGTCGCCGGTGTTCTTGCCGTCGCTCTGTCGGCTCTCCTGCGGGGCCGTCGACGATGGGCTCCTGCCGGTACGCCTCGTCCTCCCGAGCTGCTACGCCACGCCGCCGGCACCTCGTTCTCGCCCGCGTGGCTGGAGGAGACGGACCGGGCGCTGTACGGGCGTCCATGGTGTGGCGCTCGCTGACCTCCTCTTCCACCCCGGCAGCCCCGTCATCCCCTCCTTCACCCCGTCCAGCAACCTCGACGAGGACCGGCTCGTCGCCATTCGCGGTGGCGACTTCTTCCTCAACTCCGCCGCCTCGGATCCGCGTCTCTCCCGACGAATCCGCCGCCGCCTGGCCTTCTCCTGCCCGAATCCGGTCGCCGACGCTCGGATCCGCCGACTGGCCTTGGGCTTCTTCCCTGCCGACGCCTTCTCCTCGCCGACCGGCTTCTTCTCCGCCGGATTCGCACGCGGATGCCGCCCTCCTGGACCCGCACGGTCACTGCGGCCGCCTCTTCGTAGCCGACCACCTTCCGGTCGCCTCCCGATCTAGAGTCTCTCTCAGATCTACAGCCGTGGTCGCGATGGAGTCGGATCCGAGGTGCGAGGTGGAGGAATAGAGGAGGAGTTCGCGGTCTATTGCCTGAGAGGGAAGCCTCAGCTGCCTCTCCTGCCGATATCCATCGCGCCGGCAACCCTCCGTGGACCTCGCGGCATCCGTGCGATGGGTGTCGAACTTCGGCATCTTCTTTGGCTCGGGAAGTCGGGGCGGTCAGGCCGATCTCATCCGGCCTTGGTGCCTTCTTCACGTTCTTGAGAAGCAGAGGAGTTGGGAAAGTACGGTGATGGTGCTGCCGCTGTCGGTGGAAACATACGTTTTAATGGGCTATTACGGGGGCTGGTCCTGGCCCGATTGGGATGACTGAAGGCTCGAGGCTTCTCATTTGTCTTCTGCTGGTGTTGCTAGTATTCGATGCTCGGCTGTACTCGCTATCTAGGATATGCGATGAGCGATATGGCTACTGGTCTGGTCTAGTTTACTGCTACTTATCCTTAGGTTTTTTATTTCTTTGTGTTATTACTTCCGTTGCGTCCATCCAAGTCCGTAGTACTCAATTTTTGAGTTTGTCTTAGCCATGCGAGTCCACAAATTTATTATCAGTCATAGAAGCATAGGAATTATCTTATGCATGGCAGCAGCCGTCGCTCCCGCTGCTATTTCTTCGAGCCGCTGCAGATCCGCCGCTCCAAGCTTTCAAGGCCGCCGTGCTTCTTCCACACCGTCTTCGTTGTAATTCTTGTGCATTGCGCCGCTCTTCTTTTGCACTGCGCCTCTGTTGCGCTTCTTGTGCATTGCGTTATGCTTCTTTTGCACTGTGCATTCGTTGTGCTTCTTGTGCACTGCGTCGCCGCCGTCTTGGGCAACGATCTGTGCCTCCATGCTTCCACCTATTCCTATTCGACTTGATTTGATAGCTCTCTCTATTCATGTCGGTTTCATCATCTTCTTCGACCTGTTGCCACGGTCGACTTTGCTTCCGCATCTTGTGCTTTATGAGCTGTCGCATGACACCGGATGGGAGGATGTCTTTTGATACTCGACATATTTTTCAAGAGCTGCATGCTACGACGACATTATCAAAACTCGAACTTTGGATTTTTCATATTTTAGTATCAACCCTTTCCAAATGCAATGCTATTGCATACGTCTTACATTTGAGGGGGTGTTAGAGATATGTTAGAATAGGAGTTAGAATAGGGACTCTTATATGCCTTATCTATATATAGCATATATCTCTTGTACTCATATATATATCGCCCATTGGGCCTCTTCAATACACACACAATTCCTAACATTTTTTTGTTATCAGGGGGCCAAAGGGCCAGTATATATACACAAGTACATGTTACAGATAAGGAAACCAAATAATATCTAGAATCCTACTCTAACACATATATATCTCTAACATATATATCTCTAACACCCACCGTCAAACTCATAGTGAATCAACAACATTGAGTTTAGAAAGGTAGAAGCCGTGCTGTGCTCGAGTCTGGGCCTTCGTGAAGAAATCCGCTATCTAAAGCTCTGAATGCACATACTGAAGAGAAATCACCTGATCATGCACACAAGACCTCATGAAGGAAGCATCAACACCAATATGCTTGGTGAGCTCATGCTTCACAGGATCACGGGCAATACTGATAGCACATGTACTGTCTGACAAGAGAGGAGTCGGTGTAGTGACAGAAATACAAAAATCCTCAAGTAACCACCGTAGCCAAGTAATCTCTGCTGTCAAGAGAGCCATAGCTCGCAACTCAGCCTCTACACTCGAACGGGACACTGCAATCTGTTTCTTCGTCTTCCAGGCAATGAGAGAACCACCAAGAAAAGCACAGTAAGCAGAGATAGACCGGTGATCAGAGGGATCGCTGGCCCAAGTAGCATCCGAATAAGCCTGAAGCTGTAACGAGCTGGAGCGTGGAAAGAAGAGACGGTAAGAGATAGTCCCACGAAGGTATCGTAGAACTCGAAGAAGGTGGCTGTAGTGGACCTGAGTGAGAGCGAAAACGAACTGACTCAGAACATGAACTGGATAAGTGATATCCGGACGAGTAACAGCAAGGTAGACAAGACTCCCAACAAGATGACGATAACGAGTCGGATCAGAAAGAAGCTCGCCATCAGAGGACCGAAGATGAACGTTGAGCTCCATGGGAGTCTCAACAGTACGCTGATCAGTGAGAGAAGCGTGATCAAGAAGATCCTGAATATACTTCTTTTGGGACATAAAGAAACCATCTGGAGTGGAAGTAACCTCAATCCTAAGGAAGTAACGAAGAGGACCAAGATCCGACATAAGGAATTGCTCACTCAGACGAGTCTTGATAAAAGCAATGTACTCATAATCATCTCCGGTGATGATCATATCATCAACATATAGAAGAAGAAGAGTCCGACCACGAGACGAAGTGTGGACAAAAAGAGCAGGATCATGATCACTAGCTGAGAAGCCAGCAGCAATGACCACAGAGGAGAAGCGCTCAAACCAAGCACGAGGGGCTTGTTTAAGGCCATAGAGCGAGGATGACTTGACCCAGGAGGCGAGCGAGTAGGGCCACCACTGGAGACGTGCGCGCGAGGGGAAGGCGTCGTCCCGCCGACGGCGAGTGGGCGAGGAGGTCAGCGACTGGAGGCGGAACTCGTCGCTCAAGCGCAAGCTCGCCACTGCCACCGCGACGGCGACGGCGGAGGTCGGTGATGCCGACCGCCCGCAAGTCGCCCGCCCGCCGGGGAGCTCGACGGGATCGGACAGCAATGAGCTCAGCCACGGCGCCTGCGGCGGCGGGCAGATCTTCCGACCGATCCCGCGTGCCGACGGGTTCGACGCCATGAGCTCGGACGTCTCGATGGCAGGTGCAAGCTCGAGTGGCGGATCCACCCTATCCGGGCGGCGGCTGCACCAGGCGTGCCGAAGGAGGCGAAGAAGAGACCGCCGTCTAGCAGGCCACCCCCGGGAGTGGGGATTGCTCCTCCCGGGGGCGGCGGTAGCGGAAGCTAAGCGGCGCGGCTACAGTAGACCGGTAAACCCTAATGCTCTGATACCATGTTAGGAATTGTGTGTGTATTGAAGAGACCCAATGGGCGATATATATAGGAGTACAAGAGATATATGCCATATATAGATAAGGCATATAAGAGTCTCTATTCTAACTCCTATTCTAACATATCTCTAACACGAACATCTTCTTCCACCAGCTTGACTTCTTCGGTATTTTCTATCTTAGTTTCCGTCAGCTCACAAGTCTCAAGCATTAGCAGCTCAAGAGCATCATCCTCCTTATCTGATTTGTATGTTTTGTCCTTGTTCAGCTTGCGACACTGTGATGCAAAATGAATGTAGATTCCTCAATTGTAATATTTAATCTTCTTTTTATCAAATTTGGGCATGGGTTGACTTTTGTGATCTCCCTCTCCATAACCAGCTCCTCGCCAGTTACTCTTATTCTTCCCTTGGTTACTGCTCTGCCAATTTCCCTTCTTGACCGTGCTGTTAAAATTCTCACCATATTTCTTTCCCTGAGTAGACAATGCCTCCCATTGCGAACGAGATAGAATCAAATGTTCACAGTCTTTCGGATCACCAAAACTGCTCTGAATCCTTTCATCATACGCTTTACACCGTCCGACAAGATCTTCAACAGTAAGAGTTTTTAGATCAACACATTGCTCAATTGAGATCACCAGTTGCATGTAGCGTGCAGGTGCTACTTGGAGAAAGCGTCGAACAACTTCAATTTCCTCCAATGCCTTCTCTTCGAGTTCGCAAATGCCACAGACCAAAGATGAGACTCGGCTGGCAAAGTCTTCTACGGATTCATCCTCCTGCATCTTCAGTCCCTCAAAGTCTCTTTTGAGAGTGTGCAACTTAGCCTCTTGGACACGCTCGTGTCCAAGATTTGCCGTCTCAATTGTTATCCATGCTGATTTTGCCGAGTCCTTTCCGGCCAATGTTGACATGAGGCTCTCCGGAATTGCCTGATAGATCGTTGTCAAAGCCAGACGATCCTTTCGCTAGTCTGTGTCGCCTTTCTTGCATGCTTCACCGCATGGTTCCACGGCCTCCCAAACCTCCTATGCTTGCATAACTACACACATTTTCATTGCCAAGGTGGTGTGGTTGTTTCTTGTCAGTTCTGGATATGCAATTGTTACAAGGCTTCCTTTCTTTGCCTCGGATGCTTCTCCAACTCCTGACGAGGATCCTCCACCAGCCATGAGTATTCTCTGTTAGTTCCATGCGAAGATGACTTCTGCTGCACCTTGCAAAGAACTCCTCTAGCTCTGATACCCATTGACAGAATTTAAGAGATTCTAAAAGTTAAGAAATTCATTAATTCTGAAAGTTCAAACCTCGATCAGAAAACTCAACGCTTGGAGGAACAATTTAGAACCGATATGTGTATTTTGTGCTGCAACAATTGCAGTCTTTTTTGTTTCTTTTCTCTGTTATATATAGTCATCTGAAGTATACAGTTTTGAGTCTTTGTCGGAAGCTCTATAGGACTCTGAAACCCGCTACTACTGAGAACAGAGTCCGACTCTAATTCTAACTCGAGAAAGACTCTGAATCAACAAGCTATACTAGCTAATGTCTGTCAAACAGAACTAACATCGGCATTGCCTAACAAATTTGTAATCCGACTAAAACCATAAACTAAAGAAAGTACATGACAGAAAAACTAACTTTTGACGCAACTAGTTTAAATCAACAGTCTCGTCTCGGCTTCGATCTAGTTTGGAACTGAGCCCCGATTCAGACGGGAGACACGTTACAGAAGCAAGGAGATGGGAACCGCCATGTGTCTTGTGTGTTTATTTTGGTATTCCGCCAGCTGCCTCACGCCGCGCAGAGGGCCATTACCTTCGGAATTCACCTCTTCATGGTTCTGAGGTCGTCGTTCGATGTATAAACATAGTCCACGAGGGCGAGCTCGAGAATGCTTCGTGTCTCCAGTAGACGTGAGGGTTTTGTGGTTGAGGGTGCTATGGTTGTCCCCGAGGGCCTCCGTCGCCATACCCAATACACCAGCTTGGCGATGTGTGTCGGGAGTTGCTAAGGTGAAGCTGTTGAGCTGACAGAACCCCTAGACGAGTTGATGATGTGGAAGCGGAGCTCAGCTTGTTCGAGGAAATGCCCTCAAGTAAGGTGAAGCCATTTGTTATGACTTATTTGTTGTATGTTCAAAAAAACTTTACTAAAGGCGAGAGCATTTTGCTAATCCATTCATCAGTTTTTGTTGAGAGGTACGTTGCCACCCCATCTCCCATCAGAAAACCTTGGCGCTCAACGGATGCTTGAGAGCGCTACTTGTGTCGGGAGAGGCTGACACGTAGGGGTGAAAACGGATCGGATACGAGACGGATAATGGCTCTGCTATATTTGTTTTTATTTTTTTCGGATTCGGATACGAATACTCCGGATACGAATACGGATACGGATACGAATAATATCGAATACGAATACGGAGTGAATATAAATTGAAACGAATACGGTCGCGGATATTTTTCGGAACATGAAAACCCCTTAAATTGTATGCCGAAAATTAACGAAAACATATAACTAGTTTATTTGATGCAAAAATTCATGAATTATTCATATTTTCAGCAACCACACATAACATTGGCACTAGCAAGTTGCATTAACTAGTTCATCTTAAATATAACATTTAGTTTACCATATTTAGCTCATAAGTCATAACTCACAAAATCACAAGTCATTACACATTCTTACTTAGTTCATCACATGCATAAAACTTAGTTCGCAATAACATTGATCAGGCTAGATGGTTAATTTATACACAAATAACTGTAACATCCCAAAGTATGTTACTAAAAATTAAACTAATAAAGTTATTATTTTATTGGATTTTCTAATATTTAAAAGAGTTTTCTTGGTTAAAAAGAAAAAATGATAAAAATAAAGTCAATTATTTAATTTCCTAGTTTTCAATGTCAAAAAAATTATTGAGATTTATGGGATTTTATTGGATTTAAAGTGAAAATGAAAAAAATGAATTTTTTGGATTTTAAATAGGTTTTTCCTTTTTTTTTAGGAATTAAAAATAATTTATGTGCAAAAATAAAAAACCAACTTTAACTTGGAGTTGATTTTATTAAGTTCGAAATAATTCAAGGAATTTTTGTGAATTTTTCTAGATTTTTTAACTCTATTTGCTATTTTCTAAAAGGCTATTTGATTTGTTGTATTTTCTAAAATTCAAAAATCAATTAAATTCTTATTTTCTCTTTTGGGCCAAAATCCTCTTCTATTGGGCCGAAATACGGATATCTGTACTTGGTCTTATCTGGATAATCCGTATCCGTATCCGTCGGATAGCATGCCTACCGTATTCGTTTCCGTTTCCGACAAAAAAAAAATTCCAAATCCGTTTTCGATCCGAAAATTATCCGAGAAAAATCCGATTCGAGACAATCCGTTTTCGTCAGGATCGGTCGGAAACTATCCAAACTGTTTTCATCCCTACTGACACGTCACCATTTTCCATGGGAAAAACTAAGTGTTCGAGATTACACTCGAGAGTGCTTCGTACAACAAAGCAATATTGAATCGTCGTCGTCTCCTGTCGAAACGAATTGCGGTCAAGACATGGCTCGAGAGAACTTTACGTGTCGGGAGAGGTCGGGACATCGTCGGCTCCCATCAGAAAGCCTTAGCATTCGAGACGACGCTCGAGAGAGCTTTGCATGCTGGGAGAGTCCAAAACATCATTGTTTCCCATCGATGAAACCTTCTGCTTGAGATGTGGCTCGAGAGCGCTTCGTGTGTCGGGAAAGGCCGGGACCCCGTCGCCTCACATCGAAAAAACGTAGCGCTCCAAACAACGCTCGAGAGCACTTTGCATGTGGGAGGATTGAGACGTCGCTGTCTCCCATCAAAAATATTTGGAGCTCGAGGGATGCTTGAGTGTGCCTCTTACATCGGGAGAGGTCGAATCGTTGTTATTTCCCATCGAAAAATCTTACCTCGAGATGACGCTCGAGGGCACTGTCGGGGGTAGATAGGAACATCGTCGTCTCTCGCTGAATAAACTTAGCGCTCAAGGCAATGATTTGAGAGTGCTTGGCACTACGGGATAGGGCTGGAACGTCATTGTATCCTGTTGAAAAGGCTTTGCGCTCGAGATGGTGGTCGAAAGAGATTTCAAGGGAGGACTCAAACGTCGCCGGCTTCCATGAAAAAAACTTAGCGCTTGAAATGACACTCAATAGCGTTTTGGATGTTTCAGGAATGTCACGAAGATAGAGGGAGGACTTGACGTCGATGTCTCCCATTGAAAAACTTAGCGCTCAAGGTATGCTCACGAGTACTACTTACGTTGGGAGAGGGCTGGAACGTCATTGTCTCCCATAAGAGAAAACTTAGCACTCGAGCGATGCTCGATAGCACTACTTGTGTCGGGAGAGGGTTGCAACATCACCGTCTCCCATTAAACAAACTTGTGTCGTGCGATGATGCTTGGGGACTTTCGCGAAGATGGAGGGAAGACTTGATGTCGCCACCTCCCATCGAAAAAAATGTAACGCTCGAGGTGAGGCTTGAGAGTGCATCATTCATCAGGAGAGGATTGGAACATCGTCGTCCCCCGTCGAAAAAACTTGGCACTCACGATGATGCTTCGGAAGTGCCTAGAAGATAGAGGGAGGACTTGATGTCCTCTTGTCAAAAAAAAATTGGTGCTTGCCACAACGCTTTGGGAGCGCCGCACGTTTTGGATAGGGGACTTGGCGTCATTGCCTCTTATCCGTGCTTGTATTTTGGGCTATGTTGTATGAGAAAAGAAAAATGTCCACTCACTTGGGAATCGGGACTCAACACTTTGCCCCACGAGGAGATAATTCCATACTCAACCTCTAAGGGGGTGTTAGCACTCAGCGTTGTAAAGAGAAGATTTGCTCGACTTAGTGGGTGAGAATTTGGCTTAGTCCCAAAGGGGGAGGATGGGATCGACTTGGCCCTGGAGAGTGAGGATTCGACTCAACCCCAGAGGGTGAGGATGGGATCGACTCAGACCCGGAGGGTGAGGATTCAACTCAGGCCCAAGAGGAGAGGATTTCACACTCAGCCTAGAAAGGGGGTTAGCCTTTTGCAATGAAGACCGCTTGAAGGGTTTGTCGTGAAGTTCAGCATAAGATGGGCGTTTTCCAGCTTCGATCTTGGTTTACCGTCGAGGGTCGTCTTTGCTTCTTTCTTGAGGACGAGAATGCCGACCGGGATGGGCGTGGATTTACGATTCTTTTATCAACTTTCACCACAACTGCTCCACACTAGTTGGAAGCCAAAGGTCACTTCCTATCGCGGCGGGTCTGGTGGTTCCAGCGAGTTCAATGGGTGTCACCGTCTGGCGATGTCGATACCCGAGATGAAGCTATTAAGGCGTGTTGGATTCTATCGAGGAGAAACCATGGAGTTAAAGGGGATCCCCCCTTGCTGTTGTGACACCTATCGAAAGAGGACATGAGTGCAGCCGAGGGCAATCCCTAGAGGTCGATAATGACTACCACTACTACAAAAGAGGTAATAGCAGACGGCCCATCACAGACGGTTCCTTTGGAACCGTCTGTGTTGGGTCTGTCTGGGCTTCGTTGGCCTATCACAGACGGTTCTTATTATGAACCGTGCAGCGATAATAAATATCACGCGGTTCTTAATAAGAACCGTCATGAATATCTTAAGAACCGTCAGAATAATTCACGAGCGGTTCTTAAATAAGAATAATCCGTTCTGTATTAAGATAATAATTACTATCACAGACGGTTCTGAACTAGAACCGTCTGTGATTTCCTGGGCTTCATATAAATTGAGCCGACACATCCCTCACCAAGCCTTCTTGCCGTGTCATCGCTTTCGCTTCCAGCTTGCGCCTGCTGCCGCCTCTCGCCCTTGTCTCTAACGCTCAGCGCCACTTCCGCCTAGCTCCTCCAACTGCGGCTCCTCCTCTATCTTGGTATGAGCTTGGAGATGCTTGTGGACTTGGCATTTTATTGTGTGTTAATGCATTGACTAAAAGAAAGGAGAAAAGATAGTGTAGATGCTAACTGTGAATATTGAGAATGGTGTTGTTACTATTGATTTATTACATACTTGCTGAGTCACCGCGTGTGGTACATAACTAGTGAAGAGTATGAGATGATGCCTATATTTGGGTTGCATGATTGTTCAATTGAGATAGATATCGGTGTCGAGAGGTAGGGATCATGGTTGTGGTCGTAGGCATGGCTACGCTATGCCACCGCGTGTGGTACATAACTAGTGAAGAGTTTTCTTTCAATAACCTTAGATGCAAATGTTGGAAAATGAGTTTATATTGCACATTTTCGTTCTATTAGGGAGTTATTGTTTCTCCTTGTACATAACTATTTAAGTATGTTTGGTAAATAGGAAGCCCATTGTGCCGCCGATGAGAGAGGAAGGGAGGAGAAGGTGAGGATTATCGAGAGATATTAGATATTTTCTTCGTGAGCTCAGGGTAACGATCTATAACCCTTTATGTTTGCTATAAATTAATCGCTAATCAATTTGACACTAATTTGTTACATGCGTAGTGTAGATGGATCGAAACTGGATGTACGGTGTGAACCGTGTGAGTCAAGAATACATTAATGGCGTGGTTGCTTTTAGAAGAGCAACGGCGGGATATGTTGAAGAAGGGATAAATTTTATGTCTTGTCAGGTGCATTGATTGCGTAATCAAGATGTTTAACAACGCGTGCGGTCGAGCGCACTTGATTGAAGGGTTTCAAAAAGGGTATACATGTTGGACCGATCCACGGTGAAGAGCGATTATACGAAGTTAATAATGGCGACATCGCCGAGAAGTCAACGATTTGCGGATGTGGTGTGCTTTTGATGAGGATAGGGGCACGATGACAATCTGATCGGATGCTACGCGATGCGTAAGAGAACTACGATGGGAGAGAGTTTTGTAAATTCGAGGGCTTAAGGGAGAACTCGGTGAGACCTTTGTTCCTGGTACGCAAGCCGGATACACAAGGTTGTCAACCGTGCTTGAACTACTGAAATTGAGGCAAGCAATAGTTGGTCAGATAAGAGTTTCACGGCGTTGTTAGGTCTCCTAGCGGACATCCTTCCGGAGAAGCGTGTTGCCCAAAGACCACCTATCAAGCAAAGAAGGTTATTTGCCCATTGGGAATGGAAGTAGAAAGAATACATGCATGTCCGAACGATTGTATCCTCTACAGTAAAGAGTATGCGGACATGCATGTATGTCCGTGTGCAAAGCATCCGATACAAGCGTCAAAATCTCGCTAAGGTGAAGCAAGGATCTCCTGCTAAGATGTTGTGGTATCTCACTCAGTAATCCCACGTTTGAAGCATTTATTTGCGAACCCAAAGGAGGCAAGATTGTGCGTTAGCACTCGGAGGAGTGTAAGAGAGATGGAAAGCTAAGACACCCTACCGATTACGCGGTGGAGAAACTTCGATCGGAGCTTGAAGAGTTCGGTCGGAGCAAGGAACATAAGGTAAGGGTTGAGTACGGATGGAATGAATCCTTTCGGTAACATGAGCGTGACATAGCACTGGCAGTGAATCTATGTATGTACAACCTTCCTCCTTGGTGTGTATGAAGCGGAAGTACATTTTGATGTCACTACTTATCCAAGGGCCAAAGCAACACAGGAGCGATATTGATGTGTACCTAGCACCATTCTTTGGAAGATCTTGTGACACTTTGGACCGAAGGGGTACAAGTATGGGATGCGTACAAACGAGAGAACTTCACTTTACGCGCCATGTTATTCTGCACCATCAATGATTTTCCTGCCCTTGGTAACCTGTCGGGGTTCAGTACAAAGGGAGCCAAAGCCTGTCCGCACTGCTTAGATGGTACCAAGAGTGTATGGCTGAACAACTCGCGTAAAACTGTGTATATGTGTCACCGTAGGTTCCTTCCCAGGAGTCACCCATACCGCAAGATGAAGAAACAATTCGATGGAAATAAGGAGGACGGTTCAGCTCCAAGGGCTTTTAGAGGGAAAGAGGTCTATGATATGGTTAAGGATATTGATGTTGTGTTTGGAAAGGGATGTAAATTAAGAACCCCTCAGAAAAACATCTCGAAGAACCCCAGTGCTAAATCGGTCAATTTGCCTCGGTCGGTCGTGTGAGACCCCGGTTTATCAGACTTGTAATGCAAAAGATATATATGAGAAAATTAAACACCTCATTTGGAGCTATGGTACAGTGAATCAAGCACCTCATGAGATGAACAACCCAATTGGATTCATCTCATTTGGAGCTATGATGCACTTTCTACAATTTTTCAAAGCCTTGAAATGAGCAAAAGTAAAATGCATAAGTAAACTTTTCTGGAAATAGTAACATGTTCCAAACTAATTTTCACAGTAAGCTCATTAATAGAGAATCCAAAAAATTGGATTCACTCAAAAATAGTTCTGAGAGAAAAAGTTATGCATTTTTGAATTAAATTGTATTTTTCAGATAACAAATAAGCCTTCTGGAAAATCCAAAATTAAATCGGCGTGGATGAACTTGGATCGTTGATCTAGCGATGGGCGGTTCATCGGGAGATATCACGAGGCGGTTCTATAATCAACCGTTTGTGATATGTTGATATCACGAGCGGTTCTATTAATGAACCGTGCGTGATATCAACATATCCACGAGCGTTGATTATGGAACCGTGCGTGATAATAAAATTAGGTTCCCTTTCTAAGTTATCACGACGGTTCCATAATAGAACCGTGCGTGATAGTTAACATCACGCAGCGGTTCTATTATGAAACCGTGCGTGATGCATTATCACGACGGTTCTATCATAGAACCGCCTGCGATATATCCATGTATATAAGTCTGTTCTATCATCGAGCGGTTGTGCACACTCTGCTTTTTCACCCTTCTGCCGTGAGGGTTTACGGGGCCGCCTCCTTCGTCCCGCCTCAGGCCAGCGCCGCCTCCCTTCGTCCACCGCCTCAGGCCAGCGCCTCCTCCCGCGTCCATTGCACCCCCCCCGCCAAAGACCCGGTGAGTAAGGATGAAAACCAAAGGTTGCATTTGGGTTAGTCCAGTATCTTGATCCTGATCCCTCCCATTGCTCGAGATGAGCTGATGAATGCTTGATACTGGGGTGTGATTGGGGAATGATAATGTTCTTGGGGTGTGGTGTGGTTGCTACTTGTGCGATGGGTAGTTCATAGTGGTGTATGAATGGGGTTCCTTTTGATGGGATCGCCTTACGGCTCGTTCTTCTTCTTCTCTTCTTTGGCCTCTGCCTCTGCCTCTGGCCTTAATTTGGGAAGGAATGGGGAAAAGGGAGAATGGCCGTGGGGAGGCTTGTGTCTTTGGCTTTGTTGGCTTCTTTGGGGATGAACTTGTCTTTCTTTGGCTTGGGAAATGAATCTGGGCCGGCTGGGCTCTGGTGGGGAATGTATTGGTGGCCTTCTCTCCTAGTGTGCACTCACCTTCTTACCATTGCCTCCTCTCCCTATTGCCTGTGCAGGAGATATTTCTTGGCCCATGCTATTGCTTTGGTGAATGATGAAACCTCACGGAATAAGATAGCTTGGATTTACTTAGGTTAGTCTAGGTATCGCGGTTATCCAGTCTTGATGATTTGGGTTAGTCTAGGTATCTTGAGAATCAAGGTGCCGGTTAACCTAAGTTGGTATGGGTAGCCTTGGTATTCAGGGTGCTGACTAATCTAAGCTGATCCGGAAACAGCGATGATCCCTATGGTACTCTGACGGCAATTCCTTCTTTGCTCTTACTTTAATGGGTGTGCTCTATTCTAGATGGTCTTTTGGTATTTGCGGCAATGCATGCAGGGTTTGCAGAATGATCAAGTAACTTGTGATGCCATATACTTGTGATATACATCGTCTTGTGAGTATCTTTGTATTCAATTATTGAGTATCACTTTGAGTATATATATGTTGTACTAAGTCAAGTCTGAAATTGATTTGTTAGTACTAGGAGATATATATATTGCAAAGTGACTTTTGTGGGCTCTGTTGGAATTGCTCTATGATAATAATTGTCATATACTGAAATTGATGTGATAGCATATTCAGATTTGAGCTCTACATGTGTTGCTTACTACTGTCTTTTATTTCTTCTTGATTTGGCAATACTATAATCAGGAGATTTATGTACACCTCCAAGTATACACATGTATATGCTTATGAACGTAAACAAGTATATACTATACACATAGAAGTTCCATTACTTTTGTTGTAGTGAATTGCATGCCTCCACACCATACTTCAGATTATTCATGCACTGTGAGATATATGAAAGTGCACTGTGAGTAATAATTGCGTACGTAACTTATATAGATAGCAAGTTAGCGAGATGGCAGAGGCGCCGTCTTCGCCGCCGTCAGTGACGTGGCCAAATGCGTCTGGATCTCCGATCAAGGTGGTACGGAGGTGAGATGGCAGAGGAATCTCTAAATTGCCGTCGGGCCGCATGACGATCACGGAGGTTAGTGATGTCGGGATCCCGCTGAGTCCCAAGAACGCAGCTGCAAGATTCCGGATCGTCTGCGGGGTACTTGTAAGGGAACGGGTCCCCATAACCACCCCAACACGGAAGTGTCGGCGGATGTCTGAGAGACCGGTTGTGGTGAGCTTTGCCTCGTTCACTTTCCCCAAGCGGACCCGCACCGTGTGCGATGGCGCGCGGCGCTGCGATGTGCCACGCGTGGAGGACCTTCAAGAGCACGCTTGTCACGCGATGCGTGAACACGGGTCGGACGCCCTTCACGAAGTATCCTTTCTTGTCGCGGGATACATGGGATGCCTTCGTGCGTATGAAGACGACGGCCGAATTTCAGAGCAAAGTGCGGCGCCTGAGCTCTCGGGCCCAAAACACTCACCCCCACAAACTCGGCACCGCTGGTACGCAGCGGTAAAGCCACGAAGTGGCGGCGGAGGACGAGACCGCCGCCCGGGCCGTTCTTGTCGATCTCGACGAGCGCGCTCGAGCACAGTTAAGAGCGAGGGCATCGGCCACGTCTTGAGCGACATCTCTTTCGCAAACCCGAGCGAGGCGCGGTGTCCCAGCGCTTGGTAAATATGTCGAACCACTTAGTTGTTAATAAGTCCATAACTTCATGGTGTCTATAATAACATGATGTCCTCTTGCGAAAGCATTGACTTCGCATCTTCCCAAGGTTCCTCGAAGTGGGCGGGAGAAGGATGTATTATCTACGTACAGGGAAACAAGGAGCACCCGGTCGCACACGAGGCGTTGGGGTTTACGTACCTTGGAGGATGGATTCCCACACGACTCCGCCACATGTAGGAGTAGGAAGAGATCCAAGGACCAAAGACGACGCTTCATTTGGAACATGTCATTATTGAAAAATTTCAAGGACAAATAACAAATTTATAGAACCAAGTAAATGAACTCATGAGGCGCAAGCCGCCTCATTAATTTGGGAGCAAGTCCTCCTCAACATCGGAGTAGCGTCCACGTCCACACATAATTCGGACATGACGGCGTGCAATTACCGATCGGCGACATCGAGGTAATGTACATCTCTGGAATGCTCCAAATATAGACATATAGGACGTCTTAGCTAATTGTGTACCGTTTTGTAGGAGCCGACACCCTGCAAGCTCCAAGTGAGGATGGTTGGGTCGATTGCTATTGAGGTCAAGCGGGTATGGTGTATCCATACCGGAAGAAGCGATCAAAGACGGCGGTGCCACGGTGGCGCAGGTTACGCCAGTGCGGTGGACATGGTACATGACAATTACATAGCCATCCTACCGAGATTCCCGAACGAAGAAATCATAACACTAGGGGATGCCGTGCACACTTTTATCCAATGGCCCAAGAAGGACGCGCATCGACCTGCGATGGACGCGATGTCGTCACGACCGCCGCCTCTCCAATAGGACCCTCGATGAGTCCGCCCGACCTTCGCTTGAAGCCCGCCTCATCGGTTCCGTCGAGAAGACGCCGAAGGACAAGACAAGCGTGTCGACATATCGGTCCACGAGTCATCTCCAGAGAAGACGTATCGCAGCGTCTCGTTCGAACAAATCGATATCGAAGAAGATTCAAGCGCCGCCAAGCCCGGCAATACTCCCTTGGATATCCGTTGGTCTCGACAAAGAACTAACCGGCTCGGGACTAGCTTGTCAATCTTTGCATCGAGTGGTACATCGCAAGACCCAAGAGGAGGAGTCATCTTTGAATCGTCGACACGGGGCGAGCATTTTCATCACGAGGCGCCACTTCGTCATGGGCTTCGAGGACTTATTCGACCTATACAACCTAAGCGCCTCGGCGCCTCACTTCTACGATGTTGGACCTTTGTAAGTGTGTACAATCAATTTCTACACTCGCGTGATAGCGATAAATATCACAACTCATTCCTTACGTGCGGATACATTATGAAATGTGCCCGTCGAATCAACGAACCGGTGAGTTTCCTCGACCCGCACGTGATCTCGAGCAAACAATAAACCAAGGCGCATCCTCGTCGAGAATTACATAAAAATGGGATTACTTGCTCGAGCGGCAAGGAGTACATAATGGTGCCGCACAACCGTAAGTAAGTGCTTCACTACTTGCTACACAAAATTCGTTTGAACATATATAGGTTTATGACTATAGCGACATACATGAGTAGGTTCCATTTGGATTCTTGTGATTATTGTGCCAAAGAGGAACATGGTATTGTACCTTGATTCTCTACTCAACAAAACCATGACTTCACCCTTCTTAAAGGAATACTCGAAAGGTACGATCATTTCCTCCGCACATAATTGTATTGTAGTCTTCCTTCGTTTGAAATGGACGAGGATAACTTTTGGAATCATGTAGAGGCGTTCATCGGCTATGTTGCCGAGGAGGTTTATACAAGGGAACAGCGCCACACTAACCCACAAGATGCGATTTCCATGCGCGATACAACACAATAATAATATATCATACTCAAGTAAATATTACGTCTCGAATATTGTACCTATATATGTATATCCATTTTTGCGAAGGCCGGCAAAAAAAACAAGATCACCTATGTGCATTCTCGTATGCCATCATATGCGGCTATTGATTAATTCCACGACACACCATCCCGGGTAGGTCAATCTCGCTATAGTTATTTTCTAATTATAAATTTAAATATATATTCTTACTACTTTACTCTTGCTAGCGACAGGACTTGAACCTAGAGTTAAAAGCACTCCAGAAGAACGAGGTCACACACGTTCGAGGGTTGCTCTGTGGCTTCATCAAGTCGGAAATCGTTAACCCCGATGGAGAGTTTCACGTCGTCGACTAGTTGTAATTGATTCAATATTGTAACTCACTTTGACTAGTTGTAATTCAATTTGTAACTCTAGCGACAATACTTGAAACATTCTTTTGTAATTGATTTTGAGTTAAATGAACACTTTGAGTTGTCAACAATAATCTGTGATGTAGCTGTTTCTACTTATTCGTTTGTAATTGATTTTGAGTTAAATGATCACTTTGAGTTGTCAACAATAATCTGTGATGTCGCTGTTTCTGCTTGTTTGTTTTCAGAGGGCATGGCTAGCAATTCCTGAGGCTAGCTGAAAATACGACAAAAACTAGTTAGTGGAAGGACATATCACAGACGGTTTTGTTCAAAACCGTGTGTGATACTAGGTAATCACGCACGGTTTAAACCAAGAACCGCAGTGATATGTAAGCCTCACGAGCGGTTCTTAGATCAAACCGTGCATAATTATGTAGTATCACAGACGGTTTTTTATTAGAGCCGTCTCTGATTCTGAAGTATCACGACCGATTTTTAATAGAACCGTCTATGATTCTGAAGTATCACAGACGGTTTGGTAATAGAACCGTCTGTGATACTTCAGATTCACAGACGGTTCTATTAAAAAACCGTCTGTGTTAAACTTATCACAGACGGTTGAAAAATCGTCTGTGATAACCGCCTGTTATCACAGACATAAAAATTCAGACGGTTCAAAAACCGTCTGTGATGACGGTTCCGAACCGTCTGTGATGAGGTTTTCTGTAGTAGTGTACCCTTATCGTGGTTGCACTCATTGAGCAGTTGTCGAATGTGTGCGTCCGTTCGCTCGTAGGACTTATTTGGATACACTATGATTCAACTCAATCCCTGTGAATTTAAACTAAAAACTCTTTTAATCCAAAATGATTGATTCTAATCCTTCATATCTAAACAAGCCCTTAGGGATATTGAGAATTGCTTGTTTGACGTCGGAGTCGAGGCTTGTGATGCCGACCGTAGCGAATACCTCCTATCGTGCTTGATTGAGTTGAAGTCGAGATCTGGGATGTTCTTCCACGTTGTACGGCACTGGCGGAATGGCCTATGCGTGGGCTGCATCCAACTTCGCGCAAGGCATACCTCGACTCGAGCCCCTGTCCAAACTTCTTCCAGCTGGTTTGTTAGCCCCTTAATGACTTGTCCTCAGTGCCCAGGATCGATCCTGTACTCGGGACATGCGAAGTCGTGGTTTTCTCCTGCCTGCGTGAAGTCGTATTTGTCACGGTGTGGCACGTAGTGAATTGCTGCTCGTAGGTGCTTGCGGGGAGCTCGCAGTCGAGGTTGTGTCATGGTCGCATTGATGCTCAAGGATGATGTGTTTACTGTTGGTGATATGCCCTAGAGGCAATCGTAGAGATGATTTTATCACGTCTATATTTATGTGTTATTGAATAAGTGTTATTTTAATTCTTGAATAAATCATAAGTTATAAAGATCAACGAGTATGTGACTTGTTGGTGAAGCTCTTTTAACTTATGATGATATCGTTCTAAAGGTATCCCTGGTCGAATATCACAGGTCGGAACACTAGTGACTCTATCGACCAGCACATGGATATAGGGATATCAAATCAGTAATGTGAACACATGTTAGAAAATATGGTGTTTGATTGACCCACCTTGAGACACTGCTGAGATTGTTATGATTTCATATGTCATCAGTTGGTCTAAAGCAATGATGATGTATAATCCTGATACCTAAGATCAACATAGTTTCTTACATGTGTAAGAGTACACTTTGGGGTTGCCAAACGCTACTTTGTAATTGGGTAGTTACAAGGTAGCTTTCAGGTATGCTATGAAACATGAGGAGAAATATGACTGGTTGGATATGAGATTTGCCCCTTCTAACATAACAGGAGAGATATCTCTGGGCCCTTTGATGTGGTCGGATAAAGAAAGTGCATGGTCATGCCACTGGCGGTCGAAGAGTTCGACCAAATGAAGTTATCTGACACTCGATCGAGAAAGTATTGAACAGTCCATGGATGGCACAACCTCTCAATTGGAGTTCAACCAGATATCATGAGGCAAAGGGAGAATACATGAGCTGATCTTTTAGTTCGATGAGATACAGACTAGTCGTATGGATATACGAGATGGTCGTAGGCTGGTTGAACATAATCACTAAGTGGTCGAGACCAAATATGATCTGGTCGTATAGAGATACGAGCTGGTCGTAGGCTGATCGAAACCTGGTCGTAAGGAGTTACGAACTAGTCAAGACTATATATGAACTAGTCGTATAGAGATACGAGTTGATCATTAGTGATAAGGATCTGATCGTAGATCATATTGCATTAATGTTCGTCCGATATATTTTGTGTGTATTCGGAAATCATTATGTTCTGCTAGGTACCACTAACGACTCGTGGTCGGAAAAGGTTTCCGAGTCACAACCGAACTACGTATGAACTTACAGGGTCACATACTTAATGGGTTGGAACAAACCAGTACGGATACGATTTATCAAACGTATTCAGATAGGATCCGTCATGGGCACTATATAAGAAGTACTTGAGGCTATTGGGGATAAGGGAAAAAGGAGAGGAGACACACGATATGAGACATACGTGTGTTGCTCCAAACCCTAGCTGCCATCATTTTGAGAGAGCATTCCTGTGCGACTTGGTGCTAGCACACCGGCGTACGGTGTTCCTTCCCTGGACATGTGGATACTGTAGAGACGCTACTGCTATTGCTGTTGCACTTGAAGACGATCTGCGATCTTCACAAGGAGCTACAAAGGTTACTAGAGGAGACGATCGACTATGGCCACTGCATCGACGTAGGACGATCGACAACGAGGGTGATCGACTACGACCACTTCATCAACGCGCTCTTCGTTGGACCATGCTGCTCCAACTCTTATTCCGCTGCAATGCGCGTCTGGTGGTAACGATTTGTGATCTCTTACATGCTTGGCATCCTGGTTTACATGGTAGAATTTTTTAATTATTAGCTAGCGTAGCCTACCCGTATCTTTTCATTTACGATATGTTAGACAGAGGTGCGCTACGGTAGTTAAGGTGCACACGAGATCGCGTCGATGCTCGAGGGTGAGATGCGCCCGAGATAGTGTCGACGATGCGCGAAGCTGAGGTGCACCTGGGTCGCGTCGACGCTTAAATGTAAGACGCGCCTACTATGCGTGGTGGCTTGGCACGTCTAGGGTTGCATCAACGCTTGAGGCTGAGACGTGTCAATGACGCACAATGCCGAGGTGTGTTTGTTGTCGCACCGACGCTTGAGGCTGAGGCATGTCGACGACGCGCGAAGCTGAGGTGCGCTAGGGGTTGTCGAGATGCATCGGGACCGGATTTACGCTCCAGGTTGAGGAGTGTCAACAACGTGTGAAACCGAGGTGCGCATGGGGCCTTGTGTCGATGACGCACAAAGCTGAGGTGTGCCTAGCGTCGTTGAGATGCGTTGGGGTCACGATGACACTTGAGGCTGATGTGTGCTGATGACGCGTAAAGCCGAGGTGCACCTGACGTCGCGTTGAAGCTCGTGGCTGAGTTGTGTTAACGACGGGGGAAGCCAACATGCACCCTGATTCATCTAGACGCGTTGGGGTCGCGTCGATGCTTGAGGTCGAGACGCTTTAGGCTGACGTGTGTCGACAACGCGCAATGCCGAGGTGTGCCCTAGGTCGTCGAGATGCATAGAGATCGGCTCAATGCTTCAAGCCGAGGCTTGTCGACGACATGCTTTAAGCTGAGGCTTGTCAATGACACGTGAAGCCAAGGTGCACTCCGGGTCGTCGAGATGCTCCCAGGGTCGTGTCAACATTTGAAGCTGAGACGTGTCGACGATGCCCAAAGCCGAGGTGCACCCAGCATTGTCGACATGCGCAGGGATCACGTCGACACGTCAAGCCGATGCGTGCCGAACGCACAAAGCTGAGGTGCGCCCAATGTCGACGCTCGAGGCTGAGGCGTGTCGACAACGTGGAAAGCCAAGGTGCACCTGGATTCGTCCAGATGCGTGGGGATCGCATCGATGCTTGAGGCCAAGACACTTGAGGCTTAGGCGTGTCGATGATGCGTGAAGTCGAGGTGCACCGGGGGTCATCGACGCTTCATGCCAAGTCGTGTTGATGATGCACAAAGCTGAGGTGTGTCTGTGTTTGTCGAGATGCGCCAAGGTCGTGTCAATGTTTCAGGCTGAGGCGTGTTGATGACACATGAAGCCAAGGTGTACCAGCGCGCGAGGTTGAGATGCGTCAATGCTTTAGGGCGAGATGCTAGAGGCTGAGGCGTGTCGACGACACTTGAAGCTGAGGTGTTCCTAGATCAGGTTGAAGTTTGAGGGTGAGATATGCTGATGACGAACAAATCCAAGGTGCATCGACGCGTGAGGTCGTAATGTGCCGACAATGACCACACTGTGCCATGCTGCCTTTTAAGACCAAAATGACCACACTTTGTCACGCCATATTTTTTGACCGAAATGATCACACACTGCCACACCACCTTTTCAGACTGAAATGACCATACTATATCATGTCAACTTTTCAGACCGAAATGACTCCACACAGCCATGCCACCTTTTAAGACCGAAATGACCACACACTAGTAAGCCACATTTTTAGACCGAAATAAACACACTGCGGGAGACAAAGGGAAGGCGCAGAAGGGCTGTCAAGACTAAGTTCGTTCACATCCACCAGTTTTCTGATTCCAAAAGGCACACAAGTATCTTATGTGTAGATCGGGTTGCTGATTTGTGCATGATTTTGTTTGTAATGCACATCACCATGCGTGTCATCTAATTCTCAAATACATTACAAAATCTTATTACCGCAGTTGAAATACATCTTCACGGAGTCGAAGAATGTAATCAAGAACATGAGCTGCGGTCGTTTGAGAGATGACGCACTACACACCGAGCACCGAGTGGGTGGACCGTGCTCACCTGCTAGGTCGTCATGGCATAGTTGGACCGGCGGGTGTCCTAGCACTCCCAGTCAGTCATCTGCACTACTGATCAGCGGGGAGGTAAGTTATGTACAAATTTATGCCCTTTTTTAATACACCTTATGTTGTGCCAACATCATGTCGTCCTGCAGCCGCACGTTCGTCGAGATGCATCTCTTCTACTGTCCACACCCCGTACTCAGACTAGCGCACCCCTCGGTCATCCACACTGCACATTCGGGAGGTACGAGATGTTTAGTTTACACCTCAAATTTTTATTTGGCCTAACATCATTCCATCTTGCAGCCTTTATTTGGGTGTGGGGTGATGGACATCCGCTAACCGATGAGGAGACGCTCATCCTAGCAACTGCCAGGGAGTAGTACACTGCACCAGGGTTTGGACCGTGGCACCCAGGGCACCCACCCTTGTCATACGTTGGCCAGTACGAAGTATCGTACGAAGGGCAGAGCTCCTCCAGGGTCGCTGGCATTTCACACGGTCAAGGCCAGAGCTCCTCCGCATGACTGGACTTGCAGACAGCGTACCTTGGGGGCAGATGATCCGGGAGTGGATTTCTGGAGTCCTTCATTACTGACATGATTGCAGGTAATAACCAGTTCGACATGACTCAGCTAGATGACATCGATGTTGGACAGACTCAGTTGGGCCAAAGTCAGCTTACTGGTGCACCTCATACCACTCAACGGTCTCTGAACCCCCTCCAAACCGATACGCACTCTCCCGACCGGCAGACGTATCGCACGGTACATGCTCGACGCAAAACTAGGACGCACATGCAGACGCAGCGAGCAGAGAGTGGCTCAGACGAGTGAGTCATACTGTATCCCATGTGTAATTGCAGTGCATAGATGTTATGCGATTTTGTTGTGTTATACTTGTATGCATATTTTGTAAGTTATGTGCGTATTGTCGAAGTTGCAATCTAAAAATTGATAAATAAAATTGACGATATTTCTGAATGCACAGTGTCATTTGCGAATTACATGTCGTGCACGGTTTGCTTACATGCATTACAAACTACAGCACGCACGACTGAACAAACTGCAAAACACCTAAGATACACGCTCGGCCTTTTGTCCATCGGGAAAAAGGAGGATGGAAACTAGTCGCCCCTTCCCCTTGTCTCGGGGCTGCCCACGGTGGTGGCGAGTGTCGAAGTCACCCATATCTTACTATTCTATTATGTAAGTAGACCGTATGGCCAAATACATAGCCAGCATGCAAATTGTACATAACTCACATCTTCGATGGGGAGTGCGCCCGGGCAACTGAAAACGCTACAACACCAGTCGAAGTCCTCCATGTTCTGCGATACGGGATGGACGATTGTATGATGTTAGAAGAATGAAAGGACAAATACATAATCAGGATGCAAATTGTACATAACTCACCTCTTCGATACAGAGTGCACCTGGGTGACGGGAGAAGCTACGACGGTTGTCGGCCTCAGTAGCAGAAGCCTTCCCCTTGTCCATTGCGCGTTGCACCCGTCGTATTCAGCTTCCTGTTTGGGGGTCCTCCACCACCACCCAACTGTCTTAGGCTCCTCCGGTAACTTCTCAATAGGGTTCGGTACGTAAGGGTTCCATCGCTGGAAGGTCTCGGCTCGCATCGCGTAGTTCAACATGTACTTCTGTTTGATGAACGCCCTATCGTACATCTCCGGGCAGTCGATCCATTAGAAGAAGTTGCAGCGCATCTCGGGCTGCCATTACATGCGGATAAAGTTAAAAATTTATGGAATTCAACGCAGAGAGTGGAAAATCTACGTTAGTGCAAGATTCGCTTATGAGGTAATGACCACACATGTAGTACGCCCTAGCGGCGGTGGTAAGGTGTGTCAATTGAATTATCTTCGCCGGGTGTTTGGACACACGTTGCGAGCGTGGAAACTCCAGTAGTACTGGTGGATCCTTCATTGAAAAATCTAATAAGGGTTTAGTCCTCTTTGCAAGCCACTTGCGCTTCTGCAATATCTTCGCATAAAAGTTCGCTGATAAATCCGACATATTCTAGGCCAACCTAATGTTTCATTGTTGCGCACAAAACAAAGGTGAGTCGGTATAGAACAAATATAATATCGAGATACGTACATGTTAAGAAAGAATAACGTAAAGATATACACAAATATGAGCATACTACCCATTTACATGACATGATGGTCCCCGTACAGGCAGACAATACAATAAATTACGACACTCAATGACGACTAGACGAGCTCGGTCGGTTGGGGGCAATCCTTCAATTCTCTTTCTTCTCAGCAACGAGCGAGAGAATGAGAATGAATTCGAGATGGCGAGAACAATAATGAGAGTGAGAGGGAGCGCGGCGTCGGTTTTATATGTGCGCAAAGGCGCTTCGCACAGACGGGGCAGCGATATTAGTGATGCATGCAGATGGAGGCAGTGACGTGACAAATGGGACAGGGGATAAGACAAGGGTAGTTAGCTGTCTTTCGGCACCGAAAAGCTGCAAGGAGCACGGACCGAGCGCAAAAAGCCTAGAAACGCGGCCACCACGTGTTGGTCAGGCGACGTCCGGGCCAAGGGGGCACGGGCGAGGTAGCAGCATGCGCGACACGTGTCCAGACGTGGCTCGTTTGGGCCAGGGACATGCGGCAGCACTGCGTCCGGACAGCGAGCAGGCGGACAACTACCGACTAGAGGGGGGTGAATAGGATGTTTCCAAAAATTCTAGACCAAATTATACAATTAAGCAAGATAAACTAAGCAATACTAGCTATCACAAGATATATGCTACAAAAATAATTGCAATAAGTAAAGACAAGAAATAACCGCAATAGAACAATGAGGTTTTTCCCGTGGTATCGAAGATTTATCGATCTTCACTAGTCCACATTGAGGAAGCTTGACTCAATCAAGCCGGCTCCACAAGTTAAGTCTTCCCTCGAAATCACTTGGTTGTTCCTCCTCCTCTCCGGAGTTGGTGAACACCGAACCAATCACAAATGGCACCGGGCCTCTTCACAATCTTCTTGAAGAGATCACCGCGCAAACCTCCGCCAAGCCGTCTAGGTGTCGACAAACACCAAGAGAATAGACCTTGACCTTCGCTTGACGGCAACTAAGAGCTAATGGATCAACTAGAATGAAATGCTCTAGGTTTTGCTCACAACCTCACAATTTAATACAAAGAGAGTAAATGAGGAGTGGGGAGAGTGCTCTAAGCTCAAGTGTATTGAATGAATGCTCAGCAAGCAGCCCTTGAGCTGGTGGGGGGGGTCTTTATACCCCCACCCCCACAACTGAAAGTAGCCGTTGGAGGAAATTTCAGAAATTTTCAGGACAATCGGTAGTTCCGCCGTGTAACGGCCGAAACTATCGCACCTCCATCGAGTGCACAGCAACGGCTATTTCAGGCGTATTAAATGCTCTGACATAACCGTTGGATTTTTGGTGCGGAACTACCACCAACTAATTCATTGTACTTCCGATAATCGGAAGTTCTGGAAATTTATTGCGGTACTACCGTTCTACGTTGAAGCTCAAAAGAATACCCTCACTGGAAAAAAGGTTCCGCGCAAAATTAGAACTTCCGCGGTGCAGTAGTTCCGCTCATTTCATGGCGGTACTACCGCTCTTCCAGAAAATTGAAGAAGTCCACAAAAGGGTATTCTCTGGAAAAATCATTCCGCAAAATATCAGAACTTCCGTGGTGCGGTAGTTCCGCTCATCTCATGGTGGTACTACCGCTCTTCCAGAAAATCGAAGAAGTCCACAAAAGGGTATTCTCTGGAAAAATCATTTCGCATAATTTTCTGGAAGTTCCGCCCAGCGGTAGTTCCGCATATACAATGCTGGAATTACCGATTTTGTACTGAAAACTAATTTAAGTTCAAAACCACAACAAGAGTGCATGTATGATTCTAGTTTGATCCAAAGGCATAATGATGTGCTTTTAAGCTACTAGTTAAGATCCCCCTTAATAGTACGGCACCTATCCTAAAATTCGATCTTCCAACATGCTCCTAAGACCGGTAAAATTCAAAAGAGATCCTAGACTATTTATATCTTGCCCTTGAAACAAAATGCATCTTCTTGATATCCTTTGACATGCAGCTCCTTATTTTGTCTTTGTCATTTAGGACTAATCTTGCAATCACTCAACAAACATATTAGTCTCATATTCACATATTGTCATTAATTACCAAAATACATTTTTAGGGGCCTAGATGCTTTCAACAACGCAGCTCCGGGGCTAGCGCACGGACGAGGGGTCAGGTGGCACAGCGAGACGTGTCCGGACAGTGGGCGCACAGAGGAAGTTGTGTCCGGACATCTCCCGCGTCGACAGGGCCGTCTCCGGACAAACTTGGCCCCGATTTGCCACTTGGCGGTCGCTCGCGTGTCCATGCTACGGGTGCACAGAAATTGGCATGTTCAGGCAAGGGTTCCACGGCGGAGGACACGTGGCGCACAGAGATGCGTCCGTGGTGCCATTTTTGTAAAAAAAAAAAAGGCGTGAGGGGCGCTAGTTCTGTAATAACGTCGCCAAACAGTGCTATTTAGGCTAAAAACTCGATAACCATGTGTCATTATTGTACTTATTGCAGTGAAATCAGTATTCAATCATGTTATAAATTCACAGGACCTAGAGTTTCTAGAGTTCAAAGCATTATATACGAAAAAAACTAGTTATATTGCATCACGTCTGTGTCGAAAATACACAGTTGACACAGGAAACAGCAAGGAAAACCCTAAGCCCCAAAACAGGGCCTATATATCTCAGTGATGTAATTCGACGGACTTGGGAGGTTCCACATGCAAAACAAGGGGGGATTAACTCACATTAGAGCGGTAGTAGAAGATGAAAAACCGCAATAATTCTACTCTTGAATTCTTAGCTGGACAAGTATTGTGAAACACCAATTTGGGAATACCGTGAAACAAATGGTGTACTCCCTCCAACATAAAAGAATGTCATTTTAGACATTATACAATCCCCCAAAACACAACTTGGACCAGTAATTTATATTGTAATAAATTTATTAACTCAATAAAATTATAATATTATGAAAGTATTTTCACACACACACACATATATATAATATCCAATCAAAAAATAAATAAAAATATCAATAGTTAAAATTTGAAAAGTTTGATTGCATGTATTCTAAAACGACATGTATTCGTTACCAGAAGAAGCATCTCAATAAATGCAAGCCTCAAGCAAAATACTCCCTGTACCATCGCCACTGCCACGAGGATGAAGGAACCAAGCAAAGCATCTCCTCTCGTGCAGCCATTCCTAAATTTTACTGTCACTATATCTCACTACCTCTGTATGTAATGCATGCTTAATTTGGGTAAACTAAAACTCACCGTGGGGTAGAGTAATTTAAGGGGTTGTCTATTCATCAAATGAATGATTTTTTTTAAGATTTCATTCACTTTTCGCAACCTTTAGACAAGATCTAACCACTCAATAGCTCCCCTCACTTTCTTATATATAACCCGCCACCTTCACCTAATAATGAAACAAGGAGTTATTCTAACCTAGAAAAAAAAAATCAAAGACAAATAAATTTCTAACTAACAAAAATAAAGTAGACATAGGTGAACCTATTAAATACAAAATAACTAAAACTAAAAGTTACAGTAAAATTATTATAAAATTGAACATATATCACTGTAATTTCATATTTACTACTCAGACAGTTAAAAAATGAGCCAAACCGTTAATTCATTGGAATCGACTACAATGTACTCAACAAGTCTTTCGTGAAGACGAAGAAGAATTCTTGGGAGCAAGAAATCAATAAGCTTCGATGGCATTCTCAGCCGCAGAACGTGGGGCGTGACCTTTTTGTATGGAGAAAATAATTTTGTGAGAGAGAGAGAGAGAGATCCCTTCTCTTGGCCCGAAATATCAGGGAGACACGGCTGACAGCTCGTGTTCCACTATATCTGGGTGGGTGGATTTGCCGTCTGCACTGCTGCATTTGCAACTTTTTGTTTTCTTCTCTCTCTCTTGCCAAGCCAACCTAGGATTCGATTCGATTTTGATTTTGATTTTGATTTTGATTTTGATTTGTTTTGACGTGGTTGCAGATGTAGCTGTCAATACCATACCAAACTACACCGCCCTCCTTGTTGAAAATAGAAAGAGAATAGTAATTACTACTATTAAATTGAGTAAAAACCGAAATCAAATCACATCAAATCGAACGACCGTAGGCCGGCATGATAAAAAGGTATGTAGGTCGTACTACTCGAACGGGGACCAACAATCCAACGGTCAGCTTGCAATAAAAAGTAAAGCCGGCAACGGCGTCGTTTTTACGTCCGTCGATCTAGAAAGCGACCAAGGACGCGTGCGAGGACTCTCCGCCGTCCAGTCCTTCCACCGAGAGAAAACAACGAATAAAGGGGTCCAACACCGACGAATCTGCAGCGTCAGGTCCAGTCTTGAACGCAATAATTTTACAGAAATCTTGTAAAAATTTCACGAGAAACATTTCGATTTCCATTCGATTTCCCTTTGCGCGGCCAAATTAGTTTAATTAATTACTCCACCTTCCGTTCAAAAAAGAATTAATTACCCCTACCTTATCTTAAGGTAAGATGTAAGATTCTTCTTATCTAGAGTAGTATACGCTTAAGAGTAAATTGAAACTCGATCAGCATGGGGTTGAGTCGCGGACCAGAAAAGAAATAATCTGTATTAGCAACGTAATTCCTCCCAAGAAATTAAGGAGAAAAAAAAAAGAAAAGGTGCCGCTCTCAGCCGCAGAACACGCATGGGACGTGCGTGACTTGTCATCGATAGAACAGTTAAGGAGAGAAAAATAATAACGCGTTCATTGCATTTGCACCTTTTTCTTTCCTTTTTCTGTTCTTTCTTGGCCAAGCCAACCTGGTATTTGATTTGTTTTCATGTGGTTGTGGAGGCCATATTAAAAAAAACGGAGAGAAAAATTATTGTAATTTGAATAAAAAGCCGTATTGAAGCATTTCCGCTCTTGTTAAGAGCAGCCGCCCACCAATTATAAATTTGAATCAAAGGTAAATAGGCCGATGCATGTGTAGGCTTGACAAGGAGCGAAACGAATCTAGTCGAATCAAATCGAACGACCAGACAAATCAAGTGAAATTAATTGAAACTTGCAAATCCATCAATTTCAATCAATCCAACGAAATATCCTTTCCTCCTCTCGTGTTTTTTCTCTCCTCGAAACAAAAACATAAATTTAAACAAAAAAAAAAGATTGCATTTTTCTATCCCTCTTCCACGGCAGCCATACATCTAGACGAGCACAGCATGCGTTAATCTAGACGACGGTGTAGAGGATGATCTCCGAGGTGTCGACGGCGGCCTGCCTCTTCTTCGCCACGGCCCCCGCCGTCGCTCCCTCTCCCGGCATCATCCAGGCAGCCCAGTCACCGCCGCCGGAGCTGGGGGCGGCGGAGGAGGAAGGGGGAGGGTGGTAGTACATGCGCGCCGTCTGCGGGCAGTGGGAGTGGAACCGCGCCGCGATGCGCACCCCCATGTCCAGCAGCTCCACGTACTTGCCCATCCACCTTTTCTCCCTCCTCCCTCCCTCCCTCCCTCCTGCAGATCTCTCTCTCCTCCCGGTTCCTCTTTCTCCTCGAGAAGATCAATGCAGATGGTTGAACTCGGAGGCTGGTGGTGCTAAATCCTTGTGGCTTTTTCGTGGAAGGAGGTGTCCCAAGAGCTGGGAGCGGCCATGGAAGGGGAGGAGAGCAGAGGAGGAGGCGGCGGAGGAAGGCTCGTGCCTGGGGAGGCCAAGCTAAGGGAGAAGGGGAGGGGAATATATAAGGGGGGATGAAATAGTATTTTTTTTTTACCGTGTTTTCTTGGGCTGGGTTTGGGTTGGCATTGGCTAGTTAGGTTTCAATAACTTCCAAGCTTGATGGCACCGCGTGGAAGGCTTGCTTAAAAAAAGCTCTTGTTTTCCTTCCTTCCAAATTGTTTCTGCGTGCTTTTCTTCTTTTCTTTTCTTCTGGGAGGGAGGAATGTTTTTTCCACGTGTTAAAGAGTTATGGTTTGCTTAAAATAAAGGATTTTGCGTGGTTTTTTTTTTTAAAAAAAAGACGATGTTTTCACTATAGTTATTTTGATATATTTACTTTTGTAACTGTTGCTACGGTACTATAACACGTTCACACTGTGTGCTAGCTGCGACCTCACCCAGATGAAGCCTAGGATAGCTACGCTTTGTTTGGTGTCCATTGTTGCCTAGGAACGCTGGTCCACAGAATATCCTGCGCGCGGGTTCCGTTCACACGCGGCGCCCACGTGGCGGCATGCCCGTTCTCACCACTACGACTCCCTGATGTTGTTGGGGGTTGGGCTCTCATCTGGGCCGTCCAAACCCCATAGGCGAGTTTTGACGTTTTTGTTTTGTATCTTGCCAACAAACGGTAGCTGAACTGGTGATTATCCTGCATCCGTGAGACCGTGACAACCAGCTGGTGCTAATCTTCTTCTTCAGTTGTTGCTAATCATGGCATCTTCCTTCTTCGGTTGTTGCTAATCATAGCCTCTTAATTCTACAATCTGTCAGAGAAAAGAGAATCTCCAGTCTGTTTTTTCTTCCGTTCCTTGTCAACAGCGTGACACTTTATTTCTCTAGCTTCTCCACAAGGCACGAGGCACAGATGCTATTCAAGTCAACTCTCTTCAATTATACAGATTTTAGTTTTTTTTAGCATGACAAATTGGGGGGGGGATAGATTATTGTTGGGGTTCGTAGACCGGATCCACTACGTTATGCTCTGAAGATCCTGCGCCCTACCGTACCGTAGCTATGTGCATCTTCAGCGATTAGGTCAATCACTTTTTGATCCGGCAAAAAAATTATATTGGAGTATGCACCAGTTCCTTTCAAGCGAGATCTGCCAGCAAACAAGAATAATCAACGACTTGACACCCTTGCGCTTGCCCGGCTCAACGGACGAGATGCGGCTCATCCACCACTCCAGAATTTTGCCCGTATCTTTTAGGAACTTTTTGGTGGGCTTCAGGACTGTGGGAAGGTAAATTGGGAGGAAGATTAGAGTTACACTGAACCTTGAGTCTATTACAATGGGGCCAAAGTCCAGTGAATAGCTGTCACATGTGTAGGTAAATACGCAAAGAACTTCCTACTCCGCAGACTTTACTCCTGAAAGATGCAAAAAGAAAGAAGACTTGTATCAACGGATATGTTTACTGTCCCGATTTCAATCAAAGATTGGTTTAGCGTTCATCAAATCGGAATGGGTTAGTTAGATTCTGGTGTTGCAAGTAGAGTTTAGCCCTGCCTCCTGGCTATCTTATCCCTGAGTGAGCTAGACTGAACACAGACAGGGTACTTCAGACTCAGGCATAACAACTTGGCCAAGAGAGCAAGAACTAGACCGAGGCTGCCTTGGGATTTCATGCCAAATTCAATGTAAGAACAACCGGTATGAAGGAAAGGACTCAGGAGACACATGTGCACAAGATCGCAAGCAACATAATGCTTCACAGTCACATTCAGACAGAATAGTCAGATCCAAACTTCACAAGCAGCTACTACAGCAAACATCAGGAATTTAGAAAGATCCGGTGTTCCGGTGCGACATATTGGAACTCCGAACTCCACACAAAGTTCGGTGACATCCAAGCCAAATTCACTACGATGGCCATTACTACTACTACACCAGGTGCTGGCCCTTATTGATAATCGGCATTGCTCTTCTCTTCTTAGGTGGACGCAGATCCGGTGTGCTTCAGGATGATCCTCTGGAGATCGTCCTTCCTGGCACCGACGACAGTGTCAACTTTCTCGCCGTCCTTGAAAAACATAAAGGTCGGCATTGCCGACACGGAGTACTCTTCGGCAACATCCTGTTGAAAAAGGAAACGACATTAGTTCGCTGCCATAGGGGACATATTTTGGGGGATTGTGGCACTGTGCTCACCTTCAGCTCGTCAACATCAACCTTCAGGAAGATGGCATCAGCGAACTTCTTGGCCTGCTCAGCAAAGATTGGGCCAATGAAACGGCAAGGACCACACCAGGAAGCAGTGAAGTCAATGATCACCTGTATAGAGAACGAGCCCAGAAAATCCATCATAAGGTCGCATGAACATGACAGGAATAACAGGGTCAATTGTACAGTAAAAAAGAATAATTACAGCTTCACAGTGACAACAAGTACCAATTCTAGAGTCGTAAGCATGTGACAATAACAAGAACGACCAATTAATAATCAAATAGACAGCATATCAGCCTACTAACTACTCTTCAGCAACATCCTTGTGTTGCGTGTCCCAAATCCCACGCCGGGCAGCATATGAAAGCAAAATTGATTACACCTGAAAAAATCAGGGTTGGTTTAAAAGACCTGAAATTTATCACATTTCAACGCGACCCGACCTCCTAGCAGCGCTGAATTTTATCTCAATGTACCAGTTCGTCTACAAAGTACTTCCACTTCTCATAAACATAACAATTGCTGATTTGAAGTGCGGAAAACCCTCTGCATAACCGCACGAATCTATTGCAAAATACACATGACAATCGTACCAAGCAAAATCAATTGCAAGCTTTTGCCTAAACTAGGAAATCAAATTTCTGGTTACTCCCACAAATCATGTCAAATTTGATAAACAGCCGCACGAATCAGCCGCGGATTCAGATAAACTATGCGTAGCTAGAGAAATATCAAACATCTAATCTGCTTAGAAAAATCACCCCATGGTAAAATTCACACAAGTCATGCACCTTAGGGCATCACGTACAGATCCACAATGCTAACTTACAGATCGGGAATACAATCCACCTGCATATATGTAAATCCTTTCCCAATTCCACAACCCAAGCGAGACGAAAGCTACATATTCCTATCAAAATTACGAAACCTGCACACACTGTAAACAGTAAATCAAGTAAAAGTTCACCCTCATCTAAATTTTGTTCCCATCTAGTCACCAAGATGCCAATAACTCAGCCGAATCTCCACAGTAAACTTTCGCCCTGATCGCCTACAACACAAATATTCCTTGGAGCGATCTCGCCACACGTCACAAATCCGAGACTAATTTCTCCGAAGATCGCGTTGGTATGCCAATAACTAAGACGAAGCGAGGGAACCTAGCACAACAAATTCCCTAAAAAGATACCAAAAAATTAAGGTGAACCGGGGGATTCGCGCGCGCATACCAGCTTGTGGGTCTCCTTGGCCTTGGCCATGTGGGTCTCGAACTCCTCCTTGGTGTGGCACGCGACCACGGCTCCCTCCTCGGCCGCCATTCCTCTCCTTTTTCCTTCCTTCCTCGGTGAGATCAAAGGCTTTGGTGTGGATAAGGTCAATCTCGGGGGTCGATTTGGTTGATTTCGTTCTATGAATTTCTCCGCGGCGGAGGGCCTATTTATCGCAGGGCGATGAGTCGGAAATGACCGGGATGCCCTTGGGTTTTCGTGTTAGACCCGCGTTAACCCGCGGCCAGTTCGAGTTGGGCGTGTTCTTCTGGAAGCTTCCCAGCGGCTCTTTGACGGTCATCGTCATCGTCATCGTCATCGTCGGGGCCAAAGCTTGACTTTTTTTAAGATTTAATCTATTTAAAAATATATATATTAAAGATAATATTTGTTTAACTTTATTTTTAATTCTGACACACCACAACGCGTGACAAAAAAATACTCTATCACATCACGTAACACGGCGTGATCAAAACTGCAACAATAGCCCTTCCGAGTCGACGCGTCCGTTTTTAGGGTTAAGATCTATCACACCAAGAGGTTTGACGTGACAACACTCGTTTACCGCGCCGAGATTCGTGACGTGACAATGTGCTTTTTATCATATCACGCGTTGTAGCGTGGTCAAAGAGCCCGGAATTAGAAATAAAATTAGTGAGATATTATCTTTAAAATATTTTTTAAAAAATAGATTAAATCATTAAAAAAAAGTTCTCAAATTTTCTTGTGCAGTGTAAACACAAGAGATAAATTGGGAAATTCTGTGAATTCGACTGGTGGTGGTCTTGTCATATTTGTTCTGTAAGGAATTCGTGACTGTGACTACGTTGTTTCCGATGTTTTCTGCTTGAGTCGGATAAATTATATACGAGTAGCCTATCGAAGGGTTTCGTAAAAAGGGAGAATACACCGGTCGGAAATGCATTTGTTGCATCCAGTTTTGTGTTGTATGGTCGAATCAATAAAATGAAAGTGTTAATTTGCTGGCGAATTGTTCGGTGAAAATTACTCACATGCTACATCAAATTATGTTCTCATCCTTAAAACTCCGTATTCCGTTTGGATTAAAATGTACTCACTCGGACGTCGAAAATGAATTTAGAAGTGATAAGTTGGAATCTTGGGAGGCATCCGTTAGCACCCAGAGAAGGAATATGATTTGAATGAATTTGGACGCTTTTCCAGCAATGATCGCTAGGATAAGAACCATTCCTTTGTTGTAGAATGTAATTAAGAAGAAGAAAAAGAGTATTTCCGTAGAGACGTAGAGCACTTTTGGCCACAAAATTTAGTTGGTTAAAGCCGCCATTTCCTTTTCTTTTTTTTAACCACCAAGGTTACGTTTGGCGGTTTGGGAAGCAATAATTTTGTAAGAAACAATTCATTTGTTAAAGAAACAAAAAAAAACCATCATGTTCCAACAACCCCAGTCTTTTTCAAATAACAAGATTGCGTACAGGAGCTATGTATTTAGTACCAAATTATTGTCCCATCAACAAAACAAAAAAAGATAACTTGTTGGCTAAGATAAGGATGCTTTACCTTCGTTATCAAGTTGACGTGGTTAACCTCCGTTATGTCGTTTTAGAATGTGTGTAGTTAATATTTTAAAACTTTAACCGTGCTTTTTAATTAATTTGCTATATGTTTCAAGGTCCCTTTTATAAGCTTCAGGGTGGTTGTACCATCACTCCTGTATTAATCAAGGGTTAATGGTCTTTGTCGACATGTTTTTTTTTAAAAAAACATCTAATCCCATGTGCTTGTCCATTTCTCAGGGTAATTAATTAGGCTTCCAACGGTCCTAATAGTTGCATATGGATGGGGTTTTTTTTACAGCCATTTAGAGGGATTTTGAAGCTGGGATGTATAAGGGCATGAAGGAGACAGATACAAAGGATACGTTCTCCATTGCCCTGTATCGTCTGGATAATAGCATTGCGATAATGTATTTAAAGATAAATTACCTCTCGTTGCCGTTACAGAGAAAATGACATGTCCATTACTTTGGACCCTTCTATAGACAGTTTTCTGTCGAGTTTTTTTTGACTCGTTTAGTATGTTTTTAAAACTAAATAGCCAAAATAGCATCCATTAGCACCCGGAGAAGGAATATGATTCGAATTAATTTGGACGCTTTTCCATCAATGATCACTAGGATAAGAACCATTCCTTTGTTGTAGAATGTAGAGAGGGTGGGGGGTGTTATTTCCGTAGAAACGTAGAGCACTTCTTGCCACAAAATTTAGTTGGTTAAACCAGTCATTTCATTTTCCTTTTTTTAATCAACAAGGTTACGTTTGGAGGTTTGGGAGGCAAAAATTTTTGTAGGAAACAATTCATTTCTTAAAGAAATAAAAACAAAATCATCGTGTTCCAACAACCCAAGACTTTTCAAATAACAAGATTGTGTACAGGAGCTACGTCTTTAGTACCAACTTATACAAGATAACTTACTGTCAATTTAGATTTGTCACCAAAGAATTATATTAGTAGATTTGTCATCGAAAGTACTTTGGCTTATATATATTTTATAATCTTTAGTAACATATAGCTAGTTAGAAAAAAGTAATGGTCCAAGACGTGCATCATAGTCGATGTTCAAAACAAGTACAAAAGCATGGAGATTTGAACTTTAGTTCAAATTCCCGGTCCATCCACATGGATCCCGACCGGAAATGAGTTTCCCAAACAAGCCCTTACGAGGATATACTCAAGGACCACGGTAAAGAGAAATTGATTTTGTACACTGCTCCTAGTCCCATTCCATGGATTTTAAAAAAACAATAATAATTTAAAAGATAATTACAAAAAAATAATCAGTTTTTTTAACAAAAATAGGTGTCTGTCGCCATTTGAAATAACGAAATTCTCATGTCGCCAACGACGACACGAACCTATTTACTACCGATCACCATTTCGGCGATTTGTATCGAAGAGTATGCAAATCGTCAGTTGAAATGGCGAGAGGAACCCGACATGAACTGGCTATATAAATCCCCAAAATTAGGTGGAAAAGTCATTTTAATTCTGGAAAAGAGAGAAAGAAAGAGAGAGAAGAGAGTGGAGGAGAGGGAAGAAGAGACGTAGCGAAGCCCTACCGGTCCTAATGAATGAGAGAGAGATGGAGCAGCAGATCTGGTCGTCTATTTTGTAGGTAAATATTCTTGCAACTTTGTACCTAAATTCAAAACCTTGCAGGTTAGCAAAAAAATAGCAACATAGAATTCAATGGGTTAGATAATTTTAGCTGTATTGTTGTTTGATGTAATACATCATTTTAGCCGTGTATAGTTTAGTTCGTCGTATAGATATTATTTCTGTAGCAATACTCGTTTGATTTAGAACAAATTTGCAAAAAAAATACAAATAAAACTTTGTAGGTTTTTATTTTTACATGGTAAATATTATGTTAATGCCGAAAATATTTTTTAAACCAAGAAAATAAGAAGACGCCTATAAAAATAACAAGATACCTATTAAAAATCTATAAAATTGCAGAGTAGCTAAATAGGGTATGTAGAGCTTAATCAAAATAATTTCAACTTATATTTGGTTTTCATTTATGCACGATAAATATTTTGTTAATACCAAAAATACTTTTTAAATGAGGAAAATAGCAAGACACCTCTAAATATTCTCTAAGAAATCCAGAGTAGGTACATAGGGTATGTAGAGCTGAATTAAAATATTGTGAACTTAATTTTTGCTTCTATTTGTATACTGTAAATATTTTATAAATACTGAGACGTTTGCAAACAAGGAAAGTGACAAGGTGCCTATAAAAAATCTATAAAAATTATAGAGTAGCTAAATAGCGTATGTAGAACTTAATCAAAATAATACCAATTTAATTTTGGTTTCTATTTGTACACGGTAAATATTCTGCTAATGCTAAAAATACTTTTAAAACTAGAAAAATAGCAAGACACCTTTAAAAATTCTCTAAGATATCCAGAGTAGGTAGATAGGGTATGTATAGCTGAATTAAAATATTGTGAACCTAATTTTTATTTCCATATATACACGGTAAATATTTCATAAATGCTGAAAACACTTTTAAACAAGGAAAGTAGCAATATACCTATTAAAAATATGTAAAAATTACATAGTAGCTAAATATGGTATGTATCCGATCTTAATTTTGGTTTCCATTCGTGCATGCTAAATAATTTGAAAACAACGAAAATAGCAAAGTACCTTTAAAAATTATATGAAAATTCCAGAGTAGCTAAATAGGGAATGTTGATGTTCATTAAAATATTGCGAACTTAATTTTACTCTCCATCTGTACACAATAAGATACCTCTAAAAATTTATATGTCGATATAGATGTGTGCATATCAGTTTGATATGTGTCGCTAATCGTGCGAATGGAAGGTAGTCCTAATATTTCTCTGCGGCAACACTCTCATTAGGGTCATTACTCGAGAAAGCATGGCTTTGTCGGGTAATAAACCTTAAGCCAATGTCGTCACCAAAAGTGCGATGGCATGGGGCATCACACATGGGAACCAAACCAAACAACCCCTTAACAAAGTGTTGTTTTCTCGACTACTTTTGTTAACATGTGTTAGCTCAACCAAAAGAGGTTGATCCAACTTTAATCCTGTGAATATCATGGGGATATGCTCATGATCTTAGGATGGTGTTAAAATTGGCAATGGCGTAGAAGGTTTGTCGATACACGCGTTTTCGGTAAGTTTCAGTTCTGTCAGGCCATAATCGGTCTGATCAGCTAGGGCGGCGGATCGACCGCCGAGAAGCGGCCGGACCGCCACACCACCTAGCGATCGGGCCGACGATTAACGGTCCGACCGGCCATAGGCGGCGGTCGAACCGGCCAATATAGAAAGTTGATTTTAGAGCTGGGCCAAAAATAGAAGGTGTAGGCAAGAGAGAGGATTCGGTTGCATTTGGTCTCATAATTTTTGGAGTCTCCAGTCAAAAGTTCTATTCGTTTGAAATTTCCAGAAAGCTTTCGATTTTCAGGGGCTGAAAATTGGCTAAGTCCCACCGGGCGGTCGACCGGCAGAGCGGCGATCGAGCCGCCCATAGGTGGCGGTCGACCGACCGGCCACTTGTTCATTGGCCCTTGTAGTGGCGATGTTTGGTTATTATGTCAAAGTCATGAGTTTAGTGCATATGTGTTGCATAATGCATGTTTTGACTAATGTGAGTCAAGTTGTGAAGAACTTATTCCCGGATTCGATTTGCATGTCTATTGTTGTGCAGGTTGTTTGGTGGTCAACGACGGTCAACAGCGAGGATGATCGGGACTATACTTGGAGAGCTGAGGTCCAGAACGATCGACGATGCCGGGTAAGTTCAATGAACTCAAGCGTGGTGCATAATGGACAAGGATGATCGAACGGACAATTCGGTGCGATTTGTTTGATCAAGCGGCGCGGGGGTCGGTGCAAGTGCCATGGTGGTTTCGGTGGGAGTCGGATGGGAGAGACTTGCCGACATGATGAGAGCCGTTGATCAACCTACACGTGGCGGAGCATGGAACTGCTTCGCGGAGATTTGACTCGGTCTTCGGAGAAGGATCGATAAGGGGTATTTTGGTAATATCACTAAAATATCACCTTGTTTGCTTTTAGCTAAACCGCGGCGCAAGACGACGCAATGAGAAGTGGGTTAGGTCAAGAAGCGATGAAGACGGTGCTTTAAAATGCGTGCGTGTGTGACCCGTTTGTGTTGGGCCTTAACGGGAGCCCATTTGGGTCAATCTTCTAGAAGGTCTAAGCCCCCACTACAAATAGAGGAGGGGAGGTGGCTGCACTCCTCTAATCCTTTTGCTTATTTGGAAACCATAGTTTTGATTTTGAGATTAGGGAGTGGAGAGTTTAGTATTCTCGAAGAGGAGATTGATTGTGTGCTCATGTATTGAGTTTTGTCCTCCATGTTGGAGTGCTTGTAAACCAGCAATAATCACAAATCAATCTATGCAAGTTTTCTTGAGATGAGTCTCTTTTCGTTCTTGCTCTCTATTTTGTGATTTCGGGGTTTTCTTTGATTCACAAGTTTTCTGTTGGTTTCTGCCTCCAATCTTGCTTGCTGTGATATGTGGGATATCATTTAGGATCATCTTGATCATCTCTAACCCACGAGTAAGATTTTGGATTTAGTTTTCGTTTTGACTCGATTTTGAACCATCCTCCTCTCAAACGGAAAAATGTCATAACTTTTTTAAGGATCTACATGATCTTTGATTGGAATAGGTTCCTGACATCCTAGAGAAGGTGTGTTCCAACTTTCATCGAGCTTGGAGTTGTAGATCAAAAGTTAGACCTATTTGCAACTTCATTTTTCTAATTTTCTTGTTCATCAGCCGAGGTCGATCGCCCATGGAGGTCGAGGTCATTGACATAGAGGTCGAAACACTTAGAATTTTAGCCTCTGTTGATTTTGGTTGATTTGCTTCGGGGTTTATATTTGATTCAATACTAGTCTTCCGCTGTACTAGTATATTGATCTTCATAGCTTTCATAGCTATTGGAGTGAAATTCATGTTGAATCCGATCTTAATTGAAAAAATGAGCGTGCTCCTATTCACCTCCTCTCGTCTCCGTTTCGGTCCAACAAATCCCATGTAGTACCATCCCATCTTATGTACTGAACTTGTCAAACCATCTGTTACGGGCCTCTAAACCTCCGCCTCCCCCTTCCTAGTTTCTTCCGCCCCCTCTTTACCTTAGATCTGGCCCCCTCTCCTAGATCTGGCCACTGGATTCTCACCGACGGCGAGCGGAGAGGGGTTCCACATCTCTATTTCCCTATTAATAAATGTATATTATGTTTTCTTTCTAGTGAGAACAAGTTTCTCCATCTGTGGGCATTGTTGGAGGTGTGTCAGGCCGATCGACGGCGTTTGCGTCCAGCTTGGCGGTAGCTCTTCCCGTGCCGGAGCATCTTGTTCTACGCGAGACCGAGCGGAGTCAGCGGCTATGCTTGGTGGAAATCGGGTCTGCGCTTGGCCAGGAGGTGTCTGTGGGCGTGCTCGGTGGTGGCCTCTACTATCTAGCTGCGCATATTGGGTCTGGTGTTTCCCAACGGCGCGCCTCTCTCGGCTGTCTGTAGTACGGCGCAACCTTGCCACTCCCGCGTGTACCTACGAGTAGTGCGTGAGGCCAGGAGGCCACCGGGTTAAGTGTCGCCAAGTCGCTGCAGGAGTCGGGCGACGCCAATGCCTCCCCTCTGTTGTCTTCTCCACCACCGGTTGTTTGTTATGGCGTCGTCCGTCGTCTCCCTCTGTGCGATGGTCTTGTACATCTCCGGCGCGACAACATCCGGTGAGCCTCCCCTAACAACCAGTCTCCCTTTGTGGTCTTGGCATGTATCGCCTTTCTGGCCGGCGTGCCGCTTCTCTTCGGCCGTGGTGTAACCGTACTCCAGTGTTGTAGCGTCGCGTGGTATGGAATATATAGCACGTGTTTCATTCGTCACACGGTAGAGCATATGTCTAGGCTTAGATCCAGACACTAGTTCAAGATCTTGTGAGCATTTGACTGGTCGGAGACTAGATTTGGAACCATGTCTGACCAGATAGGGTATTATGTAACCTCCAGAATCCTTACGACCAGTGAGGTCGTTGGCCTTAGGGGTTACGATCATGAAAACGTATGGTCTTTATATAATAAATAATAAATAGAGGTTTTAATCCTCGTCAGCTAGCCCCCGAACTTTTAAATGAATTGGTCGTGTGAACGCTTATTCCCGATGAAGTCGTATCGGGCAGACCGCTCATTAAATGTTGCGGTAACCGAGGTGGTTTGTATTCATTTTTGAAGTTGAGAATTTGCCTTGGAAGTTGAAAAGCTTCTTTGTCCGCTGGTTAAAAAGAATTTTTGTCCATTGGACTTTTTGCTGAAGCGGTTATAGTGTTGTGGCTATAAAAACCCTCATAGCACTGGGTGCTAGGGTTTCTACGCCTTCTGCTTTCCTCTTCATCTTTCAAGAAACCATCTCCGATCACTTTAGAATTCTTCACCCGAAAGAAATCACCATGTTGGATCTTATTACCAACTGGTCAATTTTCGATCTGAGTGAGAAGAAGTTGGAAAATTTGGAGAAGGTTGGGCTGCTACCCGACAGAAATCTGATCTCATGGAGATCAACATTTGGGGAACATTCTCCAAGCGGTGAGGATGGAGAACTTCCGGTATTTCTAGCATATATTGAATGTGGCTTCAGACTTCCAGTTCAATCCTTTCTTTCCTAAGTTCTGGAGTACTATGGAGTGGAACTGATCAATCTGGCCCCTAACGCCATAGCCAACCTAAGCATCTTCATTTATCTCTGTGAAGCATACTTGAGAATTCCAGCAACTCTGGATCTCTTCAAGTACTACTACGGACTAGCAAACGCGAAGAAGACGACCAGTACACCCGGAGAGTGTACCTTGTGTCTCCATGACGGGAAGGTTGATGAGTACATTTCTATGTACTCCAAATCTTCGTGGTCGTCATGGAAAAAGAGTTGATTTTATATGAAGATTACGCAGGGCGATGGCCTTTACTACAGCGGTAAGAAGGCTGTCGACAACCCGCGATGGCGTTCCTCCTCGAAGAAGGAGGGAAAAATTAAGAGATGGGTCAATGCTATCCATCTCCTGAGTGTCAGGGGGTTTAACCTCCTGACACGTGGTAAGAGACTTCTCCATGTGTAGGATTAGTCCTTTGAAGGCCAGAGCTCATTCGATGCTCTGGTACATTGGTCGTGATGATGCGACCAGGGATTCTAGGGAAGGTAAATCCCAGTTAGAATTCACCAGTATATTTTTCTAGTCAATTGCTTTTATAACCCTAAGACCTCTCTTTTTATTACAGCATTGTCTTCTGATGAGATCAGAAGTCGGATCAAGATGATCTGTGCTGGAGAGCCTATCGAAAAGGCTAGTTTCCCTTTGATCTTAGCGGTTACTGCCGCCGAAGAGAGGGTTGAGAGACTCCGGGTAAGCATGTTAATTATTTTTTATCTTCACAAACTCTTTCGATCGGTGTTTACCGAAAAAACCTCGTTGATATGTAGTCGGTTGGTCTGAGGATCAATGAGGCCACAGAAACATGTGAGCCATTTGATGACCCGACCAGTCTTACGATCACTAATGATCGTGCAGAGCTAGGTAACCGAAGGAAGTATTTTCCGTTTAGATAAAAAAGATATGTTCATTACCCGACTAACTTTGTTTATTAAATCAGACGGTAGTCATTGAGTCTCATACAGTTGCTCAAGAATTGCCAATGGCTGTTGAGTCAACCATTTTGGCGACCAATGAACTTGCACCATCCAATCCAACGATCAGGGATTCTACTCTCGACCAATTGGTCGAAAGTATTTCATCCGATCTTCTATTGGAGGGCGTAGAGGGTGTAACCAACCTGAACACTCGAATCCTGCTCACTCTCAACAGGAATACTAGTAGGCAGTTTAGCATGAAGCATAGCAGATTCATTAAAGACAACATTTCTGCTAATCACAACCTTATTTGTTTCAGGATTCCATAACTTGTATCCTTTAACACCAGATTTATAACCTAGAAAGATGCACTTAACAACTTTAGACTCTAATTTTCCATTATCAACTTGAGCATAAGCAGTACAAAAAAAAACTTTTAATTCTGAATAATTTGCTAGGGAACCAAATCATACCTCAATTGGGGTCTTCTTTTCAATTGAAATAGAGGATGATTAATTAATACGATAAACTTCAATTGGGGTCTTCTTTTCAATTGAAATAGAGGATGATTGATTAATACAATACTAAGCAATGGAAGCAGCTTCAGCCCAAAAATTCCTATGCAAACCTGCATTAGACAACATGCAACGGGCCTTAGAAATAGGTCCTATTCATACGCTCTGCTACACCGTTTTATTGAGAAGTGTAGATAATAGTGTAGTACTTGACAATGTCTTCAGTCTTGTAATATGATTCAAATTCATTAGAACATAATTCCATCCCATTATCAGTGCGGAGTTTCTTTACCTTCTTTTCAGTTTGCCTTTCAACCATAGTCTTTCACTCTTTAAATGCTGAAAATACTTCTGATTTATGCTTCAAGAAATAAGGCTACACTCTTCTAGAGTAATCATCAATAATTGTTAACATATAACGAGCACCTCCCAGCGATGGCTTGCGAGATGGTCCCCATAAATCAGAATGCACATAATCCAAAATACCTTCTACAGTTTGAAATGAGGTATTGAATCTCACCCTCTTATGTTTGCCAAACACACAATGCTCACAAAATTTCAGCTTACCGACGCTGTGTCCATCAAGAAGTCCTTTCTTGCTCAATTCTGCCAAACCAATTTCACTTGTACTTACCTCTTGATTTCAACTGGTTCTTGTAGCCGCTCAAATTTTTGCCTCGAGATCCATTGTTTGAGTTGTTCTCCTTTTGCCTGCCATGAACAAATAAACTTTATCCTTGCGAACTTGAATTTTCAGAAGGTAACATCTATTTCATCTTCTCCTTAACATGCAAAGCTCCATGAACTTCATTAAGCGTGAGAGTATCTCTACTATATAATATGGTATCACTAAAATTTGAAAAGGAACTAGGTAGGTAACACAAAAGAATAAGACCCAAGTTCTCATCATCATATTTTACCTCCATCGACTCTAGGTCGATAACGACCTCTTTAAACATCAAAATATGGTCAAGCACGGATCCTCCGTCTTGCAAGTTGTGAGAGTACAACTTCTTCTTGTGATGTGTCTTGCTGGTTAGATCCTTTGTCATGCAAATTTGATCCAGCTTCAACCATAATGCAGCAGATGTCTTCTGCTTCAAAACCTTCATTAAAATATTATTTGACAGATGAAGGTGAATCAGAGATAAAGCCTTATGGTATTTACGCTTCTCATTTGTAGTCCATGTGGTAGGTTGTTTCTCAAATCATTCCAACGCATCATCCAAATCCATCTGTACCAGCACAACCCTCATCTTGACTTGCCATAGCGAAAATCTTGTGTCTCGACCCAAGAGTGTAAGATCATACTTCAAAGTCACCATATAGAACAAATTATATAATTGCTAGTACTGATATGTGTAAACCTAGTAAAAAAATCAATCTCTTTGGAACATCTTCTGTGTACGTGAATCAAAGATCTTTGAATCTCTTGGTACACTTCTCGGGTGAACGAAGCAAAGATGGCTGGAATTTGGTTCCTCCATGTACAACAGGATGACCTTACTTTGTGATTTAATAAAGAAAGGAATCTTGGGACCTGTGCTGCTGGAGTGCTTTCATTTTGGTTTGTTCTGCTGTCTTTGCTTGCTTGGTGCTGGTCTCGTGGTGATGCACCGAGGCGGTGCTGTGCAGTTTTCTTGGTGATGAACCATAGATGTTTTGATTTAGTCCAATCTTTCGAGAGAAGATAAATTCGGTAGAAGTCGCTCAACTCTCATAATTCTGGCTACGAACTCACAAAGCTCTACAATTCGTTATTAACTATGCACGAATATCTGAATGACCTGATCACGAAGATCAACTCCTGCATACACCGAAGAAGCACGCAAGAACAAAGTAAAAACGCAATCTGATGTATTGCAAATATGAATAAAATTGGTATTGATAAGTGGGATTTTGAAAACGATGTTGTTGTTATTCTCGCCGAACAAGAGGATAAAGTATAAAGTAGCAAAGCTAAACTTTAATTAACAAAACCTGCCAAACCCTAACGGTGGCAGCCACTATGTAAAGGAGGAAGAGAGGGGTGGCGGTCGTGGGTACTATTCATATATGAACAATACTATGTGAATAGTGCCAAACCCTAGGTATCCAGCCCGAATTACAAGTCCCATGGCCCATTAGCATAGCTGGCACATCACCAAATTCCTTTACTCAAATATTGCTAAGTGTTGGCCTAAACAACTTGATATATAGTCTTCATGCTAGATTCGGCTAAGCCTCAGAATAGAAATATCCATTCCTCGTATGATCATCTCCATATTTGGTGCTGCCATCATCTCCATTTAGTTTGCCTCCCAATCCTTGATTCCTAAGTAAAATAATATCAGGTGCTTTAGGCAGCATCATAGAGTTCATAGAATATGGATGCACTCAGAGAAATTAAGTCACCTGATAATTTAGTTGGCGATCACGTGCTCTAGTAATTGGTTCTTGCACATCAGAAGCGGTAGGGATGGTTGTATCAGTAGAAGGAATGTCCTCATCACTTGGGGATGAACACCGATGTGCGACGCAGCAGATGAAACCTCAATGGCTACGTATGACGTGCAACGAAGACGCTGTGGATGACGCGTCGAGAAAAAATGCGAGGAGCGATGCGTCGCCGAGAGCGACGCACGATGGGAGCACCGATCGAGGCGAAGGCACGATACGCGTGACGGCTGGCTTCAGATTGGTTCTGGATTTTTTTTCCGTATCTCTCAAAACTCTAATCTTTTGTGCTCTGATAAAATTTGTTAGAAAAAATAGAGACAAAAGAAGATACAAAATTGATGTGGAAAACCCTGCGGGAAAAAACTACGGGCGTCAATCGGCAATGATCACTATATGATGAGTATTTACAAACGCAGGGGAATAACAATGAGACGTCAACTCTCCCTGTGCAGCTTACAAGAGGTATATAAAATGGTAAAAAGACTTGAAGTCTAAGTAAGAAACTAATCCGCTAATATGGTATGTTTGGATTCGTCCATATTAGAAATTCGAATCATATACGGATCACAAATATCAACAATACATTTAGAATTGCATCACATAAGATAAATGGCTTCACCAAAAAATCAAATAATTATTTATATTTGTAACTCATAATTTATTTGAAGAACGTCATAATAATTATTTTATAACTCATAAATATTGACCTGATACAATCATCTTTATGACTTTATAATTACTTCTAAAACATATCACCAACACCGAGATGCACCATGGGTTCACCAAGGTAGAACACATACGCCTCGTACCTGAAAGAACACCGTATGACACGGATCTGTCCTCCCATGCGCACGGACATGGTGGAGTTCATCATACCGAAGATACGATGGAGACATGCCGAGCAGTCGCCGGCGGAGAGGTCCGGCGTGCACTGCGCCAGGGAGTACACCTTCGGAAAGGTTCTGCCGCTATCCATGATGCCGGTGGCGAACCGCCTCGCCGTGCTGGCCGCCTTTTGGACCGTTTCCGTCAGCAACTCATGGATGAGACTGCTGATGAAGCGGACGTCGTCAGCGCCGCCGGTGATGTTCCTGATGTTCCACCTCTCGAAGAGCGAGTCATTTTCTGTAATATTGGAGGGGACGAGAAAGTTCTCGTTGGAGTAGACGACCATGGCGTCGTAGTAATAGTACCCGACCGTGTCGTTCATGCACTGCGGCATCAATTTCTCGAACGTGTTGGCGACGCTTTCGCCGCAAGCTGAGTCGTTGACGATGTCGCCGCGGCAGAGTGCGAGCGCGTATACCACGTCGGGGACTTGGCCGACGGTGGCGGTGGCGAAGTGTTCGGGGGAAGAGGAAGTGTTCTTTGGGAGGGTGGCGGAGAGAAGTTTAAGGTTGTCGCATAATACCCCACCTTCATCGGCGGCTGCGAACGGCACGAGGCCGAGTATGAGCAGGACGCCGGCGTTCATGGCTAACGTGCCTGCTTCTTGTTTTTCTTCCAGATCAACTCAGTCTTATCTATCACCAATTCACCATCATTTGGAGAAAAAAATTGTTCAGTCGCTTTCGAAAGTCAATACCATTGAAACCGTCACGACGCTTTCTAGAATCATTCACTTGATTTTTTCAGACAAACTAGCAGGGTGTTCGTGCGTTGTAACAGAATTCAAACCTTACAGAAATAATATTGCTTTTTAACCATAGAACGAACCAAGCAATTAAAAGATGGTAATACATATAAGTGCATTAACAAGACAACTTACTCTTTTGCTATGTATCTCTGCTTTTCCATCTTTTTGATTAGTTGAGCGTGATTTCAACTGATTTACAGAGTTCTGAATACTGATGATAAAATCTTTAATTGCGCCATGGTCATCTCCTCGTAGCTTCATTCCACAGCTTGTTGATCTAGATGAAAACATATCCTTAGCTTCATGTAGAAAGAGAACATGATATGGTACATATAACATGGTATAGTACTCTAATATAGAAACAATTACGATGGTTCAATGAATGAGTTGTGTATTATTATGGACTATGGGGTAAGACATGTTAATGTTATACACTAAGATAATATTCCCTGGGAGGGAGGCGTTGTAAGCTGTGAAATCTTGAAACTTTATCCCAAAGATCCAAGAAATGGCACGAGCGAAGCAAACAATCGAAAAATATGAAATTTGATAACAACAACCATGAGCTAGATCGGCGACAAGCGGGACAGAGAGGTGCTCACCTTGACGACATACTCGATCTCAGCGAACTTGAAGGCAATGCCGTGCTAGCTGAAGAACACGGAGACGAGCGCGCAGGTTTCACCGAAGGGCGCGAGTCGGAGCACCCCGCCGTCGGCCTCCATCCCGCGCGCCAGCTCCTCAAATGCCTCTTCCACTACCATTAGCGGTGTCTCCATCCCCCCACGCCGCCACCACGGCCGCCGCCCTGTCACACAGCAGCTCAGCCGGTGCCTTCGACCACGGCATCTGCAGCCTGAACCCGACCACGGCATCTATGGTGCGCCTGAGGAAGCGGCGGGGGAGGCCGAAAAGAGGAACTCGACTGGGTTTGAAGAAGAGGGGGTTCACGTTGCTGACACGCCCACCGAGGGAGATGTTGTTGAAGAGGTGGTTGTTCGTCATGGGGTCGACGAACTCTGACTCTGTGGGGCGGTACTCGGGGGGAGGGGGGCTGCGGAGCCACGCCGGCACAGAGAAATCCGGCGTATAGGCCGCCACTGGTAGCGGCTGCGAAGGCGACATCGGGGTCGCGGCGAGGGGCTACGGTTTGGGGTGGCGGAGATGGGTAGCAGAGAGGAGCCGGGGTTTGAGGCGGAGGGTGATGAGAATGGGGGCGAAGATCGTGAAGACGGAAGCGGGCGGTTGCTTGGTGTGGGGGATGCGAGCGGTTGCCCAGTAGCGAGTCGCGGGTGGGGGAGGGGGATGATCGTCCCTGGAGTGAGATAAACTCAGAATTATAATAGTTAAGAAATGTGCTTCAGGTCTTGTACTTCCATAAATTCTTTCCTCCTTTAACTTATTGCTAATCAGTCTACACAGAATTCGACTGTTTACTTTGTAAAAAATTATCACATTCTGAAAATTCATTTACAACTTCAGTATACATAATTTACATTAAATTATTTCTGTAATTTTTGCTCTTGGTCACTTTAATTATTCTTAAAAATTTGAATAACTCATATTTTCACCTGATTCAAAATCGCACATGTACTTTGAGAAGTGGTGCAAAAATAAAGATAAGAAAATAAAATTATATAATAACAAAATACGGCAATGTGATGAACCCGTTATGTTCTTTATATGTATTTTGAGAGGTTGATCAAAAACAAAAATAAAAAAAATTATATACCAACAAAATACAACAATATGGTGAACCTTGTTCCAAAGGAAAAATCATAATAAATTCGGATCAAATTCATCAGATGGGAAAAAGTATAAATCAAAAGCATATTAGATGAATGAAAATTTGATTATTATGATTTTTCTAACAGCACATCAACAATACGAATCTTATAACACATCTAACGAACAAAAAAAAAAGTAATAATTTTGGCTTCAAAAAACTGTCAAAAATTATATAGCAATTCTCTATATTTATCGATAAGTCCCCATATTATTTAGAAAGCTTATGCGAGTATCAAACCCACCAATGGTTTTCAGTTTTTAGAAACCATTTAAATTATATAAAAAATTTGAGGGAGGAAGGGAGCTGCTCCCTCGGTAACAATCTTCGTTATCTAACTTTGATATAAAATTAATATATTCTGAAAAAAAAATTACAACAAATCTAGTTGTATTATTTTCCATTTGTTAGGAGGAGATAAATGTCATCATCGCCTTTCTATTGATCATTAATAGCAAAACTACTTTAGGCTTCGTTTGGAAAGGGCGGGATCCACCGGGATCGCCCGGGATCGCCTGGGAACATCCCGACCGGGAAAGATTTCCCGGGCCGTCCGGTTCTTATTTGCTTGGATAACGCTTGATTCGAAAACCCGTCGCGTTCCAACTCAATCCCGTGGAGAAACAAAACTCGCCCGTCGCGTGTTTTCTTCTCCGTCGCTCTCGCCACGCCACGCGAACGCCTCCTCGCTCCTCCTCCGCATCCCCTCCCCACCCCGTACGTACCCGTTCTCGGCAGAGAGCGGCTCGGCCTCCTCCTCCCCCGCGCCGCTCGTCCTCCACCCCCGCGCCGCTCGGCCTCCTCCTCTTCCACGCCAGGCGGCGCGCGCGCAAGCCTCCGCGGATCCACACCGGTCGGCCTCCTCCCGCACGCTCCTCCTCCTCCCCGACGCCCCAAGAACGAGCCGCCGCCCCCAACTCGCGCCGCCACCATCCGAAGACCCCTCCCAAAGTACATCTCCCTTCACCACTCGAAGCCCCCTCTCTGACACATCCGGTTTGTGCACGATGTTCAATTCGGTTTGATTGGCCTTTCATGCCGAGAGTTGGCATGAGATGGGCACTTGCTAGCGTTTTGTATTGTGGTTTCCGCCACCGCTTCTTCTCAAGTGGTGGAGGCTAATTTGTGGTTTGCCTTGTTTGGATTTTACCGTGTTCTACGCGTTGATATGGCATGAAATGGGTTAACCAATTTTGTGTGGTCTCTGCTCCGGAATTAGTAGAGGTGTTGAGGAGCTCGATTTGGCCTGGTTTCCTGCTTTTAGTCGGTTTCATCTGCATACGAAGCGCGGATACCGCACATAATGGCTATTTGTTTTGTTGTGTTTAAGGGTTTGTGATTTGGGGCGTGATATTTTTCTCAGATCAGCTGCTGGTGGGTGAGAACTCTGTTTGGCGTGATATTGTGTTCTTCACAACTATGTTGTAGACTTCCCGATTGTGAATCCTTGATCAGCTGGTTTTCTGGAATCGATACATAGTGTCTTTGTAGAATCTGGGATATAGTAACTTGTTGATGATCAAAAGTATAGTAACTTGTCAGGTAACCAAAGCTGCAACTTAAGGCATTGGTACCATTGTCCTGTATTTGCCAATCTCTGATCATAAGGTAGTGTGGCAATTTCATGACGCCTTCTACTATTCCTAATCTTGTCAATTCATAAAGTGGTGTTCTCTGTTTATCCGGCTTGTTTCCATTTATTGTTGTGCTATACTGCTATTTGATCTGTGATGTTGGCACCTTGTCTTTTATTTTCTGTTCCATTTGAAAAGAATTTTGGGGGAAAATTTTATCATGTAAACAAAAGAAGAGGACATTGGTGTTCATTGGTTCTTGGTGTTGGGGGATAAATTATGAATTTGTTCATATGTTCGTGTTCATGAAATTGTTCTTCTTGGCTGCTGCTTCTTTTTTTAATGGTATATGTGTTTCAGTTAAACTCTGCTTCTTCAGCACATTGTCTTTGCAAGCTGCTAATAAAAGTTACTGCTGTCACTGACTAACTGTCCTCGTGATTAGGCACTTAGAAGTGAATTTGTTCAGCAGCTGGAACTCAAAAGTGATTCTTGAACACATCAGCAAGAAAGGAGGAGCAAGGAGGTACCGAGTGCATTTGTGCCTAACAAAGACCTGATCTTTGAATACTTCAACTGTAGAGTTGGGTTTGTGCTGACGAAAACTTCTTCCTGTAGGCCACTAGCTGTCTGAAAAAAATAAAGGAATTGGCGCACTGTAGCAACACCAGTTTCAGTAGCTTCAAACAGAGTATCACCTCATCCCTTTTCTTCTTCTTTTTTTTAGCTTCTTTTTGAAGTTAAATAGCAAAAGTAATTCACTAAAGAAATAACAAAAATAACATATCTACCAGCCTACTGTGGCATTTTCGCACGATAGAAGTGATATTTTTGCAATTTCGTTTGTGAGATAATATTTTTACTATTTCATTTAAAAAACATGTCATTTTAGGAGAGAGAAAAAAAGTTCATCTCATTGCAGTTTCAGACATTCGCATGCTTTAAGTATAACCCTATCACTTCTTAACCAGTTAGTTACCACCATCAGTACAACATTGCTACTTGTGATGCAAACTCTATTTGCATCTAAAAGTAAGAAGGGTTCTATTTCTTTCTTGTTTATTACCAGTATGGTTTGGAGTAATTATTGCTTCATTCTTTTGTTTATATTGTGTAGGAGGTGGAAAAACTAAGAAGACAACAGTTCCTGTTGCGCCTACTTTTATATGTGTTAATTGTGTTGAGGAGAAACTTGAAGGTTGTATTCTGGAGGTTGTATTCAAAATGTTAATTTTTTTTTTTGAAATTTATAATCTATGTTTTTAAATTTTTTTAAATTTCTAGACCTTTTTTTTGAATTTTTCTGGACTGTTTGTGAAAATTTTCTGATATTTTTCGAAATTTTGGTTTGGTTTTGGAAAAATTTTAATATTGTTTTCAAAATTTTATATATTATTTTTTGTTTTCAGATTTTTCAATATTTGCAATCCCTATTGATCCAACCATTCATCCAAACAAATCAAGGGATTAGATCCAAGGTGGGAGGGGATTAAATCCAAGGTGGGAGGGGATTGGGTGGAGGGAGAGGGATTCACCTAATCCCCTCTTGGATTGTTTCTCCCTTGTATAAATTTTCCTAATAGCCAAACAAAGCCTTAACGTGACTAATATCACCATCATGGGGGGAAAAAATTATTCAGTGTTCAGTCGCTTTAAACAGTCAATACCTTTGAAACCGTCACGCACGGTTTCTAGAATCATTCACTTGATTTTTTTTTCAGACAAAAATGTGCTTTAGGTTTTGTAGCGCATAAATTCTTCCTTTAACTTCTTGCTATGCTACATATATTTATCGATAAGTCCCCATATTCTCTGGTATATAAATGGAGGGAAAAAGGAAGCGAGAGCAGACACGCCACGTGCGATGCTGGCTTGAGCTTCGTTCGGCCCGTCCGATTGAGTCAGTCGGTGCACTCGAACGCGCTGCACTCCGGCCGCTTCGTCGTGCGCTTCATCGGATAGTAGAAGAAGGTCCCCGAATGCGTATACCGTCGTCTTGGCCTTCTCCCTCCTACTTCTTCACCGCCACCCTTCTCCCCTTGCTTCTTGCTGTCGCTGGCGCCACAACTATAAATTTTGGCTAAAACTATAAATTAAATAAATGATATTTTCGGGACTTTACAAATTCGAACGACCATAACTTTCACCTCCTAAATGCAAATGGAATAAGGCTTGCACCTAAATTCGTCTAAAATCAACATTTAACTACTGTAGAAAGTTCATGCATTTTTAAGCATTTAGCATTTCATGCTTTTTCTCGATGTTTATTCGGTATTGCCTTTATATAGATTCCGAAGTACTTTTTTATTGACTCCTATGCCACCGAGGGCGACCAACTTGATTACCAGCAAGAAAAACATCATTTGAACTTTCTTTTGCATCATATTGATATCAGTTTTAATACACTAGTATTTGAAATGCAATGATATTGCTTGCATGCTATTTCTGGTATATCGTTATGTTCTGAGTAGACTAGTTATATCCTATACTTGTTTGGTTGTCTTTGATATTTTCCATATACACCCACAACAGCCAAATCGCATGTACCACCTCGAGTACCGCTTAATCAGGACATATAGTTGTTAGTTGTCGCTGCGTGTTTCTTCGTGACCCTGCTCAATCAAGGGTTGGATTCAGTGGCCAGAGGCGTCACATCCCCAAAATTAGTAAAGAGGATTACTATGCATCTCATGAGCATAAATCATGTTTTCATGCATTTACATTATTTATTGCACTAGGAAGATCTATTAAAGTATATAAACCTACACTTACAAAAGTGACTCCTAAAGAAAACAGTAACAAAAGCATATAAACACCTTCTGGAAATAATTTATTCAAACAGTATATTAATTATAATAAATTAATATAATCTTCAATTTTTTGGAACCCAATTAGAACTACCGAAAATTCAAACTCTATTAATAACCTATGATAGTTTGAATTTAAAATATACAAGTTGTATAAAGCTACACTTACAAAAGTGACTCCTAAATAAAACAGTAACAAAAGCATATAAACACATTCTGGAAATAATTTATTCAAATAGTATATTAATTATCATAAATTAATATAATCTTCTCCAATTTTTGCGCCAACTGTCGGTGTATTAGAACCGATCTTACGTAAAGATTATTTGATTCGGGGGGTCTCCTAGAAATGAAATCACGCAGAGTGGTTGACACGGGATGTTTAGACAGGTTCAGGCCTTCTCCGGAGAGAATAATAACCATAATCCTGTGTGGTGTGGTATTCTTGATGATCAAGTAAGAAGCTAAGACTATTACAGAGAATAGTACTTGTATTTCTCCTTGACTCGCTCTATCTTTCTCTGTTCCTCCTCTTTGTCTCCCTGATAGATGCCCTTATATAGTCGTGAAGGAGTAGCCGTTTTGTCCTGCGGAAGAGGCGCCTTAATTGAGCCAGTAATGGGCGCATGATGGCAGTAATTACCGGCGCATTGGCTTCTCCACGCCGTCTGGCAGTTATCACTCAGAGGTAATGGGGTATTTAAGCACTATTACTACGCGGAATAATAGTGCGTGTAGACCGTTCGAATTCCTTAATCAATTGGACCCACTTGCCTGTAGGTTTGATTATAAGGTGGTCGTGGTTTACCTGGTCGTAGGAGGACTTACGACCAGGTAGTAGTCGTAGAAGGTCTTACGACTATGTAGTGGTCGTAGAAGGACTTACGACCATGTAGTAGTCGTAGAAAGACTTACGACCATGATATGGTCGTAGAAAGACTTACGACCTCATATTTACCCATAATAAGAATTATAGATAAAAGATAAAATGAGGATTATTAGATCCTCGTCATCTAGCCCCCCAGCTCCAAGTGAAAGTAACTTACTTGGTGAAGGATTCGTGAATGGACTTACGACTATGAAAATACCGTAGAACTATGGTCGAAGGAAAAACTCTTCGACATTTGAATGCTATTTTGACCAGGAATTTGCTTGGTCAGAAAGGTTTCTTACGACTATCAAAAAGTCGTAAAAACCCCTACGACCGTCTGGTAGTCGTAGTAGGGGAATCGGAGAAAAAACCCTTCCGATTGATACTTCCTTCAACCAGAAAGACTTGGTCAAGGAAGTAATTTCGCTTGGGGGTGACAATACGCACCTAATTTTCCTGAACAGACCGTCTGGGGAATTGCAAACGAATTCCGCAGATCTGTTGATGAGATGGTTCCCGAAGCGATTGCAATCGTGAAGATTACTTACGACTATCAAAAAGTCGTAAAAACCCCTACGACCGTCTGGTGGTCGTAGTATGGGAATCGGAGAAAGAAACTTTCCGATTGATACTTCCTTTGACCAAAAAGACTTGGTCAAGAAGGTAATTTCGCTTGGGGGTGATAATACGCACCTAATTTTTCTCGAACGGACCATCTGGGAATTGCAACCGGCTCTCATAGACTTGTCCGATGAAGCGGTTCCCGAAGCGGTACAACCAACTCCCCCAGACCTATAGACGAGACGGTTTCCGAAGCGGCGGAGATCGTCTTGTTATAAAACTTACCAGAGGTAGACTTGGGTTTTACCTTTTCCTCAAATCACTCATTGTTCTTGAGCTCTTGCTTTCTCCGTCCTCGACTAGGTTTCATCTTTTCCGCCGCCAACCCAATCAAAAAACTTCTTGCTTCTGAGCGAAATGACCAAGAGAATTTCTGAATGGGAAGAATCGGAGATGGATGCGGCTAAGATCAAAATCTTAGTCGATGTCGGGAAGATTCCAGAGAAAGCTCTGGTAAAGTGGATTCCGCTATCGGCAAAGACGGCCATCGGGGAAAATGGACAAATCAACGTTTTTCAAGCGTATTGTGAGTGCGGCCTTCGATTGCCTGCTTACCCCTTTCTTACAGTGGTACTCGAACACTTTGGGGGTGGAACTGGTGAACTTAGGTCCCAATTCCATTACCATGTTGAGTGTGTTCGTGTATCTATGTGAGGCGTACCTGGGGATTCCGGCGGATCTCGAGCTGTTCCAATATTATTATGGGATGGCTCGACAAACCGAATCACCTAAGTCGCGATCAAGCTCCACGACTTGAAGTCGAAGGAGTATATTCAGAGTTTTACCCGGTCTTCGTGGCCGAGCTGGAGGAAGAGGTGGTTTTACTGAAAGGTCACCTCTGAAGACAGCCTTTCTTTCGCGGGGAAGGCTGCTAAAAAGAAATCTTCATGGGATTCAACTCCTGAAGATATCAGCCGGATTAGCCCTTATATTCAAGCCATTAAGGACTTGAAGGAAGAAGGGCTGACCGGATGGCATGTGGTGAAGGATTTCATCACACGCCGAATTAGTCCCTTGAAGAAGCGAGCATCTCCTATGTGGAGATACTCGGGGAGAGGAGACCCAACCAGAGACTACGACGAGGGTAAGTAACTGTCGACTTAGCTCTCGGTTTGGTCCTCTTCAACATTGTCTAATATTCTTATCTTGTTTACACAGATCTTTCACAGGCTGAGGTTGACTCTAGAGTCAGACTCATCTGTGAGAAGTCTCCGCCACTCCGAGTGGCGGTTCCTCAAATCATTGCGGCTTTGTCCGCAGATGAAAGGATAGAGCGCCTAAAGGTAATCAAAAAGTTGATTCTTTCTTTAGGACTTTATAGTCGTAGAAGATACTTACGACTAATGGTGATCGTAGAATATCTTACGATCAAGAAAGAGTCGTAGAAAAAACTTACGACTTGGCACTGGTCGTAGAAAAACTTACGACTGATCAGTGATTCTTCTTTTTCTATTTTGCTTTACAGAAAGTAGGCATGGAAAATCGTCAGGACGACGAAGAAGTCGTACTGATGACTATTGGCGCTGGGTTGTCGAAAGACAAAGGCTCGGCTCCTCCCTCTAAGAGACGTCGACTTGTAAAATCTACCAACAAGGGAGGAGCAAGCTCGAGCTCTGGTCTTTCGACCAGACCCTCTACAAGGCCTGCGGCAGCCGTAGCTATATCTGAAGCCGAGGCCGCAGCTATCGAAGCCGAGGAGGTTGAGGTAGCTGAATCTCTTAAGCGCAAACCTCGCAAGGCTAAGGTACCCTTCCATTATGACAAGGAATCTTTCGCAGTTTCTGCCACTCCTAGTTTTGTTAGGCAACTGGAAAAGGAGAACTGGAAAGATTTTGTGTCTTTTATGAAGGACGATCTTGCACCAAACAACCTGCAATGAGGGTCGTCTTGCTCTTGGAATGGTCGAGGCCGATCTCGCCATCCGAGAATTAGGAAAGCAGAGCCACGGTTCTGTCCAAACTCTGACGACTGCACGTGATCGTAGCCGGGCGATTGTTGAACCTCGACGACGTGGTCGTGGAGAAGAAGAGGTCCTCCGTTGGGAGGATTGCTCCAAAATTCTGGTTAAGACCGAGTGCAGGTATGTGAAATGTACTAAAGTGTAAGAACAACATTTACCTTTTCTTTTCTCACTGATTTGCTTTTCTTTATTTCATCCGACTCCTTCACCCAGGAATGCTTAGTTGAGAAGCCCATTGCCACCCCTTCGATTATTGGAGAGGTATCAATGGAGGTGGTCAAACATCACCCTTGGCCCGGTGGTCGATGAAGTTGAGACTCTCGAGTGATTCCTATATCGATGAAGTTGTAGCTCGACCCTTGAAGTAGCGGTATTCTCTTGAAGTGGCGGTGCGCGACTCACCGAGGTCGTAGAAACAACAGGGGCAGCTGTGGAAGCCTCTGGTCAAGGTGGTGACCAGCTTGTGCACCGTTCTGGGAAGAAAATCGTAGGAGGCGTTCCTTCCCCTACCCAAAGAGAAGTTACAGAATCAGAAGAAGAATATTTCAACTTCGTGGTGACTTCTTTGGGCTGCCTCAAATCATAGGGTCTTACGCTTCGGAACTTCGTGGCCGAGACCCCATCCCAAAGATATTCCCAACAGGGGAAATACCTTCGATAATGAGCGCCTCGAGGAGGTGTGGTGGGATAAAGTCGCGAGGATAGATAAGCTGAAGAACCCGGATTTTGTATATTATACCTTTGCTAGGTCAACTATGAATGTAAGTATTTTTAGAATACTTATATATATGTGGCTTTCCTTCTCTTCTCACTGTTTTCTTTTGCGAGAATGCTCGAGCAAATTGTCATTGTCGGTGAGTACCATCGACAACTTTTAGAGCTAAGACAGGAGAAAGAAGTACTGCTGCGAGGCGGAGAGATGGTAAGTCACTATTATTCATAGTTGTTTTCGACTTAACTACTCGTATAGTGTTTTACGAGAATAGTCATGGAAAAAACTCATGACAAAGTACTGGTCGTAAAAAGCTTACGACTACTTACGATCAGGTAGTGGTCGTAAAAAGACTTACGACCATGACATAGTCGTGAAAAACTTACGACTAGGTCGGTAGTTGTAGAAGTACTTACAACCAATCTACCGATGTTTATCTCCGCTTTTGTTCTTTGTAGGTTAAATAAGACACGAAGACCTTAGTGACTCACTCGATTACGAAAAGAGGAGTCGAGAAAGCTAAGGAGGAAGTAATAGTTCTCTCGGATAGACTTGAGAGGTCGTCTGCATCTAGAAGATTGCAGGAAAAATAAACAATAAGTCTTGAACTTAAGACTGCTTTTGATCTTTAACCTTTACCCGACTCCCATTTCTTCTCGGATAAAGAAAATGAGATGCTGGAAGCTCGGATCAAGTTCAAGAAAAGCTTTGGTTATTCAGAGTTTTCTCGCATTACCAAGGACAAGGATCAAGAACTCGAGGGTCGAGAACTCAAGTAACAGGTAAGTAATTCTTTACCTGTTGTCCTTTTTGAGCATTTTCCTTTTCGAATGCCAATTTCTTGTTCAGAAATTGCTGCCGAATTGAGAAGCCTCAATGCTGAAATCCAGGAGAAGACCTTGATCTACAATTATCTCTGTGTTATCTTCCTCTAGAAGTTTATTTTTGTTTGACCGGTTTTATTCTTTTCAGAACAAGTGGTCGAAAACAAGAAACTTCGCGAGGCTTCGAGTTGTACCCAACAGGAGATGGAGTCGATGAAGACTAATCTTCAAGGCAACATCACGCTCCTGAACAATGTGCTTAGTGAGCTACATTCTGAGGGAAAAACTCCTCGAGAAGATACTGTAGCTGCTCACATAAGTACCATTGGGGAACAAGTCGGAAACTTGCAAGAAATGGTGACCACTCTGAAGGCTAATCAAGCTGAATCAATAAGGGAGGCAGTCGAAGCCGGAGTAAGTTACGCTTTGGCGAAACTTAAAGCTCAAGACCGCACCGCCGCTGTGGCCATTGTCGACGTCGAGCTAACTTCGGTCGTCACTACTTCTCTTTGTGGATATCATGGGGATATGCTCCAGATCTTAGGATGATGTGACAATTGGCAATGGTATTTATGGTTTGTCGTTTCACAGGGTTTTCGACAAAGTTCAGGCTTTCTGGACAGGGGCGGTCCGATCGGTCCCAAATCGGTCGGACCGGCCATGTGCGGCGGTAGGATCGGCGGTGACCAAGAATGGTCAGAAAAAGCTGGACCAAAAATAGTGTATGTAGGCAAGTGAGGGGATCCCAATGCACTTGGTCTCATAATTTTTGGAGCCTCCAAACAAAAGTTCTATTCGTTTTAAATTTCCAGAAGGTTTCGGAATTTCAGGGCTTGAAATTCGGCTAAGTCCCTTGTGGCGGTCCGACCGGCTCACAGGGAGCGGTCCGACCGGCCAGAGGGCAGTCCGACCGGCTCACAGTGAGCGGTCGGACCGATTTCCACTTATGAACGTCAGCCAACTTCGTGGTGATGTTGTTTTGTTAGGTCAAGTTCATTGGTATCATGGCATATGTATTGCATGATGCATGTTTTGACTAACATGGGTCAAGTTGTGAAGAACTTGTTCCTGAATTCGCGTTTGCTTGTCTATGGTTGTGCAGGTTGCTTGGTGGTCAACGACGGTCAACGGCGAGGATGATCGGGACTAGACTTGGAGAGTTGAGGTCCAGAACGATCGACGATACCGGGTGAGGTCAATGACTCAAGCATGACGCAAGATGGACAAGGGTGACCTATTAGCAAATCTGAGGCGCAAGATGACGCTAGGTGAAGCTGTTTAGGTCAAAAGGTTAAAGACGGCGCTTTGCGAAGCGTGCGTGTGTGACTCGTTTGTTAGTGGTCCTTAACGGGAGCCCAATAGAGTCAAACCCTAGAAGTTCTAGGCCTCCACTATAAATAGGAGGAGGTGGTGGTTGCACCAGCTCTCTCGCCTCTTTTATGTTTCAAAACCCTAATTGGCTTAGGGGGAGTTGAGGTGGAGGCTAGGGCTTTTGGTGGTTTGAGGTGATTTTCGTGATCTTAGATTGACCACTGATCCATGATGGTGTGGGTGTAATCCAACAACAATCACGTTCTTAATCTACGCAAGATTTGCTTGAGATAAGTCTCTTTTCGTTCTTGCTATCATTATCGTGATTTTAGGGCTTTCTTTGATCCACGAGTTTTTGATTGATTCTTTCATGTGAATTAGCTTGTTGTGATATGTGTGAACATATCTAGGATTATCTTGATCATCAATCACTCACGAACAAGTATTAGGATCAAGTTTTCGTTTTTGCCCGGTTTTAGACCCCCTCTTACTCAATTGACAACTGTTCAGGATCTAGCCAATAATTATCATAATATTCAATTTGAATAGGTCCTCAATAGCATAGAGAAGGTGTGTGCAAAGTTTCGTGAAGTTTGGAGTTGAGAATCAAAAGTTAGACCTAATTGCAACTTCGTCATCGGTTGTTTTATTGCTTGAGATCTGTTGAGTCTGCGGTCGGATCGCCCCACCACCGGTCCGACCGATTTGCAGCGGTCCGACCGCGTATAACAAATAAGACCGATCACAGAAATCGGTCCGACCGCTCCAGGCCAGAGGTCAGACCGCCAGTACATTGTATTACTTTGATCTTTGATGTTTTTGTCATATTGCTTAGGGGATTAATTTGAATTCAATACTAGTCTTCCGCTGTACGGTATATTGATCTTCATAGCTTCCTAATAGCTATTGGAGTGAAATTGTGTTGAATTCATAATTTGTGAAAAAGTGAGCGTGCTCCTATTCACCCCCCTCTAGTCGCATTTTCGGTCCAACAAGTGGTTTCAGAGTCCGGTTAGTTCAATCTTGATCTTAACCGGTCACTGAACTTAGGCGATGGATAGGTTCTCTACAAAACCGCATATCTTTAATGGACACGACTATGCCTATTGGAAGAATCGTATGCGAGTATTCCTTGAGAGCGAGGACAAGCTATATGGGACGTTGTTCGATCCCCACTCATTATTCCTGAGGTTGAAACGCCTGCTTCTGCGGTTCTTTTGGCTAACAACAATAAGGTCAAGAATCTTTTATATGGTGCGCTTGGTAGAGAAGAATATGATAGGATTTGCAATCTTACAACTGTGCATGAATTTTAGAACACCCTCGAAACATATCATGAGGGTTCGTCCCAAATTAAGAAAGTGCGCCAAACAATCTATAAGCGTGAGTATAATAAATTCGAGATGCGTCCTGGAGAGAGCATCGATGACATTTTCAGTCGCTTTAATAAAGTGATTAATCAGATGAAAGCTGTTGATATTGAATACTCTCAATCTGAAAATGCCACCCATCTCTTGGCTGCAATCAACACCAAGGAGTGGGAGATGAAGGCTACTGCTATAGAAGAGAATGTTGATCTTTCGAGCCTTACTTTGGAGTTGCTTTATAGCAAACTCAAGACTCATGAAATTAAAAGAGTTGACATCCCAAGAAAGATAATTTAGCTTTGGTAGCAGATCCTCTCAAAAAGGCTTCTGATGGTTCTTTTGAATCTTCTTCTGGATTTTCATTTGCTTGTTTATCTGCTATTCATGAAGAGGAGCTTCAGAGTATCCCTGAGTTTGAGTTAGCCATTCTTGCTAAAAAATTCACACGGGCCTACAATAATGTGAGAAACAAAAAGAGAGGTGGTCCGGTGACATGCTACGAGTGTGGTGAGCTCAATCATATCTGGGCAAATTGCCCCAAGTTGAAAGGTAAGAGCAATCACAGGGAGGAGAAGATAGCCTGAAAGAAGCCTCCATTCAACAAATCAAGGTATGAGGCTAATAAGCTTGTGAAGGCCGCTCACTGGGTTCTTGCCGCATTTGAGTATCAATCCTTGAGCGATGTGGACTCCGGGAGCGAGGAGGACAAGGAGGAGGAGATCCCTCAAGACAAAAAGAAAGGGAAGGCCAAGAACTTCACTGGCATGTGCTTCATGGCTGACACTGAAGACATTGATGGTGATGAGGTATCTCTTTCTTATGATGAGCTTTCTGCTAAATATGATTCTATAGTTGAGCAATTGCTTAGTCAAGATGAAGCGCTAGAATTTGTCATGACAAAAAATAAGAAATTAGAGTCAAAGATTGGCAAACTGAAAGTAGAACTTAAAAATGCTAAGACTCTTGAACCTGATGAATGTTTATCTTGTCATGCTATGCATTCAGAAATTGCCAAATTACAATCTGCTCATAATATTTATGTGCAACAACTTGAGAATGCTAGATCTGAGCTAAATAAAATTAAAACTGCTCCTTGTGAAAAATGTTTAGAATCTAGCAAATTAATTTCTTCTGATGTGATTGATTCTAGCCCTTGCACTTCATGCTTAGAAAAAGAACGTGAAATCAAAGATATCTTAGAAGCTGCTAGAGTCAAATATGCTAAGCTTAAGGATAATATTGAAACTACTATTTGTGCTTCTTGTTCCGCTCTTAAGCTTGAAATTGCTTTATATAAGGAGAAATCTATGGATAAAACTTGTGATGCTTGTGTTAATTTGATAAAAGAAAATGCTTACCTTCATGATACATTAGAAATTTTTTTAAAGGTAAGAAACAGTTAAACATGATTCTTGATAAGTCTAAAACTCCTTATAAGAAGCAAGGTTTAGGATTCAATTCTTTTCAAGATAATTCAAAGCCAAAAGTCATTCAAGTCTTGGAAAAAGGTTTAATTGAATTCAAAACCCAACCTGCAAAAACATCTTTTAAATCTGCAGGTTTTGCCCAACCTTGTGTTAATTCAAAGGGTGCTTCTTCTAGTGGTACCAAGTACTATTGTACTTATTGCAAGAAGAGTGGGCACTTGATTGAGTTTTGTTGGCGTAGGTTGAAAAATGATAAGAAAAATTTTGCTAGTAATTCATCCACTCAACCTAAAGTTTTTATGAGACATGGTCATTTTGAAAAGAATAAACCTGGGTTAGGATTTGATTCACATGCGTATCATCATGCTCCTAGACAGGATAATTCTCATGTTCGTGTGACCATTACTCATGATAGGAATGCAAATAGAATCAAGGATAACACTTTTGCTTTGCATACTACTCGCAGACGTGTGTCTCAGTACTGGGTTCCCAAGTCTTGTTTAACTAACTCCAGTATCGAGACACATCGTTCTTCTGTGACTTGATTTTCAGGATTGCCGCGGAAAGAGGAAGGGCACGTGCTTTGTCGACTCCGGCTGTTCACGTCATATGACCGGAGACTCAAGATGGTTCACCTTCTTCACGCGGTCGACGGGTTTCAAGCAACTCCGAGAACTTTCCATCGCCAGGCCTTTAAGCTCATATTCAGGTATTTACACTCTACTCTCTTTGTATGGCATTTGATATTCCTGTTCTTTATCTTTGTCCATTCGGGGGTTTTTCTTATCCTGATTGTGCGGGCTGTCGGCTAGATAGGAAGAGTACCTCAGGCGCGTGTCACCCACTAGGCACTTCTCCTGTCTTTTTGATTTTATCCTCACCAAGCCTTGAGACCCAACTAGGTTTGCCACCTTTAGAAGCGAGTTAGGGGTAATTTATCCCTATGGGTTGGTTTGAGAGGGAGTTTGATCTTTTCTGATCTTTCCTTATTCTTTTGATCCTTTCTTGTTCTTTTCTGAACTTTTTGATCTTTTTTGAACTTTTCAGGTTTTTAGGTCTTTATTGCATCTCATTGTATCATATTGCATTCATATGAAAAATTCAACAAATGGTATGAAAAATCCAAGTCATACTCAAAAATATGCATTATAATATTGTGGATTTCATGGGGATATGTTCCAGATCTTAGGATGATGTGACAATTGGCAATGGCGTTTACGGTTTGTCGTTTCACGTGTTTTCGACAAAGTTTCGAGCTTCTTCTCGGGCGGGCGGTCCGACCGGTCCTAGCATCGGCGATCCGATCGGTCCCAAATCGGTCGGGACCGCCATGTGGGCGATCGGACCGGCGGTGACCTAAAAGTGGTCAAAACGTCTTTGGGCCAAAAATAGGTGTTGTAGGCAAGTGAGGGGATCCCAATGCACTTGGTCTCATGATTTTGGAGTCTTGATGAAGTTCTATTGGATTTAAGTTTCCGAAGGTTTGGTTTTGAGGTATGAAATTGGCTAAGTCTCGGTGGCGGTCCGATCGGCTCATTGAGGAGCGGTCCGACCGCCATGGGGCGGTCCGACCGCTCACCCGAGCGGTCGACAGATTCACTTGATCATCGGCCAACCGTGGCGATCTTTGTTTTGTTAGGTCAAGTACATGGGTTCCATGGTATATGTTTTGCATGATGCATGTTTTGACTAACATGGGTCAAGTTGTGAAGAACTTGTTCCCGAATTCGTGTTTGCTTGTCTATGGTTGTGCAGGTTGCTTGGTGGTCAACGACGGTCAACGGCGAGGAAGATCGGGACTAGACTTGGAGAGTTGAGGTCCAGAACGATTGACGATGCCGGGTGAGGTCAACGACTCAAGCGTGACACAAGATGGACAAGGGTGACCTATTGGCAAATCCATGACGCATGGTGAAGCGGTTTAGGTCAAAAGGTTAAAGACGGCGCTTTGCGAAGCGTGCGTGTGTGACTCGTTTGTTAGTGGGCCTTAACGGGAGCCCAAGAGAGTCAAACCCTAAGAGTTTTAGGCCTCCACTATAAATAGGAGGAGGTGGTGGCTGCACCCCTCTCTCTCTCTCGCCTTTTATGTTTCAAAACCCTAATTGTCGTTAGGGGAGTTGAGGTGGAGGCTAGGGCTCTTGATGGTTTGTGGTGAATTTCGTGATCCTTGATTGTCTCATCGATCCTCGATGGTGTGGATGTAATCCAAAGATCAATCACGAAATCAATCTATGCAAGGTTTGTTTGAGATAAGTCTCTTTTCGTTCTTGCTTTCAATTTCGTGTTTTTAGGGCTTTCTTTGATCCGCGAGTTTGTGATTGAGTCTTTCACGTGAATTAGCTTGCTGTGATATGTGTGAATCTATCTAGCATCATCTTGATCATCAATCTCTCACGAACAAGCTTTAGGATCAAGTTTTCGTTCTTGCCCTGGTTTTAGACCTTCATTAATCAATTGACAATTGCTCAAGATCGTTCCAAGAATTATCATAATATTCGATTGGAATAGGTCCTCAATAGCATAGAGAAGGTGTGTGCAAAGTTTCGTGAAGTTTGGAGTTGAGAATCAAAAGTTAGACCTAATTGCATCTTCGTCATCGGGCTGATTTTACTGTTTCAGATCGGTTCTGTAGACTGCCGGTCCGACCGCCCGTCACCACCGGTCCGACCGATTTCGGAGCGGTCCGACCGCCAGTATAACAGCGGTCCGACCGCCCGGCAATCGGTCCGACCGGTTCGATCTGAAGGTCGACCGCCATGATTTGTATTGCTTTGATTCTTGCTGATTATTGTCACATTGCTTAGGGGTTTAATTGGATTCAATACTAGTCTTCCGCTGTACTGGTATATTGATCTTCATAGCTTTCTAATAGCTACTGGAGTGAAATTGTATTGAGTTCATAATTTGTGAAAAAGTGAGCGTGCTCCTATTCACCCCTCTAGTCGCCTTTACGGTCCAACAAGTGGTATCAGAGCACGGTTAGTTCAATCTTGATCTTAACCGTCCACCAACTTTGGCGATGGATAAGTTTTCTACTAAACCGCATATCTTCGATGGGCACGACTATGCCTATTGGAAGAATCGTATGCGAGTCTTTCTTGAGAGCGAGGGACAAGCTATTTGGGATGTTGTTAGAGCCCCGCTTGTTATTCCTGAAATTGCTACACCTGCTTCTGTAATTCTTTTGGCTAACAACAATAAGGCTAAGAATCTTTTATATGGTGCACTTGGTAGACAAGAATATGATAGAATTTGCAATCTTTCAATTGCGCATGAAATTTGGAACACTCTCGAAACATATCATGAGGTTCGTCCCAAATCAAAAGGTGCGCCAAAGCAGGTTTACAAGCGTGAATACAATAAATTCGAGATGCGTCTGGAGAGAGCATCGATGACATTTTCATCGCTTTAATAAAGTAATTAATTAAATGAAAGTCGTTGATATTGAATATTCTCAATCTGAAAATGCTACCCATCTCTTGGCTGCAATCAACACCAAGGAGTGGGAGATGAAGGCTACGGCTATAGAGGACAATGTTGATCTTTCAAGTCTTACTTTAGAATTGCTTTATAGTAAACTCAAGACTCATGAAATTAAAAGAGTTGATCATCCCAAGAAAGATAATTTAGCTTTGGTAGCGCATCCTCTCAAAAGGCTTTTGATGACTCTTTTGAATCTTCTTACGGATTTTCATTTGCTTGTTTATCTGCTATTCATGAAGAGGAGCTTGAAAGTATTCTCAAACAGAGTTAGCTCTTCTAGCTAAAAATTCACACGGCCTACAATAATGTGAGAAACAAAAAGAGAGGTGGTCCGGTGACATGCTATGAATGTGGTGAGCTCAATCATATCCGGGCAAATTGCCCCAAGCTGAAAGGTAAGAGCAATCATAAGGATGGAAAGCCAGCTTGGAAGAAGCCTCCTTTCAACAAATCAAGGTATGAGGCTAATAAGCTTGTGAAGGTCGCCACCGGGTCCTTACCGCTTTTGAGGATCAATCCTTGAGCGATGTGGATACCGGGAGTGAGGAGGACAAGGAGGAGGAGATCCTCAAGGCAAAAAGAAAGGAAGGCCAAAGACTTCACTGGCATGTGCTTCATGGCTGACACGGATGACATTGATGATAATGAGGTATCTTTTTCTTATGATGAGCTTTCTGCTAAATATGATTCTATAGTTGAGCAATTGCTTAGTCAAGATGAAGCGCTAGAATTTGTCATGACAAAGAATAAGAAATTAGAGTCAAAGATTAACAAACTAAAAGTAGATCTTAAAAATGCTAAGACTCTTGAACCTGATGAATGTTTATCTTGTCATGCTATGCATTCAGAAATTACCAAGTTACAATCTGCTCATAATATTTCTGTACAACAACTTGAGAATGCTAGATCTGAACTAAATGAAATTAAAAGTGCTCCTTGTGAAAAATGTTTAGAATCTAGTAAATTGATTGCTTTTGATGTATTTGATTCTAGCCCTTGCACTTCATGTTTAGAAAAAGAACGTGAAATCAAAGATATCTTAGAAGCTGCTAGAGTCAAATATGCTAAGCTTAAGGACAATATTGAAAAATATTTAGAATCTAGTAAATTGATTGCTTTCTTGGAATGCTCTAGGGGGTTGAAACCTAGACCACTATTTTTCACGCTCACCTTGGATTGATCAAGAATCATGTTGAGTTTCTTTTTCCCACTTGAAAATTTCTCAAGAGTCACCTTGAGGTAATCATTCTCTTTCATTAACTCCTCACATCTAGTACACTTGCTAGACTTGATTACCTCATTGCGCTTACTCTTAAGAAGGGCCACTTCCACTTTGAAGGCCTCACAAGACACACAATAGGATTCCTGAATCCTACTCAACTGCTCCTTAAACTTGACTCTAAAAGCCTCTTGTATCTGACTAACCATGGTTTCAACTTCAGCATTCAAAACACAAGAGTTAGAATCAATAACCTTTTTAGAAGCAGTAAAAGACATGGATCTTTCAATTTTAGCCTTTTCTTCCGGGTCTTGTTTAAGGCTTCAATCTCAATTGTAAGCTTGGGACAATTTTCACAAGATGCAACTCTAGAGTAAATCAATGTTTCTGTCATCTCTTGCATCTTAATCCTATTATCCTTACAATGTGAGCATGTGTGACTAGCATCAAACTTTTGCAATTCTTTTAAGGAACTATCCAATTTTAATTCTAGCAAAGCACAATTAGAGCAAGTTAAAGGGATAGCTTCCATGGCAGTCACATCAAGAGGAATGACATCTAAACAAGCAGATCTAGACTTGAAAGATTCTAGTTCATCGAGAGCATCTTTTAGTTGATTTGTGACAGAGGAATGAGCAGATTTCAAGCTTGTCAAATCTTTAAGCAAGCTAGTGCAGGAATCACAAATATCAGCAGGATTGATAGATTTAAGCCTAACAACTTCAAGATTCAAATTATCAATCATAATGTCCTGCTTCCTAATCATTTTTACTTGCTTATGCAATTTCTGTTCAGCAAGCACCAAAGCCCTTTTCATATCAGCAATAGAAGGGCATACCTCATCAGGATCACTGAAAGGATCCTCATTGTTGGAGGAGTCGCTATCGTGGCTGTTCTTGGCCATGAAACACATGCCGGTGAAGTCATGCGCCTTCTTCTTGCCACGAGAATCACTCTCGTCGTCCTCCGTTTCCGAGTCCACATCGCTCATATTTACATTCTCAAGAGCGGCAAGGACCTACCGACAAACTTCGATAGTTTGTCTTCTTGGGTTTTGCATCCCTCTCCTGGGGATGTCTTCGTGTCTCCTTCTCCTCCTTGCCCTTTAGCTTGGGGCACTTGGAGCGAATGTGGTTTGGCTCACCACATTCGAAGCACGTGATAGGTCCACTCCTCCTCCTATTTCTCACCTTGTTGTACGCTCTTGTGAATTTGGTGGAAAGGAGGGCTAAGTCATCCTCGGGCAATTTCTCAAGTTGCTCATCACTCAAGGAATATAAAGCGATAATGAAAAGCGGATGAGCTACAATCAAGAGAATCGGAAGAGCAACCCTTGGATTTGTCGACCACTAAAGCCATCGACTCTTTTGGGAGACGCGAGATAAAGTCAATCTCATGCGTCTTCAACCTCGAGTAGAGCTTATCCATGGTAAGCTCACTCATGACAGTGTTGTCATTGATGGAAGTGATCTTCATACCCTGCACCTTCACATCAAGAGCACCCGAAGTCGGCGTGCATTTTCGCACTCGAAAAATATCAAGTCAACAAATACGGAGATCATGAAGAATTTTAGAGAATCTTCCCACACCATCCAAAGACTCACCGGCCTTTGTTCGATCTTGAGTAAACCTTTTGAGCTGGTTCTGCTCACTTCCTTGATCACGATGGACCCTTCGTGATAATCACAAAGTGTCCGCCAGATCTCGTGAGCAGACCGCAAGTGAGCAACACGCTCAAACTCAGATCGACTAAGGCCTTGGATCAAATAATTCCGAGCCTTGCTGTTGGCCTCCACATCTGGAGTGATCGTATCGTCATCGGCTGGCACGACATAAGGGTTTTTCACCTTTAGCCAAATAGCGTGCCCTTGAGCCTCGATATACGCTTGCATACGAGCCTTCCAATATGCAAAGTCAACTCCTCAAAAATGTGTGGCTTGGTTGAGTACTTGTCAGTCGCCATGGCTCCAAAGACCGGTTAAGATCTATAGAAAAGAGCTAACCGGCTCTGATACCACTTGTAGGACCGGAAAAGCGACTAGGGGGTGAATAGGCGCTTTCAAAACTTTCTCGCCTAAATCAAAATCAACACGAACTTTACTCCTTTAGCTATGAAAGCTAAGAAGTTCAGTAAGCACACAACGGAAGCCTTGTGTTGGATTTGACAAACCCCTCAAGCACACGACACAAAAGGAGTAAAGAACTCAATGTTCTTCATCGGCACCGTGGTCCGACCGGCTACCACGGGCGGTCGGACCGACGGTCAACCAATGATCGGACCGGCATCTAACCAATGGTCGGACGGTGGACAGCGTTCGACCGGCAACGGTGTCGAAAACACGGCGGTCGAACCGCCGTTGTAAGGTCGGCCGGACGGTAGAGTCCAAGATCAAAAACTCCACCCAAATCCAAAACGAAATTTGATCCAACTTTTGATTCAACCAATAAAACTTGACCAAATTTCTAGCACACCTCCCTAATGATATTAGAGACCTATTTCTAGCGACGATCCGTCAGATCCACTTCGCAGAACCGATCTCTTGAGATTTTATCAAAGCGGTGCTCAAACCCTAGAAATGAGAGAAACTTGATTCAACACTTGCTTGTGGGGGTTTGATGATCTAGATGACTCTAGGAGTAATCCCACACATCAAAGCAAGGTAAAGTAGTCCAAGAGACCAAGCATGAACCTTTGAATCAAGGAAGCACCAAAAACATCCAAAAGAGAGAAGAACACAAAGGCAGCAATTGATCTTTCAATTAAGCATCACAAGATTGTTCACTCACAATAGATGCTTACAAAGCCTCTCCACCAAGGAGGGCAAGAGCTCAACAAGGAGCACACTCCAAACCCTAGTTCTCCTCTCCTCTCCTCCAAACCCTAGAGAAAGGAAGAAGGGGGCTAAATGAATGCTTGCTTCTGTTTTCCACCTCTCCCCTTCCTATTTATACTAGAGAGCTAGGGTTTCCCTTTTTGGGTCTCTTACACATGGGACCCACACACAAATAACTCTTGAAGCAATCGCCTGCTTCACCACGTGTAGGTTGATCAGCGGTCCCCATCGACGCCAAGCCTCTCTTGTCCGACTCCCATCGGAACCTCCCAGAGACTCGCACCGATATCTGCACCGCCTGATCCAACCAGCTGCATCGAACCGCCCGTTCGATCCGTCTTGCCCATTCTGCACCTGCTTGAGTCACACGACCTCACCCGTATCCCCGATCGCTCGACCTCGGCTCTCCAAGCGTAGTCCCGATCCACTCACCGCTGACGCCGTTGACTCGCAAGCCACCGCACAAACAATAGACAAACAAATCGCTTCCGGAACAAGTTCTTCACAACTTGACCCACGTCGCCCCGCAATGCAATATACATCAATAAAGCATTGAAGTTCATAGAATAACACACTCGTAACAAACTCAATGCAACACTTGGCTCACCTCCAGTATCGCGGTCCGATCGCCCAGGCGGTCCCGACCGATTCATCTTGGCCGGACCGCTCCCATCACGGCGGTCGGACCGGTCAAAGGACTTAGCCAAAATTCAAGCGAAAAATTCAAACCTTCGGAAATTTCAATCGAATAGAACTTTTGATTGGGAGCTCCAAAATTATGGGACCACATCCAGAGACTCCTCACTTGCCTACACAACCTATTTTGGCTCGGCTCCAAAACCCAACTTTCAAATCACGGTCGGACCGCCACCATGGCCGGCCGGATCGCTTCCACGGGCGATCGACCGCCAAGACAACCGGTCGGACCGCCAAAGGCTTTGACAAATTTGGAGCAAACCCGAAACGCGAGATTTTGCAAACCAATAACGCCATTGCCAATTGACTCATCATCCTGAGATCGTGCACATATCCTCACGATATCCACAATCTCCCCCTTGATGAACACATTGGCAATTTACAAGAAAATGTGGTTTTTCAAATGAAAAGTAAAAATTATTGTTTTTAGTGATAAAGGCACAACTTGGTCCATAAGCAACAAAAGCCTAGGAACCGACCAAGCTGGCTTCAGAATGGTGTAAGCAAGTGAGATAAGGCATTGAAAGCACAAAAGGATTCAAATTCCAGAAAGTAGCCAAAAATCTCACTTAGGTCCAAATGAAAGACACATTGTTCTATTTGACCTTTGATCATTGTGAGTATTCTTCAATTGCAAATCAAATAAGATAAGACAATGAAACCCAGAAACTCAACTCACCATGATCACAGATTTTCAAAAGGTTCAAAATTTTTATTTTATGAAGTTCTTTTATATTAAACCTTGAGTATGAAACCAAAAGCTCCAACAACATTTTCTTCACAATCTTTCTCCCCCTTTGACAATGAATTCATTAAGATGCATGAAAAAGAAAGAGCATGAAGGAATGACTTTATTTTTGAGCTTTAGTAAAAAGGAGCAATGACCATTATACATGCAGACAGTACAAGTATTATACCAAGCCATATAAGGAGAAGACGCTATATTCAATCATGGCAAAACGTGTACTGCAAAGCTAAAACCAAGATAGCAGCAATCTGAGATTAACAGAATTGAAATCATGAAAGGTTGCTCAAAATCATAGATTCACTCAAAGCAACCAAAAATGAGTCAAGCCATGTCTATAAGTAGAAAAGAGACTCAAAACAAGAATTGAGGCATTTTGAGTATTAAGAGAATTCTTTTGAAGCAGAAGCTCACGCACTTAGCCCTTTTTGGGCAATTTCTCTTTTTCTTTCTCCCTTTTTTTTTGCTGTGCTAGATCTCAAGCCTTGCCGCGACCATCTCAAGCGATAAGCTTAAAAGAATGATCTAGGTCATCCAAAACTCCCCCTGAGTTCATGCCTAGTGCAATGGCAAGCCGTCTCATGAGAAAGGATTGGTGAGATCAGTTTTTTCGCACAGAAAATCTCATTTTTCATTTGCTTGACTTAACAAGATAAAAAAAACTCATTTTTCAACTCAGAATAAGTTCAAGACTCAATTCAACTTGTAAGACATGGCGAGAATCATAAGTGGATCACTAGAGCAAAACTAGTCACAAGATCCAACAAGACATGATTTGATTCAAATTTCTCACAGATATAAAGCTAGCAAGTCAAAAGCTAAGCCACACACGAAGAGCCATAAAAGAGGTCTAGCAGACTATCACTCGATATGACAAGGTATAGAATATGAGAACAAGTCATACAAGGATAATAATCAAAGCTCCACTGATTTTATTACACAATGCAAGATAAATGAAATGAAACATGCATTATGATACAATGAATGCAAAAAGAGCCACTTCCCCCTCAAAACAGCCCAATAGGACTAATAACCCCTAACTCTCCCCGCAAAGCAGCAAAACGCGAAGAGTCAAGAGCCTTAGTGAAAATATCTGCAAGCTGTTGCTCAGACTCTACAAAATGAAGCACAACATCACCTTTCTCAACATGGTCTCTCAGAAAATGAAATCGAATGTCAATGTGTTTAGTCCTGGAATGTTGCATCGGTTTTTGGCAATATTAATTGCGTATGTTGTCACAGAAAAGAGGAACACTTCCCAAAGATAACCCATAGTCTCGCAGCGTGGACAAAATCCAGAGAACCTGAGAGCAGCCACTGGCGGCAGCTACATACTCGGCCTCAGCTGTAGACTGTGCAACAGAAGACTGTTTTCTAGAAGACCAAGAAACAAGAGATGTGCCCAAGAAATGACAAGTGCCAGAAGTACTCTTCCTATCAACTCTACACCCGGCGAAATCAGCATCAGAAAATGCTCGAATTGAAAGAGCCGAAGAAGAAGAATACCAGAGTCCAAAGTCAAGCGTATCTTGAAGATACCTGAATATGCGACGTACTGCTTGACGATGAGAAGCACGAGGAAGCCTGAAAGCGAGCGCACGCACATCTGGCGGTTGTATGTCCGCCTCGACACAGTAAGATAGAGGAGAGAGCCAATCATATCATGGTACTCTTCCGGTCCACCGACTCTCCATCCTCATCGTGGTCCAAAGACGGTGGTTGTTGCAATGGGAGTAGACATTGGCCTCTCGCTTCCCATATTGAAGCGCCAAGAAGGTCCTTTGTATACTTACTCGTGAACGAAGGTGCCTTCTTTCGCTTGTTTGATTTGAAGACCAAGGAAGAATGTCGGCTCTCCCATCATGCTCATCTCAAATTCACTTTGCTCATAGAATCAAAATCTAGACACCAAAGCATGAGAGGAACCACCAAAATAATATCATCCACATATATTTGAACCAACAAGAAATCACCGCCATGCACGAGAGTGAACAAGGTTTTATCAACCATTCCCATTTTGAAATCATTTTCAAGCAAGAAACTCTTAAGCTGTCATACCAAGCTCTAGGAGCTTGTTTCAATCCATACAGGCTTTAGAGAGTTTAAAAACATGGTTTGAGAATTTTTGATTTTCAAACCTGTGAGGTTGCTTCACAAAGACCTCTTCTTCTATGAAGCCATTCAAGAAAGCACTTTTAACATCCATTTGAAAAAGCTTGAAACCCTTGGATGTTGCAAATGCTAAAAGAATGCGAATGGCTTCCAATCTAGCTACTGGAGCAAAGGTCTCCTCAAAGTCTAAGCCCTCTACCTGGGAATAACCTTGAGCAACAAGTCTAGCCTTATTGCGAACAACCAATCCATCCTCACTTTGCTTATTTTTAAAAACCCATTTTGTTCCAATAACATGAGAATCAGAAGGTCGCTCAACTAAAAACCAGACTTTGTTTCTTTCAAAATTTTCAAGCTCTTCATGCATGGCATTGACCCAAGAGGCATCAGATAAAGCATGGGTGATATCTCGGGGTTCAAAAGAAGCGACAAAAGCGTAATGTGCATAGGAATCGGAGAAATAAACACGGCGAGTGACTCGCTCTTGAAGATCCCCAATCATCTGCTCAGAGGATGTTGTCGCGAATCGAAGAGGTGCTCCCGGTGCGTATGGCCTCTACCCCATGAGTTGTGGAGGTAGGAACAGAGCCACTCAGATCGTCGGTGGTGATAAGTGGTGGCTGCTCAGCTGACACTGAAGTAGTAGTAGCCGGCTCTCCACCCCTCTCAGAGGTAGCAGGAGGATGGTTTGGGTCTTCATCCTCAGAATCATCATCGACGAAGATGCTTTCTTGAGTTTCGTAAACACATGTACCAAGCATCGGGTCTAGTACTGTGACTAGCCTCATCAAAAGTGACTTCGCAAGTCTCAACAATTTTGTTAGTATCAACATTAAAAACACGATAGCCACGAGAATGAGCAGGATATCCAAGAAATATGCCATCAAAACATCTAGACTCAAATTTATCAAGATTGCCATGTTTAAGAATGAAGCACTTGCAACCAAAAATCTTGAAATGAGAGACCTTGGGAGAATGACCAAATCTAAGCTCATAAGAAGTCTTCCCAACCACGGATCTCAAGAAAACCCTATTGGAGATATAACAAGCAAGAGAGATCGCCTCATTAAAATCTCCTAGGAGTAGAATGCTCATCTAGCATGGTCCGAGCCATCTCTACAAGGGTTCTGTTCTTCCTTTCTACAACACCATTCTCACGAGGAACTCTAGGAGAAGAAAACGATGCTCAATTCCCTTATCGGTAGAGAAGGTAGAAAAGAAGAATTCTTGAACTCGTCCCATTATCACTCCTAATGGCTCTCAAAGCTCGGGTATATCAACAAAGAATTCTAAGGACCAAATCTTTAAAGAATCCAAATGCTTCGTCCTTAGAAGCAAGAAAATAAACCCATGAATACCGGGTAATCATCCACAACCACCAAAGACATACCATTTCCCACCACCGATCAACTCTAGAAGGACCAATCAGATCTAAGTGAAGAAGTCGTCCAGTCCATCACCATTACCAAAGTAAGAGGTGGGTGGGAAGCGACACCATCTTACCATGTCTACAGGGTGAGCACACAAGATCTCTCGACACCTTGACCTAGGCAAACCTCTAATCAAGTCCTTGCAACCGACTCTAGACAAATGATCAAAACCTATATGCCCAAGTCTACGATGCCACAAAACAAGGTCATGAGAATCAGAGGCTACGGACATCTAGGACTGGAAATGTAAGAAATATCAAATTTGCACGTAAGATCTTCTCAAACTGAGATCTCAAAACAAGCTCACCCGAGGAATCTAGAACTCTACACTCACCTCTCTTAAACCTCACTTCTAGACCCTCATCAAGCGGTGAGAAACAGATAGAAGATTATACCTCACTTACTTACCAAAGCGACGCCTTTTAGCATGAACTTGTCGTTGACGCGCGACAAGGTGCCCTTTGCAATCCACGGTCCCAGAGAAGCATCCCCAAATGTAATCAATTCATTGCGGATGCACGTGAGGGAGGAGAACCATCTAGAATCTCCGGTCATATGTCGAGAACACCCGAGTCAACAAGCCACTTGTCCTCCTTCCTCGCACGACGGACCTAAAAGGCACAATCGAAAAACATCCGTGCCTCGATCTCAAGTTAGTGATAAATGAACGAGGAATCCAAGATCGAGAAGCACGATGTCCGGGAGCAGCAGAGAAATAGTCAAACATGATCGGGAATAAAATCATAAGAATGCACATGAGAACCACCTAGACCTCTCCGAAACGATCTACCAAAAGATCGATACTCCCCCTGTCTAGGTGCTACCCGGTGTCTCTCCTCACGATGTCCTAATCCAACATGCTGCCTAGACCCACCAAAAGAGTCTACAAAGTTCTCTACAAATCTAGGCCTATGTGTGGTGCGATAAACAGGCTGCCTAGCTCTAGAGACTACATCTGGAGAAGGGACTCCTCTAATGGATCTTAGGACGCTCATCCTCTCTTTTCTCTCAAGTTTTGCTCTCCTAAGGTAACTCAACAAGATGGCCTTCTTTCTTGCTGAAGGTGCAATGGTATGGACCTTTGAGGGTCATGCATGAATGAGTGAAAGCACCTTTCTTGCCGTAAAGAGTTTGAGCAAAACCACCGGATTTGAAAACAACCCCGATGGCTTAGGAGGTTCTAGCTCAAACAAACCATTCTTCACAACTCTAGCAATCTTAGGTGGGTTTTTCTTGGAATGCTCTAGGGGTTGAAACCTAGACCACTATTTTCACGCTCACCTTGGATTGATCAAGAATCATGTTGAGTTTCTTTTTCCCACTTGAAAATTTCTCAAGAGTCACCTTGAGGTAATCATTCTCTTTCATTAACTCCTCACATCTAGTACACTTGCTAGACTTGATTACCTCATTGCGCTTACTCTTAAGAAGGGCCACTTCCACTTTGAAGGCCTCACAAGACACACAATAGGATTCTGAATCCTACTCAATCGCTCCTTAAACTTGACTCTAAAGCCTCTTGTATCCGACTAACCATGGTTTCAACTTCACATTCAAAACACAAGAGTTAGAATCAATAACCTTTTAGAAGCGAAGAAAAGACATGGATCTTTCAATTTTAGCCTTTTCTTCCGTGGTCTTGTTTAAGGCTTCAATCTCAATTGTAAGCTTGGGACAATTTTCACAAGATGCAACTCTAGAGTAAATCAATGTTTCACATCTCTTGCATCTTAATCCTATTATCCTTACAATGTGAGCATGTGTGACTAGCATCAAACTTTTGCAATTCTTTTAAGGAACTATCCAATTTTAATTCTAGCAAAGCACAATTAGAGCAAGTTAAAGGGATAGCTTCCATGGTAGTCACATCAAGAGGAATGACATCTAAACAAGCGGATCTAGACTTGAAAGATTCTAGTTCATCGAGAGCATCTTTTAGTTGATTTGTGACAGAGGAATGAGCAGATTTCAAGCTTGTCAAATCTTTAAGCAAGCTAGTGCAGAATCACAAATATCGGCAGGATTGATAGATTTAAGCCTAACAACTTCAAGATTCAAATTATCAATCATAATGTCCTCGCTTCCTAATCATTTTACTTGCTTATGCAATTTCGCTCAACAAGCACCAAAGCCCTTTTCATATCGGCAATAGAAGGGCATACCTCATCGATCACTGAAAGGATCCTCATTGTTGGAGGAGTCGCTATCGTGGTGTTCTTGGCCATGAAACACATGCCGTGAAGTCATGCGCCTTCTTCTTGCCACGAGAATCACTCGCCGTCCTCCGCTTCCGAGTCCACATCGCTCATATTTACATTCTCAAGAGCGGCAGGACCCTACCGACAAACTTCGATAGTTTGTCTTCTTGGGTTTTGCATCCTCTCCGGGATGTCTTCGTGTCTCCTTCTCCTCCTTGCCCTTTAGCTTGGGGCACTTGGAGCGAATGTGGTTTGGCTCACCACATTCAAGCACGTGATAGGTCCACTCCTCCTCCTATTTCTCACCTTGTTGTACGCTCTTGTGAATTTGGTGGAAAGGAGGGCTAAGTCATCCTCGGGCAATTTCTCAAGTTGCTCATCACTCAAGGAATATAAAGCGATAATGAAAAGCCGATGAGCTACAATCAAGAGAATCAGAAGAGCAACCCTTGGATTTGTCGACCACTAAAGCCATCGACTCTGTCTTGAGGAGACGCGAGATAAAGTCAATCTCATGCGTCTTCAACCTCGAGTAGAGCTTATCCATGGTAAGCTCACTCATGACAAGATGTTGTCATTGATGGAAGTGATCTTCATACCCTGCACCTTCACATCAAGAGCACCCGTAAGTGGCGTGCATTTTCGCACTCGAGAAAATATCAAGTCAACAAATAGCGGAGATCATGAAGAATCTTAGAGAATCTTCCCACACTCATCCAAAGACTCACCGGCCTTTGTTCGATCTTCGAGTAAACCTTTTGAGCTGGTTCTCGTCTCACTTCCTTGATCGCAGTGGACCCTTCGTGATAATCACAAAGTGTCCGCCAGATCTCGTGAGCGAACCGCAAGTGAGCAACACGCTCAAACTCGGATCGACTAAGGCCTTGGATCAAATAATTCGAGCCTTGTTTGTTGGCCTCCACATCCGGAGTGATCGTATCGTCATCGGTGGCACGACATAAGGGTTTTTCACCTTTAGCCAAATAGCGTGCCCTTGAGCCTCGATATACGCTTGCATACGAGCCTTCCAAAGATGCAAAGTCAACTCCCTCAAAATGTGTGGCTTGGTTGAGTACTTGTCGCGCCATGGCTCCAAAGACCGGTTAAGATCTATAGAAAAGAGCTAACCGGCTCTGATACCACTTGTAGGACCGGAAAAGCGACTAGGGGGGGGTGAATAGGCGCTTTCAAAACTTTCTCGCCTAAATCAAAATCAACACGAACTTTACTCCTTTAGCTATGAAAGCTAAGAAGTTCAGTAAGCACACAACGGAAGCCTTGTGTTGGATTTGACAAACCCCTCAAGCACACGACACAAAAGGAGTAAAGAACTCAATGTTCTTCATCGAGCACCGTGCGGTCCGACCAAGCTACCACGGGCGGTCGGACCGACGGTCAACCAAATGATCGACCAAGCATCTAACCAATGGTCGGACCGGTGGGCAATGATTCGACCCAAGACCAGCGGTCTGAAAACACGGCGGTCGAACCGCCGTTGTAAGGCGGCCGGACGGTAGAGTCCAAGATCAAAAACTCCACCCAAATCCAAAACGAAATTTGATCCAACTTTTGATTCAACCAATAAAACTTGACCAAATTTCTAGCACACCTCCTAATGATATTAGAGACCTATTTCTAGCGACGATCCGTCAGATCCACTTCGCAGAACCGATCTCTTGAGATTTTATCAAAGCGGTGCTCAAACCCTAGAAATGAGAGAAACTTGATTCAACACTTGCTTGTGGGGGTTTGATGATCTAGATGACTCTAGGAGTAATCCCACACATCAAAGCAAGGTAAAGTAGTCCAAGAGACCAAGCATGAACCTTTGAATCAAGGAAGCACCAAAACATCCAAAAGAGAGAAGAACACAAAGGCAAATTGATCTTTCAATTAAGCATCACAAGATTGTTCACTCACAATAGATGCTTACAAAGCCTCTCCACCAAGGAGGGCAAGAGCTCAACAAGGAGCACACTCCAAACCCTAGTTCTCCTCTCCTCTCCTCCAAACCCTAGAGAAAGGAAGAAGGGGGCTAAATGAATGCTTGCTTCGCATTTCCACCTCTCCCTTCCTATTTATACTAGAGAGCTAGGGTTTCCCTTTTGGGTCTCTTACACATGGGACCCACACACAAATAACTCTTGAAGCAATCGCCGCTTCACCACGTAGGTTGATCGGCGGTCCCCATCGACGCCAAGCCTCTCTTGTCCGACTCCCATCGGAACCTCCCAGAGACTCGCACCGATATCTGCACCGCCTGATCCAACCAGCTGCATCGAACCGCCCGTTCGATCCGTCTTGCCCATTCTCGCACTGCTTGAGTCACACGACCACCCGGTATCCCCGATCGTTCGGACCTCGGCTCTCAAGCGTAGTCCCGATCCACTCACCGTTGACGCCGTTGACACGCAAGCCACCGCACAAACAATAGACAAACAAATCGTTTCCGGAACAAGTTCTTCACAACTTGACCCACGCCGATTCCGCAATGCAATATACATCAATAAAGCATTGAAGTTCATAGAATAACACACTCGTAACAAACTCAATGCAACACTTGGCTCACCTCCAGTGATCGCCGGTCCGATCATTTACAGGGCGGGTCCGACCGATTTCATCTTGATCGGACCGCTCCCATCACGGTCGGACGGTCGAAAGGACTTAGCCAAAATTCAAGCGAGAAATTCAAACCTTCGGAAATTTCAATCGAATAGAACTTTTGACCGGAGCTCCAAAATTATGGGACCACATCCGGAGACTCCTCACTTGCCTACACAACCTATTTTTGGCTCGGCTCAAAAACCCAACTTTCAAATCACGGTCGGACCGCCACCATGGCCGTCGGATTTGCTCCACGGGCGATCGACCGCCCGGACAACCGTCAGACCGCCCGGTGGCTTTGACGACCTTGGAGCAAACCCAAACGCGAGATTTTGCAAACCAATAACGCCATTGCCAATTGACTCATCATCCCGAGATCGTGCACATATCCTCACGATATCCACAGCTTGCTTACATCTTCTTCTCGATTTACGGCTTTGGCATCGACGCTTGGCGCACATTGGTTTTGATCATCGACACGAGTTAGCAACCTTGATCTCATGAGAGGTTTGCCCAAACTCAAAGTCGTCAAGGATGTCAGATGTGCACCACAGTAGGCATGGCAAACAAGTTGCCGCCTCACACCCTTCTCGTGACTATGGTTATGGTGACGGACCGGATGGTTACTTCATATGGATCTTGTTGGTCCCGCTAGAGTCCGATCGATCGGTGGAAAATGGTATATCCTTGTCATAGTCGATGATCTTTCTAGATATACTTGGGTGTTCTTTCTTACTTCAAAAGATGAAGCTTTTGGTTATTTTCATGACCTTGTTCTTCGCTTGGCTTCGAGCTTCTGGTGCTTTGAGAGCGATTCGCAGTGATAATGGCACGGAGTTCAAAAATGCTTCTTTTGCTTCTTTTTGTCTTGAGCGTGGTATTGAGCATCGCTTCTCCTCTCCACACGCCCCTCAACAAAATGGCGTGGTGGAAAGGAAGAATAGGACCACAGTCGAAATGGCTAGGACGATGCTAGACGAGTATAGCACACCGAGGAGATTTTGGGCGAAGCTATTGCTCATGCTTGCCATATTGCAAATCGTGTCTTTTGAGACCTTCTTTAGGCAAGACTCCTTATGAGCTTCGTTTTGGTAGAAAACCCTCTGCTTTAGCATTTTGAGTTTTTGGATCAAAATGTTTTATTCTTAAGACAGCAACTTAGATAAATTTGAATCAAGAACTTTTGATGGGTTATTTCAGGTTATCCCGCTCATTCGAGGGGTTTTCGGGTTTTAATATCGAGACTAACATTATTCGTGAGACTTGTAATGTCACTTTTGATGAGACTAGCCCCAGAGCTAGATCTATTGCTCTGAGATGATTTACAGTGTGAGAGCATTTTTGTGGAGGAAGATGAGGACGAAGCTAATATCATTCCTTCATCTCGCTGCATCGAGGCGCCCATCTTGATACAAGAACTCGCTATGTCTACTTCACCTTCGCTTGAGGCTCTCGCCGCATCTTCATCATCGCTAGATACTGCGAGGTCGAAGAAACCAGATCTCATCCGGCGCTCCACTTCGCATTCAGAGACAAAGATCCTCAAAGCAGATAATAGGTAATCTACATGAGCGAGTCACTCGCTCGGTATAATGATCCAAATCTCTACTCTCATTCGGCTTTTGTTGCTTCTTTTGAACCCCGATATATCACATGCTTTATCTGATTCTAGCTGGGTAAATGGCATGCATGAGGAGTTAGAAAATTTTGAAAGAAACAAAGTTTGGAACCTAGTAGAACCCCCTAGTGGTCATAATGTTATAGGAACCCGTTGGGTGTTTAAGAATAAACAAGGTGAGGATGGTTCTGTGGTTAGAAACAAGGCCAGATTGGTAGCTCAGGGTTTCAGCCAAGTTGAGGGGTTAGATTTTGATGAGATATTTGCTCTGTTGCTAGACTAAAAAGCCATTCGCATTCTGCTTGCATTTGCTGCATCAAAAGGTTTTAAATTATATCAGATGGATGTTAAAAGTGCCTTTTTAAATGGTTTCATAGATGAGGAAGTGTATGTTAAGCAACCCCTGGTTTTGAGGATCCTAAATATCCAAATCGTGTTTTCAAGCTATCTAAAGCATTGTATGGTCTTAAACAAGCCCCTAGAGCCTGGTATGATAGACTTAAGGCCTTCTTGCTTAAAAATAATTTTGAAATGGGTAAAGTGGATAAAACTCTATTTATTCTTAGGCGTGACAATGACTTCCTGCTTGCTCAAATTTATGTGGATGATATTATCTTTGGTGGTTCCTCTAATGCTCTTATTTCCAGCTTTTCTGACACTATGTCCAGGGAATTTGATATGAGTATGATGGGAGAGCTTAATTACTTTTTGGGACTTCAAATCAAGCAATGCAAGGAAGGAACTTTCATCCATCAGACGAAGTACACTAAAGATCTACTCAAACGCTTCAACATGGGTGATTGCAAGCCAATTTCCACTCCCATGGCAACTTCGATCGCTTTGGATCCGGATGAGGAAGGAGAAGTCGTGGATCAACGCGAGTACCGCAAACATGATCGGCTCCTTCAGATCTGACGGCCTCGAGACCGGACATTCACTTCACGGTATGTCTTTGTGCAAGATTTAAGGCGTCTCCGAGAACTTCCCATCGCCAAGCCGTTAAGCGCATATTCAGGTATTTACACTCTACCCTCTTATATGGCATTTGGTATTCCCGCTCTTGACTTTGTCCATTAGAGGTTTTTCGATTCGATTTTATGGTCGTCGGTTAGATAGGAAGAGTACCTCGAGCACTGTCACTTCCTAGGCACTTCTCTTGTATCTTGGTCTTCTAAGCGGTCTTACGTGGCACAATCCATCTTGAGGCGAGTATGTAGTCAGCGCTAGTTGTCAGAGCTGATTTTGTGGATGACGCCCACTTTGAAAGATTATGGGTTAAACTTTGCTAGTGTTCCTCTTTTCGTGATAACACTTCGCTATTAATATTGCTAAAAACCCAAAGCAACATTCTAGGACTAAGCACATAGACATTCGCTTTCACTTCCTTAAAGATCATGTTGAAAAAGGTGATATTGTGATGCACTTCGAGAGTCCAAACTCAATTGGCGGATATTCTTACCAAGCCTTTAGATCAAACCAGATTTTCCTCCTTAAGAAGCGAGTTAGGGGTAATTTATCCTTATGGGTTGGTTTGAGGGGGAGTTTGATCTTTTTCTTATCTTTCCTTGTTCTTTTGATCTTTTATTGTTCTTTTTCTGAACTTAGTGATCTTTTCGAACTTTTTAGGTTTTTAGGTTTTTTAATTGCATCTCATTATGTCATATTGCATTCATATGAAAACTCCAACAAGTGGTTACAACAAATGGTATGAAAAATCCAAAAAAAAAATGCATTGTAATATAAGTTTTTTTGCTTATCTTTAAAAATTGATGAAGCTTTGCCTATTACCCTTTAGAGCTTTTGTATTTCAATTCTTGCTCAATGTCTTGTCTAGTTCTTTGACTTGCTAGAATTATCATACTTTTACATGTGTAGCTAAGTCTTTGCTATATGAGCTAGAACCTTTTAAACAACTCAAACTAAGAAATTGCAATTTGTGGATGTTTTAGCGAGTTGCGCAATTAGTGCTCCTCTTGTGACATTGGCCCTGTCAGAATTGCTTTGTTAGCTCTTTGATCTAAAATTGACCATTACTTGAGCTTTTGTGTTCTTGAGATTCTAAAACTGCTCATGTGAAAAATGAAAATCAAGATTGTCTTATGCTTAAATTGTGCCAAACTATTCTTACGAGATCGCTTGTCAAATGACATGAACTTGGAGATAGATTGATGAACCAGACGATCTCATGGGGATCCGCTTGTCGAAATGACATGAACCTCAAGATTTGTCGCCCGGTAGAAGCTTAGAAAGAGTTTGTGGATGGCTCCTAGTCCGGGATCTTCTTTACTAAGATATACCTTTAATCAACTTTTGGTCAAGCTTAGGATGAGTTTGTGGATGGCTCCTAGTCCAGGATCTTGTCACTAAGTTAGATCATTAGTCAACTTCAATATTCAATGCAAATGAGAAAATGTTGACAAATGGGCGTTTACAAATATTGAGCAAAATGATTCAATACGGGACTTGATTGACTCTTAATGTGGTCTTTGTTAGACTTTTGATCTCACTTTGACATTTTGACATGGCCAATTTCACTTTAGGATCCTGTTGATGAACTTGTTTGAATTTGAAGCGTTGCTTAAATTGATCAAATCTACTGCTTTACTTTTGAGCCTTTATGCTTAGCTTTGATATATATGTCTTACCATGATCTTGCTAGCGCTGTTAGGCTTGATATGCTGTTTGTGCAATATTAGAGATACTAGCTTGTTCTTTTGGGTAATCTCCAAAGCTTCTTGTAATCAAAAATTAAAAAATACAAAAATTGAAGTCACTACATTGCATTTCATGCATATTCCTCTTTATGCTTCTTTTGTTTCTGCTTCTTCCTTTATTCTATACTTATTATCTCTGGATGAGAGGAAGGTGTGATTCCTTGATGAATCCATTGCCAAAGGGGGAGAAGATGTGTTAAATGAGAAGAGAAGATGTGTTAATGAGAATATATTTCTTTGCTGGGGGAGAAGTTGTTGGGGGAGAAACTGAAAATTTGAAATTTGAGGATCATAGTGAGGGGGAGTTCTTGAGTTGCATTCTTATTGTCTTATTGAATATTCTGAACTTGAATTGCATTCTTTTATACTCACAACGATCATAGGTCAATTGAACAATTGTTCTTTCATATGGATCTCATGTGAGAATTTTGACCCTTTTCTGGAAATCAAAGTTTTTATGCTTTCTTTTGCCTTGTCTCACATGCCTATACTATTCTGATGCCAGCTTGGTCATTTTCATTGCTTTTTCTTGCTTATGGACCAAGTTGTGCCTTTGTGCGAAAACTGCGAGTAAACTCGTTTTCAAACCTCTTACTTACATTTTCTGGTTAATTGCCAATGTGTTCATCAAGGGGGAGATTGTGGATTTCATGGGGATATGTTCCAGATCTTAGGATGATGTGACAATTGGCAATGGCGTTTACGGTTTGTCGTTTCACGTGTTTTCGACAAAGTTTCAGGCTTACTGGACAGGGGCGGTCCGACCGGTCCTAGCACGGCGGTCCGACCGGTCCCAAATCGGTCGAACCGGCCATGTGGGGCGGTCGGACCGGCGGTGACCTAAAAGTGGTCAAAACGTGCTGGGCCAAAAATAGGTGTTGTAGGCAAGTGAGGGGATCCCAATGCACTTGGTCTCATGATTTTTGGAGTCTTCAGTAAGAAGTTCTATTGGATTTAAGTTTCCAGAAGGTTTCGGTTTTTGAGGGTATGAAATTCGGCTAAGTCCCTGGTGGCGGTCCGACCGGCTCACAGGGAGCGGTCCGACCGGCCATGGGGCGGTCCGACCGCTCACCACTGAGCGGTCGATCAGATTCACTTGATCATCGGCCAACTTCGCGATGATGTTGTTTTGTTAGGTCAAGTACATGGGTTCCATGGCATATGTTTTGCATGATGCATGTTTTGACTAACATGGGTCAAGTTGTGAAGAACTTGTTCCCGAATTCGTGTTTGCTTGTCTATGGTTGTGCAGGTTGCTTGGTGGTCAACGACGGTCAACGGCGAGGAAGATCGGGACTAGACTTGGAGAGTTGAGGTCCAGAACGATTGACGATGCCGGGTGAGGTCAACGACTCAAGCGTGACACAAGATGGACAAGGGTGACCTATTGGCAAATCCATGACGCATGGTGAAGCGGTTTAGGTCAAAAGGTTAAAGACGGCGCTTTGCGAAGCGTGCGTGTGTGACCCGTTTGTTAGTGGGCCTTAACGGGAGCCCAAGAGAGTCAAACCCTAAGAGTTTTAGGCCTCCACTATAAATAGGAGGAGGTGGTGGCTGCACCCCTCTCTCTCTCGCCTTTTTATGTTTCAAAACCCTAATTGTCTTTAGGGGAGTTGAGGTGGAGGCTAGGGCTCTTGATGGTTTGTGGTGAATTTCGTGATCCTTGATTGTCTCATCGATCCATGATGGTGTGGATGTAATCCAAAGATCAATCACGAAATCAATCTATGCAAAGTTTGCTTGAGATAAGTCTCTTTTCGTTCTTGCTTTCAATTTCGTGTTTTTAGGGCTTTCTTTGATCCGCGAGTTTGTGATTGAGTCTTTCACGTGAATTAGCTTGCTGTGATATGTGTGAATCTATCTAGCATCATCTTGATCATCAATCTCTCACGAACAAGCTTTAGGATCAAGTTTTCGTTCTTGCCCGCTTTAGACCTTCGTTAATCAATTGACAATTGCTCAAGATCGTTCCAAGAATTATCATAATATTCGATTGGAATAGGTCCTCAATAGCATAGAGAAGGTGTGTGCAAAGTTTCGTGAAGTTTGGAGTTGAGAATCAAAAGTTAGACCTAATTGCATCTTCGTCATCGGGCTGATTTTACTGTTTCAGATCGGTTCTGTAGACTGCCGGTCCGACCGCCCGTCACCACCGTCCGACGATTTGAGCGGTCCGACCGCCAAGATATAACAATGGTCGACCGCCCGGCGATCGGTCCGACCGGTTCAGTACAGAGGTCAGACCGCCAGTACTTGTATTGCTTTGATTCTTGCTGATTATTGTCACATTGCTTAGGGGTTTAATTGGATTCAATACTAGTCTTCCGCTGTACTGGTATATTGATCTTCATAGCTTTCTAATAGCTACTGGAGTGAAATTGTATTGAGTTCATAATTTGTGAAAAAGTGAGCGTGCTCCTATTCACCCCCCCTCTAGTCGCCTTTACGGTCCAACAAATATAAGTTTTTCTGCTTATCTTTCAAGATTGATGAAGCTTTGCCTATTACCCTTTGGAGCTTTAGTATTTCAATTCTTGCTCAATGTCATGTCTAGTTCTTTGACTTGCTAGAATTATCATGCTTTTACATGTGTAGCTAAGTCTTTGCTATATGATCTACAACTTTAAAACAACTCGAACTAAAAATTGCAATTTGTGGATGTTTTAGCGAGTTGCGCAATTAGTACTCCTTTTATGACATTGGCCCTGTCAGAACTGCTTTGTTAGCTCTTGAATCTAAAATTGACCATTACTTGAGTTTTTTGTGTTCTTGAGATTCTAAAACTGCTCCTGTGAAAAATAAAAAATCAAGATTGTCTTATGCTTAAAAATATGCCAAACTACTCTTACGAGACTGCTTGTCAAAGACATGAACTTGGAGATAGTTTGATGATCCAGACGATCTCATGGGGATTGCTTCTCAGAAATGATATGAACCTCAAGATTTGTCGCCCTGGTAGAAGCTTAGAAAGAGTTTGTGGATGGCTCCTAGTCCAGGATCTTCTTTACTAAGATATACCTTTAATCAACCTCTGGTCGAAGCTTAGGATGAGTTTGTGGATGGCTCCTAGTCCAGGATCTTGTCACTAAGTTAGATCATTAGTCAACTTCAAAATTCAGTGCAAATGAAAATTTATTGAAAAATGGGATTTTAAGAAATACTGAGCAAAATGATTCAATACAGGACCTGATTGACTCTTAATGCGGTCTTTGTTAGATTTTTGATCTCACTTTGACATTTTGACATGGCCAGTTTCACTTTAGGATCCCTGTTGATGAACTTGCTGAATTTGAAGCGTTGCTTAAATTGATCAAATCTATTGCGTTACTTTTGAGCCTTTGTGCTTAGCTTTGATATATATGTCTTACCATGATCTTGCTAGCGCTGTCAGGCTTGATATGTTGTTTGTGCAATATTAGAAATACTGGCTAACTCTTTAGGGTAATCTCCAAAGCTTCTTGTAATCAAAAATTGAAAAATACAAAAATGAAGCCACTTCATTGCACTTCATGCATACTCCTTCTTATGCCTCTTTTGTTTTTGCTTCTTTCTTTATTCTATACTTGTTATCTCTGGATAAGAGGAAGGCGTGATTCCTTGATGAATCCATTGTCAAAGGGGAAGAAGATGTGTTAATGAGAAGATGTGTTAAAATGTGTTAATGCTATGCATAGGGGGAGAAATTTTTGGAGATATATATCATTGTTTTACAAAGAGGGGATGATATATAAAAATGATAAAAAGGGGAAGAAACTGAAAATTTGAAAGTTTCTGAAATTTGAGGATCATAGTGAGGGGGAGTTCTTGAGTTGCATTCTTATTGTCTTATTGAATTTTCTGAACTTGAATTGCATTCATTTATCCTCACAATGATCCTAGGTCAATTGAACAATTGTTCTTTCATTGTTTTATACTTGCTTTTGCCTTATCTTACATGCCTATACTATTCTGATGCCAGCTTGGTCATTTACATTGCTTTTTCTTGCTTATGGACCAAGTTGTGCTTTTGTGCGAAAACGAAAGTATTTTACTTTTCAAACCTCCAAACTACATTTTCTGGATTATTGCCAATGTGTTCATCAAGGGGGAGATTGTGGATATCATGGGGTTATGCTCCAGATCTTAGGATGATGTGACAATTGGCAATGGCATTTATGGTTTATCGTTTCACAGGGTATTCGACAAAGTTCAAAGCTTTACGATAGGTGGTCCGACCGGCCATAGCATGACGGTCCGACCGGTCCCAAATCGGTCGGACTGGCCATGTGCGGCGGTCGGACCAGCGGTGACCAAGAATGGTTAGAACAAGCTGGGCCAAAAATAGAGTATGTAGGCAAGTGAGGGGATCCCAATGCACTTGGTCTCATAATTTTTGGAGCCTCCAAGCAAAAGTTCTATTCGTTTTAAATTCCCAGAAGGTTTCAGAATTTAAGGGCTTGAAATTCGGCTAAGTCCCTTGTGGCGGTCCGACCGGCTCACAGGGAGCGGTCCGACCGGCCAGAGGGCAGTCCGACCAGCTCACAATTAGCGGTCGGACCGATTTCCACTTATGAACGTCAGCCAACTTCGTGGTGATGTTGTTTTGTTAGGTCAAGTTCATTGGTATCATGGCATATGTATTGCATGATGCATGTTTTGACTAACATGGGTCAAGTTGTGAAGAACTTATTCCCGAATTCGCGTTTGCTTGTCTATGGTTGTGCAGTTTGCTTGGTGGTCAACGACGGTCAACGGCGAGGATGATCGGGACTAGACTTGGAAAGTTGAGGTCCAGAACGATCGACGATGCCGGGTGAGGTCAATGACTCAAGCGTGACGAAAAATGGACAAGGGTGACCTATTAGCAAATCTGAGGCGCAAGATGGCGCTAGGTGAAGCTGTTTAGGTCAAAAGGTTAAAGACGACGCTTTGCGAAGCGTGCGTGTGTGACCCGTTTGTTAGTGGGCCTTAACGGGAGCCCAATAGAGTCAAACCCTAGAAGTTCTAGGCCTCCACTATAAATAGGAGGAGGTGGTGGTTGCACCAGCTCTCTCGACTCTTTTATGTTTCAAAACCCTAATTGGCTTAGGGGGAGTTGAGGTGGAGGCTAGGGCTTTTGATGGTTTGAGGTGATTTTCGTGATCTTGGATTGACCACTGATCCATGATGGTGTGGGTGTAATCCAACAACAATCACGTTCTTAATCTACGCAAGGTTTGCTTGAGATAAGTCTCTTTTCGTTCTTGCTTTCATTATCGTGATTTTAGAGCTTTCTTTGATCCACGAGTTTTTGATTGATTCTCTCACGTGAATTAGCTTGCTGTGATATGTGTGAACCTATCTAAGATCATCTTGATCATCAATCACTCACGAACAAGCATTAGGATCAAGTTTTCGTTTTTGCCCGGTTTTAGACTCTCTCTTACTCAATTGACAACTGTTCAGGATCTAGCCAAGAATTATCATAATATTCGATTGGAATAGGTCCTCAATAGTATAGAGAAGGTGTGTGCAAATTTTTGTGAAGTTTGGAGTTGAGAATCAAAAGTTAGACCTAATTGCAACTTCGTCATCGGGTTGTTTTTACTGTTTCAGATCTGTTCTGGAGTCTGCCGGTCAGACCGCCCCTCACCACCGGTCCGACCGATTTGGCAACGGTCCGACCGCCGGTATAACGGCGGCCTGACCGCCAGGAAATCGGTCCGACCGCTCCAGGCCAGAGGTTAGACCGCCAGTACATTGTATTGCTTTGATCTTTGATGTTTTTGTCATATTGCTTAGGGGATTAATTTGAATTCAATACTAGTCTTCCAATGTACTGGTATATTGATCTTCATAGCTTCCTAATAGCTATTGGGGTGAAATTGTGTTGAATTCATAATTTGTGAAAAAGTGAGCGTGCTCCTATTCACCCCCCCTCTAGTCGCCTTTTCGGTCCAACACTCTTCGACCCACATGTAGCCTCACTGAACATCATAGATGCTCGGGCACCTGCTGTCCTGGACAATGCAGAGCTTTATTACTCGTTTCACCTTTGCCGTAGAACTATCGCCGCCCCACTCCGGCTCGTCACTGGCACAGTCCACGTCCGCCGGTGTGACCACTCCCAGGAGGCGCGCATGACTATTGTGCAACTGTGGCGCGTAGCGCCGGCGCGCCCCCAGGCAAGCACGGTCGGGAGCGTGTTGTCGGACCCATCCGGCACTGTAGCATCGCCATTAAGACTAATTAGCGTCATTACTGTTAATAATTGGGTTTAGTATTTAATGGTTGTCTTAAGCTTTTAATGTTTGTATGACATGTGGGCCCCGGGGGTTAAGTGCACAGTATGCACCTTTTGGACCGGCCATGGACTAGTGGTCCACGCGCGGTGCTGTGCACTAAGTCACTGACAGGCGGCCCCACTTGTCAGTTGGAAAAATTAAAATGAAAGGGTAAAAGAAAAAAGCACGGTTGATCCGGCCCCGCAGGTCAGCGACAGTGGCTAGTGAGGCTGCCGGTGAGAAAAGTAATGAAATCTTTAGAATATTCAGAATCCTTTATTTATACACTAAAAATATGATTAACTTCAAAAATGCATAACAAATTCATCTTAACTCCAAATTGGATTAAAACAGTGCTGTTAATTTTCATTTTTGATGATCTTTATTTAAAAATAGGTTGCACACTTTTCTCTATACCAGAAGATGAAGTTATGGAAAATGATCTTTAAATCTACTATTTTTACAATAGAAAAATGTTCATGAATTTAAAAAATGATAACTTTTGTATAGAAATTCCAAATGAGATGAACCAAGTGGCAGTAGACTTATAATAATATCCTCAATTTACCTATGTAATCCTTTGTCTCCTCAATGCTCTACAAATTTTGGCCAAAACTATAAATTAAATAAATGGCATTTTCTGGACTTTACAAATTCGAACGACCATAAGAATAAGGCTTGCACCTAAATTCATCTAAAATCAACATTTAACTACTGTAGAAAGTTCATGCATTTTTAAGCATTTAGCATTTCATGCTTTTTCTCGATGTTTATTCGGTATTGCCTTTATATAGATTCCGAAGCACTTTTTTATTGACTCCTATGCCACCGAGGGCGAGCAACTTGAATACCAGCAAGAAAAGCATCATTTGAACTTTCTTTTGCATCATATTGATCCCAGTTTTTGGTATATCATTATGTTCTGAGTAGACTAGTTATATCCTATACTTGCTGGTTGTCCTTGATATTTTCCATATACATTTGCCTAAGGTAGATGCTTGTGATAATGAGATTGTTGTATGATGAATGCTTAGCCGTTGCGGGTCTAGATAACGCAGTAGATAAATTGACAGGATTAGCTCGTTAATTCTGGGAGACACACAATAATTTTTTAGTCATTTATTACATTCTTGTCCAGATTGTTACATCTGGTTATTGAGTTTGAAATTTGTTATTGGTAAATGGTTTTGGGTCTGGACAAGTGGTTGTAGTGTGGGTGCTATTATGCACGAGAATCGTGTGTGGTTGTCTTGTCTAGACCGTTAAGGACCGAGCCATGAGCTTTCATTCCAAGTACCGAGCGTACTATCACACGCGGGATATCGGTACCGTACGGTTAAGTAAGGGGGGAGTTTTATTGTGTTAAGTCCCATGGTGGTGTGAGGACATTTGTGTTTGATCATTTGTTCGGAGGAGCTGAGGTAATTTTCTATAGTGTGCATGGGAGCACAAATTTTGGTTATTTATATTACCTCGGTATTATTCCAATGCAACTTGTGAGTCCGGTTGGCAGGCGCTATCTGTAGCTTGTACTAAGTATGGAAATAACTCATGAGAGGGACTTATCTCAATAGGGCTTTCTTGCTAAAAATGACCGTATCTCGATTCTCCCCGGCCGGCATACCTAAGGAAGTGTGTTACTTTCCGGAGGCATCCGGAGGCTTACGAGCTAGTCGAGTCGTGAGGGTAAAGTAGTACACCTCTGCAAAGATAATCTATTCGAATATCCGTGTCCACGGTTATGGACAACACTTGGTTTGTCATGCGTCATTGTTAGTCTCAAAAGTTAAAAGTTGACATGGTTATAACTTGGTTACGGCATGAATGGGATGTTCGTGCACTTTAGTTTATCAAAGTGGACATGCACTTTGATATTGATTGATCCATATTATTACATATGTCTTGTGAAACTTTCTCTTGAATAAATGATTTATAACTTGGCTTTTGAAAACTAGATGGTCTAGAGATGTAAGATGTGTTTTATGCAAAACTAGAGCCACTAATGCTATTCCTTGATTGCCCAATATGCAAAACTAATTTTCTTTATGTAAGACTTGCGAGTACCCTTTTGTATTCAGCCAGATGTTTGCTGGCTTTTTCATGTGAGTACATTATCGAGCCCGATGATCACCGAGCTCTAGTTTCAGTTGGGCCTCTCACTTATATGGAGTTAACTTGGAATTCATTTACTTTAGGCCCAGAGTTACTTCCTTAAGACCGTGTTTGCCTCGGTCTTACGTGATTAACCCGGGGGTCCTCACAGCGTTGGTATCAGAGCCATACTGACTGTAGGTTAGAGATTGCACTGGCGTTAGTATAGCAATCATTTGAGAGTCAAAATATGTTAACTTATAGTAGTTATTTCTTGAAAAGCTAAGTATGAATCTTTTTATTCCTCATCCATCTTAGTATCATTCCTCACCTTACTCTCATTTGATTTGCAAAACTAACTTACCTTGTCTATTCTTGTCCTTAGATGAGTCATCAGTATCTGGTCAGGGAGACTCAAGCTGAAGATATGGATGGGTACCCGGCGCTCCTCCGAGATATGATGTGGTGGGCAAACTTCACGTACCAACCCGTGTACTTCATCTACCGTCGAGATCTAGGACCAGGAATGGAAGACTACCATGCTATGATCTATCTCATTGCAAGACAAGTTACAGGGAGTATTTCGTACCGTTTCCAGGCTCGTGGCACTTCCGAGCCCATGGCTTTGCAAGAAGCGGCTCGTATGGCCATGAGTCGTCTTCGTTATGACTTGATGGAGTTGTCTCAGCCACCATACGACCACTTCCCTATGCAAGCGCATGGCGTGGAGGTGAACACCTTCGCCAGGATTCCGTACGGGGAGGATCCCCATGTTTGGCAACTCGCAAGGTTGGTTCGCATCACGGACCAAATGCGTCGATGCATCTTACATGAGCTTTGGGAGACGTGGTGTCGTCTCATCGTATCTCAGGAGCATCTGCAACCCCTATGCAATATGGGGCTTGTAGCCCGACATGTGCTTTATGGGTAGAACGATGTCTCCCCATACGCATCTGCGCCATCGGAGTATCGTCTTCCTGAAATGGGAGGGCAAGTTCCCAATCATGGACTGTGGCGTCAGGCACGCATGTCAGTGGGCTTTCCCCGCACTCAAAGGCCGGAACCTGTAGAAGGACGCATCATAGAATCCCCTCTATGCCTCACCAATCCACTTGACCCCGACGATACGGGATCTCTTAGGTATCACCTTCTGGGTGAGTTCTCGGTGAATTTCGATCTTGAAAATAGATAGAGTGTTAGAGTAGTACGCTCGCTGTCCGTACGTGTGTCCAGCTAGTATGTATCTTTCTATTCATGCAATCGGTTAGTAGTTGTTGAACCTTTAATGTTTTCTTTTGCAAAGAATTTTGTTTCGAGAAGCTACCATTTGCCTACGGGCCTACTGCCTACTAGTTTAGAACTGGTAAAATCGGTTGAAAAGAAAAGAAAAGCAAGCGCTACGAACTTTAAGCCGTCGCGCTACAGAGTCAAAATAAAGAAGACAACCGGGTATGTTTTAAATGGAAATAATCATATAAATGCATACCTTTTATATCCTCGGTGAACTTTCAACTATAAACCTCCTTTCCTTTGTACAGATCTGCCGGAGCTCCAGTCGTTTCCGACCTGGTCATTCCAGTAGGCCATGTGATTGAGGGCACTTTCGACCAAGTCTTTCCTCAGGCAAGGGACTCTGAGGAAGAAGTAGTTAGGAGAGCCCCCGAGACTGCTTCATTACCGGACTCTGACTTGGATCCTGTAGTGACTTGGATCCTGTAGTGATTGTTACTCCATCCGTGGAGGTAGGAACTTCTGCAGATCCACAACAGACTCGATCCCTGCAAGCAATCCCTCCCAAACTAACAAGTTTTCTTTCTCTCCTCGATTTATCGAGGATAAGGAGCTTGATGAAGCTTGGGGGAGAGTATCAGATCGTCTTGCAAAGGAGAATCCTGATAATTTTTTACCGATTATAATGATGTGGCAATTCAAGTAAGTGCCTTCAATCATTCTTATATCTCTCTCTGAAGTTCAATAGAAACTTGAAGAGGAAATACTATTTATGCAACATATGGTTGAGAATTTTGCTGCGATCGGAGGCTTGACCGAGCGAATAAAGATCCTGGAGTAAAAACACTCCGAATTAGAGAGTAAAAGAGCTCTCCTACTTAACTTTTCCTTCTTTATGCCTCCATTTTTCTCTTCTAATTATTCTCTCTTATCATACTTGACAGGTTTGGAGAAAATAAAAGAGGAAGTTATGGCTGAAAAAGCTAAAAGACTAAGGCTTGAAGAAGTGAATCAAGCTAAGAACCGGTCGATCGAAAATTTGACAATCAGAAATAAAGAAATATTGAAAAAATCCAAGAGGAAGACTTCGATTAGTCGTAAATTTGACTTAATATCTCTTCTAATCCTTCTTGCCTAATACTTGTTTTGCTTACTCGAACAAAATCAAGCATGAGCCAAAGCAAACAAAGCTTTGGAATTTGAGCAAGACAAGGGGGCAGCAATCATGCTTAATCTTGACTTAAATATCACTGCACTCAATAAAATGATCTTCGATATGGGATTAGGATCAACATTGCCCTCCTTAAGGGATCCAATGGAAAAGGTAAATTACCTTGTCCACCTTTTGGAGGACCTTAAGGGCTTGCTCAAGACTACAAGAGAGAATTATGTCCAATCCGTTAAAGAATGAATTGCCAGTGAAGTTAGTCTTGTTTTGGCAAAACTGAAGGTGTCCGACCCTTCTATCAATCTTCAGGCTATTGAAGAAGATTTCAACTGCTTGCCTGAGGAGGTGACCAAGTTTCTCAAGGAAATTAAACCTCTTGGAGACAAGGTTACAGAAGAAATGGAGGTCGGATCTCCATCAAGAAGTGATTAGATGGGCAATCTCTAGTAGTAAAAAACCCGCAAAAAAGAGAGTATGCAAAAAATGTGCAAAGACTTACCTCTCTCTTGTCAATGAAGTCTTTTGTTCATCCGGCCGACTTATGGATATTCATATATTTAACTAGCCCCTGACTGTTTTATAGTAGAAGAACTTTACTATACAAGCAGTAGGCCGAGAATATGAACTTAAGTCTCAACCATTGTTTGAAAGTTTGTATCAATCGTTGAAAAACTGATCGTGATAATACTAGGAAACCTTTATTGGTCGGAACCAGTGCTAGGTTTCGACTAGTTGTAAATCTGTTTTTCGTAATCAAAGTACTTACTAAGACAATATATAGTCGGAAGAAAAAAAGAGACTTTCCTTGATAAGGGAAAATTTTATGTGAAAAAACATATATAATGAAAGATAAGCGGGTTTATTTCTATGTAGTACTCAACGCTGATTGGAATGAACCGCTAAGAAATGAAGATATAATGTATATTTTGCAATATGTGCTCATGCTCCAGTCCGACTAGCAGCGAGGATCGTAAGAAAAGGACCATCGCTAGGAAGCTCCTTCCAGTGGGAGGAACCACGTGCGAAAAAGGAGAGACTTCGACTAGGAGGTTTTATGTGTCCCGACCAGTAGCCAAACAAGAGTAGAACAAAATCTTAAAAAAAATAAAAATATGATCTTCATAATCTTGAGCATATGAACCGCGTCAACCAAATTTGGATACCATCATATAAATAACATCACTTACTTCTTTGAATTTAACTAATATTTATTAAATTTCAAAGGAAAATGAAATGAAATTAAACGAAAAACTTACACAATTGATCAATATTCCAAGAATTGGACAAAACTCTGTCGTCGAACATAGCTAATCATACCGAGCCTGGTCGGTTGACTTCGACCACAGTGTAAGGACCTTCCCACTTGGGAGAAAGTTTATTGCGATTTACTTGGCTCTGAATTTTTCTGAGAACCAGATCACCTACAGCTAGGCTGCAAGGTTGCACCTTACGGTTGTGGTACCTTCGCATGGCTTGTTGATAGATTGCCGAACGTATCAAGTCTTGGTTTGGTCGTTCTTCAAGGAAATTGACGCCGTCGAACCGTCGTTCCTCCTGATCGTTTATATTAAAACAATCAGTACGAGCAGAGCCAATTTTTAATTCTAGAGGAAGCATGGCTTCAGCTCCATAAACTAAAAAGAATGGTGTTTCGTCGGTCGCACGACTGGTCGTGGTTCGAACAGCCCAAAAGACAGAAGGAAGTTCTTGAGCCCAAGCTCCTGACCGCTTTATTAGCTGGTCGAATACTCGGCATTTGACCCCTTGCACTATGATACCATTGGCACGCTCAACTGCTCCATTACTCTGTGGATGAGCAACGGAGGCGAAATTGACTTTTATTCCAAGCTCATCGCAGTATTCCTGAAAACTACCGCTCGAGAATTGAGTACCATTATCTGTGATTGTACGACTGGGTACACCAAATCGCGTAATCAAGTTTTTTTGTCAAAAATCTCTTAGCAGCCTCATTTGTAACTTTAACAACTGGCTCGTCCTCAATCCATTTTGTAAACGTGTCAATCATGACGAAAAGGAATTCGAAGCCCCCGAGTGCTCTTGGGAATGGTCCCAGAATGTCTAGTCCCCAGATTGCAAAAGGCCAGGAAAGTGGAATTATTTGCAAAGCTTGTGCCGGCTGATGTACCTGTCGGCTATGAAACTGACATTGTACGCACTTCGTCACGAGCTCTTTTGCATCATGAAGGCAGTTAGCCAATAGTATCCTTGCCTGAAGGCTTTACCGACCAATGTTCTGTAGGAATGATGTGCTCCACAGACTCTTTCATGAATTTTAGTTAGCAACTTAATGCCATCCGAGTGAGATATGCATCTCATCAACACTCCATGAGATCCTCGTTTGTACAAGGTACGTTCAATTAGAGTATGATTTGGCTTTTTCGTGCTATACGATCGGCCTCTACATCATCTTCTGGAATTAGGTCATGTTGAAGATAATTGTAGATCGATGTCATCCAATCTCTACCCTGATCGTCACCGATCTGTGGAGCATCTATGTTATCAGAATCAATGGGCATGACCTGATGTTTATCATTGATGATCTCGGAATACTCGACCACCGAGGGTGAATCGAGTTGCTCAAGAAAAACTCCGGGCGGGACGGTTGACCTCGTGGAGGCCATTCGTGCCAACTGGTCTGCTAGAAAGTTTTCTTTTCTAGGAATGTGTTGGATCTGAAAACCGAAGAAATGCTTTTCGAGTTTCTGTACTTCCGCCAGATAAGACGACATCTTGGCACTCGAGCATTGATACTCTTTCCCTACTTGATTCGCTACTAGTTGAGAATCGCCTTTTACTAGTAATTTGCGAATCCCGAGCGAATGCGCTGCTCGAAGTCCTGCCAGTAAACCTTCATATTCCGTCACATTGTTTGTAGCGAGAAAGTTAAACTGGATGGCGTACTTAATTTGTTCGCCAGTAGGAGATATCAAAACGACTCCAGCCCCTAATCCTTTAAGCATCAAAGAACCGTCAAAGTACATCGTCTACTCATCGTGGCACTCGCACTCCATTCGGCAATGAATTCTGCTATTGCCTGAGACTTTATTGCTGTTCGTGAGAAGAAATGGAGATCGAACGTCCCTAGTTCAACCGCCCATTTTGCTATTCGTCCTGATGATTCCCTGTTTCCAAGGACTTGACCAAGGGGATACTCGGAGGGTACGACCACTTTGTTGGCTTGAAAATAATGCCTTAGTTTCCTTGAAGTCGTAAGGAGACCATAGAGCAACTTTTGTACCCATGGGTATCTTTCCTTTGGTCCATGTAAGACTTCGCTTACGTTACTGGTCGTTGGACGTTTTCATGTTCTACGACTAGTACACCGCTGACAGTTTGTGGCGTTGCAGCCATGTAAATCAGCAATGTTTCTTCCGGTCTCGGAGAGACTAAAACCGGGGCACTCGTAAGGTACTCTTTGAGCTTTTCAAAGGCATCATTGGCCTCCTTAGTCCATTCAAAACTCCCGTTCTTTTGAAGAAGCTTAAAGAAAGGTAACCCTTCTTCACCTAATCTGGCTATGAAACAGCTCAGCGCTGCCATACAGCCAGTTAGCTTTTGGACTTCTTTCTTTGTGATCGGAGGACGCATCTGGTTGATGGACGATATCTTCGCAGGATTTGCTTCGATACCTCTAGCCGAAACTAGGAAACCGAGAAGTTTTCCAGCGAAATTCGAACAAACATTTCTCCAGATTTAACTTGAGGTTATGCATTCTCAAGTTATTGAAAGTTTCTTGTAAGTCGAGGATGTGATCGCCTACGTTGATGTTTTTTACCACTAAGTCATCAACATAGGCTTCTAAATTACGACCTATCTGTGGGCTAAAGGTTTTCTGCATCAATCTTTGAAAAGTCGCACCAGCATTTTTGAGACCAAAGGGCATCTTAACATAACAGTAAGTTCCATATGGAGTGATGAAGGAATTTTTCTCTTCATCTTCTTTACTCATGTTAATCTGGTGGTACCCTGAATATATGCATCCAAAAAACTTAATAATTCACACCCGGAGGTAGAATCTACAAGTTGATCGATGTGGGGAAGAGGAAAGTTATACTTTGGACAAGCTTTATTTAAATCTGTGAGGTCTATACACATTCGCCATTTTCCATTATTCTTCCTAACTATTACAGGGTTGGCGAGCCATTGAGGGTGATGGACTTCACGAATAAATCCTACCTTGAGGAGTTTTTCAACCTCTGACTTGATTGCCTCTTTTCGATCAGGCGCAAAGCGCCTTAACTGCTTGATTGGTTTCTTGTCAGGTTGAAGAACTACCCTTTGCTCTATCACCTTCCTGGGCACTCCGGGCATGTTGGACGCCTGCCAAGCGAACGCATCCTGGTTTGCTCAGAGGAAGGAGATGAGCGACTCTTCCTATTTTGGGTTGAGTCCTTCTCTGACCAGTAACTTTGAGATAGATTCATTAGTATCTTCCTTCTTGACGCTTCCCGGAGGGACGCCTTTGTCGAGAAATACTTCTCTTGTTTGGTCGGATGGCTTGGGTGTGTCTCTAGGTCTGGAGCGTTTGACCTGCATTGCATTTGGGTTAGTGTTTCTGATCGGAAGTTCATCGACCAGTTCTAAAGACCTTCGATCGCATGCATAAGCCATCTTCTGATCTCCTCGAACCACGATAACACCTCTTGGTCCTGGCATCTTTAAGCTTTGATAACCGTAATGTGTGGCTACCATAAACTTTGCTAGAGCCGGACGACCAAGAATGTCGTTATATGCAGTTGCAAAATCAACCACGTCAAACGAAACTTTTTCTGTTCAAAAGTTGTTAGGGCTTCCGAACGTAACTGGTAAGGACACTTGTCCTCTCGGTTTGGCGGTAGAACCGGGAACTATGCCATGGAAGGCATATTTTACCGGTTTCACCTTGGACCTAGGAACCTGCATTTCTTCCAATGCCCCCAAAAATAAAATATTCAAAGAGCTACCACTGTCTATCAAAACTCGATTAACCTTGCAATTATTGATAGTAGGTTCAACTATAATAGGAAACCTACCAGGTCGAGTCGATGTAATGGGGCAGTCTTCTTTGGCGAAGGAGATTACCGTGTCCGACCACCTTGAAGGTTTGATGGCGATCGAAGACTCTGCAAGATTGACCTCCCGCTCCATGGCCTTCAGATGACGTCACGAGTCGTACGACGAAGATCCTCCAAAAATCATACTGATCGTATGTTGAGGCTCTTGGTACTCCATCTCTGCGTCGCCATCCTTGTCTTTCTTTGAGCTTGCTTCCCCTAATTCCTGTATTGAGAGGAGATGGCCTTTACCTGCATAGTAATCCTCCAACTTCTTTTGCCAGGCGCGACAGGTGCGTAAATCATGCCTTGCTCGCTGACGGCTGGCACCACTTACTCTTCTTGAACCCACCGACCGGACTTTTCGCCTTGTCTCGACTGGTATAGTCTTTTTTACCCTTGATAAACTTATATGGGACCGCCAGGACTTCATTACCGTCCGTTTTGCAGTTCTTGTTCTTCTTGAGAACTTTCTTCAGCTTCTTTTCTGGCTTCTCCGGGCCAGGTCGAGGTGTTTTATCTTTTTTATCTATGGCTTCACTCCATTCAACCGCTTCACTGGCAGCTGCGTACCTATCAGCCATGTCAAAAAGCTCGACGGTTGTTCGTGGAGGATTCATGGCAATATCCTATGTAAAACGCCGATTCCTCAACCCTGCTTTGAAAGCTTGAATTACCGAAGACTCTGCAACCTCTGGGATTGAGTTTCGAACCTGACTAAATCTCTTGATGTACTGACGAAGAGTTTCCTTTGGGTTTTGTCGATTCGATGGAGGTCATCCTCCTTTCCAGGGTGGTCGTACGTACCCTGAAAATTTACGATCAAAAGATCGCAGAGTTGTTCCCAAGTGTAAATTGATCCGACCGGCTGGTTGAGCAACCACGAAGGCGCACTTCTCCAAGATCGTAGGTAAGTAGTTGGCCATTACATTTTCATCACCACCCGCAGCTCTGATGGTGGTGGTGTAAATCCGGAGAAATTCCAATGGGTTTTGAGACCCATTGAACCTATCCATGTTGTGTAGCGTCCCGCTTTTTCAGAGTTTTTGAAAATTTTAAACGAGAACCATTTGCTTCTTATGCCAAAAGCTTAAATTGAAATTTCAGAATCTATTTGCAGTTTAATATGAATTAATCAAACTTCAATTAAATTGAAGTTGGTTTAATTGAGTTTTCTGGAAGTTAAAATCAAAATTTTTATTTTAGGCGTTTTTCTTGGATTTATTGGATTTTAGAAATTGATTTTTATTTTACCCGAAATGGAAAATTAATTTATTTGTAAAATAAAAAGAAAATTTTAAGTTAAAAGTATTTTTATTAAGTCCAAAATAATTCAAGGAATTTCTGTGAATTTTTCTAGAATTTTTGGACTCTATTTGCTATTTTCTAAATTGCCTTTTTATTTATTTGAATTTCTAAAATCAAAAATGAATTAAAAATCCTTTATCTTGTTAGGGCAATCCTCCGCCCATCTCCTCGTTCCAGCCGCCCGCCTGCGTCGTCGCTTCCTTCCTCACAAGGCCCTGCCATCGGCCGTCCGACGCTATCGCGACGGCCTCCGCTTCGCTTCAAGGCCTCTTCTCCGTCGTCCGTCTGAAATCGGACGACGCTTTGGCTCAAGCGCCTTCTTCCCCACCGTCCGATTGAATCGGACGGCGCCGCTCGTCGTCCTCCCTGCGCTTCGCTGCTTCTCCCACGTCCGCTGCCGGCCTCGCCGCCAGAATCACGCCCGCCCTGCCCTCGCTGCCTCTCGCTCATCACTCCTGCCCACAATCTCGCCGCCTCGGTCCGCGCTCTGCCCACATCGCCCGTCCCATCTCCGCCTCACGCCTTCTCTCTCCCGCTCAGGACCTCCTCCTCCGCAAGGCCACTCCGTGCTCCTCCGCCTATATAATAGCGCGATCGGCCCGCCTCCTCCCCTCTCCCCATTTCCCTTCTCCTCTCTCCCTCACTCTCTCGCCCTCCTCCCTTTCTTCTCCCCGGCCGAGCTCCTCCGCCGCCTTCTAGCGCGCCTCGCCCTCCTCCGGCTCCGACCCTTACCACCGCTTTCACAGGTCGTCGCGACCGTCGCGCTCCCTTCGGGCCTCTCCTGTCCGCCGCCCTCTTTCGGCCACCGCAACCGCCGCTCCTTCGCGCCGGCCACCGCTGCCGCTTTCCTCCTCAAGGGTGCGATTGCACTCCCTCAGCCCCTCTTTCTCCCGTGCCTCGCCTCCGCGCCGCCTTCCTCCCGCCGCGGCTGACCCTCGATCCCTCATGCCACGGTGTCACACGCTGACGTGGCGCCACGTGGCACTGGTCAAGCGCCAAGACTTCACGACGTGGTAACTGCGTGTACTGCCAGAGATGTGCTAAGCATAGCGCTAACGCCAGAATCGGAATTTCAGTTGAAAAATTAATCCGAAAATCGTAAAAACCCTAATCTATCATTTCATGTGATTTCCAACTTCTTTTGGCCATAACTTTCACATCCGAACTCCGATTTGGGTGATCCAAATTTCTATATTCATATAAATTCAGCCCTTTCATTTGGTTCTGGTTTTGTAATTTTTGGAGTTCATTTGGTGCTGTTTTATTTATTGTTGCTATTCTCGCACGCAGTAGATTCCTGCTGCTTGGAAGATTTCTTCGACCCAACGACCGAAGACCCGCTCCTCGTCAACGAAGGCAAGTCATAGGCCTTTGACCATGTTGAACCCATTTTACAAATATATATTGTATTAAATTATCATGCATGGCTAGTTTTATTAAAATGGTTTTGGAGTAGATAATTACCAAATTGCCATTATGCCTCCTTGATAAATTGAAAATGAAATGTCCCTTGAATGACATATATCCTTGGACACCTTAGGATGGTTAATACTAGTTGGACATGATTGTATACCAACTTGGGAGCGTAGTATTGCTTAGTCTTGCTTTAGTTACCCGCGAGGCTTTCATCACATGTTCGTTGATTAATGAAATTTGACTAATGGAACTATGGAACTGTGGTGTGAGGCCACTTTTATTAAAAGATGTTGTGCCATGGCGATTGCCATTTGGTCGGGTTGAACAAAAATGATTTATGCTCGGGCTTGAGGTAGGAGTAAAGGTGGGTGTGATGCACATTGGGTTGTGGTAGACTTGTCTCGAGCCAACTAAGGACTTAACTTTGCAAGTCATTGATCCGGGCCACCTCGGCAACCACAAGTCCGGTATGGGACGGACTGCCAACTAATTAGGGAAGTTTTGAGTCGGTTCTGTTAGGGTTGATTATTGGCGCAAGAGGGTGTGATAGCGAAACCTTAGCGAGCGTAATCGAGGCAAAATAGAACTTTGTAAAGGCCTTGTGATAATCACTTAGTCGCACACCCTAAGTGTGTCGACGGACATTACAAGTGATTTATCTCTTGTGGGTAAAGTTGTACAACCTCCGCAGAGTGTTAAAAATCTATTCGAATAGCCGTGTCCCCTGCACGGACATGCCCGTGATTTCACGCAAGGTAGTATTTTCAAAAATGTGGTTTGGTTCGATGGAAACGCTTGGTTGAATGGTTGGGAAGTGAACGGATGTTCACCGCTTGATTCAAAAGAACTTGGTTATCTATGTATTATTCTTTAAAATCTCGCTTGCCATCTAATTATTGTATTTATTGTTAAACTTACTTTCTCAGAAATTAACCTTAAAGCCATCCTTGCTTAAGCCCGGCATGAATACTATGTGCATACATTTCTCTACGACTTGTCGAGTACTTTATGTACTCACCGCTTTATGCCCTTTGTTGATCACCCAGCAGAAGAATCAGAAATATTGAGTTCTACGAAGAAGGCTACTTTGAAGACTTCGCTAACTAGGTCACGCCCTCCACTCGATTGCTTCGTGGGCATGTCGATTGGGCTCCACGATTTTGAGATTTCCACCGCCGCTACTCACAGGTTAAGCCCTGTGGCGACTTTTGTAAGAACCTTGACCATAAGGTCTTTGGCCGCTTTAACTAATATTACTTTGTCTGCTTCATTAGTTCGTTGTTGAATGGTTATGATAGCATCATTGTTATAACTGTGCGAGCTAGCTACTGATCCCCGGACTAGCTTGGTATGCACAGATGGTCTCGGGGTTGTGTGAATCCCGGGGGTCCGACATGTTGGCCGGTCGAAACCTATTTGGCCAACGCACGGCCTGGAGCCCTGCAGAGAAAGCTCGACAGCCCGTGACTGACTCATGGCGCCTTCTTTGAAAAGGTGCCGGATTATGATCGGTCGGAAACCGGTTTCTTAAATTAGAAAGCCGGGGCTCCATTGCTCCGATCTGATCATGGGTGTCGAGATGACGCCCTTGATCACCTACTCAGCCTAGACGATGTCGCAGATCATCGGGGCTAAGCGAATAATCCTCTCGACGAGGGGAAGGCGTGGTGGTATGAAACAACATCCTTCCTTGATGTCTCGTTGGCCAAAATCGTCGAGGAGGTCTCAGTACTGATCGATTCCCAACATACCTATGCTGCCCTCTACCGAGGGAGGAATGTTGGGACGAAGTCATAGTCTGACTTTGAGCCGCCCCGTGTTCTCGACGCGCTCAGACGCTGTACCGGCTTGTTGAAGAATTTCAGATACTATCCCATCAAATGCACAAAGCCTGGAGCTTCTGCTAGAGCAGGGTCAGTATTATTTAGAATATCCTGAATACGCTGCAGGTTTTGTACCATTACCGAAGGTCTCGGAGGATTCATCGAGATTGTTGGCGTTCGTAGACCTGAACTTTCTCTTGATCTCGCTCCTGGTCCCCTCTGATCCATCATCGCTGGTGGGGCAAAGACAGGTGTATTAACTGATGGACGTCCATCAGTTCTGTCGCCTCTGGTAATTGGTGTCTGATTGCTTGTGCTATTTCCATTAGTACATGGTGGCGAGGCAGTGTGTGCAGGACCGTACACGGCATTGCGATCAGGATTTTCGATCGCATTGACTTCGTGTTTCCAGCAGCGGTCCTCCGGAGAACTTCCATTGTAATTAGTGGAGAGCTTCTCAGTACTTCTACCAGAGACTTCCACGAAGGAGACCGGTAGGAGATGAGCACCTCCAGAGGTCTTCGTGGTGAACTTTGCCTGATCCTGCGAGTTGATGATCGGATGCTGAGCCTTATCGTTCCCACTCAGCCTATAACCGGTGGGAGTTTCATCGATGCTGTTACCAGATGTCGGTTGGCTCCTGGAATTTTCAAAAGCCGTTGGTGAGTACCTGTCAGCCATGATTGTGTCGAGAATGTATGATTTCTCGAATTGTTTGGTCATGGATTCATCATTTTTGGCCGGCCGGAAGGACCGGTTTGGAGGATTTTCGACGTTAGAAAGGGTCGGAGAGCCCTGTCCCTCGGGAAGCTCCACTTGCCGCAGTGGTGCATCCCCATCCATCCGCTCGTCCTCGTGGTTGCTAGCAACCTGCGAACCGGCGGATGAGGAAGATGATGACATCCAATCTTCTTGCATGACCTGAATGCAGGCTTCCATGTCGAGATTGGAGTAGTCATCCAAGTCGAACCAGTTCTCCTCGTCCCAAGTCCCTGCCATAATCGCATGAACGATCGTGAAGGTTGAGCGAGGATTTGATGAGCGAAGAACTTCTTCAGGAGATTTGCGCCTTCTTCCCCACGGACGGCGCCAGCCGTCGACAATCAAATCACCGAACTTATGAGTATATAAAAAGAAAGAGAAAAAGTGACACATATCTCCTGGTAAGGAATGTGGCTGCTCTTTATTGATATGAACTGGTTGTTACAAAGTGTATATGTAATCTAGACCAAAAACTAACTCCCTTAACACTGGAGCACAATGCTTGCTACGGCTTTGCAATCTAATCGACTGACTATCTTCTGAGAGTGATTCCAGTCGATGATTCTCTTCGGTCATTCCTCTTCTCCTTCCACGGTCCTCCTTATGTAGTTAATGAAACGTTGGCAGTTGTCCCTTGGAGAGGTGTCTGTTAAGAAGTAACGCGTCTGGTCGGAGAGAGACATCAGTTGACAATGTATCAACTGTTATGCGGTTATATGTCAATGATTCATGTAACCGTACTCCAGTGTTGTAGCGTCGCGTGGTATGGAATATATAGCACGTGTTCCATTCGTCACACGGTAGAGCATATGTTTGGTCTTAGATCCAGACATTAGTTCAAGATCTTGTGAGCATTTAACTGGTCGGAGACTAGGTTTGGAACCATGTCCGACCAGGTTGGGTATTATGTAACCTCCAGAATCCTTACGACCAGTGAGGTCGTTGACCTTAGGGGTTACGACCATAAAGACGTATAGTCTTTATATAATAAATAATAAATAGAGATTTTAATCATCGTGAAATGGTGACCGTGTTTCGGCAGCTAAGGACTCCATTGTAACTTTGATTTCTTTTTAGTACTTCTTAACTGTGCCAAGGCTGCTTTTTAATTTGCTATATGTTCAAGGTCCATTTTATAAGCTTCAGGGTGATTGTACCGTCACTCCTATATTAATCCAGGTCAATGGTCTTTGTGGCCTTGTTTCAAAAAAAAAACTCTAATCCCATGTGCTTGTCCATAGCTCAGGGTAATTAATTAGGCTTCCAACAGTCCAAATAGTTGCACATGGACGGGTTTTTTTTTACAGCCATTTAGAGGGATTTTTAGGCTGGGATGTATAAGAGCATGAAGGAGACGGATACACGGGATACGTTCCCTATTGCCCCATATCATCGTGTGTTTTTTTAGTTAAATAGCAAAAATAGTCACTTACTAAATAAAATGGCAAAAATAGCACTCAAGAGTAGGCCTGCTGCCGCTCCGACGATGAAGGAGAGCTTGTCACGTAGCCTACGGTGCCCTTAGGACGCTGGAGATCTCCTCCCGTGAGTTTGAACGCGACACCTGTGACCTATTTGTTAACTTGTTCACGGATGGAGAGGCGATTTGTATTTTGGTCGCGAAACAATGTCATGGCAGCTTATAAGATGCTACTGACGATGGAGACTTTTGACTGCGTTAATTTCTCTGGACTCAACCGAAACAATATATTAAATAAATAAAAATCCCTAATCCCATGCCAGTTGCCTGTTTTGTTAATTCGGGATCTGACCAAAGTATTTGCAAATCGATCGATTTGCAAAATGTTGTGGTCCAAGTATCTGGACGCGGATTGCCTGCAGTAACGTAGAGGCACCTCTGAACAGTTCTTTCTAGGTGGTGCTACAGTGCGAGGGCACTGTAGGTTAACCTGTAGCAACTGCAACAGTGACAAATCTCTACTGTACCGACCAACGAGTAGCCGCAGTTTGCGATTTCACTGCACTATCGCACTGTAGATTCGATCTTTATAACCTCTATCCTCTGCAGAGGATCGGTTTCCCTAAGCATCCAAGGAGCCTCGTTGATGAATTGCCTAATTACCCGTAGTACTCTAAGCAGTAGTTGCCGTCCCCAACAGATGGAGAAAACCCAATTGCGGGGCCTACCTCGCCACCCGCAAAGGAGTTTTTGCGTGACGCCAGCCGTGACGGTGGTGTGACGCGTGAGGTCCCCGCTGGCCAGCCCCGCCGCGCAATTGTCGTCGTCACTGTGGAGTCTGGGAGTCATGGCGCGTGACATCGCTGGACCCCGGGATCTTCTACCGGTGAACAGCATCAGCCTGTCAACCTCGGCCGTCTTTGTCTGATAAACCGCACGAGAGTGGTGGTGTGCGTGTACTTATGTGTTGGGAAAAAAATTATATGGGACGGGTCTTGAATCATTTGTCCCAAGGCTCCTTCTTCGATTCTGCCATGTGTAAATACAGATCAATCTCAAAACACTCATCTCCCATACAACCTCCTCCTCTTCCAATTCCTCTGAAAAAACTCCGCGCTAACACAGCCGCACAATCTCTTCGCTCGCGCCAACACCACCCTGGTCCACTCCGACATCGACCTCCGTCCCCACCGACGATCTCGACACGCCTCCCTGTGGCCGCCCTCGCGCTCCGCAACCCTAATTCGTGCGCTGCTCGCCCCCGGTGGCAGCCATCGTCGATGGTGAACTCCTTCAACGGCATTGACGCCTCCTCCCATCCCATCGTCTTCACTGACCCTACTGCCGCCCTGATCACCTTCGATTTCGACCTTTGCCCTCGCCGCTAGTAACAAGAACTAGTTCTTATCTGTGGCTTCGACATTCTGGATGACGATGCATTCATCGGCGAGCTCGATGGTTTCCACGTTGGTTGTGTCCACTGCACTTGCACCAGTATCAAACTTTGACTCCATAACATCCAAAATTCATCCTTGATGTTGTCACCAATTTCAACCTTGTCGGTATCAACACAATCAACGCCATGGCTGCCAACTTCAGAAAAAGCACTGGTAGCACAGGATTCAACGATGCCCATATTGGTGGCTTCAAAAACTACATCAGTATCACCTACTGAGGTGATTCAAGATATAAAACTGATGTTTGTACCATCTTTATCTAGCAAATTTTCCATAGTGTAGTTAGTGTAATATAATTTATGTCTCTTTGTACCGTAGTTGGATGATAAAAATGGTGAATCTATATATGTTCCTGAAGTTGGAATGACTTTCAAATCAGAGAAGGATGCATATAATTGTTATAACTGCTATGCTGGAAAGATTGGGTTCAGTGTTCGGAAGAGCCACTCAAAGTTAAGACGAGATAGCACTATATATCAGAAACATATAGTTTGCAGTAATAAAGGAGATCGAGGTACTCATTCTAAACATGACCCCATGAAAGAGAATGCTACTACAAGGTCTTCTTGCGGTGCCCGTGTTCAGTTTAGTATTTGTCGCGAGGGCATTTGGATGGTGCAAAAGGTTATACTTGATAATCATTATATTGCAAGTCCAGATAAGAGACACACGCTGAGGTCACAACGTCGTTTGTTAGGGGCTGAAGAACTTATGATTAATCAGATACGAGAAGCGGGAATAAAGCATGTTGAAGTGTACAACTTTTTCAAGTAGTGGTATGGAGGAGCTCAGAATGTACCTTTCTTGCGGATGGATTGCAATAATCATGTCGGTCATGAGCGCAAGAAGTATTTGGAAATCAATGATGTGCAAACGTTATTGGAATACTTAATGAACAAGCAATTAGAAGATCCTTCTTTTTTATGCCATACAATTAGATGAGGAGGATGGTTGGATAGCAAATTTCTTCTAGGCATATGGTCAAGCTATCCTCGACTATGCTTGCTTTGGTGATGCTATGTCATTTGACACCACGTTTCAAACAAATAAGTTTGAAATGCCTTTTGCTCCACTCATTGGAACCAACCATCATAAGCAGACGATTCTTTTTGGAGCTGCATTGCTATATGATGACACCATTGAATCTTTTATTTGGCTCTTTAACGCATATATGACAGCTATGTCTAGGAAGCAACCCGTGACAATTTTCACAGATTAATATGCTGCCATGTCCAAAGCAATTGGCATGTTTTCCCAAGCACAAGCCATCGCCTTTGTTTGTGGCACATTTATCAAAATGTTGCTAAGCATCTTAGTCATGTAATTTCTAATCATCCTCAATTTCTTTCTGACTTTTAAGAGATGTGTCTATGAAGAAAGGTTAGTGGCATACTTTAACAAGAAATGACAATAATTGTTGAGTACTTATACCCTTGAGGGGAACTTATGGCTCAAAAACCTATATGATTTTGCGTGAGAAGTGGGTTGCTATTTACCGCCATGATTCTTTTTTTTTCCTGACATGACTTCGGCTCAAAGGAGCGAAGGTATGAACAATATTTTCAAGAAAATGTTTCGTAAGAAACTCTCTTTCAGACCTCCTAGTAGAATATGAGAAGTGCGCCACTAATCTCTGTGAAAATGAGTTGGATGCAGACTATAAACCACGACACTCTGAACCAATTACTTATATTCGGAACTTACCTATGTTGAAGGCTACAGCTGAATCATATACAAGGAGGCTTTATTCTGATTTTGAGGAGCAATTTAAAGAGCAATTTTCCTTCTCACGCAAGTTGTCACTAAGTGAGGGGACAATCAAAACATACGAGGTGATGCCTATGGAATTTGAAGACGAGGCACAAGTAGTATTTAACTCTGCGTATATGAGCATACCATGTTCTTGTAGAAAGTATGAATCTATAGGTACACATGCATATTTTAACAATATTCTAGTTCATAATATTGATTGGTTCTAAATTACTTTTCATATCTTATAGGTTTGTTGTGCAGGCATGTTATCTGAGTCTTCAATATCAATGAAGTTTTCATCTTGCCATCTCGGTATATACTATAGAGATGGACGAAATATGCAAAAAGAGGTATTTTTCCGAAAAACAAGGATGTGAGAAGGAGAACTTCTTGAAAATTTGGAGAAAGTTATAGATAAGCTGGATCTGGAAGCAGATAAGTCACTAAGTCAAATAAAACCTATCAAACATTGTGGTGTGTCTCAAAATTCTAATGAGTGTGGTGAAGATGTAATAAAAGGTAAAGTATCATTTAGAATTATACAAGTGTTAAAAGGTTCAAAGTCTAAAAGAATGAGAAATGTACTTGACAAAAAGAAAAGAAAGAAGACAAACAGTGGGAGAAAAAAAGGTAGTGCTACCCCCATCAATTCTTTTTTCCCTCTCATCCTTGTATAGCTAGTAATATATTTTTTCCTTTTTTTGTATGTACAACCTGTAGGATAGGATCCACATAAAGTAACAAACAGTAGTACAGTTGGAGAAGATCCAAATAAATTGATTGTAAGACAGATGGCCCCAAATTCATTAGTGTATTCCAGTAATTCAAGCACTTGAATCGAAGTTGTTATAAACAATTTCGTACTTATGTTGACAAATGTATCATTTGATTCAAGTGCTAATATCACAATACCAAATTTTGCAAATAATATGTTTAACGGAGATTCTTCGACCATGTTTGTTCCATTGATTCAAGGAGAATATACATATCTTTTACTTGGAGCTACTCAAGATGTTGAATTGTCGTCCACCCCTCGAAGACTATATTTTGATGTAGTGAATCCTACAACATTCATGGAATAGGCATTCTTCTACATTTGCTTGGAACCAAGAAAGTGAACTATCTTTCATTTGTACTACTATCGTGGCTTGTAATGCAAATGATTAATCCATATTTGATCGTACTCTTTTTATTCTTACTATATGGTTGAACTCCAATCATATCTAAAAAGTATTCCTATTATTATTCCTTTTATTTTGAGAAAAATATGCATGGTATGCCTTGAGTTTCAACTTGCAAACCACGTGTAGGAGGTCGTCGGTGCCGTCGCGGGTGGGGAGGGGATTATGGCACCGCCATGCCGCCACCTCCCTCGTTGCCGGGATGTGCCGCTCCTCCACCTCCCTTGTCGCCGGGCTGTGCTGCCATTGAAGCCATGGAACTAGTTCGTCATCGACAACGGGCGCCGCCGCTGGGTGCCACCGCGGGGAGGGACAGTGGTCGATGTCGAAGTGGACCGGGTCGACGTTGGCGCGAGCGAAGAGATTGTGCGGCACTAGTTAAGTGTTCATGCGTTGTTACGAAGCATCTCATTAATGTAATAGTTTATCAATTAAAGTCGATATAATATATCTTAATTCGTCAAGGCGCACGGAGCAGAGCGGGCAGAGCGGAGCAGAAGAGCAGGGGCGGAGATGAGGAAGTGAGGCCCGTCCAAATCCAACCCATGAAAGTGGTGACGGGTAAGGGGGCAGAGGCGCACGGAGCATAGCAGAAGAGCAGGGGTGGAGGCGAGGGAGCAAAGGGGAGGAAGCGCAGGAGGCGTCGCAGGTGATGCTGGGAGAGGAGGAGCATGGAGCACACGATGCGAGGAGATAGTTTACTGATAACATGGCCCACATGTCAATAGAGAGAGACATGGGTAGGTGGGTGCGGAAGACGGACGACCACCAACTATAATTTTTAAGTAGTAGAGATAATCAAGGCACTAGTTAAGTGTTCATGCGTTGTTAAGTGTTCATGTGTTGTTACGAAGCATCTCATGAATGTAATAGTTTATCAATTAAAGTAGATATAATATATCTTAATTCGTCAAGGCGCACGGAGCAGAAGAGCAGGGGCAGAGATGAGGAAGTGAGGCCTGTCCAGATCCAACCCATGGAAGTGGCGACGGGTAAGGGGGCAGAGGCGCGCGGAGCAGAGCAGAAGAGCAGGGTGGAGGCGAGGGAGCAAAAGGGGAGGAAGCGCAGGCGGCGTCGCAGGTGATGCTGGGAGAGGAGGAGCAGGGAGCACACGATGTGAGGAGATAGTTTACTGATAACGTGGCCCACATGTCAATAGAGAGAGACATGGGTAGGAGGGTGGGGAGGACGGACGACCACCAACTCTAATTTTTAAGTAGTAGAGATAATCAAGGCTAGATTGATGTTGTTTACTCCTTAGTGCTTTAATATTTATGCAGGCCCTCTTGTTGGCTATGGGTAATGATGGAGTTACTTCTGCTTGCTTTCTCTGGTTCCTGCCTTGTGGTGGTAGTGGTGGCTTGCATGTGGTTTCGGTTGGTTGTAGAGGGAAGCAAAGTGGCTTGGCTGTGAGTGTTAGGGACTTTTATTTGAGGCTTTGGCTTGCTGCTCCCTCTCTCTCTCCCTCCTGTGCCTTGCCCAGAATGCCCTCATCTTATCCCCTCTTCTCTCTTTGTTGGTTGTTTGGCTGTTAATAGGCTTGGACCGATGGTCCATAAATCATTGTTCTTTGGATTTTCTGCGGTTGAGGTAAATCGGGAAAAGTAGGCGTTGGATTTTTCAATTGCCGAATGATGAAACCGACGAAAGTGAGAGGATGTCGACTCACCCTGGATAGTCTGGGAAGCTCAATGAGCTTCTCGCTATCTGACGTCACTCCTTTCTTTCCTCTACTATATTTTATTTGGTCTTGGTTTGTTTTCAGTCTTTTGGCTTTTGCTCGCAATGGAAAGGAATGGTGGCAGGATCTTGGGTTGGTAGGGAAAGTGCTCTACTTACTGGCAATACAAGGAAAAGAAGATGCAACATGACGAGCATGTAATAATCTTTATTTATTTTTTTATCTGTAATTCTTATTATAGATATTAATATTCCCATATTGATCTTAAGTACACCCCTTAAATATTTATAAGGGAGAGACCAAGCTATCTGGTCGTAAACCACCCCATGGTCGTAAGTCTTTCTACGACCATGATATAGTCGCAAGCTTCTCTATGACTAACGTATAGTCGTAAGATCTTCTACGACTCGTTTGGCTTCGACCAGCCTGGCTTCGACAAACTTATTGATAAGGCTTGCTGACCGGTGGGCCTAATCAGTTAGGGAGTATTATGCGCCTTGTTTAACACATGGGGTATTTAATGTATGTTGTTACTCTCTGTGAGTAACTGCATGAATAACTTCTGTCTCTAACAATAACTGCCTGGCAACGTGAGGGTGCCACATCCTTAACAACAACTGTCATCAAGCGGTTTGTCACTTGATACGTTGAGGCATCTCTTTGTCAAAAGGAACTGCCACCTTTTCGTATGCTATATAAAGACTGAAGTCAGAAGGCGGAAGGGATGAATAATCAAGAGTGCAAGGCATTAGACATTAGTCTTCCTCTTGATTGTAAACATCACACTCAATACAACCACACATGAGTAGGGTTATTATTCTCCTTGGAGAAGGCCTGAACCTTTATAAAATCCCTATGTTATTCTCTGCATAGCTTCAGTCTATGAGACCCCCGAATCAAACAGTCATACGTGAGATCGGTTCTAGATCACCGACAGTTGGCGCCAACCATGGGGCTCTTCTGGTGATTCCTTGTTAACAAATTCTCTTTTTTCTAATGCTTCCATGGCAGGAGAGTGGAACGAGAAGAATTGGTTCGACTTGGCTGACTACGCAGACATCGATATGGATGCTAGCTTCGACTACGAGCCGAGTATCATTTCATCCGATGGTAATGCCGCCTCCATAGATCATTCGCCAGATCCAAGAGACCATGCCACCGATGGAGTTGAGGAGGGATCCCTTTCCCCCACAATAGTTCGTCCAACTAAGGGACCAGATTCCTCATAGGGCAAGGGTCTATCCAACCACAATGAGGACTGCAACCAGGAAGGCTCATAACATGACAAGGGTTCCCCCTTCGAATGTTCGAGTCCGCTTGAGACAGTCTAACCTAGTGAGGCAAGTCTTAGAAGCCATTATTTCGGGACTCCATCAACATCTGGTGGTCGTAACTCTGTGGTTACCTCCGCATAGGATATGGGGAGCACCCTGTTCCTACGAGTTCGACCACACGTTCACAGAGCTCACCTGCCAACACAGACGGTTATAACCCAGAGTTCCCCTTCTAGGAGGGGTTTACTCCAAGTCACCAGACGATGTCATTTGACCACTCTTCAAGCCAAGAGGCCTCAAGCGCGAGTGGAGATCATACATAGGAGATCTTCACCCTCTCCTCACACCATGATTTCTCTTCTAGAAGCAGGCTTGAGGATGCTCCCCACCGATCACACCTTACGACCCCTCGTAGCAATGATGAGGATGTATGTGCCAATGAACGAGATCAACACTCTAATGAGCGTGGGAGAAATCCTCAAAATGATCGCAATCCATTGAGGAAAACTCAAGGGTCAAATGTAGATGATCCTGAGACAACCCGAAGGAGAAGAATGACAGCCCAAATAAATTTGCCTGGGCGCGTTCATTATCAGTCGGAGGAAGCTTAGGAACTACATCACATAAATGGTCTGCTCGAGAACCCAACTCAAGAACTCACACGAGCGCTAGTGTACAACCTCTTCGCTGAAGAGATCACGCGAAGGCTTTGAAGCACGATGGCAAGACTTGAGCATCCTCCCCGACATCATTCTGGAAGTTATAGCGGTACAACTCCGTCGACCACCAGTCGTTCAAACAAGTCACCTCATGGAGATCGGCGCAACAACAGGTTACGTCGTTCCCCTAACCTTAACTCCAGCCGAAGAAGAGTTCTTCGAACGTCTGACGATCGACAAGCTCCCAGGGAAGGTGATCGTTCACCACTTTGACCCAGAAATTTGCAACAGCAGATGAAATACAATGAGTATTACCCTCGTAGGACTGAGACCTATCATAGGTCGGGTCCACCCACGACCGGGTATCGGTGTCTACGATCACCTGGTGATATCAATGCTTCTTTTCTACAGAGAAGACGGTATAATGTCATTACCGGATATCGGGCGTTCTCGCCAGATCTCCGAGGTGTCTGCTGGCCACCGCGGTTTTGACCACTGAACATGGAAAAGTTTGATGCGTCATAGAATCCCATCGAATTCCTTCAAAACTACACGACCGCTGTCCGAGCAGCAATAGGAGGAGAGCACGTCATGGCGAATAACCTTCCAACTATGCTCCAAGGGTCCGCTCGATCGTGGTTGCTAAACCAACCACTCGAGTCGAGCTATTCATAGCAACACCTCTGCGACCTTCTGCTGACCAATTTCCAGGGCACTTAAAATCACCCTAGAAAGGAGGACGACGTACACAGGATGAGATAAAATGACCACGAGACCTTACGCCAATTCATTAGACATTTCAGTCAGGTTCGTAATTTGATTTCAGAGGTTTCTGACTCATTTGTTATCATAGCCTTTAAGCAGGGAGTCCGCAGCAGAAGGATTACGAAGGACATCGCTTTAGATCCCCCAACTACTATCGCTAAGCTCTTTGAGATGGCCGATCGATATGCGACTGCCGCTGAAGCAGTCAAGTGGAACAACACCATCGATCGGGACGACAAAAATCCCCAATAAGAAGGCGAAAGTAGCAAAAAGAAGGTTAAGAATGCCCAAAAATCCAAGAACAAGTCTAAAGGCCAAAAGCCTCAAGCCAATAGTTCCAAAGAAGTCTTGGCCGTAAACGATAAGGTGCCACGAAGTTCTAAGCCGTACTCCAATCGGGCCAAAGGTAAGCGCCCCGAGCGGAAGAACGACAAGCCTAGGTGGTGCCCTTTCCATAAAAAGGAAGGACATGACCTTCGCAACTGTTGGGTTTTCTGATGAAAACCTGGTGACTACTACACCAGCAAAGGACCACTCCCTACACTCGAGGAGGTAGGGAAAACGAGTTGGACGACGATGAGGAGATGTCGCTCCAAGATCCGAAGCATACCATCGACCACATCTTTGGGGGATCTTCATCATACGAATCAAAGCGAAAGTTCAAGGCCGCCGTACGAGAGGTAAACTCTATTGACTGTCCTCTTGTCGTTAATCATCGAAGTGGTCGGAAGTTCCCATCTCTTTCGAGAAGGCGAGCCCAATCCCTTCCACTCGACAAGGTTGATATCTGATCGTAGTCGAGCCTAGCATCAACAACTGTCGAGTGAATCGCGTGTCAGTTGATGGTGGCAATTTGTTAAATATTCTATTTACGAGTGCCATGGACGAGATGCAAGTACCTCGGACTAGAATAAAACTTGTACGATACTCATTCCAAGGGATCGTACCGGGGTCTTTGACCAAACCCATTGGCCAAGATTCTCTTCCTGCCGCGTTTGGTTCTCCAAGCAATTTCAGGATAGAGAAAATCTCCTTTGATGTGGTCGATTTCGACACGGCTTATAATGTCATACTCAGACGACCAACTTTGGCACGATTCATAATGGCTGCTCATTATGGGTATCAATGTCTTAAGATGTCAGGTCCGAAAGGAGTGATCACAATACGTTGTGACAAGAAGATGACACTTACATGCGACCACAAGTCTCTCGTGATGGTTGGCCAGAGACCTACTCGAGAAGCAAGCACAAGTCAGCCTCTGACCAAGCAGTCGAAGCCTAAAGCTGCACCGAAGCCGAACGATGAAGTCAAAGAAGTTCCCCTAAATTCAGAGGAACCATCGAAGAATGTTCGCATCAGGGTTACTTCCGACCTTAAATAGGAAGACGCCCTCGTCACTTTCAGATGAGCTAACGCGTGTGTCTTTGCGTGGCAAGCATCCAACATGCCCGGAGTCCCCAAGGAAGTGATCGAGCATAGGCTAGCTCTACGACCTGACAAGAAACCCGTAAAATAAAAATTACAGAGATTTGCACCTGATCGATGAGAGGCTATCAAATCAAAATTGGACAAGTTACTTAGAGCATGCTTTATAAGAGAAGTCGACCACCTAGAGTGGTTGGCTAACCCTGTAATAGTTAGAAAGTCTAATGGCAAGTGGCGTATGTGTGTAGACTTTAGTAACCTAAATAAAGCTTGTCCAAAAGATTATTTTCCTTTACCTCGTATCCATTAGTTGGTTGATTCTACTGCTGGTTATGAAGTATTAAGTTTTCTAGATGCATAATCTGGTTCTCATCATATTAGTATGTGTTTAGATGATGAAGAAAAGACCACATTTATTACACCATTTGAAATATTTTGTTATGTCAAAATGTTATTTGGTCTAAAAAATGTTGACGCTTCTTTTCAACGCTTGGTGCAATTGACTTTTTCACCTTGACGATGATTAAAACCTCGATGTATTATTTTAATACATAAGAGAAGATCATACGGCTTCGTGGTCGTAACCCCTAAGGCTAACGACCTTACTGGTCGTAAGGATTCCAAAGGTTACACAATAAAGATCCTGGTCGGACAAGATCTCGTACCTAGTCCCCGACTAGTTGGTTGCTCGTAAGGCTATAAACGGGTACTATCTGGGTATGAGTCAAGATATATCCTTTACCATATGATGAATGGAACACGTGTTGTATGTTCCATACCATGCGATGTTACATAATTCTAAGACACTGGAATACAGTTAAATGACTTAGTGACATATAACCGCACGATAGTTGATACATTGTCAACTAACTGCTCTCTCCAACCAGACGCGTCACTTCTTAACAGGCATCTCTCCAAGGGATAACTGTCAACGCTTCATCAACTACTTAAGGAGGATCGCAGAAGATGGAGAGAGACCAAGATAGGATCGATTGGGAATCACTCTCAGAAGACAACCAGTCGATTAGATTGCAAAGTCGTAGCAAGCATTGTGCTCTAGTGTTACTAGGTTTAGCCTTTGGTCTAGATTACAAACACTCCTTGTAATAGCCAGTTCATAGCAATAAAGAGCAGCCTCATTCCTTTCCAGGAGATACGTGCCATTTTTCCTCGGTTTTTTTTATATATTTGTAAGTTCGATGATTTGATCGTCGACACACCTCAACTAGGCCAAAATTTGGAATATTATGTTGTCGATCTAGTCATAAAAACATCAAGCAACTTAACCATATTTCTGACTTCCATGAAACATTCAACAACTTAAAAAAATATTGCTTGAAACTCAATCCTGAAAAGTATGTGTTCGGAGTCTCTTTAGGAAAATAGCTTGGATTCCTTGTCTCTGCATGAGGAATCCAAGCAAATCCTAAAAATATAAAGGCCATTGAAACAATGCGCCCTCCAACCACGAAGAAAGAAGTCCAGAAACTCACAGGATACATGGTGGCTTTAAGTCGTTTCATCGCACGATTGGAAGAAAAATGTCTTCCTTTCTTCAATCTTCTAAAGAAGCATGAGGGTTCCGAGTGGTCAGAAGAGGCAAACACAACCTTTGAGGATGTCAAGAGGTATCTTATGAGTGCTCTTGTCTTGATTTCTTTGAAATCAGAAGAGACACTCTAAATTTATATAGCTGCCACGCCACAGGAAGTGAGCGCAGTACTGATCGTAGAACGTGAAAATGTCCAACGACCAGTTTACTACGTAAGTGGAGTTTTACACGGGACAAGGAGCACTACCTTCAGGTTCAAAAACTTCTATATGCCCTCCTCATATCTTCGAGGAAACTGCGGCATTATTTTAAGGCGCACAAGATAATTGTGCCGTTTGAGTTTCCCTTAGGAGTGGTCCTCTAGAATGGGAAGCAGTGGGATGCATGACAAAATAGTCAGTAGAACTTGGAAAGTTCGACCTCCATTTCGTGTCCCAAACAGCCATTAAATCCCAGATCTTGGAAAACTTTGTTGCCGAATGGACAAATCATGATCCTGTTCAGGATCCCCAGTACGATACCTACGACCAGTGGACGATGTACTTTGATGGGTCGCTTACGTTAAGTGGATCGGGGGCTGGGGTGGTTCTGGAATCTCTTACAGGAGAGACCTTAAAGTGTGCTATTCAATTACACTTTCCTGCCACTAACAACATGGCAAAATACGAAGGTTTGTTGGCTGGCATACGAGCAGCGAAAGCGCTTGGGATTCGATGACTACTCGTCAGAGGAGACTCCCAACTAGTTGTGAATCCGGTCGGAAAACAGTTCCAATGATCTAATCCAACCATGTCTCGGTACTTATCGGAAGTCTGAAGGCTTGAAAAGCATTTTTTCGGTTATAGTTACAATATATCCCTTGAAAGGATAATTTTCTCGCTGACCAGTTAGCTCGAATAGCCTCTTCCCGATCTCAAGTACCACAAGAAGTCTTCTTGGAGCAGCTTCAGAAGTTGTCGCTAGTCGAAGCACCAGAAACACCTTTTATTGAGATAGCCTCTCTAGAGTACGAGGATACCTGGATGAATCCCATCTTCGAGTATCTTTGAAAGGGTACAATACCTGATGATGATCTCGAGGTAGATCTCTTATCCCGTAAGGCCAAAATGTATACTTTAGTCGAAGGAGTTCTCTATGAAAAAAGGTATTCAAGGGGTTCTCATGTGATGCATATCGCAGAAAGAATGATTAAATCTGTTTCACAACATACACAGGGGCATCTATTGCACTCACACTTCTTACAGAATGCTGGTCGGTAAAGCCTTCTGATAAGGTTTTTACTGGCCAACGACCCTTCATGATGTCAAAGATTTTGTTAAAAAATATATACAATGTCAGTTTGATAGTAGGCAAATACACCAACCGGCTCAGGCTTTGCAAACTATTCCTCTTTCATGGCCTTTTGTGACCTGGGGTCTCGATATCTTAGGACCGTTCCCAAAAGCACCAGGAGGCTTCGAGTTAATTTTTGTGGCTATTGATACGTTCACAAAATGGATCGAAGCCGATCCTGTGACTGGGATAACAACGAAAGCCACAAAAAGGTTCATGATGAGAAGTGTGATTACTCGATTTGGAGTTCCTAGTCGAATAATCACAGACAATGGTAGATAATTTTTTAGCGTAAAGTTTTAGGAATTTTGCAACGGGTTGGGTATGTTATGCTTCTGTTGCCCACCCACAGAGTAATGGAGCAGTTGAAATAGGAAATGGCCAAATAAGACATAAAAAACCCGAGTGTTCGACCAGCTTGCCAAGCTCGGGGGCTTGGGTACAAGAATTACCCTCTGTATTATGAGCCGTCCGCACGACTGTTAGTTGGGTTATAGGTGAGACACCTTTTCCCCTAGTTTTTGGGGCAGAAGCCACACTTCCACTAGAACTAAAGATCCGGTCTACAAGGGTCAAAACCTTCAGCGACTCTACCCAGGAACAACTACGAGCGGTTGACATCAACCTGCTCGAGGAGAAGAGGAATCAACCCCTAATCCGTTTAGTGGTTTACCAAAAAGCTCTACGCAGATACTACGATCATAAGGTCCAACCTTGCAGCCTTCCTGTAGGTGACTTGGTATTGACAAAGATTCAATCCAAGTCTAATCGTAATAAGCTTTTCCTCAAGTGGGAAGGTCCTTACACAGTGGTTGAAGTTACGTGACCAGGTTTAGTACGATTAGCAATGAAAGACGGCTGGGTTCTCTCCTATTCTTGAAACATCGACTAGTTACGCAAATTTTATGTGTAACTCCTTACTATATCAATAAAGTTTTAGGTTTCTTCACTCTTTATTGTCTTACTTTTGAGTGGTGCTTGGATGGTCTTTCGATCATTTTTATACTCTCGGTTTTTCTTTACACTGGTTGAAGAAGGGTAACATTACCTAGTCGAAATCTTTCTTCTCTGAACATGATCTTGCACACTAGAAGGAACTGCCTAGTGTCGATTTGTTCATAAATTTTGCTACCAATACAAAGAGACTGGGTTTAACAAATCTGGTCAAAACATTCTCAGGCCAGCTCTTTTTAACCTTAGTTTATTTCTTCATTACTTTGGAGAAAAAAAATCTAAGTGGTGTATACTTTTATAGTTTGTTTGATTACTTTTAGTAACCTCAATGCGTTAAACTGGTCGGAGAAAGACACAACACCTAGTTGAAGTCTTTCCCCTCTGCATATGGCCCTGCCCACTAGAAGGAACTTCCTAGCATCGTCCTGTTTCTAACTCTTGCTATCAGTGCCAAACAACTTGAGTTTACTGGAAAAGGTCAAATAAATTTTTAAGGTAATCCGTAGAGTTTGTCTTACTCATATTGTTGATATTGATTCGATTACTATGGTCGGAGAACGTAGCTTCATTAGTCGAAATCTTTCCTCTCTACACGCGGTCCTTCCCGCTAGAAGGAACTTCCTAGTGTCTATCTACTACTGAACTCTTACGACCAGAACATGACAATCAAGATCAACAGCACATGTAGAACAAACTTCTTTTTCAAGCAAACCCTTTTGTACACTATTTACTTAGTTTATCAATAAACTAAGCAAATAGTCGGCGATAGGATAAAGTTATTAATATGACTTCAATTCTTAGTTTTAAATTCAATTTTCTTTTTCTATTTCATTGTTTTGTGAGTTACTAACTACTCGACATGATAATTTGCAGGAAAAAGTAGGTATATATATTCATAACAAAAAGACTTGTCTTTACAAGCTTCCTTATTACAATCTACTCTAATGAAGGAGATCCAATTTGCATCCCCTCCATGACCTTCTGGCTGATTGGCTTCACCTCTTCGATCAGTCGAGTTGCTTCTGCTTCAAAGCAGTCGAAGTCGTTCTCGATTGGTTGAAGATCGAGATTACGGCCGTGTGCCTTGAGTTTTTGCAAAGGCATAACCTACTGCACCTTCGACCACTTCTCTTATCGAGCCAGCCTGGTTGGCCTTTAGAGTAGTTATCAGCTCCCTTAGGGCTCTGACTTGTTATCCAACAATACTCGATTGAGCAGTTAGGGTGTCTTCAAGAGAAGTAACTTCCTCAGCACCAAGCCCACCGAGTATGTTGTTTAGAAGTGAGATGTTGTCTTGAAGGTTGATCTTCAACGAGTCAAAGCTTTGTGGAGTCGCTTGATTTCGACAGCTTGCTCTGAAATAGAGTACGACTAGTCAGAAGCATATCCCTAAACACCTCGTAAGCAACACTAGTCGTGGGTAAAGAGTTATTTATCCGCCAGTCGAGAATCAAGTTGTTTAATTTTGTTGTCATGGGAGGCATCCTTCTTTGTAGATTGCTCTGCCCACAACTTTATCACCTGATCTTTTTCTTTGGCAGAATAGGATAGTTCATGAACAACCAAGGCCTTTTCATTGACCTCGGTTTGGAGCTAACAATTTTGACCTCTTTTTCTGAAAAATAAACAAGAGTCAGAGAAAGAACAGGAGATCATTATCATAAGTAGTCTTAAGTTCAAAACTTACTGTTTATCTCACTTTGCAGATCAAGAGCTACAGAGTTAGCCTCCTGAAGTTTCTTCATCAGGTCAAGATTTTCATCCCTTAGCCCCTCCGTCTCGACTTTCTCGTGGTCGAGTGCGCCAGCCAAGGATTTTTTGTCACTCTTAAACATGCAAAGGTTAAAGATAGACATGAGAACTGCACAAGTAGTCGAGAAAAAAACGATTACAGGTGGTAGTAGCTTACCATCTCTCTGCATGCTCGTAGAGTTCCACTTTTTGTTGTTGTAGTTGTATGAGCTTTCGGTGGTATTCACCAACAATGACAATTTGTTCCAAAGCTTTCCGCATAAAGAAAGACAATAAGAAGAGAGAAACAAACTACATATGTAAATGTTTGGCATCCGATGCTTACATTTATGCTCGTTCGAGCAAACGTGGAGAATACCCTCGTGGAATCCTGCAATTCATCGATCTCCTCAACTCGGTTCCACCACACCTTCTCGAGACACTCGTCGTCGAAAACATTCCCCCTGTTAGGAATGTCCTTAGGGTGAGGAACTCGGTTACGAGACTTGAATGTAGAAGATCCCACAATGGAAGTAGGTCCAAAGAACTCAGAGAAGAAGTTGAGGAACTCTTCTTCTTCTTCTTCGGTGATGATAGCGTCGGCAGTTTCTCCTTGGGAGCCTGGGGAACATCCGCAATGACTTCCTTTCTGGCACGATGGTCGAAAGTTCCGCCACCTTGCCCAGATTCTTTCGCCGCATCATTCAGTCTTCGCCTTTGCCTCCATAACCACTTCAGTGGTCATGGTTGCTTTGGCAGGAACAACCACCTCCACTGAAGAAATGGTGGTCGATCCCGCGACCGCCTCTGTGGTCGTAGTCGCTTGAGTAGCAACGACTTCTTCCACCACATAGACAATAGACGTAGTCGTGGTCACTCCCGCTGCCATTTCCTCGACTACAGAAGAAAGGGCAGCGAGCTTCTCAACAGAAGTGTTCTCAGGGGCTGGAGGAGTCGAGCTAAGATCACATAAAGAAAAATACTTCAAAAATTATAGAAAGCAAAAGGTAAATATTGTTCCTATACTTTTATCTTTTTACATACCTTTATTTCCTGAACTTGATCATGAATTTAGAAGAGACCTTCCCCGAGGAAGATTTCTTCGACTTCTTCTCTTTGACCACGTCTAGTCAAAATTCGAGTTGAGGAATGGGGTCAGCCACGACCAGGTATGGTCGTGGGTCTTGAGTAAGAGTTGCTTCTCCTTGAGCTTCCTGCTCCTCCCTGTGATCGAAACCTGTTTCGACCGTCTCAGGAGCAGTACTTCCCTCGACCATAGGCTCTACCGACGCAGCGGTATCCTTCACAAAAGATACAAAGCTTTTCCAGTTCTCCTTTTCTAGTCGCTTAGCAAAGCTGTGAGAAGTTGAGACTAAAAAAGTCTTGTCATCACAGTAGAGTGGTACCTTGGTCTTGGGGGCTTTATGTTTAAGGGCTTCAATCGCTTCGATCTCCTTTGCTTTCTCTGCAACAACTCTTTTTGCAAAGAATTTTTCAAAGGGCTTGACCGAATTGAAACTCGAGCTTGCCCCCTGCTTGTCGACGGCCCTCACAAGGGGATAGATTTTGGCTGGAGGAGCCTTGTTCTCACTACTACAGAAAAAGCTCATCACAGACGGTTCGTAACAGTCATTACAGACGGTTTTTGAACCATCTGAAATTTTATGTCTGTGATAATAGGCGGTTATCACAGATGATTTTTAACAAAAACCGTCTGTGAAGGGCAGATATCGCAGACGGTTCCAACCAAGAACCGTCTGTGATATGATAGTATCCTGAGCGGTTCTTGGTTGGAACCGTGCGCGATTACAGAGTATCACGAGCGGTTTGTTAATACAACCGCTCGTGATAAATCGCATATCATCGGCGGTTGTATTAACAAACCGTGCGTGATACTCTGAGAATCACACAGCTTCCAACCAAGAACCGCTGCGTGATACTATCATTATGCGAGGATCTTATAATCCTCATTTTATCTTTTATCTATAATTCTTATTATGGGTAAATATGATGTCACGTAGTCCCGAAGTACCCTTATATTCATAAGGAGAGGCCTACCAAGTGATTGTAAGTTCTCTTACAATCACCCCCATAGTCGTAAGTCTTACTACGACTATGTCATGGTCGTAAGTCCTTCTCGACCACTACACGTCGTAAGTCCTTCTCGACCATTACCCGATCGTAAGTCCTTCTCGACTATTGCCCGATCGTAAGTTACGCTACGACTCCTAGTCGTAAGTCCTTCTCGACTATTGCCCGATCGTAAGCTCTACTACGACTTGTACCCGATCGTAAGTCACGCTACGACCAAGTCAACCACGACCACCTTATAATCAATAAGACCTACAAGCGAGTGGGTCCAATTGATTAAGGAATCGAGACGGTCCACATGCACTATTATTCCGCGTAGTAATAGTGCTTAAATACCCCATTACCTCGAAGATAAGCGCCAAGCGGCGTGAAGGAGCCACTCGCCGGTAATTATTGCCATCATCGCCCATTCTTGGCTTAATTAGGCGCCTCTTCCGCATGACAAAGCGGCTACTCCTTCACGACTATATAAAGACATCAATCGGAGGGAAGGGGGAGGCGAAGAGAGGACGAGTCAGGAGAAACACAAGTCTTGTTCTTTGTAATAGACTTAGTTTCTTGCTTGATTGTTGAGAATCTGATCAATACCATACACACACGGGAGTAGGGTTGTTATTCTCCCGGAGAAGGCTGAACACATATAAAAATCCGTGTCAATCGCTCTGCGTGATTTCATCTCTAGGAGACCCCGAATCAAACAATCTTTACGTAAGATCGGTTCTAAAACACCGCGGTTGGCGCCGTCCGTGGGGATCTTCGGTAATCTCTTGTCAACATACTCTCTTTTTCCAAATCTCATGCACTCATGGCGGGGAATGGAGCGAGGAGAAGCTGGTTTGACTTGGCGGTTCTGTGAGCGTCGACATGGATGCGGTTTCAACTACTGGCCGAGTGATGCATCCTCGATGGTGATGTCGCCTCAGAAATCATTCTCGAGAAACCATCCCATCGATGGAGTTGAGGAGGATCCTTATCCCCACAACGATCGTCCAACGGAGGAGCCAATTCCCTCAAAGGACAAGGGTCAATCCGACGAGAACCGCACCGGAAGGACTTACAACACGACGAGTTTTTCCTCCAAGTGTTCAAGTCCCCTAAGGCGGTCCGACACAGGTGAGACAAGTTACGAGAGCCACCATTCGGGACTCCACCAACATCGGTGATCCTCTCTCTCGGGATAACTCGGAGAGAGTGGGATCAAGCATGCTTTTCTGCAAATTCGGCGTCTCTCCGCGAGATCTCATTTGCGGACGGAGGCGATTATAACCCGAGTTCCCCTACATGGAGGGTTACTCCAAGTCGCGGATGGTGTCTCTCGAATACTCCTCAAGCGGGAGGCCTCGGCGCAAGTGAGAATCATCAGCGGGAGGTCTTCGTCCTTCCCTCGGATCGAGTCGACCTTATGGAGGCGAGATAAGAACACTCCCGAAGATCACGCCTGCGCCCCTTGTGATAATGGCAAGGGCATCACAAATGTGAGCGGGACCAATACTACGATGGCGAGAAATCCTCGACATTCTCGCACTCCATTGAGAAGGCCTCAAGGATCGATGAGGAGAATTTTGAGGCCATCCGACGGAGGAAGATTGCGACCAGAAGAACTGCTGGCGCATCAATATCGATCGAAGGAGGTGCAAGAACTCCGGGACATCAAAGACTTGCTCGAAAATCCCACTCAAGAGCTTGCTCGAGCGCGAGATCGATCTCTTATTTGAAGAAATTGCGCAAAGGCTTGAACCGTGATGACAAGGCGGAAGCACCTCGTCGACATCATTCGGTAGTCGTAGCAATCGACTTCCTCGGCTACGATCAATCAAACATTTCACCACGTAGAAATCGACACGGCCATAAGTCGCATCGATCCCTACTCGGAGAAATATGTTTCGATTGGTGATGATCAAAGCCCCTCGGAAGGTGATCGTTCGCCACTTCGACAAGGAAATCCATAGCGGATGGAGTGCGAGGAGTATTCCCTCGTAGAATTGAGACCTACTACGGGGCGGTCGGCTGTTCTTGGGTATCGTCGTATCGATCACTGGTGACATTAACCCTTCTTTCTGCAAAGAAGGCGTCAAGAAGTTATTACGGGATCTGGGCATTTTCGCGACCTTGAGTACATTCATTGCCACCTCATTTTCGACCGGTGAACATGGAGAGTTTGATGGATCTCAAAATCCCATCGAATTTCTTCAAATCTATACAACGGTTGTCAGAAGCGGCGGGAGGAGAGAGCATGTAATGGCAAATTACCTTCCAAGCGTGCTTGAAGGATCCGCTCGATCGTGGTTATTAAACCAACCACTCGAGTCGATCTACTCTTAGCAACACCTCTGCGACCTTCTCTTGGCGAATTTCCAAGGCACATACAACCGCCTGGAAAGGAAGGCGACTTGCCGGATAAAGCGAACAACGGCGAGACTTTGCGTCAATTCATCAAGCGCTTTAGTCGGGTTCGTAATTCAATTCGAAAATTTCGACTCATACATTATCAGGGCTTTTAAGCAAGGAGTCCGTAGTAGAAGGATAACAGAGGATATTGCTTTGAATCCTCCCAACAACATTCTTGAGCTCTTGAGATGGTGATCGATATCTGGCTATACGAGGCGGTCGAGTGGAACAACACTATTGATCGAGAAACAAATACTCCTCGAGAGCGGGTGAAGTTGGTGGAAAAAAGGACAAGAAAGCAAAGAAGTCCAAGAATAAGATAAAGGGTCAAAAACCACAAACCAGTGGTTTCAAGGAGGTCTTGGCTGTGAAAGATAAAGAGCCACGAACCACCAAGTCGTACCATGATCAAGGCAAAGGTAAGCATACGATCGAAAGAATGACAAACCAAGGTGGTGTCCTTTTCATAAAAGGAAGGACACGACCTCATAGCTAGAGTTTTCCAAAGAAAGCTCGAGGACTACTACAACGGCAAAGAACCACTCCCCACTCTCGAGCAGGTAGGGAATACGAGTGGCCAAAAGTCGTCGGATGATGAAGAGATGTCGTTCAAGATCCGCAACATACCGTTAAGCACATCTACGGAGGATCATCGACATCTGAGTCAAAGCGACAACTTAAAGGCTGCTGGACGAGAGGTAAACTCTATAGATGCTCCTCTTGTCAATAATTTACGAAGTGGTGGAAGTTACCATTTCTTTTGAGAAGGGTGTTTGCCCTATCACTTCGAATCGATCAGGTCGATATCCGATTGTGGTCGAACCCACCATCAACAACTGTCGGGTCAATCGAGTGTTGGTTGATGGTGGCAGTTCCTTGAACATCTTGTTTACAAATGCCACGGGCGAGATGCAAGTACCGGGACAAAGGTAAGACCGATGCGATACTCTTTTCATGGAATTGTCTTTGGGGTCTTGGCCAAACCCATTGGCCAAGTTTCTCTTCCTTTAACATTTGGTTCACCAAGTAATTTCGGAGACGAGAAAATCTCCTTTGATGTGGTCGATTTCGATCGGCATATAACGCCATACTCGGACGACCAACTTTGGCAAAATTCTTAATGGCTACTCATTATGGGTATCAATGTCTTAAGATGCGAGTCCCAAAGGTGATCACAATTCATTGTGACAAGAAGATGGCGTATAAGCTGCGGCCGTCGATCCCTCGAGATGGTTGGTCAAATACCAACTCGAGAAGAAAGTCGACCTTCGACTAGCAAGTCGAAGCCTAAAAAGCTACATCAAAGCCGAGCGACCAAGTCAAAGAGGTTCCTCGGGCCTTGAGAGAAACCCTCGAAGGCTATTCGCATCGGGAGACTTCCGACCCCAAATAGGAAGACACCCTCATCACCTTCCTCAGAGCTAACGCAGATGTCTTGGCGTGGCAAGCATCCGACATGCCGGAGTCCCGGGGAGGTGATCGAGCACATGCTAGCTTTACGGCACGATAAAGTACCGTAAAACAAAAATTACGGAGATTTGCCTGATCGGCGAGATGCTATTAAATCGAATTGGATAAGCTACTTAAGCGGGCTTTATAAGAGAAGTCAACCACCCAGTGGTTGGCTAACCTGTAATGGTCAAGAAGTCAAGCGGCAAATGGCGTATGTGCGTGAACTTCAGATCTTAATAAAGCTTGTCCAAAAGATGATTTCCCTTTACCTCGTGTCGATCGGTTGGTTGATTCTCTGCGGGTTGTGAAATATTAAGTTTTTAGATGCATATTACGGATACCACGGATCAATATGTGTCTAAGCGATGAAGAAAAGACCGCATTCATTACACCATTTGGTACCTTTTGCTATGTCAAAATGCCATTTGGTCTAAAGAATGCGGTGCTTCTTTTCAGCGCTTGATGCAATCAACTTTTTCATCTCAATTAGGCGAATCTGGAAGCCTATGTTGATGATCTAGTCGTAAAAGCATTAAGAAATTTAATCATATCAGCGACCTACAAGAAACATTCGACAACCTCGAAAGCCTTTGCTTAAAACTTAATCCAGAAGTGTGTGTTTGGAATTTCTTGGAAAATTGCTTGGATTCCTAGTATCGAGCGAGGAATCGAAGCAAATCTGAAAAATAAAGGCCATCCTCCAAATCGCCCTCAGACCACAAAAAGGAAGTCGAGAAACTCACTTTGGGTGCATGGCGGCTTTAAGTCGTTTCATCATACGACTAGGAGAAAAGGACTACCTTTCTTTAAACTTCTCGGGAGACATGAAGGTTTTGAGTGGTCGAGCGAGGCAAGCAGCGCCTTCGAGGATGTCAAGAGGTACCTTTCGAGTGCTCTGTTCTAGTTTCTCCAAAGCCGGAAGAGGCGCTCTTAATTTACCTAGGCGCCACGCCACGAGCGACAAGCGCGATCTTGGTCGTAGAGCGTGAAAATGTACAACGACCGGTTTACTCGTCGGCGAAGTTTTACGGGCCTAAGGGCGTTACCCTCGGTCCAAAACTTCTATATGCCCTCCTCATGTCTTGAGAAGCTGCGGCATTATTTTGAGCGCACAAAATAGTTTGTGTCGTCGAGTTTCCTTTGGGAGCGATCCTCCATAATAAGGAAGCAATGGGACGCATGGCAAAATGGTCGGTCGAACTTGGGAGTTCGACCTCCATTTCGTGTCGACGGCCATAAAATCCCGGATCTTGGCGGACTTTGTCGCGAATGGACAAATCTGAACTGTTCGGGATCCCGATCTGATTCCCGACCGATGGATGATGTACTTTGACGGGTCACTTACTTTAAGTGGCTCGAAGTGAGGTGGTCTGGTATCTCCTCTGGAGAAACCTTAAAGTATGCCATACAATTAAACTTTCGGGCCACTAACAGCGTGGCGAGTCGAAGGTTTGCTAGGCGGCATACAGTGCAAAGCACTCTCGATTAAATCGACTACTCGTGAGAGGAGACTCTCAACTAGTCGTGAATCAAGTCGGGAAAGAGTACGGTGCTCTAACTTGACAATGTCTCGGTACTTATCGAATCGTAAGCTAGAAAAGCATTTTTAGGTTTGAGGTACAATTCATCCCTCGAAAGGATAATTTCCTCATGAGACCAACTTGCTCGGATGGCTTCTTCCGATCTGCGATACCAAAGGAGTTTTCTTGGAGCAACTCCAAAAGCCATCTCAGTCGAAGAACCGAGACACCTCCTATTGAGATGGCCTCACTAGATTACGAGGATACGGATGACTCCCATCTCGAGTATCTTCACAAGGGTTCCGTGCAGGGGATGATCTTGAGGCGGATCGTTTATCGAAAAGCCAAAATGTATACTTTGGTGAAGGAGTCCTCTACAAGCGAGGAACCCAAGGGATACTCATGCGATGCATTCCATAAAGCGAAGGAATAACACTCCTTCATGATATACAGTGGCATCTGTGGGACGCATGCTTCCTCTGAACATTGGTCGGTAAGGCCTTTCGACAAGGTTTCTCTTGGCCATGACTCATGCGATGCTAAAGAGGTGGTTAAAAGTGTGTCAATGCGGTTTCATGGTAGCAGATACACCAACCACCTCAAGCATTACATACAATACCTCTTTCTTGGCCTTTTGCGACACAGGGTCTCGATATCCTAGGACCGTTTCCCAAAGCTCCGGAGGTTTGAATTCCTTTTGTGGCTATTGACACGTTCACAAAATGGATCGAAGCCGAACACATGCTGGGATAACAGCAGGCGACAAAAGGTTCATGATGAGATGCGTAATTAGCGATTTGGAGTTAAGTCGGATAATTACGAACAATGGTAAACAATTTGCAAGTGCAAAATTTGAGAATTTTGCGGCGAGTTGGGTACCAAGTTATGTTATGCTTCATTGCACATCCCCAAAGCAGCAGGCGTCGAGCGTGCAAGCGGCCAAATAATGCGAGGAATTAAAACCGAGTCTTGACCCGGCTCGTTAAGCGCTCGGGGCTTGGGTACAAGAATTACCTTAGTATTATGGGCGGTTAAATGCGACCACTAGTCGGCGGCGGGAGAAACACCATTCTTTCTAGTGTTGGGCGAAGCCATGCTTCCTCGGAGCTAAAATTGCGGTCGACACGAGTTGAAACCTTCAACAACTCCGACCGGGAACAACCGGCGGATGATATTAACCTACTCGAAGAAAGGAGAAACATGGCCTTAATCCGTTCGGCGGTCTACCAACAAGCCCTACGCGGATACTACGATCGTAAGGTCGGCCTCATGACCTTCTTTGTAGGTGACTTGGTGTTGAGGCTCGCCAATCCAAGTCTAATCGGAATAAACTTTCTCCCAAGTGGGAAGGTCCTTACGAGTGGTCGAAGTCACTCGGCGAGTCGATCACGACTAGCAATGGAAGATGGACGAGTTCTCTCAAATTCTTGGAACATCGACCCGATTCACGCAAATTCTATGTGTGACCAACCTCTCGGGCAATAAAGGTCGAGTTCCTTCTACCTCTTTTGTCTTATTTTTGAGTAGTGCTTTTATAATCTTTCGACTATGATCCAAAAACACCCGATTTTCTTTACACCGGTGAAAGGCAAGTAACATCATCTAGTCGAAGTCTCTCCTCTCTGCATGTGGTCACCCCACTAGAAGGAACTTCCTAGCATCGACTCGTTACTCACTTTTGTTGCCAATCTGAGAGCTCGGGTTCTATCTAGTCGAAATGTTCTCAAAGCCAACTCTTCCCATCTTAGTTTATTTTTTGATAATTTCAAAAATATTCTAAGTAGAGTGCACTTTCTTATATTTATTCGACCACCTTTGGTGTACTCGTTTCGTTTTAACTGGTCGAAGGAAGAGATACACCTAGTCGAAGTCTTTCCTCTCTGCACGTGGTCCTGCCCACTAGAAGGAACTTCCTAGCGTTGCTCAGTCTCCCACTTTTGCTACTGGAAAAGACTTATCGAGTCCACCAAAAAGGGCGACAATTATTAAAGTCCTCTAAGGCGTTTGCTTAACTCAAGTTCTTTGTTCTTGGTTCGATTAAACTAGTCGGAGATGGTAACATCACCTAGTCGAAGCCTTTCCTCTCTGCACGTGGTCCTGCCCACTAGAAGGAACTTCCTAGTGTCGAGCCGTTTCTACTCTTTCGACCAATGCTTGACAACCATAACAAAAACTATAAGTTAAACAAACCTCTCTCTATTTTCAGAAACCCCATTTCACACACTATTTACTTAGATTGTCTAAACAAGCTAAGCAAATAGTCGGGGGCTAGGATAAAGTTATTAATTTGACTTCAATTCTTAGTCTTTCATTCGTCTATTATCTTTTGAGTTACTAACTACTCGACAAGATGATTTGCAGGAACCAAGATGCCTAGGATAAAGTTATTAAATTTAACTTGGTCCTTGGTTTTTCATTCGTTAGTTATCTTTGGGTTGCTAACCACTCGACAAGATGATTTGCGAGAAACAAGATGGATCATATATTTCTCATCAACGAAGCTATGCGCCTCACAAAGTTATTACAAGATTACTCTGAAGGGGAGAGCCCAATTGCATTTCCTCATACCACCTTCTTGCCAGCGATTGCATTTCCTCAATCAGACGACTTGCCTCGATTGAGGCGATCGAAGTCGGCCGATTGGTTGCACATTAAGGCGGGGTCATGAGCTTTAAGTTTAGCCAAAGCGTAACTTCTGCGGCTTATTGCCTCCCTTATAGATTCGACTTGGTTGGCCTTGAGTGGTCACCATTTCTTGCAAAGTTCGACTTGTTCCCCAATGGTACTTATGTGGCGACTATCGTATCTTCTCGAGGAGTTTTCCCTCGAATGTAGCTCACCAAGTACATTGTTGAGAGTGTGATGTTGCCTTGAAGATTAGTCTTCATTGATTCCATCTCTGTTGGGAGCAGTGAAGCCTCGCGAAGTCTTTTGTTCTCGACCACTTGTTACGAAAAGAATAAAACCGGTCAAACAAAAATAAACTTCTAGAGGAAGAGAACACAAATATAATTATAGGTAAAGCATTTCTTACCTACTAGTCGAGAATCCAACTTCTTGACTTCTTCTTTATGGGAAGCAATGGTTTGACATGCTTTTTCTCCCATGTTCTAATGTCCTCTGCATTCATCTTAGCAATGCGGACGGACTCGTTATAGATCGAGTTTTTCATTGATTTGACCTCGAGGCTTCTCAATTCGACGACAATTTACGAAAAAAAAATTAGCATTAGAAAAGGAAAATACTCGAAAAGGACAACGGTAAAGAATTGCTTACATTACTCGAGTTTTCAGTCCCTCGAGTTCTGATCCTTGTTCTTGGTAATGCGAAAAACTCTGAATGACCAAAGCTTTTCTCAACTTGATCAGGAGCTTCTTCATCTCATCTTCTTTTACGGAAAAGAAATGAGAGTTGGGTAAAGTCAAAATCAAAAGCGGTCTTAAGTTCGGCACTTCTTGTTTATTTTTTCTGCAAACTTCTAGTTGCGAGATGGCTTCTCGAAGTTTCTTGAGAGGTCTACTACTTCCTCCCTTAGCTTTTTCGACTCCTCTTTTTCATAATCGGTGAGTCGGCTAAGGTCTTTGTGTCACTTTTTAGCCTCTGAGAGGACAAAAGTGGATATGAACATCGACCAATCGGTTGTAAGTCCTTCTACAACCAGCGACCTAGTCGTAAGTTTTCTCGACAAAGCCTCTAGTCGTAAGCTCTTTCGACCAATACCTTGTCATGAGTTTTCCATGACAACTCTAAATAAACACTATCACGAGTAGTCAAGTCAAAAATGACTATGAATAACGATGACTTACCATCTCTCACTTTGTATCGAGTTCTTCTTTTTCTTGTCGTAGCTCTAAAAGTTGTCGATGATACTCACCAACAACGGCAATTTGCTCTAGAGCTTTACGCAAAAGAAGGCAGTGAGAAGAAAGGAAAGCCACATATATAAGTATCCTAAAAATACTTACATTCATGGTCGACCTAGCAAAGGTCAGTACACCATCTCCGGGTTACTGCGACTTGTCTATTCCTCGCGACTTGATCCCACCACACCTTCTCAAGGCGCTCATTGTCAAAGGTGTTCCCTCTATTGGGAATATCGTTGGGATGGGGACTCGATCGCGAGATCAGCGAAGACCCTATGACGATGCGAGGCCAAAAAGTCGGCCACGAAGTTGAAATATTCTTCTTCCTCGATTACGTGGCTGCATTTTCTCTTTGAATCTTGGAAGGAATATGCGCCACGATTTCCTTCGCGGCGCGGTGTCTGAAGTCATCACCACCTTGACCGAGGCCTCTGCAAATACCTCTGTTGTCTCTACGACCTCGGTGAGTCGTGGCTACCCACTTCAGCGGTCGTAGCTACGACCTCGGTAGCTACTTCCCTCTCGGTCGTAGCTACAACCTCGGTGGTCGTTGCTAGGAACCACTTTTGGAGAAACGACTTCATCGGCCACAGGGCAAGGATGATCCTTCAACCACTTCCATTGTTACCTCTCCGACAAGCGAAGAAGTGACAATGGGCTTCTCAACGGAAGCATTCCGGAAATTTGAAGAGTCGGACTAAAATAAAGAAAAGCAAATCAAGGTTGTGAAAAGGAAAAAGGTAAATGTTGTTCTTACACTTTAGTACATTTCACATACCTCTGCACCTGGTCTTAACCAGGAACTTAGGAGCAATCCTCCCAACGGAGGACTTCTTCTTCTCCACGACCACGTCAGTGAGGTTCAAGAATGAGCCCGGCTCGACCACGTGCAGTCGTAGAGTTTGAAACAGAACCATATCTCGGTCTCTGATTCTCGGATGGCGAGATCGGTCTCGACCACTCCAAAAGCGGCACTACCCTCATTGCGGTTGTCTTTGGAGCGACATCGTCCTTCACAAAAGACATAAAATCTTTCCAGATCTCCTTTTCGAGTTGCTTAACAAAACTAGGAGTGGCAGCAACTGCGAAAGATTCCTTGTCATAGTAGAAGGTACCTTAGCCTGCGAGGTTTGCGCTTAAAAGATTCATTGCTTCAACCTCCTCGGCCCGATAGTTGCGACCTCGGCTTCAATTATGGCTATATGCGCGAGGCTTTGTAGAAGTGCAGTCGAAAGACCCGAGCTCGAACTTGCTCCTCCCTTGTCGGCGGATCTTGCAAGTCGGCGTCTCTTAGATGGAGGAGCCAAGCCTTTGTCTTTCGACAACCTGCGCCAATGGTCATCGGTCGACTTCCTCGTCGTCTGGCGATTTTCCATGCCTACTTTACGTAAAGCAAAGCGAAAAAGAAGAATCACTAACGATCGTAAGTTTTTCTCGACCCGATGCCAAGTCGTAAGTTTTTCTCGACACTTTCTTGATCGCAAGATATTCTCGATCACCATTAGTCGTAAGTTCTTCTCGACTATAAAATCCTAAAGAAAAAATCAACTTTTGATTACCTTTAGGCGCTCTATCTTTTCATCTGCGGGCAAAGCCGCAATGATTGAGGAACGCCACTCGGGTGGCGGAGATTTCTCACAGATGAGTTTGACTCTAGCGTCAATCTCTGCCTGTGAAAGATCTGTGTAAACAGATAAGAATATTAGACAATGTTGAGAAAGACCAAACCGAAAGCTAAGTCGGAAGTTCACTTACCCTCGTCGTAGTCCCTGGTCGGGTCTCCTCTCCCCGAGTATCTCCACATAGGAGATGCTCGTTTCTTCAAGGGACTAATTCGGCGTGTGATGAAATCTTTTACCACATGCCATCCGGTCAGCCCTTCTTCTTTCAAGTCCTTGATGGCTTGAATATAGGGGGCAATCCGGCTGATATCTTCAGGAGTCGAATCCCATGAAGATTTCTTCTCGGCAGCCTTCCCCACGAAAGAGGGTGTCTTACGAGGTGACTTTCGGTAAAACCACCTCTTTCTCCATCCGACCATGAAGACCGAGTGAAACTCGAATATACTCCCTCGACTTCAAGTCGTGGAGCTTGAACCGCAACTTCAGCGATTCGGTTTGTCGAGCCATCCCATAATAATATTGGAAAAGCTCGAGGTCGCATGGAATCCCCAAATGCGCCTCGCGCAGCAGTACGAAGACACTCGGCATGGTAATGGAATTAGGACCTAGGTTCACTAATTCCACTCCAAAGTGCTCGAGTACCACTTAAGAAAGGGTGAAGCGACGATCGGAGGCCGCACTCACGATGCAGCTTGGAAGGCGGGGATTTGCCCATTTTCCCCGACGGCGATCTTTGCCCAATAGCGGAATCCATTTCACGAGCCTTCTCGGAATCTTCGGCGTCGACCAAGACTTTAATCTTAGCGCATCCATCTCAGACTCTTCCCACTCGGAAACTTTCTTGGCCATTTCTCTCGAAACAAGAAGTTTTGGATTGGGTTAGCGGCGAGAAGACGAAACCTAGTCGAAGCGGAGAAGGCGAAAACCTAAAGAATGGTGGGAATGATTTGGGAAAAGGTAAAAATCCAAGTCTAACTCGGTGAGTTTTATAACGCACGATTGCCACGCTTGGGAACCGTCTCATCGGCAGTGCAGTGGAGTCGGTTGCAATTCCCTAGATAGTGCATTCGAGAAAATTAGGTGCGTATTGTCACCTCCAAGCGAAATTACTTTCTTGACCAAGTCTTTACGGTGAAGGAAGTATCAATCGGAAGGGTTCTTTCTCCGATCGCCCTACTCGACCACTTCACGATCGTAGGGGTTTTACGACTTTTGATAGTCGTAAGCAATCTTCACGATTGCCACCGCTTGAGGACCGTCTCATCGGCAGTGCAGTGGAGTCGGTTGCAATTCCTAGATGGTGCATTCGAGAAAATTAGGTGCGTATTGTCACCTCAAGCGAAATACTTTCTTGACCAAGTCTTTACGGTGAAGGAAGTATCAATCGGAAGGGTTTTTTCTCCGATCGCCCTACTACGACCACTTCACAGTCGTAGGGGTTTTACGACTTTTTGATAGTCGTAAGCAACCTTCCTGACCAAGCAAATTCCTGGTCAAAGTAGCACTCAAATGTCGAAGAGTTTTCCTTGACCATTATTCTCGATATTTTCATAGTCGTAAGACCATTTGCAAATCCTTCACCAAGTAAGTTACTTTCACTTGAAGTGGGGGCTAGATGGCGAGGATCGATAATCCTCATTTTATCTTTTATCTATAATTCTTATTATGGGTAAATATGATGTCACGTAGTCCCGGAAGTACCCCTTATATTCATAAGGAGAGGCCTACCAAGTGATTGTAAGTTCTCCTACAATCACCCCCATAGTCGTAAGTCTTACTACGACTATGTCATGATAAATAAGTCCTTCTCGACCACTACACGTCGTAAGTCCTTCTCGACCATTACCCGATCGTAAGTCCTTCTCGACTATTGCCCGATCGTAAGTTACGCTACGACTGTACCTAGTCGTAAGTCCTTCTCGACTATTGCCCGATCGTAAGCTCTACTCGACTTGTACCCGATCGTAAGTCTGCTACGACCAAGTCAACCACGACCACCTTATAATCAATAAGACCTACAAGCGAGTGGGTCCAATTGATTAAGGAATCGAGACGGTCCACATGCACTATTATTACGCGTAGTAATAGTGCTTAAATACCCCATTACCTCACGAAGATAAGCGCCCAAGCGGCGTGAAGGAGCCACTCGCGGTAATTATTGCCATCATGCGCCCATTCTTGGCTTAATTAGGCGCCTCTTCCACGAGAAAAGCGGCTACTCCTTCACGACTATATAAAGACATCAATCGGAGGACAAAGGGGGCGAAGCGAAGAAGCGAGTCAGGAGAAACACAAGTCTTGTTCTTTGTAATAGACTTAGTTTCTAGCTTGATTGTTGAAATCTGATCAATACCATACACACGGGAGTAGGGTTGTTATTCTCCCGGAGAAGGCTGAACACATATAAAAATCCGTGTCAATCGCTCTGCGTGATTTCATCTCTAGGAGACCCCGAATCAAACAATCTTTACGTAAGATCGGTTCTAATAACACCGTCCTAGAAGCAAAGTGTAGAAATTGATTGTACACACTTACGATGTTGACATCGTAGAAGTGGCGTCGAGGCGGTTAGGTTGTATAGGTCAAATAAGTCTTGAAGCCCACGGCGAGTGGCGAGCTCGTGGAGAAAATGCTCCCTCCGTGTCGGCGGTGATTCGATATGGCCCCCTCCTCTCGGGTCTTGCGTAAGTACCAGTCATGCAAAGCTTGACAAGCTACTTCTGAGCTCTTTATTTCTACGCCGGAGACCAACGGACTTCCGAGGGAGTATTTCACGGGTTTACGAGGTGCCTTAATGTTCTTCCATTTCAATTTATCCTTAACGAGGCGGCTGAGGGACGTCTTCCCATGAGACGCCTCAGGGACCGATATGGTGACACGCTTTTCTTGTCCATTCGCCTTCTTCTCGACAGGAAGCGATGTGGCGGCCTTCTGAAGCTTTGGTTGAGGCGGACTCATCGAGGGTCCTATTGGAGAGGCAGGGTCCTATCGATATCGTGTCCTGAAGGGTCCAGTGCGATGTCCTTCTTGGGCCACTGGATAAAAGTGTGTGGTATCCCCTAGTGTTCTAATTTCTTCGTTCGGGAGAATCTCCAGTGGGATGGCCATTTAATTGTCATGTACCATGTCCACCTGCACCCTAGCGTAACCCGCGCCGGTGGCACCGCCGTCTTTGCTTGCCCCTTCCTGGTATGGATACACCATACCCCGCCCAACCTCTATAGGAATCGACCCAACCATCCTCACTTGGAGCTTACAGGGCGTCGGCTCCTACAAAACGGTACACAATTAGCTAAGGCGTCCTATAGGTCTATCTTTGGAGCATTCCAGAGATGTACATTACCTCGATGTCGTCGATCGGTAATTGCGTCGTCATGTCGAGTTATGTGTGGACACGGCTACTCCGATGTCGAGGAGGACTTGCTCCCAAATTAACAGGGGTGGCTTGCGCCTGCATGAGTTGATTTACTTGGTTCTGCAAGTTTGTTATTTGTTCTTGAAATTTTTCAATAATCACATGTTCCAACCGGCGTCGTCTTTGGTCCTTGGATCTCTTCCTACTCCTATATGTGTCGGAGTTGTGTGGGAATCCATCCTTCCAAGGTACGTAAACCCCAACGCCTCGCGTGCGACCAAGGTGCTCCTTGTTTCCCAGGGCTGTAGATAGTACATCCTTCTCCCTCTCTACTTCGAAAGAACCTTGGGAAGATGCGGAAGTCAATGCTTCCTGCAAGAGAACATCATGTTATTGTAGACACCATGAAGTTATGGACTTATTAACAATTAAGTGGTCCGACAAATTTACCAGGCGTTGAGACACTGCCTCGTCTGCCGGGTTTGTGAAAGAGATGCTGCCCGAAGACGTGGCTGATGCCCTCGCTCTTAACCAGGCTCGAGCACGCTCATCTGAGATATCAACAAACGATCGGGCAGCGGTCTCGTCCTCCGTCGCCCACTGCGTGGCTTTACCGCGTACCAGTGATGTCAGTGCGTGGGGTGAGTGTTTTGTGCACGAGAGCTCATGCGCGCACTTTGCTCCTGAAATTCGGTTGTCGTCTTCATCTGCACGAAGGCGTCCCATGTATCCTGCGACAAGAAATGATACATCGTGAAGGGCGTCCGACCCATGTTCACGTATTGCGTGACAAGCAGGCTCATCAAGCTCCTCCACGCGTGTCACATCGCGAGCAGCGCATGCCATCGCACACGTGCAGTACGCCGGGGAAAGTGAATGAGGCGAAAGTTCATCCTGGCGGTCTCTCTTTACATCTGTCAGAGACTTCCAGGTTGGGGTGGTGATGGGGACCCATTCCCTTGCAAGTACCCCGCAGACGGCAGACGGTCTAGAATCTCGCAGCTGCTTTCTTGGGACTCAGCGGGATCCCGACGTCACTGACCTCCGTGATCATCATGCAGCCCGAGGGCTATTTGGAGATTCCTCTGCCATCTCGCCTGCGTACCACCTTGATCGGAGATCCAGACGTATTTGGCGACGTCGCTGACGGCGGTGAAAACGGCGCCTCTACCATCTTGCTTACTTGCTATCTATATAAGTTACGTACGAAATGATTACATAATCAAATAGAAGTTACCCATTGAACCTAAATATATGATACGTAGTAAATAAAATATATGAAATTGCACAAAAAAAACTGCAAAGGAGAAGAAAATATTGTAAACAAACAAACACACATACAGGGATGTAACGGCACGACACGGCCCCCGGAGGGCGAGCCCGAAAACTTATAGCGGACAACAGGTTCGATTCCTGGCGGATGCAGGTGCACAGCATAAAATGATAAGAGCAGCCAGTGTCTAAACTCGTATACCTCTGAGCTGGAAAATCTTGCAGGGGATGATAGAGATGGAAAATCTTGTGAGAGCACTGTGAAACTTTGAGCTCTGACAAATCTTGTTTTGCATGTCATTTGATTCAACATTGCCCAACAAATGGTGATACTAGATTTGACATGAAAAGTATGAAACCCCCAACTAGCATTCCAAAATCCATGTTAATGGCAACTCCGGATGGCTCGTATGCCTTTGCCAAGTGGGGTGTGTCTTGTTTGAAGCCAAATGAGTGAGTAAAAAATTTACCGCATTACTTTTGTAGTAACTAATGCTACATCTACTTGGAGGCAACGACCAATTATCTTCTTTTTGTTTTGTGATAGAGCTGCTTTCGAGAAGGAGATAGAGGGCCTACCCACCACCCGCTCTGTTGATGATCTTCCACGAGAGTTACATTGCCCATTGTGTAAAGAAGTAATGAAGGACGTTCTAACCAGTAAATGCTGCTTTAGGAGTTTCTGTGATAAATGTAAGTTGGTCTTGTAATAACCTATTTGTTTACACATTGTTGTCGTTGATACTGCTGTCATATAAAATGGGTATATTTTTGTTGTATGGATTTATCACATAGCATTTTCCCTGTTCCTTTTATCAATATCTTTACTTTCAAGTTTCAAACAAGCATGCTTTTCAATGGGCTGACATACTATTGTGTTTTGCTCGCAAGCATTAGGGACTACATAATTAACAAGTCAATGTGTGTCTGTGGTGCCACAAGCATATTGGCAGATGACCTTCTCCCCAATAAAACTCTTAGATAAACCATCAACCGCATATTAGAGGCACCACCAACCGCATATTGACATTGCAAGGAGAGAAGAACCTTAGGGTGGCGGCGTTGGGTAGCACCGGATCGAGGGGGCGGCGTTGGGTGGCGCCGGAATGGTGGAGGCGGTGTTGGGTGGCGCTGAATCGGGGGAGGTGGCGTTGGGTGGCGCCGGAACAGGGGAGGCGGTGTTGGGCGATTCTGGGAAGAATTAGGGCAAGTGTTAAGAACTAGGGCAAGTGCACAACGATTCGAGCGGACCACTTATATCGACTAACATCACAGACGGTTCTTTAATAGAACCGTCTGTGATAACTCTAACATCACAGACGGTTACATTAAATAACCGTCTGTGATAACCCTAACATCACAAACGGTTACTTAAAGGAACCGTCTGTGATGTGAGTAATTACAGACGGTTCCATTAAAGAACCGTCTCTGATGTGCACAAATGGACCACCAACTAATTGCCGGTCTGACCGCCGCCAAATCGGTCATACCGCCAAGTGTGGCCGGTCTGACCACCAACACATGGCAGTCTGACCGATTTAGCACCGGTCAGACCGCCAGGCCACAGAAGCAATGCACTTTTAACTTTTCTCAAATGACAAAACACATTTGCTCATTTGTGTGCATTTCCAACAAGGTTTCAAAGATGATATTCTCAACAAGTTGATGACTCTAACAAGTCCGCATTAACATCAACATTAGAGATGATAAGTCCATAACACATGACAATTCCACATTGACATCACATTACAATGGAAGAACAAGTCCATAACACGTGACGCGTTTCCATGGTAACATCAAATTACAATGGAATACATGCTTAATTGAAATATAGTCCTTCATGATGATCGACGCGCATATAGCTAGCTTCCTCACTGGGTTCTTCATCGATCGATGTCGATCTCGAAAGGAGGCAACTTGTCAAATTGATTGTACTCTTCCTCATCCACGACATTCTCAACTCCGACAATTCTTCTTTTCCCATGAAGAACTACGTGGCGGTTCTTATTTGCTGGGTCTGTTACATAAAAAAACTTGAACAACTTGCTTAGCGAGTACGAATGGTTCATCTTTGTATCCGACACGTTTGAGGTCCACAGTAGTGACGCCGTACTTGTCGACCTTCACACCTTGCGGAAGTTTAACCCAATGACATCGAAACAGGGGGATCTTGAAAAGTACATAGTCGAGCTCCCAAATCTCCTCTATGAACCCATAGTACGAGTTCAACCAGCGTGCCCTCGCAGTATTGAACCCCTCGTGAAATGCATCTATCACGGACACCATTGTCTCTAATCGTGCTCTTCCTATCCTGAGCTGCCGTATAAAACGTGTACCCATTTATGTCGTATCCTTGCCATATCACAATTGTAAATTTTGGCCCTTTGGCCAACCATAGCAGCGTTTCATCACTTGATGACCTCCCAGTGAATCGCATCTTTAACCATTCGTTGAACCGACGGCTATGCTCTCTCGTTATCCAAACCTCCGACCGGTCTGGATTCTGTTGGCGTACCATGTCTTTGTGCTCGTCAATGTACGGGGACACTTGGGTCATGTGTTGCAAAACTGTGAAATGGGCATGCGTGTATGTATCTAGATCGGGAGTGATTGCTTTCCTTCCAATGGTCCCGATACTCTCCAGTCTCCCCTCGTGACGAGATAGAGGCACACATATCGGTTCCACCTGAGCCATGTAGTTGACGCAGAACTCAATGACCTCTTCGGTTGCATAACCTTCGATGATACTGCCCTCCGGCCGAGATCGATTCTGTACATAGGACTTCTGAGCAATTGAGTTAAAGAAATAACACAGACTAAAGATTGTCACTCGGACCTTGTTCGACAAGATACTCCTAATTGCAACAGGAAGCATTTGTGTCATTAGTAAATGACAATCATGAGACTTCATACCAATTAATTTCAAATCTTTCATGGAAACAAGTTTCTTAATATTGGCCGAGTAACCGGACGGAACTTTCACACCATGCAAGCTTTGACACAGTTCATTTCTCTCGGCTTTGGACAAAGTGTAGCAAGCTGGGGGAAGGTACGTTCGTCCTTTATCGGTCTCTTCCGGTGCTAACTTGGTTCTTATGTTCATATCAACCAAGTCACGCCGTGCGTTAACTCCGTCTTTCGTTTTGCCTCTAATGTTCAGTAAGAGACCAATGAAGCTATCACATACATTCTTCTCCTCGTGCATGACGTCGATGCAGTGGCGAACTTCTAAGTGCTCCCAATAAGGCAAGTCCCAAAAAATTAACCGCTTCTTCCAGATGTTTTTCTGAGGGGTCCTTAATTTACGTCCCTTTCTAAGTACAACATCGATATCCTTAACCATATCATAGACCTCTTTCCCTCTAAAAGCCCTTGGAGCTGAACTGTCCTCCTTATTTCCGTCGAATTGTTTCTTCATCTTGCGGTATGGGTGAATCCTGGGAAGGAACCTACAGTGACGCATATACACAGTTTTATGCGAGTTGTTCAGCCATACACTCTCGGTACCATCTAAGCGGTCTTGAATGGGCTTTGGCTCCTTTTATCTGAACCCGACGAGGTTACCAAGGGCAGAAAAATCATTGATGGTGCAGAATAACATGGCGCGTAAAGTGAAGTTCTCTCGTTTGTACGCATCCCATACTTGTACCCCTTCATTCCAAAGTGTCACAAGATCTTTTAGCAATGGTGCTAGGTACACATCAATATCGTTCCCAGGTTGCTTCGGCCCTTAGACAAGTAGTGACATCAAAATGTATTTTCGCTTCATACACATCCAATGAGGAAGGGTGTACATACATAGATTCATGGGTCAGGTGTTATGTCGGCTGCTCATGTTACCGAAAGGATTCATTCCGTTCGTACTTAACTCTAACCTTATGTTCCTCGGTTCCGCACCGAACTCTTAGAAGCTCCGATCGAAGTTTCTCCACTGGGCAGAATCAGTAGGGTGTCTAAGCTTCCCATCTTTCTTACGCTCCTCCGAGTGCCAACGCATCAATCTTGCCTCCTTTCAGTTTGCAAATAAACGCTTCAAATGTGGGATCACAGGCAGATACCACAACATCTTAGCAGGAGGTCCTTGCTTCGCCTTATCAGTATTCTTACGCTTGTATCGGGATGCTTTCCACATGGGACATACATACATGTCTGCATACTCCTTACAGTAGAGGATATAATCGTTCGAACATGCATGTATTCTTTCTACTTCCATTCCCAATGGACAAAGAACCTTCTTAGCTTGGTAGGTCGTGCTGGGCAACACGTTTTCCTCCGGAAGGATGTCAGCTAAGAGACCTAACAACGCCGTAAAACTCTTGTCAGACCAACCATTGCTTGCCTTCAATTTCAGCAGTTCAAGCACGGTTGACAACCTTGTGTATTCCGGCTTGCAACTAGGGAACAAAGGTTTCCCTGAGTCCTCCATTAAGCCCTCGAATTTACAAAACTCTCTCTCACATTAGTTCCCTTCTGCATCGCGTAGCATCTGATCCAGATTGTCATCATGCGACCTATCCTCGTCAAAAGCACATTCCATACCCTGCATATCGTTGACTTCCTCGGCGATGTCGTCATTACTTACTTCCGGTATAATTTGCTCTTCACCGTGACTGCTCCAACATGTATATTCTTTTTTGAAACTTCTTCGTATTAAGTGAGATTCGATCTGCGCCGGGTTGTTAAATATTTTTATATTACCGCAATCAATGTATGGACAGTATATATCCCCTTCTTCAACATATCCTGCTCGGCGGCTCTTCTAAAAGCAAACACGCAATTAATATACTCTTCACTCACACGGTTCTCAATGTACATCCAGTTTCGGTCCATCTACAAATATACACACGTAACAAATTAATTAGTGTTAAATTATATTAATAAACCGCAAGTACCATTCATAATGGCCAAACACATTAGTGATTAGTCTAGAGCAAATATAAAGGGTTACAGATCGTTACACATTAATGATTAGTCTAGAGCAAAAATAATGGGTTACAGATCGTTACCCTTTTCTCCAAGGTGGCGCAATGTGGGAGGAGGCAGCAGAGGTGCCGCAATGGGGAGGAGGCGGTGAGGGGGTGACTCAAAAACGGAATGGACAACAATGTGCATGGAAGGAGGCAGCAGCAGCAGGGTGGCGCAACGGGGGAGGAGGCAGCAGTAGTAGGGTGGCCAATGGGGAGGAGGCAGCAGCAGCAGCAGGGTGGCGGTGCCTCAAATGGAATGGGCAGGGGGCCTGTCGGGAGGATCTATTTATAGTGCTTGTATATCACAAACGGTTCTTGTAAAGAACCGTCTGTGATAAATAAGTATCACAGACGGTTCTTTATACAAACCATCTGTGCTACTTCACAGACGGTTCGTATAAAGAACCGTCATGATGAGTACATATCACGAGCGGTTCTTTATACGAACCGTCTGTGAAGGATTCTTCATGCATTTATTCGTAAAGAAGGCAACCGAGTACCAAGGAACCGTCTGTGATGAGGCGTCTTCTATTGCCTGTTTTGTAGTAGTGTCTTCTCTACGCTTTTCCGATGACCATCAATCCGACTTCTTCGTCGTCTTGACGATCTTCCTTGACTACTTTCTGCAAAAGTCAAAAAGAAATAAGTGGTCATGCTCTACCACTACGAGATCCTGAAGATGAAATCAATCTTTAATTACCTTTAGGTATTCCTTCTTTTCCTCCGCGGACACGACCGCCAGGATTTGAGGAGCCACCACATTAGGTGGTGGAGCTTTTTCACACACGAGTTTGACTCGAATGTCAATCTCCACTTGTGAGAGATCTGTGCAAGCAGATAAGACATTCAATAAACAAGTTTGAGATTAACCAAAACGAGAGCTAAGTAGAAAGATTACTTACCTTTCTCAAAATCTCTGGTCAAATACTTAGCCCACGAGTAACTCCACATGGGATGTACTCGTTTCTTCAAAGGACTAATGCGACGTGTGATGAAGTCTTTTACCACATGATATCTGGTGAGTCCCTCTTCCCTCAAGTCCTTTATGGCTTGAATGTAGGGGGCAATCCGGTCAAGGTCCTTGGGAGTCGAATCCCATGAAGAAATCTTCTTGGCAGCCTTCCGTACCAAGGAGAGGTTGTCTTCACTGGTCGTTTTCCAGTATAACCACTTCTTCTTCCGTGCCGGCCATGATGGCCGAGTGAACATGGGGATGTATTCCTTCATATTCCCATCGTGGAGCTTCAGACTGCAGCTTCTCACGATTCCAGACTGTCTACACATCCCGTAGTAGTACTAGAAGAGCTCAAGGTCTGGTACAATCCCCAAGTAAGCCTCACACAAGTACACGTATACACTCAACATTATGATGGAATTGGGAACAAGGTTCACCAACTCCACTCCAAAGTGCTCGAGTACGAGTGTGAGAAAAGGGTGAGCAGACAACCAAAGGTTACACTCATAGTACGCCTAAAAGATGGGAATTTGGCCAATCTCCCCTGATGGACATTGTTGTCCCGAAGCTTCAATCCACTTTGTTGGACCGAAAAGACGACTAGAGGGGGGTGAATAGGAGCATGCTCACTTTTTTTCATAAATAATTGATTCAATAAGATTTTACTCCAGTAGCTATGGAAGCTATGAAGATCAATATACCAGTACAGCAGAAGACTGGTATTGAATCCAAATTAACCCCCTAAGCAATACGACAAAAATAACACAAGCTAGAACACGAAGCTCAGTACTGGGCGGTCGGACCGCTGGGTCAATGGTGGTCTGACCGGTGGAACTGGCGGTCTGACCGCCGGCCTGAAGAACATATCAAACAGCCCCGATGACGAAGTTGCAAATAGATGTAACTTTTGATCTACAACTCCAAACTCGACGAAACTTAGAACACACCTTCTCTATGATGTTAGAAACCTATAACAATTGAAGATTGTGAAAATTCTTGGAAGAATTACGATCTTTTTCCGTTTGAGATGAGGAAGGTTCAAAACCGAGTCAAAACGAAAAGTAGATCCAAAATCTTGCTCGTGGGTGATTGATGATCAAGATGATCCTATATATGTTCCCACATGTCACAGCAAGCTAAATCACGTGAAGAATTCAAGCAAAAACTCGTGGATCAAAGAAAGACTCAAAATCATCAAATAGAGATAAGGAAAGCAAAGAGACAAAATATGATCAAACTTTCCTTGGATTGATTTGATACGATTTTGGTTTATAGCCACTCCATCAATGGAGGACAAATCTCAATCAATGAGCACGAAATCAAATCAAACTCTATAGAACCCTAGCCTCCACAAAACCTCTCCCTAAGCAAAATTAGGGTTTCCAAATAAAAGAGACGAGAGAGAGGGGGCAGCCACCACCCTCCTCTATTTATAGTGGAGGCTTAGACCTTCTAGAAGTTTACCTTAATTGGGCTCCCGTTAAGGCCCAAAATAAACGGGTCACACACGCACGCATTTTAATGCGTCGTCTTTATCGCCTCTTGACATAACTAGCTTCACCTTGCGTCATCTTGCGCCACAGGTTTGCTAATAGGTCACCTTGTCTATCTTGCACCTCGCTTGAGTTCATTGACCTCATCCGGCATTGTCGATCGTTCTAGACCCCAGCTCTCCAAGCCTAGTCTCGATCATCCTCGCCGTTGACCGTCGTTGACCACCAAGCAACCTGCACAATAATAGACAAGCAATACGAATCCGGGAATAATTTCTTCACAACTTGACCCATGTTAGTCAAAACATGCATCATGCAACACATATGCACTGAAACTCATGACTTTGACCTAACAACCACACATCGCCGCCACGGAGACCGACGATCCAAGTGAAAACCAATCAGATCGCCAGCATGGCCGGTCTGACCGCCCACCCTGGCCGGTCAGATCGCCAGTTGGGACTTAGCCGAATTTAGCCCCTGAAAATCCGAAAACTACTGGAATTTTCAAACGAATAGAACTTTTGACTGGAGACTCCAAAAATTATGAGACCAAATGCAATAGAATCCCCTCTCTTGTCTACACCCTCTATTTTTGGCCCAGCTCAAAACACCACTTTCTGAAATTGGCCGGTCTGACCGCCGCTATGGCCGGTCGGACTGCTGTAGGATCAAGGATAACCGACTAGAGGGGGGTGAATAGGAGGTTTTTAAAGTTTTTAACAAATTAACAATTTATCCAATTCAATGACTTAGTCTAAACAAGTTATACTCCTAGCTAGGCAATTTAATTTCAATAAGCAAGCTAGAAATATAAGTGCGGAATTGTAAAGACAAGAAATAACCACAAGACACAATGATGTTTTTCCCGTGGTATCGAAGACTTGCCGGTCTTCACTAGTCCACGTTGAGGAAGCTTGACCACTCAAGCCGGCTCCACGAATTAAGCCTTCCCTCGATCACTTGGGTTGTTCTTCCTCCGCTCCGGAGATGGTGAACACCAACCACTCACAATCTTGCTCGGGTCTTCTCACAAGCTTCACTTGAGAAGATCACCGTGCTTCACCGCTAAGCCGCCTAGGAGTGTGGCAACACTCCAAGAGAATAGATCAACGATCCTCGCTGACTTTACTCAAGTGCCAATGAATCAACTAAAGATGAATGCACTTGATCTCCTTCAATGAATGCAAGAGTAAATTGGGAGTAGAATTGAATGCACAATGCTCACAAGGGTTGAGATATCTTCAATGCAACATGTAACTTGTCCCTTGTGCGCTTGGGGAGGTATTTATAGCCTCCACCAAACAATTCTAGCCGTTGGGAAGAAGTTCGAAATTTCAAAGACATATCGGAACAACCGGCGTGTTAGCATCGGTACAACCGCGCTTACGCTCAATGCCGAGAATTGGCTATGTTACACGCATTAAATGCACCGATATAGCCGTTGGATTTAGTTGCGGTTCATCCGCAGCAAACACCGGATCGTCCGATTTCGGGTTTCTAAACCGTAGATTTTGCATCGTTGCGGAATTTTACAACCACCAAATACATTTGGAACATCCGTATTGCGGTTCATCCGATTATACGTCTTGATACAAACCGATTCTCAAACGAGGTTTTCAAAGGAGATTACACTCGTCTTGTTATTTTGCAACCGTTGTAATATCATCGGAACAACGGGATGCGGTACAATCATTTGCTAAGCCTTCTCTGTTCATCCGATTCGAATTAAAGCATCAATTCATTCTAACATAAATTCAAGTCCAATTTTAAATGCATGCATGATCCTAAGTTGATCCATATGGCACAAGAATAAGCTATCAAGCTACTAGTCGTGATCCCCTTAATAGTACGGCATTTATCCTATAATCCGGTCTACCAACCAATTCTCCTTAGACCAGGTAAAATAGAAAAGGATCCTAGACTATTTGTACCTTGACTTTAAGCCTTGTTGATCTTCACATTTTCCTTTAGCATGCATCCTTGCTTCATCATGTTCATCAAATGGAATTAACCTTGCACATTCTTAGTAAACTTGTTAATCCCATATTCACATATTATCATTAATTACCAAAACCATTTTTAGGGCCTAGATGCTTTCAATCTCCCCTTTTTGGTAATTGATGACAACACACTAATATGTGAGAAAAGTTGTTTTGAATATACTAAGAGTGTATATTCTTTTGAAGTCTTTTGACAGGTAAAATAATCTTTGCAATGAGCATAAGTAAATTTTGAGAATTATTTTTCTTGTCAAATCCAATTAAAAGAAGACTCCCCCTAAACAAATGCATATGGATAGTAAATAATTTGCAAGCATATGTAAAGAATTGAAAATTTTAGCGGAGTTTCTTTTGCATTTATGAACTTGAGGAAGCAATACAATTATAAGATATGTCAAATAATTGATTGCATTGCATAAAAGATAATAAGACATAACCACATTCCACAAGTTCAACAAAAGTTACCAACTATTACAGGCACAAAATAGATCAACAATCAACCAGTTTTACAAAACACATATAAATCACATAAGCCCATAGCTCCCCCTAAAACTAAGTCTTCACATCTTCACAATTTCTCCCCCTTTGGCATCAAAGTACCAAAAGCATCAAGCAGGGGTCTGAGAGGAAGAAATCGGGTCCCGAGTGAGCAGAGGCGGGAGAAGCAAAGAAGTGAGCTGAATCGTGCAGATCCGGAGAAGGCGACCTGAGGGCGCGGGATCTGAGATCTTGAGAGGGTGGTAGGAGCCGGAGGAGCCGGAGCTGAAGCTCGATGGAGTGCACTGAGGAGCCGAGGTAGGTCTGTTGTCCAAGAAGAAGGACCCTTAGGCGACTGAGGAGGTCGGCGAACATAACGCTGAGGGGTCTTGAGAAAATGTTCTAAGTCATTTAGGCCCTCAGACAAAGCTGATAATCTGTTATGAGTCTCATCAAAGAAGTCATTTTGGATAGCTGCCATCCTAGTAAGCCTATGACGCGAGTCTCATCCTCGAAAGGCAACTTGTTCACCTTCATTTCTGCAAAGTCTTGATAATAGGCTGCGATTTTGAAGTACTTGCGCTAGAGTACTTGTATCAGGCATAGCGGCGGGGAGGAGCATTAACCTCAGCAGGGGCATCCTCAGAGACTTGTTGAGGAGGAATGGCATCTCGTGGTTTATATGGCTTGTGAGTAGATCCCAAACCACCACGGTACTCGATCTTTCTAACAATCAATGCCATGATGTAAGGAGCATAATAAATCCTTTTCACTCTGTCATTCTTGGAGGAGGCTATGCCTTGAAGAATAACATCCACTACATCAAATTTAACTCCTCCACAATATGATCTATCATGTTCCAAACATGCCCCGTCTTGCATCGAAATTCCCACTCTTAGGGTAGAAAGTATGATTAATTATCCCATTAATCATGCTCACTGCTTCAATCCAAGAATTGTCCCTAACTTGCATTTGGTGAAGAGTCATAATGCAGCCCAAGCAGAACAAGTAGGGTTGAACTCTCAAAGATTTTGTCCCAAGAGTGGATGAATTCTCAACACTCTCATAAATTCCTCTTTGGTGCTTTCCACATTTCGACACCGATCGACCATCTAAAAGTCTTCAAGTCATGGGACATATGCGATGTGGCATAAAGCGTCGAATGATCTTGTCATCATAATTGCTTTTATGCCCACAAGATCATGAAGACCCACATTGTAGAAAAGCTGATAGACTCCACTGTATTTGTCCAAGGTATTAATATTTGACCAATTAATCCATTTATGATCGGCAAATTTCTTGTGCCTACTATATATTTGCTCATACACTTGCTCTTGAAAGATTGTGTGGAATTTTGGATTTAATGTGTCATTCTTGAAGATATTGATTGACATGGCGCTTGATGGCATAGTCATCTGCTGACAGAAGATGTAGGTCAGTAGGAGTCCCCGGAGGATCAATCAAATCATCATCTTCTGCTGTCCTTGGAGGAACTTCCTCTTCTTCTTCTTCTTCTTCGGATTCAGTTTCCTCAAATGATTTACTTCCTGAGCTATTTTCTCGATTCGGTTTGAGTGGTCTCTTTCCTTTCCTTTTCCTGCGGTGGAGGTTGAGGTGCCAAGACCCTTGTCTTGACGATCCACGAGACTTCTTGGATGTTCCTCGCATTCTAGGCATCTATCGAGATTGGAGTGATTATAAGATGTCAAGGAACAGATTTGAATTGAATTGAATTGAAAGAAATGACAATTTACGGTTCATCAGATAATCGGATCATCCGCCGTTATGTGGCGGAACGTCGAATCGCGGTCGTTCGCCCTCAAGAACCGAACGTCCGATTGTCTGACCAAAACTAGGGTTGAAGAATCTCCGAGATTTTGATGGAATCTAAGAGAGTGAGTGCTAGAACCGGATGCGCAAGGGTCATAGGACACCAAGAAGCACTTTTGCCCAATTAGATTTCTAGATATCAATCGCATTATCAAAAACCCTAGAAATCGCCCGAGTGCTCCAAATGCGGTAAAACTCGAATCAAGAGATGTTTTACCTTGAGATTTGAGGAAGGAGAGCCTTGGAAATGCAAGGACTTGGAGATCCACCGAGAGAATCACTCGATTTGAAAGAGGGTTTGAGAGCGCTCTACCGGAGAGAGAGAACCCGAGCGGACCGAGAAAAAAGAAAGCAGACGAGCATTTGGAGTGATAAGGTCAAAAGGAAAGCGGACGTTCCGCTATTATAACGCCGGATGATCCGCATCATGACGTCTGGTCGCATAACTCCGGATGTCTTATTGTCCCGGGATTTTGATAAAGCTCGGATTTCTTTGGAATTTTGAATAATTGCAAATGATCCTTAGATTTACACTCAATAAAACATCATTTAGGGATCATTATGCATATAATATACTGAAGATTATAAATAAACATAGTTTTTATAATTATAGTGAATTTAATATAAGATTTGAGAAATTCTTTTACAAAATATTTAAATAACACCAAATAAAAAGCAACGTAATAACAAAAATTTAAACAATGTTTGAATAATCTATGACATTTAATTCATTCCTCAATTTGCAAAAGCGGCCTTCATCTAATGGCTTGGTGAAAATATCCGCTAATTGGTCTTGGTTCTTATGTGGCTAATTTCAATGTCTCCTTGATCACATGATCTCTCAAGAAATGGTGGCGAATATCTATATGCTTGGTTCTTGAGTGTTGAGCAGATTATTAGCAATTTTCACAAACTATCATTGTCACACAAAAGAGGCATTTTATCGCTTTAATTCCATAATCCATCAATGTTTGCCTCATCCATAGCAATTGAGCACAACAACTTCCCGCTGAAACATATTCGGCCGGTGGATAGGCTACGAATTTTGTTTCTTGGATGACCATGATACTAAAGATCTTCCTAAAATTGACAACTACCCGAGGTGCTTTTTCTATCCACTTTGCATCCCGCATAATCGAGTCAGAATATCCAATTAAGTCAAATTTAGCACCTTTGGGAACCAAAGGCCAATGCTAGAGGAATGCTTTAAATATCTTAGAATTCTTTTAACACCATTAAATGACATTCTTTTGGATTTGCTTGAAAGCGAGCACACATACAAACACTAAACATGATATCGGGCCTAGATGCGGTAAGATAAAGCAAACTACCAATCATAGATCTATAAAGCTTTAAATCTACCGATTTACCTCCCTCATTTAAGTCAAGATGACCATTTGTTGCCATGGGAGTCTTGATGGGTTTCATCCTCCATACCAAACTTCTTGATCAATTCTTTTGCATACTTGGTTTGGCTCACGAAGGTCCCATCTTTGAGTTGCTTGATTTGGAATCCAAGGAAGTAGCTTAATTCTCCAATCATCGACATTTCAAATTCCCTAGACATCATATCACCAAACTCTTTGCAAAAATCTTGATTAGTAGACCCAAAATAATATCATCAACATAAATTTGACATACAAAGAAATCATCATCTATAACTTTAGTAAATAAGGTTGAATCAATCTTCCCAATTTTGAATCCTTTTGAGACTAGAAAATCTCTAAGTCGTTCATACCATGCTCTAGGAGCTTGTTTAAGGCCATAGGCGCTTTAGAGAGTTTATAGACATTATTTGGATTTTAGGATCTTCAAAACCGGAGGTTGTTCAACAAATACAAGTTCGAAATTTTACCATTTAAGAAAGCACTTTTAACATCCATTTGAAATAATTTAATATCAAAGCATGATGCAAAAGCAAGTAATATCCGAATTGATTCTAATCTAGCTACGGAGCAAAAGTTTCACCAAAATCCAAACCTTCAACTTGTGAATACCCTTGAGCTACCAATCTTGCTTTGTTTGAACAACCAAACCATTTTCATCTTGCTTGTTCCTAAAGACCCATTTTGTACCAATGACGTTGTATTCCTTGGGTCGATCCACCAATGTCCAAACTTCATTCGGGTAAAGTTGTTGAGTTCTTCATGCATAGCATTCACCCAATCCGGATCTTCAAGTGCTTCTTCTACATGCTTTGGCTCAATACAAGAGACAAAAGAGTAATATTCACAAAAAGAAGCAACACGAGATCGAGTTTGAACACCCTTACTTACATCACCCAATATTTGGTCTATTGGATGATCCTTAGCAATTGCATTGTGGATTCTTGGTGGTAAGTTAGATGGTTGATCATCTTCCTTATTGTCAAATTGAACTTGGTTTGTAGAAGATGTTGGTGGTTCAACTTGTGTGGAGGATGATGAATCATCTTGGGCTTTATGTCACCAATTTGCATATGCTCCATTGCCCTTCTCAAAGCTTCATTGCCTACATCATCCAAATTCTCATGCTCTTCTTGAGAGCCGTTAGTTTCATCAAATTGAACATCATGTTTTTCTTCAACTAAACCGGAGTTTTTGTTGAAGACACGATAACTTTACTATTTGATGAATAACCTAGCAAGAAACCAACATCACATCTACTTTCAAATTTTGATAGCCTAACACCCTTCTTTAAAATATAGCATTTACAACCAAAGACACGAAAATAGGAGATGTTCGGTTTTCTTCCTACAAGAAGCTCATAGGAAGTCTTTTTCAAAAGACGATGTAAATAAAGACGATTTATGGCATGACAAGCGGTGTTAATTGCTTCCACCAAAACTATCGGAGTATTATATTCATCAAGCATTGTTCTAGCCATTTCAATTAATGTACGATTTTCCTTTCTACAACTCCATTTTGTTAGGGTGTAGGTTGTGGAAAGTTAGTGCTTTATTCAAGTTCATCACAAAAGTCTTCAACTTTAGTATTTTTGAACTCGGAACCATTATCACTACGGATTTTCTTTATTTTGAAATCAAATTCATTTTGGGCTCTTTTTGTAAAGTTTTTGAAAATTACGGAGGTTTCACTTTTATCATCTAGGAAGAATACCCATGTATATCTAGAGTAATCATCCACAATAACCAAACAATAGCTATTTCCCCCGATACTCTTATAGGTTGTTGGCCCAAACAAATCCATATGTAAGAGTTCCAATGGTCTAGAAGTTGACATGATACTTTTGGAAGGGTGAGAATTAGCGACTTGTTTACCTACTTGACATGCACTACAAAGTCGGTTTTCTCAAACTTCACATCTTTCAAGCCAACAACTAAATCATGTTTGAAAAGCTTTTGAGTTGAATCATTCCTACATGAGCTAGCCTTCTATGCCAAAGCCAACCCAAGGAGGTTTTGCCATCAAACAAGTTTTTAAGCATGAATCATTTGAAGTGAAATCTACCAAATAAAGGTTTCCAAATCTAAATCCTTTAAAAATTAAAGAGTTATCATTTTCATTTGAAATTGCAACACCTTCTTTAGAAAAGGAACAAATTAGTCCTAGATCACATATTTGAGCTACGGATAACAAGTTAAAGTTTAGTGATTCTACTAGAGATACATTTGAAATGGAAAGGTCATTTGAGATAGCAATTTTACCCAATCCAATTACCTTTCCTTTGCTATTGTCACCAAATGTGATTTTGTCCATTCCTTTCCCATTCTCGAATGTGGTGAACATTTTCTATCACCGGTCATGTGTTGAGTGCAACCACTATCAAGCACCCAATGTTTTCCACCGGTCTTGTAGTTCACCTACAAAACAAGAATCAAGTTCTTTTAGGTACCCAAATTTGTTTGGGTCCTTGGAGGTTAGTGACCAAGGTTTTAGGCACCCAAATAGCATTCTTTTAGCGCCTAAAATTGAAGTGCCAATAAAATGAGCAAGTATTTTACCATCCTTAGTCTTTCTAAGCATATAGCATGAATCATATATACCAAAAGATGCAATTTTACCTTTAGGACAATTTTGTTGCACATGTCCTATTTCCCGGCACTTATAGCAATACTTACCATTTTCCTCACATACCTTGTGGGTTTATTTGCCTTCTTACCTTTCTTAGGCACATACCCGAGACCTTCCTTGTTGAATGAGCACCTTTGCTCACTCAAAAGCTTGTCTAAGGTGGCCTTACCCTTAAAGCATCTTTCCAAGCTTTTGCTTAGTTTATTGACTTGTTCTTTTAATTCATGGTTCTCAACAATAAGTAAAGGATCACAAGTATTTGCTAAACTAGCAATTGAATCATCACTAGAGCAACATGGCATGGCAAGTAAATCATCACATGAAGTAGAAATGCTAGACATGGATTTTTCATTTAAAGCAATATCTACTTTAGACATCTCATTCATTAAATCACAAGTAATTCCAATATGTGAATGAGATTTTTCAATATTCTTTAAGATGAGAGAATCATGAGCTTTCTTTAGCTCCTCAAAAGAGTCTTTTAGAGAGAGATATTCTTTCTTCAAGACTTTAAATTTTGATTTCTCTTTTCCATTAAATTCATTTAATTCATCAAGCATATCCAATAATTCTTCATAAGTTGGTTCATCACTATCAATGGATTTTACCTTATCTCCTTTTGCCATGAGGCATGTAGGAGTGGAGAATAATGAAGGAGTTTCTTTGATAGCAATGCCAACTAGTCCCTTCTTCTTGGAAGACTCATCCTCATCGAGTCTGAGTCGCTTGATTCATCATTTGAATCCCACTCTCCAATGTGAGCTTCATTCTTGCCATCCTTGTGAAGCTTCTTGAAAAGCTTCTTCTTGCCATTATATTCTTTCTTCTTGAATGACTTGTCCTTGTCATCCTTCTTTGCGGGACAACGAGATGAGATGTGCCCCTTTTCATCACAATTATAGCATCGAATGTTGCTATAACTCTTCTTGTCACTAGAATATTGTCCCTTCTTGTATTTGTCAAAGTTGTAGCTTCTATTGGGCGTCTCTTCATGAACTTCTTCATTTTTCTTACAAGGAGTGCATACTCCTCATCGGAATCTTCTCCTTCATCCTCATCATCACTTGATTCCGCTTTGGCCTTGAAAGCGGTAATTTTCTTCTTTGAGGAGGATGTCTCCACGAGCTCTTCTTTGTCCTTCTTGAACAACTCATTTGTGATGAGATTGCCCAAAAGGCCCGTTGGTGTCATCCTTGGCAATTCGGGAGAGTTGATGAAGAGCGTCACCAAAGTTTCATATTTGTCAGGAAGAGCCCTAAGCATCTTGCGCACAATATCAACATCGGAAAGGTTAGTCCCAAGGCCTTTGAGCTCATTCACAATGTTGTTGAGTCTTGAATACATCTCATTGATGTTTTCATGAGGCAACATTATGAATGTCTCATATTTAATCCGAAGCCTATGCAATTTGGCTTCTTTGACCGTGGATGTACCCTCATGGATTTCAGAGAGTTGTCCAAATAGCATGAGCGGTTTCCAAATTGCTCACTCTATTGAACTCATCCGTTCAAAGCGCCAAAAGAGCATTCATAGCTTGGGCATCTAAATGAGAGTTCTGCGTGTCTTGATCCGTGGGTTCAAGTGGATTAAGAGGCATAGTGTAACCATCATTTACGATTTTCCAAATGCTTGGACTCATGGCCTTTAAAAGATTGACATTCTAATTTTCCAATAAGCATAATTTGTGCCATCAAAGAGTGGAGCCCTTCCTAAAGCCATTCCTCACTAGCCATCCTTGCTCTCCTAGACGGTTAAGTCCAACAACGGAGAGACCAAGCTCTGATACCACTTGTAGGATCAAGGATAACCGACTAGAGGGGGGTGAATAGGAGGTTTTTAAAGTTTTTAACAAATTAACAATTTATCCAATTCAATGACTTAGTCTAAACAAGTTATACTCCTAGCTAGGCAATTTAATTTCAATAAGCAAGCTAGAAATATAAGTGCGAATTGTAAAGACAAGAAATAACCACAAGACACAATGATGTTTTCCGTGGTATCGAAGACTTGCGGTCTTCACTAGTCCACGTTGAGGAAGCTTGACCACTCAAGCGGCTCCACGAATTAAGCCTTCCTCGATCACTTGGGTTGTTCTTCCTCCGCTCCGGATATGGTGAACACCAACCACTCACAATCTTGCTCGGGTCTTCTCACAAGCTTCACTTGAGAAGATCACCGTGCTTCACCGCCAAGCCGTCTAGGAGTGTGGCAACACTCCAAGAGAATAGATCAACGATCCTCGCTGACTTTACTCAAGTGCTAATGAATCAACTAAAGATGAATGCACTTGATCTCCCTTCAATGAATGCAAGAGTAAATTGGGAGTAGAATTGAATGCACAATGCTCACAAGGGTTGAGATATCTTCAATGCAATTTGTGTAACTTGTCCCTTGTGCGGTTGGGGAGGTATTTATAGCCTCCACCAAACAATTCTAGCCGTTGGGAAGAAGTTCCGAAATTTCAAAGACATATCGGAACAACCGGCGTGTTAGCATCGGTACAACCGCGCTTCGCTCAATGCACGATAATTGGCTATGTTACACGCATTAAATGCACTGATATAGCCGTTGGATTTAGTTGCGGTTCATCCGCAGGCAAACACCCGGATCGTCCGATTTCGGGGTTTCTAAACCAGAGATTTTGCATCTGTTCTGGAATTTTACAACCGCCAAATACATTTCGGAACATCCGTATTGCGGTTCATCCGATTATACGTCTTGCATGCAACCGATTCTCAAACGAGGTTTTCAAAGGAGATTACACTCGTACTGTTATTTTGCAACCGCTGTAATATCATCGGAACAACCGGGATGCGGTACAACCGCTGCTAAGCCTTCGGTTCATCCGATTCCAGAATTAAAGCACTGAATTCATTCTAACATAAATTCAAGTCCAATTTTAAATGCATGCATGATCCTAAGTTGATCCATATGGCACAAGAATAAGCTATCAAGCTACTAGTCGTGATCCCCCTTAATAGTACGGCATTTATCCTATAATCCGGTCTACCAACCAATTCTCCTTAGACCGGTAAAATAGAAAAGGATCCTAGACTATTTGTACCTTGACTTTAAGCCTTGTTGATCTTCACATTTTCCTTTAGCATGCATCCTTGCTTCATCATGTTCATCAAATGGAATTAACCTTGCACATTCTTAGTAAACTTGTTAATCCCATATTCACATATTATCATTAATTACCAAAACCATTTTTAGGGGCCTAGATGCTTTCAACTGCCACTGGCCGGTCCGACCGCCAGGCATGGCCGGTTGGACCGCTCTTAGGCCGGTCTGACCACCGGTTCAGCCGGTCAGACCGCTAATGGCCTGACAGCACTGAATCTTTGCCGAAAACACGTGAAACGACAAACCTTTAACGCCATTGCCAATTGTCACATCATCCTAAGATTAGGATTACATCCCCATGATATCCACACACTTCACAAGCATTTCCTCCGGGATCTTCTCAGCGGCGACCAAAGCTTTCATCTTGGCCGCATACATCTCCACTTTGGCCCACTGGGAAGCGGTCCCGACCATCTTTCTCAAGAGAGGGAGATTTGGATTTGGCAAGGATTCAAGAAAGCACACAATTTTGTTGGCGACGGAGAATACAAGGGCTCCATGAGTAGTTGAAGCGATTAGGGAAAAGTAAAAAAACCTAAGTCTCACCTACGGTGAATTTTTATAGCCGCACACGCTTGAGTTAAGGCCGTGGGAACCTAACAGTTACCACCTCTTCGAGAACCGCTCAAACAGACAGGTCTGTGAGAGTCGATTGAGATTCTTTAATTTGTTTGTTCGAGAAAACCGAGTTTATCTTTACATCTCAAGCAAAATTACCTTCTTGACCAAATCTATTTTCTGGTCAAATGAAATACCAGTCGAAAAGGCTTTACTTCTTATGGTTGTAAGATCTTCTACGACTCCTTTTCCAAGTAAGTTACTTTCACTTGAAGCTGGGGGCTAGATAACGAGAATATAATAATCCTTATTTATTTATTTATCTGTAATTCTTATTATAGATATTAATATTCCCATATTGATCTTAAGTATACCCCTTAAATATTTATAAGGGAGAGGCCAAGTTGTCTGGTCGTAAATCACCCCATGGTCGTAAGTCTTTCTACAACCATGATATAGTCGTAAGCTTCTCTACGACTAACGTATAGTCGTAAGATCTTCTACGACTCGTTTGGCTTCGACCAGCCTGGCTTCGACAAACTTATTGATAAGGCTTGCTGATCTGTAGGCCTAATCAGTTATGGAGTATTATGCGCCGTGTTTAGCACATGGGGTATTTAATATACGTTGTTACTCTCTGTGAGTAACCGCATGAATCACTTCTGTCTTTGCTCGTCACTTGATACGTTGAGGCGTCTCTTCGTCAAAAGGAACTGCCACCTTTTCGTATGCTATATAAAGACTGAAGTCAGAAGGTAGAAAGGATGGATCAATCAGGAGCACAAGGCATTAAAGCATTAGGCTTCCTCTTGATTGTAAACATCACACTCAATACAACTACACAGGAGTAAGTTTATTATTCTCTCCGGAGAAGGCCTGAACCTATATAAAATCCCTGTATCATTCTTTGCATAGCTTCAGTCTAGGAGACCCCCCAAATCAAATTTTCATTTTGTTTCGATGTAAAGAATTCTTGTAATTAACTCGGAGCTTGTATTAATCTTGTATTAAACTGTGTTAAACTGTGTTGGCATTTGTTCTTATTGTATTTTCACTTTAGAAACCCCATTGTAAACTTTTGATAATATAATCTTGTATTAAACTATGTTGGCATTTGTTGTCAAATAGTCTATAATTTACTGCTTATTAGTGCTTATTGTCGTTTAGACTAATTTAAGTGTTAAGGTTCTTTCATGTTCATTACCACTTAATTACTTACAGCTATCTATTTTGCACTAAATTACTTATGCCTAACTAATTGCTAGTAAACTGATTACGATTGATTAATTACTACTAAATAATTACGAGTAGTTAATTTCCACTAATTCAATATGCCAGTCTGGTAACCACTAAACTAATTACGACTAATTATTTACAACTCAACTTATTACAACTAATTCATTATCACTAAACTAATTAATTATCACTAAACTAACTAATTACGACTGATAAATTACCACTAAACTAACTAATTACAACTGATTAATTAACACTAAATAAATTACAAGTAGTTTATTTCCACTAATTTAATATGACATACTAATAATCACTAAACTAATTATGACTTATTAATTACCACTAAACTAACTAATTACGACTAATTAATTACCACCAAACTAGTTAATTACAACCAATTAATTACCACTAAACTATTTAATTATGACTAGCTGACTAAGACTGATTAACTACGACTATGATACTAACGACAAAAGCATCCAACAAATTACCTTCACTTCGAGAGAAAGCAATAAAAGGGTCGAGCGACGAGCAACGAGAACCAGCCAAGTACTTAATCTCTAAAAAAAAATTAATTATGGTACATTCTCTGAGTTCTCAGCGATGAGCGCCAGAACGAGAAGCGAAACACAATTGAGATAAGCGACTGCGAGAGTTCGGTATTTATAGCCGAAGCGAGAGTCATTGCGTTAGCACCGGAATTCGGATCGTTGTGCATACGCTGAAGATCGAGCAAGAGGGAGGGCCAAATGCAACGCGATAGATGTGCGAGGGGTGAGGGCGAGTAATGGAAAGTGACCACCGCACGGTGGCCGTGCGGATTCTCCCCCTCCAAACGACAGATGGATTGGATGCCGGCGGTTTTTTGTTTCTCCAAAGAACTGTGTTGGTGTTTTTGGAGATTTTTAGGTTGTTGTGTGCACCATCGCAGGGTGGCCATGCAGGAGGGGGAGAAGGGAGGGTGCGTGGCGGGTGCGGGCGGGTATTAGAAATTCCTATAGATAGTATACTTATATGAAATTGTGAGAAAAATTCAGAATGAATAAAATTATATAAAATTTACACAGGTAAATACACTGTGTCAGAATGTTCCAATTTTTTTTATAATTTTTTGAGCTTATTTTATATATTTAAAAATTCATATCAACAGAACCGAACTGAAAGAGAGTCCCCACACGGCCACCGTGTGGGAGGTGGCCACGTGTCAGCTCTAAAAAAGCTACCGTACAATGGTCATGCGGTAGGATAATATTTTTGTAAATACCAAATAATAACAATCATTATTGTAAATACACAGCGCTTTTGGGACAATACAGTTAAAAACTATTGAAATTGAGTGGCAGGTACGTACTGCAATCCATCCGTCCGTATTCCGTACAACTATCAACTCCCTTCCGAACCATCCAGAAGCTTGGCCTATGCCACCAGCTCCCGCACCTAACCGACGGCCACGATGAACCCCTCCACCCACATCAACGGCTAACACGTCCCCCCCGCCCGGCGCGGCAATTTTTTACCGCCACCGATTTACCACAACCCCCGCGAAAAGGCAAAACCACCAACGAACTTTTACTGCTCGCATCAAATCGTCGCGCACGAGAGAAAAGCGCGCTGCTCGCTGCGTGAGGGAGGCGGTAAAAAAAAAAGCCTCGGCATTTTCGAACCCGAAAAAAAAGGGAATAAACAAACAAGCAAAAATCCCCCGTCTTCTCGTCGTCTCCTCCCACAAACCCTAGCCGCGCCCCGCTCCACCCCCTTCTCGCCGTCGCCGTCGCCGTCGCCGTCGCACCGCGCCGCGCCGCGCCCATGGCGAAGTCGCGGCCTCCCAAGCGGATCCTCGAGTCCTACACCATCAAGGGGCCCGACAAAGTCATCAAGCGTGAGGCCCGCCCTCCTCATCTCCTCCCTCTGATCCGGAATTTCCGCGGGGTTTTGGGGATTTTTTTGTGGATTTTTTGGTGGCGTTATGGGGGGTATGGGTCGGCGGGTCTAGGTTTCCGAGCCCTAGAATTTGAAGGTCTTTTTACTTCGGGGCAGATTAACGCGGTGAAAAATCCTTGCCTTGTTTGGACCATTTTGATTGCTGTGTTATTTTGGTGTGAAAAATCCTCGCCGTCGCCGTCGCTCACGGTTTGTATGTTTCTATCATGGAAAGAAATTCATCTTTTGCTGCTCGCTGCGGAGACAACTTGATGTCTAGTTAGGCTGGGAGCAATTAGCACATAGAATGGAATATTAGAGTCGGATTAACATGCTAATGGCGGTCATCTGCAGTAAAGCTGCTGCCTTTCCTTTTTTTTCTTGTTAGGGTAAATTTAGTGAGTCTGTTCGAAAGTTAACATTTTTAGGTATTTCTGTCGTTTGCATGTGTGGGCGTGTTAATTTGGTTAATCTTAGAATGAATAATGCAAAAAAAAAGTGTTTCACGTTCTGTTATAAGCTTAGCCTGTTTGATTTCCTATTCTAGATTATGTATTGAGTAAAGTACGTTGTGGGTCCCTAAACTTGTCTAGGTCCTTCAAACTTTGGAACTGTATATTTATGCCACTAAACTTGTTAAGTGGTATAGATGTGGCCCCTTGACCAAAGTCAACGACTGATTTGCAATAAACACCCTGATGTCTCGTGCCTTTGCATTTGTGCTTCTGTTCTTTTGCCGCCCCAATCATGTCACCCAACCTTGAAGACTTTGCCGGAGCCCGTCGCTGGCTAGCTGTGACACCGTAGGTCACCGCTGCCAGCGTCCCACCTTCTCTCCCTCTCATCCTCACGTTCTCTTCTCACCATTTGTCTTTTCTATCACGAGCATGCTGTTGTGATTGAGACAGAGAACGAGAGGGAGGTGACCATGGCGTCGGGCTAGGAAGGCGGATGGTGGAGAAGAGGTGTTGAGGCTCCAGGAATGGGAAAAATGGTACTTTTACGACAAGGTGAGCCCGTTGGTGGTGATGGTTCACGGAGAGAAGTACTGGAGATGTGCTAATGATGTCAGGCGGTGACGATAGCGGTCGGAGTGAAGGTGGCGCCAACGTTTGGGAGAACGGGGTATCCGACCAAGCTTGTCAAAATAAAGGCGATGACGAGGGGATGCTTGTGCATGAATCAACTGGACCGAAGCTCATTGGAGCTGATGAACGGTGACGAAGACGACCGAATGCAAACAACAAAAGCAGTGATCGATTAGTTGTGCTGCGTGAATGAAAACCAAATTAATTTGGGGTATAAGTTCATCGAGGGGTAGAACCCGATATAACACGAAGAAACATCGACGTTGCTCATCAGATTGGGAGATCAATGTGGTGGTGTCACGGTTCTCCTTTCGCCCGCAACCTTGGCGCCAAAGGTCACTGACAGCCTAGGATCGATTGCCGCCAACTCCACGACTGCCTCACGAGCTCGCTGTGCGAACACGAGGTGAGGGAATGCAAAGGGATCACAATTACAGGGGGTTGAATGAAAATTTTACCGCCCACTCGGCTGGTCACGTGAGCCGCATGTGACCCCGACGCCCACTGTTATTAAGTTGCGCGGCTAGTCGCGACTTTTGTTACGATCAAAGCGCGTAAGTCATCAACTCATCATCATGATTATGTTGTTCTTTTTTTAATTTCATGATTTACAATATGTATATGTGTTTAATTGTTATACAACTTATTTTATTACGTGCCCTGTTTAAATACTTTCTTGTCTGTGGACTAGTCGTGACTAATCTGTCGACTAGTCGACCAAGTCGATAAGTCGCTCCTCTTGCGACTTGACTTGACTTTACAACTTAATAACCTTGCCCACACCATGCTAGCACCGATCAACATGACACATCGGTGGACCTACAGTGTATTTTACTCTTATGTATTTATGTCCAGTTCACTCCCGTCTTAGCTGTGTGTTTGTGTTGCAACTTACAGTTAAGCACTGAGCAGAATCCTTTTGCTAGAAATAGGCCAGTAGGCTGACTTAAGATTATAGTGTTGTTAATAAAAAGTTTTCTAATGGCAATTTAGCATTACCAAATTAACATTTTGATTTTTGGCTGGCTTGATATGGTGTAAATCCCAGTTTTAACTACGATCAACTATGACGTTTTAAATCTTGCCCCAACTTTTAGCTGGCATATCATTCCAGTTCTGATTGTATGTGCTCCACATGTTTGCATGAAGAATAACTGCTTCCTATGCAAATGTAGCATGTTTTAAGTTTAAGCTCGGTCTGGAACTCTGGGTAGAAAACTTGTTTTAGGGCAAATTTACCATATTAGGTGTGCTTCACTGTTCCTCTTTAAAAAATGTGTGCTTCCTGTTGGGACCTTGAGTTAAGTTAACTAATCAATACTACCCAGCTAGTCATCTTAAAGCTTTGTTTTGGCTAGATAGCGTGTTCTAAACTTTTCATGACAATTCAACATTTTACCCTAATTTTTCTATTATTAATTCTTTCTCTTTTCTGTGCTATTGAATAGATTGCTTCAAATTGTATGTGTTCCTTCTGCTAACCTAGCTTATACCAACCTCAAAATTTTCGTAAGTGTCCGATCCTGACATTCTGTTTTGGCATATTGAAATTTTTTGGCACAAAAACATGGGTAGTTAAGCATTACTGCATTAGTTACTTATTGCACCAATCTTTGTAAACTCAGATGAATCCTCTAGCTTGAATCCTTTGTTTAATTTAAATATTTAGATGTGTTTGATCTCCATTTTATTTGCTGCATGTTATGTTCTGCTGTAAGCACTATGCACCTCATATTTCTTATGCTCATATATTATAACTGTCATACAATTCAACATCAGCTTAACATTTTGATGATGACCTATTTGCCACAAGCACTGAATTAACCTAATCTGGCATTTGGCTCATCCTCCCTTTTGTTTCTTCCAGCTTTGGACTGTGTGCTAATGAGGGCATCTGATGCATCAAAGCCACCCTATGTGGCAAGAGTTGAGGCAATTGAGGCAGCAGGATCTCGAGGCACAAATGTGAGAGTACGGGTGCGGTGGTACTATCGGCCAGAGGAGTCCATTGGTGGAAGGCGACCATTTCATGGTGCCAAAGAGCTATTCCTCTCTGACCACTATGATGTACAGAGCGCTGACACCATTGAGGGAAAGTGCAACGTCCACAGCTTCCGTAGCTACACAAAGCTGGATTCTGTGAATGCTGAGGACTTCTTCTGTCGCTTTGAGTACAAATCAGCTACAGGCAGCTTCGTGCCCGACCGCATTGCTGTGTAAGAATTCAATCCAACTTCTACAATGTGATTATTCTGATAAAAAAATTCTTAGCATATTTGCAATTTGGTAGCAGGTTTTTGGCAATAGGTCCTTTGACACTAGCCAAATATTAACATATTATGTAGATAATGCTTTCTGAATTTTAGTTCCATGTTGGCTGTCGATGGTTTTCATAGCTTTCTTTGGGGATTCCACACGGGCCTTCTATATTTATAAAGATAGGGCAATAGTGTTAGGTACCATCGTATATATCACCATGTCATTCTCGCGTTGGATGGTATTTTCCAATTTATACCTCTTGCAGTGGTACTGAGCTAACTATTTGACCATAATATATGATGTGTTTGGCGGTTCCTTATTATATGACCATGTTCCGATTATTTGACCATAATGTGTCATTCCATCAGATTGGATGTCATGTTTTATTATTGTAGCTCTTGTAGAGGATTAGTATTTGGGGCAATTGGCCACGCCTCAATGAGAGGGCGCTTACATTATATAGGCACAGTTGACTCATTGTACAAGGCAAGGATAATTCCCTTGATTTACATCTGCTATTTATAGCAGCTAGGATATCCATAAACTATCTATAGTAACTAATCCCTGATTTGCATCTGTTATCTATAGCAGCTAGGATATCCACAGACGGCATATTCTATTGCCTAACACCCGCCCGCAGGTTCGCGCGGGAGGCTCCGGACGCAAAGGCCGGATCGAAAATCTCGAAAGAGTCTTTGTCGGAAGCCCTTTAGTCATGATGTCGGCGAATTGTTGAGAGGAGGCACATGGAGAACCCGACTCACTTAAGGGCCACCTTTTCGCGGACGAAGTGAATGTCGATCTCGATGTGCCGTTCGCTTGTGGTGGGCGGGGTTGGTCGTCATGTAGACGCCACGGCGTTGTCGCAGAAGACAACGATGGCGGAGGCGTACCGATGTGGAGCTCCCGGAGTAATTGTCGAAGCCAAGAAGACGGCCACAACGTGAGCCACGGCCGATACTGCTTCCTGGCTGAGGCGGACACCGCCGTGGTTTGACGCTGGAGGACCAGAAACCGTTGTCGCCGAGATAGACGCAGGTTTGAGGTGGATCGTCGAGAGTCTCGCGCACTGCCTACCGGTCGTCGAGTAGGCGATTAGGTTGTCGGCGGACCGGTGCCAATGTGAAGACCCGAGGAGAGTTCCTGGGCGAAGCGTGGGATCGCTTGATGAGCGCGCGGTGAGGCTCGCGTGGGGTGTGCATGAAGAGGCACACTGCGAACGAAGATATGCGGATCGGACGAAGTCGGTCAGTCTTGGAGAGCTCCGCTAAGCTCCTCGTGACTCGGATCGTCCTTTGTCGACGATAGATCCCGTCGGTCGCGGATAGCTTGGCGTGAGTGTCAGCAGTGTTGATGTTGGATGACACTCGGCCATGCTCGCTTGGCCCGAAGAAGCTCGGCGGCGTCATCATTTGGGAGAGGAAGAGACCATCCGAGGAGCGCGTGGCAGCGTCTGCCGAAGTGGTGAAGAGCGCCAAGATCCGTCATGGCGAACTTCGAGCTCAGTAGAGTCATGATGCTACCGCGGGAGGCGAGGACGCGGCGCGAGAACGATGTCGTCGACGTCTGATGAGTAAGCGAGCGACTCGGCCTCTCGGAAAATGAAAAGGATGTGTCTGGAGTGGAGGCGACGGCCGAAGCTTCCGGGCGAAGGTGGCGGTTAGCCGCGGTACGAGCCGCGAGCTGCTTGATCCATACAAGGACTTCGCAGACGCGAGACATGATCGGGGCACCGTGGTCGATGAATCGACGGTGCTGGCGATGACGGTCTCCTCGAGGCGGCCGTGAAGAAAGCGTTCTTCACGTCCACCGATGAATGGGCGGCGGGGACGTGGCGATCTTGTCTGAGCCGAATGGTGGCGGTTTGACAACCGGCCAAGGTCTCGTCGTAGTCGATGCCCTCGCTGGCCGGGAGAAGCGCGGACAACCCGGCGAGCCTTGTGGCGCGCGAGGACCCATCGGCATGAAACTTGTGCCGGAAGATCCACTTCCGCCACGATGTTGGCTCCAGGGGCCGCGAACAGCCGCCAGTGTTGTTGTCGGCGAGGGCTGGTACTCATCCATCATCGCGCCGCGCCGGTTAAGCGTCGGCAACAGATCGCTGCAGAGTTCGTTAAATCGGCGACGCGGTGGATGATGTCGTGGCCTTGATCCTTCATAGCCGATGCGAGAATGGCACCGTCATGGTGCGAGTGGCGCGGCGGTGGCGGGCGGCGGCGGTGTGCGCGGCGCGGGTGGCGCCGGGCTTCGAGAGCCATAGGGCTGCTGAGGGCATTCGCTCGGACGTAGACGCCGTATGGGAGCGGCGGACGTAGACTTGTGGGAAAGGGGCCACGCTGGGTCCAGGCGGGGGCACGGGACCACGCCCGCCCGGTGTCGAAGAAGGCGATCCGTGTGAGGCCGCAGCATCTGAAGGCGGCTGCTCAACATCCGAGTGGGATGGAGCAACCACGGGCGTCGAGGATGAAATCCCACCTGCAACAACAGTAGGACAAGGCACCGAAACCATATCGTCGTCGAGGAGAAAATCTAGGGAAGCGGAGGAGGGTGAGGCGGCTGAAGTGGCTGCAAAGGGAAAGTTGGTCTCATCGAATGTAACATGGCGAGAGATAATGATGCGACGGGTCGATAGGTCAAGGCAGCGGTAACCTTTGTGCGAGGGGGGATATCCTAGGAAGACGCATGCCGTGGAGCGAGGGGCGAGCTTATGTTTGGAGGTTGCTTGCATGTTGGGAATGATGAGACACCCAAAACACGCAGATGGCTATAGGTTGGCGGCTGGTTATGCAGACGAGTGTAGGGAATTTCATGCTGAATGGAGGAGGATGGGCGCCTATTATGGAGGTAGCAGGCTGTCATGAGCCCCTCGGCCCAATAGGTGGGCGGCAGGGAGGCATGGAGGAGCATGGTACGAATGGAATTGTTGAGTGTGCGGATGATGCGTTCAAATTTCTTGCCATTTGGGATGATGTGTAAGGCGGGAGAGGCGAAGGTGAGTACCTTGAGCAAATGAAGAATTTGATGTTGGCGGTGTTTACGAATTCGGGCCGTTATCGGCTGAAAACTTTGTGACGGAGGTGAATTGTGTTTTGGCAAAGGCGCGACAAGCTCAACTAAGTGTTGGTGAGCGTCATTTGTTTGGAGCGGAAAAACCCAGCAAAGAGTGAGTGAAATCATCCAAACAGACCAAGTAATATGAAAAGACCGCATGACTAGTGATGGGAAGTCCATACATCACAATGAACAAGTGCAAAGGTGCATGAGTTATGGAATGCGAAGAATCAAGGGTAGACGCGTATGCTTGCCCATCGACATGAGTGGCATAGCGAGTGGTCTACTTTATTGCGAAGCGGCCACGAAGTTTGTTGAGGCGTTCTAAGGTGGCGGGGGGCTGGATGGCCAGAGGCGTTGATGCCACATAGTCGACGGCGACCAGAGAGCACGAGTGAGGTGCAGTGTAGAGCGGGCATGGTGTATAGGTCCCGTCGCGATTACAGCGGAGAATCACGCATCCGATCCGAGATCCTTAACGAAAAACCATGGGCGTCAAATTCAAAGGAACAACTATTGTCGCGAGTGAATTGGCGAACGGATAACAGGTTGCGGACTATGGATGGTGCGACAAGAATATTATTAAGAGCGAAATTTGTTGTAGATGTAGGAAGGATGGAATGACCTCTAGGCGTGGCGGGGATACTAGTGCCATTACCTCATCGTTATTGAGGAGATGGAAGGGGAAGGCGTTGGGTAAGCATACCGTCCGAGGCGTCATGTGCGTAGAGGCGCGGAGTCGACGACCAGGCGGTGCCCTGCGGTTGCATGTTCTGCAGGCGTGATGAGGCCACCGCATCCCGTGAGCGGTGGAGGTGGTGAGGCCACGGAGGGCGCTGAAGTGGAGCGAAGGCGGTGTGGGCCTGTGGGGAAGGCAGGATGCCACATTGCGCCAAATAGCACCAGACCGCCAGAGGCGCGAGAACCTCCTGGCGCTGGCGCTGTCCAGGAGGGGTGACGCGCTCTCCAGGGGCCACACGTTCGCCGGTCCAGGGATTGAAGCCCCAGGGAACGCGTTTGTTGGTGCTGGGGCTGCCGGAGTTGTTGAAGAAGCCGCCGGAGGAGTTGGGAAAGGGCTGCTGGGCACCCTTTTTGGTGTTAGGCGCGGCCACCTCCTATTATTCTTCTTCATTGAAACCGCCATTAGAGGAAGCAGCAGCCAGGAGAGCGGTGGCAGCACGCATCTTCTCGTCATGTTGCAGCCGCAGCTCCTTGAGAAGGAGCTGATGGCGTCTTGATGGCGTGAGGGCTCTGGCGGCGATGTTGTCGGCGACGCCGGAGTAGACCTCGTTGAGTCCGCGCAGGAGGTTGAGGACGAGATTGGGTTCAGAGACGGGCGGCCCAACGTCGCGTAGTTCGTCGGCCTTCTCCTTTATGCGAACGCAGTAGGCGTCAATGGACAGGTCCCCTTGAGTCATCGAGTGGAACTCGTGATTCAAGAAGATGGCGCGAGGAGCTTTGTTCGCCTGGAACACCGCGCCGATGGCCGCCCAAAGAGCGCTCGCCGTCTGCGTGTCGTCGGTCATGGCGAGGTTGAGGACGGCGTCAGAGATGGTGCTGTACATCCATCCGCGGACGCGAAATCGATCTGCGTCCGTGTCTCGTCGAGCCTTGAGTGGAGGTGGTGGCGAGATGATCAAGCGGCCAATTTCCCACATGTGGCACGGCACGCCGTCGACCATTTGGTGAAGTTGGAGGGCTTCAACTCAAGAGTCATGGGGACGTGGAGCTTGATGTTGATGGTGGCGAAGGGGCAGATCACGGGGGCAGCATCGCTCTTGAGGGTGACGCTGGTGGCAGAGGTTTCCATGGGGAGGGGTGGAAGAGGGCGGCGCCCAAGGGGAGGTGGGCGGCGTTGGAGGAAAGGATCGCGAAATTAGATCGGGATCGGAAACTGAACTTCTGATACCATGTAGAGGATTAGTATTTGGGGCAATTGGCCACGCCTCAATGAGAGGGGCGCTTACATTATATAGGCACAGTTGACTCATTGTATAAGGCAAGGATAATTCCCTTGATTTACATCTGCTATTTATAGCAGCTAGGATATCCATAAACTATCTATAGTAACTAATCCCTGATTTGCATCTGTTATCTATAGCAGCTAGGATATCCACAGACGGCATATTCTATTGCCTAACAGCTCTGATAAAACTTGTTTGGCTGCAATTGTGATTAGGTCGCTAATGAGGTTATAGATGAACTGTGAACTTTTTTTTTTTACCCCAGTTGTATTCTCAACCAAACCTCTCATTATTGTTAGCCTATGCCTGCTTCCGCTCTCTGCTACTTTGATTTATGTGCAGTTTGTTAATCAAAATCACATTTTGTTTACTTTTCTGAAATCTTTTTGTAAACAACGCGACAGGTTTTGCAAGTGTGAGATGCCGTACAATCCTGATGATCTTATGATCCAATGTGAGGAATGCTCTGACTGGTGAGTACATGGAACATTTGATCTACACAGTAACTTCTCAAAGCCATTTTTGCCTGAACTGCGTGGGTGATACACTGATACATGTCACACCATTTTTCCTCTTGTACATTGTGTAATTGGAAAGTCTGTTTTGTTATTTTACGAATGGATGTCGGTGTCTTATGTGTTTTGAGAGAGGACAGGGCATACATAGAAGTGGGTGAATGATCATTGTGCCAAAGTAACAAACCTTAACAGTATCAAATTGGCTAAATACAAGTTTTTGTTTTTTTGTTCTCATGTTCAGTTTCTTTATAGTGTAGCTCGACATTTGCTTCAGATTCCTCGTCCAGATGACAAAAATAGCCAAAAACCAGCATACTATTTCTTGACTTGTTCCTGTTAGAGTAGGACTCTAGATCTTATTTGGTTTCCTTATCTGTAACCTCTCTTTGTACTCCATATATATTGCCCATTGGGCCCCCTTGAATACATGCACATTATTCCTAACATGGTATCAGAGCTTAGGGTTACCTAGCTCTCCTTCCATTGCGCCATTTGCCGCCGCCATCGTATACGCCGCCGCCGTCGCCCGCTTGCCCGCCGCTCGAGCCCGCCAGAGCCGCCGTCGCCGCTCTCTCCTCTGTCTTGTCGCTCACCGCCGCCGCCGCCGTCGTCGTTCTGCCAACCCGCTGAGCCGCGCCGCCGCCGCTCTCTCTCTGTCTTGTCGCTCGTTCTGCTTTGCCGCGTCATTGCCGCTACTCGAGCCTCGTCACCGCCTGCCTGTCGCCTTTGCCGAGCCGATCTCCTTCTCCGCGCCACCACCGCCTCGCCTCGCCGCGACCTCGCCCTGGCTGCGCCTCACTCCTTGAGCATTGCCGGCTCTCCTCTGTTGCCGTCGCGGTGCATCCCCATGCGCGTCGAGTGTAACGGGCCGACCGACTTAGGGTTTAGGGTTAGGAAAAAAAAGAATAAGAAAGAAAAAGAAAAAAGAGTATCGTCGCTTCAATCATTGCTGCCAGTCAGCAGTTACTCATTTGAGTCTTCTTGTTGGTGATAGCAAGATCCTTACTCTCATGGAGAGGATGACACTTGGAGATGGGGCAATTTTCTTGGTTTATTTCTGACGCAATGCCATACCAACCTGAGGGGTTGGGGATACAAATTTATAGGCTGTCCTAAAGCTAGTCTAAGATGCTAGTCTAAAGCTGTCCTAAAGCTAGTCTAAGATGCTAGTTTAAAGCTGCTGTACAAGAACCATGTGCCCACCCCACAAAGACCACAGTACATGGACTTATTCATCATTCTCCCCCTAAGTCTTGTGCGTCATCTTGTGGGAGAGTTGAGCCATCCCGATCCTAGAGCAGAGCTCGAGGAATTTGACCCTCCCAAGAGGCTTGGTGAGCAGGTCCGCAAGCTGATCCGTGGTGTTGATGTAGCTTGCCTTGATGATGCCTTCATCCAAGCGACCTCGGATGGCTGTACTTCACCCGGATGTGCTTGCTCGTTCGTGGAAAGCGGGGTTCTTTGCGAGCAGGCGGACTTGTTGCCCACCTCGAGCGCCACCGCCGTTGTCTCTGCCGAGAGATCACCAGCGGTCGAGCGAGCCGGGCGCCTAAGTCGGGCGGTGGAAGCCGCTATGTACTCGGCCTCACAGCTGGACAGGGCCACCACCTGCTGCTTGACTGACTGCCAGCTAACGAGACACTTGCCGAGGAAGAAGAGAATCCCGCTTGTGCTCTTGCCGGTGTCGATGTCGCTGCGTGGTTGCTTGTCCGCCAGACTCGATGAAGTGCGCCGCACCGGGACACCTCGGGTAGTGCAAGCCGTAGTCGGAGGTGCCCGCAACGTAGCGGAGGATCCTCTTCACGGCCGCCGATGCTCGTCGTCGGTCATTTGCATGAACCGACCGACGTGGCCGACGGCGAACGCCAACCGGGCGCTGTGGGCGAGGTAGCGAAGGCGCCCGCGATCGCGCCAGATCTTGCGTCGTGTCCACCTTCTCCGCCGTGCTCTCACGACTCGGCTTGACCTCTCCTCCATAGGAGTGGGGTGGTGGGTTGCGATCGGTGAGCCCGCCACTTCGACGGCGCGCTTGCCGTGGCGGTCCGACGAAGGAGATATCGGAGTCGCCCCGGTGGACCTCAATCCCGTGTAGAAGGAGAGGAGCCCAAGTCGCTCATCCCGAAGGCGGTCTTCATCTCCGCCTTGAACGCCTCGACCTCGGCCTCCTTGGGCCGGTGATCACTGTGTCGTCGACGAGACGCCCGCGCCAGGCGTTGCCGCCTTTGCCCCGCCGGTGAGAACGCACCTCGTGTGCGCTCTGCTGGAACCCCATTTGCTTGAGGCCGAGTCCACTTAGCGTTCGGGCTCGTGGTGCTCGCCGCAAGCTATGAGGGCCTTGCGCAGCGGAGAACCTTGCCCTCCTTGCCGGGATGACGAATCCGGCGGTGGCGACGGACGTAGGCCTCCTCCTTCAAGTCGCCGCTGAGGAAGGCGGACTTGACGTCCATGTGATGGACGCGCCAATCCTCCCGGGCCGCAAGTGCGAGGAGAAGACGAGCGGACTCCATGCGCGCGGCCGGCGCGGCGTCCATCGGTCGACTCCTCCGCCGCCGCGAAGCCTCGTGCCACCAAGCGAGCCTTGTGCTTGACGATGGCGCCGGCTTATCCCGCTTCGGCGAACACCCACTTAAGGGTGATCGCGCGGTGGCCGACAGAAGATCCGCCCGCCTCCACGTCCGGCTCCGCTCGACGGCGTCCATCTCTCGCTTATCGCGACACGCCACGCCGCGTCTCCTCCGCCTCGATGAAGGAGCGGGGCTCGCCGTCGTCGCACGCCAACTGCAGCTCGCCAAGTCGTCTTTGCGCCACCTCCGAGATGGGCGGCTCGCGGATGTTGTCCATGGTACGATAAGCGCGAGGCTCGCTCGTCGTGGTAGGCGCCGACGCGTCCTCGCTGTGAGACAATGGAGTAGCGAACTCCACCATGCGCCGCTTGTCGTGGACCGGCTATCGGGCCGATCCGGTGGTGTGGCCTCCGGTGCAGGAGAGTGGTGGCCGGTGCGGAGAGCGTGGAGTGGCCGGTGGTGAAGAGCTGGGCGTGCGGTCGGCGAGGTGGTGGAGCACTCGCCGAGCCGCGGCGAGCAAGGTGTCGAGGTGGACGAGCTCGGTGAAGCAGTGCCCGGCTCTCTCGGTGGACGTGGTCGACAACAAAGTCCCCGAGAGTCGGTCGAACCGCCGCCCACCGCTTTGTCCCACGCCCGCCTCGCCGCCGTCGAACACAACGCCACGCGAGATGCGGGCGCTTGGCGGTGTGGCAGGTCGAGGATGCGAGGCCTTCGAGCCCTCCGCGTGGCCGATGAACACTCCCGAGTGCTCCTGCCGCCGAGCTTACCGATGTGACCAAGCTCCTTGGCGAACACGAGGGAGCCAAGACCCGCAAGTGGGAGACCGCCGGCCATGCGTCCATGCTAAGCCTCGTATGGCGTCCCGCTGCCGAGCGCCTTGGTAGGCGAAGGTTGAGGATGTAGACGGCCGTCACCACCGCTTCTCCCGAAGATACCGCATCCTCTCGCTGAGGAGGGCCCGAGCCATCCCTACAACCGCCTCGTTGCGCTGCCGACGACACTGCTTCTGCTGCGGTCAGACGGCGAGAGAGCGGCGCTGAATGCCCTCATCAAGAAGACGACGCGACCACCACCGCCGTGAATTCGCCGCTGTTGTTCTGGCGCAAGAAGACGCTGCAGCCTGCGGCGCGCTCGCCTCTCAGCAGCGACTGCGTCGCTGATGGCGCCCGCACCTCTCCTTGCTCCCGAGGACCATCACCCACATGTAGCGGGAGAGATCGCCGACGAGCGGCAGGAAGTAGCGTCGTCCTCCCGGTGTGGCCGGTGTCACCGGGCCACACAAGTCCCCGTGCACGAGCTCGAGCCTCTCCTTGGCTCGGAAACTCGCCCGCTGGGGAAAGGGGAGTCGCCTCTGCTTCGTCAACACGCAGACGTCGCAGAATCGCTTCCACATGGTCAAGGCACGCGCGGCTTCGACCATTTCGCGTGGCACCGAGCCGCCTGTGGCCTCGGCTGAAGGTACCTAAAGCGCTCGTGCGCCCACGCCTCGTCGTCCCGACGAGCAATGAGACAGAGGGGTTGTGCCACCGCACGTGAAGAATGTAGAGTCGATTTGGCGCTCGTTACCTTGGCAAGAAGGCGGCGGCGATGATCCCAAATCCGCAGCACCCCGTGCTCGATCTCGACACGCGAGCCGTTCTCATCCAGCTGTCCCAAGCTGATGATGGAGTTCCGCAGGTCGGGGATGTAGTAGACGCCGCGAGCGGCTGTGCTCACCGTGACACGGTGGCGAAGATGACTGAGCCGATGCCCTTGATTTCCACGCCGAGGCGCCCCAAACTTGACTGAGCCTCGGACGCTAGAGTCAATCTCGGCGAAGAACTCCCGCCGACCGGTCATGTGATGGGCGGCGCGGTGTCGAGGCACCACCCGCCGATCTTGTCGTTGCGAGCCGTGGCCGGGGGGCATGTGCTTTTGGCTCGCTCAAGGGAGGAGAGCCATCGCGTCGGCGGTCCGCCGGAGGTAGTTCGATGCTCGCATGAGCAATGAACAGAGCCACCGCTCCTCCTCTCTGCTCGCGACGTGGGCTCGGCCGCTGTGGTCGCGGCAATCCTCGCCCAATGACCAAGCTTGCCGCAGCTTGTGGCAAGAGTCGCCTCGCGTCTTGCTTTTGCTTGCCACCGCGCCGCTGGCGCCCACGCCATCACCCTCGACGCGTCCGCGCCTCGCTCGGGCGTCTTTGCGCGGCTTGCCACGCTATGCGTCGCTGTCGTGGAAGAAGGCTCCTTCTTTCGCATCACCTTGGCCGGCAGCCCAGCGCTCCCGAGCGAGGAGGAGCTTCCGCCAATGGTGACGGTCCCGAGGCGCGTGGCTCATCGCCATCAACGCGACCTTGAGGCGACCCAACGCCTCGATCGTCATCGTGGAGAGGTCTAGCAGAGACTCGATCGAGCGAGCCGCCCGCTTGTACTTCTCGGGGCGCAGCGGAAGAGCTTTTCCACGCCTCTCTCTCCGTAGGTGTTGTCGCCGAATCGCACTACCGCAGCAGAGTGTTGAGACGGAGGCAAAGTCATCCACGCCCTCACCGCTTGAAGGCCGTGCTCCCACTCCGCGCGGCGCCGCAATGTAGACTTGCGGCGCGGCCGCTGCCGTGCGTCGGCCGCAGCCGATGGCGCCCCAAGCCTCTTTGGCGATCCGCTTGTTGGTAAGCGAAATCGATCTCGGCGGATCTGCAGCGATGAGAGCATCCAGCGCCGCCGATCCCGGTCGTAGTCGACGCCGCCGCACCGGATCAGATCCCACATATGCCGCGACTGAGCTTTACCTCATCACCGCAGCCCCACTCGACATAGTTGGTCTTGGTGAGGGTAGGCCACCCGGCCGCCGGGCCGACGCCCTCGACGACACTGGTACTCGTGGTGACCACTTGCCGTCACGGGAGAGCCGCGTCGCTGTGAAGGCCGCGCCTCCGCCGACCACTGTACGCCGCCGCCGCGCCTCTCCTCCAGGCGCGCACGGCCGCGTCACGCTGCTGTCTGGCCGCCGCTGCTGCGTGGCGTCGCCGCCATCCACCGCTGCCGCTCAGCTACGCTTCTCCTCTCTCCCGGCTCAAGGTCCGCGTCGGCCGCTATCTATCGGGATATGGAGTCGCTTATTCGCCGCCAGAGCCTTGACCTCGCTGCCGCCACACGCCGCCGCCTGCCGCCGCCGCCGCTCTTCCACTCGCCTGCCGCCGCTAGCTCCGCCGCCGCCGCCTTTTGACGCTTTCGCCGCCGCCGCCGCGGGCTCGCCGCCGCTGCTGGCTGCTGCTGCCGCGGCAAGCTCGCTGCTCGCCGACGCCACGGCGTGCTCGAGGCGATCGAAGGCCGAGATCGCCTGCGGACATGGCGCGCTGCATCGGGCTCGCGTGGAGAGAGGGCCGCGGACGAGCCGCCGCCCGCTCTCGGAGAGAGGCGAGGGGATACCGGCTAGCCGCCGCTGCACGGCCGGGCTGCCATGAGACCGAGACGAGATGAGCGGGAGATGCTCAGCTACTGAGGATAGTATAGCTCGATACCACTTGTTACTCATTGAGTCTTGTTTGTTGGTGATAGCAAGATCCTTACTCTCATGGAGAGGATGACACTTGGAGATGGGGCAATTTTCTTGGTTTATTTCTCACGCAATGCCATACCAACCTGAGGGGTTGGGGATACAAATATATAGGTCGCTACCCACCAAGCATATGCTAAGATGCTAGTCCTAAGATGCCACTCAAAAGCTGTCCTAAAGCTAGTCTAAGATGCTAGTCTAAAGCTGTCCTAAAGCTAGTCTAAGATGCTAGTTTAAAGCTACTGTACAAGAACCATGTGCCCACCCCACAAAGACCACACACAGTACAGGGACTTATTCATCACAGCGCTGCCTGTTAGACTTTGTTGCCTTGGTCGCCGCGTCGTCCAGCGCCGCCTACCGATGGCTTCTGTTCCATCCGCTACGATTCCATTCTCGGGAAGAAAGCTTAATGGAACAAACTACAGGTTATGGTCTTCACTCATTGAGATCACGCTAGATGGTCTCCGCCTGTGGGGACATGTTACTGGTATCCGACCTTGTCCGCCGTCGCCGGTGCAGCCTCCTCCCAGACAGTCTACTTCCACATCTCCTACAGATGATGAGGCCGCCAAGAAGGAGACAGACATCGCCGCTGCTTCTGATGCTGCTGATGAGGCTTATCAGTATGCTATAGATGCTTTTGAGCACTGGTGTGCTGATGAGGCCTGTGTTCGAGCCATCCTGGTGGTCAGCGTTGACGACTCCATCCAGCCAGACATTGTTGGTATGCGTACCACTCGTCAGATCTGGGAGTACTTGCGTGAGCGATACCAGCAGAGCAGCGATGCTCAATTCCTTTTGCTTCAGCGTGAGTTGGAGACGCTTCGCCAGTAGGACTCCTCCGTCGACGATTTCTTCCGAGCCCTGGCTAGTCTCTGGCGCCAACTGGATGAGTTGGCTTCTCCGCTCTGCCAGGCGTGTCATAAAGTGCAGAAGGCGGATCGTGATCGCCTTTGTCTTTATGATTTCGCTCACCGCTTTCGCCGAGTTTGAGCTCGCTGTGGCTCAACTGTTGAGCCGTTCACAACGACCGAGCGATCCATCGAGACTCTTCGACGCTTCAGGCCGAGGAGCTTCGCGCGGTTAGCAAAGACACGGCTTGTTCCACCGTGTTGGCCACCTCTTCTTCTTCGACTACACCAGCGTTTTCTGCTTCGACTACAGTTCCTCCTCAGGTGTCTGTTTCTGCCCTATTTTTGCACCAACTGGGGTTCAGTGCAATTACTGCAAGAACTTCGGGCACGACTATCAGCGTTGTGCGGTGCGGAAAAAGCAGAACAAGCCACATGGAGGTCCACGCTTCAAGGGAGGGCATGGAGGCCCTTCCTCGACTGGAGGACAGACCGGCACGTCAGGATCTTCTCAGCGAGGTGACTCTGTTCAGCAGCTCTGTTAGGCTCTACTTCAGTAGCTCTCTCACAACTCAGCAGGTTCTGCCAGTCTAGCTCAGACGTCTCCTCCAGGTACCTCCTGGGTTCTAGATTCTGGTGCCTCTTTCCACATGACACCAGATTCCACATCTCTCACTTCAGTAGGACCTCCTGTTTTTCCTATCTCTGTTCAGATAGCTGACGGTACTCCTCTGCCTGTCAGCTGTCATGGCACTCTTTTGTCCGCTGATTTTTCTATTCCAGCTGTTTCCCATGTTCCCCAGCTTACCATGCAACTTCTCTCGGTTGGTCAGCTCACCGATCTCGGTTGTAGGGTTGGTTTTGACTCTCATACCTGTTTCATTCAGGATCGACAAACAGAGACAGTACTTGGAACTGGCCGGCGCCGTAGGGATCGTCAAGGTCTCTACATCCTTGATCGCCTACATCTTCCGTCCACTTCAGTTGCTCCTGTCACCCCTACGTCTACTTCCCCAGCCACTGCTGCCACCACCTCTGGCGAATTTGCGCAATGGCATCACCGTTTAGGTCACTTGTGTGGTTCCCACCTTTCTTCATTAGTTCGCCAGGGTGTTCTAGGATGTGTTACTGTTGACACGGCCATGTTTTGTCAGGGTTGTAAGCTGGGCAAGCAGCTACAACTTCCTTATCATTCTAATGAGTCCTTGTCTTCTCGTCCTTTTGACTTAGTTCATTCCGATGTATGGGGAGCTGCACCTATTATCTCTAAAGGTGGGCATAAATCTTATGTTATCTTCATTGATGATTATTCCCGTTTTACATGGATTTTTCCTATCTCTAATCGTGGTCAGTTCCTTGCGATCTATCGTAGCTTTACAACGATGGTTCGTACTCAGTTCGATTCTGTCATTCGTATTTTTCGCTGTGATTTTGCTGGCGAGTACTGTTCTGGTGCTTTTCGACAGTTTCTTTCTGAGCGGACACTCTTTACCAGTCTTCTTGTCCTAGTGCTCATGCCCAGAATGGGGTTGCTGAGTGCAAACATTGTCATCTGATTGAGACTGTTCGCACTCTTCTTCTTGCCTCTCATGTTGAACTACAGTTCTGGGCTAAGGCTGTTTCTACGGTTGCATATCTCATCAATATGCAGCCTTCCATTGCTCTTAAGGGTGTCAGTCCTATAGAGCGTCTCTACTCTCGAGCCCCCCAGTACACTCACCTTCGTGTTTTTGGTTGTACTTGTTTTGTTCTGCTGCAGCCTCGTGAGCGCACTAAACTATCGGCCCAGTCAGTTGAGTGTGTGTTTCTTGGTTATAGTTCTGAGCATAAGGGTTATCGTTGTTGAGATCCTTCTGCTCGACGGATCAGGATTTCACGAGACGTCTTTGACGAATCTCGACCTTTCTTCTATCGAGATTCGGCCTCTTCTCCTGTTTCCACTGTTGAGTCGATTTCATGGTTGACTCTTTCGGACTCTTCACCCATTTCTCCACTATCACAGTCTTCCCCTGGTCTGCCTCCAATGGTTCCTTCTGTACCTCCGCCTTCGGTGGTGTCTCCTACAGCACCGTCTCTGGTTCCCACAACACCATCATCTCGTTTCTCTGGTGTTCACTACTCCAGACGTCCTCGTCCTTCACCAGTCTCCTCTTCTGGTATCTTGCCGACACCCACATCTGATCTTCCTGGTGATGTTCCTCCTTACATCCTTCGTGACCGGGCATCCCTTCGACCTCCTGATCACCTTGCATTTGCTCCAATAGCTCATGCTCTCTCTGTCACTGAGCCTAGTTCTTATCATGAGGCTGCTCCTTATTCGAGCGGCAAATGCTATGGCGTAAGAGCTTGATGCTCTTCGTCGTACGGAGACTTGGGATATTGTACAGCCCTGTGCATGCTCATCCGATCATGTGCAAGTGGGTGTACAAGATTAAGACCCGGTCTGATGGTACTATTGAGCGCTACAAGGCTCGTCTTGTGGCCAGCAGTTTTTAGCAGGCGTATGGTCAGGACTACGATGAGACGTTTGCCCCTGTTGCTCATATGACCACTGTTCGCACTCTTGTTGCGGTTGCTTCTGTTCGCTGGTGGTCTATCTCTCAGCTGGATGTTAAGAATGCTTTTCTTAATGGTGTTATGCATGAGGAGGTCTACATGCAGCCACCACCTGGGTATTCTGTTCCTGATGGGCATGTTTGTTGTCTTCGTCGTGCTCTTTATGGCCTCAAACAGGCTCCTCGTGCCTGGTTTGCACGTTTTACATCAGTGATTACTGCTGTTGGTTTCACTGTCAGTTCCCACGATCCTTCTCTTTTTGTCCATGTCTCATCCCGGGGTAGGACACTGCTTCTTCTGTATGTTGATGACATGCTCATCACTTGTGATGATTCCTCCTTCGTCACATATGTGAAGAAGCATCTCAGTGAGCAGTTTTTAATGATTGATCTTGGTTCTCTTACATACTTCCTTGGGATTGAGGCCTCTTCCATGCCCGAGGGCTGCTACCTCTCCTAGCAGAAGTATGTCCAGGATCTTCTTGACCAATCTGGTCTTACTGATACTCGCACTGCTGAGACTCTCATGGAGCTATCCCTCCAGCTTCGTGCCACTGATGGCGATCTTCTTGAGGATCCTACTCGATATCGTCATCTTGTTGGGAATTTGGTGTACCTTGTGAGCACTTGTTCTGATATTGCTCATGCTGTTCACATCTTGAGTCAGTTCATGGCCTATCCTACCTATATTCACTACAGTCACCTTCGTGTTCTTCGCTACTTGTGTGGGAAACTTAACATAAATTCGGTTCGATTTCAAGCTACATTTGATTTATATAGTTTCCAGTCATGAGGGGTTTATTAGGTCATTAGACAGCAATACATTTATCTAAATATGATAAGCTCCTTTTTTATGCTTGTCTATTGGGACATGCAGCAATTAGTAAACAGTCAGAGACACAGAAATGCTTTTACATTTGTAACATCCAGAATAAATGGCTGGCTGGTTCTATTTGTCCACAAGCATCGAAGAAATTAACTGTCTATGAATTTGTGCAGCTATGAATTTGTGCAGATCATTAAGGGCTTAATAATTGCATAATGTCTAAAACTTTAAATTCCAGGGCAAGGCTACACAACAAGCGTCTTGATATGCATTTCACCATTTCATGTCTCTATAGTTACATAGCCTTATTAATTTGTTGAAGCATTTGTTGTGGGCTGATGTTTTGGAGAGGGGATGTAGGTTATATATATGGGTAACGAGAGGAGGCGGCACTGCTCCAGCTGCCACACGAGTATCTTTTCGCGCTCTGGCACTGCAGAGAGGAGGGAAACTTTCTTTATCTGCTTGCTCCTAAATCCCTTATCTGCTTGCTCCTAAATCTCTAATACATTTCTTTATATAATAAGAAAAACCCTAACACAGGTGGAAACTATCTAAATTACTTGGCAAACAAAAAAAGAAAACTAACTTAACTTAATCTGATACGGCCAGATCTAGTACCTGTTCGAATAATTATTTCAGCCAGGAGTAGAACTTTGCCAAATACAATACTTTTCCCCAAAAGAGTCCATAACAGCATGCAAAGGCACTGTTAGATTAATGGCTCATACAATCCGCCATCAAAAGTCCGATTTAGGTGCTGGATAGTTGAATCAGTTTGCTTTTGAGTAGAGTAATATTGCTCTATATTTCATATATAAATTTTCAGTATGAAGTATATGACATAAAACTTAGAAATTATCTTGCCCTTTCCTACCTCTCTTTTATCATTGAATTAACTTTCTCCAGCAGTGTTTGGAAATCCTTTTGAGGTAATATAACTGCTTGTATTTGTTTTCCAGGTTTCACCCTTCTTGCATTGGAATGACTATCAAAGAAGCAAAGAAACTCGAGCATTTTTTCTGTCAGAGCTGTACTGCTGAAAATGGAAAGATGGCTGAGAATTCTCATGAAGCTACTGCGCAATCAGAAGAAAAGGTAAACTATGATGTGATGTGATAACTTTATTATCATTGATGTCTTCTTTGTTTTGTTATTATGACAAATATGAATAATGAGATGATAATATGATTTTTGTTTAAATTGAGGGGAATTACACATAATTTGCATTTTGCAATAATAATAACACATAACCGCTAATTATAGCAGGAGATGCCTGTCCTGTTCTGCTGTTTCTGCAGTCAAACCAATATCTAATGACTGAAAGTACGAATTTGGAAGAAATACCAATTTATTTGTATTGTAGTAAAAGAGCTTTGGTCTGCTTTCACAACCTTTATATTGATTACTCTGGTGATTACGGATACTCTTTTTACTGAACTAGTTTAGCTTTTATAATTTTACTCCTATGCTGGTTCATGCATAATCAAATCCGACAGGAAATTAAACACATTCCAAGTAGAATGCATTATCTTGCTCTTTTTAACTGGAAAACTTAGCTTACGTTCTGAAAATCTAAAAATCTATTCAGCGAGCACAGCGAGTTTCAAGTGCTAATCATTCCACAGATGACTTATAACCCATTTACACTGATCTCTTCAGCAGGTGGAGTCAAAAAGACGGAGAAGGTGACGGCCCGGATTACTATTTCATGGATGTACAAAGCCTTCTCAAGTTTGAGGTCTGTAATGTTATTTGTGGTCGCAGTTTGTGACTTGAGTCCCTCCCTAATGTCAGGCACATGGTGTACATAACTTGCAATCTGAGATTGTTGTATTAGTTGACAATAGGATTTGCATGTTAGTGTCAGAGTATGAGTAGTATGGTAGCATCGGGCGATCAAGCTCAGCTGTGGGCATCAAGTCTCCCTTACGATTCAGAAATAATACTTCGATGCAGCTGAGCCTGGCCAGTTTTTATGTTTGACCTCGTCAAATCTTGTATCGTCATGAGTTACCTTTTTTTTCTTCCCAAAGAGACTTGTAATTCTGGCATCTCTGTGTAGTAGTTGCAATTGGGAAACCCTGCATTTTGTCATTTGCATATTTTGCATGCAGGACTCCAAATGTGTTTGAAGATTGGTAATGAAGTTGGAAATTTTAGCCACCGTGATGCTTTTACTACATGTCATGAGGTTCTACAAGTACTTCCCTTGTGGGGATAAGCATGGTACAATCTGAACGCTGTTGTTGGTTGCAATACAATTTGAACACTACACCAAGATGATTCATGAGACTTCTCAGAAATCAGAATGCTTGAGTACGGCCACGCATTAGTACAAGAAAAAACTCTGATCGTGTTACAACACCACCAAAATGGAACACGGTTCAACAATTTGTTAGCATGGGTCATTTTAATACACATGCATGAACGATGAGAACCGACCATTGATCTGGAAAAAAAAGAGGTGATAGTTGATCTGAAAAAATGGTTGATGTCATAATTGCTTAGCAAGAAGTCACGACCCAGATATGCGGCGAGAACGGCGAGCGGAAGTCGAAGCCGGCGAACTCACGAGATGCCTCGCTGCCGAGTCTGCAGACGCCGATGTCGGCGCCGCCGCCACGGCCCTCCTTTGTGGCCGCCAAATGGCACGAGGTCTCTTCGTCGTCAGTGAAGTAAATGCAGTGGCCGTGCCTAGCCCCAGGCACACGGCGTGGTCCCCCATGTCTGTCAAGCTGCTCCAGGCGTGCCGGCCGGCGTCGAGCTTGTATGCCACGAACCGTCGCGTCACGGCCCGCCGACGCACGGTTCTCAGGCCCGGCTCCTCCTCCAGGACGAGCTCCCGCTCCCTGAGCAGCTGCTGCAGCTCGCCGGAGCATTCCACCAGGTACCGGCAGTCCACGTGCAGGCGGCGCGGGCGCGAGTACCTCGTTCCGGGGAGTTTTTTTTTGCCGTATTAGCCCGATGCAAGCGAAAAATAGTTCTCTTAGACGGTGCGGTATCGAATAGCAGTGCTGATGGGTTGACACTACTTTACTCTGAACGGTTTCCGCATAAAGATCGTGCAGAATAGCAAAAACTGCACAATCATTGTGCGGTGACACTCGGTGCTGCACGTAGGGGTGGAAGTAGTTAGCTCCTTCCGGTGTTATAGGACATCGGATTCTTTTTTAAAAATAGCAAATATTATCTTGTATATACTATATGTGCACTTTAGTCTAAAAACTGTGCACCCTGGTTCAGTTTAACCTCCGATCTCTTACAGTTTTTTACCACATAAATTACTATTTAGCATAGTATTATTTGAAAATTATATATACTTTTATATGTATAGTGAAATGGTGAACCTCGATCATTTTCGTTCTAGTTCCGCCTCTGACTGCACGACCACTATGCGATGGATAGTTATAAAATCGATCCCTTTCTGCAGATTAAATCATGCGAAGATTCCTTGTATCATTCCATGTGTCATGTCAGGCTGTCATGTTAACAAACATGAGGAAAGCGTGTGTTACTTCGAACACTGATTCGCTTAGCTATTATTTTATGACATAACTTAGTCTACTACTTAGCCTCGTGATTAATTAGTATTCTAATTAGAGATTAAGATCGGAACTGTTCGGAGGATTAGGCCGTAACGAGCGTCCAACTCCTAGTAATCCCTCCTCGATCGAAGCAGCAGGGGTAGAGGGTCATCCGTGTCACCGGTGATCCACAACTTGCACCGGTGGTTCTCATCGTAGAAGGGATCCAGAAGCTCTAGTAGAGAAATTGCTTGCAATAGATGAAATAGACATAATATTAGTGAGATAGGGACCATGTTGACTATCTGTCGCCAGTCTAACTTCCTCGTCGCCATTTGGACTGGCGACAGGAAGTGAACAATATTCACGTCGTTAGTTGAAACAGGAAGCCGCGGTTCTGTCACATGTTCAATTGGCGATAAGAACTGTAGCCAGTTAAGGCCCAAAAATCTCATTTTAATTAAAAAAAGAGAGAGAGAGGAGAGGGGGAGAAGAGATGCGGCGAAGCCATGACAATTCGTAGTGGAGGAGACATTTGGACATCAGATCTGGTCGGTCATTTTACACATACATGTTTTTGCAACTTCGTATATTATTTTGAAATCTTGTCGGTTAGCAAATAAAAATAGCAACATAGGATCCAATAAATTAGATAATTTTAGTGTTTTATGCAATACATCATTGGAAATAATCACAACATTATTTTGAATGCCGTTTGCGCGCAGTAATGATTCTATTAGTGTCGAAAATATTGTTTAAACTAGAGAAATAACAACATTCCTATGAAATATCTGTTAAAATTACAGAGTAGGTTAGTAGGGTTTGTATAGATTAATCAAAATAATCTCAACTTAACTTTGGTTTCTATTTGTGCATGGTAATTATTTTGTTAATAACATTTTTATTACTTTTGTATATGTTTCTTAGTTTTTACAATGTATGCACTGAATTTTGAGGTATGGCATACTTAGGACACACTGCGCAGTGGACGTACGAGTTGGTTGACCCGGTCATTGACGCACATCATCGTAGCCGCCTCAGTACCATCCTCCCCCAGGAGGGCGGGGCGGCGATTGAGCTTCGTGCGCTACGGCTGCGCACGCCCATGAGAGCGTGGAGGGTGGACCCACGTTGGGTTCCGAGGCACATGCAGCTGCGACCTTCACGTATTCTGTTCTTAATCATTTTTTATGCAGTTTGAGGGTGGCAAACCTCCTTTCACTAATGAGGATGGTCGAGGCAACGTGGGAGGACTACCAGGACCGCGCGGGGATTGATCGTAGGTCCAGGCGATTTCCGTACAACCGGTGCCGCCTGACGGCGCTGGTTAACTAGTGGAGGCTGGAGATACATACGTTTTACCTCCCGTGCGGGGAGATAGCGCTGACGCTTCAGGACAATCTGAAGCTATGCACTATGTCATGACATCTCATCAAAATAGCTTTCTACTGAAGCTATGCAATATGCAGCAGTTTGTCAAATAGTACTTAAAGACAATAAGAACATTAGAACAGAAAAACATATAGATAGAATCGCATGCGACAAGGCTAATTAGGGGACTAAGTGATGTCATAAAATAGTAGCTAAATTGGAATCATTCAAAGTGTTCAAAGTAACACAGCCTTACTTGATCGCTTTCCTCTTGTTTGTTAACATGACAACCTCACGTGGCATAAGGAATGAGACAAAGAATCTCCACATGATTTAATCTCTAGAATAGAATCGATTTTATAAATAGCCACCATGTGGTGGCCGCGCGGCACCGAGCCCACTGCACAGTGGTCCCCTGGTAGCTCCCTCTGACGTGCTGCTTGTCCACCTCGCGCCACCAGTAAAACCCCTCCCAGCAGACTTCGCCGTCGTCGGCGAGCGCCGCCGAGTCCTCCTTGTCGCTGCCCACCGCCGCTACGAGGGTCTCCTGCAGCGAAGACCTCAACGGGTGTGCGAACTGCGCACACGTGAACGAGTGCAGCATGCGCATCTCGTCGCCAGCCGCGCTGGGGCCGATCGTCACGAGCAAACCGCTCGTCGAGACTAGCAAGGGCAATCTTGGAATTTTTTTTAAATAATATTGTTTTAATTAATAATTGCAAAATTAAATGGTCTATAATAATTATTATTTTTTGCAAAAAAGGTATCTGTCGCCACTGCAAACAATGTACAAGGAACCCGTCGCCATTTCAGATAGCGATAGGTTCCCTTTTTACAATTAAAGTAAATTTACAATCTCAGTATATCTATAATTGTCCACGCTATTGATAATTTTTGAAAAGATAAGGAAATATGAGGTAGAGAAAAAAAAATACCAGTTTCAATGTGACTAAATATATTTGGAATGCGTTTTAGGCGGCGCAATATAAAAAATAGCCTCATTCGGTGACGCAATATTATAAATAGTCTCCTTCAATGGCGCAATGTCAAAATAGCCCCGTTCGGCGATGCAATATTATAAATAACCTCATTCGATGGCACAATGTCGAAAATAACCCCATTCGATGACGCAATTTGAAAAATGCATGACGTACTTTGCGAATAGAGTGTAGTCATTTCACGTACGAAAAGGCTAGGACTAAGGTGATGTGCGGTGTCGCGATGCTGAGTACTTCACACAGTTACCTATACACATAACAAGAACAAATAGTATCGAAACACGAGACTAGCATGAATTAATGTAAGTTGTACATAAATTAATATTTACATAACAAAATTGATACATCTACTCGTGGGCCCTCTTGGGCGGATTTTAATTGAAATAATATTATTTTAAAAGAAATTTACAAAAAAAAAGTAAAAAAACAAAAAAAAAACTAGACTACAGTCGCCCTTTGAAATAGTGAAATTTTCAAATTGTCATTCCACATGACGACAATAGCCTAGGCAATGGCGACATGGCCTAGAACAGTGCATAGATGCCCCTGTCACTAGTTGAAATGACGACATGGCCTTATCGCCACTCCAACTGGCGGTAGAGACCCCTGTCTGTTTTTTAGTGTCTATTTCCAACCACGTATTTTATGGACAAATCACGATGATATTACTAAATATCCAACACGACGTCATTATATTTTTTATCGATAAATCACAATGATATTACAGAACATTCAGCACAACGTCCTCACATAATTTGTTGACAAATCACACTAACATTACAAAACATTCAGCACAACGTCATCACCTAATTTTTTGATAAATCAAAAATGATATTACAAAGTATTGAGCATCATATATTACAACAAGATGAATCTTTCCCGTGGCCGCGACCTCAACATCCGCCATATCGACCACCTCGAGTGGGGTGGTCGGATGAGGTCCCCGCGATGTCGTCCATACTGCCGATATCTCCTTTATCCTATGGATTTCTCGTAAGGAATTTCTTGAAGGTGTGCCCAGACTCCCGCAAATGGAGCTCTTCTTCGTACGACGCCCAACTTCTATTTCGTCCATGTCGTTCTTGATACACCGTACCTGTCGCCGGCCAACCTTTCCCTTCAGCCTATTAGTGTCCGCGGTCCAGATAAGTAGCTCTCAGATCGAATGACCAGTGAAATGGCTAACCACGCCGTAACCATACAACTCTGTACTCCAGGTTCACATCACCTCCTTGTTGAAACAATCAGAGAGGTATTGGCTGGGATGCTGCGCCACCGTCGAACATACGGCCATGACCTGTGAGCAGAGCCTATGCAGAAGAAGATGCTTTTTGCAAGTGCATACGCAACTAGCGCAACGCAGCGTGTACTCATGGGTGATCCTCTCGTGGTTCGTCCCGCGGTGTCCTTTATCCCTGCACAGTATCTCGAAGAGCAACTCCCTCGTGTCCATCTTGAATGCCTGGTGCATCTCACCCTACTTGTTCTTCTCCTCCATGTACTTGATGATCATAGCAGAGTACAACACTCTGTCATTTGCCATGGCAAGCGATGCGTTGTTGCTTCTGTCAACAAAGTAATTTATTGTACCGCAGAGAATTATCTCCACAATACCAACCAAAGGGAGGCACCTGTAGCCACGCATGACCCAATTGTATACCTCGGCTAGATTGGTTATCATGACACCATACTGAGAACCACCCTTATCATGTAGCAGCGACCACTTCTCCTTAGGCTCGTGCTCAATCCAGTTTAAGAAATATTTCACCTACTCCCCTGTCTTCCTCGCCACACTAGGACCATTTGCGGGTAGCTGTTGTAATTCTTCGGGGGTCTGGTCAACGCTTGTAGTAGCCTTTTTCACTACCTCTCTTCTGTGCATTTAGGTCCGCTCATCCAGAATCTTCTAAAGTCCTTGTTGCAGAACTGTTTGTAGAAGTTTGCACCCAAGTGCCACATGCACCACCTGCTCTGCAGATCCACCCATAGAAGTGGTTCATTCTATCCTTGTTATAGCTGAATTATTGCACTCAGTAGCCCCGCATGTCAATCATGTATGACACATACGTTAGGACGGTCCTGTGCAACATAAATCCTCAAATTTCTCAGGAACCACAACCAATTATCCGTGTTCACGCTTTCAACGAATGTGAATGCCACGGGAAGAACTTGATTGTTCCCGTCCGTCGCTTATAGTGAGTATCTGGTCTTTGTACTTTCCAGTCAGGAATGTGCTATCAACGCACAAGATTGGACGACAGTGCCGAAATGCATTGATGCATGGACCAAAGGCGAAGAATGCTCGCTTAGGACGCACAACAACCCTCTTATTGCCCCACTTCGGATGCGTGAAATCTTGAATGTTGACATGAGTGCCAGGATTTCTGTCTTGTAAGACTCGGAGTTGGCCAGGGAGGTTGTGGTAGGAGTCCTCAAATGTACCAAACCTTGATTCCAATACCTTCTATTTTGCCCTCCACGCCTTAGCATAGCAGATTGTGTACCGAAACCTTGCCTCAATCACCTGAATGATGGATTGTGGCTCAAAATCTAGATTATTCATGATCTCACCGTTCATGATGTTCGTGATGAAGCGTGATGACAGGTTCTTATGGGACTACATTGACTCAGCGAAAACACATGTTTGAGGGACCACTATAGAGCATTTCTAGTAGGTGTCGCACTTAGGCTAAAATGCGTGGACTCGCCAAGGGCATCCCTCTATGTCGCACTTCACGTCGTAGCAACTTGAGTTAGACTTGATGACTGTGAATATACGCCGCATCAATAAGACCTAGAATTTGACTGCCTCCTGCATGCCTCCTTGCATTTGTACATAGCTTCTTGCCTGACCTCGCTTTAGTCGTACTCCCACGGCACACGGGAGCCTTCAATAACGACGAGGTTGCCAAACTGGTATGTGTTCCACTCGAATGGAGCCTCCTATTGTTCCACAGCATTCTCGTCATCGGATCCTTCATCTTCTGACAATACCATGTAGTCCAGGTCTTCGAGATCCATCCTTTGTACTAGGGCTTCCAGCTCCTCACCCTTGTCAGCAACCCCACTAGCTTGCCTGACTGAAGGAGCTCCTTCCACATGGTCTTCATCGACAGCATCAACAACTCCTGGACCTTCGGCCATTGTGTGCGCCGTGCTGTGGCTGGAGTCCCCAACTTCTTTGGCATCACCACCCCCTTCTTGTTCAGCCGTCGATGCAGGCGTGGGCTTGGCATATACCTGGGCCAGAAGGCCCAAATCCCACCATTCCTCCCTCACCTTACGTACATATGACTGCCATAACGTTGTTCCCTTGAACTGTACTAACTCCCAATATGTGCCCTGCGATCCTCAGTTGGCAAGGCAACTCAATCTCAGACCATACACAACATGGTCCAAATCAAATCTGTGGAACAACCACCACATCACATCGCCCCATGTACGCTACTCTGGTCTTGTTAGGGTCACTGTCGCCGATTGAAAATAACGTAAATCAATCCCCTTAGGCCCTCAAGAATAGTCCCCTAGCCGTAGTAAACTTATAAAATTGGTGGCATCAGACATATTTGACGTACTGCACCGTAAACAAGATTTCCACGATTAACCACATATCTAAAACTAAATCGCCTATTGAAAAGGATTATGTACATCATACTACACTACATAACCGTACATCTAAAACTATGTAATCCATTGGGGGTAAAAAATTACCTAAAAGGTGGACGACTGGACGGGCAGCGATCCGTTAGCTTCTCTCCTCCCGTCTCCTCCTCTCCATTCCCTTCCTCTTTCTCTTTTATTCTGAATAAAAGTGAATTATATCATAATTTTAGGGTCTTTTATAGGGTAGATTGTGCTGCCATTTGGAATGGCAACAGGGACTTACGGGATCCTTACTGCCATTTGAAATGTTAGTTTTTCTAAATTTTAATAATAAAAATTTAGAGACTTACGGGATCCTTGACGCCATTTGAAATGTCGGTTTTCCTAAATCTTAATATTAAAAAATTTAGGAATTTGCGGGATCCCTGTCACCAGTTGAAATGGCGACAGGGCCCTATCACCATCTCGCCATTTCAACTGACGACAGGGACCCTTCTGCACTGTTCTAGGCTATGTCGTTATTGCCTAGGCTACTGTCGTCATTTGGAATGGCAAAAATTTCCTGTCGCCATTCCAAATGGCGATGGTTGCTTAGTTATATATATATTTACTATATATTTTTTAAAAATTTCTTTTAAAATAATATTATTTCAAAAAAATCCCCCTTGGGGTGTACCCCATGTGTGATCCTTGGCCTCATCCGGGGTGGCTGTGGACGCTGGTGCGAGTACGTGAAAGACTCCAGTGACCGAGGTACCCTACCAACGCGAGTAGCCTGAACAGGTGTCGCGAGAGGGGGTATCCCCAGAGGGTGTGTCCTGAGGGGGTGCTGCATCGGCTGGTTGGCTCCTAGTGCAACGTTCAGCTGTGAAGCCCCAAAGGAGACTTGGCTACTCTCGCCGTGTGAAGGCCTGTCGTGCGCTCGCTGTAATGCCAACTCCCAGGCGACGTCGTAGTCCCCGAAGTATGATCCCTCCTGCGACTGAAAGCATCTAGGCCCCTAAAAATGTGTTTTGGTAATTAATGACATTATGTGAATATAGGACTAATATGTTTGTTGAAGTGATTACAAGGTATAGTCCTAAATGACAAAGTCAATTCAAGGAGCTGCATTTCAAATAATGTTGAGAAGATGGAGTTGGTCTCAAGGGCAAGGTACAAATAGACTAGGACCCCTTTTGAATTTTACCGGTCTTTGGAGTATGGAGGAAGACCGGATTTTAGGATAAATGTCGTACTATTAAGGGGGAGCTTGTCTAGTAGCTTGAAAGCACTTCATTATGCCTTTGGATCAACTTAGGATCATGCATGCTCTTTTGGTCTGGTTTCAAAAGCAAAAACTTTTTCTCAATACACAATCGGAAGTTCCGGCGTTGTCACTGCGGAACTTCCGCTATGCGGTTCTTCCGAAATATTTACGGTCCGTTTTTTCCAAAGAGCATCCGGTTTAGGGACTTAGCCGATTTCTCGAAGTGCGGAAGTTCCGCCATGATACGAGCGGAAGTTCCGATTATCGGTTGCTCCAAAATTCTTGCGGTCTGTTTTTTCCAGAGAGCACCCTTTTTAGGGACTTAGCCATTTTCGCAAGTGCGGTAGTTCCGCCATGGAATGAGCGGATCTTCCGATTATCGGAAGAACCGAACTTTAGTTGGCGGAAGTTCCGCAAATAAATCCAACGGCTATATCAGAGCATTTAATGCCCACTGTAATGACCGTTACAGTGCACTCGATTGAAGAGCGGAAGTTCCGCACCTTACACGGAGGAAGTTCCGATTTCCCTGAATTGTGTCTGAATTTTTGCATAACGGTCATATTTGGTTGTGGGGGGTATAAATGCACCCCCACCAGCTCAAGGTCAAGTGGCTGAGCATTCATTCAATTCATTTGAGCTTTGAGCACTCCTCTCACTCCTCATTTACTCTTTGCACACATTTGTGAGGTTGTGAGCAAAACCAAGAGCATTGCATTATTAGTTGATCTTTTGGCTCTTGATTGCCGTCAAGTGAAGGTCAAGGTCTATTCTCTTGGTGCTTGTCGGCACCTAGACGACTTGATGAGGTTGCGCGTGATCTCTTCAAGAAGCTTGTGAAGAGACCCGACGCCGGTTGTGATTGGTCGGTGTTCACCAACTCCGGAGAGGAGGAAGAACAACCAAGTGATTACGAGGGAAGGCTTAATTTGTGGAGCCGGCTTGATTGAATCAAGCTTTCTCAACGTGGACTAGTGAAGATCGACAAATCTTCGATACCACGGGAAAAACCTCTTTGTCCTTGTGCGGTTACTTCTTGTCTTTACTTATTGCATTTAATTTTGTAGCACATAGCTTGAAGTAAATAGCTTTGCTTAGTGTATCTTGCTAAATTGGGTAATTTGATCTAGAAATTTTAGAAACCTCCTATTCACCCCCTCTAGTCGGTCATCCTTGATCCTACAGCGACCCCAGCTCCTTGTCCAATAGGGGTCTACAACCAGTGGAACAACACGTTATGCATGTAAACAATAAGGAATGCTGAAATAGTACATTATGTGTGTAAACAACATAGACATACCTGATTGATGCATCACAGTGGACGGCTCGACGTAGTACTACCCCTAGTACGAACGGTACTAAGGACCCGCCAGAAGAAAATGTCATTAGTAACTAGTGCAATTCAAAATTAACAACCAGATGTAAGTGTTTCAGGTGTACCTGCGAACTGAGCTGGCGCTGGGGTACTCCTGGCACGCTGCCACGAGGACCCACCCGCCACGTCATGGTAAGGAGGCATGGGGCGTGATGCACCATGGTTCACCCTATGTCCACGCATAGGTGGGTCTACCACGTCCCTTGGCCTACGACACGACGTAAGCTGGATGGATCACCTCATCGCTTATAGAATCCGGTCCATGGCCTCTCTGATTCCGTGCCTCGCTGTGCTGTAGTGCTCCCCGATTGTCAGACTACACACGGAGCTCGCTAACTCATGCATCTCCCATGCGAGATTGTTCTGTACACAGAATTAGCAAGTTAATTAGAAACCGAAAACATGTGTAGGAAATAATAAGTATGGACCGTTCAATACGTACCGCGCGATGGAATGCAAAGTCCGGCTGGGTGGGGTATGTGTTGGTCGTTGCGGCCTCATGGCGTGGTGGGTCGTCACGACCCTGACACAACGAACCATCCTAGCTAGTGGAAGCAGGCATGCCACTCTCAACCTGTGTCAAAAGGATTAATAATATATGTCAGTCCATCCACACAAATCAGACCAAAATTAATTACAAAAAGGTCATAACTATACGTACCACGTAACCCAACGTCGGTACACCCTCCATGCCCTCATAGGCGCGTGTAGCCGCAATGCACCAAGCTCAATAGGCTACTCATTTTCCTGCGAGAGAATGGTACTGAGGTGACTACAGTGAGTAGTGTCAATGGCCGGGTCAAGCAGCTCATATGGCCACCACGCAACATGTCCTGGGGCCTCTATACCTGAAATTTAAGATGGACAATATTTCAAAGATTATCCCAACATATATATATTATTTACCATGCAAAAAAGAGAATAGAAAATGAGTCAGGAATATTTTAATCAGGTTCTACACGACCTATTTAGCTACTCTGGAATTTTTACAGAATTTTTAGAGCTACCTTGCTATTTTCCTAGTTTAAAATGTATGCTTGTCATTTATATAATATTTATTGTGCAAAAATAGAACATAAAGAAGTTGGAAATATTTTAATTAGGCTCTACACACCCTATTTAGCTACTCTGGAATTTTTACGGATTTTTAGAGCTACATTGCTATTTTCCACGTTTGTAAATTATTTCTCGTGAAAAAAATATCTAAACTACAACGATGATCTAAACTAAAACATACTACACTACAGCTAAAATGATCTAATGAATTCAATTATAAGTCGCTAGTTTTATTTACTAACCTACTAGGATTTTTAATTAAATTACAAAGTGCAAAAAAAATTACCTGTGAGTTAGACGACAGGATCTGCTTCCCTTTCTCTCTCTCTCCTTCGTGACGAACCAGCAGGGCTTCGCCGCACACTTTTCCTCCTCTCATCTTTCCTTTCCCTCCCTCTTCTCTTACTCCCCTCTTTTACTCTCGGCTAGAATGAGAGGGGGGGGCGAAAAACCGAATTTTATATCTAGCTTCTATCGCCATTTCAATTGACAGGGGGTTGCCACTATCCCCGTGGCACCTGCCGCCATTTCATCTGGCGATAGGGTGCCATTTTTGCAAAAAAAAAAACAAACAAACAAACAAATGTAGACTATTTAATTTTGTAATTATTAATTAAAATAATATTATTTAAAAAAATCATCTTGCCCCGATTACCCGCGTACTACCCACAAGCAAAAACCCTTAGAGGTGTGTATGTTCCTCTTTTATTGCCCACGTGCATGTTCACAGGGGGCCAAACTCTGCCAAATGGGCAAACGAGCGCGTGCAGGGGGGGCTCCACCCGTGCCCGTTCTGCCTGATTACATGTCACCTTCTACTGACAGGTGGGTCCCATGATAGAGTAGGAGGAGGAGGCATAGCAGGAGGAGACGGAGGATTGGGAGGCGGCAGAGAAGGAGGAGGCGACACAACTGGGAGGTGGCAGAGCAGGAGGAGGTGGCATGACTGGGAGGCGGCAGAACAGGAGAACTGGAGGAGGCAAAGGAGGAGCGGCGACTGGCGTTGGGAAGCGAAGGACGCGACGACTGCGGGCTAGCTGGCTAGGGTTCTTCCGCCGACCCTCTCTCTGTTTCTTCTTGAGTGAGACTCGAGTGATTGCTACCCCGTGCCTCAGCACTGCTAGTCTATACCCTCCTCCTGATAGTCGGCCTCGGCCCTGTTAGTCGCCCGACTTGACCTGCCAAGTCGACGTCTAGTTGGAGCTAGTCAACAGGTCGCACGACTAGACAAACTAGCTGAGTCGTTTGTCCCTAGTCGTGATCCCTGGCCGACAGGATGATTAATCGCTGATTAGGCAACGACTAGACAACAATGGTCCTTTCTATTTATCATCTTGACAACAATGGTCCTTTTTATTTATCGGGTGTTTCTACTGCCACCTACCTTGTCAACCTACACCCATCCATTGCTCTTCAGGGTTCTACTCCTGTTGAGCGTCTCTACTGTAGGTTTCCTCAGTACAGTCACCTTCATGTTTTTGGCTGTGTCTGCTATGTTGTTCCACCCCATGAGCGCATGAAGTTGACAGCTTAGTTAGTTGAGTGTGTTTTTCTTAGCTACAATGTTGAGCACGCGGGTTATCGCTGCTATGATCTTGTTGCTTGTTAGATGCATATTTCGTGCGATGACACTTTTGATGAGTCCTGGCCTTACTATCCTCGTGACACCACTTCTAGTTCGGCCTCTCTTGCCAGATCGATTTCTTTTCTAACTTTACCTAATTCTCAACTATCCACTCATGTTGTTTCGCCTGGCCTCTGTTGTAGCTTCAGGCGTATTCTTATGCAACCTGGGCTATTGATCCTTCTGATCCTCGATCTCTCTTTATCTTTTGTGCCTTCATTGATTGCCTAAAAGACTAAGAAGCAAACAACAGTTTCTTGTTAGCTGAGGGCTATGGCGTCTATGACAGATGAGATCACCTAGTTACGGTGGCTCCTTGAGGACTTTGGTGTCTCGTTTCCTACATCGACTACGTTACTATTAGACAACACTAGTGTGATCAGTATTGCTCGAGATTCGGTAAAGCATGAGCTCACCAAGCACAATGGGATTGATGCTTCCTACAGGCGGTCACAACAGGGTGTATATCGAGCCAAGTCCTCGTCTTATCGAGCTTTTCCTGAAATTGATACAGTTTGATTTAATATCATTTTATTTATAGTTTAGAAGTATTTTTAGAATCGAGCTAATGAGCCGAGCCCAACCGAGCTTGAGCGAAATCCATTTTCATTAGAAAATAACTCATCATTTCAATGTTTTATCAATTAATGAGTGTAATAGGAGCAATTTTGAACCAAGCAAATGAGCCCCAATAACAAGCTTTTTTTTTCCACCCTTGTAGGTGCACCAGTAGGTTGTTACTCTTTAGTATATGCCTTCAGAGCTTTAGTTTGCTTACTTCTTCATGAAAGCGCGGGCTATAACTCATCATAGCTTCTATCTCTTTAAACTCAGTGTTATTGATTTACTATGAGTTTCAGAGGGTGTTTAAAATATATGTATATATTTGTATTAGTCCATTGCATATGGTGTTTTCTATCTTTTGCCCTTGTACATGACAATATTACGACCCTTTCGCAGATTGATGTCGAAATCCAACAGTGCCACCAAAAGGTTAGCTGATTGAGCTTGTGGCCGACCCAAATCAACTTTAGAGAATGAAAAATTGTAATGGAGAAGAACAAAGCGAATAATAGAGTTGAACTTACGACGATGGTGATCATGAGACAACTGCTGCACCATACATAATCCAAGATTGGGGTTTAGCCAATTGAAGAAGTTAAATAAATTTCTGCCGTAGTAACTAATTCAGCCGACGTGAGCACCAGGAATGTTTTATACGTTGTTCATATGGACATCAAATGTAAGAAACCCTGTACCATGTCCTAGAACGAAGGTACCCTATTTGCACTTTCATGATCTCAACTCTTTTAACTTATTATCTGCGAGGCCAATGGAACTCGTCGGCAAAGGGCTCTAGTTTTTGGCAATAACGAATATAATTTCACATTCTGAACACAAGCATAATCCCTCACTGACAAGTGGGAGCAATGATTCGAGTCAGGTTTCTAAGTTACTCAATTTAGAATAGCCATGTACATGTTACAAATTTCCCAAGCATGCAGACAAGAATTATAACTAGAATTTAAGGGGGGAAAATGTAAAAAACAAAAGGACAACTAAGAATTGTCCTCTATAACTCCCAAATTTCCATGGAGCTAGCAGCAGGTGTGTTTCTCCACAAAACATGTTGCGGATCTACCCTGGAAGTGGGAATGCACTCCAACATCCACCGCAGATTTATCGCAAGCTTAAATAGTTTATCGTGTAAACAGAGGCTACAAGTTATGCCACAGTTGGAATTTTCCAGAGCAAAACGTGTTCTTGCTGTTCAAAGATTGTATCCAAGCCGGATGGAACTGCACACAACATTGCTACTAAACTCGCTTACACCTACCAAAGGATACAGTTGAACCATACACAGCAAACGAAAAAAATCACCGCAGATCACCACCATGCCATGAGGAGGTCTGAAGATGTACCAAGCCACATTTTTCAGCTGCTGTGTTCAGTTCGATGTATCAAGCCACATTTTTCAGTTTACTCAGAATCCACTTACTGCATTTGTTTAATTTTGCTGTTCCGATTTCTGGGTGACAATCCAGTAAAAAAAACAGCTGAACAAGTGGATCATTGACTGAGAGAAATATAAACATACTGAAACATTCCTTTCCAAAGATATTGCCATGGTGTACAATCTTTGCAATGTCCGTCAATCCTTGTGCAGAACCATTATTATCACCACACATCTGACATCTGATAAGCAGGCGTAACATTTATGCAGAAATGGCGAAATGTGGCACAGTAGTCTCAAAGATTGACCATGTTGATGACAGACGATAAGTTGAAAGATAACACACTATAACTCAACTTTTAGACTGCAAAGTAATTACGCAATACCATGACAACAAGGAACCAGTATCACTCACTGCCTAATAGTGTACGGTGCAAACATAATAATAATTCAAGTACTGCCATATTGTCTTAAGGTAATTAAACAGACTGCAAGGAAGAAGAACAACACTTAAAGAGTTGAAGCATCAACATAGCAAAAGCAAATAAAGTAGAATCTGAGAACTGAAACATATATTAAATCTCTGGTCTGCTCCAAGGTAACCTTCATCAGTAGCGATCATCATAAGAGCGAGCTCCCCGGCTGGGACGATCATAGGGGGCAGGTCTATCTCGGTAACTCCCACCAAAGCGAGCAGGTCCACCGCTCCCATATCTGTCACCATTCCCCATGGGCGGACCACCTCTGTCATAACCACCAGAGCCTCTAGGATCATCACGGTAATAACTTCCACCTGACCGTCCTCCATCTCTCTCATAGCTTCTTTCCCTGGCAAAGCCACTTGATGCATAACGATCTGCACCACCGTATCTGTCACCAGAAAAACGATCTGCAGTTGGTTGATAGCGATCAGATGTATACCGATCATGCCCACCACCATATCGATCATCAACAGAGCGCCCACCATCATATCGATCATTAACATAGCGGTTAGCAAAACGGTCTGATCCTCCAAAGCCGTCACCACGCCCCCCGGTGCGACCACCATACCTGGAAGGGGGGGAGAACCTTCCAGTTCTACCTCCCCCAGAATAAGGACATTCACGAGCCCAATGCCCAGGGCGGCCACACTTGAAGCAATCGTCACTCCCGGAGGGAACTGCATCAGCTGCACCGCGATATCCACCTCTAGCACCAGATGAGTAAGCACCACCACCATATCCATAGCCATCATCAGTGTTCATCCTAGGTTGAGCTTTGTTCACAGAAATAGTTCGACCATCTAATTCTTCATTATGCATTTCCCGAATGGCAGCATCCACAGCCCGAGGTTCCGAAAATGTAACAAATCCAAACCCGCGGGAACGGCCTGTGTCTCTCTCCACTACGACCTATACATACAATGAAAGTGAACGGATGGGAAGATAGAAACAACATATAATAGTGAACTGCCAAAACAGCTAGCACTAACAATAACATGCACATGGAAATTGTGTCATATGAAAGTGACAACAGCTGATGCATATTTCAAGCATACAAACCAGTGAAACCATCTCAGATAACTGCGGAACAATAACACTCAATCCTTGCACCACCGCTCAAACGCTGTACGAAAATCAAAATCTGCTTTAACTGCCCAGTGGTACAGTATGCTAGTGATCCCCAGGAGAAACAAGGCATACTATAGACAAAGGTCAGAACTTCAAGTATGTGACCACAATAATGCCATCAAGGAGTCTGGAGGATATCAGTGGTACTGCCAAAATAAAACAAACACTTCTGTATGTGGCTCATGTGCTGCAGGGACAAGTAAACTCCACATTCAACAAACTGAAACAAAGAGCGATTACTATGGCCAGCACTACAGACGCAGTACGATAAGTTACAGCTGAACCTCTAATAAGAACAGGGTCATATGTTAGTTGGTCTGCCATCTTTCGCTGTTCTTTGTTCATGCAAGGCTAAGCATGTCCATTTCAAAGGAAAGGGGCACTAAGGAGGCTGAGAACGGTACTCTTCCAAGTAAATTAATCACAGCATGCAAAACTCACTCTTGAGCATCACCTGTAAGAGCTGATCAATTAAGGACAACAAAAAAAATCTGCCTCCACCTTCCTTATCGAAACTGATCCAGAAGCATTATGCAACAAAACTTTGTGTAAGTTTGTATCCAACACTTGCAGTCATGTTTAGTTCTGTGGAATTCTTTAGCAATGGCAATGGCGATTGATTTGCTGTAATCTTAAGCTGACATCGGCTATCTTAAGAACTAACATGGCAAAGACGGATCTCTGCTTCTGCCCACAAAACAGAGCACATCTATCAAATTTACTAACAGTGTGGATACTTCAAATTGATTTTTACTGGACCCATCACCCCAAAAAAATGCATAACCATGAGCTCAATTGATTAATGTGTTTCTTTTCCTTCAACTTCGTTAACTTCCTAAAGTATAGAACTGGAAGTGACCGCAGGCTCTGTGAATCAGTAACTGCTATTAGAATGAAAACAAAAGAGAGAAGAAAACCAAAAAAGCGTTTAGTAAGAATATAAACAAACAACTGAACAAGAAATACCCCTATGCCAGTTGGTGACTTGCAGTAAGATTTTCATAGCCTTGGTTGTCAAAATTATTCAATTGGCAAATTCCATCTTTACTAGGTTATGCCTTTATTATATGGATTATTAGATTGTATGTGATGTATAACTTCATCAAGGTCATGGAATACATGTGAAGGATGGTTCTGGAAAGTTGTTGAGAAACAGGTTTAGAAGCATAATCAGAATGGTACTCTTTTCAAATATCTGCTTCCACCTAAGTACCTAACACTAAATGAACTGCAAAGATAATAAGACTTGTCCGGCCTAAAAAAAGTTAAAGATCTCACCTCCCCTAAGCAATAATATGTAACGTAACTGAATCATGTATGAATTATTAACCATCACGACAGCCAGTAGGTCATTAAAATTCTACAAGGCTCCATCAACTAAACATACTAAGTTAGCAACATCCAAAAAGCAGTTTCACCATTCTTTCCCCCACTCCTTTTTGTTCCAGAACTCCATCAAAATAGTTTCCTCTTTCCTTTTCCTAATGGAAACTATTTTGATTGCTAAACTACAGTTTTTTTAATCAAGATTCTGTTTCCAACTAATGCATTCAGATGTCATGTATTAATTATCATCTCAACAAAGCAGATTCATTTAGCACGCATCACCAAAACAACCTTATTCTAGGATGTTACTTCTTCAGTTAAACTACAATGCTGCGATCTACAAAGAGAAATCATACACAGCTTAAACGAAGGCAACAACATAGCGTAAGCTAGCCTAAAAACGAATTGGCTCTTAGACCAAACGTACCATCACGCTAACCAAATTGAATACAAACTAAATAATCCCAACCAAATCACACCAGCAGTAATTCTCCCACGCGCACAACACATACGTATCAACCACAGAACGATATGATTATACCTGCGCCTCGATGACCTTGCCGAAATGGCCGAAGGCGCGCTCGAGCGTGCGCTCCGTGGTGTCCCACGAAAGCCCGCCCACGAAGATCCGACCCACCTCCTTCTCCGCCATCTCCACGAAATCCAATCCGATCCAATTCCCCACAACCTACACAAACCACCAAATCACCCTCGAAAAAAAAAATCAAAATTCACACCAATCTGTACCGCGGAGCAGCGCGAATCGCACGCCCACGAGCACCAGGAGACGAGGCGAGATGGTTGGAGGCTGCTCACCTTGCGCGGAAACCTAGGGCTCTCTCTCGGGCCGGGGCGCTAGGGTTTAGAGAGTGAGAGAGAGAGAGAGAATCCAGAGCTTTCTATATGTATCGGGAGGTGGGCGGCTGCACGTAACGCACGTGTGATTGGTTGGGTGGGTTTTTTTTTCCTCACTTTTCTTCCTTTTGGAGACGAGAATATAAAAAGGTTTTTTTTTCTGAAAGGAAGTACGGCCCATGCCTGCTTTATTACCCTTCCTTCTTTAAGATTTTTAAATTTTCTAAAGTTTCACCCTAATATGTTAAAAAATCTAGATTAACTACATAAAAATTATATTATTAGATTCCTTTTCGTCAAAAATATTTTTATAATATTATAATTTTACTAGTATATATTAATAGAATTATAAAAAATAAGAGTTGAAGTCACCTCTCGCAAACTTTGAAAAAAAAAAGTTAAATAAAAAAAGAACGGTATTTTTACTTATTTGGTCAGTAAAAGTTGGGGTGACTGCATGCCTAGCCACTCCCCTTGCCCCTCCCCACCTCGTCTTCCCCCTCCTTCGATAAGTTTCCCCGAAGAGCTCGAGCTCCCTTGTTCTGCCACCGTCGACTCGTCGCTCCGGTGAAGCTTTCCCTCGGCCACCTCCGTCACCATGTGTTCCAGGACCCGAGGATCCCTTCCTCTCTCTTATTTTCGCCTTTGAACCGCAAGAGCTGGCAGATTTATCCATCTCCCTCGCCTTCGGCCGACGCCTTCTTTATCACCGTTCGATGTGCTCCATCCACCTCCGACCTTCCTCCCTGTCCCGGTGAGTTCCCCATGCCCTGCTCTTGCTCGTGCTCCCTCCATATTTCTCCCCACGCCACCCCACTGCCGGTGCCACATGCCACCCGTGCGCCGCCGCCGCCTCTAACCGCGCCATCGCCGCACCGGGCCTCCTCTAGTGCTGCGGCCCCAGCCATGGGGTCCCCGTCCTCATGGGGTTCTGTTTTTCCCTTTCGTCAGCTGTCCCGCCGCCTGCCTCACCGACACCGCCACCCTCCCCGAGCGCTTGCTCCTTCCCTACTTTGTCCGAACCAGGCAACGCCTGTAGCTTAGCACTTAATTGCAAATCTTTGTCGTTATGGTTTAAGCCTTGATTAAGTTGTTGTTTAAATGCTACTCTGTGAGTATGTCGTGTGGACCCCGACATCAGTTAATGAAGTGCTTCAACTCCTGTTTAATCCTGATGACTCTATGACAAGCGGGTCCCGGCGCAATTAATTGCACAGTGTCCACCCCCATGTACCATGCGTTGTGCTGCGAACCGAGCCACTGTGCAGCGGACCCACATGTCAGTGAGATAATTTCTCTCTCCTTTCCTTTTCCGATTTAATTCAAAAGCAAACTTCGAAGAGCCTGTTCTCCCTCGTTTTAACTCTGATTTAAATAAAATTTGTTTCTAAAAATTTCTAAATTCAGTGTCTTTCTAATAGCAATAGCTTTGTTCAATTTAGAGTTCATGTGTTATTTCTTTAGTATTTATTTGCTTTGCTTGCTTGTTTGTTCTTTTCCTACGCGTTCATCCTAGTAGAGTTCGAAGAAGCAGGAGATCTCCAATTTGATCAAGCTCAAGACCATCAAGACCCTCTTGCCTTAGACCCAAGCGAGTCAATACTTTGATCATATTGAAACTACATTTTATGCAAAAATATATTCTTTTAAAATATCAAATTGCATGCTAAACTGATTATGCAAATGTATGTTAAATGCTTAAGGTAGTTAAATGCCAAATTATTATAGTACCGTCCTTTGGAAATTGAATTCCTTAAATCATTATCACCCTAGATAATTATGTGGCAACTTACTAGCTATAGTCGTACTTAAACACCATGCTAGTCTTGCTTAAGTACCCGGTGCATAAATCGCCACAATTATCATCTTTTAATCATGAAAATGGATTTGGGCAGTCATATTAGGTAAATGACTAAAACATTTGAGATAATCTATTTTATGCTTCTCAAAAACCCTAATAATTATTGTTACCACATCTGGGCGGATGCTATGATGGTGGGTGTTAATGTAGCCTAAGAAATGTTGGTATGTGGAATGAACCGCCCATATGATTTTAATGACTTAATCCTGTGATGATCTCCCAATGTAAAACAGTACAACCACAAGTCTACAATGGCGTCGATCTGGCTAAATAATTTGTATCCATCAGTACAAGTTGCACCATTGGAGGACCCGCTGCACGTGCCACTAGCGTAAGCCATAGTGGGTACGAGTTGGGGTGCACGACGAAAATCGCCGTGAGGCGCAAGGGGGGTATGGGTAAGGAATTACGTCGTTGTGTGGGCATAACCCTTCTCAGGTGGAACTTTAGCGGATGTAACTAATACTGGAGGATACATTGTAAAAGGCTTGTAGTAATCTCCCTTTATTCACATGTCTAAGGAAACGTGTGTCCATATCAAGACGATTAACTCTTATGGGTAAAGTTGTACAACCTCTGCAGAGTAATAAACTGTTCAAACAACCATGTCTATGGTCAAAGGCGAACATAAGAACTTACATGAGTTAGTTCTATTTATAAAACTTTGTGGGTGGAATGAAAATGTGCCAGGCCAATGTGACCTTGAATTTGGATTTCCCTGAGTAGTCTTACCCAGTGATGTTAATAGGTGGATGTATCCACAACCGAAAACTAAGCATAAGGTAGAGGTAACCTTCACTGTTATAAATATTGCACAATTATTTTCTTTAATAAAATGTGATTTGGTTAAAATGCTAAGTGATAGGACTTTCTAATTATGGTATTTAAAAATGCTACTTTGAGAAAATAAAAGAACCCAAACCTTCCTTGTTAAAGCCTTGCATATACATATGTTGTATTCTCTGGGTGTTTGCTCGCGAGCACGGTTGTTTGTGCTCATCCTCGCTCTTTCCCCCCAACTCTCAGAAGCCATGGATCAAGGATACTATGCCTACGAGGATCCAGATGTTGGTGATTAAGACGATGCTGAAGAGTAGTGTAGTTTCTAGTAGTTTAGTCTCGTCTCAATCTAGCTGACTCAGTCGGTACTCGTGTACACCAATATTGCCTAAGTCTTTAGCTGACTCAGTCGGTACTCGTGTACACCAATATTGCCTAAGTCTTTGGATAATATCGGTCGTACATTGGCTTCCCCAGTCGTTTGCCTATGGAGAGATGTGCTCAACCCTTTTGCTTCCGTTGTCGTTCTGCTACTTTGTAATATAATCATTTAGCCTGTTCGGCTCTATTGTAAAACTTGACCCGATGCGGTCTAATTGACTCTGATGTTTGTAATATAATAAATGGTTTGATCTACGTTATGTATGAAATGATTCAGTGATGTATTCTGTGAGTGCTATCTATTGATCTAGGAAATAGAGCAGTGTTGTTACAGAGGATTTTGGGTTGTGAAATCCGGGGTCCTACAAATATATAATATGAGTGTAAGGAATTAACTATCCAAACTATTTCCAGTTAAAGTCAATGCATGCACATCATATAGTGGATTAAAGGGAAAAATGGAATGCGAGAATCATGTTCAATTGGAAATAGAATTTATAGTACTTCCACAATATACTCAATTTTCTACGTGACGTCTGAAATTGTTCTAGTTATTTTTTTATGGCAAGGTATGGTAAAGAGATTACCTCCAAAGCATCAATTTCCTCCAACGATGGCTTTCGTTTTGGAGCGTCATCTTCAATCTCTATCTCTCCCTCCACAACCTTAGGTTGCTTGCGTGATGGTGCATTAAGTTTATCCATTCCAACAATCTGTGGATATCATGGGGATATGCTCCTGATCTTAGGATGATGTGACAATTGGCAATGACGTTAAGGTTCGTCGTTTCACGTGTTTTCGGCAAAGAACCAGTGCTGTCAGGCCTTTGGCGGTCTGACCGGCCGAAGCGGCGGTCAGACCGGCCACCCCTGGCGGTCGGACCGGCCAGTGGCAGTCCGACCGGCCATGGCGGCGGTCGGACCGACCAATTTCAAATATGGTGTTTTGAGCTAGGCCAAAAATAGAGGTTGTAGGTAAGAGAGGGAATTCTATTGCACTTGGTCTCATAATTTTTGGAGTCTCCAGTCAAAAGTTCTATTAGTTTGAAAATTCCATTAGGTTTCGGTTTTCCAGGGAGGAAATTCGGCTAAGTCCCAGCTGGCGGTCAGACCGGCCAATAGGTGGCGGTCTAACCGGCCATGGTGGCGGTCTGACCGGTTTTCACTTGGATCGTCGTCCTTCGTGGCGGCGATGTTTGGTTGTTAGGTCAAAATCATGAGTTTCAGTGCATATGTGTTGCATGATGCATGTTTTGACTAACATGGGTCAAGTTGTGAAGAACTTATTCCCGGATTCGTTTTGCTTGTCTATTGTTGTGCAGGTTACTTGGTGGTCAACGACGACCAACGACGAGGATGATCGGGACTAAGCTTGGAGAGCTGAGGTCCAGAACGATCGACGATACCAGGTGAGGTCAATGAACTCAAGCGTGGTGCAAGATGGACAAGGGTGACCTTTTGCCAACCTGTGGCGCAAGATGACGCAAGGTGAAGCTGATTAGGTCAAGAGGCGATAAAGATAGCGCTTTAAAATGTGTGCGTGTGTGACTCGTTTGTGATGGGTCTTAACGGGAGCCCAATTGAGTCAATCTTCTAGAAGGTCTAAGCCTCCACTATAAATAGAGGAGGGAGGTGGCTGCACCCCCTTCAACCCTTTCATTGTTTGAAACCCTAATTTGCTTAGGGAGATGATTTGTGGAGGTTAGGGTTCTGGATAGTTTTGATTTGATTTCGTGCTCATAGATTGAGCTTTGTCCTCCATTGATGGAGTGGCTGTAAACCCAAATCATATCAAATCAATCCAAGGAAAGTTTGATCAAAGTTTTGTCTCTTTGTTTTCCTTCTCTCTATTCGATGATTTTAAGTCTTTTTTTGATCCGTGTGTTTTTGCTTGATTTCTTCACGTGATCTAGCTTTTTGTGACATGTGAGAACATATCTAGGATCATCTTGATCATCAATCACCCACGAGCAAGATTTTGGATCTAGTTTTCGTTTTGACTCGGTTTTGGACCATCCTCCTATCAAACGGAAAAGGATCGTAAATCTTCTAAGAATTTTCACAATCTTCGATTGGAATAGGTTCCTGACATCATAGAGAAGGTGTGTTCCAAGTTTCATCGAGTTTGGAGTTGTAGATCAAAAGTTACATCTATTTGCAACTTCGTTTTCGGGCTGTTTGATCTCTTCATCAGGCCGGCGGTCAGACCGCCCAAGGTCACCGGTCCGACCGCCAAGGGTGAGCGGTTCGACCGCCATTGACCTAGCAGTCAAACCGCCAACACTTAGTTTTTTAGCTTGTGTTGATTTTTGTTGTTTTGCTTCGGGGGTTAAATTTGATTCAATACTAGTCTTCCGCTGTACTGGTATATTGATCTTCATAGCTATTGGAGTAAAATCTTATTGAATATAATATTTGTGAAAAAGTGAGCGTGCTCCTATTCAACCTCCCCCTAGTCGCCTTTTCGGTACAACACAATCATTCTGACAGCCTTTACTATCTGAGCCATTGTATTTGTCTGCTATTGACAATTTAAGGCAGAAATGTGACTGTTAATACAAGAATAATAGTGTTTGCGCTGGATATCATAGAATAAATGGATCATGAGGTGACCTTAACGACAAATATGGGAAGCTTGTGGTATTTGGCAACATTGCGAATCCAAGGATTCCGCTTCATTTCAGAACTTGATGCAAGAATCACATTGGCCGCTCCAATGTCATCTGTTACATCTAATTCATCATCAAACCCCATCACTGTTGCTACTTGTAATATATCAGCTTCTGAAATCTGAAAACAGAAAATAGAAATGTCATGAGCTTTCTTGTTTCTGTGTTATATTTATGTTAAGTCAGTACTAAAATATTAGTCTTGAAGGTCAGTGATAAGAAAATGCAGGGATATGGGACGGCCATTCACTATTGATGGCTGGGAATAGTGAGGTGTTAAAAAATGGATTTTCTTTACCAGTGTTCTCTGCTAAGGGGCTTACATTGAATTTGTAAACAAGATTGAAGAAGCAGAAGATGAATTATAGGACTCAAAATGAATGTAACCAGTATAAAAGGTAATGTCAGTTCAGGTTAATAGAATAATACTGTATATAATCGCTTTACGTGAATATGATGACAACTACTACAAAAGTACAATCCAGAACACCATGTTTTCTATCTCCTCACTTACCTGGTATGTGTACACGTGGACGTGGACGGGAGACCTTCCAGGCACTGATGTCTTGCCTTTTGTTTTCCTTATATAACCAAATTTGTCGTCAAAATTATCATCTGGCGGCACACTCTTGCTTTTTGTTTGCCTGGTGGAACCAAAATCACCGTCGAAGTTATCTTTTGATGGCATTGTCTTGGTGACAAGATGTTCCTGATATGAAGGCAAGGGTTCTATTTCATATTGTCTCTCAGGCATCACCAAAGATTCTCCCGACTCAATAGCCTTATTGTCCATCTTGCGAGCTTCAAACTTAGGGGGCTTCCCTGTACCAAAGAGAGTAAAAGGAGAGTGAATTGAGGTCCACACAATACAAAAATAAAGATAACTCCAAATCTTCATAAACCAGAAGATTGTCTATAGATCCTTCTAATCCATGAGCTACGTGTTGACTCGGGAGGTTAAAAGTTAGTCAGATTCCTGCAAGAATAGCATCAACTGTAGTTTCTAACCTGTGATGGACTCGATATTCAGTCTTTGAAATCATCTCAACAGCACATGAAAATGTTGGGGGTCCTTTTCTCTCGATAATTGTTTTCTGAACTTTCCGCTTTTTTGCCTCCTCATCGCCGAGAGTCACACTCTGCATAACAAACTTAAGATTATTATTTTCACAAAAAAAATCATTCCAGTCATTTTTTTAGTGTTCAGATAAAAGAAGAAGAAAATCTACAAGCCCGCAAACATTACTTGGAATCCAATATTAACAAATTTGTTAAAGTTGCTATGCAGTTGGGATCACTATCCTTCAGAATATAAAAACCACAATAGCATGTACTGTGTGCTAAGCTTCAACGCTAACTGGTCAATCATTTTGCTTATAAATGTTGTATTCAGGAAGATAATAAGCTTAAACAACATACAAAACTCTTAGGTGAACAGATGACAGAGAAGAAACACTGCACCTCAATCCCACCAACAAGCATTTGCAAGCAAGGGTTTTTAATTATGCTCTCAGTTGTCACCCCATGTGCAGTCCCAACAAGTTGAACGCCCCTTCGAGCAATGGTGCTGGCTGCCATTGCTTCAAGTTCCGTACCAATCTCATCCATTACAATAACTTCTGGCATGTGATTTTCAACAGCTTCAATCATTACCTAAAGAAAAAGGAAGTTCCTATGCATCATTACACATGCTCTGGTAAAGTTTTTTAAAAAATAATCCAGGAACCCGTCAACAATATACGAAAAGTATCAAAGAATATTGAGGACCTACGTTATGCTGCATGCTAACTTTTGGGAACTTGCATTCTCCTAGCATACCCAATGCCAGAATGCGGTACATCCCCATCACATCCTATTTCGTTAGATGTGTCCACTATGATGTCACGTTTCTTACCCTCGTCTGCCAAAATTCTAGCTATTTCCCTGTGTTATTGAAAGCATTTTGAATCGTTAGCATCAGATTGAATGCTCATCAACTTACCTTTGATCTTGTCAATTACTGTACCAAATTAGTAACATGTGACTTGCATCACATGACGGCAATTGCTGATTTACAAAAAAAAGAAGAAGAGAGAATGCTGCTAATCTACAAAAGCAGAGTACCATTATCAGGTGATGTACCTGATCAGAGTAGTCTTCCCAACTCCAGGAGGTCCAATCACCAATATCGAGCCACCTCCCACAACCAAATCACTGATCATCTCTGCGCTGCCAGATATAGCAAGTGAGACCAATTATTTGCACCTTCCGGTTTCGGATGGCACTGATCCGGTGCAACAAGTGGTTGATACCAGATCGGTTGTCCTCAGAGAAATCGTCTACCTGCAAAGAAACAATGGTCCTCCTAATGAGCAAAACAGCATCTCCAGTTCTCCACAAAAGTAACATTAAATTGGTCTAAAGCTATGAGTACCGTGATCCAAAAGACCTAGAGGACGTCGTCACCTTGGAGACGCCCTGGCGGAGGTCATCGGCGGTGACGGGTTGGTCGGAGATGACCCAGTCCCCGGACGGGAACCGCGCTAGCGGACGGCGCCCGAGGTCCATGACAACCTCCACCAACTCCCGGACCTCGGGGTGCCGCACCAGCCCCCTCCGCATCCTCGCCGGCACCACCTCCAAGAACGCCTCCAGCTCGTCCCTCGCCGCCGCCGCCCCAGGAGCGACGACAACTGGGGGCGGCGGCGCCGCAGAACCCGCGCCTCAACACGGCTCGCACCGGTTCCCGGAGGGCCGGCGCTCGGGCGGCTGCGGGATCGCTCTGCGTGGGCAGGCGGGTCGGAGGTGGAGGCGGAGCGGGGACGGGTTGAGCGCCCTGAGCATCGTGCGCGCGCCGCGGGGTGGGGGTCACCTACCAGTTAATGGCGGGAACAGGGAAAATCAGTTCGGTAGCACTTCAAAGAAAGTCGCAGCTCATGACTGGTAGCCGCTCTCTAGTTCGTTGCGAGCAGTTAACCTACTCGACAGCTCAACAAATCAGCGGCGGAGCTTGAAATATCATTGACGGTGCATACAGGACATAGCTAACATCATACATAAGCAATATTCCATTTTCTGTTGAAAATTAAAATCCAACGGTTTGAGATAACTTTAAATTGAATTTGAATTTAAATACGAAACATGAACTCTGTAGAAAGAGAATGTAAGATCCATTCTTCCAATAACAATAACAAAGAGAGAACCAAAATACAAATGTATATTCATCTCTTGAATTACAATGGTCGAATGGAGAAGAACCGAACTTGAAAAATGAAACACAAACAGCAAATTTTCATGCATGCATGATGAGTAGTTGGTCATCTCATGTAGATCGTATCTATTCGCAAAAGTAGTGTCACACTGCTTTTCATGAGTTGAACTTGGGAGATCTAATTTATAGGAAACAACCAATCGGTTTTCATGCATGCATGTGTACAACCTAAGTCATACTATTATGCCGATATTCCTCGACTGAAAACAAGAAACAGTTCACATGCGCGGTCTCACACGGCCCAACGGTGCCTCGCCATCTTCCAACTAGGAAAATACACTAATTTTCTTCTCCGGTGAAGGGAGGTGCTATGGGATTTCTTGATGCGATCTCCGGTTAAATACATACATAATCCCTAACAATTCTTGTATTTTTCTTTGAGTGCAGGTGCACACCAGGCACCCTAGTTCTGCCCCGCAACAAATGCACTTTGCTAATCTAGTTCCTCTACTTCAAAAAATGTCGCAACTCATAAGCTATAATAACCACTCTAGTTCCTCGCGGTCAGTCAACCGGATCGTGAGGCCAACAAATGCACTTGGGCAATCTAGTTCTCTTCAGCTAAGCGTACTACTTCTGTCGCCCACTTCAATTCTCCTCCAACCTTGCATAAATTCCTGACTTCATCGCTGCGTGAAGACACTTTTCATTTCTCGAAATCCGTTCTTATTCGTTTTTTGGGACTTGCCGGCATGAAAATTACTTTAAACTTGTGTCTCAGGAACACATCATCTTTTTGGGAAGGAAAAGGGACATGATGCGACTATGGCTAAGTTGTAAGTTGTGCAACCAGTTCAAACAAATATCAATGTTATTTACCATGATAGGAAAAAAAAGCCCATAGTTTCCATTAACTAATGGAATGGCTAGAATCGGCTATATTGCCAGCACTTGACATTGTCCTGGAGAAGAATGGAAGAAGACATGGCATATGGTCGATGTGCTAGGTTCACAAGAGATAAGAGGCAAAGAAGGGGGGTGCTTGGGGTAGGGCCGGAAACGAGTTAAGTTGAGCTAAGCTCGCTCAAGCTCAGTCCATGCTCTGGGTTCACAAGAGATAAGAGGCAAGGAAGGGGGATGCTTGGGGTAGGGCAGGAAACGAGCCGAGTTGAGCTAAGCTCGGTCTAAACTGTAGCTCAGCTTGACTTATTTCTGAAATGAGTTGAAAGACCGGCTTAGCTCGGCCTGAAAAATGGCTCGTGACGGCTCACGAGCCGAGCTGGGTTTTTACGCAATCTCATCAGCACATCTCATCTTTCAAGTTTCCAGCACATCCTTGCATTGGTATTAAAGACAAAGCAAGATCCATAAATCCAAAAGAACAGTCCAGAGTCCAAACCACACAAGCAACATAGTTTAACGTTTCATGTTTAACACTAAATCTGTAATTAAGAGTTCTAACTTCTATTTCATAAATATACCACAGTTACACAGGAGCTCAGCTAGTTCAATGGAACTGCAAACATGGAACTTAGTGATGCAGGATTTCACATAATTATCTTTGGTTTTTTCCAGCTCCGCGGATTGAAGTACATTGAGATCTTTCAACGCATTTACTGACATATTCACACCCTGCATAGAGGATTGGCAGAAAAGGAAATAAGAAAAAACATGAAGATAATGGAGCATCTATGATAATTGTGTGGATCATTTACCATAAACATACGGTCCAGCCGTAGACAACCATTCAATCAAACAACAAAATAGCATTGCAAATATCATAAGCAACAAAAGCTCACTACCAATTATACTACTTAAGAATCCAGAAGCACAAGAAAAATAGCCAAAACATCCAGCAGAGGCACCAACACACTAGAATTCGCAATGAACTGGGTGGTAGCTGAGAGGTGAACAAGTAGGCTACGCTAGCTACAACAATTGATTTTTCTACCGTGTTCAACCAGAAAACATACGTGTAAGGGAGTCATGGATAGTTACCACTAGATGTGCTGCGCAGCGGAAGAAGAGTTGGAGCAGCCCGATCCAACATAGATACGCGTTGATGAAGAAGAAACGGTCGATCATTTCACGAACTGAATGTCTCCTCCTCGAGTCCTACGCAATAGCCTTGCACTTTTCGCCAATCAGCATAGCAGCAACAGCAGCGGCGCCTCCACAGAGTCCACACGTTCGGGATGGAACGCCGTGCGCTGGTGTGCTAGCACCGCGCGCCCGGCTAGGGTTTCGGGATACGGCCAAGGGGAGGTGGCGGCCAGGGTTCATCATCTTATACCTGCAGCCTCGCCTCCATATATTTATAGAGCATGCTAATGGGCTTCTACGTTGTAGGCCCAATAGAACCCTAGTCCCATATGGATCAATATCCCTCTTAGCCTATAAAACCGTATTGTTTATGATTGCCTCTTGGGCACATCACTAACAATCTCACACTTGCACTAGAGACAATCATATAGGCAAGCTCTCCAATTCCAACCCCTTAAGTGTGTGACCCGTTAGGTTCATGTGTAGACAGCCATAACCCGAAAACCCTTTTCAAGCCATAAGTCAATAGTAGCATGAGAAGAAAACCAAGCCACCCTCAGCCCTACACTGCAGCGAGCGAGAGCGAGAACGAGAGCGAACTGCTGCCTTACACTGCCGCATCGGCATCTCCCTCCCGCCTCTCTCTCACTCTCTCTCTCTCTCTCTCTCTCTCTCTCTCTCGGGTAACCCTTCCCTTCTCCCAATTCCTCCTCGCAATCTCACCTCCCACTCCCCGTAGCAGCATTTTCCCCTCGAACCCAGCCTCCGACGGCCTTCTCGAAGGGGACGGCCTTCTTGTGGAGCGTGTCGGGTGGGAGCGGGAGACGGAAGGAGTAGTAGGTGGCGGCGCCGTAGCCGAGGAGGAGGAGCGTGTAGCCGGTGTAGTTGCGGAGGTAAGAGTCGGAGGCCGGGAGTGGGGAGGAGGAGGAGGTGGAGGTGGAGGTGGGATGGGGAGGGAGAGCTGCGGATGGAGCAGGGGGTGGCTGAGGAGGAGTGGAGAGGGGCCGGGGTGAACGGCGTGGCGGATGGAGTAGGGGGTGGCTGCTGGCTGAGGACTTGAGGAGGTCGGGGAAGCACTGGGGTGGGGTGGACGTGCGACGGCGCGAAGGACTGGAGGAAGGGGATCTAGAGGATTGTGGATTGGGTCGAGGACTTGAGGAGAGAGGATGGCGACCTCCTGGTCTTTGGAGCCTCTAGCTAGGTCTTTAGAGTCCTCCTAGATAGGGGCAAGGCGAGCTCGGCTTATTTTTTTTTTGCACACGAGCTCAAGTCGAGCCATCTCAAACTAATTACCAGCCGAGTCGGCTCGCGAGTCACAAGCTTTTAGTCCAACCTACTTGGGGCTCCAGGCATCGAGTTCTGTGGAGGAGAAAAGAGGGGTTTGCTTTTGGGGATTGGTCTATTTGCTTACCTCTCCCTTTCACCTTTGGCCTCTTCTCCCCGGTGTTCAGAATTTTGATCGAAAATCAGATATTTCAGTTTTACCAGCTTGGGCCGGTAGGAATACAAACCAGTAAAAAAAATCGGTTTTGATGAATGTTGTAAAAAAATGAATTTGTTTAGATTTTGATTTTTTTTTATTTAAAATCCAAAAAATCATTTTTTTATTTGAAAAATTTGGTTGAGATTTTCCAATTTTTGGCCTTACCACCCCAAGTTAAAAAATGTTATGGTATCCAAAACCCTGCTTCTCCATGCATCCCATTTGATCCGGTTTAGAGCTTCTATTTTCTTTCTTGTGTGCTATTCCATTACTTTAATAAAAATTAAGTAGGTCTAGTCTTGGTCTCTTTGCTTACCTTTCCCTTTCGCCTCCGGCCTCTTCTCCCGGTGTTCAAAATTTTGACCGAAAATCAAAAATTTAGGTTTTACCAGCCTGGGCATGTAGGAATACAAACCGGTCCCAAAAATTCGGTTTTGATGAATTTTGTTAAAAAAATTGAATTTGTTTAGATTTTGCTTGATTTTGATTTTTTTAATTTAAAATCCAAAAAATCAATTTTTGATTTGAAAATTTCGGCTGAGATTTTTTGATTTTCAGCCTTACCCCACCCCCGTTAAAAATGTTATCGGTGTCCAAAACCCTGCTTCTCCGTGCATCCCATTTGCTCCGGTTTAGAGCTTCCATTTTCTTTCTTGTGTGCTATTTCATTACGCCACCTGTCTCTCCAAACAAAACTAGAGGCTCTCCTTGCGACAAGGTACCGGATCGAAGGCAAATTTTGTATTACCTTCAATGAAATTTCACCGTGTGCAATGTACGCAGGTAGCGTGTAATATGCGGGGTTCGATGGATTTTAAGAGGGTATGTTTGGTTGCATGTATGCGTTTCGTGTGTAACCCGTTTTCGATAATATAGTACCGAATTGGTTGGAACTAATGTAGTTTGTCGAGCTCCTACAACCTAAGATCGCATCCAATTGATGTAGACCGATATCAGTAAGCTGATTGAAGTATGTCTTTCAATGTCCTACATCAAGGCAACCTCGAGCCTTGATTGAAGTACTTGGCGTACTTCCCTTATGTTGGCTACTTTTGCATCTCTGATATGTTCAACCTCAACTGTTGAAGTCATAACGACATGTGGGGTTCGTGATGTAATTCCTAGCTAGATGATGTGATCATTTTCGCCATCTTATCAGTTCTTGTTAGATAGTTACATCAAACGATTGAAATTATTCGTCTGAATTGAAGCTGGGTAGCTAGCAAGGCAAGACGGTGTGAATTTGCAACAACTGTCTCAGTTCATGACACAATTTTGAGCCTACTCCCTTACCAGACATGTAGAAGTTTTGAAATGAACTCATTGAAGGATTCAAGACAGATGATCTACAATGCATGATAGTAGGAAATGATTTTCACCGCCCGACAAAAAAAAATGGCGACATCAATAGTCGCAATATTTGCTACAGTAAATATTTTACCGTTGATACACTATTTGTTACAGTGCCACTGAATAGTAACATCCACACCCTTGCAAAAATTACAGTTTACCATAAATCTTGCAGTGATGCAGAGAATCCGATCCTCCGCACTGTTAGAGCATTTTAAGGGCTGCACCGCCGTGATGCTGCCCTCGTGTTGTGTAGAAAATGCAAAGCCTCTCTAATACATTTTCCTCACTTCATCTATTTTCTTTGTCTCCTAATATATCACCTAAGTGTTCGTCCATATCGTTTGTCCATACCAGACAAGGCATATATCGTTATGTTAGTCTCAATATACCCTGTCCAATCGTAGTAATAACAAGTTAAGTTTCTTACGCAGTTGCGCGTCTAAATACTACAATACATATGTTTATATTTAGAAACATAGTTTTATTTGTGCTTTAATATATAACTGATTAATCCACAGAATTATAATCCGATCAACCAAATAAAACGGTATAGATATTTCTTTTTCCCCTCCAATTAGCGTGTGAATCTCTACGTTGGCGGAGCAACGCGAATGTTCCTCCTAATTGGCAAGGCAGTTAAATGCTCCCAACAAATCAACCCATCGTACGTGTAGTACGTTAGCGAGCATTGAGAGTACCAATAAGAGCATGGAGATGTACATGCAACCCTCAATTATCACATGCAATCCACACGAATAGAGGTGGGCATTGGGCAGCATCCGTCTGCGGCGCCAAGCCCACCGTGCTTCAGCTGCGTCGTCTTGCGTGCGATTCGGCCCTCGTCCATTCCACCGTCTTGTCATGCGTCCAACCCATATCGCCTCTAGTCGGACCCAAGCACGGCCAAAGCCCGCTTGGGGATCGTAGCCGCGTTTGGCCGAGCCTCGGTCCTAAGTAACTATAGACGCCTGAGAAGAAGATAACCGCCGCCGCCGCTGTCCAGGAAGACAAAGACACCTGTGGTTCAGGTCGGGTGGCAGAAGGAGATGATTGGTTTGGCTAGGCCGGTGTGGGGAGAGATTGACTAAGTGAGGAGGATTGAGCTAGAACGGAGGCTAGGACGGTGTGGGGAGTGATTGGACTAGGCCGAGGAGGATTGGGCTAGAACGGAAAGGTTGAGCCTATTTCGTCGTCTTAAGCTGCCAAGACGCCCAACCGATCGCGCTTCGTCTTTGCCTAACGGGCGCATTCTCGTGCCCGCCCGCCATTGCTCGTCGCGCGGCTCCGTCCTACCACGCGCCGCCACGCCGCTCGACCGCATCTTCGGCCGTCGTCTCGAATCGACCCAAAAAGACGGCCCAAATTCCAGCTCTACACAGGAAGATAAGGAAACCCTCGGCAGGTGTTGACGGACTACGAGTCAACGAATGACGAACGAATATCCGTCTCCCCCCCAACCCAACCCAACCCAAAAGCAAATCTCCAATGATTTGGTTTTGGTCGTCGCCTCTCCGCTCCATCCATCCCCACCTGCGCTTCTCCCCTTTTCAACCCTCCAAAATTTGAACCGAGGCACACAAACCCGCAGCTACAGGTAGCAACTACCCCCACCTCCCATGGCAGGCGGCGGCGAGGCCTCGGGGGGTGCGGCGGGCGGCGGCGGGAAGGTGGCGTGCGCGGCGTGGATCCGGCGCCGGGAGGAGAAGGCCACCCGCGTCCTCGCGGCGTACGGACGGGCCGCGTCACCGCCCGCCGTCGAGGTCCTCGGCTTCGACCCCGAGGGCTGCTCCCTCTCCTCCGAACCCCTGGTACGGGAGCCCAATCCAATCCACTCGGCTCGCTGCTCGGTGCTTCGTGGTTGATTGGTTCACCGGTTGACTTGGGGGGTTTTGCGTTGCAGGCGAGGGCTGTGCTCGGGGAGGGGGCGGGCGACGCGCCGCGCGGCATCGCGGTGCACCCCAGCGGCGACGAGCTCGTCTGCGCCACGGCCAAGGGCTGCAGGTGTGTGATCCTGCTCTCTGAGTAACTGCTTGTTGGTGACGAACTTTTGAGTCTGGTCAGAGACAGAGAGTTTGTTCGGCGACGGACTGGGAGATTCTGAGCTGGATGCTTGTGTCCTGATCCAAAGTTTGTATTTTTTTTTTGTTGTTGTTGAATTTAGCTTATATGCAGGGGGTTAATCGTGATGTGCGATGCTGGCTGGGATCGGTATTCGTCTGCGCTGTCGATTTGTGGCTAATTAGATTGTCATGTGGTCATCGTGTGTGGAATTCCTGAGCTGATTCTCCTTGTTTGATTGCTGGCGTACTGTTCCAGGGAGGTTCAATTAGGGCTCACTGTAGGTAATCTAGAGAAGCAAATTGGCTTGGTGCTCTGGAGCTGGGTGTTTTGTGTGTGAAAAACAGCTCGGTTGGAGTTAAAAGGTCCACTGCACTATTTTTTTTGGTCAATATGTTTTATGGGTGTGGTATCAGAATTCTCAGCGGCTGGAGCTGAATCCAAGATGTGGTTTCGGTTCTTGATGTGGAGGTGCCAATTTTGTCCTGTAATTATATAGTTTAATTTGGAGTAGGCACATCCTCTCACGATGCTCTATAATCAAGCTTTTTCTTGGGTGAGGATAGATGGATGATGGATCACTGCTGCAGGGCAACTAATAATATCACTGAATTGGATTAGGTGATGGTTTGAGTTATACTATTATGGAGAACAGGAGACAATTGAGTCAATGGAAAAGCTACCAAAGAATTTTGTTGGTGTACTTTTTTACAATATTGAGTGGCGTTATGTGATATTAGAGAGCTGTAAATAGTGTTTTTTTTTTTTCTGTTTATTAGTCTTTGTGGTACGATACTTCCAAGTCCTAAACACCCAAAAGGCTTAGATAGAACCCCTATACAATTGAGCCATTTTTTTTTTTTTTTTTGCAGTTGGTTGTGTTAGTTTTTGAGGTTTATAAATTCTGAAGATCTACAAAACCTTCCAAAGGTGCAATTCCTTAGTGTCCAACAACAAGAGTTTCCCATTGACTCATTCTCCTCCTAGGAGTGGGATTACAGTAGCAAATGCATGCCTCATTGCTTGTAGAGAAAAGATAATGTTTGCACTTTGAATTTCTCAAGATTTAGTATAGCTAATGTTATTTATAGATTCATAAGACAATGAGATACAGTCTTAAAACAATGGGACAATATCCGTGTAATTTACACTTTACTTCTGTGCAAGGTTTATGTACCCTCCAATTGGTGATATGTTGGCAGCATTGGTGTTTGTTTTGTTATATTTTTCCGATTAGCTCAAAGTAGGCTTAACTACACTGGTGAAACGATCATTAGAGCAGCACACATATTCTTCCTCACTTTCTTTGTTAAATTCTATCTGCACTGTTACATTTTGTTTTTCCTTTTATGTTTGCTTTCATGAAGTCTAGGACTTCGTAATTAAACCATATGATAAAATTGTAGGCTATTCAAACTGGTTTTTGAAGAGTATACCGTTCGCCTTATTCCAAGAGATGCTTCACTGCTTGAATCCGTTGGACTGCAGCAATGTCTTGCTTTCAGCACAGATGGCGCTAAATTTGCCATTGGTGGCGAGGTATCAGATTGTACTATGTTGATATTTTACCTCTAAGGGTCAATTTTTTTTTTCTATTTCTTTTATCCCCTTTCTATTGCCTGATTATGTTTTTTCTGTTATACATAGTAATAAGGACATTTGTTAGTTGTGAGTTTTTTTTAAACCTCAATATCTACTGTTATACCATTCTATTATATTATTTCTTCCAGTTGGTTCACTTTTTTAGGTCTAATGCTATTGTCCAGCGTATTTCTTGTCTGATAGCACTACTCTTCTAGCTAAACTTTCTGATACGTGGTTAATGCTTATGATTCTTACAGTTGTTTTTTTGGTACCACTATAGGATGGGCATCTCAGAATATTTCATTGGCCAAGCATGAATGTGCTCTTAGATGAACCCAAAGCTCATAAGTCCTTCCGAGACATGGATATCAGGTTAGGACAAGTGGAAGCATATGTTTCCTTTATGTTTTGCAAAAGAATACCAAGTATTTCATAATTGGTTGAACTAAAGTATTGATGTAAATGGACACAATCACATATTCATGTAGGCATTGTCTTACAAAAGGAACCAAGAACATTAATAATGTACAAATAATCCCAAACCTACATGTCAGGGTTTATGATCCTTGGTTATTGTCCTGTGCTTTATTCAGCACCGACTGATATAATGCTACTGCCTTTTCTATTGTAGCTTAGACTCAGAGTTTTTAGTTTCAACGTCCACTGATGGTTCTGCAAGAATATGGAAGATAGACGAGGGGGTACCATTGGTCAATTTGACTCGATCTTCGGTATGCTATAATAAATTTCTGCATTTCATGTTTCCTTGTTGAGATGGCTGAAACTTTACTTTTTGTCCTTTTGTTTTTCTATGCAGGATGAGAAGATTGAGTGTTGCCGTTTTTCTAGGGATGGCATGAAACCATTCCTGTTTTGCACAGTTGCAAAAGGTATGCTTTCTATTGAAGTCAAGAAATAGATGTATGCATATGATGCCACTTTAACTAGATCTGTATTCATCATTGGAACAGGTAACAAAGTTGTAACTGTTGTTTGGAACATAAGTGATTGGACTAGAGTTGGGTACAAAAGACTTCTGGGAAAACCTATCTCCACACTTTCAGTTAGCATGGATGGGAAGTATCTGGCTTTGTAAGTGGATAAAATGCAACTTATCTTGTCATACTGTACTGCAGTTATTTGATTCCATTTAGCATATGTAGGAGCATTTACAATTGACAAATTTTAAGATTAACATACTCCAGTGCCTCCTAGTAACTTGTCCTTTTGAAGAGTTTAGGCAATTTTTCATTATCTTCCTGTTTCCTTGCATTTATATTTTCTGATCACATGCTCACCTTTCAGGCTAATATATTGACATGACTGTCACTTCCTATTGGAAGCATTAATTGTATATTCTTATACAAAAGGTACTCTGGTTGATAAGGGCAGTGTGCTGCCTAGCTCGGAAAAGTGAAAATAGATCACAAACATTACAACTTCTATTAAGATATGAATACATAAATAGTGACAGCATCAGCTCGAATCTTGTTTTATTTGCTGATATGTGGTGCCCTAATACTGGTTAGCATCTTTTAGACTTCCAATGCTTGTGAAGTATGACCGACATGGATCTGTATTTCTTTCAGAGGAAGCCACGATGGTGACTTTTGTGCTGTGGATGTAAAGAAGATGGAGGTTTCTCACTGGAGCAAGAAGGTTCATCTTGGTTCTCCGATTTCCTCCATTGAATTTTGTCCTACTGAAAGGTAACAAGAACTTTTATCATATCATTAAGAACTGGAACTTTCTGAAGATGGCATGTCCGTTTGCATCGTATAACTTTTAGTTCTTGGGATACTTCTGTCTTTTCTGGCTGCTTATTTCACCAGGTATATAACATTATAACTAGGTAGCTGTGCTAGCGTTCTTGCATCAATTGGTAGGTGGCGTAGTTTCTGAGTGTCATGCTTCTAGATCTAGCTATTTATGCCTGTTTAGTATTTGTTGATTGGACATGCCCATGAATTCCTTCATTGACATGCATACATTCCCATAGTAGCATGCAAATTTGAAGTTTCATCTGTTCTCGTGTCTAGCTTGTAAATACTGGGTAGTTTATGCTTAGGTCCGTTGTTGTTTTACACACAATCTGGTCATCTCCTAAAATCAAATGCACTGTCCTCATCCAATTTTTGAAACTTCTCTTTGTTTCCGTTGTTGCATCATGCCTGCTGATATTTCAGGGTTGTAATCTCCACATCACATCAATGGGGAGCGGAGCTAACAAAGCTCAATGTGCCTGCTGACTGGAAAGGTACATGTCTCAGCAAATGCTGTTTGGCGCTTTGGCCCCTCCTGTGGTATGGTTTACCAACCAACCTATTTCTGTTTCTCTTCTGCAGAATGGCAAGTCTGGCTCATACTCTTGGCGCTCTTCCTGGCGTCGGCGGTCCTGTTCTACACGTTCTATGAGCACTCTGATTCCTTCTGGAACTTCCCGATGGGGCAGCGTCAACCGGCCAAACCATGGAGTATCCTGAAGGAGCCACCTCCAGCTCCTGAGGACCAGAACCCCTGGTGAAGTTAACTTTCACCGGTGCTATTCTCTTCCATGCAGTCCAGTATCCCAGTGTTTTTATTTCACCGCGAAATGTTTTTTTTCAAGTCTGATCGATGTTGTACCATTCCAGTTGTTCGCTGATCTGACCACGTCAGTATTTATCTAGGGAAATCAGTAAAACGCCACTCTAAATGAAAAATGATGGTGGTATTGAAAAATGCCATCGACTGTCAATGAGACATTCAGCATTCAGTGGCATTTTGCAATCTGTGGAACTTTGCAGTGGCATTTACCCAAATGCCTTTTTTATTCCGTGATAGTTAATAACCGAACTGAACGGTGCATTTTGTATCCGTGGGAATGGGATGGGAATGGGGAGTACAAGTGTACACACACTGCCACTAACCACGATAAAGGGTAGGCAGTTTTAATGTTGTGCCATCAGAAGTAAGGAGACCAGCCCAAAGTTTATCCAATGTTGTGTTTATACTTTGTAGCAATGCAAATTATTAATGAAATCAGCAATGCAATAAATATGGTCCTATAAGTAGTTTTCCTCTAGGATGTAAATGTTGTAATGGAAACGCAATTGGCTATAGTGATTGCTTGCTTGCTAGTGGCAAATTGTTGGGCAGCCGGGACTCTTTACCTACTAACAAGATCTACGCTACACAGACAAAATATCCTTAAAGAGGTATGTCATAATGTCAGTAAAGCTCTAAATGTTTTTGTCGCACCTTCTGTGATGTAATTATGTGGAAACTCTGCAACACCTTCCTGTCAATTGTCATGAATTCTCAGCCATGGATACACAACCCCTCGAGTCCGTCATGTCCCGAATGGAAAAAATAAATGGAGATAAAAGCAAACTAAACAATAAAACCCCCGATTAGGATTGTTTAACTAGATTAAGCCTTGTTTGGATGAGCTAGGATGGCGGGGATCCCGGCCCATCCACACGAAATTCAGTTCAATTTCCTCGTGAATGGGTTGGGACCTGGCCCATCCAAACAAGGACCTAGGGTGTTTGGACAAGGGGATTTTTTTAAGGAAATTCTGGGTTTTCCCCAATATCTCTGGCTTACAAGTATGATTCCGAGTCCTGTTTTTTTGCTCTTCAGTTGGTAGGCAGAATTTAGCAGTCATTACGGTTCTGCTTCCAGAAAGCACGTTGAGTAATGAAGGTAACCACTGTTAGAGATATATGTATATTGTGTTATTCCTCATTGTTATGAGAGATTATTTGCATATTTACCTTCCTGTACTTTGTCTATATATATTGGCTCTTTGGCTTCCTGAAAATACAAGTTGCTATTCCTAACATGGTATCAGAACCAATTAGGTTTACCTTCTCCGTGGTGCAACTCGTCCCTCGCCTCTAACCACGACGCCGCCCCCTCCTCGCCTGCCGCCGCCTGGCCTCCCCACCCTTGCCCTAGCCGCTTGTCGGCTTCCTCAGCCGTCACCGAGCACGAGCGTCAGCTGCTACCACCTCAGCCGCCGCCACTCGGGAAGAAGCGTGGCGACGACGCAGATCCGGCTGAGATCCGGAGAAGCGTGAGGGAGGCGTTGACCGTCGTCGGATTTGTTGCGTCGATCCACCGCCGGATCTATCGCGTCGATCCGCCGGCCGACGTTTGGGATCTCCGCCGGTCTCTGGCTCTCCCTGCGTTGACTCCCTCCGCAGCCGCGTCGATCCGCCGTCGGCACGCGATCGGCCGACGCGAAGCGCCGCCGCCGCCGGGAAGAAGCGCGAGGAGGGCTTAACAACTAGGCTTCTTCCCGCATCGCCAGCGCCGTCGCCGCTGCCGCGTCCGCCGCCGTCGCCGCCAAAGGGGGGAACCCTAGTTCCCCCATCGTCCGCAGTCGAGTGGGCTGAGGAGCCGGCCCACCGGCCATTTTATCTGAAGCAGAGCGAGCGACGAAAAAAAAACGTTGTTCTAACTGCCGCGCCATCTAGCGCCGCTAGTTAGACTTCTTTGCATTGGTCGCCGCGCCGTCCAGCACTGCCTACCAATGGGTACTGTTTTCCCCCCTCGCTGCCAGGTGATGTTCGATGGTGTTAATTACACCGAGTTCGTGTCTCACATGCGCATCCACATGCGTGGTCTTCGTCTCTAGGGCGTCCTCTAGTGATGTTACCTGCCCGCCTTGCCCTACTCCTTTGATGGAGCTTACGCCTGTCGCGGTGCCCACGACAGCCGACAAGGCTGCTGGCCTCGCTGATGATGAGGCTGGCTCTGCCTACCAAGAGGCTCTAGATTCCTACAAGGATCGACTAACCGCATACACTCAGTGGTACGACGACGACGCTCGGGCTGCTGCTGTTTTCATCGCCAGTGTCCAGCCTTAGTTCTCTTATGAGGTTATGAGACTCCCTTCGGCTTTCCAGATGTGGACTCACCTTCGTCAGTGCTACCTCCCTGTGGATTCTTGATTCCGGAGCATCTTTTCACATGACTTCTGATTCTTCAACTCTGTCTTTCATTACACCTCTTGATTATCTTGTTAGTGTTCTTACTACTGATGGTACTGCTCTTTCTGTCTCTAGTCGAGGACCTCTTAGCAACCCATCTTTTCATGTTCCTTCTGTTGCTCATGTTCCTCACCTAACCATGCAGCTTCTTTCTGTTGGGCAGATTACTGACCTTGGTTGTCGTGTCATTCTTGACTATGACTCTTGTTGTGTTCAGGATCGCCACACGGGGGCTCTGGTTGGTTCTGGCCTTGGGCGCCTTGACTCACAGCGTCTCTGGGAGCTTGACTGGCTTCACCTTCCTTCCGCTGCCACTGTCGCCGCCAGTCTATCCGCTTCTGCCACTCCGTCTACCAGCTCTTTCCAGCAGTGGCATCACCGTCTTGGTCATCTGTGTGGATCTCGTCTGTCGTCTTTAGTTCGTCGTGGTCTTTTAGGGTCTGTGTCAGGAGACGTGTCTTTAGATTGTCAGGGCTGTAAGTTAGGGAAACAGATTCAGCTTCCCTATTCTCATAATGAGTTAGTGTCTCAGCGTCCTTTTGATCTTGTTCATTCAGATGTTTGGGGTCCGACTCCCTTCATTTCGAAAGGGGGTCATCGATATTACATCATATTTATAGATGATTTCTCTCGCTATACTTGGATATATTTTATGTCTTCTCGTAGTGAGGTCTTGTCCATCTATAAACAATTTGCCACTAAGGTTCGCATGCAGTTCTCCACTCCTATTTGTGTCTTTCGTGCTGACTCTGCTGACGAATACCTCTCTCATTACCTGTGCAGTTTCCTTGTTGAGCAGGGCACTCTCGCTCAGTTCTCTTGTCCTGGTGCTCATGCTCAGAATGGCGTCGCTGAGCGCAAACATCGTCACATCCTTGAGACGGCTCGTACACTGATGATTGCCGCCTTTATTCCACCTCACTTTTGGGCTGAGACTGTTTCCACTGCCGCCTATCTAGTCAACATTCACCTCTTCTGCTCTTCAGGGTGAGATCCCTGTTGAGCGTCTCTGTGGTCTTTTTCTAGATTACACCGCCCTTCGCCTGTTTGGCTGCGTTTGCTACGTTCTCCTCGCACCTCGAGAACGCACCAAACTGACTGCTCAGTCTGTTGAGTGTTTTTCTGGGATACAGTGCTTTGAGCACAAGGACTATCGGTGCTGGGACCCTGTTGGTCGACGGATGCGGATTTCTCGGGATGTAACTTTCGACGAGTCTTGTCCCTTCTACCCACGTCCTGCCTCTCCTTCGGTTTTCTCTGTGGAGTCCTTGTCTTTCTTGACTTTTCCAGATACACCATCTCTGTCTTACCCTCGTCCACCCGTCCCACTGAGTCTCCTCATATACCTCTTGAGGCCTCTCCGCCGTTGTCGCCGCGTGCTTCGTCTCCTGCGGCTCCTCAGGCCCCCCACTCTCTTCTACACTCGTCGACCTTGTATTGCGGATCTTTCTGATGAGTCATCTTCCCCTGATGTTTCATCTTGTCCTGATGCTCCATCTTCCCCTAATGGGCCATCATTTCCTCGCTACGCTCTCCGCGATCGTCAGTCGATTCGGCCTCCTGACCGTTTTGGTTTTACTGGTGCAGCTACCCATGGGCATGTCTTCTACCGGGATATTGTTACTCACCCTGAGTAGCAGCATGCTATTGCTGCCCTTGAGCGTATTGGTACTTGAGATCTTATTCCTTTTCTATCTCACTCGTCCCATCACGTGTAAGTGGGTCTATAAGATTAAGAGTCACTTTGATGGCTCTCTTGAGCGCTATAAGGCGCGTCTTGTTGCTCGTGGCTTCTAGCAGGAGCATGGTCGTGACTACGACGAGACTTTTACTCCTGTGGCCCACATGACCACTGTTCGCACTCTTCTTTCGGTGGTGTCTGTTTCTCAGCTTGATGTCAAGAATATCTTTCTTAATGGCGAGTTACGCGAGGAGGTTTACATGCATCCGCCGCTTGGGTATTCTGTTCCTGAGGGCATGGTCTGTCGTCTTCGTCGCTCTCTCTATGGCCTTAAACAAGCCCCTCATGCTTGGTTTGAGCGCTTCTCCTTTGTGATCACTGCTGCTGGCTTCTCAGCTAGTGATCATGATCCTGCGTTTTTTGTCCACATTTCGTCCTGTGGTCGGGCTCTTCTTCTGTATGTTGATGATATGATCATCACCGGAGATGATTATGAGTATATTGCCTTTGTCAAGGCTCGTCTGAGTGAGCAGTTTCTTATGTCGGATCTTGATCCTCTTCGTTACTTTCTTGGGATTGAGGTTACTTCCACTCCAGATGGTTTCTTTATGTCCCAAGAGAAGTATATTCAAGATCTTCTTGATCGCACCTCTCTCACTGATCAGCGTACTGTTGAGACTCCCATGGAGCTCAATGTTTATCTTCGACCCTCTGATGGCGAGCCTCTTTCTGATCTGACTCGCTATCGTCATCTTGTTAGGAGTCTTGTCTACCTTGTTGTTACTCATCTGGATATCACTTATCCAGTCCACATTCTGAGTCAGTTCGTTTCTGCTCCCACTCAGGTCCACTACAGCCACCTTCTTCGAGTTTTGCGATACCTTCGTGGGACTATCTCTCACCGTCTTTTTTTTCGCACTACAGCTCGTTACAGCTTCAGGCTTATTCGGATGCTACTTGGGTCAGCGATCCCTCTGATCCCCTCTGATCGCCGGTCTATCTCTGCTTACTGTGTTTTTCTTGGTGGTTCTCTCATTGCCTAGAAGACGAAGAAACAGACTGCAGTATCCCGTTCGAGTGCAGAGGCTGAGTTGCGAGCTATGGCTCTCTTGACAGCAGAGATTACTTGACTACGGTGGTTATTTGATGATTTTGGTGTTTCTGTCACTACACCGACTACTCTCTTGTCAGATAGTACAAGTGCTATCAGTATTATCCGTGACCCTGTGAAGCATGAGCTCACCAAGCATATTGATGTTGATGCTTCCTTCATGAGGTTTTGTGTGCATGATCAGATGATTGCTCTTCAGTATATGCCTTCCGAGCTTCAGATAGTGGATTTCTTCACGAAGACCCAGACTTGAGCACAACACGGCTTCTATCTCTCCAAACTCAGTGTTGTTGATCCACCATGAGTTTGGGAGAGGGGGGAGGGGGTTAGAGATATATGTATAGTGTGTTATTCTCCATTGTTATGAGGGGTTATTTGCATATTTACCTTCTGTATTTTGTCTATATATATTGGCCATTTGCTCTCCTGAAAATACAAATTGCTATTTCTAACAATCACAACCTAGAAGCCCACACTGTTTGTTGTGCTTTTAGCATGCTTGGTTAATGACCTAGTTAATCATAAGGGGAAGCTTTGTGTGTTCCTTTTCTACATTAAGGTGATGTCAGCTTCTAAGAGAGAATAAAAGCAACGCTACCCCGGAATGTGTATATTGTTACTTATTAGATATATCCTAAACTTTAAATATTCAAAGATACGGAAATTTGAAATTCAAAATTTTGCAAAAGAAAAACTATGCCCGGTTACCTCAAACCGGACCCACATGAATTTTTGATGTTTTCCCTTGGCAAGGAGAATTTTGGACTTCTTTTATTTGCAAGGGAGAATTTTGGACTTAATAGTATTACCTCTCACCTGATTAGGGATGGAAATCGGGCGCGGCGGGTACGGGTAGTGCTCGCCCATACCCATACCCGCGACCCCGAATTCCCCTCACGGGCATACCCGCGAAGGACGACGGGCGAAAAACCTCGCCCATACCCGTCGCCCGCGGGTACCTGTCGCCCGCGGGCATACCCGTTTACTCGCGAATAATGCATCGCCGCCTGTGGGTACCCATCGATCGCGGACATACTCGTACCCGCGAGCAATGCATACAACAAGTTCATCATAATTCACACATCAATGGTGCATCACACATTCAACAACTAATAAAGTTTATCACAATTCACATATCATGTTTGACAAGACAATTAATCAAGTTCAACAAATAAAATACAAATACAAATTGACATAGTTCCTTACACATGTGGGTATATTACGGGTAATCGGACGAAGCAGGTACGGGTGGAGCTTACCCATGTCCATACCTGTTTACCCAGTGGGCAAAGAATTGTGCCTGTTTTTTGTCCGTGGGCAAAGAAAGAAGCATATACCCGCCTCTATTAGAGTATTCGTCCATGAACACGCGTAATCGGTACAATTGCCATCCCTACACCTGATGCTTTCACTTGTATTCCATGTGCCAAAAAAAAAAAACAGAAGTAGCCCATGATTTTTAGCTAAAAAGGTATAAACTGATTCCACCTCTCTCTAGCTGAGTGGGGTGTGAAACCTGGTTCGTGTCTCTAGAATTTCGTAGTGAGGACAAAGAATAAGATTATGACATGCTTGAGTGAGGTGTGAAACCTGGTTCGTGGCTCAAGAATTTCGTAGTGGGGACAAAGAATAAGATTATGACATGCTTTGACTGCAGATCTCATTATTTGCTTTGACCCATGATGAGGAATCTCCACTTATGGGACAATCGAACCTGTCGTATAAATTAAGGATATAGTACTCTACTCTTCTCTTGTGACTTGTGGGGTCAGATTTCTCACATGGAACTCACACGAAAGATCATATGTATAATCATGTGTTCAACTAGTAAACCACAGTACCTACATAAGTACAACAACTGAGAATAGGATTTTGAAGAGAGGTGTCTTTGGTCGATCTCTTTTCGGAAAGTCATCTAGATCTATTTTATTTATTTATTTATTTACTATGCATGATAAAACTGAGCTCAGATAGAATCTCCTCTTTATATTTGATCATATATGATGTAATTATCTTGTCACTGTAAGATGTACATACATATTAATATAATCTATTTATCCTCTTGTGGCTATCAAAGAAGTACAAATACTATTACGAAAGGCACTCATGTCCCCACCATTGACTGTTGATCCATTGATACCGTGCCCTCCAAATGATCTTGATTGTGTATTGTTTAGACCATAATCTTTGTCAAGATTGCGTCTATCAAAAAGTTCATTAAGTAAAGCACTATCTCGGATGAAGTTGTCTAGTATCATACATGTAATTATCATTTTCGTTTGATTCTTCATTTTGTAATTTGGCAAAGCCAACAAGATTCTTCATTTCATCTTCAACATATCAAAGGAACGCTCAATCACGTTTTTAAGGGACGAGTGAGGATGATTGAATACCTCGTATTTGCCACTCGGTCGTCAATCATGGATAAATTATAGTAGATGATACTTATGTCCTTTGTATGGAGTTAGATAGCTTTTTCGATTGGGATAACTTGCATCAACAATATAATATTTCCCTCATACATGAAACATATAAGTGTTGACAGTACAAATCAGGAATGGTATCATAATAATGAATTATTGTAACATCCCAATTTGGTTTTTTTGAAAATTTTAAAATAAAAATAATTATTTGAATTTCCATGATTTGTTAAAGCTTAATTTGAAATTTCAGAAAATAAACAAATTTATTATGAATAAATCAAACTTCAATTAAATTCAAAAATTGGTTTATTTGAATATCTGAATTTTCAGGCTTTCCAAGTTCCTTTGTTATTCCTTGTAATACTATTTATTTTATTGCTTTTCCAAAATTCCTTTTCTTTGTTGTAAGATTTAATTTAAATTATTTATTTCAAAGTGTTGGCTATTAGTTTGGAATTCTTTCTTATATACATATTATTCAAATCAAATCCCGAATTTCATTTCAACTCCAAATAATAATCCAAATCCCAATTCTCATTCAAATCTTTTGATCCAAAATCCAATTCTTTTTGCGGCCATTTCTGAATTCATATTTTTATTTTGAATTCATCTATATTTCAAATCTCAGCCGATTTTCATAATTCATAATTATATTTGAATTTATCTTTGGAATGAAAATCTCAGAATTTCATTCCATTTTCTTGGTCGAAAACCTTTTATCTTCCTTTTCCCTTCTTCCTTCCCATTTTTTCCTCTTCCTCTTCCCTTTTCTTTCCTTCCTTCCTTTTCTTTTCCTTCTCTCTTCTTTCTTGTCTGTTGCCTGGCTTTGTTCCGTGCGCACCGTCGTGCCTTTGAAAGATCTAGACCCGCCATTATGAGTTAATGGAGTGTTTTGGTGATTAATGACAAATCTAATTATGGGACTAACTCTTTTGTCAAGTATTATCTTGTGTAGTCTCATTTGGATATAAAGGTGAAATTCATGAGGTATGCATTCGACTTATACTCTTACATAATGTTGCATTCGTCGGATCCAAAATATATGTTGAACTTCACCATAAGTATAACTTGAATATGTGCATATGTTTTCTTTACACATATGTGTATGCATACATTTAGGGAGCTCATTCTGTATTTTGTGGTTTCATTAGTATTGATCCATATTTCGTCTTCCACATATATTTGAGATCTTTACTTTAAAACATATCCGTTTGAGTATATAGAACTTGTGTAGTTTTTGTATACTCATGTTTTGAGTAAATTGAACTTGTGTAGTTCTTACATACTCATGTCGTGAATATATGTAACTTGTGTAGTTCATATATACTCACGTTGTGTTACCTTTATCAAATCAAATTTATTTGTGTTTGAAATATTTATCATCAATTACCAAAGAGGGAAAGATAGATGTATCTTGTTCCACCATTATGTGTTAATGGTATGAGGTGGTAATTAATGATAATCATATTGTGGAACTGACATTTTCTATGAGTTGGATTTATAGGTTATGTTCCAGGGTGATGAAGACTTGGGATGATCATGAGTTGATCATCAAGTCAAGATTCAAGTAAAGAATGCATCATGTGTTGATGCATATGAAGAGCTTGGAGAAAAATGAAATCATCGTGTGTCGATGATGTTCTAGAAGAGGAGATGATCATAAGTTAATCATCAAGACAAGAGAAGACCCATCATGTGTTGATGGAAGTCTAATGAGGAATGCATCATATGTTGATGCATGTTAAGACTCGGGATGAAGAAATCATCGTGTGTTGATGATGTTCAAGACAAGATCCCGAAGTGAAGAAATCATCATGTGTTGATGATTGTCAAAGTCAAGGACCCGGACTTGAAGTGTTGATGTGCGTCATCAAGCTTCAAGAAGATGTAAGGCAAAGGTATGACTAGCTAGGGCTAAGGATGTGTTCCTAGTCTTTTACAAGTCTTGGTGTTTGGATGGAAGACCGGATTGCTAGTATAGAATTGTCGTACTATTAAGAGGGGTCTTGACTAGTAGCATGAGTTAGTCATGTATTGATAGCTCAATATGGTTGCTCTAGCTCATCAAGGCATGATGCTATTTATTTACGAATGTGTTTTGCAAATAGTTGAGGCTCATGCATAATCCTTGTAGCATGTGACTTAAGTTTGCAAATGTATTTTGCAAATGGTGTAAGTCCATGTACTTTATTCCTTGTGATGAGTATTCTAAAATGTTGGCAAATGTGTTTTGCAACTAGCTGAGAATATCATCTTTTAATCTTGTTGAAATTGTACTCAAATGGGCGAATGTGTTTTGCCATTTGAAGTGAAGCAAATGTGTTTTGCTTCTGTTGTCTGGCGGTCAGACCGCCTGTATGGACCGGTCTGACAGGTGGCCAATCGATCGAACCGGCCATATGTTGGCGGTCGGACCGATTTCCTTTGACTTGGATTTTCTGTCCGGAAGTTCCGATGTTGAGAAAGCGGAACTTCCGATGTGAGGAAATTCCGGGGTTCATGCGGAACGATTATTCCAAAGAGCGTCCGTTTTGGGACTTTCTTCTCTTTTGTGCATGTGCTGCACTTAGTGAGATTTGAGAGCAAACCCTAAGTGCATGTGTTGCCTTAGGTAGTGGATTATGTATCCACTTGAGCTTTGACACTTGATTAGTTCAAGTGGGAGTTGAGATTTATTTCTCTTGGTGTTTGCCGACACCTAGACAGCGTGGAGGCGTCGTGCGCGGTGATCTTCTTAAGAAGCTTGTGAGAAGGCCCGGCGTGTTGTGAGTGGTTTGGTGCTCGCCATCTCCGGAGTAGAGGAAGAGCAACCCTAGTGGAGCGATGTGTTGGTTCGGTTTGGAATCGGTCCAAGTGGTTGGACTGACCTCGGAGGTGTTGGCTTAATTAGTGGAGCCGGTCCAACGTGGTTGGGCTTACCTCAACGTGGATTAGGGGAGACCGGTAAGTCTCCGAACACCACGGTAAAACATAATCATATCATCTTGTTTTTACTTGTGCTTTACTTTGAGCAATTTACATTCTTGCTTCAATTGCTTATATATCTTGTATGATTGCTCATATTGTATTGTATTCATTTTGTTGGTGCACTTAGTTGAGCCTAGTTGATTTAGGTTTTAATTGTGCAAAACCAATTTGTTATTAGCTTCCGCATTATATATTGGTTTTAGAGCCAAAGAATTTTTAAAACCGCATATTCACCCCCCTCTAGTCGGCCACCTCGATCTTACAAGTGGTATGAGAGCTTGGTCTCTCATATTATTAGACTTAACCGTCTAGAGAGTAAAGGATGTCGACTAGAGAAATAGTGCACCTAGGTGAAACACCTCAATTTGATGGCACAAATTATGCACATTGGAAAATTCGCATGTCATGTTATTTTAGGGCCATGAGTCCAAAAATATGGCGGATTGTAGATGTTGGCTTTTCTTCTCCATTGGATCATCTTGCTCCAACAATTGAGGAAGAGAAATGCTTACATCTCGACGCTCAAGCAATTAACGGTTTATTTAGTGCTTTGAGTGTAGAGGTGTTTGATGAAATGTGCAATCTCAAGAGCGCTCATGAGATGTGGACACAAATTCAAGACAATTATGAAATGTCCACCACTACAAGTGATGATTGCACACAAGAGTGGACGTCGGAAGAAGAATGCTCAACTTCCAACTCTGACGATGATGAGGACTCCTCAACTCCATCACACATCGCCACATTGCTTCATGGCTCAAGGTAATGAAGAGGTAAATGACAATGAGCCTACTTATGATGAGTTGATGGATATGCTAGAAGAGCTAAATGAGTATTTAGGAAATGAGAAATCAAAATTCAAAGTTTTGAAGAAAGAGTATGTCTCACTTCAAAACAATTATGTTGCTTTGAAAGATGAACATGAAGCTCTCCTCCTAAATAGGCTAGATAGCTTTAAGGTGGATATAGGCATTGAATGCAATTTATTAGATGACATGCCCTGTGTAGTTGCTAACCCTTGCATTTCATCTAAGGTTAGCATATCCACCTCTTGTGATGATTCACTCACTTACAAGTGGGGTCCACAAGTCAGCATTTGCTTTTTAATCCCTTAATTCTGAAATAAGAATATTCCAGGGAATATTTCATCTTCAGAATTTTCATCATTTCATGTGATATTCAAACTTTTGGATGTTCGTTCTCCTTCATATGAACTCCGATTCCGTCGATTCTTGTTCCTAAATTTATATAAATTCTTAATCTCTCTATTGTTACTAATTATATATTTTTTGGATTTTATTTGATTTTCGGTTATTCATTTTACCTCGTTTCGCGCTTATAGTATCTGACGTTGCCGAAGCAAGTTTGGATCAACTGGAACGTATGTCCTCAACCTTCAACGAAGGCGAGTCTCCTTTGATCATATTGTACCTATGTTTTCCAAAATATGTTTCCAGTTTTAAAAATATTATGCATTGCTAATTCACATAAAATGATAAGTTCAAAGTGTACTTTGTTAGTTAAACCTAAAACTTGCTAATGTATTCCTTGATAATTGTACCCTATACCTTTGTAACCCTAGCATAGTAATTATGTAATATTGAATACAACTTTGTGGAATAGTTAAACGCGGTAGAATTTCTTAGGCACACTTTTTGGTCTTAATCAACCTTAGGGGTGGGAACCATTATTACCCTTTATGCTTTATTTGAAAAATGTATGGCATAAGGTAATGTCATTATTTGAAAAATAAAATAAAATGATAAAAATCTGTTTAGACTTGGGCGGATAGTAAGATCAGGTGTGTGCAGTTAGATCACGAGAAATTGTATTGTGGTAAGTTCCGCCTAAGTCATATTAAGGACATACACTTGTGACTATCCAAACTGACCACTATCGTACAACCACATGTCCTAAATGGGAAGGACCTGACTGAATAATTTACTAAATCCAAGCATTAAGCCCACATGCTATAGTTGATAGGGTATTTCTTGATTATGGTAAATGAACTTCCATATCTTGGGATGTGCAGAACATGGTAAATGTACTTCCATATCTTGGGTAGTGTAGATGATGGTAAATGAATGTCCATGTCTGTCGGGGCTTGCGCCGGGCGATGGTAATTGACGTCCATGTTCGGGCAGGTTATCCCCCGCAACGGTGAGCTTAGGGTCGATGGTAATTGACGTCCATGACTTGGGGTTAAACTCATCGGGGTTAATGTAAGGATAAAGTATTGTAAAGGTCTTGTGATAATCACTTAGTTGCACACCTTTGGAAGTGTGTGAATATAACATTATAAGCTGATTATCTCGTGTGGGTCAAGTTATACAACATCAGCAGAGTGTAAAATTATTCGAATAGCCGTGCCTACGGTCAAGGGTGGGCAAGGTGCGTTTTCACATGGTAGATTTTGGTTTGGATTTCAAAATAGTAAACTTTGGGAAACCGGGAGAAGTTGAGACTCTTCGATAGTTATTATGGCAGCTAGAGGCCTATCCTTTAAATCTTAGCGACTATAGCCTTGATACTAGTGGTTGGTAGCTAGAACCTCTACTAGTGATATAATTAGTGTAGTTATTGAAACTACTTTTTGTCAAATGTGCTTTATAAAAAATGTTTAAACTTAAAATATTACTTTGTGCAAAAGAACCTTATAAGCCCAATTGTTAAAGTTACACATATGCATATTTTTCCAAGACTCGCAGAGCACTTTATGTACTCACATGCTACATTCAAATTTTTTTGAAGCCTTCAAAGTTGCCGAGGAGTACTTGTAAGATCGAGGAGGCCGACTAGAGGGGTGAATAGGCAGTTTTAAAATTCTTTGGCTAAAACCAATATCTAATGCGGAAGCTAATAACAATTTGGTTTTGCACAATTAAAACCTAAATCAATTAGTCTTTGCTAAGTGCACTGACAATACGAAGAATAGAATATAACCAATTAACCAAATACAAGTAAGCAATGTAATACTGTGAATGTAAATTGCATAAGGTAAAACACAAGAGAACAAATCATAAGGACACAATGATGTTTTACCGTGGTGTTCGGAGACTAGTCGGTCTCCTCTAATCCACATTGAGGTAAGCCCAAACGAATTTGACCGGCTCCATAAATTAAGCCAAACACCTCCGAGGTAAGTCTAACCACTTGGGCCGGCTCCAACACGAACCAACACCTCGATCCACTCAGGTTGCTCTTTCTCCACTTTGGAGATGGCAAGCACCAAACCACTCACAACCACGCTGAGCTTTCTCACAAGATTCTTGAGAAGATCATCGGACCAACGACGCCTCCACATCGTCTAGGTGTCGGCAAACACCAAGAGTAACAAGTCAACGACTTTCACTTGAACAAATCAAGTGTCTAAGCTCAATGGATACACAATCCACTACCTAAGACAACACATGCACTTAGGGTTTGCTCTCGAAGCTCACTAAGTGCAACACATACACATAAGAGATGAAAGGGTTTGCTCTTTGCTCAATAGAGTGTATATGGTACCAGCAACCTTCTCCACAACAGGCCAAGGTGGGTATTTATAGCTCGCACACAAAAACTAGCCGTTGAAAGAAAAACTGCTGAAAAATCAGCACAAGCGGTACTACCGCCGTTCAACTGCCGGTACTACCGCACCTCCACGACAAGTACAGTAACGACTATATCAGACAAGAAACTAGCCGTTTAAAAGTGTGGTGCGGTACTACCGACGTTGATCTTGCGGTAGTTTCGCATACCGATCATTCCGTTTCTGAAGGGCGGTACTACCGCTTCTACTTAGGTCCAACACATGGCACCTACTGGAAATAATGTACCGCCGTTCATCTTTTGGAATTACCGAGCTGCGGTAGTTCTGCTCCCAACACGTCGGTACTACTACACTTCCAAGAAAGCAAAACAAACTCAAAAAAGCGTCTCTCTAGACAATACGTACTGCCAAATTTTTGGTCCATCCGAGTTGCGGTAGTTCCGCCACATGAACTCCGGTACTACCGCTGAGCGGTAGTTTCGCCGACATAACATCGGTACTACCTATCTTTCTGAGAAAACAACATTAGCTTTCACAACAACCTCAATTGCAAAACACATTTGCCAATTGATGAGCCATGCCAACAAGGATCAAAGACAAAATTCTTAATAAGTTGCAAAACACATTTGCCAACTTTTAGAATCACACCACAAGGAATAAGGTATATGAACTAAAACCATTTGCAAACTAAAGTCACATGCTACAAGGATCATGTATGAGCATCAACTATTTGCAAAACTCATTCGCAAATAATAGCTTCATGCCACAAGATGAAGGTGCATGGACTTCAAACATTTGCAAAACACATTTGCAAATTATAGTCCCATGTTACAAAAGAGTTAATGCATGAGCTTCAACTATTTGCAAAACACATTCATAAATAATAGCACTATGTATAGATGAGCTAGAGCGAGCACAACGAGCTATCAACATATGGCTAACTCAAGCTACTAGTCAAGACCTCTCTTAATAGTATGACAACCTATACTAGCAATCCGGTCTTCCAACCAAACACCAAAACTAGTAAAATACTAGGAACACATCCTTAGCCCTAGCTAGTCACACCTTTGCCTTAAGCATCTTCTTGAAGCTTGATGACGCATATCTTTACTTCTAGACGGGTCCTTAACTTTGATAATTATCAACACATGATGATCTCCTTTATTTCGGGATCTTGACTCGATGCTTATTAACTCATGATGACATCCTTCATCTCGAGTCTTGATATGCATCAACACATGATGGGTCTTCTCTTGACTTGATGATCAACTCATGATGTCATCCAAAGTCTTCATCATCCTGGAACATAACCTAGTCATCCAACTCATAGAGAATGTTAATTCCATAATATGATTATTATTAATTACCACACCATACCATTAACTCATAACGGCGGGACAAGATATTTCAATCCTTCCCTCTTTGGTAATTGATGATATCCACTTCAATTTCACATATTTGAATGTAGATAAATGAGAGAACAAATGAGTATATATGAACTACCCAACTTTTATATACTCAAGGATATGTTTCAAAGTAAAGATCCTTAATGTATGTGAAAAATGTAATATGGATTAATACTAATGAGACCACAAAATATAGAGTAAACTTGCTTTAAATGCGTGCATATATGAATGAGTAATAGGAGCATACACACATATTCAAGTTAAACTTATAGTGGAGTTCAACCTATATTTTGGATCCGAGGCATGCAACAATATATAAGAATAAGATGTCGAATGCATACCTCCATGATTCTCACCTTTATATCCAAATGAGACTACATACTAGATATAACAATAGAAGTGTTAGTCTCACAAATAGATTTATCATTAATCACTAAAACACTCCATTAACTCATAATGGCGCGTCTAGATCCTTCAGTACTTCGAAGACCATGCGGACTAGGGTGCGCTCTCCTACTCGATTGCTTGTGAGCATATAGATGAGACATCACTTGGAGTTATCTTCTTCCACTGCAGTTCATTTGAGTTTTTTAGCTTGAAAGAGTTGTAATTGTAAGCTTCGACCATAAGGTCATCGCTCTTTTGTTCAATATTATGCAATAGCTTGACGTTTGCAAGATATGTGTTGATATTCAATGATGTAACTATATCTGTGTGCACTAGTTACTGATCCATGGACTAGTGCAGATGTATACAGAGGGTTCCAGATTCAGAAATCCAGGTCCCGACAATTACATGACTAAAGAAACAAAGTTCCTTCAGGAGGATGTGGATACTTGTCCAAAGTGTTATTGAAAATCCTTGTGTCATGCACTGAACCCAGCCATCCGGCAACAATGAAGGTAAACCAAGTGTCGAAGTCACACACTACCATCACGTTTTGAGATGTATATCCACAGCGACCAGTGTGGACAACATGCTCATCCGCTAGAACAACAACAGGTACAGGGGGCCATCGTTTGCACCTATGCTATTTTTAAAATGAGACAAGAATCGTTCCATATGTTTGTTTCAAATTGTTCCATATGTTGTATTCTTTCTTCAATGCTTCAAAGTGGTTTTTGAGTTATTTTTTTGTCGTGCTTTTTCGTTGTCCTTTCGATGAACTTCTCTAGGTTCTTGTAACTAGTGGAATTCAAAGATTCAAACGGTCTATTCCCGTACCAACTTCCTCTGCACAAATATGACAAAATGCCATGTTGCCAAATGTATCACATTTTGACTTGCTGATAGCAACTAGTTCCATCTGTATAATTTATCGGATGATTTTTTTAGGGCATAAGAAAATAGTGGGCAATACTAACATTCTAACTTGCAACAAAATAATATTTAAAGTTATGGAGGTTTGCATCATGGATGTTTCTGGTTGCCAATGCATAAAACTAGAGTCTAGTCACACACAAAAAAATTGCATGGAAATTATAGTACCTATAGGATCACAGACTGCACAACAAGAAAGACAAACCAATATAAAGATTGCAATAGTGACAAGCATGAATGCTATTCTTCAAGTGTTATAAGGCCTAGCAGTTTTAGGATATAGGAGAAAGGCATTCACAAACCATAATGTTGTGCGGAACTTTGTCAAGCAGGCTATGTGCATGGCAATCAAAGGAACTATATAGGCCAGGCCCTACAAATTAGCCAACACCTTCAGAAGCTCACATCAATTACTACTTCTTCCAAGGAAAAGGAAGACAAGGCCATACTTCTATACTCTTGTCGGGACCCAATGCAAATCTGGACCCTCTGTGTATACTGCACTAGTCTAGGATCACGCTAGTGCACACAGTGACAACATCGATGAAATATCAATTCCATATACAAAGATGACTAATAAATAGACAAATAACAATAATTATCAGAGTAAAGACCTTAAGGTCAAAGCTTACAATTAATGTGTCATAAGGCAACTAGCTCAATAAAGCTGCAGCGGAACGAAACGGAATAACTTCAGTGAAGCCCATCCATATACCCATAGGCAATCGACTGGGGTAGCGCAACCTAGTTCTCCATGATCTTTGAAGTAGACCTTGTTGACTGACGATTCCTCCACTTCTATTAATTGTTTATAGCAAGCATGAGTACACAACCGTTCTCGCAAGTCATACCACAGAATGCAATTTATAGATGATGACTTATTCCAAAGGAATGACTTCTGTCGTTATTTTGCAGAAATGCAACTTTTGCAATTGAATACAAATAATAGATTGAAAACATAATTCAAAATAAATAAATAATAATAGTTTAACATTTTCTTTCACAAAGGACACAAAGCCTAATCAAGTTCTTTCACACAGCTGAACAAGTTATCTCACATAGTTGACCATTCCCAATTGTTTTATGAAAATCTACCCCTCGTGTGAAATCCCCGAGCATGTCCATGACCGAGGATGCGACTATTCGAATAGATTGATTAACACTCTGCAGAGGTTGTACACTTTACCCACAAGATGTAATCAACCGGATCAGAGTTGATCACAACAAAACCTTTCAGAAACTTCATCTCAACATTGATACTCCCGATGTGCTTACCCGCCGTCCAACCGATACACACATCGTTTGGATATGACACACACCGTTGGACAAGGATACGGCGAACCGTCCAGCGATGTGATAAACACACCTCCAGTCCATCACACAACTTAACCTACAATCTTAGTTATCAATGACAAGACTCCATAACCTACTAAGTTAGGCCCATCCCATACTAGGCATGTGGTTGTACAGTAAGACTTAGTTCAATGACGTACAAAGTTAAGTCCTTAATTGACCAAGGCAAGACTTCTAGTTTCTAACTAAGTGTCACACAGATAGTATTCCCAGCACACAGCTCTACCAATCACATAGAATTCACCACTTGCCTCAGTCTAAATCTTTTCTCACCCTGTTGATTAAGTGTAACACATGCTATCAACGAGTAATAGCACACAACACACACAACTTTATCACACAATTCCATAATCACTTAGTCAAGTTTATAATTGCGACACATGAAATGATGACTCGTGGCATGGCTAAGCAATCTACTCGTATCTAATCAACCCACGTTGGTGCTACGATAATACCAACTAATAATGAACCAACCTAGGGTGACAAAAGATCATGACATAACAATAGACAAGTTGGACACAACAATTTGGATTAATAACTAAACCCAAAAGCATTTAAATAAATACTTAAAATAGAATGCAATAATTTAAATAAAGGTAATTTGAAAACTGGGTTCAACACGATCAAAGGTATAACTTGCATTGCTATTGCAATGATGATCTTATTTTATCTTCAATCTTCTACTTCTTCGATCTTCAGCTCCTTCAGACGATTCCGGTACTTCAACGTCTAACGATAAAGAAAACACAAAATAATAAAAAAAAAGACAAATCAAATAAACTCCAAATTGAAATTGTTGGACCAAAAAGGCGATTAGAGGGGGTTGAATAGGAACACGCTCACTTTTTCACAAATAATAGATTCAATAAGATTTTACTCCCATAACTATGGAAGCTATGAAGATCAATATACCAGTACAGCGGAAGACTAGTATTGAATCCAATTTAACCCCCGAAGCAAAATAACGAAAATCAACACAAGCTAAAAACTAAGTGTTGCGCGGTCTGACCGCTAGGTTACTGGCGGTCGGACCACACACCCTGGCGGTCGGACCGGTGACTTTGGGCGGTCTGACCGCCGGCCTGATGAACATATCAAACAACCCGAAAAATAAAGTTGCAAATAGATGTAAATTTTGATCTACAACTCCAAACTCGATGAAACTTGGAACACACCTTCTCTATGATGTCAGGAACCTATTCCAATCAAAGATTATGAAAATTCTTGGAAGAATTACGATCCTTTTCCGTTTGATAGGAGGATAGTTCAAAACCGAGTCAAAGCGAAAACTAGATCCAAAATCTTGCTCGTGGGTGATTGATGATCAAGATGATCTAGATATTTTTCCACATGTCACATCAAGGTAGATCACGTGAGGAAATGAAGCAAAAACTCACGGATCAAAGAAAAACTTAAAATCATCAAATAGAGAGAAGAAAAGCAACGAGACAAAACTTTGATCAAACTTTCCTTGGATTGATTTGATATGTTTTGGGTTTACAGCCACTCCATCAATGGAGGACAAAGCTCAATCTATGAGCACGAAATCAAATCAAAACTCTCTAGAACCCTAACCTCCACAAAATCTCTCCCTAAGCAAATTATGGTTTCAAAACAATAAAAGAGTTGAAGGGGGGTGCATCCACCTCCCTTCTCTATTTATAGTGGAGGCTTAGACCTTCTAGAAGTTTGACTCAATTGGGCTCCTATTAAGGCCCAAAACAAATGGGTCACACACGCACGTATTTTAAAGTGCCATTTTTAGCGCCTCTTGACCTAATCAGCTTCACCTTGCACCATCTTGCGTCACAGGTTGGCAAAAGGTCACCCTTGTCCATCTTGCACTACGCTTGAGTTCATTGACCTCACCCGGCATCGTCGATCGTTCTGGACCTCAGCTCTCCAAGTCTAGTTCCGATCATCCTCGCCGTTGACCGTCGTTGACCACTAAGCAACCTGCACAACAATAGACAAGCAAAACGAATCCGGGAACAAGTTCTTCACAACTTGACCCATGTTAGTCAAAACATGCATCATGCAACACATATGCACTGAAACTCATGACTTTGACCTAACAACCAAACATCGCCACCACGAAGGACGACGATCCAAGTGAAAACCAGTCAGACCGCCAGCATGGTCACTTGGACCGCCACCTGTTGGCCGGTCTGACCGCCAGTTGGGACTTAGCCAAATTCAGTACCTGAAAATTCGAAACCTACTGGAATTTTCAAACGGATAGAACTATTGACTGGAGACTCCAAAAATTATGAGACCAAGTGCAATATAATCCCCTCTCTTGCCTACAACCTCTATTTTTGGCCCAACCCAAAAAACAACTTTTTGCATTTGGCAAGTGAGATAAGGCAAAAGAAAGCATAAAAACTTTAAATTTCAGAAAAGAGTCAAAAATCTCACTTAAGGTCCATATGAAAGAACAATTGTTCAATTGACCTTTGATTATCGTGAGGATTAAGAAATGCATTTCAATTGACGATATGAATGCAATTCAAATGCTCCCCCTCGCTATGATCCTCAGATTTCAGAAAATTTCAAATTCTCCAATTTTCTTCCCCTTTTTAACATATTTATATCCTCTCCCCTTTATACATCATTGAAATATCTTCTTCTCCCCCTTTGACAATGGTGTCATCAAGGAATCACGCCTTCCTCTCGTCTAGAGATAACAAATGCAGAATGGAGAAAGAAGCATAAGAAGGAGTATGCATGAAGTGCAATGGAGTGGCTTCATTTTTGTATTTTTTAATTTTTGATTATAAGAAGCTTTGGAGATTACCCAAAAGAACAAGCTAGCATTTCTAATATTGCACAAACAACATATCAAGCCTAACAGCGTAGCAAGATTACGATAAGACATATATACCAAAGCTAAGCACGAAGGCTCAATATAAAGCAATAAATTTGATCAATTTAGACAAAGCTTTAAATTTAGCGAGTTCATCAACAGGGATCCTAAAATGATATACTGGCCATGTGAAAATGTCAATGGAGATCAAAAAGCTAACAATGACCACATTAAGAGACAAACCGGTCCTGAATTGAATCATTTTGCTCAAAATTTCTCAAACGCCCATTTTTCAACAGTTTTTCATTTGCACTGAATATGGAAGTTGACTAATGATCTAACTTAGTGACAAGATCCTGGACTAGGAGCCATCCACAAACTCATCCTAAGCTTCGACCAGAAGTTGATTAAAGGTATATCTTAGTGAAGAAGATCCTGGACTAGGAGCCATCTACAAACTCTTCCTAAGCTTCTACTAGGGCGACAAATCTTGAGGTTCATGTCAGTTGTGACACGCAGTCCCCATGAGATCGTCTAGATCATCAAACTATGTCCAAGTTCATATCTTTGACATGCAGTCTCGTAAGAGTAGTTTGACACAATTTAAACATAAGACAATCTTGAGATTTGATTTTTCATGTTTCAAAATAGCAGTTTTAGATTCTCAAGAACACAAGAAGCTCAAGTAATGGTCAATTTTAGATTCAAGAGCTAACAAAGCAATTTTGAGAGGGTCAATGTCACAAAAGGAGCACTAATTGCGCAACTAGCTAAAACATCCACAAATTGCAGTTTTTAGTTCGAGTTGTTTTAGAGTTCTAGCTCTTACATCAAAGACTTAGTTACATATGTGAAAGCATGATAATTCTAGCAAGTCAAAGAACTAGACATGACATTTAGCAAGACTTGAAATACTAAAGCTCCAAAGGGTAATAGGCAAAGCTTCATCAATTTTAAAAGATAAGCAGAAAATCTCATATTACAATGCATCTTTTTAGATTTTTCATATGAATGCAATGTGATACAATGGGATGCAAGAAAACTCAAAAAGTCTAAAAAGTTCAAAAAGATCAACAAGTTCAGAAAAGAACAAGGAAAGATCAGAAGAACAAAGAAAGATCAGAAAAGATCGAACTCCCTATCAAACCAACCCATAAGGATAAATTACCCCTAACTCGCTCCTCAAGGTGGAAAACGTTGTTGGATCTAAAGGCTTGGTGGGGATATCGGCCAGTTGAGCCTCGGACTCCACGAAGTGCAGCACAATACCACCCTTCTCGACATGGTCTCTTAGGAAGTGATAGCGAATGTCTATGTGCTTGGTCTTAGAGTGTTGCACTGAGTTTTTAGCAATGTTAATAGCAGAAGTGTTATCACAGAAAAGTGGAACACTAGCAAAATTTAACCCATAGTACTTAAGAGTGGATACCGTCCACAAAATCTGACTACAACTACTAACAGTAGCTACATATTTAGCTTCAACAGTGGATTGTGCAACAGAAGACTGCTTCCTAGAAGACCAAGAGACAAGAGAAGTGCCTAGGAAGTGATAAGTGCCTGAGGTACTCTTCCTATCTAGCCGACAGCCCGCAAAATCAGAATCAGAAAACCCCCGAATGGACAAAGACAAAGAACATGACTTAGCCAAATTCAGCCCCTAAAAATTCGAAACCTACTGGAATTTTCAAACGAATAAAACTATTGACTGGAGACTCCAAAAATTATGAGACCAAGTGCAATAGAATCCTCCCTCTTGCCTACAACCTCTATTTTTGGCCCAGCCCAAAAACAACTTTTTGCATTTGGCCGGTCCGACCTTCGCTATGGCCGGTTGGACTGCCACTGGCCGGTTCGACCGCCAGGAGTGGCCGGTCCGACCGCCCTCTGGCCGGTCTGATCGCCGCTTCAGCTGGTCAGACTGCCAAAGGCTTGACAACACTGGTTCTTTGTCGAAAACACGTGAAATGACAAACTGAAGGACTGAAATGGCAACAGAGGGGGTGAATGGTGCCTTAAAATTAAGATCCTCCCCTCTCATGTGTCCACACAGCAATCCAAACACTTCTGATACACAAGAGACGTGAAGTGAATCAAATCCAAACGGTTTAACCAAAACTGGACTGTTCTGTCGGATATCGGAAGTTCCGATTATACCTAGCGGTAGTTCCGCACTGCGGTAGTTCCGGGTTTCAGTGCGGAAGTTCCGCCTGCGGTAGTTCCGCCTTGGACAATCGGAAGTTCCGATTGTCCTGACCGAAGAACAATACGCTCGGGGTTTTGCCCAAAAATCCAAAATACTAACTCTTGAATGCTCTTCTTAGGTCAAGTCTCACATGACATCATCCTAAACAACATCTTGACCTCATGGAGAAGAATCACAGACAAAGATCCATTAATCAAAGCAAAAACGGATTTCTTGAGTATTAGGCAAGAAAGACCAAAAACCACAATTAGCAAGATTCTTAGATTCTTGGCTCATGAAACTTTGAGGATATATTAGCAATATCAATAAGACTCTAGATATCAAGTTTCATGCCATCTCATAAGACGAATCAAAAGTTTCACCAAAACCCTAGATATTCAACATGAACAGAGAGAATAAAGGAGGCATAAACAAAGAACCAAAACCTCAGAATTTCATTGATAGGAATCAAAAGATTACAGAGGAAAACACAGAGGAATGATTAAACAAATTTCAGTTCATCCTCTCCAACTCAACAACCTCTCAAAAAGCAAAACAACCTCTCCAAAGGCTCTTTAGCTAAAGCTAACCCTAATTTTCTCTCACCAAAAATCTCACACGACAACCAGGGGTTCACCTCTATTTATAGCCCTTGGCTAACGGGTCTCCAACCCGTTATGCCGGCTAAACCCTAACGGAGCCCGCTTCCACTTGTGCCGCTTTGCGAAATGACCCTTTCGCCTCGCGACACCTTCCGAAGCTCCGCATTCCTTGTTGTTCACGACTCGCAACCGCCTCGAGTGCACGCCGTCTTCGACACGTCTTTACCGTTCTGACCTCAACGCCGCCTGTGTCTAGTCCGGTCTCCACGTGTCTCGCCACGACTCCACCTCGATGCCCTGCAACCAGTACAAACAAGAAACACATCACATGGCATTGCTCAAGTTAATATAATCATAATTTGCATTTAACTCAAAACAATTCACAACTCAAAATCAAAACTATGCCTTTCTGCACAGTTCTGCTCACAATCGGAAGTTCCGCACTTACCATTGCGGAAGTTCCGATTATCGGACCGTCCGCACTTCCATGGCGGAAGTTCCGATTATCGGACCGTCCGCACTCCCAGGTTGGAAGATCCGATTGTCGTCACAGCAGAATACTCTTGTCGATATTTTCGAAGTTCGCGATCCAGTGCGGAAGTTCCGATTATCAACACACCAGAACACAATCGTCAGGATAATCGGAAGTTCCGTTTTACGTATGGAAGTTCGATTATCGGAAGTTCCGCATTCCAAACCTAAGTTCCGCACTGATGCAAATGATCAGCAGGCGCAAACGCAATGATTTCAATCACAAACTTCTCACCACAGCGTCAAATACTTATCACTCAAAAAGGGACCCTACTCACATGGTCTCTCAATCTCCCCCTTGATGAGTATATTGACAAACACGAAAAAGCATATAGAAGAGTTTGTGATAAAGACCAAACACGGTCTAATCTAGGAAACAAGAAGGCTTAAGACCATGTTTGTCAAACGAGAAAGACTGAAGTTTGAAAAGAAAGAGCAAATTTTTCTGCAACGCTCCAGAGGACTTTTTCTCTCCAAACTAACTTCTCCCCCTTTTGGCAATAAACACATCAAGAAGTATTACAGATAGGAAATGATATGATATTCTTTTCAAGCATTAGGAGCCATGAAGATTATCCAAAATGACTATTAGAGTATTACACCAAGCCATAACACATAAGAATGCTATCAAGATCATGACAATTGATGTATAGAATAGCTAAGACAGAAAATCCATAATCTGAGAAAAGGTCCAATTCTTTAGCATGTCAAATAAACCAAGATTATAGTCTTGCTAAAGGTATCCAAGGATGATACAAGCCATGTCAAATACTCTAAGTGGAACCAAGAAGCATAATATTGAACAGTTTAGAATGCTACCAGATGTAAGAAAGACTCATTTGATCAAGTACTTGGTCTGTTTGAAGAAGCAATTTTAGAACAAGTTTCTTTTTCTGGAAACATAATTGTGGCTTTATCTTAGTGAAGCAAGTCCTGGACTAGGTGCCATCCACAACTGCCTCCTAAGCTTCAACCATTTTTCAAATCTTAACCATGTGCTAGATCCCAAGCCTTATGCGACCACTCCAAGCAACAGACTTAAGGAAGTGATCTTAGGTCATTCAAGGCTCCCCCTGAGTTCATGCCTAGTGCAATGGCAAGCAGTCTCATGAGAAAGAGTTGGTGAGATCAGTTTTTTCGCACAAAAGAGATCATTTTTGCTTTTGAAGTTTTTAGACTAACGATTAAAGATAAGTCATGTTTATTAACGAACTGACATAGCTTACTCTAAAACTCAATAAAGATTCAAGACTCAACTCAGCCTACTTGACATGGCGAGAATCATAAAAGGATAACTTCAACAGACTAGTCTCAAGAGCTATCATGACAAGATTTTAATTCAAGTTGAGCATTTTTTTAATCACTTTAGCATGGCAAAGACTAAACTACACATAAAAAGTCATGATAAATCTAGCAGTTTAGCATAAATCATGGCAAGATGTAAAACAGTGAAAACAGATCAAAAGGGATAATAGACAAGGCTCCATATGATTATATTACAATGCAGGATGTAATGCACGAAAATCCAGATTCCCTTCAGAATGAGATGCACTTGTTAATTCAGGTTGAGTTAAGACAAATTTAAGAACTTGAAGAACCAAGATGAACTCCCCCTGAACCAAAGGAACAAAATCGAGAAGCTGGAAAGAGAAACAGAAAAAGGCAGTCCTTAGAGCATAGATAAGATATAGAGAATACTATAGCTCAGACAGATTCTTATCTACCCCATATGATTCCAGGACTATCAGCTGATCGACTAACACACTAAGGAACAAACACTGTCCCTATCTACCCAAGGGTGGCCCGACCCTCGCTAGAACCTATAAGAAGTGAGTAAGCTCTACTTAGAGAGAGGAGAAACAGCTAATAAGCAGCATCCTAGAAGCACAAGATAAGAAATAGCAGTCAAAGCAACTTGGCAAGAGAACCACTCTAACCTATGCTGGAAGGACTTAGACCCAAAGCACTTAAATGAAATACAACCAGAAAGGAGAAATAGCATAATTAAAATATGATACAGAAGAAAAACACAAGCTCCCCCTCACAACAGTCCATAAGGACAGACCACCCCAAGCTCTCCCCGCAGAGCTGAAAACCGAGAGCTGTCCAAAGGCTTGGTGAAGATATCAACCAACTGGTGTTCACTCTCCACAAACTGGAGCATAATGTCACCCTTCTCTACATGGTCTCGAAGAAAGTGATATCTGATATCAATATGCTTGGTCCGAGAATGTTGCACTGGGTTCTTGGCAATGCAAATCGCAGACGTGTTATCACAAAAGAGTGGAACACGGCCGACATTAACCCAAAGTCCTCGCAAGGTCGAGACCATCCAAAGCACTTGGCTACAAACAACTAGTCGCGACAACGTACTCGGCCTCTGCAGTGGACTGTGCAACACCGGACTGCTTCCTTGAAGACCAGGAGACAAGAGAAGTGCCAATGAATTGGCAAGTGCCAGAGGTGCCCTTCCTATCTATCCTACACCAAATAAATCATCGGAGAAGGCTCTAAGAGATAGACAAGAAGAGGAAGAGTACCAGATACCATAGTCAATGGTAGCTCGAAGGTACCGAAAGATGCGCTTCACCGCCTGGCGGTGAGATACGCGAGGAGAAGCCTGAAACCGAGCACAAAGACATACAGAGAAATGTATATTTGGTCTCGAGGCTGTGAGGTACAAGAGAGGGCCTATCATGCTTCTGAACTCCTTTTGATCAACTGGCTCGTCGTCTTCATCTGGGTCAAGTGAGGCTGTAGAAGCCATTGGAGTTGACACTCGGCTTGCCATCACTCATGTCAAAGCTGCCTCGGAGATCACGAGTGTACTTGCCTTGGTGCAGAAAAGTACCCTCCCGAGTCTGTTTGATTTGGAAGCCAAGGAAGAAACTCAACTCGCCCATCATGCTCATCTCAAATTCTGAGCTCATGACATCCGAAAACTGGGAGACGAGAGCATGCGAGGAGCCGCCAAAGATAATGTCATCCACATAACCGGACGAAAGGTAAGATCGGTGCAAGACGGCGGATGAACAAGGTCTTGTCAATTTTACCCATTTCAAAATCATGACTCAAAAGATAAGACTTAAGCCTTTCATACTGTGCTCGAGGAGCTTGCTTAAGTCCATAAAGAGCTTTTGAAAGCTTTTGAGATTACCCAAAAGAACAAGCTAGCATTTCTAATATTGCACAAACAACATATCAAGCCTAACAGCGCTAGCAAGATTATGATAAGACATATACCAAAGCTAAGCACGAAGGCTCAATATAAAGCAATAAATTTGATCAATTTAGACAAAGCTTTAAATTTAGCAAGTTCATCAACAGGGATCCTAAAATGATATACTGGCCATGTCAAAATGTCAATGGAGATCAAAAATCTAACAATGACCACATTAAGAGACAAACAGGTCCTGAATTGAATCATTTTGCTCAAAATTTCTCAAATGCCCATTTTTCAACAGATTTTCATTTGCACTGAATATGGAAGTTGACTAATGATCTAACATAGTGACAAGATCCTGGACTAGGAGCCATCCACAAACTCATCCTAAGCTTCGACCAGAAGTTGATTAAAGGTATATCTTAGTGAAGAAGATCCTTGTGGATATCGTGAGGATATGTGCACGATCTCAGGATGATGAGTCAATTGGCAATGACGTTGTTGGTTTGCAAAATCTCGCGTTTTCGGGTTTGCTCGAGGTACATTAGACCACAAAGGATCGGCCAGGTTGTGTCGGTGATCGATTGCGTGGGCGGTCCGACCGGCCATGGTGGCCGGTCCGACCGATAAGTTGAAAATTGGTTTTTTGAGCTGAGCCAAAAATAGGTTGTGTAGGCAAGTGAGGGGAGTCTCCTGGATGTGGTCACATCATTTTTGGAGCTCCAGTCAAAAGTTCTATTCGATTGAAATTTCCGAAGGTTTCGGATTTTCATTGAGAATTTGGCTAAATCTTTTGAGGCGGTCAGATCATGGTTGGATCGGTCGGATCGGCCTTGTGGGCGGTCGGACCACCGATGACTTGGAGGTTAGCCAAGTTGGCATTGAGTTGATTTGAATGTGTTTTGTGTATGGAGTTCAATGCTTTATTGTTGCATATTGCATTGCGGAACTAACGTGGGTCAAGTTGTGAAGAACTTGTTCCGGAAGCGATTTGTTTGTCTTCTTGTCGCGGTGTCTTGCAGTCTGCGGCGTCAAGCGGTGAGGTGGATCGGGACTACGCTTGGAGAGCCGAGGTCGAAACGATCATGGATGCGGTTGAGTCGTGTAACTCAAGCATGGTGCGAGATGGGCAAGATGGATCGAGCCGGTAGTTCTGCATCTGGTGGTTGGATCAGACGGTGCGGAAGTCGGTGCGAGTCTCTGGGAGGTTCCGATGGGATTTGGACAAGAGAGGCTTGGCGACGTGATGGGAACCGCTGATCAACCTACACGTGGTGAAGCAGGCGATTGCTTCAATAGTTATGTGTGTGTGGGTCCCATGTGTGAGTGGGTCCCAAAAGTGAAACCCTAGGCCTCTAGTATAAATAGAAGGGGGAGATGTAAAACCCCCTTGAAGCATTCATTTTGATCCTCTCTTGTTTATTCTAGGGTTTGGAGAGAAGAGGAGAAGAGAGCTAGGGTTTGGAAAAAGTGTGTGCTCCTTGTGTGAGCTCTTGTCCTCCTTGAGGGAGTGGCTTTGTAAGCATCTTGTGAGATCAATCAATCTTGTGATGCTTGCTTGAGAGATCATTTGTCTCCCTTTTGTGTTCTTCTCTCTTTTGGATGAATTTGGTGCTTCCTTGATTCAAGTGTGTAAGCTTGGTCTCTTGACCCTTTGTGTCTTGCTTTGATGTGTGGGAATACTCCTAGAATCATCTAGACCATCAACCCCCACAAGCAAGTCTTGAATCAAAGTTTTTCTTATTTCTAGGGTTTGTGCACTTCTTTGTTAAATCCTTGAGAGATCGATTCTGCGAAGTGGATCTGAAGGATCGTCGCTAGAAATAGGTCTCTAATATCTTTAGGGAGGTATGCTCGAAATTTGGTCAAGTTTCATTGGTTGAATCAAAAGTTGGATCAAATTTTGTTTTGGATTTGTGGCTTGATTTTTCATCTTCGGATCTCACTGGTCGACCGGTTTTATAACGGCGTCCGACCGCCCGCTTTTCGAACGCTAAATCTGTAGGGTCGAACCGATATCCACCGGTCCGACCGCCAGTTAGTAGCCGGCCCGACCGCTCGTTGAACGTTGGTTCGATCACTTTGTGTCCGCCGGTCGGACCGTCAAGACCCATCGAAACAATGAGTTCATTTCTCCTCTTGTGTGTCGTGTGGTTGAGCGGGGTTATCGAATTCAGCACAAGGCTTCCACTGTGCGCTTACTGATCTTCTTAGCTTTCATAGCTAAAGGAGTAAAGTTCGTGTTGAATTTGATTTAGGTGAGAAAGTTGAGAAAGCGCCTATTCACCCCCCTAGTCGCCTTTACGGTCCTACAATCCTGGACTAGGAGCCATCCACAAACTCTTCCTAAGCTTCTACCAGGGCGATAAATCTTGAGGTTCATGTCAGTTGTGACACGCAGTCCCCATGAGATCGTCTAGATCATTAAACTATCTCTAAGTTCATATCTTTGACATGCAGTCTCGTAAGAGTAGTTTGACACAATTTAAGCATAAGACAATCTTGAGATTTGATTTTTCATGTTTCAAAATAGCAGTTTTAGATTCTCAAGAACACAAGAAGCTCAAGTAATGGTCAATTTTAGATTTAAGAGCTAACAAAGCAATTTTGACAGGGCCAATGTCACAAAATGAGCACTAATTGCGCAACTAGCTAAAACATCCATAAATTACAGTTTTTAGTTCGAGTTGTTTTAGAGTTCTAGCTCTTACATCAAAGACTTAGCTACATATGTGAAAGCATGATAATTCTAGCAAGTCAAAGAACTAGACATGACATTTAGCAAGAATTGAAATACTAAAGCTCCAAAGGGTAATAGACAAAGCTTCATCAATTTTAAAAGATAAGCAGAAAATCTCATATTACAATGCATCTTTTTGGATTTTTCATATGAATGCAATATGATACAATGAGATGCTAGAAAACTTAAAAAGCCTAAAAAGTTCAAAAAGATCAACAAGTTCAGAAAAGAACAAGGAAAGATCAGAAGAACAAAGAAAGATCAGAAAAGATCGAACTCCCTATCAAACCAACCCATAAGGATAAATTACCCCTAACTTGCTCCTCAAGCTGGCAAACCTTGTTGGATATAAAGGCTTGGTGAGGATATCGGCCAGTTGAGCCTCGGACTCCACGAAGTGCAGCACAATATCACCCTTCTCGACATGGTCTCTTAGGAAGTGATAGCGAAGGTCTATGTGCTTGGTCCTAGAGTGTTGCACTGGGTTTTTAGCAATGTTAATAGCAGAAGTGTTATCACAGAAAAGAGGAACACTAGCAAAATTTAACTCATAGTCCTTAAGAGTGGATACCATCCACAAAATCTGACTACAGGTACTAGCAGCAGCTACATATTTAGCTTCAGCAGTGGATTGTGCAACAGAAGACTGCTTCTTAGAAGACCAAGAGACAAGAGAAGTGCCTAGGAAGTGACAAGTGCCTAAGGTACTCTTCCTATCTAGCCGACATCCAGCAAAATCAGAATCAGAAAACCTCCGAATGGACAAAGACAAAGAACATGACTTAGCCAAATTCAGCCCCTAAAAATCCAAAACCTACTGGAATTTTCAAAAGAATAGAACTATTGACTGAAGACTCCAAAAATTATGAGACCAAGTGCAATAGAATCCTTCCTCTTGCCTACAACCTCTATTTTTGGCCCAGCCCAAAAACAACTTTTTGCATTTGGCGGTCAGGCCTCGCTATGGCGGTTGGTTTGCGCATCGTCGGCTCGACCGGCCAGAGTGGCGGTCCGACGGCCCTCGGCGGTTGATCGCCCTTGCCGGCGGTCGACCGCCGCTTCAATGGCCGGACCGCCAAAGGCTTGACAGCACTGGTTCTTTGTCGAAAACACGTGAAACGACAAACCTTTAACGCCATTGCCAATTATCACATCATCCTAAGATCAGGAGCATATCCCCATGATATCCACATAAATTGAATGGTACTGGAAGATAGATATTGAATTTAGATAAATTTAGGAATTTGAATGGGTTCAAGCGGAATTCGGATGACTTTTGGAAGTTTGAGATTCACAGGAAATGATGAAAATAAAAAGGGAGAGAGAAACTGACACAGAATATTCTCAGAATATTCTATTTTGAAAAATATTAGAAAATAGCTGAGTGTATGACATGTGGGACCTACTGATATTTATGGATTTCTAGAATTAAAATAATTCCAGAAATAAAGCAGAGAGAGTGACAAGTGGGACCAATAAGATAAATGACTTTTCAAGAATTAAATTAATTCTCAAAAATAGGATTAGGGGTTGACATGTGGGCCACTGGTCTATGGACCAGGTCCACGGAGATATGCTAGTCCACGGTGGACCACGCTCATAGAGGAGGGTTGACCAAGGGTTGACTGAGATGCGAGAGCCGCATATAAGAGAGATAAATAATTAGGGTTTTTTAATTGGATGGATGACATGTGAGGTCCATGTGGAAGTGGGAGAGCAAAATAGAAACAGAGAAGCAAAAAGAAGAGCAGAGAGCTACTCGGCTGGCCGGTCTTGAAGCAAAGAGGTGTCGGCTTGGTACCACAAGGATTAGAGAAGGATTAGCGAAGAGAAACACGAAGCAAGAGAGGAACAATAAGAAAACCGAAGCCTATGTTAGTCTATAGAACAGAACAAAGGCTTCATGCCCGGCTCTAGCGCACGGCTGCATGGAGTTGGCGAGGCAAAGTTGCGGAAGAGAGATGAGAAAATACTAGGCTTCGCTTATCAGAGGAAGGAAAAGAACTAGGGAAGCAAGAACCGGACACACGCGTTGCCGTAGACATCAACAGGAACTCCATGGGCCGGCTTCTAGCGGACCAGGAACGAAAACATGCACTAATGCGTACGTGCTGCATACATATACCAGAACAATAATAGATTGGTTTTGGTGTATAGTATGGCTGGCGGCCGGATACGACGCGACGGCGGTGAAGGGGCAAAACAGAAAGGAAACGACGTGTCCGACACGATGGTGCGGTCGGATTTTGGAAAAACTCACCGAGGAAGCGAGAAACGCGAAGAATACGATTCGGCGGTAACGGATGACGGAACTCCAGCGATTTTCGGGCGAAGGGGATGTCACCATGACGTAGAGCACGACGACGCGAACCCAACACCGCAGACGGTTCGACCGGCGGACGTCGGATGGAAGAGAAACTCGCTGGAGAAGAACTTTGGGTGCAATTCGGTATTCCGTGAACTGCGACGAAAATAAATTTATTCAGAGGAAACCAAATCAGGGGATTGGAAGAGAATGTCGAGATGGAAGTGTGGGCGTAGACGACTCGCTTTTATATGCATCGAAGAGAAAGATATGGTAGTTTGAAATTTGGAATGGAAACATAATCGAAACGGACTCGTATCTGGTCCGCTGCGCGTTCGGCTGGAACGATGCGAACAGTGCCTACAATTACTGTAGCATACAGGAGGAGGAGAGAAAGAAACAGTTATTTTCGGAATTAAATAAAAGGGCTAAAAATCTAAGAGATTAAATAAATAGAAAATAAATCCAGAAAAATCTCAAAAAGTACCAGAAAATTCATGGTAACACAAGGAAGCCAAATAAAACAAGTTTTGATTTAATTTATGTTTAGATTAGTCAAATTAAATATTTTTAATTTAGAAAAATTATAATTAAGCTTTATTAATTCAAATAAAATTGGCAAAAAATTTCGGCGACCTAAACTACTCAATTTTTTTTTGAAAAGCCAAATTTTAGGACGTTACAACTCTCATCAGCAATGTTGTTGTCATCAAGATTTTGCAAGATTTAAGTCGGCTTAATTTGTGAGCAACAATAAAAGAGAAGCTTAATTTGTTTGTTCTATTAATCTGTAGTTTAAGTGATCCAGGCAATTTATATTTCCGAAAGAGTTTATCTTGGAATAGCTACCATTAACAGATCATCATCTTAAAAATTCATGCCAATCATGGTCATTAATAGATCATCGTCTTGGAATAACTATCATGCATACACAAGTGTACATAGAATCAAAATCACATGACTCATCTTGATCTGGATCTGAGGACGGCGGCCAACAGAGATGCACGGAGGATGGTGGCGTTGGGCATGGGGTAGAGGGAGGATGACGACGGCGGGTGCGGGGAAGAGGGAGGACGGCGGCGGCGAGCGTGGGGAAGAGGGAGTCCGGTAGAGGTCGATGGACAATGGTGGCGTCGGGCGCAGAACGGTGACATCAGGCATCACAGGGGAGAACGACGGCGGTGGGGCGAGTCGCTCGGGAGACCTAACGCTCGAGTCGCTCGGGAGAGGGAGATGGTGCGGGAGCTGAAGGGGAAGGGGAAAAGAAAACGGGTGGGGGAGGAGGAAAGAGGAGAAAAAATGAAACAATTTTGAGTTATATATGAATGATATTTGGTGGGTAATTTTAGTGAACTTTAGTGGTAAATGGATATTTCATTCTGCAAAAGCCAAAAAAACACCTCTCCTATGACTTTTGGCTTTTAGACTTAAAATACCTAAAGCTTTTAATAAATTAGATGAAAAATACACCCATTTGTTTAGACTTTGACTTTTTTGATTACAAACTAAATAAAAAATCTAAATAAACAGGCCTAAGACATCGGCTTTTCTTTGTCTAAGGACGGACCAATGGCCTGGTGGTGGAAATGAGGTGTTTATTCATTTTGTCTAGGCGAGGGTTGAAATTTCAAGGGGCTTCGTTATGATATATTCAACTTCTAAGTTTGTCCTCACCAATTCTTGGTGCACTCGTCTCCAGATAAGGGGAGAAAAGCAAACGAACCAAAGAATATTTTTTTTGTGCAAAGTAATTATGAGACAAACTTCAATTTAGACCGGACAAGTTCGTGACGAGTTAGGACATGCATTTGCAGACTACCAGAAACCATTAATTTTCTGAGTGCTCGAAACATTTGGGAAAAATACCAAAAACACTCGGGATACTAATTCCCTAAGGTCGGACGTCGGGAAAAAACACTCGAGATAGTTTAGTCAGGTAAAAACTGGTTTATCGAGAGTTACACTCGGGAGAAATAACTTTCCCGAGTGTTCGGATTTACACTCGGGAAACATCCAACACTCGGGAGAATAGTTGGCACAACAGTTTCAACCAACGTAACAGAATACTTTCCCGAGTGTGTGTCAACCAAAGACACTCAGGAATAGTTGGTTTTTCCCGAGTGTATGTCAGCCAAGTGTACTCGAAAAATTAACGGAATACTTTTTCGAGTGTATGTCAACCAAGGACACTTGGGAATAGTTGGTTAGTCACGAGTGTATGTCAGCCAATGACACTCGGGAAATACCCGAACAACATATGCACTGATTTTGTACGTACAATGCATTTTATTTTGAACCACGTTGACAGGAAACTCAGTAATCAAACCGATCATACATTCCACAATAAAATCAATTAGCCACAAATCATTACATATATAAATTCGACAAGAACTTTTTCGAGTGTATGTCAACCAAGGACACTTGGGAATAGTTGGTTAGTCGCGAGTGTATGTCGACCAATGACACTCGGAAATACCCGAACAACATATGCACTATTGATTTTGTACGTACAATGCATTTTATTTTGAACCACGTTGACAGGAAACTCAGTAATCAAACCGATCATACATTCCACAATAAAATCAATTAGCCACAAATCATTACATATATAAATTCGACAAGATTGACATAATGTTCGAGTTCACAATACAACATTCACATGTATACACCCAAAAGACATTTTATTTCAATATTTGAAGCCAACAACTCACTGGCCGTCACAATACAAAACATTCACATATATACACCCAAAAGACATTTTATTTCACACATATACAATTGTCCGTGGAGGAGCAAAAGGAAGCAATGTCCAATAAGTTGTCAGTCTCAATGACCTACACAATTCAAGTTTTATCTGTATCCTGGTATAATATGGAGGCATTTACAAGAAGGGGAATGAAGGAGATCCAAAAGTATGTGTGCCAACCTGAAGATTAGCAAGAGATATATGATTTATATACCAAAAATACTTGTAAACAGTGAAGATGATAACATTGCAAGCCTAGAGTGAACAAGTAAAGCAGTAGCAAAGCGGCTACATAAAGAAGTGAAGACTCATTGAGTTTTGAGGAAAATAGAAACCACAGAGTTGTTCTTTCATAAAGGGTTTGATTGAAACTTACTATTAACATTCAGCAACATGAATATCATGACGAATATCCACAAGTACCAGCTAAATGAGAAAAGACAAAGCAATGATAATGATAATTAAGCTCATCGATTGTGCTCAATGATTGCTAGTAAATGAACCAGAGATAAGAACTTCTACCTAACAAGCTGGCCTAAAAATTATGAAAAGAAGGTAGCTATGATTTCCCGGTTTGAATTACCTTATGCCAACAACCTCCTTAAAATTAGCCTCCAAAGCTCGTTCTATGTATTAGAGGACTCGGTGAAAACTTGTTATTACAAGCAATGGCTAAGCAGCACGGGCTGAGCTGGGCGGCAGAGCCAGGCACAGGCCGCGACCCAGGAGGTGCTCGGGCTCAGGCGCGCCAGGGGCAGCGCATGGCCATTGGAGGGAGGCGGTGCTAGAGGGAGCTGAGCCGCAAGTGGACAGGGCGCGAAGACCGCAGGGGAGCTGGGCCGGGCCAGGAACCGAGCGTCGGCGATGGCAGGTCGGCAGGTGGGCGGAGGCGACACCATGGGGGGGATCGAGAGAGGGAGGGAGGCAAGCACTTCGGCACAAAAGAAATCACCAGGGGAGCAGTGAGGTGTAGTGGATCGGCAAGGGGGAGATGGCGGAGAGGCCGAGAACGCGTGAGGGGGAGGTGCTCACGGGCGTAGCTCAGGAGCAGGCCGAAGGGGAGCCGACGGAGAAGAAATAGATTGGGGATGAGTAGGATTAGCGTAGCCAAATAAAGCGCGGGGCAGTGAAAAAAATTGGTGGCTATCTCTCCCGAGTGTAAGCGAAATAAAGGGCACTCGAGATTCTATTTTACCCCGTTCAGACCCTGTGGGTATCCCGTTTTCAAGTGCACGACTGTTGTCTCCCGTCTTGATCTCCCGAGTGTACTATAAAATACTTGAGAAAATTATTTCTACCGAGTGTTGACTTCCTGTCCTGAGTGCCCCTGAGTGTTTCTGTGCGGATACTAGGTAAACATATAGACAATCGAGAAATAAACAGTATCTGGTAGCATGACTCTACTAGAGCCATGCGTGTGTACAGTGTGGTGCCTTTTTCATGGAACTGCCTGCCCGTTTTTGTCCTTCTCTGGAAGGTTTGAGTGGAGAATCAATGGCCATGTATTATAGTTCTTGGCTTCTTGGAGCAACCAGAATGGAAGGTAGCAAAGGGACACTTCAGTGGAAGGTTTACCATCAAGGAGGACAAATTTTCTCTTCCTCCTCCTTTCTTCCATTGACATGAATCTCGAGACAAATGTGATGGTCCAAGATGCATTTGATTTGTTCCGGAAAACAGTATTGTTGTACCTATTTTGGCTCTTTTTTATTCTATTTCCAAAAAATGGCCCTCAATGGAAACTAATTACAAAAATGGACCCTTTTTTCAACGCTAGTACGAACAGTATCGAGGTTTAACTTTTCAGTGCCAGACCTCACGACGCTGACATGTCGTACCACGTCAGGCCACAATGCAACGTGGGAGCTGAGCATCGCCAAATCAGCCGCATCTCAGCACTGTACATTTGGCGACACTGCGACGTGAGAGCCCAACATCGCCAAATCAGCAGCATGTCAGTGCCATTCATTTGGTGTTGACATGCACAAGCTGGCGCTCACGTGTAGTGCTTCACCGTATCTTAGCCGATCTGGTATTCTCTCGCTGAAGGAGTTAATTGTGAGATCTCGGTTTATCAGGTTTGTAATGCTTAATCATTCACTCGGTCTTAGTATCATAAATCAAATAAACTGAGACTCGAGATATGTATACTTCCCAGAAATACAGTATACACACCTCTTTACAAAATTCGTGCATCAATTTCATTCATCCACATAGAACCGAAGCACAGCAATAAACCAGAAGTTAACATAAATAAAGGATAGTTATTACAAAAGAGAGGCCGACCGGCCAAATAACATCCAAATACTAATTAAACAGCGGAAGCGAAATGCCATAAGATGGCGATAAACAAAAGAGCCAATCAGTGTGCCTTTACCCACAAGGCAACCGACCGGACCGCCAAACTAGTCGTCAAACCCGCAGCACATCTCACAGAAGTGAGACCATTGGGGCTCACATTCCTCCTCTGCAACAAATAGTTAAGCAAAGTAAATAAGTACAAAAATTGTACTCCGCAAGACTTACGTGTAGAATAACAGATCTATACATATGCTACACGCAAGCTTATTTAAGTGGAGGCTGTATGTTTCACTTTCGGCATAAAGCAATCTTTATTTGCAATAGTGTAGTACATTTGAAAGCAAGTTGGCAAATCTATTTTTAATGTTCAAATAACAATTTGACAACAATAATAACAATAGATAGATGACAACAACAATTCGAAGTGACTAAACCCATAGCCACCACAACAATAGTATGAATTACCCATTCATACCAACCATGTCAAATTTTTAATTAAAAGGTTGTAGTCTAATTCTCACGGGGCGTATCCGAGCGTGTCCATAACCTAGGACGAGGCTATTCGAATAGTTTATCCCTGCAGGGGTGTACCAATGTACCCACACGTCAGACCGCCTTTTTGCCACATGATTAGCATACTTCATTTGGTATGCCGGCACATCTAAGTCCTTCGAGACATTTCCAATATTATGTATTAACTACGAGTCGTCTGTATGGATAGAAGCACATAAGTTATGTCGAGTCATCGTAAAGCCTCAGTCAACTGCCCCTCACGGGCAAAGCCTTGGACAACTACGATGACCCTCGAGGTGGAGAACCTACCCGGAATCTCCACCACCGCACACCCGACACAATGACACAGATCCTTTTTCACACAACACACACAAACCACCTCCTGCGACTCGGAGCTAACACACGCCAAAGTACTAAGTCAAGAGAGGTCACATATACCTCTCGTGTGGTTAGCACGCAAATTGCTCAGTACGGTGGCGCAAGTAATTCTGTCCTTGTTGACCTGGGCAAGACATCCAGAAACCCAATAACCCACCATCCAACCACTTACCCAAGTCTAAATCAATTTTTCATTTTCAGATTTTGATTTTACAAAATAACAAAGCACAAGTGCTGGACATAAAGGAGTAATAATTAGATGTGTGATCAAGACCATCGACTAAATCGATGATCACCCATCACTACCGAAACTAAGTATTTCTAAGCAATTTCAAATCGCAATCTACTAAGTGACAAGAGCTCATCCATTGAACTCAAATCACAGCAAATAACCTAGGCTCAGGTAGTAGAGGATAATCAATTCCTACAGATTATGCAACTATAGGATCCACTAATCATAATTTAACAACAAAATAGCAATGCATACATACAAGTTGAAATCAATATATTAGACTTAAAAAATACTGGGATTAACATGATCAAACTGCTTGCCTGATTGCTGCTGTTTAATATGTTGCTGATGATCACTTAGGTTATCAATGTGCTCTTCGGAACCTAACGAGAAAGCGAAAAAGAACCGATAAGAACGAAGAAAACACAAAGACTCAACAGCAAACTTTCTCCGAAAGCTTTGAAAATTTTACAGCAGCAAGAGCATGATTTATAAGGAATTAGCAACAAGAATCAATTGATTTGGATTCTTAATGCAAAAGATATGAACAAAACAAATATGCTCAGCCTTATAAATCCAAAATACTACTATTCATTGCAACTAAAATCTTCGCAAAAATTTCTGGAGCTAAAATGAGATTAGAATCATTTTTAGATTAAAGTTTAGTTAAAAACATAACTAGCAAAATTTGAATCAACTGAAAAGGAATTAAAATGAAATAGTTATGCATTTTACAAGTTAATTTCATTTTTCAGTTGACAAATAATCCTTTCGGGAAAATCCGAAAGTAAAACGACGTGGACGAACTTGGATCATTGATCTTGGATCCAACGGTCCAAGTCCATGGGACAAGGCGCGCGCGCACGTGGCTCACGCTTCTCAAACGTTCACCGTTGGATTTAGATCCGACAGCCCATGTGGATCGAGGCGTTCGGGCGGTCCGAACGTTCACGCGAACCGGAACCGTTGATCTTGGATCCAACGGTCCACGCGGATCGAACCGTTCGGACGGTCCGAACGCTTACTCTAATCGGGACCGTTGATCTCGGATCCAACGGTCCACGGATCGAAGCGTTCGAGCGATTCAAACGTTCATGCAAACCGGACCGTTGATCTTGTATCCAACGGTCCATGCGGATCGACGCGTTCTCGCGGTTCGAACGTTCACACGGATCCGGAACCGTTGATCTTGGATCCAACGGTCCATGTGGATCGCAGCGTTCGGATGGTCCGAACGTTCACGCGATCTTGGGCCGTTGATCTAAAGATCGACAGTCCACAGAGAACGACGTCCAAAAGCTCGCGCACAGTTTTGGTCCGACAAAACCGATGGCGAAAGGAGGCTCATCGCCGATGACTCTGGTCACGGCGGCGCGAGCTAAGGCCCAAAATGGATCCGCAATATTTTTGCGCACACAATGGGACCATTCACTGTGGCTGCGGCGGTCTAGAACGCCGGCAAGCCGGAGTTTACAGAGGTGACAAAAATGGTGGAAAAATGAAAATGCAAAAAAGCTCCGCTGCGGTTCAAGTAAGCAAGTGCCAAGCATCTAGGGACTAAAGTGAAGCTACCTGAGCACGGGAGAGACACAGAGAAAGGTTGGAGCTGCTCCGGCGCTGAGGAAGAAGAAAGGGGATGAACTTCGGCCGAAACAGAGAAAATCCAAATTCAGCCAAGCCCTGAGAAAGATAAGTGAAATTAAGTGAGGGTTAAGCTTGAGTGAATAAAGAGGGAGCAAGGAATGGAGAGTGAGAGCCACTGAGGTACCGCCTTCCTCGAAAGCTTGAAGCTTGGCAATGGCGGTCGAAGTGTTTTCAGGTGAGTCAAGCTCAAACAAGCACTGAGGTGCTAGCTAGAGTTGTGGAAATGATAAAGGAAGCCAAGAGAGGAAACAAGAGAGCTTAAATAGAGGAAATGGCAGAGAGCAACGGCAATAATCCCCCTCGGGTCAAACATGCCATGAGAGCTCTGAGAGTGATGGGAGCAGTTAAGCTATGGACATTTGAGGGCGGTGCAAGACAGGTAATCAATGCGAGCAGAAGGAGCCGTTTAAAGGTGGTCACCGAGGTGACCCTACGCTGCTCCATATCCTGCGCACGCCATGGCTTTGACTCAGACGCAACGTTTCCTCAATGCGAGGAAGGAGATGACGCGACCACCGTTGGATCAAAATCGAACGGTTCAAATGAACGGGACGATCGGCCGGTCCGAACGTTCATTTCAATCCAGGCCGTTATCTCCAAATCGGACGGTTCAAATGAACAGGACGATCGGCCGGTCCGAACATTCACTTCAATTCAGGCCGTTGATCTAGATCCTACGGCTCACACTGTGTGAGACGTTCGGACGGTCCGAACGTTCACTTCAATCCAGTTGTTATCTCCAAATCGGACGGTTCCCCTGTGATTGAATCGGCAACGCTCTGCGCCAATCGTGGATCGTGCGATGACGATCCGACGACCCACAGCGCTCGCGCTCGAACGACCGCGGCGGTGCAGTTAGTTGATTGAACCAAGTCACTTGGCTCGAGCCCGAGTCTGACTCGCGACCAAGGAATAGTGAAAACCAACTAGGGTTTGAATTAAACAGCTGATTTTTGGAGGATTTGCTTGAGGTAGCAAACTAGCTCCAAAAATCATGAAATTTTAACTGGATGTTGCTGACTTTAGGATTAACCTTAAATAAAATTTTCAGAGATTTTCATGCACTGCATTCTTCTCAAGAAATTTCCAGGAGGTTAGAGTTAGGGTTTGTACAAGGTTTGACTTGGTTTGACTTGCCTCCAAAAATTATCAAATAATTTCTAAAAATTATGAAATAATTCCGAGGTGTCACAAGTTATCCCTAGAGCTCAGGAAAAATATTTACATGGGTTTGGCACAAGATCTTTGCCAAGGAGGTTTTTGATTGGAGTCAATTGAGGATTTTGATTTTTGATTTCCATAATTCCTTTACAAGAATTACAGAAATGCTCAAGAACTTCGAGATGCCAGAAAAGTTTTAATTTTACTTATTTTCTTACATTTGAAACCAAGACTTAGAATTGGGATGTTACATCAATACAGAGGATATACAGTACATAGGTATTAGGAGTGATCTTCATCGTCCAAAATAAATAAATAAATCAAAGACCGAGATCAAGTACTACAAGGTTTGCTACAGTGCTTTCTTGCTACAATAATTACTACAGTACTTTCTTACTACTCTACCACAATACTTTCTTATTGTTGCTACAGTTTTTTGCTACGCTGCTGCAACAGAGTAGAGCATTGTTCACTCTCTCGCGAAACACTGTTTGTATGGTGGACCTCTGCAGTACTACAGAGGATCTAGATCCATCTTAGCTGGATCCGGATCCCTACGATAATGTAGGATCATTGTATGAACATAAATGTACTGAAGCATCCTACTGTAGCAATCATTGCAAAAAAAAAAAAAAAATTGTAGCTAGAATACTATAACAACGTATTCAGATTATCCTGTAGCGACCGATCGTCTGCATTCCCTCTAACAACTGAGGAGTGTTAATGGAGAGAATACTTTGCATCTGTCGTTGCTAGCTGTAATTACTGAGGATCCCGATCCACATGGTAGAAGCCCGTCTATAAGCTAAACCAAACTTCAGGTCATTATTTAATTGGCTGCTAGCTTGCCCTTATGAATTAGTTGCATGATAAGACCATGTTGGATTTATTAGGATCTAGTGCGGATTTAATCTCAAAAATATATTTAGTACTTCTTTCTGCCGGATCATGGGTGGCCCGGGCCGGGCCGGGCTCGGGATTTGATTTTCAGCCCGAAAAACCATTGAATGTAATAAAAAATAATAAGAAATTGTTTTTATTCTTGAAATGAATTAAATATCACTTTTTATTCCTAAAAAGAATTAAAATTATAGTTTTTAATTGAAAAACCCATTTTTCGGGCCAGGCCGGACCGAGCTCGAGCCTGCATGTTCGAGGCTAGGCTTTTCAGGCCCGACCCGAAGCTTGGCTCGGCCCGACGTTTGAACTGGTCTAGGCATAAGTATGTAACTAAATTCACTGATTTGGAGCAAACAAATATATAATATAGGTGTGTTGACTCCATTAGTGAAATAATGCTAATCTTATTATAAATTAAATATACCAGAATGTATAATTAGGTGACAATTTATTGTGGTAGCGGTATTCAGGAGAGTGTCATGGATATATAGAAGATGATTTGTCAAAATCAGCTAATTAGCTACTCCCTCCGTTTCGCTATATTTATCGACGGCCCACCATACGCACAAACCAAGGAATACTTAATGACAAATGACCATACATGCTACCATTAAATTTCATACCACAACCACGTAATCTCTTTCAAAATATTTAAGTAGGGTTAGAGTGTGAAAAATTATAATAATTATATTTTAAATATTCTTTATGAATAAATATATTGAAACAGATACTCCGGAGACGATGAGAGTAGTTAGTAACTAGTTAGTGGCATGTTAAGTCCACGGGTGTATGCACTGCACATATACATACATAACACTGGTCAAGTCTAGCTTTACATCATGCACCTATTGTTGTAGCTACCAATTTGGATGACACCTTTGTATTTACTAGAGTTAACCAGGAAAGCCAAGGAGCAGGAGTGTCATTCTATCATGGCGCCAACAGTGTTGCAATCATAAAACATAAAGTAGTGAGTGTTGCCCCCCAACAAACAGTGCATATTGCATGCGTCAGCGCCAACAGTGTTGCAATCATAAAACATAAAGTGGTGAGTGTTGGCCCCCAACAAACAGTGCATATTGCATGGGCAGCGCCAAACACCTCGGCGCTGACCTGTTGCTGATACGGCGATGCTCGGCTCCCACGTTGTCTGACGTGGCACAAAATGTCATCGTCGACTTTGGGATCCAAGTATGTCAATTTGAATCCTCTGTGTATACTGCACTAGTTTAGAATCACGTTAGTGTACACAGTGACAACATAGATAAAATATCATCCCATATGCAAAAATGAGTAATAAATAGGTAAATAACAATAATTATCAAAGTAATGACATTGAGATCAAAGCTTACCATTAAGGCCTCAGAAGGCAAGTAACCCGATTAAGCTGCAGCAGAAGGAAACGAAATAACTTCAGTGAAGCCCATCTATATGCCCACATACAATCGACTGGGGTAGCACGACCTAGTTCTCCACGATCCTTGAAGTAGGCCTTGTTGACCGACGATGAACTGTTATAGCTTTCTCAACTGAACAACATTATTTATAGCAAGAATGAGTACTAGAATAATCAGCAAGTCACACCACATAATGCAATTATAGATGACAGTTTATTCAAATGGATATGGCTTCTGTGGCTATTTTTGCAACAAAGTAGCATTTACGATGGAATACAAATAATATATTGAAAGCATAATTTAAAAAAAATAAACAATAATAGATTAACGGTTGTTTTCACAAAGAACACAAAGCTTAATCAATTTTCTTTCACACAGTCATATGAGTTAAATCACACAGCTGTCCCCTTCCCAAATGTTTTATGAAAATCTATTCCTCGTGTGAAATTCCTGAGCATGTCCATGACCGCGAATGCAATTATTCGGATAGATTGATTAATACTCTGCAGAGGTTGTATACTTTACCCACAAGATACAATTAACTCATCATGTCTACCATAACTCACCATACGAAAGAATGCAATTGAGTAATTATAACAAAACTTTTCATAAACTTCATCTCAACAATTGACTCTCTCGATGTGTTTTACCGTTGTACCAACTCTGACACAGTGCTTTAGTATGACGCACGCCGTTGGATCTGGAAGCGGTGAACTGTACATCGATGTGACCCTGCCACAATGGTACACACCTCCACCCATTACTAACCTACTATCAGAGTAGTCAATGTCGAGACTCCGTAACTTACTAAGTTAAGCCCGTCCTAAAGGGATACGGGTAGGCTACACTAGCTGATAATTAAAAAATTCTACTACGTAAATCAGGAAGTCATGCAAGCAAGAGATCATAAATCGTTACCACTAGAGATGCAGTGCAGCGGAAAAAGAGTTGGAGCAACCTGATCCAATGTCGACCACGTCGATGTAGTGATCATCATCAATTTCCGACGTCTTCGATGCCGATCTTCTCTTCTAGCAACCAATCGCGTTCCTTGTGAAGATCGTTGATCTTCCTCGTTTAGCACATCAGCAATCGCAGCAGCACCTCTACGGTATCCATACGTCCAGCGATGGAATACCGTATGCCGATGTGTTAGCACCAACTTGCACGGCAGGATCTTCGAGAAGATGGCGGCTAGGGTTTCGGTGGGCAACTCTCGTCCTCTATCCCAACAGCCTTATGCATCCTCTTAGAAAGAGTTTATGACGGATCCTATCTGAACTCGTTTGTTCTAACATGTTAAGTATGTGACCTTGTAGGTTCATACATAATCGGTTGCGACTCGAAAACTCTTTTCCAACCATGAGTCGTTAGTGGTTCCTAGCAGGACATAACGATTCCCGAATACACATAAATTATATCGGATGAACCTTAATGTAATATGATCTACAATCAGGTCCTTATCACTTATGATCAGCTCGTATATCTATACAACCAGTTCATATTTAGTTACGACCAGTTCGTAACTCCTTACAACCAGTTAGTGATTATGTTCGACCAATCTACAAGCAGTTCGTATCTCCATACGACTAGTCCGTATCTGGTCGAACTAAACGACCTGCATGTGTATTCTCCCTTTGCCTCACAACATTTGGTTGAACTCCGGTGAGATAAATTGCCATCCATGGACTGTTCAATACTTTCTTGATCAAGTGACATATAACTTCATGCGGCTGACTCTTTGACCACTAGTGGTATGGTCATGCGCTTTCTTTATCCGACCACATCGAGAGGTCCAGAGATATCTCTCCTGTTATGTTAGCAGTGAAAAATCTCATATTCGATCAGTCACATCCCTCCGCATATTTCATAGCATACCCGAAAGTTACTTTTATAACTACTCAGTTACGGACATGTAGGAAACTATGCTGATTTCGGATCTAAGGATTATACATCATCATTGCTTGAGACCAACCGATGACACATAAAATTATAAAAATCTCAATAGTTTCTCAAGGTGGGTTCCATCACCATGTTCTCTAATATGTATTCACATGATTGATTCGATACCCCTATATCCATGACCGGTGAAACATGGGCATGAATCAATACATGTGATGGTCGACAAGTCACTAGTGTTCCAACCAGTGATATCTGACTAGGGATACATTTAGAATGACATTATATAAGTTAAAGAGCTTCACCAACAAGTAACATACTTGTTAATATTTATAAATGATAATCCATCCATAGAACATAATAACATTTATTCTATAACTCATAAACATAGATGTGATACAATCATCTCTATGATCGCCTCTAGAGCATATCACCAACACGTTTCATACCAGGCATGTGGTCGTACAGTTGTGGCTCAGTTCAATGACGCATAATGTTAAGTCCTTAATTGACCAAGGTGAGATTGCCAAATTCTAACTACTAATCAGCATTCACATTTTTCAATCACAAGTCCATCATTTTACTATTAATTTTTCCCAGTCACATATCCACCATATCACACAGTTCCATCCACTCGCCTTAGTCTAAATCTTTTCCCATCCTGTTAAGTGCAACACATGCCATCAACGAGTAACATCATACTGCATATAATTTTACACAAGTTCCATAATTACTTAGTCAAGTTTATATTTGCACTCAAATGATATCAATGACCCGTTACATGGCTAAGCAAACCATTCGTATCTAACCAACCCACGTTGGAGTTACGATATTACCAACTAATAATTAACCAAGTTAGGGTGACAAAAGATTATGATAATACAATGAGCAAAGTGGATATAATCAAATTGGTGTATAGCTAATCCCAAAATATTTAAATAAATACTTAAAGTAAATGCAATAATTGAATCAAGATAATTTTGAAAAACTGGGTTCAACATGGTCAAAGGTACAACTTGTCTTTCTATAGTATTGATGTTCTTATTTATCTTCGATCTTCTACTTCCTTGACCTTCAAGTCATTCGGACGTTTTCGGAACTTCAACATCTAACAAGAGGGAAAGCGTAAAAACAAAAAAAAAAAAAGACAAATCAAATAAACTCCAAATTGAAATTTAAAGGTATTGGAAGGTAGATATTGAATTTAGATGAATTTAGAAACTTGAATGAGTTTAATCAGAGTTCGTATGAGGATGAACGAGCTCTCGGAAGTTCGATCGGAAAGGAAAATACTGAAAAAGAAAAGGGAGATAGAAACTGACATGTGGGGTCCACAGAATATTCTATTTCAGGAATATTGAAAAATGGCTGAGTGAATGACATGTGGGACCTACTAATATTTATGAATTTTTAAGAATTACAATAATTCCAAAAAAAAACAGGATTAGGGGTTGACATGTGGGACGCTGGTCTATGGACCGAGTCCACAGAGAGATGCCAGTCCATGATGGACCAAGCTCTTGAAGCTAGGGTTGACCAAGGTTGACTGACATGCGGGGACTGCATGTGAGTGAGGGCAGAGGAAGACTAGGTTAAAATGGGGTGGATGACAAGCGGGATCAAGCTGTCATAAATGGAGAGAGATGGTGGGAACGGCCTGGTCTACCATGTGGGCAATGACTATGCTGACAAGTCATGAAAAGGTGAGGTGGTAGGGACGCAGCACGGAGGTGGCAATGAAGTGGCAGAGATGTAACTGAGAAAGAGAGATTTACATGTGGGGTCCGTATGTAAGAGAGAGGAAGAGAGAGAGAGAGACACCAGAGAAGAAGAGGAGCTTACGGCTGGTTCTGGTGCATGGCGGTGGCGGTCATCGGCGAGGTCGCTCCGGCCGTTGGGCAAAATGGAACGAGGATGACAAGGTGGAGATGATGACGCGAACGATGCGGCGAGGAGTGGAGGTGACGACCTTGCGGTGGAATTTCATGAAAAAGAGTGGAAGCATGGCGTAGAACGCGGCAATGGGATGAAGATGGTGAGGAAGATTACCATGGGAGCTCAACGGTGGTGGACATTTGGCTGGAGAAGAGTGGCAGCCGAGAGGGAGAATAAAGCTTGGTTCTCGACGCACGGTGGATGGAACTTGAAATTAAGGGATGGAAAAGATAGATCGGGACGAGGGACACATAATGTCGCGAACGGATTTAGGAGGAACTCACCAGAGAAGTGGGGAATGCGAAGAAATGGTTTCGGGTGTCGGGCTCGGCAAGGTCGGCGATGACTTGGTGATCTTCGGGCAATGGCGATGGAAGCTCGACATAGAACACGTCGAGGTGATCTTGATGGTGGTGTTGATGTGTCCGGAGGATCACCGGCGGCGACGAACTTTGACGACAAAGACCTTCGGTGGCGCACGAATTTTCTGTAGATTGCGACGAAACGAAGCCAAAATCGATGAAACCGATTAGGGTATTTGATAGAGGAGATCGGGATGATCGTTTTGACGTGGTAGCTCAGCTTTTATATGCACTGGAGAGGGAGATTCTACGTAGAGGCCAGTGACACTACGTACGAGAGCTGGACTCTGCGCAAAGAAACAGGAGTGGGGAAGAGATGATGTTGACGAGTGGGACCCGCTAGTCACCGAGAGGAGGACAGGAGGAGCTGGCTCGAGCTGGCTTGAGCGACGGGCTAGGCCAGAAAGAAAACTAAACAGGCCGGCAAAAGGAATCGGCCGAAAAGATTTTATGGGATTTGAATTGATTTCAGAATTTAGAAAAAGGCTTAAAATTCAAAAGAACTCAAATAAATAGCAAACTAACTCCGAAAAATCCAAGAAAATACAGAAAAATTCCTTGGAATATTGGTTTTGATTTAATTAAAGTTTATATTAATCATATTAAATTATTTTAATTTCAAAAGTCTCATTTAAACTTTATTAAATTAAATAAAATTGGTGAAGATTTTCAAAAACCTAAACTACTCAATTTTTTTTTAAAAAAACTCAAATTTTGAAACGTTACAGCGGAGACGTTAAAAAAACTCAACGCCATGTTGTGATGGCGCTGAAAAAAAGTGTCGTCTTTGCTATTAGTTTCGAGCGGGCCATTTTTGGAAGTACACACGCACCTAATCTCTAGACAGTCCTAGAAAATACCTGCCTTCTTGCTCAACCTACGAAGAAATTAAAGTTTGGCTATGATATTACAAAGTATTATATTTAATTTATACCCATATTACCCTCAGTGTGTCTACTATGACCCTGTAACTTCTCTTGGATCCGCCGTGCTTGCTTGCATTTTCTCCCGCCAAGTGGTTGTCATATACTCACTCATATGTAGGAAGGAGTACTTGTCTGTATCTTCCATTGTCGATCAAAGTGCGTTATCTTCTTCTTCTTCTTTTTTTGTCCAGATGTTCATGCACGCCTGAACAAAAGGTCATGCGTGCTACAAGTGCTAGCCTTTTCTGATTGCTTTGCAGAATCTCTTCCATGCCTGTGTTCTTGTTGTACTGCTGCGTGTACGTGTAATTTTTTGCTCTGGCTATTTGGTTGGAAAATTCTCCAATTATCAGGTAGTATATCCTTGGGATCACTTGACAATCATGGAACTTGCCTGCATATTTCCCCTCTTAACATTAGTACGGATCAATGCAATGAAAGAGCTTGACAGGAATCTGGTTTTGGTATGCGTTGCATTTGTATCCGCGTGTTCTTGGATTCAGGCTTCATGTGGTATAGCGGTGGTTTTTCAAACGCAATTTTACTATGCTAGTTTTGGATACACCAACAAAATAATGGCGTCTATGTGCTAAAGTCAAAATTATAAATATTTTTGTTAATATCAGTAAAGATTTTTATAACTGGATTGAGCAGCACGGGTTGCACAACCAGGGGCGGAGCTGGGGCCAGGATCAAAAGCACATATAAAGATCCTTGAAAAATCCAGTTATAAAAAAATGTATTTATTTAGGTGTCACACTAGTGGGTTCTGGGCATAATTATCTCCCTAAGAATTAATTAGAAAGGACAGATTTAAAGAGTGGTAGTTAAACATGGAAGATTTCATGCTTAGTGGCAGTCGCCGTCTTGGTGTGAATCACTCTTGTCTGAACCAAGCAGCCTGGGGAGTTCGGCCAACTAGTGTTCAAACACACCAAAAAAGAGGTCAATGAGACTAGTAGTGATCTTATCTTAATCTTCCATACAATCTAGAACATTTAGTTCTGTCCAACTTTTAGTCAGATGGATAATTTTCTTTAATTATATTATCAGCTAAGTCAGGAGAATATTCAACACAAGTTTAAGCTCTATAACTAAGAGATGGCTGTACTGAGCATAGATTGCAGAGCAATGTTTGATGGAGAAAGGCAATACAAAATTTTTGGCTCCTTTCTAGACTATAAGATACCATTACAGCCAGGTACAAGCTTTACTCATAGACAGAATACAAGACTAGGACTCCCAAGAAACCACTTCTACCGGATAAGACGATAACGTCTACTGATACATCTTTTTTGCTTCATACGTTGGACAGTTGACACATACGGCTTGGGCTTGCCATGGATGGCTTTTTCAGGCCACCAGTATAAAACAAGTTATGTGATACGTAATTACCATAGATAGTCTGTAAATAGAACCATCTGTGAAGTCTGTGATAATTGTATATGTCACAGACAGTTATTTTTAAAAATCGTCTGTGAATTATCACAGACGGTTCTCAACAATAACCATTTGTGATAGTATGCTTACCCAGCTACTTAGCAAATATACCATAAATTACAACAATGATACATAGACACACATACAACCTTCTCCAGCCACTTGATATGGTTCAGAATGCACTCCATCTTCAACTCTAGTATGCTCCAGACACTTGTAAAATTAGTAGTTTTTAAGTGATACTTCTACAGTCTTATACTCGCCGTCTTCTTCAAAGCAGCCGCATTAGAGACAATGGATACTAACCTTCGATCACCAAGAACAAATAACAGATCTACAAGCACACTTGAAAATCTACAGTATTTCTTTCACCAAATGCGCCCCAGAGCAGTCGCCTCCTTCAAAGCAGTCGCATATATATCATAGATATTTCTCACTACATATAGATCTAGATCTGAGGGGATGACTAGATATTTAATGGCGCATATCACAGATGATTATTGTTAAGAACCGTTTGTGATACTCTGTGATACGTATCACAGACGGTTCTTAACAAGACGATGATTATTTAAAACCGTCTGTAATACGTATCACATACGGTTCTATTTAAGAACGGTCTGTGATATGCACAATTAAAAATCTGGTTGTCATGACTCTAGACAGATCTATCTATAGTGAGATCTATCTCAGATATGCGTTTGCTTTGAAGGAGGCGATCGGCTCTGAAGCGTTTGGTGAAAGAATTAAATACTGTATATTTGCAAGTGTGCTTGTAGATCTATTTATTCTTGGTGATCTAAGGTTAGTATTTGCTTCTAATTATATGCATTATAATATAGAGAGATCGATGATAGCTAGGTTTATCATCCAAGGAGGTTATTGGCAGTTAAGATTTATAATAGAACAATGAGCAGCGTGTATATATACATTGACTTGTCTTGTATTGTGTAAAATAATACTATTTACATCATAGTGAGCCTTAGTTCTAACTATGTCAAATGAAGGAGGAAGAGAGGAGAAGGAAAGGAGGAAGAAAGAGAGGTTGGTCAATACGAAAAGATCTCGCGGGATATTTGGGATCTTCGTGGTGAGCTTCAAGGGTAACGATCTGTAATTCTTTATATTTGCCATGGGTTAATCGCTATTCAATTTGTAGTATGTTTGGTCAATAGGAAGAGTATGTAGTTGCGTGCATTAATCTAATTTGTTATGTGCGTAGCGCAGATGGACCAAAGTTGGATGTAAGTTGAAAACCGTGAGAGTGAAGAGTACATTGATGGTGTGTCTGCTTTTAGAAGAGCTGCCGAGCAGGATATGTTGAAGAAGGGGATAAAATTTATGTAAAGTCCATGCATTGATTGCGATAATATGAAGATGTTTACCAACCCGGTGTAGATCGAAGGGCACTTGATTCGAATGGGTTTCAAAAAGGAGTATACATATTGGACCAGTCACGGTGATGAGCAGATTATACCAGAAGGTAGTAACATCGTCAACAGAGACAACGATATGCTACCGCATGTGGACTGTGCTTTCGATGGGGGTAGGTTGCACGATGACAATCTAGATAAGATGCTACGTAATGTAGAAGGGGACTATAGTGAGAGAGAGAGTTTGGTAAATTTGAGAGCTTAATAGAGGACTCGGCGAAACCTTTGTTCTCGGGCTGCAAGCCATAATACACATGGTTATCATCCGTGTTTGAACTGTTGAAATTGAAAGCACGCAATGGTTAGTCCGACAAGATTTTCACGGCGTTACTAGGTCTCCTAGCGGACATCCTTCTAGACAGAAATGTGTTTCCCAGAATGACCTACCAAGCCAGGAAGATTCTTTGTCCATTGGGAATGGAAGTAGAAAGAATACATGCATGCCCGAACGATTGTATCATCTACCATAAAGAGTATGCAGACATGCATGTATGTCCGGTGTGCAAAGCATCCCGCTACAAGTGTAAGAATAACTTCGATGACGGTGAGGGCATCGAGGTGAAGTAAGAACCTCCTGCTAAGGTGTTGTGGTATCTGCCTATAATTCCCCGTTTGAAGCGTTTATTTGCGAACCGAAAGGAGGCAAGATTGCTGCGTTGGCACTCGGAAGAGCATAAGAAAGATGGAAAGATAAGATACCCTACTGATTCTGCCCAGTACAGAAACTCTGATAGGAGATTCGAAGACTTCGGTGCAGAACCGAGGAATATAAGGTTTTGGTTGAGTACAGATGGAATGAATCCTTTCGGTAACATGAGCAGCCGACATAGCACTTGGTCTGTGAATCTACGTATGCACAACCTTCCTCCTTGGTTATGTATGAAGTGGAAGTACATTTTGATGTCACTACTTATCCAAGGGCCGAAGCAACCTGAGAACGATATTGATGTGTACCTAACAGCATTGCTAGAAGGTCTTGTGATACTGTGGAACAAAGGGGTATAGGTATGTGATGCGTACAAACGAGAGAACTTCACTTTACGCGTCATGTTGTTCTGCACCATCAATAATTTTTCTACCCTTGGTAACTTGTCGGTGTTCAGTACAAAAGGAGACAAAACATGCCCGCACTGCTTACATGATACCGAGAGTGTGTGGCTGAACAACTCGCGCAAAACTATATATATGCATCACCGTAGGTTTCTTCCCAGGTATCACCATACAGCAAGATGAAACAATTCAACAGAAATAAGGAGGACGGTTTACCTCCAAGGGCTTTTAACGGTAAAGAGGTCAATGATATGGTTAAGGATATCGATGTTGTGCTTGGAAAGTGACTTAAATTGATGACCCATCAGAAGAACATCTCGAAGAAGTGGTCAATTTTTTCAGGATTTACCTTATTGGAAGCACTTATAGGTTCGCCACTGCATCGACGTCATGCACGTAGAGAAGAATGTATGTGATAGCTTGATTGGTCTCTTACTGCACATTCGTGATAAAACAAAGGATGGTGTCAACGCATGACGTGACTTGGTTGATATGAACATAAGGACCAAGTTAGCACCGAAAGATACCGATAAAGGACGAACACACATTCCCCCAGTTTGCTACACTCTGTCCAAGGCCGAGAGAAAGGAACTGTGCCAGAGTTTACATGATGTGAAAGTTTTGTCCGGTTACTCCACCAGCATGAAGAAACTTGTTTCTATAGAAGATTTAAAATTAATTAGTATGAAGTCTCATAACTGTCATGTGCTGATGACATAAATGGTTCCTATTGCAATTAGAAGTATTTTACCGAACAAGGTCTGAGTGGCAATCATGATGTTGTGTTATTTCTTTAACTCAATTGCTCAGAAAGTCATCGATCCCGAAGGACTAGATGCTCTGCAGGCCGAGGTGGCGACAACTCTATGTCATCTGAAGATGTATTTCCCTCTGTCATTTTTTGATATCATGGTCCATCTCATTGTGTTGGACCGAAAAGGCGACTAGGAGGGGGGGTGGGGGGTGAATAGGAGCACGCTCACTTTTTCACAAATAATTGATTCAATAAAACTTTACTCCAGTACCTGCTATAGCACAATAATCCTATATCACACTTCATAACCTCACCTCTCGAACTGACTATACTTATATCCTATATCACACTTCTATTTTTGCAGTGCCACCAGCAACTACGTCAAGCAACATATGTGCATTCTACATTGTCGTCATATGTTGGAAATCACGAGTGCTAAGGCGAAGGGTCCAAAGGTTTGTTAGTCTCTCTCTCTCTACACACACACACACACACACACACACTTACTATTTTGCTGTTGCTAGCGACAGGGCATGAAAATACCAAAAAGTGACATCCATATGGACTCACTCGTGGAAGTTCTAGGACGGCTCGCCACCTTCATCACGGGGGAGATCATTAAAGAGAGTGGAGAGTCTTACTCCGGTGACCCCGATTTATTGTAATTCACTTTGAGTTGTAATCAAATCACTTTGCAATTAGCTGATATTGTGTTTGTAAATTACTTTGAGTTGTTCTATATCAAATCAATTGTGATGTATCTGTTTTCTGCTCGCTTGTTTTCAGAGGGCATGACTAGTATTACCTGTAGCTAGCCAAAAAAATAAAATATATTTAGGTATAGAACGAACTACCACAGACGGTTTTGTAGAATAAACCGTCTGTGAATGATATTCACAGACGGCTACTACTAATAACTGTCTGTGATATGTATACAATCACAAACGACTACTGCTAACACTAGTCTGTAATATGTATCCAATCACAGACGGCTACCATCAACAACCTCTGCTATCAAAAACTGTCTGCGATATCTACATATCACAGACAGTTTTTAGTGGAAATCGTCTGTGATAGTAGGCCTTCACAGACGGTTTCAACAAATAACCGTCTGTGATATCCCACATATGATAGACGACTACATATCGCAGACAGTTTTTAGTGGAAACCGTCTGTGATAGTAGGCCTTCACAGACGGTTTCAACAAATAACCGTCTGTGATATCCCACATATCATAGACGGTTTTTGATGAAAATCGTCTGTGATAGTAGGCTTTCACAGACGGTTTAAAATAAAATCGTCTATGATAACGATTTGAAATCGTCTGTGATATCCCACATATCATAGACGATTTTTGATGGAAATCGTCTGTGATAGTAGACTTTCACAGACGGTTTAAAATAAAATCATCTCTGATAACGATTTGAAATCGTTTGTGATGACCTTCTCTGTAGTAGCACAACACCTTGCAAATGGGGGAATTATCTCGAAGGTCTTTAGATTTTCTCCATTATTTGTTTATAAGATAATTCATAGTTGAAAACAATGACCTTTAGCTTTGACAGTTTGACATGTGCTCTCCCTACCTCTCAGGAACAAAACAACAAATACACAACGTGTTTATGTAAGCAACAACAGCGACCCCGAGGGCGACAACGACCACTCAGTATACACAGCATTCCAAGTGCCTGAAATTAAAAGCGGACCGATAATGTTTGCAGGTTTCACGCAAATAATAGCCTGTGGACGTCTTGACATATCCAACATAGGATTTGGATCATCTTCAAATGGCAATCAGTACGCCCAATTAGGCTGAGTGGCTGCAGGACTGAAACAGAGAGGGTGTTAGTGCGATAAATATTATGTGTAATTTAAATTAATATATAAATTACAAAAATAAAGTTAAAAACAAGAAATACATTAAATGTAGTATCTTAATAATAGATAACACGTTTCGAAAATCTAAAGATATGCACAAATAGTAATATTAAAAACAAAATTAATTAGGTTAGTACCAAGGATGCGTGACGAACGAATCCGATGCTCCTGCCTGCTCGCGAGTCCCGTTAGATCCGCCACTGATTAGGCTCCGTTTAGGTTGGAGGTTTATTTTTAGGAATTTCGGAGGAGTACGCGAGGCAGGAGAGAGGCAGAGCCACGCACGCGCGGAGGCCGAGACGAACTGATGGTGCATAGCACGATGTCAGGCGCGGTTCGCACACCTATTTTACTCCAGAGAAGGGATAATGTGGATTGCAGCACGGATACGCATGACACCGAAGTCAACAAAGCATGTGCATGTTTGGTAGTAGTCCAACCAATTGCATGCTAAAAACAATCAAACAAAGACTTTCTTGCCTTCATACATAGCTCATATAGAAGTAGATATTTATAACTAGCTAGTGCAAGTCTAAAGTTAGACACTGGAATAATACTACAAAGTCTCTGATTTGCTTTCAAGTCAACCTAGTCATACCGCAACCACTACTACTATCAAAGAAAGTGGTAAATAAATATTTAGTTTTGAAAGGTACATACGTAGAATTGGAATAACGAGATTTAGAGAAGTACAGAATTCATAAAAGAATCTTCACGAACTCATTTTTAAAGATTGATCACGAAGATCAAGTACCCAAGGAATAAATCCTAGAGATTAAATGAAATTAGGTGATTGTACTCTTTTTCTCCTGAAGTTTCTTGACTAAAGTTTTTAACGAGACAATTCATGCAACGCAGCAAAACGTGTGTTATGTACTCTTTCTTTAAATTTTTCACACTGGTTTTTTATAAACTTTTGACTAGTCATGAACATGTGAGGATGGGTGCCCAAGGGGGAGTGTTGGAAACCCATGAGCTTAGCTCAGCAGTCGGCCCATGTATAGGCGCCCTATTCCAAACCCTAGTAGGATCTGTAGACTATAAATAGGGAGTGCTAGTCATTGTAAAAGGCTGGTCGTATGAAGAGCAATAAAGAGAAGCAAGAAGTCTCTTACATCTCTGTGTTCAATCTATTATTTTATTCTTGTGTTCTTGCATTATTTGATGTGATTTTATGTTTGACTACGAGGTTATCATTCGAACTGGACTCGTCAGCGACGGTTGCTCAACAAAAATCTAGAGCTAAACTAACCTGACTTGTGCAGCTAGTTGGACTCAAAACGCGGCGGCTTAGCCAGACGCAATGGATGTCATACCGGTTGGACTATGGGCGCGTAAAATAGATGAGAGAGTGATGAGGACATCTCTACCATGAATACAACCGTGCCTACACACACAACTCATCCACAACCAGTATAAGGACCTCTTACCCGAGCTCGTGCTCGCCAACTTAATTACTAGGTGAATTCGTTCCTATGTTTATATATTACTGAGAATAGACCGCTACCTAATGCGAGTGATTTAATTGTGCTTAAAAACATGGGAAAGAACCAAGGAGAGGCATGTGGAGTCATGGACATGCATGGAAGGCATAATGGAGATCACCACGTCACTTTGGGTCCAAGACAAGCAAGAGTCCGAGTTGGGCTCGTTCTGGATTCGGATTCGAACTATGGCGTCAGTACCAACTTTAAACGGTTGTAACTTCTTCATACGAACTCCGTTTGGGGCGTTTCTGGACTTCATAGAAAGCTTATCGTGTCTACTTTCCAACGGATTCAACCTCATCATCAAATTCCATCCGAGCCGGCCACAATCATCAAAAGAGTCCATATATGTTTCTGAGTTAGAGTCGAAAGGTGTTGCGCCACCTCCACTTTGGCCCACGTGCCTTGTAACCCTAGGGGCGTGCGTCCACCTCGCAGGCCACCACCCCTGGCCGTCTCCCTATATAGGAGCCGCCGTCTCCCTCGCTTGAACTCGAATTTCGTTGAGTTTAGGTTTAGCCATTGTGCTAACTTTCTGTTCTTCAGTTGTGTCGAACGACCACCTGTCAAGACAGCCTTTGGGATCCCACCTTTGTTTTCAATACACTATAATTTTATTCGCAATATCAGATTGTCTACATCTTATTCTTGCTAGTTCTTCGATTGCTCGTAGGAATTGAACTTCGTGTTCAGGTTGATCGCGCTTCCAGCAAGGTCAATAACATCTTGGAGTTGGTTTAACGATTGCTAAGGCACAAGCGTCGTCGTACAGTTGTAGTCGGATCACGAGAGTCACCTCCACCAAATCGATAGTTATAAATCTCATCGAAAGATCGGGCACCCACCTTCATCAGAGAGGATGAGCATAGAGAATTGAGTCGTCTCTTATACAGTATTCGACTATAACACAAAAAACAAGGTACATTGTACATGAATGAGCTGTCTATAGAGACATGCAAAAAGACAACTCATTGTACGAGCTATCTTTAATGCTGTCTATAGATGACATAGAGCACTAGCGTACCTGGGACTAAAATTTAGGAGGGTGCTAGTGGGGCGCTGCCACCTGTCTACCTGGCCGCGCGTTGCCTGCTTGCCCGATTGCTGGCACTACCTACCTGCCGTGCCAGTTGCACACAGGCTTGTGCCACGTAGCGCTACTCGATTACCACCGCCTCATGCCTATGTGAGCCGCTTAGCATGCACGTCATCCACAACGCTAGTCGCTAGGGTTCACCAAGATGTGGACGGGGGAATTGGTTAGGATTTGGAGTGAGACTCAATGCCTGGTGGGAAAAGAGAACATGGTCAGAGTGAGATAGATGAGTTTGGTGGGCTTGGCCAGTTGGCCTAGGACAACAACGACTATCACTTGGTTTGGTGCAACCCATACAAGGGAATTCTAGCCCAAATCATTTTTTTGTTATTCTTCAACCCCAAAGCAACTAACCTTCAAACCATGTCGTCCGATGGATAGAGTGTTAGGGGGTTCACCAATAACATATAGAGGTATTATAGACAATAATTATCTGTACCATTGTAGATTCCCTAATAACTTAATGACTGTGACACATATTTGCAGGCTAATTATTCCTATAATAATACATTTATTAGGTGAGAGAACCATAGACACCCTCGTTAGAATATTGGGCCCACCTTAGCAATTAACTTATGACTAAGCAAGCCGAGTACCCGGGTTTTGATAACCGGTTTCGAATTTTTATAAAGAGGTCTGATACAACCGATATGGCCAATTATCGAAAAATTTCGGTTGATTTGGCCAAAAATTTTAAATTTAAATTTAAATTAAAAAAACCTCAGCCAAAAATCGCTAAAAATCGGTCGAAACTGGTTGAAAATATTGAGGAAAAAATATTCTATATTTGATAAAATTCATGTAAAATAAATTTTCGGAATCGATTTGAAATTTTACCTGAGTGTGAAAATAAGGCGAAATTTTGAACCCAGTGAGTACTCATCTAATCTAATCTAAGCGGGTCTCCGGGTTCTCACATTCCGCGCCTCCACGAACGAGCCGCACGTCGCGCGCCGATGCGTCGTGTTCGTACGTCTGTGTTTACACGCAACACGTACCCTAGAGATGGTTTTTAGCCCTTGGCGTGCAACCCAGTCAGTCACTCAATTAGTACACTCCAAGAAAAGCAATGTGAAGACAGGATGCCGCGAATCTAACACTCCCCACGCTCTTTTTCCCTACCAAACTCACTGTAAATTACGGTTTGTTAATTTTTAGTTGTTTGGAATTTTTTTATTCATTAGTTATCTATAATTACATAATATTAAATTTAAAATTATAGTATAAAATGATGCATAATTTTATCATAATTTTACTATAATTTTTAATTCTATTTTTTATTTTTTTTGTATTGGTAGGGTACACTTAGATTTACTTTAGACTATTTTAGATTCTTTTTGTATTTATAAAGTTAACCTAGATTTATTTTTATCTATTTTTTTAAAAATAATTTATAATTTTTTCTCACTCGACTGAAGCATTGACACTCTCCTCTATTTAACATCCTACTAACATGTTAACATTACAACTACTCACAACACAAACACAAACACACACAAACCAAACGCAAACCATCCCCCAGAGTTAAAGATCGAGCAGTAAGTGACCCATGGTGTTCGACGCGGGCAGCGGCGGCGGCGGCTCGCCGCCGCCGGGGAACCCCCTCCGCGTGATCCTGACGGGGCGCTTCGCGCGGCAGGTGGTGGTGGGGCGGTGGTTCACGGTGTTCGCGAGCTTCCTGATCCTGGCGGCGTCGGGGGCGACGTACATCTTCGCCATCTACTCCAAGGCGATCAAGTCGTCGCTGGGCTACGACCAGCAGACGCTCAACACCATCTCCTTCTTCAAGGACCTCGGCGCCAACCTCGGCGTGCTCTCGGGACTCGTCAACGAGGTCACGCCGCCGTGGGTCGTGCTTGCCATCGGCGCCGCCATGAACCTCTCCGGGTACCTCATGGTCTACCTCGCCGTCGCGGGACGCACGGCGGCCCCGCCAGTCTGGCTCCTCTGCCTCTACATCTTCGTCGGCGCCAACTCGCAATCCTTCGCCAACACCGGCGCGCTCGTCACCTGCGTCAAGAACTTTCCGGAGAGCCGCGGCGTCGTGCTCGGGATACTCAAGGGCTTCGTCGGCCTCAGCGGCGCCGTCTACACGCAGCTCTACCTCGCCTTCTACGGCGACGACGCCAAGTCGCTCATCCTCCTCATCGCGTGGCTGCCGGCGGCCATCTCCGTCGTGTTCGTGCACACCATACGGATCATGCCGTACCCTCGCCGGCGCGGCGGGCAGGAGACCAGCGGCGACCCCTTCTTCTGCTTCCTCTACATCTCCATCGCGCTCGCCTCCTACCTGCTCGTCATGATCGTCGTTCAGAAGCAGTTCACTTTCTCCCACGCCGCCTACGCCGTCGCCGCCACCGCCCTCCTCATCGTCCTCTTCCTCCCGCTCGGCGTCGTCATCAAGCAGGAATACAAGATCCACCGCGAGCGCGAGCTGGAAGCCACCCTCCGCGCCAACGACCCGCCGCCGACCATCACGGTGGCGGACGTCCCAGCACACGTCCAAATGTTCACCACCACCACCACCAAGACAGAGACAGAGCAGCAGCCTATGTCGTCGCCTTCGCCGGCGCCGACATCTTCCTCCTCCTGCATGGGGTCGTTCGGCAAGTGCGTGAAGAACATCTTCCGGCCGCCGGCGAGGGGGGAGGACTACACGATCCTGCAGGCGCTGGTGAGCGTGGACATGCTGGTGCTGTTCGTCGCCACCATCTGCGGCGTCGGCGGGACGCTGACGGCTATCGACAACATGGGGCAGATCGGGCAGTCGCTGGGCTACCCGGCCAAGAGCATCAACACCTTCGTCTCCCTCATCAGCATTTGGAACTACGCCGGCCGCGTCACCGCCGGCTTTGCCTCCGAGATGTTCCTTGAGCGCTACAAGCTCCCGCGCACGCTCATGCTCACCGCCGTGCTCCTGCTCGCCTGCGCCGGCCACCTCCTCATCGCGCTCGGCGTGCCGCAGTCGCTCTACGCCGCCTCCGTCGTCATCGGCTTCTGCTTCGGCGCGCAGTGGCCGCTCGTCTTCGCCATCATCTCCGAGGTGTTCGGGCTCAAGTACTACTCCACGCTCTACAACTTCGGCGGCATGGCCAGCCCCGTCGGCTCCTACATCCTCAACGTGCGCGTCACCGGCAGGCTCTACGACGCCGAGGCGGACCGGCAGCCCGGCCGCGGGTTCGCCGCCGGCGGCGGCCGCGACAAGGTGTGCCTCGGCGTGGAGTGCTTCAAGCGGTCGTTCCTGATCATCACGGCGGCCACCGTGTTTGGCGCGCTCGTGTCGCTAGTGCTGGTCTGGAGGACGTGGAGCTTCTACAAGGGGGACATCTACGCGAGGTTCCGGGACGGCGCCGGCGAGGGCCGGGACGGCCGCTTGCCGGTCGACCAGCGGCAGCAGCCACCGGAGGAGTATTCAACGGCGGTCAACGGCACGAAGGGGTGACGTGGTGAGAAGGCTCAGATGGTTGACTCGGTCAATGCTGAGCTGTCGCCTAACACTGATAATGGGTTGACTTTGCTTTGGCTGCTGACGTGGGAGTTAAGGAATGAGTGCTTTTCAAAGCGAGTGCAAAAACACTTAAAACACCCAAGCAAATAGACAGGACGCACGTGAAAATTCTGTACACTAGTATTTTGGTTTTTGGAAATTTTGAGTTAAATGCTGCTCCAAATTTGTGATTCAGTGTAATTCCATCAAACGCGAGTGCGATAAGTGGATCGTCAGCGTATAAATGAGAGTACGAGACGTCGTTCACAAGGTGGCATTTTATAAAACCCACGGCTGATGAGAGCTGTTCCAGGTATGGATCATCAAGTCTCCTCTAGTTAGGTGGAGAGAGCTTTCTCTCATTGATTTCTTCCTTTCGCCGACACAAAAGACATAGCTTTTCTAGTTACGGTCTTCCTGACAGTATAAACATTTCAATTTCTTCGGTCGGAGCTTCGGATGATTGCAGTCCAAACTCACAGTGTAGATATGACCAGTTGGCTACTAATGTAACATGCGTCTGTTACCACTCCAAAAGGGATTTTTTAAGCATGAATACTGAAAAGTGCGTATAGTTCTTTCTTAGATATTTCTTTCGCCAGTTTCTACCACCGAAAATACACCTATCTTTCGCCTCATCTTGTGTTAGCTATAATCTTGTAGTTCATATTAGATTTTCTGTTTTAGTTTACCCTGATTTGCAATTGTAATCGGCTTAGCCGAAGCAAACTCAGTCAGCATGAGTTCTCTGTTTTTCATATTCAGTTACTGTAGTGTTTCAGTTTTAGTATCGGAAAACTTGCAGAGTTAGAATCGGCTTCAGAGCGAAAGGAAACCGACCTGGAGTTGGACTGTAACCTGTTTGAAAATCTATAAAAATGAGAAAATAGAAAAGTATCATCAGATATGGTGCAAATTCAAATAATTGGTTTTGCTCGTTTCTGTTCGTTGGAGTTTTTTCTGTTCTGTTCGTCGACAGAACATCGACAACTCGTTTTTCTTCTCTGTTTGTGCAAGATCTTAAGCTCGTGTTCCAACATTTGGTATCAGAGCCAGTGTTATTTATGATCAAAGCCCTGCGAAATTGCACAGAGGACTGGAGGAAATACTAAAAGAGTAATGCTAAATGAGGAGAAAGTCTGGCCAGATCTTGAGTCCAATAGTGAGCAAAATGAGTGTGATTGGTACCTAGACTCAGGAGCTAGCAATCACATGTGAGACAAGAAGGTTTTTGCTGAGCTTGATGAGAAGATAGTAGGCACTGTGAGATTTGGTGATGACTCTCTAGTGGAGATATATGGTTGAGAAACCATTTTATTCCAGTGCAAATCTCAAGAACACAAAATGCTCACTGAAGTATTTATATCCCTCGGCTCCAAAGTAACATCGTAAGTCTTGGACAAAATGATGAAATTGGATGCAAGATCATCATGGAAGGTGGGATTATGTCGATATTTAATCGCGATCGGGTGCTACTAGCAAAAGTACAACGGTCCAACAATAGGCTCTACCGATTGAACCTACAACTGACAAAACCTGTCTACCTCTTGACAAAAACTTCAAGTGATGCATGGCGCTGGCATACAAGGTATGGGCATCTAAATTTTTGCTCACTGCAAGACTTGTCTCGATTGAATATGGTCGATGGTTTATCGAAAATTCAGAATGTTGAGCAAATCTGTGAAGGATGTTTAGTTCGAAAACAACACAGGAAGCCTTTTCCTCATTTTTCAGCTTATCGTGCAGAAAATCTGCTGGAACTAGTACATATTGATCTTTGTGGTCCAATTACACCGGCAACGCCGGTAGGAAATAGTTACTTCCTACTGGTAGTAGATGATTTTTCAAGGTACATGTGGATTCGTTTGATCAAGACAAAAGATCAAGCTTTGACTATCTTCAAGAAGTTCAAAGCAAGTTCTGAATTGGAGGCCAACATGAAACTCAAAGCATTTCGGTCAGACAGAGGAGGAGAGTTCACTTCAAAAGATTTTGAGGAAAACTGTGAGGAGCTGAGTTCTCAACAGCTCCATACTCACCACAACAGAATGGGGTAGTGGAGAGACGAAATCAGACTATTGTGTCAATGGCTTGTAGCCTGCTCAAAACTGAAAGCGAGGAAAGTAATGCTATCTTTGATTGATTGAAATCAGAGTACATGAGTTACATATATTGTTGGACCGAAAAGGCGACTAGAGGGGGGGGGGGGTATTGTAACATCCCAACTTTTGAGCCTTTGAAAATCTTTTATTTATTTGCTAGTTGAAAATCTCACCATTTGCATTTTATTTGAATTTAAATTTAAAAGCTTATTATAGACTTTCATGACAAAATGATTTAATATGATTAATCCCAACATCAACAATTGTCAAAACTATTTTATTTGGATTCTATGTGCTTAAATATATTTTATAGAATTTTTCCAAGCTTATTTGCTATTTTCTAATTGCTAATTGTATTTTCTGGATTTTCTAAAAAGAGAAATCAATTAAATTTCTTCGGAACAGTGTTGGGCCGAAGCCCAACACTATTCCCGCTCACCAACCCATCTCCTCGCTCGCCCGCGCCCTCGTCCGTTGGATGCACGACGCGTGCCCCTCATTTTGATCGGACGCTCGTGCTCAACCCCGCCTTCCTCCGTTGGATGTCCGCCGCGTGGCCTCGCCATCGATCTCGCCGCCGCTCGCGCTCGCCTCGCGCATTGCCAGTGGGACCGCCACAGGGTCGTCGTCTCCACGCCTTTCTTCTTTCTCACGCCCGCGCCTTCGACCGCCATTGCCGAAGCTTCAAGCTTCGTCCGACAAACACGTATCCGTTGCGGATTCTTCGCACCGACTTTATCAAATCAAATCCCGAGTTATTCTGTACCTATTTCTGTTGGAATCAAACCCGAATTCAGTAGATATCTCCGAGAATCAAGGATTCCAAAATCCCGGCCGTTTCGGACTCGAATTGGGGGTTTCCAATTCCGGCGTCCCCCGGGCCTATAAATACCCCCCTTAGGATCGCCCAGTCCGCCGCAACCCAGAGCCGCCACCCTCGTCTCCCCGATCGTTCTAGTGCCGCCGTAATCCAAGATTTAGGGTTTTCGGCCGAGCTTCTTCTCCGGTGAATTGCGCCGTCGTCGTTGTGGCCCTTGCCCCACCGACTGCACCACCGTGATCAGCAAGTTCCCAGCTACCTCGTGCGCCCCTCCTCGTCGCCGGAGCATCGCTGGTGCACACTTCCGTCAAAACCCGAAGCTCCACCGCCGCTTCTTCCTCGCCGCTGGTCGCCACCGTCATTGCCAGCTACTGGTGAGGGCACCCTTGCGTGCACAATAGCACGGGGAACAATCTGGTACCCTTCGCCGCCGGTGACTCGCCGCCAAACGCCGGTGACCATCGGGTCCCGAGCGCCGCCCTCGCCGCCGTGTCTTCGTCAGTGCCACCGCAACCGCCGCGTCAGCTTCAGTGCTTATGCGACATCCACGTGGAGCCAAATCAGCGCCATCACACACGTGCGTGGCCCAGTCCACCGCGTCAACTCTCCCAAGGCTCGGTGCACTCAGTCTACCGTGAGCCAGAGACTGATTTTCCGGAAATTCTCGGCTGACGCAAGCATTGCTCAATAATATGATTTTCCTTTATAAAAATAATTCAGGAAATTCATTAAAATCCAAATTAGGGTTTTAATTATTTTCCAATCTTCTAAAGCCCATAACTTTTGCATCCGACCTCCGTTTGAGCCCATTCAAATTTGTAAATTCATATAAAATCAAGATCTATTTAATGGTGAATTTTATTTGATTTTTGGAATTTGTTTTACCTCTGTTATGTATTTGTTTTTGTTTCTTTTGTCTCGTTTGCGAGTAGACGTCGATACTTGGGGAAATTTTGGAGAAGAAGGAGCACCTTAGGATCAAGACCAGTAGCTAGATCTATTCCAAGGCAAGTTATACATTTGATCATATTGAACCCAGTTTTCAAAATACTTTATTTCAATATATTGCATTATATTTCAAGTATTTATTTAAATGCTTTTGGAATAGTTATTAATCCAATTTGTTATATCCACCTTGTCTATTGTATGCCATGATCTTTTGTCATCCTAGGTTGGTTCATTATTAGTTGGTATTATCGTAGCACCAACGTGGGTTGGTTAGATACGAGTAGACTGCTTAGCCATGCCACGAGTCATCATTTCATGTGAGTCGCAATTATGAATTTGGCTAATGGAATATGGAACTGTGTGATAAAACTGTGTGCTGTGTGCTATTACTCGTTTATGGCATGTGTTGCACTAAATCAACAGGGTGGAAAAAGATTTAGACTAAGGCAAGTGGTGGATTCTGTGTGAATGGTGGAGCTGTGTGCTTTAAACTTTGTGATTTGGGTTAAAACTGAAAGTCTTGCCTTGGTCAATTAAGAACTTAACTATGTGGGCCATTGAACTGGGCCTTACTGTACGACCACATGTCTAGTATGGGCTGAGCATAATTTAGTAAGTTATGGAATCTTGACATTGACAACTCAGGTTGTATTTAAACTGTGTGATGGGCTGGAGGTGTGATATGTCACATCGCGGGACGGTTCGCTGCATCCCTATCCAACGATGTGTGTCGTAACTAAACGCTGTGTGTCAATGCTTGAGATAAAGTTTCTGAAAAGTTTTGTTGTTACCAACTCTGATCCGGTTGATTACATCGTGTGGGTAAAGTGTACAACCTCTGCAGAGTGTTAAACCAATCTAGTCGAATAGCCGCGTACTCGGTTATGGATATGCTCAGGAATTTCACACGAGGGGCAGATTTTCATAAAACAATTGGGAAGGTTCAGCTGTGTGAGGTATCTTGTGCAGCTGTGTGAATAACTTGTTTAGACTGTGTTCTTTATGAAATCAAATGTTAAATTAATAGTCTTTATTTGTTTTAAATTTAATTTCAATCTATTATCTGTATTCAATTGCAAATGTTGCATTTCTGCAAAATAACCACATAATCCATTCATTTGGAATAAGCCATCATGTATAATTGCATTTTGTGGTATGACTTGCGAGTACGGTGTGTACTCACTCTTGCTAAACAAATCAACAGAAGTGGAGGTGTCGTCACCAGCTTTTGAAGAGAAATTCTACGAAGGTTGATCGTTAGGATCTTGATCCCAGCCAGTTGCCTATGGTGTATTGATGGGAGTCCGCTGGAGTTTATTTGTTTCCGCTGCAGTTTATTTCATTATTGTCAGCCTTGCATGGCTTAATAATTGTAAGACTCGACCTTAAGGTCACAACAATTATTTGCTATTCAAATTACTCGTTTATTTAATATTTCATTGTATGGAGTTGATATTTCATCAATGTTGACACTATGTGCACTAGCGTGATCCTGGACTAGTGCAGAATACACAGAGGGTCCAGATTAGCATATTTGGGTTCCGACAGAGGTGGTATCAGAGCCATACTGACTGTAGGTCTTGACCTTATTAGATCGGCCGTCGTAGCATGTCCAAAATTATTTTCTAAAGCAAAAATTAACTTGCAAGATTAATTGAACTCCTTAACTCATCTCATGTCTCTCTTGACTCAAGTATTGCTGAAATTCTTTCTCTCCCCGCTGTTTTAAAGTTATTTTCATCTCCTTGTCCATCTTGACAGATGCCTCATCTTCAGAGCTATGGAGAGCGCAAAGGAGGACTTGCCGCTGAACTTTGGAAGTTGTTGCAAGTACTTGGAGGATTCGACCGTCCGATGTACCGTGGCAGTGCTTGGATCGTGAACAGCCGAGACCGTGGTGTGATTTGCCATTTGACCGTCTACGCCAGGAAGAACACCAAGGCAAGCAAACCCCTAAATATCTCAGCCCGAAGGAGTGTTTGGATTGAAGCAATTCAGGAGTCTTCGCGCGTTGCCATCTTGAGCTGCAACATCTACTCGAGCGCTTCGAGACACCGTCTTCCGTTACCATCCCCGCTCTTTCCACTTGGATGTTGCTGCACGCTACCTGTCTACAGAAGGAGAAGGCAACGCCACCGTTGTGCATCTTGCCCAGTTCGCCGTTGCCCAGGAGGAATCTTTGTAGTTAGCCGCCATAGAGCTGGAGTGCGTCTATGAGACCCTTGAGAGAGCCGAGGAGAGGATCGCCATTCTCGAAGAGACTCTCTATGGACAACACGATCACGAAGAAGACACTGAAGAAGAAGACCCAGAAGAAGCCGATGAACCGGCTGAACTAGAAGAGCCAGCAGAGGCAGCAGAGCCGGAGGAACCAGCAGCACCTGCACTAGAGACGCCTACTCCTGTTGCACCAGTCCCGGGGTATCAAGATCAGTTTGTAAGGATGCCAGCTCACTTTCAGATCTACAGCAGGCGGGAGCACCATCAGGGCTACAGAGGATATCTCATCGAGTAGTCCGTTAGAGTTTGTTTCAGGCTTAGCCAGTCTTAAGTTTGTGAGGCGCCCTTTAGGCGGTAGTTTGTGTGCTTAGGTTCGTCCTTAATTTCTTGTGTGCAAGTATGAGCTGCAGAGGCCCTTAGGCATTTGTTGCAAGCCATACTATTATCTTAATTAATATAAGAGTTTCAGTTGAGTTTTCTTAAAGTGTGTTGTTGGGTTTTACCTACCCCTACCTAGTTCCTAACTTATCTTGTGCTTGCTACCTTATCTAACCTATGGAGGTTCACCAGATGGTTCAGCCTCGTCAAGCTGCTGCAAGTGGTTTCGATACTCCAGAATCAAAAGGCCAGGAGCAGACCCCTGCAGAAGCAGTTCCACCACAAGCACCTTCAGTTGATCTGCAGAATTTTGGAGCATTCATGGCAGCTCGGACTCAGCTGATGTATACCATGATGAACCATATACAAGCGATGAGCAACCAGAACAACAACAATCAGCATCACAATGGAGCCCCGGTTGCTCATGGTCACAATGGATCATCCATGTTGGCCGAGTTTATGAGAACCCGTCTACCAACTTTCTCTGGACATGTCTCTCCAGTGGAAGCTGATGATTGGCTTCGAGTTATTGAGAGGAAGCTGCTGATCACCCAATGCAGCGATCATGAGAAGGTTATGTATGCCTCTCACCAGATGGAAGGCATTGCTGCCGAATGGTGAGAAAACTTCTGTGCAGCGCATGGAACACCGCAAGACATTATTTGGAAAGAGTTCACAACTGCTTTTCGCCAGTATCATGTGCCGAAAGGAATCATGGATATGAAGAATGATGAATTCTGTGCTCTTAAGCAAGGAGGGATGTCAGTGACTGACTACCTCAACAAGTTCTCTCAACTTGCTCGATATGCTGCAGAAGATGTCGCCACTGACAAGGCTCGCTAGAGTCGTTTTCTGAAAGGATTAAACACTGGACTCCAAGTCAACTTGATCACCCACACCTTTCCTGATTTTCAAGAGATGATCAACAAAGTTTTGATTCTCGAGGATAAGCGCAAGGAATTGGAAGATCATCGCAAGTGCAGAATAGCCCAGCAAGGAAGTCACCAACCACAGCTTTAGGCAAGAATGGTTCCACCGCAGTTTAGCCATTTTCCACCACAGAATTCTATCAGACCACCTGCACCGACTTCAACACCTTGTCCAGTTGCTCAGAACTTCCGCAACCCCGCACCAGTCAACCCCAATCCAGGAAGCAACCCACAAGGTGGACCCAGAATTTGTTTTACCTGTCGTCAGCAAGGACATTTCGTCAACCGATGTCCGCAGAATGGGACTATCACTCCAGTACGCTTTAACCTTGGGAACACACCCACCAAGACGCCAGTGCAAGGCAACCATCAAGGAACTTCTCAAGCTACCAGTCAACCCGGGGGAGCACCGTAGTCAGTGGTCAGAGGCCGTGTCAACCACGTCACTCTGGAAGGAGCCTAAGAAGCACCCGATGTTGTACTGGGTAAGTTTATGGTAAATTCAGTACCTACATCAGTTCTGTTTGATTCTGGAGCTTCACATTCGTTTGTTTCTGGAGTTTTTGCAACTAAGAATAAAATGGAAGTTATGCATCTTAAGCATACTCTGTTAGTCTAGTCACCTGGAGCAGAGCTAAGTTCTAAAGTGGGGTGTTTAGGAGCTAAGTTACTCATAGCTGGAGTTGAGTTTCTAGCTAACCTAATAGTTCTAGACACTCAGACCATAGATGTCATCCTTGGCATGGATTGGTTAACCAAGCACAAAGCTGTGCTAGATTGTGGCCGAAGAGCCGTAACAATCGAGGATGCCACCAGAAAGAAAGTTGAATTTCTAGCCACCTCAGTACGTGATGGACATTTGGTAGCCAACAGTCTGAAGACAGTTTCTTTGGAGCATGTACCCGTAGTGAAAAATTATCCAGATGTATTTCCAGAAGAATTACCAGGAATGCCACCAGACCGTGACATTGAGTTTGTCATCGATCTAGTGCCAGGAACCGTACCAATTTCTAAGAGACCCTATCGGATGCCAGCCGATGAACTTGTGGAAATGAAGAAGCAGATAGAAGAACTACTGGAGAAAGATTTTGTTAGACCTAGTTCGTCATCACGGGGAGCACCAGTTTTGTTCGTCAAGAAGAAAGATGGAAGCATGAGGATGTGCATTGATTATCGTTCTCTCAATGAGGTCACCATCAAGAACAAGTACCCATTGCCCCGAATCGATGATTTGTTCGATCAGATGAAAGGAGCCATAGTGTTCTCAAAGATCGATCTACGATCAGGATATCATCAGTTGAAGATTTGTCCTAAGGATATATCGAAGACTACTTTCTCAACCAGGTATGGACATTATGAGTTTCTAGTCATGTCTTTTGGATTGACTAATACCCCTGCCTATTTCATGAACATGATGAACAAGGTATTCATGGAATACTTGGATAAGTTTGTGGTAGTGTTCATTGATGACATTTTGGTATACTCCAAGTCAGAAGAAGAGCATGCTGAACATCTAAGACTAATCCTAGAGAAACTAAGAGAGTATCAGTTGTATGCCAAGTTCAGCAAGTGTGACTTTTGAAAGAAGAAAGTTGATTTCCTCGGTCATGTGATGACAGCCGAAGGTTAAAGCAATATTGAATTGGTGTTGGACCGAAAAGGCGACTAGGGGGGTGAATAGGAGCACGCTCACTTTTTCACAAATTATGAATTCAACACAATTTTTACTCCAATAGCTATGAGGAAGCTATGAAGATCAATATACCAGTACAGCGGAAGACTCGTATTGAATTCAAATTAATCCCCTAAGCAATATGACAAAAACATCAAAGATCAAAGCAACATAGTGCACTGGCGGTCTGACCTTTGGACTTGACCGGTTGGACAAATTTTCGGGCGGTCGGACCGCTGTTATACCGGCGGTCGGACCGCTGCCAAATCGGTCGGACCGGTGGTGAGGGGCGGTCGGACCGGCAGACTCCAGAACAGATCTGAAACATTAAAAACAACCCGATGACGAAGTTGCAATTAGGTCTAACTTTTGATTCTCAACTCCAAACTTCACGAAACTTTACACACACCTTCTCTATGCTATTGAGGACCTATTCCAATCGAATATTATGATAATTCTTGGCTAGATCCAGAACAGTTGTCAATTGAGTAAGAGAGGGTCTAAAACCGGGCAAGAACGAAAACTTGATCCTAATACTTGTTCGTGAGTGATTGATGATCAAGATGATCCTAGATAGGTTCACACATATCACAGCAAGCTAATTCACGTGAAAGAATCAATCAAAAACTCATGGATCAAAGAAAGAACTAAAATCATGAAATTGAAAGCAAGAACGAAAAAAGACTTATCTCAAGCAAACCTTGCATAGATTAAATTCGTGATTGATGCTGGATTACACCCACTCCTTCAAGGAACATTGGTCAATCCAAGATCACGAAAATCACCTCAAACCATCAAGAGCCCTAGCCTCCACCCCAACTCCCCCTAAGCCAATTAGGGTTTTGAAACATAAAAGAGGCGAGAGAGACGTGGTGCAGCCACCACCTCCTCCTATTTATAGTGGAGGCCTAGAACTTTTAGGGTTTGACTCTATTGGGCTCCCGTTAAGGCCCACTAACAAACGGGTCACACACGCACGCTTCGCAAAGCGCCGTCTTTAACCTTTTGACCTAAACAGCTTCACCTAGCGCCATCTTGCGCCTCAGATTTGCTAATAGGTCACCCTTGTCCATCTTGCGTCACGCTTGAGTCATTGACCTCACCCGGCATCGTCGATCGTTCTGGACCTCAGCTCTCCAAGCCTAGTCCCGATCTTCCTCGCCGTTGACCGTCGTTGATCACCAAGCAACCTGCACAACCATAGACAAGCAAACACGAATTCGGGAACAAGTTCTTCACAACTTGACCCATGTTAGTCAAAACATGCATCATGCAATACATATGCCATGAAACCAATGAACTTGACCTAACAAAACAACATCACCACGAAGTTGGCCGATGAACAAGTCAGAACCGGTCAGACCGCCCCTCGGGGCGGTCGGCCACCTATAAGGCGGTCGGACCGCCGAGAGGGACTTAACAAAATTCAAGCCCTGAAATTCCAAAACCTTCTGGAAATTTCAAACGAATAGAACTTTTGACTGGAGACTCCAAAAATCATGAGACCAAGTGCATTGGGATCCCCTCACTTGCCTACACCCTCTATTTTTGGCCCAGCTTGTTCTGACCATTTTTGGTCACGACCGGTCCGACCGCCGCACATGGCCGGTCTGACCGATTTGGGACCGGTCGGACCGCCATGCTATGGCCGGTCGGACCGCCCCTGACCTGATAGACTGAACTCTGTCGGAAACCTGTGAAACAACAAACCATAAATGCCATTGCCAATTGTCACATCATCCTAAGATCTGGAGCATATCCCCATGATATCCACAATTGGGAGCAGCCCAAGACTGTTACCCAAATTCGTAGTTTCTTGGGAATGGCTGGTTATTATCGCCGTTTTATTGAAGGATTCTCAACGATTGCTAAACCCCTTACGCAATTGTTGAAGAAGGAGAAGAAGTTTACTTGGACCCCAGCTTGTGAAGAGAGTTTTCAAGAATTGAAGAAACGTTTGACTACAGCCCCAGTGCTAGTTCTGCCAGATATTCGCAAGGATTTTGATATCTATTGTGACGCCTCACGTCAAGGATTATGATGTGTCCTTATGCAAGAAGGAAGAGCTGTCGCTTATGCGTCAAGGCAATTAAGGTCTCATGAGGAGAATTATCCTACCCATGATTTGGAATTAGCTGCCGTAGTGCATGCCTTGAAGATTTGGCACCATTACCTCATCGGTAATCGCTGTGAAGTTTATACGGATCACAAGAGTCTGAAGTACATTTTTACTCAGTCTGATTTGAACATGAGACAAAGAAGATAGCTGGAATTAATAAAGGATTATAATCTTGGAATCCATTACCATCCGGGTAAAGCCAATGTAGTTGCAGATGCATTGAGTCGTAAAAGCTATTATAATGCTTTGGAAACAAAAGAGTTGTGTTCAAAACTTCAGGAGGAATTCCAAAAGCTGAAGCTGGAAGTCGTATCTGAGGGATTTGTGGCCAATCTAGAAGTTCAGTCCACTCTATAGAAGCAGATTTGTGAAGCCCAACCAAAGGATTCTGAGTTATCAGATATCAAGAAGAAGATGACAGAAGGAAAATTTAAAGACTTCACTATAGATGAGCAAGACATATTGTGGGTCAATGGACGTATCTGTGTACCAGATATCGATGGGTTGAGACAGCTAATTCTGAAGGAATCCCACGACTCCAAGTATTCGATTTACCCTGGAAGTACCAAGATGTCAAGAATAAGTTTTGGTGGCCAAACGTAAAGCGAGACGTCGCAGAGTTCGTTGCCCTGTGTGACGTGTGTCAGAAAGTGAAAGCAAAGCATCAGAGACCAGCAGGTTTGTTACAACCGCTGAAGATACCAGAGTGGAAGTGGGAAGAGATCGATATGGATTTTATTACCGGTTTACCCAAGACTCAATCAGGTTATGATTCGATTTGGGTAATTGTGGATCGTTTAACCAAAGTTGCCCATTTCTTACCAGTCAAAACCACTTACTCAGGGGATCGCCTAGCAGAGTTGTATATGTCAAAGATCGTCAGTCTGCACGGTGTGCCTAAGAAGATAGTGTCAGATCGAGAATCTCAGTTCACATCTCGTTTCTAGCAAAGTCTGCATGAAGCCCTAGGAACTCACCTAAATTTCAGTACTGCTTATCATCCCCAGACAGATGGACAGACTGAAAGAGTCAACCAGATATTGGAGGATATGTTGAGAGCCTGTGCCCTAGCAAATACTACCAGTTGGGATAAGAGCTTGCCGTATGGAGAATTCTCGTACAATAACAGTTATCAAGCCAGTTTGCAAATATCACCATTTGAAGCTTTGTATGGCCGTGCCTGCAGAACTCCATTGAATTGGTCAGAGATAGCTGAACGTGTGGTATTTGGGCCAGATATCATTCAAGAGGCAGAAGAACAAGTTGCTATGATCAGAGAGAGGTTAAAGATAGCCCAGTCCAGATAGAAGAGTTACGCTGACAACCGTCGCCGTGACCTGAGCTTTGAACCAGAAGATTTTGTGTATCTTCGTGTTTCTCCACTCAGAGGTGTCAGGAGATTCCATGCCAAAGGGAAGCTTGCCCCTAGATATGTGGGACCGGTCAAAATTCTGGAACGCCGTGGAAAGGTTGCTTACCAGTTGGAGGTACCGCAGTCGTTAGCAGGAGTGCATGATGTCTTTCATGTCTCTAAGTTAAAGAAATGTCTCCGTGTGCCAGAAGAGCAGACGCCGTTGGAATCAATCGAACTGAAAGAAGACCTCACCTATAAAGAGCAGCCTGTCAAGATTTTGGATGTCGCAGAGCGTCGTACCAGAAGTAAGACTGTTCATTTTTGCAAAGACCAGTGGAGCAACCACTCAGAAGATGAAGCAACGTGGGAACGTGAAGAAGAGTTGAAAGCCGAGTTCCCTAGCCTTTTCTCTAGCTAGCCAGAATCTCAGGGTTGAGATTCGTTTAAGGGGGTTTGTAACATCCCAACTTTTGAGCCTTTGAAAATCTTTTATTTATTTGCTAGTTTAAAATCTCACCATTTGCATTTTATTTGAATTTAAATTTAAAAGCTTATTATAGACTTTCATGATAAAATGATTTAATATGATTAATCCCAACATCAACAATTGTCAAAACTATTTTATTTGGATTCTATGTGCTTAAATTATTTTATAGAACTTTTCCAAGCTTATTTCCTATTTTCTAATTGCTAATTGTATTATCTGGATTTTCTAAAAAGAGAAATCAATTAAATTTCTTCAGAACAGTTTTGGGCCAAAGCCCAACACTATTCCCGTGCGCCAGCCCATCTCCTCGCTCGCCCGCCCCTCGTCCGTTGGATGCACGATGCGTGCCCCTCATTTTGATCGGACGCTCGCGCTCAACCCCGCTTTCCTTCGTTGGATGTCCACCGCGTGGCCTCGCCCGCTGATCTCGCTCGCTCGCCCACGCCTCGCTGCCACTGCCAGGTGGGATAGCCATAGGGTCATCGTCTCCGCTCCTTTCTTCTTCCTCGCGCCCGCGCCTTTGCCCGCCATTGCCAAAGCTTCAAGCTTCGTCCGACAAACGCGTATCCGTTGCGGATTCTTTGCGCCAACTTTACCAAATCAAATCCCGAGTTATTCCGTACCTATTTCTGCTGGAATAAAACCTGAATTCGGTAGATATCTCAGAGAATCGAGGATTCCAAAATCCCAGCCGTTTCGGACTCGAATTGGGGGTTTCCAATTCCGGCGTCCCCCGGGCCTATAAATACCCCCCTTAGGATCGCGCAGTCCGCCACAACCCAGAGCCGCCACCCTCGTCTCCCCGATCGTTCTAGCGCCGCCGCAATCCAAGATTTGGGTTTTCGGTTGAGCATCTTCTCCGGTGAATTGCGCCACCGTCGTTGTCGCCCTTGCCCCACCGGATCGCACTGTGTGATCGCAAGTTCGGCTACCTCGTCGCCCTCCTCGTCGCCGGAGCACACTTCCGACAAAACCCGAAGCTCCACCGCCGCTTCTTCCTCGCCGCCGGTCGCCATCGTCGTTGCCAGCTACTGGTAAGGGCACCCCTGAATGCGCAATAGCACGGGGAACAATCTGGTACCCTTCGCCTCAGTGACTCGTCACTAAACGACGGTGACCATCGGGTCCCGAGCGCCGCCCTCGCCGCCGTGTCTTCATCAGCGCCACCGCAACCGCCGCGTCAGCTTCGGTGCTTATGCGGCATCCACATGGAGCCAAATCAGCGCCACCACACGCGTGTGTGGCCCAGTCCACCGAGTCAACTCTCCCGAGGCTCGGTGCACTCAGTCCACCGTGAGCCAGAGACTGACATGTGGGGCCCACATGTCAGATTTCTTTTAAATCTAATTCTTTTTTAGGAAATTCTCGGATGACGCAAGCATTGCACAATAATCTGATTTTCCTTTATAAAAATAATTTGAGAAATTCATTAAAATCCAAATTAGGGTTTTAATTATTTTTCAATCTTCTAAAGCCCATAACTTTTGCATCCGACCTCCGTTTGAGCCCATTCAAATTTGTAAATTCATATAAAATCAAGATATATTTAATGGTGAATTTTATTTGATTTTTGGAGTTTGTTTTGCCTCTGTTATTTATTTGTTTTTGTTTCTTTTGTCTCCTTTGCGAGTAGACGTCGATACTTCGGGAAATTTTGGAAAAGGAGCACCTCAGGATCAAGACCAGTACCTAGACCTATTCTAAGGCATGTTATACCTTTTATCATATTGAATCTAGTTTTTAAAATACTTTGTTTCAATATATTGCATTCTATTTCAAGTATTTATTTAAATGCTTTTGGGATAGCTATTAATCCAATTTGTTATATCCACCTTGTCTATTGTATGCCATGATCTTTTGTCATCCTAGGTTGGTTCATTATTAGTTGGTATTATCGTAGCACCAACGTGGGTTGGTTAGATACGAGTAGACTGCTTAGCCATGCCACGAGTCATCATTTCATGTGAGTCGCAATTATAAATTTGGCTAATGGAATATGAAACTGTGTGATAAAACTGTGTGCTGTGTGCTATTACTCGTTGATGGCATGTGTTGCACTAAATCAACATGGTGGGAAAAGATTTAGACTGAGCCAAGTGGTGGATTCTGTGTGAATGGTGGAGCTGTGTACTTTAAACTTTGTGATTTGGGTTAAAGCTGGAAGTCTTGCCTTGGTCAATTAAGGACTTAACTTTGTGCTCCATTGAACTGGGCCTTACTGTAAGACCACATGCCTAGTATAGGTTGGGCATAACTTAGTAAGTTATGGAATCTTGACATTGACAACTCATGTTGTATTTAAACTGTGTGATGGGCTGGAGGTGTGATATGTCACATCGCGGATGATTCATTTGCATCCTCGCCCAACGATGTGTGTCGTAACTAAATGCTGTGTGTATCGGTTGGCTGGTAGGAAAGCACATCGCGGGACGGTTCGCTGCATTCCTTTGGAATAAGCCATCATGTATAATTGCATTCTGTGGTATGACTTGCGAGTACGGTGTGTATTCACTCTTGCTAAACAAATCAAAAGAAGTGGAGGAGTCGTCACCAGCTTTTGAAGAGAAATTCTACGAAGGTTGATCGTTAGGCTCTTGATCCCAGTTAGTCGCCTGTGGTGTATTGATGGGAGTCCGCTGGAGTTTATTTGTTTCCGCTGCAGTTTATTTCATTATTGTCAGCCTTGCATAGCTTAATAATTGTAAGACTCGACCTTAAGGTCACAATAGTTATTTGTTATTCAAATTACTCGTTTATTTAATATTTCGTTGTATGGAGTTGATATTTCAGCAATGTTGACACTGTGGGCACTAGCGTGGTCCTGGACTAGTGCAGAATACACAGAGAGTCCAGATTTGCATATTTGGATCCCGACAGGGTGAATAGGAGCACACTCACTTTTTCACAAATAATTGATTTAATATGTTGGACCGAAAAGACGACTAGAGGGGGGGGGGTGAATAGGAGCACTCTCACTTTTTCACAAATAATGGATTCAGTAATGTTTTACTCCAGTAGCTATGGAAGCTATGAAGATCAGTATATCAGTACAGCGGAAGACTAATATTTAATCCAATATAAACCCCTAGGCAAAACGACAAAAACAACAAATATTAAAGCACATCGGTCTTGCTTGCCACGGTCGGATCATTGGCCTTGGCGGTCGAGACCGATATCCAATGGCTCGACCGGTGGCCATGGGCGGTGTGACCGCCGGCCTCCAGAACAAATTAAAAAACCCGATGACGAAGATGCAAATAGATGAAACTTTTGATCTACTAATCCAAACTTCATGAAACTTGGAACACACCTTCTTTATGATATCAGGGACCTATTCCAATCGAAGATTATGATAATTCTTGGAGGAATCAAGATCCTTTTCCGTTTGATCAAAGAAGGGTTCAAAACCGGATCAAAACGAAAACTTGATTCAAGATCTTGCTCGTGGGTAATTGATGATCAAGATGATCCTAGATAGGTTCCCACACGTCACAGCAAGCTAGATCACGTGAAGAATTCAATCAAAAACTCGCGGATCAAAGAAAGACTCAAGATCATCAAATATAGAAAAAGAACGCAATGAGACAAAACATGATCAAACTTTCCTTTGATTGATTGATATGATCTGGGCTTACAGTCACTCCATCAATGGCAGACAATGCTCAATCCAAGAGCATGGAAATCACATCAAACTATCAAGAACCCTAGCCTCCACAAAAGCTCTCCCTAAGAAAATTAGGGTTTACAAAAATAGCAAAAGAGACGAAGAGATGGTGCAGCCACCATCCTCTCCTATTTATAGTGGAGGCTTAGACCTTCTAGATGTTTGACTCTATTGGGCTCCCGTTAAGGCCCAAAACAAACGAGACACATACGCACGTATTTTAATGTGTCATCTTTAACACCCCTTGACCTAACTAGCTATAGTTTGCGCCATCTTGCGCCTCAGATTAGCTAATAGATCACCCATGTCCATCTTGCACCTTGCTTGAGTACATTGACCTCACACATCATCGTTGATCGTTCTGGACCTCAGCTCTCCAAGCCTAGTCCCGATCATCCTTTCCGTTGACCGTCGTTGACCACCAAGCAACCTGCACAACAATAGACAAGTAAACCGAATTTGGGAACAAGTTCTTCACAACTTAACCCATGTAACATATATGCCCTGAAACTCATGACTTTGACCTAACAAACGAATATCGCCACCTCGAAGACCGACGATCAAGTGAAAACCGACCAGACCGCCCCCAGGACCGGTTTGACCGCCCACCCTGGCCGGTCTGATCGCCACCTTTGGGCCGGTCAGACCGTCAGCTGGGACTTAGTCGATTTTTAACCTCTAAAAACCGAAACCTACTAGAAATTTCAAACCAATAGAACTTTTGACTGGAGACTCCAAAAATTATGAGACCAAGTGCAATAGAATCCCCTCTCTTGCATGCACACTCTATTTTTAGCCCAGCTCAATTCACCACTTTTGAAGTTTTCCGGTCCGACCACCGCCAAGGCCGGTCAGACCGATTTGGGACCGGTCTGACCGCTGCGCTGGCCGGTCAGACCGGTTTAGTCCTGACAGAACTGAACTTGTGCTGAAAACCCGTGAAACAACAAACCGTAAATACCATTGCCAGCTGTCACATCATCCTAAGATCTGGAGCATATCCCCATGATATCCACAATCTCCCCCTTGATGAACACATTGGCAATAATCCAGAAAATGTAATTTGGAGGTTTGAAAAGTAAAATACTTCCGTTTTCGCACAAAGGCACAACTTGGTCCATAAGCAAGAGAAATCAATGGAAATGACCAAGCTGGTATCAGAATAGCATAGGCAAGTGAGATATGACAAAAGAAAGCATAAAAACTTTGATTTCCAGAAAAGTGTCAAAAAACTCACTTAATCATAGCACTGTATGAGGCCTCACAAGAATGTGCTTGGCTTCGGCGGATGATTCACCACATCCAGCAGTCGTGTGGATTGAATACCGCATAAACCCCCACTATTATCTATGAAGATAATACAGCTTGTGTTGCACAAGAGCAAATGGGTTATGTGAAGAGTCCCCTCACAAAGTATATCAACCCCAAGTTCTTCTATGCTCATGAATTGCAAAGGATGGATGAAATTAAAGTACTGCATACTAAGTCATGCGAAAATCTTACAGATTTATTCACTAAGTCGCTTCCAGCATCTTGCTTTGACAGATGCATATGTGGAATTGGAATGATAAGACTTAGAGAAGTGCATAATTCAGGGGGAGAATCTTCACGAACTCATTATTGAATCTTGATCACGAAGATCGAGTACCCAAAGAATAAATCCTCGAGATTAAATGAAATTGAGTGGATTGTACTCTTTTTCCCTTGACGAGTTTTCCTGAAGTTTCTCGGCTAAGGTTTTTAATGAGGCAATTCGTGCAACACAGCGGAACGCATGTTATGTACTCTTTCTCTAAAATTTTTCCCACTGGGTTTTTATGGAGTTTTGACGAGACATGAATATGTCGGATGAGTGTCCAAGGGGGAGTGTTAAGAAACCGGGCCCAGGACCGGAGAGTCCTGGCCCAATTGGACTCCTCATCCAACCCCTGATGCCTATATAAAGGAGGAAGCCCCCTCATTGTAACGAGTCTATTGAGAAGCAATAAAGCAGACCACGAAGTTCCCTCATATCTTTGTGTTCAATCTATTGTTATGTCTTGTGTTCTTGATTCGTTCTTACGATTCTGAATATTGTCTACGAGGTACCCGCTCGGACTGGACTCGCCAGCGACGGTTACTCAACGTACATGTCGGTTGAACACTGCTGGTCCATACCATTCGATATGGGTGATCACAAACCATTAACCGATTAGTTAAGCAGATTTCGTACGGCCGTGATCTGTGGTTGAGGTGCACGTGGGTGCTTCGCAGCCGGGCATGGTTAGCAAGACTAGCTAATAGGAAAGGTTGTTTTTTTGGCTCCCATCGGAAAAGGAGAGAGAAAATGCGGTGTACCATCGAGTCAACAAACAGTGCTAGATTTCTTTACCCTTCTTGCTAGCGGTTCTGAAATCTTGCAGTGGCATCATCATGGTTTCTAACGATTATGGTAGATTATTGGTGATATTCATTGATGTGTCGAGCTAATTTCCCGGTAGAATTCGGGGTATTTAATTTATAATACTTAATCATCTAATTGGTTCTAGCATTACAAATCAAACATCTCGTTTTTGGTGTATTGTACACCTCCCAGGAGTTGTACACATATACCTTTATAAAATTCAAAGTATCAATTATATACACGAGTTATTACAATACAGAGTCTTCATAGTTTACAACGTAACAGCCATACATAGTTCATATTACATAAATAGGGCCGACCGACCAAATGACAAGATAAACAACTAAAGTTGCAACGGAAACATATGCCATAAGATGGCGATAAACAAAAGCAAATCGGCTACCCTTACCCACAAGGCAACCAACCGGAAACCCGCCGAGCTAGTCGTCCTGCACGGAGTCGGTCTCACAATAGTTGATCTCTTAGGGATCAAGCTCCTTTGAAATTGTAGCAACCGGGTTGAGTACAAAGTTGTACTCACAAGTCTTACAAGCAAAAGAATATTTATATGCATTCATGTATCAAAAAAAAAGACTACTACACTAAGCAATTTTCAGTATAAAATAGTTTTCTTTGTAATAGAGTAATAGGTTGTAAAGCAATTTGTCAAATCTGTTTTCAAATATTTAAATAACTACAAGACAACATTTATAAACATAATTAACATCCTAGAGGCAAGTTCCCAACATCCATCACAACATAGCACGAATTACCCATTTGTATCACCCGATTTCAAGTTTTATCGAAATATAATAGTATAATTCTTGAACGACCTAACCAAGCATGTCCATAATCTAAGACGAGGCTATTCGAATAGATTAAAACCCTACAGGGGTGTATAACTTTACGCACATGTTAGACCACCCTTTTTGCCAAGCTATTTAACACACTTACTTAGTTATGCCGACAGAGCTAAGTCCTACGAGACGTTTTCCAATGAAATGTATAACCTAAAAGCCGCCTGCATGGGTGAAACCCTCCCACGGAGGACCCACACATTGTGTCGGAGACATCGGCCCCGTCTCAACAACTGCCGATGCCCTTAAGGCGAGGGAACCTATATTTGGAAGCCACCCTGCACATTCTAATACTACCACCTACGACTCCAAGCTTGAAGGATCTAGACCCGCCATTATGAGTTAATGGAATGTTTTGGTGATTAATGATAAATCTAAATATGAGACTAACTCTCTTGTTTAGTATTATTTTGTGTAGTCTCATTTGGATATAAAGGTGAAATTCAACGAGGTATGCAATCGACATCTTAATCTTATATATTGTTGCATTCCTCGGATCCAAAATATAGGTTGAACTCAATCATAAGTTTAACTTTAATATGTGCATATCATTCTTATTACACATTTGTATATGCACACATTTAGGGGGAGTTCACTCTATATTTTGTGGTTTCATAAATATTGATCCAAATTCCATTCTCCACGTATACTGAGGATCTTTACTTTGAAACAAATCCTTTGAGTATATAAAACTTGTGTAGTTCATATATACTCATGATTGTGTTATATTCTGGTATTAAAGGCAAATCAAATTTTCAGTGCACAATCGGTAGTTCCGGCGTTATAACTGCGGAACTACCACTGGGAGGAACTTCTGAAAAATTTGCGGAACGTTTTTTCCTAAGAGTACCCTTTTCTGGACTTAGCCGATTTTTCAAAAGTGCGGTAGTACCGCCATGATGGGAGCGGAACTACCTCACCGTGGAAGTTCGGATTTTTACGCGGAATGTTTCTTCCAGAGAGGTACCTTTCGGGCTTCATCGAAGAGCGGTAATACCGCAAGTAGTGTGCGGAACTACCGATCATCGGAACTACCGCATGATAGTTGGCGGTAGTATCGCACCTTTCTACAATAGCTTGTTTATAAGCATTTGTTGCATGTATATCTTGATAATTATTGTTAATCATTGTGGGACTAACATTTTCCATGAGTTGGATGAATATGATATATTCTAGGGTAATGAAGACTTTGGATGGCATCATGAATTGATCGTCATCAAGTCAAGGTTCAAGAAGAGGATGTATCATGTGTTGATGCATAACAAGATCTCGAAGAAGGAGATGATCATGAGTTGATCGTCAAGTCAAGAGAAGACCCATCATGTGTTGATGGAGGTCAAGTAAAGGATGCATCATAGGTTGATGCATGTCAAGACAATGACCCGGACTTGAAGTGAAGATGTGCGTCATCAAGCTTCAATAAGATGCTCATGGCAAAGGTATGACTAGCTAGGGCTAAGGATGTGTTCCTAGTCTTTTACCGGTCTTGTTGTTTGGTTGGAAGACCAGATTACTAGTATAAGTTGCCGTACTATTAAGAGGGGTCTTGTCTAGTAGCTTGAGTCTCATCATGTGTTGATAGCTCAATCTTGCTTGTTATAGCTCTACATGGCATGATGCTATTATTTACGAATGTGTTTTGCAAATAGTTAAGGCTTATGCATTTAATCATTGTAGCATGTGACTATACTTTTGCGAATGTATTTTGCAAATAGTTGAAGTCCACGTACCAACACCTTGTGGTATGATCTAAGTTTGCAAATGTGTTTTGTAAATTATTGGGATTCATGCATTTTTCTTTGGTATGGTCTAAGATTGTTTATTGTTATTTCTTTGGACTTAGACCATGGTAGTGGCTCTTTGGAGTTGTGCTTTTTGATTTGATCAAATATGTTTGAGATCAATCAAATAGGTGGGTTGTGTAGCCCTCTAAATAAGCTTTTCATAGAGTCCAAGATCATTCAATTCCGACATCGGAGTCAAAAGTTATGACCTTTTTACCGAGTGTCGTATGTGCTGAAATTGGGCTGCGGAACATCCGACCGAGAACAGAGGAACTATCGCAGAACGGTAGTTCCGCCATTTGTACTGCGGAACTACCGCACCAAAAATTTTAACGGCTAGTTTTTGAGCTGTTATGCACCCGTACGGCCCATGAACAGTAGAAAGCGGTAGTTCCGGAGTTTGTACGGAGGAACTACCGCAAATCCTGATTTTTAGGGATTTCTGCTCCCAACGGCTAGTTTTTGTGTGTGGGCTATAAATATCCACCTTGGCCGGTTGAGAGACAATCTTTTGGCATCTCATTTCACTCACTTGAGCTAGTATGAGCTTCTCCACTCAATTGTGCATGTGTTGCACCTTGTGAGCAAGGAGAGAGGTCTCTAGTTGCATGTGTTGCATCTAGAGGTGGATTTTGTATCCACTTGAGCTTGTGCATTCGTTGCACGTGGTGAGAGTCAAGCAAGGGGCTTAGCTTATTACTCTTGGTGTTTGCCGACACCTAGATGGCGTAGAGGCGTCGTTGACTGGTGATCTTCTTAAGAAGCTTGTGAGAAGACCCGGCGTGTTGTGAAGGTTGGAGCTCACCTGCCCGGAGCGGGAAAGAGCTACCACTAGTCAAGCCTAGTTGATTTATGTTTTAATTGTGCAAAACCAAATTGTTATTAGCTTCCGCATTAGAAAGTGGTTTTAGCCAAGTGATTTTTTAAAACCGTCTATTCATCCCCCTCTAGTCGGCCTCCTCGATCTTACAAGTGGTATCAGAGTTTGGTCTCTCATTTATTAGACTTAACCGTCTAGAGAGTAAAGGATGGTGGCTAGAGAAATTGTGCACCTAGGTGAACCACCACATTTTGATGACACAAATTATGCTCATTGGAAAATCCGCATGTCATGTTATTTTAGGGCTATGAGTCCAAAAATATGGCGGATTGTAGATGTTGGCTTTTCTCCTCCCTTGGATCATCTTACTCCAACCATTGAGGAAGAGAAATGCCTACATCTCGACGCTCAAGCAATTAATGATTTATTTAGTGCTTTGAGTGTAGAGGTGTTTGATGAAGTGTGCGATCTTGAGAGCGCTCACGCGATGTGGACACACCTTCAAGATAAATATGAATTGTCCACTTCCACTAGTGACGATTGCACACAAGAATGCATGTCGGAAGAAGAATGCTCAACCTCAAGCTCCGACAACGATGATGAGGACTCCTCAACTCCATCCACATCACCTCATTGCTTCATGGCTCAAGGTAATAAAGATGTAAATGATGATGATGAGCCTTCATATGATGACTTGATGGACTTGCTAGAAGAGCTTAATAAATATCTTAGAAAAGAGAAGATGAGATTCAAAGTTTTAAAGAAAGAGCATATCACACTTCAAAATAATTATGATATGTTAAAAGAAGAACATGAATCTCTCCTTCTCAAGCAAGTCGCTAGCTCTAAAGTGGATATAGGCATTGCATGCAATTTACTAGATGATATACCATGTGTAGCTCCTAGCTCTTGCATTTCATCTAAAGTTAGCATATCCAACTCATGTGATGATTTGCTAGATTTGCCTTGTTGCTCCAAAATAGATACTTCTATTTCCTCTATGCTTGTCGATACTAACATTGTAGAGGAAAATAATGAGCTCAAGGCCCAAGTCACAAAATTGAAGAAAGACTTGGAAAGAAGCTTCAAAGGGAAAGCCACTCTCGATGAGATATTGAGCAAGCAAAGACGCTTGCAAGATAAGAGTGGTATTGGCTTCACTCCCAAGAAAAGGAAGAATAGCAAGACAAGGCGCAATGCAAGACACATGAAGAAATATGTCAAATGCTATGGATGCAATGGGAAGGGACACTATGTCTCGGTGTGCCCTAATCAAATGGATGTCAAGAAAAGACATTCAAAAATGAGGCAAACCGGCAAGAAGCAAGAAATAAAGACAAGTAGGGGAAGCAAGAGCCCAACTTGCTACAATTGTCGGGAAAAGAGACATATTGGTAAACAATATCCCAAAGGTATCACTCCTAAGCCTATTATTTATAATAATGATTATTTGCTTAGGAAAGATATAAATGGCAATGTGTTTGCTAGGAATGTTAGCTCACATAAAATTATTGCTAGGGCCATTTGGGCGCCCAAATCTATTTTGACTAACATTCGTGGACCCAACCAAGTATTGGGTACCAAAATGTGCTTAAATGCTTAATAGGTACTTGGAGAGGCATTGGAGGCTTGGCTCACCATGAAGAGGAGGATTCCATCATATGCAAAATTGGAGCCAAGCTTTAGGATGATCATGTCATATCAAGAACCAATGTCATCTCGGTAACAAGTATTTACATTGAAGTATCTAGCCCCTTATGCCTTGTGTAGGTTGCATTTCATGAATATCTTAAAAGGGGACATTCTTGCTCATGTTCATAATCCTCATTATTAAAATCTTGAGCAAGATGGTAGTGGCACATTAAGGGGGAGTGCTAAATCATAATCATGTATATCACATCCCTAAGTGTGCCCAAATAAATTAAGTGCTAGTATTGTTTTTCAAAATTGAGCCTTTTAGCCAAAACTCAAATTGCATAACTATTAGTAATTCTTTGAAAAATTAGTTGCAAAATGTATACAAATGCTTTTCAATGGTTTGCGAAAGGTTTTGACTCCATAAAAACCTATTTTAAAAGAAAATAAGTTTCTAGCCAAAATTCTAGATAATAGTATCTTATTTTTGACCTAAACTAGACTTTTGTGTAAAATCTATTCTAAAAGGAATTTGAAAAACTTGCCAAAAGGAAAATACTAGAGTTGGTTATTCTAAACATTTTTGGTATTCAGAAGATTTCCAAAAGACCAACCTAGAAAAGGTTTTGATTTTAAAATTCGTCCAAAATCTTACTTTGACCAAAATGGTCACATTCTAGCACTTAAGCGAGTTTTGCCATATGAGCAAAAATTATTCACATGAAAAGGTTCATAATGGTATTTATGACTCATACATGCAATTGGATGCTTTAAAATCAACCAAATGCTCATTTTAGTTTGTTTTGAAAAATTTCATGAAAATGAAGTTTCATTTGCAAAATCAAAGCTTAATTAATAAAAAATATTTTCTTAGATAGACATTAGTCTATTTAATGCATAATGATCCTGAATGATATTTATTTGAGTGCAAAACTAGGGATCATTTGCATAATTATCAAATTCCAAGTTCAATCCTTGAAGTTCCAGAAATATCGGAACTACCGGCGTTATAACTGCGGTACTTCTGGATTCTGGTACGACCTACCGATTTTTCTGTCAAGTCAGTCATTTCATTCCATTCAATTCTAAACCTACTTTGGCTACTTCCTTAGGTCAAGTTGATCCTTGTTATACTTGCTAGCTACCCTCAAGTACTTTCTTGACTCCATATGCCATTTTGATCACATTGTGATATTTCATCATAAAAATGGTATTCCTTCTAAAAGTGGTAGTTTCTCTTGATCATCTTCACTTCGACATGAGATTTATCCCTTCAAGTGATATCAACTTACTCCTTCAAGTGATATCAAATATCATTCCTTGCCGATCAAAATCTTCTCTTATCTAAACCTCTCTCCGATTTGTGGTATCTTTTCAAGTTGAAGATAAGAGGGATATCAGTCATACATACAAGTGATATCAAATATCTACAAATGGAATCAATTACTCTTGGTATCAAGTGCTTTTCACAAGTGGTATCAAGTTTCTACAAATGGAATTAATTATACTTGGTATCATTTACTCTCCCAAGGTGGTATCAAATGTCATTACAAGTAATATCAATTTAAAAAGGGTGGATGCTCTTCATGGACAAGTCAAAAGAATCATTTGTGTGTCAAATGAGAAGAAAAGAATGCCAAGAGGAGCATTTGTGTAAGGGGGAGTTTTTCTTTGAGAAAAACTTCATAAAGATTTTGGACTTCCTTAAGAAGATGGGTAAAATTTTGATATATGAGAAAACTAATTTACAATTTGCCCAAAAAGGTTTGTAGATCTTGCAAATGCACGTTCTTAATTTTCATTTGCACCATTTGGTATTCTTGGAGTGAAATTGTCAATAATATGCAAGATTAGCCCTTTTCAAAAGCTTTTTTTTTGTCAAAAGTCAAATATTTTCTTTAAAATGCAAAATTTGTGGAAAATTAGATATAAGTACTTAAATATATATTTCAAATGTTTTCCAATGCTTTTGAAGTAAAATTTTCTCTTTTAGAAAACAAATATCAAATTTGGCGTCAAAATGATCTTGTATGAGCTTATTTTTTATTTAAATGACATATTTCCTTAAATCAAAATCTATTGAGTTTTTGAAAAAACATTCATTACCAAACTCATAGGGTTGGTCATTTCAAACATTTATCTAGTTCAAAGTTTTTGCAAAAGACCAATCGTTGAAAAGTTATATTCTTTTGAAATTCATCGTAAAACTAGTTTTGACCCAAAATGACATACTCTTGCATATAGTGAGTTTCGCTATTTGAGCCAGATTTCTTTGTGTATCTTGGCTTGAAATAGTATTTCTAACTCATACAAATCCAACAAAGTGAAAAACTCCATGAATTTCAAATTGGTTTGCATTTTGAACATTCATTGCAAAATTGCTCTCTTTATATGCCTACAATGCGCATTTTGCCATATCTTTTGAAAAAAAATTCCTTTTAAAAAATTCTTTTTCGAAAACATTCTAAATAGTCCAAAGTTAAAATCTGGAAATTTTCAAATAATTTAGACTTCATTTATAAAAGTGTTGACTTTTCTACTCGTTGATAAAAAATCGTGCCTTCAAAACTCAATTTAGCATATCTTTTGAATGGAGACTCCTTTTTAAAAAATTCTTCTTGGAAAAGTTCCTTAGGAGTCCAAAGTTTATTTTTACCAAATTTTAAGGAATTTAGACTTGAATTGAAAAAGTTTTGATTTTTTTCTCACTTGGTTCAAATGCTGAAATTTCAGAATTTTGCATTGTTTTGAGCAGATTTGTGATTTTGTATCTTTAAATAGGTTTATTTTTTGGGAAATCTATAATGATAAAATTTGATCCTCTATACTTGTTTTATGTTGAAAATTTTTCTCAGATTTATTGCAATATTTTTAGTAATTTTTTTCCAGCTGTCTTTTGAAGCTTAAATGAAATGTTAAAACCTGAAAAATCTGAAATTTTTAGTTTTTTTGGAACTTTGTGATTTTCATATCTTTAAATTGGTTGACATTTGGGTATGCCTTCCAAAATGAAAATTGTGTGTATTTGTAAGGACTAGCTCCATGATTTATTTCATATTTTTATGAACTTGTTTTCACACATTTTCAGTTTGGGCTATCTTTTGATATCTTCTTTGCAAATTGAATAATGTTTTCGGAAATATTTCAAAGGGGGAGTTTATTTGAATGCATTTCAAATATCATTTCAAGTGCTTCTCAATCTCTTGGTTTAAAAGGGGAGAATTTTATATGATCAATATGTTTGTGACCTACTTTTGTTTCTCCGCTCATATCCTGAGAACAAAATCTCCATTGGTCATATGAGTCTATTTCATACTTTCCGTGACCAAGCTCCTTGATTTGCAAAGACTCCTTTTGGCTAAGCTATATTTTGTGTTTTTGGTGATTAATGCCAAAAGGGGGGAGAATGTTTATATCAATACTCTTCCATTTGGATGGTTGATTTGTTTAAAATGCCAAAAAGAGAGAATTGCCAAAAAGGGGGAGAATGTATTAAATGTTTAAGCATATCATTTTCACATGCATAATGATTGAATCTTTAAATTTCACCATATGGCATGCATAGACATAGTTCAATAGCTTAAATTCTTATCTTATGTCTATTTATATCCAAATATTGTTATTGATAATGGATTTGTCATCAATCACCAAAAAGGGGGAGATTGAAGGATCTAAACCCGCCATTATGAGTTAATGAAATATTTTGGTGATTAATGACAAATCTAAATATGAGACTAACTCTCTTGTTTATTATTATTTTATGTAGTCTCATTTGGATATAAAGGTGAAATTCAACGAGGTATGCAATCGACATCTTAATCTTATATATTGTTGCATTCCTCGGATCCAAAATATAGGTTGAACTCAACCATAAGTTTAACTTGAATATGTGCATATGATTCTTATTACACATTTGTATATGCACACATTTAGGGGGAGTTCACTCTATATTTTGCGGTTTCATAAGTATTGATCCATATTCCATTCTCTACGTATACTGAGGATCTTTACTTTGAAACAAATCCTTTGAGTATATAAAACTTGTGTAGTTCATATATACTCATGATTGTGTTACATTCTAGTATTAAAGTCAAATCAAATTTTCAGTGCACAATCGGTAGTTCCGGCGTTATAACTGCGGAACTACCGCTGGGAGGAACTTCCGAAAAATTCGCGGAACGTTTTTTCCAGAGAGTGCCCTTTTCTGGACTTAGCCGATTTTTCAGAAGTGCGGTAGTACCGCCATGATGGGAGCGGAACTACCGCACCGCGGAAGTTCGGATTTTTGCGCGGTACGTTTTTTCCCGAGAGGTACCTTTCAGGCTTCATCGAAGAGCGGTAGTACCGCAAGTAGTGTGCTGAACTACCGATCATTGAAACTACCGCATGATAGTTGGCGGTAGTACCGCACCTTTCTACAATAGCTTGTTAGAAGCATTTGTTGCATGTATATCTTGATAATTATTGTTAATCATTGTGGGACTAATATTTTCCATGAGTTAGATGAATAGGATATATTCCAGGGTAATGAAGACTTTGGATGGCATCATGAATTGATCGTCATCAAGTTAAGGTTCAAGAAGAGGATGTATCATGTGTTGATGCATAACAAGATCTCGAAGAAGGAGATGATCATGAGTTGATCGTCAAGTCAAGAGAAGACCCATTATGTGTTGATAGAGGTCAAGTAAAGGATGCATCATGGGTTGATGCATGTCAAGACGATGACCCAGACTTGAAGTGAAGATGTGCGTCATCAAGCTTCAATAAGATGCTCATGGCAAAGGTATGACTAGCTAGGGTTAAGGATGTGTTCCTAGTCTTTTACCGGTCTTGGTGTTTGGTTGGAAGATCGGATTGCTAGTATAGGTTGCCGTACTATTAAGAGGGGTCTTGTCTAGTAGCTTGAGTCTCATCATGTGTTGATAGCTCAATCTTACTTGCTCTAGCTCTACATGGCAAGAGGCTATTATTTGCGAATGTGTTTTGCAAATAGTTGAGGCTTATGCATTTAATCCTTGTAGCATGTGACTATACTTTTGCGAATGTGTTTTGCAAATAGTTAAAATCCATGTACCAACACCTTGTGGCATGATCTAAGTTTGCAAATTGTTGGGATTCATGTATTTTCCTTTGGCATGGTCTAAGATTGCTTATTGTTATTTCTTTGGACTTAGACCATGGCAGTGGATCTTTGGAGTTGTGCTTTTTAATTTGATCAAATATGTTTGAGATCAATCAAATAGGTGGGTTGTGTAGCCCTCTGAATAAGCTTTCCATAGAGTCCAAGATCATTCAATTCCGACATCAGAGTCAAAAGTTATAACGTTTTTACCAAGTGTCGTCTGTGCTGAAATTGGGCTGCGGAACTTCCGCCCGAGAACAGAGGAACTACCACAGAACGGTAGTTCCGCTATTTGTACTGCGGAACTACCGTACCAAAAATTTTAACGGCTAGTTTTTGAGCTGTTATGCACCCGTACGACCCATGAACAGTAGAAAACGGTAGTTCCGGAGTTTCTACGGCGGAACTACCGCAAATCCTTATTTTTGGGGATTTCTGCTCCCAACGGCTAGTTTTTGTGTGTGGGCTATAAATACCCACCTTAGCCTGTTGAGAGACAATCTTTTGGCATCTTATTTCACTCACTTGAGCTAGTGTGAGCTTCTCCACTCAATTGTGCATGTGTTGCACCTTGTGAGCAAGGAGAGAGGTCTCTAGTTGCATGTAGAGGTGGATTTTGTATCCACTTGAGTTTGTGCATTCGTTACACGTGGTGAGAGTCAAGCAAGGGGCTTGGCTTATTACTCTTGGTGTTTGCCGACATCTAGACGGAGTAGAGGCGTCGTGGATCGGTGATCTTCTCAAGAAGCTTGTGAGAAGACCCGGCGTGTTGTGAAGGTTGGAGCTCACCTACCCGGAGCGGGAAAGAGCTACCACTAGTGGAATTGAGGTGTTTAGCTTAATTCGTGGAGCCGGTCCAATTCATTTGGGCTTACCTCAACGTGGACTACAGGAGACCGGCAAATCTCCGAACACCATGGTAAAACATCATTGTGTCTATTGTGGTTTGGTTTACTTTGTGCAATTTACATCCATTGTATTAAATTGGTCATATATCTTTGCATGATTGCTAGCTTTCTATTATCTTATGTTATTGGTGCACTTAGTCAGCCTAGTTGATTTAGGTTTTAATTGTGCAAAACCAAATTGTTATTAACTTCCGCATTAGAAAGTGGTTTTAGCCAAGTGATTTTTAAAACCGCCTATTCACCCCCCTCTAGTCGACCTCCTCGATCTTACAGAGCTAACACCTCCCAAAGTACTGAGTCAAAAGGGTTCTCATATGCCCTCATATGGATGCACGTAATAGTGCTTGGATCAGTGACACAAGTAATTTGGTCCTTGTTTACTCGGGCACGAGCCACACACCCAATAATCACACCAACAACCATTTGCCCCAGTCCAAATTATTTTATTTTCAGATTTAGTTTTTTTAATACAATACATTCATGAGTACCCTGACCCAAGTATTTAAAGTGTTGATATAACGACCATCGTCGAAGCGATGATCCCCATGCTACCGTTCTAAGCGTTGCTAAGCAAACCAACCCGCATACTATGCATATACATGACCTGAGCCCATCCATCAGGCCCTAAATTATTAGCAATATCATTAGCAATATCATTAGCAATAAACTAACTTAGGCTTAGTAGTAATGAGAAACATTTACCTATAGCTCATGCATCTATTCGGATTAACTACTCATAACGAGAAATTAAACATTCACATAGCATGCATACATGCATTTGAAAATAAGATAATTCTAATCACACATAATGAGATCAATAGGATCAGGGGGCTACTTGCCTTGCTGGAGATATTCAACTTGTTGCGAGGATTACTTTCGTATATAATAGAATCGTCGAAACATATCGAAAGAATCGCGAAGAAACAATAAGAACGAATAACACCGAATAAACTATAAAAAAAATTCAAAATCATCCAAAAATCATGAATTTACACAGAAGGTAGAGCATAATTTTATATGAATTTAGAAATAAAAACCAATTAATTTGGATGTTGTATGCAAAAGTTATAGCCAAAATAAAATCGGTAGGAAGGAAAAATAAGGAAAATAGAGTCTCGGATATTGTTCACCCGAAATCCAAATTTTTGTGAACATTTCTAGAAAGGTGGTGGACATGAAAATTTTATGGTAGACAGAGCATGGCATTGTAAGCATAACAAAAATTGATTCACTTCATTTGGAATTAAGATAAAAAAATTTTATGCATTTTCAATGTCTTATTATTAGTGTGCAAAAGATTTAAAAACCAAGATTCTGAGATCCACAATAAAGTACATTACAAATGTAAATTATCAAAATTGATTTCACTAAATTTGAAGTTACAGATAATTACTTATGCAATTTTAAATTAAATGTAATTTTAGTGCAAAAATAATGACATGCTGAATTTAATTCTATTAACAAAATTTTCTAGGACAACGACCAGACAGGGATATCAGATGAGACTCATCTAACATAAAACTTGTCAGGCAAAAACAAAAGCGAGTGGGGCTCGGTGGTGTCTTATTCTTGAACGATGAGTGCTACTGGAACCGTCACGGTTCGAGCGCTGGCTCCCATGTGCGCCTCGCGAGTTAGGGTGGTTTTTCTTGTTTAATATGGATCGGATGGGGAAAAGTCTGGATATGAAAAAATAAATAAAACAAAAAACAAAACGAATAACTTATATATGATAAAAAAAAAATCTAAAATTACCACGCGTTCAACACTAGCAAGAACGCCATGACGAGAGGAGAGGGACCAACGGCCGACCGACGGAGGGGCAGTCGCGGGCTTGGGTTCGCGGCGGGAACACACTCCTGGAACATTATGCGGATTGGCGAATCAGGACTATATTGGGCCCATAATTGGACTGCTTTGGCCTTGCGTGAGCGTAATATCAAATCATTAACACCTTTTCTTAACTCACCACCAACACCGGCGGCGAAGCGACTCGTCCACCGTAATCCTTGGACTTTGGCAGCCCAGGAGAACGAATCGTGCAGCAGCCAGTACGGTTTTCGGCGGTTCCACGCCATAGCCCATACGAACACACAAATTCGCTACATTATTTCCATCTGCAACTGCTAAGCATGCACGTACCAATACCAATACCAATACCAATATAGATATAAAGCAAAATCAACCAGTCTCCATAGAAGATTGCAGCAGAACCGTCGTTGTCACAGACCCCAGGTTCAGAGCGGAAGTACCTAGTGCAAGGCTCTTACAGAGAGACACCACCTGAATCCAAGCAAGCATGTATGTATGGAACCAAAACGGCGCTAATTAGAAGCGCCAATTCAGCAGTAGAACATCACTTCCTTGACGTTGTCTTTGACCTGCGGGAGACGGCGAACCGCCGCGGGTGGAGCGACTCCGCCGCCGACGGCCGCCCCGCTGCTGCCGCTGACCACCGATGCTCCGTCGCTGCCCTCCGATGGCTCGTCGTAGAACCTCGCGCGGAACGCCGCCAAGTGAGCGTAGTAGGCTGGTGGAACTGCACAACAAGTAACGCAAGAATGAATCATGATCATCACTGTGCTCTTTGATGCAAAAATAACTGCAAAACATCTAAGCAGCGAGACGATATTGGCAAATCAGAGATGAGCCTGGAAGAAGCTAACTTACCAACAGATACGGAGCGAGTGCACCGCGCATATCTGCATTTGCAAACAGAGATCATCTCGAGTTCAGATAGCAGCCACAAAATACAATCAGGCTGAATCCGGAAACAAATACAACAGAAACGAGTACTGGTGAATGCGGGGGCTGAGCTTACGTGTAACACAGATTGTTGGTGAGCATCTGCAGCGCATCAGCAGAGAAACCGTTTTCATCAAAGAGGACATGGTAGTGAGTTGGTCTACTTGTTCCCTGAAACAATGCATTTGCATTCAGTCAACACCTGGTAAATAATCATGAGACCGGGCAAAAGAAATCAATGCAGCCAGTGGCAATGGTACCACAGTGTTGGATAGATACCTGAATTCCAGCATGGCTACAAAGGAAGAAATCAAACTCACTAGGATGGCAAATGCTACTGTCAACCACAGTTCCTGCAGCACCAAGAGAGAGAAAAAAGGATCAGACAGTGACACCATCGCCAATGCTCTAAAACTCGCACATACTGTGTGCAAACGATAGCGAGGAATCAGAGGCACTTACCAGGAAGGATGTTTCCACTTTTGTCAGTCAGACCACGCCTTCCATGCACCTCAGGGAAGAGCCTTGTGTGGTGCCTTTTCTGGACTACCACAAATGTCACTGGGGGCAGATACCCCTCCTCCAAAGATGCACAAGCCTTTTGCAAAGAAAAGGAGAATACTGGATACTGTGAGTACAACCAAACAGGATGAGAGCAGAATTAGGTAGGGAAACATCATGCTGAAGGCATCACCTTCCTGATTGCGTCCATTTCATAGATCAGAACATCGTTGAACTGTCCATCACTTACACCGTCCCTAACATAGAACAATAGCAATTCAAGAAGGCTTCGTCCACAAAAGAGTGATACGAAAGGAATATCATAATTTGAAGCATATCATACCTGTAAAATATTATCCTTCCAGGCTTATGGTTAGTCTTACTACGGAATGCAATCATCAACTCTCTGCAGAAAATGAGGAGCATTTTAGTTTCAAACAGACATGTCGCTATCGACCATTGCGAAAAACACAGACACACACACACAAAAAGAAAACTTACCTGATCATTCCACCGTTTACTTTGCCCTTCTGTGGATCTGTACTAGTCCAGAAGAGATCTTGAATGATCTCCTGCCTGTGTGATTGCGCAGAGACCAGAGCTCTATACTGTGTGACTTGAGGCCAGTCCATAGAGGCCACCACCTGCACGCATTCAGCAAAAATAATGCCAATTGCATCACAGCAATTGCATTCAACTAATGACCTGAAATTCCATTTAAATCAAAGAATCAATTCAACTATTGCTGTTAGAGAAAGAAACTGACAGCTGCAATCGATGCCGAGGAGTCCTCCCCTGCCGCAGGATGGGTAACATCAGCACCAAAAATGATTGTCGGGACATCATTGACGAATGGTATTCCATTGGGCACAAGAGCTCGCTCAAGAACTGTGTTGCGCCCTCCGACCTGATTAAGAAAGCATAAATATCACTCTCCATTGGACACCTAAAGCACATCAAAGAAAGGGGACTGAGAGCAATGGCCGAGAAGGAACTCACCTTGACATTAATTTTAAGTGCAACATTTTCCAGATACTGAATGTTTGGTTTGATGACCTTGGCTGGCTTGAGACACTGAGATACTATCCCAAGGTCAGTCTCGCACACCTTCTTAATTTTCCCTGCAAAATTGCACAATATAAGTTAGCATGGAACCAGGAAATAGGAAAAGCTTAAGGCATATCAAGAATGCACATACCGTAATAACCAGAAACATCGGGAAGGATCACAATGAGCAACTGGAGGTTAGGAGCCCTCTTGTGGACGTCCTTCAGAGCAGATTCTACGTTGTTAGCAGTAGCTGAACGAACTTCTGCCACTGGCCTTTGATTGAAAACCTGAAAGATTCACGCTAAATTCAATTTGCTGTGACTGATGATATCAACAATTAAATTATATCCATAAGCACGTGCATGAACTCACCATGCCGATGGAATTGCACATCTGAACTAAGTCATCACATAATCTGTACACCGCATCAGGACGCATACGTGAAAAGTTCAAACAAGTCCAGTTCTGAACAGTTGCTCCATTAACCATTTTCTGAAATAATGGACATAAAAGGCGAACATGAGCAAGAATGATGTTTCAAACTTTACACTGAAGCCAACTCTACAACACTACAATATCCGTCATTGGCACGCCCATTTTATACTAAAAGACTTTTTTTGTGTCGTCTACTATATTGCCATCACCAATTACAGATAAATGACATGAGCAGAGCTCAAACAATCTCTACAGTGTTTATATGGTCCTGTGGCATTATTTCAAGTAATGTAAAATAAAATGAACTTGAAATAGAAATTTCGGTGCATGAGGAGTTAACAAGTCAAAATTGAATCACCTTGTTGATCATATTCCATTGCCCAACATTGGGAACACAACTTTTCTCCTTTCCAGAATCATGATATTTCAGCTAAAACAACAGAAACAGTTGGAATTAATAAAAAAACAGGAGATAAAACAACAAAATGGGAACCTTGTTGAATACCCACCATGGGTGGAGGTAGCACACGGGCGTTCACATTGACCATTCGATTGTCAACAACAATTCCAAACTCTCTCACCAGCCTATCGGCTGCATAGTTGTTGTTGTGAACCATCTATACAATAGATAAATAAGTATATTAATGTTCGTAACACTTGTTGCTGAGAAAACATAAAAAAAGATGTCGGATCACAAAAGAAAAAAGTCAAAACATTTTAAAAACTCTGGATAAGGACATAAGCACTTTCGAGTAAATTTAACTCCTGATCTTTGATAAGTAGTAGTGTTAACACACATGGGCTGGACATATATACCTGATGGATGCTCTGTTCCCTATTCTGGGGACGTTCACATGTTGCTCGCAGTATTTTAGCCACCTGGTCGTTATTAAGCTTTTTGGAGTACCTTTGCCCTTCTATAATTTGGCATACCTACAAATATATTGTATGTATAATTACCAGAATGCATCAGGTGTTATGCACAAAACATGCAAAAATTACCTCCATTGGCAAATATATAGGACGAGAATCATTGCCGGATTGCAGACAGGGCCAATACGTGTACTGCAATCTGTACTTGTACCGGTCCAAAAAGTATTGAACAACAGTCATCTGGGAGCCTTCATCCAAAGGAAAGCTAAAAACAACAAACGCCAATATATAAGTTTGCATTACAAAATTTGAAATGTGGAGCCTGTAGGCAAGTGGAGAAGGGAGGAACAGGTACTTCAGCTCAAACAGTGGGACAGAAGTAATCCCAGATATCTTGTATTTACTGGTTTTGCCCTGCTGGTGTGTGGTTTCAACACGAACTCCACGCAGTGCTTTCTTAAGCTGAAATTTTTTGAAGTAGAAAGAAATCGGTCAATAAATATAAATACTGTGTATGACACATTTTTTGTTGACAAGTATATAGTACTTTCAGACGATCCCTGTCAAAGAGAGGCTGCGCGGGGTCAGGTCGGTTCAGACACTCCTTAACAAATTGTATCACCGGGATATGCTTATAAAATGAAGTCGAGGATATGTCTGAATAGCACAAGTGCAATCAAGAGTTCAGAAAAATGATAAGCAGTGAAAATAACTGCACAAGCACATTCTTGTGCAAATGAAAACTGAACTGTAGAATCGAATTTGTTCAATTGAGACCCTCTAACTGGATTTTATCTAAATCATACCCATGGATTCACTTTTGTTTAATTAAAGTCCTATCCTAAATTTTCACTAACCAAGCCCCACCATTATTTATATTTTGTTCCAATGACTCATTACCAGACATATGTCTAAACCACCCCCTTTGTGAGTTTGTATAGCCCTGGTAAACAAAAACATAGTACAAACATGCTTGATTAATAGATTTAAGTAGAACACAACTGAATAAAAATGAATGGAAGTATCTATGTCGGCCAAATTCAATACAGACTTAATTAAAATTGAATTGTAGAGCGGCCTATAGTGTGATTTTCTAACAAAGAATTAACAGAAGTTTATCAGAGAATTATATACCAATGTTCAATGAGAGACCCATTTGAGTGGGGCGCAAGCTCTGATAATATCCTCTCCAACACTCCAGCCCACCACCGATGTCTTTTCCGTCACCAAACACGGTGGAGAAGAACGATCGAGCAACGGTGACATAACTACAGAAAATCGAGATCCATATGGTCAACACCTTAAACAAAATCAGTAGTAAAGAAAAGAAACAGATAAGGGAGATGTGAACAAAGATATCATACTTCAGAGAAGGTGACTCCCTCAGGACAACGTCAAGCGCTTGTATGGTGTCCTGTGGTGAATCCCTCTGCCTACCACTGATGAACTGCCGCAGGTGGTACATATTTGCCCGCGAGGCATATCGAATTGTGACCCTGTACTCACTGTCATATCACCCATGCAGATCAAACGGACATAAAGTTCACCAATTAGAAGCTGCACCTCAGAGGCAAGTAGCCTAGAGTAGAGTGCACAAACAAAGAACCTAACAGAGGTGATGCTCACATTTCTCTGCGCTCTTTTCCCAGTTTGACCACAAAATCCATTGATTTAAAAGGCAGCTCGCCCGCAGAGTACAGGCTTTTGCTTCCATCGTATGCGAGCCTCTTGCCACCGAGAGAAGTCTCACGGTGGTTCTTGACGAGCTCTGAGATCAGTACTCTGTTGGTGCGTTTTGTCTTTGGTTCAGGGTTCATTGAAACCTGACGATATGATTGGATCCAATGAAAGAAGCAGACCAGTTACTATGGTAGTAAACGAAAAACATAAATCGGACTAAGATTTCAGCAAAACCCAAAACACCACGAAATATTTATCTATCAGTTCCATTGCTAACTGATCGGCTACACTGAAAGTGCACTAGTGCAGTGCTGCTCAACTGAAGTGCGCAGGTTTGGCATTGGCAAACTGTTACAGGTTGTTTAGTACATTCGCTTATCGGTAAAAGCATGGGCGGAACTAAATGGAAGGACCCGGTGTCACAGGACACCGGATCAAAATAAAAATTTACCAGAGATTAGTCCATATATACTACGCGTGCACCCCCTGGTTGAAAAATTGTGCACCCTGGTTCAGCCAAACCTCTGGCTGGATGATGCATTTTGCCAATGTTTGCCATATAAATTACTATTTAGTACATTGTTGCTTGAAAACTATATATGTTGTTATATGTATGGTGGCGTAGTGAACCCGATCATTTTCGTTCTAGTTCAAAAGAACAGCTTGGAATAACTATCTATCTTAGATCACAACATAAGTGTAGCTTCTCTAGATAAAAATGAGCGCAATAAAGAAGGATCGCCAAAATAGAACACCACACAAACAACAGAACCCCACAAGCCTAATAGCCTATCAACCGCGCAACCACCAGGGCCTTGCCTAAATCAGCAGGATTGGACAAAGGCATGAGCCCGAGTGACTCACCAGTTCATCAGCAATGGTGAAAGCAACTAGAGCTGCAGAAAACAATAAAGCCCTCCCCAAAATGGAGCAAACACGCCACATGCGCACTGGCAACTTTTGCTCAAAATGGCAACTTGAAAACTACCAGTCGTAAAACCTCGAAAGAAAAAAAAATGGAAAAAACAGGAGGATTATGGAAACCGGAAGCTGCGAGGAAACAGCTGAGTTGAACAAGGGTAATACGAGAATAAAGCGAAGCATCTCTACTGGGGAGAAAGAAAACCACATCGATCCAAACCTCGATTCGAAACTTGATCATTGAAATAAGTTTGAAAACATGTTAAAATACATGGATGGCTACACAAAATTAAGAGGTTTAACCCAGAGTAATTAAGTGTGTTAAAATTTTCGCTTCATAATTGATTAGTGCAAAATTTTCCCCTTTTCGATTTTATTACAGAAACAGAAGTGCGGAAACAAAAGCTACGTACGCGAGGGTTTGGAACCCCAGACAACTACACAAGTATGATCGCATCCTGAACCAGATCGATCGAGACAAATCCAAAGCAAACGGAAGCAGCAAGCAGTAGCATCACATACTAGTTGAGAGATATATCGGAGAGAGAGAGAGAGAGAGGATGGCTTACATCGTAGTGGCAGATGTCGTTGTCGGCGAAGTCGACGGCGAAGTGGTTCGCACGCACGACCACATTCTTCCCCACCGTACCGTACCCTGGACGCGCCGGGTGCGCCAGCCCCTTGGTCGACAGAGGGATTGCCTCCGGTGGCGCGGCCGCTTGGGATTCAGCCACCGCGGGAGCAGGCGTAGGGGGAGCGGGATCCGCCACGGAAAGCCTCCCCACGTCCCTCGCAAGAGCAGATGCCGCCGCCGCCGCGGCGGGCGGCGCAGGCGCCGAACTCGAAGACGCCACCCCAGGCGGAGGCGGGTGCACGGAGGTCGACGCCGCCGTGAGGAACGCCGGGGGAGCCGGACGGGGCGCACCGGGAAGGACGCCGTCTCCGCCGCCCCGACCACCGGGTCCGCGGCCTCGGCCGTCGCCGCGCCCTTGCGGCTGCTGCTGGTACCCACCTCCGCCGCCTCCTCCTCGACCACCATGGCCGCGGCCGTACGGTGGCTGGTACCCTCCTCCGCCCGCGCCGACGCCGCCACGTCCACCAGGCCCGCGCCCTCCGCCATCACCGCCACCGCCCCGTCCACCTGGTCCGCGCCCTCCCCCGTCATCGCCGCCGCCCCGTCTACCGGGCCCGCGAGCTCCGCCGCGGCCGCTGCCGCGGCCGCCTCGCGAAGCCATGAGAGGGTTTTAGGAAGCACGCAGCGAGGAGAAACGGAACAAAAGGGGAAGGAGAAGAGAAAAACCGTTGCGTGCGCGAAGCGGGAGGACCGGGGCCATCCTTTTATAGCGGAGCGGTTCAGCCGAAGGGCCGAGCGCGACGGTTCAGGACTCGGGAATGGCATCAACGCCCAATGAAATGTGGGCCGGAGGTGCGAGGTAGAGGATGCGGGCCCCGCATGTCAGTCAGGTTTTAAGAGGTCCCGTCCGTATGCGTCGCCCAGCCGATTTGCGACGGAAGGGAATCCGCGGGCTGCTCGTGAGGCGCGGGTGTTCGGAACTTCAGACGTGCTGGGGCCTGTGAAGTCTGTATCAAACAACGTAAACTACGTATGGAGTAAATGAAGGATCAAGGGTCTGTTTGGTTTGGTTTGTACCCAACGAATTCTATCACATTATATTTGGTAGCAAACCAAATATCAACCAAAACTATGGCTAACCCATGCTTGGCCCACATGGAATAGAGAGAGGAAAGTTATCAAATTTTGGTCACCAATTTTGCCACCCATATTTTGCCTTAAAATCTTGTTAAATCTTATCAAATCTATGGGGCATACCAAATTTGGGCCACCAGCCAAACGGAGACCAAAATGACTGGGCATTACTAATATTTGTCTTGATAATTAGTTGAGGTACAAGGCCAATATTTGTCTTATAAGTTGAGGTACAAGACCAAACAGACTCTAAATCCTTTGGCTCTTCAAGCCGTGTGTCTTGAGATTTGTGTGTTTATTCCATGTCTAGAGTTTTTCAAGTTTTGATCCTAGATCTTGAGTCGAATAGGAGGATTGACGTTGCACTAGTACAGATAGGGTTATCACAGACGGTTCGGAACCGTCATCACATACGGTTTTTGAACTGTCTGAATTTGTGTGTCTGTGATAACAGACGGTTATCACAAACCATTTTTGAACCGTCTGTAATAAGGCAAAACACAGACGTTTTTGTTGAAACCATCGTAAATGTATACTATCACGAGCGGTTTCAACAAAAAAACCGTCGTGATGCGTGAGGATATCACAAATACTTTGTGATCGGAGGCATATCACAGATGGTTTGTAAATAGAATCGTCTGTAATATCCTACATATCACAGACGATTTTTGTTGAAACCGTCTGTGATAGTATCCCTTCACAGACGGTTTCAACAGAAAACCGTCTGTGATAGTTCTTTAACCTAACTAAATTTTTTATGATTTTCAACTAGCCTTAGGAATTGCTAGACATACCCTCTGAAAAGAAGCAAGCAGAAAACAGATACATCACATATGAATCAATTGTTGACAACTCAAAGTGATCATTTACAACTCAAAATCAATTACAAAAGATTATGTTCAAGTATTGTCGCTAGAGTTACAATTGAATTACAACTACTCAAAGTGAATTACAATTGAATTAATTGTTTGAAGGTCGTTCAACGGTGTTGACGGAGTGAAACTCTTCGCTCGCGCTAACGATCTCCATCTTGATGAAGCCGCAGAGCTTCCCTCGAACCTCCGAGATCTCTTTCATAACGAGTGCATCTAAATCTATGTTCAACCCCTGTCGCTAGCAGGAATAAAATAGTAAGCATATATATTTAAATTTATAATTAGAAAATAATTGTTGTGAGATTGATAAACCTCGGGATCCTTCATCTTAGCACTCATGATTTCCTGCATATGATGGCAAACGTAGAATGCACATAGGTGATCTTGTTTTTATTGACGGCACTGCAAAAATAGAATTACATATATGGGTATAGTCAGTTCAAGATGCATTATTACGAAGTATGATATAGGATTATTGTGTTGTAGCGCGTACCAGAAATCACATCATGTGTTGCAGTGTGGCGCTCGATCCCTTGTATGGCCCTCCCTCGGCAACATAAGCGATAAACGACCTACATGATTCTAAAAAGTTATCCTCGGCCATTTCAAATGAAGGGAGACTAAAATGAGTTATGTATGGAGGAAATGGGCATACCTGTCGAGTATTCCTTCCAGAAGGGTGAAGTCGTGGGTTTTGTTGAGTATGGAATCAATGTATATTACCTTGTTCCTCTTTGGTATAATGACTAAAAGGATCCAGTTGTACCTACTCATGTATGTCGCTATAGTCATTAAACCTAAGTTCGTGCTACGTACAAAGTACAAATGAAATTTATATAACAAGTAGTGAAACACTTACTTCTGGTTGTAGGGCACCATTATGTAGTCTTTGTCGTCCTGAGCAAGCAATCCCATCGTTATCTATTTCACGACGTAGGATGCGTCTTCGTTGATGGTTTGCTCAGAGACCACGTGTGGGTCGAGGAAACCCACTGGTTCGTTCCATCCCTGGGCATTTTTAATCATGTATCTATACATAAGTAATGAACTGTGATATTTATCGGTATTACGTGAATGTAGAACTTGATTGTACACACTTACAGTGTCCAGCATCGTAGAAGTGAGACGTCGAGGGCAGTGAGGTTGAAAGGTGGAATAAGTCGTCGAAGCCCATGATGAAGTGGCCTGGCTCGTGGAGGAAATGTTCCTTCGTGTATCTGACAGTGAATCTAGTACCGCGCCCTTTTTCTTTGGTCTTCCGTATGTACCAGATAAGCAAAGCTTGGCAACCTAATCCAGCGCATGCTAATACTGTGTCGGGGACCAACGGACTTCTGAGTATTTTTCGGGCTTGGGAGGCATCTTAATATTTTTCGATTTCGATTTGGCCTGAATGACTCGCGCGCTGCACGTCTTCCTGTGAGACGACTCGGGAATCGATACGGTGACACGCTTTTCTTGTCCCTTCGGCGTTTGTGATAATTACATATCACAGACGGTTCTAGCCATCGCTAGTAACATAGACGGTCGTGATTGTAAATATGTCTATGATAATTTACAACACTGACGGTTTCTGGGGACCGTTTGTGATGATGCGTCCAGTATAGCCTCTTTTGTAGTAGTAGAGGAGAGCAATTGGGGTAGTAGTATATGTCGAGAGTAGCCACATTATGTTGTGATTTATGTTGTGGAATTGTTAATGGTTTTTTATCCATCTCATAGATATGTATGAAATTACTACTTATTAATTAAGACATGACACTTTTATTTAGAGGAGTAAGCTATGAATCTTGAAATGGATTTAGACATAAACTTGGTATGAACCCCCAAGATTCACAGAACTTGGCTATGAAGAGAGGGTGAACAATCGGGATGGTATTATTCCATAAGTAATAGCTGTAAAACTAGGACTTGTGTCTCTAGCGTGAGGGATAAGAGTAGTCTTGACGAGGATGATGCTGCGTCACATTGCGAGTGCCATTTAGGGTATGTACAATACAAGATGCTTATATACGAGTGCTCAAAGAAAGAGAATATAGTTACATCATCAAGTACCTATGTAAAAGTTATTTCCTCTAATGCAAACAACTCTTTTGTAGGTGTTTAGATTATTGTATTATCTATTTATTATATATAGTTATATACATAGACATCTCTTAAGCACCGGTGTCTAATCAAGCATCGATGTTACAAAATAAGCACCTTATCTTTCCTATATAGCAAAAAAGATCAGTTTTTCTTTGCTAAGCATCTCTATAAACCCCTGCATTGTACATGCTCTTAGGGTTTATTGGGTGCAACTGCAAGTGCCAACCCTCGCCCTCCTAGGCTCTGACGGCGTGGAGTGGGGTGGCTTCACAGATGTAATGTGCCTTTTGGAGCTTAGCTGTCAAAAGCTGTAGATCCCCTAGTGTTGGCAGCGAGGAGAGAAATTGGGGTAATTGTATCATTCGAGAGTTATGACATTACATTGTGATTTATGTTGTGGAATTGGTAGTGGTTTTTGATTCATCACATACATATACATCATTTTATTGTTACTAAAACCTCACATCACCCAGCTTGTGTTTTAAGGTTTGTAATCCACAAGACTACACTTCGAAGCTAGCCTTTTACTCTTTGTAACACATATTTTTCTATGGAATATGTGTGCAATCAAATAAACACATATTCATATACCTCGGATTAACTGAATGTCGAAAAGACACGGTGCAAATACAAATGCGGCTATAACTATGACGTGGATATCATTAACAATAAAAAATATATTTGTATCTCATGTTTCACTCCTTAAAATAATTTTGCATATATGTTTTTTTAAACGATAATGGTACGGGAGACCCCTACAGCATATAAATATATATATGAAAAATCAGAAAAGGGTTTATGTACAAAAACGAAAGAAAAACTAAAATTACAACCTCAACATGGGGAGAGATCTCAAAATATTGTGTCTAGTCAGTCAAAAAAAATTGTCTATGTTGCTCTCTAACTCGATGCACATGCAGAGCGAGCTCATAGCTCATTCTTAAATGATCTTTTCTAGTTTGATACACTATGAGCAACTCTATCAAATATCGAACCATTTCTTTGTTACCAGATTCCCCGGGCTGCAATAATAAAATTTTCCTTGCAGAAGACAGAGTCAAAGTTGGCCTTGGAACATTCTACCTCTAAAAGAATGTCTGGTGCATTATCCCAAAGCAGGCCAATAATATTCCAGTAGGTGACACTGAAGGAGCAATAAAAAAAATAGATGATTTATTGTCTCCACCTGTTGATCTTCACACAAAACACAGTAGTGATCGTCCTCCATATGAAAATGTCTTCTATTTAGCATATCTTCAGTGTTTAGTCTGTCCATAGGCAATAACCATGCGAATACTTTGAGCTTCATCACACATTTACTTTGCCAAATCCACTTGAGAGGTTTTGGTGTGACAATTGCATTAAACAAATACTCATAGAATTTTGTGATGTATATATGCTTGTATTCCAAATGTAAGTCCAAACATCGAAGCAATTGTTTATGGGAAAGAATCTTTGGATGTCATCAATTAACAAATTGTACTAATCTCAGTATCTACAGTGGTTAGAGTCATCGATTCATGTGATTGCATGGTGTATCAAGGATCCTACATCGAGAAGACCAGATATACTCGTATCATCTTGGTATCAAAGCTTTGTTCACTTAGTTTGATTTTGTATCTCACAAACTTTCTTTTGCATATTAGGATTTCAATTCTAGATTAGTGTTGATCAAACACCAATGGTTTGGGGTAGGTTTGGGTGAGCGATTTGAACAGTTGTTCGCTCTCGTTGGGGTCTATCTTATTAGCTTTGACTTTTATTAGATGGAGTTGTATCTGAGTTGTAAATCAAGTTTGTATTTATCAACCCGTGTCATCAAGTCAGTAATTTTTTATGTCCTTGTCCTGGCTGTGTTTATGTTTGTCATTCTCATCTTCGTCATTGACCGAAAGCTTCAACAACCAACACGAGTCGAGGACGACTCATTTTGAAGGAGGGGCATGATGAGGATATGCATTGCATGTACACCTATTTGGGATAGAGATAAAGAAAGAATCGACCCAAGAGGAAGAAACAAGATCAATCAAGTTTCAATCAGCATGGTGCTCGCTGTTCTATCCATGAAGTTTATGAAGCCTCTACATCAATTCTGAGGTTTCAAACGCGCGCAAAATTTATATTGAGAAATGTTATCAAGTCTACTTTCCAACGGATAGACGACATGTGATTTGGAGTTTTCTACACAAAGTTATGGCAAATTAATTGGAGGCTGCATAGGTTGTCCGGCCGCCGCACGAGGGGTGTCTGTGGCTTGTGAGGCACCGAGAGGTGATATACTAATCTAAGGCTTTCCAAAGGTTTAAAGGGCTACTTTTACATGCATCCCATGGATAAAGTCGTTTCAAACAAAAAAAATTGAAGATAAGAATGATTGGATTCAATTAGGATTCGGTTCGGTACATCTAGCATATCCCACATTAAAAACTCCACAACTTTCACTAACGGGTTCCGTTTTGGATGGTTGATTACTGTTGGAAAGCTTATTATAAGGCCCACACAACAGATATAATGCCAGCCCCAGATTTCGCGTGTATGCTCCGCCAGCTCAAAAACAAAGTCATAGCTTGATGAGGACATCCCAACCTTCAATGACCATGCTACAGAAGATCATCTCCGCGACCAAGATATTCTCAAGGACAAACAATATCAAGGACCAATCACGAGAAGACGTGCTAAAAAAAATACTTGATCAGGTGAACGCTAACTTAGAACTTATTCCAGATCTCAATCACTTAGTAGTGCTTCCAATGTCCTCTTCTTTGATTGAACTCAGGTGCATTGGAGAGGAACAAGGAGGTCCAGAAAACCTATGAGTTTTGCAATCATTATCTGCATGAATTATAATGTTTCCAGCCAGCATACACCAGAGCATTGGATAGTTTGTCAAGTCTATTTTCCTACGCTTCAAACCGTGCATTATTTGGAGTTGTGTAATGAAAGTTATGATCATTTTAGTAACAAATGCACATGCTGATAAATGCTGCGCGAAAACTGAAGTCTTCTTAAGTGCTTGCACACCAACCAGGAACGTTTCACTATGCCTATCCTATATGGATGGAAAGATAATCAAGTCTATTTTCACCTCCAACAAACGGTTCGTCATTTGGCCTTCCGATGAGAGAGTTATTGCTATTTTACTAAAGGCTGCCCAGAAGTTTAGCAGACGCGCGAGAAACCGAGAAGACTCCTTGAATGCTTCAACCAGTTGGCCTTCCACCTTCCAAACGTGGTGACTTATGTTCATACCCAGCTAGGAGGGTTGTTCCTAGTATATATACCCCTCTACTCCCATCCATGGAGGTACTTTTGATATTTCAACAAACCGATATATGAAATTGCAGCAAGACTGCTGAGTTCCTTGCTCCTTTTGCTCTTGTGAGTTCTCTTGGATTTGCAAGAAGATTCCTCTGGGATCCCCTAATTAGTGCTCTACGCTTAGGGCGTTTTGTGTGGGTTAGTTCGGATTGTGGTTCTGCGATTGTTCGGATAGTGGGTCGAGTCCGAAGGCTTGGATCGTCTCCCCAACGCTTGGTCGCATCCAACCTTGGCAGGTTAAAGCTAGTTACCCTTTTCCGCTACTCACAACTAGTTATCCCCGCTGTCCACAGCAAGATTCGCTTTGTTCTTCAACCTACGCCGTGAAGATCGGGCCACCCCTAGCGTGTACGCATCATTTGGTATCAGAGCTTTCGTTGTCACGGTAGGTTTCCATTCACAAATTAGCCTTTTAGTGCATCACTTTTTCTTGTGTTGATATTATTTCGATTTCTATCCTAAAAGTCCATATCCAAAAACAAAAAATTACCAAACATTTGTTTAATCTTTAATCTTGTGCCGTTCGTGCTCATCTTGTTTCTAGTCACCATCGATATCTTGCACCGTGTTTGTTTTAGTAGTTAAGCTTGCTGTTTAGTATCAAAAGAAAAAAAAAAGAGAGAAAGAAAAAGAGAACACAAAAAAAAGAGAAAGAAAAGGAGAATACAAAAAAAAAAGAGAAGAAGAAAGCGAAGGGTTGTGTTGCGGTTGTCAAAATTGCAAGATTCAAATTCTTGCACTGAATTTTTTTTTTCGGTGTTTTGGACCGGTGACATTCACGTATCCGTTGTGTGGTTTACGGCACTTGATCCCAGTACTACAACCCTCCTTGTTTAGCCCACCAAGCCCCACTAAAACCCGGCGGTTGTTTGATTCGTGTCCTTTCAATCGCTTGACCACATCCAAGGTACTGCCACTCTTGCACTCTTGTTGTCCATTGAGAACGCATAAGAACATTGGTGAGTAAGAGGTGAGGTTGTGTGATTCCACAAATATTACCTATTCCACTTTCTCTTCGCTAACATGGCAGGTTCCAACGAAAGTGTACATGGGGAAATCATGAAGGAGATGAACAACCACCACACGAGCCGAGATGCAACAATTACGTGATCTGGTTCGGGCCATGGGACGGATGCTCAATGAACGCCTTCCGTCGCCGGTGGTGGGGTCTCGTCAACCTAACCTGCTTTGTTGATCAAGGTGAAGCCGATGAGAACTTCGATGGGAGCTGCGCTAATGGCGGCTTCCACGACCGGCAAGATCTTAGTCGGGGTGATGGGCGAGGGGCGGTGCCCATCGTGGCGGCGCGCACCGCACATATTCTGCGGCATGGGGAGGTGCTCACGGTCGTGGTTTTGGCCACCGTGCGCTTCAATGACCAATATGTGCATAACGGTCGCGGTATGGAGAAGAATATGATGACAACGATGAAGCTTTGCAGATCATGATGGCTACGGACAAAGATCCACCCCACATCGTGGTGCCGCCCATGGTGAGGAGGGCGGCCGAGTCGCCGTGAAAGGATGATCCGGATAATATTGCTCGGATCAAGTTGGCGTCCCTAAATTCAAGGGAATAGAAGACCACGATGCTTATCTTGATTGGGAAGAACAATATGATCGATTTTTCGTATCCATAATCTCTCCGATCAAAGGCGGGTAAATCTTGCCTCGATTGAATTCTCGAGTTATGCTCTCACTTGGTGGAATCAAATGCAACAAAATCAGCTACAATCGGGCGTGGTCATATCAATACTTGGGCTGAAATGAAGCAAGTGATGAGAAGGCGCTTTGTGCCTTCAAACTACCAAATGACCTTCGCAATAGGTTGCAAGCGTTAAGACAAGGGTCTAAAGCGGTGGGCGAGTACTATAAAGAAATGGAATTACTCTTGATCCGTCTTTGGGATTCGAGAGGATCTTGAATCAAGATGGCAAGATTTTTGCATGGTCTAAATAATGAAATTTCAGTTTTGTTGAGATGTTTCCTTATAACAATCTGCAAGATCTTGTTGCCCGAGCTATGCGCACGGAGAGAAAGATTCGACAAGAAGGGCGTGGTCAGTCTTTTGGGAACCGTTCTTTTCGACTCCATGGCGTCGCCAATGAAGTACATCCTCTGCCGGTCGTCGTTCTCAAGGTGCCCCTTTGAGGCGTCTCCATCTACTCCTATTGCCAAGCCTACACCCTCGTCGGCTTCTTCACTGCGGGACACCAAGATAATCGACGCTCTAGTGGAAAAATAGGAGCATCATCTTCCACATCGACAAAGAAGAACCACATCTCGCACACCGCGAAATTAAGTGCCATAAGTGCCAAGGCGTGGGCACATTGCCTCCGAGTGCCCTAGCGGAAGAAACTTGCTTGTTAATGAACAAGGAGAATGGGAATCGAGAGTGAGCGGAGGAGGATGGTCTACTTGAAGAAGCATCGGATGATGATGGTATTCGGTGATGATGGAGACAACAATTGTTTTATCTCTCGACGTGTGCTTAGTGTTAATGTTGTGAAAGGAGAAAATGGTCACGACATAACCTATTTCACACTCGAGGCACCATCATGAGCAAGGTATGCGACATTATTGTTGATAATGGCATTGCAATAACATTGCAAGTCTAGAATTGGTAGAGCGAATGGGACTAAAACTACGACGTCATCACGCCCCATATAAGATGCAATAGCTCAATGATTGTGGAGCACCGCGAGTGAACAACATTGTGACCGTCCAATTCTCAATTGGAAAATACCAAGATCGTGGAGTGTGATGTGGTTCCAATGCAAGCATGCGATTACTTTTAGGGCGACCTTGGTTATATGATCGTGATGTTCGATTAGTTGCCGAGCCAATACCCTTGTTTTTATGTATAAAGGGGCGTATCACTTTGCTTCCTTTAACAGGAGGAGATAATGAAGGATGAACTGAAAAGAAACAACGAGAGAGTGAGAAACACTTGAGTGATAACCACAAACATAGTGGCGAGTGCAACCAAAACCAAATCAATCTCCACAAACCGCAAAATACCAAGACACGGGGAAAAGAGGGATTAGTGATGATGGCTAGGAAAGGGGATATAAAAGAATTGAGAGAACCCAATGCCATGTTCTTTGTACTCCTGTACAAGGAAAGCCTTTTATCAACTAACAACTTACCCTCTACTTTACCGAGTGTTGTGTTGAATCTCTTCTGAGGTTACGATGGCGTATTTCTGACGAAGTACCACAGTACTGCCACCAAAAAGAGGCATTGAACATCAAATTGACCTTGTTCCTGGTGCCCCACTTCCTAACCGACCAGCATACCGCACAAATCCAGAGGAGACCAAAGAAATTCAACGCCAAGTACAAGACCTACTCGACAAAGGGTATGTAAAGAAAGTCTCTCACCACATCTGTCTGTTCTTTTAGTCCCAAGAAAGATGGATCATAGAGAATGTGTGTAGATTGCCGAGCCATTAATAACATAACATGATGGTATAGGCATCCAATACCTAGACTTGATGACATGCTTGATGAGCTTAGTGGTTCAACCATCTTTTCTAAGATTGATTTGCGGCGGCTACCACCAAATTCGAATGAGAGAGGGTGATGAGTGGAAAAGCGCATTCAAAACAAAATTTGGGTTGTATGAATGGTTGGTCATGCCGTTTGGATTGACAAATGCACCAAGTACTTTCATGAGATTGATGAATCATGTGCTTAGAGCTTTTATTGGCAAATTTGTTGTTGTTTACTTGGATGATATCTTAATTTACAGCAAGTCTCTTGAAGAACATATTGAACATCTAGAAAGTGTGCTATGTGTCTTGCGAATGGAAAAGTTGTGCGCTAACCTTGCCAAGTGCACCTTTTGCACCGACAAGGTAGTTTTTCTTGGCTTTGTTGTTTGTGTCAAGGAGTGGAGGTGGATAAGGAGAAGATAAATCTTGTTCGTGAGTGGTTACCTCCACAAAATGTGAGCCAAGTGAGGAGCTTCCTTGGCCTTCTTTGGTTTTTATCGTAGGTTTGTGAAGGATTTCAGTACCATTGCTGCCCCAATCAACGAATTGACAAAGAAAGCAGTACCTTTTCACTGGGGTAAGACACAAGAGAAGGCATTTGAAGAGCTGAAAGCTAAGTTGACATCAGCACCACTCCTTGCACTCCCAGATTTTAGTAAGACTTTTGAAATTGAATGTGATGCAAGTGGTATAGGGATTGGAGGAGTACTCATGCAGGAAGGTAGGCCAATCGCTTATTTTAGTGAAAAGTTAAGTGGTCCAACTCTCAATTACTCTGTTTATGATAAAGAATTGTATGCCCTCATGAGAGCTTTGGAAACTTGGCAACACTACTTGTGGCCTAAGGAATTTGTGATACACTCAGACCATGAATCTTTGAAACATCTTAAGGGTCAACTAAAACTGAATCGACGACATGCAAAATGGAGTGAATTCATTGAATCTTTTCCCTACATTGTCAAGTACAAGAAAGGGAAGGATAATGTTGTAGCAGATGCCCTGTCTTGTGGATATCATGGGGATATGCTCCAGATCTTAGGATGATGTGACAATTGGCAATAGCGTTAACGGTTTGTCGTTTCACGGGTTTTCGACAAAGTTTCACCTTTATTGGGACTTTACGGGCGAGCGGTCCGACCGCCATAGCACGGCGGTCCGACCGGTCCCAAATCGGTCGGACCGGCCATGTGCGCCGGCGGACCGGCCGTGACAAAAGTGGTCAAAGCAGTTGGGCCAAAAATAGAGGTGTAGGCAAGTGAGGATCCCATTGTTCTTGCTCCCATAATTTTGGAGTCTCGATAAAAGTTCTATTGGTTTAAAGTTTCCAGAGGTTTGGATTTTGGGGTTGAAAATTGGCTAAGTCCTTCTGGCGGTCGGACCGCCTTTGGCCGGCGGTCCGGCCGCAAGCCAGCGATCGAGCCGCCCCGAGGGATCGGCCGGTATCAACATCGAATAAGCCCTTCGTGGCGGCGTTGCTCATTGGTTAGGTCAAAGTCATGAGTTTGAGTGCATATGTGTTGCATGATGCATGTTTTGACTAACGTGGGTCAAGTTGCGAAGAACTTGTTCCGGTTTCGATTGCTTGTCTATTGTTGTGCGGGTTGCTTGATGGTCAGCGACGGTCAGCGGCGAAGATGATCGGGGCGAGGCTTGGAGAGCTTAGGTCGAGCGATCGGCGATGCGGGTGTGAGTCAATGAAATCAAGTATGGTGCGAGAATGGACAAGGATGACCGAACAGACGATTCGGTGCGGCCGGTTTGATCAAGCGGCGCGGAGAGTCGGTGCAAGTGCCATGGTGGTTTCGGTGGGGCCGGATGGGAGAACTTGCCGAGCATGGAGAGCCGTTGATCAACCTACGTGTGGCGAGCATGCGAAGTGCCGCGAAGATGGACTCGGTCTTGGAGAAGGACCGAGAAGAATATTTTGGTAATCTTACCAAATATCACCTTGGTGACCTTTTGCCTACCCACGGCGCGAGGCGGCGCAAGAGAAGCGGTTTAGGTTAAGAGGTGTTGTAGGCGGCGCTTTAAAATGCGTGCGTGTGTGACCCGTTTGTTTTGGGCCTTAGCGGGAGCCCATTTGAGTTAATCTTCTAGAAGGTCTAAGTCTCCACTATAAATAGAGGAGGAGGTGGTGCACCCCTTCAACCCTTTTATCATTATTGAAACCCTAGTTTTGGCTTAGGGAGAGGATTAGTGGAGGTTAGGGTTCTAGAGAGTTTTGATTTGATCTTGTGCTCTTGGATTGAGCTTTGTCCTCCATTGATGGAGTGGTCAGTAAACCCAAACCCTATCAAATCAATCCAAAGAAAGCTTTGATCAAAGATGTGTCTCTTTGCCCTTCTTCTCTCTATTTGGTGATTTTGAGTCTTTCTTTGATTCGCATGTTTTGATTGATTTCTTTACATGATATAGCTTGCTGTGACATGTGGGAACACATCTAAGATCATCTTGATCATCAATCACCCACGAGCAAGTTTTTGGGTCACGTTTTCGTTTGACTCGGTTTGAACCATCCATCTCTCAAACTGAAAAATGTCGTAACTTTTCCATGGATCTCCATGATCTTCGATTGGAATAGGTTCTGACATCCTAGAGAAGGTGTGTTCCAAGTTTCATGAAGTTTGGAGTTGTAGATCAAAAGTTAGACCTATTTGCAACCGTTTTTGGTGATTTCATTGTTCATCGGTGGAGGTCGGACCGCCCTAGCTAGAGGTCGGACCGCCCCTTGGAGAGGTCGGACCGCCCTTAGTAGAAGTCGGACCGCCCCTTGGAGAGGTCGGACCGCCCACAATAGAGTCGACCGCCCTACTCTTAGGAATTTAAGTTTGGTTGTTTTGGTTGTTTTGCTTGGGGTTTTGATTGGATTCAATCCTAGTCTTCATTTGTCTTGGTATATCGATCTTCATAGCTTCTATAGCTATTGGAGTGAAATTTGTGTTGAATCTAATCGAGGTTGAAAAAGTGGCGTGCTCCTATTCACCCCCTCTAGTCGCCTTTTCGGTCCAACAAGTGGTATCGAGCCGGTTAGTTCAATCTTGATCTTAGCAGGTCCTTGAACTTGGCGATGGATAAGTACTCCACCAAGCCGCATATCTTGATGGGCACGACTATGCCTATTGGAAGAATCGCATGCGAGTCTTCCTTGAGAGCGAAGGACAAGCTATATGGGAGGTTGTTCGAGCTCGCTCGTTCTTCTGAAGTTGTTCTGGCCAAGCTGCTTTCCCTCTTGGCTAACAACAATAAGGCAAAGAACCTCTTGTATGGTGGGCTTGGTAGGCGGGAGTATGATCGAATTTGCAATCTTGAGGCTGCATGCGAGATTTGGAACACCCTCGAAACCTACCATGAGGTTCGTCCCAAATCAAGAAAGTCGCGAGACGATCTATAAGCGTGAATATAACAAATTCGAGATCGTCTGGAGAGAGCATCGATGACATTTTGATCGCTTCAACAAAGTGATTAATCGGATGAAGGTCATTGGAATTGAATATTCTCGATCGAAAATGCCACCCACCTCTTGGCTGCAATCAACACCAAGGAGTGGGAGATAAAGGCTACCGCCATTGAGGAGAACGTCAACCTCTCTGATCTGACTTTGGAGCTGCTCTATAGCAAGCTTAAGACTCATGAGATCAAGAGGATTGATCATCCCAAGAAGGAAAATATGGCCTTGGTAGCAGACCCGCTCAAGAGAGCTTCTGATGGGTCTTCTGAGTCTTCTTACGGATTTTAAACTTCTTGGTTTATCGCAATCCATGAAGAGGAGTTTGAGAGTCTTCCTGAGGCCGAGTTAGCCCTCATAGTCAGAAAAGCCACACGGGCCTATAACAATATGAGAAATAAAAGAGAGGAGGTCCCGTGACTTGCTATGAGTGTGGTGAGCTTAATCACATCCGGGCAAACTGCCCCAAGTTGAAAGGAAAGAGCAACCACAAGGAAGGAAAGCCAGCTTGGAAGAAGCCTCAATGGAACAAATCAAGATTTGATGCTGCCAAGCTCACAAAGGCAGCTCACCGGGTTCTTGCCGCTTTTGGGGAACAATCCTTAAGCGATGTGGACTCCGGGAGCGAGGATGACAAGGAGGAGGAGATCCCTCAAGACAAGAAGAAGGGGAAGGCCAAGGACTTCACCGGCGTTTGCTTCATGGCCGACTCCGACGACGTCGACGACGATGAGGTACCTCTCTCCTATGATGTCCTTTCTGATAGATGCGAAACTATCTTTGAGCAACTCATGAGCCAGGATAAGGCGTTAGAGTATATCATGGCTAGGAACAAGGACTTAGAGTCTCAAGTAGATAATTTGACTTTAGAACTTGCAAATACTAAGACTCTTGAATCTGATGAATGTTCTTCCTGCCATGCTCTACACTCAGAATTTGCTAAACTGCAATCTGCTCATGATATTGCTTTGCAACAACTTGAAAATGCTAGGGCTGAGTTAGTTGAGGTTAAATCTGCTCCTTGTGAAAAATGCTTAGATTCCAGCAAGTTGGTTGCTCTGGTCTTTATTGATCCTAGCCTTTGCTCTTTTTGCATTGAGCGAACATGAAGTTAAAGATATCTTAGAAGCGATTAGAGCTAAATATGCCAAGCTTAAAACGATATTGAGTCTTCTACATGTGCTTCATGTCTGCTCTTAAACTTGAAATTGCTTTATATAAGGAAAAATATGCTAGAGCTATTAAAGGCAAAACTTGTGAGTCATGTGTTAATCTTGAAAAGAAAATGCTTATCTTAAGGATACCTTAGAAAAATTTTCTAAAGGTAAGAAACAATTAAACATGATTACGGACAAATCTAAGACTCCTTATAAGAAGCAAGGATTAGGATACAACTCTGTCCAAGATAATTCTAAGCCCCAAGTAACTCAAGTCTTGGAAAATGGGTTAGTTGAATTTAAAACCCAACTGCAAAAACTACTTTTAAATCTGCGGGTTTTGCCCAAACTTCTGTTAAGTCAAAGGGTGCTTCTCCCAATGGTATCAAGTACCATTGCACCTATTGCAAGAAGAATGGACATTTAGTTGAGTTACTTGGCGTAGGTTGAAAAATGATAAGAAAAATTTTGCTAGAATTTCACTCAATCAACCTAGAGCTTTTATGAGACATGGTAATGTAGAAAAGAGGAAACTTGGTTTAGGATTTGTGTCACATGCTCATCATCATGTTCCTAGGCAGGATAACTCTTATGTTAAAGTAACCATTGCTCATATGAACTTCAAACTTAATCAAGGATAGCATACGCTTTGCATACTACTCATGACATGTGTCTCGATCTTGGGTTCCCAAGTCTTGTTTAACTAACTTGATGTTGAGACACATTGTTCTTCCGTGCCTTGATTTTCGAGGATTACCGCGAAAGAGGAAGGACACGTGGTTCGTCGACTCATTTATTCACGCCACATGACCGGAGACTCAAGATGGTTCACCTCTTTCACGCGATCGACGGGTGATGAATTCATCACCTTTGGAGATGATAGGCAAGGCGGATTGAAGGAAGGATCGATCGGGGTGAGCGACAAGTTCATCCTCAAGGGCGTCGCCCTTGTGGACAAGCTAAGGTTTAATTTGCTTTCGTCTCTCAACTTCTTGATGATGGCTATGAGACTAGATTTAAGAAAAATGCTTGTCGGGTGCTTGATTAATTTGTGAGCTTGTTTTGGGATTACTAGAGTTGCTAGGATCTTTGGAGTGATTTTTACGAATCTCTTCTTGGTTCTCTCAAGTGCTTAATTTCATCTTCTTCTTGAGTTACGGCTTTGTACCGTCGTTTGGGGCACATTGGTTTTGATCATCGGCGAGTTAGCAACCTTGAGCTCATGAGAGGTTTGCCTAAACTCAAAGCCGTCAAAGATCTTGTATGCGCCTCAGAGGCATGGCAAGCAAGTTGCCGCCTCACACCCATCGGTGACTATGGTCATGGTAGCGACTGACCGGACGAGTTGCTTCATATGGATCTTTGTTGGTCCCGCTAGGGTTCGGTCGATTGGTGGAAAATGGTACATTCTTGTCATAGTCGATGATTTTTCTAGATACACTTGGGTGTTCTTTCTTGCTTGAAGGATGAAGCTTTTGATCATTATCATGATCTTGTTCTTCGTTTGGCTTACGAACTTCCGAGTGCCTTGAGAGCGATCCGCGATGACAATGGCACGGAGTTCAAGAATGCATCTTTGCTTCCTTTTGTCTTTGGCGTGGAATTGAGCATCGTTCTCCTCCCCACGTCCCTCAACAAAATGGCGTTGTGGAAAGGAAGAACGAGGACCCTAGTCGAGATGGCTAGGGCGATGCTAGATGAGTATAGCACTCAGGAGGTTTTGGGCGAAGCTATTTCTCTTGCTTGCCATATTGCAAATCGTGTCTTTTGAGACCGTCTTTGGGCAAGACTCCTTATGAGCTTCGTTTTGTAGAAAACCCTCATCTCACACTTTGAGTCTTTGGATCAAAGTGTTTTATTCTCAAGACAGAAACCTAGATAAATTTGAGTCAAGAACTTTTGATGGTTTATTTACGGGTTATCCTGCACATTCAAGGGGTTTCGGGTTTTAATCTTGAAACTAACTTTGGTTCAGAGACATGCAATGTCACTTTTGATGAGACTAGCCACAGCTAGATCGGATATTTCGGGTGATACACAGTGACATAGAGTATATTTGTAGAGGAAGATGATGATGGACTCGATGATACTCTTCCACCTTCTTTGTTGACATTCCTATTCTGCACAAGAACCCGCCGTGACTACTTCGCCTTGGTTGAGGCACTCTGCATCTTCATCATCGTGATACTGCGGAGGTCGAAGAGGTACTTTCTTCTCGGTGCGCCACTTCACATTCAAAAGCGACATCCGCCGGATCGGATGATAGGTAATATCCATGAGCGAGTCACTCGCTCGGTATCATGATCCAAACCTCTATTCTCATTACCTTTTGTAGCTTCTTTTGAACCCCGCGATATATCACATGCTTTATCGATTCGAGTTGGGTCAATGCCATGCATGAGGAGTTAGAGAATTTTGAGAGGAATAAGGTTTGGAACCTAGTAGAACCTCCTAGTGGTCATAATGTTATAGGAACCCATTGGGTCTTCAAAACAAACAAAATGAGGATGGTTACGTGGTTAGAAACAAGGCTAGGTTAGTAGCTCGGGGTTTTAGCCGAGTTGAGGGTTAGATTTTGATGAGACCTTTGCTCTGTTGCTAGACTAGAAGCTATTCGCATTCTTCTTGCATTTCTTGCCTCTAAGGGCTTTAGATTATATCGGATGGATGTTAAGAGTGCCTTTACGAATGGTTTTATAGAGGAGGAGGTTTATGTTAGGCAACCCCGAGCTTTGAGAATCCCAAGAACCCACATCATGTCTTCAAGCTATCAAAGCCTTGTATGGTCTTAAACAAGCCCCTAGAGCACAGTATGATAGACTTAAGACCTTCTTGCTTAAGAATGATTTTGAGATGGGTAAGGTAGATAAGACCTTGTTCATTCTTAGGCGTGGCAATGATTTCTTACTTGCTCAGTTCGTTGATGATATTATCTTTGGTGGTTCTTCTCATGCTCTTGTTTCTAGCTTTTACGAGACTATGTCGAGAATTTGAGATGAGCATGATGGGAGAGCTCAATTACTTTACAGGGCTTCAAATCAAGCAATGTAAGGAAGGATCTTCATCCATCGACGGAAGTATACTAAGGATCTGCTCAAGCGGCGACATGGGTGGCGCAAGCCGATCGCCACTCCCATGGCGACTTGGATCGCTTTGGATCGGATGAGGAAGGAGAAGCCGTGGATCAGCGCGAGTACCGCGGCATGATCGGCTCCCTCCTGTACTGACGGCATCAAGACCGGACATCCACTTCACGATGCGCCTCTGCGAGGTTTGAGCGTCTCAGAGAACTTCCCATCGCCAAGCGATTAAGCGCATATTCGGTATTTACACTCTACCCTCGGTATGGCATTTGGTACTCTGTTCTTCTTCTTTATCCATTCGGGGTTTTCGATTACGATTTTGCGGTACATCGGCTTGATAGGAAGAGTACCTCGGGCACTTGTCACTTCTAGGCACTTCTCTTGTTTCTTGGTCTTCTAGGAAGCGGTCCTCTGTTGCACAATCTCTGCTTGAGGTGAGTATGTAGGCTGCTTGCTAGTTCTTTGTAGTCGATTTTGTGGATGGTATCCACTCTTAAGGACTACGGGTTAAATTTTGCTAGTGTTCCTCTTTTACGTGATAACATACGCTATTAACATTGCTAAGAACCATGTGCAACACTCTAGGACCAAGCACATAGACATTAGCTATCACTTCCTTAGAGACCATGTCGAGAAGGGTGATATTGTCTTTGCATTTTGTGGAGTCAGAGGCTCAATTGGTGATATCCTCACCAAACCTTTAGACCCAACTAGGTTTGCCACCTTGAGAAGCGAGTTAGGGGTAATTTATCCCTATGGGTTGGTTTGAGGGGGAGTTCGATCTTTTCTGATCTTACCTTGTTCTTTTGATCTTTTATTGTTCTTTTACGAACTTATTGATCTTTTGAACTTTTTAGGTTTTAGGCTTTTTATTGCATCTCATTGTATCATATTGCATTCATATGAAAAATACATCAAGTGGTATGAAAAATCCAAAAAGATGCATTGTAATATAAGATCTTACCTTATCTTTTAAAATTGATGAAGCTTTGCCTATTACCCTTTGGAGCTTTAGTATTTCAATTCTTGCTCAATGCCATGTCTAGTTCTTTGACTTGCTAGAATTATCATGCTTTTACATGTGTAGTTAAGTCTTTGCTATATGAGCTAGAACTTTAAAACAACTCGAACTAAGAAATTGCAATTTGTGGATGTTTTAGCGAGTTGCGCAATTAGTGCTCCTTTTGTGACATTGGCCCTGTCAGAATTGCTTTGTGAGCTCTTGAATCTAAAATTGACCATTACTTGAGCTTTTGTGTTCTTGAGATTCTAAAACTGCTCTTGTAAAAAAAAATGATGAAAAATCAAGATTGTCTTATGCTTAAAATGTGCCAAACTATTCTTACGAGGCCTTGTCAAATGACATGAACTTGGAGATAGTTTGATGATCGAACGATCTCATGGGGATTGCTTGTCGAAATGACATGAACCTCAAGATTTGTCGCCCGGTAGAAGCTTAGAAAGAGTTTGTGGATGGCTCCTAGTCCAGGATCTTCTTTACTAAGATATACCTTTAATCAACTTTTGGTCGAAGCTTAGGATGAGTTTGTGGATGGCTCCTAGTCCAGGATCTTGTCACTAAGTTAGATCATTAGTCAATCTCAATATTCAATGCAAATGAGAAAAATATTGACAAATGGGCGTTTACAAAAGATTGAGCAAAATGATTCAATACGGGACTTGATTGACTCTTAATGTGGTCTTTGTTAGATTTTTGATCTCACTTTGACATTTTGACATGGCCAATTTCACTTTAGGATCCCTGTTGATGAACTTGTTTGAATTTGAGCGTTGCTTAAATTGATCAAATCTATTGCTTTACTTTTGAGCCTTGGTGCTTAGCTTTGATATATATGTCTTACCATGATCTTGCTAGCAATCATCGGGCTTGATATGTTGTTTGTGCAATATTAGAAATGCTAGCTAGTTCTTTTGGGTAATCTCCAAAGCTTCTTGTAATCAAAAATTGAAAAATACAAAAATGAAGCCACTCCATTGCACTTCATGCATACTTCTTCTTTTTGCTTCTTTCTTCATTACGCAAATTGCTATCTCTGGATGAGAGGAAGGCGTGATTCCTTGATGACTCCATTGTCAAAGGGGGAGAAGATATTTCAATGTTGGGGAGAAGTTTATACAAAGGGGAGAAAGTTGGAGAATTTGAAATTTGAAATTTTTTCAAATCGAGGATCATAGTGAGGGGAGTTTTGAATTGCATTCTTATTGTCTTATTGACTCTTCCGAACTTGAATTGCATTTATTACTACTCACAATGATCAAAGGTCAATTGAACAATTGTTCTTTCATTTGGACCTTAAGTGAGATTTGTGACTTTTAAAAATCAAAGTTTTATGCTTTCTTTTGCCTTATCTCACTTGCCTATGCTATTCGATGCCGACTTGGTCATTTCCATTGCTTTCTCTTGCTTATGGACCAAGTTGTGCCTTTGTCGCAAACGAAAGTTTTTACTTTTCAAACCTTCAAATTACATTTTTGGATTATTGCCAATGTGTTCATCAAGGGAGATTGTGGATATCATGGGGATATGCTCGGATCTTAGGATGATGTGACAATTGGCAATGGCGTTAACGGTTTGTCGTTTCACGGGTTTTCGACAAAGTTTGAAAGCTGTTCGGACTTTACGGGCGGGCGGTCTGACCGCCATAACATCGGCGGTCCGACCGGTCCCAAATCGGTCGGACCGGCCATGTGCGCCGGGTCGGACGGCCGTGACAAAAGTGGTCAAAGCAGTGGGCCAAAAATAGAGGTGTAGGCAAGTGAGGGATCCCATTGTTCTTGCTCCCATAATTTTGGAGTCTCGATAAAAAGTTCTATTGGTTTAAAGTTTCCGAGAGGTTTGGATTTTGGGGTTGAAAATTGGCTAAGTCCTTCTGGCGGTCGGACCGCCTTTGGCGGCGGTCCGACCGCAAGCCGGCCAGCGATCGAGCCGAGCCACGAGTGATCGATCGTATCAACTGAATGTCGCCCTTCGTGGCGGCGTTGCTCATTGGTTAGGTCAAAGTCATGAGTTTGATGCATATGTGTTGCATGATGCATGTTTTGACTAACGTGGGTCAAGTTGCGAAGAACTTGTTCCGGTTTGATTTGCTTGTCTATTGTTGTGCGAGTTGCTTGGTGGTCAGCGACGGTCAGCGGCGAAGATGATCGGGGCGAGGCTTGGAGAGCTTAGGTCGAGCGATCGGCGATGCGGGTGAGTCAATGAAATCAAGTATGGTGCGAGAATGGACAAGGATGACCGAGCAGACGATTCGGTCGATCGTTTGATCAAGCGGCGCGAGTCGGTGCAAGTGCCATGGTGGTTTCGGTGGGGCGGATGGGAGAGACTTGCCGACATGGAGAGAGCCGTTGATCAACCTACACGGCGAGCATGCGAAGTGCTTGCGAAGATGGACTCGGTCTTGGAGAAGGACCGAGAAGGGTATTTTGGTAATCTTACCAAATATCACCTTGGTGACCTTTTGCCTACCCACGGCGCAGAGGCGCAAGAGAAGCGGTTTAGGTTAAGAGGTGTTGTAGGCGGCGCTTTAAAATGCGTGCGTGTGTGACCCGTTTGTTTTGGGCCTTAACGGGAGCCCATTTGAGTTAATCTTCTAGAAGGTCTAAGTCTCCACTATAAATAGAGGAGGGAGGTGGCTGCACCCTTCAACCCTTTTATCATTATTGAAACCCTAGTTTTGGCTTAGGGAGAGGATTAGTGGAGGTTAGGGTTCTAGAGAGTTTTGATTTGATCTTGTGCTCTTGGATTGAGCTTTGTCCTCCATTGATGGAGTGGTCAGAAACCCAAACCCTATCAAATCAATCCAAAGAAAGCTTTGATCAAAGATGTGTCTCTTTGCCCTTCTTCTCTCTATTTGGTGATTTTGAGTCTTTCTTTGATTCGCATGTTTTTGATTGATTTCGTTACATGATATAGCTTGTCGTGACATGTGGGAACACATCTAAGATCATCTTGATCATCAATCACCCACGAGCAAGTTTTTGGGTCACGTTTTCGTTTGACTCGGTTTGAACCATCCATCTCTCAAACTGAAAAATGTCGTAACTTTTCCATGGATCTCCATGATCTTCGATTGGAATAGGTTCTGACATCCTAAAGAAGGTGTGTTCCAAGTTTCATGAAGTTTGGAGTTGTAGATCAAAAGTTAGACCTATTTGCAACCGTTTTTGGTGATTTCATTTGTTCATCTACCGGAGGTCGGACCGCCCTAGCTAGAGGTCGGACCGCCCCTTGGAGGTCGACCGCCCTGAGTAGAGGTCGGACCGCCCCTTGGAGAGGTCGACCGCCCACAGTAGAGGTCGACCGCCCTACTCTTAGGAATTTAAGTTTGGTTGTTTTGGTTGTTTTGCTTGAGGTTTTGATTGGATTCAATCCTAGTCTTCATTGTCTTGGTATATCGATCTTCATAGCTTCTATAGCTATTGGAGTGAAATTTGTGTTGAATCTAATCGAGGTTGAAAAAGTGAGCGTGCTCCTATTCACCCCCCCCTCTAGTCGCCTTTTCGGTCCAACATGTCTAGACGTCATGCTTTACTTTCTCAACTTGATGCTAAAGTTCTTGGGTTAGAAAGTATCAAAGAATTGTATGATCATGACTCATATTTTTATGCACCATTTTCCAAATGTGGTAATGGAAAGGGCTGGGACAAGTTTCATTTGCATGATGGTTTTTATTTCGCTAATAAGCTATGCATTCCAGTTGCTCTGTTAGCCTATTGCTTTGCAGGAAGCTCATTCGCGGACTTATGGGCCATTTGGTGCTAAGAAAACGAGAGTGTGTTGGTGACCATTTCTTTTGGCCAAAGTTGGTAGACGTTGAAAGATATATATTGCGATGTGAGACATGCAATAAAGCTAAGTCCCGTTTGAACCCTCATGGCTTGTACATTCCTTTACCTATTCCTAATGTTCTATGGGAAGATATTTCAATGGATTTTGTTCTTGGTTTACCTCGGACAAAGAGGGGGAGGGACTCAATTTTTGTTGTGGTTGATAGGTTTAGCAAGATGGCTCACTTTATTCCATGTCATAAGAGCGATGATGTTTCACATATTGTTGATTGTTTTTCGTGGAGATTGTGCGCTTACATGGCGTGCCACGAACTATTATGTCAGGCATCGAGACACTAAGTTTTTGAGCTATTTTGGAAGACCTTGTGGGAAAGCTTGGAACCAAGCTGTTGTTCTCTACAACATGCCATCCTCAAACGGATGGACAAACTGAAGTCGTGAACCGAACATTGTCCATGTTGCTTCGAGCTGTTCTAAAGAAAAATTTGAAGATGTGGGAAGAGTGTCTACCTCATGTGGAATTTGCATACAACAGGGCGGTACATTCGACCACTAAAGTTTGTCCATTTGAACTTGCATATGGTTTCAAACCCACTTTGCTCCCATAGATCTTTTGCCTTTACTGCTTGCGGGAGCGCGTCAATTTAGATGCAAGCGAGCGTCTTTGAACATGTCAAGAAGATTCACCAAAAGCGAGAGAGAATATTGCAAAGATGACCCAGTTGTATGAGAGCGTGCAAACAAGGGAAGAAAGAAGATGTTGTTTGAACCAGGTGACTTGGTATGGGTACATCTTAGAAAAGATCGTTTCCCTGACCAGCGCAAGTACAAGCTACAGCCACGAGCAGATGGCCCTTTCAAAGTGGTTCAAAAGATTAATGACAATGCCTACAAGATTGATCTTCCCAGTAAGTATGGCGTTAGTGAGACCTTCAATGTATCCGACCTCTCTCCATACTTTGGACCAAACGAGTCGAGGACGACTCCTTTTCAAGGAGGGGAGGATGATGAGGACATCCCAACCTTCAATGACCATGCTACAGAAGATCATCTCCGCGACCAAGATATTCTCAAGGACAAACAATATCAAGGACCAATCACGAGAAGACGTGCTAAAAAAATACTTGATCGGTGAGCGCTAACTTAGAACTTATTCGGATCTCAATCACTTAGTAGTGCTTCCAATGTCCTCTTCTTTGATTGAACTCAGGTGCATTGGAGAGGAACAAGGAGGTCCAGAAAACCAATGAGTTTTGCAATCATTATCTGCATGAGTTATAATGTTTCCAGCCAACATACACCAGAGCATTGGATAGTTTGTCAAGTCTATTTTCCTACGCTTCAAACCGTGCATTATTTGGAGTTGTGTAATGAAAGTTATGATCATTTTAGTAACAGCTGCACATGCTGATAAATGCTGCGCGAAAACTGAAGTCTTCTTAAGTGCTTGCACACCAACCAGGAATGTTTCACTATGTCTATCCTATATGGATGGAAAGGTAATCAAGTCTATTTTCACCTCCAACAAACGGTTCGTCATTTGGACTTCCGAGGAGAGAGTTATTGCTATTTTACTAAAGGCTGCGCAGAAGTTGAGCAGACGCGCGAGAAACCGAGAAGACTCCTTGAATGCTTCAACCAGTTGGCCTTCCACCTTCCAAACGTGGTGACTTATGTTCATACCCAGCTAGGAGGGTTGTTCCTAGTATATATACCCCTCTACTCCCATCCATGGAGGTACTTTTGATATTTCAACAAACCGATATATGAAATTGCAGCAAGACTGCTGAGTTCCTTGCTCCTTTTGCTCTTGTGAGTTCTCTTGGATTTGCAAGAAGATTCCTCCGGGATCTCTAATTAGTGCTCTACGCTTAGGGCGTTTTGTGTGGGTTAGTTCGGATTGTGGTTCTGCGATTGTTCGGATAGCGGGTCGAGTCCGAAGGCTTGGATCGTCTCTCCCAACGCAGTCGCATCAACCTTGGCGAGTTAAAGCTAGTTACCCTTTTCCGCTACTCACAACTAGTTATCCCCGCTGTCCACAGCAAGATTCGCTTTGTTCTTCAACCTACGCCGTGAAGATCGGGTCACCCCTAGCGTGTACGCATCATAGCTATAAGTTTAGGTTTTTTTTTAGTCCATGTTATCTAATGAGTTGTTTCTTATGCTAGGTGCCTTAGGAAGACTATATAAGATATTGTAAACATTCATATAACTCAGACTTGACATTATGAATTAAAATACACTTTTGTGTTTTAGCTACTTTCTTGACGATAGCTTTTAGCTACTTTCTTGATGGGGATCTCCCTGTTATCTAGGCTACGCGCATGTTCTCTTCCGAGCCTTCCGCGCAACCAAGCTCTTGAGAAGAATTAAACGATTGTTCTTTCGCCGAAAATTGAGAATTCGATATTATCTTATACTACATCAACATGATGGGGCGCCCATACGTGCACAAGCAGTCAAGCGGCATGGTGTCGAGCAGTGAGTGGGCTCCGGGACGCAGGGAGCGGCAAAATCCGGTGTGCGGGAGCGGCTAGTGGTTAGGCGCGGACGGGCGTCACGCGCAGGAGAGAGAGTAAGAATGGCGGGACGTCGCCTAGGCCTATGTGATATGTGTGAGACCCCGGTTTATCCGGCTTGTAATGCTTAACCATCCATTCGGTCCTAGCATCACAAATCAGATAATCCGAGACTCGAGACATGTATACTTCCCAGAAATGCAGTATACACACCCCTTTACAAAGTTCATGCATCAATTCCATTCATTCACATAGAACCGAAGCAAGAAACAGAACAAAAGTTATCATAAATAAAAGATAGATATTACAAGAGAGAGGCCGACCGGCCAAATACATATACATAGACAAAAGAAATAAACAGCGGAAGCAAAAGTGCCATAAGATGGCCATAACAAAAGAGTCGACCAGTGTGCCCTTAACCCACAAGGCAACCGACCGGACCGCCAAGCTAATCGTCGAATCCACAGCACATTTCACAAAAGTGAGGCCCTTGGGGCTCACCTTCCTCCCCTGCAACAAAGAGCCCAGCAAAGCCGAGTGAGTACTTTGAATGTACTACAAGACTTACGTGTAGAAATGCACTGTACATAACTATATGCAAGCTTTTTGAGTAGAGGCTGTATGTTTCATTTTCAGCACAAAGCAAACTTTATTTGCAATAATGTAGTACATTTAAAAGCAGATTAACAAATCAGTTTTTAATGTTCAAATAATTGCAAAAGACAACAATATAACAGTAAATAGAAGACAACAATAGTCCTGGAAGTGACTAAACCCTTAGTCACCACAACAATAGCATGAATTACCCGTTCATGCCAACCATGTCAAATTTTAGTTTAAAAGGTTGAAGTCTAACTCTTGCAAAACCTAACCAAGCGTGTCCATAACCTAGGACGAGGCTATTCGAATAGTTTTATCCCTGCAGGGGTGTACCAATGTACCCACACGCCAGACCGCCTTTTTCCTTAGGTATGCCGGCACGGCTAAGTCCTACGAGACATTTCCAATATTGTGAATTATTCACGAGCCGCCCGTATGGATGGAAACCCATACGTTGTGTCGGAGTCATCGTAAAGCCTCGGTCAACTACCCTTCCCGGGTAAAGCCTTGGACAACTACGACGCTCCTCGAGGTGGAGAGCCTATCTGGAATCTCCACCACCGCACACCCACACAAGAACACCAGAACATATATCATGTTTCACACAACACACACAACCCCCTCCTGCGACTCGGAGATAACCCACGCCAAAGTACTTAGTCAAGAGAGGTCCCATATCCCTCTCGTGTGGTTAGCACGCAAAAATACTTGGAGAGTGTGACACAAGATGTTCGGTCCTTGTTGACTTAGGCAAGACATCCACAAACCCAATAACCCACTTTCCGACCACTTGCCCAAGTCCAAATCAGTTTTCCATTTTCAGATTTCGACTTTACAAAATAACAAAGCACAAGTGCTGGTCGTAATGACATAATTCATAAATGTGTGATCAAGATCATTGACTAAAATCGATGATCGCCCAGAACTACCGAAGCTAAGCATTTCTAAGCAATTTCAAGTCGAAAGCTACTAAGTGATAAGAGTCCATCCATCGAACTCCGACCACAGCAAATAACATAAGCTCATGGTAGTAGAGGATAAACAAGTCCTACAGATAATGCAACTATAGGATACTAACCATAATTTAACAACAAAATAGCAATGCATACATACGAGTTGAAATCAATATAGTAGACTTGAAAAATAATAGGATTAACATGATCAAACTGCTTGCCTGTTTGCTGCGGGTCAAGATGTAGCTGGGGATCACTTATGTTGTCAATGTGCTCTTCGGATCCTAACGAGAAGGCGAAAAGCAACAGATAAGAACGAATAAAAATGCAAGGACTCAACAGCAAACTTCCTCCAAAAATTTGAAAAATTTTGCAGAAGCAAGAGCATAATTTATAAAGAATTTAGCAACAAGAACCAATTGATTTGGATTCTTAATGCCAAAGATACGACCGAAAGAAGGTCTTACGACCAGGTAGTGGTCGTAGAAAAACTTACGACCATGACATAGTCGTAGCAAGTCTTACGACTAAGTTCAAGTCGTAGAGGAACTTACGACCAGTTAAGGGTCGTAGGAGAACTTACGACTAGGTACAAGCCGTAATGGAACTTACGACTAGGTACTAGTCGTAGAAGGACTTATGCCCCTGGCATAGTCGTGGTAAGATTTACGACTAGTTACAAGTCGTAGTACAACTTACGACTAAGCTAAGGTGACTGGTCGGAAATCCGACCACGAGGCAGCGCCTCCCGCACGCTATGCCAGTGGCTCGGCGGCTTCTCCGACCACAGCGGCGCCAGCCAAGGGCGGGGATGAGTGTCTAAAAGTTCAATGGTCCTACCGGCGGCCAGTACTAGTCGGAGTATGGCTGCGACGGCGGTACGACCACGGAGTGCGGCCGAGTAGGTATGGCTCGGGAGAACTCTCCGAACGGACCATACCCAAAAGAACAACGAAAACACCTAAGCTCCTACAGAGCAATGCGAACTTACCTACGCTGAAGAGCAACCAGAGACCCACGGAGTGGCTCCAGCGACGAGTAACCGAACGACGGCGGTAAGGTCCTCACTAGGCCACAGCGACCTGAGCAAAGAGAGAACCAAACCGAGCGAGGGTTAAGCTCCAGAGAGTAAAAAGGGAAGCAGCGAGCGGGGCAAGGACTTGAAGAAGAAAACCCCTGCTGCACCGCCTCCACCGAAACCCCACACTCAACAATGGCGGTCGAGGAGATTGCGAGAAACTGCAGCTCAAGCAAGCGGGTGAGTGCTAGCTGGAGTTGCGGAGGTGCTAAAAGAAACTAAGGGAGAAACAATGGTGCTTAAATAGCCGGGGATGGCCGAGAGCAACGGTGATATTTCTCCTCGGTCAACACTGCCATGAGAGCACTTGAGAGCGATGGGAGCAGGCGAATCATGACCTACTGAGGGATGAGCGTGACAGGCATTTAATGCGCGCAGAGCTAGCCGTTTAAAGGCGACCACGGAGGTGACTGCACGCTGCTCTTTTTCTCCTCTGCGCACGCCATGGCAGGGCTTCCGCGCGCGTGGACAGAGGAAGGAGACGACTCGTTGGTCGTCGGATTGAAATCGAACGACTGAATTGGATCGAGCAGATTGAAATGATCCCATCGTTCGGCTGGTCGAAGACCGTTCGATGCTGATCCAACGGCTGAGTTGATCGGTTGGATTAAACGATTTCATCGTTCGGCTGGTCGAAGACCGCTCGATGCCGATCCAACGGCCCACGACCCTAGCGCCCGAACGACCGAGTTGGTGCGCTTAGTTGACTGGACCGAGTCCCGTGGCTCGAGCCCGAGTCCGACTCAAACCCAAGGAACAGTGAAAACCAGTTAGGGTTTGAATTTGAATAACTGATTTTTGAGGAATTATTTAAGGTAGCAAGCAAGCTCCAAAAATTATGAAATTTTAACTGGAGTTTGCTGACAACCGGAGGTATCTCGTATGAAATTTCCAGAGATTTTAATGTACTGAATTTTCCTCCAGAAATTCCAGAAGGTGAAAGCTATGGTTTGACCAAGCTTTGACTCGCCTCCAAAAATTATCAAATAATTTTTAAAAATCATGAGATAATTCAGAGGTGTTGCCAAGCCTCTCTAGAACTCAGGAGAAATATCTCCAAGGGTTTGGCATAAGATCTACGCCAAGGAGGTTTTTGATAGTAGCCAATTGAGGATTCTGATTGTGATTTCTATAATTCCTTAATCACGAATTACAGAAATGATCAATGGCTTCAAGATGCAAGAAAAGTTTTAATTTTTCCTGATTTTCTTACACTTGAAACACAAATTCATTTTTGGGATGTTACAATATGCTACACTGCTAAAACCACACGAAGGTCCACAGGTGAGCACGTCATAATTTTTTGCTCAATGTTTGATTTGTTTTAATGAAATTTGGTGAATTTTTTTTTAAAAAAATTAAAATTTCATAAAATTTTCTGAAACTCTTTTGTTTGAAACTTAAGTTCCTAAATCTGAAACTCGTTAAAACTTAGACTTGAAACATTCTTAGAATCTTCTAGAAACTTCTATAAATACGCGACTGACTGAAACTTGAATCTTTTAAAATGTTTTCACGAGATTTCTTGAAACTTCATATAACTTACTCAAACTTCTTGAAACTCTCTCTGTCTTAAACTTGTTGAAACTTGAGTTCAAAATCTGGAACTTGAATTTGAAACTTTCTTAGAATTTTCTAGAAACTTCTAAAAATACGCGAAACTCACTGAGAACCTGAAACTTTTAAAATATTTTTAACGAGAATTCTTGAAACTTCATGAAACCTTTTGCATATAACCAAGTTGCATGACATGAGGGAGAACAAAACACAGAAACTTACGTAAATATGAAACTTGTTAAAACTTATGTTTGAAACTTTTTTGGAATCTTGAAACGCAGTTAAATCTAGTCGAAACTTAAAATTTGAAATCTGAAACTTTTAAACCACCGAAATTTCACAAAACTACACAAAATTACTGTACCATTAAAAAAATGCATCCCAACCCTTTCGTGAGTAAAGCAGTGCAATGCTGCGGCAGTACGGCACCGGATCGATTACTGAATGTTTTTGGGCCGCGAGACGAGTGCCTCGAGAATGTACGTTCCGGGCAGAGGCGACTGCTTGCTTGCTTGCTTGCTGGCCGGTCCCGTTTTGGATATGCATTGATCTTTTGCCGGTACCAAGGTGCAAGAGACAGGGGTTGCTACTGACATAGATTTAACAGGGGCAATTTAGGAAATACGCATTAGGAATTGCAAAGTTGCCAAATATTTATAAAACAAAATCTTGATCAAAAGTGGTAGGTATTCGAAAATAGACGAGTAGTAAACCAGTGCTGCTATAAATTAGGACTCTGTTTTTTTCGAGGGGTACGGCTATGAACTACTCATGTGCGATATAGGAATATGATACCATGTTCCCTCACAAAAAGGGGGAAAAATCACAATCTGATATATGACACCACTACAGTGAAAAAGGGTTATGTGCTGGAAGTATAGACAATATTTTAATTTCAGATTTTATTACAAGGCAAAGATCACAAATAACTATAGATGTATAAAGCAATACTAATAGCACACAACTCATTGTACTTCTAACCATATACAATAATAGAATTATAACAGAGTGCATCAATCAGCCTACACGCAGAAGGTTGATTGATGCACTAATATCCTTTCAGGGGCATGCTCGGTGGCACATGCGGGGCACACAAAATCTTCTTGACTCGGGAAATTCTTTATATTGATATTATATCCCTGTAAATTATAAATTATAAATTATATTTCTCATCATCCCAAGACCTGGGTGGCCTAATCTATCATGCCAGAGATAGAAAAGTTCAAAGCTTCTAAATACAGTTTTCAGGATAGTATAGCCTGCAGGTGCCTTAATATTAGTGTAGTATATCCCAGTTTCATATGAAGTCGTTCTAATACCTATTTTTTTTCACTTTCTTCACGCTTTGTAATTAGCAGGTATTCCTTACCGTACTCTTTTTCAGTCTGTACGTGGAAACCGTTAACGCAAATATCCTTGAGAATTCTAGTTGATTCTGAGTATAACAAGACTTCTTCAATGACTAAAGTTGTGCCAATTGGGAGTATAATTATGGCTCATCCTGAGCCTATTATACAAGTATCACTACCCGCGATTGTCGTAAGACTACCAGCATTCTTACTGACCGATTGAAAAAAAACCGTCTATCTCAAGTTGATATTCATTGTGTCGCTATCCGCTAAGCACACTTCCTCCATATGGCGCCACACACATTCTAATACCTCAAATATCATAACATAACTTACTATTATAAATACGAGAAAATTAAGCCTTGTAGAACTCAACATAAGAATTTAATGCTTTACTCTCCTAGGGTTTACAACCATTATTCAAAGTTCTATCACAATCACAAGCTGCAAGTGACTGTAAACATATCTAAGTGCAATGCATGCACCAGATCAAATCAGCGGAGTATGTAGAAACTTTCGCCTGAATCTGCTCCATGGCGATCTTCTCCTATTGGGCAACTACGGCTACGGCCGCTGCGATGTACAAAGGAGTGGTGATGGGGGCTGCTACTTGGCTGTCCACATCTATGAGTGCAACTACGGCTACGGCCGCTGCGATGTACAAAGGAGTGGTGATGGGGGCTGCTACTTGGCTGTCCACATCTATGAGTGCAACTAATGGTTGTGGATACTCTGTGCCTACAATGGCGAGGTGTGCCTCATGCTGACATTTGCCATTCTTCTTAGACTGGAAAGCATCAATAACGTGCGACCCACGACCTTACCCTTCTGGCTCCTCTCCTTTGTGAGAGGCTTTCTCACCTTGTAGCTGCCAGCATTAGCTTCATAGCCAACATTGCTACTAGACGGCTGTGAAATTTAGTTCTTACTTATAACATCATCTTGAGCTTTCGTAACTTGCATGCTGTCAATCCATTCGGCATACTCCTTATAGCCGTCTTGAGTATAGTTGCGTACAGATTGCACCGCATTCGGGTGAAAGGAAGAAAGAATTTTCTCAATATTATGCTCATTCATGATTACCTAACCACAGAGTTGAAGACTGTTACCAATTCTGGCCATACTGGGCTAACTCTTTGAACTCCCGGTTCGTGATGCCAGTCATGTACATATTTATTCACAGAGTTCATAAGATTACTGCTCGTAATTTGCGTAAAATGGTTGCAAAATTCTCATAATGCTCTTCGAAGTCCCGATTCGTGATTCTATATTTTTCTATGCATTTTCATGATTTACTGCTATTTTCAGTGATTAAAACTAATATAAACAATCATAGATAATCAAAACAATAAATACAATATATAAATTGTATAGAAATAATAATAATAATAATAGTGTTAAACATGCTTCAAATGCTCAAAAAGATTCAAAAAATGAATTCCCCATGCCCTTTTCTGTTGGAATATAAATTTTCGATGAATTCAGCAATTTCCAGGGGCTAAATCGTGAAATTTCAATTCTGAAAAAAAATTCCACGCAATATTCAGAATTTTTGAGGTTTTTTTTTTGCAAATTGTGCTTTCTTTTTCAAGTTTTCCATTTTTTTCTTTTCTCCCGAAATCACATGGGCCGGGTCATTTGGCCTTTTTGGCCCACAAGCGACTGGTCAAAGGGGTGAGGGGTAGGGTTTCTCTACCCCTGTTCATGTGATGGCAGCGATGCGCTACAAGTGTTTCGCGGCCGGCGCATTGGCGTGAGACGGCCGATGGGCGGAGCGGCGTGTCGCCAGTTTCTAGAGGCCAGCGAAGCGTGGCGTGTAGGCAGCGATCGAGGTGGCACACAACGACATGTTTAGGCGGATGCATGTAGGCGGCGATGCGCGGTGCGACCGTACAGGGCCGGCGGCGGCGTAGCCATACAAGGCCGAGGGCATCGCACAAGGCCCCTTGCAGGTGGCTCGACAGCGCATATTTGAGATGACCGACACGTTTGATGCGACTTCGGGCATGCAGGGCCACATGGCTTCGGGCTGGTGGGCAACAGACGGTGGCACGGTCATGCGGGGTGGCCGGAGCAAGCGCAGCAGTGCGACATCGTGGTCATGCGGGGCGTCGCAATGGGGAACCGTGCGGCGGTCAGCGGCTTCGGGCCGGTGGTGCAAGCGATGCATGCTGTGCGTGGTGGCGGCACGACCACATGCAGGTGGCCGACTGTAGACCGGCGGTGGCGTGGCTGTACGAGGCTGCGACGTTCGGGTCTTTTTTTTTCCTTTCTTTTACTGTTTATCCAATGTACAAACTACAGTGCAATCATCATCTACTCTTTTATGCAACCCACCGATCAGCTGGTCGACGGCTTCAAGTCGGCTCGCGGTAGATTAGAGCGGATTTGCACCTTAGAAATAATCTAGAAAGCTAAATTTGTAGAATTGAAAGCGATCTATAAAAGCGATTCGATCTACGAGTGTCGTGTTTCGACGATTACCTTTCGATCCGAGTAGAGTAGGCCTAGAGGTAAGTCGGAGTCGATTGTGCTGATAACGTGTTGAGGAACCGTCACTGGCGAGTTCAGTCCGAACGATCACCTCGTAGACAAATGTAGAATTACATTAAACAATGCAAGAACAAATAGTAGATTGAACACATATTGAGAGACAAAGGTATATGGGGTATTCTTCTTCCTTATTCCTTCAAGTGATCAGGCTTTTACAATAACTAATACCCTCTATTTATAGGATAAATACCTTGCTAGAGTTTTAGCTGTGGTGCCCACCCATGGGCTGAGCCCATGGTTTTCCAACAATGTGCACCTGCCTCCCAGAGTTTCCATGACAAATTAGTATTAATGTTATGTATCGGTTTATGACATATTATCATAGACATGAGGTGCCTATTGAACTTAGTGACAACTACCTAAGATCGTCATAGTACGTGACTATATATGATAATTACAATTGTTCTCACAAAAGTTTATGTCATTGAAAGCCAAATCTATTGTATTGGGCGTTGCGCCGCCAAGATGTGGAAGCAGTGCCAGCCGGCGGAGGCATGGGAGCATTGTTGCCACGGTCGCTGAGGGATCCAGGCCGCACGGACTCGCCGAATCATGAGATGAGGGTGCGTTGCAGGGAGATAGGCGATGCGCCGATTCGTCGCACTTGCACGGGGAAACGAAAACAAGAGTCTGGGATGTGGGTCCACTACTACACAAAAGCTCAATCACAAATGGTTCTAAACTATCATCACAGATGATTTTTGAACCGTCTGAATTTTTATGTCTGTGATAACATAAGATCATCACAGACGGTTTTTGAACCGTCTGTGAAAAAAAAACTATCACAGATGGTTCTAAACAAGAACTGTTTGTGATAGTTTTTTCTATGAAAAAAAAACGAAAACGGATTTTCACTTCGTCTGGAGCCTCTCAAGCCTCGCGAATGAATCTGATATAGATTTTCGAATTGAACTTTTCGCTAGCTTTCCCACAATAGCCGCAGCATCACAGTAGCATCAACTCAATCTATTCACAGAGCACTAAAAACAACACGACATGCATCACCCACATCACAGTAGCATCAACTTAATCCATTCACAGAGCACTAACACATCACAGTAGCAATCCACATCACAGAGCAAAAGGTGGGAGTAGAGAGAGTGAGGTCGTGGGAGGCTGGGGTGACGAGGTCATGGGAGGCCGACGACGATGAGGCCGGGGCGAGGTGGAGGAGGCCGCGAACGACGAACTCAGAGGAGGACAGGGCGACGAAGTAGAGGAGGCCGGGGGTGACGAGGTCGTGGGAGGTCGACGACGACGAGGCTGGCGCGAGGTGGAGGGAGGCCGCGGGCGACGAGCTCGGGGGAGGCCGGAGCGTAAGGTCAGGGCGAGACGGAGATGGCAGAGAAGAAATGGCAGAGGAGGAGATGGAGATGACAAATGAGGAGATGAAGGACTCTGTTAATATAGAGAGATTTTCGGCAGTCCGCCCATTAAGTGCAAATTTTCGTTTTCCTGCTCAAGTATCACAGACGGTTTTATATAAAAACCATTTGTGATCACGAACCGTCTGTGATAAGCGTCTCATCACAGACGGTTCTTATCTGACAAATGTCTGTGATGAGAGACTCATCACAGACGATTTTTGTATAAAACCGTTTGTTATTTTAGGGTTTTACCATGGTTTGGAATTTTCCTTACTCTTCGAATTTACCATGGCTTGGATTTTTACCATGGTTTAGGGTTTTTCAAACCATGGTAAATTCCAAGTTATTGTAAATCTAAAATCACAGACGGTTCTAACCACGAACCGTCTGTGATATTCTCAGTATCATAAACGGTTCGTGATTAGAACCGTCTGTGAAGTATCACAGACGGTTCTAACCATGAACCGTCTATGATTATTTTATCACAGACGGTTTTAAATGAGGCGTCTTCAATGGCCTGTTTTGTAGTAGTGGTCGTTTCTCTCGTGGATGGAGTTGGATTGGGGCGGGAAATTCCAATCATTGTGTGCATCCAAATGAAAACAAGAGTATTTCCTTATCAACGACAGAACAAAACTACTTAGTGTACCGGCGAGCCAAAGGTTGAAATGACACGTTTTTTATTTGTGGTAGCAAAATTAACTCCTCTTTCTTTGCGTTCGAAATGATAAAAATAACACCTTTATCGCGTTAATTTACCGCGGAAGCCACGTGCTACACATACAGACTGCTGAAGTCGACGTGCTGTGCACCAAGACCGCGGCAGGTGGCCGTGGACTGAGAGTACGGTAGGTGGCCGTGGACTGGGAGTGCGGCAGGTGGTCTGCTACTGCCTGGGTGAGTAACAGGTCGTCTGCCGCGGTTTGGATTCATAGCATATTAGCTTGGCACAGTAGAAATATCATTTTTGTTATTTTATTTAAAAAAGGCTAAACAAAAAGAAAAATAGTGTAGCTAGTGGCTGCTCCTAGCTAGGTCGCATTATAGCAGTAAAGACACCGACGACCTGTTCCAATCCGTTTGGGAAATTTTGTTTTGTAAGAACGAATGACAAACAGCTGAGTCTGTGCCGTCCAATTGAAGGGCCGCGTAAAGACACCGGCATGCATGTCGTGCGTCAAGCTTAGCTAAGAATGCAGGCAGCGATGATGGCGATGAGATGGATACGTATGTGTCGATCAGTCAGAGATCAGCCAAAAGCTCGTTCGCGCTTCCTGTCTGCCTAGATAGATGTGAAGGCTCTGCCGTGGAGTCGGGAGTTGGGCGTATTCTCCTCCTCTTCCCCCTTTGGAGCCCTTTTGACTCATGTCTCGGGAACCGTCAAGTGCTACTGTGTGCCAATCTGCTTCGAATCTTCTTCGTAGTTAACCTTTACTATATGCTGTCCTTGACTACGCTACAGCTAGTTACAATCGTAATAGTTACGATATTTTGTTGTTAGTAGTGGTACAAATTTTATTTTTTGCTCTAACTTACGATTCTACTTCTAAACGGAGTATTTTATATATCATTACAAATACATCAACGTGGTGTATAAGCAAAAACAAGAGTTTTATTGTAAATATATCTTCGTACAGTGATATTAGTTTCGTATGTCTGCGATTTTTTCCAAAATAGTTTTCTACGTAAAATTCGTATTTCCTATTTCAATTTTTATGTGTATTATGTACAACGTATTTGAGCATAGTTATTGCTACAGTACTACATAAGTTCAACATGAAACAACTTCGGGTGCTGCACCAGCGACGGGAAAACGATAGAGGATGTGAATCGATCGGTGTGAACCACACTGGATGTTGCACCTTGCTAGGGAGGACTTGCGAGATGCCACATCGCTTGTGGAGTACTCTGGCTTGTGCTAATTCCTACATGGGAATTGGGATCGACTATACATGGTATAGGCTGGTTTGAAACATAGAAATTTCGTAGAAAGCAATTTTATTCCCAGCTAAAGCATGTGTAATTCTCCGCACTCTAGATTTGGAGTTTTGTTCGTTGGGTAAATTTTGTTTGTAAATAATACTAGTAGTTACACAGGAATCCTGATCCTTTCTGTAACACAAGAGTTCACCCTGCGAAAAGTTTCTGTGAGTGTGAACAGTATTGTACTATAGTACTGTAGCAATAGCGAAATAAGAACAGTAATACTTTTACTGTAACTATTGATCTACCTTTGATTTTAGATCATTTTCTAATACATCGCAGTTAAGTGCATTTCCGTTATACAACTGTTGAGCCTCTCCGCTCTTGTCCAATCGAAGAGTTGCGTGTGGGCTCTGAAGCCTACGCCTGGCGTAGCAAACTAACTGGCATCTTGTCAAGGTAGCTAGTGCAGGCATGACGATGATGATGAACTAGATGGAGACGTATGCGCCGTCGAACGATACATGGGCTTAGATTGACATACACACTACTGTTTCCGTACTATCTCCACTTACTGCCGCGTCTTTGCCGACAGGCCTAGATTGGCTTGACTACTACAGCGCCCAATGTTTGGATAGCAATTGCTACCGTGCCACGGACAGACAGCGGTTCGCCGTGGCGGTAAATTTCACCGGAAACGGCTTGCTAATTCCCCCCAAAAAAAAAATCAGAAAAATACCTGTGTTGTGTTCCAAACGGGCCACAGGGTTTTGCGTTTACTCTCTTTCACAGCGCACCTCCACTCACATGGAGATGTTCGATCTTCATAGTTTAGAATTATGATAATTTGGATTTGTGATAACATCAACCACTATCTCGATTACAGTAACATACGACACACAAATTCACCGAACCACACACTTCGATAGAATGCACTAACAAGCCGCAAAGTGGTTTCCTTGCTGCGAGGCACTTGTGAGACCACACGACTCTTACTATTTCGTGCTTGGCAAGGGCTCCACCGAAGAATTTGAAGTAAAAATTTTAACACCCTTCCTTGAGGCATCAACAGGTCTCACCTCTTGAATCTGGTATGTAGTTTCTCCAGCTTCACTAGGTGAAGGACATGGAGTGTAGGTAGATTCCAAGTTTTTAGCCTATTTGGTACTGTTACGCATTTTTTTTAGCGAAAATGACACAGTTCGTGTCGTATTGCCAAATTTGGCACAACGGACTGGCCGGTGGTGGACGTGTGTCCAAATCCGTGCTCCTGTGGCGCGGAGGTAATCTCTACCGTGCATCCTAGGCCCGGACTTCGCTCCTTACACCACGTCGCCCTATCCATGGCTCCGTGGCCCGGACAAGGGGTGTCCGTGGATTCCTGACCCGGACATGCCTTTGTCGACCCTCCCTAGCCCGAACGCGCCTGGGCGTGCTGCGTGGCTTTGCCTCTGTCGTTGCTCCTGTAGGGATACGGGTAGCCTACGCTAGCTGACAATTTAAAAATTCTAACATGTAAACCAGGATGCCATGCAACCAAAAATCACAGATTGTTACCACCAAACGCGTAACGCAGCAAAAGAAGAGTTGGATGAGTCTGGTCCAACGAAGAGCGCGTCGGTGTAGTGGTCGTGGTCGAGCGTCCGACGTAGTTGATCGTCCAACGTAATCGAGCGTTCAACGTAGTCGATCGTCCTCGCAGTCGATCATCCAGCTTAGTCGAGAGCGACCGATCACTTTCCATGCAAAGTGACAGATCGTCCTCGAGAGCAACAACAACTATAGTAGCGTCTCTACGATATCCACTTGTCCAGGGTAGGAACGCCGTACGCCGGTGTGCTAGCACCAAGTCACACGGGAAGACTCTCTCAAGAAAATGGCGGCTAGGGTTTGAACCTACTCACGTCAACTCTTGTCGTGGTCTCTTCTATCCCTGTCTCCCAATAGTCTCAAGCATATCTTTATATAGTGCCCGTGATGGGTCCTATCCGAACATGTTTGACGAATCGTATCCATACTGGTTTGTTCCAACTCGTTAAGTGTATGACCACCAGCAGGTTCATGCGTGTCGGTTGTGACTCGAAACCGTTAGATCACGAGTCATCAACGGCTCCTAGCAGGACATAACGATTCCCGAATACACATAAATTATATCAGACGAACCTTAATGCAATATGATCTACGAACATGTCCTTATCACTAACGACCAGCTCGTATCTCTATACAACCAGTTCATATTTGGTCTTGTCCAGTTCGTGACTCCTTACGATCAGGTTTTGACCACATAGTGATCATATTCGATCAGCCTACGACCAGCTCGTATCTCCATACGACTAGTTCGTATCTGATCAAAATGAACGACCAGCTCGTGTATTCTCCCTTTGCCTCACGATATCGGTTTGAACTCCAGGTGAGATATCATGTCATCCATAGACTATTCAATACTTTCTCGATCAAATATCGGATAACATCACGTGGTCGAACTCTTTGACCACTAGTGGCATAGCTATGCACTTTCTTTATCCGACAACATCGAGGGGCCCAGAGATATCTCTCCTGTTATGTTAGGAGGGGCAAATCCCATATCCGAACAGTCACATTCCTCCGCATGTTTCACAGCATACCTGAAAGCTATCTTTATAACTACTCAGTTACGGAGTAGTGTTTGGCAACCCCAAAGTGTACTCTTACAGATGTAGAAAACTATGTTGATATCAGGTCTAATGATTATACATCATCATTGCTTGAGACCACCGGATGACACATGAAATCAAAACAATCTCAGTAGTGTCTCAAGGTGGGTCAATCCAATACCATGTTCTCTAACATGTGTTCACATTATTGATTCGATATCCCTATATCCATGATCAGTGAAATATGGTTATCAATCAATACATGTGCTGGTCGATGGCATCACTGGTGTTCCGACCAGTGACATATACGACCAGAGATACATTTAGAACGACATCATATAAGTTAAAAGAGATTCACCAACAAGTCACATACTTGTTCATCTTTATAACAAATGATTCATTCAAGAAATAGAATAACACTTATTCAATAACTCATAAACATAAATGTGATACAATCATCTCTATGATTACCTCTAGAACATATCACCAACAGCTCCCTAGCCCGGACAACACCTGGCAGCCTTGTCCGTTGCTCCCTTGGCTGGACGCGCCGCGTGGTAGCCTTGTCCATTGCTCCCTCGGCAGGACGCGCCTGGACACGCCGCGTAGCACCTTGTCCGTTGCTCCCTACTATGGACACGCTGAAAGCCTTTCACCTACAACCCTTTAGTCTCGTCGCTGTCCATCGTCTCGCTTTATTCCCATCGCTCGTCCATCGTTGTCTTAGGTGTGTATGCATGCATTGAAACTGCGCACGGGAGGGAATCCAATTCCTCCCATCACTTCGCGAAATCTATTCCACCCTCGTTCGGTTGTTCTCGCTCGCTCGCTCTCTCGATTTCCTTTTCATAGACGATTAAGGATTGTTTAGAGCTAAGCCATCATTAGCGGCAAAAAGTAATGTTTTGCTCGTGCCTGTTTTCTTTACTAACTGTGTAGTTAGTTAATTAGTCATAGTTAATGGGTTGTGCTTATTTAGGCCTAGTGAATTTAGTCTTGTTCGTTTTTTCACGGTTAAATTTGTGTTAATTAAATAATTGGAATTAATTAGGTCATACTTAATTAGCTATAGTTGAATTAATCATATATATTTATTCTTGGCATAGTTAATTAGGTATTAATTAATTAGTCATAGTTAGTTATGTTAGTTAGTTAGTCATAATTAATTAGTTAGAATTAAATAGTCATAATTAATTTAGTCATAGTTAACCAGTCATAATTAATTTACTGGTCATTTTTATTGTATTTAATTTAGTGGCCTTATTAAATCACAATTATTTATTTTTAATCAATATATCGTAATTAATTAACGATAATTAATTTAGTGGTATGCAATTCATCGTAATGAATTTAGTCAAGAATAATATTGTAGTCATTATTAAGTCATAATTATTAATTTATAATTCATTTGTGGTAGTTAATTAGTCCTAATTAATGTAGTGGTATTGAACTACTTGGATTAATTAATCACAACTAAATTAGTCGCACTTTATTAGTCCTAATTATTTTATCACTATTAATTAAGTATTAATTAGTTCGTCGTACTTAATTAGCCGCAACCAATTTGGTCGTAGTTACATAGTGCATGTTGATTTGTTGTCTGTATTTAGTTGTATTTTTTTATTTATAGTAATTCATCATTATTATTAATGTATTCACTAATAATATTTGTATTCGATCTCTTGCAAGTCATGTCTCTACCGCAACTACTGGAACCCTTCTACGACGAGTATCACCGATGCAAGCTGTGGATCACCGGGGACGTGGATGTCCCTCCACCCCTCATTCTTCGGTCCGTCAACCATTGCTGGGATCTCGATGCTTGCTACGTCCTAATCCTCTGGGACACGGGCTTGTTTCCCTTCGCGACACTGCTCTCGGTCGGACGCTACTTCACCCTAGATGACAATGTGATGTCAGCACTTGTCGACAGGTGGAGACCCAAGACCCACACCTTCCACTTTTGGTGGGGAGAGATGATGGTCACTCTCCAGGATGTCTCATTTTTTTACCGGTCTCCCGATCAGGTTGAGCCACTTGTTCCTGGCCGTCCGTTGGTGGACTAGAAGGCCCGGTTGCGGTAACGGTCCGACATACCTGTGCCGAACGGCGCTTTTGGTGTCCCTCAGATCTAGCTGAGGAATTCTAGTCATTTTCCGCCAGAAGCACCTGACGAGGTTGTTAGGACGCACCTCGTCGCCTACCTTCTCCATCTCTTCGGTTGGGTCATATTTCCCACCACACATGACGATTAGGTTTAGCCCGACTTCGTCCGCATCGCCGAGTCTTTGGTTGATTCGGTGGTCGGGCGCCGGTCGCGATTAGGATCGATTGTTCTCTGCATCACATATAGGGGGTTATGTGATGCTTCGTGCTGCGGCACCATGTGAAATCGGTCCTTGGCGTCTGCAATGCTCCTGTGGCTGTGGAGTTGAGAGCACTTCCCTTTTGGATGCCCCTCCTTTGGCAGAACAATGCACCCGTACCCCGAGTTGAATGACTCGGTCGATGGGCCACTTTGGGCTACCAGTAGACTGCCGCCCAATTACGCTGGGCCATGGACAAACTGGTGAGGTGCTTCTCGGTTTTCCACAACGAGTTCGAGTCGTTGCATGACAACGATATCATATGGGCTCCATGGAGCCCAAATTTCGTCAACACGGTTGCGTCGCACGGACTATCCGTGCATTGCACATAGGAGACCAAATTATGGGCGACGACGTGCCACCTAGTGTTTTCCCATATAGCAGTAGCGCGCGATCGATAGTTCGATTTGTACCAGCTTGTGCCCTCCAGACGGCATTGAGCCATCCACTTGAGAGTCCAAATCCATTCGAGTAATGTTTGCATTTCATGCCCACATTCCCTGTTCTAACACGAATCATTCTCGAATGCAGGCAATTGAGAGCGGGCCGACATGCCAAGGACTGGCAAGCCATCCAACATGAGTGGGTTACACCTTGGATGGAGACGGCTCACGTCGAGGTTGTATAGGAGCAGAGACCGTACAACATACGGACATACCTCTAATACATGGAGTGGTGTACGATCAAGGATGGCCTACTAGAGGGGGGGGGTGAATATGAGATTTCTAATTAAAGATTTAACACAAGACAAGAGTTATATTTTAAGTTTTTCACTAAGGCAACCCAAGGCTATGGCAAAACTAAATACAATTCTAGCTAAGCAATTCTACACAAGTAAGAGATAGAGATGTAAATACGAAAAAAGTAAAGCCAAGAGAGAAAAGCGCAACGAAGACAATCGATGTTTTCCCGTGGTATCGAAGACTTGCCGGTCTTCACTAATCCACGTTGAGGTAAGCTCAAACAAATTGGATCGGCTCCACAAATTGAGCCTAAAGAACCTCGATTTCACTAAGGTTTCTCTTCCTACACTTCGGAGATGGTGAGCACCAAACTAATCACAATCAATGCCGGGTCTCTTCACAATCTTCTTGAATAGATCACCGCACAAACTTATTTCAAGTCGTCTAGGTGCTGGCATGCACCAAGAGTAACAAATCACAGCCCTCGTTTGAAGGTAATCAAGTGCCAAAGAGATCAACTAATGAGGTATATTCACTTGAATGCTCTCAACTACCTCAAAATGAGAAATAATTGCAAATGAGTAGAGGAGAGTGCACTAAAGGCTCAAATGTATTCAATGAGTTTCAAGGTTCTGAGCTTGGTGCTAGTGAGGGGGTATTTATAGCCCCAATCATAAATTCGACTGTTTGAAGCAATCCCTTGAAAAATTCAGCAAGTGCGGTACTACCACCATTGATCGGCCGGTACTACCGCACCTACTGTTCAACGGCACCTGGTGTGCATTAAATACTTCTGAACTGGCCGTCACAGTGAGATGTGGTACTACCGCACTCACAATGTTCGGTACTACCGCACATGGTAGTACCGCTCGACTCTTCTAGTATTACCGATTTTCAGGGGAGGAAAAACTCCTAAAAATATGCTCTCTGGAAATAACGTACCATCAACTATAAATCGGTACTAACACACTGCGGTAGTACCGCTCCTCACTTGCAGTCAAACCATTTTTGCTAAAAATCTTTTTCCAGAAGTTGTTCTAAATGCCATACATGACTTTTAGTTGATCAAGATGTCATGTTGATCAAGATGGCACAAAATAAATTCTCATGCTACAAGCCACAATCCCTCTTTATAGTGTGTCATCTAGCCTATAAATCTAGACTTTTCACCAAACACCAAGACCGTAAAAACTATAAAAGGATCCTTAGGCTTCATAATACCTTTGTCTCGAGCCATGCCGATCTTTTATCATCTTTGCATTGGCATTTCCATGTCGTCATTAAAACTTTGGGACTAAGCTTTTAAAACATCTTAACACGCATATTAACACATTGTTATCATTAATTACCAAAATCAATTTTAGTGGTCTAGATGCTTTCAAGTGGTACGTCCCACGGCCGCACACGAGACTGACCCGTCCTCTACCAGAACGTCCGGAGCATGTGACGCACTAGGAGAGGCTCTTTCACTCCTTCGATCATCACAGTGCCTTGCGGCATGACGACACGGTAAAACGCTGACAATCTTTGTTTGTTCCATTAAAGATATTTGTATTGTTTGCTACTGAACATGTGTTCTCTTTCATTTCAGTTTGAGCGGCTGCAGCGGATTGCAAGCGCATCGGAGACCACCATCCGTAGCCTAGAGCACACCGTACTGGGCTTCTCAGCACTCTGATGTACATCTTCACGGATTCAAATAATGTAATCAAGAACATGAGCTGCAGTTGTTCGAGAGACGATGTCCTACATACCACGCACCGAGTGGGCGAACCGCGCTCACCTGCTTGGTCGTCATGGCCCAGTCAGATCGACGGGCATCCTAGCGCTCCCAGTCAGTCATCCACATTGCAGATCGATGGGGAAGTAAGTTATGTATAAATTTATATCCTGTTTTTATTACACCTTAGGTTGTCTCAATGTAATGTCGTCATGTAGCCGCATGTTCGTTGGGATCCATCTCTTATGTCGTCCGCACCCCGTACTCAGATTGGCGCTCCCTCTCGGTCATTCGCACTGCACATCCAAGAGGTACAAGATGTTTAGTTTACATTCTAGATTTTTATTTGGCCTAACATCATTCCATCTTGCAGCCTCCAGTTGAGCGTGCGGTGACGGCCATCCGTCAATTGATGAGGAGACGCCCATCCCAGCTACTACCAGGGAGCAGTATACGGTGCCAGGGTTTGGAACATGGCACCCAGGGAACCCACCCCTATCATATGTTTGCCAGTATGATGTATCGTATGAAGGGCAGAGCTCCTCCGAGGTCGCTGCCACTTCGCACGATCGAGGCCAGATCTTCTCCGCACGACCGGACTTGCAGACAGCGTACCTTGGGGGCGGACAATCTGGAAGTGGAAGGGAGCTGTACACTGCGATAGGGTTTGGATCATGGCACCCAGGGCTCCCACCCTTGTCATACGTTGGCCAGTACGGAGTATCGTACAAAGGGCAGAGCTCCTCCGGGGTCGCTAACACTTTGCACGATCGAGGCTAGAGCTCCTCCGCACGACCAGACTTGCAGACAGCGTACCTTGGGGGCAGATGATCCGGGAGTGGATTTCTCGAGACCTTCATTACTAACATGATTGCATGTGGTAACCAGTTCGGCATGACTCCACTGCACAACATTGATGTTGGGCAGACTCAGCTGGCCCAGAGTCAGCTTACTGGTACACCTCCGCCCACTCAACGATCTCCCTACCCCCTCTGAACAGCCACATGATCTCCAGACTAGTTAACATATCCCACAGGACATGCTCGATGCAAAACTAGGACATACACGAAGACGCAGAAGCAGCCAGTAGAGAGTGGCTAAGACGAGTGAGTCGTATTGTGTCCCATGTGTATTTGCATTGTATTGATATTATGTGCTTTTGTTGCTCTATATTTGTATGTATATTTGGTATGTTCTGTGCATATTGTTGGAGTTGATCTGCTGCGAAAAATTATCGTAATATGTTGTTCTTTTGTGAGTTGCTATATTTGTATGCTTGTTGAAAATTGTTGTAATGTATTGTTTAAACTTGGAGTGTGGACATTTCAAGTGGACTTGGAATGTAAAATTTGATAAATAAAATTGGCGACATTTCCGAATGTACATTGTGATTTACCAATTACATGCTATGCAAAAACTTGGGAATCGGGAGAAAGGAGGACCAAAACTAGTCTTCACATCGCCATAGCCCCTCCCCTTGTCTCGGGACTGCCCACGGTGGCGGCGAGTGTTGAAGTCATCCATATCATGCAATTCCATAATGTAAGTAGACCGTACGACCAAATACTTAGGCAGCATGCGAAATGTACATAACTCACCTCTTCGACGTGGAGTGTGCTCGGGTGCTTGGAAACACTACGACGACTGCCGATCTCAATAGAAGGAGCCTTCCCCTTGTCTCGGGATTGCCCACGTTGGTAGCGTGTGTCGAAGTTGTCCTTGCTCTGCGGTACGGGCTGGACGATTGCATGATGTTAGAAGAATGAAAGGCAAATTACATAATCAGGATGCATATTGTACATAACTCACCTCTTCGATACAGAGTACGCCCAGGCGACGGGAGAAGCTGCGATGGCCGTCGGTCTCAGTAGCAGAAGCCTTCCCCTTGTCCCTCCTGGGCTGCTCTGGTGTCTTCTTAATAGGGTCTGGTACGTAAGGTTTCCATCGCTGTAAGGTCTCGGCTCGCATTGCGTAGTTCAACATGTACTTTTGCTCGATGAACGTCCTATCATACGTAGCTGGGCCATCGATCCATTGGAAGAAGTTGCAGCGCATCTCAGGTTGTCATTACATGCACATAAATTTAGAAACATGTGGAATTCAATGTAGGGTGTGGAAAATCGATGTGAGCGTATGATTCTCTTATGAGGGTGGCCGCACGTGTAGTACACCTGGGCGGCTGTGGCCGGGTGTGTCAATTAAATGATCTTCGTTAGCAGTTCACACACACATTGTGGGTGTGGAAACTCTAGTGGTACTGGAGCATCCTTTATTGAAAAATCAGGGTAGGGTTTAACCCTCCTTGCTAGCTACTTGCGCTTTTGTAATATCTTCGCGTAAAAGTTCCCCGATGAGTTCGACATATTGTAGGCTAATGTAATGTTTCGCTGTTGTGCACAAAACAAGGGCGAGTCAGTTCAGAACAAATATAATGTCGAGATACGTGCACGTTATGAAAGAATGGCGTAAAGATATGCACAAATATGAGCAGACTACCTATTTACATGACATGACAGTCCTCGTATAGGCGGACAATACTATAAATTACGACACTGAGTGATGACTAGACGAGCTCGGTCTGTTGGGGAAATCCTTCATGGAGTGCCCAAGTGTCTTGTATATTCTGCATTTCATCGTGCGGCTCAGGCCTCCACACTAGTTGTCATCTATGTCGTTCTGGAAGTGCCGCATATGATGTCGTTCCTCCCAAGTTGACTTCTAGGCCCTGTGCGGCCCCTATTGCACCCTGTGCGGCTATAGATTCCTATAGTTCGTGTCCAAGCCATATGAGTGAAACTATGCACTCTACGTGCCAAAAAGGTGCTGTCGTAGTACTCGAATATATACAGATGTCATGCATTCGGGTCTTCTGCATCTTTTGGTCCATATACCTCTGCATGTTCTCGGACCACTGCTCCCTTCTTCAAGTTGTCGCCTTGCTACGGTGGCTCTATTGATGAAGTAACCGACCGTGCGAGTCCATGTCTCCTCAACGATTGCGGTGATACAGAGACACCGCACACCTTTGAGCATGATGTTGTATACCTCAGACATGTTGGTTATCATAATTCCGTACTTCACACCGTCTATGTTATAGAGAAGGGACCATTTCTCCAACTTGGGAGCGTGGGGATTAATCCACTACGTGAAACTTATGCTGCTCCTAGATTGGGCACTCGTGGCCTACGACCCCTCCTGTGCCTCTGGAGAGGAATCCCTTGTATGCCTCATGGTCTGAGGTTTGAGATTTGTCAAGATGGACTCTAACTTCCACCTCTGCTTCTGCAGGCACAACGCTTTGAACGTCTTCATATGTTTCTGACTACGAAACCACATGAAGAAGTTCGATGCAAGATGCCTCATGCACCACCGGGTTTCCACATCGTTCCACTGGTGTTCTTCATGGTGTTCATAGTCGACAACAACCCAACATTGTGTTCCGTGATAAGGCATACGTTGGGCCAGTCTTTCACAACCATCCGCTTCACATTCGCTAGTACAACCAATTGGATGTGTTCTCAATCTGTACAATAGCAAAAGCATCCGGGAGAATCTGTCATTCGCGTCGGCCGTTACCGTAGTGAGAATGGTGCCCTTGTACCTCCTCGTGAGGAAAGTGTCATCCATCGTGACGACAGGATGACAAAACTTGAAGCCCCATATGACCGGGGTGAAAGTCCAGAACACCCAGTCTAGTATGAAGTAGTTGGGACCTCCGCCAGCATGTACGTGTCGGGGTTTGCTTTGATAATCTGGTGAAGCATTCTCGGCACAAGGTTGTACGCCTCTTTGTATGTCCCATATATGGACTTGATAACCTTCTCCTTGGATCGTCGGACCTTACTGTAGCTGACTAGGTAACCAACCAGATTGGTAAGTTCCGACATCAGCATCTCAGGGGAGACGGACACGTCCTCCGCAACTAGGTGGCTGATGAGGCTTGCCACATATGTGAAAGTCACGTTCGATCTTTGCGCAATGCTCACGGCTTCGCAAATATGGTCGATCACCGCTTTGACCATGAAGACCGAGTCAAAGAACTTTGCTCGGTGGCGCCGACGCTATAGCGATCGTCCACTACACACTTCACAGCGTAATGTCCTGGGTTAGACCGGTGCACCCAATACACATGGATGATGGACAAGGCGTATCGTGCTATAGCTTGCTGCATGGCCACCTTGCTAGGGAAGTGCTGCCCAACTAAGAGGGTGTCAGCATCAAACCCTCAAGTACGAGCGATCGCACTACGATATCATCAAGTCTAGATACCACTTACGACACCTCTGAAGACACAATTCCACTGGTAGGACCAGCACCCTGGGGTGCGTCCTCATCGCTACCATCCGAGCCTGGGTTAGCTCCCTCGTCGGACTCCAACCTAAGAAGATGGTCCGATAGATACTTGTAGCAATCAATGCGGGCCGACCACCATAGTCCCACCCCTTATTTTGAACTAAATTATGCACAACTCTTTTCCCATGGACTTCTTCCAAAACAGAACATTCCATGCTACTGTCTTCAAACTCCGCCTACAGTTGCCCGCTTCCCGAGCCACCAGCATCAACAAGGTTTCCTGGCGCCCTGAGTACGAAATCATCGTACACCATCGGCCTCCTGTATATCACCACCTGGGGTTGGGAAGCAATCTGCATGTATCGCCCGATTAACGCCTGTTCACCTTGACTAGCTCCAACACCCTGTGGGTGCAGGTGATCACATCGATAACAAGTTTCTTCGTCGTTGGCTCCGAGTCGAACTCCCTCCAGATGTAGCTCCTAAGCTCGTGAATATTTATCCCATCGAGCCCTTCCGCCTGGACCAACTTGTACTGGTATCTCAACAGGTCCGACCCATCGGGGCCGGCCCGTACGAGACCGTTGCCATAAAACACTGCCAAGTCTTGCATATTCAAAATTACCTAAACAAGGTATGCAATATAAAAAATTGGGTATGTAATTAGCACTGATTAATTAATTATACCCAACTATTTACATGAGATTATTTCTTCAATTACCACTAATTAAATATGTCTAAACAAAAAGGCACTAATTAGTTGCCCGTAATTTTTTTTGCCACTAATTACCCAACACACATATAATTGTGACATATTAAATACAAATAAGCAATTAAATGCGAGTACATGAATGTAAATAATTAATTATTTAGCAATAATTTCATTACGTCACAATAAATTAATAATGAGTCATTCATTACATCTATGTAATTCCCCCTGAATTAATTAGGATTAATTAGTTACCACCAATTACATACGAGTCATTAATTACCAATAAATTAATTATATTCACATAAATATGACCATTTATTTTGCACTAATGTAATTAGCACTAATGAACCGCGCAAAATTTAATTACAAAATAGAAATTACGACTAATTAATTAATTAATAAGTCACACCGACTAATTAATTATGACTATCTAACTACGAATATTTAATTATGACTACTTACTGTAGGACTGTAAAGGCGACTAAGGGGGGGGGGGGGTGAATAGGCGCTTTCTAAACTTTCTCGCCTAAATCAAATACAACACGAACTTTACTTCTTTAGCTATGAAAGCTAAGAAGATCAGTAAGCGCACAGTGGAAGCCTTGTGTTGGATTTGATAAACCCTCAACCACACGACACAAATGGAGAAAAGAACTTACCGCTCAGGCGGTATCTGGCGGTCCGGCCGGCTACCACGGGCGATCGGACCGACGGTCAACCAAATGGTCGGACCGGCAACTAATCGGCGGTCGGACCGGTGGACAGCAGTTCGACCGGCGATCAATGATCGAATACAGGCGGTCGGACGCCGTTACAACACCGGTCGACCGGTTCATCGAATCGAAAAACTCAACCCAAATCCAAAACGAAATTTGATCCAACTTTTGATTCAACCAATGAAACTTGACCAAATTTGAGCACACCTCCCTAATGATATTAGAGACCTATTTCTAGCGGCGATCCTTGGATCCACTTGCAGAATCGATCTCTCAAGGATTTAACAAAGAAGTGCACAAACCCTAGAATTATGAAAATCTTGATTCAAGACTTGCTCGTGGGGGTTGATGATCTAGATGACTCTAGGAGTATCCTCACACATCAAAGCAAGATAAAATAGTCCAAGGGACCAAGCATAAACCTTTGAATCAAGGAAGCACCAAAATCATCCAAAAAGGGAGAAGAACACAAAGGGAGCAAATGATCTTTCAATTAAGCATCACAAGAATGTTTGATCACATTAGATGCTTACAAAGCCTCTCCAACAAGGAGGGCAAGAGCTCACACAAGGAGCACACTCCAAACTCTCTAAACCCTAGTTCTCCTCTCCTCTTCTCCAAACCCTAGAAAATGAGGAAGAATGCCAAATGAGTGCTTAAAAGGATTTTCCATCTCCCCCCCTTTCTATTTATACTAGAGACCTAGGGTTTCACTTTTGGGACCCAAAAACACATGGGACCCACACACACATAACTACTGAAGCAATCGCCTGCTTCACCACGTGTAGGTTGATCAGTGGTCCTCATCACGTCGCCAAGCCTCTCTTGTTCCGAATCCCATCGGAACCTCCTAGAGACTCGCACTGATATCCGCACCACCTGATCCAACCAGCTGCACCGAACCACCCGTTCGATCCATCTTGCCCATCCTGCACCATGCTTGAATCACACGACCTCACCCGGTATCCATGATCGTTCGGACCTCGGCTCTCCAGCGTAGTCGATCCACTCACCGTTGACGTCGTTGACCTGCAAGCCACCTGCACAGCAATAGACAAACAAACCGTTTCTGGGAACAAGTTCTTCACAACTTGACCCACGTTAGCTCCGCAATGCAATATACAACAATAAAGCTTTGAAGTTCATACATAAAACACATTCAAATCACATCAAAGCCAACTTGGCTCAACTCCAAGTCAATGCCGGTCGACCGCCCACAAGGCGGTCCGACCGATTCGGCCGGACCGCTCCTAGCAGCGGTCGGACCGGTCAAAAGGACAGCCAAAATTCAAGCGTGAAATTCAAACCTTCGGAATTTTCAACTCAATAGAACTTTTGACTGGAGCTCCAAAATGATGGGACCACATCCGGAGACTCCTCACTTGCCTACACAACCTATTTTTGGCTCGGCTCCAAAACCAACTTTCAATATGGCGGTCGGACCGCCACCATGGCGGTCGGACTCCTCCACGATCGGTCCGATCACCGACACACCGGTCGGACCTTTGTGGTCCGACGACACAGAGCAAATCCAAACGCGAGATTTTGCAAACCAACAACGCCATTGCCAATTGACTCATCATCCTGAGATCGTGGACATATCCTCACGATATCCACAATCTCCCCCTTGATGAACACATTGGCAATTATCAAGAAAATGTGGTTTTTCGAAATGAAAAGTAAAAACTTCGCCGTTTTCGCATAAAGGCACAGCTTGGTCCATAAGCAAGAAAAAAGCCTAGGAACCGACCAAGCTGGCTTCAGAATAGTATAAGCAAGTGAGATAAAGCAATAAACGCACAAACGGATTCAATTTCCAGAAAGTAGCCAAAAATCTCACTTAGGTCCAAATGAAAGACAATTGTTCGATTTGACCTTTGATCATTGTGAGTCTTCTTCAATTGCAAATGAAATCAGGAAAAGGCAATAGAACCAAAAGACTTAACTCACTATGATCACAAATTTTCAAAAGGTTCAATTTTTTTATTTTATGAAGTTCTTTTATATTAAACCTTAAGTACGAAACCAAAAGCTCCAAAAGCATTTTCTTCACAATCTTTCTCCCCCTTTGACAATGAATTCATCAAGATGCAAGGGAAAAGAAAGAGCATGCAGGAATGACTTTATTTTTGAACTTTAGTAAAAAGGAGCCATAACCATTATACATGTAGACAGTACAAGTATTATACCAAGCCATAAAAAGAGTAGTCGCTATATTCAATCATGGCAAATCATGTGCTGCAAAGCCAAAACCAAGATAGCAGTTAGCTGAGATTAACAAAATTAAAACCATGAAAGGTTGCTCAATATCATAGTTCACTCAAGGCAACCAAAAATGAGTCAAGCCATGTCTATAAGTAAAAAGAGTCTCAAAACAAGAACTGAGGCATTTTGAGCATTAAGAGCACACTTTTGAAGCAAAACTCAAGCACTTAGCCTTTTTGAGCATTTTCCTAAAAAGGATTTTTTTACTGTGCTAGATCTCAAGCCTTGCCGCGACCATCTCAAGCGATAAGCTTAAAAGAATGATCTAGGTCATCCAAAACTCCCCCTGAGTTCATGCCTAGTGCAATGGCAAGCCGTCTCATGAGAAAGGATTGGTGAGATCGATTTTTCGCATGAGAAAATCTCATTTTTCATTTGCTTGACTTAAGAAGATAAAAAGCTCATTTTTCATCTCAAAATAAGTTCAAGACTCAATTCAACCTATTTGACATGGCAAGAATCATAAGAGGATCACTAGAGCAAAACTAGTCACAAGATCCAACAAGACATGATTTGATTCGAATTGCTCACAGATACAAAGCTAGCAAGGTAAAAGCTAAGCTAAACAAGAAGAGCCATAAAAGAAGTCTAGCAGACTAACACTTGATATGACAAGGTATAGAATATGAAATCAAGTCATACAAGGATAAAGATCAAAGCTCCACTATTTTTATTAAACAATGCAAGACAAATGAATTGAAACATGCATTATGATACAATGAATGCAGAAAGAACGACTTCCCCCTCAAAACAGCCCAATAGGACTAATAACCCCTAACTCTCCCCGCAAAGCAGCAAAACGAGAAGAATCAAGAGCTTTAGTGAAAATATCTGTAAGCTGTTGCTCAGACTCTACAAAGTGAAGCACAACATCACCTTTCTCAACATGGTCTCTTAGAAAATGAAATCGAATATCAATGTGTTTAGTCCTGGAATGTTGCACTGGGTTTTTGGCAATATTAATTGCAGAAGTGTTGTCACAGAAAAGAGGAACACTTCCCAAAGATAACCCATAGTCCCGCAGCGTGGATAAAATCCAGAGAACCTGAGAGCAGCCACTGGCGGCAGCTACATACTCGGCCTCAGCTGTAGACTGTGCAACAGAAGACTGTTTTCTAGAAGACCAAGAAACAAGAGATGTGCCCAAGAAATGACAAGTGCCAGAAGTACTCTTCCTATCCACTCTACACCCCGCAAAGTCAGCATCAGAAAATGCTCGAATTGAGAGAGCAGAAGAAGAAGAATACCAGAGTCCAAAGTCAAGTGTATCTTGAAGGTACCTGAATATGCGACGTACTGCTTGACGATGAGAAGCACGAGGAAGCTCGAAGCGAGCGCACAGGACATACGGCGAATTGTATGTCCGGCCTCGACAGTAAGATAGAGGAGGAGCCAATCATCTGCGGTACTCATACGGTCCACGAACTCTCCATCCTCATCGGGGTCCAAAGACGGTGGTTGTAGCAATGGGAGTAGACATTGACCTCTCGCTTCCCATATTGAAGCGCCAAAGAAGGTCCTTTGTATACTTACTCGGTGAGCGAAGGTGCCTTCTTTCAATTGCTTGATTTGAAGACCAAGGAAGAATGTCGACTCTCCCATCATGCTCATCTCAAACTCACCGCTCATCGAATCAAAATCTGGACACCAAAGCATGAGAAGAACCACCGAAAATAATATCATCCACATAAATCCAGACCAACAAGAAATCACCGCCATGCACGAGAGTGAACAAGGTTTTATCAACCATTCCCATTTTAAAATCATTTTCAAGCAAGAAACTCTTAAGCTCACATACCAAGCTCTAGGAGCTTGTTTCAATCCATCTGAGGCTTTAGAGAGTTTAAAAACATGGTTTGGGAATTTTGATTTTCAAAACCAGGAGGTTGCTTGACAAAGACCTCTTCTTCTATGAAGCCATTCAAGAAAGCACTTTTAACATCCATTTGAAAAAGCTTGAAACCCTTGGATGTTGCAAATGCTAAAAGAATGCGAATGGCCTCCAATCTAGCTCTTTGGAGCAAAGGTCTCTTCAAAGTCTAAGCCCTCTACAGGAAAAACCTTGAGCTACAAGTCTAGCCTTATTGCGAACAACCAATCCATCCTCACTTTGCTTATTTTTAAAAACCCATTTTGTTCCAATAACATGAGAATCAAAAGGTCGCTCAACTAAAGTCCAGACTTTGTTTCTTTCAAAATTCTCAAGCTCTTCATGCATGGCATTGACCCAAGAGGCATCAGATAAAGCATGGGTGATATCTCGGGGTTCAAAAGAAGCGACAAAAGCAGAATGTGCATGAGAATCAGGAGAAATAAACCTAGAGCGAGTGACTCGTTCTTGAAGATCCCCAATCATCTGCTCAGGTGGATGTTGTCGCTGAATGCGAAGAGGTGCTCCTGGTGCAGAAGTGGCCTCTACCTCATGAGTTGTGGAGGTAGGAACAGAGCCACTCAGATCGTCGGTGGGGATAGGAGAAGGCTGCTCAGCTGACACTGAAGTAGTAGTAGCAGGCTCTCCACCCCTCTCAGAGGTAGCTTGAGGATGGTTTGGCTCTTCATCCTCAGAGTCATCATCGACGAAGATGCTTTCTTGAATTTCAGGAACCTGTGTACATGAAGCATCGGGTCTAGTACCAGGACTAGCCTCATCAAAAGTGACTTCGCAAGTCTCAACAATTTTGTTAGTATCAACATTAAAAACACGATAGCCACGAGAATGAGCAGGATAACCAAGAAATATGCCATCAAAGCATCTAGACTCAAATTTATCAAGGTTGCCATGTTTAAGAATGAAGCACTTGCAACCAAAAATCTTGAAATGAGAGACTTTGGGAGAATGACCAAATCTAAGTTCATAAGAGGTCTTCCCAACCACAGATCTCAAGAAAACCCTATTGGAGATATAACAAGCGATAGAGATCGCCTCATTAAAATCTCCTAGGAGTAGAATGCTCATCTAGCATGGTCAGAGCCATCTCTACAAGAGTTCATTCTTCCTTTCTACCACACCATTCTGTTTGGGAACTCTAGGAGAAGAAAGCGATGCTCAATTCCCTATCGGTCTGTAAGGTAGAAAAGAAGAATTCTTGAATTCTGTCCCATTGTCACTCCTAATGGCTCTCAAAGCTCGGTATATCAACAAAGAATTCTAAGGACCAAATCTCTAAAGAATCCAAATGCTTCGTCCTTAGAAGCAAGAAAATAAACCCATGAATACCGGAGTAATCATCCACAACCACCAAAGCACATACCATTTCCCACCAAATGGTGAACTCTAGAAGGACCAAGCAGTATCTAAGTGAAGAAGTCATCTGATCCATCAGTCATTACCCAAGTAAGAGGTGGGTGGGAAGCGGACACCATCTTACCATGTCTGAGGGTGAGCACACAAGATCTCTAACGACCTTGACCTAGGCAAACCTCTAATCAAGTCCTTGCAACCGACTCTAGACAAATGATCAAAACCTATATGCCCAAGTCTACGATGCCACAAAACAAGGTCAAGAGAATCGAGGCTACAAGACACCTAGGATTGAAAGCAGAAGAGCTCTTGAAATTAGCACAAAAGATCTTCTCAAATCGGAGATCTTAAAAACAAGCTCACCCGAGGAATCTAGAACACTACACTCTCCACTTTTAAACCTCACTTCTAGACCCTCATCAAGCGGTGAAAGCAGATAGAAGATTATACCTCGGCTTACTTACCAAAGCGGCGTCTTTAAGCATGAACTTGTCGTTGACGCAAGACAGTGCCCTTTGCGATCCACGGTCCCGGTAGAAGCATCCCCAAAGGTAATCCATTCGTTGCCGGATGCACGTGTGAGGGAGGAGAACCATCTAGAGTCTCCGGTCATATATCGAGAACACCCGGAGTCCACAAGCCATATGTCCTCCTTCCGCGCACGACGGACTTAAAAGGCACAATCAGAAAATATCCGTGCCTTAGTACTGGGGCTAGTGATAAATGATCTAGGAATCCAGTACTGAGAAGCACGATGTCTGGGAGCAGCAGTAGAAATAGCAGAAACATGATCAGGAATAAAATCATAAGGATGCACATGAGAACCACCTAGACCTCTCCGAAACGATCTACCAAAAGATCGATACTCCCCCTGTCTAGGTGCTACCCGGTGTCTCTCCTCACGATGTCCTAATCCAACATGCTGCCTAGACCCATCAAAAGAGTCTACAAAGTTCTCTACAAATCTAGGCCTATATGTGTTGCGATAAACAGGCTGCCTAGCTCTAGAGACTATAGTGGAGAAGGACTCCTCTAATGGATTTCAGGCGCTCATCCTCTCTCTTCTCTCAAGTTTTGCTCTCCTAAGGAACTCAACAGTATGGCCTTCTTTCTTGCAGAAGGTGCAATGGTACTGGACCTTTTGAGAAGTCTGTACAGAATGAGTGAAAGCATCTTTCTTGCCAGAAAGAGTTTGAGCAAAACCAGCGGATTTGAAAGCAACCCCGGATGGCTTAGGAGGTTCTAGCTCAAACAGACCATTCTTCACAACTCTAGCAATCCTAGGTGGGTTTTTCTTGGAATGCTCTAGGGGATTGAAACCTAGACCACTATTTTTCACGCTCACTTTGGGTTGATCAAGAATCATGTTGAGTTTCTTTTTCCCACTTGAAAACTTCTCAAGAGTCACCTTGAGGTAATCATTCTCTTTCATTAAACCCTCACATCTAGTGCACTTGCTAGACTTGATTACCTCATTGCTCTTACTCTTAAGAAGGGCCACTTCCACTTTGAAGGCCTCACAAGACACACAATAGGATTCCTGAATCCTATTCAACTGCTCCTTAAACTTGACTCTAAATGCCTCTTGAATCTGATTAATCATGGTTTCAACTTCAGCATTCAAAACACAAGAGTTAGAATCAATAACTTTCTTACAAGCAGTAAAAGACATGGATCTTTCAAGTTTAGCCTTTTCTTCAAGAGTCTTGTTTAAGGCTTCAATCTCAATTGCAAGCTTGGGACATCTCCTGCAGTAAATCAGCATTTCTGTCATCTCTTGCATCTTAATCCTATTATTCTTACAATGAGAGCATGTGTGACTAGCATCAAACTTTTGCAATTCTTTTAAAGAGCTATCCAGTTTTAATTCTAGCAAAGCACAATTTGAGTAGGTTAAAGGGATAGCTTCCATGGCAGTCACATCAAGTGAAATGGCATCTAAGCAAGCAGAACTAGACTTGAGAGATTCTAGTTCATCGAGAGCATCTTTTAGTTGATTTGTAACAGAGGAATGAACAGATTTCAAGCTTGTCAAATCTTTAAGCAAGCTCGTGCAGGAATCACAAATATCGTCAGGATTAATAGATTTAAGCCTAACAACTTCTAGGTTCAAATTATCAATCATAATGTCCTGCTTCTTAATCATTTTTACTTGCTTATGCAATTTCATTCAAAGAAGCACCAAAGCCCTTTTCATGTCAGCACTAGAAGGGCATACCTCATCAGGATCACTGAAGGGATCCTCATCGTTGGAGGAGTCGCTGTCGTGGCTGTTCTTGGCCATGAAACACATGCCTGTGAAGTCATGTGCCTTCTTCTTGCCACGAGAGTCACTCTCGTCATCCTCCGTTTCCGAGTCCACATCGCTCATATTGACATTCTCTAGAGCGGCAAGGACCCAGCTGATAAACTTACGATAGTTTGTCTTCTTGGGTTTAGCATCCCTCTCCTGGGGATGTCTTCGTGTCTCCTTCTCCTCCTTGCCCTTTAGCTTGGGGCACCTGGAGCGAATGTGGTTTGGCTCACCACATTCGAAGCACGTGATAGGTCCACTTCTCCTCCTATTCCTCACCTTGTTATACGCTCTTGTGAATTTGGTGGATAGGAGGGCTAAGTCATCCTCGGGCAATTTCTCAAGTTGCTCATCGCTTAAAGAATGTAAAGCAGATAATGAAAAACCAGATGAGCTACAATCAAGAGAATCAGAAGAACAACCCTTGGATTTGTCGACCACTAATGCCATCGACTCTGTCTTGGGGAGACGCGAGATAAAATCAATCTCATGCGTCTTCAACCTCGAGTAAAGTTTATCCATGGTAAGCTCACTCATGACAAGTTGTCATTGATAGAAGTGATCTTCATTCCCAGCACCTTCACATCAAGAGCACCCGAAGTGGCGTGCATTTTGACTTCGAGAAAATACCAAGTCAATAAATACGAGATCATGAAGAATCTTAGAGAATCTTCCCACGCTCATCCAAAGACTCACGGGCCTTTGTTCGATCTTAGAGTAAACCTTTTGAGTGGCTCTGTCTCACTTCCTTGATCGCGATGGATCCTTCGTGATAGTCACAAAGTGTCGCGGATCTCATGAGCGGACCGCAAGTGAGCAACACTCTCAAACTCAGATCGACTAAGGCCTTGGATCAAGTAATTCCGAGCCTTGCTGTTGGCCTCCACATCTGGAGTGATCATATCGTCATCGGCTGGCACGACATAAGGGTTTCTCACCTTAAACCAAATAGCGTGCCCTTGAGCCTCGATATATGCTTGCATACGAGCCTTCCAGTATGCAAAGTTAACTCCCTCAAAAATGTGTGGCTTGGTTGAGTACTTGTCAGTCGCCATGGCTCCAAAGACCGGTTAAGATCTATGAGAAGAGCTAACCGGCTCTGATACCACTTGTAGGACCGTAAAGGCGACTAAGGGGGGGTGAATAGGCGCTTTCTAAACTTTCTCGCCTAAATCAAATACAACACGAACTTTACTTCTTTAGCTATGAAAGCTAAGAAGATCAGTAAGCGCACAGTGGAAGCCTTGTGTTGGATTTGATAAACCCCTCAACCACACGACACAAATGGAGAAAAGAACTTACATTCAATCGGTGCTGGCGGTCGACCAGGCTACCACGGCGATCGGACCGACGGTCAACCAATGATCGGACCGGCAACTAATCGGCGGTCGGACCGGTGGGCAACGATTCGACCAAGCGATCTGATCTGAATACATCGGGCGGTCGGACCGCCGTTACAACACCGGTCTGACCGGTTCAGTCCAGAACTGAAAAACTCAACCCAAATCCAAAACGAAATTTGATCCAACTTTTGATTCAACCAATGAAACTTGACCAAATTTCGAACACACCTCCCTAATGATATTAGAGACCTATTTCTAGCGACGATCCTTCAGATCCACTTCGCAGAATCGATCTCTCAAGGATTTAACAAAGAAGTGCACAAACCCTAGAATTATGAAAATCTTGATTCAAGACTTGCTCGTGGGGGTTGATGATCTAGATGACTCTAGGAGTATCCTCACACATCAAAGCAAGATAAAATAGTCCAAGGGACCAAGCATAAACCTTTGAATCAAGGAAGCACCAAAATCATCCAAAAAGGGAGAAGAACACAAAGGGAGCAAATGATCTTTCAATTAAGCATCACAAGAATGTTTGATCACATTAGATGCTTACAAAGCCTCTCCAACAAGGAGGGCAAGAGCTCACACAAGGAGCACACTCCAAACTCTCCAAACCCTAGTTCTCCTCTCCTCTCCTCCAAACCCTAGAAAATGAGGAAGAATGCCAAATGAGTGCTTAAAAGGATTTTCCATCTCCCCCCCTTTCTATTTATACTAGAGACCTAGGGTTTCACTTTTGGGACCCAAAAACACATGGGACCCACACACACATAACTACTGAAGCAATCGCCTGCTTCACCACGTGTAGGTTGATTAGTGGTCCTCATCACGTCGCCAAGCCTCTCTTGTCCGAATCCCATCGGAACCTCCTAGAGACTCGCACTGATATCCGCACCACCTGATCCAACCAGCTGCACCGAACCACCCGTTCGATCCATCTTGCCCATCCTGCACCATGCTTGAATCACACGACCTCACCCGGTATCCATGATCGTTCTGGACCTCAGCTCTCCAAGCGTAGTCCCGATCCACTCACCGTTGACGTCGTTGACCTGCAAGCCACCTTCACAGCAATAGACAAACAAACCGTTTCTGGGAACAAGTTCTTCACAACTTGACCCACGTTAGCTCCGCAATGCAATATACAACAATAAAGCTTTGAAGTTCATACATAAAACACATTCAAATCACATCAAAGCCAACTTGGCTCAACTCCAAGTCAATGCCGGTCTGACCGCCCCACAAGGCCGGACCGACCGATTTCAGGCCGGTCGGACCGCTCCCACAACGGCGGTCAGACCGGTCAAAAGGACTTAGCCAAAATTCAAGCGTGAAATTCCGAAACCTTCTGGAATTTTCAACTTAATAGAACTTTTGACTGGGAGCTCCAAAAATGATGGGACCACATCCAAGAGACTCCCCTCACTTGCCTACACAACCTATTTTTGGCTCAGCTCCAAAAACCAACTTTCAATATGGCGGTCGGACCGGCCACCATGGCCGGTCGGACTCCTCCACGGGCGGTCGACCGATCGACCGACACAACGGTCGATCACGCTTTGTGGTCCGACGACTGGGAGCAAATCTGAAAACGCGAGATTTTGCAAACCAACAACGCCATTGCCAATTGACTCATCATCTTGAGATCGTGCATATATCCTCACGATATCCACAATTACTAACCACTAATTTAATTATCAATTACAACTTCGGGTCAATTACCGCTAACTAACTAGAACGAAGAAGTTATCGCTAATTAACTACGACTAAAATAATTATAACTAAACCACACGAAATTTTTTTACCTTGCCTTGATGTCGAACAAAGTATTTACTTCCCACCGTATTTTGAACAAAATATTAGTTCAGTCCTTTTTGTTCTCAATGACGAGCGCGAGAACGAGAATGAATTGCATAGTGAGAGTGGCGTTGGTTTTTATAGGTGCGCAAACGAGTTTCGCACAAACGGGCAGCATTATGAGACATGCATGCGGGCAGAGGCAGCGATGTGATGGATGGGATGGGAAAAGATAGGGGATGCTTTTGGCGCCGAAAGGGCTAGGGGCACGGACCAGCCACAACTCGCTCGAAAATGTGGCCCCGTGGATGGATGACAGGCGTCTGGGCGAGGGAGCCACGGCAGGCTCGTCCGAGCCATTGAGCCGCGGACAGCCGTGTCTGGGCCACTGAGCTGTAGACAGCCGTGTCCTAGCAAGGGAGCAACGGCAGAGACGGAGCCACATGGCACGTCTGGGCGAGGGAGGGCTGGCAGAGGCATGTCTAGGCCAGGAATCCACAAACACCCCTTGTCCGGGCCACAGAGCCACAAACAGGGCGACGTGGCGCAAGGAGCAAAGTCTGGGCCAAGGATACACAGTGGAGATTACCTCCGCGCCACAGGGGCACGAACTTGGACACACGTCCACCACCGGCGTGTCTGTTGTGCTAAATTCGGCGATACGTCACGAACGGTGTCATTTTCGCTAAAAACATGCGCACAAGTGCTTTCAGTGATACAGACTGCCAGTGAACTGCTCTTTTCTTGAATTACAACCTTTTGAAAGACTTTTAACCCTGTTTGTTGATCGGCAATATCAGTAAGACTAAAAACTAGTTTTTCCCCTGAATCATTGAACACCATACGTAAATTCAAGACACTGAAAAGAAATAATACCTGTCGGCATATCTTAAGGTATTTAGGGGTTGTTTGGTTGCCGCATCCGGCCCGGCCTGATCTGCGGGATGCAGTGGGATGTTGATTGGTTGTTTGAATCCATACGTAGGCCTGGCCCATGGGGTGCAGCGGAGCCGGGCTATGAAGAAACAAAATTTTTGGCTATTTCTTGCGAGCCATGCTCGCTCGGGCGCACATAGGACACTAGGGTCACCATCCTATACGTAAATACGCACTCACCTCTTCCCTTTACATCTTTGCTGGTCTCCTATGACTCCATCCACACATGGTCAGTGGCAGGATCACCGTCACGATCCCAAAGCCATCAGAGTTTGGAACTGTCATTGCCCTGCCATCGAAGTCCTGGAGCCATTCGAGCTCAGATCTGCCACTGCACTACCATCACTATCCAAGTGGTACATGTGTTGCTATGGCGATGGCGAGGTGGCGGCCACAGCGGACGACATGGAGGATGGGAAGCTCTTAGTGGCTGGAGTAGCAAAGGTACCAGTTGGATGGGCTCCCGGGGTTGAAGCAGAGCACGGGGTGGTTGTCGCTGCAATTGTGCTTCGATAGCCACACCAAGAACTTATGATTTTTTTAATGGAAGAGCTTCTGATATGGAAGCCTAATGAAGTGTTTTAGCAACTCCATCAATTCTGCTACCAACCTGCATTGCTTCCACGATGTCGCCCTCAACTTCTGATATGGAAGCCTAATGAGTAGTATCTGCAGTGTGATGGTGGTAATCTTACCATGTGTAGTGCAAGGTCATCGTACCAATTTGATCAGGCAACCAAACAACTTCCCTGATATACAAGCAACCAAACAACATCATATTGTATCACCAGAGTCAGACTCACAAATGCAGACCAGGCCGAGGTCGTTCGGACAACCAAACACGCCTTCAGTGTGTGCTCGCGTGAATTTGAGTTTGGTGAGATGAAAGAAATCATTACCGTTCGAGAGTTGCCAACAAATGAGCACGAAGCACCTCCGTTGGTTTGCTTCCTCTGAAAGAGTGAAAGGAATGTGTATTTGATCATTATCCGGTGCCCCAATACATTCCTTGAGAGCCGAAAGGCTCTTGTTTATTTCTGCACTCTCAATTCTGGTACAAGAACAGTTAGATGGTCAGAGGCTGTACTAGGTCGGTGGTATTTACTGAAAGCATAGGAGTAAATGAAAAATGATACAACAGGAGTTACAGGAGCATGCTAGAAAGACAGAAGTCCAGATCTACAGAATGAAATTAAACACCTAGTTTGTCTGTCATTGTCTGTTGTATCAGCACCACGCTCACTTCCAGCCAAATCAATAAATGACATTTTCCCCACAAGCATTGTAATTTCTAGCTTCATTAGCATCACGGTCTCTCTGTCTCCGGGTATCAGTCACTGGAATATGCTTCCTGACAGCCAATTGCAGAATAGCATGAGAGAGTGATGACTCTTCATTGGCCCCAGTTGACCCTCTCTGCTTCTTGCAGCATTTCCACTCTCAATGCATTCTTTGACAATCTGGACATCAGAAACCTCAAACTCTTGCAAACCTCCCGCCTTGGCCGAAGAACGCCAGATGACGTGAATCGGTGGGAGCCACTGTACGTTGCACCATCAGATGCACTAACAAGCTGCAAAGTGGCTTCCTTGCTCACAAAAAGTTATTAATACTGTACCGATACTGATTATACTGGTCGGTACGTACTATATAACCATTTAAATCGGTACAAAATAGTTCTACGTACACTACTAGCTCGATACCGGACAATACCGATCATACCGGTGGAATTGATAATGCCGTCTATTGAACTATATGTTATATTTGATTGAACTATATGTTATATTTGATAGTACTACTATATATTTAGAATAATACTACAAGTGATATTTGGTGCGCATATAATTAAACAAATATATACTTATAAATATATATACTCGTATTATTATATTAAATTCAAAACGGTACGTCGGTATGAATCGGTTTCGAAACGTATCATTCTAAGAACCAAACCAGCATGACCTCCGGTACAGTATTAATAAGTATGCTTGTGAGACCACACGGCTCTTACTATTTCGTGCTTGGCAGGGCAGAGCCAATATTTGACCATACGGGGGCCAAGAAGAGACATGAGTTTACTGCAATCCTATAAAACGTTGATAAAAAGTAAAAGTTTTAAATTGATGTCATGAAAAAAGTTAGTTTTTAAACTTTGATGCGACCTCCGTGTCTGAACCGTGGGTTGCATGGTTATAGTCCTAAGCATGTTTTCGTGTTGATCCGTCCATGCATGAAGAAGTCCACAGTAGTAAAAGATGACATCTATTAATACAACACGTTGGCTGCTAAAAAGTTCTTCATATCACAAAATACTTATAGCTTGGACTGTACTAAAGTGTATAACAATGGAATATGATTCATATGATCTTCGCTAGGTCGCTCCGTGGCACTACCGCAAACTAAATACGAGGAATAAGTGTTTGATCAAATCCTAAACATAAAAAGAGATGAAACATTGTACATTTATGCAGTAACCGTGGATAATTACAAATTATACTTGTTTCATCTTGTAATACTAAGGGTGTGTTTGGTTGGGCTGTGGCTTTTGGAAAAGCTGCTGTGAGCTGTGGGCTGTGGAAAAGCAGCTGTGAGAAAGCAGCTGTGGGAAAAGCAGAAGACCGTTTGGTTAGAGCAGCTGTGAAACTGTAGGCTGTGTAAGAAATACCTGTAATGCCCCTAAAGGTCTGTGGGTCTGTGTGAAACTGTATTCTTGATCTTGATATTAATCACGTTTTTATGAAATTTTCATGATCAACGGACTACCCTCGCCAGTGAATGAATTAACGAAGTCACTCCGAAAGATAGGCTATGATGTGATACCTTCAGATGACGCTGGCAGATTTGTCACTGGGCTTGCAGTAGTGGGTGTGGGTGCCGGCGACGGGCGGCGGGGTGCGGCTATCGGAGTCGTCGGCTCGCGACCGTCGGGCGCGGGCGGGCGGCGAAGCGGGCGCGGACCGCGATCGGGCGGAACCGCGATCGGGCGGGCGCGGACCGGCGATCGGCCGGCGGATCGGCCGCGGCAGCAGCGTAGCGAGGGAAGACGGACGACGGCGCGGGCGGCGCTCAATGGAGACGGGTATGCGGGGAGCGGACCCTTTGGTTTGTCTGTAAATAGATGGCGAAAAAAGCGGCGTTACCCTCATAACCGGTGGCAGGTGGGTAATTTTTTACCCCAAAAGTACTTGAAAGCAGGGAGAGAGGTGCTTTTGATTTTGTACTAAAGTGAAAGCTGCTTTTGAGCAAAAGCACATATGGCTTTTTACCCCTTTGGTTGGCTTTTGGTTTTTACAAAAGCAAAAGCAGGTTTGAAAGCCCAACCAAAGGGGCCCTAAATCACGATAGAATATGACAATACTAAGATGAGCTCCGGGGCTTGAATTAATTCCTGGCATTTTAGCTCCATCCACCCTGCTGCACGTACGCTCGTTGGTAAGGGCCAATGCTAATTAAGCACTAATCCTTGCTAAAGGTTTGCCTGAACCATACGGGGGCTTCCAGCCCTGCCAACCCCTCGTTCCCTCCACCGCAGGTGCATGAGACTATACAAAATAGGGCATGTTTGGAATATAGAAATTTTATTAGAAACAACTTTGTTCCCGTAAGAATATAGAAAACTTCCGGCATTCAAGATAGGATCCAGATGGAATAGTTCTCCTCTAGCTTTTTGTAATGTTTCTATTTTTTTTTGGGCCGTTAAACTCTCCACAACCGTTCAAGATGTGCAGTTGTGAAGTAAGCAGTATCTCAAGCAAGCTTTCGAATTATAATAAAAACCAATATTTTATTTCACAAGGATAAGGCTTAACAGTCAGCTTTAACACTGACACGGGCATCCAAACCCAAATTTAATATATTACAAGACAAAAGAACCTCAAACCAGAGTCACGTTTGAGCCTGGTTGAGACCTAATAACAGTAATCATTGTCATCTGGTGGTCCACCAAAATCCTGCTCATTGAGATCCTCAGTATATTCCCATGTTTCCTCTGTAGATGGTTTGTAGATTTTGCAAGAATGAGTATTACTACCGTACTCAACAAACCACATGGAAATCCTAATTAATTACATGCTAGGATTATGAAATGAATGATATAGTTTTACCATAACATGCATATGTAGATGCATTTTATATTTGAAGCAGTTTAACTTTAAAACAGTAAAATAATAATAAATAATAACAATAGGGGTTTCTCAACAATTACAAATACCAGTTTAACATCTCAAAAACTCTACTTATGCCTCATGTATTGGAATCACCCATGAACATAGCTTCATTAACCAAAAGCACGGCGTATTCGAATACCATTTGTTATACTCTGCAGAGTTGTCCAACTTTACCTACAAGATACCTCACGCTCATACTGTCAGGCCATAAACGCGCAACACGTTAGCGTGCAATAACAAAGCCTTTTCACTGCTCAACTTTTCTAGCCTCTTCCCGGTAGGTTCATAATCATATAGCCCCCGGGAGACCACCGGCCAACGGTGGAATGCATACTCCGATGCTGATGGGACTATACCGTTGTGTAGATCAGATAGTGTCCCTTCAGGCCCACTCCTGTTCCACCCCAATTCCTTCTGCTCTATCATACAAGAGCAGCTGACAATCTGTAGATATTCAATTGGAAGAGCAGTGTACTAAGCCAGGGAGTAATGACCACACATGTGGTTGAACGGTTTTCTGTGTCTGTTACTTTGGCACAAGATTCTTGTCCTTACTTGTCTCTATTGAGGGAATGTACCAACACCAACTCGTGGTTGTCCACCTGCTTGATCTCACCTTTGAATCACTTTTAACACAAGTCTATTGGCTTATCCAATTTCCTGGTCTCGACCATCAACTCTCCTTCAAAACTATTGGTGAAAAGCCAATACTTCTTTACAGAATTTAACAACACATTTTTTGTGATAAAACTAAATATCTAGTCATTATTTTATGTAACCTAATCTTGTCAAGGTGAATATGGCTTACAAGGAATAAGTGGGTTTGTATGTGGGGCAATAGGATTTTATCTATTCATCATGGCATTCAAAATTATTATTTCAATATTTAAAGCAATTGGCACAAATACAATAATGAAAATAATAATATAAATACATGAAATATTGGTTCAAAATGATCAAAGGAATACGACTTGCCTTCTTACACAAATTCTTCTAGTAGCTCATCTTGTCCGGCGTCTTCCGGAGCTTGGTCGTCGAAGTCGGGACCTAGCGCAAAATAAAATAAAACAAACCAAATAAAAAAAATCTGACTCGACAAGGAATGAGCGGGGAACAACATGAAAGTAAAAAAAATTCGGAAAAGAAACATAAAGGAAGGTGGTGTGGGATGGTAGGAATTTATCTGGTGTTTAATTGGACTAAACAGAGTGAAGAAATGGATTCCTAGGCTCGAAATGGACGAAATAGATATATAATGTCAAATTAGGGGTTTTGGATGAATAGTATTGGATGACAAATAGTGCTAATTTTACTATTTATGGACAAAAAATGGGTAGTGAACAATAATTAGGGTTCATGTTTCGGTTTGTGAACAGTAATGATTGTTTACTGTGCTATGAATGGTGCCTGTTGAATAGTGATGAACAGTAAATGCTAGCAAAATTATTGTACAGGCCATGGCCCAAAAGGCCAGGCCATTTTGGCCCAGCTCTCGGGCAACCTGGAGCTGCACTCGGCTGAAGGGACGGGAAGCAACAGAGGTGACGAATTTACCTCGGGCTCGTTGGGGAAGAAGAACAGTGGCGGCGTCGATTCTTTGAAATTTGGCCGGCGCTGGAGGGGAAGGAGCAAGGGGAGGTGGTGTGGTGGGAGATGAAGAGAATGGCTTTCCCGGGGTGGCCTTTTTATAGCATAGGGAAGGCGGTCGGAGCAGGGAGGCAATGCGGCAGTGGCGGCGATGTGGTTGGCCAAGTGCGGATGGGCGGCGCTGGGAGAGGGAAGGTGGCGGGGTGAGGTGGCGTGGCAAAGGCGGTAGAAGGTGCTGGAGGCGGTGCGGTGGTGCGGGAGGTGGCGGCTGACGGAAGCGGCGACGAAGGTGATGGCGAAGCGTAGGTGACGTCGGGGAAGAGGGGGGGAGAAAGCGCCTAGGCAGAAAGCCGCTTTTGGCTGAGGAAAGAGGATTGGCCGAGAAAGGAAAGAATTATAAAATCAATCAAAAGATTCAAAAGTTTTTGAAATTTTGGAATGTTTCACTTTTAATCTTCCACCAAATAGGGAGTGTTTGGAAGAGTTTTTCTTCTTCCAAATTCCAAAACAAAACCCCATTCAAATAGGTCCCAAAATGGCAACATTGGTCCTTGTAATTTGTTTATGAACAATACACATAAAATTTTCTTAAGAATTGATACATAGGAAAGTTACTCTCAAGAACTGAGTAAGATTTGTTGTATATTCGAGGTCGTGTTGCTAACGAACGAGACTCTCAACTCACAAATAATAAACAATAGAGAAAGACAGAAGGATGTAGTCATAGCCTTCTCTCTTTATTTATCTTTTTTCTCGTAGGCTTGTGTGTACAATGAAATCCCCTACCCACTTTATCTAGGGGGTCCCCTTTCTGTATGAATAAGCAATATGTTACTAAACTAACTAATAAGTATTGTGGGCCGATAGTTCCAAAATGTGTTTTTGTTTAGATAAAGTATACACACATAAATTGGCCTCGAAACAGGAGTGCACTGGTGGAACATTTTTTTGAAATAATATTATTTTAAAAGAAAATTACAAAAGTAAATAGTTAATTTTTTTTTACAAAAATAGGCTATTGTCGCCGTTGTAAATAGCGGTTATGCCATTCCAAATGGTGACAGTAGCGTAGAATAGTGCAGAGAAGATCCTGTTGCCACTTGGACCGGCGTCATGGCCCTATCCCCAGTAAAAAAAATTTGATTTTAAAATTTAGGACAATCGTTATTTCAAATGGTGACAGGGATCCCCCAAGTTCCTAAAAATTTTAATATTAAAATTTAGGAAAATCGACATTTCAAATGGCGACCGGGATCCCCCAAGTCCCTAAATTTTTTAATATTAAAATTTATGAAAATTGTCATTTTAAATGGCATTAGGGATCCCGCACGTCTCTGTCTCTATTCTAAATGGTGGCACAATCTACCCTGTAAAAGACCCTAAAATTCTGGTATGACTCACTTTTATTCAGAAAAAAAGAAAAAGATGGGTGGGAAGGGAGAGGAGCAAAGATGAGTAGAGGGGAGGAGAGAAGCTAGCAAAGCGTTGCTCGTCCGGTCGTCACATTTTAGGTAATTTTTTTAACCGAATGGATTACATAGTTTTAAATGTACGGTTACGTAGTATAGTATGTTGTACATAATCCTTTTCGGTGGGTAGTGTAATTTTAGATATGTGGTTAATCGTGAAAATCTTGTTTACAGTGCAGTACGTCAAATATGCCAGACGCTACCAATTTCAAAATTTACTACGGTCAGGGGACTATTCTTGAGGGTCTCGATGGGATTGATTTACGTTATTTCCAATCAGCGACCGTGACCCTAACAAGATCATAGCAGCATGTTGGAAATATGACCTAGAGGCAATCATAAAGATGATTGTATTTCCTTTTGTTCATGATATTGGATAATATGTTATCTTGTTCCTTGAATGAATCATTAGTTATAGATCAATGAGTATGTGACTTGTTTGTGAAACTCATTAACTTATATGATATCATTCTAAATGTATCCCTGGTCGAATGTCACTGGTCGGAACAACCGTGACTCTACGACCAGCACATGTATTGATTGATGGCCATGTTTCACCGGTCATAGATATAGAGATATCGAATCAGTAATGTGAGCACATGTTAGAGAACATGGAGCTGGATAGACCCATCATTGAGACACTATTGAGATTGTTATGAATCTATGTGTCATTAGTTGGTCTCAAGTAATGATGATGTATAATCCTTAGACCTGAGAACAGCATGGTTCCCTACATGTGTAATAGCACTCTTAGGGGTTACCAAACGCTACTCCGTAATTGGGTAGTAATAAAGGTAGCTTTCGGGTATGCTATGAAATATGCGGAGGGATGTGACTGGTCGAGATGGGATTTGCCCCTCCTTGCATAACAGGAGAGATGTCTCTGGGCCCCTCGTGGTGATCGAATAAAGAAAGTGCATGGCCATACCACTAGTGGTCGAAGTGTCGACCACATGAAGTTATCCGACACTCGATCGAGAAAGTATTGAACAGTCCATGGATGACACCATATCTCACCTGGAGTTCAACTAGGCATCGTAAGGCAAAGGGAGAATGCATAAGTAGGTCACTTAGTTCGATCGATTCACGATGATGCGTATGGAGATGCGATCGGTCGTAGGCGAGTCGAGCGTAATCACTGGTCGTCGTATAGAGATACAAACTGATCGTAAGTGATGAGGACCTGATCATAGATCATATTACGTTAAGGTTCGTCCGATATATTCTTTGTGTACTTGGGAATCGTTACGTGCTGCTAGGTGCCGTTGACGACTAATGGTCGGAAAAGAGTTTCCGAGTCACAACCAATCGCACAAGAACCTGTAGGGTTGCACACTTAACGGGCTAGGGATTTGATTTGGATGGTGATCCGAATTCGTATAGGATATAAGTTCCTAATGGGCCTCGAGTAAGAGACCCATCATGGATGCCTATATAAAGAGAGGCGGTGGCATAGGGTGAAGCACGGTTTTTGAAGAATTCCCGAAACCCTAATAGTCACGCCATCCTCAACCACGTTGCCGGTGCTAGCACACCAGCGTGCGGTGTTCCTACCCTGTATGTGTGGATACCTCGGAGGTGCTGTTGCGAAGCATCAGCACTAGGACGATCCACAACTCGTGACGATCACCGGAGCAGGAGGAGAAGTTGTGAGGTGAGTTTGACTCCTCGGAGGAGCGAACACGGCGAAATACGACTACTAGGAGGAGCAGTCGCGCGGCGAGTACGACTACGACCGCATCTATTCGCTACATCGACTCTACTTCCGCTTCGAGTCGGCGCATCTAGCGGTAATCTCGTGATCTATTACTTGCGGAGGTTCCTTGGTTGCACGGTAAAATTTTATTTTGTGCTATCGTAGCCCTTACCCGTAACCCATCAGTAGTATCAGAGCCTTCCCGTCTAGTTTTAGATTCGGATTAGATGCATATTGTGATATGTGGAAGTTATAGATGTGATCTATATCTGTTTCTGCTGGTAGCAGATCTTTTTTGGCGGTGGTCGATAAGATCATCCATGCGTTTTGGTGGTAACATGGGTTCGTATTCGTTATTCCGTGATCGTGATTTTATGGTCGTATCACGACTTGCCTCTACCGGTTGGTTTCCGCCATCGGGGCAGACAGTGATCGTAAATCCATTGGGGCACGCGAAAATCAATGTGGTTGATCGAATCGGAGATACGATCGAATAGTACCGGGTGTTTTATTGTGCTTGTTCACAACCACATTGCATGATACTCCTACCGGTCGGAATTCCGCCATCGGAGTATGCCGCAGTGTGTGGTTGTATCAAAGCAATGACACATTCAAATAGGGTTAATCTGATTAATCTGATGATTTCCAAGGCTAGCGGGACCGCCGTGCTGGGTAATCGTACCGCGCATTATAGGTCGTATATGTTCATATCGCCCGATAGAATTGGATTCTATGTGTAACTCGTTTTTGCAGGGAATGATGTGAATAGTATGACCCATGATGTATGAGATGCATGGATATGTGTGATGTTCATGATCTGCGTGTCATGTTTATTACAGCCCAAAGGTTGTATATATTTGTATAACGACCTGCGGGTCGACTTGTGATGCTTCTTCACTCCTTGTAATTTATCACTAGTGCTATTAGGAGTAATGGCTTAGTGGGAGTACTTGGAGGAATTGGCCACCTGGAGGCAAGTTGAATAGCAAGCTCGGCGTTGTAGATCACCATGAGGAAGGGTCATACTATATCACAACGCAATTTGATTGTCTGTGAATGCCCTTATATTCCTGTTTATTTATTTCTATGCGTGTTTAGTTGCTTAAATGCTTTTGACATGGTAGAAATAAAATTCCCTCTCATAGTATTAAGTTAAATTGATGCCCTCCCAATTAGCTGCACCATCCAAAGTAATGTAGTTTAATGGTAGGTCTTGCCAAAGCAGAGTGCCATTAATACTCCTTGACTAGATGGGTTTGTGAGAGACCATGTGAGAGGTCCTCCACTCTGAGTGATGAGTATTTGACAAGTGTGTTGATTAGATTGAGAGTTGAGGTTTTCGGTTTGGGTGTGTTTACGGTGAGTCGGGAAATCGGAACTACATTGTGTATGGAGCGGAAGTTCCGATTAATCAGAACTCTGGTATTGGAAAAAGAACTTCCGATTTATCCGGTTTTGCTATCGGCTGAAGGAAATCGGAACTTCCGCACAAGGAGTAGCGGAGTGTCCGATAATACTGACTTTGAGTGTTCTCTGAGGTACCAAATCGGAATCAAATATCTGGAAAGTCGGTTGTTCGGATATCGAAGTACCGCAGATGTTGAGTCGCGGAACTTCCGATAATCTGACAATCGCGGATGTTCAAAATCGGAACTTCCATGTGGTAAATCTTGGAACTTCCGATTGTGTCGAGCTCGTGCGAGAGAAGGTTAAATTGTGATTTTGATTGTGTATGAGTTTGAGTCTTATACAAATATTGATGCTATGATATTGTGCAATGCTATGTGATGTGTTTTTGCTGTGTTGATGCGGGGCATCAAGATGGAGTCGTGGCGAGACACGTGGACGGACTAAGCGCGGGGCGTTGAGATCGAGCGGTCGGGATGTGTCGAGGACGGCGTGAATCTTGAAGCGGTTCGAGTCGTGCACAACAAGGTGTCTGGAGGCTTCGGAAGGTGCGCAAGGGCGAAAGGGTCTTTTAGCAAGCGGCAAAAGTGGAGGCGGTTCCGTTCGGTGTAGCGGGCTTAATGGGTTGGAGGCCCATTAGCAAAGGCTATAAATAGGGAGAACCACAGGTTAGGGTTAGACTTTTTGGGAGAAAAATTAGGGTTAGCTCTAGAAAAGGATTTGTTTTGCTTTTTGAGAGCTTGTTGAGAGGGAGAGTATGAAATGAAATCTTTTGTAATCATTCCTCTTGCTTTACCTCTATAATCAGTGTTTCAATCCAATGAAATCTGAGGTTTTGATTATTTGACTTTACAACTCTTCCTCTTTCTGTTTCATGTTGAATATCTAGGTTTTTGACATATCTTTTGATTCGTCTTATGAAATAGCATGAAACTTGATATCTAGATTCGTTTTGATATTGCTAATGTATCCTCAAAGTTTCATGAACTAGGAATCAGAGAATCGTGTCTATTTCGGGTTTTGGTCTTTCTTGCCCCTTCTTCAAGAAATCCGTTTTTGACTTGATTATTGAATCTTTATTTGCGATTCTTCTCCATAAGGTCAAGATGGTGTGTAGGATGATGTCCTGTGAAACTTGACCTGAGAAGAGCATTCAAGATTTAGTCTTTTGGATTTTTGGGAAAAACCCGAGCGCACTGTTCTTCGGTCAGGACAATCGGAACTTCCGATTGTCCACGGCGGAACTACCGCAGGCGGAACTTCCGCACAGATCCCGGAACTACCGGAGTGCGGAACTACCGCCGGGTAGAATCGGACCTTCCGATTTCTGACAGAACAGTCTGAAGGTTGTTTTCATTCTCTGATTTTGCTTCACTCTTCTTAAGAGATCCAGAGGGCTTTGTAGATTTGTTTTAAATACAGTAAAGGGGAGTTCTTAATTTTTATTGCACCATTCACCCCCCCCCCCTCTGTTGCCATTTCGGTCCTTCAGTTTGTGTCGGACACTTACATGCAAAGCATTGGTTTAACTTGACGAGATCATCATAACGGTTATGGACCTTGGGGCATAGAGTTGGGTGTCGAAGCATAGAGATGCTGCCCAACAACAAGAGTCATATAGAGATATTATTAGCAAAGGGTTGTTTACCAAATTCACTAATCTTCTAGCAGTGATGCCAAAGCTCACTAGTAGATTAACTGATTGTGGATCTTGAATCATTAAATGTCATAAGTGGGATATGGTATTTAGTGGGAGTATCTTTATTAAATTGTTTAATAGAAGTTACTTTTCTTGAACATATGTCTTAGTTTTGCATATTTCTGTTGTAGATCATGGCACCAACTGCTGTACCTACATCCAGTTTTGCTTTACATTCGATACTTGATAAGGAAAAACTTAATGGAACAAATTTTGCGGATTGGTCCCGCAACCTAAGAATTGTTCTTAGGCAAGATAAAAAGGAACATGTTCTAGAGGAACCAATTACTGATGTGCCTGCTGAGAATGCTGCTACTACTCTTAAGACAGCCTATAAAAAGGCATGTGATGAGTCCCTTGATGTTAGCTGTCTCATGCTTGCTGCCATGAACTCAGACCTTCAGAAGCAGTTTGAGAACATTGAGGCATACGATATGATCGTGGCAAAGGCATGTTTGAGACACAAGCAAGGACTGAGAGATATGAGATCTCAAAGAAATTGTTTGGGTGTAAGCTAACTGAGGGTAGTCCGGTGAGCCCTCATGTGATCAAGATGGTTGGTTACACACAAAGCTTGGAAAAACTTAGTTTTTCACTTAGTCAAGAGTTGGCTACATATTTGATTTTTGCTTCGCTTCCTGCAAGCTATGGGCAACTCATTATGACCTTCCATATGAATGGCTTAGATAAGAATCTCACCGAACTGCATATGATGCTCAAGACTGCAGAAGACAGCATTAAGAAAAGCAACAATCATGTGATGATGGTGCAAAAGAGTACAAGCTTCAAGAAGAAGGCTAAGACTTGGGTCAAAGGCAAGGGCAGGGCTAAAGTTTCGGATAGGATCCAAACTAACAAGCCTAAACCCAAGACTAAGTCCAGCCCGACTCAAGAGAATGAATGCTTTTACTGCAAGGAGCCAGGCCATTGGAAAAGGAACTGCAAGAAATACCTGGCTGATCTGAAAAATGGTGGGACTAAACATTCCACTGCAGGTATTAATGATTTAGATGTTTTCTTCTTGATTCTTACATCAACTCTTGGGTATTTGATACCAGATCGGTTGCTCATATTTGCAATTCGATGCAGAGTTTAACAAAGAGTAGGAGAATTGCAAGGGGCGAGATGGATCTTCGCGTCGGGAATAAAGCAAAGGTTGCTGCATTAGCCGTCGGGACTTTGCCATTACTTTTGCCCTCAGGATTTATTTTGGAATTAAATAATTGTTATTACGTTCCAGCCATAAGTCAAAATATCATCTCTGCCTCATGTTTGATGGCAGAGGGTTATAAATTCATTATAGAGAACAATGGTTGTTCAATATTTTTGAATGAAATGTTTTATGGCTATGCTCCCGTTTTGAACGGGTTGTATATTTTAAATCTTGATGATGCACCCATCTATAATATTAATGCAAAGAGGCTTCGGCCTAATAATATAAATTCCACTTTTGTTTGGCATTGTCATTTGGGTCACATAAGTGAGAACCGCATGAATAAGCTCCATGATGATGGGATTCTAAACTCATTTGATTTAGAATCATTTGAAACATGCGAATCTTGCCTGATCGGAAAGATGACCAAGACACCTTTCACTAGTCGGAGTGAAAGGGCGTCCGACCTGTTGGCACTCATACATACTAATGTATGTGGACCAATGAGCACGATAGCTAGAGGCGGTTTTCAGTACTTTATTACTTTCACCGATGATTTTAGTAGATATGGATATATCTATTTAATGAGGCACAAGTCGGAATCCTTTGAAAATTTCAAGGAGTTCCAGAATGAGGCACAGAATCCACTTGGCAAGACAATCAAGTCCTTACGATCTGATCGTGGAGGTGAATTTTTGAGCTATGAATTTGGTGATCATTTGAAGCAATGTGGAATTGTTCCACAACTTACACCACCAGACACTCCACAATGGAATGGGGTGTCCGAGCGGCGTAATCGGACTTTGTTGGATATGGTCCGATCAATGATGAGCCAATCAGATCTGCCATTGTATTTTTGGGGTTACACTCTAGAGACTGCCGCTTTCACTTTAAATAGGTACCATCTAAATCAGTAGATAAGACACCATATGAGATGTGGACTGAGAAGAGTTCTAGTTTGTCTTTTCTAAAGATTTGGGGTTGTGATGTCTATGTTAAACGTCTGACGTCTGACAAACTCACACCCAAGTCAGATAAATGCTACTTCATAGGATATCCTAGGGAAACCAAAGGATATTATTTCTAAAAATCAAGAGGAGGGCAAAGTATTCGTTGCCTGAAATGGTGTCTTTTTAGAGAAAGAGTTTCTTTTAAATGGAGTCAGTGGGAGAAAGCTGCAACTCGAAGAAATTCGGGAAACACCTGAAAATGTTTCAACTCCTACTGAACATCTATAGGATGAACAAAACATTGTTTAACCTGTAGATGAGGCATCAGCCCCACGTAGATCTAATAGTCCACGTCAATTGCCTGTAAGGTATGGGCATGGACGTATTATTATTGAATAATGATGAGCCTAAGTCTTATGAGGAAGCGATGATGGACCCAGACTCTGAGAAATAGCTTGGAGCCATGAAGTCCGAGATAGATTCTGTAACATCCCAAATTTCAGAGTTTTAAAATCTTTTAAATATTGGTAGCAAGAAAATTCATCAATTGGTTTTAATTGAATATTAATTTAAAAAGCTTAATATGGACTTTAAGGACAAATTGATTTAATATGCTTAATCCCAACATCAACAATTGTCAAAATTATTTTATTTAGATTCTATGTGCTTGGTTATATTTTATAGAATTTTCTGGAATTTTTCCAAAGTCATTTGCTATTTTCTAATTGCTATTTGCATTTTCTGGATTTATTTAAAAGAAAAATCTATTTTAAATCCTTGAACGATCTTGGGCGAAGCCCAACACTATTCGACCGCTCAATCCCACCGTTGGATCAACATCGTCCATTGCCGCTTCGCCGCGTTTTCGCCGCTGCCCATTGGATCTTCGCCGCGTGTCCGTTCGGTCGATCCGCCGCTCGCTCGCCGCGCCTCGCGTCTCTCATCAAGTGGGACCGCGAGGTGTCGTTCTTTCCACACACCTTCGTCCGAGCGCTGCCGTGACAAGTGGGTCCCACCAAACATCTTGTTCATCGTCTTGATCGGGACTTCGTTCCGATTCTTCCGCGCGCGTCGCCGCCGTTCCCGACTTGGATTCTAGGGTTTCTCGGGACTATTTAAAGCCGCGCCCGTGTCACGAGGATCGCATCCGCCCCCGCCGCCTTTTGCCCACAGCCGCTAACCCTAGATCATCGTCGTTTAGCGGAATCGAGCTTCAACCTCAAGACCGCCGCGAGTTTCCTCGCCGGATTGCGCAACCACCGGTGAGCCACCACCACCGAGCCCACCCCGAGTTCGCCTCGCCAAGGGCAACCCTATCGCCGCTTCGTTGCCCTCGGGAAGCCGTCGCTCGTCGTCGCCGCCATCACCGCACCGCTCGCCGCTCCTCGTGTCGCGCGCCGTTCTGGTCATCTCCGGCGAGAAGCGACCGCGTCACCAGAATCGCCAGTCGTGACCGAGTCGAGCGCACCTCGCCACCGCCGAGTCGCCGTCATCCGCCGCATCCGTGGTCGCCGAGTGTCGCCGTCGTTTTGCCTCCGTGGCTGCCCACGTGCGCGACCACATCCCCTCTCTGTCTTTGGCGTGTCGCCTACGTGGTCGCCGCGATCGGCGCCACGCCTCCCGGTTCATCGCCAGGCTCTTCCTCGGCTCGGAGGACCCGATCCACCGTGAGTAGAGAGGTGACAGTGGGGCCCACTGTCGAGACTGATTTAAATTAATTCTTTTCCTCGGTGGCGCAAGCATTGCGCAATAATTCGATTTTCCTTTATAAAATTAATTCGGAAATTCGAGAAAATCCAAATTAGGGTTTTATTGATTTTCCAATCTTCCAAAGCCCATATCTTTTGCATCCAAGTCCAATTGAGCCCATTCAAATTTGTAAATTCATATAAAATTCAGATCTATTTATTTATGAATTTTATTTAATTTTTGGAGTTTATTTTGCCTCTGTTATTTATTTGTTTTGTTTTCTTTTGTCTCGTTTGCGAGTAGGCGTCGATACTTGGGAATTTTGCGTAAGAAGGAGCACCTCAAGACCAAGACCAATATCTAGATCTATTCCAAGGCAAGTTATACCTTTGATCATTTTGAACCCGATTTTCAAAATACTTTGTTTCAATGTATTGCATTCTATTTCAAGTATTTATTTAAATGCTTTTGGGATAGTTATTAATCCAATTTGTTATGCCACCTTGTCTATTATATGTCATGATCTTTTGTCACCTAGGTTGGTTCACTATTAGTTGGTATTATCGTAGCACCAGCGTGGGTTGGTTAGATCTGATTAGGCCGCTTAGCCATGCCACGAGTCATCATTCCATGTGAGTTGCAATTATAAACTTGACTAAGTGATTATGGGCTGTGTGATGAATCTGTGTGTCTTTGTGTGCTATTACTCGTTGATGGCATGTGTTGCACTTAATCAACAGGGTGGGAAAAGATTTAGACTGAGGCAAGTGGTGGATTCTGTGTGAATGGTGGATCTGTGTGATATAAACTTTGTGATTTGGGTTAAAACTGGAAGTCTTGCCTTAGTCAATTAAGGACTTAACTTTGTGCGCCATTGAACTGGGCCTTACTGTACGACCACATGCCTAGTATGGGTGGGCCTGACTTAGTAAGTTATGGAGTCTTGACATTGACAACTCGGGTTGTATTTAAGCTATGTGATGGGTGGAGGTGTGATATGTCACATCGCGGAGACGTTCACGCATCCTGTCCAATGGTGTGTGTCGTTCCAAGAGTGTGTGTACAAATTGACGGCAGTAAAGCACACCAGGAGTGTCATTGTTTGAGATGAAGTCTCTGAAAGGTTTTGTTGTGATCAACTCTGATCCGGTTGGTTTCATCGTGTGGGTAAAGTGTACAACCTCTGCAGAGTGTTTAAACCAATCTATTCGAATAGCCGCGTCCTCGGTTATGGACATGCTCGGGAATTTCACACGAGGGGTAGATTTTCATAAAACAATTGGGAAGGGTCAGCTGTGTGAGATAACTTGTTCAATGTGTGAAAGGACTTGATTTAGGCTGTGTGTCCTTTGTGAAAACAATTGTTAACTTATTATTGTTTATTTGTTTTGAACTATGCTTTCAATCTATTATTTGTATTCAATTGCAAATGTTGCATTTCTGCAAAACAACCACAGAAGCCATTCCTTTGGAATAAGCCATCATCTATAAAATGCATTACGTGGTATGACTTGCGAGTGCGGTGTGTACTCACTCTTGCTAAACAAATCAATGAAGTGGAGGAGTCGTCTTTGCTTTTGAAGAAGAGTTCTCGAAGGTTGAGCGTTAGGGTCTTGATCGATCGGTTGCTGTGGTAAATTGATGGGAGCCACCGGAGTTTATTTCGTTTCACTGCGGTTTATTTCTTTATTGTCGACCTTGCATGGCTTAATAAATGTAAAACTTCGACCATAAGGTCCCAACAGTTATTTGTTATTTAAATGTACTCGTTTATTCTTATATTCGTTGTATGGATGTGATATTTCATCAATGTTGACACTGTGTGCACTAGCGTGATCCTGGACTAGTGCAGAATACACAGAGGGTCCAGATTTGCATATTTGGGTCCCGACAGATTCCATGAGTGACAATCAGGTTTGGAACCTGGTCGATCCACTTGATGGTGTTAAAACCATTGAGTGCAAATGGATCTATAAGAAAAAGGTTGATATGGATGGAAATGTTCACATTCATAAAGCTCGACTGGTCGCAAAAGGGTTTCGACAAGTTCAAGAAGTTGACTACAATGAGACTTTCTCACCAGTAGCGATGCTTAAATCTATTCGGATCATTCTAGCCATTGCTGCATATTTCGACTATGAGATATGGCAGATGGATGTCAAAACGGCTTTCCTTAATGAAAACCTAAGTGAGGATGTGTACATGACACAACCTGAAGGTTTTGTCGATCCAAAGAGTGCTAGTAAAGTATGCAAACTTCAAAAATCCATTTATGAATTGAAGCAAGCATCTCGGAGTTGGAATCTGCGTTTTGATGAGGAAATCAAAAGATTTTGTTTTATCAAAAACAAAGAAGAACCTTGTGTATACATGAAGGTTAGTGGGAGCGCACTTGTGATTCTAATCTTATATGTGGATGACATATTATTGATTGGGAATGACATTCTAATGCTGGAATCTGTTAAGTCCTCATTGAAAAATAGTTTTTCTATGAAAGACCTAGGAGAGGCAGCATATATCTTGGGAATAAAGATCTATAGAGATAGATCAAGAAGGCTGATTGGATTAAGCCAAAGTACTTATATTGACAAGGTGTTGAATCGGTTCAACATGCATGATGCCAAGAAAGGGTTCTTGCCTATGTCACATGGCATAAGTCTTAACAAGAGTCAGTGTCCTTCGACCACTGATGAGCGAGATCGTATGAATAGTATTCCATATGCTCTGACCATTGGATCTATTATGTATGCCATGATTTGTACCCGACCAGATGTATCATATGCTCTAAGTGTTACGAGCAGATACCAAGCTGACCCAGGTGAAAGTCACTGGACAGCAGTAAAAAACATTCTTAAGTACTTGAGAAGGACTAAGGATGTGTTCCTAGTTTATGGCGGTGATGAAGAGCTCATTGTAAATGGTTACACCGATGCAAGCTTCCAAACCGACAAAGATGATTATCGTTCGCAACCTGGTTTTGTATTCATTTTGAATGGAGGAGCAGTGAGCTGGAAAAGTTCCAAGGAAGAAACGGTTGTTGATTCCACGACGGAGGCTGAGTACATTGCGGCTTCTGAAGCCGCGAAAGAAGGTCTTTGGATAAGGAATTTCCTTGCTGAGTTGGGTGTAGTTCCGAGTGCCTTGTGCCCATTGGATCTCTATTGTGACAATAATGGAGCCATTGCGCAGGCTAAGGAGCCAAGATCCCATCAGAAATCCAAACACATACTCAGGCGTTACCATCTCATTCGCGAACTGGTCGATAGAGGAGATGTTAAGATATGCAAAGTTCCTACGCATTCGAATGTTGCTGATCCGTTGACTAAGCCTCTTCCACAGCCTAAGCATGAGGCGCACGCAAGAGCTATCGGTATTAGATACTTAAATGATTGTCTCTAGTGCAAGTGGGAGACTGTTGGAAATATGCCCTAGAGGCAATCATAAAGATGATTGTATTTCCTTATGTTCATGATATTGGATAATATGTTATCTTGTTACTTGAATGAATCATCAGTTATAGATCAATGAGTATGTGACTTGTTGGTGAAACTCATTAACTTATATGATATCATCCTAAATGTATCCACAGTCGAATGTCCTTTGGTCGGAACAACCGTGACTCTCGACCACACATGTATTGATTGATGGCCATGTTTCACCGGTCATAGATATAGAGATATCGAATCAGTAATATGAGCACATGTTAGAGAACATGGAGCTGGATAGACCCATCATTGAGACACTATTGAGATTGTTATGAATCTATGTGTCATTAGTTGGTCTCAAGTAATGATGATGTATAATCCTTAGACCTGAGAACAGCATGGTTCTCTACATGTGTAATAGCACTCTTAGGGGTTACCAAACGCTACTCATGGCTCGGGTAGTAATAAAGGTAGCTTTGGGTATGCTATGAAACATGCGGAGGATGTGACTGGTCGAGATGGGATTTGCCCTCCTTGCATAACAGGAGAGATGTCTCTGGGCCCCTCGTGGTGATCGGATAAAGAAAGTGCATGGCTATGCCACTAGTGGTCGAAGTGTCGACCACATGAATTTATCCGACACTCAATCGAGAAAGTATTGAACAGTCCATGGATGACACCATATCTCATCTGGAGTTCAACTAGGCATCGTGAGGCAAAGGGAGAATGCATGAGTAGGTCACTTAGTTCGATCGATTCTGGATGGATGCGTCGTATGGAGATGCGATCCGTCGTAGGCGGTCGGACATAATCACTGATCGTGGCCGTATAGAATACGAACTGATCGTAAGTGATGAGGACCTGATCATAGATCATATTACGTTAAGGTTCGTCCGATATATTCTTTGTGTACTTGGGAATCGTTATGTGCTGCTAGGTGCCGTTGACGACTAGTGGTCGGAAAAGAGTTTCAGTCACAACCAATCGCACAAGAACACATGTGAGGGTCGCACACTTAAGAAATTTGGGATATGATTTGGATGATGATCCGAATTCGTATAGGATATAAGTTCCTAATGGGCCTCGAGTAAGAGACCCATCATGGATGCCTATATAAAGAGAGGCGGTGGCATAGGGTGAAGCACGGTTTTTGAAGAATTCCCGAAACCCTAATAGCCACGCCATCCTCAACCACGTTGCCCGTGCTAGCAAACCAGCGCGCGGTGTTCCTACCCTGTATGTGTAGATACCTTGGAGGTGCTGTTGCGAAGCATCAGCACTAGGACGATCCACAACTCGTGACGATCACCGGAGCAGGAGGAGAAGTTGTGAGGCGAGTTCGACTCCTCAGAGGAGCAGACGTGAAGCGAGTACGACTACTAGGAGGAGCAGTCGCGCGGCGAGTATGACTACGACCGCATCTATTCGCTACATCGACTCTACTTCCGCTTCGAGTTGGCGCGTCTAGCGGTAATCTCGTGATCTATTACTTGCGGAGGTTCCTTGGTTACACGGTAAATTTTTGTTTTGTGCTATCGTAGCGCTTACCCGTGACCCTTCACAGCATACATGGGGCGCTGTGATGCAGTGGCTGCTCCACATATTTGATTTGGACTATGATGTGTATTTTTTTTGAGATAGAGTTGTCTTGTTAATCGAGGGCCACATGGCACATATTGGGAGTTAGTGCAACTCAAGGGAACAAAGTCATGGTAGTCATATGTACACAAGGCGGGGGAGGAACGATGGAATTTGTGAAGAATCTAGACCCGTCATTTTGAGTTAATAGAGTATTTTGGTAATTAATGACAATCGTCATATGGACTAATATTTTTCATGAGTTGGTGAAACAGGTTGAGTCTCATGATGATGAACACTTTGGGTGGCATCGTGAGTTGATTGTCATTAAGTCAAGATTCGGGATGAAGTATGTCATCATGTATTGATGAACATCAAGACAAGACCCCGAAGTAAAGAAAATAATCATGTGTTAATGATATTCAAGACAAGATCCCAAAGTGAAGAATATCATCATGCGTTGATGATATTCAAGTTAAGAACTTGGAGTAAAGAAAATCACCATGTGGTAATGATTATCAAGTCAAGAACCCAGGCTTGGAGTGGAGATGTTCGTCACTAAGTGGTCACTTCAAGATGGATGCTCAAGGCAAATGTATGATTAGCATAAACTGAGGATATATTCCTAGTCTTTTACCGGTCTTGGTGTTTGGTTCAAAGACCGGATTGCTAGTATAGGTTGTCGTACTATTAATAGGTGTCTTGTCAATAGTTTGAGTCTTATCATGTGTTAATATCTCATCCCCGTTTTGCTCTTGCTCTTCCAGGCAAAATGCTATTATTTGCTAATGTGTTTTACAAATAGTTGAAGCTCATGCATTAACTCTTTATAGCATGAGACTATAATTTACAAATGTGTTTTGCAAATGGTTGAAATCCATACATCTACTCCTTGTGGCATGATACTAAAGTTTGCAAATGGTCGAGGCTAATGCATAATCCTTGTAGCATATGATTTTAGTTTGCGAAAGTATTTTTGCAAACGGTTTGAGTCCATGTACCAAATTCCTTATGGCATAATTCTAAAAGTCGACAAATATATTTTGCAACTTGTTGAGAATCATACCTTCATACCTTGTTTGCATCGCGCATCAATTAGCAAATGTGTTTTGAAAATTTAGTTGAAACAAAATGCAAAGTCTTTTTTTCAGCTTTCTAAGTCTATGGCGATCTGACTGCAGCCCTTTGGCGGTCTGACCGGCCCTTGAGGAGGTTGACCGGGCTGAGTGTTGGTCCTTTGGTCATAGCGGTCTGACCTCCATGTGTTGGCCGATCTGACCTGCCTCACGGTCAAAGTTCCCCAGTTTGCTTTTTCCAGAGAGAGGTGTTTTCCCCTCAGTTTGACTCCTTTGTGGAGAGGTCAGACCTGTCTGACCAGCCCTTGTGAGGGAGGTCAGTCCGGTTGAGAGTACAACAACTAGTTTTTATAACCTTTGGAGCTAAGGCCGTCTGACCGGCCATTGGTTGGCGGTCAGACCTGGTTTCCCTGTTTTTCTGCAGATTCTCCTCCAACGGATAGTTTTGTTGGGTGAACCATAAATACCCACCATAGTCGGTTGGGAGAAGAACCCTTGGTGTGCCATTTCACTCTCTTGAGGTAGTGTGAGCTTCTCCTCTCAATTGTGCATGTGTTGCACCTTGTGAGTAAAGACAAAGGTTCTAGTTGCATGTGTTGCAATTACAATTGGATTGGACATCCAATTGTGCATTCGTTGCACTTGGTGAGAGTCAAGCAAGAGGCTTGTTTTATTACTCTTGGTGTTTGTCGACACCTAGACGGTGTGGAGGTGTCCTGGTCTGGTGATCTTCTCAAGAAGCTTGTGAGAAGGTCTGACGTGTTGTGAGTGGTTTGGTGCTCGCCATCTCTGGAGTGGAGGAAGAGCAACCCCGAGTGGATCGAGATGTTGGTTCAAGTTGTGAGATGGTCCAATTCGTTTGGGTTTATCTCGGAGGTGTTGGCTTAATTCGTAGAGCTGGTCCAATTCGTTTGTGCTTACCTCAACGTGGATTAGGAGAGACCGGCAAGTCTCTGAATACCACGGTAAAATATCCTTGTGCCATTGTGGTTTTCTCTCTTGTGATTAATTTGTGCAATTTACATTCCTAGAATTAAATTGAATGCATATCAAACTAGGATTGCAAACCTTGACGTAGACTTAGGGTATTGGTGCATTTAAGAGAAACTAGAATCTTTAGGTTTTGATTGTGTAAAACTGAATTGACTTTCGCTTCTGCATTAAAAATTGGTTTTAGTCTTAGAGATTTTTAGAAATGGCTCTTCACCCTCCTCTAGTCGACCTCCTTGATCCTACAATTTGGTCCTTCTGGCTGAGGCATATGCCAAGCGCACTCCTGCATCGGCGGCTGCATAAGAAGGGAGTGGTGATGCAAAATAAGAAGTCGAGAACTCCAGCCACAACGCGGCGCACACAATGGTCGAAGGTTCGGGACTTGCTGATGCTATTGATGTAGACTGTGTGGAAGGAGATCCTTCAGTTAGGCAAGCTAGTGGGATTGCTTACGAGGGTGAGGAGATGGAAGCCCAAGTCTAAAGGATGGATCTCGAAGACCAGGACTACCCGATATTGTTAGAAGATGAAGGATTTGATCACAAGGGTGAAGGGGAACATCAGGCGGTTCCATCCAAGTAGAACACATACTAGTTCAACAACCTCGTCGTTAATGAAGGCTCACGTGTGCTGTGTGAGTATGATCAGAGCGAGGTCAGGCAAAAAGCCACGTACAAATGCAAGGAAGTTGTGTAGGAGGCGGTTAGATTCTGGACCTTGTTGGTGTGGCGTACATTCACAATTGTCAAGTCTAACCCAACATGCTATGACGTGAGGTGGGACATAGAGTGATGTCTTTGGCGAGTGCACGCATTCCAGCCTAAGTGGGACACCTAGTGGAAATGCTCTATAGTGGTCCCTCACACGTGTGTCGTCACTCTGTCAGTGCAGTCCCACAAGAACCTGTCATAAGGATTCATCGCGAACATAATGTACGGTGAGATCATGGATAATCTAGATTTGGAGCCACGATCTATCATTTAGACGACAGAGACATGGTTCCAATACACAATTAGCTATGCCAAGGCATGGCGGGCAAAACAGAAGGCGTTGGAATCAAGGTTCGGTACGTTCGAGGAAAACTACCACAACCTGCCCGGTCAACTCCGGGTCATTCAGGATAGAAATCCTGGTACTCGTGTCGCCATTGAATATTCCACGCATCTAAAGTGAGGTAATAAGAGGGTACTTGACGAGGATTAAAACATCTCTTTATTACTTATTATATAGAGATCATACGTGTTCATGGTCGTAACCCCTAAAGCTTAAGACCTCACTGGTCGTAAGAATTCCAGAGGTTACATAATACCCAACCTGGTCGGACATGGTTCCGAACCTAGTCTCCGACCAGTCAAATGCTCACAAGATTTTGAACTGGTGTCTGGATCTAAGACCAGACATATACTTTACCGTGTGACGAATGGAACATGTACTATATATTCCATACCATGCGACGCTACTGCACTGGAGTACGGTTACATGACTCATTGACATATAACCACAGAACAGTTGTTATATTGTCAACTAACACCTCTCTCCGACCAGGCGCGTCACTTCTTAACAGACGCCTCTCCAAGGGACAACTGCCAACGTTTCATCAACTACATAAGGAGGACCGTGGAAGGAGAAGAGGAGGGACCGAAGAGAATCATCGACTGGAATCACTCTCAGAAGATAGTCAGTCGATTAGATCGCAAGGCCGTAGCAAGCATTGTGCTCCATTGTTAGGGGAGTTAGTCTTTGGTCTAGATTACGGATACACTTTGTAACATCCAGTTCATATCAATAAAGAGCAGCCCCATTCCTTACCAGGAGATACGTGCCATTTTTTCACTTTCTTTTCATATACTCATAAGTTCGGTGATTTGATCGTCGACAGCTGGCGCCGTCCGTGGGGAAGAAGGCGTAATTCTCCTGAAGAAGTTCTTCGCTCATCAAATCCTCGCTCACCTTTCACGATCACTCATGCGATAATGGCATGGACTTGGGACGAGGAGAACTAGTTCGACTTGGATGACTACTCCAATCTCGACCTGGAAGCCTGCATTCAGGCCATGCAAGAAGATTGGATGTCATCATCTTCCTCATCCGTCGGTTCGCAGGTTGCTAGCAACCACGAGGACGAGCAGATGGATGGGGATGCACCACTGCGGCAAGTGGAGCTTCTCGAGGGGCAGGGCTCTCCGACCCTTTCGGAACGTCCGAAAACCCCTCCAAGCCCGGTCCTTCCAACCGCCCAAAAAGGTGATAAATCTGCGGCCCGACAATTCGAGAAACCATACATTCTCAACACAATCATGGCCGACGGTACTCACCAACGGAAATTCGAGGGCCAGCCGACATCCGCAACAAGATGTCGATGAAACTCCCACCGTTATAGGCCGAGTGGGAATGATAAAACTCACCATCCGATCGAGAACCCGCAGATCGGTGGGTTCACCACGAAGACTTGGGAGGTCCTCATCTCCGACCGGTCTCCGTCGTGGAAGTCTCTGGTAGAAGCACTAAGCAGCTCTCCACTAATTACAGTGGAAGTTATCCGGAGGGCTCTGCTGAAACACGAGTCAATGCGATCGAAATCGATCGCAATGCCGTGTCGATCTCGCACACACCGCCTTGCCACCATGTACTAATGGAAATAGCACGGCAATCGACACCAATTACGAGGCGGCGCAGCGATGGACATCGATCGGTTAATACACTGCCTCGCCCCACGGCAATGATGGATCGGAGGGGACCAGGAGCGAGGTCAAGAGAAGGTTCAGGTCTACAAACGCCAACAACCTCAATGAATCCTCCGAGACCTTCAGTAACGGTACAAAACCTGCAGCGTATTCAGGATATTCTAAATAATACTAACCCTGCTCTAGCAGGAGCAACAGGCTTTATGCATTTGATGGGACAGGTATCTGAAATTCTTCAACAAACCGCGCAACGTACGAAAGCGTACCAGGAACACAGGACAGCCCAAAGTCATACTATGACTTCGTCCCAGCGTTCCTCCCTCGGCAGAGAGCAGCATAGGTATGTTGGGAATCAATCAGTACCGAGACCCCCTCGACGATTTCGACCAACGAGTTAGTCATCTCGACACCCATGGTTAGATCGGAGCAATGGAGCCCCGGTTTTCTAATTTAAGAAACCGGTCTTCGACCGATCACAATCCGGCACCTTTTCAAAGAAGGCGCCATGAGTTAGTCACGGGCTGTCGAGCTTTCTCTGCAGGGCTCCAGGCCGTGTGTTGGCCTAATAGGTTTCGACCGACCAATATGGATAGGTTCAATGGGTCCCAAAACCCACTGGAATTTCTCCAGATTTACACCACCGCCATTAGAGCTGCGGGTGGCGATGAAAATGTAATGGCCAACTACTTACCTACGGTACTGGAGGGGTCTGCCCGGTCGTGGTTGCTCAACCAACTGGTCGAATCAATATACACTTGGGAACAACTCTATGATCTTCTGATCGTAAATTTTCAGGGTACGTACGACCGCCCTGGAAAGGAGGATGACCTCCATCGGATCCGACAAAACCCAAAGGAAACTCTTCGTCAGTACATCAACAGGTTTAGTCAGGTTCGAAACTCAATTCATGAGGTTGCAGAGTCTTTGGTAGTTCAAGCTTTCAAGGCAGGGTTGAGGAATCGGCGTTTTACGGAGGATATTGCCATGAATCCTCCACAAACAACCGCCGAGCTTTTTGACATGCTTGACAGGTACGCAGCCGCCAGTGAAGCGGTTGAATGGAGTGAAGCCATAGATCAAAAAGATAAAACACCTCGACCTGGCCCGTAGAAGCCAGAAAAGAAGCTGAAGAAAGTTCTCAAAGGGAAGAAGCACCGCAAAACGGACGGTAATGAAGTCCTGGCGGTCCCAGATAAGTTTACCAAGGGTAAGAAAGAATATACCAGTCGAGACAAGGCGAAAGGTCCGACCGATGGGTTCAAGAAGAGTAAGAAGTGGTGCCCACTTCATCAACGAGCGAGTCATGATTTGCGCTTTGTCGCGCTGGTAAAAGAAGTTGGAGGATTACTATGCAGGTAAAGGCCCTCTCCCCTCAATACAGGAATTATGGGAAGCAAGCTCCAAGAAAGACAAAGATGGCGACGAAGAGATGGAGTACCAAGAGCCTCAACATACGGTCAGTATGATCTTTGGGGGATCTTCGTCGTACGACTCGCGGCGTCATCTGAAGGCCATGGAGCGGGAGGTCAATCTTGTAGAGTCTTTGATTGCCATCAAGCCTTCAAGGTGGTCAGACACGGTAATCTCCTTCGCCAGAGAAGACTGCCCTGTTCCATCGACTCGACCGGGTAGGTTTCCTATTATAGTTGAACCTACTATCAATAATTGCAAAGGTTAATCGAGTTTTGATAAACGGTGGTAGCTCTTTGAATATTTTATTTTCGAGAGCATTAGAAGAAATGCAGATTCCTAGGTCCAAGGTAAAACCGGTAAAATATGCTTTCCATGGCATAGTTCGATTCTGACCAAGCCGATAGGACAAGTGTCCTTACCAGTTACGTTCGGAAGCCCTGACAACTTTCGAACATAAAAAGCTCCGTTTGACGTGGTTGATTTTGCAACTGCATATAACGGCATTCTTGGTCGTCCGGCTTTAGCAAAGTTTCTGATAGCCACGCATTATAGTTATCAAAGCTTAAAGATGCCAGGACCAAGAGGTGTCATTGTGGTTTGAGGAGATCAGAAAATGGCTTATGCATGCGATCGAAGGTCTTTAGAACTGATCGATGAACTTCCGATCAGAAACACTGACCCAAATGCAATGCGGGTCAAACGCTCCAAACCTAGGGAGACACCCAAGCCGTCCGACCAGACAAAAGAAGTATTTCTCGACAATGGCATTCCTCCGGGAAGCGTCAAGACAGGAGATACCAATGAATCTATCTCAAAGCTACTGGTCAGAGAAGGACTCAACCCAAAATAGGAAGAGTCGCTCATCTCCTTCCTCCGAGCAAACCAGATGTGTTAAGCTGGCATGCATCCAACATGCCCGGAGTCCCGAGAGAGGTGATTGAGCACAGGCTAGTTCTCCATCCTGACACGAAACCAGTTAAACAGAAGTTAAGACGCTTTGCGCCTGATCGGAAAGAGGCAATCCAGTCAGAGGTTGAAAAACTCCTCAAGGCCAGATTTATTCGTGAAGTCCATCATCCTCAATGGCTGGCGAACCCTGTAATGGTTAGAAAGAATAATGGAAAATGGCGAATGTGTATAGACTTCTCAGATTTAAATAAAGCTTGTCCAAGGATAACTTTCCTCTTTCGCATTGATCAGCGTGTAGATTCTACCTCCGGGTGTGAATTATTGAGTTTTTGGATGCATATTCGGGTACCACAGTTAACATGAGTAAAGAAGATGAAGAGAAAACTTCTTTCATCACTTCATATGGCACTTACTGTTATGTTAAGATGCCCTTTGGTCTCGAAAATGCTGGTGCGACTTTTCAAAGATTGATGCAGAAAACCTTTAGCCCACAAATATGTCAGAATCTAGAAGCCTATATTGATGATTTAGTGGTAAAAAGTATCAACGCAGGCGATCACATCCTCGACTTACAAGAAACTTTCAATAACTTGAGAAGGCATAACCTTAAGTTAAATCCGGAGAAATGTGTGTTCGGAGTTTCTGCTGGAAAACTTCTCAGTTTCCTAGTTTCGACTAGAGGTATCGAAGCAAATCCTACGAAGATATCGGCCATCAACCAGATGCGTCCTCCGACCACAAAGAAAGAAGTCCAAAAGCTAACTGGCTGTATGGCAGCGCTGAGCCGTTTCATAGCCAGATTATGTGAAAAAGGGTTACCTTTCTTTAAGCTTCTTCAGAAGAACAAAAGTTTTGAATGGACTAAGGAAGCTAATGATGCGAAAATCTCAAAGAGTACCTTACGAGTGCCCCGGTCTTAGTCTCTCGAGACCGGAAGAAACATTGCTGATTTACGTGACTGCAATGCCACAAACTGTCAGCGGTGTACTAGTCGAAGTGAAATCGTACAACGACCAGTATATTACGTAAGCGAAGTCTTACATTGACCAAAGGAAAGATACCCATAGGTACAAAAGTTGCTCTGTGGTCTCCTTATGGCTTCAAGGAAACTAAGACATTACTTTCAAGCCCACAAAGTGGTCGTACCCTCCGGGTATCCCCTTGGTCAAGTCCTTGGAAATAGGGAATCATCAGGACGAATAGCAAAATGGGCGGTTGAAGTAGGGATGTTCGATCTCTATTTTATCTCACGAACAACAATAAAGTCTCAGGCAATAGCAGAATTCATTGCCGAATGGACAAACCACGAATCTAGCGAGGAACCAAAAATGCAGCGCCACGATGAGTGGAGGATGTGCTTTGACAGTTGTTTGATGCTTAAAGGATCAGGGGCTGGAGTCGTCTTGATATCTCCTACTGGCGAACACATTAAGTACACCATCCAGTTTAACTTTCCCGCAACAAACAATGTGGCGGAATATGAAGGTTTACTGGCAGGACTTCGAGCAGCTCATTCGCTCGGGATTCGCAAATTACTAGTGAAAGGCGATTCTCAACTAGTAGTGAATCAAGTAGGGAAAGAGTATCAATGCTCGAGTACCAAGATGTCGTCTTATCTGGCGGAAGTACGGAAACTCGAAAAGCATTTCTTCGGTTTCCAGATCCAACACATTCCTAGAAAGAAAAACTTTCTAGCAGACCAGTTGGAACGGATGGCCTCCACGAGGTCAACCGCCCCACCCGGAGTTTTTCTTGAGCAACTCGATTCACCCTCGGTGGTCGAGCATTCGGAGATCATCAATGATAAACATCAGGTCATGCCCATTGATTCTGATAACATAGATGCTCCACAGATCAGTGACGATCAGGGTAGAGATTGGATGACATCGATCTACAATTATCTTCAGCATGACCTAATTCGAGAAGATGATGTAGAGGCTGATCGTATAGCACGAAAAGCCAAATCATACACTCTAATTGAATGTACCTTGTACAAACAAGGATCTCATGGAGTGTTGATGAGATGCATATCTCACTCGGATGACATTAAGTTGCTAGCAAAAATTCTTGAAGAAGTGCATGGAGCACATCATTCCTAAAGAACATTGGTCGGTAAAGCCTTGAGCAAGGATACTATTATTGGCCCTTCATGATGCAAAAGAGCTCGTGACGAAGTGCTTACAATGTTTGTTTCATAACCAACAAGTACATCAGTCGGCACAAGCTTTGCAAACAATTCCTCTTTCCTGGACTTTTGCAACCTGAGGACTAGACATTATGGGACCATTCCCAAGAGCACCCGGGGGCTTGAATTCCTTTTCGTCATGATTGACACATTTACAAAATGGATTGAAGCCGAGTCGGTTGTTAAAGTTACAAGCGAGGTAGCTAAGAGATTTCGACAAAAAAGCGTGATTCTGCGATTTGGTGTACCCGATCGTATAATCACGGACAATGGTACTCAATTTTCTAGTGGCGGTTTTGAGATTTCGCGATGATCTTGGAATAAAGTCCATTTCGCCTCCGTTGCTCATCCTCGAGTAATGGAAGCGATTGAGCGTGCCAATGGTATCATAATGCAAGGGTCAAGCGCCGAGTATTGATCGACTAATAAAGCGGTCGAGCTTGGGCTCAAGAACTTCCTTCTGTCTTATGGGCTGTTCGAACCACGACCAGTCGTGCGACCGGTAAAATATCATTCTTTTTAATTTATGGGGCTGAAGCTATGCTTCCTCCAGAATTAAAAATTGGCTATGCTCAAACTGATTGTTTTAATATAAACGATCAGGAGGAACGATGGCTCGACGACGTCAATTTCCTTGAAGAACAACAAAACCAGGCCTTGATACGTTCGGCAATCTATCAATAAGCCATGCGAAGGTACCACAACCGTAAGGTGCAACATTGCAGCCTAGCTGTAGGTGATCTGGTTCTCAGAAAAATTCAGAGCCAAGTAAATCGCAATAAACTTTCTCCCAAGTGAGAAGGTCCTTACACTGTGGTCGAAGTCACCCGGCCTGGCTCGGTACGATTAGCTATGTCCGACGACAGAGTTTTGTCTAATTCCTGGAATATTGATCAATTGCGTAAGTTTTTTGTTCAACTTCATTTCATTTTCGTTTAAAATTTAATAAATGTTAGTTATATTCAAAGAAGTAAGTGATGTTATTTATATGATGGTATCCAAATCTGGTTGATGCGGTTCATATGCTCAAGATTATGAAGATCATATTTTTATTTTTTTTTCAAGATTCTATTCTACTCTTGTTTGGCTACTGGCGACGGACACAGAAAACCTCCTAGTCGAAGTCTCTCCTTTTTCGCACGTGCTTCCGCCCACTGGAAGGAGCTTCCTAGCGACGGTCTTTTTCTTACGATACTCGCTGCCAGTCGGACTAGAGCATGAGCACGTATTACGAAATATACATTATATCTTCATTTCTTAGCAGTTCATTCCGACCAGCGTTGAGTAATACATAGAAATAAAACCGCGTATCTTTCGTTATATATGTTTTTTCATATAATTTTTTCTCTTATCAAGGAAAATGTCTTTTTTTTAATTCCGACCATATATTGTCTTAGTAAGTACTTTGATTACGAAAAACAGATTTACAACTAGTCGAAACCTAGCACTGGTTCCGACCAAAAAAGGTTTCCTAGTATTATCACGATCAGTTTTTCAACTATCGATACAAACTTTCAAACAAAGGTTGAGACTTAAGTTCATATTCTCGGCCTATTGCTTGTATAGTAAAGTTCTTCTACTATAAAACAGTCGGGGGCTAGTTAATATATGAATATCCATAAGTCGACCGGATGAACAAAAGATTTCATTGACAAGAGAGAGGTAAGTTTTTGCATATTTTTTTTGCATACTCTCTTTTTTGCAGGTTTTTTACTACTAGTGATTGCCCATCTAATCACTGCTTGATGGAGATCTGACCTCCATTTCTTCTACAACCTTGTCTCCAAGATGTTTAACTTCCTTGAGAAACTTGGTCGCCTCCTCAGGCAAGCAGTTGAAATCTTGTTCAATAACTTGAAGATTAGTAGAGGGGTCGGACACCTTCAGTTTTGCCAGAGCAAGACTAACTCCACTAGCAATAGATTCTTTAACAGATTGGGCATAATTCTCTCTTGTAGTCTTGAGCAAACCCTTAAGATCCTCCAAAAGGTGGCCAAGATAATTTACCTTTTCCATTGGATCACTTAAGGAGGGCAATGTTGATCCTGATCCCATATCAAAGATCATTTTATTGAGTGCAGTGATCTTTAAGTCGAGATTAAGCATGATTGCTGCCCCCTTGTCTTGCTCAAATTCCAAAGCTTTCTTCGCTTTGTCTAATGCTTGATTTTGTTCTGAGTAAGCAAAACAAGTATTAAGCAAGAAGTACTGGAAGAGATATTAATTCAAGTTTACGACTAATTACCTTCGGTCTTCTTCTTGGATTTTTCCAAGATTTCTTTATTTCTGGTCATCAAGTCTTCGATCGACCAGTTCTTAGCTTGATTCTCATCTTCAAGCCTTAGTCTTCTAGCCTTTTCAGCCATAGCTTCTTCTTTTATTTTTTCCAAGCCTGTCAAGTATGATAAGGGAGGATAATTAGAAGAGAAAAACGGAGGCATAAAGAAGGAAAAGTTAAGTAGGAGAGTTCTTTACTCTCTAATTCGGAGTGTTTTTGCTCCAGGATCTTTATTCGCTCGGTCAAGCCTCCGATCGCAGCAAAGTTCTCAACCATATGCTGCATAGATAGCATTTCCTCTTCAAGTTTCTATTGAACTTCAGAGAGATATATAAGAATGGTTGAAGACACTTACTTGAATTGCCACATCATTATAATCGGCATAAATTTTATCAGGATTCGTCTTTGCAAGACGATCTGATATTCTCCTCCAAGCTTCATCAAGCTCCTTATCCTCGATAAATCGAGGAGAGAAAGGAAACTTGTTAGTTTGGGAGGGATTGCTTGCAAGGATCGGAGTCATAGTGGATCTGCAAGTGCCTACCTCTCTTGATGGGTGACAATCACTCTAGGATCCAAGTCGAGTCGATCTTGAAGCGGTTTGGGGCTCTGTAACATCCCAATTTTCAGAGCTTTAAAAATCTTTTAAACAATGGTATTAAGAAAATTCACCATTTGGATTTATTTGAATTTTAATTTAAAAAGCTTAATATGGACTTTAAGGATAAACCGATTTAATGAGCTTAATCCCAACATTAACAATTACCAAAATTATTTTATTTGGATTCTATGAGCTTGGTTATATTTCCTAGAATTTTCTAGAATTTTTCCAAGATCATTTGCTATTTTCCATTGCTTATTTGAATTTCTGCTATTTTCTTAAAAAAACTATTTTAAATCTCCAAATAGTGTTTGGGCCGAATCCCCTCGGCCCAGTCCTGTTCACCTCAGCCCGATTCGTCGCGGCCGTCCGATCAGATTTGGACGCTTGGATCTCCGCGCGAGCGCCTCGCCCTTTCTCCCTGACATGTGGGCCCGCTACAGCGTCGTCGTCTTCGCCGCTTTCTTCTCCGCGCGTTCGTCGCGCACGACCGCCATTGAAGCCGAGGGCGAGCTCGCCAACGGACTGCTCCAACCACCCACGACTCACGCGGCGTCTGCGCGACTCGCGCCCTCCTCCGCCACGACTCCACGTCTTCTCCCTCTCCTCGCGCGCGGCGCCCAAGCCGCAACCGCGCCACGATCTCGCCCGACCTCCACGCCACGCGCCGGACCTCCCGGGCCCTATAAAGGAGAGCCCGGCGCCCTCGCGTCACCCATCCCAAAGCCGCCACCCACTCCCTCTCTCTCGCCCTGTGCTCGCCGGAATCGAGATTTCCCGCCGCCGACACCGAGGGCTTGGAGCTTCGATTGCGCCGCCTCCGTCGCTCCTGCGTTGTCGTAGCCGCCACCGTTGGATTCACCGTAGTGCCGCTGGCCGGTGCTCACCTCGCCCACGGAGGTGCCCTCTAACGCCGCCGTCGAGCCGTACCACCTCCTCCGCCAAAGCCTCGCCGCCGGCCGCTTCGCTCGTCTGGAGCACCGGTGAGCACACCCTCGAGACCCGTGTTCCCTCTACCTCCTGTACCACTCATCGCCGTTAACTTTCGCCGCTGTTCACGGGACCCTCGGGTCGATCTTGCGCCCGCTCGCCGCCGTCCATGTCACTCCCACCTCGGCACCGTGCGCGCGACGTGTCATCCACGGTGGCGCTGCGGCGCCACGCCTGTGTGTGAGTCGCCACCTCGGCCCCATCCACGTCCGGTGGCTCGGTGGACTTGGTCCACGTGGCCGGGTCAGCGACATGTGGGTCCTACATGTCGATTAATTCTTTAATTCTTTTAATTCGGAAAATCCTTCACGACGTCATGCTTGCGCAATAATCCAATTTTCTATGGAAAAATAATTCGGAATTCCAGTAAATCCTATTTTTAGGGTTTTCTTTTGATTCAAACTTTGAAACCTTATAACTTTTGCATCCTAACTCCAAATCCATCCATTCAAATTTCTAAATTTGTATAAAATCAAGATCTATTTATTGGAGATTTTTAATTATTTTTATCAGAGTTATTTACTTCTGTTATTTATTTTCTTGTTGTTTGCTTCGTTACGGGTAGACTTCGACGATACTTCTGGAAGGTTTGAGGAAGAAGGAGCTTTCCAAGACCAAGACCAGCACTTGAACCTATTCCAAGGCAAGCTATACCCTTGACCATTTTGCTTCCCAGTTTTATAAAAGTATTTTAATTCAAATTACTGCATCTTAATTCAAGTATTTATTTAAAAGATTTTGGGTGCAGTAGTTAATCCTACATTGTTATGCCATCCTTGTTAATTGCTATGTCCTGATTCCTTGTCACCTTAGTTGGTATTTAGTTGGTAAATATGGTAGCACCAACGTGGGTTGGTTAGTTATGTATTAGATTGCTTAGCCATGCCACGAATCACTTGTCATGTATCTTCTTTGTTATAAATTGACTAAGTGAATATGAAACTGTGTGAACAAGCTGTGTACTATGTGTCCTTGTGGCATATGTTGCACGTAAATCAACGAGGTGGTAAAAGGATTTGGGTGAGGCAAGGGTGAATCTTGTGTGAAAGGGTGGGTGTGTGGGTGTGAATAATTTTAATCTGTGTGTCTATGTGGTTTGGTTAGGTGGAAGTCTTGCCTTGGTCAATTAAGGACCTCACCATGTGCGTCATTGGTGAGCTTCTGTGCGACCACATGCACATTTTAAGGCAGATGCGCATAGTAAGATAAGGTATCTGAATTGCTTTGTTATGCTTAGTGTTAGCTACACTAAGTGTATCTTGTGGGTAAAGTGTACAAACCTCTGCGAGTGTAACGTAATCTATTGAATAGCGCGTCATGGTCATGGACAATGCTCGGGGATTTCACACTCGGGGTAGATGTTTTCATAAAACTGTGTGGGAAGGGAGCTATGTGATTAAATCATCTAACTATGTGAATAAACTGTCAGGCTGTGTGTGTCTTTGTGAAATAACTTGTTAAGATTATTATTGTCTATTGGTTTTACCTGTTTTCAATCTATTAATTGTATTAAATTGCAAAGGTTGCATTTATGCAAAAGAGCCACAAAATGCCTTTCCTTGTAAAAAGCCCGCATATATACATTTTGCATCTCTGTGGTGTGGCTTGCGAGTACGGTGTGTACTCACGCTTGTTTTGACGAATCAAGCAGAGGAGGAGTCTTCACCAGCATTCGAGGACGAGTACATCGAAGGTGCTTAATCGTGAGTCTTGATCGATCGGTTGCTGTGGTGAATCGATGGGGTGCCACTACCTTTTAGTTTCATTGCCGTTTATTTTCTCTGTTAGCCTGCGTGCTCGATGGTTGTAACTTCGACCTTAAGGTCAAAACCCTTATTTATTAATCAAAGTTATTCGTTTATGTTACTATTAAGCTTGTATGGATCGATTTCCATCTTTGTTAACCTTGTGTGCACTAAGCGTGATCTGGGCTAGTGCATTAAACCTGAAGGGTCTGAACCGTAATTTTGGGTCCCGACAAAAGTGGTATCGAGCCATCTTGGTGTAGGTCTAGACCTTAGTTAGATTGGCCGTTCAGTGTTCAAATTATTTTCTAAAAGAAAATTAACTTGCAAGATTAAATGAATTGCTTAACTCCTCTTATATCTCTCTTAACTCATCTATTGCTATAACTTCTTTACTCTCCCATTGTTTTAACATGGTTCTTACCTCCTGTCTGTCTTGTGGATGCCTTACCTTCGACCTTCGGAGATAGCAACGAGGACTTGCCGCGAGGCGTGGAAGGCTGTTGCGAGACACTTGGAGGCTTATTGCCCGATGTCCGTGGCGGTGAGTACATAGTCAGCAGACGGGATCGTGGTATAGTCTGCCGCGACAATCTATGCGGGAGGAACACTAGAGCGACCGACCTTTGTACATCTCGGTCGGAGGATCACCTTCACACAAGGAATCCGAGTCGTCGCGGTGGCCATGCTCGAGTGTGCCACATTTCTGTTGAGCTGCCACACACCGTTTTCGCTATCATCCCGAGTTGCTTGGGGAGACATCTGCGCTTCCGTCTACAAGCGGGAAGGCCATGCCACGATGGTGCATCTTGCAGTTCCACACCGCCAGAGAGTCGGCTGGAGATGGCGCCACCGGTGAGTGCGCCTATCGGGCTGGGAGGAAGCCGAGGAAAGGATCGCCGTCCTAGAGCAAGCTCTCTACGGTCAGCATGAGCTCGAAGATGATCAAAAGGAAGATCCGGAAGAGCTAGAAGAAGCCGAGGAAGACCGAGAGGAGATTCTAGAGGATCCAGTAGAGGTTGCCTGTAGGAGGAGCAGTACTGCACCCAAAGACGCATGCTCTGCTGCACGATCCGGGGCATCGAGAATCGATTCGCGACGATGCGGCTAACCCGAGTCTACACGAGGCGGGGCGTCGCCGTGGATTTGGAGGCTTTCTCGAGTAGTTCGTCTAAGTTCCAGTTTAGTCAGGCTTAGCCAGTTTCCTTTTCAGAGTCGCCCTTTAGGCGGTAGCTTGTGTGCTTAGGTTCGCTTCATTTTCTGTGTGCAAGTATGAGTGCAAAGGCCCTTAGACATTTATTGCGACCATGCTATTAAGCTATTAATGAAGATTATTTCATTGAAGTTTCTTGGTGTGTTTGTTGGGTTTAATCTATCCCTATCTAGTTCTTAACTCACCTTGTGCTCTCTACCTTATCTAACCCATGGAACCTCATCGGATGGTTCGGACTCGCCATCTGCATGCAAGTGGGCGAGCCCAAGGATCGAAAGGCAATGAGCAAACCCCTACGGGGCGGTACCACCCCAAGCACCTCCTATTGACTTACAGAACTTTGGAGCCTTCATGGCGGCCTGAGCGCGAGATGATGTACACCATGATGAACGGATGCGAGCCATGAACAACAACAACAACAATCACAACCATCATCGGGAGGAGCCCGGTTGCTCATAGTCATCGAGGACCGTCAAATTGGTGAATTCATGAGGACCCGTCCGCCAACTTTCTCGGACATGTCTACGCCGATGAAGGCGATGATTGGCTTGGCGTGATTGAGAGGAAGGCTGCGATCACCCAATGCAGCGATCATGAGAAGGTTTTGTATGCCACCCATCGGATGGAGGCATAGGCTGGCGAGTGGTGGGAAAACCTGCGCGACGCATGGAGCACATGAGAATATCACACAGGAAGAATTTTCCGCACTTTTCGCGATATCATGTACTGAAGGCATTATGGATCGAAGAAGGGCGAGTTCCGCTCTCAAGCAAGGGGTATGTCGATGTTGACTACGAACAAGTTTTCTCGGCTAGCTCGCTATGCTCCAAAAGGCGTCGCTCTGGCGAGTCTCGCCAGAGTCGATTCTTGAAGAGTGCGAACTTCGGGACTACAAGTCAATCGCTTGCCCATACCTTCCCGATTTCCGGGAGTTGATTAACAAGGCGTTGGTTATGGAGGACAAGCGCAAGGAGGCGGAGGATCACATAGCGTAGGATGATTCGGCGAGGAAGCCACCGGCCACAACGGCGAGGGCAAGGATAGTGCCACGGCGGTTTAATCGTTTCCGCCACGAGTTCTTTGAACACACCGCACGCCTTGACACCTCGTCCTTTTGTTCGGCATTCTCGTAACCCTACACGATCAACCCCACGAGAAACAACAATCGTCGAGAATGAACCAAGAGTGTGTTACCATTGCCGTCGGCGGGGCATTTCGCTAACGGTGTCCTCAAAGGAACTATCACTCGATTCGCTTCAACCTTGGAGCAACACACGCCAAGACCCGATGCGAGAACAACCAAGGAGTTTCTCAAGGAACGATCAACGGGAGGCGCCTCGATCGGTGGTCGAGGTCGTGTTAATCCGTCACTTTGGAAGGAGCCGAGAAGCACGAAGTTGTCTTGGGTAAGTTCCTAGTAAATTCGATACTGCTTAGATTACTTTTGATTACGGAGCTTCGCATTCGTTTGTTTATGGAGTTTTTGCAACCAAGAATAAATTGGAAGTTATGCACCTTAAGCGTACTCTGTCGGTCCAGTCACCTGGAGCAGAGTTAAGTTCTAATATGGGTTGTTTAGGGGCTAAATTACTCATAGGCGGAGTTGAGTTTCTAGCTAACTTTGGTTATTCTAGACACCCAAACCATAGATGTCATCCTTGGCATGGATTGGTTAACCAAGCACAAAGCCGTGCTAGATTGTGGCCGAAGAGCCGTTACAATCGAGGATACCAAAGGAAACAAAGTGGAGTTCCTATCTACCTCAGTACGTAATGGACATCTGCTAGTCAATAGCCTGAAGACCGTCTCGTTGGAAGATGTGCGAGTCGTCAAAGAGTATCGGATGTGTTTCGGAAGAGTTACCGGAATGCCACGGATCGTGACATCGAGTTTGTCATTGATCTAGTGCGGGGACAGCACCACTCTCGAAGAGACCTTATCGGATGCCGGTAGATGAGCTAGTAGAAATGAAGAAGCAAGTAGAAGAACTTTTGGAGAAAGGCTTTGTGAGTCCTAGTTAAATGCGCCTTGGGGAGCGCCAGTTTTGTTCGTCAAAAGAAGGATGGAAGCATGAGAATGTGCATCGACTACGGTCTCTCAATGAAGTCACTATTAAGAATAAGTATCCATTACCCGAATAGATGATCTGTTTGATCAAATGAAAGGAGCGGAGTGTTCTCGAAGATCGACTGCGATCGGGTTACCATCGATTGAAGATCATCCCAAGGATATACCTAAGACCGCTTTCTCAGCAGATGCGGACATTATGAGTTCCTAGTCATGTCCTTTGGTGCGACCAATGCCCTGCCTATTTCATGAACATGATGAATAAGGTATTCATGGAGTATCTGGACAAGTTTGTAGTTGTATTCATCGATGATATTTTGGTCTACTCAAAGTCGGAAGAACAACATGCCAACATTTGAGATTAATCCTAGAAGCTCGAGAGAACATCGGTTGTATGCTAAGTTTAGCAAGTGTGACTTACGGAAGAAGGAAGTGGATTTCCTTGGTCATGTGATGGCAATTGCGGGAGTAGCGATTGACCCGTAAAGTGAAGCGATACTACAATGGGAACGGCCCAAGGCATCACACTTGATTCGCGATTTCTTGGGATTGGCGGGATATTATCGCCGTTTATTGAAGGATTCTCATCAATTGCTAAACCTCTTACGCAATTGTTGAAGAAAGAAAAAAGTTTACTGGACTGACTTGTGAAGGAAGTTTTCAAGAGTTGAAGAAATGTTTGACTTGATTGATCTTCGATTTTGCGGATATTCGCAAGGATTTCGATATCTATTGCGATGCTTGGCGTCAAGGATTAGGATGTGTCTGATGCAAGAAGGAAGAGGCGTAAACTTATGCGTCAAAGCGATTAAGGCCGCATGAAGAGAACTATCCACCCATGATATGGAGTTAGGCTGCGATAGTGCATGCCTTGAAGATTTGGCGTCATTACCTCATCGATAATCATTGCGAGGTATATCTGAGATCATAAGAGCTTGAAATATATTTTCACCCGATCGGATCTGAATATGAGGCGAGAAGATGGCTAGAATTGATAAAGGATTATAACCTTGGAATCCATTACCATCTGGTAAAGCCAATGTCGTTCTGAGGCGCTTTGGTAGTAAGAGCCACCGTAATGCCTTGGAAGTGAAAGAGCTTTGTTGAAACTTCAAGAGGAATTCGAGTGAAGCTAGAAGTGGTATCTAAAGGATTAAGTGGCGAATGCGGAAGTGCAATCTACTTTGGAGAAGCGATTCGCGACTCAGCCGAAGGACTCGAGTTCTCAGACATCAAGAAGAAGATGGCGAAGGAAGTTCAAGGACTTCACGGTGGATGATCAAGACATCTTGTGGATCAATGGGCGTATCTGCGTTCGGATATTGATGGATTGAGGCGGCTAATTTTGAAGGAGGCCCATGACTCAAAATATTCGATTCACCACTGGTAGTACTAAGATGTACCGGGATGTTAAGAATAAGTTTTGGTGGCCAAATCACAGCGAGAAGTCGCGAGTTCGTTGCCTTGTGCGGCGTGTGTCAAAAGTTAAGCGAGCATCGAGGCCCGGCCAGTGCATTGCAACCTTTGAAGATTCGAATGGAAGTGGGAAGAAATCGGAATGGATTTCATTCTTGGGTTACCAAGACTCAATCGAGTTACGATTCGATTTGGGTAATAGTGGATCGTCGACTAAAGTTGCCCATTTCTTACGATCAAAACCACTTACTCGGAGATCGTGCAGCGGTGTACATGTCGAAGATCGTCATTTTGCATGGTGTGCCTAAGAAGATTGTGTCGGATCGAGGATCTCGGTTCACCTCCGATTTTGGCGAGTTTACATGAAGCCTTAGGGACTCACGAATTTCGATCTGCGTATCATCCCAGACGGATGGAGCGGTGAAAGGGTTAATCGAATATTGGAGGATATCTTTGAGAGCACATGCGTTGGCAAATGCTACTCGTTGGGATAAGAGTTTACCATATCACGAAATTCTCGTACAACAACGGTTATCAAGCGGTCTACAAATGTCACCATTTGAAGCCTTGTATGGTCGTACTGTAGAACCCGTTGAGGCGGTGAAACCGTTGAGCGTACATTCTTTGGTCGGATATTATTCAAGAAGCGAGAAGAGCAAGTGTCAATGATCGAGAGAGATTAAAGATAGCTCGATCGAGGCGGAAGAGTTATCTTGACAACCGTCGTCGTGATCTCGATTTTGAATCGAAAGATTTTGTGTATCTTGATTCGCCCCTCGGAGGTGTGAAAAGGTTCCACGCCAAAGGGAAGCTTGCCCCTCGGTATGTTAGTCCGTTCAAGATTTTGGAGCGTCGTGGAGAAGTGGCTTATCGATTAGAGCGCCACAATCGCTAGCGAGAGTACGATGTCTTTCCGTCTCTCGGTGAAGAAGTGTCTTCGTGTGCGGAAGAACAAGCAGTTGGATTGATTGAACTAAAGAAGACCTCACCTACAAAGAGCGGCGGTCAAGATTATGGATGTCGCGAGCGCGCACGGAAGCAAGACCGTTCGTTTACAAAGTCGATGGAGTAACCACTCGGAAGGAGAAGCAGCGTGGGAGCGTGAAGAAGAGTTGAAAGCCAGAGTTCCTAGCCTTTTCTCTAGCTAGCTTTGAATCTCGGGTCGAGATTCCATTAAGGGGAAGGTTTGTAACATCCCAATTTTGAGCTTTAAAATCTTTTAAACAATGGTATTAAGAAAATTCACCATTTGGATTTATTTGAATTTTAATTTAAAAAGCTTAATATGGACTTTAAGGATAAGCCGATTTAATGAGCTTAATCCCAACATTAACAATTACCAAAATTATTTTATTTGGATTCTATGAGCTTGGTTATATTTCCTAGAATTTTCTAGAATTTTCCAAGATCATTTGCTATTTTCCATTGCTTATTTGAATTTACGCTATTTTCTTAAAAGAAAAGCTATTTTAAATCTCCAAATAGTGTTTGGGCGAATCCCTCGGCCGATCCTGTTCACCTCATTGATTCGTCGCGCCGTCCGTCAATTTGGGCGCTTGGATCTCCATGTGGCGCCTCGCCCTTTCTCCCGACATGTGGGCCCTTCTGGCGTCGTCGTCTTCGCCGCTTTCTTCTCCAGCGTTAAATCGCGCCGATCGCCATGAAGCCGAGGCGAGCTGCGCCAACGGATGCTCCAACCACCCACGACTCACGCGGCGTCTTGCGAGACTCGCGCCTCCTCCGCACGACTCCACGTCTTCTCCCTCTCCTCGCGCCTTGGCGCCCAAGCCGCAACCGCCCACGATCTCGCCCACGACCTCCACGCCGCCACGCCGCCGGACCTCCCGGGCCCTATAAAGGAGAGCCCGGGCGCCCTCGCGTCACCCATTCCAAAGCCGCCACCCACTCCTCTCTCTCGCCTGTGCTCGCCGGAATCGAGATTTCCCTTGCCAACACCGAGGGCTTGGAGCTTCGATTGCGCCGCCTCCGTCGCTCTGCGTTGTCGTAGCCGCCACCGTTGGATTCGCCGTAGTGCCGCTGGCCGGTGCTCACCTCGCCTTGGCGGAGGAGCCCTCTAACGCCGTCGCCGTCGAGCCCGTACCACCTCCTCCGCCAAAGCCTCGCTTGTGGCCGCCGCTCGTCTGGAGCACCGGTGAGCACACCCTCGAGACCCCGTGTTCCCTCTACCTCCTGTACCACTCATCGCCGTTAACTTCGCGCGTTCGCGGGACCCTCGGGTCCGGTCTTGCGCCGCCGCCGCCCGTCCATGTCACTGCCACCTCGGCGCCGTGCGCCGCGTGTCATCCACAGTGGCGCTTGCGTCGTCGCCACGCCTGCGCCAGTCGCCACCTCGGCCCATCCTCGGTCGATGGCTCGGTGGACTTGGTCCACGTGGTCGGGTCACTTACATGTGGGTCCCACATGTCGATTAATTCTTTAATTCTTTTAATTCGGAAAATCCTTCGCTGACGTCATGCTTGCGCAATAATCCGATTTTTCTATGGAAAAATAATTCGAATTCGATAAATCCTATTTTAGGGTTTTCTTTTGATTCAAACTTTGAAACCTTATAACTTTTGCATCCTAACTCCAAATCCATCCATTCAAATTTCTAAATTTGTATAAAATCAAGATCTATTTATTGGAGATTTTTAATTATTTTTATCAGAGTTATTTACTTCTGTTATTTATTTTTTGTTGTTTGCTTGTTCACGGGTAGACTTGACGATATACGGAAGGTTTGAGGAAGAAGGAGCTTTCAAGACCAAGACCAGCACTTGAACCTATTCCAAGGCAAGCTATACCCTTGACCATTTTGCTTCCCAGTTTTATAAAAGTATTTTAATTCAAATTACTGCATCGTAATTCAAGTATTTATTTAAAAGATTTTGGGTGCAGTAGTTAATCCTACATTGTTATGCCATCCTTGTTAATTGCTATGTCCTGATTCCTTGTCACCTTAGTTGGTATTTAGTTGGTAAATATGGTAGCACCAGCGTGGGTTGGTTAGTTGCGTATTAGATTGCTTAGCCATGCCACGAATCACTTCTCATGTATACTGCTGTTATAAATTGACTAAGTGAATATGAAACTGTGTGAACAAATGTGTGTACTATGTGTCCTTGTGGCATATGTTGCACGTAAATCAACCAGGGTGGTAAAAGGATTTGGGTGAGGCAAGGGGTGGATCTTGTGTGAAAGGGTGGGTATGTGGAATTTGTGTGAATAATTTTAATCTGTGTGTCTATGTGGTTTGGTTAGTGGAAGTCTTGCCTTGGTCAATTAAGGACCTCACCATGTGCGTCATTGAACCAGGCTTCTGTGCGACCACATGCTGTTTTAAGGCAGATGCAGCATAGTAAGATAAGGTATCTGAATTGCTTTGTTATGCTTAGTGTTAGCTACACTAAGTGTATCTTGTGGGTAAAGTGTACAAACCTCTGCGAGTGTAACGTAATCTATTCGAATAGCGCGTCATGATCATGGACAATGCTCGGGATTTCACACTCAGGGGTAGATGTTTTCATAAAGCTGTGGGAAGGGAGCTATGTGATTAAATCATCTAACTATGTGAATAAACTGTCAGTTGTGTGTGTCTTTGTGAAATAACTTGTTAAGATTATTATTGTCTATTGGTTTTACATGCTTTCAATCTATTAATTGTATTAAATTGCAAAGGTTGCATTTATGCAAAAGAGCCACAAAATGCCTTTCCTTGTAAAAAGCCGCATATATACATTTTGCATCTACGTGGTGTGGCTTGCGAGTGCGGTGTGTACTCACGCTTGTTTTGACGAATCAAGCGGAGGAGGAGTCTTCACCGACATTCGAGGGCGAGTACATCGAAGGTGCTTAATCGTGAGTCTTGATCGATCGGTTGCTGTGGTGAATCGATGGGGTGCCACTACCTTTTAGTTTCATTGTCGTTTATTTTCTCTGTTAGCCTGCGTGGCTCGATAATTGTAACTCGACCTTAAGGTCAAAACCCTTATTTATTAATCAAAGTTATTCGTTTATGTTACTATTAAGCTTGTATGGATCGATTTCCATCTTTGTTAACCTTGTGTGCACTAAGCGTGATCTGGGCTAGTGCATTAAACCTGAAGGGTCTGAACAGTAATTTTGGGTCCGACAGTCCTCCCCTAACCACTTCTTCCTCAGAGTTTCTTGTCTGAGGAAAGCCTTGGTCGGAGGTGCCCACAATCACTTGATCTACTGGAATGACCCAGTCGGAAACGACTGGAGCTCCAGCAGATCTGCACAAAGGAAAGGAAGTTCAGAGTTTAAAGTTCACCGAGGATATAAAAGGCATGCATTTATATGATATTTCTATTTAAAACATAACCGACTGTCTTCCTTATCTTGACTCTGTAGCGCGCCAACTTAAAGTCCGTAGCGCTTGCTTTTCTTTTCTTTTCTTTTCAACCGATTTTACCAGTTCTAAACTGGTAGGGTTGGTTACACCCTCTACGTCCTCCAAGGGAAGATCAGATGAAATACTTTCGACCAATTGGTCGAGAGCAGAATCCCTGATCGTTGGATTGGATGGTGCAGGTTCATTGGTCACCAAAACAGTTGACTAAACAGCCATTGACATTTCTTGAGCAACTGTATGAGACTCAATGACTACCGACTGACTTAACAAAGTTAGTCTGGTGATGAACTTATCTTTTCATCTAAACAAAAAATACTTTCTTCGGTTACCTACCTCTGCACGATCACTAGTGATCGTAAGACTGGTCGGGTCATCAAATGGCTCACATGTTTCTATGGCCCCATTGATCCTCAGACCAACCGACTACATATCAAAGAGGTTTTTCAGGTAAACACCGATCGGAAGAGTTTGTAAAGATGAAAAATAATTAACATGCTTACCCAGAGTCTCTCATCCCTCTCTTCATCAGTAGTTACTGCTAAGATCAGAGGGAAACTAGCCTTTTCGTTAGGCTCTCCAGCGCAGATCATCCTGATTCGACTTCTAATCTCATCAGAAGACAAGGCTGTAATAAAAAGAGAGGTCTTAGGGTTATGAAAGCAATTGACTAGAAAAATGTATTGGTCGAATTCTAACTGGGATCTACCTTCCCTAGAATCCCTGGTCGCATCATCACGACCAATGTACTAGAGCATCGAATGGGCTCTGGCCTTTAAAGGACTAAACCTCCGCATGGAAAAGTCCCTTACCACGTGCTAGGAGGTTAAACCCCTGACGCTCAGGAGATGGATAGCATCAACCCATCTCTCAATTTTCCCCTCCTTAGAGGAGGAGCATGCCATCGCATGTTCTCGTGGCTTTTTACCATGTAATAGAGGCCAACACCCTGCGTAATCTTCATATAAAACTAACTTTTTTTTCCATGACGACCACGAAGATTTGGAGTACATATAAATATACTCATCAGCCTTCCCATTATGGAGACGCAAGGTACACTCTCCAGGTGTACTGGTCGTCTTCGCGATTGCTAGTCTGTAGTAGTATTTGAAGAGATCCAGAGTTGCTGGAATTCCCAAGTACGCTTCACAGAGATAAACGAAGATGCTAAGGTTGGCTATGGCGTTGGGGGCGAGATTGATCGGCTCCACCCATAGTACTCGAACTTGGGAAAGAAATCGATGTTGGAAGTCTAAAGCCACATTCAATATATCGAGAAATATCGAATTTCTCCATCCTGCCGCTGGAGAATGTTCCCAAATCTGATCTCCATGAGATCAGTTTACATCGAGTAGCGACCTAACCTTCTCCAAATTTCCCAACTTCTTCTCACTCAGATCGGAAATTGACCATTTGGTAATAAGATCCGACATGGCGATTTCTTTCGAGTAAAGAATTCTAAGGTGATCGGAGATGGTTTCTTGGAAGATAAAGAGGAAAGCAGAAGGCGTAGAAACCCTAACACCCAGTGCTATGAGGTTTTTATAGCCACAACACATGTAGCTTCAAGAAAAAGTCCAATGGACAAAAATCCTTTTAAACAGCGGACAAAGCTTTTCAACTTCCAAGGCAAATCCTCAACTTTAAAAATGAATCTGAGACCACCTCGGGTACCACAATATTTAATGAGGTGCATTGTACGTCTTCATCGGAGTAGCGTCCATACGACCAATTCATTTAAAGTTCGGGGCTGGTGGCGAGGATTAAAAACTCTATTTATTACTTATTATATAGAGACCATACATCTTCATGGTCGTAACACCTAAAACTTACGACCCCATTTGGTCGTAAGAATTCGGAGGTTACATAATACCCAACCAGGTGGGACATGGTTAGAACCTAGTCTCCGACCAGTCAAATGCTCACAATGTTTTGAACTGGTGTCTGGATCTAAGACCAGACATATACTTTACCGTGTGACGAATGGAACATGTACTATATATTCCATACCATGCGACGCTACTGCACTGGAGTACGGTTACATGACTCATTGACATATAACCACAGAACAGTTGTTATATTGTCAACTGACACCTCTCTCCGACCAGGCGCGTCACTTCTTAACAGACGCCTCTCCAAGGGACAACTGCCAACGTTTCATCAACTACATAAGGAGGACCGTGGAAGGAGAAGAGGAGGGACCGAAGAGAATCATCGACTGGAATCACTCTCAGAAGATAGTCAGTCGATTAGATCGCAAGGCCGTAGCAAGCATTGTTCTCCATTGTTAGGGGAGTTAGTCTTTGGTCTAGATTACGGATACACTTTGTAACATCCAGTTCATATCAATAAAGAGCAGCCCCATTCCTTACGAGGAGATACGTGCTATTTTTTCACTTTCTTTTCATATACTCATAAGTTCGGTGATTTGATCGTGGACAGCTGGCGCCATCCGTGGGGAAGAAGGCGTAATTCTCCTGAAGAAGTTCTTCGCTCATCAACTCCGGGTCATTCAGGATAGAAATACTGGTACTCGTGTCGCCATTGAATATTCCACGCATCTAAAGTGAGGCAATAAGAGGGTACTTGACGAGGATTAAAACATCTCTTTATTACTTATTATATAGAGATCATACATGTTCATGGTCGTAACCCCTAAAGCTTAAGACCTCACTGGTCGTAAGAATTCCAGAGGTTACATAATACCCAACCTGGTCGGACATGGTTCCGAACCTAGTCTCCGACCGATCAAATGCTCACAAGGTTTTGAATCGGTATGCGGATCTAAGACCATACATATACTTTACCGTGTGGCGAATGGAACATGTGCTATATATTTCATACCGCATAGCGCTACGACCTTTGAGTACGGTTACATGAATCATTGACATATAACTTGCTGCTTGATTGATATATTATCAATCGCGCCTCTCTCAGGCAGACGTATCACTTCTTAACAGCGCGCTCTCCAAGGGACAAGCGCCAGCGTTTCATCAACTACATAAGGAGGACCGTAGAAGGAGAAGAGGAGGGACGAAGAGAATCATCGATTGGAATCACTCTCGAAAGATGTAGGACCGGAAAGGCGACTAGGGGGGGTGAATAGGCGCTTTCACAATTTTCTCGCCTAAGTCGAATTCAACACGAACTTTACTCCTTTAGCTATGAAAGCTAAGAAGATCGATAAGCACCACAGTGGACGCCTTGTCTTGAATTCGATAACCCGACAACCACACGATACATAAGTGGAGACTTAATCTCAAGCGGGTTGATCTGAGCACGGCGGTCGGACCGGTTACCAAGAAGCGATCGGCCAGAAGCGTTCAACCAATGATCGGCCGGCAACTAAGCGGCGGTCGGACGGTGGACAGCGATTCGACTTCGGCGATCTGATGCGAATATCGGGCGGTCGGACCGCGTTACAAGACCGTCGAGACGGTTCGATCGATCTTGAAAAATCCACCCCAAATCCAAAACGAAATTTGATCCAACTTTTGATTCAACCAATGAAACTTGACCAAATTTGAGCACACCTCCCTAATGATATTGGAGACCTATTTCTAGCGGCGATCCTTGAGATCCACTTGCGAAACAAACTCTCAAGGATTAAACAAAGAAGTGCACAAACCCTAGAAATATGAAAAACTTTGATTCAAGACTTGCTTGTGGGGGTTGATGGTCTAGATGATCCTAGGAGTACTCCCACACATCAAAGCAAGACACAAAGGGTCAAAAGACCAAGTTTAAACACTTGAATCAAGGAAGCATAAAATTCATTCAAATGAGAGAAGAACACAAAGGAGGAGACAAATGATCTCACAAGCAAGCATCACAAGATTGATAGATCTCAAAAGATGCTTACAAAGCCACTCCAACAAGGAGGACAAGAGCTCACCCAATGAGCATACAATCTCTCCCTCTCTTCCTCTCCAAACCCTAACCCTAGAAAAGGCAAAGGGGAAACCAAATGAATGCCTCTTTTTTTTGGTTTTACATCTCCCCCCTTCTATTTATAGGAGAGGACTAGGGTTACACATTTCGGACCTACTCACACGTGGGACCCACACACAACATCTGTTGAAGCGATCGCCTGCTTCACCACGTGTAGGTTGATCAGCGGTTCTCATCGCGTCGCCAAGCCTCTCTTGTCCGAATCCCATCGGAACCTCCCAGAGACTTGCACCGATATCCGCACTGCTGATCCAACGGTATGTCGAACCACCGTTCGATCCATCTTATCCATCTGCACCATGCTTGTGTCACACGACCTCACCCGGTATCCCTGATCGTTCTGGACCTCGGCTCTCCAAGCGTAGTCCCGATCCACTCACCGTTGACGTCGTTGACCTGCATGCCACCTGCACAGCAATAGACAAACAAACCGTTTCCGGGAACAAGTTCTTCACAACTTGACCCACGTTAGCTCCGCAATGCAATATACATCAATAAAGCATTGATAACTAAACATCAACCACATTGAAACCACATCAATGCAAACTTGGCTCACCTCCAAGTCAAAGCCGGTCTGACCGCCCCACAAGGCCGGTCCGACCGATTTCAGGCCGGTCGGACCGCTCCCACAACGGCGGTCAGACCGGTCAAAAGGACTTAGCCAAAATTCTAGCTTGAAAATCCGAAACCTTCTGGAATTTTCAACTCAATAGAACTTTTGACTGGGAGCTCCAAAAATGATGCAACCACATCCAGGAGACTCCCCTCACCTGCCTACACAACCTATTTTTGGATTAGCCCCAAAATCCAACTTTAGGTCGGTAGGTCCGTCCGCCACCACTCACCGATCCGGCCAGTCCACGGGCGGTCGACCGCCCACACCACCGGTCGGACCGCTGTGGTGCGACGGCGTAAAGCAAACCCGAAAATGCGAGATTTTGCAAACCAACAAAGCCATTGCCAATTGACTCATCATCCTGAGATCGTGCACATATCCTCACGATATCCACAGAAGATAGTCAGTCGATTAGATCGCAAGGTCGTAGCAAGCATTGTGCTCCATTGTTAGGGGAGTTAGTCTTTGGTCTAGATTACAGATACACTTTGTAACATCCAGTTCATATCAATAAAGAGCAGTCACATTCATTACCAGGAGATATGTGCCACTTTTCCTCTTTCTTTTTATATACTCATAAGTTCAGTGATTTGATCGTCGACAGTACTGAAGCGAGCATTCTTCGCCTTTGGTTCATGCATCAATGCATTTCATCACTGTCGTCCAATCTTGTGCGTGGATGCCACATTCCTGACTGGAAAGTGCAAGGGCCAGATACTGACCACAATAGCGACGAACGAGAATAATCAGGTTATTCCTGTGGCATTCACATTCGTTCAAAGAGAGAACACGGATAGATGGTTGTGGTTCCTGAGGAAGTTGAGGATTTCTGTTGTACAGGGTCGTCTTAACGTATACATCATACATAATCAGCATGTGGCCTTACTGAGTGCAATAACTCAGCAACTACAAGGAGAGAACAAGCTGTAGGATCGCGGGAAGGCTATGATAGCACAAAAAATTCTACTACGCAACCAAGAAACCTCTGCTAGTAATAGATCACGAGATTACCACTAGACGCGCCGACTCGTAGCAGAAGTAGAGTCGATGTAGCGAGTTGATGCAGTAGTGGTCGTACTTGCCGCACGTCTTCTCCTCCTTCTCTGATGATCGTCACGAGTTTCTGATCGTCCTAGTGTTGATGCTTCACAACAACACCTTCAAGGTATCCATACGTACGGGGCAGGGACACAACAGCGCCGGCGGCGTGGTTGAGGAAGGTATGGCTATTAAGGTTTCGGGAATTCTTCAAAAGGATTACTGCACCCCTTGCCACCGCCCCTTTATTTATAGGCATCCATAATGGGTATCGAACTTGAGGCCCATTAGGAACTTGTGGCTTACAAGAATTCGGATCGCCAGCCAAATCAAATTCTTGCCCTTTAAGTGTGTGACCCTATAGGTTCATGTGTAATCGGTTGTAACTTGGAAACTCTTTTTCGATCATAAGTTGTCAGCGATACCTAGCAGCACATATCGATTCCCGAACACGCATAGAATATATCATACGAACCTTAATGCAATATGATCTAAGACCCTGTCCTTATCACTTACGACCAGCTCGCACTTAGTCACGACCAGTCCATACTTAGTTACGACCAGTTTGTAACTCTTTACGACCAGTTGGTGATTACATTCGACCAGTCTACTACCAGCTTCGTCCAGTCTACAATCAACTCGTATCTCCATACGACCAGTTGTGAGACCATGTTTGACCAGTCAACGACCAGTCTATATCTCTATATGGCTAGCTCATATCTGGTCGAACCGAACGACCTGCTTGTGTATTCTCCCTTTGCCTCACAATATCTGGTTGAACTCCAGGTGAGATAATTTATCATCCATGGATTATTCAATACTTTCTCGATCAAGTGTCGAATAACTTCCTGTGGTCGACACTTCGACCACTAGTGACATGGCCATGTACTTTCTTTATCCGACCACAACGAGGGGCCCAGAGACATCTCTCCTGTTATGTTAGGAGGGACAAATCCCATATTCGACCAATCACATTCCTCCGCATGTTTCATAGCATACTCGAAAGCTACATTTATAATTACCCAGTTACGAGTAGCGTTTGGCAACCCCTAAGAGTGCTATTACACATGTAGGAAACTATGCTGATCTCAGGTCTAAGGATTATACATCATCATTGCTTGAGACCAACTAATGACACATAGAATCATAACAATCTCAATAGTGTGTCAAGGTGGGTCTTATCCAACACTATATTTCTTACATGTGTCCATATTATTTGTTTGATATCTCCATATCTATGTCCTGTGAAACATAGTCATGAACCAATACATATGCTAGTCTATTCATATGTGTCCTCATATGTTTCCGACTAGGGAACGTTTAAGAATAATCATCGTAGAATACAGAGATTCACAATCAAGTCACATACTTGATAATAAATATTAATTATATTATTATAGGAACAAGATAACATATTATCCAATGTTATGAACATAACAAAATATAATCATCTCTATGATTGCCTCTAGGACATATTTCCAACACAAACTACTTTCATGGGTGGATTTGCAGAGCAGGTGGTGCATGAGGCACTTGCGTGCAAACATCTACAAGCAGTTCCACAACAAGGACTTGATGAACTTGTTCAAGCAGTGATGACGACATCAACCCTAAGGATGCAACCACTACTTTGACCCGCTGCATTGCATCCTCTACTTCAACCACGTCTTCTCCAATTGGACTTTCGGCCACTTCAGTTCCATATTTCCCAATTAGACTTTGGCCAAGCTACTTCTACTTCTACAAGCCGAGCTAATTATACTTCACCGGGTCGTACTACGTCTACATGCATGGTGTGGTGTCATCTATTGTTGGCCCACGGGCTATGTAATGTATTGGCCGACTTGGCCCATATGGTGGCCGGCCACCCTAGGCATGTACGGTTCATGTGTGAACAGTACCGTCGCCCCTCCCATCTCCTATTCCTCCTTTATATAATAGCTGCCACCCTTAGGGTTTGGTGGGTTTTGATAGATTGAAGTTTAGCTTTGCTACTTTATATATTGTCCTCTTGTTCGACGAGTACAACATAGATATTGTTCTTTAGAACCTGACTTATCAATACAAAACTATCTTCTATTCGCAATTTCAGATTGCCTATTATCTTGTTATTGTTTGTTCTTCGATTGCATACATGAATAGACCTTCATGGCCAGGTCGATCGTGCTTTTAGTAAGGTTGATAAGAATCACAGAGTTGGTTCACCGATTGCGGGCATATTTCCCGTGTACGATTGGTAGCGGAATCGTGAGAGTTGTCTCCACCAAATCGAGTTATCCTTCTCATCGAAAGATCAGAACACCCATTGTCGCATCAAGCGGCTGTGCAACCAAAACCAGCAGGAAAAGTTTGACGCACTCTGTAAGATTCTAGATGAGCGGACCCGAACGCACAGAAGGGAGGCAACAAAAAAGACTGCTACAAGCGCTGACCAGGAACCCGAAGCCTTGCCACAGTTACCCACAGATGGTCCTAGTGTGGCGAGGAAGACAGGGGTGCAGGTGAGATGCGTGAGGACCCCCAGTTTATTTCCGTAAGACCGAGGTTTTCCCAGTCTTATGGAAATAACTCTAGACCTCAAGTAAATGGATTCCAACTTAACTCCATCTAAGTGAGAAGGTTTGACTGAAACTAGAGATCTGACGATTATGCATCTTGCTCCTCGTAAGCACTACATGATAACCGGTCCTTCGAACAATCGAAGTTCACACTTAGTGAGTTAAAATGGAATCCATCACAACATGAGATCATGTCGGCTCCAAAGATTAGTGACCAACATGCTCATGCTCTCATTCAATGTCAATCACATCCATACAACATTCATACACTGATAAACTAAAAGACATACAACATAATAGTTAAGTCTACAACTATTACATATTGGCTGATCGACCAAATTCAAATAAGAACAATAAGTAGTAGCGTAAGAAATTTAAATAAACAAAAAGTTCAGCATGGTGTACCCCATAACCCATGGCAACCGACTAGTGGTTAAATAACAACACTCTCGATCGATTATCGCCTAAATCGCACTGACGAGCTCATCGGGTTTGAAGTTGTCCTCACTTGAAAACCAGTAGACAAACAGACTGAGTACAAAGGTACTTGCAAGTCTTATACAAAGAAAAATTAGTTATGCATATTGGGCAATCAAACGATAGCATTAGTGGTTCTAGTTTTGCAGAAAATGCAACATCTTACATTCCTAGACCATCTAGTTTTCAAAAGTCAATTTGTAATTTCTTCAAGAAAGGATTTCACAAGATATATATAATTGTATAGATCAATCAATATCAAAATGGCTGCCCACTTTGATAAACTAAGGTGCATGAACATCTCATTCATGCCGTAACCAAGTTATAATCATGTCAACTTTAAATTTCAAGTCTAACGATGAAGCATACCAAAATCAAGTGTTGTCCATAACTATGGACATTATTCGAATAGATTATCTCTGCAGAGGTGTACTACTTTACCCACAGGACTCGACTAGCGCGTAAGCCTCCGCATGGCTCCGAAAAATGACACACTTCCTTAGGTATGCCGGCTGGGGAGAATCGAGATACGGTCATTTTTAGAAAGAAAGTTTCATTGAAATAAGTCCCCCTTATACGTTGTTCCCATGATTAGTACAAGCTACGAATAGTGCCTGCTAAGTGGGCTCACAAGTTGCATTCGAATAATACCGATGTAATGTTAATAACCGAAATTGGTGCTCCCATGCACACTATAGAAAATTACATCGGCTCCTCCGAGCAAATGATCAAACACAAATGTCCTCACACCACCATGGGACTTAACACAATAAAACTTCCCCCTTACCTAACCGTACGGTACCCATATCTCGCGTGTGATGGCACGATCAGTACTTGGAACGTAAGTTCATGGCTCGGTCCTTAACGGTCCAGGACAAGACAACCACAAACCCGAGTCTCGTGCATAACAGCACCCACACTACAACCACTTGCCCAGATCCAAAACCATTTAAAAAGAACAAGTTTTTAACTCAATAACCAGATATAACAATCTGGACAAAAATTAATAAAAATAATAAGCATTGTTACGTGTCTCCCACAATTGACGAGCTAATCCCGTCTATTGATCTATTTCGTTTTCTAGACCCGCAATGGCTAAGCATTCAGCACATAACTTTCACATCATCACAAGTGTCTATCTCAAGCATAATTATAAGAGAATAATCAAGGATAACCAGCAAGTGTAGAACATAGCTAACTACTCACAACATAACGTTATACCGAAAATAGCATGCAATCAATATCATTGCATTTTAAACACTATTGTATTAAAACCGGGATCAATATGATACAAAAAGAAATTTAAAATGATGCTTACCTTGCTGGAAGCTCAGTTGCTCATTCTCGATGGCGTAAGAGTTTACGTTGATCGCTTCGGGCTCTATAGAAAAAGATACCGATAAACATCGAGAAATACCATAAAAATCAAATTGCTTAAAAATTCATGATTTCTCTACAGTAGCTAGTTCAAGATTTTAGATGAATTTAGGTGAAATAATTATTCCACTTGCATTGGGCATGCGAGAGTTATAGCAGTTTGAATTCCAAATACTAGAAAATGCAATTTATTTAATTTAACGATTTGGCCAAATTTTGTAGAGTAGTGGGGAGACAAAGGGTTACATTAGTAAATAGAGAATAATATTGTAAACCCAATTCAACTAGGTTCACTTCATTTGGAGTCTTTATGCAATAGTTATGAATTTTTAAAGTTATTAGCCTTTTTCTATTGCAAAAATAATAGCTTTATGGATCATATTCCAAAACTATATTCTCTGCTACTGATACATACATGAAACCTATTTTGAAATAAAGTTCATCAAAAATAAAATTTATCAGCACTGGTTTCATTCAATTTGGAGTTAAGGTGAATTAGTTATGCATTTTTGAATTTAATCATATTTTTAGTGCATAAATAAATGAATTCCGAATTTCCTTAACCCTTTATTAGTTTTCTTACCGATAGCCATGCTAGCCACAGTCGCTGGCGGTTGGGACCCAGCCAACAGTGTCATTTTTCTTTTAACCCTAGATTTTAATATATTTTTTGACTGACAAGTGGAGCCTACATGTCATTGGCGCGGTCCATGAAAGAGCGCGTGAACCGCGAGCCCACGAGCCGGTCCACATAGCCCACGATTGTGCACTTAAGGCTCGGGCCAACCTGTCAATCTTAGACTTAAACCGTCATTTGCCATTGATTTCTGTTCATGGGCCCACACGTCATAGACTCACTACTTACTTAAGGCATCATTTATTTCCGTAAGCAATCATTAGCATTTAATGATCCTGATTTTTGTCCTAATGACGATGCTACAGTGGCGCCCCGGTGTACGGCAACGCGCCCGAGTTCGTTGCTAAGCTCACCTCCGGCAATTCCGACCACGACGGTGTGAACCAAGGACAACTACGGGATCCTAATAGCAATGCGCAACTTTGGGGAGTGGTATCAATCAATGAGCCGCCTATACCGGTGGCGGTGGGAAAGAAGCGGCGGCGATTCTACGGAAGCGTGCAAGCGACAAACAGAGCTCCACAGTGTCCAAGATAGCGGGTGCCTCAGCATCTAAAGACTACCAAGAGGCTACCTGAGGGTTGAGCAGGGTTGGTGAAGCTCAGAGCTGGGCCGGCGTCGGAGGAGATGACGGCGGCGCTACGACTCATGTGGAGAGGTCGACTGGAGTAAAACAAAACAACAAGAATATGTGGGATAGCTTCAAGATCATCAGAGAATACTCCAGTGGCAAAGAATCGGAGAATGGCCTACCGGAGCAAGGTGGGAGGTTGTTGAGTTGGTTCTTCGGCCGAATTGGTTCAATTCTCAAATACACAGACTCCTGTCGTGCATTGCCAAAATTAGATGGGGGTAAATGTTAAGCAAGCTCAGAGACTCAAAATGACGCGCAAAGACCAGAAGGAGCTCATAGGAGACACTAGAACAGATCGGAGCATCAGCGGTGCGCGCTCTGGAGCAGCAGAGGGGCTTGATGGCTTTCCGGAAGCTACAAAGCGAATAGGGAGCTTGCATTAGCCAAAATGGACCCGACATTGATCCTAAAGAAGGAAGGATGCGCCGGTGAGGAACTGACCCAAGCGTGGTGCTCAAACGAGCTTCTTCCTTCTCAGCTCTGAGAGAAGGAATGAGCTGAAACTAGGTGAAGGAGGAAGTATTTAGCTCGGGGAGATGACGGGGTGGAGGCGGCGTGAAGTGGAGGAGCTCCAGGAGTGGTCGAGAGGGGCGGTGGCTAACGGCGCTTACTGGCACGCGAAAGGAATCTCCGGCCGTGTGGCGTCACGGCTCTGCACGTGAGCCAGCGGGATGAAGACGATGACCCTATGGAGTGGGCCCGACAAGTCAGCGGTAGCAGAACGGCGTGGCGCGAAGCGGCCGAGTGGCTTGGATCGTGGGTTGTCCGATCTGGGTCGGATGGTTCGCGAGCTAGTTGGTCTGGTCGACTCAAGTGGCTCGGTTGGGGTACTGTGCGGGTGGCTCGAGCCCGAGGAACAGTAATTGGTTTGACTGATTTGAATTTTATTTCTTCTAGTTTGACTGGGCTTCAAAATAAAGCAAAAAAAATCCTAAAAATCTAAAATAAATTAGAGGGTTTCCTGGGGTGACCTAATACCCACATAAAGTTTGAAAACCCACTGTTCATGTTTTAAATGGCATAACTTAAATTCAAACTAGCTTAGGTTATTAATCGTGTTTGAATTTTCTATGGTTCGAATTTAGTTCCAAAAATTTGGCAAAATTATATTAATTCATTATAATTAATATAGTATTGGAATAAATTATATACAGAAGATGTTCATATGTTATTGTTACTAATTTCTTTTGGAAGTTCAAATTGAAGTGTATGTTTAACGAGTGTTTGAGATTTTTCAAGTGCAATACTTTAGGCAAATGTTCCAAAACATGATGCATGCTGATGATATGCATTATAATTCTATTTAAATAAATTAAGGTTGTGATAAAATGCTTCTCGTACTGGATTGAACACGACCTTAAAGAGAAGTGGTTGCTGTTACATGACAGGGGTGGTGCTCGTTATGGTGTTATGACTACCAATCTAGCTGAGGTGTACAATTGGGTCATGCGCAGCGTCAGATGCCTCCCTTTGGTTGGTATTATGGAGGCAATTCTCCGCGGTATCATAAATTACTTTGTTGATAGAAGCAACAATGTATCGCTCTCCATGGCAAATGATAAAGTACTGCACTCCACCATGATCATCAAGTACATAGAGGAGCAGAGCAAGAAGGGTGAGATGCATCAGGCATTTAAGATGAGCATAAGGGAGCTTCGCTTCGAGATCTTGTGCAGGTATAAAAGGACGCCATGATCTAACCGCGAGAGCATCACCCACGAATGCATGCTACACTCGCTAGTTGCGTATGCACTTGCAACAAGCATTTTCTTCAGATAGGCCTCAACACATGTCATGGCCGCATGTTCGACTGATAGCGCAACATCTCGACCAGTACTTCTATGATTATTTCAACAAGGAAGAGGTGATACAAACTTGGAGTATAGAGCTATATGGTTACGGCGTGGTTGGCCATTTCACTAGCCATCCGACCTGGGAGCAACTTATCTAGGTCACGGACATCAGAAAGGTTGCACGATGATAGGTACGGCGTATCAGGAAAGACATGGATGAAGCAGAAACCAAGCGTCGTAAGAAGTGCTCTATTTATAGGAATCTGGACACCTTCAAGAAATGCAATTTGGACGAATGAGACATCGGTAGTCCAAACGGCGCCGCAAGGAGCTCATCCGACTGCCCCATTCGGGGCGGTCGACATGGCGAACATTGAGGTCACAGCCACGAGAAATGTTTTTCTTATTGAAATATGATGTGCGGAATATTCTGTAATATCATTGTGATTTGTCGACAAAATATGATGTTGTGGTGAGTATTTTGTAATATTATTGTGCTTTGTTCATAAAATATGTGGTCAGAAATAGACAGTAAAAAAGGTAGAGGTACTTGTAGCAATTGAAATGACGACAGAGTTCTGTCGCCAATTGGAATGGTGATAGGGCAATATCGCTAGTTGAAGTGACGACAGAACCCTCACTACACTATTCCAGGCTACTGTTGTCGTTTGGAATAACAACATGATTTTTTCGTTATTTGAAATGACGACAGTAGCATATTTTTGTTTAAAATAAATTGATTATTTACTTTTGTAATTTTTTAAAAATAGTACTATTTCAAAAAAAAAAATCTGCACTTGTGGTCCGTTATGCCTTCTAGATTTCTGTAGTCAACAGTCAATCTGGGCAATACTAGTGTTGATTTAACGGATGAATTTATGTAACAAAACGAAATCACGGTAAAATTCCAGCTAATTGAATTACGCCCTGATTTTACGACTGGTTTGTAGAGGCTGCAGCCACTGTGGCTGAAATTGAAGATTCTGATTTCTGAAACCGCGCGAGCGAGAGTGACGCCGGCCAGTCCAGGATGGAAACTTCAGAGGCCACGAACGCAGAATCCACGCGACCCAACCAAAAAAAAAAAGGATCAAACCAAGCGAACACCCCTCCGCTGCTACCGCGGTACCGCCTCGCCTCGTCCGTACCAATGGAGCTCTCCCTCCTCCCCTCCCTGTCCCCGCGCCACGCCCTTCCCCTCCCCCCCGCCTCCGCGGCCAAGAGGGCGCGGCGGCCGCCCACCTTCACCTGCCGCTGCTGCGCGGGCTCCTCCCCGGAGGGGACCCGGCGGTGGTTCACCTCCCTCCTCGCCGCCACCGCAGGTACGTTCTTGACGACTTTCTTCTCCTCGATTGTTTCCGGATTCAGGTTGCTAGATCACGCGTTTCGATTTTTTCATGGTGATTCGCGGCGCAGCGGTGGGGATTGGCGTGACCGGAGGGGAAGCCGACGCGGTGTCTACCAGTAGGAGAGCTGTAAGAATCTATCCGTGTCTTTGTGTCCTTAGATGTGCAGGTTAATTTCAACATTGGATGAGGTGTGAAGGTTGGGCTGAGACTTTTGTTGTTTGCTTGGTTGATTAAACGGGCAGCTCAGGAGCGCCAAGATTCCAGAGAGCGAGTTCACCACTCTGCCCAATGGCCTCAAGTATGCATTTGTTACTGATTGAGGCGCATATGTTATGGTTAGGTGTATGAGCGCGCACATGAGTTAGTGCTCCAAATTATAAACCAGAAACGATTCGTCGTAGGCTGTAGAATAGCCAGCGTATGCCGAAGCATGTTTTGCTGATTGCCACTGGCTGAATTTGCCGTAACTTCTTGAAGTTCTGAGCAGGTACTACGACATCAAGGTAGGAGGAGGACCTAAAGCCGTTAAGGGATCCCGTGTCGCGGTATGTAGCCCCGCTATTTGTATATCTTTGATCAAGCTTATCATTTAAGAATTATTGGCATTTGCATTTGTACTGGTTGTAATCGATGAGAGTGAATAAGTGAGTCTGAAGAGCTGGGGAGGAACTAATGAGCGTGAGATCTAGTGAAATGGGGAAATATGAAATTTGTGAACTTTTGTTTGCCTACTTGAAACTATGCAGTTTAATTTAGTCTTTAATTTTATATTCAAAAGCAACGTCTTTTCATCACAAAAAAATGCAATGTGTTATTGGCATCCTTTTTTCAAGCCTGTCCACCTGCAGTCCTTTTTCTGTGTCTTATTGTGTTCTTCATTTATATTGACAAACCAAGTGAATCAGTTTCGTATATTTAGGAAGATGATATTTTACATATTGTAACTAGACTGTTGGCCTGAGCACTAAGAACCACTATAGACTAAGTTAGCATGCATCAACTAAATTCCTGCCGAAAAGTGCAAGATTGGCGCTACAGAAGACTCTAGTTTAAGTAATAGTGTCCCATCCCAGTGTTCTCATATGTACAAAAAATGAACCATCTACTCGTGTACTAGCAAAATGAATACTCAGAAGTTGCAATTTCTGTCCCAGCTAAATGCTTATCAAATGTAACAGCCAATGCTTATCTTAGTGTAGGTACATTATGTGGCCAAGTGGAAGGGCATAACATTCATGACAAGCAGGCAGGGTCTCGGTGTTGGTGGTGGAACGGTATTGCTTTAATACCTCTCCACATCATTTCATGGTTATCATACGCGCTTCTTAATTTGCACATGTAGAAACCTCTTGATAGTTGCCTGATGTGGTATTATAAAGTGATCATAGTTTCAAATACGATTCTTCTAGATTTACTGTATTTTAATAGGCTTAAATCATCTGCAGCCGTATGGGTTTGACGTCGGCAACTCTGAAAGAGGCAATGTTCTAAGAGGATTGGATCTTGGGGTTGAGGGAATGAAATCTGGAGGCCAGGTCAATAATTGCTATTATTTTGCTTTTGGTTTCTCTCTCTATGATCTTTCTTTTTAAATGAAAAATGTTGTGACTTTATAAAAAGCTAAAATCTGTTGATATCAGTTACAAACCAAGATTGGATAACTAAGTTCTCCATCACACATTGCTTTAGCAAAGAATAGTATTGATTATTGTATTATAAATTTTGTTTAATTGATGATAGTGAAATATGTTAAGTTGCTTGTGTTACGTCAAAAAACATATAACTCGTACCAGCTTGATATCAGCCAAAAGATCACGTAGCATACATTTATCAGCTCTGACTAATTCCTTGTTTTCAATAAACACTATATACATGTACGAGTATTTACCAGACAACTTTTTTCTGTGATCCTGTCATGATTTCCTGTATGCGGAAAACATTGCTGTTTTGCAATTTGACGATAATGAAAATTTCAGAGGTTGATCATAGTTCCTCCTGAGCTGGCTTATGGAAAAAAGGGCATTCAAGAGATTCCTCCAAATGCAACTATTGAGGTAAAAACTTTCATTTGGTTTCATGTCAATGAAATCTACACTCATCTATTGTTTCTTCATCTGTTTGCCCTTGTTCAACTTTTTTTTTAAATCTCGTCATTAAATATTTCTCTGTTGTCAACAGCTGGATGTCGAACTACTATCGGTCAAACAGAATGCATATGGGTAGGTGTAGTTCTTAAATAATAAACTTTGTTACGTATTATCCTGCCATCGCTCTTAACGAAAATTGCTCTGCTTTACAGGACTCCCGTGAAGATCATTGAAGGATAATTGTGCATAGACTTCTGCAGAAAATGTTATATATTTGAACATGCTGGAGAGAGTTACTGTAGAAAAGGCTAGATGTATCAGAATTCATTGGTGGTGTTGCATAAATACGATCATGATCATGTAAAAATTTGAACTTCATTGCAATATAATTTTTTTTCTACTTTGCTCTGTCGTAGATAAGAAAATTCTTCTAGATTACGTATTCAATTTTTCCGGTACAACCTTTAGAAGATTTTCTCATCGCTTGGAAGAATTAAGGCTCTGTTTGGTACAGCTTCCACTTCCAGTTTCTCAATCGATTCTCGTGGAGCCGTATCAAACACCATGATTCTCAAAACCACTAGATTCTGGTTCTCGCGAGGAGCTGTCTCGAAAATAAACTAGCAATGAGAAGCAGTCTCCCAGCAGATTCTCGTAAGAATACAACTTTCAGAAACGAAAATACCCTTTGAAGTTAAATGTTTTTACCTGCAAATGTCACTGAGCTACACAAATACAATAGAAGTATTATACCCAGGGGTGATATGGTCTATTTGCCTCTAATCACCCCTCATATATTTTTTAGAGTCAACCTACCAGCCAAACGGTTTCAACAGACAGCTCCAGATTCTCAGAGAAGTAGGTTCTCAGAAAATCAAGAGCAGAATATGGAAAATGAGAATCTGGAGCAGTACCAAACAGGGCCTAACACTATGCCCTTGCAGTTTCATCGTCTAGTTCTGCAGTTGTCTTCTAATATGTGATTTGAATGCATGTGTTTGTGTGCGTTTATGCAGAGCAGAAAAAAATAATGCAACGCAAAGTGTAAAGCAAAAAATGGGGCGGGGGTTTTCACTTATAAAAGGAAAATGGTCTATTTTTGTTGGGCTGTCAAAGCAACTAAGGGGCGGTGAATAGGAGCATATACTCTTTTCTCGACACCGACGGTATTCAACATTTTCACTTCAGTAGCTATAGGAGCTATGAAGATCATAAACACAAGTAAAGTCTTGCATTGAAATCTAAAATCCCCAAGGCAAGCCCTACCTACGGCCGGTCTAATCGCCGAGTGGCCGGTCTGATCGTCGGCTGCAAGAACAGCAGTCTGCGACGATCTCAAATTGACTTAACTTTTGATCCTGAGATCCAAACTCCCAAGACTTCAACCACATCTCATCAAGAATGTCAAGAACTATTCCAACTGACAATCAGGAAGATCGAAGCTAAGGTTCCAGGAATTTATTTGATGAGGTCAAGAAGGCATAATAACCGAGAAATTAAAACTTTTGATTCAAAAACTTGCTCGTGGGTGGATGATGATCAAGATAGCCCTTGATCAATTCCCACAAGACCTAGCAAGCTAGATCACAGCAAAAGACCTAAGGAAAACCAAAGGAACACACAAAATCCTAAAGACATCAAAGAGAGCAAGAACAAGATAGAACTCATCTTTTGGCAAACCTTACTTGGATTGATTCAAGGTATTGTTGGTTTATAACCACTCCACCATAGAGAACAAAAATTCAACACTTGAGCAATCAATCAATCCATCTCTCTCAAATCACAACCTCCTCTATTTCCATTTTCCCCAAATCACGAATTTGGACTTCTTCTTGGAAGGGTTCAAGGTGCAAATCATGCACCTCTTCCCTTAATAGTGGTGGCTAGGTTAAGAGAGAAAACCTTATCAGCCATCCGTTAAGCGCACACACAAGTGGGTCTACACTCACGTACGCTTCTTAAAGCAGATGACGAACCGGGTCTTCCGAATCCTTCTTTTCATGATCTTCATCTTTTCTTAACCTAAAATGCCTCTCCTTACATTGTCTTCTGCCGCGGTTTTCCAAAGATCACCAACTCGGTATTTTGGCGAAGATACCAAAATACCCCTTCTCGATCCTTCTCCGAATACCGAGTCAAGTCGTCAAGAAGCAAATCCCATACTTCGCCACTTGTTTTGATAGAGATGTTCTCGTTGCCTTTCTTTAGTAATTCCAAAACCAGAGATGAGTGGATTCTTGATATGGTCTGCACTTTCCACATGAGTCCGAACCGAGATTGGTTCGTGAATTATGAAGCTATATCAAGTAGTTCTGTGTTGATGAGTGATAATTCACCATGCAAGATTTCATGTATTGGTTCTATCCAGATGAAGATGTTTGATGACATCATTAGAACTTTGTCGGATGTTCGACACATTCTGGGTTTGAATAGGAATCTTACATCATTGAGTACTCTTGATACTAAAAGGTACAAATATTCATGTGAAAGTGGAGTTCTGAAGATCTCCAAATGCTCTCCTTTTGTGATGAAAGGTGATATGAAAGTTGTCAATTTATATCATCTGCAAGGTACTAGAATTTCAGGTAATGGTATTGTGGTCTCAGATAAATCATCCGATTATGATGCTACTAATCTTTCGGTAATCCTATGGACGTTCGGTGCACAAGGTGTTCATGTTAATCTGTTTCAAAGAGATCACATTTTGTTTTGGCTATAGGAGGAATTTGTTTCAAGGTGGAGATTGTTGAGTTTGAGTGTAATACAAATTTTATTTTCTACTCCAACTCGTAGTTTTACTCCTTCATGGAGTATTTTATGTACCACTATAAATATATCTATGTAGTCCATAGGAAAGAGCAAAAACTTCATTGTAAATATCTCATCATATAGTGATGTTGCCTTTGTACGCCTTTAGTTTTTCTCGAAAGAGCTTTTCACGTAAAATTTGTGCCTCCCGTTCCTATTTTTCCATGCATTACTTACTACACTTTGCATCTTGTGCATGCAAAGGTTGTGCTTTCCTCACTTAAAAAGGAAACAGAACAATACTAATCTTGCCTTGCAAGGCAAAGATGAATTATAGGTAGTTACAAACTTCAGCGGTTAGTCTCTAACTCAGGGGATTTTGTGTGAAAGTGTAAGATCGAGGTGGCCGACTAGAGGGGGGTGAATAGGCGGTTTTAAAAATCTTTCGCGCTAAATCAATATATAAATGCGGAAGCTAATAGCGAATTGGTTTTGCACAATTAAAACCTAAATCAACTAGGCTCAACTAAGTGCACCGACAATATGAACACAATACAATATGAGCAATCATACAAGATATATAAGCAATTAAAGCAAGAATGTAAATTGCTCAAAGTAAAGCACAAGTAAACACACGATGACACGATTATGTTTTACCGTGGTGTTCGGAGACTTGCCGGTCTCCCCTAATCCACGTTGAGGTAAGCCCAACCCGCGTTGGACCGACTCCTCAAATGAGCACACACCTCAGAGGTAAGTCCAACACTTGGACCGGTTCCAAACCAACCAACACCTCGCTCAACTATGGTTGCTCTTCCTCCACTCCGGAGATGGCGAGCACCAAACCACTCACAACCGTCGGGCCTTCTCACAAGCTTCTTGAGAAGGTCACCGAGCACGACGCCTCCACGCCGCCTAGGTGTCGGCAAACACCAAGAGTAACAAATCCAACTTTCACTTGAACTAATCAAGTGTCAACGCCACGTGGATACACAATCCACTACCTAAGGCAACACATGCACTTAGGGTTTACTCTCTAATCTCACCAAGTGCAACACATGCACAAAAGAGAATAGAGGTTTGCTCTTAGCTCAAGAGGCTCACAAAGAGTTCACAATAGTTCTAAGCAACTTCAGCAACCTCCCACAACCGGCCAAGGTGGCTATATATAGCCCACACACAAAAACTAGCCGTTGGGAGACAAATCCTGAAAATCAGACAATCGGAAGTTCCGCCGTACAAAGGCCGGAACTACCGCAGGAGAGAGAAAAGGCACCACAACGGCTATGTCAGACGAGAAACTAGCCGTTTGATTTTTAGTCCGGAACTACCGCCAACTAAATATCGGAAGTTCCGATTCTTCGGAAGTTCCGCTCAACTCATAGCGGAACTACCGCACATTGAATTTTGGCTAAGTCCCCAAAATGGTGCTTCTCTGAAAAACCAACCGCGGATTTGAGCATCCGATTAATCGGAAGTTCCGCTCAATACACTCCGGAACTTCCGCACTTGGAAAATCGGCTAAGTCCCTAAACCGACCGCTCTCTGGAAAAATCAAGCCGCGGAAAATCGGACTATCCGGGGTGCGGAACTTCCGCCGGTAAACTACCGGAACTTCCGATTTTCCTGACAGAAATCAGAAATGGCTTTTTCAACAACTTCAATTGCAAAACACATTTGCTAATTGACAAGCCATGCCAACAAGGGTCACAAGCAAGATTCCCAACAAGTTGCAAAACACATTTGCCAACTTTTGGAATCATACCACAAGGAAAAAGGTACATGGACTTACACCATTTGCAAAACGCATTTGCAAACTTAAGTCACATGTTACAAGGGTTGAATGCATGAGCATCGGCTATTTGCAAAACACATTCGCAAATAATAGCTCCATGCATAGATGAGCTAGAGCAAATATAATGAGCTATCAACACATGACTAACTCAAACTACTAGTCAAGATCCCTCTTAATAGTACGGCAAACCTATACTAGCAATCCGGTCTTTCAACCAAACACCGAGACCGGTAAAAGACTAGGAACACATCCTTAGCCCTAGCTAGTCATACCTTTGCCTTGCATCTTCTTGAAGCTTGATGACGCACATCAACACTTCAAGTCCGGGTCCTTGACTTTGACAATCATCAACTTATGATGATTTCTTCACTTCGGGATCTTGTCTTGAACATCATCAACACATGATGATTTCTCCATCCCGATTCTTCACTTGCATCAACGCATGATGCAATCCTTCACTTGACCTCCATCAACACATGATGGGTCTTCTCTTGTCTTGATGATCAACTCATGATCATCTCTTCTTGATAAGCATCAACTCATGATGCATCATTCACGCCAAGCTCTTGACTTGATGATCAACTCATGATCATCCCAAGTCTTCATCATCCTGGAACATAACCTATATATCCAACTCATGGAAGATGTTAGTTCCACAATGTGATCATCACTAATTACCACATCATACCATTAACTCATAATGGTGGGACAAGATACCTCAATCTTTCCCTCTTTGGTAATTGATGATAACCACTTAAATTCTCATAAATTTAATGATGATAAATGAGAGAACAATTGAGTATATAAACTACACAAGTTATATATACTCTAACATGAGTATACAAGAACTACACAAGTTCTATATACTCATGACATGAGTATATACGAACTACACAAGTGTTGTATACTCAAAAGGTTTTGTTTCAACGTAAAGATCCCAATATATGTGGAAAATGGAATATGGATCAATACTAACGAAACCACAAAGTATAGGATAAAACTCCCCCTAAATGTGTGCATACACAAATGTGTAATGAGGTCATATGCACATATTCAAGTTTAACTTAAGGTTGAGTTCAATCCTATATTTTGGATCCGAGAAATGCAACAATATATAAAATTGAGATGTCGATTGCATACCTCGTTGTGTTTCACCTTTATATCCAAATGAGACTACATAAAGATGATACTTGATAAAAGAGTTAGTCTCATATTTGGATTTGTCATTAATCACCAAAACACTCCATTAACTCATAATGGCGGGTCTAGATCTTTCAATCTCCCCCTTTTTGGTGATTGATGACAAATCCATTATCAATAACAACATTTGGATATTCATAGACATAAGATAAGAATTTAAACTAATGAACTATGTCTATGCATCATATGAGGTGAAACATAAAGCATTAAACAAAATGCATGTAAAAACTTTCTCCCCCTTACACATCTAATGCATGCATTTTCCTCTTTTGGCATGTCTAAACAAATCAAACATCCAAATGAATATTGATAAAACATTCTCCCCTTTTGGCATTAATCACTAAAAGGACACAAAGGGAGGTTTGCAAATCGATACCACTTGCAAATATCGAGGTTGGTCACAAAAAGTATGAATTGAACTTATATGACCAAAGGAGATTTTGTTCTCAAGATATGAGAGGAGAACCAAAGATAGGTTATAAACCTATTGATCATAGTATTTTCCCCTTTTAAATCAGAATATTGAGAACCACTTGAAATGATATTTGAAATACATTCAAATAATCTCCTTCTTTGAAGTCTTCTCAAGAACATTTTCAAATTCCAAAATGAGAAGATCAAAGATGGCCAATACTGAAAATATGTGGAAGCAAGCTCAGAAAAATATGAAATTAATCATGGAGCTAGTGCTGGCATATACACACAATTTTCATTTTGGGAGGCTTAACCAAATGTCAACCAATTTAAAGATATGAAAATCACAAAGTTTCATAAAACTGAAATTTCAGCTTTTGAGCAACGAGAGAAAAAGTCAAAACTTTTTCAATTCAAGTCGAAATACTTTCAAATTTTGAAAAGAAATAGATAACCTCTCTTTTTAACAATTGTTGAGAGAACATAAAGAACAATGCTTGAGAGAGATTTTTTTTTAAAAAAAAAAAAAAATTTGGCAGAGTATCTCTTGTAAAAATGGACATCCACGACAGGAGACAAGAAGATTTAATCAACCATAAACATTTTCATTCATAATCACATCTCATCCACATCTCATGCAAAATAAAAATCATGACATAAAAACATGTTCTCACACGAGTAGCATAAGATAGCATAGCCAAAATGAAAGTCATACAACCAAGTCGTCATAAGATATTACAATTTTGCATACAAGGTCTAATGACCTAAATAAACAGCGACTCTTGCTCAAACAGGAGGGTCTTGAGGATGATCGTGGAGGAGCAGCGGGAGGAGCAACAGGATGACCACCGGGAGGAGAGCGAAGCGACGCCGCCCATCTTGAGCAGTGGAGGAAACTGCTTCGCGAATCTGGCCGAAAAGCGCGTCAAGGCCGGGCAGAGTAGGCGTCGAGTGCGAAGTGGTTGCTTGCCTCAAACGCATCCAGCTAGAGGTGGTCGCTGCTCGAAGGTATCTGGGATGCTCTCATCTCCAACAAGGTGGCATAAATCGATCCATAGTGGCTATACCTTGTGGAGGAGCAAGCGGCGAAGAAGCAGGAGGTGCGGCTTCAGTACTTCTCACTGAGCACGCCTAAGGTTGGCGAATAGGAGGACCTTCTCTTGGTTTATAGGCTTTATGTGCTGAAGGTAAAGCTCCATTATATCCAGTTTGTTTAACGATCAAAGCCATAATGTATGGTGCAAAATTTATCCGTTTGACTCGATCATTCTTTGTTCCTGCTATCTCCCTTATGATGACATCCACAACATCAAACTTTCTACCATGCATGATGCATTCCAATATATTCCAAACATGTCCTCTAATGGCATCATAATTCCCACTCTTAGGTAACATGGTATGATTGATGATCCTATTTACCAAGCTGGGAATAGGGAGAAGTCCTGTGATCTTACCAGGGACAAATCTCTGTGTGGTGTCATAAAATTCAGTCCAGGCTGAAATAGGGAGAACTGTTCCATCATAAATTTTCTCATATTCGCTTGACTGGATATTCAATGCATGTTCAAAAGCGCGCTTTGTGCAAGAATACTTCACAGTTCCTGTCATCCAGGTGAGCTGAGAAAAATCTAGAGGAATGCAAACTGTGGCATAGAACTGACGGATGATCTCATCACAATAATTGCATTTAATTGCCACAAAGTTGTGAATCCGGCATCATTGAAGAGCCTCAGATGTACCCTCATATCTGTCAAGTCCGTTGAGATAGGACCAATTGATGTACTTGTGATCAGCAAATGGTTTGGATGGTCCATAAAAGAGATCATAGACTTGCCTTTGAAATTTGGTATGGAAACGAGGGTCGTCGCAATTTCCTGGAAGTGAATATTGATCTTTATCCCGAAGAATAGTGTAGTCGTCATTGTGAGTCCCTTGAGATCAATTTCCATTTCTTCCGGTTCTCCTAGTTCCTCATCGATTCATACTGATTCTTCTCTGATCCACTTTCTTCTCGATCTGAATTATCGATTCTTCCTCATTTCTTGAAGAAGATGCTCCAAAGATCCGAATAGTGCTTCGGATCGCCATCTTCATCCTTGGCATCTTCAAGAACAACAATGGATGAAGTGTCAAAGATTGAATCAAAAGAAGATGAAATTCTCGAGTTACACAGGGACAATCGGAAGCTCAGAAGTTTAACGCCGAACTACCGCTAGCGGAAGTTCCGCGCTTAATAAATGAAGTTCCGATTTTCTGGCCGACTCTAGGGCAAAGATAAATTTTGATTTTTCAGCATTTTGATGGATTGAGTCCATGGAATCGATGCATAAACATCATACAATCTTGAATCAACTAATTTGCCCAAGAATCTACCATAGATTTCATCGACATTTCATTTTTCCCAAAAACTTAAACCTAGGGTTCATAAGAGGCATAGATCCAAAAGGGATTGGAAATACCTTGAGGAATGGAGTGATTGAACCCTGGAGAAGCAATTTGTCGGTTGAGATTTGAAGAAAAACCCAAGAGGGATCAAAGAGATTCGGTGGAGTATTTGGAGAAGAGAGGGGGCTCGGGAGAGAAGACTGCGGCTGGAGGAGTTAAGGAAACGGAGGAACCGCAGGAATTAAATGCTCTCAGCTACCGGAAATCGGAAGTTCCGCATTTCAAAGGCGGAAGTTCCGGGTAGCGGAAGTTCCGCGCCTGGAGTGCCGGAAGCTCCGATTTTCCTGACGCTTCGGAAGAGAGCTGAAAACGGAAGCTCCGCAAATCAACAGCGGACGTTCCGGAAAAACGGAAGTTCCGCACATAGAATGCCGGAAGTTCCGATTATCCTGACACTTCAGGAAGGATCTTGGAATTTGATTTTTATGCAAATGATCCCTAGTTTTGCACTCAAATAAATATCATTCAGGATCATTGTACATTAAAAAAAAACTAATGTCTATCCAAGAAAATAATTTTTATGAATTTAGTTTTGATTTTGCAAATGAATCCTCATTTTCATGAAATTAATCAAAACAACTCAAAGAGAACATTTTGTTGATTTTAAAGCATCCAATTTTATGTATGAGTCATAAATGCCATTTTGAACCTTTTTATAAGAATAGTTTTGGTTCATATGGAAAAACTTACTTAAGTGCTAGAAAGTGACCACTTAGGTCAAAGTAGGATTTTGGACGAATTTCAAAATCAAATAACCTTTTCTAGGTTGGTCTTTTGGAAATTCTTTGAATACCAAAAATGTTTAGAATAACCAACTCTAGGATTTTTCTTTTGACAAGATTTTCAAATTCCTTTTAGAATAGATTTTACACGAAAATCTAGTTTATGTCAAAAACAAGATACCATAATGTAAGATTTTGGACATAAACTTATTTTCACTTAAAATAGGTTTTTCTAAAACCAAAACCTTTGGTAAATCTTTGAAAAGCATTTGTATACCTTTTGCAACTAGTTTTTCAAAGAATTACTAATAGTTATCGAATTTTTGACTTTTGGCTAAAAGGCTTATTTTTGAAAAGCAATACTAGCACTTAATTTATTTGGGCACATTTAGGGATGTGATATACATGGCTATGATTTAGCACTCCCCCTTAATGTGCCACATCCATATTGCTCAAGAGATTAATAAAGAACATTATGAACATAGAGCAAGAACACTCTTTTTAAAATAATTTTCATGAAATGCAACCTACACAAGGCATAAGGGGCTAGATACTTCAATGTAAATACTTGTTACCGAGATGGCACTGGTTCTTGATGTGAAACGATTATCCTCAAACTTGGCTCCAATTTGATATGTGATTACATCCGTCTTTATATGAATAAGCCAAGTCTCCAATGCCTCTCCAAGTACCTATTAAGCATTTGAGCGCATTTTGGTACCCAAAACTAGGTTGGGTCCACGAATGTTAGTCACAATGGATTTGGGCACCCAAATGGCCCTAGCATTAGTTTTATGTGTACTAACTATTCTAGCAAACACATTGCCATTAATATCCTTCCTAAGCAAATATTGATCATTATAAATAATGGGCTTAGGAGTGATACCTTTGGGACAATCCTTACTCATATGTCCTTTTCCCAAGAATTGTAGCAAGTTCGAAGTTTGTATTCATCTTTTACCTTCTTTACTTGCTCCTTGCCGGTTCGCCTCTTCTTTGATGACAATTGCTTGTCATTCACCTTGTTAGGACACACCGAGGCGAAGTGGTCCTTTCCTTTGCATCCATGGCACTTGATATTCTTCGTGTGCCTTGCGTTGTGCCTTGTCTTGCTTGTCTCCTTTTTCTTAGGAGTGAAGCCAATTCCACTCTTATCTTGCAAGCGTCTTTGCTTGCTCAATATATCGTCAAGAGTGGCCTTCCCTTTTAGGCCTCTTTCCAAGTCATTCTTCAATTTGTTGACTTGGGCCTTGAGCTCTTTGTTTTCCTCTACAATGTTAGTCTTGCAAGATATCGAGGAAATAGGAGTATCCATTTTAGAGCAACAAGGCATATCAATTAAATCATCACAAGAGGTGGATATGCTAACTTTAGATGAAATGCAAGATGTAGGAACTATGCATGGCATATCATCTAATAACTTGCATGTAATGCCTATATCCACCTTGGACTTATTAAGATCCTTGAGAAGGAGAGTCTCATGAGCTTCTTTTAGCTCTTCATAAGAATCCTTGAGAGAAAGAAATTCTTTCTTCAAGACTTTGAATTTTGACTTCTCCTTGCCAAGATATTCATGTAAGTCTTCTAACATTTCCATCAACTCATCATAGGTGGGTTCTTCATTTTCGTTTACCTCATTATTACCTTTAGCCATGAAGCATTGAGTTGATGTGGAGGAGTTGAGGAGTCCTCATTTTCGTTGTCTGAGCTTGAAGTTGAGCATTCTTCTTCCGACATCCATTCTTGTGTGCAATCATCACTAGTTGAAGTGGATAATTCATATTGATCTTGAATATATGTCCACATCTCATGAGCGTTCTTGAGATTGCATATGGCATCAAAAGGTCTACGCTCAAAGCACTAAATAAGGCGTTAGTAGCTTGAGCGTCGAGATGTAAGCATTTCTCTTCCTCAATGGTTGGAGCAAAATGATCCAATGGAGGAGAAAAGCCTACATCTACAATCCGCCATATTTTTGGACTCATGGCCCTAAAATAACAAGACATGCGGATTTTCCATTGAGCATAATTTGTGCCATCAAATATAGGTGCTTCACCTAGGTGCACTAAATCTCTAGTTGCCATCCTTTACTCTCTAGACGGTTAAGTCTAATAAATGAGAGACCAAGCTCTGATACCACTTGTAAGATCGAGGTGGCCGACTAGAGGGGGGTGAATAGGCGGTTTTAAAAATCTTTCGCTAAATCAATATATAAATGCGAAGCTAATAGCGAATTGGTTTTGCACAATTAAAACCTAAATCAACTAGGCTCAACTAAGTGCACCGACAATATGAACACAATACAATATGAGCAATCATACAAGATATATAAGCAATTAAAGCAAGAATGTAAATTGCTCAAAGTAAAGCACAAGTAAACACACGATGACACGATTATGTTTTACCGTGGTGTTCGGAGACTTGCCGGTCTCCCCTAATCCACGTTGAGGTAAGCCCAACCCGCGTTGGACCGGCTCCTCAAATGAGCACACACCTCCGAGGTAAGTCCAACACTTGGACCGGTTCCAAACCGAACCAACACTCGCTCAACTATGGTTGCTCTTCCTCCACTCCGAGATGGCGAGCACCAAACCACTCACAACCGTCGGGCCTTCTCACAAGCTTCTTGAGAAGGTCACCGAGCACGACGCTCCACGCCGCCTAGGTGTCGGCAAACACCAAGAGTAACAAATCCAACTTTCACTTGAACTAATCAAGTGTCAACGCCACGTGGATACACAATCCACTACCTAAGGCAACACATGCACTTAGGGTTTACTCTCTAATCTCACCAAGTGCAACACATGCACAAAAGAGAATAGAGGTTTGCTCTTAGCTCAAGAGGCTCACAAAGAGTTCACAATAGTTCTAAGCAACTTCAGCAACCTCCCACAACCGGCCAAGGTGGCTATATATAGCCCACACACAAAAACTAGCCGTTGGGAGACAAATCCCTGAAAAATCAGGACAATCGGAAGTTCCGCCGTACAAAGGCCGGAACTACCGCAGGAGAGAGAAAAGGCACCACAACGGCTATGTCGACGAGAAACTAGCCGCTTGATTTTTAGTCCGGAACTACCGCCAACTAAATATCGGAAGTTCCGATTCTTCGGAAGTTCCGCTCAACTCATAGCGGAACTACCGCACATTGAATTTTGGCTAAGTCCCCAAAATGGTGCTTCTCTGGAAAAAACCAACCGCCGGATTTCGGAGCATCCGATTAATCGGAAGTTCCGCTCAATACACTCCGGAACTTCCGCACTTGGAAAATCGGCTAAGTCCCTAAACCGACCGCTCTCTGGAAAAATCAAGCCGCGGAAAATCGGACTATCCGGGGTGCGGAACTTCCGCCGGTAAACTACCGGAACTTCCGATTTTCCTGACAGAAATCAGAAATGGCTTTTTCAACAACTTCAATTGCAAAACACATTTGCTAATTGACAAGCCATGCCAACAAGGGTCACAAGCAAGATTCCCAACAAGTTGCAAAACACATTTGCCAACTTTTGGAATCATACCACAAGGAAAAAGGTACATGGACTTACACCATTTGCAAAACGCATTTGCAAACTTAAGTCACATGTTACAAGGGTTGAATGCATGAGCATCGGCTATTTGCAAAACACATTCGCAAATAATAGCTCCATGCATAGATGAGCTAGAGCAAATATAATGAGCTATCAACACATGACTAACTCAAACTACTAGTCAAGATCCCTCTTAATAGTACGGCAAACCTATACTAGCAATCCGGTCTTTCAACCAAACACCGAGACCGTAAAAGACTAGGAACACATCCTTAGCCCTAGCTAGTCATACCTTTGCCTTGCATCTTCTTGAAGCTTGATGACGACATCAACACTTCAAGTCCGGTCCTGACTTTGACAATCATCAACTTATGATGATTTCTTCACTTCGGGATCTTGTCTTGAACATCATCAACACATGATGATTTCTCCATCCCGATTCTTCACTTGCATCAACGCATGATGCAATCCTTCACTTGACCTCCATCAACACATGATGGGTCTTCTCTTGTCTTGATGATCAACTCATGATCATCTCTTCTTGATAAGCATCAACTCATGATGCATCATTCACGCCAAGCTCTTGACTTGATGATCAACTCATGATCATCCCAAGTCTTCATCATCCCGAACATAACCTATATATCCAACTCATGGAAGATGTTAGTTCCACAATGTGATCATCACTAATTACCACATCATACCATTAACTCATAATGGTGGGACAAGATACCTCAATCTTTCCCTCTTTGGTAATTGATGATAACCACTTAAATTCTCATAAATTTAATGATGATAAATGAGAGAACAATTGAGTATATAAACTACACAAGTTATATATACTCTAACATGAGTATACAAGAACTACACAAGTTCTATATACTCATGACATGAGTATATACGAACTACACAAGTGTTGTATACTCAAAAGGTTTTGTTTCAACGTAAAGATCCCAATATATGTGGAAAATGGAATATGGATCAATACTAACGAAACCACAAAGTATAGGATAAAACTCCCCCTAAATGTGTGCATACACAAATGTGTAATGAGGTCATATGCACATATTCAAGTTTAACTTAAGGTTGAGTTCAATCCTATATTTTGGATCCGAGAAATGCAACAATATATAAAATTGAGATGTCGATTGCATACCTCGTTGTGTTTCACCTTTATATCCAAATGAGACTACATAAAGATGATACTTGATAAAAGAGTTAGTCTCATATTTGGATTTGTCATTAATCACCAAAACACTCCATTAACTCATAATGGCGGGTCTAGATCTTTCAGAAAGAAGGTCAACTTATATGGAAGAACCAAAACTTTGTGTGGTCTTGATGAAAGATGTTAGCACAAAAACTGTTAATGGGTTATAGACCTGAAGAAACTTAGCATAGTTTAGCCCTGAAGGCAAAGCAAGGTAGGCCGACTGTGCCATGCCGGATGCTAAGCGTTCCGTGGCGGAGCGCACGGTGGGGCGCGACAGCTCGATGCGGTGAGACCGATGCACTATACGGTGCATGCGGCTCCATGACGAGGATAAGCCTGAGTTTTTAATTTGTGCCCAAGATTATGTTGCGTTCTCTGGGGAGTGGTGTCACTGGTGACAAGGCAACGTCGACGCTCTTCCTACTGGTCGAAAAGGAGATAGCCAAACCTGCGTAGAAGGCGTTGAAGACGATGCATCTTGGTACCGATCATCAAAAGGTGAAGGCGAGGGACGTTGAGAAGATGTGTTCGCCGTCCTAAGTCAAGTAAGTAGTGTTAAGTCCGGGACAACGAGGAGATGTGTTCGTCGTCCTATGTCGAGTCCGTGTGTTACTCAAGTTGAAGTTGTGACCAACTTGAAGTTCGAGTACGAGTTGGGGCGTAAGTCGTAGTTGAGACCGACTGCCTCAATGAGTAAGCGTCCAATACGTGTTCGAGTTGTACCACCGTCTTCGGCCGAGTGTGTGGGAGCCATGTTGAAGTTGAGTCCAACTGGCAGCACACGAAATATAATAAGTACAATAAATATTAGGGAGTGATTGTTAGGTAAGATTTGTTGTGTCCATTTCTGTTTAGAAGCCCGAGTCCGAACTACTGTTGCAAATAGAGCTGGATTACTGTAGCAGTCCTAATATGAGTACTGTAGCAATAGTTGTGGCTATCAAAGGGGGTTATATGTAATCAAATTTTGTAAGAAGATTGAGAGTCAAAGCAATAGAAAAGCTGACTTGTGCAGTGCCAAATTTTCTCTTGTCTTTCTTGAATACGCGTGTTTCTTTCGAGGGCAAGTTTTTCTTCGGTTTTTTCCAACATGCACATGCCACTGGTAATCCATCAGAAGTTGCAGTGAATAAAGTCCAGAATGATCAGAATATGGTCGAAGAGATCGAGAGCCTCAGGCTTATGGTGTCTCATAACACCCAAAATTTTCATTTCCAGTTAAAAATAAAATTTAATTTTTTTTATTTTTTTTAAAAAAAATTTCCTAATTATTTTAAAACCAAAATAATTTATTTGCAAAATTAATTAAGAATGTTGAGTTGGAAATAATTTTGTTAAGTTCAAAATGATCCAAGGAATTTCTCAGTATTTTTCTAGAATTTTTGGACTTTATGTACTATTTTCTAAAAACCTAAATCAATTATTTCGATTTCTGTAATTCGAAAATCTTCAAAATTCCCCGTCCCACTGCTGTCAATCCCGCGCCTGCCCTTGTCTCTCCGCGAATCCCGTCGACTGCATCATGCCCCGCACCTAGAGTTCGCTTGTGCGCCCTTGTCGTCGAACTCCTCCCTCTCTCCTCCTCAGTCTCTATAAATAGGAGCATCGGGAACCCTCCGCCCTCCTCTCACTTTTCCCCCATTTCTCCCCCTCTCTCTCGCCTTCGTTCACTGGATTTTTGAGCTCCAAGTGCTTCGGTCGAAGCTCTCACCGTCGGTTACCGCGCCGCCTGCGGTGAAGCCCCGCCACCATCGACCATATCCCCAGCTTCACCTCGCGACTCCACGTTCTACGTGGTGCTCCCCTTCCCTCGCCCCTGGTGTCACCCTGTGCCCCACCGCTGATGTGTGCACCGCCGCTGCGGCCTAGGTAGTCGAAACCTCCTTTCGACTAGGTAGTCGAAACATCCTTCCGACCCGTCGAACCTCCTTTTGACCAGGTAGTCGAAATATCCTTTCGACTGTGTAGTCGAATCTCCTTCCGACCACCTATAGTCGAACCCCCTTCCAACCACGAGTAGTCGAACCTCCTTCCGACCATGTGTAGTCGAACCGAGGTAGTCAAAACCTCCTTCCGACCACCTGTAGTTGAACCTCCTTTCGACCAGGTAGTATAAGCCTTTCGACTAGTCGAAACCCCCTTTCGACCAGGTAGTCAAAACCTTTTTTCGACCGTGTAGTCGAAATTCCTTTCGACCACCTGTAGTCAAACCCCTTTCGATCATGTGTAGTCGAAGCTCTTTCTGACCAGTTGTAGTTGAACCTCCTTCAACTAGGTAGTCGAAGCCTTAAGACTAGTCGAACCTCCTTTCGACCAGGTAGTCGAAATCTCCTTCCGACCACCTATGGTCGAACCTTCTTTAGACCACTTATAATTGAACCTCCTTCCAACCAGGTAGTCAAAACTTTCATCTGACCACATGTAGTCGAACCTCCTTCCGACCATGTGATTTCCAAACTTCTGGATGTTCGTTCTCCTTCAGACGAACTCCGATTTCGTCGATTCAAATTCCTAAATTAATCTTAAAACAAGATCTAGTTGTCTATACTAGAATTATTTAATTTGGAGTTCATTTGAATTTATTTGAGTTTTATTTTATTTTGCTTCATTTTCTCGTATAGATTTCGACGACTCTAGGAAACCCGAATTATTCGAAGAGCTAGATCCTCAAGCTTTCGAGCAAGCCAAGTTACATTTTTTAATCATATTTGAATCCCAGTATTTCAAATTAGTTAAATTCTGTTATAAATTATTATTGCATGCATACTTATATTCAAGTTATATAAATCTCTGTTTTAAAATTATAGTTATTCTCAATTCCTTTGCATAGCCAAATGTTGCTTTTGAAGTAGCCATACCTTGATGCTATAGTTAAAATCTAGTTAGTACATTAGTATGAACTAGACACATTGTAAAAGTTTATGATCAGTTCAAGCTTAGACCAAAAATGTTCAATTTGTCGAATTTAGCCAAATGATAAACTATGATTTAACTTGATGCTATGGTATTGCTTTTAGTATAGAAGTTTTGGAAAATGATTTAACTTGCAAAATAAACTGAAAGTTAGTTTGGACTTGGGCGAAATGGATGTTTGGATGGTGCACGTTGATGCACGGGATCGGATCATTTCTATAATCGAGGCCCATGAATTTTATGGAAAGTCACCCAAGTCAATTAAGGACCGTTCTTCAAGCCGCATATTGCTAAGTCGCATCATACTACCACATGTCCTGTGTGGGCGGAACCTGGCTAAATATTTTACAATATTTCGCCGTGATTATGCCATCCGGTTGCGTGAGTGTCTTTATGACCTACTTTTATGTATTCCCACCTGACGTAAGAAGGGGCTTAAATCCAGCGGGTTTCTATCCAAAGGAAAACGAAACCTTAGCGAGGTGGGACTACAGTGGGATGGTGCATTGTAAAGGCCTTAACACATGCTCTAGACTGCTTACCTAAGGTAGTGAGTAGTGGTGTTGACGGATGCCAAACAAACAAGATTGTTGTGTGGGTAAAGCTGTACAACCTCTACAGAGTGTAAAACTATTTGAATAGTCGTGTCCATTGTCATGGACATACTCAGCAAAGACACTCAAAGTTAGAATTTGGTTTGATTTTAAAAGACTTTACTAAATGATTTTGGATAGCTTTATCCAGTTGGGAAATTGGGCGGTATGCCATGTGATAGTAAGGTATCCTTCACCCCTCGTTGATGAATTTGGGATTTAGAAAATGAATTTTAGTTATAGAATAAACTATTTTAGAACTTAGTATTTAAATGAAAAACATCGCTTTATGCAAATTGAGCCATATAAGCATTCCTTTGATGAATCCTTGTATGCATTAAAATTCATTATTAGGTGAAACTTTGTGGAGCACGGTTGGTTGTGCTCACCTTTGCTTAATAAATTATTGAGCAAGAGAAGAGTGATACGTGGATGATGAGAATTTGGACGACTAAGCTGCGCCCCAAATGATTGCCTGTGGCGAATCGTGTGGCCTTCCTTACTGCTTTTGCTTCTGTTGTATTTTACTTGTTAGCTTTATGCCATTTTTGTATCAAATTTTAATTATTAGCAATGAATGATGTATTATGGTTATGCTACCCACATTTGTTTGACTGTGTACACTAGCTGTTCCTGGATTAGTGTATGAAACACAAAGAATCTGGGATCCTTCACTCCCGGGTTAGATAAGAAGTGGTATCAGAACCATATCGACTGTAGGTTGTGACCTAGTTAGAATGACCATTAGTTGAAAAACTTCAAAACTTATTTTATATGACAAGAAAAATAATTTGTTCTCTCCTCAACTTGGTCATCTACCTATCCTTAGCATCTTCATGGCAATTCTTCCTTACCTAATTCTCTCTTCACCATTTTATAATGTTAAATGGATCCTCTTTCCCCTGAAAATTTATATAAGATGGTCGACGCGTTTCTCTCCATTGTGTTCAAGACCTTAAGACATGAAGCTGTCAAGAGAGCACCGTCAAGCAAGTATCATCGAAGAGGCGTGAACCGAGGATCGTGATGCCGACAAGCCATATAGTTTAAGTTTACCATGGCTCATTCTGTGCATTGAGTTATTCCATCAGAATTTAAAGTATCGATCAAGTAGAATATTATATAAAGCTGTTAAAGTTAATTGGAAAAGCTTTTGATTTGGTTGTTCTATTTGGGTTGTTTTGTTTCGCCCTATCCCCCCTTAGTTTCTCCTCGTCTTTCCTATGTCGTCCTTGGTTATCTAGCAGATGGTGACTACTCGCAACAGCGATTCATATATTGTTGGTGATATGCCCTAGAGGCAATCATAGAGATGATTGTATCACGTCTATGTTTATGTGTTATTGAATAAGTGTTATTCTGTTCCTTGAATGAATCATTATTTATAAAGATTAACAAGTATGTGACTTGTTGGTGAAGCTCTTTCAACTTATAATGATGTCGTTCTTGTAGGGATACGGGTAGGCTACGATAGCCATAATTCAAAATTTCTACCATATAAATCAGGAAGCCAAACAAGTAGATGATCACAGATCGTTACCACCAGACGCATAGTGCAGCAGAAGAAGAGTTGGAGTAGACCGATCCAACAAAGAGCGCGTCGGTGAAGTGGTAGTAGTCGATCGTCCACACCAGCAACCTCTGCAGTTCCTCGTGAAGATCGCGGATCGTCTTCAATCGTTACAGCAACCGCAGTAGCGCTTCTACGGTATCCACACATCTAGGGAAGGAACAACTGAACGCCTTGGCGAGGAACTTGATTGGTTGCTAGAGGAGACAGTTGACTACGAGGACGATCGACTACGCTGGACGATCGACCACGGTGGAAGATCTACTACGACCACTACTTTGACACGCTTTGTTGGACCAGGCCGCTCCAACTGTTCTTCCGCTGCACTGCGCGTCTGGTGGTAACGATCTGTGATCTCTTTCTTGCATGACATCCTGGTTTACGTGGTAAAACTTTTGAATTACCAGCTAGCGTAGCCTACTCGTATCCCTTCAGTAGCACCAGCAGTCAGGACAGAGATAATGTGGGTCATCAAGATAACCCTATCCAACCACCCCCTTCGACTGAAAGACCCGATTGGCACCAAATGATGGCCAACCAAGCACAACTGATCAACCTGATTGCACAGTCAATCAACAACACATAGAACTTGCAAGCAGCAGCAGCAGCTCAACCCCAAGCTCACACTAAACCTCCCACAAGGGCCAATATATCTGAGTTCATGAGGATGTGTCCTCCAACCTTTTCCAGTAGCACCAAGCCAATGGATGCTAATGATTGGCTTAGGGCAATCAGCAAGAAGCTGCTATTGCCCAATGTACTGATTGCGAGAGGGTTCTGTTCGCCTCTCACCAGTTGAATTGACCAGCATCAGAGTGGTGGGACAATTTCACCTAGTCTCACGCTGATGCTCAGACTATCACTTGGGACGAGTTCATGAAGGCTTTTCACCATGCTCACATCCCTTCAGGCATGGCGACCCTGAAGAAGAAAGAGTTTCGCACATTGCACCAAGGTAATCGCTCAGTCAATGAGTATTTGCACAAGTTCATTTAGTTAGCTCGCCATGCACCTGAAGATGTGGCCACTGATGAGGCCAAGAAAGAACATTTCTTGGAAGGGCTCAATGGCGATCTCTCCATCTGCCTCATTGCTCAAGATTACACCAACTTTTAGTAGTTGGTGAACAAGGCTATCCACCAGGAAGGCAAGCACCTAGAGATGGAGAACCGCAAGAGAAGGATGGCATCCCAGAAGTTCAACTCTAGGGGTTTTCTCAAGCTCCGCACCGCTCAACCTCAGCCACCTCACCACGGGAAATTACAGTCTCCTTCACCCAAAGCATCCATACCGCCTCAACACCCAAGCAACCCCGACTTCCGCAACACATCTCCTGGGAACCAGTTTCAGAAGAAGGCACCTACCTCAACTACAGGGATTACTTGCTTCCATTGCAATAAGTTGGGGCACTATGCCAATAAGTGCCCGAAGAAGTAGCACCAAAGAACCCCTACGAACCAAATCAAGGAGTTCCCGCCCTTGGCAGCACCCCAGTTGTTAAGCCATCAGTTCAGTTCATAAAGGGACATGTGAATCATGTCACAACAGAGAAAGTTCAGACTACACCAGATGTGGTCTTTGGTACGTTCCTTGTCAATTCAGTACCAGCATTAGTTTTATTTGATTCAGGAACTTTGCATTCTTTTGTTTCAAGTAAGTTTGTGGGAAAATACGGGTTATCTATCTCTCCCCTAGTTAACCCTATGTTAATCTATTCTCCTGGCTCAGAAATAAGGACTATCTCCCTATACCCAAACCTTACATTGAAAATATCAAGAGTACCCTTCATAGCAGACTTAATAGTCTTGCACTCCCGAGGATTGGATGTGATTCTCGGAATGGATTGGCTAGCCAAGAATCAAAGCCAGATAGGTTGTGCCAATAGGTCTATCACCCTCATGAATGAACAAGGAATTAATGTAAAATTCAGACCCGAGATCTCTGTTAGAGAAGGTTCTATCCTAACCAGTTTGAAGGAAGTAAAGTTAGAAGACATACTGGTGGTATAAGAATACATGAATGTATTTCCTGAAGAATTACCTAGTATGCCACCAGATAGGGATATTATGCTCCTAATTGACCTAGTCCCAGGGACGGCCCTAATTTCAAGGAGACCCTACAGAATGCCCACAAATGAGTCGGTAGAATTGAAGAAACAAATAGAAGAATTGCAAGACATGAGTTATATTCAACTAAGTTCCTCACCTTGGGGAGCACCGGTACTGTTTTCAAAAAGAAGGACAATAATATGATGATGTGTGTGGATTACAGATCACTCAATGAGGTCACAATATAGAACAAGTATTTGTTGCCCAGGATCAACGATCTCTTTGATCAATTGAAAGGAGCAAATGTTTTCTCCTAAATTGATTTAAGATTCGGTTATCATCAGCGGAAGATCAGACCAGAAGACATACCAAAGACCGTTTTCACGATAAGATATGGACTGTACGAGTTTACAGTAATGTCATTTGGATTGACGAATGCACCGGCCTATTTCATGAATATGATAAATAAAGCATTCATAGAATTATTAGATAAGTTTGTGGTTGTATTCATTGACGACATTCTCATCTACTCAAAGGATGAAGAAGAGCACAAGAGGCATCTCAGGATAGTTTTGGAAAGACTAAGGAAATAGCAGCTCTATACCAAATTTAGTAAGAGTGGATTTTGGTTAAGCCAAGTAGCTTTTCTTGGACATATCGTGTCAGCAGGAGGAGTTGCAGTAGATCTCGCCAAAGTTGAAGCTGTAATGGATTGGAAGCAACTCAAATCCGTCACCGAAGTAAGGAGTTTCCTCGGCTTAGCTGGTTATTACCGAAGATTCATCGAATGCTTATCTAAAACCGCTAGACCTATAACTCAGCTTTTGAAGAAAGAGAAGAAATTTGAATGGACAGATGCTTATGAGCAAACTTTCCAAGAATTGAAGAAAAGACTAGTTTCTACGCCTGTGTTAGTCCTACCTAACATCCATAAGGACTTTGAGGTTTTCTGTGACGCCTCTCGTCAGGGCCTTGGATGTGTGCTGATGCAGGAAGGTAAAGTTGTGGCTTATGCATCTCGCTAATTGAAGCCTCATGAAGAGAATTACTCGGCGCATGACCTGGAGTTAGGCGCAATTGTGCATGCCTTGAATATTTGGTGGCATTACCTCATCGGTAATCGCTGTGATATTTTCACGGATCACAAAAGCTTGAAATATATCTTCACCCAGTCAGAGCTCAATCTCAAGCAATGAACATGGTTGGAATTGATAAAAAATTATGACCTTGGGATCATCTATCATCCAGGCAAAGCAAATGTAGTGATGATTCTCTGAGTCGAAAAGGGTACTACAACACTATATCGGTTCAAGAAAGTTAGCCAAGTTTGTATGATGAATTATGGCATCTAAACTTAGAGTTTAGGAACCAGGATTGCGTCAACACTCTGTAGGTTTAACCAACCGTTTAGAGTCAAATCAGAGAAAATAAAAAAAAATGAAGATATGAAAAAAATCAGGAAGAACATGAGAAGAGGTAAAGCCCCAGGATTTTTTGAGGATGAGCAAGGTACAGTTTGGTTCTGTAACTGCATCTGTGTACCTGATCACCAAGAAACAAAGCAGTTGATTCTGAAGGAAGCTCACAAGTCACCTTACTCCATTCACCCCAGAAGTGCCAAGATGTACCAAGACCTAAAGGAAAAGTATTGGTGGGTCAGTATGAAGAGAGATATTGTTGATTTTGTCACACAATGTGATGTATGCCAAAGAGTCAAAGCTGAACATCAAAGGCCTGCTGGATTGTTGCAGCCATTACACATTCCCGAGTGGAAATGGGAGCAAATCGACATGGACTTTATCTCTCGATTTCCTAGGACCCAATCTAGTTCACATCTAGATTTTGTACATGGCCAAAATCGTTTGTCTACATGGAGTACCCAGAAGGATAGTGTCCGACAGAGGATCGCAATTCACATCAAGATTTTGGGAGAGCCTACATGAAGCATTGGGGGCCAGACTCAACTTCAGTACAGCATATCATCCCCAAACAAATGGACAAACGAAACGTGTCAACCAAATTTTGGAAGACATGCTTCGAGCCTGTGCTATAGACTATGGAAAGAGTTGGGATCAGAATCTTCCTGATGCAGAATTCTCGTAAAACAATAGCTATCAAGCCAGCTTGCGAATTTCACCATTTGAAGCATTGTACAGAAGAAAGTGTAGGACCCCTCTCCTTTGGGATCAAGTGGGAGAACATCAGTTCTTCTGACCTGAATTGATTAAAGATGCCGAAAGTAAAGTAAGAATGATTAAGAGTGTCTCAATCCCGACAAAAAGTTATGCTGACAATCGTCGTAGAGAACTATCCTTTGAAACGAGATTTTGCCTATCTCAGAGTAACTCCACTCCAAGTAGTAAGGAGATTCCAGACCAAAGGAAAACTCACTCCAAGATTTGTTGGGCATACATGATTTTGGAAAGAAGAGGCGAAGTCACCTATCAATTAGAGCTACCGGTGTCTTTATCTACAGTTCATGACGTCTTCCACGCGTTACAACTGAATAAGTGTCTTCGAGTTCCAGCAGAGCAAACACCGCTTGAAAGCATAGATTTTTGGAGCAGAGCGCATTACCATAAGAAAGATCTGAAGGATCACGGGAAGGCTACGATAGCACAAAACAAAAATTTTACCGCGCAACTAAGGAACCTCCGCTAGTAATAGATCATGAGATTGCCACTAGACGCACCGACTCGTAGCAGAAGTAGAGTCGATGTAGCAAGTTGATGCGATCGTAGTCGTACTCGCTGCGCGTCTTCTCATACGAGTAGTCATACTCGCCGCGCGTCTACTCCTCCGAGTAGTCGTAAACTCTTTTCTGACCACTAGTTGTTAGTGGTACATAGCAGCACATAACGATTCCCAAAGACACATAGAATATATCAAACGAACCTTAATGCAATATGATCCACGACTAGGTCTATATCACTAACGACCAGCTCGTATCTCTATACGACCAGTTATATTTGGCCTCGACCAATTCGTAACTCCTTACGACCAAGTTTCGACCACTTAGTGACCATGTTCGACCAGCCTACGACCAGCTTGTATCTCCATACGACTAGTCCGTATCTGATCGAACTGAAAACCTTCTCATGTATTCTCCCTTTGCCTCACGATGTCTGGTTGAACTCCAGGTGAGATGTTGTATCATCCATGTACTGTTCAATACTTTCTTGATCAAATTTTGAATAACTTCATGTGGTTGACACTTCGATCACTAGTGGCATGGCCATGCACTTTATTTATCCGGCCACAACGAGGGGCCCAGAGACATATCTCATGTTATGTTAGGAGGGGCAAATCCCATATCCGACCAGTCACATCCCTCCGCATATTTCATAGAATACCCGAAAGCTACCTTTATAACTACCTAGTTACGAGAAGCATTTGGCAACCCCTAAGAGTGCTACTACACATGTAGAAAACTATACTGATCTCAGGTCTAAGGATTATACATCATCATTGCTTGAGACCAACTAATGATAAATAGAATCATAACAATCTCAATAGTGTCTCGAGGTGGGTCTTTTCCAACACCATGTTCTCTAACATGTGTCCATATTATTGGTTTGATATCTCCATATCCCTGACTTGTGAAACATAGTCATCAACCAATACATATGCTAGTCTATTCATATGTGTTCTCATATGTTTCCGTCCAGGGAACGTTTAAGAATAATCATCACAGAAATATAAAGTTTCACAAGCAAGTCACATACTTGATAATAAATATTATTGAAATTATTCTAGGAACAAGATAACATATTATCCAATGTTATGAACATAATGAAATATAATCATCTTTATGATTGCCTCTATGGCATATTTCCAACAAGATCATCCATTCGTGCAAAGTCCAATGGAGTAATCACTCAGAAGAAGAAGTCACCTAGGAACGAGAAGAAGATTTGGGCCGAGAATCCCACCTTTTGCTAACCAAGTCTAAATCTCGGGGTCGAGATTCCTTTATGGGGGTTGGTTTGTAACAGTCCAAAATTTTTATTTCCAGTTAAAAATAAAATTTAATTATTTTCCAAAAAATTTAGGAATTTTAAAAGTTTTCCCTTAATTATTTTAAAGCCAAAATAATTTATTTGAAAAATTAATTACCAATGTTGAGTTGGAAATAATTTTTTAAGTTCAAAATGATTCAAGGAATTTTTGTGTATTTTTCTAGAATTTTTGGACTTTATGTGCTATTTTCTAAAAACCTAAACGAATTATTTTGATTTCTGTAATTCAAAATCTTCAAAATTCCAAAAATGCTTCAGGCCTATTTCGCTTGCGGCTTGTTCCTATTCCCGCCTCCCGGTCCGCCCCTCGCTTCTCTGCCTCCCCCTCGTCGACAGGCGGGCCCCACCTGCCGGCCTCACCTCCCTGTCGTCTTCCTCCTGTTAACTGCCCATGTTGTCGCGTCAGCGCCTCGCCGCCCCATCCTCTCCGTCTCTACCCCATCTCCTCGCTCACCTACCCTTTGTTCTACCCCGTCACGTCTGCATCCGCGCTGCGTCACGACCACCGAGAAAGTCATCCGCGGTAGCACATTTTTCCACCCCTTTTTCTCCACGCATTGAATGCCTCGTCCCGCTATTGTCAATCCCGCACCTGCCCTTCTCCCTTTGAGAATACCGCTGGTCGCACCATGCCTCACACCCAGAGGTCGCTCGTGCGCCCCGGCCGTCGAACTCCTCCTTCTCTCCACCCCGGCCTCTATAAATAGGAGCACCGGGAACCCTCCACCCTCCTCTCTCTTTTCCCTCATTTCTCCCTCCCACTCTCTCTCTCTCGCCTTCGTTCTCAAAATTTTTGTGCTCTAAGTGCTTCGGCCGAAGCTCTCACCGCCGATGATTGTGCCACCTACGGTGAAGCCCCGCCACCATCGAGCACATCCCCGGCTCTGCCTCGCGACTTCACGTTCTACATGGTGCTCCCATTCCCTCGCCCCTGCCATCTCCCCGTGTGCTCGCTGCCGCTGTGTGCGCCCCCGGTGCCGCCCAGGTAGTCGAAGCCTTCCGACTAGTCAAAACGTCCTTCCGACCATGCGAACCTCCTTCGACCAGGTAGTCGAAGCCTTTCAACTAGTCGAAACCTCCTTTCGACCAGGTAGTCAAAACCTCCTTTTGACTGTGTAGTCAAATCTCCTTACAACCACCTGTAGTCGAACCCCCTTCCGACCACGTGTAGTCAAACCTCCTTCCGATCAGGTAGTCGAAACCTCCTCCCGACCATCTGTAGTCAAACCTCCTTTCGATCAGTCGATCCTCCTACAACTAGGTAGTCGAAGCCTTCCGACTAGTTGAAACCTTTTTTGACAAGGTAATCGAAACCTCAATTCGACCGTGTAGTTGAATCTCCTTCCAACTACCTGTAGTCGAACCCTCTTCCTACCACGTGTAGTCGAACCTCCTTCCGACCAGGTAGTCGAAACCTCATTCCGACCACCTGTAGTTGAAACTCTTTCCGACCAGTCAAACCTCCTTCGACCAGGTAGTCGAAGCCTTCCGACTAGTCGAAGCCTTCCGACTAGTCGAACCTCTTCGACTTGTTGTCGAAACTTCCTTCCAATCACCTTTAGTCGAACATCCTTCCGACCAGGTAGTCAAAACCTCCTTTCGACTACCTGTAGTTGAACCTCCTTCCGACTAGGTAGTTGAAACTTCCCTCCGATCACCTATAGTCGAACCTCCTTCCGACCACATGATTTCCAAACTTAGTTCCTTCTCCTTCATACGAACTCTGATTCTGTCAATTCAAATTCCTAAATTCATCTTATATCAAGATCTAGCTATATATACTAGAATTATTCAATTTGGTGTTGTTTGAATTTATTTGAGTTTTATTTGATTTTGCTTCGTTTTCTCGTATAGATTTCACAACTCTGGGAAATGAATTATTCAAGAGTTTGGATCCTCAAGCTTTTGAGCAAGGCAAGTTACATCTTTGATTATATTTGAATCCTAGTATTTCAAATTAGTTAAATTCTATTTTAAATTAATATTGCATGCGTATTTATATTCAAGTTATTTAAATCACTGTTTTTAAATTATAGTTATTCCCAATTCCTTTTGATGAGGACATGTTCCTATGGATACAACCATATTTTCTATGCCTATGGATACAACCATATTTGCTATAATTGATGTTCCAATTATAAGAGCATGTACGCTTCACTTAAATTATCAGGTGAGCTTGTTTAGGAGAGCCTTTATATTATATGAACTATATGATGCTACCTAATGATGAAAACATATATTTTTGTAGCACCATATCACTTTTTATCCAAGCCAAGCACGAGTTCGAGCTTGACACATTTTATAATCCAATTCGGCCACTAGAGACAACGCTGACTTCAAACGTGCATAACTTTCACATACGGAGTCTGTTGGAACTCCACGTGTACTTGATGGAAAGTTTATCTCGTCCTCTTTCCAACGGATCTGCCTCACCTCCAAATTAATTCTATGCGCACCGCAATCACCAAAAGAAGGTGTTGCGTTACCTGTTTGGGCCAAATTGGGTCTTGTAATGCTTGGGCCCAAGGGGAAGGCGCCACCCTAGGTGGCTCGTCTTGCTTCATGCATAAAAAGTGCTATTAATAGTATCACCCCTATTTTCTTAGCTATGTCCGGCTCCCCTCCCCTATTTAAGGCGGTCGCACCCCTCTAGTTTTCTTAGATTTTGTTTAGTTAAAAGCTAGCTTCATTGCAACTTCGTGTATTGGCTTATTTTGATTAGACCAACCATAATACAGCTATACAATCCCAACTTTATCAAATATTTCAACCGTATTTGCAATTTCAGATTGCTTATTATCATGTTCTTGTGTGTTCTTTGATTGCATGCATAAATAGACCTTCGTGATCAGGTCGATCGTGCTTCTAGCAAGGTCGATAACGATCTCAGAGTTGGTTTGGCGATTGCTGGGCATATGGGTCGTCTTGCGATTGGTAGCTGAATCGTGAGAGTCGTCTCCACCAAAATCGAGTTATCCTTCTCACCGAATGATCGGACACCTATTCTCGCATCAGGTGGTATCAAAACTCAAGATGATTGGTGATATTCCTTTACCTATAGTCCATGAAAATCAAAAAAAAAATATTAGGCTTAGCTCATTCATGTTCGAGCCCCTTTGTGCTTTGTAATTTTTTCATCAATTTTTGCTTGTTGAATTATTGGTTACATTGTCGTGTCTAGTTGCTGATTAATAGTTCTAGTTATTGTCTAGTTAGTCTTTGTCTAGTTGCATCTCGTGTTTCCTTTGCGTTGCTTGCTCGTTTTTTAGGTTTCTTAGTTTTTGCATCTAAAATATAAAATTTGTGGGTTAGAACTCCTCTAATCTGCACCAAAAGTAGTAAATTTGTGTTGTGACCATTTCATCTAATCCGATTTTATTGTTGGAGCTTAAGTCGATTTCATCACGAAACTGAGAGGATTGTTGTGATCTTTTGGGAGAGTTGGTGTCCAAGTCCGGCATCCATCATTTGCTGTTATTTGCGACTTGCAGCAAACCCTAGGGCCGGCCAGATAGTAGAAGGAGAAAGAGGCAGCCGCATGGAAAAAAAGCCACAGTAGAGAAAAAAAAAGAAAAAAATTGAAAAGCACATCAAACCTTCCCCAAATCTAGTGAAAACTGGTGGAGTCTTTCTATATATAACCACAAGTTTCCAAAAAAATTCAAAAAGTTTGGCCAAAGGGGTTGAAATATATAGCAGTTTCAATTTTGAACCTGAGATGAATTCGAGTCGGATTACGATTCCGTTTCCGAGACACCTTCACTAAAACAGCATAATCTGTTGCATATGGTGTCCGCTTTGGACGCTCTTATGCTCGTTGGAAAGCTAACGACAAAGCAAACCCTTTCCCTCTAAGACACTAGTTTCCCTCTAGGTGCTCCAAAATCGGCCATCTTCTATCCCGAATTCGTGTCACAAATTTTTGGGTTTTGTTTTTGCGGTTTATTTTAGTCTTTCCTTTGGAATTTGGGGTTCGCCTCAACTGTTATGTTGTAGATTTCGTTGAAACCTTTCAAATGAGTATATATAAGCCATATAAAAATTTTCTTGTTCATCTTTTGAGACTAGCTGTTGTTTACTGCTTAAGCTAGAGGACTGTTTACATTGCACGTTATTCCATTTTGTGCTTTACATCGTGTGAACAATCTTGTGCTCCTACACAGAAGTTTGAGTAGTTGACTAGCATCTCTCCTAGCACTTGGTGTGAGTTTTTCCTTTGCTTAAATCAAGTCACAATGATCTTTGCGTGTGCATTCATACACTTCTCTTAATACGCTTTGATTAGCTAGCTTTGAATAGACTAGGATCAGCAATATTGACTAGTACTTTGAATAGTTTTTTAACTTGCATTTACTGATTTGATTGTTACTAATACTTGCTACCATATTGAAGCCTATCCTAGCTCCAGTACCCTCTACCATTGCATAAGTACCAATTGCTTGCAATTGTTTTGTCAATCTTCGGAGAGTGTTTAACATCGACACAAGTTGTCAGTCACCGCATGTTTGCTTCGTAAGAATTGGTAAGAACTTAGTATGAGCTTGAGTGTGAGTGACTTTGAGCCTCGAGATCCTAGTAGTTGATAAGAACATATACTTGTGATTTATTTTCTTATTTTCTACTAACTATGGTAGATTCACAGAATAATTACAAGATAGATACACGTCTTCTTCAATCCATTGAACGGGAGTGCAAGAAAGTCCGAGAGAGATGAAAGATTGAGACAAGATTTTCCACCATGGGAGATACATGATCATGATAGTACGTCTAGTAGAACTAAACTCACTGTGCCATCCTTTGCTGGTAGATTTGATCCTGATGCATATGTTGACTGGAAAATGGCATTAGGTAAAGAATTTGAATATTATAATTGTTCTGGTAGGCAAAAGATTAGAGCTACCACTAGTGTTTTCATTGTTGATGCGATACTTTGGTGGAAGTATCTTGGTAGACATGCAAGAGTGCCTCAAACTTGGAAGGAATTAAAGAAACTTTTGATAGATGAATTCATTCCTAAATATCATGTTGATTATTTACTAGCTAAATTGCAACGTTTAAATAAGGTAGTAGAACTGTAAGGGAATACTATCATGAATTAAAAACTTATTTATTGCATTGTGGCTTAGAGGAACATGCTGAAGCTACAGAGAATATATTCTTAAGTGGGCTTAATCAAGAAATTCATGGCCTTCTTGTTCACAAAGAATATAACTCTCTCTCTCATTTGTTTATACTTGCCTATAAGGTTGAAAGTTAGATTAAGGAGAAATTGAGAATGCTTGATGTTAGAAAACATGAGAACAAATATGCATTTGTGTTTTTTTTCTGTGACTAACAACTTGCAGGAAGTTGAGAGCCATGCCGAAGAGGAGAATGAGTTAGACATAAAGAAGTTTTGACTAGAATTTCTCATGTTGATTCTTTATGTTATATTATGTTAGATTCACCTATGAAATTGTCATATGCTATGGAGAAAGTTTCTGAAATCGTATGTTTGAAATTCTTGTTTAGTGCCTACACCCCTGGATATAAGCTTAATTTGATTGGAGATTATGCTGTGGACAATCAGGTTCTTGTATATCGAATATGCATAACGTGTGATCACATGGATGAATTAAAGTTTATTATTTTGGAAAACAATTCTTGTGTATTGAATCTTGTTCATTATGAGAGTGAAAAAAATTTAGTGATCATCCAATGCCTATGTGTTCATCTCTTATTGCACCGTTTAGTATTGACAATCTGAATAATGATGTTGAAATATGGAAGAACTTACAAATCTTTTCACCCTTGCTAGATGAATTTGCTATTGCTCGATTGAAATCTGATTATATGGATGAACTTTGTTTGATTTCAAAAGTTTTAGATTTGCCAATATGTGCTACAATTGCAAGTTTACTATTTCAGATATTTGAATTACATAAATGTTTCACTTACATTTGCAAAACTAGTTGCAATAATTGTTGTGTGAGAAATTTTATTTTGTTCATTAACACATATGATTATTCTTAGGTAATAATACAATGAGCTTGTATGATCACTGTTGTTTTATAACATTAATTGTGCAACAACGAAGAACCGTTAAAATAGATGACATATACATATACCATGCATAAACCTTGGCTTCTTTATTACCCTATTTTCAGCTTATCAAAAGTCGAGGCGGCTTTGTTTTCAAGAAGGGAGGATGATGAGGACATTACCCCTATGGATACAACCATATTTGCTATCCTTGTTGTTCTAATTACAAGAGCTCGTACGCTTCATTTAAATTATCAGGTGAGCTCGTTTTTAGGAGTGCCTTTATAGTATATGAACTATATTATGCTACTTAATGATGAAAATATAAATTTATGTAGAACCGCAACACTTTTTGTCCAAGCCAAGCAAGAGATCGGGCTACACACGTTTTGGAATCCAATTCGGCCACCGGAGACAGCACTGACTATAAAGGTGCATAACTTTTACATACGAAGTCCGTTGGAGCTCCACGAGTACTTGATGTACAGCTTATCTCGTCCTCTTTCCAATGGATCTAGTCTCACCTCTAAATTCCTTATGTGCTCACCGCAATCACCAAAAGTAGATGTTGTGTCACCTGTTTAGGCCAAATTCAGACTTGTAATGCTTGGGCACAAGAGGAAAGCGCCACACTTGGCGGCCCGTACTGCCTATGTGGTACTATTTATGTGTGAATAGTACTATGAATAGTACCATCCCCTTTTTTCTTAGCTATGTGCGGCTCCCCCTCCCCTATTTAAGGTGGTCTCACCCCTCTAGTTTCTATAGATTTTATTTAGTTAAAAGTTTGCTTTATTGCAACTTTGTGTATTGGCTTGTGTCAATTAGAACAACCATAATTCCGCTACATAATCTCAACTTTATTCAATATTTCAATCTTATTTGCAATTTAAGATTGCTTATTATATTATTCTTGCGTGTTCTTTGATTGCATGCAGGAATAGACTTTCGTGGTCAGGTCGATCGTGCTTCTAGCAAGGTCAATAATGATCTTGGAGTTGGTTCAGTGATTGTCGGGCATATTAGTCATGTGAAATTGGTAGCTGAATCGTGAGAGTTGTCTCCACCAAAATCGAGCTATCCTTCTCACCGAAAGATCGGGACACCTATCGTCGCATCACCTTTGTATAGTCAAATGTTGCTATTGAAGTATTCATACCTTCATGCTATAGTTAAAATCTAGTTGGTACATTAGTATGAACTAGACACGTTATAAAAGTTTATGCTTAATTCAAGATTAGACCCAAAAAAATTCAATTTGAGGAATTTAGCCAAATAATCAACTATGATTTAACTTGGAAAATAAACTAAAAATTGGTTTGGACTCAGGTGAAATGGATGTTTAGATGGTGCAGGTTGATGCACATGATCGAGTTATTTCTATAATCGAGGCCCATGGATTTTATGGAAAGTCGCTAAAGTCAATTAAGGACCGATCTTCGAGCCGCATCTTGCTAAGCCCCATCGTACTACCACATGTCCTGTGTGGGCGGGACCTGTCTAAATAACTTGTAATATTTTACCGTTGTTGTGTCATCCGGTTGTGTGGATGTGTCTTTATGATATACTTTTATATATTCCCACCTGCCGCAAGAAGGGGCTTAAATTCGGCGAATTTCTATCCAAAGGAAGCGAAACCTTAATGAGACGAAGCTATGGTGGGATGGTGTATTGTAAAGGCCTTGACGCGTGCTCTTGACTGCTTACCTAAGGTAGTGAGCAATGGTATCGACAGATGCCAAACAAACTAGAGAAGTCATGTTGTGTGGGTAAAGTTGTATAACCTCTGCAGAGTGTAAAACTATTCAAATAGCTATGTCCACGGTCATGGACATGCTCAGTAAAGCCACTCAAAGTTAGAATTTGGTTTGATTTTAACGGACTTTATTAAATGTTTTTGGTTAGTTTGATCCAATTGAGAAATTGGGCGGTATGCCATGTGATAGGAAGGTATCCTTCATTACTTGTTGATGAATATTATCTCACTATAAAAATTGAGATTTAGAAAATAAATTTTAGTTATAGAATAAACTGCTTTAGAACTTAGTACGGATATTTAAATGGAAAACATCGATTTATGAAAATTGAATCATATAAGTCTTCCTTTATGAATTCTTGCATGCATTAAACTCTGTTATTGTGTATTATTTGTGGAGCACGGTTGGTTGTGCTTATACTTGCTTAATAAATTGTTGAGCAGGAGAAAGTGCTACATGGATGATGAGAACTTGGACGACTAGGCTGCGCCTCTAGATGATTGTCTGTGGCGAATTATGTGGCCTTCCTTACTGCTTTTGCTTCCGTTGTATTTTACTTGTTGGTTTTGTGCCTCTTTTGTATCAAACTTTAATTATTAGCAATGAATAATATATTATAGTTATGCTACTCACTTTTATCAGACTGTATACACTAGTTGTTCCTTTACTAATGTATGAAACACAGGAAAACTAAGGTCCTTCACTCCCAAATTCGACATGTCCGCCCTTGAAGAGCGGGCTTCCAGCATCAAGTCGCTGTTCCATGACTACTGCGACATGAAGGTGAAGGAGTTAATGTATCAGAAGATGCAGGTAATGTGCTTGGGATGAAGCTGGAGCTGCTGGAGTGTCAGAACCAGCGGCTTGAAGCAGCTGCTACGGTAATCCGCGCAACTGCTGAAGAGTTCACTGCGATGTTAGCTAAGCTGGACGCGCTGCAGAACAAATTCACAAAGATCTCGAAGAAAAGCAAGCAAGAATTTGATGCCATTGATGAGAGAATCCTGGCTCTTCATGTCAAGGAAGCATAGATGGCAAGAAGGTGCGAAGGCTTCGAGCAATACATGGAAGAGATGAAGCAACTGACTTTGCAGCTGCAGAAGGAGAAATGAACATACAATGAGGTAACAACTAACAAATCATCTTCTTCACTTCATCTTTCCTGTCATTTGCATTTTATGAACACTGAACACCACAAAAAATCCCTTGTCTGCAGAACGTGAAGGTCATTGTAGAGAGAAGCATGCGAAAGCTGGCAGGCAGCAAGGACATACTGAACGGTCTGGAGGCTCTCCGGGACCGGTGGGCCGCGGACATGGAGGAGATGATCTACCTCGATCGGCTGGATCACGGCGTGGCTGCAGCACGACCTCCTGATCTGCGATGGCGAGGGCAGCGCGGTGATCGGCGATGACGCACTGCACCCACCGGCGCAGAAGAAGGGGGAGAAGATGGTGGTAGCAGTCGCATCGAGCAACGAGGTGAAGCTCTGCAAGGCGTCGTCCAACGCGTTGTCGGAGATGCGCGGCATGGAGCCGTGCCCCGTGCATGGGTTCCGCGGGCTGCAGGCCGGGTGGTGGCAGCTGGGGCATCGGACGGCCGAGATTGCTCCACAAGCTGAGAGGATGGGCCAGAGTGAAAGGCGGGATTGAAGGGCGCAGTAGTCTTGTTGTAATTCATGCAAATTTGATTGTGATTATGTGAGAATCATGTGTGTTTTAAGTAAATTGTGTTGAGGACGAATAAATATGCAGGTTAATGTGATGTTGGAGACCAGGGGTTGGTGTGCTTGGGAGCGGTCAATATCTGATGTACTTCGATGATAATTTTGTTCATGGTGATCGTATTTATACTTGGCTAAAACTTGACATTTCGTTTGCTAGGACCGAACATGCCATTTGTTTGGTTTGCAGCGAGTTATATAGCCTGCCACAAAGTTCTTAGCAACGTGGCATGTCGGATATAAGCGTGGTTATATACGTAAAATTTCAACAGGCATATTGATTACATAGTACTCCCTCTGTCAACGATTAAATCATCGATTTTATAAAATAAATAGAGAAAAATAATAAAGAGTTCTTGAAAGAGAATAGAACTAATCTTTATTGCCATAAACTAGCTATTACAAGGGATACTTTCGACTAGGCAGTAAACTAATCATAATTGCACTGAACCGTAATGCTTGTTATGGTGTTTCAATCCAATTGTCTGTTGATCTTCCGGATCGCCCTCTCTTTTGCTGCTTGCGTTCTTCTTTAAGTAGTTAACGAAGTGGTGACAGTTACTCCTGGAAATGGTGCATGTTGGAAGCGTCACAACAGGTCGAAGCGAGGCAACGGTTGATGAAGTAGCAACCGTTCTACGGTTGTATGTCCGTGAGATACTTAATCGTAAGGTAGTTGTTGTTAGTGTATGGATTATGAAATGTCGTGTGGAATGGAACAAATATGACATCTATTCCATTCATCACACGGTGAGGAATATAACCAAAGTCAGATCCAGATGGCAGTTCATTGTTTCTACGAGTAGTCATCTGGTCAAGGACTAGGTACATAACATCATCCGACTAGGGTATCCACGATATAACATCCGAAATCCTTACGACCACGGAGGTCATTAGCTTTAGGGGTTACGACCATGAAGACATATGGTCTTTTATTATATTATGTGCGTAGCGCAGATGGACCAAAGCTGGATGTACGTTGAGAACCGTGTGAGTGAAGAGTACATTGATAGCATATCTGCTTTTAGAAGAGCTGCCGAGCAGGATATGTTAAAGAATGAGATAAAATTTATGTACTATATATGCATTGATTGTGATTATCTAAAGATGTTTACCAACTCAGCGCAGATCAAAGGGCACTTGATTCAAAGGGGTTTCAAAAATGAGTATACATGTTGGACCAGTCACGGTGAAGAGCAGATTATACTAGAAGGTAGTAACATCCTCGAGAGAGACAACGATATGTCGCCGGATGTGGACTGTGCTTTCGATGAGGGTAGGTCGCACAATGAAAATCTAGATCAGATACTACGCGATGCAGAAGGGGACTATAGTGATAGAGAGTTTGGTAAATTCGAGAGCATAATGGAGGACTCGGCGAAACCTTTGTTCCTGAGCTGCAATCCAGAATACACAAGGTTGTCATCCGTGCTTGAACTACTGAAATTGAAGGCAGGCAATGGTTGGTCCGACAACAGTTTCACAATGTTACTATGTCTCCTAGCGGACAACCTTCCAAAGGGAAACGTGTTGCCCAGAACTACCTACCAAGCTAAGAAGGTTCTTTGTCCATTGCGAATGGAAGTATAAAGAATACATGCATGCTCGAACGATTGTGTCCTCTACCTTAAAGAGTATATAGACATGTATGTATGTCTGGTGTGCAAAACATCCCGATACAAGCTTAAGAATCACTCCTATGACTGCGAGGGCATCAAGATGAAGCAAAGACCTCCTACTAAGGTGTTGTGGTATCTGCTTATAATTCCCCGTTTGAAGCGTTTATTTGCAAACCGAAAGGAGGAAAGATTGTTGCGTTGGCACTCAGTGAAGCGTAAGAAAGATGGAAAGATAACACACCCTACTGATTCTACCTAGCGGAGAGACTTTGATAGGAGCTTCAAAGACTTTGCTGTGGAACCGAGGAATATAAGGTTTGAATTGAGTACAGATGGAACGAATACTTTCGGTAACATGAGCAGCCGACAAAGCACCTGGCCTATGAATCTATGTATATACAACCTTCCTCCTTGGCTGTGTATGAAGCGGAAGTACATTTTGATGTCACTACTTATCTAAGGTCCGAAGCAACCTATGAACGATATTGATGTCTACCTAGCACCATTGCTGGAAGGTCTTGTGATACTGTAAAACGAAGGGGTACATGTATAGGATGCGTACAAACGAGAGAACTTCACTTTACACGCCATGTTGTTCTGCACCATCAATGATTTTCCTGCTTTTGGTAACCTGTCAGGGTTCAGTACAAAAGGAGTCAAAGCATGCTCGCACTACTTACATGATACCAAGAGTGTGTGGCTAAACAACTCGCGTAAAACTATGTACATGCGTCACCGTAGGTTCCTTCCCAGGTATCACCCATACTGCAAGATGAAGAAACAATTCGACGAAAATAAGGAGGATGATTCACCACCAAGGGCTTTCAAAGGGAAAAAGGTCTATGATACGGTTAAGGGTATCGATGTTGCGCTTGGAAAGGGACGTAAATTGAGGACCCGTCAGAAGAATATCTGGAAGAAGCGATCAATTTTTTGGGACTTACCTTATTAGGAGCACTTAGAAGTTCGCCCCTGCATCGACGTCATGCACGTGGAGAAGAATGTATGTGATAACTTGATTGGTCTCTTATTAAACATTCGTGACAAAACAAAAGATAGTGTCAATGCACGACGTGACTTGGTTGATATGAACATAAGGACTGAGTTAGCACCGAAAGAGACCGATAAAAGGATGAACGTATCTTCCCCCATCTTGCTACACCATGTCCAAGGCCGAGAGAAAGGAACTGTGCTAGAGTTTACATGATGTGAAAGTTCCGTCCGGTTACTCCTCAAGCATAAAGAAACTTATTTTTATGGAAGATTTGAAATTAATTTTTATGAAGTCTCATGATTGTCATGTGCAGATGACACAAATATTTCCTATTGCAATTAGAGGTATTTTGCCGAACAAGGTCCGAGTGGGAATCACGTGGTTGTGCAGGTCATGGATCCCGAAAGACTAGATGCTCTGCAGGCCGAGGTGGTGACTAGTCTATGTCATCTTGAGATGGATTTCCCTGCATTATTTTTTGATATCATGGTCCATCTCATTATTCACCTTGTGAAAGAGATAAAAATATGCGGTCCTGTGTTCCTACGTCATACGTACCCGTTCAAGAGGTACATGGGAATTCTCAAGCCCTATGTACGGAATCGATCTCGGCCCAAGGGTAGCACCATCGAAGGTTATAAAACCGAAGAGGTCATTGAGTTCTGCATCGACTACATGGCTCAGGTAGAACCGATAGGTATGCCTCTATCTCATCACGAGGGGAGGCTGGAGGGTATCGGGACTATCGGAAGGAAAGCAATCACTCCAGATTTTGACGCATACGCTTAAGCCCATTCCACAGTCTTGCAATACATGACCCAAGTGTCCCCGTACATCGACGAGCACAAAGACATACTACATCAATAGAATCCTGGCCGGTCGGAGGCTTGGATCACGAGAGAGCACAACCGCTGGTTCAACGAATGGTTAAAGGTGTGATTCACTAGGAGGCCATCATCAAGTGATGATATGCTGCCATGGTTGGCAAAAATTCCAAAATTTACAATTGTGACATGGCCAGGATACGACATAAATCGGCACATATTTTATATGACAGCTCAGGATAGGAAGAGCATAGTCCAAAACAGCAGTGTCCGCATAGATGTGTTTCATGAGTAGTTCAATACCACTGGGTTGAGCTCCTACTTTGGGAGCTTGACTACGTTTTTTCAAGATCCCCATATTTCAGTGCTATTGGGTCAAACTTCCACAGGGTGTGAAGGTCGATAAGTACAACGTCACTACTGTGGACCTCGAATGTGTTGGATACAAGGACGAACCATTCCTACTCGCTAAGCAAGTTGTTCAAATTTTTTATGTAAAGGACCCTATAAATAAGAACCGTCATGTAGTTCTTCATGAAAAAAGAAGGATTGTTGAAGTTGATAATTTCGTGGATGGGGAAGAGTACAATCAATTTAAGTTGCCTTCTTTCGGAGACAGCATAAAACTCGAGGAAGAACTGAGTGAGGAAGCTAGCTATATACTCTTCGATCATTGTGAATGGCTGTTTTTTTTAAACGAAATAGCCAAGTGTAATGAAAACCTATTTGAAAAATTATTCCATTGTAATTAAGAAACTCAACGTATATAATTAAGAAATTATTCCATTGTAATTGATTCACTAATTAAAAAATTATTCTATCTGTAATTGTATCTGTTTTCTTATTTTCAGAGGGCATAGCTAGCATTTCCTAAGGCTGGCCGAAAAATAGAATAGTAATTTTTCAGTTATAGAAGGAACTATCGTAGGCGGTTTAGTAGAACAAATCGTCTGTGATGTATGTAGCACAACGATTCCTAAGGCGCCAAAAAATTTTGCCTCCCGCGCATGCGTCTAAAAATTCCCATGCTGAGCATCACAATCGGTTCCGTAATAGAATTGTCTGTGATACTTATCACACACGATTCATAAATATAACCGTCTGGGATATGCTCGCTTGTCGCAAACGGTCCTGGAATAGAACCGTCTGTGATATACTTACAACCAAATAGTGGTCGTAGCTTTCTTATCACACACGGTTCTTAAATATAACCGTCTGTGATATGCTCGCATATCGCAGACGGTCCTGGAATAGAACCGTCTATGATATCTTTACTACCAGGGGGTGGTCATAGTAAAGCCTATGACCATAGAGACGTCTGTGATATCCTTCTAGAACCATCTTTGATATTATCGCTTATCGCAGATGGTCCTGGAATAGAAATATCTGTTATATGATCGCTTATCATAGACGGTTCTTTAATATAACCGCTTGCGATATATTAATCACAGACGGTTCTCTTATAGAACTCTATGATATACATTCATAAATAGGGAGCCCCGCTAGGGTTTGCGTCCTTACTTCTCATAGCACACTCTTCGAGTTTGCATCCTTACTCATCATAGCACACTCTCTGGCTCCTCGACCTCCTCTGTGCACCGGTGTCATCCCTCTGTGACCTTCGACCTCCTCCCCGTGCTGGCGTCATCCCCCTGCGACCTTGACGACGCTGCCCCTGACCTTGACGATGCCTCGCTCCGCTGACCTCGACTCCCTCCTCGTCTACGCCTCCTGTCAAGGTACGATCATCGCTTTGGATTGTGCTAGTAGAAGTTTCAAATTGTGTTGTTTTGATTGACTCTAACTAGCACTGTGAGATATTGCTTTGCTAAACTTGAGAGATAACAAGTAAGTGAGATGGCGTCCGCAACGTCTTCCCCGCCGTCATCGATGTCGCCGAATGCGTCTGTGTCGGACCCGGGAGTAACACCCTAGAATCCTCTGTGCATTTCTGAATTAGTCCCATGATCAGTAGCTAGTTCACACAGTAAACAGATAGGGTAACATCCATAAATCGCATAACTTTATTAATAAATATCAGAGTTGATTACAAGAAAGGCTTACAAGCCAATATTAAACAAACACAGCGGAAGACGAAGAAGTAGTGGAGTCCAGCTGATCTGCCACAGGCAATCGACTGGGGTAGCGGCCTAGTCGTCAAGATCCGAAGTCCTTCTCCTCTGAAATTTATTTGCATGAAGCAAGGGTGAGCACAACTACGTGCTCGCAAGTTACACCCATGAATGAGTTAATGCATGCATGGATATATCAAAGGAAGGCTTATTGGTTGAATTTGCATAAAGCAATGTTTTCTTTAAATATTTGTTACTAAGTTCCAAAGCAGTTATTTAATAACTAAAATTTATTTTTATAAATTCTCAAGTTTTATAGTAGGATAACCTCCATATGAAACATGGTGATGGATACCCTCCTATCACATGGCTAACCGCCCAATTTTACCACAAGGATTAACCATCCTCAAATCATTTATAAAAATCTTTTGAAATCAAAACCAAAGTCTAACTTTGAGTGGCTTTGCTCAAGATGTCCATGACCGTGGACACGGCTATTCGAATAGTTTTACACTCTGCAGAGGTTGTACAACTTTACCCACAAGAGATAATCAACTTTTAATGTCCGTCTGACACACTTCCGTAGGTGTGCGACTAAGTGATTATCACGAGACCTTTACAATGCGTCATTCCAAAGTAGTCATGCCCGCTAAGGTTTCACTTCCTTTGGATTAACCATCCGCTAGAAGCCCCCTCTTGCGCCGCTAAGGTTTCACTTCCATTGGGTTAACCACCACGGAAACCCCTCTTGCACCAAGTGGGAATCTTGTCTAACCGACACCCACACACCAAAATGGCACAACTAACAATGGAGCGTTGCAAATTATTCACCTTAGCTTTGTCCCATTCCGCACTTGTGGTAGTACGGTGGAGCTTTGCAAGATGCGCTCAAGACCGGTCCTTAATCGACTTGGCGACTTTTAAAATAACCCTGGGCCTCAATCCTACCCAGTTGAGCCCGTGCATAAACTCGCACCCACCAAGCATCCATTTCGCCAAAGTACAAACCAACTTTTCATTTTTGCTTTTCAAAGTCATTTGTAAAATCTTCCATGACAAACCAATGTCATAGGCTTTTAAACAATAGTTGATCATTTGGGCCAAATTCCGGGCCGAACATTTTGGTCTAAGCATGTCTAAGCATAATTTTTCCCAAAATGTTACGTTCATAGTCTTGCATAAACCAGATTTTTATCTAATGTGTCAAGGTATGTTTCATTCAATAGCAAAGTTGGCTATACAATGGCAATGGGAATAACTATAATTTAAAACAATATTTAAATTACTTGAATAGAAATAGCATGCAATAATAATTTAAAACATAATTTAAATAATTTGAAATATTGGGATCAAATATGATCAAAGGTATAACTTGCCTTGCTTGGTTATATGTTATTCTCAAACGGTGTCGAATTCCGGTTGTCCAAAGTCGTCGAAATCTATACGTGTAAACGATCCAAATTCAAATAGCATTCAAATGAAATCCAAATAAAATCCAAAAATTAAGAAATAAATACTGGAAGTAAGATATCGACTTTATATGAATATAGGAATTTGAATCGATGGAATCGGAGTTCGTATGAGGGAGAACGAAATTCCGAAAGGGAGGGTGAATAGTAGTTTGCATGGCACTATTCATTTTCATGCAACTTACGTGAATAGTGTAATGAGCGGAAGAACTGGCCGTGCAGGCGATAGGAATGGAGAGTTGGGCGACGAACAACGAATATGGAACCTCGGCGATGTACTCTACCTCATGGTAGCAGTTCGCTCGGCGACGACTGGTCGCGGGAACAACGCGCAATTAGAAAAACATGTATAAAATAATAAAAACGGGAAATTACGAAATAAATACTGAAAAATAAAGGACGATTTTAGATGATTTTACGAGCAAGAATCATCTGATTCGGAGTTTGTAATTGGGAGCAATAATTCTTGGAAGGAATAATCACAAGAAAATGGAAAGCTACAGTATGCATGACTAGAAAATGGCTACTGTACTTCTTCTCCATTGAAACGAAGCAACAGAGAAGGAAATAAAGACATGGCTATGGGGGAAAGAGAGGGAAAGATGGCCGGAGAACTACCAAAATGGATTGCCGACGACGAGACGAAGCCAATGGAGGTGATGGCGCAGTCGGGGATGGCCGACGACGGCGGCGGCGGCGCCGGGAACAGTTCGGCCATGGAGGAGGGCGGAAGCTCCGGCGATCTTTTGATGAGGCGAAGCCATGCACGTGAAGAGCACGACATCGCGGTGCCGACGGTGGTGACGAAAGTGGCGGCGCTCCACCGAGAAGACGACAAGAGGAAGAACGAAGAACGCCGACGATCTTCAAATTGCAAATCGTGGCTAAACTAGGGGAAGAGGGAGGAGATCTTTTGGGGTGAGTTGAGGTGTAGAGGAGCTCCTGGAGGGCACTTTATATAGGGAGGAGGTGGCGGATTGGTGAGAAATCGTCAAAGCAAAAGCGCAATTTTGGATGCACTAATAACCGTCGGAAAACTGAAAACTGCTATTAAATGGGAGGAAGAAACGGCCAATTGATGGTGTAGTGATGTAGAGGAAGTTAATACGGACGTTTGGCATCCAACGGATTCGAATTTGGTGCATTGAGTGCAAAGATATGAAGAGAGAGGTGAATTGAGCCATTAATGGCAGATTTTGAAGCTTTTCTCGGTGGTGCGGCAAGGCGGTGGCGGAGCTAGGAAAGGAGGCGAGGTGAGGGTGGCGATGGGGTGGTCGGTGGTGGCGGTTGCACTCGGTGGTGGTGGTTGCCATTGGAGTTTTAAGTGAGAAAGAAAACTACAGAGAAGAAAGCATTCGGTTTGGAGGAAGAAGATGAAGTGCAAGAGGGAATAAAAATAAGAGGGGAGTGCTTTAATCAATAACTAGCAACTGGCCACTTGGTAGCACATGGGGGTTAAGTGAGCATATGTATGGAGCAATGGCAGGATGGGTGACCTTCGGGAAGTCATTCTGATTTTTCATTTTTATTTAAAAATTCGAAATTCCTTTAAGCCACAAATTAAATGCACTTTTAGAATATAGTAAATAGAGTCCAAAAATTTTAGAAAAATTCATAAAAATTCCTAGAATTATTTTGAACTTAATAAAAATAATTCCAACTTAAAGTTGGCTTTTATTTTTGATTTTATTTTCTAGAAAATAGGAAAACCTATTTAAATACCAAAAAATCTCAGAAATTAATTAAAACTTTATTTTTCAATTTAAATCCAATAAAATATTAGGAATTTAATAAAACTCAATAAAATTTCTTTTTCACTTTAAAATCAAGAAATTAAATAATAATTTTTTTTCCTTTTTAAAAGTGAAAACTATTTTTACGTTACAGTAAATCGAGAAAATCTTCGACAGACAGAAAATCAAATAAAATAATAACTTTATTTATTTTTATTTTGGTAACAGAACTTTGGGATGTTACAGTCTGGATCTTCGAGGAAAGTGGTACCTAAGTGACATGCCAGAGGAATATCGAAAATGCCTGTGGGCCGAATGACCATCATGGTCATCAGTCCCTCTGGGGTCCCTCTGCTTCCCCATAAAGCCGCAGCAGCATTCCGGACCACTTGCGGTATACTTTCAAAGGAACAGGTCCCCATCACCACACAGGAATGGAAGGATGTGACGGACGTAGAGAAAGGGCACCTATGGACTGAAATTACAACGTCGTTCAAGATCCCACCAGAATTCTCCGAATTGGTGCGACGGCATGCGTTCCTCGCGATGACACACTCTTGGAAGACCTTCAAGAGCAAGTTTGTCACGGCGTACGTCAACAAGGATCGGACGCCCTGAATGAAGTATAGTTTCTTGTTGTCGGATACATGGGACGCCTTTGTGCGAATGAAGACGACGGACAAATTTCAGCAGCAAAGTGCGGCGCACAAGGCTATCCATGCACAAAACATTCACCCCCGCAGACTCGACACTACTGGGTACGCTGGTAAAATCCTAAGATGGATGAGTGAAGACGATGTGGCAATCCAGTCGGAGGTCTGAGTGAAGACGATGTGGCAATCCAGTCGGAGGTCTCCCCGCCATTTGCCGAGATCACAGACGAGCGCGCCTAAAACTGGTTAAGAGCAAGGGCCTCAACCACGTTGTCGGGGGCCATCTCTTTCACAAACCTGACAGACTAGGGAGTGTGCCAACACATGGTAAGATATGTCGAACTACCTAGTTTTTAATAAGTCTATAACTTCGTAGAGTCTAAAATAACATGATGGCCTCTTGCAGCAAACATTGAGTACCCAATCTTCCCCAGGCTCCTTCGAAGTAGTCAGGGAGAAGGGGAGAAGGATATACTATCCACGGCCCTATGAAACAAGGAGCACTCGGGTTACACGAGGGGCCATGGTGTTTACTTAGCTTGGAAGCATAGATTCCCACACGACTCCGAGGTGTATAGGAGTTGGAAGAGATACGAATTCGAGCGCGAGAAACAGTGGAAAGCGGAGTTTAAGGAACATATTACTACACAATTTCAAGCACAGATAACAACATTGCATGAACAAATGAATCAAATCCTCAACCGATCGCAAGACACCCCCGTGATTTTGGAAGCCAGTCCCCCTCAACATCGGAGTAGTGTTGCGTCCACGCCTGCACTTCCTGAACATGGTGACGCCCAATTACCTATCGACCTCATCCAGGTAATGTACATCTCTGGGATGCTTCAAAGATAGACATGTAGGACACCTTAGCTAATTGTGTATTATTTTATAGGTGCTCACGCCCTTCAGGATTCAAGTGCTGGTTGGGTCGATTCCTGTTGAGGCTAGTCGGGGGGGTGGTGTTTCCATGTCAGAAAGAGATAGTGGTGCATAGTGCCCAGATCGCACAGGGTTACGCCAAGGTCCAGGTGGACGTGTTACATTATAATTTGATGTCCATCTGGCTGGAGAAGCACTCGAATGAAGACATCATAACACTAGGGGATGCCTTTCACACTTTTGTCCAGTGTCCAAAGAGGAACATCGCCTTAGACCCTGCAATACCGCGATCTCCACACGGCCATGCCTCGATGACTCCACCTCAATCTCCGCTTCAGAAGACCTCCGTATCCCCTACCGTAGAGACGACACCCGTGGAGACAGCGCCGAAGAAACAAGAAAAGCATGTCGAGTCGTCTTCCAGGAAGACAACCAGTACGCAAGTCGCTATGGCCAAATCAAAGAAGATTAAGGCGCCTCACAAGACCGGGACATTCTCCCTCGGAATGTCATTGGTCTCCGACACAGTATTACGCCGTATTGGTTTGGCTTACCAAACTTTGCATGCCTAGTACATGCGGCAGACCGACGAGGTGGGGGAAGACCGGCCTACTGGATTCTCTATCAGCTACAATGATAACCATTTCCACCATAAGTCAGGCTACTTCGTCGTGTGCTTCGAAAACTTATTTGGTCTATTCAACCTCGACGCCCTCAACACCTCACTTCTACGATGCTAGACTCTGTAAGTGTGTACAATCAAGTTCTACATTCACTTAATACCAATAAATGTCATAACCCATTGCTTATGTATAGATACATAATGCAACAAGCCCGACGATAATGACAACCGATGGGTTTTCTCGACCCACATTTGATCTCAAAGCAATGAATTCGCGAAGACGCAAACTACATCGAGAAGTACATAACGAAGGGTTTACATATTCACCGCAACAAGGACTACATACTGGTGCCCTACAACCAGGGGCAAGTGCTTCACTACTTGCTATACAAATTTCATTTGTTCTTTATACGCAACACGAATTGAGGTTTAATAACTAAAGCGACATACATGAGTAGGTGGCACTAGATCATTTTAGTCATTGTACCAAAGTGGAACAAGATAATATACTTTGATTCCCTAGTCAATAACAACTACGACTTCACCCTTTTGAAAAAATTACTCGACAGGTATGCTCATTCCCTCCCTACGTAACTGCATTGTAGTCTTCCTTCGTTTGAAATGCCTGAGGATAACTTTTTAGAATCATGTAGGTCGTTTAGCGCATATGTTGCTGAGGGAGGGACACACAATGAACTGGGCACCACACTACGACACAGGACGCGATTTTTTGTACCTGCTACAGCACAGTAATCCTATGTCACACTTCGTAACTTGACCTCTCGAATTGACTATACTTATATCCTATATCACACTTCTATTTTTGTAGTACCACCAGCAAGTACGTCAACGTAATATATGCGCATTCTACGTTTGTTGTCATATACTGGAAATCACGAGTGCTAAGACGAAGGATCCAGAGGTTTGTCAATCAATCTCTTAATAATAATTTTGTAATTACGGATTTATATATATATATATATATATATATATATATATATATATATATGCTTACTACTTCACTCTTGCTAGCGACATGGCATGAAAATACCAGAAAGTAGCTTTCATCTGGACCTACTCGTGGAAGTTCGAGGACTGCGCTCCACCTTCATCACGGGGGAGATCATTAAAGATAGTAGAGAGTTTTACTTCGGCGACTCTAATTTATTGTAATTCTCATTAAAGATAGTGGAGAGTTTTACTCCGGCAACTCTAATTTATTGTAATTCACTTTGAGTTGTAATCAAATCACTTTGTAATTATATCATAAAAGTGACATTGTAATTGATATTGAGTTTGTAAATCACTTTGAGTTGTTATATATCAAATCAATTGTGATATATCTATTTTCTGCTTGCTTGTTTTCAAAGAGCATGGCTAGCATTACCTGAGGCTAGCCGAAAAATCAAAATATATTTAGGTATATAAAGAACTATCACAGATGGTTTTGTGGAATAAACCATCTGTGAATGTTACTCACAGACAGCTACTACTGATAACCGTCTGTGGTAGGTATCCAATCACAGACGGCTACTACTAACACCCGTCTGTAATATGCATCCAATCACAGACGGCTACCATTAACAACCGTTTGTGATATGTCGCATATCACAGACAGCTACTATAAAAAACCGTATGTGCTATCCTACATATGACAGATGATTTTTTTTATGAAAACCATCTGTGATAGTACGCCTTCACAGACAATTTTAACAAATAACCGTATGTGATATCCCACATATCACAGATGGTTTTTGGTGGAACCCATCTGTGATAGTAGGCCTTCACAGACGATTTCAACAAAAAAATCGTCTGTGATATCCCACATATCACAGACGGTTTTGTTGAAATCGTCTGTGAAGGCCTACTATCACAGACGGTTTCCACAAAAACTGTCTGTGTTATGACTTTCACAAACGGCTCATAAACCGTCTGTGATAACTACCTGTTATCACAGACATATAGATTTAGACGGTTCAAAAACCGTATGTGATGATTGTTTAGAACCGTTTATGATGACCCTCTCTGTTGTAGTGCTATAGAGTTTACACACTTTACCCACAAGATACAATCAACTTATATTATCTCTAACACACTTTCATAGGTGTGCGACTAAGTTGATTATCATAAGGCCTTTATAATGCCCCACCTCAACGCAACCCCACACCACTAGGTATCACCTCCTTGGGCCAAGCCCCCGATGATTGCCATTTACGCCGTGTAGTTTAGTGGCTTCTACCTAAACCCACCTACACGCCCACCAATGGTGAAGTTGCAATGAGACAAACAAATTAGTTAGTCAATTCATACCCATTATAGACTTGTGGTTGCACTATTTTTACATGAGAGGTTATTACAAGAATTCGGTCCTTTATTGACTTGGGCGGTACTTCCCTATACCTACTCTGGCGTGCTCTTCCCAGCACCCGCTACGCTTTCCAGTCGCCCAAATCAAAATCTATTTTTAGTTTCTTTTGTTTTGAAATACTTTTATAATCAACATACAAGTGTTAGTTCCAACCTCGACTGCCCAAATCCAATTCCAAGTTTTAAATGATGCTGGGGCAAATCATAGCTCGCATACCAATGTACCTAAGCAAGGCTAAGCATAACACTTAGGTACGAGCTTAGTAGCTAGTATGCATACCATTAGTCTAGGGTTACAAAGGATAGTGTCCAAGTTCAAGGATTAGAAGTTTATACATAATTATCTTTAATGTATTAACTATGAGCTAAATCAACATATTTGTATAAATCATAGCAATGCAATTTTATAATTTAAAATGATATAATTGCATTTCAAAAGTAAGTGCAACATGATCAAAGTGTTGACTCATCTTGCTTAATGTTCTGATAATCCTCTTGCTTAATGTTCTAATAATCTTACTCTTGTTCTTGTTCTGTCTCGGACTGCCACTTCGTCATAGCATCAGATTCTAACTACACAAAATATAATTGAACCCAAGAATGTCTGAAAGCATCCAAATGAAATCCAGAGACATTCAAACAAAGGAAACACTTCAAATGAAAGTCAATATAACCACGAGTGTTTGCCATGGAAAATACTTCAAAAAAAAAACTAAACCTACATAAGGGTATCTTGAAACATGGAAGTACTCCAGATGAAATTTGACCTACTTAGTGGAGTTGATGAAGGAAATACTTTAGATGAAGTGTATCCAAAGGAAGTTGATGAAGGAAATACTTCAGACGGAATGAAATACATCTAATGATAGTTGGAATGAAAGAAATACTTCATACCAAAGTAGATAAATCCCAACTCGATTCGTTTGGTCTAGTGGTGGGGTCTTTGGTTGATAGTCAGGCTTAGGGTTAGACAACCGCTTGATCCGGAGTGAGGGCGAGAGGGATCGAGCTCTTAGGAAGTCAGATCTTGCAAGGGGTTAGGACTTCAGCGGGAGGGAGAGAATATTCATACGAATACCCCTCATCGTTACCTAGATGGGAGTGATTACCCAGTTAGGTCGAACTCTCTAATCCATCTTCGGTCATGAATTGTCCAACTACTGGGAACAGATAGCGATGGATGATAGCTAGAGTCTATAAGAGGTTGATTGATGGTGGAACTACTATCATCCACTTGACGACTTTTCACCACTATCCATACACGACGCCTAGCTGATCTAATGGTTTATTTAGGTATTACTTTCTATTTACCGAGGAAGTTCCATGATAGTCATATGAGACTTATGCGTAGGTTCGGGGTTCACATAGGGCAGACATAAGTCTCACCGACACATGAGGTCTAGTTCAATTAATGATTGCTTTTATTACTTCATATTTATCAAGGAAGTTCCATGAGCCTTAGCTGGAACTTTCAACCGTTGGTTAGACATCAACCTTATACCCTCAGTGGTGTATGTGGGTTGTCTTTCATCTATAAGCTGATCTTTAATTAGTCTCACTACTTGCATGGCTTGGCATATACTTAAGTAAACCTATCACACTAGGTTGATCCTTAGACATGACATCTGCTAACGACTACTTCTAGTTAAACAAATAGCTACTCGTTCCCTAGGTAAGGCCTACGCATTTTCATCTATCTACTTCTTGTTCAATGATTTACCTTAACGGCTTCGGTTCTGATTCACTAGCATGAGGTCGTGACATAGCTAGTGTTAACATAGCTAGTGTTAACCTCCCTAACGATCTAAGAGTGCTAGTAATCTTCTAGGTTATGAAGTTTATATTTTAGCTTCTAGTTCCTGGTAAAACTTAGTCATGCGTGAGGTATACTCATCATATCGTGTTTTCATTGAACTGAGCTTTGTTGAATGTGCTACCTCTCAACTTGGTCATGCTTAACAACTCAGGGTTAGTAGCCATCTAAACATTCCTCACTGTTTATATGACTACTCCTTATTAGGGTGCCCATTCGATGGCTCGATACTACCTTACTCAAAGGTCCTAGATTACTTTAGTTATTCATGTTATATTAACTAGCTTCAACTAAGGTCTTTTACCCTTACACTTTACTTAGCATCGTAAGGTAGTTAACCTTATGATAGGGGATCCTAGAGTTACCGCCTAGGGTTCGGATACACATGAAGGAATGCAAATTGCATTCAAAAAATCAAATGAACTCCAAAATAGATGTTTACTAGTCGATTGGGTAGGGTTTGAATTTAGAAACAAGAATCATTCAATTTGGATTTAAAATGGGAGAGGATAGGCTCTCAAAAGTTTTAAATCCAAATTAATATCTGAAATTAACATGGGAGAGAGAATACTCTCACTAACAAGTAGGCCCCGGCTGTCATGGACTCGGTTCATGGAAACAGCGCATGGACCAGGGTGGGTCTACACTGTGCACTTAAGGGTGGTGGGTCTGCCTGTCATAGACTTAGCTCTTAATTCCTTTCCTAACTGTGTTTACTTAACTACTAGGACCCACATGTCATACTAATCTAACCCCTAATTAGCCCTGATCCTAACAACATCATTGAGGCCCTAATGACGGTGCTACAGGGCCTATCCTAAACCGAGCCAAAGTAGAGGTTATTACATGTGCTCACGGATTGCGCTTGCCGCCGATGAGCCGGGCCATAGGGGCGACCGAGGAGGCCCAAAATGGGTTCCCCGCTGGCAGGCGGACCCATTGGTGCCGGCGGCGAGGGCTGGGATGGTCCATAGCGGCGGCGCGATGACGCTTGGCGGCGGCGATGTTCGGGGATTTGGTGAATTCCACCTTCCGGCAGTGGCCTTGGCTAATGCACACGGGGTGAGGTGCGACGACGGGAATGATGGAGTTGGCCAAGAGCGAGGAAGACGAAGGTGTCGGCGCATTCCTGTGAACGAACAGAGAAATCAATAGGGGAAAAGGATTCTCATGCCCCGGAACACGTGGTGACGCGAGTAGAATTGGGAATGGCTCACGGTGGTGGCTGGAACAGTGTGGTGGGCACGGTGGTCAAGCGGGCAACGTGCACCGGCCAGGGGGAAGACGACGGCGTTCCCGATGCTTCGGCCGTGAAGAGGGGAGAAGGAGGTGGACACGCCAATGAGGAAGACAAGGTGGTGGCGATGTGCACAGCGGGGACGGTCGTAGTTCATTGAGGTACGACGACGACGTGCGCCATGGGCGACAGGATGGCTCCAAGGCTCGGCTCGTCCGAGGGGGAGGAGAGGAAGATGGAGTGGGGAAAGGGGAGGCTAGGACACCGCTTGGTGTGGCTTTAAAGCCAAGGGGGGCACTTGGCAAGGACAGTGGTGGCGCTGGCAAACGCGTGGCACCAGTGGCAGAGGGGACAGGGAGGACGCAGGCACAGGCAAGGGTGTGGGTGATGTCATCCTTCGCAATGCTATGGATGAAGAGAGCGGCGTCGGGGTGTGGGCAATGTGACGGGAGTAGGGCTCAGTGGCGATGGCATGGCGCCAGGGCGCTGGTCGCGCAGGCATTGTCGGGCAGAGGAGCAGAGGAAGGGAGGATGAAAAGAAAGGGGAAGGGAGAACGATGCTGACCAGGGCCAGGAGAGAAAAGGGGAAAAGAAAAGAGGAGAAAGAAAAAAAGGAAAGAAAAGAAAAGTTCTCAAAAGAAAAGTTTTAAACTCAGGCTTGAATTTGATTTCTAGTTTTTCGGGTTGAGATTTCATTTAGTAACTAAAAAATTCGATCATCGTCGAAGCGTAACAAAAAGTTTTAAAAAATCATATATTTTTAATTAGTTTCAAATATTCATAAATTTTGTTATGTTACACGGATTTACCCATTTGATCAACTGGGGCGTGTACTTCCTCGCCTTCCTGGATGCATGCCATATTTTGGCAGCAGCCAACCGCGTGTGTTCCTGGCGGCTTGGAGCAGCAGTAGCATTGACTCGTTTGCTAATTTCCTACTACGACGAATTGAGGGAGAGGCGTTGCACGATTTTTTTTCTTGGCTCATTTGGTATTTTTAAGAAATAGTAAAGGTAGTCTATCGAAGTTTGAAACGATAAAATTGGCATCGCAGTAGGCTAAACAGGAGAAGACATAACGCATGTCCCGTACCGCACTTCCAGCATGTGGAAACCACCTATTACCCTCCCAATCCGTGGCAGGCCATTTATCGCACTCTCAGTTCACGGTAGGTTATCTATCGCATTTTCAATCCACGATTAAATAATATACACACGTATCTATATTCCTACCATGATCTCAGAACGCGACAAGTAACTTACGTGGACGAATAGCGTAATAGTTGTGTGCCGTGATACCCTTTTTTTTTATTTTCGTACTATCGAAAGTTACTTATGCTATTAAAAAATGCGTGAATGTAGGTAGACTCGCGTTGTATAGCTGGGCCGGCACGCATTAAAGGCAAGGTGGGCCTGCCACGTGGCCCCTCCCGTCCGACTCACCGCCACTAGCCGTCGGCATTCCCGGACTCGGCGCGCGCGCACCGTCTCGTGGCTTTGCATGGCTCGGCTGGCTGGCAGCTGGGGTGCGAGGAGGTAGTCCTCCAAGATCTCGCCTCGGGATTGATGCGCCATGACCAGTGCAATCTTCTTCCTTTTTTTCACGCAGCCCCCTCGTTTATCACGACTTTGCAATTTCACCCAACCAACCATAACGGCGGAAAGACTTTTTTTCCCCTTTTTCGTCCTCCCTGGAACCGATATGCAACATCAAATAAACGAAATAAAAAATAACAACAAAGAAACTCACAACAAGATCCAAAAATCACACGCTGAGATCCTTCGGCCCACCTTGCCTTTAATAGCTCTTGGATGTTGCAATCGTGGGTAGAGATGTGATCCTTGAGGGTCATGATGGCTGGTGGGGTGCGAGCGCCCTGCCCGTGTAGTGGAGGAGGATAGGCGGTGGCAGTTAACGGTTGCGGGCATTTGCACCCACCTGAGAACAAGGAGAGAGAGGGGGGGAGGAGGTACAGTCCTCGAGGGCTGTGATGACGTGGTGGGGTGCATGCGCCCGTGTAGTGGAGGAGGATGGGCTCATCGCGGGTGACAACAGTTAGCGGTTGCGGGCAGCTACCCCTAGCCGAGAACAGGGAGAGGGGGCGGAGGTGGGTCAGGAGAGAGAAGAGAGAGAGGGTTGAGGAGAGTGCTGAAGGAACAGGATGAGAGTAAGATGATGATTTTTTTTTCTGTGTTTAACGATGACTCAACCAATGGAGGTGAAGAAATGACATGAAATGAAACAAAGGAAAAACTCGGTGGCATAAAAGGAATCAAACTTTTTTAAGTGGTATTGAAGGGATCGAGGTAAATTTCAGTGGCATGTAGTGAATTTTCTCTATCCAAATTCTAATATGAGAGTGTGTGCACAGTAGTGGTATTCTCTTTTCTTTTATTCATTTTTTGTAAGCAATATTTTGTTATAAGATCATCATCAGTTGTTTCGTTTTGCAAGTAAGGATTTTTTTTTTTCTATTACTAGTAGTATTGTGATGATATAAGATGTTTTTTACCCTCTCTTTTTTTTTGCCGGTTTACCTTACGGTTGATTTATTCAAATGATCATAGGAGGCACTATGCAAGGCCTTCGGATTGAAGGAAAATGAAAGGAATCTCAGTCCTATAGGAATGTGCACTGTTCATCTCTTTGGTTCAAAGGACTGCCCATTGGAATAATGCAGGAAATTTCCTTTCCTCTGATTCCATAAGAATAGCACAGGGAAAAAAATCTACTCAAAGCTCCTTGTAATTTTCCTGTGTACAAGGAACGAGGAAGGAAAAAGAACGATGTAAGACAACCAGAAACACGTTCTGGTTTTATGCTGTCTAATTATGTAGTCTACAAGTGCATTTTAGTTTTACACCTCCCATTGTCGTTTCCAGTGTTTTTCCGGTGCTTCATCCAAACACCTACTTAGGAGTCTTTCCTGTATTTTCTAATCCTCCGTTTTACATCTACGTACCTTTTTTTTTCAATCCTACTTTCCAAAGGAGCCCTATGGATTTCCATGGAGGTGGTAGGAGTAGGATTAGAACAAATTAATTCATATTCCCCTTCTTTCACTATTTGGTGCAAAGGGAGTTACACCAAGCAGGAGAAACAAAACACTACGATTCTTATCAATAGTTTATCATCTACTAAAGTATTGAAATCTTATTCATTCTAGTGAAACAACATTTACTCTGCTTGCAATACAAGGACACACGAGGATAGATTGACGCCATTCATTTCTTATGCTATTCAATACTACCTCTGCACAACAATCTATGGCGTTTTTTTACGTGAGCTCGGTCTTCAAAATATAAGTTTGATCATCATTTTCTATATGAATAAGTTGATAAAAGTTTATAAACTTACCATGTTATGAAAATATTTTTCATAACAAATCTAATGGTGACATTTTCACATAACTAATCTGAATAGTATTTAATATATTAGTGATCAAATATAAATAAGTTTGACCGTACATTTTCTAGAACACCATACATCTCTGAACGGGTGAAGTAGTGTATTTCTCACGTATAGAAGAATTAAAAGGAGCATCCTCTCTTTAGGCCTTTAAGGACTAGCATACAAATGAGAGAAGGTAAGGGGGCTAACTGCAATACCCACATATTGACCCAAGTACTAAAAATATTGGGTTCATTGCTTCCAGTGGGCCCCTATCCCCCTTCTAGTTCCAATCCTTCCTCTCCCTCGTCAGCAAATGCAACTCACACACATCCTTTCCTTCTTTGGCATGGCAAGCATCACAAGAGCCTAGCTAGAAGCATCCTCCTATGAACATGTCCTAAGCTTGGTGGTGTAGGCAATCACAATCCACAAGGCAAGGCAATAACTGGCTCGTGATGGATGCATCCTTGCCTTGACACCAAAGCCAAGCCACAGGTAGCCGGCCATGAGAGTCTCCTCCTCCTTTTCCTCTTCTTGCTCCTTGCCGTGCTTGCATGGCCGTGGCCATGGCAGCAAGGCCACCTATGCCGTGGTCTGCCTTGTGTTTGTGGCCTTCCTGGTGGTGGTGACCTTGGATCCTAGGACTCAAGCTTCCTGGTTCCTTTCTTCGTCCTCTTCTCCTCCTCCTCCTAGCTCTTTCTCCTCCTTGCAGCCAAGTGCAAGGGGCAGCAATGGAGGCGGTGGTGGGCCCCTGTTGGCCACATCTAGCTACTTCTCCAGTGGTGGCCATGACGGCAAGAACAGCACCGGCAAGGAGGTGCTGTTCCAGGGAGATGGTGGTGGTGGGCTGGTGGTGCCCTTGATCAATTCTAGCTCCGGACATGGTGCGGCGGCTAGCGCCTCCGCGTCGCCGGCCGCGGAACCTACACCGGCGCCGGCGATGGCTCCGGTATGTTTCTCTCGACCTCATCTCCAATTTCCAATTTCATTTCTTCTATCATTCTCTTTTAGTCTCGACACTGAAACTAAATTTTGTAGAATTATTTCGACTCCGAAAGACCAGGTGTGGATTGTGTTTTCTTTTTTCTTTTGGGAAACGAATTTTGTTTCTTCCTATGTTGATTCCTTGGAGCATATCTCTTTGCTGTTGGAATCTGTGATGCAATGGACTCATGCAATGCAATGTTTCTCACACAAAAATTGTCGCCATGTGATTTGGATACCCAGTGAGGGCGCCCTGTTTGCATGGACGCAATTAGTGTATTTTTTTAATTATTAGTGATGAATAGCTGTAGTACACCAAATCAAAATTCTATCTACCCTTTTACTGTATCACTGCCCAATCCCTTTCTTTGAGAGGAAAAGGCAATCGAGATGCTCTTGTCTTGTAAAGAAGTTTAAGGAGCAAGGAAGACATATTCGTCCCTTTCATGGACTTGATATGTGTGCAGAAAGTTTTGGATCTTCCTATAATTTGAGACTCGAGAGGGGACCGCAGAAGAATGGACATGTGTGCAGTCTGCACTTGGAAATGGAAATGGAGCCAAATTTGTGACTTGTTGTTACCTGTGCACTCAACGTTGTTCATGAATTGGGATGAGCATCTTCCAGTTACTGCATCCTAAAATTGTCACTAGTGCTGCATATATGCACCCAAAATTGCATTTCAGGACGACACAGATAGCAATCAGTTCATCCACCGCGTTGCTAACTGAATCTTACGGAACATGTAACCTCTGCAAACTTTCGCGGGATGTGGACCAAATCCTGCAGAAATTTTAGTTTTGCCGTTTGTTCTCTAACGTCTTCGTCGTACTTTTATTTGCCAATTTTGTGTACGGCAGGGAAGGGGATTTGGTGAGGCAGCTAGCTCAGATGATGCTACTCAAGTGGTGCCGCGAATGCAGAGAAGGGATGTAAAATTGGAGCGATTAGAACTTGGTCTCGCCAAAGCTCGGTCAGCGATAATGGACGCTATCCGAAACAAGGACAACCGGCCTCCATTGATCGACAAAGACTATGTGCCAGTTGGACCAGTGTACAGGAATGCCTATGCATTTCACAGGTACACAGCAATCTACTTTTCCATCTGGGTGTATCGACAAGAGTCTTGTAATTGTTCAGGGAGAGAACATCTTAACACCTGCATGCAGCGCCACCGAATCTGATCTTTGTTCGCTCATGCTGGTAGGAGCTACTTGGAAATGGAGAAGCTGTTCAAGGTCTACGTCTACGAAGAGGGCGAGCCGCCGGTGTTCCACGACGGCCCGTGTCGCAGCATATACTCGACGGAAGGCAGGTTCATATACGCCCTGGAGATGGAGAACCGGATGCGCACGAGAGACCCGGGCCTCGCCCATGTCTTCTTCCTCCCGTTCAGTGTTGTCAAGATGGTGAAGATGATCTACGAGCCGGATTCGCACGACATGGACCCGCTGCGACGGACCATCTCGGACTACATCGGCGTGCTGTCGAACAAGTACCCGTACTGGAACCGGAGCCTCGGAGCGGATCACTTCATGCTCTCCTGCCACGACTGGGTAAGCAACCGACTAGCATTACGACTGTAGCATTTCAGGAGTTTGTCGGACATTGTCGTGCAGCGCTGCGCGATTATTTTAGGCCAATCTTGCAATGGTTCAAGTTGTTATTTGCACGTCGTTGAGTTGCCATTTGAAGGATTGGCATGCGCATATTGAGAGTATATTGATTGACACGTACGGGTGACTCTGTGTCAGGGGCCGTACGTGTCGTCGGCGGACGGGCACCTCTTCTCCAACTCCATCCGCGTGCTGTGCAACGCCAACACGTCGGAGGGGTTCAGCCCTTCCAAGGACGTCTCGCTGCCGGAGATCAACCTCCGGAGCGACGTCGTGGACAGGCAGGTCGGCGGGCCGTCGGCGTCCCGCCGCCCGATCCTGGCCTTCTTCGCGGGCGGCAACCACGGTCCCGTCAGGCCGCTGCTCCTGGAGCACTGGAAGGGCAAGGACGAGGACGTGAAGGTGAGCGAGTACCTTCCCCCGGGCGTGTCGTACATTGACACGATGCGGCGGAGCAAGTTCTGCCTGTGCCCCAGCGGGTACGAGGTGGCGAGCCCGAGGGTGGCGGAGGCCATCTACCTGGAGTGCGTGCCGGTGGTGATCGGCGACGACTACGTGCTGCCGTTCAGCGACGTGCTCAACTGGAGGGCGTTCTCGGTGCAGGTGGCCGTGGCGGACATACCGGACCTGAAGAGGATCCTGGCCGGCGTGTCGCCGCGGCAGTACATCCGGATGCAGCGGCGGGTGAGGGCGGTGCGCCGGCACTTCATGGTGAACGGCCCGCCGCGGCGGTTCGACGTGTTCCACATGATCCTGCACTCCATCTGGCTCAGGAGGCTCAATGTCAGGATCCATGGATCATAGGACTGAAGTCTGAAGGATTGGTTTGATTCTTGCTGTACGTCTGTACTGTGTGTCAAGTGTGAACTGTGAAGGGTTCTGTAGATTTTGACACGCTTGCTGGGTTGGAGAAATTCTGAAGTTGCATTTTGGAACTCACTAATTGGTGGGAGTTTTTATCTACTGTAACAATCAACCAACACCAACAAAGATATCACTATGGATATCATATATCCATGGGATATCACTTCATGACGATATCAGAAAAACCGTCACCGACAGAGAGAGCGTGACGGTAATATGTTGTCACAGAAAAACTTTCGGTTTTGCTAAATAACATTCGATATCACTTCACGACGATATCAGAAAAACCGTCACCAACAGAGAGAGAGTGACGGTAATATATTATCACAGAAAAACTTTTGGTTTTGCTAAATAACATTCGACTTTTTTCTTTCGTCAAAATAGTCAAATTTTCATCCGTCCGATATACTTTGATATTTGCACTTCTTCTCATCTGATGAATTGGGTCCGAATTTATTATATTTCTTTCTTCAGAAAATAACGAGTTCACCGCATTGCCATATTTTATTGGTATAATTTTTTTTTTGTCTTTGCTTTTTCCCAACCTCTCAAAGTATATCGAATCTTGTATAGATGGACCCAAAACTTTCGGTTTTGCTAAATAACATTCTATTGTTTTCTTTTGTCAAAATAGACAAATTTTCGTCCGTCCAATATACTTTGATATTTGTACTTCTTCTCATCTGATGAATTGGATCCGAATTTATTATAATTTTTTCTTCAGAACATAATGGGTTCATTACATTGCCATATTTTATTGGTATAAAATTTTATTTTTTGTCTTTGTTTTTTCTCAACCTCTCAAAGTATATGTTATATTTTGAATCATGTGATGGAAATTATGGAAATATGAGTTATTAAGACTTTTGAGAATAATTGCAGTGACCAATAACAAAAATTACATAAATAATTTACTGTAATTTATGTATAATGAAGTTGTAAATATACTAAAATTGGACTATTTTAGGCTGAGAAAACAGTCAAATCTGGTATAGACGGACCCAAAACTTTTGGTTTTGCTAAATAACATTCTAATATTTTCTTTTATCAAAATAGTCAAATTTTCATCCGTCCGATATAATTTAATATTTTCACTTCTTCTCATCTGATGAATTATCCAAAGTACGGAAAAAGCGCATAGCGCCATGGCGCACCCTCCGCCGGCTCCACCTGCCGCCGCCTCGCCAAGACTACCTCCGTGGCTGCTCGCCGTGCCCGACCGCCGGTCCCCTGCACCGTCGGCGCCCCTCGGCTTGGCCCCACCGGCCGCTTGCGCGCCACCACCCGGGTGCCTGTCCCGAGCTCCCTCTTTCCCCCCTCCTTTCCCTTACTGAGATTTCGGTTTTTTAGTACCTTGGATTCACAATTTATTTTTTGATGTGGTTTTGATTTAGCTGATGCATGTGCAACAACGGGATTGTGCACAGAGCCTGATTCCTTTTTTAAGTGAGGTTCCCACTGAGCTGATTGCCAAGAAGCTCCGCGAGTTTCACGATCTTCACATGCCTGGACCCAATAACATCTCCTTGTGGTAGAAGCTGAGGTAGGCTTGCTGTTTCTTTCTTCGATTATAGAAACAAACTTGCGCAATTGACGATTAGAAGATAATTGTGTGATGTCGTATTAATCAGGCGGTGGCTTCAGGAAGCTCATAGCAGGTGCTCGCAAGAGGAGGCTAGGGAATTCCGGTTGGAGAAGATGGGTGGTGAGGTTGCAATGCTGGAGAATGCATTATCAGGGGTTGATTAGAGAGTACGATTTAGCCATGATGATATGCAGTATGGGAATATTATGATATATGAGGTGACCAAACAGGTGACCTTAATTGTAAGTAGTTCTTACTACCTTGTTTGTATGGATACACATAAATAGACAAACAATCCTGATTTTTGATTTAAACATCAACTGGCACCTGGTTTATTTGCTAAATTGACCATTTATTTGCTGAGCTTCACAGACGTGTGGAACATGATATGGTATTTGCTCAGCTCTGCAGATTTGTGGAACATGATATGGTATGAAGAGCTGTGAGACCCCGGTATATCAGGCTTGTAATGCTTAACCATCCACTCGGTCCTAGCACCACAAATCAAATAAACCGAGACTCGAGACATGTATACTTTCCAGAAATGCAGTATACACACCTCTTTACAAAAAATCATGCATCAATTCCATTCATCCACATAGAACCGAAGCAGAACAAGACAGATCCAAAGACATATATAGTAAAGTTATTACAAAAGAGAGGCCGACTGGCCAAAATAATACAAATAATTTAAACAGCGGAAGCAAAAGTGCTATAAGATGGCCATAAACAAAAGAGCCAATCAGTGTGCCTTTAACCCACAAGGCAACCGACCGGACCACCAAGCTAGTCGTCAAACCCGCAGCACATCTCACAAAAGTGAGGCCCTTAGGGCTCACCTTCCTCCTCTGCAACAAATACTTAAGCAAAGCAAATGAGTACAAAAATTATACTCCGCAAGACTTACGTGTAGAATAACAGACCTATACATATGCTACATGCAAGCTTATTTGAGTGGAGGCTATATGTTTCATTTTCAGCATAAAGCAATCTTTATTTGCAATAGGATAGTACATTTGAAAGCAAGTTTACAATCTGTTTTTATTGTTCAAATAACAACTGACAACAATAATAACAATAGATAGATGACAACAACATCCTGGAAGTGACTAACCACTAGTCACCACAACACTAGCATGAATTACACATTCATGCCAACCATGTTAAATTTTCATTAAAAGGTTGCAGTCTAACTCTTGGAAGACCTCCCCAAGCGTGTCCATAACCTAGGACGAGGCTATTCGAATAGTTTGAACCCTGTAGGGGTGTACCAATGTACCCACACGCCAGACCGCCTTTTTGCCAAGCTATTAAGCACACTTCCTTAGGTATACCGCCACGGCTAAGTCCTACGAGACATTTCCAATATTATGCATTAACTGCGAGTCACCCGTATGGATAGAAACCCATACGTTGTGTCGGAGTCATCGTAAAGCCTCGGTCAACTGCCCCTCACGGGCAAAGCCTTGGACAACTACGATGCCCCTCGAGGTGGAGAACCTACCCGGAACTCACCACCGCACACCCAACACAATAACACAGATCATTTTTCACACAACACACACAAGCCAAAATACTCAGTCAAGAGAGGTCTCATATCCCTCTCACGTGGTTAGCACACAAAAATGCTTGGTTTAGTGTAACAAGATGTTCGGTCCTTGTTGACCTGGGCAAGACATCCACAAACCCAATAACCCATCATCCAACCACTTGCCCAAGTCTAAATCAGTTTTTCATTTTCAGATTTTGACTTTATAAAATAACAAAGCACAAGTGCTGGACATAAAGGAATAATAATTAGATTTGTGTGATCAAGACCATTGACTAAATCGATGATCGTCCATTACTACCGAAACTAAGCATTTCTAAGCAATTTCCAATCGTAATCTACTAAATGACAAGAGCTCATCCAACGAACTTCAATCACAGCAAATAACCTAGGCTCAGGTAGTAGAGGATAATCAATTCCTACAGATTATGCAACTATAGGATCCACTAATCATAATTTAACACAACATAGCAATGCATACATACAAGTTGCAAACAATATATTAGACTTGAAAAATACTGGGATTAACATGATCAAACTTCTTGCCTGGTTGATATTTTTTCTAAAGGAGGTCATCGATATTATATAATTTTTATTGATATTTTTTCTCACCACACATGGATATAGTTTATATCATATCGTAGTGGGGTTTTATCTATCTACAAGACTTTTGCCACCATGATCTGTACTCAGTTTGATTCTTCTATTCGTGTCTTTCATGCTAAATTGTTGGACCGAAAAGGCGACTAGAGGGGGGGGTGAATAGGAGCACGCTCACTTTTTCACAAAATATGAATTCAACATAATTTCACTCCAATAGCTATGATGAAGCTATGAAGATCAATATATCAGTACAGCAGAAGACTAGTATTGAATTCAATTAAAACCCTAAGCAATGTGATAAAAATCAAGAAGAATCAAAACTAACAGAGATCGGTCGGCCATTTGTTATCTTGGCGGTCGGACCGGTACAAATCGGTCGACCTACGGTGTGGGCGGTCGGACCGGAACCAAAATCGGTCGACCTCGGTGTGGGGCGGTCGGCCGTGAGCTCTGAAACGATAAAAAATGGCCCGATGGCGAAGTTGCAATTAGGTCTAACTTTTGATTCTCAACTCCAAACTTCACGAAACTTTGCACACACCTTCTCTATGCTATTGAGGACCTATTCCAATCGAATATTATGATAATTCTTGGAACGATCTTGAGAAATTGCCAATTGATTAACGAAGGTCTAAAAAGCGCAAGAACGAAAACTTGATCCTAATGCTTGTTCGTGAGAGATTGATGATCAAGATGATGCTAGATAGATTCACACATATCACAGCAAGCTAATCCACGTGAAAGAATCAATCACAAACTCGCGGATCAAAGGAAGCCCTAAAATCACCAAATTGAAAGCAAGAACGAAAAGAGACTTATCTCAAGCAAACCTTGCATAGATTGATAACGAGATCGTTCTTTGGATTACACCCACGCCATCATGGATCAGTGGTCAATCCAAGATCACGAAATTCTCCTCAAATCATGAAAAGCCCTAGCCTCCACCTCAACTCCCCCTAAGCCAATTAGGGTTTGAAGAAAACAAAAGAGGTGAAAAATAGCGAGAGCGGGGTGCAGCCACCACCTCCTCCTATTTATAGTGGAGGCTTAGAACTCCTAGGGTTTGACTTAATTGGGCTCCCGTTAAGGCCCACTAACAAACGGGTCACACACGCACGCTTCGCAAAGCGCCGTCTTTAACCTTTTGACCTAAACCGCTTCACCATGCACCATGGATTTGCCAATAGGTCACCCTTGTCCATCTTGTGTCACGCTGGAGTCATTGACCTCACCCGGCATCGTCGATCGTTCTGGACCTCAACTCTCCAGGTCTAGTTCCGATTCTCCTCGCCGTTGACCGTCATTGATCACCAAGCAACCTGCACAACCACACACAAGCAAACACGAATTCGGGAACAAGTTCTTCACAACTTGACCCATGTTAGTCAAAACATGCATCATGCAAATCATATGCCATGAAACCAATGACTTTGACCTAACAAATCAACATCGCCACGAAGTTGGCGGACGTTCAAGTCAATACCGGTCTGACCGCTCCAGGTGAGCCGGTCGGACCGCTTGGCAATGGTCGGACCGCTCCTCAATGAGCGGTCGGACCGCCTTGGGACTTAGCGAAATTCATACTCCCAAATTCCGAAACCTTCTGGAAATTAAAAACGAATAGAACTTCTTACTGGAGACTCCAAAAATTATGAGACCAAGTGCATTGGGATCCCCTCACTTGCCTACAACACCTATTTTTGGCCCAGCTCGTTTTGAACACTTTTAGGTCACCGCCGGTCCGACCGCCCCATGGCGGTCCGACCGATTTGGGACCGGTCGGACCGCCGTGCAAGGACCGGTCGGACCGCCCCTGTCCAGAATACCTGTAGCTTTGTCGAAAACACGTGAAACTACAAACCGTAAACGCCATTGCCAATTGTCACATCATCCTAAGATCTGTAACATATTCCCATGAAATCCACAATCTCCCCCTTGATGAACACATTGGCAATTATCCAGAAAATGTAAGTAAGAGGTTTGAAAACGAGTTTACTCGCAGCAAGACAAAGGCACAACTTGTCCATAAGCAAGAAAAAGCAATGAAAATGACCAAGCTGGCATCAGAATAGTATAGGCATGTGAGACAAGGCAAAAGAAAGCATAAAAACTTTGTTTTCCAGAAAAGGGTCAAAATTCTCACATAAGGTCCATATGAAAGAACAATTGTTCAATTGACCTATGATCATTGTGAGGATAAAAGAATGCAATTCAAGTTCAGAATATTCAATAAGACAATAAGAATGCAACTCAAGAACTCCCCCTCACTATGATCCTCAATTTTCAAATTTTCAGTTTCTCCCATTTGTATAAACTTCTCCCCCAATAAAGAAATATCTTCTTATTAACACATCTTCTCTTCTCATTTAACAGTCCTTCTCCCCCTTTGACAATGGATTCATCAAGGAATCACGCCTTCCTCTCATCCAGAGATAATAAATATAGAATAAAGGAAGAAGCAGAAACAAAAGAAGCATAAAGAGGAATATGCATGAAGTGCAATGGAGTGTCTTCAATTTTTGTATTTTTCAATTTTTGATTACAAGAAGCTTTGGAGATTACCCAAAAGAACAAGCTAGTATCTCTAATATTGCACAAACAGCATATCAAGCCTGACAGCGCTAGCAAGATCATGGTAAGACATATATATCAAAGCTAAGCACAAAGGCTCAAAAGTAAAGCAGTAGATTTGATCAATTTAAGCAACGCTTCAAATTCAAAGAAGTTCATCAACAGGATCCTAAAGTGAAATTGGCCATGTCAAAATGTCAAAGTGAGATTAAAAATCTAACAAAGACCACATTAAGAGTCAATCAAGTCCCGTATTGAATCATTTTGCTCAATATTTTGTAAACGCTCATTTGTCAACATTTTTCTCATTTGCATTGAATATTGAAGTTGACTAATGATCTAACTTAGTGACAAGATCCTGGACTAGGAGTCATCCACAAACTCATCCTAAGCTTCGACCAAAAGTTGATTAAAGGTATATCTTAGTAAAGAAGATCTGGACTAGGAGCCATCCACAAACTCTTTCTAAGCTTCTACCGGGCGACAAATCTTGAGGTTCATGTCATTTCGACAAGCGGTCCCCATGAGATCGTTCGTTCATCAAACTATCTCCAAGTTCATGTCATTTGACAAGCGGTCTCGTAAGAATAGTTTGGCACAATTTAAGCATAAGACAATCTTGATTTTCATTTTTCACATGAGCAGTTTAGAATCTCAAGAACACAAAAGCTCAAGTAATGGTCAATTTTAGATCAAAGAGCTAACAAAGCAATTACAGCAGGGCCAATGTCACAAGAGGAGCACTAATTGCGCAACTCGCAAAAACATCCACAAATTGCAATTTCTTAGTTTGAGTTGTTTAAAAGGTTCTAGCTCATATAGCAAAGACTTAGCTACACATGTAAAAGCATGATAATTCTAGCAAGTCAAAGAACTAGACATGACATTGAGCAAGAGTTGAAATACAAAAGCTCTAAAGGGTAATAGGCAAAGCTTCATCAATTTTTAAAAATAAGCGAGAAAATCTTATATTACAATGCATCTTTTGGATTTTTCATACCATTTGTTGTAACCACTTGTTGGAGTTTTCATATGAATGCAATATGACACAATGAGATGCAATTAAAAGCCTAAAACCTAAAAGTTCAAAAGATCACTAAGTTGGAAAAGAACAATAAAAGATCAAAAGAACAAGGAAAGATAAGAAAAGATCAAACTCCCCTCAAACCAACCCATAAGGATAAATTACCCCTAACTCGCTTCTTAAGGAGGAAAATCGGTTTGATCTAAAGGCTTGGTAAGAATATACGCCAATTGAGCTTGGACTCTCTGAAGTGCATCACAATATCACCTTTTTCAACATGATCTTTAAGGAAGTGAAAATGAATATCTATGTGTTTAGTCCTAGAATGTTGCACTGGGTTTTTAGCAATATTAATAGCAGAAGTGTTATCACAGAAAAGAGGAACACTAGCAAAGTTTAACCCATAATCTTTCAAAGTGGATGTCATCCACAAAATCAGCTCTGACAACTAGCAGCTGACTACAAACTCCGCTTCAAAGAATGGATTGTGCAATGTAAGACTGCTTCCTAGAAGACCAAGATACAAGAGAAGTGCCTAGGAAGTGACAGGTGCCTGAGGTACTCTTCCTATCTAACCGACAGCCCGCAAAATCAGAATCAGAAAAACCTCTAATGGACAAAGCTGAAGAGCAGGAATACCAAATGCCATATAAGAGGGTAGAGTGTAAATACCTGAATATGCGCTTAACGGCTTGGCGATGGGAAGTTCTCGGAGACGCCTGAAATCTTGCACAAAGGTATACCGTGAAGTGAATGTCCGGTCTCGAGGCCACAAATCTGAAGGGAGCCGATCATCTTTGCGGTACTCGCGTTGATCCACGACTTCTCCTTCCTCATCTGGATCCAAAACAGTCGAAGTTGCCATGGGAGTGGAAATTGGCTTGCAGTCACCCATGTTGAAGCGTTTGAGTAGATCTTTAGTGTACTTCGTCTGATGGATGAAAGTTCCTTCCTTGCATTGCTTGATTTGAAGTCCCAAAAAGTAATTAAGCTCTCTCATCATACTCATCTCAAATTCCCTAGACATAGTGTCAGAAAAGCTGGAAACAAGAGCATTAGAGGAACCACCAAAAATAATATCATCCACGTAGATTTGAGCAAGCAGGAAGTCATTGTTACGTCTAAGAATGAATAGAGTTTTATCCACTTTACCCATCTCAAAATTATTTTTAAGCAAGAAGGTCTTAAGTCTATCATACCAGGCTCTAGGGGCTTGTTTAAGACCATACAATGCTTTAGATAGCTTGAAAACACGATTTGGATATTTAGGATCCTCAAAACCAGGGGGTTGCTTAACATACACTTCCTCATCTATGAAACCATTTAAAAAGGCACTTTTAACATCCATCTGAAATAATTTAAAACCTTTTGATGCAGCAAATGCAAGTAGAATGCGAATGGCTTCTAGTCTAGCAACAGAGCAAATGTCTCATCAAAATCTAACCCCTCAACTTGGTTTGAAACCACGAGCTACCAATCGGCCTTGTTTCTAACCACGAACCATCCTCACCTTGTTTATTCTTAAACACCCAGCGGGTTCCTATAACATTATGACCACTAGGGGTTCTACTAGGTTCCAAACTTTGTTTCTTTCAAAATTTTCTAACTCCTCATGCATGGCATTTACCCGGCTAGAATCGGATAAAGCATGTGATATATCGCGGGGTTCAAAAGAAGCAACAAAAGCCGAATGAGAGTAGAGATTTGGATCATTATACAGGCGAGTGACTCGCTCATGTAGATTACCTATTATCATTCAGGAGGATCTTTGTCTCTGAATGCGAAGTGGAGCGCCGGGTGAGATCTGTTTCTTGACCTCATGAGTCACTGCGATGATGAAGATGCGCAGAGCCTCAATCGAAGGTGAAGTAGACGTAGCGAGTTCTTGTATCAATATGGGCGCTTGATGAGCGGCAGATGAAGGAATGATATTAGCCGTCCTCATCTTCCTCCACAAAAATGCTCTCATCACACTGTAAATCATCTCAGAGCAATAGATCTAGCTCGTGGCTAGTCTCATCAAAAGTGACATTACAAGTCTCTGAATAATGTTAGTCTCAGATTAAAACCCGAAAACCCTCGAATGAGCGGGATAACCGAAATAACCCATCAAAAGTTCTTGATTCAAATTTATCTAAGTTGTACTGTTTAAGAATAAAACATTTTGATCCAAAAACTCGAAAATGCGAAATAGAGGGTTTTATACCAAAGCGAAGCTCATAAGGAGTCTTGCCTAAAGAAGGTCTCAAAAGACACGATTTGCAATATGGCAAGCAAGAGCAATAGCTTCGCCCAAAATCTCCTCGGTGTGTTATACTCCTCTAGCATCGTCCTAGCCATTTCGACCAAGGTCCTATTCTTCCTTTCCACCACGCCATTTTGTTGAGGGCGTGTGGAGGGAGAAGCGATGCTCAATACCACGCTTTCGGCACAAAAAGAAGCAAAAGAAGCATTTTTGAACTCCGTGCCATTATCACTGCGAATCGCTCTCAAAGCACCGAGAAGCTCGAAGCCAAGCGAAGAACAAGGTCATGAAAATAACCAAAAGCTTCATCTTTTGAAGTAAGAAAGAACACCCAAGTATATCTAGAAAGATCATCGACTATGACAAGAATATACCATTTTCCACCGATGGATCGGACTCTAGCGGGACCAACAAGATCCATATGAAGCAAGCGTCACGGTCCGTCGGTCATAACCATAGTCCTGAGAAGGGTGTGAGGCGGCAACTTGTTTGCCATGCCTACTGAGCGCACATCAAAGATCCTTGGCGACTTTGAGTTTGGGCAAACCTCTCATGAGATCAAGGTTGCTAACTCGTGTCGATTATCAAAACCAATGTGCCCCAAACGTCGATGCCAAAGCCGAAATCGAGAAGAAGATGTAAGCAAACATTTAAGAGATCCGACAAGAGATTACGAAAAATCACTCAAAAATTCTACCAACTCTAGAGATTCCAAACACAAGCTCACGGTAGAATCAAGCACCACGACAAGCATTTTCTTAAAAGCAGTCTCATAACCATCATCAAGAAGTGAAAGCGAAGGAGATTATACCTAAGCTTGTCCACAAGAGCGACATCCTTTAGAATGAATTTGTTGTTCACCCTAATTGATCATGTTCCTTCAATTCGCCCTTGTGTATCATCTCCAAAGGTGATGAAGTCATCACCGTTGCCGCGTGAAAGAGGTGAACCATTTTGAGTTTCGGTCATGTGGCGTGAACACCGGTCGACGAACCACGTGTTCTTCCCTTTCCACGGTAGTCCCGAAAATCAAGGAACAAAAGAACGATGTGTCTCAATCTCAAGTTAGATAAACAAGATTTAGGAATCGATCTTGAGACACACGTCTAAGGAGTATACAAACCGAAGTACTATCCTTGATTTCATCTAACATTCGGTTATGAGCAATGTTTAAATTAACATGAGACTTAAAGCTGTCCATGGGCGATCGGCCGCCGTTATCTTGTGATCGGGCCGCGACCAAAACAGTCGAGCCGGTGACCACGTGATCGGACCGCCCGATCTGATAAACATTAGAATTAGGATATCTAGAAACATAATGATTTGCATGAGAGAAAAATCCTAATCCGTGTTTATTCTTTTCGGTGTTACCATGTCTCATAGAAGCTCTAGGTTGCATGAATGAAATTTTATCAAAATATTTCCTATCATTTTCAACCTCATGTGAGAATTCAATCAAATGCCCACCTTTCTTGCAATAAGTGCAATGGTACTTGGTACCACTAGAAGAAGCACCATTTGAATTAATACAAGGTTGGGCAAAACACAGATTTAAAAGATATTTTTGCAGGTTGGGTTTTGAATTCAATTAAACCTTTTTCCAAGACTTGAATGACTTTTGGGTTTGAATTGTCTTGAAAAGAATTGAATCCTAAACCATGCTTCTTATAAGGAGTTTTAGACTTGTCAAGAATCATGTTTAATTGTTTCTTACCTTTAGAAAATTTCTCTAATGTATCATGAAGGTAAGCATTTTCTTTTCTCAAGTTAACACAAGCATCACAAGTATTATTCATAGATTTCTCCTTATACAAAGCAATTTCAAGCGTAAGAGTGGAACATGAAGCACAAGTAGTATTTTCAATATCATCCTTAAGCTTGGCATATTTGACTCTAGCAGCTTCTAAGATATCTTTGATTTCACGTTCTTTTTCTAAACATGAAGTGCAAGGGCTAGAATCAAATACATCAAAAGCAATCAATTTACTAGATTCTAAACATTTTTCACAAGGAGCACTTTTAATTTCATTTAGTTCAGATCTAGCATTCTCAAGTTGTTGTCTGAAATATTATGAGCGATTGTAACTTGGTAATTTAAGAATGCATAGCATGACAAGATAAACATTCATCGAGTTCAAGAGTCTTAGCATTTTTAAGCTCTACTTTCGGTTTGCTAATTTTGACTCTAATTTCTTATTTTTGTCATGATAAATTCTAGTGCTTCATCTTGACTAAGCAATTGCTCAACTATAGAATCATATTTAGCAGAAAGCTCATCATAAGAAAAAGATACCTCATTATCATCAATGCCGTCCGTGTCAGCCATGAAGCACATGCCAGTGAAGTCTTTGGCCTTCCCTTTCTTTTTGCCTTGAGGGATCTCCTCCTCCTTGTCCTCCTCACTCCCGGTATCCACATCGCTCAAGGATTGATCCTCAAAAGCGGCAAGGACCGGTGGCGGCCTTTACAAGCTTATTAGCCTCATACCTTGATTTGTTGAAAGGAGGCTTCTTCCAAGCTGGCTTTCCTTCCTTATGATTGCTCTTACCTTTCAGCTTGGGGCAATTTGCCCGGATATGATTGAGCTCACAACATTCATAGCATGTCACCGGACCACATCTCTTTTTGTTTCTCATATTATTGTAGGCCCGTGTGAATTTTTTAGCTAGAAGAGCTAACTCTGTTTCAGGAATACTTTCAAGCTCCTCTTCATGAATAGCAGATAAACAAGCAAATGAAAATCCAGAAGAAGATTCAAAAGAGTCATCAAAAGCCTTTTTGAGAGAATCTGCTACCAAAGCTAAATTATCTTTCTTGGGATGATCAACTCTTTTAATTTCATGAGTCTTGAGTTTACTATAAAGCAATTCTAAAGTAAGACTTGAAAGATCAACATTTTCCTCTATAGCAGGAGCCTTCATCTCCCACTCCTTGGTGTTGATTGCGACCAAGAGGTGGGTGGCATTTTCAGATTGAGAATATTCAATATCAACGACTTTCATTTGATTAATTACTTTATTAAAGCGATCGAAAATGTCATCGATGCTCTCTCTAGGGCGCATCTCGAATTTATTGTATTCACGCTTGTAAACTGTTTGGCGCACCTTTTGATTTGGGACGAACCCTCATGATATGTTTCGAGAGTGTTCCAAATTTCATGCTGTGATTGAAAGATTGCAAATTCTATCATATTCTTGTCTACCAAGTGCACCATATAAAAGATTCTTAGCCTTATTGTTGTTAGCCAAAAGAATTGCGAAGCGAGTGTAGCAATTTCGGGAATAACCAATGGGCTCTAACAACATCCCAAATAGCTTGTCCTCGCTCTCAAGAAAGACGCGCATACGATTCTTCCAATAGGCATAGTCGTGCCCATCGAAGATATGGGGTTTAGTAGAAAACTTATCCATCGCCAAAGTTCGGTGGCCGGTTAAGATCAAGATTGAACTAAGGGCTCGATACCACTTGTTGGACCGAAAAGGCGACTAGAGGGGGGGGGTGAATAGGAGCACACTCACTTTTTCACAAAATATGAATTCAACATAATTTCACTCCAATAGCTATGATGAAGCTATGAAGATCAATATATCAGTACAGCGGAAGACTAGTATTGAATTCAATTAAAACCCCTAAGCAATGTGATAAAAATCAGCAAGAATCAAAACTAACAGAGACTGGTCGGTCTGACCGCTGTTATACTGGCGGTCTGACCGGTACCAAATCGGTCTGACCTCTGGTGTGGGGCGGTCGGACCGGAACCAAAATCGGTCTGACCTCTGGTGTGGGGCGATCGACCGGCGAGCTCTGAGCGATAAAAAACAGCCCGATGACGAAGTTGCAATTAGGTCTAACTTTTGATTCTCAACTCCAAACTTCACGAAACTTTGCACACACCTTCTCTATGCTATTGAGGACCTATTCCAATTGAATATTATGATAATTCTTGGAACGATCTTGAGCAATTGCCAATTGATTAACAGAAGGTCTAAAACCGGGCAAGAACGAAAACTTGATCCTAATGCTTGTTCGTGAGAGATTGATGATCAAGATGATGCTAGATAGATTCACACATATCACAGCAAGCTAATCCACGTGAAAGAATCAATCACAAACTCGCGGATCAAAGGAAGCCCTAAAATCACCAAATTGAAAGTAAGAACGAAAAGAGACTTATCTCAAGCAAACCTTGCATAGATTGATAACGAGATCGTTGCTGGATTACACCCACGCCATCATGGATCAGTGGTCAATCCAAGATCACGAAATTCTCCTCAAATCATGAAAAGCCCTAGCCTCCACCTCAACTCCCCCTAAGCCAATTAGGGTTTGAAGAAAACAAAAGAGGTGAAAAATAGCGAGGCGAGTGCAAACCACCACCTCCTCCTATTTATAGTGGAGGCCTAGAACTCCTAGGGTTTGACTTAATTGGACTCCGTTAAGGCCCACTAACAAGCGGGTCACACATGCACGCCGCATGCGCCGTCTTTAACCTTTTGACCTAAACCGCTTCACCATGCACCATGGATTTGCCAATAGGTCACCCTTGTCCATCTTGTGTCACGCTTGAGTCATTGACCTCACCCGGCATCGTCGATCGTTCTGGACCTCAACTCTCCAGGTCTAGTTCCGATCCTCCTCGCCGTTGACCGTCGTTGATCACCAAGCAACCTGCACAACCACAGACAAGCAAACACGAATTCGGGAACAAGTTCTTCACAACTTGACCCATGTTAGTCAAAACATGCATCATGCAAATCATATGCCATGAAACCAATGACTTTGACCTAACAAATCAACATCGCCACGAAGTTGGCGGACGTTCAAGTCAATACCGGTCTGACCGCTCTAGGTGAGCCGGTCGGACCGCCCCTTGGCCGGTCGGACCGCTCCCTGTGAGCCGGTCGGACCGCCCCTTGGGACTTAGCCGAAATTCATACTCCCAAATTCCGAAACCTTCTAGAAATTAAAAACGAATAGAACTTCTTACTGGAGACTCCAAAAATTATGAGACCAAGTGCATTGGGATCCCCTCACTTGCCTACAACACCTATTTTTGGCCCATTGTTTTGAACACTTTTAGGTCACCGCCCCGACCAGCCCCCATGGCCGGTCCCGACCGATTTGGGACCGATCGGACCGCAGTGCAAGGACCGGTCGGACCGCCCCTGTCCAAAATACCTGTAGCTTTGTCGAAAACACGTGAAACTACAAACCGTAAACGCCATTGCCAATTGTCACATCATCCTAAGATCTGTAACATATTCCCATGAAATCCACGTAAATCTACTGGGAAATACTTGTCAGGAGTTCTTCGTGGTTTTCTTGCTGAGCAGGACACTCTTTCTCAATTTTCTTACCCTGGTTCTCATACTTAGAATGGTGTGGTTGAACGAAAGCATCGTCATCTTCTTGAGACAGCCCGTGCTCTTATGCTTGCTTCTACTATCCCACCGCACTTCTGGGCTGAGGTTGTTTCTACTGCCACGTTCCTGATTAATATTCAGCCTTCTTCTACTCTTCAGGGTGGGACCCCAGTTAAGCATCTTTGTAGTAAGATTCTTGACTATTCTAGTCTTCGCCTCTTTGGGTGTGTGTGTTATGCTCTTCTTGCCCCTCGTGACCGGACCAAGCAGACACTCAGTCCGTGGAGTGCGTTTTTCTGGGCTATAGCGCTGAGTATAAGGGATATCGTTGTTGGGATCCTGTTGGCCAACGGATGCGGGTTTATCGGGATATCACTTTTTATGAGTCTCGTCCTTTCTACCCTCATCCTTCTCCTTCCACCACTCTAGCTTCTCTCGTCGAGTCACTTTCTTTCCTGACATTTCCTGCAACCCCCATAGTCACCACACCTCTATCACAGTTTTTGCCCTCCTTGGTTCCTCCTTTACCACCGCCACCCTCTTCAGAGGCTCCTCCCGACTTCGTCCTTCTTATCCTCTCTACTACACTCATCGCCCGCGAGTTGAGGATTCTTCTGATGCGTTATCTTCTTCTGATGGTTCATCTTCTTCGGTCTCTCCTCGATATGCTCTTCATGATCACCAGTCTATTTGGTCTCCCGCGCTTTCGTTTAGCGGCTCTTACCGAACCAACTTCTTATCGTGATGCTGCTATTCATCAGACATGACAACATGCGATGGCAGAGGAGATTGCTTCCCTTAAGTGTACTAGCACGTGGGATCTTGTTCCTCTTCCCGCGCATGTTAGTCCTATCACGTGCAAGTGGGTCTACAAGATTAAGACCCACTCTGATAGTTCTCTTGAGCGCTACAAGGTTCATTTTGTGGCACGTAGTTTTCAGCAGGAGCATGGTCGTGATTATGATAAGACATTTGCTCCTGTGTCTCATATGACCACTGTTCGCACTCTTCTTGTTGTGGCGTCTGTTCGAGCATGGTCCATCTCTCAGCTTGATGGTGAGCTGTGTGAAGAGGTTTATATGCAGCCACCACCGGGGTATTCTGTTCCTGAGGGTATGGTTTGTCGCCTTCGTCAATCTCTTTACGGCCTCAAGCAAGCTCCTTGTACCTGGTTTGATCATTTCTCTTTTGTCGTCACTGCAGCTGGTTTCTCTGCCAGTACTTATGATCCCGCTCTCTTTATTCACACTTCGCCTCCATGTAGAACGTTTCTCCTTTTATATGTTGATGATATTATTATTACTAGAGATGATACTCAGTACATCACCTTATGAAGGAGCGTCTTAATGAACAGTTTCTTATGTCTGATTTGGGTCCTCTTCGCTACTTTTCTTGGGGTTGAGGTTACTTCTACACCTGAGAGTTTCTATCTATCCAAAGAAAAGTATATTAAGTATCTTCTTGATCGTGCTTCTCTTACTGATCAGTATACAACTAAGACTCCTATGGAGCTTAATGTTCATCTTCGAGCCATTTATGGTGAGCCTCTTGCTGATTCTACTCACTATCGTCACCTTGTTGGGAGTCTTGTTTATTTGGGTGTCACTCGTCGTGATATTTCGTACACTGTGCATATCTTGAGTCAGTTTATTTATGCTCCCACTCAGCTCTACTATAGTCATCTTCTTCGTGTTCCACGATATCTTCGTGGAACCATCACTCGTCGTCTGTTTTTCCCTAGCTCCAACTCTTTACAGCTTTAAGCATATTCTGATGCCACCTGGGCTAGTGACCACTCTGATCGCCGATCTCTCTCTGCTTATTGTCTTTTTCTTGGTTGCTCTCTCATTGCTTGGAACACTAAGAAGCAGGACAGCTTTCGTTCGAGTGATGTGGCTGAGTTGCGAGCTATGACTTTGTTGACTTCGGAGGTTACTTGGCTACGGTGGTTACTTGAGGATTTTAGCGTTTCTGTTTCATCACCCACTCCTCTTTCGTCTGACAGTACATGTGTTATTAGCATTACTACAAATCCGGTAAAGCATGAACTTACAAAACATGTTGATGTTGATGTTTCCTACATGCGGACATAGGTACATGACCAGATTGTTGCTCTTCAGTATGTGCCTTCGAACTTGGTTAGCGGCACTTCTTTACAAAGGCGCATACGAGCTCAAAGATGACTTCTATATCTCCAAACTTAACGTTGTTGATTCACCATAAGTTTGAGAGGTGAGTATTAGATGTATATGTATTTTTCCGTTATATAAGATGTTCTTTGTACATATACTATACATGCACTTGTATATATATTGATCCATTGACCTTATAATGAATACGATTGCGATTCATTACAAGGGCAATCAAGAGGGTGCCGTTAATGCTCCAGTTGCGAGGTGGCGAGAAGAATACGGTGATGGGAGAGACTACCAAAAATTACAAAACGGAGGCAACAAATAACCCAAGGGACTAGTTCCTGCAAACCACTACATTGACAGAGAGACATTTGGATATGGTGTTGGTACCTTCATTTGAAAGACATACTTATTGGCGTGGCGTCTTCTGCGACGCCGATGGGACTATGGAATGTTTCTTTGTTAATCATTTGTGTTTGCCATTGAGATAAGTGAAATTAGTCCATAATACCACAAAGACTACAAAGAACATGCGTATCTCGGGCCCTGCTGCGCTAGCTTTGCGAAGCTTTGACAGTTCGTTACGCACTGCTTGGCGCTTTCTTTAGCTTCTTCAGAGCTTTCAAGAACTGGAAGCGAAGACTTTCAACTAGAATTGAAGTTTAGTGGAAACCGAACTAATTTGAAACGGAAATTCCAACTATAAAATGGAAATTTTCCGGTTTAAAAAGGAAGACGATTTTGAACTTCGAATGGAAATTTGGACTTTCAAATATAAATTCAAGAAAAAAAAAAAACCATGGCGCTGCGTTTCGGCTTCCTTTACGTGAGGGGCTAGATATGTTTAGACATTGGCGGTGGTGTCGCGCGGTGGTGGTGGTGGTCCACCGCTCTAGTGGGCGGCGTCGTGGCGAGGAGACGGCGCGCGATGATCGCATAAGTATCCGTTCCACGACGGCGCCTCGGTTACGCAACACAAGAGGTGCACCGCCACCGTAAGGCTACGGATAGGGTAGATACCATTTTTTTTCTTGTTTTTACATGCGAGTCTTCTTTAACGATCTTCGTAAACACGAGCATGTTAGAATGATCTCATCTCAGGCATTTGTCCGTTGGGCCAAATGACTCCCCCTTTGATCGCGCTACGATCGGGCGCCCAGTGAATGGTGGTGGGCCCTGTCGCCGCGCCACATAAAGAGGTGGGGGTCGGGCGGCCTGAGCACGAGGTTCACCGTGCTGCCACAAACCCTAACCAACAAACCCTAGACCTATCGGTGAGAGGCGTTCAATGACGGATCTACCACCGCCGCCTCTACCCGGAGGCGCCCGTTGGAGACCCTCTCCTTCTCCACCGACCGTCGGCGCTTAGCGCAGATCTCACCGACGAACCGCGATGGCCACCCCCTCCTCCTCTGCATTGGACGGTCGGTAACTAACCCTATCGCCCTCTCTCTCCCCCCTTCTCTCTCGAACTCGAAACAAAAGCACTCAGATCTCCCCTAGGAGATCCAAAGAAAGACTCAGCAATGGTATCAGAGCCAGAGAGAACGGCGAAGATCCAGATGGAAAAGAAAAGAACGGGGAATCAAAACCCTAACCTAATCCAAGATCCGAAAAGGCCGGACATACAGGCGTAAATCGTCGCGCCGCCGTCGTCCGCCGCGGCGTCGGGGGAGACCGGCCGAACCGTGGGCTCGCCGGCGCTCCACGTCGCGTGTTGCCGCCGAATGCTCGGGACCCGGATTCGCCTTGGCCGGCGCGCGTCTGAAAGGGCGCCGACACGGGCCGCTCGGCGGGCGCGCTCCTCTCGAGGCCGCGCGCCGGCGAAGGGCTCAGCGGCGCCGGCTTCTTCTTCGTCGCCCGCCGTTTCCGCCGCTTGGGTGTGAAGTGAGAGAAGGGGAGGGAGCGAATGAGGCTAGGGTTTCCGGGAGAACGCAGCCGCTCGTGATTTTTATTCCGCTGAAAACGCCGCTCAGCCGTCCGATTCGCGTCGACGGTTGAGATTGCGCCGAGGCGGAGCGGATCGCCGAAAGGGCGCGGCTACGCTGGAATCCAGCCGTCGGATGTGAATCCGACTAACGGTGGCGCATCAAGAAACGAAGCGGCGCGTGGCGTAGTACTGCGAGAGATTGGGCCGAATGGCCGGTTTAAACAGTAATTTGGCCGGTTTAAACAGTAACTTGGCCGGTTTGAACAGTAAATCCAAGAAAAATGAATTTTAATTATTTTCAGAAGCTTTTTTGAATGAATTTGACTCAAATCTCTATAAATTTTTGCACCAACGTGTTATTTTTCAGAGATTAAATGTGTACAGATATAATGCTTCTGAGAATGAATTATTTTTAGAATAATTTTATGTTTCCGCTGCAAAAGTTAAATGTTGATTAATTCTTTTAATTAAATTGAACGAGCGAGAGAATTTAATTTTAAAGTATTGTGAATTATGATATTGTTATTTTCTAACCAACGTTGATAATAACAGTATTATAATTTTAATTGATGATTTTTTATGCATTATTTCTATCTCTGCCCAACGGTGATATAGATTTAATGTATAGATAAAATTGTATGTTTTAATTTTAACCAACGTTGAAACTAAGGCATGCAGTTATTGTTATTATAAATGTTCTCACTATATATGGATTGTGTTTTCAGGAGGATATTCTTTGATGGGATACATCAGAGATATCCCGGTTCTCAAATGAGACAATTACGGTGAATGGAAGAAAAAGATTGACCTGGCCTTCATTTTAGCTGAGGTGGACTGGGTAGTCACCACACCGTGTCCTACAGAGCCTGTGGCACCAGTGAGGGAGGCAAATGAGGATGATGCTGCTTGGCAGATCAAACAGAGGGACTTTGCCCTTATAAAAATGTCATATGATCTTGATCATAAAAAGTGGGTCACTGCCAACAAGAAATGTTTGGCTGTGATAAAGAACACGATTAAGCCTGCAATTGTGGGTTCAATCGCAGAGTGTGACACTGTCACAGAGTACCTTGAGAAAATAAAGAGTCGGTTCTTGGCTCTTCAAAGACTTATGCTACACAGCTAATTAAGCGACTTGTGAAAAGGTACTCGGTGGTGGCAGTGGCATAAGAGAGCACATACTAAGGATGAGTAACTTGGCATCCAAGCTTAAACCAATGGATTTGGCTCTCAAGGATGAGTTCCTTATTCATTTGATTTTGCTTCCTTCTTTAAAAGTTTGACACTTTTGTTGTCAACTACAACATGCGACTAGAAATGGGATTTAGAAAAGTGCATAGCTATGTGTGTGCAAGAGGAAGAAAGATTTAAATCCTCACATGGTGGTTCTATCAACTATGTGAAGGACAACAAGAAAAGGAACTTCAACATAACTTCTCAAAGAACAAAGGAAAAGCCCTGTCTATCGACCTCGTGAGAATAAGTTTGCGATGAGACAAAGATCGGTGTCTTCATCAGCAAGAAGGCGGGACACTACAAGAAGAATTGTCCGATTACTTAAAGATGATAATGGCAAAGAAATGTGAGAACATTATTACCTTTATAAATGAATCAACGTATGTCAATATTCAAATCTACTTGGTGGATTGATTCAGAACAACTGTTCATGTTGCTAATTCTTTCTGAGGATTCCGTTCGACGAGGACTACGCAAAGAAAAGAAAGATGCATTAAAGTTGCAAATGGAGTCAAGTGAAGTTGAAGCCGTTGGCGATCTTTCATTAGAGCTAGTGATGGTTTCACTCTTTTACTTAGAGATGTTCTTTATGTTCCTCTTACTGAGGAATTTGATTAGTGTTTCAAATTTGGACAATGATGATTATGATTGTCATTTTGGAAATGGCAAGTGTGAAATAATGTTTAATAAAGAATGTGTTGGTCTTGCCATCAAACAAGATGAGCTTTATTTATTGTCACTTAAGTGAAAATGTGAATTCCAGTATGTGATGTGAATGGCGTATATCCTCGCTTGAGAATGCGAACAGAAAACGACAGAGAACTCATAAGGCATCGTCGAAATTATGGCACTGTCGTTTAGGCCATATTTCGAGGGGAGAATAGAAAGACTAGTTAAGAATGATATTCTTCCTCTATTAGAGTTCTCAGACTTAGAACAATGCGAGAGAATGCATTAAAGGAAAATATGTAAAGAAAATTAACAAAGACGCAAAAAGAAGCACAGGAGTTCTACAAATTATTCACACAGACATTTGTGGTCCTTTTCCTGTGAAAAGTGTGGATGGATATGACTCGTTCATAACATTCACGGATGATTACTCCCGTTATGGATATATTTATCCAATCAAAGAAAGAAATGAAGCCTTGGATAAATTCAAGATATTTAAGGGTTGAAGTTGAAAACCAACACGACTTAAAGATTAAGATAGTTCGATCTGATCGTGGGGGGAGTACTACGGTCGACATACCCCATATGGACAAGTTCCTGGACCTTTTGCAAGGTTTTTACAGGAAAATGGCATAGTGGCCCAGTATTCTACACCAGGCGAACCTCAGCAAAATGGAGTAGCTGAAAGACGCAACCGTACCCTGATGGATATGGTGCGAAGCATGATGAGCTACTCCACACTCCCATTGAGTTTATGGATGGAGGCGTTGAAAACCGCCATTCATATTCTCAACAGAGTGCCTAGTAAGTCGGTGCCCAAAACACTGTGCGAGTTGTGGATGGGAAGAGTTCCTCACTAAACCACTTACGTGTGTGGGGAGTCTGCTGAGGCTAAAGTATTTAACCCAAACCTTGGAAAGCTTGATCCCAAAGCGATGAAGTTGCCATTTCATTGGCTACCCTGAAAAGTCAAAAGGTTTTCGTTTCTACTTTTATTGAGACGGATATACAAAGTTTGTAGAAACAAGACACACTGTCTTCTTAGAGGATGAGATGATGAGGGGAGCAAGGCGTGGCGGAAATTGACCTTGAAGAGAAGCGGGTATATGTGCCCACTCCGATGATTCAGGAGCCATTTTACTCATCGCTTTGTTCTGCTGCGCCAACAGTGTCGACATCAGTAGTAGCGGCACCTGTTGTTGGTCCTCCCATGGTGACAACGAATGAACATGTGGAACTGTCCTTGAGAACCCATGGAAACCGTTGTTGCACATGAGGAAAAACGACAATGACCACATCTGTAACAAGGGCCGACTAACGTGGGTCCCAGAAGGTCCCAAAGAGCGAGAAGATCAACTATTCCTGATGACTATGAGATTTATCATACAGAGGAATTTCAAATGGAGGATGATCCCACCTCATTTGAAGAAGCCATGAGAAGCGAAAATTCTTCAAAATGGCTTGAGGCCATGGAAGAGGAAATGAGGTCCATGAAGGCTAATAAAGTGCAGGACTTGAAATTATTCCTAAAGGAGCCAAAACAGTGAGGCGTAAATGGGTCTACAAAACAAAGCTTGACTCCCAAGGGAATGTAGAAAGATACAAAGCGACTTGTGGCAAAAGGCTTTACGCAAAGAAGGGATCGATTACAATGAGACCTTTTCTCCGATCTCTGTAAAGATTCCTTCAGAATCATAATGTGGCATTAGTAGCACATTATGATTTAGAGTTACATCAGATGGATGTAAAGACGACATTTCTTAATGGGGATTTAGAGGAAAATGTTTACATGACACAACCAAAAGGTTTTGTCGTGGAAGGAAATGAAAGAATGGGATGCCGCCTAAAGAAATCGATTTATGGGTTAAAGCAAGCTTCAAGACAGTGGTACTTGAAGTTTGTGATCTAATAAGAAAATTTGGGTTTAAAGAGAATGTAGAGGACAAGCGTGTCTATACAAAGTTTAAAGATGGGAAGTTTATCTTCCTAATCCTGTATGTGGATGATATCCTACTGGCTAGTAGTGATGTCAGTCTGCTACTAGAGACAAAGAAGTTTTTGTCCTCAAACTTTGATATGAGAGATCTTGGTGAAGCTTCGTTCGTTCTAGGGATCGAAATTCACCGGGATAGAAACAAGGGAATATTGGGACTGTCACAAAAAGCATACATAGAGAAAGTATTAAAGAAATTTGGTATGCATAAATGTAGTCCTTCACCGCACCTATAGTCAAGGCGATAGATATGGGGATTTTCAATGCCCGGAACCAATCTGAGCTCGATCAAATGAAATCGGTTCCATATGCTTGGTGTCGGAAGCTTGCGGTATGCTCAAGTGTGTACACATACGACTTAGCGTTTATTCTGGGTTACTTGGCGATTCGAGCAATCTCGAATAGAACATTGAAATTGATAAAGAAAGTCTTGCGTTATTTGCAAGGAACAAAAGGCCTCATGATGACATATAGAAGATCAGATTCACTCCATATAGTGGGGTATACAGATTCTGATTTTGCGGGAGATGATAGAAAGTCGACATCCGGATATGTATTCACTCTCGCTGGAGGAGCTATATCGTGGAAAAGCTCAAAGCAAACCGTCACTACATCGTCCACAATGTATCCGAGTTTGTAGCATGTTATGAGGCTACGGGCGGCGGTGAACGGCTAAAGAAGTTCATACCGGTTTAAAAGTGGTTGACGACATCAATAGACCACTTAAGTTGTATTACGATAATGAACCCGCAGTAATGTATGCCCACAACAATAAGTCAAGTGGTGCTGCCAAACACATTGACATAAAGTACTATGTTGTGAAAGATAAAGTTCGGGATCAAATTATAAATCTTGAGCATATAACTACCGCAAAGATGTTAGCGGATCCGCTTACAAAAGGCTTACCACCCAACGTGTTCAGAGAACATATAGCCGGCATGGGTTTAAGAGAAAACCTATGATTCCTGGACTAAAAGATGGCTCAAAAAGGATTAAAGTAACTATTTCAGAACAAGGAGGTGTATTGTAGCTGTTGAATCTATCGGCGATTGACCGTGACGATGAGACATGTTCTATGCACCAATCTGTGATGGAATGAGTAAAGTCAAAAGTAATTAAAGATAAAGCATAGATTGAGATCAAGGGGGAGAATGTTAGAATGATCTCATCTCAGGCATTTGGCCGTTGGGCCAAATGACTCCCCCTTTGATCGCGCCGATCGGGCGCCCGATGAATTGGTGGTGGGCCCTGTCGCGACGCCACATAAAGAGGTGGGGGTCGGGCGGCCTGAGCACGAGGTTCACCGTGCCGCCACAAACCCTAACCAACAAACTCTAGACCGATCGGTAGGGGCGCTCCAGCGACGGGATCTACCACCGGCCGCCTCTACCCCGGGAGACGCCGCCGTCGGGAGACCCCTCTCCTTCTCCACCGACCGTCGCTGCCCTAGCGCAGATCTCACCGACGAACCGCGATGGCCACCCCCTCCTCCTCTACATCGGACGGTCGGTAACTAACCCTATCGCCCTCTCTCTCTCCCCTTCTCTCTCGAACCCGAAACAAAAGCACTCAAATCTCCCCTAGGAGATCCAAAGAAAGACTCAACAGAGCATAGATTGACGGGTAAATATATGGAGTGGGTGTTGTGCCTGTGCTGCAGCTGTTCTGTCAAGAGTTAAGACCAGAGGGCATGCGCAGATGCCAAGATGCTCAAGTTGAAGGAACTGGGGGAAATGCGAGTTGCTACAAGGCAAGCTACAAAAGCAAGAGGCCCACCAATGTCTTCGTAGGTGTCCTGCAAATCAGTTGCGACAATCAATCCGATCTCCTTGCCAGCGAGGAAGAAAGCATGTGGTAGACGACTCCAAGGAAAACTATGGCAATGGCAATGGCAATGGTAATGGCAATGGCAATGTAAAATGGACACTCTGAGAAGAAGTAATCTCAATAAAGGAAAATCCCATTTCAAAAAGAATTGCAGAGAAGAAAGGAGGAGGAGAACATGCTGACGTCAAAATGCCAGCATTAGTCGTATTATTATTATTATATGGCCATGGAGGATGGATTGTTGTAAGCATGATTATCTTATTAGCCAACCATTAGGGCATGTTTGGATCAGAGAAATTCCAAAGGAATTTAGGAGGAATTGGTTTCCTATATAGCTGTTTGGATCAAAGGAAAACACAATTCCATTCATTTGGAAAGGAACTTGAACATGTACGATCCGTATGAAGTAAAGCAAGAGAGTTTGGCCTAAATGGTATTATTTGGAGTGACATTAGCAAAAATGATGCTTTCACGGTCGTAATCATAAAAATAGTGTTCTCCACCATTTCTGGATGGTACGGATGGCTCTCGTGCTGTCACGTCACCCTTGTCCACCCCACCATGGGACGGACAACCCACGTGATCCATCGTCTGCACCACCATAGGACGGACAAGCGGCTGGTGTCCCGCGATTCCGTCCCATAGTGGTGACAGACAAGGGTGACATGACAGCATTAGAGTCGTCCGTACCATTCAAAAACAGTGAAGAACATTACTTTTATAATTACAGTTATAAAGATATTATTTTTACTAATACCACTCTAACCAGTATCACCGACCAAGGACCAGTAAAGCAAGAGTGAGACCCAAACGAATTATTCCTGTGACGGGGAAGCGGAGAGAGGGAAGTGAGGAAGTACAAAGCCCACTAATAAATTGGTTTTTCTAGCTCAGAATCCACCAGCATAACGCCACGTACAATGGGCATTTACCCCAAAACACTGTAGCATTCCGATCAGTTTATTTTTGGGGGCACCCCATGTTCCGTCGTCGGATTGTGTAAGGCGCCCTTCAGTCATTCATCTCGTCGATCTCCTCCGTTCCAACACTCGATCCTCACATAACTGCGCCCCAACACTCGATCAAAGACAATCCCAATCTCCTTTTGTTCCTCCCCTCGCCGATCACCCATACAAGCACTACCAACATTTGGGGAAAAAAATCAGAAGTTTAGGTTTTTTTTGTTCAAACGAATGTTGCGAACCATTACGAAAAATGTTGTGGCCCATTCAAAATAATATTGTATACTGTTCTTTTGGATGTTGCACATGTAAAAAAAATATTGCATCTGAAGTAAAATAATGTTTCATCAATAAAAAAACAATGTTGCGCACTGTTCATGGCAATGTTGTAATTTTTTCTTTCCTAAATTGACTATTTGCTAGTTCTATAGTCACGAAGCATTTTGTTTGGTTATACATGTCCGTAGCAATGCTTGATGAAGACAGCACAGAGGACAGTGGTGGGGAGAGCGATAGGTGGTCAGATGAATCTGGTCTCAGGAGAGCAGGATAGAAGAAACTCGATGGGAGAATTCCCCTAACATGTGGTTTGTTTCGAAACAACCAATCTCTGTGAGTGAAAGTGGTCCCGTTAGTCTATAAATTGCTATTAACCATAAATAAAACGTCTGAACAAAAACGATTTAATCGGACGTGCGACCTTCTCATTGGCCTTTATTTTTCCCTGCCGTTCCTAAATGTATTCTCTTAATTAACGTGTTTTTGTTACTCCTACGCTCCAAACACCCATTCAAGTGTCTTTCCTATGTTTTTTTTTTCTTTCAATCCTCTGTTTTACTCCTACGTTGCTTTCCTACCCTGCGTTCTTGCAACATCTTAACTTGCTCCACTAGTCTTTTGGCGGTTCTACCCACCAATCAAAAGAAGCATTTGTATAAACAACACACGCCGGGGGCCCGCTCGGCCTCGTCAGCCCGCACCATCAGGTACAGATCGGTTCCGATAGACACGACACGACCACACGAGGCCCCTCCACCAGTGACAGATCGAGCCGGAGCCGCCACGCGCCGTCCGTCCGTCTCTACCGTTGGGGCGCGCGCCGCCGCCCCCAAGCAGCAGCGGCACGGCACGAACACGACGACGCTCTCACCAGTCACCAACTCACCACTCCCGCTCCGACCGACCGATGATGCTTCGCGCCGTCCTCCACCGCTCAGGTAGGTCGTGGCCCCGCCGCCTCGCTCCCTATCCGTCGCGGCAGCCGCCGTTCTCCTGACCCTAGCTTCTCCGCGCAGCCTCCGGCCTCCGCCGGTCGCCGATGGCCGCCCCGCTCTCCACCGCCGCCGCCGCCGCCGCCGCGTGGCTCTCCGAGGGCGCCTCCTCGCCGGTACGTACGGCTCGCCCGTCCCGAACCCCCAATCCGTTTCCATCACGCGTACTATTGTCTGTGAGACTGACTGGACCAACCGATCTGGCTCACTCGCAGCCTAGGGTCCGCCTCCTCATCGGCGGCGAGTTCGTCGAGTCGCGGGCCGACCACCACGTCGACGTCACCAACCCCGTAAGCCATCCCTGTCTCTCAGCCCCTCTCGATCGGTGGACTTTTGGGTTGGAGTTGGTCGATTTCGAGGGAGTGGTGGATATGTGACGCGAGCATTTGGATGTGGCCATGTCGCAGGCCACGCAGGAGGTGGTGTCCCGGATCCCGCTCACCACCGCCGACGAGTTCAGGGCCGCCGTGGATGCCGCGAGGGCCGCCGTCCCTGGCTGGCGGAACACGCCCGTCACGGCGCGGCAGCGCATCATGTTCAAGTACCAGGAGCTCATCCGGGCCAACATGGTAAATAGTTAATTAACAAATAAACTGACCTTCCTCCAGGGGGGGTTATTGAAGAGTTAACAGCTTCGGCCCGATGTTGTGATCGATTCCTGTTGTAGTAATCCTGTGGTTGCTTTGCTTGGTGGTAATAGGATAAGCTGGCGGAGAACATTACAACCGAGCAGGGGAAGACACTGAAAGATGCTTGGGGCGATGTATTCCGTGGACTAGGTTAGTGTTCACATCCTTATACTTGGTTTCACTGCTTGGTTAGATAGTAACTATCTTAACATTTCATATCTTGTCATTTGTTGATCCACGAGTAATCCACATGTTTACTGAATTCACTAGTCTTAGTTTATGCTTAAAATTGGTAACACTATATGTTGGAAGATTTACAAAGCGATAAGTAAGCAAAATGTATTCTCGGTAATAGCAGGTTATCCTTATGTTAGCAGTACAAAACTTGGTTTTTCTATTTGCCACATCCTCCAGATTGCATGACACGACAATGTTACTAGTGATCTTTTAGTCCAAAAACAGTTTACCCCTTAAATATGACTGATTAAGTGAATTGATGTTTTTTTCTGTGAGAGAACTCTTGCTTGTATAACTATTTGACTCACTGGTTGTAATATTTTGATTTTGATCTCCTGATCTTGTAGAGGTGGTGGAGCATGCTTGTGGAATGGGAACACTGCAAATGGGCGAATATGTATCTAATGTTTCTAATGGGATTGACACCTTTAGCATTAGGGAGCCACTTGGTGTCTGTGCTGGGATTTGTCCATTCAATTTTCCTGCTATGATTCCCCTATGGGTATGCCTGACTTCACTTTTTCTTCAACATCAAACCTTATTCTTATTAGGACTCTAATCCCAACTATCAATTGCACTATGTGATATGTCTTACTTTAGTCTGCAGGACATACCTGTACTATTTCCATGACCATATTTTTGTCAGATACTTTGTCGTTAATGTTTGCTGTTTTTCGATATTGATATAATTGAACTCAGGAGAGAAATTTTGATCATTTCAGTTGTTTTTTCTGTCCCTTGGCTGCAGATGTTCCCCATAGCGGTTACTTGCGGCAATACTTACATTCTAAAGCCATCAGAAAAGGATCCAGGTGCTTAGTTAACATTGTAGATTAGTAACTGAGCTGTACTTCTCTCCAGTAGTTATTTGTGCTATAAGGGGTTACGAATACATTCAAGTAACATTTGGTGCATATCTATTTTACCCAAATCAGACATTTACACTAGTGTTATACGATACCACTAGGAAATGGTTTTTTTATTTCTTTATAAGTGGTAGCAGGGGGAGCTTTTACTATTCCATTAAGTTAATTAAAAGGTAGATTACAGGGTGCATTACAGTCTTTTTATACATGGAAATAGCACACTTAAGTCTTAAATGAACTGGCAATAATATTACTTCTAAAACATGAAAATGATACATTATAAAGTAGCAAATATCTTGCTAAGTCCTTCAAAATGCTTTAATATTAAGCTACTTCAACAGAAAGCAGGCACATGATCAATTTGGAAATCTGATGGTATACCTTGCTATTATTTGCTAATACTTCAGGGCTGCTATGATGCTTATGGAGCTAGCAATGGAGGCTGGTTTACCGAAGGGTGTGTTGAACATTGTTCATGGTACCCATGTACGGTATTCTTAGCTACTTTTTTATTTTAATTTCCAAATTTAGAGTAGGGCACTAGGTATGGTAGTTTGTCTGTCATGTATTTATGGTGCCTGGTGTTACTAGAGAAACTATGATGATTGATATTTTTTTGGGCTATGCTGCACAACAATTAATTTGTACTCTTTGGAACATTGGCAAAGCACTAAAGCAGCAAACCTTGAAATTTCGCTAAAACCTGCCTTGTTCTGTGGGGATTGTTTGGTCATAGTGGCTACATGAATATTTTATGTTTCTCTGAATAGAACATCCATGAACCTATTCTGCTGGAGCCCCCACGCTTGTTAGGGTGATCCATTCTGATTCTGCTTTACCTTTTGCAGGATGTTGTTAACAACATTTGTGATGATGAGGATATTAAGGCAGTATCTTTTGTTGGTTCCAACACAGTAAGTGGATCCAATGATCTCCCAGTTTCTTGATTTGCAGTACACCTTTTGCATCAATCATCTGTCAGATATTGTACTCTGTCTGGATAATACTTAGTTTCCAACTAACCTATTCCTTTTCTATTTTTGGGTCATTAACTAGCTTGTTCTAAAAACTAGGATTGCCCATGCATTCTCAAGCACATCCGCATGTGCCAGATATTTCGAATCTTATGTCATCATAATGCTTCAAAATCTAATTAACTTTTGATCCTAACCTCACTTATATGTTATAAATTTATCAATATGGGGATAAGAGGTATGCATGCACACAGGTGTTCTAGCTGTTGTATTCATGTTAATAACAAGAGAATGTGTTGTCAGGATATTAGTGGTGCAGTTATAAACTGCATTTGTAACTATTTACATTAGATTTATAAGCGTTTACCACATTGCAGATATGATATTATTATTTTACACCTATGCTCAAAGCCTCAAAGCTAGTCATTTTTTTTTCAAAGGAATAATATTTTTGTGATCTCTCTTTCACTCAGGCTGGTATGCATATATATTCTAGAGCATCTGCAAGAGGGAAGCGTGTTCAGGTGAGTTGCATCTGTTCCCTACTTTCTGTCGAAATATTTTTTTTTCTGCCTTGTGTTGCAGCATAATCCAAAATGCCTGTTTCTGTTTGTTTTTAGTGTAATATGGGTGCAAAGAATCATGCCATTATCCTTCCTGACGCTGATAGAGATGCCACACTGAATGCCCTTATTGCTGCTGGTTTTGGTGCAGCTGGGCAAAGGTGTATGGCATTGAGCACTGCTGTTTTTGTTGGAGGTTCAGAACCATGGTATAGTTCTATCCTATTTGTTAGAAAATTCCTTCAGAATTTAGCCTTTTGTCTGCTTTTGGGGTAGCATAGCTAACCATACCCTTTGTTTAGGGAGGATGAACTAGTCAAACGCGCAAGCGGTCTTGTGGTTAATTCAGGAATGGCTAATGATGCAGACCTTGGTCCAGTGATCAGCAGACAGGTTTGATTTCGGACACATGTTTCTCATGTTATTCGCTCTTTCCTGCTTGTGGATACATACTGGAATAACTTTGGGAACATTGTTCATATAGAATGACATTTTTCCCAAAAGAAAAGAACTGTCTTCTCAACTTCAGATCTTCAAATATTGGCAAGTATAAAGGGCATTTTTTTTTCATCCTCAAAAAATTGTTGGACTATTTGAATTTCAGATCTTCAAAAGTTAAGTGGGGGGTAAAAAGGAGACATTCACAAGTTTAGATCTTCAAATAGATTGGTTGGTTTATCTTTTTGAACTTGGACGAGAAATAGAATAGCTACTTTTTCACCAAGAAGAAGTTGAGGCCTGATTTTCATGTGACCTAAATATGGAATAGAACCCTACTCGTAATTGTCTTGTTACCGCTAACCAAGGATTCAAAAACCGGTTACGGCAAAAATATCGGACCCTGGCCAATACAGGATACCAACGGTAACCGGTTTTCTACCGGACACTTTCAATTGCCCAATTTAAACTCAAAATTTGAATTTGTTTGGTTTTCGGCCTGTTAAAGCCCGATCTGACCGGTTACCGCTCGGAATTACTCTTCATAAATTTAAATTCAAAATTCAAAAATTGAATTTAGAACTTTTTTGGACCGATATTGTTTTACGGTGCGGGCGGTCGGCCGTAACATGGTAACTGGTAGGTTACCGTCGATTTTTGTATCCTTGCCGCTCACACTGAACGGACCTGTATACAAAATATTGAAATCAGTTGGCTGAGAGGTTAATGTGGTACCTGACTTCGCTTGATACTTGTTGAATAAGGAAAGAACATTTACCATTTAATGGCCATGACTTCTTTGTTGCCTCAACACATGAACCTAGCATGCTATATTTTAAGACTGTTAACATTATATAGCCAAGTAAGTAGTTAGAAAGTTCTGTTGGTTTTGGATGATCTCTTTCACTTCATAAGTGAACACCTTGTGTTGAGATTGAGTCAGGACCAGAGTGATTTTAGCATATAATCATAATAAAGCTAGTGAAATTGTCACTTCCATTTTTTAAGTAAACCAGAGTGATTTTAGCATATAATCATAATAAAGCTAGTGAAATTGTCACTTCCATTTTTTAAGTAATGTTAACTGTTGATACATGGCATAGCCTTCCTGGAAGCATATTAGCCTTTGGGGTTTGGCTGCAAATTTCATTAGCTTGGGATTCATAATAAGTACTAGTTTCTTAACTACACCCATCTTTCCTTTCGGAGGTTCTTTTCTCTTACATCAGGACTCATAACAGTCACTAGCTTGGTAATTAGAGCCATTTGGCTTTTCAGTGGCTCTTTGCTCTTAACAGTTTACTATCTACAGGCCAAGGACCGTATCTGCAAGTTAGTTCAAAGTGGTGTTGAAAATGGTTCTCGTATTTTGCTTGATGGGAGAGATATTGTGGTAATTTTAACAAATCAATTGTTTAACTGTTTGCCTGCAGTTCTACTAGGTCTTGGTACAGCAGAGCCTAATAGCTCTCAACTGTGTAGGTTCCTCACTTCGAGGATGGCAATTTTGTTGGTCCAACCATCCTGGCTGATGTTAAAAGTGACATGGAGTGTTACAAGGTATTTTTCAGAATGCTTTTATCATATTTAACTTTGCATCAGCATTAATATTTATTATCCGGGGAGTGATTGGAAAGCAAGGTGGCATTTTTTTGGGCTCATGCAGAACTATTGATTGGATTGTTGCACTCTGCATCTTGTAAAAAGTAAAGTATGGGATGCATAGTAGATATATATTGGTTTCAAAATGAAGTTCAAGCTTTGAACATATGTGAGCTATGAAGTATCCATTAATTTTTGAGGGAAAGCATACATCAGATGCATTTTAACAGAATCACTATGATTCTGCCTGGAGGCCAATGTTGTTAACCAGTAACCACCCAAAATGGGGCAATGGCATAGTAGCTATTTTGTTTATTGTGTTTCCTTATAAATGCATGGTATTTGGACTTCAGTATTGTGGCAATTTGCACTTGTAAGCCACTGTTTGCCTTAAGTAGATCATCCTGGTTGCGGTGGCTGATTTGCATGCTCTTCTTCTAGAGTTTCTGTCTCCCAATACTTCGTGAGCTAAGGTGGTTAGCACAAATGTCCTGAACCACATCCACGCGTATTACTTAATGATTCATCACAGCATTGTGTTATATGTCTTGGCGACAGCTGTTGCATACTCTGTGAATTGTGTGAACAGTGTTATTGGAACTTGAGTATTTTCTCAAAACAACATTAGAAAATATTGTACAGGTTGGGGGTCAAATCTTCAGTGCACGCCAGCAAGTCCTTTCAAAAATTGCATGCGCATTATTATATTTTGACTGAATCTTGCTAAATTTGAAACAGGACGAAATTTTTGGTCCAGTTCTTCTCTTGATGAAGGTATGCCAAAGTTGTTTCCTTCACTTTGCACCATAAAAAATTTATGCAGCTGACTGTTCTCTCCATTGCAGGCAGAGAGCCTAGATGATGCCATCCAAATTGTAAACAGAAACAAGTAATTTTTCCCTCCTGTGAGCTCATAGTCCTGACTCCTGACTCCTGAGCAAGGTTGTCAGAATCGAGATCTTGAATCGGATCAAAGGTGCCCTGATAGGATCACATTTTAGGATTGAATCGTAGAATCTAAGATCCTACCTGATTCTACCAAACACTATATTTTCTTCAATCCACCACATCTTTTGATTGAGATTTTAGCGTCTATTTAGTCATTTGGCAACTAATTAGATTTATAGTTGCCTATGTTATCATCGTTATATAATAATTGTCACAAGTTGGTTATATAATGCATATTTTTGTGTACATATTATAATGGCATGCTTTAAATTATAATTTAAAGGCTTTTATTTACAAAAATATAGTGAAAACAAAAGATTATTTGTTGTTTATACAAATAATACTTATATCTGAATGAATATCGGTGAAACTTTACAATAAAAGGAAAATATGCTAAGTAATTTTTAATAATTAATTACTAGAATCGGTAGAGCCGGGTAGAATCGTATATAAAATATGTTTGAGAGCCTACAATTTTTTTTGTTGTTGCTAGAATTGTAATGATATTAAGATTCTACCTAGGATCGGATCGTTCCACTCAATCTAGGATCGTAAAGTCTTAAGACTTGAAGACATGGATCGAGATTCTGTCAACCTTGCTCCTGAGCATACATTGCAATTTATAAATCATCCTCCCTGTCTTTATGTGTCAGGTATGGCAATGGGGCTTCCATATTTACCACATCTGGTGTTTCTGCAAGGAAATTTCAGATGAACATTGAAGCTGGCCAGGTAGTGCATAGTCTCTCTCTCTCTCACACACACGCACACGCTTGTGAAGGATTTATTACATAATCGTGTATGCTATAGTTAGGTATAAAGGTCTCAAAAATCGGTTTCGGAGAAAATCCCAGACCTAGATCGGTACTGTTTCCCACTAGAAATTAGAATAATCCCATGTGGTTGCTAACTTGAATTTAAACACATATATGAATTGAGAAGGGTTGCCATCCAAGTATAACTGGGAGCCTGAAATTTGAATTTGAATCCAAAATTATAAGTTTGAAGTTAACAGAAATGATAAGAAATTGAATCTTCATGGACTACTTGCTTGCAGCAATTATTGTACTTTTTGTCCGCACCATATGAATTGACTCGCACCGCATGTATAATTCATATTGCATGGTTTCCTTTGCAGGTGGGCATCAACGTGCCGATTCCAGTACCCCTGCCATTCTTCTCCTTCACAGGCAGCAAAGCTTCCTTCGCAGGAGACTTGAATTTCTACGGTACGCCATTCTCAAGCTAATCTCACGTGATCCTTTCCCAATAATCATAATGGACTACTAGAACAATTGCATCCGAGAATAACCAACACGGTAACACGGAATGGCAGGCAAGGTGGGCGTGCAGTTCTTCACTCAGATCAAGACGATCACGCAGCAGTGGAAGGAATCCCCAGCGCAGCGCGTCTCCCTCTCCATGCCCACCTCGCAGAAGTGAGGTGACTTGTACTAACTCTCCTATGTTCGCCTCTGGAAAAAGACAACATGCACCGATGTGAAATGAACAGAAGAATAACAGGCAGGCACGGGATGATCTGGCAATAAAACTGGCTAGTCTCAGTCTCTATTTAACGAACACCTTGCATGCCTCATTTGCAAAATCAGATTACCCAGATGTAGATTGAGCACACTGCCCATTCTGTAGTTCAGAGCATTCTGTCAAATTAAGCTCCAGATCTTGCTTCTAGACTCTTTAGTCTCTGGATCAATTATCATGTGTAAATTTTTGAAATAACAACCTAATAAAAAGGTCGCCGTGCCAGCCTGTGGTGTTTGTGCAGCTGAGCAGTAATTAAAAAGAAGGTGGTGAAACTGAGACCAGTAGCAAACTGAAACAAGTTTTAACCAGAGGGAGAGCTAGAACGTGGACATCTTACTCTCACTGCTGTAATGCACAGGAAATCGTTTGCATCCATCAACAAAATGGCTAGCCGGGTAATAGTAACAAATAAACCAATCAGTATCTGCACAGATTAATATATTTTTCTGCAAATCCTAATCAAGCATCATGGACAAGTGACAAGTAAGCTCGAGCGGATCCCTATTCACGAGCCCGAAAGCTTGAAAACGACGTGCCTGCTTAGCGTCAAGCGCCATGGCAGACACTTGGTAAGCAGCTCCAGGTAGTGTTGGCACTTCGTGGGATCCTGGCCGTTGCTGCTCATGCACTGCAAAAACAACATAAATAAGCGAGGCAATTAACATGCACTAGCGGATAAATTTGAAAATTAGGAAGAAGAGTTGCCTAGAAGAGGGGAGCTAAACCCTGGTCTAAATTAGTTCGGGGGTAGTAGCTACTTGCATCTTGGAAGGCCTTGGATTGGCCACCGCAGGCGCTCACCGGAGTGACCGGCATGCACTGTGGCCATGGCTTCGCCGGTAGCTGGAGCACCGACGACTGCAGGAGTCGCGCCGTGATCTTTAGCTACTGGTCTGGCGCTATGATCTTCAGGCGCGTGCCGGGGCGACGGCGAGCGGGCGTCTGCGACGGTTGCAGGACGACGGCGAAGAGGAGCGGGAGTGGCTGCTTGCGAAATCTGTCGACACGAACCGCATACATTACCATGGCGATTGGTAATATAGGGGCTGTTTGGTTCATGACAGTTAATGAATCAAGCTAAAATTTGGTATATCCAAAACTCAGGTAAAGTTAAAATTTAGTAAAATAAATGTTGTTTGGATTATGATCAAGTTAAATTTTGGTCTTATCAGATTTTTATTGCCCCCGTGTTGGTGTAATCAATTTTTTGTTAGTATTATCAAATATTTATAGTAAACCAAATAGACCCATAAGTACATGCATGTGTAATAAGTACGTGCATGTGTACTGCGAAACGAGCATTCGTACCCTGCTACTAACAGTACTGCTTCCAAATTTCATACGGTTTATTACTAATTCTTGAGGAAGTATAGCCATAGGCGCCACTCGATTTTCATGATCCTAACCCTTAGGCTAATAACTTTTATGATTGTAAGAATACTAGAGGTTACATAAAATGTACCCTAGTAGGATGAGGTCCTACACCCAATCCCCAACCAGATGACTGCTCGTGAAAGCTATGAACTGACACTTGGATCCAAATCCAAGTATATTCCTTGCCATGTGATGAATAGAGTACGTGACATATTTGTTCCATTTCATGCGACGTTTCATGGTCCTAAGACACTGACAATAACCACTATACGGTTGAGTGTCTGACAGATACTAACCGACGATCAGTTACTATTTCATTAACTGTAACTAACCCTCCGACCGGGCGCGTCACTTCCAACAGACGTCTTCTTTAGGAGTAACTGTCACCTCTTCGATGGTTATTTAATGACGGAGCACGGAGGAACAAGGGCATCGGATTGAAGCATCACAATTGACATTAGATTAATGTTTCAACTCTGATTCAATAGTATAGCAATCACTATGCTCAGTGTAATTAGGATCAGTCCATCGCCTTGTTAAAGGCACCCCTTGTAAAAGATCCAGTTCATAGCAATAAAGAACAATCTCATTCTCTTCTAAGAACTTTTTGTCATTTTCCTCTATTTTATATCGTAAGATCGACGACTCGATCGTCGACAGTTGGTGCCGTCCATGGGGAAGAAGGCGTTGGGTTCTTGAAGATGACTTCGCTCAAGCATTTCTCATCCACTCCTTTTGCTCCGTCATCGCTCATGCGAACATGGCAGGGACTTGGGATGAGAAAAACTGGTTCGACTTAGCGGAGTACCCCGACCTCGACATGGACGCATGCATCTGCGCCATGGAAGAAAACATGGTGTCATCATCATCCTCCTGTGTTGGCTTGCCACTCGTTGAAACCTACAAGATCGACCAGATGAATGAGGATTCACCACCGCCATCCGTGCTGCTTTCGGAGGAACTAGTTGTTTCGACCAGTTCAGAACATCCGAATTCCTCTATAAGTACGGTCAATCCGACCGACAGGAACGACGACAGTAGCCCAACATCAGAGAATCAATGTACTCTCGATGTTTGTCATGGGCGACCAGTATTCGCCAATGGCTCCTACGTATTCTGGGGGCCAACCGATACTTGGTGAGAGTGTGAATGAAGTTGCCATTACCACTGGTCGAAGGCTAAGTGGGAATGATAAAACTCAGCAAACGATCGGTAATCCGCCGGATCAGGTTGAATCCACCACAAGGCCCATCGGAGGTGGTAATCTTCGACCGCTCCCCGTCGTGGAGGCTCTTTGGCAAATCTCTAGAAGGCTATCCCTTAACTACGACGGGAGCTCGTTGGAAGATCGTTGTTGGCATCACAAGGTTAACGCGATCGTAGATACTGGTCAGGATGCCATGCTCGGTCCTCCATGGCTTAACCCATCACCATATACTGATAGAGATGGTACGGGCGCTCCAACACCACTTGTCGAAGACGAACAGACTAATAGATGTCGATCAGTTAATCCGCCTATTCCACCCCACAACAGGTGATAGGTCGGGCAGGACAAGACGAAAGGTCGGAAGGATATTCGACTCATCGAACGCCCAATGCTAGCAGCAATCCTCCAAGACCTTCGGTAACCCTGCAAAACTTGCAACGAGTTCGTGATATCTTGAATAACCCAGATCCTACTCTGGCAGAGACTCTGGGTTATGTTCAACTTGCAAAACAGGTATCGGAGATCCTCCAGAAAACTATGCAGCGTACAGAAATGTACCTAGAGCAAAGGAATTTGCAAAGTCAAACCATGACTTCTTCCCAGTGCTTCTCCCCCAGGAGGGGACAACATGGTCGAACAGAGGATCAGACGATATCAAGACCGCCTCGTAGATTCCGAGTAGAGAACATGAGAGAAGATGTCTCTTCTCAGCAGCCACTCCTCCTCGTCTAGAGGAACGACCTCTTGGTTCTGGCGACCTTCGGCATCATCTGAACGAAGCAGGTGGTCAAAGATGTCACACTAACACCCGCGATCGGATTGGGGCACCAGAGACTCGGCAAATTAATATGAGAAATCGGTCCCCAACCGACTATAATCTGACTCCTTTTCAAAGAAGGCATCACAACTCCATAATAGGTTGTCGAGCCTTCTCAGCAAGGCTCCAAGCTGTACGCTGGCTGGACAGATTCCGACCAGCCAATATAGAAAAATTCAATAGGACTTGAACCCATTAGAATTTTTTCAGATCTATACTACCACCATGAAAGATGCCGGTGGTGATGACAACGTGATGGGAAATTACTTGCCCACAGTCCTTGAAGGGTCTGCCCAGTCGTGGTTGCTCAACCTGTTGGTTGGATTTATCTACACTTGGAAGCAATTATGTGAATTATCACAGACGGTTCGTATAAAGAACCGTATGTGATACTTATTTATCACAGACGGTTAACGAAGAACCGTCTATGATAATTTTATCACAAATGGTTCCAAAGGAACCGTCTGTGATGGGGTGTCTAGTATAGCATATTTTGTAGTAGTGATAGCCTTGACATCAGGATCGCTTGCGCAAATTATTTTGATCTGCTTCTAATCTTATCAGGGGAAGCGCTTCAAGAAATAAAAGGATTTCAAGGTTAAGAAATAGACAACTAATAAACTATACTAGAAAGGATTCTCTGAGCTTACCTTCCCTAGTATCCTTGATCGCTTCATCACGACACTACTACAAAACAGGCAATAGAAGACTACCTCTATAAATAGATGCTCCCGACAGGCCTGCCCATTCCATTTAAGGCGCCGTGTGAGGACTCCAGATTATTAGGCTTGTAATGCTTAGTCACCAATTGACCCTAGCATCACAAACAGAATAACCCATGTCTTCGAGACATGTATACTTCCCAGAAATGCAGTATACACACCCCTTTACAAAATTCATGCATCAATTCCATTCATTCACATAGAATCGAAGCACAGCAACAAACCAGAAGTTAAAATAAATTAAGGATAGTTATTACAAAAGAGTGGCCGACCGGCCAAATACATATAAGTACAAAAATAAACAGCGGAAGCAAAAGTGCCATAAGATGGCCATAAACAAAAGAGCCAATCAGTGTGCCTTTAACCCACAAGGCAACCGACCGAGTCGCCAAGCTAGTCGTCGAACCCGCAGCATATTTCACAAAAATGAGGCCCTTGGGGCTCACCTTCCTCCTCTGCAATAAATAGTTAAGCAAAGCAAATGAGTACAAAAATTGTACTCTGCAAGACTTACGTGTAGAATAACAAACCTATACATATGCTACATGCAAGCTTATTTGAGTGGAGGCTGTATGTTCCATTTTCAGCACAAATCAATCTTTATTTGCAATAATGTAGTACATTTAAAAGCAAGTTGACAAATCTGTTTTTAAGGTTCAAATAACAGTAAAGGACAACAATAATAACAATAGATAGATGACAACAACAATCCTGGAAGTGACTAAACCATTAGTCACCACAACAATAGGCATGAATTACCCATTCATACCAACCACGTCAAATTTTAATGAAAAAGGTTGTAGTCTAGTTCTTGCACAACCTTACCAAGCATGTCCATAACTTAGGACGAGGCTATTCGAATAGTTTTATCCCTGCAGGGGTGTACCAATGTACCCACACGCCAGACCGCCTTTTTGTCAAGCTATTAAGCACACTTCCTTAGGTATGCCGCCACGGCTAAGTCCCACGAGACATTTCCAATATTGTGCATTGACTGCGAGCCGCCCGTATGGATAGAAACCCATACGTTGTGTCGGAGTCATCGTAAAGCCTCGGTCAACTACCCATCGTAGGTAAAGCCTTGGACAACTATGATGCCCCTCGAGGTGGAGAGCCTACCCGGAATCTCCACCACCGCACACCCAACACAAGAACACATATCCTTTTTCACACAACACACACAACCCCCTCCTGCGACTCGGAGATAACACACGCCAAAGTACTCAGTCAAGAGAGGTCTCATATCCCTCTCGCGTGGTTAGCACGCAAAAGCGCTTGACTTAGTGACACAAGTAACTCGGTCCTTGATGACCTAGGCACCATTCCATTCACACCAACAGATCACACCAACATACAATTGTGCCCAAGTCTAAAATAATTTTATTTTCAGTTTTTGACTTTACAAAGTAACCAAAGCACAAGTGCTGGACATAATAGAATAATAAATAGATGTGTGATCAAGATCATCGACTAAAATCGATGATCGCCCCTTACTACCGAAACTAAGCATTTCTAAGTAATTTCAATTCGCAATCTACTAAGAGACAAGAGCTCATGCATCGAACTCTCATCACAGCAAATAACCTAGGCTCATGGTAGTAGAGGATAATCAATTCCTACAGATTATGCAACTATAGGATTCTAACCATAATTTAACAACAACATAGTAATGCATACATATAAGTTGAAATCAATATATTAGACTTGAAAAATACTGGGATTAACATGATCAAACTGCTTGCCTGATTGCTGTGGTTCAATATGTTGCGGAGGATCACTTAGGTGCTCAATGTGCTTTTCGAAACCTAACGAGAAAGCGAAAAAGAACCGATAAGAACGAAGAAAACAAAAAGACTCAACAGCAAACTTTCTCCGAATGCTTTGAAAATTTTACAGCTGCAAGAGCATAGTTTATAAGGAATTTAGCAACAAGAACCAATTGATTTGGATTCTTAATACAAAAGATATGAGCAAAACAAATCTGCTCAGCCTTATAAATCACAAATGCTACTATTTATTGCAACTAAAATCTTAGCAAAAAATTCTGGAGCTATAAAGAGGTTAGAAACATTTTTAGATTAAAGTTAAGTTAAAAATATAACTAACAAAATTTGAATCAACCGAAAAGGAATTAAAATGAAATAGTTATGCATTTTAGAAGTTAATTTTATTTTTCAGTTGACAAATAATCCTCTCGGGAAAAATATGAGATTAAATCGACGTGGACGAACTTGGACTGTTGATCTTGGATCCAACAGTCCAAGTCCACGGATAGCGTGCGCTCCAGCGGCTCACAACCCCCATCGTTGGATTTAGATCCAACGGTCCACATGGATGGAGACGTTTGGACGGTCCGAACGTTCAAGTAGATGTGGGCCGTTGATCTAGAGATGGACGACTCACAACGAAGGAACCTTCGACCGGTCCGAACGTTCACTCGAATCTGAGCCGTAGATTCGAAATCCTACGGTACACATGGATCGCCGCGTTCGGATGGTCCGAACGTTCACGCGATTGTGGACCGTTGATCTAAGGATCGATACCCACAAATAACCACGCTCAAAACGCTCGCACCCGGCCCAACCGACAAAACTCAACGGCGAAAGGAGGCTCACCGCCGGCGACTCTGGTCACGACGGTGCGAACAAAGGCCCAAAATGGGTCTGCAATAGCTTTACGCACACAATGGGACCAAACATTACGGCTGCGGCGGTCTAGAATGCCAGCAAGCCGGAGTTTACAGAGGTGACAAAAATGGCCAAAAAATGAAAAATGCAAAGAAGCTCTGCTGCGGTCCAAGTAAGCGTGTGCCAAGCTTCTAGGGACTAATGTGGAGCTACCTGAGCACGGGAGAGGCACAGAGGAGGTTGAAGATGCTCGGGTGATGAACAATGGTGCTTTTGGCCGAAAATGGGGAATCGCCAATTCAGCCCAGCCCTGAGGATGACAAGCAAAATTGAGAGAGGGTTAAGCTCCAGAGAGTAAAGAGGGAGAAGAGGGAGCAAGGAATGGAGGGTGAGAGCCACTGTGGTACCGCCTTCACCGAAAGCTTGAAGCTCGGCAATGGTGGCAGAAGTGCTTTCGGATGAATGCAGCTCAAACAACCACTAAAGTGCTAGCTAGAGTTGTGGAGATGGTAGAGGAAGCCAAAGGGGAAGCAATGGAGCTTAAATAGAGGAAATGGCAGAGGGCAACGACAATATTTCTCCTCGGGTCAACACTGCCATGAGAGCACTTGAGAGCGACGGGAGCAGTTGAGCAATGGACTTCTGAGGGCGGTGCACGACGGGAAATTAATGCTAGCAGAGAGAGCCGTTTAAAGGTGGTCATCGAGGTGACCCAACGCTGCTCCAGTTCTGCGCACGCCATGGCTTTGACTCAACCGCACGCTAGCTCAGACTCGAGGAAGGAGACGACTCGACCACCGTTGTATTGAAATCGGACGGTTCCAATGAACGGGGCGACTGGAACGGTCCGAACGTTCACTTCAATCCAGGCCGTTATCTCCAAATCAGACGGTTCAAACGAACGGGACGATCGGCCGGTCCGAACGTTCACTTCAATCCAGGCCGTTGATCTAAGATCCAACGACTCTCGTTGATCGAAACGTTTGGATGGTCCGAACGTTCACACGCATATGAGTCGTTGATCTCAGATCCAACGATCCACGATACTCGCGCCCGAGCGACCGCACCGGGTGCAGTTAGTTGGCTGAACCAAGCCACTTGGCTCGAGCCCGAGTCTGACTCGCGCCAAAGGAATAGTGAAAACCAGCAAGGGTTTGAATTAAACAGCTGATTTTTGGAAAATTTGCTTAAGGTAGCAAACAAGCTCCAAAAATCATGAAATTTTAACAGGATGCTGCTGACTGCAGGATAAACCTCCCATAAAATTTTTAGAGACTTTTATGCACTGCATTTTTCTCAAGAAATTCTAGAATGTGTGAATTAGGGTTTGACCAAGCTTTGACTTGGTTTGATATGCCTCCAAAATTATCAAATAATTTCTAAAAATCATGAAATAATTCAGAGGTGTTACCAAGCCTCCCTAGAACTCCAAAAAATGTTTACATGGGTTTGGCATAAGATCTTTGCCAAGGAGGTTTTTGATTGAAGTCAATTGAGGATGTTGATTTTGATTTCCATAATTACTTTGCAAGAATTACAGAAATGTCCAAAGACTTCAAGATGCAAGAAAAGTTTTAATTTCTTCTCATTTTCTTACATTTGAAACACAAATCCACATTTGGGATGTTACACGCCGCCACCCTGCTGCTGCTGCCTCCTCCCCATTGGCCACCCTGCTGCTGCTGCCGCCTCCCCCGATTGCGCCACCTGCGCTGCTTGCCTCCTCCCCTTACACCACCCCGCCTGCTTTGCCTCCTTCCATGCACATTACATCGCCCATTCCGCTTTGAGTCAGCCACCCCGCTTCCTCCTCCCCATTGCGTCACCTCTGCGCCTCCTTCCACATTGCACCACCTTGAGAGAAGTAACCTTTTATTTTTGCTCTAGACTAATCACTAATGTGTAACGATCTGTAACCTTTTATATTTACTCTAGACTAATCACTAATGTGTTTGGTCATTATGAAGGGTACTTGCGGTTTATTAATATAATTTAACACTAATTAATTTGTTACGTGCGATACGTGTAGATAGACCAAATCGGATGTACATTGAGAACCGTGTGAGTGAAGAGTATATTAATGGCGTGTTTGCTTTTAGAAGAGCCACGAGGGATATGTTGAAGAAGGGGATAAAATTTATGTACTGTCCATGCATTGATTGCGATAATATAAAAATGTTTAACAACCCGGCGCAGATCGAAGCTCACTTAATACGAATGGGTTTCAAAAAAGGATATACATGTTGGAGCAGTCACGGTGAAGAGCAGATTATACCAGAAGTCAGTAATGACGACATCGCCGAGGAAGTCAACGATATGCAGGGTATGGAATGTGCTTTTGATGAGGATAGGTCGATGATGACAACTGATCGATGCTACGCGATGCAGAAGGGAACTACAGTGAGAGAGAGTTTTGTAAATTCGAGGGCTTAATGGAGGACTCGGGGAAACCTTTGTTCCCTGGCTGCAAGCTGGAATACACAAGGTTGTCAACCATGCTTGAACTGCTGAAATTGAAGGCAAGCAATGGTTGGTCCGACAAGAGTTTTACGGCGTTGTTAGGTCTCTTAGCTGACATCCTTCCGGAGGGAAACGTGTTGCCCAGCACGACCTACCATGCTAAGAAGGTTATTTGTCCATTGGGAATGGAAGTAGAAATAATACATGCATGTCCGAACGATTGTATCCTCTACCGTAAAGAGTATGCAGACATGCATGTATGTCCCGTGTGCAAAGCATCCCGATACAAGCGTTAGAATATTGCTAAGGCGAAGCAAGGACCTCCTGCTAAGATGTTGTGGTATCTGCCTGTGATCCCACGTTTGAAGCGTTTATTTGCGAACCGAAAGGAGGCAAGATTGATGCGTTGGCACTCGGACGAGCGTAAGAAAGATGGGAAGCTCAGACACCCTGCTGATTCTGCCCAGTGGAGAAACTTTGATCGGAGCTTCGAAGAGTTCGGTGCAGAACCGAGAAACATAAGGTTAGGGTTGAGTACGGACGGAATAAATCCTTTCGGTAACATGAGCAGCCGACATAGCACCTGACCCGTGAATCTATGTATGTACAACCTTCCTCCTTGGCTGTGTATGAAGCGGAAATACATTTTGATGTCACTACTTATCCAAGAGCTGAAGCAACCTGGGAACGATATTGATGTGTACCTAGCACCATTGCTGGAAGATCTTATGACACTTTGGAACGAAGGGGTACAAGTATGGGATGCGTACAAATGAGAGAACTTCACTTTACGCGCCATGTTATTCTGCACCATCAATGATTTTCTTGCCCTTGGTAACTTTGTCGGGTTCATACAAAAGAAGCCAAAGCCTGTCTGCGACCGCTTAGATGGTACCGAGAGTGTATGGTCGAACAACTCACGCAAAATCGTATATACGCCGTCAGAGGTTCCTTCTCGTGATTCACCCATACCGCAAGATGAAGAAATAATTCGACGTAAATAAGGAGGACGGTTCACTCAAAGGGCTTTTAGAGGAAAGAGGTCTATGATATGGTTAAGGATATCAATGTTGTGCTTGGAAAGGGATGTAAATTAAGGACCCTCGTAAAAACATCCGAAGAAGCGGTCAATTTTTGGGACTCGCTTTATTGGGAGCACTTAGAAGTTCGCCAACGCATCGACATCATGCACGTGGAGAAGAATGTATGTGATAGCTTGATTGGTCTCATCAACATTAGTGGCAAAACAAAAGATTTGTTAACGCACAAACGTGACTTGGTTGATATGAACATAAGAACCGAGTTAGCACCGAAGAGACCGATAAAGGACGAACGTATCTTCCCCGCTTTGCTACACTTTGTCCAAGGCGAGAGAAATGAACTGTGTCAAAGCTTGCATGGTGTGAAAGTTCCGTCCGGTTACTCTGCCAATATTAAGAAACTTGTTTCCATGAAAGATTTGAAATTAATTGGTATGAAGTCTCATGGTTGTCATGTGCTGATGACACAGATGCTTCTTGTTGCAATTAGGAGTATCTTGCCAAACAAGGTCCGAGTGGCAATCTTTAGGCTGTGTTATTTCTTTAACTCAATTGCTCAGAAGGTCATCGATCCCGAAGGACTCGACGCTCCGCAGGCCAAGATGGTGACGACTCTATGTCATCTTGAGATGTATTTCCCTCCGTCATTTTTTGATATCATGGTCCATCTCATTGTTCACCTTGTGAAAGAGATAAAGATATGCGACCCTGTGTTCCTGCATCATATGTACCCTTTCGAGAGATACATGGGAATTCTGAAATCCTACGTACGGAATCGATCTTGGCCGGAGGGCAGTATCATCGAAGGTTATACAACCGAAGAGATCATTGAGTTCTGCGTCGACTACATGGCTTAGGTGGAACCGATAGGTGTGCCTCTATCTCGTCACGAGGGGAGACTAGAGGGTATCGGGACCATCGGGAGGAAAGCAATTACTCCCGATCTAGATACATACGCGCAGGCCCATTTCACGGTCTTGCAACATATGACCCAAGTGTCCCCGTACATCGACAAGCACAAAGACATGGTACGCCAATGTAATCCGCACCGGTCGGAGGTTTGGATAACGAGAGAACAACCGCTTGTTCAACGAATGGTTAAAGATGCGATTCACTTGGAGGTCATCAAGTGATGAAACATCGCTATGGTTGGCCAAAGGACCAAAATTTACAATTGTGACATGGCAAGGATACGACATAAATGGGTACACGCTTTATACTGGCATCTCGTGATAGGAAGAGCACACCTGTAACAAATGTATCCGTGATAGATGCATTTCACGAGGGTTCAATATCGCGGGGCACGCGGTTGAACTCATACTATGGGTTCGTAGAGGAGATTTGAGAGCTCGACTATGTACTTTTCAAGATCCCCCTGTTTCGATGTCATTGGGTTAAACTTCCGCAGGGCGTGAAGGTCGACAAGTACGGCGTCACTACTGTGGACCTCAAACGTGTCGGATACAAGGACGAATTATTCGTACTCACTAAGCAAGTTGTTCAAGTTTTTTATGTAACGGACCCAGCAAATAAGAACCGCCACGTAGTTCTTCTTGGGAATAGAAGGATTGTCGGAGTTGAGAATGTCGTGATGAGGAAGAGTACAATCAATTTGACGAGTTGCCTCCTTTCGGAGACGGCATCAGACTGGAGGAAGAACCCAGTGAGGAAGCTAGCTATACGCGCGTCGATCATCATGAAGGACTATATTTCAATTAAGCATTTATTCCATTGTAATTTGATGTTAACATGTGTTATGGACTTGTCATCTCTAATGTTGATGTTAATGCGGACTTGTTAGAATTATCAACTTGTTTAGAATATCATCTTTGAAACCTTGTTGGAAATGCACACAAATGGAAAAAATGTGTTTTTGTCATTTGAGCAAAGTTAAAAGTGCATTGCTTCTGTGGCATGGCGGTCTGATCGGTGCTAAATCGGCCAGACTGCCATGTGTCGGGCGGTCGGACCGGCCACCCTTGGCGGTCTGACCGATTTGACAGCGGTCAGACCGGCAATTAGTTGGTGGTCCATCTATGCAACAGACAGACGGTTCTTTAATGGAACCGCTGCGGATTACTCACATCACGATTTACTCCATTAAAGAACCGTCGGTATGTTTAGGATTATCACAGACGGCTCTTTAATAGAACCGTCTGTGATAAGTAATCACAGACGGTTCTATTAAAGAACCGTCTGTGATGTTAGAGTTATCACAGACGGTTCTTTACCGGTGCTCCTCTGACCGATTCGGTGCCCCCGGAAGCTTCGCCCCACCACCCTTGGCCATCCTCGCAGCCCGCCGTGTGCCTCCTCCGACCGCCTCTGCCTCGCCGCGCCGCTCCGGTGCACCCCCGCCTCCACCAAGGCTTGGTGAGCATTCCTCTCCTTCCTCATGCCCTTGCGCACCTCCATTTCCTCTCCACTCCCTCCGTCCGCCATCGCCACTAACCGACCCCTGCGGCCGCCCATTCCGTCGCCGCTCCACCTCCTCAGCCCGCTTTGGCGCGCCACCACCTCCCTTGGCCTCCTCCTATCCTCGGCATCCTATTTCACGGCTCGCCGCCTCTCCACCTCACCCGTGGCCGCCGCTACCGAGCGCCTTTTCTCCCCTTCTCTTCTACCGACCCCCTCAGCCCTCTCTCCTCTCGGCACTCTGTCGCCGAGGCCCCCTCTCTCATCGGCATGAGTCTTGCTTAGCTAATCCGCAATTAGTTTTGGTGGTAAAACTTGCAAATATTTGGTGAATCTATGTTATTTGATTATGGTTTGAACAACGTCAGTAATGTCTGAGTATTTTGCTGCCATGAACTGCTGCCAAGGCCAGTTGTTGGTCGAGCCGGAGGTATTGATTGTTGGTTGAGGTTTATTGCCTCCTCAGTTCATTGATAGATAGGGGTTGGCAGTGATCTTGAATGTCAATGGATGGTTGTTGGCAGTGAATTGAGTGTGGATTGTTAACTGTGACTCTTACTTCTCTAGTTGAGTGTTTTGTTAAGAGAGCTATGGGAATCATCAGTGGCAGTGTTTGTTGTTTAGCAGCAGTGGCTGGAGTAATCTGGCACCTTGGAAAAATCTGTGTTTGATCTAGCTCTGCAGCAATATTTGTAGAGGGAATACATTGTGTAGATGATCTTATATTGTACAATAGAGGCCGCATCATTTGCCATTGATGAGAATAGTTCATCCTTGTTTATAAATGCAATCCCTTAAATTGCATTTAGTCCAAAATAAAAAAGATGTGTTATTTTATATCCGCAAAGCTATTAGACGGACGTGACTTTACCTGGGTTTTACCCCCTCGTAAAAAGGTATACGAGTTTAGACACCGACCGCTCTTATCGTTTTATGCTGTGCACCTGCATCTATCAGGAATCGAACCTGCTGACCGCTATAAGTTTAACATGTACTTACCGTTACATCCCTGTATGTGTGTTTGTTTGTTTGCAATATTTCCTTCTCCTTTGCAGTTTTTTATGCAATTTCATATATTTTATTTACTACGTATCATATATTTAGGTTCAATGTGTAACTTCTATTTGATTATGTAATCATTGCGTACGTAACTTATATAGATGGCAGAGGCACCGTCTTCGCCGCCGTCGGACGCCGCCAAATGCGCTTTGGATCTTCGATCAAGGTGGTACGCAGCGAGAAGGCAGAGGAATCTCCAAATTGCCCTCGGGCGCATGACGATCACAGAGGTCGCTGACGCTGGGATCCCGCCGAGTCCCAAGAAAGCACCGCGAGATTCCGACCGTCTCATGGGTACTTGCAAGGAACGGTCCCCATCACCACCCCAACCCGGAAGTCTCGACGATGTACAAAGAGACCGGGCCAGGATCAACTTTCGCCTCGCTCACTTTCCCCGGCGTACTGCATGTGTGCGATGGCACGCGCTGCTCGCGATGTCCCACGCATGGAGGACCTTCAAGAGCCTGCTTGTCACGTAGTACGTGAACACGGGTCGGACGCCCTTCACGACGTATCAATTTTTGTCGCGGGATACATGGGACGCATTCGTGCAGATGAAGACGACGGCTGAATTTCAGGAGCAAAGTGCGGCGCACAGAGCTATTCAGGCACAAAACACTCACCCCCACAGACTCGGCACCGCTGGGTACGCGGGTAAAGCCACGCAATGGGCGGCGGAGGACGAGACCACTAGCCGACCGTTTGCTTAGATCTCAAACGAGCGCACTCGAGCCTGGTTAAGAGCAAGGGCATCAGCCACGTCTTCGGGCAGCATCTCTTTCACAAACCCGGTAAACGAGGCAGTGTCTCAACGCCTGGTAAATTTGTCGAATCACTTAATTGTTAATAAGTCCATAACTTCATGGTGTTTACAATAACATGATGTCCTCTTGCAGGAAGCATTGACTTCCGCATCTTCCCAAGGTTCCTTCGAAGTAGACAGGGAGAAGGATGTACTGTCTACGGCCCTGGGAAACAAGGAGCACCCGGGTCGCACACGAGGCGTTGGGGTTTACGTACCTTGGAGGGATGGATTCCCACACAACTCCGACACATATAGGAGTAGGAAGAGATCCAAGGATCAACACGACGCTTGGTTGGAATATGTGATTATTGAAAAATTTCAAAAACAAATAACAAAATTGCAGAACCAAGTAAATCAACTCATGCAGGCGCAAGCCGCCCCTGTTAATTTGGGAGCAAGTCACGCCGACATCGAGTAGGCGTCGCGCCCACACATAATTCTGGAAATGACGACGTGCAATTACCGATCGACGACATCGAGGTAATGTACATCTCAAGAATGCTCCAAAGATAGACCTATAGGACGCCTTAGCTAATTGTGTACCGTTTTGTAGGGGCCGACGTCCTGCAAGATCCAAGTGAGGATGGTTGGGTCGATTCCTATTGAGCTTGGGCGGGGTATGGTGTATCCATACCAGAAGGGGCGATCGACATGGTGCCCGGTGCGAGGGTTACGCCAGGGTGCAGGTGGACATGGTACATGACAATTTCATGGCCATCCCGCTGGAGATTCCCCTGAACAAAGATATCAGAACACTAGGGGATGCCACGCACACTTTTATCCAAAGGCCCAAGAAGGACATCGCCTTTGACCCTTCAAAGGACGCTGACATCGACAGACTCGCTCTCCAATAGGACCTCGATGAGTCCGCCTCAACCAAAGCTTCGTAAGGCCGCCACATCGCTTCCGCCGAGAAGACGCACGAAGGACAAGAAAATCGTGTCACCATATCGGTCCCCGAGGCGCCTCATGGGAAGACATCCTCAACCGCCTCGTTAAGGAGAAATCAAAATCAAGAACATTAAGGCACCTCCCAAACCCGTGAAATACTCCTCTAAGTCCGCTGGTCTCCGCACGAAATAAAGAGCTCAGACTAGCTTGTCAAGCTTTGCATGATTGGTACTTGCGCAAGACCCGAGAGGAGGGGGCCATCTTTGAATCACCGCCGATACGAGAGGAGCATTTTCTCCACGAGCCCGCCACTTGCCGTGGGCTTCAAGACTTATTTGACCTATACAACCTAATCGCCTCGACGCCTCACTTCTACGATCTTTGACAATCGTAAGTGTGTACAATCAATTTCTACACTCACGTGATACCGATAAATATCATAACTCATTGCTTATGTACAGATACATTATGAAATGTGCCCGTCGAATCAAAGAACCGGTGGGTTTCCTCGACCCACACGTGGTCTCTGAGCAAACAATCAACCAAGACGCATCCTACGTCGAGAATTACATAAAAACAGGATTGCTTGCTCTAGACGACAAGGACTACATAATGGTGCCCTACAACCAGAAGTAAGTGCTTCAATATTTGCTATACAAATTACGTTTCAACATAGGGTTATGACTATAGCGACATACATGAGTAGGTTCCACTGGATTCTTCTGATTCTTGTGCCAAAGAGGAACATGGTATTGTACCTTGATTCTCTACTCAACAAAAATCATGACTTCACCCTTCTTAAAGTAATACTTGACAGATATGTTCATTTCCTCCGCACATAACTCTATTGTAGTCTTCCTTCGTTTGAAATGGATAAGGATAACTTTTTTGAATAATGTAGGGCGTTCATCGGCTATGTTGCCGAGGAAGGTTTATACAAGGGAACGAGCGCCACACTGACTCACAGGATGCGATTTTCGGTACGTGCTACAACACAATAATCATATATCATACTCCGTAATATTGCGTCTCGAACTGACTGTACATATATATATAATTCTATTTTTACAGTGCCGCCAGCAAAAACGAGATCACCTATGCGCATTCTACGTATGCCATCATATGCAGCTATTGATTGCTTCTAGGACGCACGATACCCAGGTTTGTCAATCTCGTAATAATTATTTCCTAATTATAAATTTAAATATATAAACTTACTACTTTACTCCTGCTAGCGACAGGGCTTGAACATAGAGTTAAATGCACTCGAGATGGACCAGGTCACGCGCGTTCGAGGGGAGCTCTGCGGCTTCATCAAGGTAGACATAGTTAACACCACCGGAGAGCTTCACGCCATCGACACCGATGAACGACCTCGAAACAATTGATTCAATATTGTAATTCACTTTGACTGGTTGTAATTCAATTTGTAACTCTAGCGACAATATATACTTGAAACATTCTTTTGTAATTGATTTTGAGTTAAATGATCACTTTGAGTTGTCAACAATTATCTGTGATATGTTTCTGCTTGCTAGTTTTCAGAGGGCATGGCTAGCAATTCCTGAGGCTAGCTGAAAATATAATAAAAATTAATTAGGTCTAAAGACTTATCACAGACGCTTCCAACCACGAACCATCTGTGATACTACATAATCACAGACGGTTCGTGGTTGGAACCGTCTGTGATAAGACTTATCACAGACGGTTTTTCAACCGTGTATGATAACCGCCTGTTATCACAGACATAAAATTTCAGACGGTTCAAAAACCGTCTGTGATGAGCTTTTCTGTAGTAGTGCGACCAAAGTACCGAAGTAGGGAAAGTGATCGGAGCCTTAAGGGACTATGTCGAACCCAGGAACGAAGGATCCCAAATTTACTACGTTTACACACTAGTCCAGGATGGTTAGTGTACACAGTCTCACAAACAGTGTTATCACAATCATATCAAGCGCTTTATTAATAAGGAACAGAGTTTATTACAAAAATGGGCTTGAGGCCAAATAACAAAACATAGCGGAAGCAAATAGGTAGTAGACCACACGACGTGCCATATGCAATCGTCTGGAGGCGTAGCCTAAACGTCTGGATCCTCACCGTCTGGATAGTAGTCTTCTCCTGAATAATATATTCAGCAAGGATGATCACAACTACCATGCTCGCAAATTATACCCAATATAGAATTTGGAATGCATGCATAAGTAAACAAAGGAAGGTTGGAAGGGTTTATTTGCATAAATCAACATTTTCAATTTTAAATAATCATACTAAGTTTTAAGGCATATGTTTAATCCATAGCTTAAAATTAGATTTAGAATTGACAATTTTATAGTGGATAATCTCCATATGAAACATGGTGATGGATATCCTCCTATCACATGGCTAACTGTCTAATTTTACCACAAGGATTATCCATCCTAAAATCATGTACAAAGTCATTTTAAAACCAAAAACAAAGTCTAACTTAGAGTGGCTTTGCTCAGCATGTCCATGACCGTGCACATGGCTATTCGAATAGTTTTACACTCTGCAGAGGTTGAACAGCTTTACCCACAAGAGATAATCAACTTTTAATGTCCGCCTAACACACTTCCGTAGGTGTGCGACTAAGTGATTATCACGAGGCCTTTACAATGCATCATTCCAAAGTAGTCATGCCCGCTAAGGTTTTACTTCCTTTGGATTAATCATCCATTAGAAGCCCCCTCTTGCGCCGCTAAGGTTTCACTTCCATTGGGTTAACCACCCACCGGAAACCCCTCTTGCGCCAAGTGGGAATACTGTCTAACCGACACCCACACACCAAAAATGGCACAACTAACAATGGAGTGTTGCAAATTATTCAGGCTAGCTTGTCCCATTCCAAGCTTGTGGTAGTACGGTGGAGCTTTGCAAAATGCGGCTCAAAGACCTGTCCTTAACTGACTTAGGCGACTCCCAAAATAACCCTTGGGCCTCAACCCTACCCAGATTGAGCCAATGCATAAACCTGCACCCACCAAGCATCCATTCCGCCCAAGTCCAAACCCATTTTTCACTTTTATTTTTTAAAGACATTTGCAAAAATCCACCATGACAAAATAATGTCATAGGCTTTTAATCAATACTTGCTGTTTTGGCTAATTTTTTTCCAAAATTAAATATTTGTGGTCTAAGCAATTTCTAAGCATATTTTTATTTGACTAAGGTGACAAGAGATTGATGATCCAACATTCAAATTTGGCTCTACAAAGGAATTGTCTTAACTAGACATTTAAAAATAGGAATTTAAAATAACTGTATAAAATTATGCATGCAATAGTAATTTAAAATAGAATAAAATAATTTAAAATAATGTGAAAGACCGAAATGGCAACAGAGGGGGGTGAATGGTGCCTTAAAATTAAGAACTCCCCTTTACTGTATTTAAACAAACCTACAAAGCCCTCTGGAAATCTCAAGAAGAGTGAAGCAAGATCAGAGAACGAAAACAAACTTGGTACGTTTCGCCGAAATCGAAGTCTGATTTTACCAATGTAGTTCCGCTGATCATGTAGTTCCGGTTCATCATGAAGTTCCGCTAGCGGTAGTTCACTGTGGACAATCGGAAGTTCCGATTGTCCCGATCAAGAACACGAGGCGCTCGGTTTTGCCCAAAAATCAAAATACTAAATCTTGAATGCTCTTCTCAGGTCAAGTTTCACAGGACATCATCCTAAACAACATCTTGACCTCATGGAGAAGAATCGCAGACAAAGATCCAATAATCAAAGCAAAAACGGATTTCTTGAGTATTAGGTAAGAACAACCGAAAACCCACAATTTGCAAGATTCTTAGATTCTCGGCTCAGGAGACTTTGAAGATATATTAGCAATAACAATAAGACTCTAGATATCAAGTTTCATGCCATCTCATAAGACGAATCAAAAGTTTCATCAAAACCCTAGCTATTCAAGAGAAGAACAGAGAGAATAGAAGAGGCATAAACAAAAACCAAAACCTCAGGATTTCATTGATAGGAATCACAAGATTACAGAGGAAAACACAGAGGAATGATTACACAAGTTTTCAGTTCATCCTCTCCAACTCAACAAACTCTCAAAAAGCAAAACAACCTCTCCAAAGGCTCTTTAGCTAAAGCTAACCCTAATTTTCTCTCCCAAAAAGTCTAACCCTAACACCAGGGGTTCACCTCTATTTATAGCCCTTGGCTAACGGGTCTCCAACCCATTAAGCCCGCTACACCCGAACGGAACCGCCTCCACTTGTGCCGCTTTGCGAAAAGACCGCTTTCGCCCTTGCGCACCTTCCGAAGCCTCCGTACACCTTGCTGTCCTTGACTCGCAACCACCTCAAGATTCACGCCGCCTTCGACACATCTCGACCGCTCGACCTCAACGCCGCCGCGCCTAGTCCGATCACCTCGTGTCTCGCCACGACTACGCCTCGATGTCCTGCGCACAACACGCATAAAAACACATCACATAGCATTGCCCAATATCATAGCATCAATATTTGTACAAGACTCAAACTTATACAAACTCAAAATCACAAACTATCATTCTCGCACAGCTACAGGCACAATCGAAGTTCCGACTTACCATTGCGGAAGTTCCGATTTCCGGAACGTCCGCACTTGTCAGGATTATCGGAAGTTCCGCGCTTACCATTGCGGAAGTTCCGATTATCGAACGTCCGCACTCCTGCATTTGTAATTCCGATTTTCGTCAAGAAGACTCACGCCGAGATATCGGACAAACCGCTGCTCCCAGTGCGGAAGTTCATTACTTCAACCAACACATTTCCTAGATTAATCGAACGTTCCGCTTTCCAAAGCCGGAAGTTCGGATTATCGGAACTTCCGCTACATACATGGCGGTAGTTCCGTTTCTCCTGTTTCATCACAGAAACAGTACAAACAGAGAGACTCACTCTCAACCTATTCAACAAGTTATCAAATACTCATCACTCACAATGGAGGACCTCTCACATGGTCTCTCAATCTCCCCCTTGATGAGTATATTGACAAACAAGAAAAAGCATATAGATAGTTTGAGATAAAGACCAAACATGGTGCAAACTAGGAGACAAGAAGGCTCAAAACCATGTTTGTCAAAAGAGAACGATTGAAGCTTGAAAATGAAAGAGCAAATTTTTCTGCAAAGCTCCAGAGGACTTTTTCTCTCCAAAACTAACTTCTCCCCCTTTTGGCAATAAACACATCAAGAAATGTTAAAGGAAGGAAATGACTATATGATATTCATTTTAAGCATTAGGAGCCATGAAGATTATCCAAAATGACTATTAAAGTATTACACCAAGCCATAACACATAAGAATGCTATCAAGATCATGACAATTGATGTATAGAATATCTAAGACAGAAAATCCATAATCTGATAAATGATCCAATTCTTTAGCAAGTCAAATAAACCAAGATTGTAGTCTAGCTAAAGGTATCCAAGGATGATACAAGCCATGTCAAATAATCTAAGTTGAACCAAGAAGACTCATATTGATCAGTTTAGAGTGCTACTAGTCAAAAGATTGACTCAATTTTACTCAGTACTTGGTCTTTTTAATGATAAGCAATTTTAGCACAAGTTTCTTTTTCTAGAAATATAATTATGGTTTTATCTTAGTGAAGCAAGTCCTGGACTAGGTGCCATCCACAACTGCCTCCTAAGCTTCAACCAATTTTTCAAATCTTAACCATGTGCTAGATCCCAAGCCTTATGCGATCACTCCAAGCAACAGACTTAAGGAAGTGATCTTAGGTCATCCAAGGCTCCCCGAGTTCATGCCTAGTGCAATGGCAAGGTCTCATGAGAAAGATTTGGTGAGATCAGTTTTTTCGCACAAAAGAGATCATTTTTGCTTTTGAAGTTTTTAGACCAACGATTAAAGATAAGTCAAGTTTCTGAATGAACTGATATAGCTTACTTTGAAACTCAATAAAGGTTCAAGACTCTACTCAGTCTACTTGACATGGCGAGAATCATAAAAGGATAACTTCAACCAGACTAGTCTCAAGAGCTATCATGACAAGATTTTAATTCAAGTTGAGCATATTTTAATCACCTTAGCATGGCAAAGACTAAACTACACATAAAAGTCATGATAAATCTAGCGCTTTAGCATAAATCACGGCAAGATGTAAAACAAAGGAAAACAGATCATTAGGGATAATAGACAAGGCTCCAAATGATTATATTGCAATGCAGGATGAAATGCACGAAAATCCAGATCCCCTTCAGAATGAGATGCATCTTTTAATTCAGGTTGAGTTATGACAAAAATTAGAAGAACCAAGATGAACTCCCCCTGAACCAAAGGAACAAAAACGAGAATCTGATAAGAGAAATAGAAAAGGCAGTCCTTAGAGCATAGAAAAGATATAGAGAATACTATCGCCGCATGTGTTCTTATCTACCCCATATGATTCCAGACTATCACCGATCAACTCACACACTAAGGAGCAAACATCGCCCCTGTCTACCCAAGGGTGGCCCGACCCTTGCTAGAACCTATAAGAAGTGAGTAAGCTCTACTTAGAGAGAGAAGAGATACTAATAAGCAAGATCCTAGAAGCACAAGATAAGAATTAGCAGTCAAAGCAACTTGGCAAGAGAACCACTCTAACCTATGCTGGAAGGACTTAGACCCAAATCATTTATGAAATGTAACCAGAAAGGAGAAATAGCATAAATAAATATAATACAAGAGTAGCACATAAGCTCCCCTCACAACAAATCATAAGGACAAACCACCCCAAACTCTCCTCAGAAATGAAAACCGAGAGCTATCCAAAGGCTTGGTGAAGATATCAAAAACCGGTGTTCACTCTCCACAAACCGAAGCACAATGTCACCCTTCTCTACATGGTCTCAAGAAAGTGATATCGATATCAATATGCTTGGTCCGAGAATGTTGCATCGGGTTCTTGGCAATGCAAATCGCAGACGTGTTATCACAAAAGAGTGGAACACGGCCGACATTAACCCAAAGTCCTCGCAGGTTGAGACCATCCAAAGCACTTGGCTACAAAGAATCGGCCGCAAAGAACGCATCGGCCTCTCGCAGCGGATCGCGCAACACCGGATCGCTTCCTTGACGACCAGAGACAAGAGAAGTGCCAATGAATTGGCAAGTGCGAGGTGCTCTTCCTTTCTATCCTACAACCAATAAATCGTGATCGGAGAAGGCTCTAAGAGATAGACAAGAAGAGGAAGAGTACCGATACCATAGTCAATGGTAGCTCAAGGTACCGAAGATGCGCTTCACCGCTCGACGGTGAGATACGCGAGGAGAAGCTCGAACCGAGCACAAAGACATACGGAGAAATGTATGTCCGGTCTCGAGGTCGTGAGGTACAAGAGAGAGCCAATCATGCTCCCGAACTCCTTTTGGTCAACAGTTCGCCTTCATCCGGATCAAGAGCACCAGAGATGCCATCGGAGTTGATAATCGGCTTTCCATCATTCATGTCGGCGCCAGAGGTCTCGAGTGTACTTGCCTTGGTGAAGAAAAGTACCTTCCAGTCTGCTTGATTTGGAAGCCAAGGAAGAAGCTCAACTCGCCCATCATGCTCATCTCAAATTCGAGCTCATAACATCGAAAACCGGGAAACGAGTATGTGAGGAGCCGCTAAAGATGATGTCGTCCACATAGATCTGGACGAGCAAAAGATCAGTGCCAAGACGGCGGATGAACAAGGTCTTGTCTATTTTACCCATTTCAAAACCATGACTCAGTAGATATGACTTAAGCCTTTCATACCAAGCTCGGGAGCTCGCTTGAGTCCATACAAAGCTTTGGAAAGCTCAGAGACATGGTTAGGTATTTGGGGTTCTCAAAACTCGAGGTCGTCGACATAGACTTCTTCCTCAATAAGGCCATTGAGGAAAGAACTCTTGACATCCATCTGTAAAGCTTGAAACCCTTAGAAGCCGCAAAGGCAAGCGAGATTCTAATGGCTTCAAGTCTAGCTACAGGGCAAAGGTCTCTTCAAATCTAGACCTCAACTTGCAGTACCCCCGAGCTACCAATTAGCCTTGTTTCAATGACTAACCCATCTTCACTTTGCTTGTTCTTGAACACTCATTTGGTCCCAATGATATTGTGACCTTGAGGGGCTCAACAAGGGACCGCACCTTGTTTCTTTCAAAGTTTTCCAACTCCTCATGCATGGCGTTTATCCAAGACTCGTCAGATAGAGTATGACAAACGTCTTTAGGCTCAAATGAGGCGACGAAAGCAGAATGGAGACAAAAGAGAGACAAACCAGCTTTGGAACGTGTGACACGCTCAAAGAGGTCTCCAATGATATGCTCTGAAGCATGGTCCTTTTGAATGTGTCTAGGAGGACCAGGGTGAGATGAAGAAGTGGCCTCTATCTCATGAGCAGATGAGATAGGGACAGAGCCACTAGCTTCGTAAGAAGCGTAAGGTAAGGGTGATCTCCTCGAGGTGCAAGTGGAAGAAGGCACCTCAAGAGGAGGATGAAGAACTGGATCGGGTAGACAACCTCATCTCCGTCTTCCTCATCGCCCACAAATATGGACTCGCATCGCTCTAGAGAACTCGAGATATCGTGCCTAGTCCTGACCGGCCTCATCAAGGTCACCTCACGTGTTTCTACCATTTTGCTAGACTCGCAGTTCCTGCACTCTATAGGCACGAGAAGAAGTTGAGTAACCCAGAAAGATCCCATCACAAGATCGTGATTCGAACTTATCTAGGTTCCCAGACTTCAAAATAAAACACTTGCAACCAAACACACGAAAATGCGAGACGCTGGGTATCTTCGTGGTTGTAACCCCTAAGGTTAACGACTCTTGTGGTCATAAGGATTCTAGAGGCTACATAAAGGGTATCCTGGTCGGATGAGGCCCTCGTGACTCAATCCCCACTGGATGATCGCCGTGAAAGCTATGAAATAACACTTGGATTCGAATCTAAGTATATTCCTTGCCGTGTGATAAATAGAACACATGACATATTTGTTCCATTCCATGTGACGTTTTATGGTACTAAGATACTGACAATAACCACTATATGATTGTCTCACAGATACTAACTGACAACTAGTTACTGTTTTATTAAATGTAACTGACCCTCCGACTGAGCGCATCAATTCCAACAAGTGTTTTCTCCAGGAGTAACTGCCACCTCTTCGATGGTTATTTAAAGACAACACGAAGGAATAAGGGTATCGGATTAAAGTATCACAATCGACATTAGATTCATGTTTCAACTCTGATTCAATAGCATAATAAGCACTACACTCAGTGTAATTAGGATTAGTCCGCCGCCTTGTTGAAGGCACTCCCTGTAAAAGATCCACTTCATAGCAATAAAGAGCAAACTCATTCTCTTCCAATAACTCTTTGTCATTTTTCACTATTTTATTTTGTAAGATTGACGACTTAATCGTCGACAATGATCGACTATAGTACTACTACATGACACATTTCCGCTCAGGAATCGTATGTGATTACGGTTTACAACCGTATATGTTAACCCTTTATAAAGTAATAACTACGGATCCTCACCGGTTCGAAGGCCACCTAGCGGCCAGAGCAGACCGTGCCATGGCATCAAGCCTGCACATTTTCGCCATGGTTACCAAGGTCCGACACTTACTGGAGTCCATGTTGTTGCTTTCGAGGCACTGCGAGAATACGTAGTACATACGATATAATTAAGCATCGTAAAACAAACATATTATACATGTCAATCGACCGATGGGTAGTCCAATTGGTATGGTTCAAACATATTATACATGTCAATCGACCGATGGGTAGTCCAATTGGTATGGTTCGAACCATACAAATTATGGGGATTATTTATGGATTTTCCAAGATATGATTCCATGGTATTTGTTTCTTTACTTTTGTACTAAAGCTGGAGGGATCATGGTGTGCTGGTGGCGAGAAAGCCGACGCCACGGGGAGCTTTATACGCTGCGGCCCCGCTCAAATAAATTAAGAGTCCATCCATATAAGATTCAATTATTTTCTTAACAGTTAAATTTTAATTTATTTATAATTTTATTATACATAAATTATAGTTTATTTATATAATTTTTTGTTTTTAGTCACTGTAATTATTATCGAAAATCTTAATAACTCGTAATTCCATCATAAGATTCGAAATCTCGTATATACTTTGAGATATTGAGCAAAAAGAAAGACCATAAAATATTCTAAACCAATAAAAATACGGCAATGTGGTGAACCCGTTATGTTCAAAAAATCATAATAAATTCAGACTCAATTCATCATATGAGAAGAATTGTAAATCTCAAAGCATATTAGACGGATGAAAATTCGACTATTTTGATAAAAAACAGTCAAATGTTGTTTAGCAAATCTCATAAATTAACGCAACACACGCGATTGAGAAGGCGTTAATTAGCGGATTGAAGAACAATATTCAGCAGGCAATGCAGATCGATGTATATCAATTAATTACCTCCCCAGACTATCAGAGCATAAGGCTATTTGGGCCGTTGGATCGGCATCGTACGGCCAGTGGTGTTCGATGTCGGGCTGGAGACTTAGCATGTGAGATTGGACTGGTTTGACATTGTTTTGCCACTGTTTCTGGTTTGTTTCTGACAATGTTTGTCATGTGCGCCCGAAAATCGCTCAGCTCGTATAGACCACCTAGTTTATCATGTCATTAAATGAGGGTCTGCCCGATACGACTTTTCTTTGGGGTTCACACGACTAATTCATTTTAAAGTTCGGGGGCTAGCTAATAATGATTAAAATATCTATGTGTTACTTTAACACATAATAGAAGATTATATGTCTTCGTGGTGGTAACCCCTAAGGCTAACGACCCTTGTAGTCATAAGGATTCTAGAGGTTACATAAAGGGTACCCTGGTCGGATGAGGCTTTGCACCCAATCCCCGACCAGATGACTGCTTGTGAAAGCTATGAAATGACACTTGGATCTGAATCTAAGTATATTTCTTGCCGTGTGATGAATGGAACACATGATATTTTTTTTTGCATTCCATGCGATGTTTCATGATCCTAAGACAATGAACAGGTTAGGAGGTGGCGAGGTACCCTCCACTCACACTTCACCGCCTACAATATAGAATAATCTAAATTAGGATAAGCAGAGTAAGACATTGCTACCGTGCCTCCACAATCTCTAGCCAAACCAACCAAACAAAGGTTCAATTTGATCAATTCACCCAAACATTCCAAATACCCCTAAACTGGCAGTTTACTAGAAAATTCACCAATAAAAACCGTAGCTCAAAAGACCTGAAACTAGTGCTCAACTTCTCTTAACGTAACAGGCTACGAAACTCTAGTTGACGGTAAACTCTAATTCGGTCAAAACAGGGGTCTAAACATCTACTGAAAACTATATCCACAGTCTGTCCAGAATTCAGAACAGCCCCAAAGAAAAGGCTCTACCTTTTAGACCACTGATCCAAATAAAGTGATCTTTATCAGCCTGGAAACATGGTGAAATTATCTTCATAAACCTAGTTGGGTGGCCGACCTGGTTCTGACTCTAACTAGGTCAAAACCTAGGTGCAACCGACTGTACCCAGAGTTTCTGTCAGACAGAGCAGTACGTGGTAAAACAGTCATAACTTTTAAACTACTGGGTGAAAATTCGTGATCCAGGTGCCAAAAAAGCTAATGAAACCAGGATCATATCTCCAGAAGACGCAGATATCAATTCGGCCTCTACGACACCCAAAACTGAGGTACAACGTACTGGACAGAATCAATCTACAGACAGAAATAAAACAAAACTACAAATCAATCGGATTCTCAACTCTAATGGAATCAAACAACGAATTGGATGTCTCGTTACCTTGTAGACCAGCAGGAGGCGTTGATACACCTGCCGAAAATCTTCCCTCTTCTCCTTCCCCTCATCTTGGCCGACCAAAACCGGTTGTGCTCCTTCTCCTTCCTCTTGGTGGCCACCATGGCTTTCTTCACCGGCAGCGGGGCTTCACGGCGGGGAGGTGCTAATGGGAGGAGGCGGCATTCTTTGGAGGGTGGACAGGGGAGCGGCCAAAGGAGAGTGGGGTGGCGGCCAAGGGGAGGTGGGAGTGGCGGCTAGGGTTTGCCCCTCCCCCTTGTGGCCGGCGTGCCCTCCCCTCCCACCTTGGCCGAAATCAAGTGGGCTAAAAGCCCGGCCCGGTTGTCTAACTTTGCATCTGTTAAATCGTTTTGCTAATTGATCCTTCTCCTAATTTATTTATTCTTCATCGAACAACTATGGGGTATTCAATGCGTTTTCTCTAGGAGTGCGCCTACTCTTGATGGTTATTGAAAGGCGACACGGAGGAACAAGGGTTATCAGTTCAAGCATCACAATCGATATTAGATTCATGTTTCAACTCTGATTCAATAGCATAATAAGCACTACTCTCGGTGTAATTAGGATTAGTCCACCGCTTTGTTGAAGGCACTCCTGTAAAGGATCAGTTCATAGCAATAAAAAGTAATCTCATTCTCTTCCAAGAATTTTTGTCATTTTCTCTATTTTATTTTGTAAGATCGTGACTCGATCGTCGATAATGATCGGCTAAAGTACTACTATACATCTCGATGGCGGTTTAAAAGCGTATATGATGACAATGACTACCGATCCTCATCGGTTCGAAGGCCACCAGATGGCGAATCACCGGGTGGGCCGTTGAGTCAAGCCCACCCTCCACCGGCCGGAGAACCTCCCTGCTTTTACAACTCCAGACTCTCGGGCCGGCGAAAGAATCAATCAAATCGTTGGGCTGGCCCTTGCGAAGCCAGGCCCAACTCACATCCACCGGTTCCCCATCCATTCAATCTTCATCGTTCATCGATTCCCCAATCCGCATTCAATCGAGCGGCGAGACACACGATCTAGACGGAATTGGGAGGCCATTGTCGGTCTTGCCCGTCTTTGGAGGAGGGCCGGGCGGGAGCAGAGGAGGCCGTCGGTGCATCGGGCGAGCGAGGCCGTGAGCGGCCAGAGGTGAAGAGGGCCGGGCAGTCTGGAGCCGTCGGTGGCGGGTTGGGAGGAAGCTCGGGAGGCTGAAGGCAGGCAGTCTGAGTCGGCCGGGTGGGGAGAGCCACCGGAGGTGGAGTTGGATGGGGCGGGGCGGATCCCAGCCATCTGGCGACCACAGCAGGGAGGAGGAGGCTGGACTGGGAGGAGGGGAGGAGGAGGGCCAGGAGGACCGAGGATGGGAGTCGGGAGGCGAGGTGAAGAAGAAGAAGCGAAGACCGTGGTAGAGTGAAGAAGAAGCTGAGACCAGGCTAACTGCTGTATTAATATATTGTGATTTGGCAATTTGGGGAACAAGAACAGAACGAACAACTGCCCGATGCGAAGGCGAAGCCGATTGGTATTGAGGTGCAGGACTATAGACTCGATGAATCGATTGGGATTTGGAGGTGCAGATCTGATCTGGAAAAATGAGCGCGATTGAGCCTTGAGGAGCAATGAGAATAGTCAAGAAGGTGAGCTCTTGATATTTGGGAATTGGGTTGGTAATTTGGTATATATTCATTGCTCATTGCTCAATTATCAATTAATTCGTAGGTTTGCAATAATGGAGAAACAAACTTTCACGTAATTATTTCACAAGCAATTCAAGTAGTACTCCCCAAGCGATGAGGCGCAACTCAACCAAAAAGCCTCGACTAGAATTTAATTCGGATGAAATTATTGCCGATCCGCGCATCACATACCAATAGAAGATTTTGCCAATAAAATTAGAGTTGAAGTGAGGAGGGCATATTTGTTAAATGGTCCAACTCGAGCAATTAGGCATGCCTTTCCAAAGACATTGGATGGCAAAGTGTGGAGGAATTCGATGGAGCTTCAAATATGAGAGGAGAATTTAATGGCTTGCAAAAACTTATTCGAGATGAGAATCCAAATGCTTTCTATGTCCATTGTTTAGCTCACGATTACAATTGGTGGTTGTCCTTTATGCAAGTTGTAGTAGAGCTATTCTGATTTCTTCAACTATGTTCCCTAATAATTCTGATTGTTAGTGCATCTTGCAAGAGAAAAGATCGTTGATTGAAAAGTATCATGATATCTGTTGGAGAATGGTTTGATATCTGCAGGAGAGGGTTGCATCGGAATCTAGTCTAGCTAGACACGGAGATACTCGATTGGGCACACATATCAAAACTTTGCTTCGTATATATACCAAATGTGGGAGCGGTTGTGGATGTCTGGAACTTATAAGTGAAGATGTTTGCCAAAACACAAGTCATGGTGGAGCAGCAGGTTTAATGAAAAATATGGAATTCTTTCAATTTGTATTCATCATGCATTTTTTGATAACATTGTTGAGCATAACAAATGAGCTATCACTTGCTTTACAAAAGAAAGCATCAAGACATCGTTGAAGCTATGGGCTTGATACATGATGTGAAAGAACGTTTGCAAGATATGGGGGATAATGGGTGTGAACCATTGTTCGACCAAGTCAAAAGCTTTTGTGAGGCATATGGGATTTTGTGCCAAATATGAATGATGTTATTGGAATTATGGGTAAATCACATGCACGTCGGAAGCATCTGATAACTCAACATCACTATTACAAAGTTTACATTTTCAATCTTGCTCTTGATGCAACTATGAATGAGATGAATCATCGCTTCAACAAAGTTTCCTCGGAGTTATTGGTATGCATGTTTTTCTTGATCCAAGCGACTCGTTCTCTAAATTTAATGTTGATAAGCTTATTCGACTTGCTGAGATTTATGCTGATGATTTCACGGTGGTGATCGATTCTTGTTAAGAGTCAACTTCAAACTTTTATTCTCAACATTAGGAGAAGTGAGAATTTTATGGATATCATGATATGGACTAACATTGTAATTTTATAAAGTCAAATATATTGGAGTTTTGGTGACATAGCCTTGTTTGTGTGCGAACTAGCTAATCTAACCCCTTTCGCGGATCAAAGCCTAAAATGGCAGATGGACTTCTTGACAGGCGACATGTGTCAAGTCTGTGCCCAAGGAGGACTTCCTCGTCACATGATTTAATTGTAACCCCCTTTGCATGCCCTCTGTTGTAATTTATTTATTTATAATTAATTATTCATAATTAATTAATCATAGTTAATTAGTTGTTGTTAAATATTCTTAAGTAATTAGTCATAATTATTTAGTCGTAATTAGTTAGTCGTAGTTAGTTAGTCCAAATAAATTAGTAAGTAGTCTATTAGTTGTAAGGATTACTAGTTTTTCTTCTAGAAATCTAGTTCTTTTTTATGCCTTGATTAAGTTAAATTTGTACATAAGGATTACCAAAGTGTAGTTATTTTAAGGAGGTAAAGAAGCGTAGACTAAATAGTATTATGCATTTTATTTGATTTGTCAGATAAAGAATGATGAATTGATCATAATATATGCATCGGGTTGTTGTTGCTTTATATAATATCGAACATGCAAAATTTGCTTGTGTGTTTTGGCAACGGTCTCATACAGACAGTCGGTGGCTTGGACATGTGAAGATGCCTAATCAGTGTCTACATAACATGCTGTAATCCTTAACAGTTTGCACTAATAAATTAACATTTCGAAAAAGCCAAAAATTTGCATTCCAAATAGGGCGTATGAAATCATGCGCTTCCCTTCTATGCTTGACTTTCTATGTATTATCACACGCATCATAAATTTATTGTCACATGCAATCACGCGTTGTATTATCACATGCATCGTAAATTAGTTACGCACTGAAATATGGGAGAGCATGAAATCAGGTTGTATTATTAATTTAGTGATAACTAATTATTAATTTAGAATTAATAATTACAACTAATTTATTTGGACTAACTCCACTAATTTATTTGGACTAACTAACTATGACTAATTAATTATGACTAAATTAATTATGACTAATTAATTAAGAATATTTAACTACAACTAATTAAGCGTGACTAATTAATTAAGGAAATTAAGACTATTTAATTACAATTGATTAATTATGACTTATTAATTATGAATAAATTAATTATACTAGGGTGTTAAGGCGGGGGTTACAACTAAATAGTGTGGGCGAGAGCAAAATGACTCAAGTATTCTAAGTCCCGTACCGTACGTGTTTACATGTGGTTGACACTAGATGGTTCCCGTACCGTACCAGTTTTCAAAATACGTAGCACGAAAAACAAAATCATGCATGCATATTTTCTATTCTACCATGTGGTTGACACTAGCTAGATGGTTGGATGGAACATATATATGCATGCATGCCTTGAAGAAAAAAAAAAAGAACCCTACTATAATTTCCACACAAAAAAAATCTGATTTCTTTATCCCTGAAAAATTAGTGTTGCATTGTGGAGATTAATAAAAACCTTGACCAAGATCAATCGATACATCCATGCAATTAAGCTGATACGAAGTCGGTTGACTCCATCAAAGCTAGTACGTTACGTAGGACCGGTGTAATATTTGAAACTGGCTTTGAGATTCGCGCAATGATTGGAAAAGGTCGTACGCTTTCAAAGCTAGTCACTGGTCAATATGCGTGACTGCATACAATTCTCTCAACTTTTCTGCGTCGTGCCGAGGAGAATCTCGGATGTCAAAACACGCGAGTACGAAAATCTGCTCGTGCATGACACGTAATTTGTACAGAGTACGGACCATCCAAGAACTTGATAATTTTGACTGCTTTTTGTACAATATTTCTAATGTTCATGGTAATAAACAAAGCCGATTGGTTAATAGCTGTGATGCTAAGGAGTTCAAACTATTGGAAGCATGAGAAACGTATTGGAAGCCGATTGGTTAATAGCAGCAGCATCAGGTCGTGAAGCATGTGATTTTGATTGAGAGGAGCATGACAAACATATTGGACTAATCTATTGTACACATTAGCGTCGTCCAAATATGTGTATAAGTATTACATATATATTTTTTTTCAAAAAATGACTGAAAGGTACCTACAGTAAAAAACGATTAGGTTTAATTAGACAGCCTGTGGATTAATTAGTTTATGTCATTTTGCAGTCACGTGTGCAAATCAATTTCATGATTTGAAAACAATGTATAATGTTAAATATAACGACGAAAAGATACTGTGATATGAACTACCAAGTCGTTTGATCGGAATTAAATAATTTGTAAAATCGAGACTATATGTATTACCCTCTTCAGTCACAAAAGAAAATCGTTTGGGGTAATGTGTAATCAAACATTCTAAACTTTGGCTAACAATATCTTTTTGAATATTTAGAATGAATAGATGATAATTATACCATGTACGTATATTATATTTGTCTCGAAAGTACTTTAATATATTATAATTTTAGTAGGTTTTGTTCATATATTACAATAGAAATGAGGGTCAAAGTTGTATTTTGAAGATCATATTGTTGTCATAAATGACTTTCTTTTATGACTCGAGGGAGTACTTGTATACTCAATTTTCATGGTCCATTATGCATGCATGACGCCGTACGTGAGCTAGCAATATTATTGTTTAGGGATTGCTCAATAAATTTGTGAAAATTTTCAGTAAAAATTCGCAATATCCAAACTAAAATTCAGAATACTTCATTGATATAGTACTACTGCTGATCACAAACCAAGGGGGTACATTTTTTAATTCAAAATAAAATACAAATTTCTCATATATATATTTATGTTTTGAGATATAATTAATTTCTGGTCAATTGATATATATAGGATTTGGCTACAGTTACGAATTCAATAAGGACCCACAACGTAGGGAGTATCTTGCGTAACTGAGGGTACGTACGTGTAGTATACTAGTATGTAAGACCACCTAGCTGGTATTTACACTTTTTCAGAGGTGGCATGTATAATTTTTTAGATATACTCCTTTTTATGTGTGAATATGAATGTATTTACAAAATACGTAAAAAACTATGGACCCCCTTGCAAAATTTTCTTATGGTTCACATTGGAGTATATTATAACTAATATCACAGTATACTCAAAGTGATAAAGGAGTATGTCAAGTTTGTTTAGGTGGTATATCAGAGGTGGGAGTAACTACACCCAAGAGTAGAAGGTATTTTTCCTATATATAATATATATACGATAGCGTTATTCAGCACGTGCACGCTGAATAGCTTATTCTATGTGTCTTGTAGTAGCCTAGGCATGTTGCCACGACATGCAAGCCCTGCTCCCGACATGGCATTGGTAGTAAAACAAGCGTCGTCTTGCGAGTGGCGATAAATGGCTCGATATCCTCTAAACTAGCGATAAAACTTCCGCATCACGTAATTTCTTTGTACAAGTCGACGATAAAAATGATGGCACGATGCCCACATTGTGATAAAGCGATCGCTCCCGAATCGATAGTAAATCCGCCGTCGGATAGTGCTTGATGGTAAAATTAGTCCGAAAACACTAGATCGGTAGTAGAAAAGTACCTAGAAACACATGTGGGCGCATTTTCCCTCCTCATGTATCCGACCTATTTTTACTGTTGGCTCCGCTATCGTTTCTTGTCTTCTTGGCGTTCTTACAGTCCATGATAGGCTACAACATTAGTGCATGCGGTTTTACTGTTGGTTTCGATCTATATTGTTGTAACTGTCATGAAGTATTACAACCCATGTATATGTTTGTAATTATTGCATTTTACCTTACTACAAAATGCATTTTGCTGTATGACAAAATAATTCCCAATATGTTCATGCGATCCTGGTGTGTGCTACCAAAAATCGCTCGCCCATGTCCTCCCATGCTATCTCTTGAAAAGGAGGCGATCCTATGTATCTCATTAAGCGCTCCCCTCGTAACCAAACATAAAATCTGCCCCCTCCTCCCATGTTCGCCCGATCAGCATCACTTCTCCTTGCCCCCAACATCCACTTCCAACGAATCATTAGGGGGAATGGATACTTGTCGGGGCAGGATTTACGAATCCGAACCCTCAGTGTATTTCTGCACCAGTCCTATGATCAGTAGCTAGTGCACACAGTGAAAACATCATTAATAACAAGTCGAATCATGAAATAACAATAATAAACAAAAGAGTACCGGCCTTATGACCACTTATTACAAAAGAGGCCAAAAGACCTTGAGTCTTACAGCAGCGGAAATAAGAAAGGATAAACTCCGAGTGGTGACCCATCAAATTGTCCACCGGCATTCGACTCGGGAGTGCAACCTAGTACTCTGGGTGTCCTTCATCAAAGCCACAAGCGAAGTAGTTGTAATCATCCTCGGCGTGATCGAAGGCTTCTGAGATTTATTTTGAGTATAGAATGTGAGTACATAAAGTACTCTGCGAGTCTTGGGAAATATGCATATGCATAGCTTTAACAATTGGGCATATAGGGTTCTTTTGCACAAAGTATTTTTTAAGTTTAAACAATTTTCATAAATCACATTTGACCAAAAAGTAATTTTAATAAATAAATTAACTGTATCTCTAGTGGAGGTTCTAGCTAACAACCACTAGTATCAAAGCTCTAGCCGCCAAGATTTGAAAGATAGGGCTCTAGGCACTTAACCTTGCTCTATTGCTGAAAAACTACCCTAGAATCCCAACTGCTCCTGGTTCCCAAAATTTATTCTTTTGAAAACAAAACCAAAATCTACTATGTGAAAATGCACCTTACCCCCCCCCCTTGACCGTAGGCATGGATATTAGAATAGTTTTTAACATTCTCTGAGAGGTTGTACTGACTTGACCCACACGACATAATCGACTTATAATATTGGCAGTGACATGCTTCCTTAAGCATGCGATTAAGCGATTATCACATGGTCTTTACAATACTTTATCCTAACATTAGCTCACCCAATAAGCTTAACTCCAAGTCATGGCGTCTTTTACCGTCGACCCGGAGCTCACCATTGCGGGGGAAAACCTACCCAGACTTGGACGTCATTTACCAACGCCTAGCGCAAGCCCCGACAGACATGGATATCAATTACCATTGTCTGCACTACCTAGGTAACTCCTACCATCTGCAGCCCACGAACGTAATGCTAGAATATAGTAAATTATTCAACCAGGTCCTTCCTATTTAGGACATGTGGTTGCACGGTTTTGCTCAGTTTGAATAATCACAAGCGTCGGTCCTTAATATGACTTGGGCGGGACTAACACATTACAAGATCTCGTGCTCTAGCTGCACCCACCTGATCTTACCATCCACCCAAGTCTAAAATATATTTTATTATTTTATTTTATTTTTCAAATACTGACATTACTTAATGTCATACATTTTCCAAAAAATCATAAAGGGAATAACAGTTTTTCTCCCCCAAAGGTTAAATAAAAACCGTAAAGCATGTCTAAGCAATTCTACCATATCAAACTATTCTGCAAAATTGTATTCAATAATGTGGAATTTTCTACGATGAGGGTTACAAAGTTGCAGGATATTAAATATCAAGGAATATATTAACAAACTTTAGATTTTTAATCAGCAACCTACAATTTAAACTTATCATTTAAATAAAATAGCAATGCATAACTTTAAAGCTGAAAACATAATTTACAAATCATAGGTTCAAAATGGTCAAAGGAGACTCGCCTTCGGTGACGTTGGAGGTAAGCGCTTCCTGTTGATCGAAACTCACGTCGGCGACGTTGGACTCTACACGCGCGAATCGGACAAAATAAATAGCAGAAATTAAATAAAAACTAAAAATTATAAAATAAATACTAAAAATTACAGAATGAGTTTAAATGAATTTAGGAGAAATAACCGATGGATTTGGAGTTCGTATGAGAGAGAGCGAATTTATGGAAAATCAATTCTCACCAAAAATAGACTTGTACAAAGCTATGGATTGAAACTTGACTAGATAACTACTATTACTGGAACAATCCTATTTTCGGTTGAACTGAGTTCATAACAGAAGAAACAATATTTGTGTGAATGAATTGAGAGATAGCAATGAGTATTGTGTGTATGAATTGAGATAACCGAAAGAAATGAAAGATTGGAAGGGTCAATGACCAGTAGGCCTAGAGGTCATAGACACACAAGAGAACAATTTACTGAGCAAAGCATAGAGCGAGCAGGAAGCAAAATGAGCAGTAGTGCTCGGACCATGGCGGCGCTGAGATGAAAGGGATGGCGGCGGCGGGAACCAAAATGGAACCCCATGGAGTTCCTTTACCGTAGGTGGTGGCGGTTTGGCGAGATGGAGCGAGGTGGCGACAACGCGTTTGGGGTGCCTGAGCGGTGGCGACACACGGGCCGGCTCTCGGTGAAGCTCCGGTAAAGGCGAGGAAGCACGATGTAGAACAGCGTCGTCGAACCTTATGGTGGTGGTGGCTCGGAGAGGACCTTTGATGGTGACACGGTCCGTGAGGAAGGAGATTGGCGACGTATGGTTGTCGGCGAAATCGAGCAAGCGGAGAGGGATAGAGGTTGGGGTTTGAGGCGAATTGAAAAGGAGGCGAGGGCACGTGGTGCTCTCTTTATACCGAGGAGGACACGCATGAGTCGATGAGGCATACGAGAAAAACACTTGATTTTGGTTTGCAAAGAACGGGAAGAAGCGGTAAAATTGATTGCAAGGAGTGGAGGAGGAGCAATTGATGATATGGTAACATGGGTGATGAAGAGGGCATAACACCTCAAACGGAATTGAATTTGGTTGATCGTGCATGGAAAATGGGTAGAAATGGTGGAGCTCAGCCATGGCGCTACAATGGGTGCACAGGGCAAGGGACGGCGAGAGGGAAAGGAGGGTGTGTGTGGGGGCTAGGCGTGCGGTGACGGGTGGCGCCGTGGCAGTGTGGTCGGTGTGATCGGTGAGTTAGCGACCATGGAGGCATCTCGGCCATGGTGCATGAAAGAATAATAGAGAAGAAAACGTTTCACGGGAAGAAGATTAAGTAGGAGAGAGAAAGTAAAGAAAAGAAAAAATCCAAAAAAATACAATTTTTTTTGAAAAAATCCAAGAAAATTCCAAAAAAAATCCTTTGAACCTGAATAAATTTAATAAAATAATTTTAAATTTTATTGATGTTTATTTTAACCATTTGAAATGTTTTGCATTTTCTAAAAATTCAATTTAAGCTTTAAATTAATCCAATAAAATTCATATGGTTTATTTTATTTTTAAGCTTCAAAAAGACTCTTGAATTAGTAGGAACTCCAAATTAAAATCCAAATCTTTGAATTACTTGTTTTGAAATAAATTTTTGACAAGACTGAAATTTGGTATGCTACACTACTGGCCGTCCCAGCATAGACGCAGAGGAACCCTGTTGGCGGTGCTAGTTCTCCCTCGCCCGTGTCAGTCAGATCTACCTCCAGCGCATGCAAATTCCCCCTGTCGTTTACTACTACGCCCAACGGGATGGTAGGCACCTTGAGTTCCTCTCTGTGAGCAGCTCGCCACCAGTAAGCGTTGTATCTCTAGGCATAAGCCCCTAACAACCAGGATCCTCTGCTCCACACCTCGGTCTGGCGACCTGTTGTTTCTTTGAGCGAGATGAGGACACCCGCACCGATCGGTCATACACTCATGTATGTGTGTTTTATGGTTCTTTATGCGTGCTTTTACTATCAATATGTCGTTCCGTTACTGACTTTACCATCTTCCCTATTTTATTGTCCTATGTACTATCCTTTACTTGCATTTCCATTATATATTACTATATGGCGGGATTTATTGTCAGGACAAGGACGTTCCCAACCATATGGTGCCCAGGTCTACATGAGGTTCGATAGTTTGGGTGTTGCGTATCAGTTCTACTGTCGGTACACGCGACATGCTGGTTTTGGGGTCAGAAAGAACAGGAGTAGGAAGACTATCAATGAGTTCTATTGTAGTCTCGAGGGGACACACGACTTCTACATGCCGAAGAAGGAGCGCGAATGTTGCAAGATCTTCAAGAGGATTGGGTGTAGGACGTTCGTGAAGCTGAAGAAGAGCCCAAAAGATGGCTCTGTATGCATCCAGCGGGTTGTGTTGGAGCACAACCATCCCCTCACTAGGACGCCGTCCTTAGTGGCATTCTTGTAGTCACACAAGAACTTTGATCCCTCCTTGATGCATCTCGTCGACACCATGCAGGTCGGTAGGGTCCCTCACAATACTATGATGAATGTTTTGTCGGAGATGCATGTATTCATCGCACGTGACCTACAAAACAGGTTTTTACCGTGTTCCATCATTGTCTTCTTGCTATGGTGTATCGATTTATTGTTCTCTTCTTATTATCATTTTTATTGCTACGATTGTGTCAATTTCTTTGTTCTCCTCCTATTCTCATTTTCTTTGCTATGATCGTGTCGATTCTTGTTTTTTTCTACCATTCTCGGCTATCTTAGGAAGAATTTGTGAATACTAGCGCGATCCTGCGGCGATGTGGACAAGCCAATGGCTTTCTTTAAAGTGTCGGGCATTGAGCGACAAATTCTACTATGTTATCTGGTGGATGATGGCGGTGTTGTGAAAAATGTCTTACGGAGCCACCTGACCGCTTTCTGTAGTCTGGCGACTTGGAGACATCGTCATGTTTGACAAGACCTACAGAACCAATAGGTACGAGATGCATCTGGCTATGCTTTTTGGATTGAACCACCATCTGCAGAACACTGTATTCGACATCGTGTTGCTCCGGGACGAGAAGGCAACTTCCTTCGAGTGGCTATTCAGGACGTTTCAGAGTTGCATGGAGGGCAAGGGCCCAATCTGTAAGCAAACTGGTGATTTTTTGACAGCTCTACTGTAACATCCCAAATTTTCTAGGCTTTTTGAAATTTTTTGAAAATAAAAATAACCATTTGATTTTATTGAATTACTAAAGCTTAATTGAAATTTTTTGAAAATAAAATAATTTAATATGAATTAATCAAACTTCAATTAATTAAAATTTGGTTTAATTTGGTTTTCTGGTATTTAAAGTCTTTTCTTGTATTTAAAAAGTGATTTTCCTTTTTCTCGAAAATTAAAAATAATTTATTTGCTAAATTAAAAGACAACTCTAAGTTTTAATTAATTTTATTAAGTTCAAATTAATTCAAGGAATTTATGTATATTTTTCCAAAAATTTTGGACTTTATTTACCATTTTCTAAACACCTATTTCCTTTTTCTCATTTTTTGTAATTCAAAAATCTATTTAAAATTCCCTTTCAATGTTTGGGCCGAATTCTCTCCGTCATGTTCCTATTCCCGCGCCCTCGTCCCATTTCCCAGCCCATCTTCCCGCACGCCGGCCCGCTCCGCTCCATAACTCTCCTCTCTCTCTGCCCGTGGTCACTTGATCAGTACCAGCGCCTCCTCCTGATCATCTTCTTCACCATCTCTCATCCATGCCGAGTGCATTTAATTGCCCGTCTTTCATCGTACCCACTGAAGGGATACGAGTAGGCTACGCTAGAAGACAATTCAAAAAATCTACCATATAAACCAGGATGCCAAACAAGCAAGTGAACACAGATCTTTACCACTAGACGCGCAATGAAGCGGAAGAAGAGTTGGGCGAGCTAGTCCAACGAAGAGCGCATCGAGGTTGTGGTCATAGTCCATCGTTGTCGTCGCCGATCGTCTCCTCCAGCAATCGATCGCTTTCCTTGGAAAGTTGTGGATCGTCCTCAAGCGCAACAGTAACCGCAGCAGCGCCTCTGCGGTATCCACACATCTAGGGCAGGAACAACGTACGCTAGTGTGATAGCACCAAGTCGCATGGGAATGCTCTCTCAAGAAGATGGCGGCTAGGGTTTGGTGGAACAACTCACATATGCTTGTCTCCACTTCGCTATCCCCAGTAGCCTCAAGCATCTCCTTATATAGTGTCGTGGCGGATCCTATCCGAAACACGTTTGTGAATCATATTCGTACTTGTTTGTTCCAACTCGTTAAGTGTGTGACCCTGTAGGTTCATGTGTAGTTCGGTTGTGACATGGAAATCTTTTCCGACCACGAGTCGTTAGTGGTACCTAGTAGAACATAACGATTTCTGAATACACACAAATTATATCGGACGAACCTTAATGCAATATGATCTATGACCAGGTCCTATTTGGTCTCGACTAGTTCATAACTCCTTACGACCAGGTTTCGACCAGCTCATATTTGGTCTTGACTAGTTCGAAACTCCCAGCGCCCAGGTTTCAACCACTTAGAGATCATGTTCGACCAGCCTATGACCATCTCGTATCTCCATACAACTAGTCTGTATCTAATCGAACTGAACAACCAACTCGTGTATTCTCCCTTTGCCTCACAATATCTGGTTGAACTCCAGGTGAGATATTATGTTATCCATGGACCGTTCAATATGTTCTTGATCGAGTGTCAGATAACTTCATGTGGTCGAACTCTTTGACAACCTAGGGTAGGGCCATGTACTTTCTTTATTCGACCACATCGAGGGGGCCAGAGACATCTCTCCTGTTATGTTAGAAGGGGCAAATCCCATATCCATCACATTCCTCTGCATGTTTCATAGCATATTCGAAAGCTACCTTTATGACTATCTAGTTACGGTGTAGCCTTTGGCAACCCCAAAGTGTACTCTTACACATGTAGGAAACCATGCTGATCTCAGGTCTAAAGATTATACATCATAATTGCTTGAGACAAACTAATGATACATGAAATCATAACAATCTCACTAGTGTCTTAAGGTGGGTCAATCCAACACCATGTTCTCTAACATGTGTTCACATTATTGATTCAATATCCCTATATCCATGACCGATGAGACATGGTCATCAATTAATACATGTCTTTGGTCGATAGGATCACGGTGTTACGACTAGTGACATCCAGGCCGAGGATACATTTAGAAAGACATCATATAAGTTAAAAGAGCTTGACCAACAAGTCACATACTTGTTAATATTTATAACTGATGATTCATTCAAGGAACAGAATAAACACTTATTCAATAACACATAAACATAGACGTGATACAATCATCTCTATGATTGCCTCTAGAGCATATCACCAACAGTCTCCCACTTGCACTGAAGTCAATCAAATATTTATCGAATACCCATGGCTTTTGTGTGCACTTGGTCATGTTCGACTAGTCTACAACTAGCTCCTATCTCCATACGACTAGCCTAGATCTGATCGTATCACTATACAACTAGTCTTGGATCTAGTCGTATCACTATACAACCAGTCTATACCTAGTCGAACTTGCACCAAAGTCAATCATATAGGTATCTTTTACCCATTGCCCTTGTGTGCACCTCATGCTTAGGATGTGAGATAGACTTTGTCAATGGATCAGCAATATTCAAATCTGTGTGCACTTTGCATATTTTCACATCAACTCTCTCAACGATCTGACGAATAATATGATATCGCCGAAGTATGTGCTTAGACTTTTGATGCGATCTAGGCTCCTTAGCTTGCCCAATGGTTCCACTGTTATTACAATAGAGATCCATTAGACTGGAAGCACTCAAAACCACACCCAATTCATTAATGAACTTTCTAATCCATACGACTTCTTTTGCAGCTTTTGAAGCTGCAATATACTCGACCTCTGTTGTAGAATCAGCAATCGTTCCTTGCTTGGAAGTCTTCCAGCTCACTGCTCCACCATTAAGACAAAACACAAACCCTGATTGCGATATGAAATCATCCTGGTTAGTTTGGAAGCTAGCATCAGTGTAACCACTGTAACACCCTGGCTATTCGGAAGCCAAGATCTACCAAAAGTTTCATCATACACTTCATTTGCGGAACTATTAATCAATTTGCTCCAAAATTAAATAGTCAATACAAAGTAACGAAAAGTATTTAACCGTTCAACCACAGAATATAACCAAGGAATTAAAATTACAGTTCGTCTCTTTAATCAAATAACTTAGCAAAACATCTTTATAAATAAGTGAATCTTTGAGGTGTGTGAAACGTGCTTGGACTACGCCCTCCCGCTAGCAACTATATCATCATGGATCACCTAAAAAAAATAAACACAGAAAAACAAGGGTGAGTCGAAACTCAGGAAGCACCACATCAATCTCACAGTGTACAAAGGAACAAATCAATAATCAAGACAGTAGAACATATCTTCCACGAATCTGTGAAACTGCATAGTATGAATGCATACATGGAATGAAAAATGGACCTCTCAACTGCATATACCGGTATAGCGAGTGATACACCCGTCGGTGTTCACTTAAGCCCGTACTTCACAAAGTACGGGGACCCAATCACCGTATGAAGAGCGTTTCATACAGGTGTCAGAGTTACCACATTGGAATGGTGGTCAACACGCCCACATTGGAATGGTGGGTCTCATATGCCCATATTGGGTGATGGGACTTTTAAGTTTCCACTCCAGTGAATGCGGGAATCAAATGCATGGCCAAAATGAAAGTCATGCAACAAAATCTTATCACATCATAATGAAGAATAATACAAGCATACAAACATGAATAACCAATCTAGCAACTCATCTGCACATTTTCATCAACCTTCATTATGATAAGATAAGGTACTTGCCTTCCGCGATGAGACGAGCTAGGAGGTAACGACGGAATCTCTTCACTCCACCCCCGCCTACATAAATATTTATTGAAATAAGAATAATAAGCCATGGCGTGGCTACAAGCGTTTACCATAACCCTCTATCTAATCAACATAACTAAAAACTCAAAATGGCGAATTAACTAATCACCAATATCGTTATACGATCAGCAGTATGAGAAAAATCGTAATTAAATATCTGTAACTCCGAATGACTTGAAACTAGTGCTCAAATACTCTTAACGTAACAGGCTACGAAACTCTAGTTGGTGCAATCCTTTGATTCGGCAAAAGCGATTGGCCTAAACAATAGTTGAAAATACTAACGAGATATCGCCTGATTTGAGCAGTGGTAAATAAAATGACTTAACTTTTATTCTACTGATCCAATGGAGGTGATCTTTATCAACTTGGAAATATAATTTAAAGGGCTACAATAACCTATTTGGCCGGGGGTTCTTAATTTGAATGTAACAAGAACAAAACCGAGAGCAACCGCGGTCTCAAAATCTCGACAGAGCAGTAGTGTGCGGTTTAAAAATTCATAACTCCTAAACCACAGGGTGGAATCTCGTGATCTCAGTGCCAAAAGAAAGCTAACGAAATGAGGAACAAAACTCTAGCAGATGAAAACCCAAGATTCGGCCTCTAAGTAATTCATAATGGCCCGACAAGAAAATCTGCCAAAACACATCAGCTGTCCTGAACAGTCGTGGTAAAACTACCATATCTCCTAAACCATAACTCCAAATCAGATGATCTCGGTGCCTAAAGAAAGCTAAGATCAAGGGATACAACTTTCTAAGAGGTGGGAAGATCAGAAAACGTACAAAAATTACCCAAATCCGACGAACAAATCTGGCGCACGACAGGGAGGAGGGTGGCGGCGGTTGGAGAGGGGAGGAGTGGGTGGCGGCAGGGAGGAGTGGGGAGAGAGGGAGAGGCTAGGGTTTGGGGAGAAAAACTCCCCTTTGGTGGCCCTCTCATGGGCCCCTCTTGGGCTGCGGCCCGGGCCAGTGTCGGAAGATCATTGAAAACCCCAGGATTCAGAAATTTCAGTTCTTGTTTGCCTTTTCCTCCGGCTACTTTTCTAATTACCCGATCCGAATCCGGTATTACATTCTACCCCCTTAACGAGTTCGACACGGAATCGCCGCCAATCTAATCGTAAGGAAACTACATTGGAATGAAACAGCGATATTCCAAGCTTGGAATTGCTCGGATACTAAGCAACACTCGAGCACACTAGGCGATCGTGCCGCATAAGGACTGAGGCAGTTAACGCGATATGCCAACTTCAAATTTCGAAATTTTTGGAAACCAAGAGAATCCAACAGGAACTAGAGAGTCCTCATCGCATCCACGCAATGCTAACTCTCCACCAAAAAGGTTAAATCCCAAAATTTGACATTTCAACACGAAAACAAATCCATTTTCTAAATAGGCAGTTTACGAATGAACACCACGACACCAAAGAAGAAACCACTCCAATGCCCAAATCAAATACTTCTTTTGGTTTGTCCGAATTAAAATGAATCCAGACATGCCAACACAACGCCAACTCAGATTGTGGAAAATAACAGTCAACAACACATAACTCAAGCGAAATCGGAAAAGCGCTTCACTAGCAGAAACATCCTTTTCCTCAGTTTCTCTTTTAGGAGTAAAACTTCTCTCGAACCTTGGAATTCGAACTCATCGCATACCACATGAGCTTAAACCTTTTAATTGAACATCCTCAAATTATGCTCAAACTGAAATACATCATTAACACCATTGTGAAGAGGCTCCATTGAATCCTCCAATTACTCTAGGCATCTCATTCTACTAATCAACATTAATTTGATTGAAGGCACCCAAAGTTCCACAAAATAGATCCCACACAATCACATTACCTCTAATTTTTAAGAACAACTCAGAATCCTCAGTACACACGCTCATGTATTACATCAGAAAAGTTCTATCAATGATCATTCCACTGCTCAGGAAACTCTATTATTCCACTTTCTTTACACACACTCATTGTGTGACCAAAGGTCTAGCATAAAAATGTAAAGCCCAGATTCAACCTCTAAGACTCTTACAATGAACTTACGGTATACTTGATAGGAAATTCTTTGATCGGATAACTAAAATTCACGGAATCCAAACAATATCCTCAATCATTAATATCAACATTCCTCACTAATCAAGTAGCGCCTAATGTGATTAGCTTCACCAAACTTGAACCCACTAAACCACACTATTCCATTTCACCCACCGACCTTAACATACACATTCATAAGACTCTAACTAATTGACCAAGTTCCAAACTTTTGAATATTTCAATATTCCACAGACATAAACAAGGGTTCTTGAATTACAATTCACTATTGGTTTTACTAGTTGTAACAACATAATCAGTTTTACCTCAACGGCCATCATTCCTTTTGGATCCAATTCTCTACAAGATTTATATCACCAAATCAATTCTTCCTCCAATGCTCTTGAAATAACTTACAACATCGGTCTCACATCAACATATACTTGACCACTACTAACAGGATGCCCTTTGTATACCCTATAAGATTTTTTAAAACAAATTGATGAAGTGGCAAATAAAATGTTTTTTTTTTTGGAAAAAAAATGTTTTCTTCATAACAAACATAAGGCCAGGAAATAGACAAATGACAAGGATCTCGGAAAAGCAAAAGCGGAGACCAATTCCACTTCCAATGAATCAATTTGCGAAAGAACACCACGGAAACCAAAGAAATTTGCTTGAATACTCAAATCAAATACTTCTTTTACTCATTGAAGCTGGAAAGATTCAGTCATGCCAACACGACCCCAACTCAAAGTCACGAAAACACTTATCAACGGCACAAAACCCAAAGCGAGAAGCAAGGAAGCGCATCATTTTCCAGGAAACATCCTTTCTTCCGCTTCTCTCTTGAGGAGTAAAACTTCTCTCCAATATTGGAATTGAATTCATCGCATACCTCAAGAGATTAAACCTCTTAATTGAACATTATCAAATTATGCTCAAAGCTGAAATACATCATCCACACCATGGTGGAGAGACTCCATTGAATTTTTTTGATTGCTCTAGACATCTCGTTCTACTATTCAACCTTAATTTGATTAAAGGCACCCAAAGCGCCACATGATAGATACCACACAATCACATTACCTCAAATTTTCAAGAACAACTCGGAATCGTCGATGCAGCATGCTAATATCTTTGCTTCAAAGGGTCATAGCATAAACAAATGCAAGGCCCAGTTTAACTTCAAAACCTCCACAACAGTTGCTCTTATAGCGATAGTGAAATCATCGAATTAAATCTCCAACATTACCACCATTCTAACATACTCACTCATTGACATCATCGAAATCACCCACCATCTGCAATGCTATCCAATTGCGTTACTCTATAAATTCAATCAAGGTTTCCATACCTCAGATAATCACCAACCTTTCAATCCACGAATTGAAGTTTTGGAATTTCACTATACAGTGTTAATCGGTATGTACTTTTCGAGACTTACTTGAAGCCAAACATTCCATGTGAATCAATATTTTTTTCAAGAATCTGATCAAATCAATTTCACATTCTTCTACTCCTCCAATAACTTGGTAGCAAAATATCACCACTACCAAAACTTAACCACCACCAAGCGATTGCCAATAAGCGCTTTGTAAAACCACCAACAAAACTTTTGGGTCTTTCTCAAAAGAAAAGCGAATAAGGACAAGCTCGTCACACGGAAAAAGCGTTGTTCATCACGGCGAGCAAGAAACCATAAGAAATATTACGATAAAAGGTGACTTTAGAAAACAGAAATTGAGTTCACAGTTGAGGAACACATTCCTCAGAAGATAATAGCAAATAACAACCGATAAGAAAATGGCATTACGATTGAAACTCGAAATCTTTTGAGTGAAAAGGGCAGAAAAATTTAAGCAATGAACTCATTGAACCTAGGTGGAGTCCACAATTGAAAACATGAGCCTCACAAGAAGAGAATGCCGGATCTTTACAGATAAGAACAACGAGCATTCAAGATCAAAGCGCTCGCATCCTTTGAAGAACCATTATAACTCTGTAACAAATCGTTTCGTGGCAAACCGTTTATCATAATTAGCTGGGACCTCCAATAGGTCATGAACACAAAACTCGAAATTGAATCATTTTGGAAACATCAAGAAATGTGGTCAAACTTCTTTCTCTATAAAGAATCAACCTTACTCACATTCTTGATCGTGTCAATAAACATTCTAAAGGAACATGACAAATTGGGTCATAAAAATTTTCACATCAAATGGAATTGTAATAACAACTTATTCTAGAAAAGAATGCGTGCGAAAACCACAAAGTTGAACAAACGTCACACCCACACTACAAAACTCTAGAGAGGTTTCGACACTTTTCTTTCAAAGGAGGTTCTAAACTCCAACACTCCAAATATTCAAAAGAAATGAACATAGTGAAATTTTCTTCAATGAACTTTGTGAAAGGAAATTTTCATTCTCAGGTATCAAGCAGATAACCGAGCTACCCTTATCAACAAGAGATAGGGTTAACATAAAGAAAACGATCTTGTCAAGAATAACGTTCTAAAGCGACAATGAGAGCTCATGACGGAGAAAGGCAAGAAACTATTTTGAAAAACAAATAGGGTCTAATAGAAACCCGTAGCCCACAATCTTTGTTTGGGTGCAACCCCGACTTAAGCATAACCAAGCACTCCAAAAGGGTTTTAACGCTTTTCTTTAGAAAAGAGATGCATAAAATTTCAACAAGCGAGAGGGTTCCAAAGGAATACATTGAGCCAATGCTTTCTCGTGTTAACGATCTTGCAACAAGAATTCTCATTAGGCAAACCATCAAGCGAGTAAATGAGTCGCTCTTTTCCAATGAGAAAGAAAGAACAACTATGAAAATATCAATGTTGCCAATTTACAAAGATCATTCGTAGTAAAACAATTCGACAATCGAAAAACAATAATGTTTTGGAGTACCATTAAAGGCCTATTTAAACTCGTCTACCAACATCATGAACCCAAGAAATTCATCAATCATGCCGGACAAGAATTTGTCAAATTAGAAAATCAAGGAAAGAACGACGTACTAAAGCGACCAAGAGAAATATGCAAGATCAATACACACTTGATAAAGAACTTGCAAAAGAAGTCTTCAATAAGATTCCAAGCGAGCGAATGAGTTAAATTTCCCCAACGAGGGTAAAACAAGTCTTTGTGAAAGAGGAATCTTGCATTTGAACTATGCTCACGTGGGCGAAATATCACAATAGTCGAAAGGGCAATATTTGTTTCAAAGAGCGAATCGGAGAAGCTGCTGGAGCTTGCCTTCTTCATTAAAACCCCAATTTCAAAAGAATTCACAGTGCGCGGGAACCACAACTAGGAAACGGATATCGGTTCGAGAAAGGCAACAAGTTCATCAATGAGCTCATGCTCATCTGAGCTTATGGAGCAGAGGTAAGAAGTTCTCTAATATCATACTACAAGCGATGGTGTAGCTTTGCAAAACCAGGGACATCAACCACGAACTCAAGCGATCAACGCCAGCTAGCGAAGCGCATAACTAATGCAATCAATTATGAATATATATATTTATATCGGATCATCTCATGCGATCATAGAATAATTTCATAGATAGAGGTTATCCCATCATATCATGGATTAACACATCATAGTATAACACAATTTAACAACGACTCAATACTCGAGTCACCACAATTGAAATGCGGGCAACGGTTTACCCAACCCCTCCTAATGTGCACGGTGTGTCAATTTAATATGTTTGAATGAACCACGGACCTAAAGCCGCTCACGATACCAAGCTGTAACACCACAGCTATTGAAAGCCAAGATGTCACATAAAACTATCAAACTACTAAGAATAGCATTAAAATTTGGATTATCTGATTCAATCAACAATAATTTCTAAAGAATGACAATAAGCGATCACCAGATTCATGGAAAGAATGGATAAGCAGATATAATACCACGAGCAGTCAAGCAATACCAAATTTGGATTATTACAAATCACGGAAATTTATTTAACAAGTTGGCTTGGTGAAGGTAATAATAATTATTACGGTTGGATAAAAGTGAAGTGTAGTGTGCGAACTACCCCACCAAATCATCTTGTCGTCCTCCTCAATTACCTAATTAAAACATACAAAGCAAGGGTGAGTCGAGACTCAAGCAAGTACTAAACAAGAATAATCAAGCATGGAGTGGACAACACAATTGGTTGAATTACGAACAATTATTGGAACACATACATGTATGTATGGAATGAATACATGAATGGATGAAATGTAAGAATGCATTGAAGGTATGGACTTATCATTGCATATCTTAGGGTATAGCGAGTGATACACCCGTCGGTGTTCACTTAAGCCGTAATTCACAAAAATCTGGGGACCCAATCGTATATGAAGAGCGTTTCATACGGGTGTCCAAGTGCCACATTGGAATGGTGGTCAACACTACCCACATTGGAATGATGGGTTTTCAAATGCCCATCTTTGGAATTGATGGGTCTTTCAAATGCCCATCTTGGAATTGATGGGACTTACCAAAGAATCCACTTAGTGGTCATAATGAATTTTATGAATGAACATGATGATTTCTCATGGTATGAATGAATATCACACATTAGTGGAAAAGACACATGGCATTCAACAACATGTGTAAACAAGTATGAGTATGCATTCCCACACATAATATATCAAGAATGCCACACAAGTTAGTTGCATGTAATGGAATGCAACAAGCTGAAATGAATGCTAATTCTTTAATCACAAGAATCATCTTCTTGAAATGAAATAAACATCGAGGATGGATAGAAAAAGGCATTCACAATTTATCCCAACATCAAGCAAACAATTGGAAACATCACCAAGCGAAGTATAGGGTACTTGCCTTCCAGCGATGTGGCGTAATAGGAGGACACGAAGATGCCCCTACACTCACCGCCTCACCGCCTACACAAATGTATAATCGAAATAAGAATAACAAGGTATGACATTGCTACAAGAGCCCTTCCATCCCTCTATCTCTCCCACACAAACAACGGGATCAATTTTAGCAAGTTTACCCAACGACCGATTATAGCTAAACGCAGCGATACTAGAAAAATCATCATTAATTATTTGTAACTCCAAAAGACCTGAAACCAGTGCTCACTGAATCTTAACAGATCAGGCTACAAAACATTAGTTGGCGAGAATCCCTGATTCGGCCAAAGCAGAAGGAGCTAATTAACAGCTAAACACAACCCATCTCGTCACATCCGAATCGGATCGAGAGATAAAGAAAGCAGCGTAACTTTCACCCTATTGCTCCAATGAGAATGATTCTTATCATCTTGGAAATATAATTTTAAGGGCTAAAATAACTTAGTTGGGTGAAGGTTCTGATTGACCCTAATTTGAACAAAACCGAGGACAAACCTCGACCTCGGTTTTGAGACAGACCGGACAGATCGTAATCAAAATTCATATCTCCCAAACTACAGATCGGATTTTCCTGATCTCAGTGCCAAAATAAAGCTAACGTTCTCAGGAATAAAACTCTAGAAGGCAAAACCCCATATTCGGCATCTACAGTAGTCTAAACAATAGATGAAAACACTAATATTTATCTGCCTAGAATTGAGAACAGTGGTAAAGAAAATATCATAACTTTCATTATACAGATCCAATGGAGATTATCTTTATCAGCTTTGAAATATAATTTAAGGTCTACAATAACTTATTCGGGTGGAGGTTCTGAAAATGCCTCTAACTAAATCAAAACCTAGGATCAAGCCAGCAGATCCTTCTCGTCGATCATGAACAGACGAGCAGCGCGCACTAAAAAATCATATCTCCTAAAGCGTAAGGCAGCATCACGTGATCTCGGTGGCTATGGAAAGCTAAGAACAATAACTACAACTTTCTAAGAGATGGACAGGACAGAAAACGAACGCATCTTACCCAAAATCGACGTACAAGGCGGTGCACAGCAAGGGAAGGGGGGCGGCTCAAAGGGGAGGGGAGAAATGTGGAGTTTAGGGTTTGGGGGTGGAAACCCCCTCTTATGGCCGGCACCACCACATGGGCCCCTCGGGCCGTGGCCCGGCCCAGTTCCGTGAAATCACGAAAACCCCGGTGAAAAGATGATTACGGTTTTCGATTAGCTCCTCTTGAAACTTCTTCTAATAAGTGAATCACCTTGGTATTACAACCACAATTGAGGCACAAGTCCCACAAAGAGAATATGAAATCTCAAATAAAACAAAGCACCACTTTTGAAAATCGAGAAACTCCTATGGGGCAAAAATAGAAAGTTTAGGCACACTTCAAGTAAAGTGCGAGTTACAAAACTTGACTTGATCTGAATACTTCTACTTCACTCTTTCTTTAACAAAGAAAGTAATTCTTTTGATTATAACGTCCGTTGCCCACTCAAACAAGAAAAGTTGTAAGACCAAATCACATGAATCACTTAAGAACCAATAAAGCTTTCCAACAAGCCACTTGCTCAATCCAATCGGCTACTACATAAACCATGAACTACAAAAGATCACGGATGCAAAACTTGAAAATTTTCATTTGAGCGATACCACGGTGGCGATCAAATTACCTTCTTTCTATAAGAATCGACAACACACTACCAATTTATTCTGATAATCTTACTAACATCGAGAATAATACCTTTGTGCGTAAATTCATCATAGTCTACCCTTCCATTGTACTGACTCTCTAAAAACTCACCAAATTGTTTCATACTACTTTATCATCTCGTCCTCAAATCGAGAGTCCACCAAAAGCTTACAAACTACTACAACAACAACTTTATTTTAGCGAGATCTACTACACAAATCAAAATGTTATACCAAACCCTTTCATTATGGACATGCTATCGTCTAACAATTCCACTATCATGAAAGCATAGTCCACCAATTAAATCCCAGTTCAACTCTTATAGATGCTCAACACCAAGCGTCAACACACAATTGTTGCACTCCAACCCTTTATTGCTATCAGCGGCTTCATCAAGAAATCTAGATGCTACCTACTTTCCTTTTCAAATCACATGAACAATCACAAATACATGTTCAAGCTGTCCATCCTCATATTCATATTTGATTGCAAAATCCCGACAAAACTTCCAAAATCATAGCCTTCCATCGATCAAAAGTCTCAACAACTCTGCAACCAAATTAGTCCAATTATTCTAGTTACAATAACTAGCTAGAAACTCCTTCCATAATATAAAATCATCTAGTATCTACTGAGATAAGATAACTCCAATATTAATATCCACTATGGTAATAATCTAGCATCTCCCCAACTTTTCCTTCCCACACAGTAAGATTAATCCACTGAGACCAACTAATCCAACAAGTTTAGCAAAACTAAATAATTTTAATGATCATACCAGTCATCAATGTTCTACAATTCTTAATAACTCCTTTTAATCCAATTAGGTATAGCCATACTATTAATCATAGTTTATCAAGAACTACCACATGACACCATCAAGTTAATCAACTTTCCTTCCAAGGTTCTTGGTTAAGATTGATTATACACCACTTCTGAGACCCAACTTGATAACCCATACCATATCCATTAATTTATTTAATTACAACTTTTAACTTAACCACAACAAGACATCGCTAAAGAGTTTTAATATTTTCTTTTATAACAGAGAAGCATTCAACTTCAAAACTCAAAATACCCAAAAGAAATACATTGGGTCAAAGCTTCCACATGTTAAAGGACTTGAAAAAGAAAACTTTCGTTATCCAAAATACCAAGCTAACAAATGAGTTATTTTTTCCAACAAGAAAGGCATATTTCTCGTGAAAAGATCAACCTTGCAAATTAACGATGTTCACAAGAAACAACGGATCAACGATGGGAGAACAAATAATAACTTAATAGAACCAACAAAGACCAATGAAAATACATCAACTGCATTGTAAATACTAACCCAAGAAAATTCATCAACACTTAACTATAACGAGGAATAATCAAATTCAAACTCAAGGAAAACAACTTTTCTAAAGAAATATATTCTCAACACACGTAACTAAGTTACAGATGTAAACACTTCACCACTATCATACGACAAGCGGTGATATAACTTGGCCATGCCTATGGCCACAACCACAATCTCTACCTCTCGACTATCATGACCCATAGCAATCACATAATCAAATCATAAGTAGTCAGAACAAATTCATAACATAAATCACCAATACAACATAACGGAAGCGTAAATGCGATACTCATCCCATTCCCAGCCTACTGTGCACCAGTGTGTCAAAATTTTAAGTTAATTAACCATTATCAAATTTTGGTTTATTTTACAAGTCCTAAAACAAGTTTTAGCAATTTTAGGTTAACTAAGTTATTAATCTATTCACCACGGACCTGAAGCCCACTCTAATACCAGCTGTAACACCCTGGCTATTCGGAAGCCAAGATGCTACCAAAAGTTTCATCATACACTTTATTTGCGGAACTATTAATCAATTTGCTCCAAAATTAAATAGTCAATACAAAGTAACAAAAAGTATTTAACCGTTCAACCACAGAATATAACCAAGGAATTAAAATTACAGTTCGTCTCTTTAATCAAATAACTTAGCAAAACATCTTTATAAATAAGTGAATCTTTGAGGTGTGTGAAACGTGCTTGGACTACGCCCTCCCGCTAGCAACTATATCATCATGGATCACCTAAAAAAAATAAACACAGGAAAACAAGGGTGAGTCGAAACTCAGCAAGCACCACATCAATCTCACAGTGTACAAAGGAACAAATCAATAATCAAGACAGTAGAACATATCTTCCACGAATCTGTGAAACTGCATAGTATGAATGCATACATGGAATGAAAAATGGACCTCTCAATGCATATCTGGGTATAGCGAGTGATACACCGTCGGTGTTCACTTAAGCACGTACTTCACAAACTACGGGGACCCAATCACCGTGAAGAAGCGTTCATCGGTGTCAGAGTTGCCACATTGGAATGGTGGTCAACACTGCCCACATTGGAATGGTGGGTCTCATATGCCCATATTGGACTGATGGGACTTTTAAGTTTCCACTCCCGTGGACGGCAGGAATCAAATGCATGGCCAAAATGAAAGTCATGCAACAAAATCTTATCACATCATAATGAGGAATAGTACAAGCATACAAACATGAATAACCAATCTTGCAACTCATCAGCACATTTTCATCAACCTTCATTATGATAAGATAAGGTACTTGCCTTCCGCGATGAGGCGAGCTAGGAGGCGCGGAATCTCTTCACTCCACCCCACCGCCTACATAAATATTTATTCAAAATAAGAATAATAAGCCATGGCGTGGCTACAAGCATTTTACCATAACCCTCTATCTAATCAACATAACTAAAAACTCAAAATGACGAATTAACTAATCGACCAATATCGCCCTTACGATCAGCAGTATGAGAAAAATCGTAATTAAATATCTAACTCGAATGACTTGAAACCAGTGCTCAAATACTCTTAACGTAACAGGCTACGAAACTCTAGTTGGTGCAATCCTTTGATTCGGCAAAAACAGTGGCCTAAATAATAGTTGAAAACACTAACAGATATCTGCCCAGATTTGAAGCGATGGTAAATAAAATGACTTAACTTTTATTCTACTGATCCAATGGAGGTGATCTTTATCAACTTGGAAATATAATTTAAGGGCTACAATAACCTATTTGGGCGGGGTTCTTAATTTGAATGTAACAAGAACAAAACCGAGGAGCAACCGAGCGGTCTCAAAATCTCGACAGGCAGTAGTGTGCGGTTTAAAATTCATAACTCCTAAACCACTGGGTGGAATCTCGTGATCTCGGTGCCAAAAGAAAGCTAAAGAAACGAGGAACAAAACGCTAGGAGACTAAAACCCGATATTCGGCCTCTAAGTAATTCATAATGGCCCGACAAGAAAATCTGCCAAAACACATCAGCTGTCTGAATAGTCGTGGTAAAACTACCATATCTCCTAAACCATAACTCCAAATCAGATGATCTCGGTGCCTACAGAAATCTAAGATCAAGGGCTACAACTTTCTAAGAGGTAGGAAGATCAGAAAACGTGCGGAACGTACCCAAATCCGACGAACAAATCTAGCGCCTGACGGGGAGGAGGGTGGCGGCGGTTGGAGAGGGGAGGTGGGTGGCGGCTTGGGAGGGGAGTGGGGAGAGAGGGGAGAGGCTAGGGTTTGGGGAGGAAAAATCCCCTTTGGCTGGCCTCTCATGGGCCCCTCTTGGGCTGCGGTCGGGCCAGTGTCGGAAGATCATGAAAACCCCGCCAGGTTCGGGAAATTTCAGTTCTTGTTTGCCTTTTCCTCCCGACTACTTTTCTAATTACAGATCCGAATCCGAGTATTACAACCATTCTGACCAGCTTTTCCTTACCACCATATACAAGGAATGAATCAATAGTCCTTCTCAAGTACTTAAGGATATTATTATTGCTATCTAGTGACTTTCACCTAGATCAAGTGATATCTGCATGATAACACTTAGAGCATACAACACATCTGGTCATGTACATAGCATAGCATACATGATACATCAATAGCCAAAGCATATGGAATTCTACTCATTTTGTCTAAACTCATCGGTGGTCAAGGATACTAACTCTTGCTAAGATTAATGCTATGTGTCACGGGTAAGAAACCTCTCTTGGAATCTTGCGTGTTTGAACCGTTTCAACACCTTGTCTATGTACATATCTGGCTTAATCAATTAGCCTTTTATACCTATCTCTATAGATCCTTATACCAAGAATATACCACTTAAAGGGAGGTGCCTCCCCAACCCTAACCATGACCTCTCTCCCCTCCCTCCACCTTGCAGCCACCCCTCCCCTCTCCACCCTCCATTCTGGCGCCTCCTAAATGCAGTTGGTGCCGCCTCCCCCAGACTGGCGCTGGCCATTGGTGCTCAGGGTTGCTCTCCAAGATCCCGGGCGTTCCTTCACTAATCTGTCCTCCGTGGACCGCTTCCTCGCCAGTGCTTTCTGTGGTGTGGCCGCCAAGGAAGAAAAGGGGAGACCAGCGGGAGTGGTTCTTCGTCGTGCTCACCTTCAAGGATAACGAAAGTCCCGATTCGCTGTTTGTGCTAGTTTTGTTGCACTTTTGTTCATTTGGATTGGTTTTTGTCGGGACCCAAATATGCAAATCTGACCCTCGTGTATTACTGCACTAGTCCGAGGATCACGCTAGTGCACAGTGTCAACATTGATGAAATATCACATCCATACAACGAATATAAGAATAAGCGAGTACCTTTAAATAACAAATAACTGTTGGGACCTTACGGTCGAGTTTTACATTTATTGAGCCATGCAAGGCTGACAATAAAGAAATAAACTGCAGCGGAAACGAAATAAACTCCGGTGGCTCCCATCAATTTACCACGAACAACCGATCGGGATCAAGACTCTAACGCTCAACCTTCGTGAATTCCTCTTCAAAAGCGGTGACGACTCCTCCATACATTGATTTGTTTAGCAAGAGTGAGTACACACCGTACTATAAGTCATACCACGAATGCATTTATACATGATGGCTTATTCCAAAGAAATGGCTTCTGTGGTTATTTTGCAGAAATGCAACATTTGCAATTGAATACAAATAATAGATTGAAAGCATGATTCAAAACAAATAGACGGTAATAAGTTAACAATTGATTTCACAAAGTACACATAGTCTAATCAAGTTCTTTCACACAGCTGAACAAGTTATCTCACACAGCTGACCCTTCCCATTTGTTTTATGAAAATCTACCCCTCGTGTGAAATTCGAGCATGTCCATAGCAGAGGACGGCTATTCGAATAGATTGGTTTAAACACTCTGCAGAGTTTGTACACTTTACCCACATGATACAATCAGTGTAGCGATCACTGACCATAACAAAACCTTTCAGAGACTTCATCTCAAACAATGACACTCCTGGTGTGCTTTATGCCCCAATTTGTACACACACCCTTGGAGCGACACACACCATTGGACGGGGATGCAATAACCGTCCCCGCGATGTGACCCAAACACGGTAGACACACCTCCAGCCCATCACATAGCTTAAATACAACCTGAGTTGTCAATGTCAAGACTCCATAACTTACTAAGTCAGACCCAGCCCATACTAGGCATGTGGTCGTACAGTAAGGCCCAGTTCAATGGCGCACAAAGTTAAGTCCTTAATTGACCAAGGCAAGACTTCCAGTTTTACCCAAATCACAAAGTTTAAATAAGCACACAGCTCCACCATTCACACAGAATCCACCACTTGCCTCAGTCTAAATCTTTTCCCACCCTGTTGATTAAGTGCAACACATGCCATCAACGAGTAACAAACACAAAGACACAAGCCATCACAGGTTCCCATAATCACTTAGTCAAGTTTATAATTGCAACTCTCACATGAAATGATGACTCGTGGCATGGCTAAGCAGTCTAATCGTATCTAACCAACCCACGTTGGTGCTACGATAATACCAACTAATAATTAACCAACCTAGGGTGACAAAAGATCATGGCATATAATAGACAAGGTGGATATAACAAATTGGATTAATAACTACACCCAAAAGCATTTAAATAAATACTTGAAATAGAATGCAATACATTGAAAACCAAGTATTTTGAAAACTGGGTTCAATATGATCAAAGGTATAACTTGCCTTGGAATAGATCTAGATATTGGTCTTGGTCTTGAGGTGCTCCTTCTTCTGCAAAATTCCCCGAAGTATCGACGTCTACTCGCAAACGAGACAAAAGAAACAAAACAAATAAATAACAGAGGCAAAACAAACTCCAAAAATCAAATAAAATTCACCATTAAATAGATCTAAATTTTATATGAATTTACAAATTTGAATGGGCTCAATTGGAGTTCGGATGCAAAAGATATGGGCTTTGAAAGATTTGAAAATCAATTAAACCCTAATTTGGATTTTCTTGAATTTCCCGAATTATTTTTATAAAGGAAATTCGGATTAATGACGTCGGCTGACGTCAGCAATGAATTTCCACCGGAAAAAAGAAATAATTAAAAACCGTACTGACAGGTGGGACCCACTGTCAGTCTCTGGGCTCACGGTGGACCAAATCCACCAAGCCTCTGGATCCGGGTCGGGGCTGAGGTGGCGCACCCATGCGCGGGTGGCACTGACGCGGCGCCAACAAGGCTGACACGCACGCATTGTGGTGAGGTGGACGCCGCGCTGGCGCCACATCGGATCGGCGGCGATGGCTCGGGAACCAATGGCAGCGAACGGCGACTTCGCCCGACGGTGAGTGGTACCAACGTGTAGAGGAGGTTAATGCGCACACATGGGCACCGTTTGAGCACACAGGGTTGACGGGAGATGGCGGCGGCGGAAGAAGCGGTGAAGACTGGGTTTTGTCGGACGGACGCTCGGCGATGCTCGGCGACGAGGAGGTGCGCGCAGGTAGCTCGAGACTTGCTTGATCCAACAATGGCAATCCGTGGACAAAGGGGCGGCGGCGACGATGGCGGCGCAATCCACCGGAGAAGAAGCTCGGCCGAAAACCCTAAAGCTTGAAATGCGGCGGCGCTAGGGCGATCGGGGCGACGAGAGTGGCGGCTAAGGGTTGCGGAGGTCCAGGCGGTGCTAAGGGGGTACTTATAGGCTCGGAGACGAGATTTGAAACCCCAATTCGGTCCGAACAAGTAGTTTTTGAATTCCAAGATTTTCGGAGATTGAAACCGATTCGGGTTTGATTTGGTTTGGAACGGATATGGAATAACAGAGACACGCTTTTGGTGGGTCGGCTCAAGAAATCGCGAGAGAATCGGCGTTGTCGTGCGGAGTGAAGCTCTCGGTAATGGCGGCGACGACGCCAAGCGAGGAGGAAGAAGATCCGCGGAGGCGACGACTGATCGCGGGCCCACTTGTCAGCCGAGCGAGGAAGCGCGGCATGACGACGGCGGCAACCGTGCGATGGCGATCCAGCGGTTGAAAGCGAGCGCGCAAGCGAAATTTGGCAATGATGGAATAGTGTTGGGCTTCGGCCCAGCACTGTTCCGAAGGATTTAAAATAGGTTTTTCTTTTAAATAAATCCAGAAAATACAAATAGCAATTAGAAAATAGCAAATGACTTTGGAAAAATTCCAGAAAATTCTATAAAATATATCCAAGCATATAGAATCTAAATAAAATAGTTTTGACAATTGTTGATGTTGGGATTAAGCACATTAAATCAATTTGTCCTTAAAGTCCATATTAAGCTTTTTAAATTAATATTCAAATAAATCCAAATGATGAATTTTCTTGCTACCAATATTTAAAAGATTTTTAAAGCTCTGAAAATTGGGATGTTACAGTCGTGAAAGGTGTCTTCGTCATCTTGGCAAGTAAACTAGATTCATATGTTTTAAATGATTCAAAATCAAATTAGTTTAGAAGACCATCTTTATGGATCTTCATCATGCGCTTTTCATTTATATGGCCTAGAGAACAATGCCAAATAAAAGTGGTATTCAAATCATTAGGTTGAAGTCTCTTAGCATTAACGTTATAGATGCGCTCATTCTCAAGATTCAAAACATACAATCCATTCACCAATGGAGCATGGCCATAAAGCATATCTTCAAAATAAATTGAATAATAATTATTCTTTATTCTGAACTCATAACCTTTTGCTCCTAAACATGAAGTGGAAATATTTTTTTTTTTGCTTAAGGCAGGAACATAGTAACAATTATTTAATTCCATAACTAATCCTGAGGGTAAAGCTAATGGTAAAGTGCCAATAGCTAATGCAGCAACTCTTGCTCCATTGTCCACGTGAAGATCATCATCTCCTCTTGCCAAGCTTCTACTCCTTATTAGTCTCTGCATCGAATTGCAAATATGAGCAACCGATCCGATATCAAATACCCAATAATTGGTGGGAGAAGAGGCAAGATTAATTTCTATAACATTTATACCTGAACTAGAAGTCTTACTTCCCTTGTTCTTTTTCATCTCTGCTAGGTACTTCATGCAGTTTCTCTTCCAATACCCAGTCTCATGACAATGGTAACATTTTGATTCAGGCATAGGACCCAGCTTGAGCTACTTAAGCTTAGCCTTGAAACTCTCAATCTTATTTTGAGTCTTTCCTTTCCCTTTCCCTTCCCTTTGACATACCCTTATTCTTGAAGCTAGTAGTCTTTTGAACCATCATCACATGATTAGAACTTTTCTTGATGCTCTCCGTAGCACCCTTAAGCATGCCATGCAACTTGGTCATTGATTTCTCCATGCCATTCATATGAAAATTCAATATGACAGGCTCAATGCTCACAGGGAGCGATTGGAGAATCACATCAGTAGCCAACTCTTGGCTAAGGGGGAAACCAAGATTTTCCAAGCTCTCAATGTGACCAATCATTTTGATCACATGAGGACTGACCGGGTTATCTTCTGACAATCTACAAGAAAATAATGTCTTAGAGGTGCTAAACCTCTCTGCCCTTGCTTGATTCTGAAACATACTCTTCAGAACTACAATCATATTGTAAACATCTGTGGTCTCATATTGCTTTTGAAGCTTAGAGTTCTTGGTCGCAAGCATTGGGTAGTGCACATCGACTGCGTCATTACAATGCTTCTGTAAGCATTCTTATCAGCACAAGAAGCATCGGCATTCGGTTCCTCGGGATAGGGACCCTTTAGAATATATTCCTTCTTTTATTGTCCGAGAATAATTTTTAAATTACTGAAACCGATCAATGAAGTTTGTACCATTCATTTTTCTTTCTCAAGAATAGATTGCAAGTTTAAGGTAGGTGCGTGCGAAGTAGTAGGTGCCATGATCTACAATAGAAATGTATTCAAAGATTCAGCACTATGTTTTTGTAATATCTTCTATTAGACACTCATGTTGGTCGTCGTGTTCGACTAGTCTATGACAAGTTCGTATCTCCATACGACTAGTCTAGACCCGATCGTATCATCATATGATTAGTATGGACCTGGTCGTATCATCATACGACTAGTCCGGAACTGGTCGTATCAACAATCAACAAAAGATACTCGCACTATATGCTCTAAACCATATTTCCCTCAAACATCATATAGTGAGTTCAAAATCTAAAAATCATTAAGTCCTAGTGAGCTATGGCATCACTTCTAGAAGCCTAGTGATTTTAGATAGCCAACCTCTTGCCAATCATATCACATATGACTCTTATCTGTTGGGCGACATCTCTATGCCTCAGCAACCAATAGTACCATACCCCAAGGCTCAAAACTGTTTTGATAGCCTTGTTAAGTTAAACTAATACTATGCATGTGGGTGTCCGACACCCACCCCATCTTATTAAGACATTTAATGGCACCCTACTATGGTAGACCCACCAATTAACGATAAAAATCATGATGGTCGCGACAATTGGAAAGGCACCAAGTTAACTTAATTTTCTCGAGGATACTATTCTTCTATGTTAAAAATCTAATTATAAAACATGATCAAATAGCAAAAACAATAATAAACATTCACAAATAATCATATTAAACTGTGAAATAGTATGACCACTATCATGATATCTCTATCACCATGTTTCCTGTCCTTCGACCGCCATGCTTGAAGTCTCCGATCGCATTCATTTACTAAGCAATTACTCCTAAGGGCTAGTAGTGAATTACTGATTTATAATATCAAGCATCTCACATCGATACATAGACCGTTATACGAGAATATGTAGCTCGATGGCTATCTCATAGCATGATACGTAGGCCATGAGAAATATATACATGTATCACATACACAATGGGCCATACTATTCACATCAATCCCTGCAAAAAAGAGTTATGCATAGAATCCAATTCTATTGGGTGATATGAACACATAATACCATATAACGCGCACTCGACCACTACAATTCCGCTTAGGTTAGCGAATGGGGTTCAAGGGTAGTGCTCTCGGAAACCTTTTCCGGGATATGAATTTCATTCACGTAATAAAGCCTTAGAAATCATCGGATTAATCATATTAACCCTATTCCGAACCAATCTGATCACTGACTTGATACGACCACGCACTGCGGCATACTCTGATAGTCGTAAACAAGTCGAGTAAATCATCTGGTGCTCTCAACTTATACCTCTTCTCAAACACATCTACTACCACCGAAACCCAATCAATCTTATTGACCAGTGCCTATGTCGTTCCATCCTAATGAACCAATCTAGGTTACCGGACCAAACTAGTAATATATTCAATCTACTACAGTCACATATCCAACATATGTGACCGATCTAGATCAAAAACTATGCAAGCAGGCTCTGATACCACTGAAGGGATACGGGTAGGCTACACTAGAAGATAATTCAAAAAATCTACCACGTAAACCAGGATACCAAGCAAGCAAGATATCAAAATTTCCTAGTTATTCCAATTCCGTTGTATGGCCAATATTGTTATTTGAGTTATCATTTCCCTGTCACCTCAGTCAAAATAAAAGTTTGAAAATAATTATATGCTTAGTCAATGCATAGATCAAAATCTTTAATTTAGGGAGTTTAGCCAAATTAGTCAAACTGGTTTTAAATTGAGTCTATGGTATTGTTGTACCAAAGAGAGTTTAGAAAATATTTTACTTGAGAAATCAAATTAAAATAGTTTAGACTTGGGCATAATGGTTGTGGATGGTGCAAGTCGATGCACAGGATCGATTCATGGTTTTGATCGAGACCAGGGTTTTAGAAGGTTGCCCAAGTGAGTTAAGGACCGGTCTTTGAGCCGTATCTTGTTAAGCTCCACCGTACTACCACTTGCTCTATATGGGCAAGACCAGGCTTACTAATTTGTGATACCTCATTGTCTTCTATGCCATGTTGTTGTGTGGGTGTTGGTTAAGCAGTATTCCCACCTGCCACAAGAGGGGGCTCCCGGCGGGTGGTTAAACCAAAGCAAGTGAAACATTAGCGGGCGTGTTAGCCTTGAGGTTGAATATTGGAAACGCCTTGTGATAATTGCTTAGTCGCACGCCTACGGAAGCGTGTATTGGCCGACAATAAAAGTAAATTATCTCTTATGGGTAAAGGTGTACACACTCTGAAGAGTAGAAAACTATTCGAATAGCCGCGTCCACAGTCATGGACAAACTGAGAAAAGCCACTCTAAGTTAGACTTTGTTTTTTGTTTTAAAATAATTTTTGAAAATGATTTCAGGATGGTAAATCCTTGTGGTAAAATTGGGCGATTAGCCATGTGATAGGAGAGTATCCATCACCATATTTCATATGGAGGTTATCCACTATAAAACTATTAATTTAAAATCTGATTTTAGTTATAGATTAAAAATTGCGTTGAAACTTAGTATGAGTATTTAAATCTCAAAATGATGCCTTATGCAAAATAGACCCTATCAACCTCAATTGTTTACTTAATCATGCATCATATTCTTTTATTGGGTGTAACTTGCAAGCATGAAAGTTGTGCTCACACTTGCTGAATAATATTTATTTAGGTGAAGAATTCTATCAGGACGGTGAGGATCTTGACGACTAGGCCTACGCCCCGAAACGATTATCTGTGGCGCATCATGTGGCTCTCTTACTATTTTATTTCCACTGTGTTATTTTATTCGGCCTCAGTCCCCATTTTGTAATAAACTCTGATTTAGATTAAATAAACATGTGATATGATTGTGATGTCATTTTTGTTCGACTGTGTACACTAGCAATCCTGGACTAGTGTATGAAACACAGAGAAGTCGGGATCCTTCATACCCGGGTTCGACAAAAGTGGTATCAGAGCCATATCGACTGTAGGTCATGGTCTAGAATGGTTAAAACCCTTAAAAACTTATTTTGAAAAACTAAAAACAATACTTTGGTCTTCTGGTGTCCTATCTCAACCCTTCTCTTTAAAATGATTACTAACTCATCACTCTCAAAAAAATTGTAGATGGTCAAGTATGCAGGCGCCATTTCTCACGGAGTTTTCACGGACAATGGGCATAGATTCTCGGAAGATGATGCAACATCTGGACTTCGACAAGAAGCCAACATACTAGGGCTACAAGTACATGGTGGGAAATCAAGAACATTGGAGGGTAGAGGTGATACTCTACTCCAACCTCACGCCAAACATAGATTTCCACATCTTCGATGCTCTGATGCAACGAGACACTTTCTCTGAGGGCCTCCAGTATGCTATGAGAGAAGCAGTCTGCCGACTCCGCTACATTTATGATCACCGCCTCAATGGCACCGGGTTCCACTATTACCCGATGCATATTCTGACCCGTCACGGTCGTGCCTTCCGCTCGGACAGAGATGAAGACTCCCCCGATCTCACACACTAGGTGGACCTAGCAAATGCTATGGACTATGCTTACTGTTATACCCTGGATGAGCTGCATACCACCTAGTAGAGGTTGTAGGCCGCATAAGAAAACTGCAGGCTGCAGAAGAAGAACTGGCTCGTTACAAGGCAGGCGAGGCTAGTTCGAGCGAGCCATACTACACCCCAGTTACCCCTTAGATGTTATCCTTAGTTTTTCACTAGACACGAAATATGAGCTACTAATGTCCTTTGTGGTAGCCATAATTAATAAAATTAAATTAATAAATCAATAAAAGAGTTATTTTGCAAAATTGTTCTTTGCCTTGTGTTTGTTTAGTTCTCGGACTATTTTAGAACTTTGTTTCTCTCTTCTAAGTCTTTGGAGGATACAACAGATGGTGACTACTCATACCGGAAGTGGCAGCGCCAGGGGACAAGGAAACGAGGATGCTGATCACCAGGAGAATCCAGTTTAGTAGCCACCACCTCCTCCGACCGAAGCACCCCATTGGTGCTAGGTGATGGCCAATCAGACTCATCTGATTGATCTGTTGGCCCAGTCTCTCAGCAACAATCAGAATGCTCAAGCAGCAACAACTCATGCACCTCCACCTCCACTAAGAGCAACCATGTCAGAGTTTATGAGGATGTGTCCGCCAACCTTATCTAGCAGCACAGAACCTATGGATGCAGATGATTGGCTCCAGACCATTGGAAAGAAGCTGGACATTGCTCAATGCACATATCACTTGAGGGTTATGTTGGCCTCTCATCAGCTGAAAGGTCCCGCATCTAAATGGTGGGACAACTTCAGTATGTTTCATGCCAATGCTCAAGCAATCACTTGGAATGAGTTCGTGCAAGCTTTCCGCCAATCTCACATTCCTTTAGGCATGATAACTTTGAAGAATAAGGAGTTTCGTTCGCTTCGCCAGGGTAACCGCTCGGTGAGCAAGTATCTGCACAAGTTCAACCAGCTTGCTCACTATGCTCCAGAAGACATGGCTAGGGATGAAGACAGATAGGAGCGATTCTTGGAAGGAATGAATGATGAACTCTCCGTTCATCTGATCTCTCAAGATTTCACTGACTTTCAACAGTTGATGAATAAAGCTATCCACTAGGAAGGCAAGCATCAAGAGATGGAGAACCGCAAGCGTAGAATGGCCCAAAGAAGCAGCAGCCCGCAGCTCCAGCCAAGCCAATTTCAGAAGTTCTAGCCTCCGGTGGCACCCCGAAGCCGACGGTTTAGTTCATGAAGGGGCATGTGAATCAGATCACAGCGGAGGAAGCTCAGGCAGCACCAGATGTCGTCCTAGTTAATTCAATACCAGCATCAGTCTTATTTGATTTAGGAGTTTCACATTTTTTTGTTTCAAATAAGTTTGTGGGAAAATATAGGTTACCTATCTCTCCTTTAGTTAACCATATGATAGTCCATTCCCTGGGCTCAGAAATGAGGACCAGTTTCTTCTGCCTAAACCTTACCTTGGAAATATCTGGAGTATCCTTCTTGGCGGACTTAATAATCTTGGCTCTCGAGGATTGGATGTAATTCTCAGAATGGACTGGTTTGCCAAGAGTCAAGGAAAAATAGACTGCGCCAATAGGTCTATCACCCTAACTAATGAGCAAGGGATTACAGCTGAATTTAGACCCAAGACTTCTACAGGAGAAAGCTCCATCCTGTCCAGTCTAAAGGAAGTAAAGGTTAAAGATATACCCGTGGTATAAGAATACCTGGATGTATTTTCTGAGGAATTACCTGATATGCCACCGGATAGGGACATAATGTTCTTAATTGACTTAGTCCCAGGGACCGCTCTAATTTCGAAGTGACCCTACAGGATGCCTGCAAATGAGTTAGCAGAACTGAAGAAACAAATTGAGGAATTGCAGAGCAAAGGTTCTATTCAGCCTAGCTCATCACTTTGGGAGCACAGTGCTATTTGTCAAGAAGAAAGACAATAGTATGAGGATGTGTGTGGAGTACAGATCACTCAATGAAGTAACAATCAAGAACAAGTACCCGTTAACCAAGAATGCTGATCTGTTTGATCAGCTTAAAGGAGCTGTTGTCTTCTCGAAGATCGACTTAAGATCAAGCTATCATCAGCTGAAGATCAGGTCAGAAGACATACCCAAGACTGCCTTCACAACCAGATATGGACTATATGAGTTTACAATAATGTCCTTCTTTTCGACAAACACCCTTACTTATTTCATGAATATGATGAACAAGGTGTTCATGGAACACTTGGATAAGTTTGTAGTTGTTTTAATCGATGACATTCTCATCTATTCAAAAGATGAAGTAGAGCATGAGAAGCATCCCCGGAGAATTTTGGAAAAACTAAGGGAACATCAGTTTTATGCCAAATTCAACAAGAGTGAATTTTGGTTATGTCAAGTGGCTTTCCTCAGACATATTGTGTCAACAGGAGGAGTTGCAGTAGACCCAGATAAGGTCGAAGTAGTAATGGGTTGGAAGCAACCCAAGTCTGTCACGGAGGTACGATGTTTTCTCGGTTTAGCCGGTTGTTACCACAGATTCATTGAAGATTTCTCCAAGACCGCTGGACCCATGACTCAACTTCTGAAGAAGGAAAATAAGTTCGAATGGACAGATGCATGTGAGCATAGTTTTCAAGAGTTGAAGAAAAGGTTAGTTTCCGCACCTGTGCTTGTCTTACTTTGAGATTTTCTGTGACGCATCTCATCAGCGACTTGGATGTTTGCTGATGTAGGAAGGAAAAGTCTTGAATTATGCATCTCGTCAGTTGAAGCCATATAAAGCAAACTACCCAACTCATGATTTGGAGTTAGCAGCAATTATGCATGCTTTGAAAATCAAAAGACATTATCTTATTGGAAACCACTGTGAGATTTTCAAGGATCATAAGAGTCTGGAGTACATCTTCACCTAGTCAGAGCTTAATCTTCGGCAAAGAAGATGGTTGGAGGTGATAAAGGATTACGACATTGGAATCCATTATCATCTAGGCAAAGCAAATGTACTAGCGGATGCTCTAAGCAGAAAAGCATCTTGTAACGCTATGTTGATTCAGGAGAATCAGCCAGAGTTGTCTTAGGAATTGAGGCACTTGATCTTGGAGATTGTTAGCCAGAGCTGTATCAACACTCTAGAAGATCAACCAACCATTCAGAGTCAGATCAGAGAAAAAATATAGAAGATGAAGACATCAAAGAAATCACCCCAGGATTTTCTGAGGATGAGCAAGGTACAGTACGGTTTGGAAACCGCATCTGTGTACCTAATCATCAGGAAATAAAATAGTTGATAGGATTTCATCACCGGACTTCCTAGAACCCAATCAGGATGTGATTCCATTTGGGTGATAATTGACCAGTTGACTAAAGTGGCTTACTTTATACCAGTCAAGACCACCTACAGAAGTAGCAAGTTAGTATAGATGTACATAGCAAGGATTGTTTGTCTACATGGAGTACCCAAGAAGATCGTGTTCAACAGAGGTTCGCAGTTCACATCAAGATTTTGGCAAAGCCAACATGAAGCCTTGGGAACCAGACTCAACTTCAGTACAGATTATCATCCTAAAACAGATGGCCAGACATAACGTGTCAACCAGATTCTAGAAGAAATGCTTTGAGCATGTGCTATAGATTATGAAAGAAGTTGGGACAAGAATCTACATTATGCAGAATTCTTGTACAACAACAGCTATCAAGCTAGTTTGCAGATGTCTCCATTTGACGTATTGTACAGTAGAAAGTGTAGAACCCCTCTCCTATCAAGTGGGGGAACATCAATTCTTTGGACTGGAGTTGATAAAAGAAGCCGAGAGTAAGGTAAAAGCGATAAAAGAATGCCTAAAAGTGGTTCAGTCCCAACAAAAGAGTAATGCCGATAATCGTCGGAGGGAACTTGTAATACCCCGGATTTGAATCGGGTAATTAGAAAATAGCCGGGAGGAGAAAAGACAATTAAATTAGTAGAAATTCCTGAAAAGAGAAGGGGTTTTCCGTAAATCCTCGACAACCTGGGCCTGGGCCGCAGCGCAGGAGGGGCCCATGTGCTGGCCGGCCAAAAAGGGCGGGGGGGTTCCCACCCCCCAAACCCTAAACTCCCCATTCTTCCTCCTCCCCACTTTGAGCCGCCGCCTCTCCCCACCTCTCCCTGCTGTGCGCCGCCTCGTCAGATTTGGGTACGTTACGTTCATTTTCTGACCTGATCATCTCTTAGAAAGTTGTAGATCTCTGTTTTATCTTTCTTTGGGAACCAAGATCACCTGATTTGGACCAACGGTTTAGGAGTTATGGTAGTTTTACCGCGACTGACCTGGAGAGCTGACGAATTGTGGCAGATTGCATTGTCTGGTTATTATAAATTTTTATATGCCTAATTAGAAAAGCCACCCAAAACCAATAATGTAGAGGAGTCATAAATCTTTCCAAGATGATAAAGAAAATAATTTTTAGAGTTTGCAATCAAAAGTTATGAAATTTTTACTGTCGCTGTTTTGCTAACTGTCAGATTGCAGAGATAGAAAACTTAGAAAAACTTTACCTGAATATAAGAATTAGTAGGAGGCCGAATCAGGAGACTTGTCCAACTAAACTATTGTATCTGGTTTTGTTATGATTCCAGAGAGTCCAAGATCACCCCATTCCGAGTTGCGTAGCAAAAGTTATAGTGGTTTTAGTACTCTGTCCAGAAAACCCGACGTGAAGTTGATGTTTTTTTAATTGGCCTGGTAGGGGTATTACTTCGCCGATTCAGCAAGGCTCACCAACTAGACTTAGTTGGAGAATTTAATTTTATTTTCAGAAAGTCTAAGAACATCTTATTTGGACCCCTGTACTAATAGATATGGATTTTTGAAGTTAACTGTCCACCGAGGGGACAGATCGACGTTTAGGAGTTTGGGGTCGGGATCGAGTTAGGAGTTTTGCAAGTCCATGGTTGTTGTTATATAGGTTGTTTTGATCCGCTGCTGTGTCTTAGCATGTGTTATAACTATTATTCGGTGGTGGACGGTGCGAGGGCGACTCATTCTGTACATCCTCGTTCTCTCGTGGTTAAGGCAAGTCTGATGAGTGGTAAATTGTGTGTGATCATTTGTTCATGTTTACTATGTTAGAGTATATTATGTTAATCATGGATGCTCGAATGTTATGGACATTAATGCCCGTAAATGCTAGAAGTATGCGTAAGTTTCATGTATGCATGATGATTTAAAGTATTGACCATGTGCATCATGATATCATATTAGAGGCATGGTCACGTGGTGACCAAGCATTAATTGAGATCCCCGTCATGAATATGATGGGCTTTTGGGTCCCCATACTTGTGGAGTATGGGCTAAGGTCCCTGTGCTAGAAGGCACAGGCATGGGTGTGCATCGACGGATGCACACTCCGTAATACCAGTATATGCAAAAGAGAGAAAGAAAAGTGCATTTGAACAGTTTGCATCACATAAGCATGAGACATATTTCTTATTGGGTTACGTGGATGGATGTTGTTAATTACAGTTGTGTTGGCTATTGTCTTGCTATTTGTACTTTGCTTGAGTCTTGGACTCACTCTTGCTGATGTTGTGTTTTTAGGTATCTCGTTTGCGGACGGCATGCATGGGAGGGAGTAGGGTTGCTTTGGTTGCACTCACTACCACATATTCTTGAAAAGATAATTATCATTTAGACCGTACCTTTATAACAAGCAAACTACTTAAGGATTAACTTTGGCTATACTTGAATACATTGGTTTATTTGTAATAATGAGAGTGGTAAATTTTAATTATGCTTGCTTATGTTTTAGCTGAGTAGATTATTTATGAATGCTTCGATGAACTCTGGATGTTGAAATAGTGATAATTTTATAAGCATCTATTGGAATCTCTGGTAAACTTAGTTATACAAAGGAGGTTCTCACGAATTTTTGTAGTATCTTGGATTTGTATTTGTGATATTGTTATTTTAGTAGCATCCCTTTGTTGATCGGGCTCAAGGGAAGTTCTACCCTACTCATTTGTTGAGAAGATGGAGGTTGCCTTGACGACCTTTGCTCAAGGGAAGAGGTCTATTGTCGAGTATGAGGTCGAGTTCAACAACTTGGTTCGCCTGTCCCTTCGTGAGCTAACGATGATCTTCGAAGGCCAAGAGATTCCGTCGGGTCTCAATTATGAGTACCGAGATGTGTTGGGAGCTACTCCACTCCGTGACTACTGCCTCTGTGGAGCAAGCTAGGGGCATGGAGTTGGAGATGCACCTACAAAGGGCAGCAAGCCTCGTGGATCGGTTGTTTCGTGGTGACCGAAGAGGAGCTCTAGTGAGGAAGTGGGTCGTCACGACCGCCAAGAAATTCAAGGAGGACCGCAGCTTTCCGGCCTAGCATCGAGGCCGTTCTCTTCTTGCGCCTCGTCCTTTGCAGTACTCAGCTCTTCGTCTGCCCTGTAGCGGGCATGCTTTGCTTTAAGTGCGGTGATGGACACCTAGCTGCGAAGTGCACTTGACGGGTGATTGCCGCGGTGGCCGACAGGTCACAAGGAGCGTGTGTCGCCGTAACCCCGCTAGCGTGATCAAGTGGGAACTCGTGCCATCTTCTTCTTCTTCAGGGTCCGCCGAGGATCTTTCCAGATGATGATCGCTCCTCCAAGATGCCATTTCCTTCAGCTTGGGCGCCCACAGGTACATCGGCACCGCCACCTTCGACCGCTCAGGTTGCACGACCGGCTCTTCCTCGCACCGCCACAGAGATTGTTAGGCTCGCCGCCGCAGATCGCCTTCCTTCGCCATGGCGCCACTCGAGTGTACGCCATGCCTCATGCGAGTCCGCGGGTCGCCCCGACGTGGTGACATGTACTTTGCTTGTGGATTCGCTTGATGCTTTAGTCCTTTCGATTCGGGGCTACCTTTTCGCTTGTGTCGACGGCGTTTGCTAGGAGAGCGAACTTGAGTATGCAGATGGATTTCTCGACGTGTTGGTTAGTTCTCCGGGGTATTATTGCTAGCTCTACTGCTTGTCCCGGTGTTCTATTGTCATTGATGGAGAGAAGTTCACGGCAAATTTGATAGTTATTCAAATGGAGCCGCTCGACGTTATCTTGGGTATGGATTGGTTGCACTCCTATCGAGCCGTAATATCCTATTTTTGTAGAATACCGCATGCACTTCGCCCTGGGAGACTTTGACTTTTCAGGAGGCGCCCCGCCTCTTTCGATGTTACCGGACTGCTCCTTGCCGCGCAAGGAAAATCGGGCTTTTTAGCTCTTGCCGAGAAACTGAGCGTGGCTTTCGCAGATTGAGGAGATTCCAGTGGTTAGTGATTACCCGATGTGTTCCACCGAGCTCCCGGTTTGCCACCGTGCGAGACGTGGAGTTTCGATTGATCTTGTTCCGTACTCGCCCCATCTCGATGTCTCCATATCGATTAGCACGTCCGCTTCGTGACGAGTTGAAGAAGCGCTGGATGATTTGTTGGCTAAAGGTTTGATCAGCGAGTGTATCACCATGGGGAGCTCCTGCTCGCTTCACGAGAAGAAGGATGGAGTTGGCGATGTGTATTGATTACCGGCGCTTAATGCGCCACAATCAAGAACAAATATCCATTGCCCCGCATTGAGGACTTGTTTGATCGGTTGAATGGAGCTCGATATTCTCCAAGATTGATCTCCAGGGTATAATCAAACCGAAGCGTGAGCAGGATGTAGAGAAGATCGCTTCTCCACGTGTATGGGCATTATGAGTATAAAGTTATGTCTTTTGGATTGACTAATGCACCGCCATTTTTATGGAGACCATGAACAACATGTTACACGAGTATCTAGATGACTTTGTGGTGGTGTTCATTGATGACATTCTTATATATTCCAAGACCAATGAGGATCATGAGCGCTATTTGAGGTCGGTTTTAGATACTTTGAGAGAGCACAAGTTCTATGCTGTTGAAGAAGTGTGAGTTCGGATTTCGTATGGGTTTTCGGGTCATGTGATTAACCTCGTGGCATTGTCATGTTGATCCTCGTAAGGTCTCCACATGGTGGATTGGAAGAGTCCGACTAATGTGAAGGAGGTGAGGAGTTTCTGGTTTGGCCGATATTATCTGCGCTTTGTGCAGATTTCTATCATCGCCAAACCGATGTCTCAACTTACTCGTAAAGGTGTGAGGTTCCAGTGATCGATGAGTGTGAGCGCAGTCAGACTTTGAAAGAGAGGTTGGTGACCTCTCCTATTCTCACTCTTCCCGAGCCAGTGAAGCGTTCACGCCTTTCTGGATGCGCCTCGAGTGGGTCTTGGCGTGTTCTCATGCAAGATGGTAAGGTGATTGCTTATGCGCCGAGACAATTAAAGAAGCACAAGCGAATTATCACACTCATGATTTGGAGTTGGTCATGTTGTTTTTGCTCTCAAGATTTGGAGGCATTATCTATACGGTGAGCCTTGTGATATTTTCACAGATCACAAGAGTCTCAAATATATCTTCACTCGTAAGGATCTGAATTTGAGGCAAAGGAGGTGGTTGGAGTTGATCAAAGATTATGATCTTACTATTCAAGATCATCCGTGCAAGGCCAATGTTGTTGCAGATGCTCTTAGTCGCAAGGCGACTCCGCTACTCTAGATTGCCTCATTGCTGATTTTGATCGCATGGGTATATCCTATTGTTATGCGCACAACACACGTTGAGACACGTTGATTCTTGAGTCATTTATTCCGCACTGCAAAGGGAAGCACAACAGAGTGACCGTTACTACAGGAGGTTAGGAAGCGCCTGGATGAGGGCAAAGAGGGTGATTTTAGTATGGATGATTCTCGGTACTTTGAGGTTTAAAGGCGCTTTGTGTGCCACAAAAGGCGGAGGTCAAAGATGATATTTTGAGGGAGGCACATCGCACTCCATACACTCGCTCATCCCGTGAGACTAAGATGTATCGAGATCCAAATGAATTTTTGGTGGAAAAGAATGAAGGTGGACATTGCTAATTATGTGGCTTTGCGGTGTTTGTCGCAAGTGAAAGCCGAGCACAAACGCCCCGCAGGTTGTTGCAACCTTGGAGGTACCCAAAGGGCCTTGGGATGATATCTCTATGGACTTTGTGGTGGCGTTGCCTCGCTCACGCGAGGGAAGGATGCAGCTTGGGTAGTGGTGGATCGATTCAAAGAATCAAGACACTTCATTCCTATTCGCACGACAAATTCAAATGAGTGATCTAGCTCCTATTTATGTGCGTGAGATAGTAAGATCGCATGGTGTGCCAAAGACCATCGTGGTCCGACAGGACGCCAAGTTTGTCTCAAGTTCGGGAGAGTCTGCAGAGTGCATTGGGCACACACCGCTTTAGTACAAATAAGCTCACCCATGCATGATGGGCAGCAGAGCGCATATTCGACTTTGGAGGACATGTTGCATCTTGTGTTCTATCTTGGAAGGGTAGTTGGGAGGACCAGCTTGCCGCTGAGAGTTTGCTTATAATAATAGTTACCATTCCAAGATTAGAGCCCGCCATTTGAGGTTCTCTATGGGCTGGAAGTGCAGATCGCCACTTGTTGGGATGCAGCTGGAGAGAAGGCAATTTGGTCCGACCGATCCGTAAGACTGCTGAGCGGTGGCCATGGTGAGGCGTAACCGCCATGTTCGCAAAGGCATAGTGTTATGGCCGATTTGAGGAGGCGGACTGAGTTTAAGGTGGTGACCAGTGCTCTGAGAGTGTCTCCTACTAAAGTGTATTGTCTGGTCTGTATCAAAGGGAAGTTTAGCCCGAGGCACGCTGGACCGCTCTCGATTATTGCAAGAATTGAAAGTTAGCCCACCGCTTGGGCCTCCCAGTCCATGTGGGTCATAATGTGTTTCTACGCCCCGAGCCGAAAGTTTTTGAGAGATCCGAGCATAAGATTTCATTAGAGCCACGATCATTGAGCAAGACTCAGCTGAGTCAGCATCCGCATGTGATTCGAGAGGTTCTGAGCGAGTGCCGAGGCACAAGACGCTGGTATACGCCAAGGTGCCGTGGACGACATCACCGAGAGAGGCGACTTGGGAGTTGGAGCCCGCGATGGCGCGAGCAATATCCTGAGTTGTTCACGGCTGCACGTGTTGTTTTGTTGTTTAATTTCAGTAGCATAGTTTTTTTTTGAGTAGAAGACGAGTAGAATTCGGGTCGAATCTATGGGGTAGAAATAAGATCCTCAAAAATAAATAATATTAATAATCGCCTTTAAGGGCCTGAGAGTAATTAATTAAATAGTAGCAATAATTAATTAATTATTAACCTCTTAAGGGCCGGTTTAATTAAATAAAAGAATTCATGAAAATAGTATTTTCGAATTTTATATGAGCTATATAAATAGATCTTTGATTTTTTTATAGAAACCCTAATCTTATTTTCCAAGCCGCCACCGCCACCATATTTTTGTTCCAATCATGCATGGCCAGACTTCCTTCCACTACCGCTTTGCGCCGCTTCAAGAATTTCTCATGCACCGCTTGCCGCCTCGCTACAGGTCTTGGTGGAGCCGATCTTGTCGCTCAAGGCCAAGCGCCAAGTGCCGAATCGCGAGATCGCCTACCGATCCACCGAGTCCCTACAATCGATCGACGTCACTGCTGATTTTGTCTGCATGGCTAAGGCCGCTCCTGCATCCGCTACAATGCGTGGCCTCATCTACATGCTAAGAGTACAAAGTCCAGAGTGCATCAACCAGCAGGAGAGAAGCCGGCAAATCAAAAGAAACAAGACTAGTAGAGCAATGCATGGGGACGGCCAAACGGAAGAATAGGAAAAGGGATTAAAGGAAGAGAAAGAAAAATTAGCGTAAAGGCGCCAGATCCGGATTTTTGTCGTGGGTAACGATCAAGCTTTCCTCTCGTTGTTTATTTTATTATAGTTTTAGAATTGAGATTAGAAGAAAGAATTGACATGTTTCTAGTAGGGGAAACCAATTAATAGATCCGTTAACCTGCTGTTCTGTTGTACGATTTATTTGGGCACCTTAACGACGAATTTTGAAAATGTCATCTACTAGTTAATTGTAGATAATTTCGATATCTTTCTATAGAATTTTATCATGTCAATCGGACAAGTAGAATTCGAGTTATGATTTTCGGAAGACCGCTGTTTTTACGGTTGTCGCTTTCGCGCTGTTTTGGTATACTGTAGATTAAAATAGTAAATAGCCTAATTAGAGTTTTTGATCTACATGAAAGTTGTAGATAATTGTCCAATGGTTCTGTAGGATCTGAGAACGCGCATTTTGGTTGAGTAAAACAAAAGTTATGAAATTTGAAGACTGCTGTTCAAGCGGACAGACCGACTTTCTGGGCTTAATACGGAGGGTTAGATGATTTAATTAGAAGTCTTCGTAATCTAAGAAAAGGTGGATAATTTTATAAAGAATCCAGAATGTGGTGGTTTGTGGTGATCGGACTTTCGAGTCAAAAGTTACGCTTTTTAGTAACCGGACAGCTATGGGTAACTTTTGGGTACAGCGTAACGTGGTATATTCCGTGTAGGAGCGATGTATATTGATTGTTATGCGTATGATGCTGTAGCTTGTATTGAGATGTGTGTATTTAATGTAGGAGAAGCGCCGACTTGTTGCCATCTTCGAGTCAAATTGTGCGTCGCAACTAGTAAAGGCAAGTGCATGGTAGCACGATCAATGATCGATCATCGCTTTCTTTATCTTCTATTACCATTATTGTTGTGCTTTTATTTGGTTTAATTGCAAACAATGAATTGGTATGTTTATATCTTTGTTGACAAGCATGATGAAAAGTTGGTTATGATGTGTATGATGGTGTTTGCATGTTTGCATTCATAAGCATCTTTGATAAGAGAAGGTGATCATGATTGATCACAACTCCACGGAGTGGAGGAGGTCCCGATCCTTTGGAGGAACGGGCTTGAGAGTGAATGTTGTCGCGAGATTCACTCACGCTATACCGGTATACGCGAAAAGAAGTGCATGTGGACATATAGATTAGAGTTGCATTGATATTTGAGATTTAATGAATGAGAATGTGAATGGAAGTGCATGTGATGATAATGAAGTTATTGAATGCTGTTGATTTATTATTGTTCGTTGTTTATGGATGTGTTTGCTGAGTCGTGGACTCACCCTTGCTCTATTGTTGTTTTTAGGTGATCTTCGAGGATGCCGTAATTGAGAGCGAGTAGAGCACATGGGCATCACATGATCATTCGCCATGATAATCATTCATTCAATATTGGTTTACACTTGGACATGTTAGTTATTGATTAATGTTTAGGATATCATTTGGACTAGACTGTTTGCTTTAATCATTTGGATTCATTGGTTAATGCGATATTGACTGTTTATCTGATTTTTATTCCACTTGATTATTCATTATCAATTGAACCATAATTATGCATGTTCGTTTGTGATCTTTGGATATGATTATCATTGTTTTCTTGCTGAAATTTTTATAGTGTGTCAATATTTATTAGAATGAAGAGTAGTGTGGTGGCATTCTAGGCTCGTGTTGTACAAAGGGTTACACTCTGTTGCAAATGGTGTTACATTGGTATCGAGCGGCTTCAGTCCGTGGTAGCTAGAAAAGAAAAAGAAAATTAAATTGACAATCTGTACAGTGAGGATGGGAATGGGCAAAGCATTGCATTTACGTTTCGATATATCGTATTGATCGTTCTTGATATTAATTGAGTATGATTGCTTATTACTTGGTTATATGATTATTATGTGGGGATAATCGATGTCGAGAGGTAGAGGTGGTTGTGGCCATGGGCATGGCAAGGTTGTACCGTCAGTTAGGGTATGGGGATAGTGGAGTGATTACCTTGTTAAAACTACTTCCAGGTGTCGAGCATGAATTCCTTTGGGAAGGTTATTGACTCCCTTGGGATGTACTAGGATTTTCGACCAACCGGTGGTTATTTAATCTCCTTGGGTTAATGGTTTCAATACAGATTGGATATTTTCCTTGGTTTTATTGTTTCCTTAAAGAAATTATTTGTTCTTTGGACCAACGAGAGTTGGACTGCTTGTTAACATTTTTGATTCGCAAGGTTGACCTTTTATGGTGAAGGTTTGCTTTTCATGTTGGGAAAACAAGATTCGTTTTTTTTTCGCTTAGTACATTGGATAATGTGAACTATTTTTTCGCTTAGTACATTGGATAATGTGAACTATCTCGGTGAGTTCTTTAGCATGCGAAAACTTTGGTCAACTCTTGTCCAGCTTGTGGTCGATGAATTTCTCTTGGGTTATTAGTTCATTGCGGTCGATGTATGGTTTTGGTTGAGAGAAGTTGATGTGGTTCATTGGCTTAACTTGTCTCTTACAAGAATAATCGCCTTCCCATGTGTTGAGTTATTCTCAGCATCGTGAACTTGGTTAATTGTCAGGCTTCACCTTTGTATTTGGGTTCTTTTTTTTCTTATTGGGAATCATGACCCATCTACTTCGCTTGATGGTTTGGTTAATGAAAGTTTGCTTCTGCAAGTCTTTTAGTATGTGGAAGCTTTGACTTAATGTAACTCTTTTGGGTATTCTGAGCGTTGAAGTTGCATAGTTCCTCTTATAAAAGAAAATGTTAAACCCTTTAGCGATGTTTTCGTGGTAAATTGAAAGGTTACAATCAAATAAATTAATGGATAAGATATGGGTTATCAAGCTGGGTCTACAGGGTGGTGCATAATGAATCCTAACGAGTATCCGTGGAAGTGAAATCGGAAAAGACGATGTTGTCCTCTAGTAGTTCTTGATGAGCTGTGATTATGAGTATGACTATACTTGGTTGGAATCAATAGAGTTATTAAAAGTGTGTAACAACGATGAGATGGTTGATCGCTCGAATTGTGTAGTTTGCTAAACTTGTTGGATTATTTGGTCTCGATGGGCTAATCTAACTGTAGAATGAGGAACATACGGATTTGTTCGATCGATGTCTCAAGAGATAATGAAATAGAATTTTATTTGATTGGCTATTTGATGATCTTATGTATGCCCGTGGAATATAAATAGAGAAAGGACCATGAATTCGCCCATGATTGGATAATCGCAATGGTTTATGATAACCTCTAGATTGGAATTAGTGTGTACTAAATTGGTGTGAGCATTCCTAATAGATGAAGGGTTGACACTTGAAAGTGATTCACTCACGTGTGTTTCATGAGGATGAATTGTGGCTGCATGCCCTTGATAAAAGTGATTTGCTTTGATAGTGAGGTTTGTGTATCGCATAATCTATAGGATAAGTTGACCATTGAATCTTATTGAGATAATAGAAACATTATGGAATAATCATCTGTGTTTCTTTTGGAAAGGTTTATATTGGGATTTAAGAGGTGACCTAAGTTTGCATAATGGTGAGATGGTCTGGTAATATTATGCCTTTGATGATAGAGATTTAGTGAGCCCTTGGGCCTTTGTAATGAAGGAAATGATGTTAATGATTATTGAAAAGGGAGTTTTAACCTTGAGGTTAGTAAGGTGGTCTGCACTAGATCCTGACTCGTCGGATCAGTGATGATTCTTCTAGAGAGAAAGTAAGTTAATTGCCTTCGTTATATCGACTAAATGAAATGTTTGGAGTTTGGCATTCATGGTCTTTTGGGAGTTCATGATCTATGTAGTAGATAAAATTAGTTTGAGCAACATGACATATTGGAAGGCTCTATTCGGTTCTTAAGTGAGTAATGTGATTTGGTTTCGTATGTACTTGTTGGTTGGGTTAGGGTAATGATGTACTAAAAGAAAATTGTTTTATTTGTTAATAGAAATCGGTTACCATAAGTATTTGAGGTCGAGTCGAGAATTGTAATTTGCAACTTTTACTATCATTACAGATGTAAGAGTTTCTTATCTTTCATAGCACTGTTCTATTATGAATTATGGAGCTTTGAAAATCTTGTGGACTTATGCCCTCAACCGTAAGCACGTATTTTGTTTTCTCGAGATCATTCCTATTTGACTGCTTCTCTTTGTCTCGTGCTCACCCAAGGAGCAACATTTTCTTGTGTGTTGGAATTTGTGTATGATTATCTCTTACCTTTTGAGAAAGGATTTAACAAACTTATGTTGCCAAGTTTTATAAAGTGTCGTTTGGATCTGGTTGGTGGTGGACAAGTATAAGGCGTTGATGAGATTTTATGAACCAATCTATGTAAAGAATAAAGAGAGGATGAATTGGTTTTGACCTATAACTTTTGGAGAGAATTCCATGGAATGTTTATCGTTGGAATAAAATTGATTAGTGTTACAACCATAGGAACTCATAGCTAAATATAATCCAGAACCCTCGCTCATGCCGGAATGTTGGGATTATCAAGTATGGGAATCTTGATCGATTTATTAGAGTATCACGATGGGGAATTAACCTTGCGAGGTTGTGTAGGTGGTTTATGAAGGTATAATTCAATGAGAGTAGAATTAGCGAAGTAATATGATTGTAATGTCAATTGATGGGATAGTAGGGACAATTTAATTATCACTGTGACGACTTGGCTTCAGTGAGTAACCCTCTAGAAGTTAGAATTTCCTTAAAGATAATTTGGTTGAGAATATGTTTTTAGGTGGTTGTTAACGATTGAGTATGATTAGATTATGGGGATTTTAGTCAGCGGATTCGAGAGTTTCCATATCAGTTACATCGAATACATCTATAGGGTCCTTGAAGATTGAAAATTTGGCTGCGTTCTATGCTAGAACCATGGAGACTATTGATGTTGTGTTGAGATGGTGAAACAAAGTGGATTCCGAATAGTACGATGTTCATTGATAGAATCCCTTGGGTGTAGCAATTGAGTGTGTGTGCTAAGAATTTCGGGTTGATTATCCTTGAAGGATTGAGGTGAAGTGATTGTGGGTGAAAACCATGATGAGGTGCATTTGGAAGTCATCTATCAAAGTAATTCCGTCAGTTCAGAGGTTGGCTAGGTATACTTTTGGGTGGAAGTCATTAGGTCTTTCTACAAAGGTGTGAATGGTGAATTCGGTTTGAGCATAGTGATGAGATTGCCAATTTTAGAGAAATGAGTTAGTGTGATATGGATGAAATGGGGTTCCATGATTTCATAGAAATTGATTTCTAAGAGAAATTGAAGAAAAAATGTTTCCTCGAGTAGTGAAACGCTCTTTGATTCTTGTTTGAGCTATGTGTTTATGACGGATGTTTTTCACAAATGGAGTTTGACCTTATGATTGGCATGCGTGGATCTTATCGTCGTAAAGAATAAAGAAAGTAATCGGTTTGGGTATTCAAGTGGTTTCTCTTTCGGTTTGGGATGTGCTCATTGTTAAGATGAAAAGGTCGATCGAGAGTTGGAACCAGAATTCCATGCGTCATGTGTAGAGTGTCTGGTTTTGTACCACAGGGAAGGTTGGATCAAGGTATATCGGTTTGATTTTTGGTTGCTAGCATTTCACTAGAACCATCTCGGTCCATGCGTGGTACACAACGTCTTCGTCGACCATGTAGAGAGAGTACATGAGAGTCCGAGTATGAGATTCATCCGGGACGAGGAACCACAAGTAAAACCTTATGTTCGAGTCACGTCCGTGGAGTATACCAGATAAGATTAAGACGAGTGTTGTGGTGTAGGACATTGGGATCCATCAAGGTGCGGTGGTCGAATCAGACCGAGTGGAGAGTGACCTGGGAGCTGGAGCCATGCATGCTAGGTGTAAATGTCCTTCGAGTAGAATGACAAAGAATTTGGGGTCGAATTGCTTAGGGGGTAGAATGTAATACCGGATTTGAATCTGTAATTAGAAAATAGCCGGAGGAGAAAAGATAATTAAATGAGTAGAAATTCCTAAAAGAGAAGGGTTTTCCATAAATCCTTGACAACTTGGCACTGGGCCGACCGAGAGGGCCCATGTTGTCCGGCCAAAAGGGCGAGGGGTTCCCACCCCAAACCCTAAACTCCCATTCTTCCTCCTCCTCCCACTTTGAGCCGCCGCCTCCCCACCTTTCCCTCTGCGCCGCCTTGTCGATTTGGGTACGTTACTGTTCATTTTTGACCTGATCACCTCTTAGAAAGTTGCAGATATCGGTTTTATCTTTCTTTGGGCACCGAGATCACCTGATTTGGACCAAAGTTTTAGGAGTTATGGTAGTTTTACCGCGACGACTGGAGAGTCGACGAGTTGTGGCAGATTACATTGTCGGTTATTATGAATTTTTATAGGCCGAATTAGAAAAGCCACCCAAAATCAATAATGTAGAGGAGTCAGAAATCTTTCCAAGCTGATAACTAAAATAATTTTTAGAGTTGGTAATCAAAAGTTATGAAATTTTTACCGTCGCTGTTTTGCTAACGTCGATTGCGAGATGTAAAACTTAGAAAAATTTACCTGAATATAAGAATGAGTAGGAGGCCGAATCAGGAGACTTGTCCAACTAAACTATTGTATCTGGTTTTATCATGATTCCAGAGAGTCCAAGATCACCCCATTCCGAGTTGCGTAGCAAAAGTTATGGTAGTTTTAGTACTCTATCCAGAAAACCCGACGTGAAGTTGATGTTTTTTTAATTGGCCTGGTAGGGGTATTACTTCGCCGATTCAGCAAGGCTCACCAACTATACTTAGTTGGAGAATTTAATTTTATTTCCAGAAAGTCTAAGAACATATTATTTGGACCCCTGTACTAATAGATATGGATTTTTGAAGTTGATGTCCACCGAGGGACAGATCGACGCTTAGGAGTTTGGGGTCGGATCGAGTTAGGAGTTTTGCATGTCCATGGTTGTTGTTATATAGGTTGTTTTGATCCGCTGCTGTGTCTTAGCATGTGTTATAACTATTATTCAAAGGTGGACCGGTGAGGAAGCACTCATTCATACATCCCTCGTCTCTCGTGGTTAAGGCAAGTCGATGAGTGGTAAATTGTGTGTGATCATTTGTTCATGTTTACTATGTTATGAGTATATTATGTTAATCATGGATGCTCGAATGTTATGGACATTAATGCCCGTAAATGCTAGAAGTATGCGTAAGTTTCATGTATGCATGATGATTTAAAGTATTGACCATGTGCATCATGATATCATATTGGAGGCATGGTCACGTGGTGACCAAGCATTAATTGAGGTTCCCGTCATGAATATGATGGTCTTTTGGGTCCCCATACTTGTGGAGTATGGGCTAAGGTCCCTGTGCTAGAAGGCACAGGCATGGGTGTGCATCAACGGATGCACACTCGCAATACCTGAGATATGCAAAAGAGAGAAAGAAAAGTGCATTTGAGCAGTTTGCATCGCATAAGCATGAGACATATTTCTTATTGGGTTACGTGGATGGATGTTATTAATTACAGGGTTACGTGGATGGATGTTATTAATTACAGTTGTGTTGGCTATTGTCTTGCTATTTGTACTTTGCTGAGTCTTGGACTCACTCTTGCTGATGTTGTGTTTTTAGGTATCTCGCTTATGGACGGCATGCATGGGAGGGGTAGGGTTGCTTTGGTTGCACTCACTACCACATATTCTTGAAAAGATAATTATCATTTAGACCGCACTTTATAATAAGCAAACCGCTTAAGGATTAACTTTGGCTATACTTGAATGCATTGGTTTATTTGTAATAATGAGAGTGGTAAATTTTAATTATGCTTGCTTATGTTTTAGTGAGTAGATTATTTATGAATGCTTCGATGAACTCGGATGTTGAAATAGTGATAATTTTATAAGCATCTATTGGAATCTCCTAAACTTAGTTATACAAAGGAGGTTCGCCAAATATTTTTGTAGTATCTTGGATTTGTATTTGTGATATTGTTATTTTAGTAGCATCCAGTGTGTTGCTAATGGGTGTTACTAGAACTATACTTTGAGAGAGGAGATTTGTGTATCTCGAGTAACTCCACTCGAGTAGTAAGGAGATTTCGGATTAAGGGAAAACTCGCACCCATATTTGTTGGACCTTATAGGATTCTAGCAAGAAGAGGTGAAGTTGCTTACCAGTTGGAACTACCGGCATCTCTGTCTGCAGTGCACAACGTTTTCCATGTCTCCCAACTAAAGAAGTGCCTTAGAGTTCCAACAAAAGAAACACCGCTTGAGAGCATCGATATTCAGGAAGATCTGTCCTATGTGGAACAACTAATCAAGATCCTTGATGTTGCAGAGCGTATCACTAGAAGCAAAGTTATCTGTTCAGGCAGGGTCCAGTGGAGTAATCATTCCGAAGAAGAAGCCACTTGAGAGCGAGAAGAAGATCTGAAAGCCGAGTATCGCCACCTTTTTGCTGACCAAGTCTGAATCTCAGGGCCGAGATTCCCTTTAAGGGGGGTAGATTTGTAACAGCCAAAATTTCAATTTCCAGTTGAAAATAAAATTTAATTATTTTTGTGGAATTTTCTGAAATTTTAAAAACTTTTCCCAAATTATTTCAAAGATAAAATAATTTATTTGAAAATTTTATTATCAAGAATAAGTTGGAATTTTTTTTTATTTCAATCCAAAATTCCTGAGAGATTTTTTCGTGAATTTTCTCATATTTTTATATTTTATTTGTTATTTTCTAAAGCCTTTTTAAATTACCAGAATTATTTTAATTGGAAAATCAAATTAAATCCGAGAGAAATGGTTTCTCGGCAATTCATCCGCCTAATCACTATTTTCTCGTGACGCTGTCAAGCTACCGGCCACCCTCCGCGCGCGCCTCTTCTTCTCTCGCTCCATGTCTGACAGCGGGACCTACTCGTTAGCGTCTCCTTTCTCCTTCGCCTCTTTTTTCATCGCAGGGCCCACACTACGTTGTCATCGCCCACCTTCCTTTCTTCTTCCTCGCATGTCCGCTTTGTCCGCCATTCCCGCGATTCAGAGCTCTGCATACTCGGCCAAATCCAACCATATTTCCCAAATCTCCGCGCGCATTAAAACCGCCACGTCAGTTTGCACCCGTCCCGGCCTCACCCCTTCCATCTCCGGCGCTAAATCTAAAAATTGCCTCGTCGTGTTGTTCGGACCTTCTTGCGCCAAGAAGCCTCCTACGCCCTTGCCCTATAAATAGGAGCCCTTGTGCGCTCTCTCTACTCATCCTAGCATTGCCACCCTCAGAGCTCCTCCATCTCTCTAGCGCCCGATTTTGGAGTTTTTCGCCACTCGTCCAAAGCTCGTGTTCGTCGATTCCGGTGTCGTCAAGGTCTTCCATCAACGCACCACCTCTTTGACATCACCGCATTGTCACCTACCTCGCGTGCCTTAGTTTGCCAGAGAACCACCAAAGCTCCATTGTCGCCATCGACCTAAAACCGCCACCGCCAAACTTCGTCGTCGACGACCTTTCTTTGCGCACCTCCGCCGCAAGGTAGTTCCTAGAAATAGTATCGGTTGGTCTTCATTTTGCGACGTCTGTGAGACTCGCCGTGGCACGTAGAACACGAGGACATCATTGAGGCCGCTGCCTTGGGCCTATGTGGCTCACCACGCAGGCCACTAGTGGAGCCACATCGACCCTATTGTCGGTGGCGCTTGCGCCATCACATACGTCACTTTGCACTATTCTATGAGTGAGTCCACGTGGATTCTTGGCCATTCCTAGACCCAGTCTTTGACTGTGGGGCTCACATGTCATAGAGTCATAAGGATTTTTCAGTCGAAAATCAGATTTTTCAAGCGATGATGTCATCTTGCACAATAATTCAATTTTCCTCTAGAAAAATAATTCAGAAAATCTATGAAATATGAAATTAGGGTTTTCTTTAGATTTAAAACTTATAGGAGCTCGTATTTCTTCATACGAACTCTGAATTAGGTGAATCAAAATTTTAAATTTATATAAATTCAAGATATAGTTAACTAAAATAAAATTATTTAATTTGGAGTTGATTTGAATTCCCTTTTAATTTAGTTGTGTATTTTTTGAATTTGGCATGCTTTGCAGATAGATTTTGACCACTCGAGAGCACCAATCTTCCAAGAGTTAGATTATCAGTACTTCGAGCAAGGCAAGTTATACCATTGATCATATTGTTTATATTATTTTAAATTATTTAATTCTATTTTAAATTATGTAACATCCCAATTTTCAGAGCTTTAAAAATACTTTAAATAGTTATAGTGAGAAAATTCACCATTTGTATTTATTTGAATATTAATTAAAAAGCTGAATATTGGACTTTGAGTAACAAAACATATTAATATGGTTAATCTCAACATGAACAATTGTCAAAACTATTTTATTTGGATTCTCTAGGCTTGTATATATTTTCCGATTTTTCCGAATTTTTCCAAAGTCATTTTCTATTTTCTATTGGCTATTTGTATTTTCGGATTTATTTAAAAGAAAACTAAAGAAAATCTTCCGAATAGTGCCTGGGCCAAAGCCCAAACTATTCCAAAGAGCGCCAACTCATCTCGCCGCTCGCGCCCTCGTCATGTTGGATGCTTGACGCGTGCCCTCGTTTGCCGGATGCATGCGCCAACCCCGCTTCCTCCGCTGGATTTCGCCGTGGCCTCGCCATCGATCTCGCCGCCGCTACCGCGCCTGCTGCTGCGTGGGAGCGCCGAGGTCGTCGCTTGGCGCCTTTCTTCCTCGCGCTCACGCCATTGCCGGCTTCAAGCTCGTCAGACAAACGCGTATCCGCTTAGCGATTCTTCGTCCGACGCTACCAAAATAAATCTGTGTTATCCCGCACCTATTTCGTTGGAATCAAACCCGAATTCGCAAATATCCCGAGATTCAAGGATTTCAAAATCCGCCATTTCGGACCCGAATTGGGGTTTCCAATCCGCGCCCCCGGCCTATAAATACCCCCTTAGCACCGCCGACCTCCGCAACCTAAAGCCGCCACCGTCGCCTCGATCGCTCTACCGCGCGATTTCAAGTTTTAGGTTTTCGCCGAGCTTCTTCTCCGAATATGCCCATTGTCGCCGCCCTTGCCTCGCCGACTCCACCACGTGCTCAAGAAGTCCCATGCTACCTCGGCGCATCCTCATCGCCGGAGCATCACCGAGCACTCGTCCGACAACACCCGGCTCCACCTCTGCTTTCCTCGCCGTGCCACGCCGTTACACTCTCGTAAGGGCACCAACGGTGCGATTAGCACCAAAGAATCCACTGGTACCCACCATCGCCGGTGAGTCACCGCCATTCGCGCGACCATCGGTCCGAGCGCCACCGCGCCATTGTCCGTCACTCAGCGCCAACGGTAGCCTGCACTGGTGTGGCAAAGGGCACCAGTATCGCCAAGATATCGCGCTGGCTCATCCATCGCGCCACATCTCTACGGCACTCGGTCCACTGTCGTGAGTTCAGCCCACATGTGGGCCCACATGTCGATTTCTTTAAATCTATTTTATTTTCCGGAAATTCTACGGACGCAATCATTGCGCAATAATCCAATTTTCCTTTATAAAATAATACGGTAAATTCAATAAAATCCAAATTAGGGTTTTATTTTATTTTAAAACTTCAAAAGCCCATATCTTTTGCATCCGAACTCCGATTAAGCCCATTCAAATTTGTAAATCCATATAAAATTAAGATCTATTTAATGGTGAATTTTATTTCATTTTGGAGTTTTGCCTCTGTTATTTATTTGTTTTTGTTTCTTTGTCTCCTTCTTGAGCATGGACCCCATTATGAAAATTTGTCAAGAAGGAGCACCTCCTCAAGATCAAGACCAGCCTAGACCTATTCAAGGCAGTTATACCTTTGATCATATTGAACCAGTTTCAAAATACTTTGTTTCAATGTATTGCATTCAAATTCAAGTATTTATTTAAATGCTTTGGGATAGTTATTAATCCAAATTGTTATATCCACTTGTCTTTTGTATGCCATTATCTTTGTCACCCTAGGTTGGTTTATACTAGTAGGTATTATCGTAGCACCAAAATGGGTTCGTTAGATCGACGTAGATTGCTTAGTCATACCATGAGTCATCATTATATGAGGAACATGAACTTGATTAATGGAATATGGACTGAGGATAAAGGGGTGAATGCGTTCAAAACTTTTCCGTGATGAACTGTACTTAATCAACTTAGGAAAAGATTTAGAAGGCAAGTGGTGGATCATGTGATTGGTGGGTTGGCTATAAACTTTTGATTTGGGTAAAAAGAGTCTTGCTTGGTCAATTAAGGATCTCCATCGGCCATTGACTCGAGCCTTACTGCGACCACATGCCTAGATGCGGGCCTAACTAGTAAGTTATGGAGTCTTAACATTGACAACTCGGTTGTATTTAAGCTGTGATGATTGGAGGTCGATATGTCACATCGTACGTCAGTGATCCCTGCCAACGATGTGTTGTGAACCAAGAGTCGTTATCCGTGCGCGAAAGCACATTGAGTGCATTGTTTCGACATGAACTTAAAGGTTTTGTTATGCCCTCCTAATGATTGAGACTATTCTGTGCGGTAAAGTGTACAATCTCTGCAGATGTTTAAACCAATCTATTCAAAAGCGCCCGTAATGGACATCTGTCAAATTTCATGGGGTAGATTTTCATGAAACAATTGGGAAGCTCACATCAAAGAGATAACTTGTACATCCAAGTGAATAACTCTGTTAGACTATGTGTCCTTTGTAAACCAATGGTTAAATTAACATTCTTTCGCACGACATAAGGATTTTTCACCTTAGCCAAATAGCGTGCCCTTGAGCCTCGATATACGCTTGCATACGAGCCTTCCAAAGATGCAAAGTCAACTCCTTCAAAATGTGTGGCTTGGTTGAGTACTTGTCGGTCGCCATGGCTCCAAAGACCGGTTAAGATCTATGAGAAGAGCTAACTGGCTCGATACCACTTGTAGGACCGAAAGGCGACTAGGGGTGAATAGGCGCTTTCAAAACTTTTTCGCCTAAATCAAAAACCAACACGAACTTTACTCCTTTAGCTATGAAAGCTAAGAAGATCGATAAGCACACAACGGAAGCCTTGTGTTGGATTTGATAAACCCTCAACCACACGACACAAATGGAGAAAAGAACTCACTTTTTTCTTCACTCAGCATCTTGGCGGACGGCCACCTACCACGGCGGTCGGACCGACGGTCAACCAATGGTCCGACCGGCAACTAACTAGCGGTCGGACCGGTGGATGGCGGTTCGACCCGAAAACCAGCGATCGAATACACGCGGTCGAACCGCCGTTGAAAGGTTTGGCGGACCTGTGAGAGTCCAAAGATCAAAAACTCCACCCAAATCCAAAACGAAATTTGATCCAACTATTGATTCAACCAATAAAACTTGACCAAATTTCTAGCACACCTCCCTAATGATATTGGAGACCTATTTCTAGCGACGATCCGTCGATCCACTTCTGCAGAATCGATCTCTCGAGATTTTACCAAAGAAGTGCACAAACCCTAGAAATGAGAAAATCTTGATTCAAGACTTGCTTGTGGGGGTTTGATGAACTAGATGACTCTAGGAGTAATCCCACACATCAAAGCAAGATAAAGTAGGCCAAGAGACCAAGTATGAACCTTTGAATCAAGGAAGCACCAAAAACATCCAAAAGAGAGAAGAGCACAAAGGGAGCAATTGATCTTTCAATTAAGCATCACAAGATTGTTCACTCACAATAGATGCTTACAAAGCCTCTCCACCAAGGAGGGCAAAAGCTCAACAAGGAGCACACTCCAAACCCTAGTTCTCCTCTCCTCTCCTCCAAACCCTAGAAAAAGGAAGAAGGGGGCTAAATGAATGCTTAGCTTGGTTTTCCATCTCCCCCTTTTCTATTTATACTAGAGAGCTAGGGTTTCCTATTTGGGGTCACTTACACATGGGACCCACACAAATAACTCTTGAAGCAATCGCCGCTTCACCACGCAGTAGGTTGATCAATGTTCTCATCGCCGCCAAGCCTCTCTTGTCCGAATCCCATCGAACCTCCCGAGACTCGCACCGATATCCGCACCGCCGATCCAACCAAATGTGATCGAACCACCCGCTCGATCCATCTTGTCCATCTCGCACCATGCTTGTGTCACACGACCTCAACCAGATCCCCGATCGCTCGACCTCGCTCCAAGCGTAGTCCCGATCCACTCACCGCTGACGCCGCTGACTCGCAAGCCACCGCACAAAGAATAGACAAACAAACCGCTTCCGGAACAAGTTCTTCACAACTTGACCCACATCAGCCCGCAATGCAATATACATCAATAAAGCATTGAAGTTCATATAATAACACACTCAAAACAAACTCAATGCAACACTTGGCTCACCTCCAGTGATCGCCGGCCCGATCCCATTGCGGGCGGTCCGACCGATTCATGCGGCGGACCGCCCCACAACGGCGGCGGACCGCCGAAAGGACTTAGCCAAAATTCAAGCGAAATTCAAACCTTCCGAAATTTCAAACGAATAGAACTTTTGACCGAGCTCCAAAAATGATAGGACCACATCCAGAGACTCTCACTTGCCTACACAACCTATTTTTGGATTAGCCCCAAAATCCAACTTTAGGTCGTACCGTCCGACCGCCACCACCGCCGGCCCGATCATTACACGGCGGCCCGACCCCAACGCCGGTCGGACCGCTCGTGGTCTCGATAAAGATGAAGCAAAACCCGAAAACGCGAGATTTTGCAAACCAACAACGCCATTGCCAATTGACTCATCATCCTGAGATCGTGCACATATCCTCACGATATCCACATCTCCAAAATTGCCTCGTCGTGCTGTTCGGACCTTCTTGCGCCGCACGAAGCCTCGGCCTCGCCCTTGCCCTATAAATAGGAGCCCTGGGTGCGCCTCTCTCTACTCATCCTAGCACTGCCACCCTCGTAGCACCTCCATCTCTCTAGCGCCCAGATTTTGGAGTTTTTCGCCACCGTCCGAAAGCTCGTGTCTTCGTCGATTCTGGTGCCGTCCAAGATCTTCCGTCAACGCCGACCACCTCTTTGACATCACTGCATTGTCACCTACCTCGTGCGTGCCTTAGTTTCGCCAGAGAACCACCAAAGCTCCATTGTCGCCATCGACCTAAAACCGCCACCGCCAAACTTCGTCGTCGACGACCTTTCTTGCTGCGCACCTCCGCCGCAAGGTAGTTCCTTAGAAATAGTATCGGTTGGTCTTCATTTTGCGCACGTCCGTGAGACTCGCCGTGGCACGTAGCACCGACGAGGACATCGCTGGAGCGTCGCTGGCCTTGGGCCTATGTGGCTCAGCCACGTGTGCGCCACGGTGGAGCCACATCAGCCCTATTGCCCGCGTGGCGCTTGCGCAAGCACATACGTACCCTTTGCACTATTCTATGAGCCGAGTCCACCGTGGATTCTTGGCCATTCCTAGAACCAGTCTTTGACTGTGGGGCTCACATGTCATAGACTCATAAGGATTTTTCAGGCGAAAATCATATTTTTCAAGCGATGATGTCATCTTGCACAATAATTCAATTTTCCTCTAGAAAAATAATTCAGAAAATCTATGAAATATGAAATTAGGGGTTTCTTTAGATTTAAAACTTATAGGAGCTCGTATTTCTTCATACGAACTCTGAATTAGGTGAATCAAAATTTTAAATTTATATAAATTCAAGATATAGTTAACTAAACTAAAATTATTTAATTTGGAGTTGATTTGAATTCCCTTTTAATTTAGTTGTGTATTTTTTGAATTTGGCATGCTTTCGCGTATAGATTTTTACCACTCTGGAGAGCCTGACCCTTCTGAAGAGTTAGATTATCAGTACTTCGAGCAAGGCAAGTTATACCATTGATCATATTATTTATATTATTTTAAAGTATTTAATTCTATTTTAAATTATGTAACATCCCAATTTTCAGAGCTTTAAAAATACTTTAAATAGTTATAGTTAGAAAATTCACCATTTGTATTTATTTGAATATTAATTAAAAAGCTGAATATTGGACTTTGAGTAACAAAACATATTAATATGGTTAATCTCAACATGAACAATTGTCAAAACTATTTTATTTGGATTCTCTAGGCTTGTATATATTTTCCAGATTTTTCTGGAATTTTTCCAAAGTCATTTGCTATGTTCTATTGGCTATTTGTATTTTCTGGATTTATTTAAAAGAAAAACTAAAAGAAAATCTTCCGGAATAAAGTCTTTGCCAAGCTCAAAACTATTCCAAAGAATACCACCATCTCGCCGCTTCCGCGCCTCGTCTGTTGGATGCTTGACGCGTGCCCTCGCTTTGGCCGGATGCACGCGCCAACCCCGCCTCCTCCGTTGATTTACGCGTGGCCTCGCCATCGATCGCTCGCCGCCGCTCACGCGCGCCTCGGCCGCCGCCGGTGGGGCGCGCCACAGGTCGCTGCTCGCGCTTTCTTCTTCCTCGCGCCCGCGCTTCGCCGCCATTGCCGAAGCTTCAAGCTTCGTCCGACAAACGCGTATCCGTTGCGGATTCTTCGTGCCGACGTTACCAAAATAAATCCTGTGTTATCCCGTACCTATTTCTGTTGGAATCAAACCCGAATTCGGCAAATATCCCCGAGATTCAAGGATTTCAAAATCCCGACCATTTCGGACCCGAATTGGGGGTTTCCAATTCCGGCGTCCCCCGGGCCTATAAATACCCCCTTAGCACCGCCCAGACCTCCGCAACCTAAAGCCGCCACCCTCGTCGCCTCGATCGCTCTAGCGCCGCCGCATTTCAAGTTTTAGGGTTTTCGGCCGAGCTTCTTCTCCGGCAAATTGCGCCGCCGTCGTCGCCGCCCTTGCCTCGCCGGCTCCACCACCGTGCTCAGCAAGTCCCATGCTACCTCGGGCGCACCTCCTCATCGCCGGAGCATCACCGGAGCACTCGTCCGACAACACCCGAAGCTCCACCTCCGCTTTTTCCTCGCCGCCGGTCGCCACCGTCGTTACCAGCCTCTCGTAAGGGCACCAACGGGTGCGCATTAGCACCAGCAATCCACTGGTACCCACCATCGCCGGTGAGTCGCCGCCATTCGCCGGCGACCATCGGGTCCCGAGCGCCACCGCCGCGTTGTTGTTGCCCGGCTCGGCGCCAGTAGCCTCTGGCCAATGTGGCGGCGCGTGGCGCCAGACGACGCCAAGATATGCGTCGTGGCTCACCACCGCGCCACATCTCCTCGGCTCGGCACTCGGTCCACCGTGAGTTTTAGACCCATATGGGGCCCACATGTCGATTTCTTTAAATCTATTTTATTTTCCGAAAATTCTCGGCTGACGCAAGCATTGCGCAATAATCCAATTTTCCTTTATAAAAATAATACGGTAAATTCAATAAAATCCAAATTAGGGTTTTATTTTATTTTAAAACTTCAAAAGCCCATATCTTTTGCATCCGAACTCCGATTGAGCCCATTCAAATTTGTAAATACATATAAAATCAAGATCTATTTAATGGTGAATTTTATTTCATTTTTGGAGTTTTTTTTGCCTCTGTTATTTAATTTTTTTTGTTTCTTTTGTCTCGTTTGCGAGTAGACGTCGATACTTCGGGAAATTTTGCTGAAGAAGGAGCACCTCCTCAAGATCAAGACCAGTACCTAGACCTATTCCAAGGCAGGTTATACCTTTGATCATATTGAACCCAGTTTTCAAAATACTTTGTTTCAATGTATTGCATTCAAATTCAAGTATTTATTTAAATGCTTTTGGGATAGTTATTAATCCAAATTGTTATATCCACCTTGTCTTTTGTATGCCATTATCTTTGTCACCCTAGGTTGGTTTATTACTAGTAGGTATTATCGTAGCACCAACGTGGGTTCGTTAGATACGAGTAGATTGCTTAGTCATACCACGAGTCATCATTTCATGTGAGTCGCAACTATGAACTTGATTAATGGAATATGGAACTGCGTGATAAAACTGTGTGCTGTGTGCTGTTACTCGTTGATGGCATGTGTTGTACTTAATCAACAGGGTGGGAAAAGATTTAGACTGAGGCAAGTGGTAGATCTGTGTGATTGGTGGAGCTGTGTGCTATAAACTTTGTGATTTGGGTAAAACAGGAAGTCTTGCCTTGGTCAATTAAGGACTCCACTCTGTGCGCCATTGAACTGAGCCTTACTGTACGACCACATGCCTAGTATGGGCTGGACCTAACTTAGTATGTTATGGAGTCTTGACATTGACAACTCAGGTTGTATTTTAAGCTGTGTGATGGGCTGGAGGTGTGATATGTCACATCGCGGGACGGTTCACGATCCCCATCCAACGATGTGTGTCGTAACCAAACGCTGTGTGTATCGGTTGGCCGGCAGGAAAGCACATCGGGAGTGTCATTGTTTGAGATGAAGTCTCTGAAAGGTTTTGTTATGGTTAGTGCTAGCTACACTGATTGTATCATGTGGGTAAAGTGTACAATCTCTGCAGAGTGTTTAAACCAATCTATTCAAATAGCCGCGTCCTCGGTTATGGACACGCTCTGAAATTTCACACGAGGGGTAGATTTTCATGAAACAATTGGGAAGGGTCAGCTGTGTGAGATAACTTGTACAGCTGTGTGAATAACTCGTTTAGACTGTGTGTCCTTTGTGAAACCAATGGTTAAATTAACATTCTTTAATTGTTTTCAATTATGTTTTCAATCTATTATTTGAATTCAATTGCAAATGTTGCATTTTCGCAAAATAACCACAGAAGCCATTTCTTTGGAATAAGCCATCATGTATAAATGCATTCTGTGGTATGACTTGCGAGTACGGTGTGTACTCACTCTTGCTAAACAAATCAACAGAAGTGGAGGAGTCATCGTCTGCTTTTGAAGAAGAGTTCTACGAAGGTTGATCGTTAGGGTCTTGATCCCACCGCTGCTCGTGGTAAATTGATGGGAGCCCACCGAGTTTACTTGCTTAGCTGCGCTTATTCTTTATTGTCAGCCTTGCATGGCTTAATAAATGTAAAACTCGACCATAAGGTCCCAACAATTCTTTGTTATTCAAAGTACTCGTTTATTCTTATATTCGTTGTATGCATGTGATATTTCATCGATGTTGACACTGTGTGGACTAGCGTGATCCTGGACTAGTGCAGAATACACAGAGGGTCTAGATTTGCATATTTGGGTCCCAACAAATTACCATTGCATGCACAATTTTATTCAATTATTTTAATTCTTGTTTTAAAATTTCTAGTTATTCCAATTCCTTTGTATGGCCAATATTGTTATTTGAGTTATCATTTCCTTGTCCCCTCAGTCAAAATAAATGTTTGAAAATAATTATATGCTTAGTCAATGCATAGATGAAAATCTTGAATTTGGGAAGTTTGGCCAAATTAGTCAAACTGGTTTTAATGGAGTCTATGGTATTGTCGTACCATAGCGAGTTTAGAAAATGTTTTACTTTAGAAATAAAATTAAAATAGTTTAGACTTGGGCATAATGGTTGTGGATGGTGCAACTCGATGCACATGATCGATTCATTGTTTTGATCGAGTCCAGGCTTTTGGAAGGTTGCCCAAGCCAGTTAAGGACCAGTCTTTGAGCCGCATCTTGCTAAGCTCCACCGTACTACCACATGTCCTGTATGGGCAGGACCAGGCTTACTAATTTGCGATAACTCATTGTCTTATATGCCATGTTGTTGTGTAGGTGTTGGTTAACAGTATTCCCACCTGGCGCAGGAGGGGACTCCCGGCGTGTGGTTAAACCAAAACAAGTGAAACCTTAGCGGGCGTGTTAGCCTTGAGGTTGAACATTGGAAATGCCTTGTGATAATTGCTTAGTCGCATGCCTACGGAAGCGTGTATTGGCCTACAGTAAAAGCAAATTATCTATTGTGGGTTAATCTGTACACACTCTGCAGAGTAGAAAACTATTCGAATAGCCGTGTCCACGGTCATGGACATGCTGGGCAAAGCCACTCTTGGTTATACTTTGTTTTTGGTTTTAAAACAATTTTTGAAAATAATTTTAGGATGGTAAATACTTGTGGTAAAATTGGGCGGTTATCCATGTGATACGAGGGTATTCATCACCATATTTCATATGGAGGTTATCCACTATAAAACTATCAATTTAAAATCTGATTTTAGTTATAGATTTAAAATTGCTTTGAAACTTAGTATGAGTATTTAAATCTCAAAATACTGCTTTATGAAAAATATACCCCATCAACCTCAATTGTTTACTTAAGCATGCAACATATTCTTTTATTAGGTGTAACTTGCGAGCACTGAAGTTGTGCTCACTCTTGCTAAATAATAGTTATTCGGGTGAAGAATTAAAAAAAATACTTTGGTCTTCTGGTGTCCTATCTCAACCCTTCTCTTTAAAATGGTTACTAACTCATCTCTCTCAAAAAAATTGTAGATGGTCGAAGTACCGAACGCCATTTCTCATGGAGTTTTTGCTGGACACTAGGCCACAGTTCTCTGGAAGATGAAGCAACAACTGTACTTCGACGAGAGGCCAACGTACCAGGGCTACAAGTACAAGGTGGGAAATCAAGACCGTTGGAGGGTAGAGGTGATACTCTACTCCAACCTGACGCCAACCATAGATTTCCACATCGTCGATGCTCTGATGGAACGAGACACTTTCTCCGAGGGCCTCCAGATGCGTGAGAGAAGCGACCACCGACTCCTTACATTTATGATCACTGCCTCAACGACACCAGGTTCCACTATTACCCGATGCATATTCTGACCTGTCACGGCAGTGCCTTCCGCTCGAACAGAGATGAAGACCCCCCGATCTCACACACCAGGTGGACCTAGCAAAGGCTATGGACTATGCTTACTGTTATACCCTGGATGAGCTGCATACCACCCAAGAGAGGTGTCGGACCTGGGAGTAACACCCCCAAATCCTCTGTGCATTTCTGAACTAGCCCCATGATCAGTAGCTAATTCACACAGTAAACAGATATGGTAACATCCATAAATCGCACAACTTTATCAATAAATATTAGAGTTGATTACAAGAAAGGTTTACAAGCCAACATTAAACAAACACAACGGAAGACGAAGAATAAGTAGTGTAGTCCAGCTGATCTGCCACAGACAATCAACTGTAGCGGCCTAGTCGTCGAGATCAACACCGGTAGCGAAGTCCTCCTCCTCTGAAATTTATTTGCATTAATTAAGGGTGAGCACAACTTCCGTGCTCGTAAGTTACACCCAATAATAGAATTAATGCATGCATGAATATTATCAAAGGAAGGCTTATTTGGTTGAATTTGCATAAACAAATATTTTCTTTAAGTTCCAAAGCAGTTATTCTATAACTAAAATATTTGTACTAAGTTCCAAAGTAGTTATTTTATAACTAAAATTCATTTTATAAATTCTCAAGATTTATAGTAGGACAACCTACATATGAAAAACGGTGATGGATATCCTCCTATCACATGGCTTCCTGCCCAACTTCCCACTTGGATAGGAATCCAAAACCATTTGATAAAGTCTTTTGAAAACAAAATCAAAGTCTAACTTTGAGTGGCTTTGGTCAACATGTCTATGACCGTGGATACGACTATTTGAATAGTTTTTAACACTCTGCAGAGGTTGTACAGCTTTACCCACAAGAGATAATCAACTTTTAATGTCCGTCTGACACACTTTCGTAGGTTTGCGACTAAGTGATTATCACGAGGCCTTTAAAATGCGTCATCCCAAAGTAGTCATGCCCGCTAAGTTTTCACTTCCTTTGGATTAACCATCCGCTAGAAGCCCCCTCTTACACCGCTAAGGTTTCACTTCCATTGGGTTAACCAACCGCCAGAAACCCCCTCTTGCGCCAAATGGGAATACTGTCTTACCGACACCCACACACCAAAATGGCACAACTAACAATGGAACATTGTAAATTATTTAGCCTAACCTATCCCATTCCAGGCTTGTGGTAGTACGGTGGAGCTTTGCAAGATGTGGCTCGAAGACCGGTCCTTAAGTGACTTGGGCGACTTCCAAAATAACCCCTAGGCCTCAACCCTACCCGGATTGAGCTCATACATAAAGCTGCACTCACCAACTATCCATTTCGCTCATGTACAAACCAACTTTTCCTTTTTGTTTTTCAAAATCATTTGCAAAATCTTCCATGACAAACTAATGCCATGGACTTTTAAACAATAGTTAATCATTTGGTTAAAATTCCCCAAACTAAATATTTTTAGTCTAAACATGTCTTTGCATAATATTTTCAAATGATCCTAGTTCATACTATCGTATCAACAAGGTTTTTATCAAGGGTGACAATATATTTGATTCCAATATCAACATTGACCATACAAAGGATTTAGGCATAACTATAAAATTAAAATAGGAATCTAAATAACTGAATATAAATACGCATGTAATAATAATTTAAAATAGAATTTAAATAATTTGAAATAATGGGATCAAATATAATCAAAGTTATAACGTGTCTTGCTTGGTTAATCGATGTTCTCAAATGGCGTCGGAATCTGACTCTCCGAAGTCGTCAAAATCTATACCTGTAAACGATCCAAATTCAAATAACATTCAAATAAAATCCAAAAATTATAAAATAAATACTGGTAGAGAGGTATCGACTTTATATGAATTTAGAATTTTGAATTGATGGAATCGGAGTTCGTATGAGGGAGAACGAATATCTGGAAGGTTGAAAATCACACGAAATAATAGAATTCTGAATTTCACTATTCACTAGCTGATTCGGTTTATGATTTTTAGAATAGGAATAGAAAAGATTTGTGTATAAGAAATGGAGGGACCACTAGAGAATTGGAAGATGTAAATGATAAGTGGGTCCAATTGTCATATGCACAAGAAATGAATTTTCTGCAGCTGTTACGTGCAGATCAGTACGTACGGAGCATACAAGGCAAATGGTATCGCCGGCGAGGATAGAGAGAACGTGGCGTAGAACGTGATGGCGCAAACCCAACGGTGTCGATGGCTCGGCAAGAGGACCTTCAGTGGCGATGTAGTCCGACGAAGAAGACCTTCGACGGGTGGCGGGCTGACGTCGGCGTTGTGGGCAAACAGAGAGGAGTTAGAGGGTGGGGTTTGCGGCGAAATGAAGAGGGAAACGTGAGGAAGGCAATGTTCACCTCAGTTGTGGTGGAACGGGCACGGTCGTCCGGCGGCGACGATGCACAAAATTGACTAAATAAATAATAGAAATTAAATAAAATCTAAAAATTATAAAATAAATACTGAAAAAATAAAGGATGAATTTAGGAGGAAGAATTAACGCATTTGGAGTTTGTATGAGACAGAACAAATTTTTGAAGCAATAAAAAGAACGTGTACAAAGTTCCAACGACTGGATAATTTGTGCACTGTTGTTCGTTGTTCAAGCCGAATAGGAAGCACGCAGGAAATGGCCACGGCGGCGAGAGGAAGGGAGAGGAGTTGCGGCAAAGAACAAAAATGGAACCCTGTGGAGCCGACGACCCTACAGGTGGCGACGGCGAGACCGGCGGCAACACACTGGCCATGGCGAATGTTGGCGAAGCGGCAGATGGAGAGGCTACCAATGGGTATAGGATAGGATGGGGATGACGGTGCTCACCTTGGTGGTGGTGGAACGCGTACGGATGACCGGCGGTGAGGACAACAAACGTCAGTGCGGCGTGGGTTCACGGTGGCGCGGCTCTCCGGCGATGCTCCGGCGAAGGCGAGGTGAGCACCACGTAGAACGTCGTGAGGCAAAGCTAGGGGTGGTAGAGATGGCAACAGGGCTCCACTGTAGGCGACGCAAATGGCTGATGAATGGCGTTCGGCCGGCGACGCAAAAACTTTGATTGTGGAGAGGAGAAAGCGAGGGAGGAGCTAAGATTTTAGGAGATGAATGAGGAAGAGAAGAGGCACACAGTGCTCTCTTATATAGGGGTGGAGGTGGACAGGAGGAGGAGATCAAGGAGCGGGTGTCATGGCCGGACATGGCGCGTTCCCGTGATTGCGCGCATTGATGAGGGGAGGAATGACCGGGAATGGAGGTGGAGTGATGAGGGGAGTTCAATGCCTATGATTTCGCGAAGATTGGTAGAGAAAATCGTAGGTTTTGATGAGCTTCATTCGGCTCTAATGACGGCTGTGTGCTGCTGGACGCTCTCTGGAAAGAAAACGATTCGGTGTAGGAAGAAGAAAGAGAGAGAAAGCAAGGGGTAAAAGAAAGAGGGAAGGATAGTGTCAAAGAAAAGAAAAAGGTAAGTTGGTAGTTCTTTGTGGTTAAGGGAGATGGCCAAGGGAGAAGATTTTGGATGGGTGACAGGTGGGAACTTGATTGATTTATTTTTATTTTTGAAATACAAATTAAGCAATAAATCGAATAGATTTTTTGAACATAGCAAATAGAGTCTAAAAATAGTAGAAAAATTAATAAAAATTAATAGAATTATTTTGAACTTAATAAAAATAATTGAACTTAAAGTTGACTTTTATTTTTTTACATAATTATTTTTATTTTCTAAAAAAATAGGAAACTCCTTTTTAAATACCAAAAATTTCTAGAAATTAATGAAAATTTTTATTTTTCACTTTAAATCGAATAAAATCCTAGAAAATTCAATAAATTTTCTTTTTGACTTTAAAACCTAGAAATTAAATAAATGATTATAGATATATATATATATATACCCATGATAACTCTTTCAAATTATAGAAAATCTAGAAAAAAATTTGACAGCCAGAAAATTAAATAAAATAATAACTTTTTATTTTTTATATTGGTAATAGAACTTTGGGATGTTACAAGAGGCTTCAAGCCGCTGAAGAAAAACTGCAGGCGCAGAAGAAGAACTGGCTCGTTACAAGGCAAGCGAGGCTAGTTCTAGAGAGCTAGACTACACCCCAGTTACCCCTTAGATGTTATCCTTAGTTTATCACTAGACGCGAATTATGAGCTGCTAATATCCTTTGTGGTAGCCATAATTAATAAAATAAAATTAATAAATCAATAAAAGAGTTATTTTGCAAAATTATTCTTTGCCTTGTGTTTGTTTGGTTCTTGGACTATTTTATATTTATCCCCTCAGAACTTTCTTTCTCTCTTCTAAGTCTTTGGAGGATACAGTAGATGGTGACTACTCGTACCAGAAGTGGCAGCGCCAGTGGACAAGGAAACGAGGACACTGATTATGAGGAGAATCCAGTTCAGCAGCCACCACTTCCTCCGACTGAAGCACCCGATTAGCGCCAGATGATGGCCAATCAGAGTCATCTCATTGATCTGTTGGCTCGGTCTCTGAGCAACAATCATAATGCTCAAGTAGTAGCAGCAACTCATGCACCTCCACCTCCACTAAGAGCAACCATGTCAGAGTTTATGAGGATCCATTCGCCAACCTTCTCTAGCAGCACAGAACCTATGGATGGAGATGATTGGCTCCAAGCCATTGAAAAGAAGCTGGACATTGCTCAATGGGGCGTAATGCTGTGTCGGGGACTAATGGCATTTCGAGGGAGAACGTCCTAGGCTTGTGAGGCGCCTTAATCTTCTTTGATTTGGTCTTTGCGCCTTGCGTGCTAGTTGTCTTCCTGGAAGGCAGCTCGACACGCTTTTCTTGTTTCTTCGGCACCGTTTCCATAGGTGTCGTCTCCTGAGAGAAATGCGAAGGCTTTTGAAGCGGGGGTTGAGATTTGGTCATCGAGGCATGGCCATGTGGATATCGCGGCACTGCAGGGTCCACGGCGATGTCCCTCTTGGGCCCCTGGACAAAAGTGTGCAAGGCATCCCCTAGTGTTATGATATCTTCGTTCAGGCACTTCTCCAGTGGGATAGATATCAAATTATCATGTACCATGTCCACCTGGACATTGGCGTAACCCTGCATGTAAACACCACCCCCGACTATCCTCAACAAGAATGGACCCAACCAGCACATGGAGAATGCAGGGCGTGGGCACCTACGAAACGATACACAATTAACTAAGGCGTCCTACAGTGTCTATCTTTGGAGCATCCCAGAGATGTACATTACCTAGATGAGGTCGACAGGTAATTGGGCATTGCCAAGTTCAGGAAGTGCAGGCGTGGACACGACGCTACTTTGATGTTGAGGGGGACTGGCTCCCAAAATCACAGGTCCTTCTTGCGTCCGGTTGAGAATTTGATTTATTTGTTCCTGCAATGTTGTTATCTGTGCTTGAAATTATGCAGTAATCAGTTCTTTAAACTCCGCTTTCCACTGTAACTCGCGCTCAGCCTTGGATCTCTTCCGACTCCAATACTCCTCGGAGTCATGTGGGCATCCATGCTTCCAAGGTACATAAACCCCAAGGCCCCACATGCGACTCTGGTGCTCCCTGTTTCCCAGGGCTGTTTGTAGTATATCCTTCTCCCTGACTGCTTCGAAGGAGCCTTGGAAAGATTGGGTACTCAATCTTTGCTACAAGAGGCCATCGTGTTATTTTAGACCCTACGAAGTTATGAACTTATTAAAAACTAGGTAGTTTGACATATCTTACCATGTGTTCGCACACTCCCTCATCTGTCGGATTTGTGAAAGAGATGGCACCCGACGACGTGGTTGAAACCCTCTGATGAGGACATGACCCCTATGGATACAACTATATTTGCTATGCTTGTTGTTCCAACTACAAGAGCTCGTACGCTTCACTTAAATTATCAGATGAGCTTGTTTTTAGGAGTGTCTTTATATTATATGAAATATATGATGCTACCTAATGATGAAATATATATATGTGCAGCACCATGTCACTTTTGGAATCGAGTTCGGCCTCCGGAATCAGCCTGATAGCACCAACTTAAAACAGTCATAACTTTTGCAAACGGAGTCCGATTCGGGTGTTCTTGGGCTTGTTGGAAAGCTAACGACGAGATGTTTTCAACGGATCTAGATTTACTAAAAAATTCCTTCTGTAGACTTCGAAATCATCAAAAGAATGTTCTATATCACCGATTTGGGCCTTGTAATCGTACCAGAATTGGCCCATATGCCGCCGGCCCACCTGGGGGGTGTGGTTACTGTTCACATGAGATCGGGCCAAATCAGAACCTCCGAGGTTCATCATGTGGTATCAAAGCTACAGTTCATCGGTGAGAGTTTCCAGTTTTCTAGTAGTAGATTCGTTTTTCATACCTAGAGTCCAGAAAATTACCAAAAGAAAAATTTTTGCATCTATCATCAATACCGAGCCCGGTGAGCCTTTGTAATTTTTTCTTTTTAGTTTGCTTGTTGAATATTTGGTTGCATTATCGTGTCTAGTTGCTGATCTTTAGTTTTAGTTATTGTCTAGTTTGTCGTTGTCTAGATTGCTTCTGATGTTTTTCCTTTGCGTCGCTTAATCGTTCTTTAGGGTTCTTAGTTGTTGCATATAAAATAGAAAATTCATGGGTTAAAACTCCTCTAATCTGCAAGAAAAAAAGAGAATACTTTGCTGTTATTCGTGACTTGTGGAAAACCCTAGGCCGGCAAATAATAGAAGGAGAAAGAGACCGCCACACCGAACAAAAGCCATGGTAGAGAAAAAAAGAAGAAAAAGAATCTTACGCTAAAAACCATTGAAAATTGGTGGAATCCTTCTACATATAGCCATAATCTTGCACAATAAATTTCAGCAAGTTTAGCTCAAGGAACCAAAAGATATAACAGTTTCAAGATTGAACCTGAGTCGGTTTCGAGTTCGAGTACGATTACTTCCAGAGACACGCTCAAGAAACGGGATAACTTTTGCATACAGTGTCCGTTTTGGACGTTCTGGTTCTCGTTGGAAATCTAACGACGAGGCGCATCCTTTCCACTTAAGCTAAATGTCGCCCTATGGGATGCCCAAAATCGGCCGTCTTCAGCCCCGAATTTGCATCACAAGTTTTCGGTTTCGGTTTTTACCGTTTCTTTCGGTCTTCCCTTTGAAATTTGGGGTTCACCTCAACTGCAAAGTTGTAGATCTCACGAAACCTTTCAAACAAGTATTTATAAGCCATATAAAACTTTAATTTTTCATCTCGCGAGACTAACTGTTATTTTTCTGCTTGAACTAAAGGGTTGTTTATGCTGCGCGTTATTCCGTTTCTGTGTGAACAATCTTGTACCCTACAAAGTTTGAGTAGTTGGTTAGCATCTCTCCTAGCACTTGTTGTGAGGTTTTCCATTGCTTACATCAAGTCACATTTATCTTTGCGTGTGCGTACAAACACATCTCTTAGTGGGGCTTTGATTAGCTAACCTTGATTAGGCTAGGATCAGCAACATTGACTAGTACTTTGAACAATTTTTTAACTTCCATTAACTGATTTGATTATTGCTGATCCTTGCTACCATATTGAAGCCTTCCAAGCTCCACTTCCTACTAACTCAGCAGCTTCCGTTCATTGCAATCGTTGGGCTAATCGCAAGTGAGAGTATCACAAATCAGCCACCGGTTGTACCACTTCCTTGCTGCATTGGTAAGAACTAGTAAGAACTTGGTAAGGCGTTGTGGGAGAGCAACTGTGGAAATGCCAGAACCTAGTAGTTGATAGGAGCATATACTTGTGATTTATTTTCTTGTTTTCTACAAACCATGGCGGGTTCATGGGATGATTGCAAGATATATCCACATCTTCTTCGAACCGTTGGACGGGAGTGCAAGAAAGTGAACGAGGAAGATGCACGCTTAAGATATTTTCTCCACCACGGGTGGTATATGATTGTGATAATACGTCTCGTAAAATTAAACTCAATGTGCCTTCTTTTGCTGGTAATTATGATCCTGATGCTTATCTCACATGGGAATTAGCTGTACAACAATTATTTGCATGCCATGAATTTTCTGATCATCTAAAAGTTAGGGCTGTTACCTGTGTGTTTTATGATTTTGCATCTATTTGGTGGAGTGAATACTGTCGTACTAATCAGAACATGCCTAGAACTTGGGATGCTATGAAGAGAGCTATGAGAGCTAGATTTGTGTCTTCATATTATTCTCGTAATTTGCTGAATAAATTACAACGTTTACGCCAAGGTAGTAACACTGTAGAAGAGTACTATCAAGAATTGCAAACTGCCTGGTCCTCGTTGTGGCTTAGAAGAAATGAAGATGCTAAAATGACTAGATTTTTAGGAGGATTAAACCGTCGCATTCAGGATAAACTTGTTTATAAACCTCCAACTGTCACTCGCTTGTTTCGTCTTGCTTGCACTATTGAAAAGGAAGTACAGGGACGACAATCTAAGACTAGTCATACACTTTCATCGACTTTCACTACACCTTCACGTGTACATGATACAAACAAGCGCATGATACACACCTCGGCTTTAAGATCATCTTCGGTTGCTCCTTCTACTGCTGCTCCTACTATGATTGCCGCCCCTGCTGCTCTAGAGCAAGAAGAAGAAGGGAAAGCTTGTGACAATTCACCGCCTCCAGTACCAACATCAGCTGAGTCGAGCCTACAAGGTAATACCAAAGGTACTGATTTGAACACTCAATCTAAGATTAGTATCCATTATTTTATTCCTAGTATCATTGAACAAAGGGAAAATCATATTGTAGTAGAAACCATTGAATCACATGAGGTGAAGGAACCTAGTGTTGAGAAGGCATATATTAATTTCCTAGCAACAAAATTTGATATTATTAGTAATCTGCATGAATCATGTGATAATTTGATTGATTTACCTACTGACTTGAGTGCACCATATGATAACATTGTTGATTTACTGATGAGGACATAACCCGTATGGATACAATCACATTTGCTATACTTGCTATTCCAATTACAAGAGCTCGTACGCGTCAACTTATTTATCAGGTAAATTCGTTTCTAGGGCTGAGTATATTATTTGAGAACTCTATGATGCTGCCTAATGGAGATGATTTACTTGTACTTAGGAATCTAGGACCACGACCAGTTCAAGAAGGTCTACAACCAGTTCCGTAGGGTCTACGACCAGTTTCACCAGTACTCGGCGAGCCAGGACTCGTTGGAAGCAATCCACGACCAGAGAAAGCGAGCACAGTACTCGTTGAACACAATCTACGACCAGGGATAGCATGGACTCCTCAAGACCACCTCAGGACCAGTCCTACAACCAGGTCTTCGACATAGATACGTGACATGAATATCGAATAAGGTGATGCGTCACCGTTTTGGCCTAATAGTGCCTTGTAAGCGTGTCGAGGTCGGAGTCCAGGTTGTGTACGCCTCTTTCTGCGGCCGCACAACCCTAGGTTGACCTTCTCACGTCCCCCTATATATATACAGTAGCCGTCATAGTTTAGGGTGGGTTTTTCTTTGAGATTATTCTGCTTAGCAGTCTCGCCGCACGTTCGCCACATTGTGAGCTTCATCTATATTCGCAATACAATATCAGATTGCATCTTCTACTTTCTTACTTGTGTTCTCGATTCGCATGCAGGAGATAGCCTTCTTGGCGAGGTCAACCGCGTTCGGCATTGTTGATAACCATCGGAGCAGTGGTGTAGTGATTGTAGGAGGTTTGATCTGTTCTGGTCGGAGCCTCCGGATCATCAACGTCGAGTTCTCCACAATCGACTTATCAGTACCTTTCGGAAGATCGGGCTATAGACTCATCATTTACCTATTGACTTGACTACACCATGTGATGAAATAATTGAATTGCCTGCTGTTGTGAGTACTTCATGTGATGAGTTAATCGCATACAATGATCATGTGGAATTGGTTAGACATAAAGAAGTTTTGACTAGAATTTCTCCTGCTGACTCTTTATATTATATTATGTTGGATCCACCTATGAAATTTTCACATGCTATGGAGAAAGTTTCTATAATTGCATGTTCAAAATCCTTATTTAGTGCCTACACCCCTGAATATAAGTTTAATTTGATTGGAGATTATGGTGTAGACAATCAATTTCTGGTATATAGAATATGCATAACTTATCATCACATGTATGAATTAAAGCTTGTTGTTTTGGATAATAATTATTGTGTGCTGAATCTTATTCAATATGAGAGGAAAATAAAATTTATTGCTCATCCAATGCATATGTGTTCATCCCTTATTGCACCATCTCGTATTGACAATCCGAATATTGATGCTAAAGTATGGAAGAACTTACGATTCTTTTCACCATTGCTAGATGAATTTGCTATTGTTCGATTGAAATCTGATTATATGGATGAATGTTGTTTGATTCCAAAAGTTGTAGATTTGCCCATATGTGCTACCAATGCAAGTTTACAACTTCAGAGATTTGAATTGCATAAATGCTTCACTTACATTTGCAAAACTAGTTGCAACAATTGTTGTGTGAGAAATTTTGTTTTGATCATTCGCATATATGATTACTCTTGGGTTAATAATACAATGATCTTTTATGATCGCTGGTGTCTTCTAACATTAATTGTGCAACAACGAAGAACCGTTAAAACAGATGACATATATATATACCATACATACACCTTGGCTTCTTTGTTACCCTATTTTCAACTTATCAAAAGCCGAGGACGGCTTTGTTTTCAAGAAAGGAAGGATGATGAGGACATGACCCCTATGGATACAACCATATTTGCTATGCTTGTTGTTCCAACTACAAGAGCTCGTACGCTTCACTTAAATTATCAGGTGAGCTTGTTTTTAGGAGTGTCTTTATATTATATGAACTATATGATGCTACCTAATGATCAAATATATATATGTACAGCACCATGTCACTTTTGGTCCAAGAGAAGCAAACAGTTCGAGCTGGACCTGTTTTGGAATCCAATTCGGCCTCCGGAATCAGCCTGATAGCACCAACTTTAAACAGTTATAACTTTTGCAAACGGAGTCCGATTCGGGTGTTCTTGGGCTTGTTGGAAAGATAACGACGAGATCTTTTCAACGGATCTAGATTTACTAAAAAAATTCCTTCTGTAGACTTCGAAATCATCAAAAGAATATGCTATATCACCGATTTGGGCCTTGTAATCGTACCGGAATTGGCCCATATGCCGCCGGCCCACCTAGGGGTGTGGTTACTGTTCATGTGAACAGTACCCCCATGAGTTTAGTCCCACCCCTCTATTTCTTTTAGATTTGTGGCTCCTCATCCCCTATTTAAGGAGGACGCAGCCCCTCTAGTTTCCTTAGATTTCGTTTGAATAGTTTCTCAATTGTGAAAACTCTCGTTCTTCGCTTGTGTCGACTAGACCAACCGTAAAGGACCTCTTGCGGAATCCCACCTTTTGAACTCAATCAAATATTTGCAATTCAGATTGCGTTTTACCTTGTTCTTGCGTGCTTCTTCGGTGTATGCAGGAATTGATCTTCGTGATCAAGTCATCCGGGTATTCGTGTACGGTTGATAACGACTTGTCGAGCAGTTCAGCAATTGCGTGGTTTCGGGCCTTGCGAGTTCGTAGCCAGGATCGTGAGAGTTGAGCGACTTGTACCGAATTTATCTTCTCATCGAAAGATCGGGCCGAATCAGGACCTCGGAGATTCATCACCCTCACTCTTAACCAGTTTTGGTTGCGCTCATCTGTGATCTCGACAAATGGCAGGGAGACCTCCGACTGGATTGTCACATCGTCCTCACTCATGCATCTTGGGATTTTACATGCGTACCCAGCGGTGCCGAGTCTGTGGAGGTGAATATTTTGTGCCTGGATAGCCTTGTGCGTCGCATTTTGCTACTGAAATTTGTCTGTCGTCTTCATCCGCACAAAGGCGTCCCATGTATCTGACGACACGAAACTACACTTCGTGTAGGGCGTTCGATCCTTGTTCACATATTCTATGATAAGCTTGCTCTTGAAGGTCTTCCAAGCGTGTGCGATCACGAGGAACTCATGTCGTCACATGAGTTCAGAGAATTCTAGTGGGATCTCGAACGACGTTGTAATTTTAGCCCATAGGTGCGCTTTCTCTACGTCTATCACATCCTTCCATTTCTGTATGGTGATGGGGACCCGTTCCCTTGCAAGTATACCACAGGTGGTCCAGAATGTTGCCGTTGCTTTCTAGGGAAGCAGGGGGACCCCAGAGGGATTGACGGTTGGGATGGTCATTTGGTCCATAGGCATTTTCGATGTTCCTCTCGCATGTCACTTATGTACCACTTTCCTCGGAGATCCAGACACATTCGGCGACATCGATGACGGCGGGGAACATGATGCGGACGCTATCGAGGGAGCGAGGCTTTGTCGAGGTCAGGGGTGGCGTTGTCGAGGTCGCGGAGGGATGACACCAGTGTAGGGAGGAGGACGGGGGACACAGAGGGATGACTCCGGTGCGGCAAGGAGGTCCGAGGTCGCAGAGGGATGTGGCTGGCGCGATGAGGAGGTCGGGGGTAAGGACGAAAACCCGGAGAGTGTGCTCTGAGGAGTAAGTACACAAACCCAGCGGGTCCCTATTTATGAATGTATATCACAGACGGTTCTATAAGAGAACCATCTGTGGTATAATATATCACCGATGGTTATATTAAAGAACCGTCTGTGATAAGCGATCATATCATTGCCGTTTCTATTCCAGGACCGTCTACAATAAGTGACCATATCACAGCCGTTTTTATTCTAGAACCGTCTGTGATAAGCTCTATGGTCGTAGGCTTTACTACGACCACTCCCTGGTCATAAGAATATCACAGACGTTTCTATTCCATGATCGTCTGCGATAAGCGAGCATATCACAGATGGTTATATTTAAGAACTATGTGTGATAAGAAAGCTACGACCACTACCTGGTCATAAGCGTATCACAGACGGTTCTATTCCAGGACCATTTGAGATAAGCGAGCATATCCCAAATGGTTATATTTAAGAACCGTGTGTGATATGTATCACAGATGGTTCTATTACGAAACCGTCTGTGATGCTCAGTGCAGGAATTTTTGGACGTGTGCGCTGGAGGTGAAATTATTTGGGACCTTAGGAATCACTGTGCTACATATATCATAGACTATTTGTTCCACTAAACCGCCTGTGATAGTTCCTTCTGAAAACAAGAAAGCAGCACTACTACAAAACAGGCTATAGAAGACGCCTCATCACAGACAGTTCTTAGAAACCGTCTGTGATAAAGTAATCACAGACGGTTCCAAGACGAACCGTCTGTGGTATGTCACTATCACAGACGGTTCTAGAGAACCGCTCGCGATATCTACATATCACGAGCGGTTCGTGCTTAGAACCGCCCGTGAACCATCACAGACGGTTCTAAGCGCGAACCGCTGCGCGATATTAAGACTATCACAGACGGTTGCGTGGTTAGAACCGCCTCGTGATGGTTCACGACGGTTTAAGCACGAACCGCCTGTGATACCGAGAATATCACAACGGTTCTGAGAGCGGTTCTAACCACGAGCCGTGCGTGATGAGATACTCATCACGCACGGTTCGTGGTTAGAACCGTCTGTGATTTTAGGGTTTTACCATGGTTTAAATTTTTCCTTACTCTCTGATTTTACCATGGCTTGGATTTTTACCATGGTTTAGGGTTTTCCTTACTCTCTGATTTTACCATGGCAACAAATACTCGCCGTGGTAGGGTTTGGCAACCGATACTCGCGCGATAGGGTTTGGCGGCCAATCCACGCGCCGGTAGGGTTTGGGTAGCCAATCCATCGCCGCGGTAGGGTTTGGCGACCAATCCATCGCCATGACGGTTCTAAACAAGAACCGCTCGTGATAGTTACTATCACGCACGGTTCTTTTTAGAACCGCTCGTAAAATAGAATATCACAGGCGGTTCTATTCACGAACCGTGCGTGAAAATAGACTATCACGCACGGTTCGAGAATAGAACCGTGCGCGATAATTTGTTTTCGCGGGCGGTTCGTGAATAGAACCGCTCAGGAAACTGAACTATCACGACGGTTCTATTCACGAACCGTGCGTGATAGTCGCTATCCTGCACGGTTCGTGAATAGAACCGCTGCGTGATATCATTTTTCGCGACGGTTAAAAACCGCTCATGATGACCTCGTGTCATCACAGACACAAAAATTCAGACGGTTCAAAAACCGTCTGTGATGATGGTTTAGAACCGTCTGTGATGAGCTTTTCTGTTGTAGTGCAGATTCAATCACAGATGGAATGATTTCTTAATTAGTGAATCAATTACAATGGAATATTTCCTTAATTACATGCGCCGAGTTTCTTAACTACATTGGAACAATTTTCCAAATAGGTGTTCATTACACTTGGCTATTTCGTTTTAAAAAATAGCCCTTCATGATGATCAAAGCGCATATAGCTAGCTTCCTACCCAGTTCTTCGTCGAGCCTGATGCCATCTCCGAAAGGAGGCAACTCATCAAATTAATTGTTTTCTTCCTCATCCACGACATTCTCAATTCTAACAATCCTTCTTTTTCCATGAAGAACTATGTAGTGGTTCTTATTTGCTAGGTCTTTTACATAAAAAAAACATGAACAACTTCTTAGCGAGTACGAATGGTTCGTCCTTGTGTCTGATGCATTCGAGGTCCGCAGTACTAATGCCATACTTATCGACCTTCACACCCTGTGTGTGGGGACCCCGATTTATTTAAATAGGATCAAAGTCCTCCAGATCATTGTTCTATATATTGTAAATCTTAACTCCAATTAATAACCTCTCCTTGGATGATAAACCTAGATTATATAATGCATATAATTAGAAGCAAATACTAACCTTAAATCACCAAAAATAAATAGATCTACAAGTACACACTTGCAAATCTATTTTATTTAATTTTTTCACCGAACGCCCCAGTGTCGGTCGCCTCCTTCAAAGTAGTCGTGCACGCAGACGTTTTTGGCTGGAGTCACTATAGACAGATCTGTCTGGAGTCGATCAGGACGACCAGATATTTAATTGCGCATACCACAGACCGTTCTTAAAAACAAATGTTTGTGATACGTATCACAGAAAATTTTAAAACATGTTGGGACCCAAAAAATACAATTCTGGAACCTCTGTGTATTCTGCACTAGTCCAGGATCACGCTAGTGCACACAGTGTCAACATAGATGAATATCGATCCACACAAGATGATTAATAGAATAAACGATTAATTTGAATAGTAAATAATGGTTATGACCCTATGATCGAGTTTACATTTATTAAGCCTTGCAGGGCTGACAGTAAATAAATAGCAACAGTGAATAGAAATAAACTTCGGTGGAATTCCATCAATTCAGCACAGTCAATTGACTGGGATCAAGACCCCAACGATCGACACCTTCGTAGAACTCCTCCTCAAATGCAGGCGAAGACTCCTCTACTTCTGTTGATTGGTTATAGCAAGTATGAGTACACAACCGTACTCGCAAGTCATACCACAAAATGCAATTTATAGATGATAGCTTATTCCAAAATAATGACTTATGTGGTTCTTTTGCAGAAATACAATATTTGCAATTGAATACAAATAATAGATTGAAAACATAATTCAAAACAAATAAACAATATTAAGTTATCATTTGATTTCACAAAGACACACAGTCTAAACAAGTTATTGACACAGCCACATGACTTAGATCACACACTCCCTTCCCAAGGTTTTGTGAAAATCTACCCCTCATGTGAAATCCCCGAGTATGTCCATGACCGCGGATGTGGCTATTCGAATAGATTGATTAACACTCTGCAGAGATTCTACACTTTACCTACAAGATACAATCAGTGTAGCTAGCACTGACCATAACAAAATCTTTCACAAACTTCATCTCAACATTGACACTCCCGACGTGCTTTACTGCCGTCCAACCGATACACACATGCGTTTGTGTACGACACACACCGCTGGACAAGGATGTGGCGAACCGTCCCACGATGTGATAAACACACCTCCAGCCCATCACACAGCATAACCTACAACCTGAGTTGTTAATGGCAAGATTTCATAACCTACTAAGTTAGGCCCGTCCCAAACCAGGCATGTGGTTGTACAGTAAGGCTAAGTTCAAAGGCGCACAAAGTTAAGTCCTTAATTGACCAAGGCAAAACTTCTAATTTCTAACTAAGTCACACAGTTTATCATTCCTTAATTGACACATAAGTCCAAATATATGCTGCCATAGCCCAAAAGTGTAGTCTTCCTAACCAGTGGTTGTGTGTTTGCTATTTCACATGCTAACGAGTAATTTTGGCCCATCCATTCCTATTGCTCCTTTTACATTTTCCATATTTTGGCATGTATTGATTCTCATGGTATCAAAGCTTTTATCTTTTGCCACCTTTAGGTCATCATCTTCCTCTTGTGTTGTAGTCATGTCCCTCTCCTATTATAAGGTTGTTAATAAAGCTGCACATCATTTAACAAAACCGTCATGTTTGTAAAAAATAATTTTCATTATCAGGTCCACTTTTCCATGCTGCACTGCAATCATCTCCATTTTAGTTATAATTTCTTCCTCCTACCTATAGTTGTGTGAAAATATAGCATTCCTAGTATTGTTAAGAGTTAGTCACTAAGTAAAATCATTGGAACTAGTTGGGCATTCCATGGGGACAGTGCCCCTTATTGTCATACATTACTTTTAGTCATCTCCACTTCACTCATGTTCTCTATTTGGTAAGGCTGGCTAATAAAGTTGCACAATCTGTTGCTTGGAATCCCAAAGGGAATCAAGCTAGTAGCTATTGCTAGCTTTAAGTCCTCATATGCCTACTGTGTTGCATTAACCTCTATTTCAGTAATACCCTCCTATTGATAAGGCTGCTCTGTACGCACTTGCATCTCATTGCAAGGAACTTTGAAGCCCCTCAAACTAACAACAATTACCGCCAGTAGGTCCTCTTTTTCCTATTAATTGGCTTAAGGTCATCTCCATTTCAGTCGCACTTTCTCCTTTCTACTACGCCTGGTGGCATGAAAGTGTAATGTTCGTGTCATCATCAGGAGTCAGCCATTAGCCAAAACCTTTGGAGCAAAACCGCTGTTATGTCCTCTTTTTGATATTATGTGCGAGATAAGGTTATGGAACAAACTGATTGATATATGTGTTTTCTCTGATAAAAGTTTTGTAATAGTCGTTGACACATAAGTCCAAGGGGTGCCTAAGTCCAAATATATGTCGTTGTGAACCAAAAGTGTTGTTTACAATAGTGGTTGACACATATATAAGTCCAAATATATGCTGGCATGAACCAAAAATATTGTCTTCCTAACCAATGCATGTGTGTTTGCTATTTCACATGCTAACGAGTAATTTCGGCCCATCCATTCCTATTGCTCCTTTTACATTTTCCATATTGTGGCATGTATTGATTCTCATGGTATCAAAGCTTTCATCTTTTGCCACCTTTAGGTCATCATCTTCTTCTTGTGTTGTAGTCATGTCCCTCTTTTATTATAAGGTTGTTAATAAGGCTGCACATCATTGAACCAAATCGTCTTGTTTGTAACAACAATTTTCATTATCAGGTCCACTTTTGCCTGCTGCACTGCGGTCATCTCCATTTTAGTTGTAATTTCTTCCTCCTACCTATAGTTGTGTGAAAATGTAGCGTTTCTACTATTGTTAAGAGTTAGTTACTAACTAAAATCATTGGAACTAGTTGGGCATTCCATGGGGACAGACGTTGAACGCCTCCGTGGGCCCCAGCGCCGCGAGCTACGGCACTAGCCCGAACGCTGACTCCGGCGAGACCTTGTTGTGCGACATCGACCCGCCACTCGCCACGGAGTGCAGCTCGGCGAGTGCCCACCGGCGCTGCTCGACCACGCCCAAGATGAGCATGGCCATGACGAACAGCACCATGCCAATACCCATGCGCTCGAGCAGCGTAATGCCCTCCTCGTGGCCAATGAGCCTCCTCACCCGGATGGTGAGCACGAGCATAGGGAAGATGGTGAATGACCCTGGCGGCACCTTGAAAAGGAGACAAAGTAGACGATGTCGGTGCACTGTTAGGTAATATTTGTTGTGTTCGTTTCTTTTTAGAAGTCCGAGTTCGAACCGTTATTGTAAATAGAGCCGGATTACTGTAGCAGTCATAGTCCGAGTACTGTAGTAGCAGTTGTGGCTATAAAAGGGGGTCATATGTAATCAGATTTTGCAAGAAGATTAAGAGAAGCAATACAATGTGAGTTCAAGCAACAAGTAATAGAAGAGAAGTTCCAGTCGTGAGGTTCCAAATGACGTGTGCGTGTGTTCATCTACCGATCGGTGAAGTTTCTTCGTTTGTTCCAACAATTGGTATCGAGTTCTAGGTTCAAACCCTAGTCACGCCTGAAGGGGTGATCTCGACTACTGAGGTGGCATATACGGCATGGCTGTCGGGACTTAAATATGCAAATCTGGACCCTCTGTGTATTCCGCACTAGTCCAAGATCATGCTAGTGCACACAGTATCAATATTGATGAATTATCAACTCCATACAACGAAATATTAAATAAACGAGTAATTTGAATAACAAATAACTGTTGTGACCTTAAGGTCGAGTTTTACAATTATTAAGCCATGCAAGGCTGACAATAATGAAATAAACTGCAGCGAAATCAAGGTAAACTCCAGCGGGCTCCCATCAATTTACCACAGGCAACTGACTGGGATCAAGACCCTAACGATCAACCTTCGTAGAATTCCTCTTCAGAAGCTGGCGATGACTCCTCCACTTCTGTTGATTTGTTTAGTAAGAGTGAGTACACACCGTACTCGCAAGTCATACCACAGAATGCAATTATACATGATGGCTTATTCCAAAGGAATGACTTATGTGGTTATTTTGTAGAAATGCAACATTTGCAATTGAATACAGATAATAGATTGAAACGAAATTTAAAACAAATAAATACTATTAATTTAACATTTGATTTCACAAAGGACACACAGTCTAATCAAGTTATTCACACAGCTGCATAAGTTACCTCACACAGCTGACCCTTCCTAATTGTTTTATGAAAATCTACCCCTCGTGTGAAATTCCCGAGCATGTCCATATCCGAGGACGCGGATATTCAAATAGATTGGTTTAACACTTTACAGATGTTGTACACTTTACCAACACGATACAATCAGTGTAGCTAGCACTGACCATAACAAAACCTTTCAGAGACATCATCTCAAGCAATGACACTCCCGATGCGCTTTCCTACCAGCCAACCGATACACACAGCGTTCGGTTACGACACACATAGTTGGACAGGGATGCAGCGAACCGTCCCGCGATGTGACATATCACACCTCCAGCCCATCACACAGCTTAAATACAACCTGAGTTATCAATGTCAAGACTCCATAACTTACTAAGTTAGGCTCAGCCCATACTAGGCATGTGGTCGTACAGTAAGCCCCGGTTCAATGGCGCAAAGTTAAGTCCTTAATTTACCAAGGCAAGACTTCCAGTTTTAACCCAAATCACAAAGTTTATAAAAGCACACAGCTCCACCATATCACACAGAATCCACCACTTGCCTCAGTGTAAATCTTTTCTCACCCTATTGATTAAGTGCAACACATGCCATCAATGAGTAATAGCGTACACAACACACACAGTTTTATCACATAGTTCTATAATCACTTAGTCAAGTTTATAATTGCAACTCACATAAAATGATGACTCGTGACATGGCTAAGCAATCTACTCGTATCTAACCAACCCACGCTGGAGCTACGATAATACCAACTAATAAAGAACCGACCTCGCGTGACAAAAGATCATAGCATAACAATAGACAAGGTGGACATAACTATTGGATTAATAACTAAACCCAAAAGCATTTAAATAAATACTTGAAATAGAATGCAATTCATTGAAACAATGTATTTTGAAAACTGGGTTCAATACGATCAAAGGTATAACTTGCCTTGGAATAGGTATAGGTACTGATCTTGGTCTTGAGGCACTACTTCTTCTTCAAAAGTTCATGAGGAATTAACGTCTACGCATAAACGAAATAAAAAAATAAAAAAATAAATAATATAGGCAAAACAAACTCCAAAAATTAATCAAAAATTATAAATAAATAGATCTTGAATTTATATAAATTTAGAAATTTTAATGGGCTCAATCGGAGTTCGGATGCAAAAGATATGGACTTTGGAAGATTGAATCTAAAGAAAACCCTAATTTTAGAATTTCTGGAATTTCTGAATTATTTTTCTAAATAAAAATAGGATTATTGCACAAGCGCTGACGTCAATGAAGAATTTCTGGAAAAATAAATAAATAAAAGAAATTTTGATATGTGGGGTCGACATGTCAGTGAGATGGCTCACGGTGGACTGAGTTCACCAAGCCACGGGAATTTGGAAGTGGTGGACCATGCCACGCACGCGCTGATGAAGCAGCGATGTGGGCGACACGTAGGCTCAAGTACTAATGCGGAAGCTGACGCAGACTCGCCACGTCAAATCGACAGCGGCGGTGCTCGGGACCCGATGGTTCCGGCGAACGGCGGCGTCTCACCGGCGGTGGATGGTACCATTGCATATTGGGTGACGCGAGGATCTCGCCGATGCACTCAAGGGAGCAAGAGAACGTCTGGATCGGCCGGCCATGAGCCGGTAGGTGCCACGGCTCGGCGAATCTGCTCTCCGGTGATGCTCTGGCGGAACAGAGATGACCACGAGGCATCGCAGGTCCGTGCGATGCCGACAGCGCAGACCGCAGGGCTCGGGCGGCTCTGGTTGTGACGGAATCGCTTGTCAAAGTTGCGGCGGTGGGATTTCTTCTTCGAGCTCTAGCGGCGGCTAGGGTTTGGTCCGGCGCTGAGGCGGCTAGGGTTGAGGTGCGGACACCAAGGGCCACCTCTCTATTTATATGCAGCAGCTCACGAGAGTCCAGGGCGCGAACGTCCAAATTGGAGACGCGGCGGCGGAAATCGTATCTCAACCGAATCGGAGATGAAGAATAGTGATTCGATGGGTCCCACACGTCAGCGATGGTGGCCCGCGAGAGTTCGCATTGCAAACAGCGCCGGTGAAATTGATCGGTGGGGTTGGGTGCGGCTACGAGAAGAGAGAGACGGCGGAGACTGACAGGCGGGGGCCACCTGTCAGCGGAGGCGGGAGCGAGAGAGAGGGAGAGAGTCAAAACGGCGCGGCGCGCGCGTGAGGGAAGCCGGGCCGGGATTTGAATAGGGTTGGGTTTCGGCCCGATACTGTTCCGAGAAATTAAAATAGACTTTGTTTTTTAATAAATACCAAAAATCCAAATAGCAATTAGAAAATAGCAAACAAACTTGGAAAAATTCCAGGAAATTCTATAAAATATATCTAAGCACATAGAATTCAAATAAAATAGTTTTGGCAATTGTTGATGTTGGGATTAATCACATTAAATTATTTTTACATGAAGGTCTATATTAAGCTTTAAATAAAAATACTAAAAATTAACATATATTTAAATATTGTATTTTCCAACAAATAATTATTCAAAAGATTTTTAGAGCTCAAAAAATTAGGATGTTACAAATAACAACTATCTATGATAATCGTAGTTCGCACATATGATTATTGTTACGAACCGTCTGTGATAAATATCATGGACGGTTCTTAACAATAACGTCTGTGAAACTTTATACGTATCACAGACGCTTGTTAACTAGAAACCGTCTGTGATATGCGATTTTAAATATCTGGTCGTCCACTCAGATCTAGATCTAGATGTAGTGAGAAATGTCTCTGATATATATGTGACTGCTTTGAGGCGGCGGCCGGCGCTGTGGCGCGTTTGGTGAAAGAAATACTATAGATTTTCAAGTGTGCTTGTAGATATCTTTGTTCTTGGTGATCTAAGGTTAGTATTCCATTGTCTCTGTTGTGGCTACTTTGAAGAACACGATGAGTACACCTTATAAGAAAGAAACCAAGCCCACCACTAAGCATGATATTTTTTCAGTTTTCGTCCACCCAGTATGAGGTGATGAGACAGTAGCCACAGCCCACTTCATCGAACCTGACACACTCTCCTGGCAAGTTCACCAAGACCAGGACCAATACCACGATTTATTCCTAGAGAATGCTAATGAATTAAGAGTGTACCAAGCCGGAATACAATCACGGTATGACCAGCCCCTGCAAGTTCTAGAAGCATGCATGGCTGCCATTAGAGTGTGTCAGGTTCGATAAAGTAGGCCATGGCTGGGTGGATGATAACCAAAAAAAGATACTGCTTTGTGGTGGGCTTAGTTGCTTTCTTAGGCGTACTCGCCGTCTTCTTCAAAGCAGTCGTGCTTATCAAAGACGGTTCTTGTTAATAACTGTCTGTGATACACATCACAGATGGTTCCAATTACAAACCATATGTGATAAGTAAACATCACAGACGGTATTTGTTAATAACCGTCTGTGATAATTATATATCACAAACTGTTGTAGTTTTATAACCGGCTATGATATGCGTCATTAAATATCTATTCGTCCCCTCAGAACTAGATCTGTATATAGTGAGAAATGTGATATATGTGTGGCTGCTTTGAAGGAGGCGGTCGGCTCAGGGGCGCGTTGGTGAAAGAAATACCTTAGATTTTTAAGTGTGCTAGATCTGCTATTTGTTCTTGGTGATCTAAGGTTAGTATTCCTTTATCTCTGATGCAGCTGATTTTTTTTCGACGATCGTCCACGCAGCATGAGGAGGATGAAACAGCAGCCACACCAACTTCATCGATCAAGCCTGCAAGTTCAAGAGGCATGACTGTCGGAGAGCACATGAAGAGGCTACTTCGCTCGCATTCCTCTAGACACAACTACATGCCTCGAATGTACCACACATCATGTAGAATCCTCCTCCTCATGCTGCTTGGGCACCTCTGAGGCCTGCAATTGTGTCTGGAGGAATGCCAGCGAAATAGCCTCTTCATGCGATCTCCTGACAGCCATACTTCTTGAACTTGCAGGCTTGATGAAGTTGGTGTGGCTACTGTCGGCGTGGCTGCTGTCTCGTAATCTTCATGCTGCGTGGACGACAGCCGAAAAAAATGATTATCAGAGACAGTTCTTGTTAATAAATGTCTGTGATAAACATCATAGACGGTTCAATTTACAATCCGTCTGTGATAATTATATATCTGGAGCATGCTAGAGTTGAAGATGGAGCGCATTCTGGACCATATCAAGTAGCTGAAGAAGATTGTGTGAGTGCATGTATCATTGTTATAATTTATGGCATATTTGTTAAGTAGCTGGGAATGTATATCATAGATGGTTATTGTTGAGAGCTGTCTGTGAAGTTTCCACTATCACAGAGGGTTATTGTTGAGAACTGTTTGTGATAATTCACAGACGGTTTTGTTTAATAGATGTCTATGATGTATGCAATTTTCACAGGCGGTTATGATTAACAACCGTTTGTGAATTATCACAGACGGTTCCTTTGAAACCAACTGTGATGAGTACAACACAAACGGTTCCATGAAGCGTCCAGGATAGCTTGTTTCATACTAGTGTGTTGAAAACCATCTGTGAAGTATCAGAGACTGTTCTGAACAAGAACCGTCTATGATATTACATCACAAATAATTTTTGTTTGAAATCGTTTGTGATTCACAGCGTGGGAGGGCAAAAAATTTTGAACATGTGCGCTGGAGGAGAAATATTTTGGCGTTGTCCTTATATATTATAACCAACCCATCTTGTCTTTAATCAGTCTCCCCTCTCCCCTCCCCACGACGAGCTCCGGCGACAACCCTCGATTCACTGACGCGGTTCGGCAAGGAGACACAACCTGCTGTTTCACGACGCCTCCAGTGAGCTGGCATTGTGGCTCGACCAGTACCGCCAGATCTGGCCATCCCCGATCTCAGCCTTAGGTGAGCACAAAGTTTTGCCCCCAAATCCCCGTTCTGGTTTCCCTCTCACTCTGATTTCGTCCCCTGCATCCTGTCAGATTTCGTTCTCAATGAGGACCCCCATCTGTGGTCAACAAGGGATGTCGATTCGGTTCCAGATGGACGCCTCTACTCAACCTCGTCCTCATCAAAGAGTGCCGTTAATTGAAAGAGAAAGAGAGGGAGAGAATATCTTTTAATTACCTTCTTGCAAATTATCGAAAGAGCATATGGAACTATTGTCCAGCAATTGATTGGTTTGGCTCAAAATTTGATTTTTTTTTTTGCAATACAAAAAACTATCACAGACGATTTCTAATAAAAACCCGTCTGTGATAGCCTATTTTCACAGACGGTTCTGAACAAGAACCGTTTGTAATAATTGACTATCACAGACAGTTATTGTTCAGAACCGTGTGTGATACATTTTTCACAGACGACTAAAAAACTGTCTGTAATGACCACATAGTATCACTGACCCGTAAAGTCAGACTGTTCAAAAAACTGTATGTGCTGACGATTTTGGACCGTCTGTGATTACCTTTTCTCTAGTAGTGTGCATCGACATGCAAAGCACGAGGGTCGACTATGCCGGGAGCGTGGAAGAGGCTGACGCCCTCCTCTGGCACATCGTCAACCTATATCCTTGGTACAAATAGCTCCAAGCACGATTCGACAGTGTGACGCAATAGGTGGAGGAATCTCTCCACATATTTCCTGATCCTGTTCCCGCCAAATCCCACAAGCAGGCTTACGAGCGCTTGAGGACTGTGATAGGGTCCTACCTTGGCCACTAGTGCCTTCTTTCTTTTCCCTTTTCCCCTCTTTTCTTATGATCATGCAATGTAAAGAAATGTGATCGGACACGCTATGTGGCCGAACCCCCAAAATATATTTAATAAGTTTCATCTTCAGTTGTTACTGTTATGTATATATAAATTTACTGCAATGTTAGATTCATTTTACGGCCTAAGCAATAAAAGGGATACAATATCATTGAAAATAACACAAAGAAAATACACATATAATATTTTGTACTAACCATTCTACTACTTAATGTATGCGCTTTTACTGTCACACTAACTTCTACTGTACCATCCGTTGAGCATTACTGGTGTGGAACGATTCCCGAGCTTGTCATTTACAACTTGTACTGTCCATTTTACCGCTTTGTGTATCAGAGTTTACTATCACACTAACTTTTATTGTACTACCTGCTAAGCATTGTTGGCCTATCTTGCTTCTCTTGTTTGTAAAAAGTAAACGTCCGTATACGTAAAAGCATATGTCGGGTGTACTAAAATTGTATCATGGGTTTGGTGGTCGTTGGCAGTAGGCTTATTATCACAAAATAAATTGTGTGTGGTACATTTTGTTATTGTCAGACGTGTAACACCCTGTCTATTCGGAAGACAAGATGTCACCTAACAGGCCAACCTACTATTAAATTTCTAAGATTAACATCGCATTCAATGCTAAAGAAACGATTAATCAAGGTAACAATCTAGAGCTTAATAACAGTTCATCAATAAATTAAAACAAGAATTAACCAAAGCGAGAATAATGAACCTCCAAGTGACAATTATTACAATCCATTACATTATAATTAAACCGAAATAACGTAAATAGAATTTTAACGAATGAAGGATTTATTCAAGTACGTGGAACGTGCTGGACTACACCCTCCCGCTAGCAACAGTTTCACTGGAATTCACCTAAAACAAATAAAAGCAAGAGTGAGTCGAAACTCAGCAAGCACAACATATACATTCACAAAGAATACTGAATCGGAACAATCTACCAAGTAATTCATCTACTTCCATGAATTTGCGAAAGCATGGTATGAATGAATGTATTGAAGGAGAATGGACTTTCCACATGTTTATACTCAGATAACTAGTGACACACCGTCGGTGTTCACTTAAGCCCGCTCTTAACCAAGAGCAGGGATCCAAGTCCGTATGAAGAACGTTTCATACGGAATGTCCGAAACTGCCTACATTGGAATGGTAGGTCTTACATGCCCATATTGGAATTAATGGGACTTAATCAAGTTTCCACTCCCGTGGACAGCAACTGAATTATGTATGCATGGAATGAAAAGCATAACTTGAACTTCAACTCAATGTATCATCGAATAAGGTATTAAACTCTACCACATCAAGCTCAAATCACAGGAATATTCATAATTTACCAAGTTATCATGCATTCATCGAATTCACACAAATTAAACATTGCACTTGCCTTCCGTGTTGTGACGTATTGGGAAGCAACGAAGGTGTCCTTCCACCCACCGTCTCACCGCCTACACAAGCATTGCCACGGATTACGGATAATAGAATATGGCATAGCTACACGTGTTCTATGATGCTCTCTAATCAACCCACACACCCCAAGGGTTCAGTTTGACCTCTACACAAAAAGTCCAGATTATCGATCTACGGGCAGTTGTACGAGAAAATTCACCATTAATTATCTGTAACTCTAAAAGACCTGAAACCAGTGCTCACTTATTCTTAACTGATCAGGCTACAAAACATTAGTTGGCAAAATCCCCTGATTCGGCCAAAACAGAGGGCTAAATAACAGCTAAACACAACCCATCTACGTCTGTCCAGAATACAGATCAGTAATAAAGAAAATGGTGTAACTTTTATCCTACTGATCCAATGAGAATGATCCTTATCAACTTGGAAAGATAATTTGGAGAGCTACAATAACTTAGTTGGGTGAAGGTTCTGATTCGGCCCCTAATTTGAACAAAACCAAGGGACAAACCTACTGACCCCAGTTTTCAGGCAGACTGAACAGATCGCATTCAAAAATTCATATCTCCCAAACTACAGATCGGATTTTCCTAATCTTGGTTCCAAAAGAAAGCTAACGTTCCCAGAAATAAAACTCTAGAAGGGCAAAACCCCAGATTCGGCCTCTAAAGTACCGTAACTTGCCGCGCAACGTTCTGATCCAAACTGTAATTTCTGGAACCTTAATCTGACGCGACTCAAATGATCTCTACCGCAACAAAAACCGATCAAACAATGAACCGAGGTGCTCGTTACCCTTGAAGACCCGTAGCACAACGAAGAACCACTCCCTGCTGGTCTCCCTTCTTCTTCCTTGGCCGGCCACACCACAGCGAGCAACCGGCGAGGAAACGGCCCGCCGGAGGACAGATCGGAGGAGGAGCGCCCGGGGATCTTGGAGAGCAACCTCGGGAGCACCAATGGCCGACGACCAGGGGAGGAGGCGGCGCCCAACCAGGGGAGGAGGCGCCGGCAATGGAGGGTGGAGAGGGGAGAGGGTGGCGGCTAGGTGGGAGGGGAGGTGGCCGGTTAGGGTTGGGGGAGTGGTGCCCCCTTATATGGCCGGCCCCTAGTGGCCGGCGGCCCCTCCTTGGCCCAGGTTAGCGGAAAACTCCGATAACCCCCCTGCGGACTGGAAAATTCTGAAAAAAAAAACTAATTCTTTCTCTCCCTCCGACTTCCGTCTTTTACCGAATGCGATTCCAGAGAAATTTAAATCTCGTTTTCGAATAAATTCCAAACTATACGACCTAGCTGGATTTATGAGGTATTACAAGACGTGACATCTTGCGTCTCGAGCAGGGGAGATCGAGGGTCCTTGCCCCAAAATACACACAAAGTCCGCGGTGACATGATGATAATGCTTGAAATATGTTCGGCGTAATTAGTATAATATATTATGCAAGTTACTACCAGATGACACATCGTGCATCGGGGGGTGATAGTGGGAGCGTGCCCCGGTAAAAATAATATAAACATTTATGATTCGAGAGTAAACACACATTACCAAATTACTGAGCAAGCTGTTGTCTTTTACTGTTCAGACGTATGAGCTCGAATAGTCGTATCCCGAAAAAGGCAGTAAAACAATTATTTTCACACCCCCTATTAATTACCGTCGAATCAAGTTCCACGCGGGAGTGGACGTTTCTGGCCCATCTGCTGAAGTTAATGGGCAACCGTATGAGGATTGCGAGCGAGCGCGTTCCACCTAGCCTGTTCCCCCACGGTGGACTAGCTTGCGTAGAATAGTTATTCTACGCTACTTAAATACCAATTATAAGATACTTCAGTGTGACCTGATTGACAAATTTTCATTGGAGCCCTTTATTTTTGTTATATACCCTTTTATATATAAAAGAAATATATACACAAATTTTGCTATAAAAATAGACTTTAGTGAAATTTTTTCATGGAACTCACTTTGAGGTATGTTAGAATCATTATTGGAGTATGCTCAAATTGATAAAGGGGTATTATCATATGATTTAAATAGTATATGAAAAGTAAGAGTACATACTCTAAGAGTACCGTACCATTTCCTAATGTTGTTTGCAAAGTTGGTCCTGAAGAGCACACCATTCCCTTTCCTAAATTTGTTTCATTCACACCCGTCCATTTAGCTTCACGATTATCATAAGCTGATCATATTTTCAGCTGAGTGTACGAGCGACTAGATGACAACTGGATTGCTCCCAATAGAAGGCATCTGCACCTTCTTCGTCTTATGGTCAAAAGCATCAGCCTCAATCTATGTATGGATGTGGCTATAAGGCCATGGAGCATGGGCACCACAAGCTCAAATTAATTATTATACTAGCTTAGCTAGGGACATTTGGCATCAATGCCACGAGAGAAGCAGAAAATTGCCTATGAACCATGGCAAAACTAGGATTTGCAAAGACATGCCAACCCATTCAAAACATCATCCTAATGCAAAATCTGTAAAGAACGGCCACTGCGAATTAATCACCTCAACCTTGCAAAAATTAAGCCACTCAGGATTCATGACATTATAATTAAGAGTACTACAATAAAAGGCTCCAGTTTTGCAAATTCAAGCTTTCTTGATGGCATTTTTAGAAATGCCGTCCTAGTGGTGGCTATAGATTTGGCTAGTTTTCAAGTTGTACGGGTGCAGATGTTCCTATATATATTTATTTATATATCCAGTGGAATGTGCGCCACACAAGTACATCATCGATATAGATATATATATTAATGTGTCACTAGCGCTATGAACAAGCGATAGGAACACGAGTTGTTGTCAAAACTTATGCCTAACTTTCTCATATATCACGTCCAAAAACTGGAATCTAGGAACCAAAGTGCACGCTTTCAACTCTTGATTCCCGTGCATGTGATATTAAGGTGGCCTTTTGTCACGTAAAATTAAGCTCTGTATTTTACTTGTAAAAGTACTGGTATATATCGCTAAACTGCATGTCCTGGTGCATGTAAAAGGCTAAAGTACTGACCTTTTGTGCATGTGACGTACGTAAAATTTTGCTACCTGCTGATGGAGCAACTATAGCTGGATGCAGATTCCTTTGTGTTAGACCAGATCCATTCTTTGTCGTGGCTGTAATTATTTTTATATAAAAAAAATTGTTTTGGTTGCTAGCTCGATGGAGTAAGTTGCAGCTAACATTAATGGGACTGGGACAAAATTAACTAAGGTTGTTTCGGGTAACGTCAGTTACTTTGGTTTTTGTCATGAACGTTTGCGTCCATTTACATCAGAAAATAAGAACGTAAATGGGAATACTAATACTAATACTACTACAGCTTGCATGTATTAAATATCGTAAGTTTACCATGAGAATATGTTAGAATTTGTCCGTTAAATATCAATACATTTTCCAGCTAAATGTTTTCTAACAGATGGATGGTTTCATGTTGTGACGGTTGCAATGGTATAGCAGCAAGTTCCATGTTGTGTTGTTTTAAATTGCAAAAAATTATATAGTATGAAAGTATATTTCATGAGGAATTAATCTAGCGTTACCAATTGTAAGTGGTTAGTTCAGATACCTTTTGGTATACTTAAATATAAAATATTTGACCAGCACGGATTATATTTGCAATTAGGAGTGCGTTTACACATAGAATTTAGCCGACGGCTATTATGTGATCTGTTTATCCCTCGTATTCGTGCACAAAAACTTACTTCTTAAAGAAATATATGTGCATGTGTGTCATTGTGACGTATATATATGAAGGTTTCTTTTTCGTAAGATTGCTTGCAGTCCAGTACTACCATGGAAAAGAAAGAACGAGAAATGCATCAAGCAATGCGGGTTTGTTTATAGATAATACACATACAGATCTGCGTCGGTGTGATATATATATATTTTGCTTTTTTAAAAAAAATCTATATATTTTGCATCTTGGTTAGCTTAAGCACTGAACTTCTCAATCAGTTAATGCCCGGTCCCACACCACATACATAAGATCGTTTCCATCGTTTGTATATACGTACGTATGTACTATTGTGAGGTGCTTGTCCAAGTTGAGTAATATTGTTTGACCAAGTAGCTTCTTTATTTTATTTTATTTTAAAAAAAATTACAAGTGCAGCGTCCATGGAACTCTTCAAATTCGAAAGATTCTTATGGCACGCAGAATAATTCGAACAATATCTGCAGTGTAACATCCTATTTTCGGACGGTAAATAGTGCCGACCACTTAGTTTTGGTTTTCGTTCATTTTTTTTCAATTTGTCGCTTGAATTCCGAAAATTCCGAGCTTCCTCTAAGCTCGGGTTTATGTTTCAAACCAACTCTCAAATCCCAACTTCAAAATTCAAATCAAAATTTAATCTTTTCTGATTTTTGGATCCCTCTAAAAATCTTGCCTCCCCTTTGTTGCTTTTGGGCCAACCCATTTTTCTGACCCATTTATCATTTTCCCTCTCCCGGGCCCATTTCCCGGCCAAATTGCTTTCGGCCCGACCAAGGCCTGCTTTTCTCCACCACCGCCTGCCCACCTCTCCTTCTCCGCTCTCTCCCTTATCGCTTTGGCCTCTTCACCCGGCGCTTCACCTCCCTCATCTCTCTCTCCCCTTATCCTCTCGCCCGCTTGCCCGTTCCTCTCCTTCTCCCCCGCCGCCTCGGCCGCATCACCGTCGCCGCTTCGTCTTCTCGCGCCCGTCGCCCCTTCGTCTCCACCGTTCCCCTTTCTTCTTCCCGCTCGGAAGCGCCGCCTCCACCGCGGGCCTTCTCCTCGCCGCCCCGGCCTTGCTTTCGCCCGGCCCGGCTCCACCGACTCGCCCCACCTCGGGTCGCCTCCACTGCTTCTCTGCTGCCGCCCCACCTCGGGTCGCCTCCACCGCTTCTCTGCTGCGCGCGCCCCACCTCCCATGCCTCCGTGTCGTCGGGAAGGGTCCCTCCGCCGCGGCGCGCACCGCCGCATCACCCGGTCCGAGCGGCGCGTCGTCTCGGCCAACGCCGCGCACCCGTCCGTCGCCCGCCATGCCGCTCGCTCCACCGACTCCGCAGCGCCATACCGCGTCCACGCCGTCGCCCATGCCGCCAAGATCTGCTGCTGTCATCGCCTCCGGCTCCATCCCCTCTCCCCGGCTAGTTAAACCCCAGTGTTTTCTCCTGTGCTCCCTACCCCTCTCCTTCTCCCCCTGGTAAGCTCTCTAGCTCCATCCCCGGTTTCGGCTTCTTCTTCTCCCTCCGGCCGATTGGAGTCCCGTGCCGCCTCGACCCCGTCGCCGGGGTTGAGCGCCGCGGCGACGTCCCCGTGCCGCCCCTGATTGGTAATCCAGCAATTGGAATATGCGTGCAATCCAGCAATTGGAATCTTTTGGTAATGAAATGTTGCGATCGTTGTATGTGATTGTAAGTGTAGTATTTTGTAAGTAGCATTTCTAATATGTGTATGATCTGGTAATCAAAGTTTGTGTACTAAGGGGTGTTATGTCATTTTGAAAATATGTCTTTGAACCCCTGATTGGTAATCTTGCAAATGTGTACTTGTGCTTTAAGTCAATAATTTGTTTGGTCTAGAATTGAAAGTTGTATGATTGATATGACAGTAGATTGAGTACTAGCCTTTGGGATTTCTGGCAATTAAGTTTTTGTGTTGTAGAACTTACGATCAATGGTTATTCATCAGTTTCAATTGTCAACGTTTGATTTGTAGTGGCTTCCCCATATCATAACGGTAGCTTTAAGGTTACAATCGTTTCGACGATTAAGAAATGATGCAATAAGTATAGTAGGATGTTTTGCTGGTAGTAAAATTGATTATTGATTAATTGTCTATGATTGCTGATCTTTAGTATAAGTGTTTTGGTAGTAATTTGAATGTTTGGTTGTGATCCTGATTATTAGGGATAGCTTTAATCTTCAGTAGCAGTATTGTTTATTGGATTTGTTAATCAATTGTTAGCTGTTGGTTAGTGTTTCGTCAGTAGGTCAATGGTTACTGGAAGTAATAGTATTTGGAGAAAGCTGGAAGTATTGATTTGATTGCTTTATCGATCCGTATTGTTTGGCAATGAGTTGTGGTTTGGCAATGATTGGTAATCTCGCAATTGTATAGTTGGTAGTAGGTTGTAGTAGTAGGCTGAGTAGCTGGCATTTGAATCGGTATGATGTTAGCAATTGAATCGTTGAGTATTATCTGGCAGCCGAGTTTGGTATAGAATTACCATTGGATTACCCCAAATCATCATCAATTATTTTGGGCAGTCATTGAGGAGAATGACTGAATTGGTTGGATAATTTATTTTATACCTCTCCAAAACTCTAAAAATTTGCTAATACCCATCTGGGCGGATGGTAAGCTGGATGGTAAATGGTTGGGTGCTAATGTAGCTCAGGATATTTTTGTGGATGGCACGTGGTAAGAACCGCTCAGATGATCATAAGGACTTAATCATGTGATGTCCCCCAATTGTAAAATAGTACAACCACAAGTTCTATTATGGGTGTCGACCTGGCTAATTAATTTGTGACCTTCGGTACGAGCTACACCATTGGAGGGGCACCCCTTCACCGTGAGCCCACGAGGCTACGGGTTGGGGTATGCGACTTGCGGAACCTAGGCGTAAGTCGTATGGCGCGAGAGGGGGTCTAGTCGTAGTGTTTATCGGGTCCCACGGGAACGAAACCCCGCTCAGGTGAAACCTTAGCGGGTGTGGAAAATATCGAGGGTGCCTTGTAAAGGCCTTGTGATAATCTCCCCTTGATTCACATGTATACGGAAACGTGTGTACATATCAAGCTAATTATCTCTTGTGGGTAAAGATGTACAATCTCTGCAGAGAATAAAACCTGTTCGAACAGCCGTGCCCACGGTCAAGGGCGGGCATGCGGAGCTCATAAGAGTTAGTTCTATTTCGAAAAATTTTGTGGATGGGATGAAAATGTGCGGGGCTCACCTAGCCCTTGATTTGGATTTTCCTGGGTATTCTTACCCAGCTTGGTAATAGGTGGGTATGACCACCAACAAAAATATAAGCATGAAGGTGGATGTAGCCTCTGCTTTTATTAATTATTGCACAATTAATCTCTTTTAAAATGCAATTTGGTTAAAATGCTAAGTGATAGGACTTTCTAATATCTATATTTACAAATGCTGCTTTACGCAAATAAAAGAACCCGAGCCATCCTTGTTACACCTTGCATATATATTATTGTATCTGTGTGTGTTGGCTCGCGAGCACGGTAGTTGTGCTCATCCTCGCTCTTTCCCCAAACCCTCAGAAACAGGAACCCTGGAGTTGTCGATTGCAACAAGGATCCAGAAGTCTGAAGACCCAGGAAACGTTGAAGCGTAGTTTAGTCCTTAGCTGTTCTAGTCTCACCCTAGTCTAGCTGACTCCGTCGGTTCTTGTGTGCCTCCTATATTGTCCGAGGCTTTCGGATAATATTGGGCGTACACGGTTCCCACCACTTGCTGCATGTAAGATGTGCCCTCACCCCTTTGCTTCCGTTGTTGCTTCCGCTATCTTTTGTAATGTATTCATTTGGCCTGTCCGGCCCTAATTGTAAAAATTGAGCCGAAGCGGTCTATGTAAACTCTAATGTGTAAATTAATTAATGAAATGATTTTACGACATGTATGTTTTGATTCAGCAATGTGCTTGTGAAGTGCTATCTACTGATCTAGGGAATAGCACAGTGGTTTCATAGAGGAATCCGGATGCAAAAATCCGGGATCCCACATGCAGTATCTGACACAGCTAGCTAGCTAGATAGATACAATACAAATAGCTTCATATATATAAAGCTTGTTTATGTAGTATATATATACATGTACTATACAGTGTAGGCATGGGGAAAGATGCATGATTACGCGACAATATTGGAAGTTGGAACCAAATTTGGCTACTGCCTTTGGTAGGCAAAAAAACTTGGTTCTCTCTCTCTCTTTCACCGTTCGATGGATGCTTTTGTTCCCTTGTACTCTAGCTTGGGGAGAGAGAGACAATAGCTAGCTAGCTAGCGGCTCTCATCCTCCATGAGAAAACTTGTGAGGGATTCTCTGCAAGGTATGACAAACAAAACATCACATTGCTCTAATTTTATATCCTGTTTGGAACACAGATTTTTTTTCTACCAAAAATTTGATCGTATTTTTTTTCTGATTTCTACGAAAATTGAACCGCAAAATGCATGTGTTTCGAAGGGGGTCTAGCCCTGATCATCCGGGCAAAACATCAATACCTTGTACCTGGATTAACTGGCAGGTCACATGCATGATGCTACAGTGCTTGAAAATGTTGCATTATCGTGCTATGCTACAATATGCATGCCTGCTACAGTGCTTGACGATGCTTAGGAAGGACGCAAAATGCATGCTTAGGAAGGATTAACTGGCAGGTCACATGCATGATGCTACATTGTTTTTCTGACAGGATAATCACATTGGAAGCAGCGTCCTTTTCCAAGCAATGTAGCCAGCTAGCTGAGGTGTGAACCAAACAAAATTAAAAACACATGAAACCATGCACGTACGGTCACGTGATTAGAATGCATCCAGTCGACTCAACATCAAGCTATGTATGCAGGAGATTGAAAGATATGCATGTACGTCTCTTCAGTTGATTTCAGTTTGTCGATCGGTTCCATTAATTCATGTGACCATGAGAAGCTCTCGGCTTCCATGGGCCTGATATGAATATATAGTAAATTAGGACGGAGTAAGAAAATTTTTACTTAGAGGATTTTATGGTAATAACTAAATGTTGAATAAATGTCAAATGGTAATAACTAAATATCAATAGATAGCAAATAGAAATATTTTATTATTCTATATGTGCAAATTATAAACAATATAAATGATTTCATAAGGACTCCTAGTTATATATCCACCTGTCTCCGTCCCTGTGTATGATGCAGTTGTGCGCCATATGATCAGTGACGTACGCACGTCTTTTCGTTTGGCACGTTCTGTCGAGACGTCTGCAAAAACCTTGTGATCGAGAAACCAGCAAGCTGTCAGATACCTAGTAGAACTCGTTTTATTAGCTTGCTCAATCTCAATGATTGATCAATTCATTAATGGCCACAAAACCACTTTGCAAACAAGACGGCCAGGCAGCTGGTGTGTAAAGCATGGAATTAGTGACCGATAAAAGTAAGTCCGGCCGTGTTGCAAAGTACTGTTTCGTCTAGTCATAGTGCATGTCTGAACCAGTCCTGTGATTGTCTCACCCTGCAAAACTACGTTCATGCATGTATAGCCACAGATCGATCGAGCAAGGTTTGTTCTGACTTTTCTATCCAACAATCGATCTGCGCGTCTCGAACACGTTGATTACAGTTCGTGTTTTTGTGTTGTTCGAGTGACCAATGGTTGCGAAGTGCGTGTGTAGCTAGCTAGCTAGAGTTTGTGTGCGTCCATGTGTGGTGCTCATTAAGTGCACGAGGTGAACCCCAATTATATATATATATATATAATTAGCCCAGTAACATTGCGTTCAGACGTATTTAGAGCAAAGACAACAACTTCCTGAGGCACTGCAAAACAACATCGCAAACACAACAAATAGTGTTGAATGAAATTGGCGTCACCTTCCCGCGGTTACCATGCCGTTTGACTGGTTGCGAGAGAGACGAAAAAAGGAAATGTCAGTATTGCCCCTTCGGTCCTGAGTTGTTGACCTAATCCCGACCAAATCGGTCCGCTTTTTCCCCTTGTCCTCTTTTCTCCCCACTCGGCCGCCGCGATTTAACTCCTCTCCACCCCTCCACTGCACCACCGCGACGACCCCGCTCGGGCGCTGCCACTCCTCTCCACACCTCCACTCCACCACTGCGACGACCCTGCTACAGCATCTTCCGAGTAGATCGAGTTGGAGCAATGAGTCCGGGCAATCCTAGATTGAGGAGTCCGGCCAAGACCGTGGCAGAGAGGTTCCCGGAAGACGTGACAAGTTCGGCTTCATGGGTGCCAGATGGGTAAGGATTTGTATACCGTACCATCCATTTGGGGAATGGGTGGAATTAGGGTTTCTAATTTGTTTATCGTGCTTAATATTTGGGGAATGGGTGGGATTAGGGTTTTTAATTTGTGAAATTAGGGTTCAGGGTTTGTGAATCGTGCTTACTATTGGAGGAAAGGGGATTATTGATTTATCACATTTAATTGCATTATTTACGGTAGACAGTGCTTTATTTATTTTTTGCAAATGTATCTCATTGTTGCGGTAGGATGGATCCAACCAAGGATATAAGGCTAAGTGTTAGAGTTGGCTCCTACATAGCAAAGCCCGGTAGGGATAGGATCGAATACAGCATGGCTAAGTGGGTGCAGCATGTAATAGACTTAGGGAATTTCAAAATAGGGGATTTTATTGCCTTGTTGCGCTCATAATTTAAGTGGGGAAGTCGGCAATATATCTCTATGTCTTGTTGGAATGATGCCATTAGCGAGCATGTCAACATAAGCTCTGATGCAGACTTGGATAACACATTTGCATTGGAGAAAAATAAAAGGGTCTTGTTGAATGTGCAGGTGATGGATGTAGCTCCATATTGGAAAGGCGACCCATTGCTAGGCATGGAAGTATCACAACTAGATTGCAGTTCGGTTGACAACTTAACAATGGATCCATGTAGCCAAGCTAGCAATGAATTGCAGTAGGCTCTAGTTCTTTCCCTCAATAAGCCACAAATTGAACCTCCACCTACTAGTGAACTAATTAATGTTAGTGAGGCAAATAGTGTGTGTGAGCCAGATAATGAGAGTGATAAAGATAATAAGAGCTAGCCAAATAATGTGAGTGAGCCAGAAAATCAGGAGGACCATGTTGGAGTGGATGATGAGGGCATGCACAACCCTTCTAACCCAGATGACAATGTATCTGAATATGATCCTGCGAAGGATGAGGAGAAGCTTGAAGAGGAAACTAATGATGAAGCTCTATTGGACCTCTCTGTGTGACTGACCTTAATAATCTAGTAGTGCAAGTGGATTCTATCTTTGCTGACCAAAGTACTTTTAAACGAGCTCTTAGACATTATGCAATTTTAAATGAGTTTGAGTATAACGTTGACTATAGTGAGCAGAAGAGGTTTGGAGCATCTTGCACCCATCCAGACTGTAATTGGAGAATTCATACATCAAGGTTGTTGGATGACAGAACCTACAAGGTATGGACAATTGTAGTACATTTCATTTCATCTTACAAATGGTGTATGGACAATGTGGTTAATCTTTGGTTCTTTTGCCGGTGAAGGTAATTGCACCACAGCATACTTGCTCCACCACAAGTTTTGTGGGGGACAAGATGGCCTCATAGAAATGGTGTGCTGATCATGTCAAGGATTGGTTGATTGAGGATCCATTTCTTGGTCCCAAAGAATTGAAGAGGAGACTCAAGGAGAAGTTTCGTGTCGGTGTCAGTTACATCAAAGTTTCGGCTGCAAAGGAGGCTGCATTAGAGGAAATACTAGTCTCCTGGCATGAAAGTTTCAAGGTGCACTAGCATTACCAACTGTAGGAACAACTACAAAAAGGTCAAGATGCAGCTACATCAGTCATTGCCCTATGATATAGTTCTATTAGCTACTTTAGTCATTTTCTTGTGAATTTCAGCTCTTGAAGCTACTTCAGTAATTTCCCTATGTGTTGGACCGAAAAGGCGACTAGAGGGGGGTGAATAGGAGCACGCTCACTTTTTCACAATTTAATTGATCCAATAAAATTTTACTCCAGTAGCTATGGAATCTATGAAGATCAATATACCAGTACAGCGGAAGACTAGTATTGAATACAATTTAACCCCCTAAGCAATACGACAAAAACAACACAAGCTTAAAACAAAACTCAGTGCTGGCGTTCTGACCACTGGGTCAATGGCAGTCTGACCGCTGACCCTGATGGTCTAACCGGTGGCCTTGGGCGGTCTGACCGCCGGCCTGAAGAACAGATCAAAACAGCCCCAATGACAGAGTTGCAAATAGATGAAACTTTTGATCTACAACTCCAAACTCGATGAAACTTGGAACACACCTTCTCTATGATGTCAGCAACCTATTTCAATTGAAGATGGTGATAATTCTTGAAAGAATTATGATCCTTTTCCGTTTGATTGAAGAAAGGTTCAAAACCGAGTCAAAACAAAAACTAGATACAAAATCTTGCTCGTGGGTGATTGATGATCAAGATGATCGTAGATATGTTCCCATATGTCACAGCAAGCTAGATCACGTGAAGAATTCAAGCAAAAACTTGCGGATCAAAGATAGACTCAAAATCATCAAATAAAGAGAAAGAAAGCAAAGAGACAAGATATTTATCAAACTTTCCTTTGATTAATTTGATATGATTTGGGCTTACAGCCACTCACTACTACAGAAAAGCTCATCACAGACGGTTCTAAACCATCATCACAGACGGTTTTTGAACCGTCTGAATTTTTGTTTCTGTGATGACACGAGGTCATCACATACGGTTTTTTCACCGTCTGTGAAAAAGGCTATCACAGACGGTTCTATTCACGAATCGTCTATGATAGCGACTATCACAGACGGTTCATGAATAGAACCGTCTGTGATAGTCTATTTTCACAAACAGTTCATGAATAGAACCGTCTGTGATAGTTTTTTCTATGGCAAAAAAAATGAAAACGGATTTTCACTTTGTCTGGAGTCTCCCGAGCCTCGCGAATGAATCTGATATTGATTTTCGGATTTCGCTAGCTTTCCCACAATAGCCATAGCATCACAGTAGCATCAACTCAATCCATTCAGAGAGCACTAAAAACAACACGGTATGCATCACCCATATCACAGTAGCATCAACCCAATCCATTCACAAAGCACTAACACATCACAGTAGTAATCCACATCACAAAGCAAAAGGGGGGAGTAGAGAGAGTGAGGTTGTGGGAGGCTGGGTGACGAGGTCATGGGAGGCCGGCGACGATGAGGCTGGGGCAAGGTGGAGGAGGCCACAGGCGACGAACTCAGGGGAGGACGGGTGACGAAGTAGAGGAGGCCGGGGGCGACGAGGTCGTGGGTGGCCAGCGACGACGAGGCTGGAGCGAGGTGGAGGAGACCGCGGGCGAGGAGAAATGGCAGATGAGGAGAAATGGCAGAGGAGGAGATGGAGATGGCAAAGGAGGAGATGGAGATGGCAAATTTTTGTTTTCCCGCCTAACGAAACAAAAGTATCACAGACGGTTTTATACAAAAACCGTCTGTGATGACATATCACAGACGGTTCGTATAGCGAACCGTCTGTGATGCTTCACAGACGGTTCTAACCACGAACCATCTGTGATGAGTATCTCATCACATACGGTTTGTGTATAAAACCGTCTGTGATTTTAGGGTTTTACCATGGCTTGGAATTTTCCTCATTCTTTGAATTTACCATGGTTTGGATTTTTACCATGGTTTAGGGTTTGGGCAGCCAATGCTCTGCCGCGGTAGGGTTTGGGCAGCCAATGCTCTACCGCGGTAGGGTTTAGACAGCCAATCCACTGCCGCGGTAGTGTTTGGGTAGCCAATCCACTGCCGCGGTAGGGTTTGCGTAGCCAATCCACTGCCGCGGTAGGGTTTGGGCAGCCAATGCTCTGCCGCGGTAGGGTTTGGGCAGCCAATCCACTACCGCGGGAGGGTTTGGGCAGCCAATCCACTGCCGCGGTAGGGTTTGGGCAGCCAATCCACTGCCGCGGCACATAATCCGTCTGTGATGCTTCACAGACTGTTCTAACCACGAACCGTCTGTGATATCTACATATCACAAACGGTTCTCTAGAACCGTCTGTGATAATGACATATCACAGACGGTTCGTCTTGGAACCGTCTGTGATTATTTTATCACAGACGGTTTCAAAGAACCGTGTGTGATGAGGCGTCTTCTATGACCTGTTTTGTAGTAGTGACTCCATCAATGGAGGACAATGTTCAATCCAAGAGTACGAAAATCACATCAATACTCTCAAGAACACTAGCCTCCACAAAAGCTCTCTCTAAGGAAACTAGGATTTTTAATAATAAAAGAGACGAAGAGGAGGTGCAGCCACCTCCCCCCTATTTATAGTGGAGGCTTAGACCTTCTAGAAGTTTGACTCAATTGGGCTCCCGTTAAGGCCCAAAACAAACGGGTCACACGCGCACGCATTTTAACGCGCTGTCTTTATCGCCTCTTGACCTAATTAGCTTCCCCTTGCGCCATCTTGCGCCGCAGATTGGCCAATAGGTCACCCTTGTCCATCTTGCGTCACACTTGAGTTCATTGACCTCACCCGCATCGTCGATCGTTCTGGACCTCAGCTCTCCAAGCCTAGTCTCGATCATCATCATCGTTGACCACCAAGCAACTTGCATAACAATAGACAAGTAATCCGAATTTGGGAACAAGTTCTTCACAACTTGACCCATGTTAGTCAAACAAGCATCATGCAACATATATGCCCTGAAACTCATGACTTTGACCTAACAACCGAACATCGCCGCCACGAAGACCGACGATCCAAGTGAAAACCAGTCAGACCAACCACCCTGGCCGGTCTGACCGCCACCTATTGGCCGGTCAGACCGCCAGTTGGGACTTAGCCGATTTTAATCCCTCAAATTTTGAAACCTACTAGAATTTTCAAACCAATAGAACTTTTGACTGGAGACTCCAAAAATTATAAGACCAAGTGCAATAGAATCCCCTCTATTGCCTACACCCTCTATTTTTGGCTCAGCTCAAAACACCACTTTCTGAGATTGCCAGTCCGACCGCCGCTATGGCCGGTCGGACTGCCCTTAGGCCACTCTGACCGCCGGTTCGGCCGGTCAGACCGCCAATGGCTTGAGAGCCCTGATTCTTTGCCGAAAATATGTGAAACGACAAACCTTTAACACCATTATCAATTGTCACATCATCCTAAGATCAGGAGTATATCCCCATGATATCCACACTATGATATAGTTCTTTTAGCTACTTCAGTCATTTTCTTATGAATTTTAGTTCTTTTAGCTACTTCAATCATTTCCCAGTGATATAGTTCTTTTAGCTACTTCAGTCATTTTCATGTGAATTTCAGTTGTTGCAGCTACATCAGTCATTTCCCTGTGATATAGCTCTTTCAGCTACTTTAACTTTTTCCATCATGCATGCTAGGCATCTAAGGGAAAAACAATACTGCTAATAAAGAGAGCTAAGCTCCCACTACTAGGGCCATGAAGAGGTGGTCCCTGGCCACTTCACATCCAACAGCCTCCTCATAAACCAGGAGAATATCACCAAGAAAGGCAAGAGGCATAAAAGACATGTAATTTTTAGATGATGCTTACTGTAATTTGAGACCAATACAAACACCACATTATTTTCTACTACTACACAAAACCTCATCACAGACGGTTCTAAACCATCACCACATAAGGTTTTTGAACCGTCTGAATTTATGTGTCTATGATGACATGAGGTCATCATAGACAGTTTTTTAACAGTCTGTGAAAAAGGCTATCACAGACGGTTCTATTCACGAACCGTCTGTGATAGTGACTATCACATACGGTTTGTGAATAGAACCATCTATGCTTGTCTATTTTCACAGAAGGTTCTGAACAAGAACCGTCTGTGATAGTAATTATCACAGACAGTTCTTATTTAGAACCGTCTGTGATAGCTTTTTCCATTGCAAAAAAAAACAAAAATAGGTTTTCACTTCGTCTAGTGCCTCCCGAGCCTCGCGAATGAATCTGATGTGGATTTTCGGATTGAACTTTTCATTAGCTTTCCTACAATAGCCACATCATCACAGTAGCATCAACTCAATCCATTCACAGAGCACTAAAAACAATACGGCATCACCCACATCACAGTAGCATCAACTCAATCCATTCACAGAGCACTAACACATCACAATAGTAATCCACATCACATAGAAAAAGGGATGAGTAGAGAGAGTGAGGTCATGGGAGGCTGGGGCGACGAGGTCGTGGGAGGCCGGCGACAACGAGGCCGGGGCGAGGTGGAGGAGGCCGCGGGCAACGAGCTCAGGGAAGGACGGGGTGACGAAGTAGAGGAGGCCGGGGGCGACGAGGTTGTGGGAGGCCGACGACAATGAGGCTTGGGCGAGTAGGAGGAGGCCGCGGACGACGAGCTCGGGGGAGGCTGGAGTGCAAGGTCAGGGCGAGACGGAGATGACAGAGGAGAAATGGCAGAGGAGGAGTTGGAGATGGCAAAGGAGGAGATGGAGGACTGAAAGATCTAGACCCGCCGTTATGAGTTAATGGAGTGTTTTGGTGATTAATGACAAATCTAATTGTGAGACTAATTCTCCTGTTTAGTATTATCATGTGTAGTCTCATTTGGATATAAAGGTGAAATTCAACGAGGTATGCATTCGACTAATACACTTATATAATGTTGCATTCGTTGGATCCAAAATATAGGAAGAACTCCACCATTAGTATATCTTGAATATGTGCATATGTTTTCTTTACACATATGTGTATGCACACATTTAGGGGGAGCTCATTCTATATTTTGTGGTTTTATTTGTATTGATCCATATTTCGTATTCCACATATATTTGGGATCTTTACTTTGAAACATATCCGTTTGAGTATATACAACTTGTGTAGTTTTTGTATACTCATGTTTTGAGTATATAGAACTTGTGTAGTTCTTACACACTCATGTCGTGAGTATATATAACTTGTGTAGTTCATATATACTCATGTTGTGTTACCTTTATCTAAATTCAATTTATGTGTAATTGAAGTGGTTATCATTAATTACCAATAAGGGAAATATTGATGTATCTTGTCCCACCATTGTGTGATAATGGTTTGTTTTGGTAACTAATGGTAATCACATTGTGGAACTAACATTTTTCATGAGCTGGATAAATAGGTTATGTTCCAGGATGATGAAGACTTGGGATGATCATGAGTTGATCATCAAGTCAAGAGCTTGGTGTAAAGGATGCATCATGAGTTGATGCTTTTCAAGGAGAGATGATCATGAGTTGATCGTCAAGACAAGAGAAGACCCATCATGTGTTGATGGAGTTCAAGCAAAGGATCATCATGCGTTGATGATTATCAAGTTAATGACCCGAGCTTGAAGTGATGATGTGCGTCATCAAGCTTCAAGAAGATGCAAGGCAAAGGTATGACTAGCTAGGGCTAAGGATATGTTCCTAGTCTTTTACCGGTCTTGGTGTTTGGTTGGAAGACCGGATTGCTAGTATAGGTTGCCGTACTATTAAGAGGGGTCTTAACTAGTAGTTTGAGTTAGTCATGTGTTGATAGCTCATCGTGGTTTCTCTAGCTCATCTAGGCATGATGCTATTTATTTGCGAATGTATTTTGCAAATAGTCGAGGCTCATGCGTAACCCTTGTAGCATGTGACTTAAGTTTGCAAATATGTTTTGCAAATGGTGTAAGTACATGTACCCTATTCCTTGTGATGAGTATTCTAAAGGTTTGCAAATGTGTTTTGTACCCTACTGAGAATATCATCTTGGAAACCTTGTTGGAATTGCACGCAAATGGGCGAATGTGTTTCGCCATTTGAAGTGAAGCCAATGTGTTTGGCTCTGTAGCCCGGCGGTCTGACCGCCAGGGGTCACCGGTCTGACCGGTGGCCAATCAGTCGAACCGACCATCTGTTGGCGGTCGGACCGATTTACCTTTGAGTTGATTCTCTGTCCAGAAGTTCCGCTGTTGAGAAAACGGAACTTCTAATGTGAGGAAGTTTCGGGGTTCGTGCGGAACGTTTATTCCAGAGAGCACCCGTTTTGGGACTTAGCCAAATTTCCATCGGGCGGTCGGACCGGCCAGCATTGGTGGTCTGACCGATTTGACGGCGGTTAGATCGGCCATTACATGGCGGTCCGACCAGTCGAAGGCCCAACGGCTAGTTTTATAGCCGTTGGAGGCACGGGCGGTCCGACCGGTCAATAGTTGGCGGTCAGACCGGCCCTGTGCTAATTTAAGGGAATCTTCTCCCAACGGCTAGTTTTTGTGTGCAAGCTATAAATATGAGCCTTGGCCGGTTGGGGTTGGTTGCTGGTGCTATTGTGAACCTATATTGAGCCTCTTGAGCTAAGAGCAAGCCTCTCATTCTATTTTGTGCATGTGTTGCACTTAGTGAGATTTGAGAGCAAACCCTAAGTGCATGTGTTGCTTTAGGTAGTGGATTGTGTATCCACTTGAGCTTTGATACTTGATTAGTTCAAGTGAAAGTTGATATTTGTTTCTCTTGGTCTTTGCCGACACCTAGACGGCATGGAGGCGTCATGCCCGGTGATCTTCTCAAAGAAGCTTGTGAGAAGGCCCGGTTTGTTTGTGAGTGGTTTGGTGCTCGCCATATCCGGAGTGGAGGAAGAGCAACCCTAGTGTAGTGAGGTGTTAGTTCGGTTTGGAACCGGTCCAAGTGGTTGGACTTACCTCGGAGGTGTTGGCTTAATTAGTGGAGCCGGTCCAACGTGGTTGGGCTTACCTCAACGTGGATTAGTGGAGACCGGCAAGTCTCCAAACACCACGGTAAAACATAATCGTGTCATCTTGTTTTATCTTGCGCTTTATTTTGAGCAATTTACATTACATGCTTTAATTGTTTATATATCATTGTGTGATTGCTTCCTTGTATTGATGGTGCACTTAGTTGAGCCTAGTTGATTTAGGTTTTAATTCTGCAAAACCAAATCTATTGTGACTAACATTCGTGGACCCAACCTAGTTTTGGGTACCAAAATGCTCTTTAATGTTTAATAGGTACTTGGAGAGGCATTGGAGGTTTGGCTTAAATAAAGAGGTGGATTTCACCATGTGCAAAATTGGAGCCAAACCTAAGGATGATCATGTCATATCATATGCCAATGCCATCTCGGTAACAAGTATTTACATTAAAGTATCTAGCCCCTTATGCCTTGTGTAGGTTGCATTTCATGAAAATCATATTAAAAGGTGTATTCTTGCTCTATAATTCATATTGTCATCATTAATATCTTGAGCAAGTTGGTAGTGGCACATTAAGGGGGAGTGCTAAGTCATTATCAAGTATATCACATCCCTAAGTGTGCCCAAATAAATTAAGTGCTAGTATGTTTTTCAAAATTGAGCCTTTTAGCCAAAAGTAAAAAATTTCATAATTATAGTAATTCTTTGAAAAACTAGTTGCAAAAGGTATACAAATGCTTTTCAAAGGTTTACCAAAGGTTTTGGCTTTAGAAAAACCTATTTTGAGTGAAAATGAGTTTCTAGCCAAAATCCTACATTATAGTATCTTGTTTTTGACCAAAACTAGATTTTTGTGTAAAATCTATTCTAAAAGGAATTTAAAAATCTTGCCAATAGGAAAATCCTAGAGTTCGTTATTCTAAACATTTTTGGTATTTAAAATATTTTCAAAAGGCCAACCTAGCAAAAGTTATTTGATTTTCAAATTCATCCAAAATACTCTTTTGACCTAAGTGGTCACTTTCTAGCACTTAAGTGAGTTTCGCCATATGAACCAAAATTATTCACATGAATATGTTCATAATTGTATTTATGACTCGTACATAAAATTGGATGCTTTAAAATTCACCATTTGCTCATTTTGCATATTTTGATGAAACTTTATGAAAATACGATTTCATTTACAAAAACCAAAAGATTAATTTATAAAAACTATTTAAGGTTTGAATTTTCAAGGGCTATATAAGTTGGAAATACTCCAAATATGTTTGCTTGATTGATTGTATGAAAATTTGGAGCAATTACAACAAATTTCTCTTTTATCTCCTTTTCCCCTTAAACTGTTTGTTAGTTTCAGAGATAGCCGGTCAGACTGGCCACCCTCGGCGGTCCGACCGACAGCCCATCGGTCCGACCGTCGTTGGCCCAGCGGTCTGACCGATTTTGCGTGAAGTGTGTTATAACCTTCACCCGAGAGCTCATTTTTCCTCACCCATTCATCTCTTTGCCCGAGCCTCCACTCCTCTTCTCTCCCTCAGGCCGCCAGCAACATCTCCTCTCCGGATCACCTCCTCCGGCCATCCATTTGGTGCTCCAAGGTAGATGTTTGTTCTTCTCCATCTACTCTTCCATTCCCTCCAATTGCTTTGTGGATTGATTGTCTAAACTCACACACATTTGGAACCCTATGTGAGGGGAGATTCTTTCAAAACCGGCTCTTGGCACTCCAATCTCTCAAGGATTCTTCCTCCTTGATTCTCCTATCCATCCAAGCCAGTAAGCATTCAAAATCCACTTGCAATTTGCTCTCACATTGAATTTTACCCCCAAATTCTAGGGTTTGTCAAAAATCCTACTTTCTATCTCAATGTTTGGCAAAATTAGCTATGCAAGTAGTTTGTGGGAATAAACCAATGAATATCCTCTGTGCCATTGCATAATCTTTGCAAAGATTATGAAATCTGAAAATTCCAATTTTTCGCCTATTCTGCGGTCGGTCACACGGTCCGACCGGCTGCGCATTAGCGGTCCGATCGCCTTAGTGGCGATCGACCGCCTGTGTCCAAAGGGTCCGACCGCCAAGAACTGAGAGTATGGTAAATGACATTTTTTATGTATTCATACGTTTGTTTCTCAATTTTTCTTGATTAATCCTTGAATTATATTCCCAGGAGCCATGCCAAACAAGCTATTGGCAAAACGCTCAAAGGCTCCTCCTTCCTCTTCAGAAGGGAAGAGTCCAATCGAAGATGAACCTGAAGATGAGCATATGGAAGTAGTTGAGGAGTCAGATGAAGACGACAATAGCAGCGATGACAATTTTGAGGCTTCTGATAATGATGAGGATGAGGATTAAGAAAATGCTCCCGATGAAAGTCAGTTCGTCGGGCTTGATGTGTCAAGGATCAAAAGTGAACAATATACAATCTTGAGGCACATCAATCAATTTCGGTTTGCAAGATCAGCTTCTATGAATTTGTTTCATACAAAATCCCAGCAAGATGTATTTCAAATTATCTATGCGAAGAAGCATTTTGCGAATCATCGCTTTGTCAAGTGGAGCTATCTTGCCCAAAATCCAACCTACAACGAGCTCTACCGTCTCTTCAAGAATGTAGGTTTGGATTCCTTGGTCTCGATTCGTTGCAACTTCCATGCCAAGGCCATCAGGCAATTCTATGCAACGGTGTTCGTGTCTCCTGATCACGACCACCTTATTTGGATGAGCGGGCAACAGAGGCTAGAAGCCTCTAAGGAAGATTTTGTGCAGGTCCTAGAACTGAGAGAGTCCAGGGGTATCAAGGTACATCTTCAGGAACCCCTTGCACCTACCTTGGTTGATGAGTATTATGATCAGAACACTCATCACTCTTGTGGCAAGGTAACTGGACTTTTTCCCCTCCCCAGCATTATAAACAGGATAATGAGAGCATCGTTCTTCCCTAGAAGTGGGAATAACGATGAAATCCATGGAAGGGCATGGAATGTGATTAAATATATCATGGAGGGCACTAAATTTGATGTGATAGATCTGATTATCAGGGAGATTGCCACCTCCAAGGGAGACAAGTCAAAGAGTATCTATTATGCTCACTTCATTATGAAATTGATAAAGAGCAGAATTGACTTTGATAGCCCCTGTGACATAGAGCATAAAGAATATAGACCCAGGGATGCTCCTCTTGCTGCTCCTCAGATGCCTGCTCAGGTGCCTCCACCTCCTCAGTCTCAGGGACAGGGCTCCTCATCTCAGGGTCCTCAGGCACAAGACCCTATCCTGGCAGCGATTCTACATCTTCAGCTGAGTGTGGATCAGATGCGCACATCCCGGGAGGCATTTCAGACAGCCACCACCTCCAAATTAGATGCACTAGACGCTTCAGTCTCAGACTTGCGTACGCAGTTCCTTGCATCTCAGCCTTTGGTCTATCATCGCCAGGGACGTGGTCTGCGCCGGCCCTACTCCTCTCAGCAGGGAGATCAGCATCCTTCTTCATCACAAGCTCCTCCTGCTGATCAGTAGCTTCTATTTTACTTAGATCATTAGACCTTGTAATGAAAACAATTGTAATATTTTTTGCATGGTTGTATGACTCATGATGAATTTGGCTATGTTATTTTATTATCTTTGTGAGCAAATTGATCATTCATGTTATGATGAGTCTGTGTATGATGTGTTGAATGAAAATGAGCTTACTTAGATTCTCATGATTTTTATTGATTATTGTTATTTTCAAATGTTATGCTCCTTGGATTGATTGTTTACAAAGGAAATTCTATCAAATTTTTTATATAAAACCACAAGCATGAATTTCAATGATCATCTCAATATGCTTTGTGAAAATTGTTTATTGGCAAAATTTCCATTGGTCATAAGTATCAATTTCATATTCTTTGTGACCAAGCTCCTCAAATTGAAATATCCTCTTTTGACCTTACCTTATTTTTGATGATATTTCAAGTGGTGTCAAAAGAAGAGAATATTTCAAGTGGTGTCAAAAGAAGAAAATGATTTCAATTGCCAAGTTCTTTGCTTTGCAAAATCTCTTTCTTGGCTTTATAAATGTTTTGGTCTTTTTGGTGCTTAATGCCAAAAGGGGGAGAATTTTTATGTTATCAATGTATATCCCCACATTTGGATTTGTGTTTTATGCCAAAAAGGGGAAGATTATTTATGTTATCAATATCCCCTTACTTGGATGATTAATGCATTTTCCTTATTTGGATGACTTATATATTCTCCTTGGTTATTTGACTTATACCAAAAAGGGGGAGAATTCTTTTATGGGAGAATGCATTATGTTTACAAGCATATTTTTCTTATATGCATATTGATTAATGCTTTAAATTTCACCATATGACATGCATAGACATAGTTCAATAGCCTAATTTCTTATGGTATGTCTATTTATATCCAAATGATATGATTGATAAATGATTTGCCATCAATCACCAAAAAGGGGGAGATTAAAAGATCTAGACCCGCCATTATGACTTAATGGACTGTTTTGGTGATTAATGACAAATCTAATTGTGAGACTAATTCTCTTGTTTAGTATTATCATGTGTAGTCTCATTTGGATATAAATGTGAAATTCAACGAGGTATGCATTCGAATCATACTCTTATATAATGTTGCATTCCTCGGATCCAAAATATAGGACTAATGGTAACTAATGGTAATCACATTGTGGAACTAACATTTGGTTTGTTTTGGTAACTAATGGTAATCACATTGTGGAACTACCATTTTCCATGAGTTGTATAAATAGGTTATGTTCCAGGATGATGAAGACTTGGGATGACCATGAGTTGGTAATCACTCTTTTATTTTACCATGGCAGCCAATACTCTGCCGTGATAGGATTTGGGCAGCCAATCCTCTACCACGGCAAAGAATCCTCTGCCGCGGTAGCTAATCCTCTACTGTGGCACACAATCCAAGCTATGGTAAATCTAAAATCATAGATGACTCTAACCACGAACCGTCTGTGATATCTACATATCACAACGGTTCTCTAGAACCGTCTGTAATAGTTCCATATCACAGACGGTTCGTCTTGGAACCGTCTGTGATTATTTTATCACAGACGGTTTCAAAGAACCGTCTGTGATGAGGCGTCTTCTATGACCTGTTTTGTAGTAGTGTTGTACTGAAATCTGCTATGAAATATATGATTTTTATATGATACTTACTGTAATTTCAGACCAATAGAAACACCACAACCTCATTCAATGCAATAACAACAAAACACATTCTCATTCATTTCAACATGGCCATTACATCACAGTTTCAAAATCCGAATAGCAACAAGAAACAAAATTACACCAATCGTCAAATTAATCTTGTATTCCAACCTTCCGACAATATTGGCCGCCATTCTCTCTGTCGTAGTAGAAAAAACTAGACAGTGGGTACTCAGTACCCTTTTTATCTTGAGGGAGGACCGAAGGGAGAGGAGCCAAAACTTGATTATGTACGTGTATTGCTGTTGGTATAAATGAGAGCCTCCCCCCCTCACATGCCCATGGGGCTCTATATATAGGAGGGCAAGAAGGGATAATTACCGTCTTACCCTTACAATATGGAGAGAGAGAGAGGGTAATTGGGTACAATGTTGAGAGAAAGTGGGGGTACTCGGGTACACTCGTCCTTCCTTAAACTATATGAATTGGGTTTACATAGGGGCAGTATCCCTGATGGTACCATGGTACTCCTGACGACCTGAGGGTGTGGGGCACCCCCGGTGTCCTGTTACGACAACTCCCGAGGTTGCGAGGACATGTCCTGTGATCCTGAGGGCCGAGCGGACGCCCTTTCGTTGCCACCGGCACCACGGGAGTCGGGATACCACGGAATGGAACGGCCCGGGCCCTACAAGCGGCCGGCTCATCATGGCCGGACTCCGCGAGGGTGAAGTTGACGCGGAAGAAGTCGATGCGGGGCCGCCCCGCCGAGGCATGGCCTTCGAGGTGGGCGGCGAGCTGCGGCGGAACCTACGAGGGCGAAGTCGACGCGGGGCCGCTGTAACATCCTAATTTTCAGAGCTTTAAAAATCTTTTAAATAGTGGTAGAGAGAAAATTCACCATTTGGATTTATTTGAATATTAAATTAAAAAGCTTAATATGGACTTTAAGGACAAACTGATTTAATGTGATTAATCCCAACATCAATAATTGTCAAAACTATTTTATTTAGATTCTATATGCTTGGATATATTTTATAGAATTTTCTGGAATTTTTCCAAAGTCATTTGCTATTTTCTATTGGCTAATTGTATTTTCTGGATTTATTTAAAAGAAAAATCAAAAGAAATTTCTCGATCAAGATGGGTCAAGCTCAACACTATTCCAAATGTCAGGCGCCACCATCTCACCCCGGCCGCGCTCGTCCGTTGGATGCTTGACGCGCGCCCTCGCTTCCGACGGACGACGACGCTCAACCCCCGCCTTCATCCGTTGGATTTTCGCCGCGTGGCTTCGCCCACGATTCGCCGCCGCCGCTTCGCGCCGCTTCCACTGTTGATTTCCATCGCGACGGCGCTGCACCCGCCGCCTCGCCTCTCGCCAGTGGGACCGCCACCGAAGTCGCCGCTCCGCGAGCTTTCTTCTCGCGCGCGCGCCGCGCCATTGCCTGCTCGAGTTCGTCCGACAAAACCGATTCGTTCTCGATTCTTCGCACGACCCCACCAAATCGTAGCTCGCTGATTTCTTATCCGCTCCAAACCGAATCAAACCTCGAATCCGCTTTTAATCTCCCGATCTGAAATTCAAATCGCGACCGCTTTCGGACCCGATTTGGGGTTTCAAATCTCGCGCCTCCGCCTATAAATACCCCTTAGCACCGCCCGACCTCCGCAACCCAAAGCCGCCACCTCGCCGCCTGTGACGCTCTAGCGCCGCTACCCTCATCGCCTGATCGCTCTAGCGCCAAGATTTCGAGTTTTAGGGTTTTCGCCGAGCTTCTTCTCCGTGAATTGCGCCACCTTCATCGCCGCTCTTGCCTCGCCGACTACACCACCGTGATCGCCAAGTCCTGTGCTACCTCAGCGCACCTCCTCCTCGTCGGAGCAACGCCGAGCACCTCCCGACAAAACCCGAGCCTTCACCGCCGCTTCCGCCACGGCCGCCACCGCCGCTGCTGGCCACGGTAGGGCACCCCGAGCGCGCAATAGCACAGGAACAATCTGTACCCTCCATCACGGTGAGTCGCCGCTGTCACGGTGACCATCGGGTCCCGAAGCGCCACCGCCGCCGTTGTCGCCACCACGCCAACGCCGCCTTCTTCGGCCGGTCTTGGTGTACCAACGATGGCGCCAGATCACGCCAGACACGCCAAGGCGTGGCTCGGTCCACCGCGCCGATCTCCCTGCCGGCACTCTGGTCCACCGAGAGTCAGGTCATTGACATGTGGGGCCCACATGTCGATTTCTTTAAATCTATTTCTTTTTCCAGAAATTCTCTACGACGCAAGCATTGCGCAATAATCCGATTTTCCTTTATAAAAATAATTCGGGAAATTCAATAAAATCCAAATTAGGGTTTTATTTGATTTTCAAACTTTCAAAGCCCATATCTTTTGCATCCGAACTCCGATTGAGCCCATTCAAATTTGTAAATTCATATAAAATTAAGATCTATTTAATGGTGAATTTTATTTGAATTTTTGGAGTTGTTTTGCCTCTGTTATTTATTTGTTTTTATTTCTTTATCTCGCTTCATGTAGTAGACATCGATACTTCGGGGAATTTTGCAGAAGAAGGTGCACCTCAAGACCAAGACCAATATCTAGATCTATTCCAAGGCAAGTTATACCTTTGATCATATTGAACCTAGTTTTCAAAATACTTTGTTTCAATGTGTAGGACCGGAAAGGCGACTAGGGGGGTGAATAGGCGCTTTCACAATTTTCTCGTCTAAGTCGAATTCAACACGAACTTCACTCCTTTAGCTATGAGAGCTAAGAAGATCAGTAAGCACACAGCGGAAGCCTTGTGTTGAATTTGATAAACCCCTCAAGCACATGACACAAAAGGAGAAAAGAACTCAATGTTCTTCACTCGACACGGGCGGTCTGACCGCTACCCCGCGGTTTGACCGACGGTCAAGCAATGTCCGACCAAGAACTAACCAATGGCCGGACCGGTGAATGCGGTTCGACCCGCCAACCCAATGGCTCAATACACGCAAGGTCGAACCGCCGCTGTAAGGTTTGGCCGGACCGGTAGAGTCCAAGATCAAAAACTCCACCTAAATCCAAAACGAAATTTGATCCAACTTTTGATTCAACCAATAAAACTTGACCAAATTTCTAGCACACCTCCCTAATGATATTAGAGACCTATTTCTAGCGACGATCCGTCAGATCCACTTCGCAGAATCGATCTCTCGAGATTTTAACAAGTATGCTCAAACCCTAGAAATGAGAAAACTTGATTCAAGACTTGCTTGTGGGGTTTGATGATCTAGATGACTCTAGGAGTAATCCCACACAACAAAGCAAGATAAAGTAGGTCGAGAGACCAAGCATGAACCTTTGAATCAAGGAAGCACCAAAACATCCAAAAGAGAGAAGAACGCAAAGGGAGCAACGATCTTTCAATTAAGCATCACAAGATTGTTCATTCACAATAGATGCTTACAAAGCCTCTCCACCAAGGAGGGCAAGAGCTCAACAAAGAGCACACTCCAAACCCTAGTTCTCCTCTCCTCTCCTCCAAACCCTAGAAAAGGAAAAAGGGGCTAAATGAATGCTTGCTTAGTTTTCCACCTCTCCCTTCCTATTTATACTAGAGAGCTAGGGTTTCCTTTTGGGTCTCTACACATGGGACCCACACACAATAACTCTTGAAGCAATCACCGCTTTACCACGTGTAGGTTGATCACGGTTCTCATCGACGCCAAGCCTCTCTTGTCCGAATCCCATCGAACCTCCCGAAACTCGCACCAAATCCGCACCGCCGATCCAACCAAATTGCTTCAACCACCCATTCGATCCATCTTGTCCATTCTCGCACTGCTTGAGTCACACGACCACCCAGATCCCCGATCGCTCGACCTCGCCTCCAAGCGTAGTCCCGATCCACTCACCGCTGACGCCGTTGACCGCAAGCCACCGCACAAAGAATAGACAAACAAACCGCTTCGGGAACAAGTTCTTCACAACTTGACCCACGCCGCCCCGCAATGCGATATACATCAATAAAGCATTGAAGTTCATAGGATAACACACTCGTAACAAACTCAATGCAACACTTGGCTCACCTCCAGTGATCGCCGGCCCGATCAGCCCACGTGGCGGCCCGACCGATTTCATGTTGGCGGACCGCCTCCCACAACGGCGGCCGGACCGGTCCAAAGGACTTAGCCAAAATTCAAGCGAGAAATTCAAACCTTCGAAATTTCAATCGAATAGAACTTTTGACTGGAACTCCAAAATGATGGGACCACATCCAGAGACTCCTCACTTGCCTACACAACCTATTTTTGGCCCACCTCAAAAACCCAACTTTTAAAGTACGGTCTGACCGCCACCATGGCGGTCGGATCGCTCCATCAAGCGGATCGACCGCCAAGACAACCGGTCAGACCGCCAAAGGCTTCGACAAATTTTGGAGCAAACCCGAAACGCGAGATTTTACAAACTAATAACGCCATTGCCAATTGACTCATCATCCCGAGATCATGCACATATCCTCACGATATCCACAATCTCCCTTGATGAACACATTGGCAATTTTCAAGAAAATGTGGTTTTTCAAAATGAAAAGTAAAACTTCATTGCTGCATAAAGGCACAACTTGGTCCATAAGCAACAAAAAGCCTAGGAACCGATCAAGCTGGCTTCAGAATAGTGTAAGCAAGTGAGATAAGGCATTGAAAGCACAAAAGGATTCAAATTCCAGAAAGTAGCCAAAAATCTCACTTAGGTCCAAATGAAAGACACAATGTTCTATTTGACCTTTGATCATTGTGAGTATTCTTCAATTGCAAATCAAATAAGATAAGACAATGAAACCCAGAAACTCAACTCACCATGATCACAAAATTTCAAAAGGTTCAAAATTTTTATTTTATGAAGTTCTTTTATATTAAACCTTGAGTATGAGAAACCAAAAGCTCCAACAACATTTTCTTCACAATCTTTCTCCCCCTTTGACAATGAATTCATCAAGATGCATGAAAAAGAAAGAGCATGAAGGAATGACTTTATTTTTGAACTTTAGTGAAAAAGGAGCCATGACCATTATACATGTAGACAAGATAAGTATTATACCAAGCCATATAAAGAGTAGACACTATATTCAATCATGGCAAAACGTGTCTTTGCAAAGCTAAAGCCAAGATAGCAAGAATCGAGAATAATGTAATTAAAATCATGAAAGGTTGCTCAATATCATAGATTCACTCCAAACAACCAAAAATGAGTCAAGCCATGTCTATAAGTAAAAGAGACTCAAAACAAGAATTGAGGCATTTTGAGCATTAAGAGAATTCTTTTGAAGCAAAGCTCAAGCACTTAGCCCTTTTTGGGCAAATCCTCTTTTTTTTTTACTGTGCTAGATCTCAAGCCTTGCCGCGACCATCTCAAGCGATAAGCTTAAAAGAATGATCTAGGTCATCCAAAACTCCCCCTGAGTTCATGCCTAGTGCAATGGCAAGCCGTCTCATGAGAAAGGATTGGTGAGATCAGTTTTTTCTCACAGAAAATCTTATTTTTTTATTTGCTTGACTTGATAATATAAAAAGCTCATTTTTTCAACTCAGAATACGTTCAAGACTCAATTCAATCTGTAAGACATGGCGAGAGTCATAAGAGGATCACTAGAGCAAAACTAGTCACAAGATCCAACAAGACATGATTTGATTCAAATTTCTCACAGATATAAAGCTAGCAAGGCAAAAACTAGGCCAAACACAAAGAGCCATAAAAGAGGTCTAGCAGACTATCACTCGATATGACACGGTATAGAATATGAAAACAAGTCATACAGGGATAATAATCAAAGCTCCACTAATTTTATTATACAATGCAAGACAATTGAATTGAAACATGCATTATGATACAATGAATGCAAAAAGAGCAACTTCCCCCTCAAAACAGCCCAATAGGACTAATAACCCTAACTCTCCCAAAGCAAAGAAAGCCAAGAGTCAAGAGCCTTAGTGAAAATATCTGCAAGCTGTTGCTCAGACTCTACAAAGTGAAGCACAACATCACCTTTCTCAACATGGTCTCTTAGAAAATGAAATCGAATGTCAATGTGTTTAGTCCTGGAATGTTGCACTGGGTTTTTGGCAATATTAATTGCGTATGTTATCACGTAAAAGAGGAACACTTCCCAAGGATAACCCATAGTCCCGCAGTGGATAAAATCCAGAGAACTCGAGAGCAACCACTTATGCAGCCTACATACTCGCCCACCAGATCAGGCAATGTAAGACTGCTTTCTAGAAGACCAAGAAACAAGAGATGTGCCCAAGAAATGACAAGTGCCGTAAGTACTCTTCCTATCAACTCTACACCCGCGTAAATCAAGATCGTAAAATGCTCGAATTGAAAGAGTCAAGAAGAAGAATACCAGAGTCCAAAATCAAGCGATCTTGAAGATACCAAGATGCGCGCATGACTTGACGATGAGAAGCACGAGGAAGCTCGAATCGAGCGCACGCACATACGGCGAATTGTATGTCCTACTCGACAGAAGATAGAGGAGGGAGCCAATCATATCGCGGTACTCCTTCCGTCCACGGACTCTCCATCCTCATCGTGGTCCAAAGACGGTGGTCGTAGCAATGGGAGTAGACATTGGCCTCATCGCTTCCCATATTGAAGCGCCAAGAAGGTCCTTTGTATACTTACTCGTGAACGAAGGTGCCTTCTTTCGCTTGTTTGATTTGAAGACCAAGGAAGAATGTTAGCCTCCCATCATGCTCATCTCAAATTCACCGCTCATGGAATCAAAATCTAGACACCAAAGCATGAGAGGAACCACCAAAATAATATCATCCACATATATTTGAACCAACAAGAAATCACTGCCATGCCTGAGAGTGAACAAGGTTTTATCAACCATTCCCATTTTGAAATCATTTTCAAGCAAGAAACTCTTAAGCCTGTCATACCAAGCTCTAGGAGCTTGTTTCAATCCATACAGGCTTTAGAGAGTTTAAAACATGGTTTGGGAATTTTGATTTTCAAACCCGTGAGGTTGCTTGACAAAGACCTCTTCTTCTATGAAGCCATTCAAGAAAGCACTTTAACATCCATTTGAAAAAGCTTGAAACCCTTGGATGTTGCAAATGCTAAAAGAATGCGAATGGCCTCCAATCTAGCTACTGGAGCAAAGGTCTCCTCAAAGTCTAAGCCCTCTACTTGGGAATAACCTTGAGCAACAAGTCTAGCCTTATTAAGTAACAACCAATCCATCCTCACTTTGCTTATTTTTAAAACCCATTTTGTTCCAATAACATGAGAATCGGAAGGTCGCCAACTAAAACCCGACTTTGTTTCTTTCAAAATTTTCAAGCTCTTCATGCATGGCATTGACCCAAGAGGCATCGATAAAGCATGGGTGATATCTCTGGTTCAAAAGAGGCGACAAAAGCGAGAATGTGCATGGGAATCGGAGAATAAACCTCGAGCGAGTGACTCGCTCTTGAAGATCCCCAATCATCCGCTCAGAGGATGTTGTCGCGAATGCGAAGAGGTGCTCTCGGTGCGTATGGCCTCTACCCCATGAGTTGTGGAGGTAGGAACAGAGCCACTCAGATCGTCGGTGGGGATAGGAGGCGGCCGTCACCGACATCAAGTAGTAGTAGCAGCTCTCCACCCTCTCGAGGTAGCAGAGGATGGTTTGAGTCTTCATCCTCGTAATCATCATCGACGAAGATGCTTTCTTGAGTTTCGTAAACCTGTACCAAGCATCGGGTCTAGTACTGTGACTAGCCTCATCAAAAGTGACTTCGCAAGTCTCAACAATTTTGTTAGTATCAACATTAAAAACACGATAGCCACGAGAATGAGCAGATATCCAAGAAATATGCCATCAAAACATCTAGACTCAAATTTATCAAGATTGCCATGTTTAAGAATGAAGCACTTGCAACCAAAAATCTTGAAATGAGAGACCTTGGGAGAATGACCAAATCTAAGCTCATAAGAAGTCTTCCCAACCACAGATCTCAAGAAAACCCTATTGGAGATATAACAAGCAGAGAGATCGCCTCACCAAAATCTCCTAGGAGTAGAATGCTCATCTAGCATGGTCCGAGCCATCTCTACAAGGGTTCTGTTCTTCCTTTCTACAACACCATTCTCACGAGGAACTCTAGGAGAAGAAAATCGATGCTCAATTCCCTATCGCACAGTAGGTAGAAAAAGAAGAATTCTTGAACTCGTCCCATTATCACTCCTAATGGCTCTCAAAGCTCTAGTATATCAACAAAGAATTCTAAGGACCAAATCTTTAAAGAATCCAAATGCTTCATTCCTTAGAAGCAAGAAAATAAACCCATGAATACCGGAGTAATCATCCACAACCACCAAAGACATACCATTTCCCACCACCGATCAACTCTAGAAGGACCAATCAGATCTAAGTGAAGAAGTCGCCCCGTCCATCACCATTACCAAAGTAAGAGGTGGGTGGAAGCGGACACCATCTTACCATGTCTACAGTGGTGAGCACACAAGATCTCTGACAAATTCTTCACTTAGGCAAACCTCTAATCAAGTCCTTGCAACCGACTCTAGACAAATGATCAAAACCTATATGCCCAAGTCTACGATGCCACAAAACAAGGTCATGAGAATCGAGGCTACAAGACACCTAGGACTAGAAGCGTAAGAAATGCTGAAATTTGCACGTAAAATCTTCTCAAACTGAGATCTCAAAACAAGCTCACCCGAGGAATCTAGAACTCACACTCACCTCTCTTAAACCTCACTTCTAGACCTCATCAAGCAAATGAGAAACAGATAGAAGATTATACCTCACCTTACTCACCAAAGCGACGCCTTTTAGCATGAACTTGTCGTTGACGCAAGACAAGGCCCTTTGCAACACGGCCCTAGAGAAGCATCCCCAAATGTAATCAATTCATTGCCGGATGCACGGTGAGGGAGGAGAACCATCTAGAATCTCCGTCATATGTCGAGAACACCCGAGTCAACAAGCCACTTGTCCTCCTTCCTCGCACGACGGACCTAAAAGGCACAATCAAAACATCCGTGCCTCAAGATCAAGTTAGTGATAAATGAACGAGGAATCCAAAGATCGAGAAGCACGATGTCCGGGAGCAAAGCAGAGAAATAGCTGAAACATGATCAGAATAAAATCATAAGAATGCACATGAGAACCACCTAGACCTCTCCAAACGATCTACCAAAAGATCGATACTCCCTGTCTAGGTGCTACCCTGTCTCTCCTCACGATGTCCTAATCCAACATGCCGCCTAGACCCACCAAAAGAGTCTACAAAGTTCTCTACAAATCTAGGCCTATGAGTGGTGCGATAAACAGTCGCCTAGCTCTAGAGACTACATCCGAGAAGGGACTCCTCTAATGGATCTTAGGACGCCATCCTCTCTTTTCTCTCAAGTTTTGCTCCCTAAGCGTAACTCAACAAGATGGCCTTCTTTCTGCGTATGCAATGGTATCGACCTTTGAGGGTCTGCATGAATGAGTGAAAGCACCTTTCTTGCCGAAAGAGTTTGAGCAAAACCACCGGATTTGAAAACAACCCCTGATGGCTTAGGAGGTTCTAGCTCAAACAAACCATTCTTCACAACTCTAGCAATCTTAGGTGGGTTTTTCTTGAATGCTCTAGGGGTTGAAACCTAGACCACTATTTTTCACGCCACCTTGGATTGATCAAGAATCATGTTGAGTTTCTTTTCCCACTTGAAAATTTCTCAAGAGTCACCTTGAGGTAATCATTCTCTTTCATTAACACCTCACATCTAGTACACTTGCTAGACTTGATTACCTCATTGCGCTTACTCTTAAGAAGGGCCACTTCCACTTTGAAGGCCTCACAAGACACACAATAGGATTCCCAATCCTACTCAATCGCTCCTTAAACTTGACTCTAAAAGCCTCTTGTATCCGACTAACCATGGTTTCAACTTCAAAGATTCAAAACACAAGAGTTAGAATCAATAACCTTTTAGAAGCAAGAAAGACATGGATCTTTCAATTTTAGCCTTTTCTTCCAGTGGTCTTGTTTAAGGCTTCAATCTCAATTGTAAGCTTGGGACAATTTTCACAAGATGCAACTCTAGAGTAAATCAATGTTTCATCATCTCTGCATCTTAATCCTATTATCCTTACAATGAGAGCATGTGTGACTAGCATCAAACTTTTGCAATTCTTTTAAGGAACTATCCAATTTTAATTCTAGCAAAGCACAATTTGAGCAAGTTAAAGGGATAGCTTCCATGGCAATACATCAAAAGGAATGACATCTAAACAAGCAGATCTAGACTTGAAGGATTCTAGTTCATCGAGAGCATCTTTTAGTTGATTTGAGACAGAGGAATGAGCAGATTTCAAGCTTGTCAAATCTTTAAGCAAGCTAGTGCAGAATCACAAATATCACCGGATTGATAGATTTAAGCCTAACAACTTCAAGATTCAAATTATCAATCATAATGTCCTCGCTTCCTAATCATTTTTACTTGCTTATGCAATTTCGCTCAAGAAGCACCAAAGCCCTTTTCATATCGCAATAGAAGGGCATACCTCATCGATCACTAAAAGGATCCTCATTGTTGGAGGAGTCGCTATCGTGGGTCGTTCTGGCCATGAAACACATGCCGTGAAGTCATGCGCTTCTTCTTGCCACGAGAATCACTCGCCGCCCTCCGCTTCCGAGTCCACATCGCTCATATTCTCATTCTCAAGAGCGGCAGGACCCTACCGACAAACTTTCGATAGTTTGTCTTCTTGGGTTTTGCATCCTCTCCGGGGATGTCTTCGTGTCTCCTTCTCCTCCTTGCCCTTTAGCTTGGGGCACTGGAGCGAATGTGGTTTGGCTCACCACATTCAAGCACGTGATAGGTCCACCTCCTCCTATTTCTCACCTTGTTGTACGCTCTGTGAATTTGGTGGAAAGGAGGGCTAAGTCATCCTCGCAATTTCTCAAGTTGCTCATCACTCAAAGAATGTAAAGCGATAATGAAAAGCCGATGAGCTACAATCAAGAGAATCAAGAGCAACCCTTGGATTTGTCGACCACTAAAGCCATCGACTGTCTTGGGAGACGCGAGATAAAGTCAATCTCATGCCTTCAACCTCGAGTAGAGCTTATCCATGGTAAGCTCACTCATGACAAAGGTTGTCATTGATGGAAGTGATCTTCATACCCTGCACCTTCACATCAAGAGCACCTAAGTCGGGCGGCATTTTCGCACTCGTAAAATACCAAGTCAACAAATACGAGATCATGAAGAATTTTAGAGAATCTTCCCACACCTCATCCAAAGACTCACCAGCCTTTGTTCGATCTTCGAGTAAACCTTTTGAGTCGGTTCGCCTCACTTCCTTGATCGCAGATGGACCCTTCGTGATAATCACAAAGTGTCCGCCAGATCTCGTGAGCAGACCGCAAGTGAGCAACACGCCAAACTCGATCGACTAAGGCCTTGGATCAAATAATTCCGAGCCTTGTCATTGGCCTCCACATCCGAGTGATCGATCGCCATCGGTGGCACGACATAATGATTTTTCACCTTTAGCCAAATAGCGTGCCCTTGAGCCTCGATATACGCTTGCATACGAGCCTTCCAAAGATGCAAAGTCAACTCCTCAAAAATGTGTGGCTTGGTTGAGTACTTGTCATCGCCATGGCTCCAAAGACCGTTAAGATCTATAGAAAAGAGCTAACCGCTCGATACCACTTGTAGGACCGGAAAGGCGACTAGGGGGTGAATAGGCGCTTTCACAACTTTCTCGCCTAAATCAAAACCAACACGAACTTCACTCCTTTAGCTATGAGAGCTAAGAAGATCGAAGAAGCACACACGGAAGCCTTGTGTTGAATTTGATAAACCCCTCAAGCACATGACACAAAAGGAGAAAAGAACTCAATGTTCTTCATCGACACGGCGGTCCGACCGGCTACCCCGGGCGGCGGACCGACGGTCAAGCAAATGTCCGACCGGCAACTAACCAATGGTCGGACCGGTGAATGAATGGTTCGACCCGCCAACCCAATGGTCTCGAATACACGGGCGGTCGAACCGCCGCTGTAAGGTCGGTCGGACCGGTAGAGTCCAAGATCAAAAACTCCACCTAATCCAAAACGAAATTTGATCCAACTTTTGATTCAACCAATAAAACTTGACCAAATTTCTAGCACACCTCCCTAATGATATTAGAGACCTATTTCTAGCGACGATCCGTCAGATCCACTTCGCAGAATCGATCTCTCGAGATTTTAACAAAGAAGTGCTCAAACCCTAGAAATGAGAAAACTTGATTCAAGACTTGCTTGTGGGGTTTGATGATCTAGATGACTCTAGGAGTAATCCCACACAACAAAGCAAGATAAAGTAGGTCGAGAGACCAAGCATGAACCTTTGAATCAAGGAAGCACCAAAAACATCCAAAAGAGAGAAGAACACAAAGGAGCAAACGATCTTTCAATTAAGCATCACAAGATTGTTCATTCACAATAGATGCTTACAAAGCCTCTCCACCAAGGAGGGCAAGAGCTCAACAAAGAGCACACTCCAAACCCTAGTTCCCTCTCCTCTCCTCCAAACCCTAGAAAAGGAAAAAGGGGGCTAAATGAATGCTTGCTTAGTTTTCCACCTCTCCTTTCCTATTTATACTAGAGAGCTAGGGTTTCCTTTTGGGTCTCTACACATGGGACCCACACACAAATAACTCTTGAAGCAATCGCCGCTTACCACGTAGGTTGATCACGGTTCTCATCGACGCCAAGCCTCTCTTGTCCGAATCCCATCGAACCTCCCGAAACTCGCACCGATATCCGCACCACCGATCCAACCAAATTGCTTCAACCACCTGCTCGATCCATCTTGTCCATTCTCGCACTGCTTGAGTCACACGACCACCCAGATCCCCGATCGCTCGACCTCGGCTTCCAAGCGTAGTCCCGATCCACTCACCGCTGACGCCGCTGACTCGCAAGCCACCGCACAAAGAATAGACAAACAAACCGCTTCCGAACAAGTTCTTCACAACTTGACCCACGCCGCCTCCGCAATGCGATATACATCAATAAAGCATTGAAGTTCATAGGATAACACACTCGTAACAAACTCAATGCAACACTTGGCTCACCTCCAGTGATCGCGGTCCGATCATTTTCACAGGCCGGTCCGACCGATTTCATGCCGGCCGGACCGCTTCCCACAACGGCGGTCGGACCGTCCAAAGGACTTAGCCAAAATTCAAGCGAAATTCAAACCTTCCGAAATTTCAATCGAATAGAACTTTTGACTCGAACTCCAAAAATGATGGGACCACATCCAGGAGACTCCCCTCACTTGCCTACACAACCTATTTTTGGCCCAGCTCCAAAAACCCAACTTTTAAAGCAGCGGTCGGACCGGCCACCATGGCTTGGCCGGATCGCTCCATCGGCGGTCCGACCGCCCAAGACAACCGGGTCGACCGCCAAGGCCTCGACAAATTTTGGAGCAAACCCGAAACGCGAGATTTTGCAAACCAACAACGCCATTGCCAATTGACTCATCATCCTGAGATCGTGCACATATCCTCACGATATCCATTCAGAGTTATGGAGAGCGCAAGGGAGGACTTGCCGCTGAGCTTTGGAAGTTGTTACAAGTACTTGGAGGATTCGACCGTCCATTGTACCGTGGCAACGTTTGGATCGTGAACGGTCGAGACCGTGGAGTGATCTGCCATTTGACCATTTACGCCAGGAAGAACACCAAGGCAAGCAAACCCCTGAACATCTCAGCTCGGAGGAGTGTTTGGATTGAAGCAATCCAGGAGTCTTCGCGCCTTGCCATCCTGAGGATCTGCAACATCTACTCTCGAGAGCTTCGTGACATAGTTTTCCGTTACCATCCCCGCACTTCCGACGTGGATCTTGCTGCACGTTTTCCGTCTACGGAGGGAGAAGGCAACACCACCGTTTTGCATCTCGCCCAGTTCGCCGCTGCTCAAGAGGAGTCGTTGGAGTTAGCCGCCACAGAGCTGGAGTGTGCCTACGAGACTCTTCAGAGAGCTTAAGAAAGGATCGTCATACTGGAAGAAACTCTTTATGGACAGCACGATCACGAAGAAGACACTGAAGAGGAAGACCCAGAAGAAGCTGACGGACCGGCTGAACCAGAAGAACTAGCAGAGGCAAAGAGCCGAGGAACCAAAGAAGACTGCACACTGAGACACTGCTCTCGTTGCACCAGCCCGGACATCAAGATCGGGTCGCAAGGATGCCCTCTCACTTTCGTGTCTACAAGAAAGTGAGCACCGCCAAGGCTACGGAGGCTATTTAATCGAGTAGTCTGTTCGAGTTGTTTCAGGCTTAGCCAGTATTAAGTCTTGAGTTGCCCTTTAGGCGGTAGTTTTATGTGCTTAGGTTCGTCCTTATTTTTGCGTGCAAGTATGAGCTGCAGAGGCCCTTAGGCATTTGTTTCAAGCCATACTATTATCTTAATCAATATAAGAGTTTCAGTTGAGCTTTCTTAAAATATGTTGTTGGGTTTTACCTACCCCGCTTAGTTCTACAACTCATCTTGTGCTTGCTACCTTATCTAACCCTGGAGATTCACCAGATGGTTCAGACTCGTCAAGTCACGCAAGTGGTTCCGATATCTAAAGGTCGTAAGGACAGAGCAGCACTTCGTGAGAAGCAGTTCCACCACAAGCACCTTCAATTGATCTGCAGAATTTTGGAGCATTCATGGCAGCTCACACCCAGCTGATGTATACCATGATGAACCAGATGCAAGCTATGAATAACCAGAACCATAACAATCAGCATCACAATGGAGTCCCAGTTGCTCATGGTCACAATGGATCATCCAAGTTGGCCGAGTTTATGAGAAGCCGTCCACCAACTTTTTCTGGACATGTCTCACCAGTAGAAGCTGATGATTGGCTTCGTGTCATTGAGAGGAAACTACTGATCACTCAATGCAGCGATCATGAGAAAGTGTTGTACGCCACTCACCAGATGGAAGGCATTGCTGCCGAAGGGTGAATTCCGTGCTCTCAAGCAAGGAGGAATGTCAGTAACTGACTACCTCAACAAATTCTCTCAACTTACTCGATATGCTGCAGAAGATGTCGCCACCGACAAGGCTCGCCAGAGTCGTTTTCTGAAAGGATTAAACACTGGACTTCAAGTCAACTTGATCGCCCACACTTTTCCTGATTTCCAAGAATTGATCAACAAGGCTTTGATTCTTGAGGATAAGCGCAAGGAATTGGAAGATCATCGTAAGCGCAGAATGGCTCAACAAGGAAGTCACCAACCCCAGCTGAAGGCAAGAATGATTCCACCGCAGTTTAGTCGTTTTCTACCACAGAATATTGCCACACCACCTGCACCAACTTCAAGACTCGTCCCAGCTTGCTCGTAACTTCCGCAACCCCGCACTACCAACCCCAATCCAACAAGAACCCACGAGTATACCCGAGTTTGCTTTACCGTTGTCGCCAGGGCATTTCGCCAACCGATGTCCGCAGAATGGGACTATCACTCCAGTACGTTTCAACCTTGGAAACACACCAGCCAAGACGCCAGTACAAGGCAACCATCAAGGAACTTCTCAAACTACCGGTCAATCCGGAGGAGCACCGCAATCGGTGGTCAGAGGCCGTGTTAATCACGTCACTCTAGAAGGAGCCCAAGAAGCACCCGACGTTGTACTGGGTAAGTTTCTAGTAAATTCAAGACTGCATCGGCTCGCTTTGATTCGAGCTTCGTGATTCGCTTGTTTCTCGAGTTTTTGCAACTAAGAACAAATTGGAAGTTATGCATCTTAAGCATACTCGTTAGTCCAAATACCGCAGCAGAGCTAAGTTCTAAAGTTGGATGTTTAGGAGCTAGGTTACTCATAGCTGGAGTTGAGTTTCTAGCCAACCTAATAGTTCTAGACACTCAGACCATAGATGTAATTCTTGGTATGGATTGGTTATCCAAACATAAAGTAGTGCTAGATTGTGGCAGAAGAGTTGTAACAATAGAGGATACCACCGGAAAGAAAGTGGAATTTCTAGCTACCTCAGTACGTGATGGACATTTGGTAGTCAACAGTCTGAAGATAGTTTCCTTGGAAGATGTACCAGAGTCGTGGATTTCCTGACGTGTTTCCGTAAGAGTTACTGTGAATGCCACCGGACCGTGACATTGAGTTTGTCATCGATCTAGTGCCAGGGACAGCACCAATTTCCAAGAGACCATATTGGATGCCAGTCGATGAACTTGTGGAAATGAAGAAGCAGATAGAAGAACTACTGGAGAAAGGTTTTGTAAGACCTAGTTCGTCGCCATGGGGAGCGCCAGTTTTGTTCGTCAAGAAGAAAGATGGAAGCATGAGAATGTGCATTGATTATCATTCTCTCAATGAAGTCACCATCAAGAACAAGTACCCATTGCCCAGAATTGATGATTTGTTCGACCAGATGAAAGGAGCCAGAGTATTTTCCAAGATCGACCTGCGATCAGGATACCATCAGTTGAAGATTTGTCCTAAGGATGTATCTAAGAACGCTTTCTCAACCCAGTATGGACATTATGAGTTTTTAATCATGTCTTTTGGATTGACTAATGCCCCTGCCTATTTCATGAACATGATGAACAAAGTATTCATGGAATATTTGGATAAGTTCGTAGTAGTATTCATTGATGATATTTTGGTATACTCAAAGTCAGAAGAAGAGCATGCAGAACATTTGAGATTAATCCTAGAGAAGCTCAGAGAACATCAGTTGTATGCCAAGTTCAGCATGTGTGACTTTTGGAAGAAGAAAGTTGATTTCTGGTCATGTGATGACAAAGAAGGAGTAGCAATTGACCCTGAAAGGTTAAAGTCAGAATGAATTGGGAGCAACCCAAGACGGTTACTCAAATTCGTAGTTTCTTGGGAATGGCTGGATACTATCGTCGTTTCATTGAAGGATTCTCAACGATTGCTAAGCCTCTTACGCAATTGTTGAAGAAAGAGAAGAAATTCATTTGGACCCCAGCTTGTGAAGAAAGTTTTCAAGAATTGAAGAAACGTTTGACTTCAGCCCCAGTGCTAGTTTTGCCGGATATTAGTAAGGATTTTGATATTTATTGTGATGCTTCGCGCCAAGGATTAAGATGTGTCCTTATGCAAGAAGGAAGAGCTGTCGCTTATGCGTCAAGGCAATTAAGGCCTTATGAAGTGAATTATCCCACTCATGATTTGGAATTAGCTGCCGTAGTGCATGCTTTGAAGATTTAGCGTCATTATCTCATTGGTAATCGCTGTGAAGTCTACACAGATCATAAAAGTCTGAAATATATATTCACTCAATCTGACCTGAATATGAGACAGAGAAGATGGCTAGAATTAATAAAGGATTATAATCTTGGAATCCATTACCATCCTGGTAAGGCCAATGTAGTTGCAGATGCACTAAGTCGTAAGAGCTACTGCAATGCTCTGGAAGTAAAAGAGTTGTGTTCGGAACTTCAGGAGGAATTCCAGAAGGTAAAGCTAGAACTTGTTCCTAAAGGATTTGTGGCCAGTCTAGAAGTGTAGTCTACTCTGGAGAAACAGATTCGTGAAGCTCAACCGAAGGATTCTGAGTTTGCCGACCTCAAGAAGAAGATGGCAGAAGGAAAATTTAAAGACTTCAGCATGGATGATCAGGATATATTGTGGATCAATGGACGTATCTGTGTACAGATATTGATGGATTGAGACAGCTGATTCTGAAGGAAGCCCATGACTCAAAGTATTCAATTCACCCTAGAAGTACTAAGATGTATCAGGATGTTAAGAATAAGTTTTGGTGGCCAAACTTAAAGCGAGACGTCGCAGAGTTCGTTGCCTTATGCGACGTGTGTCAGAAAGTAAAGGCGAGCATCGAGACCAAAGGGTTTGCTACAACCGCTAAAGATACCAGAATGGAAGTGGGAAGAGATCGGTATGGATTTTATTACCGGTTTACCCAAGACTCAATCAGGATATGATTCGATTTGGGTAATAGTGGATTGTTTGACTAAGGTTGCCCATTTCTTGCCACCAAAACCACTTATTCGTGAGACCGCTTGGGGAATTGTATATGTCAAAATCGCGACCGCATGGTGTGCCTAAGAAGATAGTGTCGATCGAGGATCTCGCTTCACCTCTCGCTTCGCAGAGTCTACATGAAACCCCGAACTCATCCAAATTTCAAGATCGCTTATCATCCACGCATGATGGACAGATCAAAGAGTCAACCAGATATTAGAAGATATGTTGAGAGCCTATGCCTTAGCAAATGCTACCAGTTGGGATAAGAGTTTGCCGTATGCAGAATTTTCGTACAACAACAGTTATCAAGCCAATCTGCAGATGTCACCATTTGAAGCTTTGTATGGTCGTGCCTGCAGAACTCTATTAAATTGGTCAGAGACAGCTGAACGTGTAGTGTTCGGACTAGATATTATTCAGGAAGCTGAAGAACAAGTTGCTATGATCAGAGAGAGGTTAAAGATAGCCCAGTCCAGGCAAAAGAGTTATGCCGATAATCGTCGTCGTGACCTCAGCTTTGAACCAGAGGATTATGTGTATCTTCGAGTTACTCCGCTCAGAGGTGTTAAGAGATTCCACACCAAAGGGAAGCTTGCTCCAAGGTATGTGGGTCCATTCAAGATTTTGGAACGCCGAGGAGAAGTTGCGTACCAGTTGGAGCTACCGCAGTCGTTAGCAGGAGTGCATGATGTGTCTCTCAGCTGAAGAAGTGTCTTCGTGTGCTGTAAGAGCGCACTCGTTGGAGTCAATTGAATCAAGGAAGATCTCACGTACAAAGAGCACTGTCAGATTTTGATGTCGCAGAGCGCCGCACTGTAGCAAGACCGCTCGTTTACGCAAAGTCCAAAGGAGTAACCACTCAGAAGGAGAAGCGACGTGGGAACGTGAAGAAGAGTTGAAAGCAGAGTTCCCTAGCCTTTTCTCTAGCTAGCCGGAATCTCGGGGTCGAGATTCGTTTTAGGGGGGGGAGGTTTGTAACATCCCAATTTTCAGAGCATTAAAAATCTTTTAAATAGTGGTAGAGAGAAAATTCACCATTTGGATTTATTTGAATATTAAATTAAAAAGCTTAATATGGACTTTAAGGACAAACTGATTTAATGTGATTAATTCCAACATCAACAATTGTCAAAACTATTTTATTTAGATTCTATATGCTTGGATATATTTTATAAAATTTCCTGGAATTTTTCCAAAGTCATTTGCAATTTTCTATTGGCTAATTGTATTTTCTAGATTTCTTTAAAAGAAAAATCAAAAGAAATTCCTCGAATAATGATGGGCCAAGCCCAACACTATTCCAAGAATACGCCACCCATCTCGCCCGGCCGCGCTCTCGTCCGTTGGATGCTTGACGCGTGCCCTCATTTCCGATCGGACGCACGCGCTCAACCCCGCCTTCATCCGTTGGATGTTCGCCGCGGCTTCGCTCACGATCTTGCTCGCCGCCGCCGCTCTTGCGCTTAGCTTCACCGTTGATTTATCGCGACGGCGCCGCACTCCGCCGCCTCGCTCTCTGCAGTGGGACCGCCACCGAGTCGCGCTCGCGAGCTTTCTTCTTCTCGCCGCGCCTACTCGCCATTGCCGCTGCTCGAGCTCCGTCCGACAAAACCGATTCGCCTCCTTATTCTTCGCCGACCCCACCAAATCGTAGCTCGGTTGATTTATTATCCGTTCCAAACCGAATCAAACCCCGAATCAGTTTCAATCTCCCCGAATCTCGGAAATTCAAATCGCGGCCGTTTCGGACCCGATTTGGGGGTTTCCAAATCTCGGTGTCTCCGGGTCTATAAATACCCCCTTAGCACCGCCCGGACCTCCGCAACCCAAAGCCGCCACCCTCGTCGACCCGATCGCCCTAGCGCCGCCGCATTTCGAGTTTTAGGGTTTTCGGCCGAGCTTCTTCTCCGGTGAATTACGCCGCCTTCATCGCCGCCTTCATCGCCGCCCTTGCCTCGCCGACTACACCACCGTGATCAGCAAGTGCCAGGCTACCTCAGGCGCACCTCCTCGTCGCCGAAGCATCGCCGGATCACCCTTCCGACAAAACCCGAGCCTTCACCGCCGCTTCTTCCTAGCCGCCGGTCACCACCGCTGCTGCCCATCCGGTGGGCACCCCGAGTGCGCAATAGCACAGGAACAATCCGGTACCCTCCATCGCCGGCGAAGTCACCGCTGTCACCGGTGACCATCGGGTCCCGAGCGCCACCGCCGTTGTCGCCAAATTTCGCCAAATTACGTCGGCTGGTCTGTGGTGTGCCGCATGGCGCCAGATCAGCGCCAGCACATGCGTGCGTGGCTCGGTCCACCGCGCCAGATCTCCCTCGGTTCGGTGCACTCGGTCCACCGAGAGCCGTGTCACTGACATGTGGGGCCCACATGTCAGATTTCTTTTTAAATCTATTTCTTTTCGAGAATTTCTCGGTGACGCAAGCATTGCGCAATAATCCGATTTTCCTTTATAAAAATAATTCAGGAAATTCAATAAAATCCAAATTAGGGTTTTATTTGATTTTCAAACTTCCAAAGCCCATATCTTTTGCATCCGAACTCCGATTGAGCCCATTCAAATTCGTAAATTCATATAAAATTAAGATCTATTTAATGGTGAATTTTGTTTGAATTTTTGGAGTTGTTTTGCCTCTGTTATTTATTTGTTTTGGTTTCTTTTATCTCGTTTGCGAGTAGACGTCGATACTTCGGGAATTTTGCAGAAGAAGGAGCACCTCAAGACCAAGACCAATATCTAGATCTATTCCAAGGCAAGTTATACCTTTGATCATATTGAACCTAGTTTTCAAAATACTTTGTTTCAATGTATTGCATTCTATTTCAAGTATTTATTTAAATGCTTTTGGGTGTAGTTATTAATCCAAATTGGTATGCCACCTTGTTTATTGTATGCCATGATCTCTTGTCACCCTAGGTTGGTTAATTATTAGTTGGTATTATCGTAGCACCAACGTGGGTTGGTTAGATACGATTAGACTGCTTAGCCATGCTACGAGTCATCATTTCATGTGAGTTGCAATTATAAACTTGACTAAGTGATTATGGAACTGTGTGATGAAACTGTGTGTGCTGTTTGCTGTGTGCTGTTACTCGTTGATGGCATGTGTTGCACTTAATCAACAGGGTGGGAAAAGATTTTGGACTGAGGCAAGTGGTGGATCCGTGTGAATGGTGGAACTGTGTGCTTTAAACTTTGTGATTTGGGTTAAAACTAGAAGTCTTGCCTTGGTCAATTAAGGACTTAACTTTGTGCGCCATTGAACTAGGCCTTACTGTACGACCACATGCCTAGTATGGGCTGGGCCTGACTTAGTAAGTTATGGAGTCTTGACTTTGACAACTCAGGTTGTATTTAAACTGTGTGATGGGCTGGAGGTGTGATATTTCACATCGCGGGACGGTTCGCTTCATCCCTGTCCAACGGTCTGTGTCGATCCAAGGGCTGTGTGTACAAATTGGACGACAGGAAAGCACATCGGGAGTGTCATTGTTTGAGATGAAGTCTCTGAAAGGTTTTGTTATGGTCAGTGCTGGCTCCACTGATTGTATCGTGTGGGTAAAGTGTACAACCTCTGCAGAGTGTTAAACCAAACTATTCGGATAGCCGCGTCCTCGGTTATGGACATGCCCGGGAATTTCACACGAGGGGTAGATTTTCATAAAACCATTGGGAAGGGTCAGCTGTGTGAGATAACTTGTGCAGCTGTGTGAATAACTTGATTAGACTGTGTGTCCTTTGTGAAATCAATTGTTAACTTATTATTGTCTATTTGTTTTGAGTTATGTTTTCAATCTATTATTTGTATTCAATTGCAAATATTGCATTTCCGCAAAATAACCACAGAAGCCATTCCTTTGGAATAAGCCAGCATCTATAAATTGCATTCTGTGGTATGACTTGCGAGTACGGTGTACTCACTCTTGCTAAACAAATCAATGTATGGAGGAGTCGTCGCCTGCTTTTGAAGAAGAGTTCTACGAAGGTTGATCGTTAGGGTCTTGATCCCAGTCAGTTGCCTGTGGTAAATTGATGGGAGCCACTGGAGTTTATTTCGTTTCTGCTGTAGTTTATTTCTTTATTGTCAGCCTTGCATGGCTTAATAAATGTAAAACTCGACCGTAAAGTCCCAACAGTTATTTGTTATTCAAAGTACTCGTTTATTCTTATATTCGTTGTATGGATGTGATATTTCATCGATGTTGACACTGTGTGCACTAGCGTGATCCTGGTCTAGTGCAGAATACACAGAGGGTCCAGATTTGCATATTTGGGTCCCGACAGCCGCCCTGCCGAGGCATGGCCTTCGAGGCGGGCGGTGAGCTGCGGCGGAACCTACGAGGGAGAACTCGACGCAGGGCCGCCCTACCGAGGCATGGCTTTCGAGGCGGGCGGCGAGCTACGGCGGAACCTGCGGGGACGAAGTCGACGCGGAAGAAACAAAAGCGGGGGCCACCCCGCCGAGGCATGGCCTTCGAGGCAGGCTGCGAGCTGCGACGGAACCTGCGAGGGAGAAGTCGACGCGGGGCCCACCCCGCCGAGGCATGGCCTTCGAGGCGGGCGGCGAGTTGCGGCGGAAATCGATGCGGGGCCGCCCTCCTGGGTGCTGTTCTTGCTGGGGGGCCTGGTACCGTCCCCCCTGCGACCAGTTCAAGTGTGCCTGTGACTTGGAGGGGTGCGTAGGGATTTGCTTTTGTGAGTGGTGCGCTGTGCTGCTTGCTTGCCTTGTTAGGTGTTATGTGCAATCTGCAGGATGTGCTGTCGCAGTGCTTGGATTTTTAATGCAATTTTGATGAACTTACTGGCTTTTGAGCGCCGTCCCCCATACTATATTTGTTTTTAAATTGGGCTCGGGGGGAGCCCATCTGTTTTTTATGCAAGGAGGAGGCGAAGCCTGCGCCGTCCCCTATATTTTTTAAAAAAAATTGGGCTCCGGGGGAACCCATCTGTTTATTATGCGAGGAGACGAAGCCTGCGCCGTCCCCCATGTTATTTTAAATTGGGCTCAGGGGGAGCCCATCTGTTTTTTATGCGAGGAGGAGGCGAAGCGTGCGCCGTCCCCCACATTTTTTTAAATTGGGCTCCGGGGGAGCCCATCTGTTTATTATGCCAGGAGGAGGCGAAGCCTGCGCCGTCCCCCATGTTTTTTAAATTCGGCTCCGGGGGAGCCCATCTGTTTTTTATGCGAGGAGGCGAAGCGTGCGTCGTCCCCCATATTTTTTTTAATTGGGCTCCGTGGGAGCCCACTTGACCGGGGTGCAAGATGTCTCTTCGCCGGGGCAAGGCCCTCCCGGCGGGAGACACCCTAGTCATCGGGGCGGGACCATTGGAACGACCGGGGCTCTACGCGTTGGGGCGTTATGCAAGATGTCTCTTCGCCGGGGCAAGGCCCTCGCTGCGGAAGACTCCCTAGTCACCGGGGCAGGACCACCGCAACGATCGGGGTGCAAGATGTCTCTTCGCCGAGGCAAGGCCCTCGCGGCAGGAGACTCCCTAGTCACTGGGGCGGGACCACCGGAACGACTGGGGTGCAAGATGTCTCTTCGCTAGGGCAAGGCCCTCACGGCGGGAGACTCCCTAGTCAGCGGGGCAGGGCCACCGGAACGACCGGGGTGCAAGATGTCTCTTCGCCAGGGCAAGGCCCTCGCGGCGGGAGACTCCCTAGTCACCGGGGCGGGACCACCGGAACGACCGTTGTGCAAGATGTCTCTCCACCGGGGCGAGGCACTCATGGCGGGAGACTCTCTAGTCACCGGGGCAGGACCCCCGGAACGACTGGGGTGCAAGATGTCTCTTCGCCGGGACAAGGCCCTCGCGGCAAGAGACTCCCTAGTCACCGGCGCGGGACCATCGGAATGACCGGGGCTCTGCGCGTTGAGGTGTTATGCAAGATGTCTCTTCGCCGGGGCAAGGCCCTCGCGTTGGGAGACTCCCGAGTCACCGGGGCGGGACGACCGGAACGACCAGGGTGCAAGATGTCTCTTCGCCGGGGCAAGGCCCTCGCGGCGGGAGACTCCCTAGTCACCGGGGCGAGACCACCGGAACGACCGGGGTGCAAGATATCTCTTCGTCGGGGCAAGGCTCTTGCCGCGAGAGACTCCCTAGTCACCGGGGCGGGGCCACCGGAACGACCAGGCTGCAAGATGTCTCTTCGCTGGGGAAAGGCCCTCGCGGCGGGAGACTCTCTAGTCACCAGGGCGGGACCACCAGAACGACCGGGGTGCAAGATGTCTCTCCGCCGGGGTGAGGCCCTCGCGGCGGGAGACTCCCTAATCACCGGGGCAGGACCACTGACATGACCGGGGTGCAAGATGTCTCTTCGTCGGGGCAAGGCCCTCGCGGTGGGAGACTCCCTAGTCACCGGGGCAGGACCATCGGAACGACCGGGGCTCTGCGCGTTGGGGCGTTATGCAAGATGTCTCTTCGCCGGGGTAAGGCCCTCGCGGCGGGAGACTCCCTAGTCACTGGGGCGGGGCCACCAGAACGACCGGGGTGCAAGATGTCTCTTCGCCGGGGCAAGGCCCTCGCGGCAGGAGACTCCCTAGTCACTGGGGTGGGACCACCGGAATGACTGGGGTGCAAGATGTCTCTCCGCCGGGGCGAGGCCCTCGCGGCGAGAGACTCCCTAGTGTCTGTTGGCATTGTGGTGGGCTTATGCCCTGCACACTCCGGAGAGTGAGGCAGCGTGCGCCGGGGCTCGGAGCCAAGCTCGACGTCTTTGTTGCCACTGTGGTGGGCTTATACACTGTACACTCCGGAGAGTGAGGCAGCGTGCGTCGAGGCTCGGAGCCACGCTCGGCGTCTTTGTTTCCACTGTGGTGGGCTTATACACTGTACACTCCAGAGAGTGAGTCAGCGTGCGCCGGGGCTCGGAGCCACGCTCGGCGTCTTTGTTGCCACTGTGGTCGGCTTATACACTGTACACTCCGGAGAGTGAGGCAGCGTGCGCCGTGACTCGTTGCCACACTCAGCGTCTTGTTGCCACTGTGGTGGGCTTATACACTGTACACTCCGGAGAGTGAGGCAGTGTGCGCCGGGGCTCGGAGCCACGCTCGGCGTCTTTGTTGATTGTGCTAGTAGTCTTTGTTCATATTCTATCATGCATAGGACTAGTTGTTCGGGTCCTTTGTGTGAACAAGGTGTAACGAATAATTTAGCTTAAGCTGGGGGGTAGAAGTGATACCCTTGCTCATACACTACCGCTTTGACAGGCAGTGACCGCTAGCACACTCGGCTATATATCCAGTCTTGCCACGCCAGTATCAGGATACCTTTTGCTACGGAAAACTAAAAGCTCAAAACTAAAAGCAACTAGCGTACGCTAACCGCGAGTTTAAATAACTATAAAAACTACACAGCCAAAATGCTCAGCCAAACTCGATGCCTTATTGCTAGCATCCCATACCCAACGCCTTTGGCGAGGAGACTTGCAGTAGTGGCGAAAGCCTCTGTTATCACTTTCTGCAATAGTTACCACTAGGGATGCAGCAAATGGCAATATTTGACACGTCAAATAGGATCAAGTAGTTTGTGAGTGGTAGAGTTGAATACCTTAACTGATCGCTTAGTGAATTTATCACAACTCCGCAGTCGAAGGGGCAGGCTTCCGAGGGGTCGGCCGACGGTGGGCGACAGTCGAAGAGTCGGCGGAAAAAAGCTGAAGGCGGGCAAAGGGCGCTCGAGGCGGCTCCCGAGACAGCAATGGAGGCCGAAGGGGGCGCGGGTCTCCCGGGTCTCTCGCGGGCGTTGAGGCGAGTCCCCCCGGGCGGAAGCTGAAGGGGTGAGGATGCACCCGAAGCAGCGGCAGCTCCGAAGGGGCGCAGGCGACAGTGGCGATGGGGCCGAAGGCAACCGAAGGGGGGTCGAGGTCCCCCGAAGCAGCAGCGGCTCCGAAGGGGCGCAGGTAGTCTCCCGAGGCGGCGTGGGGGCCGAAGGGAGGCCGAAGGCAGCCGAAGAAGTCGAGGTCCCGGCAGCGGTGGCTCGAAGGGCGCAAGTAGTCTCCCGAGGTGGCGTTGGGGCCGGCGGGGCCAAGACACCGGCGAGGGCCGACGCCCCGGCGGCGACGGCCCGACGGTGCGGTGACGGCGCTCGAGGCAATGATCGCTCCGCGCGCGATGGTGGCACCCGGCGCAGCCGGCTCGGACGGAGGTGGGTGGCGAGTTCTCGAGGCGCGATGGGGCGAAGGGGTAGGGGCTCCGGCGCCGTGATGAGGCCGAAGGGGGCTGAAGGCATCCGAAGGGGCGCAGGTAGTCTCCCGAGGCGGCGTTGGGGCCGAAGGGGGGCCGAAGACAACCGAAGGAGGGTCGAGGTCCCCGGCGCGGGCGGCTCGACAGGCGCGGTTGTCTCCCGAGGCGGCGTTAGGGCGAGTGGGGCCAAGACACCGGCGAGGGTCGAGGTCCCCGGCGCGGCGGCTCCGATGAGGTGCGGGTGACGGCGGCTCCCGAGGCAATGACTGCTCCCACGGCGATGGCGGCACCGAAGCAACATTGGCTCCGATGGAGGGTTGGTAGGCGAGTTCCCCGAGGCGACGATAGGGCCGAAGGGGGTGCTGTGGGGCTCCCGGCCGCCGGCGATGGGGCCGAAGTGGGCCGAAGGCATCTGAAGGGGGGTTGAGGTCCCCCGAAGCAGCGGTGACTCCGAAGGGGCGCAGGTAGTCTCCCGAGGCGGTGTTGGGGCCGAAGAGAGGCTGAAGACAGCCGAAGGAGGGTCGAGGTCCCCGGCGGCCAGCTGCCCGACGGGCGCGTCGCCTCCCCGGCGTTAGGGCCAAAGGTCCAAGGCGCAAAGGGGTCGAGGTCCCCGGCGCGATGGCGGCTCCGACGGGGTGCGGGCGACGGCGGCTCCCGAGGCAATGACTGCTCTCGCAGCGATGGCAGCACCCGAAGCAGCGGTGGCTCCGACGGAGGGTGGGTAGGGGAGTCCCCCGAGGCGACGATGCGGCTGAAGGGGGTGCTGTGGGGCTCTCGGGCGTTGGCGATGATGCCGAAGGGGGCCTAAGGCTTCGGGTGTTGATGCCGAAGGTGATCTTGACCTTCGGATTATGGCCGAAGGGGGTCCGAGGGTCATCTAGGCCTTCGGCTAAGGAACTGCTTTCCCTCGGAGGGCTTCGGTAGAAGAGGAGAAGACCGAAGGGGGCTCTCGAGGGGGGATGTGCTTGGTGAAGGAGGCTTCGGTTGGGTGATGAGCGAAGGGTGTTTTGACTCTTTTTGTGTAGCTTTTTGTTCGATCCGCACGGTTGGCGCCAACTGTCGTAGTAGAAAAAACTAGACAGTGGGTACTCAGTACCCTTTTTTATCTTGAGAGAGGACCGAAGGGAGAGGAGCCAAAACTTGATTATGTACGTGTATTGCTTTTGGTATAAATGAGAGCCTCCCCCCTCACATGCCCATGGGGCTCTATATATAGGAGGGCAAGAAGGGACAATTACCGTCTTGCCCTTACAATATGGAGAGAGAGAAAGGGTAATTAGGTACAATGTTGAGAGAAAGTGGGGGTACTCGGGTACACTCGTCCTTCCTTAAACTATATGAATCGGGTTTACATAGGGGCAGTATCCCTGATGGTACCATGGTACTCCTGACGACCTAAGGGTGTGGGGCAACCCCCCGGTGTCCTGTTACGACACTCTCAACCCTCACTATTAGCCTTCCGACATCCACCATTCCACTTCTTTAATCATGTTGCGCACGATCTGTAGCCGCTTGGACCGACTCTACCTCTTCTGCCCATCTCCAGAACGCACACCCATTCCCAATTTCCTTTGGAAATTGGGTGAATAGCAGATCAACTACATAATTCAAATTTTCTTTACATACAAAAAACCAAACGGGATCATGAATCAAAATAATTACTAAATACATAGGGCATTTGTAGTACCCACCCTATGATTTTTCTGAGAGCCGGACTGTAATACCCCGGAAAGAAATCGGTTAATTAGAAATCAGTCGGAGAGAGAAAAGTCAAATAAAGGCATAGAAATTCCTGAAAAGAGAAGGGTTTTTCCACATTTTTACGACAACCTGGGCCGCGGGCCGCGACCCAGGGGAGGCCCATTGTTGGCCGGCCAAAGGGGACGGACTCCACCCCTAAAAACCCTAGCCCCCAATACCCCCTCTCCTCCACCTCCCACTCTTGCCACCCCTAGCAGCCGCCACCCCCTCTCCCTTGCGCCCCCACCTGCGCCACCATCACCACCACTGCGCCCTCACCCTCCCCGGTGAAGCCTTGCTGCTGTCCATTGGAAGGGAGGTGAGGAGGCGACGTTGGAGAGCCGGCTAAAAGGGGAGAAGCAAGAAGAAGAGGAGAAGAAGGGGAGGAAGAAGGAAGAGGAGGAGGGAAGGGGAGGAGAAGGGAACCGGCATGCAGCAAGGCGACATCCTCTAGTGATTCATCAAGGGTAACTTTGATCCCCGGTAGATCGGTTGCATTTTCAATTCAAGTTGGTACTGTCAGTAGCAGATCAGATTTGATCAGCGCTGTTTCTCATCAGTTTTGGGTGGGATGCGTACGTTTCTGATCTGACCACCTCTGAGAAAATTGTAGCCCTCGGTCTTAGCTTTCTTTAGGCACTGAGATCACCTGATTTGGAGTTACGGGTTAGAACTTATGGCAGTTTTCGTGCGACTGTCCAGGAGAGCTAATGAGAATTGGCAGTTTGTTTGTCTAGCCAGTAAGAAGTATTTAGATACCAAATCAGAAAGGTCACCCAATACGAAACTTGTGGGAAATTTCGTAAGCTTTCCAAGTTGATAAATAACATAAATTTTAGATTTGGCAATCAAAAGTTATAGAATTTTTACCACCGCTATTTCACTGACTGCCAGATTGTAGAGACAGAAAATTCACCTGAGGGTAATAATTATTAGGAGGCCGAATCAGGGGATTTACCCAACTAGATTATCGTAGACAGTTTTGTCGTGATTCCAGAGAGTCCAAGATCACCCTGTTCCGAGTTTTGTAGTAAAAGATATGACAATTTTAGCACTACTGTCCCATGGAACTTTCTGCTAGACTATCGAGAAAATTGAGTATAACCCTTATTTGAACCCTAGGTTTTGGGGATTCGGGTTGAGGGGTGTGAGTGGATACATTTTCGTCAGCGTTCTTATTGTTAGCAATATTCTTGTGTAGGGGGCGGAGTTCCGGAGTTAGGGGCATCATCCTTGCCTCCCCGCATGTCGTAGCGGTAAAAGGCAATTACAGCTATATATTTGTGATTGATATGTGTTTTTTCATGTTTGGAGATTATATGATGAATAATGGTGATATGTACTTGTTCATGGTGGTATCGGATTACTATGGTTCAGTTCTGTTATTTCATTATTCATCTTGTTCATGCATGCATGCAAGTTTTGATCTTGCTACACCAACGGGAGTGGGTAGTCAAGTCCCAGCATTCCAACCTGGAAAAGTAAGACCCACCATTCCAATGTGGGCAATTTGGATCCCCGTTTTGAAATATTCTTCAAACGGGCCTTAGATCCCCGCGTTTTGGATAACGCGGGCATAAGTCAACACCGACGGGTGTTCACTAGCTATACCGGTATGAGCAGAAGTGAAGGCATGCACATTCATTCATTCATGTGTTATTTCTAATTCATGTGTTGGATCACTATGCTCTTGATGATTTGTATTTGTTATGTTCAAAATAATCTTTTGTACTTGCTGAGTCGTGGACTCACCCTTGCTGTGTTTCTTGTTTTTAGGTGATCCAGGATGACGACATTTATGGGAGGGATTAGGCACACGGTTGCACGCACCATTGAAAACAGACATTTACTATTATTCCACACTTAGGAGTTTGGACTGTCATATTAATTAATCTCTCTTGATGATCTTTATTGGATTGTTTAGGTTATGCGAGTTATTGATCCATGTTCTCCGATCATAGTGTTTGCAGTTTTTCTTTCGAATGAAATATCATGTTCGAATTCAAATGTTGATTGCTGAAATTAGGTTGTTTATTATGCTAGATCCCTTTCGAGCAGAACTTAGTTGACTTTTTTTTGTAGGATGTTCGAAATTGTTTAGGTTGTTTACTTGTAGTAGAGATTTTAGGTAACATCTTGGCTTTCGAATAGCCAGTGTGTTACACGGACGTCCTGCGCCTCACCACCAAATTACAATTGGGGCACTTAACAGATGGAGTAGAGAAAGATGTGTCCCCTCCTTGGCTCATTTCCATGGATTTCGAGCTCAACCAAAGGCAAAAGGAAACATAAAAGAGAGAGAATGAACCAGAGTCTAGGAGGCCGATTAGGAGCTCAGCGAGGAAAAATGAACCGAATGCAATAAGAAAGAGCGGCAGGAAAAAGGGCGAGGCAGCCAAATGGGGAAGGTTAGGGTCGGCTTCATTTAAATGGGATGAGGATGGATCCATTTCTCGGTAGCCGGATGGAAATGGCACACTAGTCTTTTCACCAGTCAAAATGGCAGCAAATGGCATGGTAACTATCGGAAGGTGACGGCAATGTCACTCGTCACTATTTTCTAGTGTCTGTGATATTGTTTTCTAATGCCTCATGAAGGGGGTGTCTTTCCCTCTAAATACGCCTAAACGGGATTTCACTTAGCCAATTTAACCCCATATATATATATGGTACTCCTGGGGGTACGTACTCCCACTTCTCATATACCACTTAAATCGTATGATGATACATCTTTATCAATTTGAGTATACTACAATAATAATTATAAGATACCCCACAGTGAGTTCCATAAAAAAATTCATAAAAGTTCACCTTTTATAGCAAAATTTATGTATATACTTATTTATATATGAAAAAGGGTATATAGCAAAAATAAAGGGCTCCAATGAAAATATTTCAATCAAGTCACATTAGAATATCGTATAATTGGTATTTAAGTATACTAAAATGATACAAAAGTATAATATATTCTTTTAAGTGGTATATTCGAAGTGAGAGTATGTACTCCCGTGAGTACGAAACAGGCGTCCTATGTGTGTGTGTGTATACGTATATGTGTATACTTATATATGTATATATTTGTGTACATACGTGTGTATATATATATATATATGTGTGTGTGTATGTATGTATGTATGTATGCATGTGTGTGTGTGTGTCTATATATATACATATACATATATATACCGTCAATTTTTTCACCCTTTACGTTCGCACTTTTTCTGTGTGTTGTGACGTTTTTACTATCGATTTAGAATGGTACCTCGAGTTTTTGTAAGCGTGTGACGTGCGTGTGTGGGTTTTACTGCCGGTCTCAAGCACGAGGTGCGTGAGTGATGGCAAGTGGCTTTTTTTACTACCATTTTGATGCGCACACGAGGATTTTACCACCGATCTCGAGCGGAAGGTGCGGGTGCTCGCGCGCCGCGTGGGGGAGCATGGGCTCGTGTGCCGCACGCAGCGAGGCCCAGGGTAATGTTGATGTCTTAGTGTTGTGAACAAGTGTAATACTTGGTCCAAGATCTGCGTACTGCTAACAGCATCTGATAGCACAAGTCTCTGCATATAATTCCAGATACATTTGGTACTAGCTGTTGTCCCTGGGTTCTGGGATTTAGTGAATTACAGTTCTTGTATGCTTACAGTTGAGAATTAGTGCCTTGTGCGGTAGAATTACAGCAGCTTGAATTCCATTTATTCCCATATGCACGAGCTCTGTGTTAGTATAGCTCTATGTACAACAGCTAGCATAGACTTCATCTAGCTCTGTTTATTTTATTCTACTTTCAAATTCTTGTCTTGTATAGGCTCGTACCATTGGCTCAGCTATTGGAGTAGAGAACCCGGACGATACATTGGTTAGAATTTCTCAAGGTATGTTCGGAGGCTACGTTAATGCATCCGATAGTGCCGTCAGGAACTATTCCCCTCCTTTGGATGATCCCAGCCCATTTTGATGTCAGCCATGTTGGAAGAATTACTGGGAACTACTTTTTTTTACCTCATTTTGTTGTTAACCTTGATGCAAGTGGTGAATGTAATGAGTTTGTTAACCTTTTGTTGTTGGATAGACTTCATTTCATATGGATGTTAGCATTATAGCTAGAAACTTTGTGGAAGCATGACTATATATGTATTGAATTTGGTTTGATGTGACTTGCGACATTATGTCAGCAATATTTCATGAAATATGTGTTATGACTCTATGATCCTTGGGTTGGTGGTTTTTTATTCATATTGTTCATGTGGTGATCGATGTTTTGAGTGGTATTTGTTAATGTGAAAAAATTATTTAAATGCTGCCAAAAAAAATTAGATCACTACTGTTTGATGAGTGGTATAATCTGATATGGTGTTGTAGGGAAATAGTTATGATGTGGTGCTGAAAAAAAAACAATATAAATGTTTCCTACCTTGTGAGTTCAAACCCAAAACGTAGGGAAATAACCTTTACCGGTTGGACATCACTGCCATGTGAGCAATGTTCCCTGCGGTTCTAAACCCACAGGGAAAAAATATTCCCTTACGTTTTGTGAAGGGAAACCGTAGGACCCTTTCTTGTTCCCGATGTTCTTTTCATGTGGAATAGCACTAGGGAAAGACTTTCCCTACTGTTTTGGGGATGTCTCCTAGTAAAACTGGCAGTAGGGGACATGGGAAGTTTGGTGTATAACAAATCAAATGAAATACATACCTTTGAAAAAATATACTCGAATTCAAAGTTTTTCAATGATTTTTTTTATCACATGCTTTGCTGATTTTTGCATGAAATCATCACATACCTACAATCAAACTATCATAAAAAAGGAAAATCTAGTTTGAATTTTAGTTGAAACTTATTTGAACTAGTTAGTAAACAAGTTATTTCGACATTCAAAAAATTCCAAAAAAAATCCTGCGCGATACCTCGATGAAATACCTATTTTAGATCATGGTGCCGGGCACCAAGGTTTCCCAGTTTATATATATATATATATATATATATATATATATATATATATATATATATATATATACACACTACTTAAATGAATATATTATATTTTTTATCACTTTTAATATACTTAAATACCAATAAGATACTCCAATGTGACCTGATTAAAATTTTCTATTAGAGCTCTTTATTTTTGTTATATACCATTTTTTTCATATATAAAAGAAGTATATACACAAATTTTGTTATAAACAGGTACTTTAATGAAATTTTTATTAAACTCACTTTAGAGTATCTTATAATCATTATTAGAGTATGCTCGAACATATATATAAGTATTATTATACAATTTAAATGGTACACGATTTAAGTAGTATTTTTTGAAATACCTGAAAAATGACATGTGGATTTTATTTTCATAGCACAGAGTGACCCGGCTGCTTAGCGAAATTTCTTGACCATCGTTCTTCTCCGCCGAGTCAACCCACATATACAGTACACACCCGGGAATCAGGTATTTCCCCGTACGGCGTGAAGAAGAAAACATGTGCATGGTTTCTATGGTGGATACACTACCAGAAACTGCTTGTTTCTCGAGTGTCTATATTTTTACTTAGTGTTTAGATGGAAACCCGAGTGTTTCACAAGACACTCGGTAAGAGCTATAAGCACTCGGTACAAATAACTGTCCCGACTGTTATATGAAACACTCGGGAAATAACAATTTTCCTGAGTGTTTTAAATCTAAAACACTCGGGAGCGAAAAAAGACCATCCCGCGCCTGTTTTTTTTTCTGTGGCGCTGTTTTCCCCGTTCCGCTCGCACTGGCTTTTCCCCCGCACCCTAACCCTTTCGTACCCACGCCCTAACCCTTCTGATACGGGGTGCCCGATCTTCTCGACGTAGAACCTCTTGATAACTTGTGTATCTGACGAACCACCAGCTGATCCCCCGCGCCAATGCACGGACTTGCAACTCTATGGAAAATTCACCCAAACACACTTGATTGGATCCTCGCTGACCACAAGCGAAGATCGTCGAACCCTCAATTCCCAACAGAAAAGCAAGAACAACCCCTTGTTCTCAACGTCTAATTCCCTCTGTTTTGGCTATAAGCACAACAGGAGAATCAAGCAAAAGCTTTGAAAATATATTAAACGTGGTCTTAGGTTACAATGGGAGTCTACCCCTCAATATATAGTGCTCCTTATCCTCCTTATGGCTGGCCAAGAGGCCCTACTCCTACTCTAATTCGGAATTAGAACTCCTACTCCAATTTCGACTCAATCTAAAACAAAAAGGAAACTCTAATTTTATAACTGTCATATTGTTTTGGTCATATTTTTTGATACAAGACGAATTTCAGAGTGAGGGAGTATCCATTGGATCGGGCTTGAAGTTATCTTTCCAACAAGCCCAAGAACACCCTAATCGGACTCAGTTTGTGAAAGTTAATGCCGTTTTACTCCGTACTGTCCTGCTGATTCCGAATCCGAATTTGACGCTGATTCCGAATCCGAATTGAATCCAAACCTTCCTATCTTCAATTTTATTAATTAAAATGATTTGAATTCGTGTGAAACTTGAGAAAGAGACTCTTGTGAACCTTTGAAAAGTCATGGCATAGCTTGATATCCTCCCAAAATGTTGTACAAGCCACGGAATCATCAACTTTGTCAACTCTCGCACGTTGGTCGGTCTGAATGTGCAGCATGTACTCCTTCCGAGTTTCTGCGAAGATCATCTTAAACTTGAGAAGTATTGTGTTCTTTGTCTTCCAATAAACCTTCTTCTTCAAACCTGAAAACAAGCGATGACCTGCTATTAGGTAGTATAATATTCTCAACTAATTTAAAAGAAAATTCAGGGAACAGATTCACCTGTTGGATAAGCTTCTCTTATTTTTCAACTATCTTACTAAGCTCATGTTGTTCTGAGGGATTTAATGAATTGAAAACACTATATGAAATAACATAGCTAAGGATGTCCGCATCATCCTCCCTTTCTTCAAAGAAAGCCGTACTCGGCTTTTGATAGCCTGAAAATGTGCTAGATGAAGAAAACAACGTATATACGTGATATATGTATGAATCAACTGTTGTGTTATTCGCGTTGTTTTGCACAATCGATAACTCGAAATCACATTTCAAATTGCACAACTGACCCATATGATAAAATTTCACCTTCCCAATATCAAAGTCAAGTAAAGTGGGTGAAAACCAATTGATATCATTCCATGCTTCAACTGCGCTACTCTGATTAGTTATACATTTAAAAGATAAACAAGTAGGCATCATGTTGCGTTCTAAACAATAGACACTTGTATTTAAACCCATCTTAAAGAGACCGTGACATTGCTCAATAGATGATTTGCGCAAAACATGTAATTTTAAATCAACAAGATTATCACAGGTAATGCATATTCGATAAACTTGAAACATGTTGTTGTCTACACCAAAATCTTCGATCAAATTGAATTCATATGTGTGTATGTAGCTATTTGCTAGTGATCTTAAATGTGAAATTTCAAGAACCTTCTTAATAACACTAACTACCTCTTTTGGTTTATCGAATATGATATGACACAAAGAATCATTAAGGAATATTCTAGTAAGAACTTCTGTATGAGTAATCAATTCCAAATTATGCAAATTAAGCATATCAAATTTAGAACTTGGAATCATCAAAGGAATAATGGAGTTCTCAGTTTTACGCACCTTGTCTTGATGATCTATCGATTTAGTACCAATAGTGTTACCTTGATCGTCCTCCTCAGTTGATGTAGGTGCCGCGGGTATCGTAATGTCATCATGTAACCACGGGTATCATATTTTCCCTCTCCAACCATGGTTATATCTTCATCTTTCTCTTCCAATGGTGAGGGCTCTTGAATGTCCAACTCCTTATTTGCTTGGTCCACCTGCACAATGTGTGATACAACACTAGAAATAGAGGGTAAGTTGTTAGGTTCAAAAATATTCTTACTTGTCCTATCATCTATCTCTCTCTTTTCTTTTGGTGTATCTCTCACACTCTCAATTGGGATGCTCTCAACCTCGCATATGGTGGAATCACACAGCTCACTCTTTTTATCACTCTCACTCAATTTGGCTATGTGGCTCTCATTCTCACATGGGTTTTGATACATCTCATACTTGTAAGACCGCGGGCCAGCAAGGGCACAACTACCACCAACCACGACCTCCTCACGTATTGCGGGTTGTGACGGGGCAGCACTACTCATCACCTCGGTCGAAGAAAAATTCACATGCTCGATCTTCTTCTCAAGTGACACACCAGTGGATGAATAAGAACTAAAGAGCCGGCGTAGATTTAATTGATGTGATTGCATGTGTTTAAGTCTCTTTTCTGCTTTCATAGCATATTTCACAAGATCTTACAGACTACAAAAATATTCATCTTGAAGTGCAACAACGATCTGATAATTCAAGCCTGCTTTGAAGTATGTCTTTTCTTGATATGCACTAGTGATATTGGCACGCGCATTGCATGATTCAACTCAATATAGTAATCTTGGATAACTTTGCATCCTTGTGTAATGCTCTCCACGTGGCATAGTATTTCCCGCTCATAATAGGATGGAACAAATTCTCTTCTCATGACTGTGAGATCCCGGTTTATTGGGCTTGTAATGCTTAACCATCTATTTGGTCCTAGCATCACAAATCGAATAAACCGAGACTCGAGACATGTATACTTCCCAGAAATGCAGTATACACACCTCTTCACAAAATTCATGCATCAATTCCATTCATTCACATAGAACCGAAGCAAAACAACAACCAGAAGGTAACATAAATAAAGGATAGTTATTACAAAAGAGGGGCCGACCGGCCAAAATGACATATACATATAGAAGTTGAACAGCGGAAGCAAAAGTGCCATAAGATGGCCATAAACCAAAAGAGCCAATCAGTGTGCCTTTAACCCACAAGGCAACCGACCGGACCGCCAGGCTAGTCGTCGAATCCACAGCACATCTCACAAAAGTGAGGCCCTTGGGGCTCACCTTCCTCTCCTGCAACAAAGAGCCCAGCAAAGCCGGGTGAGTACTTGGAATGTACTCGCAAGACTTACGTGTAGAGTAACAGACCTGTACATATGCTACATGCAAGCTATTTAAGTGGAGGCTGAATGTTTTACCTTTATCATAAAGCAAGTTTTCATTTGCAATAATGTAGTACATTGAAAAGCAGGTTAACAAATCTGTTTTTAATGTTCAAATAACCGAAAATGACAACAATATAACAGTAGATAGACAACAACAATCCTGGAAGTGACTAAACCCTTAGTCACCACAACAATAGCATGAATTACCCATTCATACCACCCATGTTAAAATTTTAATTTAAAAAGTTTGTAGTCTAGTTCTTGCACGACCTTACCAAGCATGTCCATAACCCAGGACGAGGCTATTCGAATAGTTTCATACCCTGCAGGGGTGTACCAATGTACCCACACGCCAGACCGCCTTTTTGCCAAGCTATTAAGCACACTTCCTTAGGTATGCCGGCACGGCTAAGTCCTACGAGACATTTCCAATATTGTGAATTATTCACGAGCCGCCCGTATGGATAGAAACCCATACGTTGTGTCGGAGTCATCGTAAAACCTCGGTCAACTACCCGTCTCAGGTAAAGCCTTGGACAACTACAATGCTCCTCGAGGTGGAGAGCCTACCCGGAATCTCCACCACCGCACACCCAACACAAGAACACATATCATGTTTCACACAACACACACAACCCCCTCCTGCGACTCAGAGATAACCCACGCCAAAGTACTAAGTCAAGAGAGGTCCCATATCCCTCTCGCGTGGTTAGCACGCATAAGCGCTTGGCTTAGTGACACAAGTAACTCGGTCCTTGATGACCTAGGCACCATTCCATTCACACCAACAGATCACACCAACATACCATTGTGCCCAAGTCGAAAACAATTTTATTTTCAGTTTTTGACTTTACAAAGTAACAAAGCACAGGGTGCTGGACATAATGGAGTAATAATAAGATTTGAGTGATCAAGATCATCGACTAAGTCGATGATCGCCCAATACTACCGGTAACTAAGCATTTCTAAGCATGACATCGAAAAGACAACAAAAGAGAGTAATTAAATCACCGGGCCCTAATTCACCAGCGATGTTAATAACTTATGTTTGTGGTAGGGGATAACAATTTAAAGGCAACAATGCAATAGGAATAGCTACCTCTAATCGAGAAAAATACTTTGACACAAAAGCATGCATACATAAAGTTTGTAAACAAAGTATTAGACTTGAAAGTAATAGGCATTTATGATCAAACTGCTTGCCTGTTTGCTGTGGGTCAAGTTGTTGCTGAGAATCAATTAGGTTGTCAATGTGCTCTTCGGATCCTAACGAGAAAGCGAAAAAGAGCCAATAAGAACGAAGAAAACACAAAGACTCAACAGCAAACTTTCTCCAAAAATTCTGAAAATTGTACAGTAGCAAGAGCATGATTTATAAAGAATTTAGCAACAAGAACCAATTGATTTGGATTCTTAATACCAAAAATACGACCAAAAGAAGGTCTTACGACCAGGTACCGGTCGTAGCAAAACCTACGACTGAACAATGGTCGTAGAAGGATTTACGACCAGGTAGTGGTCGTAGAAGAACTTACGACCATGACATAGTCGGAGAAAGACTTACGACCAGTTACAAGTCGTAGAAGAACCCACGACTAAGCTACATTGACTGGTCGGAAATCCGACCACGAGGCCGCGCCTCCCGCACGCTTTGCCAGTGGCTCGACGGCTTCTCCGACCACAGCGGCGCCAGCCAAGGGTAGGGATGAGTGTCTAAAAGTTTAACGGTTCGGCCGTGGTCGATCTTGGTCGGAGTATGGTCGCTCACGGTGAGTACGACCACGGAGTGCGGCCGAGTAGGTATGGCTCGGGAGAACTCTCCGAACGGACCATACCAAAAGAACAACGAAAACACACCTAAGCTCCTATAGGGCAAGGTGAACCTACCTGAGCTGAAGAACGACCAGAGACCCACGGAGTGGCTCCGGCGACGAGTAACCGAACGGCGGCGGTGAGGTCCTCACTAGGCCACAATGACACTGAGCAAAGAGAGAACCAAACCGAGTGAGGTTAAGCTCCAGAGAGTAAAGGGGGAGCAAGGGGCAAAGACTTGAAGAAGAAAACCCTGCTTGCCGCCTCCACCAAACTCCCAACTCAACAATGGCGGTCGAGGGATTGCGAGGCTGCAGCTCAAGCAAGTGGTGAGTGCAAGTGAAGTTGCGGAGGTGCTAAAGGAAACTAAGGGTGAAGCAATGGAGTTTAAATAGAGCAATGGCGAGAGCAACGGCCGGGTTTTCATCGGGTCAACAACGCCATGAGAGCACTTGAGAGCGATGTGGCGATCAGTCATGGCCTTCGAGGAGGCGCGACAGGCATTTAATGGGCGCAGAGCTAGCCGTTTAAAGGTGATCATAGAGTGGACTGCACGCCACGGCTTTTCTCCTCTGCGCACGCCATGGCTGCTGCTCACGCACGCACTGACGGAGGAAGGAGACGACTCGTCGGTCGTCGGATTGAAATCGAACGGCTGAGTTCGATCGAGCGGATGAAACGATCCCATCGTTGGTGGTCGAAAATCGTTCGATGCCGATCCAACGGCTGAGTTAGATCGGGTGGATTAAACGATTCCATCGTTCGGCTGGTCGAAGACCGTTCGATGCCGATCCAACGGCTCACGACCCTAGTCCCCGAACGACCGAGAGTTGAGTACGGTTAGTGGACTGGACCGAGTCAAGTGGCTCGAGCCCGAGTCCGATTGGAACCTACGGAACAGTGCAAACCAGTTAGGGTTTGAATTTGAATAACTGATTTTTGAGGGATTATTTAAGGTAGCAAGCAAGCTCCAAAAAAAAATTACGAAATTTTAGCTGAGATGGTGACAAGGGAGGAACCTCACATAATATTTCCAGAGATTTTAATGTACTGAATTTTCCTCCAGAAATTCCAGAAGGTGAAAGCTATGGTTTGACCAAGCTTTGACTCGCCTCCAAAAATTATCACATAATTTCTAAAAATCCTGAGATAATTCAGAGGTGTTGCCAAGCCTCCCTAGAACTCAGGGAAAAGATTTCAAAGGGTTTGGTCACAAGACCTATGCCACAAAGGTTTTTGATTAGAGTCAAATGGAGATTTGATTTTGATTTTCCATAATTCTTTTTTTTGAAAGAATTACAGAAATGACCAAGGGCTTCAAGATGCAAGAAAAGTTTTAATTTCTCCTAATTTTCTTACATTTGAAACACCAATCCATTTTTGGGGTGTTACAATGACCCTTTTTAAATAGACCCAAGATGTAATGAATCATTTTCCACTTAGTTGTTGCCACCAACTAGAGGCATAGTCCGTAAAAAAACAAAGTGGCCACTCTCACTTCTTTGGCTTCTGATTCGAACTTATGGGATTCAAGCTCGAACTCCATGTTTTGTACCCACACAAGATACTCCTCTGGATCATTACTACCATAGAAGGGAAGATACATATACTCGCGATCTGCCATTTTTAGCGGCAAAGCAAAGAATATGTATGTAGGTGTATGTGTATCTCTCAAACTCACTTGTCTTACCGAATTACATTATTACCTTTCCGAAGTGAATTGAGGTGACAAACTCACACTCTATATTACAGGTTAAAACAACGTGAGAAATGAGCGAATTTCAGGAGCAAGTCAAAGCATGACAACGGGTGTTTTGTGGAGCTTGGTATGGATACCTACTTAATTTGAAAATTCTAGGTATTGTAAGGCTAAGTAAATATCCAAACTAGAATTCAATGCCTAGTTGCCGATCACAAAGATATAAGTGAAAATCAAAGCAACTCACACGCAAAGATATTGGAACTTAGTGCAATCAAGGAATGAGCTACGTAAGATATAAGTGAACAACAAAATAGCTCGTATTGCACAAGTTATAGAAAGACACTAGCTAGTTGCAAATAATGGAACTAGGGCACAAGATTGCAAAAAATATTGATATTCTAACAATTGAATCAAGAATGAGTGGGGATTTTCGCTCAAGTTTATGGTTCGGCTATGCGCTTTCTTTTTCCTTCTCTTTTCTTTTTCTCTTCCTTATTTTTTTTTCTCTTCTCTTTTTCCTTCCTTTTTTTTTGAACTATTGCCAAAATTCTTGTTCTACCAAAAATGAGCAAAAAATCTTTCCCACCTTTTGATCTTTGAACAATTGCAAGAACACAAATATTAATATGCAGCCCTAAGCAAAGATTTAGCTAGTCTTAAATAGGTTCAAAGTATTCGCAAAGGATTGAAAGGTTCACAAAGGATAAATTGATGTCTCACTTCTTTTTGTTTTTTTATAGACACGACTAAAAAAATCAAACTAGGCTCAAATAAAAAGCAACACAAAAAAAAAATTCAAGATCAGCAAACTAAACTTGATTCTAATGGACAAAAACTTAACAAAATTCACTAGAATAACAAATTAAATACTATGGCTGAATTTTTTTTGAATGGCTTTTTCGTGTATGGGGAAAAAAGATAACTGGATAAAGATCCTACCGAGTCAACGGAGCTCTGATACCAGCTGATGAGGGGGTGCCCGATCTTCTCAACGTATAACTTTTGAAAAGTCATGGCATAGCTTGATATCCTCCCAAGATGTTGTACAAGCCACAGAATTATCAACTTTGTCAACTCTCGCGCGTTGGTCGGTCTGAATGCGCAACATGTACTCGAATAGCCATAACTTATGGTAGAAAGCTCCAAATCACATGTCGTTTGATCCATTGAAATGTAGACTTGATAAGCTTTCCAAATATATATATATTGTGTATGCTAGATTCTTCCGAGTTTCTGCGAAGATCATCTTGAACTTGAGAAGTATTGTGTTCTTTGTCTTCTAATAAACCTTCTTCTTCAAACCTGAAAACAAGCGATGACCCTCTATTAGGTAGTATAATATTCTCAACTAATTTAAAAGAAAATTCAGGGAACAGATTCACCTGTTGGATAAGCTTCTCTTGTTTTTCAACTCTCTTAGTAAGCTCATGTTGTTCTGAGGTATTTAATGAATTTAATACACTATATGAAACGAAATAGCCAAGGATGTGCGCATCACCTTCCGCACCTGCGCCACCTCCTCCCCCTACCCCTCCTCCCGAGCGCCGCCTGCCTCCTCCCTCCTCCGGCACCGCCATCCTCCGCCTCCCTTCTCCCCGGCTCCCTTCTCTACCCGCCTCCCTCCTCCCCGACGACCTCCTCCGCTCGCCTCCCTCCTCCCTGGCGACCTCACCACCGAAATCCCCTGGCTCTCTTCCTCCTCCGGCCAATCTCTCCCTCCAGCGCCTCCTTCTCGGCTTGGCAGCTCCTCCCCGGCACCTAGCGCCGCCGCCCGTGCATGCCCCCTCCTGCGTCCCTGGTTCGACTTCGCTTGCTCCTCCTCCCGAGGTAAGCAGTCTACTCTTGGTTGTTTCTTCACATTGGTATCATATAGTTTGAGATTAGGACTACTGATATATTCTTCACATTGTCAGGGCAACAAATGCATTGTAGACTATAGTTCTGTTTATGTTAATAGAGAGAAGGCAATACTTTTGCAACACCATGCTTCGGTACAAGTAATTGTAGCTTATCACTGTGCCATGGTGTTGTGATCTGTGTACAAGAATATCAGAACTGGAAAGACAAGTGTGCACATGCATGTAGGATACTTCCTTTAAAGAAGTATAAATAATCCCCATAAGCCCAACAAAATAATCTTTCACATCTTGGGTACATAGTTAAATGGATAGCAGTTTTAGCCATACTTAAATAAAAATGACAGAATTGCGTGTTGAACAACGATTCGTTGCTTGATATATTATACTCTCCTTCAAAGGCATGTTACTAATTATTTGTGTACATAAATGTGAAGTAAACATCAGTACATACTATTCATCTGCAAATTGATTTATCCCTTTGTGTAACATGATCCATGAGAAACTCTTCATAGCTTTCACGAACCAGCCTATTGTTATATATGCTGCTAGTGGTTCTTTTGTGTTCAATAGTCCATGAAAATGTTCCTTTCGCAGGCGATATTTAAAGTACAGTGTTTTCAAGCGTACATAAACTCTCGTACCTTAATTGTTTAACAATGTGGTTGACAAACTTACAACAAGTAGAAAAACTCCAAATATTTGCCGCAGTCTAAAAAACGGTCACAAGGAAAAGGGGAAGAAATAGTTGTGGATTTACTTTATTGGGTGATCTAAAGAAGAAAAATTGCAAGATCTTCAAGATAACACACTCATAAATATTTATACTACAGGTTGCAATGATTATGTGTTGGAGCAGTTGAATCATCATAAAATGAAAATTATTAGTATATGCACTATTTACACTTTCAATACTTATGGATGTGAGCTACGGCCTACAAGATTCACTCCCCAATTTTGAGTTTATAAAATTTATGAAAAGCTGCAAATGGAAGCAAATGACCTCTCACATCCTGAGGCTCAAGGTAAAAAAAGCTACTTCACTTGGCATTTTAGCTTCCAAAATGCATAGTGGTCCGAGTGGATACTAACAATTCTGATTACAAGTATAGCATAGAACCACATGCAGTAATTGTGAAAGGGGGAAACCTTAATACAGAACAGAATGCATAGAGGAAGAAAAATATCAAATGGGCAATTCCCCATATGGCATCATTGAGTCAGATAGCAAATACATACCTGACCACCCTTTCCGTAAACTGTAAGTGGGTGCCCTATAGCAGCATGAACACCGAACCTATTTAGTGTTGTCCCAAAGATGCCATCATAGTCAAACCTATTGTATAGTTCTTCGTGCATAGCAGTTTCATTTGTTCTGACTCCATAGATAAAACTATATTAATATGTTATAACAAATACATCAATCATATGAGACACGAAAACACGGTAATGAACACTTAGATAGTGGAAGTGCTTTCAACCAAGTCCATATATGCTTGGTATGGATGAGATGGTTTTTTTCCCCGTTTTGTAATGCATATATACATTTTACATGTCTCTTGTTACGCAAGCATAGCAATTTAAGAATTTCATGTTATCTAATTTGTCAGAATGCTATTCCGCTTGAGGCAAAATACGTTGTAGAATCAAAAGAAAGTAGAAATATGTAAATAAAAGCCACGATATATAAATGAGCCACTACATGCAGGACCAATTTTGTCCCAACTGTCCATTTAGTACATAATTAGCTCCCTCCCTCTCCCTCTCTCGTGCATACACACACAGAGAAAGGAAAGAACATATAGTTTACTAGTGTGATCATTCTGTGAAATAGATTCATATATTGACTACTAGAATTCAATACATTAGTCTTCCTTTAATACTATCCTTATACTGCTCATGCTCCAATACTGTGCTTGTTTATAGAACTTCCAAGTAATGCTTGTTTACGACCAGTATGTTGATTTGTAGCATTATGATGTGTCCTGTGTTATCTTGTTATTTTCTAATCTTACACATTATCTTGTTATTATCTAGTGGTGGTTTAGATGAGCTGATGTACATGAAGCCGATTCTAGGAGAGTGGTGCGTAATGTTCTTAAAAAGCTGATCCCATAGATGATCTATGAAGCACGCATCCAAGCGGTGATCTATTACCACACACAAGTCCTTGGAAAAGAAATTCATAGGGCCGAGGCTTGTCAAACGCATATCACTTTGGAGGACTACATGCAGGTAATCATAATTCGTTCTAGTAAAAATGTAAGTCAGAAGAGTGGGTGTTGGGTCCCAAAATCTACTATACTATATGTTGTCTGTTATCCATGCATTGTTTTGGTTCATTCATGTCATTGCTTCCTGTGGGTTCTAGTTTACAATCAATTCTAGTTTTTTTCATATGTAACACTTTGTTAAATTAGGCAATACCTTGGTGGGCCTAGAAGTGTGAAGATGCATGGCAGCAGATTGCCCAAAAGAGGTGGTGTAACGAACAGTAGTTCCCGTGCTGCTAGGGAACGGAGATTGTTGATGGACGGGGCAGCACATGGCCAAGGCAGCTCCTCCATGGCTCGTTACAAGAAGCACTTGGTAGGTCAACATGTTCATATTGATTGAATGTTGCAGATACATATTTATATACCTCGTTGTTTTTTTTGGGTGCAGGAAAAGAAGAAGCAGATGTCTGTCTCCAATGTAGAGGCATATGTAGAAGCTAGGAGGGGTGATCAGGAGGGCACCCTATGCAGCCAGCGCGCAACACAGAACTTGGTACCATTTCTACACTATGATTTTGTCCCTGATCATATTCGCTCACTTATGATTTTGTCCAACTGCTGTGTACAGGGCTAGAAAGGGGAAGAAACATGGTCGTTTCTTGATCGGTGCCGGCTACATTAGCACACCGACAACCCTCTCGGAGGTCCGAACAAGTACTGGATCAACGGATGATGTACACTCTCAAAGGCAGTCGACCATCAAGCGACAAGTGTTTCTCAGCTTGAGGCCAGGCTACAAGATGAAATCGAGGCTAGGCAGCGATTGGAGCAAATGATCCAGGTTTGTACTTCGAACCCCATATGCGATGCAAATTGTAATTCATTTATTTCCACAAGCTTACCTTGATATTTTTTGTTTTCAATTCATATAAGAAGATGTTAGTACCATCACTATCCCTTTTTTTAGTTACCATTAGCTGACATTACTAGTAGATTCTCACCCCATATGACTCAAATAAACAAACATGCAGGCACTTCAAACTCGACTTGATGCCACTACACCAGGGGCACCACTGTCGATATTATCTAATCCGGTTAGTAACTGGACACTTATTATTATATTGTTAGTCTCTTAGGAGTGCTTGAGAGCTCACTTGATGCCAGTACGCCAGGTTGGTAGGATGCTTGTCCTTGATCCCATGAAACTCTTCACTTTATTCCATGTCTTGATTCTTCGTCATACTTAATTTACTGAGTAAATGAGTTCACCGACCTTAAACTGCAGACTATCTCGCTATTGTTGTGTGTTTTATACATTTTTGACAAAAGGAAAAGCGCACGTGAAATTTGGTGGCTCCTCTACATTTTTCATGAAATTCTGATAGTTCTGCTGTAGAATTGGACTATTATTTGCTATTACAATATTGTTGCGTACTCCTGATCAGCCTTACAATAGTTCTATATTTTTCAGCATACGGCGGGATCAATGGCAGATCCAGCTGTTTCCGGTGCTGATGTTGCAGATGGTACACATGTTAGCTGCCCAAACCAAGATCATGTGGATGAGTCCAACGTCGAGAGGCCACCACCAGGTGCTTGCTATTTCCATGTCGATGGACCCCAATTTATTGGCACAATAAATATGTTAATATTGTTTTCTTACACTCTCAAGTTCTTAGAGTAACTAGGTGGATCATGGACATCAAGAACTACATAAAATGAATTTTGAGTAGTAAGGCATTTTTGTGACATTCTTTATATGGTGCTTGATTACCTTACTACTAATCACTTAAATTAAATGGCTCAGCAGAGGGGCCATTAGGCCATATAATCTGGCTTTATGATTGTATTTTTTACCGCGAGAGCATGGCTTTATGATTGTAAAGGAAAGGTAGTTTAAGTGCTTAAATGATGGTCACAGACGTATGGGACCCATTCCATTTGCTTAGTTACTTGGCTCAAAGCGTTCTGTCCAGTTCTACTTCTCCTATGTTTAGCAATGTGCATCAGGCATTAGCATTTCTAAGTATTGCATACAAACTTCGATATTTTATTGTTGGTGAGTGTACCCATGGTTGCTGTCTATTTGGGATATTGAGCGTTTGTGCAAACGAATCAAAACTTCTTTGTATAGGATTTTCTGATAGTGACTGACGATCTTGGTTCCGAAACCTCAAACCTAGTTTTCTCATTGCAATCTTTATTTTTCGCCCCTTGCATTGTAGCTCTGATCCCGGCTCTTATCGATCCGCAGATCTGGTGTTGTAGGCGTGATGTGGTGAGAGGTTGCTCTTGTTAATAGGAACAGCATCAAACCACTAAGGCACACCCGTCTCCATTAAATGTCCAAGTACTTGATCTAACGGCCAGCAAATTCAACTTAGCTTTTTAAAATAACACCGGACACCTGATAGTTAGCAAAATCCTTTTGTCAGTTGATTTAGCGAAAACATATTTTTATGGAAGTTTTAGTAATATAGATTTTAAATTGTTGTTCTATTGGGATAGTACTGTGTGCTATGCTGACTGAATGGTCAGTTTCGGTGCTTCTAAATCGAGTTAAGAAAAATATCACTACGTACCTAATCTTCAAATATATATTCACAGATTTCTCTTCGTGTTGGTACAAAATATGGCCAGTGCCGTGATAATGTATGTATACAACTACGTATACGTCTCCATAAGTATGTTTTAACTGAACAAAACTAGAAAACTACACAGATAAAACGGGTTTATGAAGAAGCCACTATACTATGAGCATATATAGCTGGCTACCGATCAAGCTAGTGGGATTCACAGTTTCACATATGCATGCATGCATGCATGGGTCTGCACTAGGACAAACCATGTGCTAGTTGCATCAGTTACCATGGTAGTCTTAACTGAGACAATGAGTTGAGATCATTCGTTTGCATTCAGAAAAGTACAGAAAAATCATCCAGGACTATTTGATCTGTTATGTTTTTTAGATAGCTTCATTGACGGATTTTCAGTACAGTTCTAAAAAACCAGGCTTCAAAGAGGATAGCCAAATGGTACAATCCATGACCTTTCTTGGGGGCTCACGGAACCGACCAGTAAATCGATGGACAATTTAAGTATAGACTTCCCTGAAAGCATAATAAGTTCACACATATGATAAATCATTTTATGTATTTCATTTCAAGCATTCTGATTCTAGTATGTGGGTAGCAATATCAAACCTCTCCATCCAGTGAGAAACTCAAAGATGTTATCAGTATGGTTCATGCTGTATTTGAAGTACAAACTCAATTTTGCAGTAGTTTGTTTCCCGTGTATTTACAATTTTATTAGTTTCGTCTGTTTATATATGTTGAGTAGTAAACTGAATTGTTCTCTACATGACAATGCGATGGCTTTGAGTTCATGGCTTAAAGGCACTCACGGACTCTGCGATGGGAAGAAGCTTTTCTCGCATTCTGTTGATGCACGAGATCAAGCGAGAAGGCCTGAATTGATCCTTCCTATTCGAACTATTATATGTATCTTTTTCAATTTGAACTTGAATGTTGTGAGCTTGAGAATTATGTCAATATTGTTTAATCTATATATGACAATATTGTTGAATCTGATTGTGAATTTATTGCTGAATCTGGTTGTGAATGTACTGTTGATTCTGATTGTGAATGTATTGTTCAATCTGATTCAATATTATTTGCAAATTGTGCATGCAAAAATTTGGTCACATTCATTTACACTACACTCCAGTCTTGACACGAACACTCGGAAAATTTAGTTACTTTCAGTCTTGACCTAACACTCGGGAAAATTATAATTATTCCCGAGTGTCAACACTCAGGAAACTTTAGTGGCTTCCTAAGTTTTTAGGCGTCAATATTTCTCGAGTGTCCACACTCGGGAAAATTTAGTGGCTTTCCCGAGTGTTACGTGTCAATATTTACCGAGTGTTAACACTCGGTACACAAAACTATTCAGTGTCGACACTCGGGACAATATCCGTTCTGTTGAGCTGCTTGGGCGGTTTTCTCCCGACCCTCATATTTTCCCGAGTGTAAATATGTACACTCGGGAAAAAAATTTCCCAAGTGTAACACTTGGGGAACAAGTTTTTACCCGACTAAACTATCCCGAGTGTTTTGGTGGCTTTCCCTAGTGTTTATGGCACCCGGAAATTTACGAATTCTGGTAGTGATAGAGCTAACCTTTACAAGTTGGATATCACTGCCATGTGGGAAAAAAAATATCCACTTACTTTTTGAACCGAAACCGTAGACCCTTTCTTGTTCCCGACATTTCTTTTCATGTAGAATAGCACTAGGGAAAGACTTTTCCTACTATTTTTGGGATGTTCCTTAGTAAAACTGGCAGTAGGGGACATGGGGAGTTTAGTGTAATATCCTAATTGTGGATTTGTATTTCAAATGTATAAAAATAAGGAGAAATTAAAACTTTTCTCACATCTGGATGTTTTTGATCAGTTCCACGATTCTTGTACAGGGATTGTGGAAAAGTCAAACTCAAAATCCCCAATTCCCTCAGGTCCTAAACCTCCTTGGTAAAAATCTTGTGTCCAACCCCCTGAAAATAATTTTCCCTGGATCTAGGACTGGTGTGTGACACCTTTGAATTATTTCATAATTTTTAGAAATTATTTGATAATTTTGGAGGCAAGTCAAACCAAGTCAAACCTTGTACAAACCCTAACTCCAACCTTCTGGAATTTCTGGAGAAGAATGCAGTGCATGAAAATATCTGAAAATTTTATGTAAGGTTAATCCTTAAGTCATCCACCTCCGGTTAAAATTTTATAATTTTTGGAGCTGGTTTGCTACCTTAAGAAAATCCTCTAAAAATGAGCTGTTTAATTCAAACCCTAGCTGGTTTTCACTGTTCCTTGGGCGCGAGTCAAACTCGGGCTCGAGCCAAGTGACTTGGTTCAATCAACTAACTTCACCGCCGCGGTCGATCGAGCGCGAGCGTTGTCAACCGTCGGATCGTCATCGAGCGTCGAGGATCTAATAATCCTCATTTTATCTTTTATCTATAATTCTTATTATGGGTAAATATGATGTCACATAGTCCCATAAGTACCCCTTATATCTATAAGGAGAGGCCTACCAAGTGATTGTAAGATCTTCTACAATCACCCCTATAGTCGTAAGTCTTGCTACGACTATATCATGGTCGTAAGTCTTTCTCGACCACTACATGGTCGTAAGTCTTTCTCGACCACTACATAGTCGCAAGTCCTTCTCACATTGCTACACGGTCGTAAGTCCTTCTCGACCGGGTAAACTCGACCACCTTATAATCAAACCTACGGTGAGTGGGTCCAATTGATTAAGGAATCGAGCAGTGCGCGCACTACTATCCGCGTAGTAATTGTGCTTAAATACCCCATTATCTTTGAATGATAATTGCGGACGGCGTGGAGAAGCCAATGCGCGGTAATTCTGCCATCACACGCCCATTCTTGGCTCAATTAAGGCGCCTCTTCCGCGAGGCAAGCGGCTACTCCTTCACGACTATATAAGGGCATCAAGGCGAGTAGAGAGGGGAGTTCGATTCTCTGTAATAGTCTTAGCTTCTTACTCGATCATTAAGAATACCACACCACGGGATTAGGGTTATTATTCTCTCGGAGAAGGCTGAACTGTCTAAACATCCGTGTCAACTACTCTGCGTGATTTCATCTCTAGGAGACCCCGAATCAAATAATCTTTCGTAAGATCGGTTCTAATACACGGCGGTTGGCGCCGACCGTGGGGATCTTCGGTAATCTCTTGTCAACATACTCTCTTTTTCCAATCTCATGCAATCATGGCGGGAGAATGGAGCGAGGAAGCTGGTTTGACTTGGCGGTTCTGTGACGTCGACATGGATGCGGTTTCGACTACTGAGCCGAGTGATGCATCCGTGATGGTGATGTTGCCTCGGAGATTATTCTCGAGAAACCATCCCATTAATGGAGTTGAGGAGGATCCTTATCCCCACAACAATCGTCCAACGAGGAGCCAATTCCCTCAAAGGACAAGGGTCAATCCGGCCGGGACCGCTCCCGGAGGACTCACAACACGGCGAGTTTTTCTCCAAGTGTTCAAGTCCCCTTAAGGCGGTCCGACTTGGTAAGTCAAGTTACAGGAGCCACCATTCGAGGACTCCACGGCATCTAGTGATCCTCTCTCTCGGGTAACTCCGGAGAGGGTGGGATCAAGCATGCTTTCTGCAAATTCGGCCGTCTCCCGGATCTCATTTGCGAGCGGAGGCGATTATAACCGGAGTTCCCCTACGGAGGATTACTCCAAGTCGCGAGATGGTGTCTCTCGAGCACTCCTCAAGCGGGAGGCCTCGGCGCAAGTGAGAATCATCAGCGGGAGGTCTTCGTCCTTCCCCAAATCGAGTCGACCTCATGGAGGCGAGATAAGAACACTCCCGAAGATCACACTGCTGCGCCCCTCGTGGTAATGGCAAGGGCACCACCGTTGGCGAGAACCAACACTCGATGAGCGAGAAATCCTCGACATTCTCGCACTCCACTAAGAAGGCCTCAAAGACACGATGAGGAGGATTTTGATGTCGTCGAAGAAAGAAAATTGCGATCGAGAAGAACACGCTGGCGCATTCAACATCGATCGGAGGAGGTACAAGAACTCCGGGACATCAGCGACTTGCTCGAGAATCGATCAAGAGCTTGCTCGAGCGCGAGTGCGATCTCTTTCTTTGAAGAGATTACGCAAAGACTTGACTGTGATGACAAGGCGGAGGTACCTCATCGACAACATTCGGTGAGTCGTAGCAATCGACTTCCTCGGCTACGATCAATCGAATATTTCTCTCGTAGGAATCGACACGGCCATAAGTCGAATCGATCCCTATTCGAGAAATACATTTCGATCGGTGAAGATCAAAAGCCCCTCGGAGTGATCATTCACCACCGACAAAGAAATTCTAGCGAGTGGAGTGCGAGGAGTATTCTCCTCGTAGAACTAAGACCTACTACGAGCAATTCGACTGTTCACAGGGTATCGTCGTATCGATCACTGGTGACATTAACCCTTCTTTCCTACAAAGAAGGCGTCAAGAAGTGATTCTGGGATCTGGGCATTTTCGCGACCTTGAGCGATCAATTTGGCCACCTCATTTCGGCCGATGAACATGGAGAAATTTGATGGATCTCAAAATCCCATCGAATTTCTTGAGATCTATCTAACAATTGTCCGGCGGCGGGAGGAGAGAGCATGTAATGGCGAATTACCTTCCATTGTGCTCGAAGGATCCGCTCGATCGTGGTTATTAAACCAACCACTCGAGTCGATCTACTCTTAGCAACACCTCTGCGATCTTCTCGGTAATTTCCAAGGCACATACAACCATACGGAAAGAAGGCGACTTGCCGGATAAAGCGAACAACAACGAGACTTTGCGTCAATTCATCAAGCGCTTTAGTCGGGTTAAGTAACTCAATTCGGAAATTTACGATTCCTCTGTGATCGGGGCTTTTAAGCAAGGAGTCCGTAGTAGAAGGATAACGGAGGACATTGCTTTGAATCCTCCCAACAACATTCTTAGAACTCTTGAGATGGCGATCGATATCAAGCGCTTACGAGGCGGTCGAGTGGAACAACACTATCGATCGAGAAACATATACTCCTCGAGAGCGGTGAAGTTGGTAAGGATAAAAAGCAAAAAGTCCAAGAAGAAAATAAAAGTCAAAACCACAAACCGGTGGTTCCAAGGAGGTTTAGTAGTGAAGATGGAGAGCCCCAAACCACCAAGTCGTACCACGATCAAGGCAAAGGTAAGCGCCACGATCGTAGGAGCGACAAACCAAGGTGGTGTCCTTTTCATAAAAGGAAGGACATGACCTCATATAGCTGCAGAGTTTTCAAAAAAGCTCGAGGACTACTACAGCGGCAAGCACCACTCCCTACTCTCGGCGGGTGGGACATACGAGTGGCCAAAGTCGTCGGATGATGAGGAGATGCCGTTCAAGATCCATAACATACCGTTGAGCACATCTACGGAGGATCATCGACATCGACTCAAGCGACAACAAAGGCTGCGGGACGAGAGGTAAATTCCATACATACTCCTCTCGTCAATAAATTACGAAGTGGTCGGAAGTTACCATCTCTTTTGAGAAGGATGACGCCCAATCACTCTGAGTCGATCAGTCGATATCCGATTGTGGTCGAACCCACCATCAACAAGCTGTCGGGTCAATCAGTGTTGGTTGATGGTGGCGATTCTTTGAACATATTATTTACTAATGCCACTGGGCGAGATGCAAGTACCGGGACAAAGGTAAGGCGATGCGATACTCCTTTCATGGAATCGTCAGGGGTCTTGACCAAACCTATTGGCCAAGTTTCTCTTCCTTTAACATTTGGCTCACCAAGTAATTTCGGAGACGGAGAAAGTCTCCTTTGATGTGGTCGATTTCGATCGGCATATAACGCCATACTCGGACGACCAACTTTGGCAAAATTCTTAATGGCTACTCATTACGGGTATCAATGTCTTAAGATGCGAGTCCCAAAGGTGATCACCATTGATGTGACAAAAGATGGCGTATAGGCTGCGGCCGTCGATCCCTCGAGATGGTTGGTCAAATACCAACTCGAGATGAAAGTCGACCGACTAGCAAGTCGAAGCCTAAAAAGCTACACCAAAGCGAGCGACCAAGTCAAAGAGGTTCCTCTGGGCCTTGAAGAGCCCTCGAAGGCTGTTAGCATCGGGAGACTTCCGACCCCAAATAGGAAGGCGCCCTCATTACCTTCCTCAGAGCTACGCGAGATGTCTTTGCGTGGCAAACATCAAACATGCCGGAGTCCCGGGAGGTGATCGAGCCGCGAGGCTAGCTTTACGGCTGATAAAGTACTGTAAAACAAAAATTACGGAGATTTGCCTGATCGGCGAGATGCTATTAAATCGAGTTGGATAAGCTACTTAAGCGGGCTTTATAAGAGAAGTCAACCACCCAGTGGTTGGCTAACCTGTAATGGTCAAAAAGTCAAGCGGCAAATGGCGTATGTGCGTGGACTTTCTTGATCTTAATAAAGCTTGTCCAAAGATGATTTCCCTTTACCTCGTGTCGATCGGTGGTTGATTCTCTGCGAGTTGTGAGATATTAAGTTTTTAGATGCATATTACGGATACCACGGATCAATATGTGTTTAAGCGATGAAGAAAAGACCGCATTCATTACTCCATTTGGTACCTTTTGCTATGTCAAAATGCCATTTGGTCTAAAGAATGCGGTGCTTCTTTTCAACGCCTAATGCAATCGACTTTTCATCTCAATTAGGTAGAATTTGGAAGCCTATGTTGATGATCTAGTCGTAAAAGCATTAAGAGACTTAATCATATCAGCGACCTACAAGAAACATTCGACAACCTCGAAAGCACCGCTTAAAACTCAATCGAGAGAAGTGTGTGTTTGGAATTTCTTGGGAAAATTGCTTGGATTCCTAGTATCGAGCGAGGAATCGAAGCAAATCTGAAAAAATAAAGGCCATCCTCGGATCGTCCTCCAAACACAAAAAGGAAGTCGAAACTCCTTTGGGTGCATGGCGGCTTTAAGTCGTTTCATCGCACGACTAGGAGAAAAGGACTACCTTTCTTTAAACTTCTCGGGAGACATGAAGGTTTTGAGTGGTCGAGCGAGGCAAGCAGCGCCTTTGAGGATGTCGAGAGGTATCTTTCGAGTGCTCTGTTACGGTTTCTCCAAAGCGGAAGAGGCGCTCTTAATTTACCTAGGCGCCACGCCACGAGCGACAAGCGCGATACTAGTCGTAGAGCGTGGCGTACAGCGACCGGTTTACTCGTTAGCGAAGTTTTACGGGCCTAGGGCGTTACCCTCGGGTCAAAAACTTCTATATGCCCTCCTCATGTCTTGAGAAGCTGCGGCATTATTTTGAGCGCACAAAATAGGCATGTCTTGTCTGAGTTTCCTTTAGGAGCAATCCTCCATAATAAGGAAGCAATGGGGCGCATGGCAAAATGGTCGGTCGAACTTGGGAGTTCGACCTCCATTCGTGTCGACGGCCATAAAATCCCAGATCTTGGCGGACTTTGTCGCGAATGGACAAATCTGAACTGTTCGGGATCCCGATCTGATTCCCGACCGGTGGATGATGTACTGACGGGTCACTTACTTTAAGTGGCTCGAGGTGAGGTGGTCTGGTATCTCCTCTGGAGAAACCTTAAAGTATGCCATACAATTAAACTTTCGGGCCACTAATAATGTGGCGATCGAAGGTTTGCTAGGCGGCATACAGTGCAAAGCACTCTCAATTAAATCGACTACTCGTGAGAGGAGACTCTCAACTAGTCGTGAATCAAGTCGGGAAAGAGTACGGTGCTCTAGCTCGACAATGTCTCAATACTTATCGGAAGTTCGCAAGCTAGAAAAGCATTTTTAGGTTTGAGTACAATTCATCCCTCGAAAGGATAATTTCCTCATGAGACCAACTTGCTCGGATGGCTTCTTCCGATCTACGGTACCAAAGGGGTTTTCTTGGAGCAACTCCAAAAGCGTCTCAGTCGAAGAACCGAGACACCTCCTATTGAGATGGCCTCATTAGACTACGAGGATATCGGATGACTCCCATCTCGAGTATCTTCGCAAGGGTTCCGTGCGAAGATGATCTTGAGGCGGTCGTTTATCGAAAAGCCAAAATGTATACTTTGGTGAAGGAGTCCTCTACAAGCGAGGAACCCAAGGGATACTCATGCGATGCATTCATAAAGCGAAGGAATAACACTCCTTCACGATATACAGTGGCATCATGGGACACATGCTTCCTCTGAGAACCTTGGTTGGTAAAGCCTTTCGACAAGGTTTTCTTGGCCTCTGACCACTGTATGATGCTAAGGAGGTGGTTAAAAAGTGTGTCGATGCCAATTCCATGGTAGACAAATACACCAACCGGCTCAAGCATTACGGACAATACCTCTTTCTTGGCCTTTTGCGACACAGGGTCTCGATATCCTAGGACCGTTTCCCAAAGCTCCGGGAGGTTTGAATTCCTTTTGTGGCTATTGACACGTTCACAAAATGGATTGAAGCTGAACACATGGCGGGATAACATCGGAGCGACAAAAGGTTCATGATGAGATCGTAATTAGCGATTTGGAGTTAAGTCGGATAATTACGAACAATAATAAACAATTCGCAAGTGCAAAATTTGAGAATTTTGCGGCGAGTTAGTACCAAATTATGCTATGCTTACATTGCACATCCCCAAAGCAGCGGGCGGTCGAGCGTGCAAGCGGCCAAATAATGCGAGAATTAAAACCGAGTCTTGACCCGACTTGTTAGCGCTCGGGGCTTGGGTACAAAATTACCCTCCGTGTTATGGGCGGTTAAATGCGACCACGATCGAGCAACGGGAGAAACACCATTTTTCTAGTGTTGGGCGAAGCCATGCTTCCTCGGAGCTAAAATTACGGTCGACACGAGTTGAAACTTTCAACAACTCGGACCGGGAACAACTTGGCGGATGACATTAACCTACTCGAAGAAAGGAGAAACCTAGCCTTAATCCGTTCGGCGGTCTACCAACAAGCCTGCGCGAATACTATGATCGTAGGTCAACCTCGCGACCTTCTTTGTAGGTGACTTAGTATTGAGGCTCGCCAATCCAAGTCTAATCGGAATAAACTTTCCCCAAATGGGAAGGTCCTTACGATGGTCGAAGTAACGGCGAGTCGATGCGACTAGCGATGGAAGATGGGCGAGTTCTCTCAAACTCTTGGAACATCGACCGATTCATAAATTCTATGTGTGACCAATTTCTCGAGCAATAAAAGTCGAGTTCTTTCTACTTCTCTTGCCTTATTTTTTGAGTAGTGCTTTTTAATCTTTCGACTATGATACAAAAACACCTAGTTTTCTTTACCTTTGGTGAAAAACAAGTAACATCATCTAGTCGAAACTTCTCCTATCGCATGTGGTTACGCCCACTAGAAGGAATTTCCTAGCATCGACTCGTTACTCATTTTTGACCAATACAAAGAGCTCGGGTTTTATCCGATCGAAATGTTCTCGAGCCAACTCTCTCAATCTTAGTTTATTTTTGATGATTTCCAAAAATATTCTAAGTAGAGTACACTTGATATATTTATTCGACCACCTTTGATGTACTCGTTTCGTTTGGGTGGTGAAGGAAGAGACACACCTAGTCGAAGTTTTCCTCTCTGCATGTGGTCACCCCACTAGAAGGAACTTCCTAAGCGTTTTCAGTCTCCTACTTTTGCTCTTTGGAAAAGACTTATCGAGTCCATCGAGAAAGAGCGAGCAATTATTAAAGTCCTCTAGGCGTTTGCTTAACTCAAGTTCTTGTTCTTGGTTTGATTAAACTAGTCGGAGATGGTAACATCACCTAGTCGAAGCCTTTTCTCTCTGCACGTGGTCTTGCCCACTAGAAGGAACTTCCTAGTGTCAGTCGTTTCTACTCTTTCGACCAAGTGCTTGACAACCATAACAAAAACTATAAGTTAAACAAACCTCTCTTTGTTTTGAAACCCCATTTCAAACACTATTTACTTAGATTGTCTAAACAATCTAAGCAAATAATCGAGGGCTAGGATAAAGTTATTAATTTGACTTCAATTCTTAGTCTTTCATTCGTTTATTATCTTTTGAGTTACTAACTACTCGACAAGATGATTTTGAAACAAGATGGCCTAGGATAAAGTTATTAGTTTAACTTCAATCTTTGGTCTTTCATTCGTTTATTATCTTATGAGTTACTAACTACTCGACAAGATGATTTTGGAAATAAGATGGATCATATATTACTCATCAGCGAAATTATGCGCCTTACAAGGTAGTTACAAGATTACTCGAAGGGGAGAGCCTAGTTGCATTTCCTCATACCTTTTTATAGTCATTGCATTTCCTCAATCAGACGACTTGCCTCGATTGGGACGATCGAAGTCGGCTTCGATTGGTTTAACATTAAGGCGGGGTCTTGAGCTTTAAGTTTAGCCAAGCGTAACTTCTGCGACTTCATTGCCTCCTTATTGATTGACAGATTAGTCTTGAGTGGTCACCATTTCTTGCAATTTTCGACTTGTTCCCCAATGGTACTTGTGTGGCGACTATGGTATCTTCTCGAGGAGTTTTCCCTCGAATGTAGCTCACTAAGCACATTGTTCGGAGAGTGATGTTGCCTTGAAGACTAGTCTTCATCAACTCCATCTCTGTTGGGTACAAGTCGAAGCCTCGCGAAGTTTCTTGTTTTCGACCACTTGTTACGAAAAGAATAAAATCGGTCAAGCGAAAATAAACTTACGGAGGAAGATAGCACAAAGATAATTATAGGTAAAGCATTTCTTACCTACTAATTGAGAATCCGGTTTCTTAACCTCTTCTCGATGGGAAGCAATGGTTTGATGTGCTTTTTCTCCCATGCTCGATGTCCTCTGCATTCATCTTAGCGATGCGGATGGACTCATTGTAGATCAAGGTTTTTCTTGGATTTGACCTCGAGGCTTCTCAATTGGACAACAATTTACGAACAAGAAATTGGCATTAGAAAAGGAAAATACTCAAAAGGATAACGGTAAAAAATTACTTACATTAATCGAGTTCTAAGACCCTCAAGTTCTTGATCCTTATTAGTAGTATCTGGAAAACTCTGAATGACCAAAGCTTTTCTTGAACTTGATGCGGAGCTTCGCATCTCTTTTCTTTATCGGAGAAGAAAAGAGAGTCGGGTAAAGGTTAAAGATCAAAAGCGATCTTAAGTTGAGAACTTCTTGTTTATTTTTCTGCAATCTTTTAGATCTGAGGCAGTCTCTCGAAGTCTATCAGGAGGACTAATACTTCGTTCCTTAGCCTCCTCGACTCTTCTTTTTCATAGTCGGTGAGTCATTAAGGTCTTCGTATCCTTGTTTAACCTACAAAGAGCGAGGCGAAGATAAACATCGGTAGAATGGTTGTAAGTACTTCTACAACTCTTGACCTAGTCGTAAGTTTTTCTCGACTACGATATGGTTGTAAGTCTTTCTCGACCACTACAGGTTGTAAGTAGTCGTAAGCTTTTTCGACTAGTACTTTGTCATGAGTTTCTTCCATGACTATTCTCGTAAAACATTATCACAGTATTTAAGTCGAAAACAATTATGAATGATAAGTGACTTACCATCTCTCGCCTCTGCACAGTAGTTCTTTCTCTGTCTTAGCTCTAAAAGTTGTCGATGGTACTCACAGACAACGACAATTTGCTCTAGAGCTTTACGCAAAAAAAAGCAGTGAGAAGAGAAGGAAAGTCACATATATAAGTATTTTGAAGATACTTACATTCATAGTCGTCTAGCAAACATCGAATATACAAGGTCAGGGTTACTGCGACTTATCTATCCTCGCGACTTTGTCCCACCACACCTTCTCGGCGCTCGTTATCAAAAGTATTCTCCGTGTTGGGAATATCTTTGGGATGGGGACTCGGTCACGAATCTGTGAGAGAGGACCCTCTGACGGAGCGGGCCCAAAGAAGTCACCACGAAGTTGAAATTTTCTCCTTACGGTTACGTAACTTCTCTTTGGGTAGGGAAGGAACGCCTCCTACAATTTCCTTCCCAGGCGGTGCACAAGTGGTCACCGCCTTGACGAGGCTTCCACAGTGCCCTTGTTGTTTCTCGACCTCGGCGATCGTGGCGGTCACCTCAACGATGCGGCCGCTACTTCAAGGGTCGTAGCTACGACTTCGGCGGATGTGGGAGTCACTCAGGAGTCTCGACTTCATCGACCACAGGGCCAAGGGTGATGCTTGACCACCTCCATTGCCACCTCCTCGATGGTGAAGGGATGGCAATGGACTTCTCAGCGAAGCATTCAGGGGCCGAAGAAGTCGGTGAAATAAAGAAAAGCAAATCGGGTTGTGAAAAGAAAAAGGTAAATGTCGTTCTTACACTTTAGTAAATTTCACATACCTCTGCACCTGGTCTTAACCGGGAATTTTGGGGCAATCCTCCCAGCGGAGGACCTCTTCTTCTCCACGACCACGTCGGTGAGGTTCAACAATCGGCTCGATTCACGACCACGTGCAGTCGTAGAGTTTGAGCGAGGAACGAGCTCGGTTTCTGATTCTCTGGATGGCGAGATCGGTCTCGACCATTCCAAAGCGACGCGCCCTCGATTGCGAGTTGTCTTGATCGACATCGTCCTTCATAAAGACACAAAATCTTTCCAATTCTCCTTTTCGGTTGCCTAACAAAACTAGGAGTGGCGAAGCTGCGAAAGATTCTTTGTCATAACGAAGGATACCTTAGCCTTGCGAGGTTTGCGCTTAAGAGATTGGTGCCTCAACCTCCTCGGCCCGATAGGCTGCGGCCTCGGCTTGATCTGACTACGGTGCCGCGGTGTGTGTGAAGTGCAGTCGAAAGACGAGCTTGAGCTTACTCCCCTTTGTCGGCCGATTTTACAAGTCGGCGTCTCTTGGAGGAGGCCGAGGCCTTTGTCTTTCGACAACCCGGCGCCAATAGTCATCGATGCGACTTCTTCGTCGTCACGGCGATTTTCCATGCCTACTTTACGTAAAGCAAAGCGAGAAAAGAAGAATGACTAATTAGTCGTAAGTTTTCTCGACAAGTACCAAGTCGTAAGTTTTCTCTCGACTCTTTCACGATCGTAAGATATTCTCGATCACCTTTAGTCGTAAGTATCTTCTCGACTATAAAGTCCTAAAGAAAGAATCAACTTTTGATTACCTTTAGGCGCTCTATCCTTTCATCTGCGGACAAAGCCGCAATGACTTGAGAACCTCCCTCGGGTGGTGGAGACTTCTCGAGATGAGTCGACTCTAGAGTCAACCTCGGCTGTGAAGATCTGTTTAAGCAGATAAGAACATTAGACAAGGTTGAGAAAGACCAAGCCGAGAGCTAAGTCGACAATTACTTACCCTCCTCGTAGTCTCGGTGGGGTCTCCTCTTCCAGTACCTCCACATAGGAGATGCTCGTTTCTTGAAGGACTAATTAGGCGTGTGATGAAATCCTTCACCACATGCCATCCGGTCGACCCTTCTTCCTTCAAGTCCTTAATAGCTTGAATATAAGGGCTAATCATTGATATCTTGAGGTTGAGTCCATGAAGATTTCTTTTCAGCGACCTTCCCGAAAGAAAGGTGTCTTGAGTGACCTTCGGTAGAACCACCTCTTCCTCGGCCCGACCACGAAGGCCGGGTGAAACTCTGAATATACTCCTTCGACTTGAGTCGTGGAGCTTGAGACCATGACTTAGGCGATTCGGTTTGTCGAGCCATCCCATAATAATATTGAAGCAGCTCGAGATCATGGAATCCCAGTCGCCTCGCATGAGATACGAACACACTCAACATGGTAATGGAATTGGGACCTAAGTTCACGGTTCCACCCCAAAGTGTTAAGTACTCTTTAAGAAAGGGGTGGGCGAGCAATCGAAGGCCGCACTCTGTCGCTTGGAAGGCGAGTTTGCCCATTTTCCCCGATGGCGATCTTTGCCGATAGCTGGAATCCACTTCACGAGCCTTCTCTGGAATCTTCCGGCATCGACCAAGATCTTGATCTTAGCGCATCCATCTCCGATTCCTCCCATTCGAAACTCTCTTGGCCATTTCGCTCGAAGCAAGAAGTTTTTAATTGGGTTGGCGGCGGAGAAGATGAAACCTAGTCGAGGGCGGAGAAAGCAAGAGCTCGAAGAACGGCGGAGTGATTTGGGGAAAGGTAAAACCCAAGTCTACCTCTGGTAAGTTTTATAACATACGATCTCGTAGCTTGGAAGCCGTCTCGGCTATAGGTCTATGGGAGATGGTTGTACAGCTTGGGAACAGCTTCATCGGACAAGTCTATGAGGCGGTTGCAATTCCCGGATGGTCAGTTCGAGAAAAATAGGTGCGTATTGTCACCCCAAGCGAAATTACATTCTTGACCAAGTCTTTACGGTGAAGGAAGTATCAATCGGAAGAGTTTTTCTCGATTCCCTACTCGACCACGGACGGTCGTAGGGGTTTCGACTTTTGATAGTCGTAAGCAATCTTCACGATTGCAATCGCTTCGGGAACCGTCTCATCAACAGATCTGTGGAAATCGTTTGCAATTCCCCAGACGGTCTGTTCAGGAAAGTTAGGTTCGTTTTGTCACCTCCAAGCAAAATTACTTTCTTGACCAAATCTTTACGGTGTATCGCCCTACTACACAATTGTAGGGGTTTTTATGACTTTTGATAGTCGTAAGCAACCTTCTGACCAAGCAAATTCTGGTCAAGCGGCACTCAAATGTCGAAGAGTTTTTTCTTGACTATCATTCTCTGACATTTTCATGGTCGTAAGTCCATTCTGAAACCTTTACCAAGTAAGTTACTTTCACTTGAAGTGGGGGCTAGATGGCGAGGATCTAATAATCCTCATTTTATCTTTTATCTATAATTCTTATTATGGGTAAATATGATGTCACATAGTCCCAGAAGTACCCTTATATCTATAAGGAGAGGCCTACCAAGTGATTGTAAGATCTTCTACAATCACCCCTATAGTCGTAAGTCTTGCTACGACTATATCATGGTAAATAAGTCTTTCTCGACCACTACATGGTCGTAAGTCTTTCTCGACCACTACATAATCGTAAGTCCTTCTCATTGCTACACGGTCGTAAGTCCTTCTCGACCGGGTAAACTCGACCACCTTATAATCAAACCTACGGTAGTGGGTCCAATTGATTAAGGAATCGAGCAGTGCGCACGCTACTATCCGCGTAGTAATTGTGCTTAAATACCCCATTATCTTTGAATGATAATTGCGGGCGGCGTGGAAAGCCAATGCGCGGTAATTCTGCCATCACCGCCCATTCTTGGCTCAATTAAAGGCGCCTCTTCCGCGAGGGCAAAGCGGCTACTCCTTCACGACTATATAAGGGCATCAAGGCGAGTAGAGAAGGAGAGTTCGATTCTACTGTAATAGTCTTAGCTTCTTACTCGATCATTAAGAATACCACACCACACGGGATTAGGGTTATTATTCTCTCGGAGAAGGCTGAACTGTCTAAACATCCGTGTCAACTACTCTGCGTGATTTCATCTCTAGGAGACCCCGAATCAAATAATCTTTCGTAAGATCGGTTCTAATACAAGCAGGCCGCCATTGCCGAGCTTCAAGCTTACGGTGAAAGCGGTACCACAGTGGCTCTCCCTCTCCAATTCTTGCTCCCTCTGCTCCCTCTTTAATCACTTGAGCTTAACCCTCGCTCAATTTTGCTTATCTTCCCTAGGGCTTGGCTGAATTGGAGATTCCCCATTTTTGGCCGAAAGCACCATTTTTAAATGCGCGGAGCAGCTCCGACCTCCTCTGTGCCTCTCACGTGCTCGGTAGCTCCACATTAGTCCCTAGTTGCTTGGCACTCGCTTGCGTGGACCGTAGCGGAGCTTCTTTGTATTTTTCGTTTTCAACCATTTTTGGTCACCACTGTCAACTCCGGCTTGCCAGCGTTCTAGACTGCCGCAGCCGCGGTGAATGGTCCCATTGTGTGCGCAAGGTTATCGCGGACCCATTTTGGGCCTTAGCTCGCGCCACCATGACCAGAGTCGCCGACGGTGAGCCTCCCTTCGCCGTCCAGTTTGTCGGACGAGCGTAGGCGCGGCGTTTAGAACATAGTTCTCTGTGGACCGTCGATCACTAGATCAACGGCCCAGGCTCGCGTGAACGTTCGGATCGGTCAAAAGCTCCTTTGTTGTGAGCCGTCGATCTTTAGATCAAGGGCTCGATTGAATGAGCGTTGGACCGTCCGAGCGTTTCGATCAGCGTGGATCGTTGGATCCAAGATCAGCGGCTCATATGTGTGTGAACGTTCGGACCACGTGGACCGTTGGATCTAAATCCAGCGGTGGGGTTTGTGAGCGCGTAAGCTGCGTGCGTTGTCCGTGGACTTGGGCGTTGGATCCAAGATCAACGATCCAAGTTCGTCCAAGTCGTTTTAATTTTGGATTTCCCGAAAGGATTATTTGTTAGCGAAAAATACAATTAACTTGTAAAATGCATAACTATTTCTCTGTAAAATATTTTTGAGTGAATCCAATTTTGTTGGATTCCTCTATTAATGAAACTTACTTGTGAAAATTAGTTTTGAACATGTTAATTTTCCCAAAAAGTTTACTTATGCATTTTGCTTTTGCTCATTTCATAGCTTGGAAAATTGTAGAAAGTGCATCATAGCTCCAAATGAGATGAATCCAATTGGGTTGTTCATCTTGTGAGGTGCTTAACCTTCTAAAAATCTCAAGTGCACCACCTTTTGAGAAAATGTTGCCAAGCAGTTTAATTGTAATGAATAGTAGCAATTGTGATTTATAAATTTGGCGAAATTGTTTTGCTCATATATTTTGCATTAAGAATCCAAATCAATTGGTTCTTATTGCTAAATTCATAGAAATCATGCTCTTCCTCTGTAGAGATTTGAGCTTTTTCTTTGAAGTTGGTTTTGAATATTTTGGTATTTCTTGCCTTCTCGGTTCTTTTTGGCTCTTTCGTTGGGTTCCGACACGCGTTGATAACGAGTGACCCTCAACAACATATTGGCAGCAACAACCGAATAAGCGGTTTGATCATGTTAATCCGAATTTTTCAAGTCTAATATCTTGATTTCAACTTGTATGTATGCATTGCTATGTTGTGTTAAATTATGATTAGTGGATCCTATAGTTGCATAATCTGTAGGAATTTATTATCCTCTACTACTTGAGCCTAGGTTATTTGATGTAATTTGAGTTCGATGGATGAGCTCTTGTCACTTAGTAGATTGCGATTTGAAATTGCTTAGAAATGCTTAGTTTGATAGTAATGGGCAATCATCGATTTAGTCGATGATCTTGTTCACACATCTAATTATTACTCCTTTATGTCTAGCACTTGTGATTTGTTATTTTGTAAAATCAAAATCTGAAAATAAAAAATTGATTTAGACTTAGGCAAGTGGTTGGATGGTGGGTTATTGGGTTTGTGGATGTCTTGCCCAGTCAACAAGGACCGAATTACTTGCGCCACCGTCTTGAGCAATTTGCGTGTTAACCACGAGAGGATATGGGACCTCTCTTAGCGAGTACTTTGGCGTGTGTTGACTCAGTCGCGGGAGGTGGGTTGTGTGTGTTGTGTGAAAAGAAATTGTGTTATTGTGTTGGGTGTGCGGTGGTGGAGATTAGGGTAGGTTCTCCATCTCGAGGGCATCGTAGTTGTCCAAGGCTTTGCCCATGAGGGCGATTGACCGAGGCTTTACGATGACTCAGGCACAGCGTATGGGTTCTATCCATACAGGCGACTAAGTAGTTAATACATAATATTGGAAATGTCTCGAAGGACTTAGTGTGGCATACCAAAGGAAGTATGCTAATCATGTGGCAAAAGCGATTACGGCGTGTGGGTACATTGGTACACCTGCGAGGATAAAACTATTCGAATAGCCTCGTCCTAGGTTATGGACACGCTCGGATCGCCCGTGAGAATTAGACTACAATATTTTAATTAAAATTTGACATGGTTGGTATGAATGGGTAATTCATACTATTGTTGTGGTGACTATGGGTTTAGTCACTTCGGGATTGTTGTTGTCATCTATCTATTGTTAGTATTGTTGTCAAATTGTTATTTGAACATTAAAAACAGATTTGCCAACTTGCTTTCAAATGTACTACACTATTGCAAATAAAGATTGCTTTATCTAGAAAGTGAAACATCTGACCTCCACTCAAATAAGCTTGCATGTAGCATATGTATAGAGTGCATTATTCTACGTAAGTCTTGCGGAGTATAATTTTTGTACTCATTTGCTTTGCTTAACTATTTGTTGTAGAGGAGGAAGGTGAGCCCTAAGGGCCTCACTTTTGTGAGATGTCTTCTTTGGTTTGTGACTAGTTTGGCGGCCCGGTCGGTTGCCTTGTGGGTTAAAGGCACACTGATTGGCTCTTTTGTTTATGGCCATCTTATGACACTTTTGCTTCCTCTGTTTAAATTATTTGTATGACTTTGGGCCGGTCGGCCTCTCCTTTGTAATAGCTTTACTATGTATGTCTTTGGATCTGTCAAGTTCTGCTTCGGTTCTATGTGAATGAATGGAATTGATTCATGACTTTTTGTAAAAGGCGTGTGTATCTTTGTATTTAGGAAGTATACATGTCTCGAGTCTCGGTTTATTTGATTTGTGATGCTAGGACCGAGTGGATGGTTAAGCATTACAAGCCTGATAAACCGGGGTCTCACATTTAGTATATAACAAATCAAATGAAATACATAAAATATACTCAAATTCAAAGTTTTTCAATGATTTTTTATCACATGCTTTGCTGATTTTTGCATGAAATCATCACATACCTACAATCAAACTATTATAGAAAAGGCAAATCTAGTTTGAATTTGAGTTGAAACTTATTTGAACTAGTTAGTAAACAAGTTATTTCGACATCCAAAAAATTCCCGCGCGATACCTCGGTGACATACCTATCTCCAATGTGACCTGATTAAAAATTTCCATTGGAACCCTTTATTTTTATTATACACCATTTTTCATATATATATAAGAAGTATATAAATAAATTTTGTTATAAAAGTGGATTTTAATGAAATTTTTTATTAAATTCGGTTTGAGGTATCTTATAATCATTATTAGAGTATACTCAAATAGATACATAGGTATTATCATATAATTCAAGTGGTATTTTTCAAAAGACGTGAAAAATGACATGTGGATTTTATTTTCAAGGCACAGTGCGACCCGGCTGGTTAGCGAAATTTCTTGACCATCGTTCTTCTCCGCCGAGTCATCCCTCATATACAGTACACACACGGGAATCAGGTATTTTCCCGTGCGGCGTGAAGAAGAAAATAGGTGCAGGGGTTTCCATGGCGGATAGCACCCCGGCTGCATAGCCAGCAAAAGGGCCAGCACAATCCTCATCCTGATATATCCTACATGGAATACCATGGAAGATCACGAGCCAGAGCCCACGGAGAATCGCGCGCGTACGGTTGGCACCAACCATCTGAGCTAGCTTTTCTGGGGCAGAACATGTGTGCCGTGCAAAGTGTGCAGTGAACCTGCAGACCGAAATGAAAGTTTGCAGGTAGCTATAGGATCTTTAGTTATGGAAATTACCTAAGGTACACAATGCCCTTGCGCTATGAAAGGGTGACCTGACTCAAATTTGTAGTGGAGTCGGGGGTCTAGTGGCAAATTTTGTTGTGTCCTCCACTGATCATTTTTTTAGACAACTGAGCTGGTTTCAATCTTTCAAGGAACAAATTTTATTATTGAGTAAAACACGTTATAGGTTTTTAAACTTGTCCAAGGCGGTTAAGTATATCCTTAAACTCATAAGTTATATATCTCGGGTCTTTAAACTTGTTAAGTGGTTTACTCAAAGTTCAATATACACAGGAGTTGAGTTCTCACGTGGGTATGAAAAATTTATAGAATAGCCCCTCACTACCGGGCTCGTGGCTTTGCTTAGTGCAGTGGCACTCGACAGCGCCTATAAACACTCGGCAAAGGGTTTGCGAGTGCCACCATGGCATATCTCACGGCATAGTTTACGGGTAAAAAGCTCTTTCTTGAGTGCTTTTCATCGAACACTTTCGGCAAATATTTTGCCGAGTGCGAGCGACCCTCGGCAAAAAAGGTGGTGGCGGCGAGAACACGGTGGCGCGTGGCTTTGCAGAGTGTTTTACAATGACACTTTCGGCAAAGTATATCTTTTCCAGAGTGTCATTATCATGACACTCGGCAAGAGTAATCTTTTGCCGAGTGTCATTGTAAAACACTCGGCAAGAGTAATTCTTTCTTGAGTGTTTTACAATGACACTCGGCAAAGCATTACTCTTTCTTAAGTGTCATTGTAAAACACTCGGCAAAGCCGAGGGTGACCTACGGCAAAATAACCAAAAGCGGCTATTTTAATTGTTTACCGCACCCTCAAACAAGTCACAATATCACGGATATATCAACAAGTAATCACATATAGTCCACAATATATCACATATATCACCACAAGTCACAATATATCACATATATCACCACAAGTCACAATATATCACATATATCACCACAAGTCACAATATATCACATATCACAAGTCACAATATATCACATATAGTCCATCATTCACCAAGTGGCCACCCAGTGATGTGATGAGTCACGAGGCACATCATTGAAGCCCTGCGATTGATTACTGCACAAAGGAGAAGAGATTGCATGTGTGAGACAAGATTTAAGGTAAAGCAAAGCACAAGCGAAAGCAATAAACATGGTAAGTAAAGAGCTCAAGGTAGAGAGCATGAAACTCACGGGAGTAGTTGCGGGGAGGAGGTGGAGGAATAGCTCGGTGGCGGAGGTTGACCCATCCTCTCGCCAAGACTTTGCATCCAACTGAAACATCTGCTCCATCCTCTGTAGCTCGGCATCATTCCTCTGCCAGCTCGGCCTCATTCCTCTGCCGATCGGCCTCCATCCTCGCCGCCATCTCCTCCGTAGCATCTTCTCTTCTTCAATGGGCCTACAATATTCCACCCCAATGTTACAATGCAAAGCAAAGGTATGTAAAAATTAATGAATGACGAATAAAGCGAAATAACTGGAGTGCCTCCATCAGGGGTGTCGGTGTCCGTGGTAGGCGTATGGCGGGCTTGAGCTCGTGCTCCTTGATCGAATCTGGGAGAGAGTGGGAGTAGTGGCCGTGTCGAGTGTGTTGTCGCCAATCGATCACGCCCATGCTTCTTGCCTCCTCCCACCCTCATGGCGACTTCTCCATCAAGATCACAGGTGCTCGGATCGTACTCAGCCCATAGACCGCCCTTGCCATCGATGTGTACTCACTAAAGCGGTGTGGGCGATCGCATTCTTTGTACATAGAGGCGGGTCCTCGGGTTGTAGTCGGCGTCGGACGTCGCCTTGCCCTTAATGGGCCAAAGCCCATGCCTTGAAAGCGGGAGCAAGGTGGCCACCATGTGGCGACGGCTGCGAAAAAAGCAGCAAGATGATTAGAAATTATGCACGGAATGGCGTTATAATAAAGAAATGAATTAGCGTACCCATGTAGCGCGAATTCGTCGAGGCTCTGATTGCCTTGATGGTGTGGTGCACTGGCATCATCAAACGCCGCTCCGAAGCAAGCGTTGTCGCGTCTCCTCCACTCGGGCGCACCACTTGTCCACCATCGTGCCCGGCCTTGGAGATCTTTGGGCGCACCACCACGGAGGTACCTACCGTCATCAAGTATATGACATATAAGAAGATCAAATTAAGCGTACTTAATCTCGAAAAAATCAGTATTAATGTTCTAAATTTACTGTATATATTCTTCGAATTGACCTCATGTTTCTTGCTTGAGTTTTGTTGATCTTGAACCAAGGTAGGTAGCGTTGTATATTCACGATGGCACAGACGCGTGCCTCGTAATGCATGTCCTTCACGAGTTTATAACGAGGCTTTGTGAGCCACACTAGCGACCTTGGCCTCATATCCCTCACGGCATCGAAGAAATCACGCATATAGGCGCGATGTATCGGTCATTTTTCAAGAATGTCCAATGAATGCGATGTATTGAGCAATGTAGTGCGAGAAGACTTACCTGGGCTCGGCCGTCACCGCGCGCCGCCTTGTTGGCGAATACCTGCCATCCGTCTGGTAAATCGGGAAGCGGCGTAGTGGTCCCACGTGTGGCGGCTCCGCCCTCGCCAAACTCAACCGGGCCGAGGAAGTGTAGCTTTGCACAAAAGACCGAGGATGCCATTGACATGGCGTTTGTGATCACTGCGACCTGGCGTCCAACCTGCCCAAGTGATTAAGATAAATTATTAGTTTATATTGTGATTTTCAACATATCAAATGAAAAAGTAGTGATAACATCTAAAGTTACTTACCTAGCCCGATGGGTTGAATCGTGGGCGTCTCTCACGAGTATCGGTGCGCCTCGGGAGGTCGAGGACCTCGCAACCGAGACACCCGACGAACCGGAGGAAGCGGAACCCCTGCGCCTCCTCCTCCTCCTCCTCCTCCTCCTCCTCCGCTCCTCCTCCCGCTCCCGCTCCTCCTCCTCCTCCGCTCCGCTCCTCCTCCTCCTCCCGCTCCGCTCCTCCTCCGCTCCCCCTCAAGAGTGCTCCCTGCTCCTGCTCCTCCTGCTCCTCCTACTCTGCTCCCCATTTCTCATTTGCATCGGGCCGTCTTTAATAAGCGACCTTCGTTCCTCATACCGCCCACCATCTTTGTTCAATCACCGCAATTAAAAGAGTAAACCAATAAGCCTGACTAAACAAGGCGTACTTAGAAAGAGATGCAAAATAAACAAAACATAATTAGAAAATAACAAAGTATTACATGTATTAAAAATAATCGGAATGATCGGGATTAGTTTGGATCATAAGTCTCATCATCGATGTCGACCATGTCCATATAATCGGCACTATTCGAAGGAGCAATGTTGTCATCACTTTGTCATTGCGTAAATGTAATCATTGAAGTAATTCTAAGTCCTTCACATTTTGAACCTCATCTCCGGCGTCCTCGTCAACAACCCTTTCATTGTCTACTTCCATTCAGGTTGCTTGGTTAAGTCTATCTCAAAACTCCCTTCTAGCCCCTCTTCTTGAAAGAACTCTCCGTCATATGTGTTTGGGTCAAAGTTGTAATCTTCATTGTTTGGGACGGGTAGTTTACCAGTGTGGCGATACCTTGTACACAACATCCCAAGCCTTAAGGCAGTCGTCTTTTTAGCGCGGGTATGAGAGATAATAAACTTGCGTGGCTGTTGAGCCACAATATACACATCGTCTCTGGTAAGGCGGATGGTAGTCAATTCGACTAGCCCAAGATTAGGGTCCGTCTCGTTACTTGAGATCAAACCAATGGCATTTGAATATGGCGAGATTAAGAGGTTTGCAACCATGAAGCGTGAGTTAGTATATTTCTTCAATTCTTCCATAATACTCGACTCCATCAAGGCGGCGTAAAAACTCCGTATTTGTGGTTCTTGATTGGGCCGACTACTGCTCATGTCTTGTTGTGTGGCGATATCCATTCACGTCATAACGGTAAATGAGCTTACCCTATAAACACGACCATCGGCAACTGTCTCAACTCGGCACTCATAGGCGCATCGGTTTGACCACGCAAGCTCAAGCGAGATAGTTCGTTATATTATTCGCCGTCTGAGAGCAACTTGTAATGTCAAACTAATGCGAGCTAAATTAGACGGTACCTTATTTTGAACCAAGAAATGAAATCGGACATTCCATTTCCCGCACTGTCTAAGAAGGTCTCGACTTCTGCTGAGGTAGGTTCCCTTGATTCACGCCCGAAATGATGATGAAATTCCACGCACCAGCGAGAAACAAGGGGTTGGATGCGAATAGTGACTACTCGAGAACAAGTTTGTTGACAACTTACCGCATGTACGGCTCCACTTGGAAAGGTTGTTCAACACATATAGCATGATAGTGCGCCACTCTTCATGTTTCAAGGTCTTGGGGTCGCATCACTTGCACCAGAGTTGCCCTCGGAAAATCTTTGAGGTTCGATTCATTTTCGCTTGACATTATAACGAGGGGTGGATTGTGCACGCTAGGAAGGTTGTCACCATAGTACGTTGTTGTGAAGTTTGACACCTCCTCCAAAATGTATGCCTCTCGCTGCGGAAGCCTCAATTTTGCATTTATTTTTACATTTAGTTCGATGAACCTTTAGACATCTCTCAATTGGATAGCACCACTTGCCTGCAGGCCCCCCATTCGTGCCTCATACGGGAGGTGCAAAATCAAATCTTTGCATCGGATTGAAGAAGCGGGTGGAAAGATCTTCTCCAACTTACAGACCAACACAGGTGCCATTCTTTCCAAATCGCAATCACGGTCGAGATAACTCCTTGGCACAAAATTGGCGGAAGAAATTGCTCAACTCGCGGCACTAGCCAAACATGCTCAGGGACATAGCCTCGAACCATCACCGGAAGAAGCCGCTCAAGCCATATGTGGTAGTCATGACTCTTGAGCCCATTGATTCGCATAGTAGATAAGTTCACTCCCCTCCTCAGATTCGCTGCATACCCATCAGGGAACATTAACGTTTGGAACCATTCTAGTACTTCCCTCCTTTGGGGCTGGTCAAGGCAATTCGGCCTTAGGCTTTCTCCATGTCTGCCGCCTATAGGAGGCTTCATTTCTTGCTTTGGTCTATCGCATAACGTTGCGGATCCACTCTAGCCTTAATGTTGTCCTTTGTCTTATCAGGAATGTCCATGATTGTTGCCCAAAGTGCCTCGGCGACATTCTTTTCAGTGTGCATTACATCAATGTTATGTGGAAGAAGAAGGTCATCAAAATAGGGGAGCCTCAACAAGCCCGACTTATGAGTCCATGCATGTTGCTCACCATATCCCACAAAACCACCTTCTTGA